>OX388039.1:5855525-8669275 GCA_947578705.1 Lacanobia wlatinum | reverse complement strand
CGTGAGGACCTACGAACGAGGTTATTGGAAACTGATACTTGAATCTATGAGAAATAAGGTTCAAAGTTTGTTTGGCAACTTAAAATATTACATTCTTTAGAGTCGCGCGATAAGAAAAAGCTCGGATAACTATTTGAATATGCAGAAAAAATGATTCAGGCATATAAAAGTGAATTGAACCTGACAATAAGGAGTGTACGAAAATCTAGTAATATGTTTTCTTTAAATATGTAATAAGATAGATAACTAAAAAAATCTAATTAGTCCGTCAGGTAGATTTTCAAAAAATATTGGACACGTTATTTTTATCTTTTTCATGTAAACAAAAAAATAATTTGTTACCGAATAGTGACGTCATCGTTACAAGCCCCCACTCCTGATCTTTAATGTATTGTATCTTCGACAGTTTTTATTGATTTGATAAAGCAGAAAATATGTGTCCAATACTTTAATCTAACTGACGGACGAAATAGAAACATTTTTTTTTTAATCAGGGGTCATCTCTATTGATTGATGGCCTTTATGTCAATATGTTAAATTACAATAAATAAATATTTAAATAAGAATACATCAAACGGTGTAAAAATGTCGCCGAAAATATGTGCCCAAACAGTTACCTACTTATAAAATAATTTAAACAGTTACCATTGGGCATCAAAAAAATAATCCACATCGCTGTCAGTGGCAAAAGTGCCCAGAACACTGGCAGCATTGCCGCGTTGAATGGCAATGCTGATTCTTTGGCCGAAAAAAAGCCCAGCCCTCTGGTCACGTGAACAGTCGACAAGTTGTTTGCTAATGTCCCGAAAGACTCGATGCGCACTCGGACCCCATGGGCCTAGTGTTTCAACGCCAAACGGCTCAAATATGTAACTCCCAATTAAGTTGTTTTATTTTGTTTTTATATATAATTTCGTGTTAATGAGTGTATATAGTTACTAGATTATTTTCCAACAGTTACCTATTTATAAAAATAAACTAATCCTCAAATACTAATGTAGTAAGCACTGGTTTATTACTTGTAGTTCCATTATGGTCATCCAGAATCTCTTGTGCAGACTTGTAATTCCTGAATATGTGCAGATCCACAGGCTTTCGGTCGGCCAACACAGCTAAAATCATCAACTTCGGGTGTTCAATATCTGCCATTACTGTTTCTGTGCCTAAAAATGAAGAAAGAAAAAAACTACTTAATTAACTCAACTTACTTAAACTCAACTTTAAGTTAAGCTCGCCTTTGTACTTGAACTTTATTGTACTTAACTGTTATTTTTTAATATTTATTAATATTTCTTTTGTCGCATAATTTCATTTAGAGAGACATGCGACTGAAAGAGTCCGTGTCTATACTAATATATAAAGCTGAAGAGTTTGTTTGATTGCTTGAACGCGCTAATCTCTAGAACTACTGGTCCGATTTGAAAAATTATTTCAGTGTTAGATAGCTCATTTATCGAGGAACGCTATAAGCTATATATCATCACGCTAAGACCAATAGGAGCGGAGCAGACGAAGTTGCGCGGGTCAACTAGTGTATAGTTTTTTACAGGTGGAACTAGTGTTGGTCACAACATAACATTTCAACTATCGATTTGATTATTGACACTAAAATTGGCATGTAATAACGATTATTTGCTGTCGAATAAAATGGTGCCAAGCGTTCGCCGTTTAAGGCTGCTCTCTCGAGAAATGCTTAAAAACAGCGTGCAGATGAAGCAACTTTTCGTCGACATTTACTGAGAAATTACATCTGAAGAAAATAGGTAGTAATCTACATGATATGATACGTAATTTGGTAGCCAGAATTTATGTATCGGTATCACATAATAAGAAAAAACTGGCCAAGTGCGAGTCGGACTCGCGTGCAAAGGGTTCCGAACGAATTTAATTTTTTTTAGCATGTTATTTTAACACTACAGACTTCTAATAGGTTTTCCTGTAATCTTTAGGTAAAGATCTATTATCTCCATTTTTTTCAAAATTTTAGGCTCAGTAGTTTCGGAGATAAGGGGGGGGGAACGGTCATTTTTCGTCTAATTTCTTGAATAACTTCTAAACCATTTATTTTAAAATTATGAAAAAAACATAATTAAAACCCTCACAGTAAGCCCTTTCATTTGATATGTCACACGATATTGTTCAAAAAACTTTTTTTTTTAATTTTCTAGTTTGACCCCCAAAAGTGACCCCCATACTAAAAAAATAATAATTTACGTAACGCGCCCGTGTTCGGGTCATAGAAATCCATATGTGTACCAAATTTCAACAGGATCGGTCCAGTGGATCCGGAGAAAACTGGCTGTGACAGACGGACAGACAGACAGACAGACAGACAGACAGACAGACAGACAGACATACACCCGAGTGATCCTATAAGGGTTCCTTTTTTTTTCGGAACCCTAAAAATATCACCATATCACCTCCAAATCGTTGAGATGAAACCATTTTACTACTTAATTTTTTAACAAGCCTCAAAAAAATATCTACTGCTTTGCAATACAAAAGAAAATAATTTGTTTTTGTTACGTTTTTAAAATAATAAAGGGCAGTGGCGCGCGTAGAGTAGTTAGCTCCGTTTATATGCACAAGGTCATTGGCATGTATACAAGCCTTAAAGTTCATTCTAAAATTATAAAGGGAAACCTGGTTGAAAGAATAACTGCTACACTCCCCAAGGAACCTACATGCCAAACTCTTTCTGCGACCAGTAGTTTCGGCTGTGCGGCACTCAGTCACGGAAGAGTTTTATAATATTGACCTTTTGATATTTCCAGCTTTGATACAATACGTTCAAAAATCTTTCGATCTAGTAACAAGCACATCTTTAGAAAGCTCAATATTAAAGACCTTAATATTGTTCCGGGTAAGCTCATTCCATCGATGACTATGTCTCTGTCACCTCTGACCTATACTAGAGTCAAGGGCAAAGTGGAATGAACAAAAAAAAAACTGGCCATGTGCGAGTCGGACTCGCGTGCAAAGAGTTCCGAACGAATTTTATTTTTTTTAACATGTTATTTTACAACTATAGACTTCTTATAGGTTTTCCTGTAATCTATAGGTAAAGATCTATTATCTCCATTTTCTTCAAAGTTAAGGCTCATTAGTTTCGGAAATAAGGGAGGTAATGGTAATTTTTCGTCTAATTTCTTGAATAACTTCAAAACCATTTATTTTAAAATTATGAAAAAAATATAATTAAAACCCTCACAGTAAGCCCTTTCATTTGATCTGTCACACGATATTGCTTAAAAAAACTTTTTTTTCTAGTTTGACCCCCAAAAGTGACCCCAATTCTAAAAAAATAATAATTTACGTAACGCGTAAGTGTTTGGGTCACAGAAGCCCATATGTGTACCAAATTTCAACAGAATCAGTCCAGTGGATCCGGAGAAAACTGGCTGTGACAGACGGTTTTTTGTTCGGAACCCTAAAAAACATAATTAGAAAGCTTTTGACCTTCGTTTGTTAACACTATACTGTGAAACCTTGCCAGACATATAAGTAAATATTTAAGATTCAACGGCCCAAAGACCGTACCTACTCACGATGACACTCGAAAATAAGTAGTACACACAAAAACATACTCGGAACAACGCCTACATTCCCAATGGCTGCTGTGTGAAGTACATCCATATATGGTGAATATTCTTAAACTAGCTGACCTGCGCAACTAAGTCTGTGTCACATTTTTAACCGACTTCTAAAAAAGGAGGAGGTTCTCAATTCGGTGGGTTTTTTTATTATTTGTATGTACACCGATTACTCCGAGGTTTCTGATCCGATTTCTGTTATTCTTTTTTAGTTCGATGCGGTATACTTGCCATTTGGTCTCGTAAAAATTTGATGCAGTTTGGTTCAGGAGTTTTTATTTTATGAGCATATTTGCTTATTTCAATTTTTGCGTCGACGAAGACGTCGTCCAATTCACCACTTTAAAGTGAAAAAGTGAAAAATAAAAAACTTTTTACAATAAAATATAACCGACTTCCAAACAAAACACTACAAACTATAAAATAACCTTAATTTCGGAAGTCGGTGTTAAAAAACGAAGACACAAAACCAAAAACACCGACTTCCGAAATTAAGGTTATTTTATAGTGTTTTGTTTGGAAGTCGGTTATATTTTGTTGTAAAAAGTTTTTCATTAATGCTCCGCTTTCATTGATTGTTTTGTTGCTTTTTTTGATTTTTTTTTGAATACCTAAGCACAATGTAGCAGAACTTATTAGCTATGAATAATGAAGTCTTAGCCTTAGTTCCTACGAATATTATTAACTAGCTGACTTCGTCTGCGCCACAATTTTCATTAATGCTCCGCTTCAATTGATTTATATAGCCTATAGCCTTCCTCGATAAATGGGCTATCCAACACTAAAATAATTGTTCAATTCGAAGCAGCAGTTCCTGAGATTAGCGCGATCAGTCAAACAAACTCTTCAGCTTTATAACATTAGTTTATATTTACTGATAGTTTAACTAATTTCTCTGTCTGTGGCAGTAAGTCTCTTAAGTGTGAGCCTATTCAGCGGTTTCAAGCCAGGCTGCTTAGCTGTGATGAGATTTTTTTAATGAAATGTCAGAATATTCAAAATATTAAATATCTTGTAAAATATCAACGTGGCTGATTTTTTGCACGTCATGTTTTGTCATCAAAAAGTATTAAAATTAAAGACCAAGGTCTCAATATGAGGTGTAATATCTAAAAGGAGAAATCTTATCATCCTTTCTCATATCGAAATAAACTATAATAAGACCTAGCTAGAAGTATATAGGACATGCTGCAGTGGCCAAAATATTTGCCAACTCTTAGACACAGTGACTAGCCGAGGTGCATCGAATTTACTTTTAAGGCTGCTGTTCCACCACAGCTGGGCGAGGATGCGTAGCGAGGTATGAATTTGTTAAGATCCAATAGATAAAAACGCAGCCGTGTCGTCATATTCACCAGTATGTAAGTTGACTGGCAGAGAATGCCTTGTGGCATTTAGTACGCCTATCTATACCCCGCCCCGCCTGCCTGTGTGTACTTTACTATTTTTTTTAAGGATGGGATATCATCAAATGACTCCTCCCGCTCTGGGCAGAGCGGAAGGGAGTGGCAGACTCTTACTGACTAAAACCCATCCGTGTTCCTCCTAATGCCCCTTTACCACTTAGCTTTATTGGGGGTTTGAAATAAAAATCTGACGTTGAGAAACTCAATTTACATGAATTATTTTCAAAGTATGACTTACCCAAACAATCTTTCAGAATAGTTTCCAGCGCCTCCGAGGGATACGGCCTCATGCCAACAAAGGCGAACTCCTTCATCCTAAAGTACAGCCTCTGGCAGTCTCTCAGGGACTTCCCGCTGGCTAGAGCCAGGGCCAGGATACCTCCAGTGCTGGTGCCCGCCACCCAGTCGAAGCATTGCACGATGGGCCTGCCGACGGCTTCCTCTAAGTTGATGAGAACCTGGACTAAGACCAGGCCTCGGATACCACCGCCGTCTAGGCAGAGTAGTCTGAAAGGAAAGAATTGGTGTGTAAGGCGTCGTTTTAATAGGAACCGATTATCGTGCGAATACGCGGTGTCGCGGTCAAAGGACGATGTGACGCCTAGTATTTTGGTAGGTGTGCTGTGCACGCTATTTCAAAGTCTACATATACTTGTTCTAGACCGGAATAGAGTTTAGTGGGTTTATAATAATACTAGGTTTAGGTACTTGAAGCAAGGGTAAACAATCTTGTTATGACTTTTTAAACAAACACATATTAAACAAATAAACTACCTACTGCTTTAACTAATGGTTCAGTTGATTTAGTAATCGTTATTGTTGTATTTACGAGTTTTTAAATAAAAACTGGCCAAGTGCGAGTCAGACTCGCGTGCAAAGGGTTCCGAACGAATTTCATTTTTTTAACATGTTATTTTAACGATAGGTTTTCCTGTATATTAGGCTCAGTAGTTTCGGAGATAAGGGGGGGGAGAGGGAATGGTAATTTTTCGTCTAATGTATTGAATAACTTCCAAACCATTTATTTTAAAATTATGATTTTTTTTTTATTAAAACCCTCACAGTAAGCCCTTTCATTTGATTTGTCACACGATATTGTTCAAAAAACTTTTCTTTTAATTTTCTAGTTTGGCCCCCAAAAGTGACCTCCATACTAAAAAAATAATGATTTACGTAACGCGTCCGTGTTTGGGTCACGAAAGTCCACATGTGTACCAAATTTCGACAAAATCGGTTCAGTAGATCCGGAGAAAACTGACTGTGACAAACGGACAAACAGACAGACAGACAAACAGACAGACACCAGAGTGATCCTATAAGGGTGCCGTTTTTTGTTCGGAACCCTAAAAAAGATTAAAAAGACACAAAGATTATTTACCTTTATTTATAGTATAGCTATCAAGGACGATAAGAGTAAAGTTTTTACTTAATATTACTGAACATGTCATTTACATTGATAGACATATCAACCAGAAAGTTATAAACACGAGAATTTACCGACTGTTTTCGTAACTGACGTAACGGATTGTCGGTAGACGCATTTTATTTATGGCGACTGAAAGCATCCTTCAAAGTCAAAAACCCAAAGCTAGATAGTAAAATATTTCACACACTATGTTAAAAACTATCTCGGAGCTAATAAGGTCACTCTGGGAGGTGGAAGAGGGTCTTCGTTAGAAACGAAGTTTGATAGGTATTGAACAATTTTATTTTCTCGTGACTACGGTTTCTGGGGATTATCAAGTCGAAGTATAGATGGTTCATCAAAAGACAGGTTCCGCCATATTCCTAGGATTTACATCTATACTTACCTTCCTTGTTTCTGATTAGCGTCAAAGCAGGCAGCCCTCTCCATGACGGCCACGTTCAGCATCTGACTGACGAGGTTGCGAGTGGAGCCCCTAGCAACAGGCAGTGGGGGCACCCCATTGTAGTCACCTCTGGCGGAACAGCTGGGGCCACAGCCTGGCACTTCTGGGGCGCACCCCAACCTATAGGAATAGACTTACCGTCCTTGTTTCTGATTAGCGTCAAAGCAGGCAGCCCTCTCCATGGCGGCCACGTTCAGCATCTGACTGACGAGGTTGCGAGTGGAGCCCCTAGCAACAGGCGGTGGGGGCACGCCATTGTAGTCACCTCTGGCGGAACAACTGGGGCCACAGCCTGGTACTTCTGGGCCGCATCTGGGGGAAATCCATTGGTATAACACATACAACGTAATTTTACATCATCTGCACGAAAATGTCAGATTATAATTATGTAATACAAACTCAATTTAAAATAAGTCATTATTGCCCGGCGGGTTATAATGAAATTCGACACAATATTATTGCCCGGAGGTCAAAATGTGATTTGAATTTGGAACTCAACTTCGAGACCGACGGGAACCGTTCGCGGCCAGCCACCTCTCTACATGACTTGCGAATAATTTTCTCGCGTTTGGTGTCAAAAGTGGAGCATGCTCCTCAGGGTGGTCAAAAGTGTTTTTACCTTGGGCTAGCTTGAATCCCTCGCTGCATTCAGGATTTTTTATTAACTCCTTCGCTACGCTCGGGAGTGAACTTTCGGGTCCTTCATTAGGTTCTGGATTCAATATGACACTCGTGACATAAGACAATGCTTTATCCCCTCGATGCATAATCTACTATTTTTCTGCAGGCGATCCTAAACTGACTATCAGAAGTAACAAATTGTCATAAAGACCAAAATGCATGTGACTGACATGAGTTACCAAATTGTCACGTGGTCAGTCCGAATCTTTTTTGAGGTTTGACTTTTATTACATGACAGTTATTTAGTTTATTACATGTGACAATCTTACTTTAGATCCCAACGGTACATTTTCGCAGTAGTTCAATACACTATCTTTCCCGTTACGTTATATAATTCTGGGATACGGAAACATTCCGAGTATCATTAGGGATGACAAAAAAAAAATGAAAAATTCTGACTCACCTTCTAGCACCAACCGCATGCAGTACATACAATATTCTATCATAATTGCTGTTCGACATCTCCGTAGGCAAAATATGTCTAGGCGTATTCCCTTGATTGTTCTTGGCTTCTAAATTCGCGCCAAACACCACCAAAGCTTGAACTATTGCGATGTTCGTTTGTTTTACAGCCAGATGCAAAGGCGTATTTCCTTCATTGTCTCCAATGGAGTGTTCAGCACCTCTTGATAGTAAGGCTATGGCACACTCAAGACGGCCACGTAAGACCATTATGTGAAGGGCTGTCCGACCATCGAAGTTGAGAGCGTTGATGTCACAGTTCTTGTCAACCAGAGCCTCGATGACTTCGCGGGAGATGGCCCAGTGAATGGGCGTGCCTCCGAATTTCATATCTTGTTGGTATAACTTTGGCTGATTGTCGTGGAGAAGGTCGCCTACTATGCCTGAAATTTAGAATTGAGACGTTGTAATTAATTATTCCAAAAGTTCGTATGAAAATGTCTTATTTTAGATGGTTTTTCATCACGTCTTTGAAGTTGCGGATTTAATTAAAAATGACAATGCGTAAGGTACTGGTATAGCTGAAAAGGAACAAATAATTTTGGAAAAGATATAATGCACAAAAACCAAAAGAAATAAAAATCTAATATTTAATTAAACATAGTCACCATCACCAAAACCACCCCAAAGTAACGCTATCAGAAAGCACATAAATTATACTTATTATAAAACCTGAGTAGATACAATTCCACCAATAAAATCCATGACAAATAAATTTAAAGTATTAAAGATTTTGTACCTGACAGCATGGTTGAGGATTTGTGTATAACCGCCACGCTGGTTTCGGTGTAAGCTAGAAATAAGCAAGCACAAAGAAAGCGTTAAAGCATAGTGCAACTACTAAACAGTAGTTCAACAAAGCAGCAACCATAGAGCACGGGGACACAGTATAAGGATGGCCAGTAGTTGAACATTGCCTTTAAAAAAATGGCCAGGTGTCAGGTCGAGGTTCCGTACCATAAAACGAAAAAACTGAGAAACTTATTTTTTTTGAAGTCGCTTAAAAATCAAGGTTCTTGTATGGCTTATACCCTTTTAATTTAATTTGTTGTAAAACCGGAAACAGAAATACACTTATTACGGTACATGAGATACAACCCGCTGATAAGACAGATTGACAGCGAAGGCTTAATAATAGGGTTCCGTTAGTTACATAAGCGTGCTAAAGGCCTGTGACCATTTGATTTGAAAAACGGCTGAAACAGTCATATTTGCGAGTGCACAAAATTATTATAACTGTACTATTTAACTGAGACTGTGACTGAGGTGCGGTTAGAGATGCGCTCAAGATATAATTGAAACCCAGAAATCAGGTTTGAACCCAGCTAATTGCCCATTTTCAGGTGCGGGAGGGGTGTGATGCCGAGTTCGTCATTTGCCCGCTGACGGGCAGCAACACCTCCCACTCCCCGCACCACGTAGCTAGGTACCTACCTCAGGGACCGTTTCACTAAAATTGTAGGCCTTCAGAAATGGCGTCCCTAATCTGTGCTCTGTGGTAGTACCAGTTGTACTTCTGCAAGGAGCTGTGGGTGTAGCTTTACAAAGACTGCGTGCAGTGAGTTTAAGGAAAAAAGTGCAACTACGACTTATCAAAATGAAAGGGACAGGTGTTTTATTCATACTGTGATAGAAAATAACATTTAAGAATAACCAAAAAAGGAAGAAAGAACAGGGGTAGTTCAGATACTGATAAATAAACTTATACCTCTGTATCTGTTTGTAAATTGCCGATTTCTCGTCAGTCATCATGTCGACAACGACTAAAACTCACACACCCTCACATAAAAAATAAGTATTTTACAGTCATGGAAGGTTTAAGTTAAGCAAAAGCATTTCATATAGCTTACAAACATAAGTACGCAGTGAAGTTTTGTTTAATTCATCACGCTGCTGCTTATAGTATGAAGAACATTTATTTGACAGCATAGTTGCAGATTTCTGAAGAACTGTCATGTTCTCTTCGTCGCGAACTAGAAAGATTCAAGCACACACAAAGCGTTAAGGCATAGTGTAACTACAATACAGTGGTTCAACGATCAACTGCTTCAAAAATAAGGTTCAGTTGAACTACTGCAAGTAGTTGGACTGTGGAAGCTGAAGGTTTAAGGAAAAAGTGCACAACTAAAGTGTTCTAAGTTATAGTGCAAAATTAAGGTGAGAAAAAAGTGAAGTAAATTATTTAAACAAGAACAACACAAACAGTGACAGACAAAAGGAGAAACAAAGTTAATCAAAACTAAGTAAGCAAGCACAATGGTATTTTATTACTGACACAGAAACTTTTACCTTTGCATGGAAAGCTCCTGATTAAGATCTCCGCATCACACCAAAAACTATATACAGTCAAGGAATGAAAAAGTTAAGCACCTTTAAAAAAAGTTTTGCATTTACTATCTACTGTCCTTCAAGATTCAAGACAACAGGAGCTAATGTACAATGGCGAACATAACCCAGGGGTGAGTCATGTTTTACAGACATGACTATAAAATTTTGTATTATATTTTATTGAAACATAACTGATGTTCTCACACACAGTCTAAGTTTTTTGGTAAATAAACTATTACATATTTACACAAAAAAGCATCGTCATGGATTCCGACATCCTTCCCTGCCTAACATACGGATGCCAAACCTGGACGCTCGATGCCACAACTCGTAAAAGGATCCAAACAACTCAAAGAAAAATGGAGAGAAGTTGCTTAGGCATCAAGTTGAAAGATAAGGTGAAATGCGTCGAGATTCGTAACAGGACCAAAATAACTGATGCCATAACTTTTTCTCTGAAGAGAAAATGGCGGTGGGCAGGTCACGTGGCCAGGTACAGTGACGATAGGTGGACACAAAAGAGTGTAAAGTGGAAAGGGCCGCCCGACACGAGAGCAAGAGGCCGGCCACACGCCAGATGGTCTGACGAGATAGTGGAAACAGCAGGCCAGGATTGGCTAAACATAGCTAAAAATAAAGAAAAGTGGCTATCTTTGGAGGAGGCTTTTACCCATAGGGGGTGTTCATACAAAGTGTAAATTTAGTTTATTTAAGTATGTTCACATTTGTATGAAATTAAATTAAGCTTTATTATTATTTTTTCACTTTCTCGGGTCCCTGGAGACCCGGTCCTTTGATAGGCGTACGAGGAGCCGAAGCTTATTATTATTATTTACACAAAAGTGAAGAAAAAATGAATGCTTAACCTTTTCTTTCCGCGACAGTAAATTACAATCACAACACTAGTAATACTTATCTCAGCGGTTTTAATAGTACCTGGTAGCAAGCTAGTAGATCTCTTAGCAGCTGTCAAGTTGACATCAGCGCCGGCTAACATAAGTGCGCGGACGCAGTCGGGTGCGTCTGCCAGGCATGCTGTGTGTAGTGGAGTGTACCCCTGCTTGTTGTACACGTTGAGGGATATGGAGCTCTTGCTGGCTAAAGCCTGGAACAAATGAATGTTTTTTTGACGACACGGTTGGCGTAGGGGTTGAACCATTGGTTGCTGCGCTGCGCGTCGCGTCGGAACAAAAATATTGGTATGCTTTACAGATAGTTGTTCCGGGTCTGGTTGTTTGTATTATATACTAGTGGACGTCACGCGGTTTCACCCGCGTAGTTCCCGTTCTCGTGGGAGTACGGGGATAATATATAGCCTATGTTACTCCCTGATAATGTAGCTATCCAATGCTAAAAGAATTTTTGAAATCGGTCCAGTAGTTTCGGAGCCTATTCAATTCAAACAAACAAAAAAACAAATCTTTCCTCTTTATAATATTAGTGTAGACTAGCGGACGTCACGCGGTTTCACCCGCGTAGTTTCCGTTTCCTTGGGAGTACGGGAATAAAATATAGCCTATTTTACTCGCTGATAATGTAGCTATCCATTGCTGAAAGAATTTTTCAAATCGGTCTAGTAGTTTTTAAGTTTATTCGTTACATACAGTACAAATCCTACCTCTTTATAATATTAGTATAGATATAGATTATGTGAGTTTATATGTTTGTGAACGCACTAACGATAGGTACAGGAGAAATTGCTAGTGTGAGGCAATGTTTAAATAAAAAACAGTACTGATTGGGCCATGAGGGTTGATGGTGTAAATGGTATAAGTTTTTTTCTAAATTCAGTTAAGTACAAAACACTTTCTTAAAAATTAAACGACCATTACTTGTACCCGTTATAGTACAGAAACTTAATGATCTGTCATTGGCTTGTACCGATGTCGAATGCGTCAGTAGTTTAAATCTAAACTGATATTTTAAGAAATTATTTAGTTTGTCTGTAAGAGGTAGGTACTCTCTGGAAGTACAGTTCCGTTTGTTTTTATTTCAGCTTACTTTTACTTTAGTCCTACTGTATCAGTACTTGAAGTACTTCGGGGAGGCATTTTCCCAAAAATGCCTCCCCCAAGCACTTCAAGTAGGTATTGATCTGATTACGTAAATTATTTCACTGATAGCAAGCTATCGCCGAGTGCCATAGCCTAATATGTAAAATAAAATGTTTCGTACTTTCTCAGTTTTAACTTTGCTAAAACCCACCCTTAGCGGGGTTACCCCCCAAACGAAAATCCTGGATCCGCCCCTGTGTAGGTGCCAAGCGAACAAAGCCGCGGATTAAAACTAATTTAATAGGTACTCATAAAACCTAAAAAAAATCTTTCGATACATTTTCTTATTTCAGTCTGTTAGAATACATCAAAGCTCGAAGTCCACCATATCATCGATTTATCGTAGAGTAAGAGAGGGTATTCAATACCACCATATTCGGTTTAAAGAAACTTTTATTCTCAATAAAGACATTAGTCGCTTACTCGAGAACAATACTAAAAAGACAAATATAAATATTTTACAAAAGGTTCGTCATCAGTTAGTGTTACATGTTAATACCCATCCAATGCAATCATTTCTCTAGAAGTGTTTGATCCGCAATTATGTGCTGGCTAAGTTGAGATTTGAATGCATTGAAAGAGTGTAGGTTTCTTAAACAGGACGGTAACTTATTATAGAGTTGTGCTCCTTCAAAAGTTAGCATTTTTTTGCCATAGTTAGTTCTTGTTTTGGGTAAAACTAGCAAACTTGCTCGCCGTGTGCTGCGTTGACTAACTTGTTTATAGTGGGTGAGTGTTATGTTTGAGTGAACGCTTTTGTTAAGAATGTTTCTGATGAAAATACATGTGTTGTAAATATATAGCTGTTTAATATTCATTATTTTTGTGTCTTGATAAATTTTACTTGTTGATGTTAGATATGGATAGCAGAAAAGTATTTTAATGAGTTTATTTTGGGTGACTTGGAGTTCTGACAGTTTTGTTTTTACAGCACTGCCCCAAACTTCGATCAAATTAAGTAGATGCGGCTTTACTAGGGAGTTGTAAATAGTATACCGCAATTTTGGTGGAATACAACGAACTATGTTACGCAGTGACCCGGAGAGTGCCGACAGTTTACTCTTTATGTGGTCAATGTGAGTCTTCCACGTTAGTGAGCTGTCCATTCTTAGACCAAGATATTTTTCACATGTTTTTTGCTGTAGCGGAACATCATTAATTGTTAGAGGGTCATATGGGGGAATTAATTTATTTTTAGCCTTAAATATTACATAACATGTTTTAGAGATATTTATTGTTAGGAGATTGAACTGAAACCATGCGAATAAAGTATTTAAATCTTCTTGAGCTTGTGAGACAATGTGATGGATGGAAGATCCGAAGTAAAATAAACAAGTGTCGTCAGCATATAGTGTAAGGTGACCATGAAGTTTAATTTCATTTATATTATTTATATATATTAAGAAGAGTAAGGGACCCAAGATAGATCCCTGTGGGACGCCACATGTAATAGGTAATGCATCACTTTGGTGATTACCAAGTTTGACCACTTGCGAACGATTTTTTAAGTAAGAATCGAACATTTTTAGAGCTTTTCCAGTGATATTAATAGATTCCAGTTTTTTTAGGAGTAGTTTGTGGCTAACCGTGTCAAACGCCTTTTTTAAATCAATAAAAATGCCCAGGGCTATGTTTTTTTTGTCAATGTTTTGTGTAATTTTAGTGATGAGATCAATAGTGGCTGTAGTAGTATTACTTTTAGGTCTAAATCCATATTGTCGGTCGGTGATGAAGTTAATAGAAGTAAGATACTTTTCTAATCGGTTGTAAATAATTTTTTCTAGTATTTTTGACATTACAGGCAACACTGATATCGGTCGATAATTTCCTGGATCTGTGGTAGGGCCTGATTTATAGATTGGCGTTACTTTAGCTATTTTTAGTGTTTCAGGAAAGTTCCCGTCATCCAGTAGTTTATTCAGACACTTGCACAGATCGTTTGCAATTAAAGTTTTGACAGTTTTAATTACTTTAGTTTTTATTCCGTCTAGGCCCGTGCTGCAATTTGGATCAAGGTTAGTTATAATAGTTGTTATTTCATTAACAGAACATGGACTAAAACTGGAGAACTTCTCAGCGTTTAGGGTAGTAGGGTTTGGTAAAGCACGGTCGTAATCGTTATGAAATGAATGAGGAATTTCGTTTGCTAATAATGATCCAATTGTAGCAAAAAATTCGTTAAATATTTGGCAAATATCATTTGGATCTGTAATATTATTGAAGTTTACTATCAATTTTGGAGGAACACAACTCTGTTTTATTTTATTGCTTGTTAAGGTATTTATTAGGCTCCACATTTTCTTGGGTTTTTTAATACATTTGTTAAATTCATTATAGTAGTATGATTTTTTTGTTCCTTCTATTAATTTAGTTACATATTCTCTTTTCTTAATGAATTCTGTTTTTACTGCGTCGTTACTAGGATTATTTTTAAGTTCTGCCCACAGTATGTTCCTTTGATTGATTTCACCGATAATGCGCTTATTAATCCAATCTTTTTGTGGGGTGTTGAGAATCTTGGTCTTCATAGTTTTGCTTTCTTCGGTAAATAATTTTATTTTATGTTCGAACACTAGGTAATCGCTGTTAGGATTATTGAAGTTAGCTTTTTCAAAAAGGTTATACAACTTTGTGTAGTTTATTGCTTCATATTGAGTTTTCATTTTCGGAGGGGTTTTGGTTTTTTTAAGTTCTAGGTACATCTGGTTATGATCAGACATAGAGGATTCAATGATTACTACATGAAAGTAATCGTCTTTTAGATTGGTGCTAACATGATCGATGATAGTCTTTTTTGTGTCGGAGTTTCTCGTGCAATATTTTCTGCTTATTTTGTTTAGCAGTGTGTGTCCAGCTTCTTTGACTATTGTTATTATTGATATATATTATATTATAGTAGTATATTATTGATGACCCCTTTGTATTAGGCTTATCTATCAATTAGTTGCTTATCTACGTATTTGTTTTGTATAGGTATGTTTGTATTTACACATATTTTATCTAACACCATATTTTGAACACAAATGTCTCGTAATGACGCAACGCTATAAGTCACGATTTTGTTATAAATGTAAATTGATGCTTTAAAGTAAAATCCTTCCTAATATATAAAATTCTTCCGTTACTGAGTGAGTGACTGACTGACAGACAACGCACAGCCGAAACTGCTGGTCGTAGAAACCTGAAAATTGGCATGTAGGTTCCTTGGGGAGCATAGAGGAGCACTAAGGAAGGATTTCCCGATATTCCCACGGGGACGGGAAAAGACGGGATATGCGCGTACGAAGTCGCAGACAAAAGCTAGTAGTTTTACTAAAATTATTTGCTACAAGCAATTTAGTTTTTGTTACAGGTCTGAAAGTTGAAATTCGATAGCAAAAATGATTTCACTATAATGCGGATCGTGCGAACGTGTATACGTTCAAGTAATTGGATCAAACAGGCTGGCAACAGTTTGACTGATCAAATTTTCCCACAGACATTCAATTTGATAAAAAAAAATAAACCAGCCTGTGTGATAAAATTACTTGAATGTGTCTGGCCCACATAATTATAATAGAAAGCTACACTATCGCTAATCCTCCTGTTTAAATCCCGGGAACATGCACGGTTCCACCACGAGACCCGGAGACCACACCCCGAACACACCGGCACAACGGAAGCGAATTCGCTTTTGATGGCAGATGGCATAATTTGCATAGCAACGTTTAAACCACTTTATTCAGACACATTCGCATCAGCAAATCAAATGACTCCTCCCGCTCTGGGCGGAGCCGAAGGGTGTCAGAATCTTATTGACTAAAACCCATCCGTGTTCCTCCTGATGCTCTTTGTGTTCCCAGGGCAGAGATGACTCTTTTGAATAAATTTCGCAACCCTGACAGAGCAGCCTAGAGTCAAGATTAATGTTCGGTTCGGTGTACCTTGTTCACTAAGGTCTCGGACACTAGAAAAGGCCCCGCAAGAAGTCAATATAAAAACCTTTTGAATGTAGATGGCTATAAAACTGCACTATTGAGATAAAGTGTCATTAAGTGTCATAGTGTGTTAAGTGTCATTGTGTGCACGATTATAGACCTTGACATTTTGTTAATTAAATATTTTAAAGTTGATCATTTAAATTATTTCGACTAAAATTTTCTTTTGATTGTATTTCAACATTTTAATTGTAATTTGATATTTTAATTACATTTTGACATCTTATTTTTTTTTGTAATTCAGTTTATTGTATTTATTCATTAGATAAATAACAAACTAACTACACTTTATCTTTCTTTCTTTCTTTCTCGATTGGAAGTGAGCCCAAAAGACTGGCGGCATTGCCACGTTGTATGGCAATG
Organism: Lacanobia wlatinum; assembly: GCA_947578705.1. NCBI lineage: Eukaryota > Metazoa > Arthropoda > Insecta > Lepidoptera > Noctuidae > Lacanobia > Lacanobia wlatinum. The sequence continues at coordinate 8,652,540 of OX388039.1, read as the reverse complement.
CTTACCTCTGTCCGAAGTAAAAGCCAACCCTTAGGTCACGCGAAGTGTCAACTAAACGTTTAGCTAGTTCTTTAAATAAAACGTGAGCACTCGGACCCCACGGTCCAAGAGTTTCAACCTCAAACGGCTCAAAAATATATTAAAATGTCAAAATACATCTTAATTGTATTTTGACATTTTAATAGTATTTTGACATTAGAGCTGAACTTTGACATTTGAATTGTATATCGACATTTGAATTGTATTTTCCCATTTTAATTGTATTTTGACTGAATTGATTTCAATTGCATTGAACTGTTAATTTTTTATATTATAATTGTAATTAGTGTTCCATCCATTTAAATTTTGCATGTCAAATCTTGGGCAGAATGTATGGCTCAACTTTTATACTTCACGACCTCATTTGTATACCTGCATTCTAGCAAATAAATAGTTTGATTGATTGATTGTATTGTTATAGACTTGGCTCCTATTACTAGTTATTTTGAAGCGAGCTTTTACTGGTTTTGTTGCTACAGATATGAGTCCGACCATAATATGCACCTCAGTATACTCGTTTATGGAATATTACGGCATGATGGTATGTTACGATATAAGCGCAGATCCCAGTCTTTTTGTTTTAGTTATTTTTAGGAGAGCACACGATGTGACTTTTGTCTGAAATTGCGGAGATTGTGACTTCTAGGCAAGCATGCTCCATCTTCGACCACATCACATACCATCAGGTGAGATAGACGTCAAACGCGTGCCTATCAACGGTAAAAAAGATGATAAAGCAAAACAATCTATTTGTTGTTAATTTTCCCATTAGTTCCCATTAGACTGGTGATAACGATGTTGGATAAGCTATTGAATAAGGGTTCCGTTTGAGTTCTAAAGAAATCGGAAGGTCTCGAAACATTTGACTAAACGCGATAACATAGACGAACAGTACCTATTGGCGTTCACGAATAGTCCAGCCAGACAAAGGTGTTGTTTCACGGATAGTCCTACTGCCCGGCCAAGGTCCCAAAATCCTTTCAGGTATTCTTTTTGGTTGGTCAGTGGTTAACGGACAGATAAACGACCGATAAAGACCTCTGAAACCGGACACTACTACGTCTAATGCAAGGGCTGGGGGGCTACTCTCTAAGCCCGAAGTCCGTAGTTTCGGGCTTAGTTGCGGGCGTATTATACTCCGCATCATCAGCGGACTTACGATTAGTCCCGAACCCGAACTAAAAATGAATGACATCATGATTAGACAGTATCGTACAAATCGTGTTGTTATTAATTCTTAGTGGTTAGGTGATACGGAGTAGAATACGCCCGCAACTCAGCCCGAAACTACGGACATCGGGCTTAGAGAGTAGCCACTTTGGTTCCAACTTGCTCGGAATAATACCTGAAAGGATTTTGGGACCTTGGCCGGGCAGTAGGACTATCCGTGACCGCCATTAGGTAGTAAGTACCTCAAAATGGCATAGGTCGTCTCGCCACCTCTTCCTAGGCCGGCCTCGACGGCATCGTCCATCCTTAGCCATGAACCCCAAAATTACCGAATTTAATCTCGATTTTAGAACCGAGAAATGACTCAACTATTCCTAACCTACTGTAAGTCAATGTTGTTAAAAGCATAGTGTTCCGAAATGTGGATGCTTGCCAATAAAAACTAGATTTCAAACGCATAGCAGACAGAGTACATCTGCTGAGAGTCAAATATAAGCGGAAATTTCAGTGTCATTATCGATTTGCATATATCTACATCGACAGAAATACCTACACAGACGTTATAATTTTACATGAAAGTCAACTCCTTGTAAAAAAATTGCTTTTAGAACGACGATTATTCATTTAGCCACGGTACCTGCCGAGGAACCTCATCAGAAAGAATAACTTTAGAAAAAAGGTTTTAATCTAATGCTTATAATAGAGTATTTATAGTAAAAAATATAATTAATCCGTCAGAAAGATTTACAAAAAATATTGGACACTTTTTTTTATTTTTAAATCTGAAAGTGACGTCACAACCCCCCTCCAGGAGGGCTAAAAAGGCCACTTCAGGAGAATCTTATTAGAATCATAATATTTATCACACAACAATCTGTCAAATTTCATTTTCATCTCTATCGCTAACGCATTAGGTTCAAGGTTGATTGGGAAAATTAGACAGTGACGGGTAGCGTGATGTGCTTTCTGATTCTGTTAAAGTGGACTTTTTAGACCCGTTGATCTTTGATGCGTTATTTCTTCATAAAATTTTATTGATTTGATAAAGCAGAAAATACGTGCCAAATCAGTGTTTTTAGTATAATATTATTTTTATTATACTAAAAAACACTGATTTAGAAGCTGCCATACAGTCAAACCATAAGAAATCTGTAAAGCCACGTTCACATGGCGGTAATAACTGCTTGCTCCCGAACAATTCGATGTGTGGTGTTTCAACCCCTAACTCCCGATAAGGCTGAAGATATTTTGATTTTTTAGCGGCCCGCTACTAATGCCATATTAGACGTCTTACAACGGCTGCCCACTTCATCTAGTCAATGACTACTACACATTCATTAAAAAAAAACATTTATGAACATTTGAATTATTAAAAAAATTAAAATATTATTCATTATCATGACGCATCACGTAGTTGAAACATCCAGGAGTGAGCGCAATCCGAGCCTTGTGTTACATGGACGGCACGGTATGGAACGGCGAATTTTTTTTTTTAAATAATCGCGCCTAGAGGTAGCTTATGTCGGGTACATTAAGTGGGACGCCTTTGTAAGACGACTAAAATTGCACCGTATATGTCTTGGTGTGAAAGCCGCCTAAATAACTAAAAAGTAATAGAGAAATCAATAACTCACATTAATAATTTCCTTATTGCTTGCAGCTGCATAGTGGAACACCGTGTTTCCTTCAAGGTCGATAACGTCGAGAGAACAGTTCAGAGACACTAAACTTTGAACCATGCGTACGTTACATGATTTTACGGCCACCTGAAATCAACAAAAAATGTTAACATATTTTTAATTGATAATAACGCTACAATATGCCTACATAAAACAATCAGCCTACAGCTTTTCTCAACTAGTTGAGAAACTTATTCAAGTAAGGCTGAGTGCCAGCACTTTTTTAAACGTCAAAGCTCTACATAAAGACAGTCCCCCAAAACGCCCACCCGTCACCACTTCCTAGTGTTTTAGCTGGGAAGAAGAAGTGGCGCAAAAACCGACCCTAATAAATTAGAATAAGAGCAGAAGACCAGTAAAAAAGGATTTTTGTGTCCTTTCCCTATGTAAACGCCCACCCGTCACCACTTCCTAGTGTTTTAGCTGGGAAGAAGAAGTGGCGCAAAAACCGACCCTAATAAATTAGAATAAGAGCAGAAGACCAGTAAAAAAGGATTTTTGTGTCCTTTCTCTATGTGCTTCTTAACTACACAATAGATTCGCGATACGGTATCGATCAACATTTACAGAATGTTTTTATGCCGGTCGGGTTGTTTATGTGTATAAAATAATAACATTCAACCTAGATTTAGCGCAGCAATCTCGATGTTTTGACAACATGTAGCCACATCAGTCGCTGTGTCGCATGTAATATATGGGAATTCAGTATTAGCAGCCAGGAGATGTCTCGGTTGGTAATTAAATTAATTAATTTGACTGTATTCGCCGGAGAAACCGATCCAGATCTTTGAATTCGAAGGTAGCGGACGAGCGGATATGGTATTACATCTTGCCTCTAGCTGCCAAGATGTTTTAGGTCCATCCCAACAACCACAACACAACCGAAATAGACTATAACTACCGAAGAAATCTTTCCGGATCCTTTTTTTTTAGGATGGGAAATCATCAAATGACTCCTCCCGCTCTGGGTGAAGCAGAAGGGAGTGTCAGACTCTTACTGAGTAAAACCCATTCGTGTTCCTCCTAGTGCCCTTTGCGTTCCAGAGCCGCGGTGATTCTTTCGAACAGTCTGCAGCCCCAGCAGGCACTGGCCCTAGCGGGCCCCGTCTTTCATGCTGACAGCTCTTTAGGCGCGCGTGGAACACAGCGCACCGTCGACCCGGGCCTGGTTCTGATCAGATGGCGAGCCACCCAAAGCTCGCCGTCCGCAGGCCCGCGCCTACGGTGGCCGAGAATCGCCCTGCGACTCCCGACGCCCGAGGCGTCTTCTGTTGCGGGCTGCGGCGGCTGGGGCGTGAGGTTTCCCTCTCTCTCACACGTTCGGCTTCCTCCTTCGCTAGCATTACTGCTTCGCAGAAGGAGGTGACCGCTTCCCATGTCTCCTCGCTCCGGATTTTTCCGGATCCTAGAATGAAGATTGAAGGTAGCGTTTATGGTATCACAGCTTGCCCTTAGCTGCCCGAAGGCTTTAGGCCTATCCCTACACTCCAACACAACCATATAAAGTCGTCGCTCGGAATACAGTTTTTAGGGTTCCGTAGCCAAAGGGTAACCAAACGGAACCCTATTACTAAGCCTCCGCTATCTGTCCGTCCGTCTGTCTGTCAGCGGGCTGTATCTCAAGAACCGTAATAAGTAGACAGTTGAAATTTTCACAGATTGTGTATTTCTGTTGCCGCTACAACAACAAATAATTAAAATTAAGGTTTATGGTACGGAACACTTTTTGTGCGAGTCCGACTCGCACTTGCCCAGTTTTTTCTATTCCGTTTCTATTATGCACTGGGTGCCAGAGGACGGGATTTTTCGCCGAGGAAAGCCTGGTAAACGCTGGCGTGACGATTAAGAGGCGTTCATGACGGATTAGTGGAAGAAGGCAACACACCCAGAACAGCAGTGACTGTCTGTGACGAAAGATATGATGATGCACCAACAACTGATTGGAGTCGCCACATCGAAAATAAAAGTACAGGGCATGACATCATGACGTCTACCTTATTTGGGAACACAAGCGTGACGTAAGTGCTACAGTGCTGTTGATTATAATAATTATAATTTTAATTAATTGTAATGGTTTTAAACCACTTGCTCGAGCACTGAAAGTATAACGCTATTTACAGTAGGTATCAGACTGAAAAGGAATTTAGGGATTTTCCCCGTCAACACTATAATAATAAATAACCACAACTTTGTAACAATTTATTGATTTAAAAGAGTGTTTTTCCTGTGTTTTCTTTGTAAAAAATTATACAATATATCTATGAAAATATCTTGTACGTTAGAAAGAATTTACATCTTTTCAGTAAACGAGGTGATAGACTTAACCATGTCACTAGAAATAGGAACCAATTAATTCAACCAGGTTTCAGACTTGCTAAAGTAGCAACATCTTTCATGGGATATTGTTTAAAGTGTTATAATAAAAATACCGCCACACATATTAGAACTGAATGAGACCAAATTAAAAAAAAAAAACACCGGTAGCACTCCGGGAGCGCCGGCAGAAGTGAAAACTTTAGTATTAACGTTGTGTTTAATTATAAGTACAAAAATACTATCATTTATGAGGTAGAATACAATGTTTATTTATTGCGCTATCGTACACAAATATGACAATTTACATGTTATTATTCATAATATTATATCGTTATTTATTTATATATTACATTAATTTTTATCTCTTAGAAAAATCAACTTTCATCCATAATTTCGTAATTCCGTAATTTCGTATCCTTGGATACGCGTGGCACGCTGTACATAAACACAGACGGACATTCGCGCAAGCGCCCTGTGCCGCCTAAGCGGAGCAGCACACTCAGGCACGGTAGAAAGAGTGGGAGATACTAGTTCCTCTCCCTTCCCCTCGATCTTACGCTTTTTCGATCAGCATCACGTGACCCTGACGCGAGTCCGTCTTACGCTTTTTCGATCAGCATCACGTGACCCTGACGCGAGTCCGTCTTACGCTTTTTCGATCAGGTCACGTGTCCTGACGCGAGTTTAAGATTTTATACCCATTACAGAAAAAGTGCTCAACGCCGCTAAAGAAGTTTTTACTTCAAAAACAAAAAAAAACGCACACTCTGCAGACAAGCATATTATAAACTAGGCTAACCAAGCATTTTTATCATCAATGTACTCCACATTGATCATAAAAATGCTTGGCTCAGTGCTGGTCTGCTCCGCAACGACTAAAGTGCCCAAACTTTGATTAAGATGTGAAAACATTGTTGGACCTACTGAAGGTTGTAAGACTATCTTTGCATTGTATAGACTCAATCCCTTTTGCATTGTATAATTTCAATCATTAATTATTTCATAACGATTGTAACCATGATTTTGTAAACACTGATTTAAAAGAGTGTCCATGGAGTTTCTTGCACGTTCTTCTCCATAGGATCTACTCTTTGGAACGTGCAACTGCCGCGCTGGAGATAGGGTCGGTGAGCGCGTTCTGCTGCAGAGCAACTTGCTGCTCTTGTCGCTAGCGCGGCAGAATTAGCTTCATCTATTTGACTGACAGACCTTGACTATTCAAAAGTGCCTGTAACTGGTCTATTTGAAATAGAGGATTTTGTATTTTGTTGTATTCGTCCGTGGAGTTTCTTGCACGTTCTTCTCCATAGTGATCTACGCTTTGGAACGTGCAAATAGCTTCACCTCTTTGACTGACCGACCTTGACAATTCAAAAGTGCCTGTAATTGTGTGTATGGTTTAATGAAACAAATGGTTTGAGTGTGAAATATGACTATTACGATTGCCAAAATCAATGAATGCTTATCTTTATCAACCACACTGAGCTAGCGATAAAAGTAATGGAAATTATATCTAAAAAATCGTAACTCTTCCATTTGGCTCAGCCGTAGTTGGGTAAAAAAACATAGTCAAACAATTGTGTTTCCCATATTATTAAGTACATAAACACGACCGAGTTAGGCTGAGTCATCTCAGTTAAATACTTATCTATGCTTCACCGAGACTGAAGTGACCTTTAGACGCTTGGGAAAATAATTAACTACATAGTACATAATACTGAGAACAAGACATTCTTTTGACCCATTTATTCACCTGACGCTATCTATGACACACATTTTACAGTATTTTCCGAAAGCCAATTGACCTCTTAAATTGCCTTGGAAATTAACCACAAGGAAAATTTTAGCCCTGGTATCAAACCTGGCAATGACTTGCCTTGTTCCAATATTAATTGGAAATGATTTACTTATTATTTTGCTCCCAATCAGTCAAATGAAAAAACCATAAAGATTTGGACGCTTTCAACCACAAACTAGTCTAAGAATTAGACCCAATTCGTTAATTAACTCGTTGTTTTACCTTATTGATAGGGTAAATAAGAGAAAAAATGTATTCATATTATTAAATAACACTTGCTTAGAACATAAGAAAATAACATTGCTAAAACAACAAAAGCATAAACTATAACTTTAGGCCAACCAATACAATCATTCATGATCATGTCCTTTCATATCAACATGAAAAGATAATTCAGATGACATCATATAACAGTATGGAAGCATGGGCGCCGTAAAGGGGGTGCAAAGGGGTGCACCTGGCTCACAATAAAATATACGAAAACATGAAGATATTACAAAAAATCTGGCCCAGTGCGAGTCGGAGTTCCAAACGAATTTAATTTTTTTAACATGTTATTTTAATACAGCAGACTTCTAATAGGTTTTCCTGTGATCTTTAGGTAAAGATCTATTATGTCCATTTTTTTCAAAATTTTAGGCTCAGTAGTTTCGGAGATAAGGGGGGGAATGGTCATTTTTCGTCTAATTTCTTGAATAACTTCATAACCATTTATTTTAAAATTATGAAAAAAAAAATTAAAACCTTCACAGTAAGCCCTTTCATTTGATATGTCACACGATATTGTTCAAAAAAACTTTTTTTTCTAGTTTGACCCCCAAAAGTGACCCCCATACTAAAAATTTAATGATTTACGTAACTCGTCCGTGTTTGGGTCATAGAAGTCCATATCTGTACCAAATTTCAACAGAATCGGTTCAGTAGATCCGGAGAAAACTGGCTGTGTCAGACGGACGGACAGACAGACACACGAGTGATGAAAAAACATTAAACAAGCGGAATTTAGTAAGGGAGACCAAGCAAATCCGAGGCGATGTACTTCAGAGAGTTCCCTCGCGTTCGGCCTTGTATCAGTCTTCTTTAGTTCTGGGCAAAAGAAAACCTATCCTATTCGAAGCGGGTTTTGAAGCTGCACCCTCCTGAAAATAGTTCTGCCGGCGCCCATGTATGAAAGACATGTTGCGCCGAACGGACCGAAATGAAAGGTCAAGGGAATAGTGAGAGTAGAGTAAGGAGTCTGGGATGTATCTTCACAAAACGAAGTAACCGATTTTCAGCATTAAGAAAATTTCTTAAGGTCGGAAATCGGTTACTCCGTTTTGTGTCGATACTTCTTTTTTTCTTAAGACGGCAGCATAGCTAGCCTAGCTGTTCTGAGGATTTGTGCACATTAAGAATGCACAGCCTTACTCCAGGATGATGTGTAAAAGAGAATGATAATGTTGATGAAGACACATACAGTCATGTTCGTGTACAAAGTAAACTAATTGTGAGCCAGCAACTGCAGTTAAAGGGTATCGAACTTCTTTCTATGGGAGCTGGCATAGCATACCCGCCGCCATTTTCACTATTTTGCGGCGCACTAACGTGTATTTAATGGGCAGACACATAAGCAAATAAAAAATGTTAGCAACATGGTGCCCTAAAGTGTCACGTTGCCGAGATATTTGAAGATAAAGTTGCCATGTGAGAACAACGAAAATCATTCAGGTTTCCATGCCCTTTTCAACTTATCAAAGGCTTTATACAGGCAAATAATAATACCAGTAATTCTGCTTACCATCAAAGGTGTGGCTCCGGTCAATGGATCAATGCTGTCAATATGTTTTTGGACCTCTGGGTCATTGAACAGCTCACTCAGGCCAAAGTGAGCCACCATGTGAGCGATCGTCCATGACTGGTGCTCTGATAGTGTGTCACAGAGTTTCTGAAGAATTGCTACTGTGCACTGAAAAGAACAAAATGCTATAAGTATGAATAATTTGATGATTGCTAAAATTTTGATGATTAATCGAGGCAAAAACCAAGAGGGCCTGCCTGATGGCCATGGAAAAAACAAGAAATTTTGTTTGCTTATTTATTCAAGACTGTGGATCAAAAAGCCTATGAACAACTCACAAAAGTTCAATTCCATTAGTCCAACTCGTAGGCACAATCACACAGGCTGGTACTATATCAATAAAATAACTATCGTAACAAACTGTGCTGATATTCCACAACTACTTCATTATTTAATGATACTTACTTCTTTGGTAATCTTGATAAATACTGGTATTCGCTCCTTGTAAACAATGAATTTGCCTTCGGCATCCTCTAAGGTTTTAGCCCGAAATAAACTGCAAAGAAAAACATTACTTACATGAAAAAATACTAGTATTAATAAATACCTGATAATTACTATCTTAATTCCATTGACTTTTACGTAGATAGTACCTAAATAAAATTAGGTTAGTATAATTATTACAATTTCACTTTAAATAATGTTTCAATATTAAACATAAAATTATATTGACCTAGTTGATCACTAGATCTTAGTGGGGTTTGAATAACACTGAAACTATAACATAATCAACATGGCTTTCTTGGTTCAATACAAATATTTTACATCACCCTAGTGGGGTAATCAAAATTAAAACAAGCGGGTTTAAAAAAGCCACTTAAGTAGAATCAGCCAGCAATACAAGCTACCCGAAACAGTCAAATTTTCCCAGTCAACCTTGTACCTAATGATATAGACCTAAAGATGAAAATTGAATTTTACAGATTGTTGTATGATACACATTTAGTGCCAAGAACTCAGCGTATGGGTCGAGCAGTGATTTGTTATGAGCCCACAACCCGTATCTGAGTCGTTGTTTTAAGTAGCTATATGTGACTTATGTTCATGCGCGGGTTGTGGGCACACGCACGAATTGTTGTTCGACCCATGTGTTGAGTGCTTGGCACTGAAAATGTAAAAACACTTTTGCACTTGGCACTGAAAGTGTTAATATTATGATCCTAATATGATTCTACTAAACTGGCTTTTTTAGACCAGCTGAGGCCTCCTTAATCTATTTGTTCTCATAACATAGCAGTGATATTAAATAATATTGTCATTAAATAAAAGTAATAGAGATTGCCAAAAAGATTAAAACAATTGGCAATTAGCATTAAATCGATGAGTCAAACCCATGAATAATATCTAACCTGTACATCTGATGTAAGCTCTCAGTAAAAGGCTTATGAAGTACTATTTCATAGTACTTATCTCTTGAATTCTTGCCGTCGGGCGGATTTTTCGGTCCATACAATAAAATAGAATCTTCACGGTAATGTATTGGCCTTGAAATGTAGTTGTCTGACCGCACCTCTATCACTTTAGTAGGAGCTTCTTCCGTCCCCAGAAGACCACGAAAAACTAACAAATCACACAAAGATAAATATTTTCTTCAGCTAGGTGAAAAATAATGTTTATAAGATTCCCATTAGGCGCGATTCTACATTACAATTTCCAAAAGAAATAAACTTACTTGAATTCAGCATTATGTAGGAAATAATCTTGGATTTCCAGGATCGCGTGTAACTCCAATTTTAGTTTTATTTACTGCTTACACAATTCGAAAAAAACACGCACAAATTCTAACGCTGAGGTCAACCAGCTGATGTGTTTGACAACTGACTAATGGAGGAGGGAGACTGACATACAGCGTTGCCAACACCAATTTAACAAACTCCCCGAAAATCCAAGTCAAATTCCCCAATTTGGGGATCAAATAATTATATTATTCATGGGTATGCCCACCAGATTGTGTGATTGGATCGCAGATTTCCTGAGGGATCAGTCTATCCGAGTGGTCATAGATGGCTGCTCGTCTGGACTGCTGGGATCGGTGCTCACGGCAATATTGTCCTGGTGCATATTAATGATCAGCTAAAACCCGGTTCCTTTGGGTACGCATACGACAGCACTGATGCTGAGAGATACGTGTCCGACGCACATGCTGGTGGGTCGCAGATCCGGTCTCTCCGGGAGGCTATGGTTGAGCGCTTGAACATGTCCTTATAGGCTGTCACTGAATGGGGCGATGCCAATCTGGAGTAGTTCAATGCTGCTAAGACCCACACGTGTCTTTTTTCCGCTAAAAGGAGCCAATTCCACCTAGCTCCATCTTTCCAAGGTGTAGCCGTGCCGATAACTGATCGACTTGAGCTTCTTCGTGTCATGATAACATCAACCCTCAATTTTGGTCCTTTCACAGAGACAAAGGGTTTAAGTGGCTGCTAGAAAGTTGGGGATCCTAGTAAATCAAATCAAATCAAAAGTCGTTTATTCAAATTAGGCTGAGAGCCAGCACTTTTTGAACGTCAAGTTTTACAAAAGACAGTCCCCCAAAACGCCCGCCCGTCAAAGGTGAGACGGTACATCACGCCGTAACAGAATTGAGAAACGAGCCAAGAGGATCATCAGCAATGATAGGCTTGTCGAGTCGAAGCTCCAAAGTCTTTAGCATTGACGCCGAGTTGCTGGCCGGTCAGTTTTCTATCGGTTGCATTTTGGGGAGTGTGCGACGGAATTGCATAATTTAATTCCGCCAAGCCCGTTCCATCATCGGATCATAATACGTACGGCGATGCGCCACCGGTACATGGTGGACATTCCACCCACACGCACAAAACCTTTTGAGTACATATTAATTGTGCGTACAGCTAAGAGTGGAATTCCCTGCCAGAGTCTGTGTTTCCTGATAGCTATAACCTGGGAGCCTTTAAGTCAAGAGTGAATAGGTTTCTTTAAGGCAAACGGCATCTTCGACCACATCATCACTTACCATCAAGTGAGATATTGGTCAAACGTATGCCTATCAATAGTTTTCAACTGATTTTATAAGATTTATTTTTTTCCTATTTTACTTTTACGTACAAGCGTTTTGCTCGATGGAGTAACCTTGACACTGCCACGGTGTCACCAAGTTTTTAATTCCTTAGAATTACATAGAATGAATTAGAGGTTATGGCTGCCAGCTGGGAATACAAATCATCTTATACAATCACACATCAATACTACACTATCTGTATTTTTTTGTTTTCATTTGTGTATTTTGTGTGTTTTTTAGGGCTCCGTACTCAGAGGGTAACCAATGGAACCCTATTACTAAGCCTCCACTGTCCGTCTGTCCGTTCGTCTGTCGGTCTGCGGGCTGCATCTCAAGAACCGTAATAGGTAGACAGTTGAAATTTTCACACATTATGTATTTCTATTCCTGCTATGACAACAAATAAAAAATACTATAAAAATTAAAGGGGGCTCCCATAAAAGAAAGGTTTTTTTTCAGTAAATGATACGGAACACTTCGTGTGCGAGTCCGACTCGCACTTGGCCGGTTTTTAGAGTTACTTTGAATAAAAAATAAATGCAAAAACATTATTTTTACCGAGCAACATTATTTCGTTTATTCATTTTCTATACATAAGATTACGTAAATATCTAAAAAAAAAAGAAAAAAAAATTGTAGTCCGCAGGTGCCGGGAGCAGGGTCAGGGCTACCGGTGGTTAGGGCTCTAAAGAAAGGAACCTCCTCACAATACGAGCCGTATCGAGGAGTACTTTGGGGACCGAGTCACCCGCGTCCGTAGGAGAGTACCCAATGTTTAACCCTACACGTGGTCCCCAGGTGGTGCTAATCAGGTAACATTAACTGGTGGTAGGCTTCGGCCGATGGCTTGTGACAAACCCCACTGGGCAAAGACGTACTGCCAAGCGGCCTAGCTGCGTTCCGGTACGATGCTCTGTGTAGCGAATACAGAGGAGTTGGGTCGAAATAGTTGTTCCAATGCAGGTAGACCAACCAGGCTTGCGCTGACATGGGCGTATCGGGAGACAAGTCGCGGAGGGTAGCGGGATCCGAGTCACGGTGCGCCGCTGGCCGACCTTAGGTAGTTGGGGGCCCAAGCAGTGTGCTAGCCACACATGAAAGGCTGCCCCGCCAACTGTCGAAAAATTCCGGAATGCACCATCGTGCTGGTTGGCGACCAGACGAGAGGGCCCGATGGTCATTCCCGAGGGGGATCGGGCGTCCCCGCAATCACCAGACTAGTCCCCCAATGATGTCGTCTTGTAAGAGCGTGCCTGTGGGTTAGCAGCATGGAACCTCATTTCACTTCCTTCTCCTCAGCCTCCTTCACTCAAAATGAACAGGAATAAAAAGAAAAAAGCTGTACAGCGGCAGCACTCCCTCTCACACAAAGTGTACCTCTGTAATATACGAGGTCTAGACTCAAATCTCGCCGCAGTCCATCACCATCTTGAGATTGGGAAACCAGCGCTTTTATTCCTGTCGGAGACGCAAATCGGATGTCCGTCAGACGTGTCATACCTGTCTTACGACCACGCGCGGGCGTATGTATGTACGCCCGGGGCGACATCTGCTATCGGCGTCTCCGCTTCCTTGAAGACTCCAGGTTCTCTACGCTGTGGGTTATAGTGGACACAGGCCTGGACAAAATTGTCTACGCCTGTGTCTACTGTTTGCACAGCGGTGATTTGGAGACAACTGGGCTCACACAGCACCTGAGTGAGGCGGCGGATGTGGCTCAGCAGCTTCTGCCCAATTGGTGTTACTGTGGGACTTCAACGCCCACCATCAGGAGTGGTTCTTCCCATACCAGTGCACAGACCATGCTGGACGAGAGACGCGAAAGCTAGCGCTAGCGTTAAATCTTGCCCAGCTGGTCCAGTGGGCAACGAGGGTGAGGGATGTTGATTCGCACACAGCCAATTGCTTGGACCTTCTGCTGACAACAGATCCAGACCGGTAGTCGGTGTCGATTTCTTCTTCACTCGGTAGTTCCGACCACTGTCTGGTAAAGTCTGTGTCCGTCTACTGCCCGCCCGATCCTAGCCCAAGAGGCACCCAGCAGGTATGGCGATACAGGTCAGCAGATTGGGATGGCATGCGGTCGTTCTTCGCATGTTACCCTTGGCAGCCTACTTGCTTTTCTTCAACTGATGCTTCGTCGTGCGCGAACGCCGTGACAGATGTGTTGCGAAAGGGAATGGAGTACTACATTCCGTTCTCTGACATAACAATGTCTGAAGAAACTCGTCCATGGTTTGGTGCCGAGTGTAATCGCACTGATGCGCTTAAGCACGCGGCGTACCTAGCGTGGGTCGACGCTCGTACGCGCAAGGCAAATGACGTGAGTCAGAAGAAGAGAGCCTTTAACAGGGCTGCCAAGTCCTGCAAGAAGGTGTTGCGGAGGGCTCGGTTTGACCACATTAGCCGGATAGGGAACAAACTTGCTTCATACCCAGCAGGTAGTAAGACTTTTTGGTCCCTGGCTAAGTCGGTCGAATCGAACTTCTGCCGCCCCTCACAACCACCACTGATGAGACCTGCCGGGACGCTGGCCCACTTCACTGAGGAGAAAGCGAACTTGTTTGCGTCTTTGTTTGTGGAATTTTCACGGCTGGATCCTGGTGGCGCGGATCCCCCTGCTTCTCCTGCTGGATGCGGGTCGAGTATGTCGAACATTCGCATTCATCAGAAGGACGTACGTAGGGTACTGCGTAACCTACACGTAAACAAGGCTAGTGGCACCGACGGGATACCAGCAATTGTTCTTAGGACTTGTGCGCCTGAGTTGTCTCCAATCTTGACACGCCTATTTCGCCTTTCGTTTGAGACTGGAAAAGTGCCGAAGGCTTGGAAGCAGGCTAACGTGCAGCCCGTGCCCAAGAAGGGTAGTCGAGCTGACCCGTCGAATTATAGACCCATCTCGGTAACGTCCATACTCTGCAAGAGTATGGAACGTGTGCTGAATCATAAGCTCCTGGCATACCTAGAAGCGAACGATATTCTTAATGACCGACAATACGGGTTCTGCCGAAATCGGTCAACTGCGGATCTTCTAGCGTACGCCATTTACATCTGGAGTGAGGCCATAGAGAGGCACGGGGAGGCATTAGCGGTCTCCCTTGACATCTCGAAGGTCTTCGACAGGGTCTGGCACGATAGCCTTATTAGTAAGCTTCCTTCCTTCGGTCTGCCCGCCGGATTGTGTGATTGGATCGCGGATTTCCTGAGGGATCGGTCTATCCAAGTGGTCATTGATGGGTGCTCGTCTGGACTACTGGATATTAATGCCGGGGTTCCTCAGGGGTCGGTGCTCTCGGCAACAATGTTCTTGCTGCATATTAATGATTTGCTTAAACCCGGTACCTTTGGGTATGCAGACGACAGCACTATAGCTGAGAGATACGTGTCCGACGCACGTGCTGGTGGGTCGCAGATTCGGTCTCTTCGGGAGGCCATGGTTGAGCGCTTGAACGTGTCCTTTCAGGCTGTCTCTGAATGGGGCAATGCCAAACTGGTCAAGTTCAATGCCCTTAAGACCCAAGCGTATCTATTTTCCGCTAAAAGGATACAATTCCACCCAGCTCCATCGTTTCGGGGTGTAACCGTGCCGATAACCGACCGACTTGAGCTTCTTTGTGCTACATTAACATCTACTCTTAATTTTGGCCCTTTCATAGAGGCAAAAGCTCAAGTGGCTGCAAAGAAGTTGGGGATACTAGCCAAGGTGAGACGATACTTCACGCCGGAACAGCTGCTCAAACTCTATCAAGCGCAAGTTTGATCGTGTATGGAGTACTGCTCTCATCTTTGGTACGGATCTGCCAGATACCAGCTTGATGCCCTTGAGTCAATTGAGAAACGAGCCAAGAGGATCATCGGCAATGATAGGCTTGTCGCGACGAAGCTCCAAAGTCTTGAGCATCGACGACGAGTTGCTGGCCGTTCGGTTTTCTACCAGTTGCATTTTGGGGAATGTGCGACGGAATTGCATAATTTGATTCCGCCAAGCCCGTTCCATCATCGGACCACAAGACGAACGGCGATGCGCCACCGGTACATGGTGGACATCCCACCCACGCGCACAAAACGTTTTGGGAACACATTCATAGTGCGTACAGCTAAGGAGTGAAAGGATTCCCTGCCAGAGTCTGTGTTTCCTGATAGCTACAACCTGGGAGTCTTTAAGTCAAGAGTGAATAGGTTACTTCTAGGCAAGCGTGCTCCATCTTCGACCACATTATCACTTACCGACAGGTGAGATAGTGGTCAAACGCGTGCCTCTCAATGGTAAAAAAAAAGTTCTGTCTTCTGTCTTCTGCCCTTTATCCAAACGCGTAACGCCAGCTTCGACAGATGGTCGTCGAAGCTTTTGGCCATCAGGCCATTGGCCGTAACGACTATCGGCATAATGACAGCTGAGGTCATATTCCACATGTCAGCAACCTCGTGAGCTAAGTCGAGATATTTGATTTGCTTCTCTTTCTCAGCGTTCACGAGGTTCTCGTCATGCAGGATGGTAACATCAATTATCATTGTGCGGTGTGCTAATCGGTCTATCACCAGTATATCAGGCTTATTGGCAACAATAGTCCTATCAGTGATGATAGACCGATCCCAGTACAACGTGACATGGTAATTTTCGAGAATATGGTCGGGCACATACTTGTAATACGGTACCTCAGAATCCACAAGTTTGTATTTCAAAGCAAGTTGCTGATGGATAATCCTGGCCACTTGGTTGTATCTGTGCAAGTACTCGCCGTTAGTCAGACGAGAACAACCAGAGATAATATGTCTGATGGACTCACCCGGACGGTGGCATGCCCGACACACGTACACCGTCCCGTCCTTCATAATATGCATCCGGTAGTTATTCGTCAAGATAACTTCGTCCATAATCGCACAGACAAAACTTTCAGTTTCCCCGAAGAGATCACTGAAACGTAGCCAGGCCACGGACGCTGTAAAATCTACACCGGCCCATGAAGAGCCCGATAGAAGCGCCCGTGAAGCTCCTTGCCTTTCAGTTCCTCCTTGCGGTCATCTGCGATATGTATCACAGGTTTACGCCAGTTCTCCTTAGCCATGGACAACGGGGTGAGCCCTTGTCCACTGTGACCACATCTCGGTGCAAACCGACATCAGCTTTGAGGAAATATTCTCTGAGACTGCACATCTCGCGGTTGAGGAGAGTCGCGCTTAAAAAGCCTCGACCTCCATACTTCCGCGGAATGTACAGTCTCATCACCGACGATCGTGGGTGATGCATCCGGTTTGCGGTTAGCAGTATACAGACGCTTCTATCCAGGGCGTCAAGTTCGGTATGAGTCCATTTGAGTATCCCAAAAGAGTACATAACGCGCACCTTATTTCCGCCCGACCAAAGGGTATTCAAAATCTTTTTCAGGCGGCCAAAGAAGCGCTCCTTCAACGATTGCTTCATCAAGCAACATTATTATTATTAAGTCTCCCACAAGGTGGATCGATGATCTGGTAAGGGTCACGGGTAGCCGATGGATGCGAGACGCACAGGACCGGTTGTTGTGGCGACACGCACGGGGAGGCCTTTATCCAGCAGTGGACGTCTTTTGGCTGACATGATGATTATGATGAAAGGCATTATATGATACACAAAATTATCGTACCATTGGTGACGGAAAAAAGTTGCCGACATAAATACAAAAATTATATATTGTGTTAATGGAGATCATTATTAAAGGGAATCATTCGATTTACACTAGTAACTTAACAAAAAAGTTAAGATTTCTTGAAAAAGTGTTTTGTCTTGGGCCGGACTATCGATATTTAAAATCCCTGCAATTTCCTCACATATTGCCAATCCCCAATCAACTTGAGATTTCCCGCAGTTTGGGAAATTCCCCGCACGTTGGCAACGCTGCTGACAGGCCAGAAACTCAAAATTGACAGTGACACTGACCTGACAATATTTTTGCTTTGTGTAAGATAGTCGACCAGAGAGTAAAATTAATTAAAAGTAAAAACAAATAATAGTCCTTTTTAGGGTTCCGAACAAAATTCGGAACCCTTATAGGATCACTCGGCTGTTTGTCTGTCCGTCTGTCACTGCCAGTTTTCTGCGGATCCACCGGACCGTTTCTGGTGGTACACATAATTATGGACTTCTGTTACCTAAACACGAACGTGTCACGTAAATTATTAGTATGGGGGTCAACTAGAAAATTAAAAATTAAAGTTTTTTGAGCAATATCGTGTGACATATCAAATGAAAGGACTATTTATGAGGATTTTAATAACATTTTTTTCATTATTTTAAAATAAATGGTTTTGAAATTATTCAAGAAATTAGACGAAAAATTACCATTCCCCATGAAACCATGACCAGACCATGGAATTCGTTCGGAACCCTTTGCACGCGAGTCGAACTCGCACTTGGCCAGTTTTTTCTTTACTTTCTTAGTGATAAGATGGAGATTTCTTACTCCCCTTGTTTGATCTTTTTCTTAGTATACTCTGAAACTAGTTCGTCTAATAGAAGGAAACCTACAAATAAGTATACTGCGTTGCGTTTACTTATTTGTAGGTTTAAGTTCGCGCGCTCACGGCGCTGTAGATTTGACCAAAAAGCAGTACAAAGTAGTAGTGGTTGCATCTGAAGCGCCTCAACGCGTACTTTCTTGAGCGTCGTCGATGCGTTTAGAAAAACGTCGTGTACAACGGCCTATGGGATTAAGGGTAAGCATGCACGGGCAACTTTTTGTCAACATGACAGACGACAGTACATTTGTCTCTTTCGCAATTGTGAAGTGCGACAGAGAGATATACCGTCACGGTGACAGTCACCAGTGCGCGCCTAGCCTAAGGTTGAGCGTGGTTGAATTAAAAAGTTACTTAGTTACATTTACGTTTATTTATAGTTCAAAAATGGAATGCACATAACACTATAACTAAATAAAATATAAAGGTCTACAGCTAA
Source organism: Lacanobia wlatinum (assembly GCA_947578705.1). Lineage (NCBI taxonomy): Eukaryota > Metazoa > Arthropoda > Insecta > Lepidoptera > Noctuidae > Lacanobia > Lacanobia wlatinum. The sequence continues at coordinate 8,633,745 of OX388039.1, read as the reverse complement.
AACAATATAATTCTTGAAAGAATATAAAGAAATAAAGCATTAAAATTTTTGGTAATAACTTTAAAAGCATAAGATTCAAATGACTAGACATTATAAATGTGTAAATAACTGATAACAAAAGCACTTAATTAAAATAGGTTCGTTTACACATAAATATGATTTTTGTTCCTTGATGTTTTACAATTTATACAGCATTGGGTTGATAATGTTTATTTATTGTCACAATTGGTCTAGATTTCTTACAAATTAAAACCAGTGAACTAAATGAAAACCAGTGTCTATAAATTCCAATTAGTATTACAGTTATTGGAGTGGAAAATTAATTCAGTTATCTTAATTGAATCAAAGTTAAATAATAAGTTCTATAGCAAATCAAATGCAAGAATAAATTCATTGAATAATACTTATCTTTGGTTATAAAATTAAGTACTTCATTACAATATTCTAGATCTATGATATAGCAATTTAAACAGGAATTCAATCACACAAAAACAATACAACTTATACACTATGAATAATCAATTATATCAAATAAGAAATATTCGATTATCTAGTTTACTTTTCACGTTTAACAGGTCATTGTGAATAAGATATTCATGTAGAGTACAGTACAATATATAAAATGTACATAAAATACATGATTATATTATTATAGTGTAAGCTAATGAGCATATTACGTAATACATTCATTGTACTAATTGAAGTTATATCCAAAACCAATTAAGTACATTTTTGCTTATACATGATACCAGAAAATTGCAGACTCCATATTCATTCATATTGCATTTCTCGGTATATTATAAAAATCATTTTGTATACAATAAATCCCACCCAAATTCAATAGTTTCCAATATGTCCGTGGTTTATTAAGAAAAAATATTTTACAATTTCACGCATTTTACAATTCTACGACGACGTTTGCAATTTTCCGGTGACATACATATTCTCAAAATTCTCCTATATATATTATTAATACCTTCTTTCACATCAACTAATCACTTATTTATCACTGTGTATATATTCGAATATAGAATTCGAGATAATTATCAACAATAAAATCTATGACATACATAAAAGGTTCAAATTCTTTTGAAACCCATACTTTTTCAGAGGCATTTTTTAAATAAAAATTGTGTTATGAAAATCAACTTAAATTACACAACCTAAAGTTGATAATAGAGTTGTTGGTGATGGATTGTTTATGACTTATTATTTCGAATTATAAATTCAAATATACTTTATCAAAACCTTTTCTAGTCTGATATAACTTATCAAGTCTGACACATCATAACCTCCTGGATCCGGACATTAAAAAGCGTCAAATATCAATCAAATACATTTTGCAGGATTCTACGCAATGAGCGAAAAATAGTGTTTTATTTAGGTGTTCAGCTATTAGAATGTATTTAAACGTAAAATCTAAGCTCTTTAGCCTATAATTATTTCTCAATCTGATTAGGCTGCGTGGCTATGGTTAGTGTTAGATCCAGGGAGGTTGTCAGGGTTAGCAAGCGGATCCAGTTCTGCAAAGAGCTTGAACCAGGCTGCTTTATCCTCTTTCTTTGGGATGGCTGTACTTGGACTGGGTTTGGAAGCTTGCGGAGTGGACTGCGGAGATGTCGGAACCTGATTGTTGTTGCTGCTGACTGGAGCCATTGGACCTTGCAGTAAGCTGGATGAGTTCTGTAATAGATTCAAAATAGTATTTAATTTAATCATATTATTTAGCATTATTATTATTAAGCATTTTATATCGCATGTTATCGTTCTGATTTGTTTGCGGGACTAGCCCGAAAAATGTGTAACACCAAAATCCGACATCTTTTTGCAGTGATTTTTGTGGCACTTCCCAATCACCTAGCAAACTAATTTTTTTTCAATATATTCAGCTTGCCGTTACTTTTGAGAAAATGCAGAAATATTTTATAAGTTTAAATCAGAGCAAGTACCAAAATGGCTTTTTTAATGAAATTGCCAACCAAACTGATCTTGCATTGATGAACAACAAGTCGCGTCGCGTTATAAAATGTAATCTGAAAATTGCCAGACCGCCTTGAGAAAGTGATGTGCCCACTGCAGACACAACAAGTATTAATTACTTGTTGTGTCTGCAGTGGGCAGTTACAGATAGGTATAATTATTATTATATTTACGCAGCATTAGCACTTTACCCGCGACTTCGTTTGCGTAGATTTAGTTTAAACAATTTTCGCCCCTTGCTTCACCCCTTTACAGGGGGTTTCCTAAAATCCTTCCTTAGCTGACATCTTCTGCTCATAATCTACCTCCATGCCATTTGCCAAATTTGATCTTCACAGGTAAGTAGTTTTAGAGATTTTGTGAGTGATTGAATGAATGCATGACTTTTCGCTTTTAAATATATAGAAGATTTTAAGTACGTAACTTGATATAACTGCTGATGATTCATTCTTTGTACATGTCTGATGATAACGTAAGTTCAAATAGAACTATCACACATCCATGTCAGGCATGTTCAATGTAATTATTTGCATGAAAAGAATGCAATCAGAATAAGAATAGGACTGGCCTTGACGTCATTTTAATGAGTCAGCCTTATTAAACGTCCAAGTCACTACTCACAGGTTTTAAGACAGAAAAACCCGTCAAGTGGTGCGAGTCGGACCCTCACATGAAGGCTTCCATACCATAAACCAAAAAAAAAAATATGTTTCTTGTGTGGTCCCTTTAATTATTAATATTTTTTTATTACTTGTTGTAATATATGTGACAATAGACATACACACTCTATGAAAATTCAGATACAGCTTGCAGACAGACAGATGGACAGTAGAAGCTTAGTTCTGTTATTTACCTTTTGGGTACGGAACCGTAAAGACCAGACCTAAAGATCTTTTATTTACAACAATCTTATGTCATCACTTCATCAGGTTGTAGGTATAACAATAAATATTAATTATACCTAAAATAGTATTGTTACCTGTAACAATTGTGAAGGCAAAAATGTTCCGAAACTCCCTTGGGCATCTCCGCAATCCATCTGCAGCCCAGCTAATTCAGACATTATTCCAGCATTTCCACTAGATAACTCCGATTCCAAACAACTTGTATCAATCAGGTTCACCGAAGTACTTGGTTTGACTTCTTTATCATTGGACGGTTGCTTTTCATTTTCATTGTCAGTTTTGGGTTTCACATTTTTCTGTTCGTTACTTTTATCTGGATTGTCATCCTTAAATTCATCCTGGAAAAGAAAAGTAGTTGATATTTTAAATGAGTTTTAGATTACCAAATGTTTTTCTCTACTAATCATTTAAGGCGTACAAAATTCAGTTATTTTTTATTATTCAAGATCTTGTACTGTTGGCAATATGCATTAATAGATTGAAATACTTATTTGATCTTTATAATAAAAGTGCTTTCAGAATAATATTAGGGTTGCCTCGGCTACAAGAACCAGTTAGAATAACAGTGTTAATAAACTCAGTATTATGTAATAGTCTAAAGGTAAGTGTTATTAGTACCTGGAAGAACAGCATTTGATCCTTATCCTGTGGTGTGACATCCTGCTTGCCTTCTGCCTCACCCAAGGTCTGAGACAATTCCTTAAGAATAGAAAACTCATACTGCGGTGCAGCATTCATTGTGTCTGCAGTAGCTACTAAGGTTTGTGCCACTTTGGTGGCAAATGTTACAAAGGAACTTTGATAGTTTGATAGAACATGGGAAAACATGTTGCATCTTGCTGCAGCTAGCAAATCAATCTGAAAGTAGTTAGGGAATATAAACTTGTTATGGTTGTCAGCTTTTTATTAATTAAAACGGTAAAATGTCATCTAATCAGAGATAGTAAGTTATTAAGGTCTATAATAGTAGGTACTTTGGTCAGTGGGTCATCTTAGGGGGCTTTAGTGTGGGAACTAAACATTTGTACAATAATAAATTAAACCATACTTTTTGCAGAACATCCAGTGTCAGTTTATCAAACAGCTTTTTACTCTCGCGAACTTGTCGCTGCGCCTTTCGGAAGTTGTCGAGGCCGCGTCCTGTGTCCGGGTCTAGCTGAGCGCTCGTCGATTTCATCCAGCTAAGGGCCGCTCGGTATTCGATTCGGGCTTTTTCCATAGCAGATACAGTCGCTCGCATATCGCTCACAGCGCGACCTCGAAACGTCTCCACTTCATGATAAAGCCTCAACAGCGGCCCCCGCACTGATAAGCGCTGTTGTCCAGAATATGAAATTGCTTTACCCGCTGATACCATGTGTTTACCGGACGCGTCCGCATTTTTTCCCGAGTCACGCAAAAACTTTCCCAGAGCATTCTCCTCTTGAGCCAATATACACAAACGTTCCTGATATTGGTCTAAAACTCGCTGTAATTGTAAGCAGCTGTCTGATATTGATCGAAATAATTCCAGTTTAGCATCAAGCTCGGCGTCGGACGCAACAATACACTCATCTTCTTTGGTTCCTAGTTTTTTTAGCACAGTCTTTTTAGTTACCCAGTATTGATGCTGCATCATTTCACTGGAAAATTATACGAATTCCCACTGTAAGCTGTCAGTAAATTAAAAATTCTGAAATTGAAATGATTCAATAGAAGCCGAATTGTTTGACACATTTGACATTTAAAATAATAACTTTGACAGCTGTGCAAACAGAGTGTTGCCAAGAATAACGCTTTTTCCAGAAACCAATAAAATACAGGCTCCTATTTTTATCCTACTGGCCTGATTTTCAAAATCCTATTATTTTTACCAATATGCACTGTGCAGTGGGATAATAACATGTAATGATGAGTTGAGTAGCTAAATAGTATTTTTTAATTAATTTCCTTGAGTAAGTACGAAAAATACCCTATGCTATTGTGATTCGAAAAATGTAAAAATGTTAGTTACCCAGTAAAAATAAAAGAGTACTAAAATTTTTCCCGAAAAGCTCCATATCAATCGGAATACAAATAGAAACATTATAAGATATAGTAGAAAAGCATTTTGTTTTGAAGATTTTTGTTGTATCTTTTGAATTCTCAGTGTTATTTATTACATCTGTGGCGTTTTGATATAGTCTATTTTGTCTATGACACGAATATTTACAACCGGAATGTGGAATGGCCGCCGCGTTTCGCGTTAGTGCGAATGTATTGTGTTTTCGAATCGTCTTGATAATAATATGTACAATTTTATTAGGTGAGAGTGACTTATTAACACAATCGTGTGGAAATAATTATAATGTATTGTGCTGCCGATAAAACTATCCCCGGTGTGTCATCATCACAATCTTCGAAGAACGTCAAAGATGGTAAGTTTGGTTGTCACATAATAAGTGCTTTTTATTTTGCTATTGCATGTAATATTTAGTTAGTTTTCATTACCCATGATCATTTCAAGCATTTGTCGACATAGGTATCTTCCATTGTTGGTTTAAACATGTGCTTTTATTGTTTTTTTGTTTATGCCAAAAGTTTGAGGATACTTTTCAAGTTTACTAATGTGTAAAATTGTCGAATGCATTAAGTACAGAAATCACTTGACTTGCTGTTAGTTTACAACATTAGTCTAGAAATTTAATTAATTTCGTAAGTTTACTGTGCGTTTTTAACTACAAGTGTTAAACATGTCAATCATCTTGTCCTAGTTATTATTATTACTAGGCATTCGTCTTCAGGCACTAGACTTTCAAAATGTAACGCACGCGATTAACGTCCGTCCGATTCGAGTTCGAATATTCAGGTCATAGTGGATTGTAGTGTAAGTTCTTTTTTGTTTTTGCTTGCCAGTTATTATTGCTTTAATAGTACTCAATTTATGATGTTTTTTTTTTGTTGATCATCTCTCCTTACAAAAATTGCAGAGACTGAATTGTTTACAATGTTTTTATGTCACAAATCCAACCTACCTATCTCTACAGTGAACACTCAGAGATACTTTTTCTGCTATCGCAAACATATTGATGAAGATTACATTTATAATATTGTTCTTCAGTACTTGTCTACCTAGTGTAGTATCCGTGTTAACTTCTATCCGGTTTAAAATTAGCTACAATGCAGTGATGGGGAAATTTGCATTTGGGTGTAAATATGATACTGAATACTATCCTTTTGAAATTTAAATAACTAAAAACAGTTTAACAACTTGTCATGTGAAAAATTGTTTGTATGCTAAATAAAACCGGTACGACTTTCCATTGACGTCCGTCGAATTGAGGGTCGGGGAGGGGGGGGGGTGGTTACTACCCCCCCTTAAAAGGAAAAGTCTCGATGCCGCCCCCTTTTCGGGTTTTTTTAATTTTTAAATTCTGATGGTAATTTCCTCATTTAATGGATTAAAATAAGTGTAAAAAAACCAGGGGGAGCCCTTGGGGGGGTTGTCTATTGTTTACCCGAAGATTATATACCATAATCACCATATTCTCGAATTTCATTTAACGATTTTTTATGGTGGACTCGGTCGACGGAGCCCCGCTTCGCGGGGCTCCTACTTCTGTGTGGTTTATAAAAAAATAACCACGAAGGGGATGGCGGGGTCTATTCGCTCGCTTCGCTCGCTCAGACGACCCCGCCATCCCCTTCTAACCTAACCTATCCGAGTCGGAGTGCCCTAAAGTCCCAATTGCATCCAGTTTCTCCTGATATAACAACAGTTACACGGTACTGGGAACGGTGGCGCGGGAACTACCAGCTACTGGTTCCAATGGCAAAGTCATGGGCACAAGTGGCTCACTAGAGTCCAACACCTGCACACACGGGGGGCCTGCAGAAGAGCTCGCAACAAGTGGCTCATCAGAGTCCAACACTTGCACTACACTCAATTCTTCAGACGGCACAGCAGAACACGAAACCCGGGGCTTCGGAGACGCCATGGTGGTAGTCAAACGTTGTTTTCACCGACAGGAGTACGTAAACACTCTCAACTGCTAGGGACACATACGATGAGATGACTGACGATGACAGTGACAATACAAAATAGCGTCAGTTTTACGTTTCGTTCTACAAGCCGGCAAAAGACGGTAAACACTACACATTTTCAATTATAATAGCTCGTAATGAAAATAATGCTGTGATTTAAATATAAACTGTTAAATATATGCGTACATGAAAAGTATTGAAATGAGTACAAAATATAATTATTTACATACATTTTTATAAAATAAAATGTTACCGAACGTATGAAACCTTAACCGTAGGTAAAACGAAACGTTCAATGGTGAGAATTCTATATAGTCTGTGGTAGGGATTGACATAAATATTGTAAAAATAATTGATTTTCAATATTTTTTTTCTCAAAAAGTACGCGTCTTCGAATGTCGAAACTTTGCGTGTGTGCTTATAATAATGTAACCTTTCTGTAAAAAAAATATCAACTCCCAACTCGCCGGACGGCAATGGAAAACTCACCCATAAAACCAATTGCAAATAGCCTAGGTGTTAAAAACTACAAACCATTTGGTTAAATTTAATTATTATGGTATTAGTAAAATTTGCTAAAAGCATAAATATTTGAAAGTATAATAACACCTGAAAAAACTTGCTAATGCCTTAGTCATATTATTGGATATCTTTTGAACTTTGAGAATTGAATCCCAATAAACTGCTTGTTAGTGGTTGTAATGAAATTTGTTTGGAAAACACATCATTTAACACTTTAACAGTCCAGTGTACCCTGTGGGTACCAGGGTTGGCAGGGTTGGCATTTTGATTTAAATCATTTTTTAATCATGATTTTAATCAGATGATGTTTTCAATAAAAATTAATGATTTAATCAAAAATGTTTAATTTCACTTTCATTCAGAGAAATCAACTTAAAAAAATTAATAATAAGTTTACAAACAAATTTTTTGAATCTGAGAAATCAAAATCATTATTATAATATTTGAATTAAAAAACTAGTTTTCCAGCCTTTTCAATTCCGAGTCAGTTTCTTAATTTGCTCTGAATAATTCCATAGGTGGAAACCACTCTTTCCCCAGCAGCTGAAGAAGCTATCAACCCAAACAATTGCTTCACCACTGGAAACATTTGACTGTTCCTCTTCACTAAATATATTTTTCTGTGACATCCACCACTCTAGTGGTGTCACATTTTTTACTATTAAATTTAAATTAAATCATAAAATGCAAAACAAAATCATGATTAATTATGATTTTTTTCAACCCTGGTAGGTACACATAGCAATGTCCTTCAAAAGTCCGTGTACCATATGCAATACATTAGCCTGGTGTTACTGGGCTCTAGTGCTATATGGACTTGTTAAATTTGTTGGTGTGATAATGCTGAAATAGTCTCAGTTCAGCATTATCCAATACAGCAGTTGACATGTCAATTTTGTTGATGTTTTGATTCCCTTGGAGTTGCCTGGTTGCTGTAGTTATGTTATGCTTTCCTTTTATGTTTTCCAATACTTACTTTACAGGTCATCAATAATACCTACTTCATTTTCCACTTTTCATAATGTTTGGTGTTGTGTTTTATGGTTTATCCTCTTGTGGATTATAAATACTGATTGATTGAATCATTAGTATTGAATAATTTGTATATTTGTAGTCTCATTACAGCTGTCAGAATGTAATTGTTGAATAATTCAGTAATGTGTCCTTTTAGGCTCACATTGAATTGTCAGTCACTGCCTCTGAACATCTAGAGACAAACACTTATGGCTGCATGATAAAATTGATAAACAAGCATCAAACAAAGGCAAAGTCACCTAACCAAGTGACTGGCAGGTTGAAAAGACTGCTAAAAACTCTTTAGTCACATTAGTCGCGACATTGTGAACAGAATCGTATGAGCGAGGGTAACATTTGGCGGTAACCGGGTCAAGGTGGCCGTTTGATCCGCGTCGCGTGTCTATTCCCGACATATCGATCTTACAGCTCTTAGGCTTGATATCACGACCGGCTTTTAGTGCCGAATTAGCATAGGCGAAGGGTAGCACGAACATTTGGGGTTTTAGTACTAGGAGTTAAAGTTGCCTAGCCTTTTGCAAGCTTTATTGGGGTCGACGTGACTTTTTTTATTTCGCACAGGTGCGGCAGAATGTCGGAGCTTTTGTTCTGTAATTCATCTCGAACATCGATTTGATGCAAAATGTTGATATCCTAAGGCCTATCTTCAAACGATTAATAGTCAAAATATCGCAAGCGACCTTTGGTCAACTGGCACCGATGGCGGCAGTTAACTGCTATGAAGTCTAGTATGTTAATGTGTAAAAGAAAACTCACTAAGACCGAAAACATACTAACAGTTGCCTTGCTTACCCGGCTGCACGGATAAGCGCAAGGCGACTCGCAAAGGCAGCCAGCGCGACGCTGACGCTTGCAGTCATTTGAGTACGTTCGTTTCACTTCGTAAACTCTCCAGATTATCGCTAATCAAGTCTGTCAATGCGTTTGTGGCTAAAATCAAATACTAGTAGGTATTACCTACGTAACTGTTCACGAGATACTTTACAGTAGAACAGTGTTCCTCGGGCAACTTGCCTCTGAACTAGCCCCCTTGAGATAAACCACGGAATAAGAAATAAAGTCTTCAAATCAATCTTGTAAGTTCCTTGTCTTCATAATTGCCACCGCCGTTAACAAGGCGTTTAAAAAACATACTACTCGCATAAAACTACTTACTTACGTCTCTTGCGGAAATAAACATAATTATAAAATAATTCTAGTATAGTAATTATAACAAATACGTCAACTGTGATTGCGTAAAGAAAACAAAGCGAGCCACGAAAGGTCAGCAGCTCAGATACTGAACTTTCATTACGTATGTGCAACAAAAACTGTCTAATTAATTCTATCGCTTTTACGTCGGTACTTATCTTCGTACTTCTGCATCACAGGTTGAAGTGTTTGGTTGAGATATTGACAACTAGCTTCTCCCAGCGGCTTCACCCGTTTGAATATCTGAAATTATCCTAAGGGAATATACCCTCTAGGCTATAATTTAGGTATCTCTGGGCTAAATTTCATTCAGATCCAATTTGGCGAGATTGAGTAATAAACATCCATTCTACTTTCACATTTATAATAGCTAGTATTAAGAAGTACGATAATAGATATACGGCCAATCATGTGTTTTCGGCGCAAATGCAACTCTTTCATTCGCTTGCATTTTCGTCACCTAAATCTCAGATTTAGCTCACCAAATCTAAGCCAGTTTTCTGGATAATCGACGATTTCAGCGACGATTCGAACTAAGCTCAAATTGTAAGTGCCATTCTATTACAATACACGCCACGAAAGATGAGACTTGACATACCACTTAAACTTTATTATATCGTAATAAATATTATAATATTGTTAAGAGTTTTAGTCTAAATGTCATCGAAAAATCCCTGAATAGATATACAAATTATACATAAATATTTCGTACACTACCTGCGCAAGCTTCCCAGTACTGCGCTCGTCAAGTCTCATCTTTCGTGGCGCGTATTGTACCTCTTGGACACCGAAGACTAAGCTCTTTCTGAACACCACTTTAAATCCGTCATTTGTAGTGGCAAACCATTTGTTCGATCGCTTAACTTAATAGCTTGCTCTTATCGTAAACACCATAACTCGTTCCCTTTGGGAAAATAATGATATGTATTTATTGAGGGTACAGCTCCCCTTACCTGAATTCGTGTTGCGGTTACTCAGACACCTGTCGTGGCGCACACTATAGTCGCCGCAACACTTGTCGACCTTGCACGCAAAGGAACAAAGTCTATTCAAGTTTCGCACTAAGAAATTGCTTATTTAAAAAACCGGAATACTTATAAAACATGTCGTAACTGTACAAGTAGCTCCTTCATTTGAGTTACATTATTATGAAAACAGCTTCAATCTTACTTATTCCATAAATTATAACACGGTAACTACAACGCTGGCTGAAAAGCAGGTATGTTTTACAAAGAGCTTTGTCAGTCGTTAAATATTAAATGTATCGCTCGAGACTGAAATTCCAAGTATATTAGCTTTACGTATAAAATAAGACGACATTTACTTGCTAACGTAAACACTGCGTTGTCCCAGTTCGAAATAACATTTCCCAGGTTGGTGGCCTGTAATGCTCGCTTCAAAATGTCAGAGGTCGATCTGTTAGCCCGATAAGATAGAAACAGCTTAGCTCGTTTACCCGCAAATTAATTCATTGCTCTGATATTTCTCTGTAACGCAATCTGGGCCAGTTGATTGGCCAGATCAGTATTTTATTTATTTATAAGAGCACGAGCTGTTTGGCTGGACGTAGCTTTCCACTTCGTTTCGCTTAGGAGTTTGGAATAGTTCTAGTAACAAGAATTAATAATACAAATTAAAGCTAAACTGGCAATGTAGGACGTTTTATTGGGTTTGTTTAGCTTATAAATCATGTACAACATCAATTAGCCCTTCGGATTTCGACGATCTAAATCACATTTCGATAGGTAAGGATCTATTTTAAAAATACACATACCACCTAGAATTCTAGACTATGTCTATACAAAAGACGATGAATAGTCTAGACGCGTCATTGTCGGTGCTTAGTTGGAAACAATGTACTGTATGTACAATTACAGGGTGTACAATTCAACTTATCCATTCCAACTCCAGCAGACTAGACACATTCGTCCTCACTAGAGCACTAAACTCCGTGAATCAGTCCATTTGTGACGTAAATGCTTGTAGTGAGACAAAAGCCGGCCAAGTGCGAGCCGGACTCGCCCACCGAGGGTTCCGTACAAATTTGTAGGTACATATTACTTTAAATAATTTTTAGATTTAATTACAAATGTAGTTTTCAGACTTTCCTATACTTGTAGTATAAGACTGTATCAATTGCCAAATTTCATAGTTCTAGATCAATGGGAAATACCCTATAAATTTTGATTCCCTTAAGAGTGTCGAAATATACGTTTTTTGGAGCATAAACGGCCGTACCTTTTTTACGTTAACTTTGATTTTTTTACCTGAGTATATGGTTTTAATTTCAGCTCGATACCTCCACGCATTCCCGAGATAAAGGGTTTTGACAGACAGACAGACGGGCAATAAAGTGATCTTATAAGGTTTCCGTTTTTTCCTTTTGAGGTACGGAACCCTAAAACAAAAGCTGACGGTCCCAGAGTTCGTTAAATAAGTACAGACTTTGTGTTCTGTTTAAATTTCAGTGTTTTGCCACACAGTTCTAAAAGCGGTAACAGTCGTTAATTTGTTATAGATAAATTCCCTTTAATTTTGTATAACATCCAATTGGTCTTTAAACAACACTAAAAGCACTTCGAAGCCGTGAGCCTCGTTTGATTTTATTGCCAGTTTATTCGTTTTAATTATTGTAGAACTCATTTCTTTAGATCTATTATATTGCTCTATAAAATTGTTCTGAAGACTTATTTTAATGTTCCTCCAATAATCTCGTTGCGGTTACAGTCATCGACAAGTAGTTCCGTAAAAATAATTTAACGGTTAGCTTATGAACAAAAGTGTTATTATATTTTTTATGTCTTGTACATTGATATATAAAAAACCCAAGATACACAATCAGCATCTCAAAAACGTCCGCAAAAAACAAGCGCAATATTTATAATTGTGCGCAAGTTTCAAACATTCTCGCATCGCTCGCCATACACTGCACTGCTGTGTAAAAACAACTTTAAGCGATCCATGTAAGGTTGAATTTGCAAAAAAAATTGCGCATCACTCGCCATACTGATCTGCTTTGTATAAACAACTTTAAGCGATCCGTCTAAGGTTGAATTTGCAAAAAAAATTGTTTATAGTATACACACAACTCACACATGACACTTGATACATGTCAGTTTTTGACGACAGTTTCGAGTGTTGCATTTGTTCGAGACTGTGCATCTTGGGTTTTTTTATATATCAATGCTCTTGTAATAACAATTTCAAGCGATAATTAAATTACTGAAAAGTTGAATCGATAAGTGAGTTAGGTACTGATGGCAACTACCTTTGTGCTATCACTTTTATGCATATACATATCTGCTTAACATTCCAGAGACAAATATTTTGACAAAGGACTCCTAATATATTCTATTGGCTCACCATCATGTGATGCACCTATGTACGGTCAATCCAAAACATGTGCCTGTTTGGATTTGTAATACAAAATCTGTGTCTGACGTTAAAATGCATGTGATCATGTGTGAATGATACTAGTCGTATTTACTTACATTCAACTGAAATAACTCGTGACAAATAGCCTTACTTAGTATAGGCCTGGTGGGTTGATGAATGATTGCCTTTGCCTTACAAAATCAAGCTTCAGAAGACGCCATTCATTAAAATCAAGAGGATATTTTCTTGTGCAGTCTAAAAATAGTACATAATAAGCCAAGGGAGAGAGAGGGGAATGGCGCGAAAAGTCCTTCACTTAGCGGCTGGACTCGGTGAAGAATTCCGCTTAGAGCCGTCATAAATATGACAGTTAGGAAGGCAAACTCAAAAGTGTTGAGACATTATACCGGCGAGGGTTATTAGGCAATTAATCGACTTCAATGGCCCATTACCGCGATCATCGAATCAATGGGGGATAAATTCTGCTATGTTTTCTTACGCCTTGAATAGACTATAGCCATCAATTAAAGTTTAATTGAAGCATTAAACATGCGCTTGGATTTACCTATAACATTTCTAATTCACCGCAAATTTATTCACGTTGATGCAGCAATTATAGTTTGCCAAGCCTACGGCAACGAATGTATTGATGCGTCAAACATAGAGAGAGGTGTATTTATGAAAGGCCGGGGTGCCGGGGTGCTCTGGGCGCCGCGTCTGCTGACACAGTTCCGGGCGCCGGCGCGGCGGGCAGGGGCACTGCAGCCCAGCCAGACGACACGCGGTCGCCCTCACGAGCGCTCCCGCCCTACTGACAGCTCCCGAGCCCCTACGATCGCGAACTTATAACTTCTTTTGAATTCCGAACGTTCCTGTTGTGATATCAAACATTATCGTCGGATCCATTGTTCTGTTATGACAATAGTTCGTGCGTAACTCGGCTTCCATCTAAGTAAAGTTGTCGAGGTGATCGTAAACATTTTAGCCTCCAAGTGGTGTAACGAGCCGACGAAAGTTCTCTTTGACATCATCGGTGAAAAGTGTCGTTTGTGGAACTGAAACCCTCAGTTTCGAGGGTCGAGTTGTGTGTACTTTTGAACTGTGCTGTTAACAGAACATTGAATTGTAATTAGTTGATTTGGGCTATTTGTTACGTGCAATTTCGAGTCGAGGAAGTTTTTGCGAATAGGAAGAGAAGAAAAGCCGTCAAGCTGTATTCATTCGAAAGTTTCAAGGTTTACGAATATGATGAAGATAGGACGTGCAACGGCCATGAAGATGGGTTCGGTACTTCGAAGAGAAGTGAGTACTAAATGCTTTTATGGAATCATAAAGTTATTTTATGTTTAAATTGTTTATCCTACAGGTGCGATGCGCTTTTGATGTATCGTTAAATTATGGACGGAGAAAAATATGGAGGTACTTACTGCATTGAGTTATGTAGATGCTTGTAATTTATCGCTAAACCGACAATAGACGTAGTCCTTGTAGAATTATGAGCACTCAAAATAATATTCTTCACCGTAACAAAGAGAAAAATGTGTGGGTTGCAAAAAGCACTCGAAATTGAATCATAGAGATGTTGAAGCTTGAAGCAAAGAAGTTAACAGTTTTAAATTCTCTCAAACTGCAAATACTTTGGGGGGCTTCAAAATAGGCCTGATTATTATTAATAAAAAAATAAAGCTAGAGACAAACTGATGATAACTGGTTTCTTGATTTGATATGAAAAACTATGCAGTAGAAACACGTATCGTATGCAACGCGACATACGATACGATACAAAAGCGTTGCATACGTTGCGTACGTAGGACCAGTGTGTTTCTCGTTAATTGTAATAAGGATACACACGGCGACATAATTATCGGTGCTTATTTCGTATCAGTTATTTTTAATAAATTTTAATCTTAAATACAAATAAAAATATTTATATTAAACCAACTGAAAAGTCAGAAACAACATGAAAATAAAATATTTATAACCTTTTGGCCCATATTGTATTTTATAGAGGCGGAATATCTTGCCACCGCTACTTCTACGCCTCATGAAAGTTTAATGATACCGTGAAACGTATCGACGATCGATAACTAAAGAACGGTATGGTTCTCATCAAATTGGTAACATCACATTGGGTCTCCGTACCATGTACTCCAGATAGCCGCTCATTCTAGGGAATTACATAACGAGTCGAGCCGAAGCATAGGAACCAAGCTTAGTTAAACAATGAAAATGAATAATGTTATTTTCCTCAAACGTGCAAAGGTTTTCCGCTTCCTTTCCACACACTTCTTTTGCCTACTTTCTTACCGATGCAAGTCCTTTGGTAGGAGTCAAGCTCATCCCACCATTGTTCTGTCTGTCTCGATAGGATCCGTCTTGTAATTCCTCCTTGTAACTTTTTAAGCATAATCTAATATATCAGTACGGTATCCACTTTATGTAACAGTTAGTCCATTCCAAGTTACGACTATGGGCTAATGGAATCAGAATTTTACGGCTTTTTGACATTTCCTTAATAGTGTATCGTCCGATGCTATTTTTACGATTTCCTGAATCGATGTCACAATAAACTGACTTCGGTTTTCTGATCAATGATTCTGGTCACAGACCATTTAACAATGAATGAATTTATATGATTATTTGCTTGACAATAAACTCCATTAAATTCATCACGTCACAACACGGTTCATGTCTAGAACGGAAGATGAACCAGGTGGCTCGCCTCCTCATTTCTCATCTACAAAGAACTAAACAATGAAATTCTTTGCACCTGTATTTCCGGACCATTACAACTTGAGACTCTCAAAGTACAGCCATCAGGTAGTTAAAAGGCAGGTGCGTAGATCACATGACTTACGTTCTGATGGGATCGCGGTCAAACACAAGTCTTTAAATTTGAATAAATATGAGAAGCACCTTAGCCCAATAAACAACACGAGTTTTTGCTGACTTATTTGGTGAAGCGACGTTATAAAGAAACAAAAATAATCTCAAAGCCAAACGTGTCTTGTACTTTCACTTCCCTATACGTTGGAAACTACCTACTCATCATAACGATCGCAATAAAAATTACTAGATGCAATTATGTTGTACACAAAGCTATTTGGCTTTGCGTCCTATACCTAATGTTTTCCGTACTGTATAATATTTGCATTTTATATACTGGCGTCTAGTTTCCCATTCTGACCTCGGACCAACGATTTGTGATTAAGATAGTAAAAATGTAGTCTGTTTCTACACTACATTTTTATTTTACGTCATTCGTAGACTAAGACTATTTATTGACCTTATACACATATTAATTGCACTCGATTTTTTAATCAATCTATTGACTCCGCTTTGTTCCTGACAGACAGACTGAGTTACCTAACAGAAATACTAATGCGAACCAGCATTAGTCTTTCTGTTAGGTAACTACGACAATATTTGTTGGGTAGATAACGTTTCTAGGAATAGATGAATCTCCCAGCAATCGTCAATAAGGAAAAAAATTATCTTTGTTTTTCCAAAAACTCATATTGAGTGTTTCAGATAGTGTAGATTGTGGATATTCATTTTGGTCTAAGCCCGATAGTTCTAGGCTAATTTTAATAATTAATCAATTGAATTAAAAAGAGGTCAAAAAGAGGAAGCTTGCAAAATCATTTGTATCCTCATTGAATTTTAAGACTTAACCGATAAAGTTTTCCGTCTAATTTCAACTACTTTGCTAGAACGATCTCGAATGAATGTAAAGAATTACTGGAGGTTTTATTAAACCGTTCACATAAATTCAAAACGACAACAAAGCAGTCTTTAAAAGAATTCGAGAATCGATACTTTAATCAAGCTATTTATCTTTCTCTACCTACAAATTCCTTTAATTTTATCGTCGATTCGACGTGATTAATAAAGGCCATAAAGAAAACGAGGTAAAGAATATTGTAAAGCACGTTTTTGTGATTTTCTCGTATAATATTGAACGTCGTGCAATCCATGCGCGGCAACATAAACTGCATTCGATGCAGTATAAGTAACCAGTCAAGTAAGCGCAGCGAGGAATAAGCAAGCAAGTACCACCACACACAGTCATCGAAAGATAAGAGTAGGTGAACTGGTGAACGGGCGTTGGCTTGACTGTCTGTCTGGCCGGCCAGTAAGCCCCGGCGCTTCGCACCGACAGCACGGCGTACGCGCATCCCACGCGACTCAACATAAAAATCTAGGCCGCTCTCATGTGATAGTTTACATTTCTCTCGCTTATTATGGAAAAAGTGTGCGCAGTGGTCAGTCACTGTAGTAATTTCTAATTTTTACTGTACTTTTCTATTGTGGATTGCAACTCCTGCTGACATGATTGCAAAAATCTGAAGTGCCAAAAACTTAATTTACCACTCGTTATCTATGTGGGCTACGTGATAAGGTGTCAAGTGTGTTACCGTTTTCGGTTGTTTGTTTTCAAGAATCGCTGTTAGAAGGCAGACGTTACTTTCAAGTGTTCGTTGTAAGATAGTTTTGGTGAATGAGTCAGCTAACAGGCGTCGGGATTGTTAACTTTGTCAACGTGCTGCCCACGATTTCCGAAGGTAATATGAAGTGTTCATAAGTGTAGAAAATATATATAAAATAATACTCCTAAGAATTGTCTCCAATTAATCGTTATGTATTGATATCACATCAGTGTGATGAAGCACTATCATGTTTGTTATAACTGAATCGTAAATTCATAACATTCATTGTAGTTCTTTTGTTTAAAAACGGGTTTGCAGTCTGCACTACTGCGAGAATTGTGAAGCAGTCTCTTGTCAGGTAGCTATTTAGATGCACGTATACTTACGTAGCTCTCTGTCATGTTGAGTTTACTGCTGCACTTATGGTGATTCAAATACCCGATGCGTATTTATCTTATTACAAGTGTTACGTGTCAAATTGTACTTGTGTGCCATATCTAAATGTACATTCTGAACACAAACGTGCTCATGTTTATTATTTCATTTACGTAATATTCGTGTTATATGGATAAACCATTATTTCAACTATTAACAATAATATGATCAACTGTGAAAATGTGTACTGTTCTATTATTAGAATAGAATTGCAGACCGTTTATTTATTGTTGCAGAAACAGAGTTTTTGTATGTGATTTCCACTGTTCAATAATTAACAATGAGAACAAAAATTTTAAAGTTCTTGTTCCGTGAAGGCTAAATTATGCAGCTCTTGCTTTTAAATCTAGATTTCAAGACATTCCATGTTAGGCAACGTTCGTTTAGTAATTTCTGCATCTATTAGCAACTAGTAAATTGTTTGGTTAGAAACCGAATTAATTATTTCGCGTAGTATTTTGTGAACGATGATATTGCTGGTTGAAATGTTCGTGAAAGTATACTTTGGTAAACCAAGTTCATTCATTACGGTGTTATCCGTCAAAAGAAGAATCCAAAACTGGTATATTTAATCGCTTTCGTGACTGGTTTATTGTCTTTGTTACGAGAAAGGAACTTGCTAATCTAACACAATGCGAAGCGCCTGGAAAGGGATGGGGAGTGCGGACGACTCAAAAGTATAGTTATTTATTTTCTTTACAGCCAAATGAACACCGTATTATGGCCTGAAGTAATAATGATACGAGAGCATAAAGAAATTATTGTATTTGGTAATATCAACATTAAGTTGCTCTACTCGATTTGATCATATCAAAGACGTTCCGTAGATAGTCATAACTTGATGCTATGCGGAAATGCTTAAAACTCGTTGTACGGCAGGAGTTGGCAGAGAGTGAGTCAGAGGCTAAAAAGCCCGCGGCCTTGGTGGCATCCGCCTTATCCGGCAGTTCGGAGCAGGCGTCGCAGGCGCAGGTGCGATCGGCCGGCGTCTCGGGTCGACGACCGGGAGGACGAGAACGATTAATTCCATTTGCCTGTAATTCAATCAGGTGTTCTTATCACGATTTCCTCCTGCAGAGAAGCTGAATTTTATGTCTAGATAAGCTAATAAACTACGTTTTTCCATAAAACCAGCTTGAATTGAATTGACATTATCACATTTAAAACATGGGATTCATCGCTTAATAAAATTCTTTGTTTCCCAAGGAATTTTCAGATAAACTTTAAGGCCACTGCAATGCGCCTCTGACTAATATCGCAAAACGGTATGTTTTCCATTACACAGTGGTTACGCGAGTATGAGGCGGCTGTAATCACCACTGTTTCTAAAGATTCCCGTATGCCGCTTCAAATGGCCGCTACCTTGCGCCAAGTTCCCGCCACGACTAGTTTTTGTCACTGCCATACCAACCGTTAATAAGAAGTTGCACAGTTGCATTCGACACACATGTGCTGGCGTAAGCTTTTTTAACCTGATCCATTATTTTCCAGAGGTTCTTAGGTTCTCTTTTCAATTGAATAACATTTTTTCACGCTTCAAAAGAGTTGGTTTTAAAGAAAAGCTTATGATTTCCAATTTTATTTATCTAATAATCTGGCAGAACATTCGCACTACCCAGAAATCGCATATAATTATGCAAATTTAAAACAAACGAACATTAAATAGCACCGTTCACAGAATAATATCCTACGAATTTAACGTCGATATCATGCAAAAAGCGCATTCAATTGAAACGGCCTCTCCGAATACTAACGATCTTTGTTTTCAATGAAATGCCTTTGTTGTATGTAGGTGTGTAATGAAATTGTTATATTATGCATGAATTGGAACTGTGATCTAGGCACGTTCTGAGCGTTAAATTTTAAAATGTTCGTTACAGTGGACCTTGGAAGGTCGAAACAATCGGAGGAACTCATCTATGTAGTCACTCAGGTATTTGCCCACATAGGTTTGCATGGTTTGTTTGTCCGTGACACGCGTTTACGTTACTCTAGGAAGTTGTTAGGAGCAATTATAGGCAATTTTCAAGACAACAAAAACTACTTCGTTCTTCGTACGATTTGCAGTTAGTTTTACGTTACTAGTAACAAACAAAGCTGTATCATTCAAACCGAATGAGAAAATAAATACCGACGATATTTCTATACGAGCTGTACAAATGTTTATTTGTAGCATGGAATATTAACAACGTCCCTACTTTACACAAGTGCGGAACATGTAACGACATAATAAGGACCCAATATTATAACGTTCCTGCAGCGAATGACCCATTGCGTATCGAATAGTATTTTGGACTCTTATAACTTCGGTTTTACGTGGTATGTAAAGTAGGGTCGATTCTTGATGTCTATGTTTTTTTGCCTATATTTTATTTCGTTTTTCCGAGTTCAAGGAAGGACTAAGTAATAAAACCGAGATTTTCCGCCCAGTTTTTATGCTATTGCTCTGTTACGTGACTGTAGTTCATTACAACATAAAAACGAAATTAAACGTAAAATTAGATGAATTATATCAGATTTCTTTTATTTAATCATATGAATTACATGGAGAAGGTCGACGGAACTGAGTAATACTTCGAAATCACGCTAACGCAGAAGTGTCAATTACAAATGAGTAATCCTCCTCAGATTTCTAAATGCAGTAATCCCATAATTCTGAAATCCATTGGGAGAGCGCAGAACGGTCGGTTGGGCACGCAGCGGCGTCGACTTGGCCACGCCTCGGCGGGCCCGCCGGCAACCGACAATGATATGGAAACTATTGTACCACTTGCATTAATATACTTTATATCTGCTCCAGTCACGAAATCAGCTTGTTCGAATGCACGTTGCATTTGAGATAGCGCACGGTCGGAGACAGGCCCTAGATTGTGCTGTAAATCAACGCAATGTTTCTACACCGTGATTTGTTAATAATGCTACGTATAACTACATCGGCTTTATTGTATTCAGCTAATGTATATGTATTTGCTGTTGAGCCGCATCTATTTTGTGTTATTATTCATATGCTATTCATTGTCTGCTGTTCATATTTTATCTTTCACATATTTTGCAGTTTTAGTAGGTATCTTAGTCGTCAAGTGAGTTCGTGTGCTCGCTTAGCTTAAAATGACATTTTTAGGTTAAGCAAATTACTGCTGACGTTCTAAATATAATATAATCATGTTTGATAACGTAGCATATTATACGAGAGTTTGTCTTATCTTATCTTAGTAGTAGTAAGTAAATCTGTGTAATGTTTTAATAGAAAATCAGCCTTAGTAACAGTTAATGAGCCTCGCCTATCATAATGATACAGCTCGCGTGATAATTAATGATCTTGACTAACGACAGTTAATGCACGTTGTTTTGTTTCGCTTTCTTGGTTTTCGTAAGTGTGTTCATCTTCCCCGGTTTGATTGCTTTATTCTTTTTCTTCATTTCAAATATGCAATATATCATTCAAATCTTACAACCTCATATCAGAACTTCTTTTAGAATCTATACTTCTACTAATATATAAAGCTGAAGAGTTTGTTTGTTTGCTTGAACGCGCTAATCTCAGGAACTCCTGGTTCGATAAGAAAAATTCTTTCAGTGTCAGATAGCCCATTTATCGAGGAAGGCTATATATCATCACGCTATTATATCATTACGCATTTAATATATTTCTTTAATGATTATGAGGGTATTTTATTCGACATTTTTGAGTTTTCTTCAAACCTGTCTAAATATAATCGGAATTAAAAAGATTGTGCACGCGTTTTTATTTATGGAATTAGGGGCATTATTTTATGCGTGCATGTAAGTCTGGCCTTTTATTATTCAAGACAGAAAACAGTAACTTTTAGATTTCACCGTGACTTTCCACGCCGGTCTGAGAATGAATGAAAAACTTAATGTATTTAATGCATGAGATCAATTATTAAGTCTGTTAACGATGTGGTGGGAAATATGAAAGTGGATGATGCTAGAGAGGTGACTGAGAATGCAGATTTACTAAGTGTTGTATCTTCTTGGAAAGCAGGTGTAAATAAATGTTTGTCTGCACTGGGCACTGAGGTCATTTAGTTAATTGACCTCAGTTTTGTTGAGAATTATAGCCGATTTTGCGGTTTTGTTATCACTTTGTTTTCAAAGAACAACAACAACATGGTTTTATAGAATACTGTAAATATTTCGTGCAGCTACATGTTAGTCTCTTTTCATGTCAGGTATTTCTAGTGCCAATCAACTTAAAAGTGCTGGGTATTTCAAACTAAGCATCGTTAAGTTATAGCTTGGCTTCCGCTGTTACACAGATAAATGTAACGGTAGTAATGTGCGTGCATATATCTGCTTTACGAGGCTCAACGTCGCGTCGTTTTCTACGTGAACTGAGTTACGAACTCATTTGGTGCGAACTTCGACAACAATCGGTACCAGAGTACGAGTGGCACACCGGGTTCAATCCGCATTTACATTACAATTGTTCGCATTGTATGCAGGGTCAAAGGTTCGAGGTCGCAGCTCGTGCACTCGCGCCTCAATGGGTTCCTTTGTAAGATAAAGTTGCAGTATCTAGATCTCGCTTAGTTTAGCATACGAAGACATTCGTCTTCTTCATTTTTGCGCAACTTGGTTTATGCGATAGGTACGACAAGATATGCTGCTTGACCTGAATTTAAAAGGCGAACGTGGAATCACTATCTGTAGTTTCCTACTTTGTTGTTATTCATGTTTGTGTGTCACTGTTATCATATCGTTATCGAACATTTTATTGCATAGTCTTGATAAAGTTTGTAATTCCGTTTTTCTTGAAATATTCGGTCGTTGACCAGAAATACGCTTCGATACGTGTGCGAGCATTAGCATTTCCTTTAAACAATTCTTATCAGGTGCCGATTGTGGTGCGCTAGCCGATTTAAATTTAATGAAAGGTTGAGGCCCCGAAACACCTGCAGCTCAATCAGAAATTAAAATGGAAGCTAATTAATATTCTTCGGTCGTATTGGACGTAACGTTCGACGTCTGATTTCGTTCTTCAACGTTGGATTGCGTTTTTTCTTCATCTTCTATTATAGCTGTTATGGTCTCCACAAGAATGGGTCGTTTCGTTTTATCGCCGCACTATTGTACGTTGTCACCTTGTTCCTAATGGACGCTATATCAAAATTATGTGTCACAATAGTTTCTATGTTGTTTTTACAGGCTATTCCCAACTGTACCCCGTTTTGTTTATCTTCCATTTGGATTTAGTCAGTCATCTTAAACTCAGGTCCGTTTTTAAACATAGAAATCCAGAAAGAAATCCTTTTAAAATAGAAAAACCTGCGACTTTAATAACATAAAATGTCGTTACAAATACACTGACAAAATAATAAATTAAATTCCTGTAAATGAGCTCTGAGAGATTTCAGACCTTGATAATAAATGTTCATGTTTGTTAACGACTGTTTGTTTTTATTATTTTATTTTATTAGCTCTTAATGTAATACTCTATAGTATTCGTCATTACTAAAACAATGCTATCTTTATGTCCTTGATGGTGTTACGAAAACACAAATAATCACGGTTTTCTCACACATTTTTTTGTTGAATTACACAAATACTCAACTTACGTCTGACAGTACAGTCATTTTGCGAACTTAGTTTGTTGTGCTAGCTACTTGAAAATAACAAATACTTTCGAGCAATTCTGAAAACTTTATTTAAAGCCTGTTCATTCAATAAAGCAAATTGTTCTACTTTTTATGAATCACACTGCGAGATCAACCACATTTTTAAAAGTAAAATGTTCGTAATGTTTTTATTTGAAAAGAAGATTTATATCCACGTAAACTAGTTTTGTGAGGCAATGACTAATGTTAGAAGAAGCATAAACAGAATCGGGCAATGATTGAAGGGAATCATCACCATGCTTCTAAGTCATGAGTCAGGTCAATCAATATTACGTTATTTAGAATGCCGAGTGGGTGAATCATCAGTTTGAAATTAATATGTGCCGGCCTGAAGACCTAGATTTGACCCACACGAGGAACTAATTTGACACATCATCGTGTTTTAACACATTCATCATTTGTTACTTCCTCTAGTCTAGAGGTAACATAGTTTATTTTTCTGTGAGTGATGCGGTCATCAGTCTTGTTTTACTAGTGACCAGTATTGTTAAGAGAGACCGCTTTTGGAAACAGTCGCTTGTCTAATAGTGAAATATGCACTGTGATTTAGAATGAGAGGTCCACTTCAAGCAAGGTTCCAAAAACTCTCATAAGTATTTCTCAGTACCTATGTATTTGTATTTTGTCCTCATAAAACTCTATTCCGAAGAAAGAGTCGGTAATGTCTTTGACAATAAACATACAGGAAATCCATTTCACAAGTACAGTTGCTAATTTACCTCTTAGAATATTTATTTCATTACTGTAGATAATGATATCAGCTCATTTGAATAACTCTGGTTTTACTACTAAGTGTGAATTGAAAAAGAAAATTTTAAATGAACACACAATAAATTGAGGTTTGGGAATAAGACACTTCATTGAGAATGTTGATTTTGTCGTAGTAATTATGAATTGTGCTTGTACGAGGTAGATTTTTTGTAAGTTAACTAAATCTGTGGGATCCAAGGAAGTAGGTACCTATAGCTACAATCGTTATAGCGTGGTGTACTTGCGGTTTATACAAAAACGATTGGATATAAGCTGTTGGCCTTAGGTACAATTTGAACCCACAAAACGAGGTGAAGGTTTTTCGAATTCACTTTAATAGGGACATATGCTTCATTAGGGAAATAAGATCATTCAGTCTACCTACGCGATCAAACAAACAAAGTTAATTTTCCAAAAAGCTACTAAATAAACTTCTAGTCACTTTAGTTATAGTTTTAGGGTTTCTGTTCCTATGTGCTTGTTAGTGAAATCGTATTCTTGGCTTTAGTTCAAACGCTCTTTCAGTTGCTGGTATTACTGGCGCTAGCAGTGTCAAAATATCTTACTATTCATCTACAACTATAAAGATATCGTAAATAAGCTTTGTTTATATAATTTTGACTCTTATATTGGCAAGTCTATTTTCTATCTACTGGGAGTAAAAGTTGGAATATCTTATGACCAAATTAGTATTGTGTCATCATCCATTTAGAAAGAAAGACTGTGATTTTATTTTTAACACATCTATGAGCCATAAAAGTTTATTTTTATGTTCTGCTGAATTCCAAATCCCGCGAGTAAAACCGAGGGCTGCAGCTATTTTTAAACTAATTTATCAACAGGATTAGAAATAAAATTATTTATTATATTCTCATTCAAGGCCTGTAAGACATTAACAATTTTTTTTTTCATACAAATATTTCCTGATTGACTGTAGACTGTCATGGTTAACTGAATAATAACTGCAAAGAGAAATACTCATTATGTGAGAATAACATTTCAACGTAGTTGATTGATCGAGTTCACTTGTCCGTGTCGCAACGTCATTAAACATTTCGATATAACGACGTGTATGTACGTCTTCGTAATGCAGGAAATTCTTTATTGTAATGGATTGCTTTCGCACCTATTTTTAGGTTTTGTTTACACAGCTCAATCATCGTTGTTATGAAACACTTGGTTGATGTTATTAGTCTTCAGTTTTTCTTCTCGGTCACTATAGACGGTAAGCGCAGGCGGTTTGTAAGTTTATGTGAGGTGTACAGCCGTGTGCAGTAGGCGGAATGGCACGCGGCCTGCGCGGGCGCAGCGCGGTCCGCGACGCTCACGGCAAGGTCGACGAACGACTTTCGCACGTCGACCACGATAACCCGCCGCGTTTTGTCACACTAGCTGGCTTCAGTTTACTTACTCAAGCTGTATTGCTGCATACCACTAGATACAACGTCGTGAAACTGGTCTAGTTGGTCTAAAAATTTAAGAGAACTAATGCATTTCCATATCACTCTTCTTGAGTCACATTTGCAATATAAAGTTTCTTACACGAAACAGCAATGTGCCTATAATTCTGGGTAATACCTTCTGTAGAGACAAAGACGGGAGGTAACAGCTGCTTAATCTTCCAAAACTCGATAGAAGTTCGAGGGAAATAGGTCGCTACGGAAATTGCAGACGATGGGATAACGATTTGTCATTAGTTGAGCATAATAATATTGAAATCCAATACCTTGTACGTGACTTTCTGTTAACTTCTTAAGATACTACCTTCAATGTTGGTTAACAACTTTCAAGTTACTGTTTGGGTTAGTTGCTGAATACAAATAGTCAAAACTTGACTGATAGGTACATACATATACACAGTAATGATTAGGTTGTCAGTATCGATGATATAAGCCTGCACAAACATTCGGTCTTATCAGTTAAATTGAATATGAATCAATGTGTTCTGTTTATCGGACATCCGATGTTTATTATTTGTCAACGTTACGATATTTTCTATGTACGTCTATTTCGTGTTGTAATTCTTGTAACAGCATCTGGTTGTTTTCACGGTCTATGTGTGGTTAGTGGGCCCACGCTGTTGTCTTCAATTCTCTTAACAATTTTCTTGTTTCGTCGCCTTTACATGTCCTCGATTCGTATCAAAATGTGTAAAATGTTATACGTATTTATACAGAGATATTTACAAGTCCAAAATCAATACGCTGTTGATATCATCTGTTGTTCTGTGTAACGTGACGAGGTGCACGTAAGCAACTTCTCGCAATTTCATTGAAAAATGATTATTTTAATCAGTACTTACCCATTTGGGTATGACATATTTTTCGCCGTATTCGTGCGTTACGACACTAACATTAGAGGTAGTATAAATCACGCAGTATTCACGGAAATAATGTTTATCTGCAGGGCCTATTCTGATATTTGTCGCATAGTAATACGGGCGTGGACGACAGGGCGTGGGCGTCGGGAATGAGTTCATTGGACAGTCCCGGCATGCGGAACTGTTATTAGTCCATTTCATCTATTTGCTGATTTCTACACTTACGTCGGAATGAATGCGTAATATTTAAAACTATGCCAATATGCTACTAGGTTCCTACTACTACTACTTCAATGTAGAATGTCGTGTCACTCAAAAATGCCCTTGCAGAAATAGATTTAGACCTCTGTCAGTCATTTGTCACATGTCATGGAATAGTCCCCTTTTCTAAGAAACACGTTTTATAGTACGGAACAAACTTTACGACAGTCCTATGTAAACACAGCTTACCATCATATACTTCCTTACGTTCAAGTTGCCACATTACACTTCTGAGAATTTCACCCGTGCGGTTGCGTTGACGTAAGTGGATTGAGTGCTCCTAAGACGGTTGTAACGAAACCATCAATGGATGCGCATTTATTCAATTGTGTCGTATTTCAACACGTTTGCTGTACGGCTGCCAGTGCAGTGTATCAAATCCCGGCCCAATTCCTCCCAGGATGTTGCGGCAAAATGAATGATACTTACACTGCGGTTGATTTATGAATCGTTAATCCGTTCATAAACGACTTTTACTGAAAGGCAACGTGAGCTTTTAATATCGTTTATAATGGATAATTGTCTTCAAGTGGCAGGTAAAATGTTCTGCTAACTGAAATACGATATGAGCGCAGATTATCGTTAAATGCACTCACACGTATGAATAATGAGCTTATGAATCTTTCTCTTAATGTAGGGCTCAATCGGAATGTCAATATTCACATTTCAGGGACTTTATTCATCCGAACTGCACTAACGTACCCAGACTCGATAGATGCGAAGCAGAATTACTCAAACCCTTATGTAGGTAATTAATAAGCAATTATCGATCGATTTTCTAGGTATGCTAAATTATCGATAGGTACCTACAATTTAACGATTCCGCGTGTCTAACAAGCATGTCTGCGTTATGTAACACTACCTATATTGGTAATGTTTGTGTAGCCCACGCTATACATATTGTTCCTGACGCTTTCCAGATTAGATAGCGTTGACAACGCGGTTGTTTGCCCATGGTGGTCATGTTTGTGCAGCCTGAAGCGTAGGGCTGTTGACTGACGCCGGACGAATTTAACCCCATTCGTCATACAATACTGAACCTTATCGTTCGATATCACGAGCATAAATCAACACGCCGTAATAATCTCGTAGCCAGCCAACCCGAACATTGTTTGTCGTGTTTGGTCCGACAGGTAAAACTTATTATGTCCCACATGCGCAAATATTGCCATAATAAATACGTTTCCAGCACTCTCGAGGTATAATCTAACAGGCGATTCGTTGTCTCTAGAGAAGTAATATCGCTGTGATTTATAAGTACCATTAAATCCGTTTTCACCGTGAAGATAGTAAGAAGCTGGTCCAATAAATTGTAAATCCAAGTGGATCTATAAAAATTTCTATTTGCCAAGTTCATAAAATCTGTCTATATTATTGAAAACGAAATATCTATATCTAATCTATATTCTAGGTCAGTGCAGTAAGACCTGCTCGCTTCGTCTCATAGAGCTTGATGACTGCGGACTGCGGTCTGACCTTAGACTGGGCCCTGAGCCAACACACTGAAGGAAACCAGACAGAATTCTTTAGAGTAAAGTTTACGATTTAATTTTACGGATTACGCTAGCTTCTCAGGAAATTTTATTTAAGAACGGTAACCTTGCTTCATAACATCCATATATAAATAAATATTTGGTGCAGAACGGTTGACTTTTATCGATTTTGATTTCCAAATTTCGAATTTATTTTATTGATATTGCATTGCATCGAAACCTGATTCTTCGCTGAAGTTAAATGGATGTACCTACCTACCTAGAGCTTTGTTGACAATGTTTGTTATTGACGAAGACGAGGCGTGGCGGCAGCGTGGCGTCGACGGCGCGGCGCCCCGGCATTCTTGGCACGCCGTCAATGAGCATGCGCCCAATCATTACAAAGAAAATGTCGCCGGCTACGTCAAAGTTAGAAAAGTTCGTCGCTTTACGACACCAATAGTGTAATTCCGTAGTAGTTGTCGTGAAATTGTGCACGATAACGTTCCGACATCCATAGGAGCATTGAACGCGCACCGCAGTCGCTATTTTGTTTGCTTATGTCTCGTCGATTACTCGTACACTTTCAAACAGTGGCATATAAAGTTTCTTTAATGTTGGTCATGCTTATACAAGTTTCCAGATATTATAAAAAAAAAAACAAAGATTTCGACTCATTGAGAACTTGCTCCTTTTTTTAAATCAAAAACAAGTTCATAGGTCTCGCATGGCATTTGAAATCATTCGATTTCCATTATGGCCATAACTTTTACCAGTACCTATGAATCTTTCAGCGAAGTAATTCAATTAGGCGATTCTTTTTCTTCGACTGATTTATGAGAGATGCCTCCCAATATTCCTAATTAATTAAGTAAATGGATTGTCTCGTTCATCAGGTAGACAGATTCATTATTATCTGTGAACCTTGTGGTCACGATTGAGTGAGGAACTGTGATTGCATTGATTATTCCATCATGGGTTAGTGCATTCAATAAGTTTTCAAGGTGTGTGGTTGCGTCAATTCGATTATGACGTGAAAACTACGCGTGAGGTGATAAAATATTCATTCCGTTTGCAATAAATTATGGTGTTGGTGTTGACTATTCGATTACGCATAGTAGAAGAAAGTAGGTAAATGAAATCTTAGTTTTGACAATACAAATACAAAATCCCTTATTTCAAATATACCAGTAACAGGCACTTATGAATATTCAAGGTCTGTCTGTCAGTCAAATAGATGAAGCTAATTCTGCCGCGCTAGCGACAAGAGCAGCAAGTTGCTCTGCAGCAAAACGCACTCACTGACCCTATCTCCAGCGCGGCAGTTGCACGTTCCAAAGAGTAGATCCCATGGAGAAGAAGGTGCAAGAAACTCCATGGACACTCTTTCTTCAAATCAGTGTTTAGTAAATGTAATAAAATTGACGTTTTTGAATATTTTTTTTCGGGTCGGCGCAACACGCCTTCCTCAATACTTCTTGTTATTCATGTCTATGGTTGGCGCCAAATAAATTACAATAAAGGACATTGACCTTTCCCTTATATCTGTTCATAGGTACTCGAAAAATGAATTATGAATGATTGTCTATTACTAGAAAATGTAAAGGATCTCGATACATGTAGATTCAAGACAGCTTTATGTCTTTTTTTCCGATTTTAAAATTAAGAATGTCAGATAATGTAGGTGGGTCAGTGACCGCTATTGCAAGTATATTTGGCGCCAACAATAGGTAGGTAACCTAAGTATGAGATACCTACATATCAAATAAAAGAAAACTGACAGGTGGCGAATCGACTAGCAATTATGATCATAGAAATGAAATCATTCCAGCCGGTGGACTAATAACAAATAGGTACCTACTCCAACACGTTCGTAAATGTAAATACATATACCAAATCTCAATACCGCTTGTATTGACATAAATAAGACTGTTTGTTTATCTGCTGACCAAAACAAATCTATTGAACACGTTCCACCTGTTATTACAGTCTATAAAAACATCGTAAGCCAGTATTTATATAACACGTTCAATTAGCTGAAGTAACATGATTTCATTTCTATTGATTTCAATTATCATACCAATTATATTCTTTTGAATTATTTCGTCCAGGAAAATAAAAGACTTCAATTTAAAAAATATTACTTCTCTTCAACATTTTTCGCAACTGCAATACAACTACGATTTTTGCTGCGATTGTGAAACTTTGCATAGAGGAAACGTAAGTCACAGGATAAAGCAAGGCTACAACTTTTTCAGAGCTCTGGAAAATAACGTGTATTGTATACCTAATACTGCGTATCTACATTTCGTGGTTGAATTGAATTATGTATTTATTCTTAACTCTTAGAATATACCCAAGTGTATTAACGATAAATATTTCTACACTTAAAACGAACTTCAAATATCTCACGGGGAATCTTCTATATACAGAGTCGATGGCAATCTCTGTGTAATTGACATTTCAACCCTTTGACCGCTTGTGTCGCATTTATGCGACACATATTTCCGTGCCCCTACCGCTCGTGTCATATTTCTGCGACAGAGAACATGCATGATTTTTTCGCTCTATTTTCGTCCTATTAACTGCGTGGTACAACTAAAACCATTATTAAATTGGGATATTATTAAATACTAGTGGACGTCACGCGGTTTCACCCGCGTAATTCCCGTTCCCGTGGGAGTACAGGGATAAAATATAGCCCATGTTACTCCCTGATAATGTAGCTATCCATGGCTGAAAGAATTTCAAATCGGTCCAGTAGTTTCGGAGCCTATTCATTTCAAACAAACAAACAAATCTTTCCTCTTTATAATTAAATATATAATATTAAAAAAATATATACAACGATTGCTCCTCCTTATTATTTTATTATAGGTATTATTGTATCGATTTGTAGCCGCGCGGGCCCTCGCGCTAGGGGCACGGCAATCGATATTTAGCCAAGCGGTCAAAGGGTTAATTACGAGCAAAGCAGTTAACATGCTCTCTAGTGATATGTTATATGCTGTATAACATGTGATCAGTGTACAAAGCACATGAGAGGCGACTTAGGTTAGTTAGAACGTGGAATTTTAGCTTTTACCGTACTTACACGCGACGCAAGTTAAGGCTAGTGCCGATGCCGTTCAGTGCTCGTTTAAGTCCAGCAGACACGACGTCAATAAGCAAACTAGTACTGTTACTGGCCACTAGCTCGTTACTGGCCTTGTGTAAGATGCGTTTTGAAGACAGCCATGTGATTACCTATCGCACTGGCTAGTGTATTGGCTCGCTAACTAGCCTCATGTCAGTCGGGCTTTAACCAGAGGACTGGCGTGACTTTGGCTTATAAACTTGAGTAATTAACCGCTATCCACAACGCTTGTTACCCCTTCTCCTGTGTTATTAATTAATACGTTTGCAATTATTATGTTAATTAAATTTACCACTGCTCTAACTGTTTCTGTCCGGGGCTCGATTGGTGAAACGGTTCACGATAATGCAAGCTGACGTCACGGCTTGGAACGTCATCGTGAATTATTCACTTATTACGGTTTATCTAATTATCGTAATGGGCGATTATAGCATTAAGTCTAGTCCGGACCACTATCCCGCCCAGTTGCTGGGCGATTAAGTATAATGATGAATATGTCTAGGTACCATCGCACTCAGACTTACAAATAATTTTATATTGTGGTCGTTAGGACACAGAATGGTTCTTCGATATCACCTTTAGTTTTAAAAAGATCCATGTCAATGATATGTATTTTTCGTCCGTAACTAAAGATTCTCCTTATGTTTGTTTCAGGTGTGACAATGAGAGAAAAAAGGGGTGGCGCAATGAGCAAAATGCAAAAACTTAGAAAGCGCCTATCCCTTAGCTTCGGTAGATTATGTAAGTATTTTTTATATACATTTCTAGTGGCACTACAACACTTTAATATAGAACCATCCAAACGAAAAGATCCCTTCTCAAAGCTGGATTTCGGAAACGTGTGCCAATATCCGGCCCGATTCAACTTCAGAGGCGCCCATCCTTCAAGCGCCTATATCATATGAAAGTGATAGATAGAATTGAAAGACTGGTAGACCGTGAATATTTCTTTCATATATGGAATTCTTATGTCGGAACCCTCATAAGAATTAATACATCCGTAAAAAACGAAACCCTGATAGGATCACTCGGGTGTCTCTCTGTCTGTCCGTCTGTCTGTGTGTCACAGCCAGTTTTCTCCGGATCTACTAGACCGATTCTGTTGAAATTTGGTATACATATGGGCTTCTGTGACCTTAACACAGACGCGTTACGTAAATAAATATTTTTGTTTTAGTATGGGGGTCACTTTTGGGGGTCAAACCAAAAAATAAAAAAAAGTTTTTCTAACTGTATCGTATGACATATCAAATGAAAGGGCTTACTATGAGGGGTTTAATTACATTATTTTTC
Organism: Lacanobia wlatinum; assembly: GCA_947578705.1. Lineage (NCBI taxonomy): Eukaryota > Metazoa > Arthropoda > Insecta > Lepidoptera > Noctuidae > Lacanobia > Lacanobia wlatinum. Next base: position 8,600,999 of record OX388039.1, on the reverse strand, counting down.
ATCATTTAAAAAAAAATTTGCACATTTAAAAAATAACAGAGTTCTATACCTAAAGATTACCGGAAAACTTATAAGTAGTGCGTTAAAACAACATGTTAAACAAATGAAATTCTTTCGGAACTCTTTGCACGTGAGTCCGACTCGCACTTGGCCAGTTTTATTTTAGTAGATACCTACTCCTTATATATTCTGTGATCGGTGTTTGTAAAAAATGGTATTACCTCAATTCGTATCGTTCAAACGCTATAGTTATTTCTAAAACCGCCTAAAAGAAGCTACCTACGTATTTTTATATTATATACAAAGCAATGTTTTCTTATTACTATTTGCATATTTTGAAAACGAATATATGTACAGTTATTTAAAAAAATATGATGCAGTAACTGGATATTTAGCTGTTCTTTTATCTTACTCTGTAATATAGTACTGATAGTTAATTTGACGCTTGGGTAACAAAGGAGGACACTATAAGAACAGTTAAACCATTGCCCGTGGGTGTGTAGCATGTGCTCTGGAATCGATCCGTCTACGCGACTATGAAGCATGCCCCTTAAATGGAGTTCACATTCTACGTAAAAGGCTACACATAATATCGTAAAGTTTTCAGGATTACCACAGGCCACGGGGCGTGTAGGTACGGTCCATATAAAATTACCCCCACATCCTACAGAATAGAAAAAGTAAAAAAAATATGGCATATCTATGTAAGAATTGGAAAGTGGTATACTTACATTATTTCTGATGAACTTACCGTTAACTGAATAAATGTGCAACCCGAGCAAAGCCAGGGCGGGCTTCTAACACTAATCCGCTACTAAGTGAGTGAGTGACTGACAGAGAACGCACAGCCGAAAGTACTGGTTGTAGAAAGCTGAAATTTGGCATGTAGGTTCCTTGGAGAGTGTAGGGGAGCATAAAGGAAGGATTTCCCGAAATTCCCACGGGAACGGGAAAACAACGGGATATGCTCGTATGAAGTCGCGGGCAAAAGCTAGTTAAAATTATAAATGCGAAAGTGAGTTTGATTCTTACGATTTCACGCCTAAATCTTCGAACCGATTTTGATGAATTTTGGTTCAATGATAGTGGGACCCTAAAACAGTTTCTATCACTGAACCAAAATTCACCGTATTATAGGCCAATAACCGTTTTTAGACCTACTAGCTTCTGCCAGCGGCTGCTCGCGTGATCCCTAGGGAACATACTCCCGGGATAAAATGTAGGCTATGTATAGTATAAAATCGGTTCAGTAGTTTAGGCGTGATTGCGTAACACACATACAGACAGACAGAGTTACTTTCGCATTTATAATATTAAATATAGGTACATTATAAATATAGTATGCAAGTATGGATAATACGAAACGCGAAGCTATAAGGTAGATATAAGTCTGACGTGATCAATTTCAAAGTTTCCGCTGCTACAAATTAGGATGGCGCCGCAAGGATTACAAAGAAAAACACGCTAATAAGACATTAGTACTCCAGTGCTAACGATTCTTCTTACAAGAAACCAAAATAGGACTTAGCTCTCGTGAGAACTGATTCCAGGTGCTTTCTAAGACTAGATCTCACAGTACAGTTATCCCAGTAAAAGCTATACATAGAACTCTCAATTATACTAATTAATTCTGAAGATCTTTTTGCTAATTAAAAACTGGCCAAGTGCGAGTCGGACTCGCGTGCAAAGGGTTCCGAACGAATTTAATTTTTTTAACATGTTATTTTAACACTACAGACTTCTAATAGGTTTTCCTGAATTCTTTAGGTAAAGATCTATTATCTCCATTTTTTGTCAAAATTTTGGGCTCAGTAATTTCAGAGATAAGGGTAATGGTCATTTTTCGTCTAATTTCTTGAGTAACTTAAAACCAATAATTTTTAAATTATGGAAAAAATATAAATAAAACCCTCACAGTAAGCCCTTTCATTTGATATGTCACATGAACTTGTTAAAAAAACTTTTTTAAAATTTTCTAATTTGACCCCCAAAAGTGACCCCCATACTAAAAAAATAATGGTTTACGTAACGCGTGTGTGGGTCATAGAAGTCCATATGTGTACCAAACTTCAACAGAATCGGTCCAGTGGATCCGGAGAAAACTGGCTGTGACAGACGGACAGACAGACACCGGAGTGATCCTATAAGGGTTCCGTGTTTTTTTCGGAACCCTAAAAACTAGTGAGTTCCACAGCTATGGATATTTATTCGAAGTAGTTAGCGCCACCTGGCGGTAACTTGCTTGTACTACAGGCGTAACGTGTCTCTGGGATGTCAAGCATTCACGGGTTGAAATCAATTAAGTATTTTTACTTAACCGGTAGACGATGCAAATAGAATATTCTGCCTTGAATTATCACGGAGATTCGTCATGTTGATGTCAGTAATTGATTATATTGACGAGATGCGGTTTTAAAGTGGAAACTGTAATAAATTATTGATAAAAACAATCTGTGTGTTTCTCATGTACAAACTAGACCTTGCCTGAGACTTCGTCAACGTCTGTCAACTTCATAAGTTTTTTTATGGTTCCGTACCTCAAAAAGAAAAAACGGAACCCTTATAGGATCACTTTGTTGTCGGTCCGCGTCCGTCCGTTCGTCTGTCTGTCAAGACCCTTTATCTCGGAAACGCGTGGAGGTATCGAGAGAAATTAAAACCATATACTCAGGTCTACAGTCCTCTGAAGCTGTGAAAAAATCAAACTTCTAAGTTAACGTTAAAAAAAGATACGTCCGTTTATGCCGCAAAAAACGTATATTTCGACACTCTCAAGGAAATCAAAATATGGTATTTTCCGTTGAACTAGATTTATGAAATTTGACAAGTAATATCGTCCTATATCACAAGTATATGAAAAGATCTGAAAACTTTACATTTGTCATTAAGTCTAAAAAAAATGTAGTCTTTATTTAAAGTAATATGTGCCTACAAATTTGTACGGAACCCTCGTTGGGCGAGTCCGACTCGCACTGTTCTGGTTTTTTTTTTGCGTGGGGAACCCTTATTATTTCCTAAAATAAAAGTAGCAATTACTCCATCTAACTCTGTACTTCTTACTACTAAATCAAACTAACTAATCTGCTAGTGAAAGCCCCGTCAACCTGGTCAAATTGGTCTAGCCGTTTCGGAGATTAGCCGGAAAAAACAAACATGCTAACCAAAATGGTTTTTTGCATAAGTACCGTGTAAATAATTAAAATCTTATCTACAGGTTTTACCACTAGTTTTAGTCATCTAAAAATCTCTCTTTATCACAGAGATATGTTTGGGTTTTCACAAATTTATTTATCATTTTCGAAAAATCATTGTCATCATCTTAGCTGTAGTAAAAATTACTACAGCAAAAGGGTGTCCTAGGAATTCCCCGTAAAATAGTATCAGTGTCGACTCAGTGGATATACAAGCGAGCGTCACTCCGTACCGATTAGCACAGATTAACTATTTATAGACTCGGATAAGATACGGCGAGTTACATCTACATCTCGTACGCATTACCGTTTAGTTATCTCTGCGTGCTGTACCAAGTAGGTTATCTACACGGCTTCGCGCTTTAGAAAACAATTTCTTTTTTTTAACTGTATTTTAAACTTTTTGAATTTCTTTTCTTTCTTTTTTTCCTTACTGTAAATTTACTATAAATCTCTTTGGTCTCACGAACTTTTTGTGCATCCTTGTGTGAATGTGAAGACATTGTGAAGTTTCGCAGAAGACGGCAACTAAAAGGAAAAGAGTAAGTTTAAAACAGCATTTTATCAAACACCGCATAGACGTTAGGACCCGAGAGAAATGACGGCACGGGTTCAATTCCTTCGTGAAAGATTGAGTTTAAAAAGTTAGGATTTGAAAAAAGAACGATTTATTTTACATATTTATGGTTTGCGTTGGCGCCAAAAGTGTTTACTGCAGTGATTCAGTGCATAGTAAAGATAAGTTTTATTATTATTGTTGATAACGCTATTCAATAAAAGTATTTTTTTTAAGTACTAAGTAGGTGCTGCATTTTATTGCCACTTAAGTAACGCGAACGGTAACCGTTATTAAGCAGAAAGGAAACTTGGTTGTTAAGCGCAAAATTTTTAGTTTCTGCTACCAAGAAGCCCAAACCGCAGCCAAAAAGCTGGGCATCCTAAATAGGGTGAAGCGATACTTCAGGCCTTGACAGCTTTTAACCCTATACAAAGCACAAGTCCGATCCTGCATGGAGTATTGTAGCCACCTTTGGGATGGCTCAGCTAAGTATCACCTTGCCGCGTTTGTCTCGGTGGAACGCAGAGCTAAGAGGCTCATCGTTGACGTAAAACTGGTGGATACCAAGCTACATAGCTTGGCTCATCGCCGTAAGGATGCCTGCTTGTCGGTCTTCTACAGATTGTACTGCGGTGAGTGTGCCGAAGAACTCCACGACCTCATCCCTTTCTACCATCGGACATCCAGACGCACTGCATCTTACCATCCCTACCTTGTTGCTATTCCACCAATTCGCACTAAGCGTTTCCAAATATCTTTTATAATGCGCACAGCAAAGGAGTGGAACTCTCTGCCTGCGTCTGTGTTTCCAAACGCTTACAACCCTAATCTCTTCAAAGTTAGAGTGAACAGGCTCCTTCGGGGCAAGCTCGCTCCATCGTAGACTTTGTCTCTGTCATATCTGAGCTAGACTAGAGTCAAGAGCAAACCCAGCACAAATAAAAAAAAAAGAAAGATACTAAGGAAAATTAAAAGCAAAATCCCGAACGTAAAACATCTTTCAAATTGGTAAACCCCAAGTTATCCTATTTAGCAGCTGTTAAAAATAGCATTTTAACAAGCGCTAATTAAATAAGCTTCGGTGACAGTCGGCTTAGGTAAATATGACCGCGTGACGGGATAATCAACGTTATTTCGAGCAACGTTAAAAATAACGCCTAATGACACTAATGCGGCCAATTACATAGCGTTATAAAACGTATAGTCATGAGTTTAGTTCGTGATCAACCGATTGGTTTGCGTAAATTAATCGTACACAATAATGTCTATTTATATCGTTGGTGACGGGTATTAGAAATGTTTTGTCACTCCGAACATAAACAACAAACAAATGAAGTAGGTTGATGATATTAACATTTCAGAAAGGTAAACAAATTAATGTATATATTACCAACTGAAAGCGTTAGTTGTAAGTATCTGATTTCTATGATAGTTTAGAAGTTTAATAATATGTGAGCCCGTCGTAGGTAAGCCACTGAATCCTTTAGCAAAGGACAGGACACATAGAGGTATGTGTCCACTTTGCATGTTTGTGTCCATTTTTAAAGTTACATGAAATCGGCTATTTGGCTAATTAAAGTAATCAATCATACGTCCTGTACTACGATACGTGTGGTGCAACTTGGGAGAGTATTTTTGCGAATCAAATAGGGCGAATTCACTAGTCTCATGAGTCATCGACCTCCTGTCTTTCACCGTCCTAATTTATCTGAGGTCATTGCAGCATGTCTTCTTCGTCCTTAGATCTTTATCTAACTTCATCTCTAGTCACACCCGTTCCAGCCACATAATTTTCAATGCATTATAGAAAATTCTCTACCTCCTTTTCGTGTCGCTGGCACGACCGTTTATCACTTTCTGCTGGCCTAAAACTGCCATTTCTACGGCATCCACGTTTGATTCAGCCATTGATATGACCCTATAATATTAACTATCCTCATTCACACCATTGAGCATAAGGGAAACCAGCATATCAATCCCGTAAACACAACTCGTTATTCATCAAATAAAATGCAAAAAAGCAATCTACAATAAAGAATGTCATCGTTCATTAGCTTTCATTTTACAAAACCGGCGAAGCGCAACTCCAGCTTTGTATTTTCCCATTTGCTTCTATTTCCATAGCAGGATGAACACAATAGTGATCATTTGGTACACTTGCTCTCATATATGAATATACGGCAAGCTCACCTAACGTGGGCGAGTTTCTTAGATGCTCGCATGCAATCTGCGATGCAAATAAACATCTTCGATCACCCACGCCACTTTATAAGTATGTTCGTGCAGTAATTCGATGCGATCTTTCGTACTTACTGTATGGCATGAAAAACACCTTGCATACTACGTAAACATAAAGCTGCCAGGTTCGTAAAGAGCAGGTTACTGAAACGGTTGCTCCAACTTCCTAAGTTGTCTTAAAGACTACGACAAATGGCGTAGATATATGTTCTAAGACAATAGTCGATAAAATCGAACTCAGTGGCGAAATTGTCAGCACCTCTATCCATATCTACTGAAGATGCCATAATCTAATTTAATTCTTATCCCAAAGTGATACTAGTAACGTTTCCAACTTTGCTTTTTGATTGCTTAACATTAGTAACAGTTGATTCATCATTGTTTGTATTTCTTTCATCATCGGGAAGTAAACATGTAAATCTAATGAGTGTGTAATGATTTATCGTTATCCTTATAGGGCTAGCTAAGATTGTGTCAGTCGTAATGAATGCTGTATTCATTTGAACCTTTGGATCATAATAGACACTTATTCATTCCATGACTTAATCGAATTTGCTATGGAAATGATTCACTGTTTCGTAATGTTTATGTATTATAAGTATAGTATTATCAAATTCCTGAAAGATATCAGAAAGTCTTCTAAGAATACATTTCGCTCCGTACCTTTTTCCAAGGATTTCCCGAGTGAAGCCGTTCGGGCTTCTAGTGTTACATAAGTACACGATCATTACTCGGATATCGGAGTACTGAAGTGCTGAAACCTTGTTATGAAACTCTCCTGGTATTTTTAGATTCTCACTTTTGCTGTGCGTAGTTGAATGCACCTTGGTTCGTGTCTGTTGATGTTTCTTGAGTTTACCTTGATGGTTTCGTATTCCAATATCGAGGGAAAGGAATCTTTAACGCAGCTCTCGCCATTAAACATTCAGACAAAATAAACAGTGGTTACTGGAAACTTGCCACTGTTGATTTTGTCTCAATGTTTAAGTTAAAAGTAAAGTTTCGTCTTCTCATCGCGAGTTGTTAAGTCACTTTAGTGTTTGCAATGGCACTAGCCTTTTCAACGGATGGCCTAATATTGTTATAAATAGCCAGGGTTTTCCGAATTTCTACATTCCAAAGTTTTTCATCATAATAAGACTTAAGTTCACGTAGATTAACAGTTGGTAATCTTTTCACAACACAATCTGTTTTGTTTTTTCTCAAACCCTGCCATTCTCTAAATATGAAGTCGTTTTCCTCAAAGGGCCATTTACCCCCAAGAGATTTAAACATCAGAAGAAGTCTTTATCTAAAAAATCCATTAAAGGGATCTGGAATACCACTGAACATGCCTTTGTAAACTGGTTTCACGTTTAATATTTAAGACGTTTCAGGCATTCTTTCATAAGAATTTCGTTTTATAGTAACATGCTTGATTAAAAATTGTTGTTGTGCAGTTTTTAATTTTTTGCCCTCATCATTGCGGCACTGTAAACCGGTTTCATAATTATTAGCATCATAGATAAGTGTCTGGTTTTATCAATAAAGCCGTGCCTTTGTATTCTTTAGGTAATAGTAAGAGCCTCAATATAATTGAAAATGCCTTCCATTACTAGTGCGATATGATCTACATTAGGACTATTATGTGCTGTATGTTTAGGGATGTGTGAAGTGTCATTATTGTAACTTCCTTTTAGAGTACGGCTAACAATCACAGTGACCAATTTTAGTTACTAGAATCATTTTTGTTATCTAACGTCGCTTAATTAACAGACAATGCACATTTAGTGTTCATTTCCGGTGTTTCGGTAATTTTCATATTAATCTTTAATGAACGTCTGTTACGATGTGTTCTTCCTCATTGATAACAAGTATTAGTTCAAGATATATGTTGGTATTTGCTTCACGTGGAAGCTAGTACATCATGAATAGATTTTTACCATTTGCCTTTCTAACATGCTGAATATAGAAACTGAATCGGAAACAATTTTCCGAAAACTGATGGAAATAGGTCGTTCACCACTTAGCAGTTAGTTAATTATGGTTTCCAGTGTACCATTCGTCCATTACTTCATTTGGCAGTTTCTCAACTGCCAACGATATGTTACATGTGATGGTATTTGATGTTTCGAACTACCCGACTGTTATATCTGGCCTTCGTCGGTTCGTTTATTTATAACAGACAGGTACAAATGTTGAAGTTCGTATCGATCTGCTATACCTTCCCTATTTTTACTTCTGAAAACTTCCAATTTTTTTTTTCGACGATTCTTGTTCTGTAGAAGTCAACGCGCAAACTGTAGGTGTGTATATAATAGATATTTTATAAACGTGACCTTAATTGATCTTTGCCATTTCAGTTAGTTATTTTTTCCTGTCCTTTTGTTTTCCAAATCAACTTTATTTTATAACTGCCTCTATGTGTACTTTTACTTTACTAAACTAAAAGTAAATAAAGTGGGTGTCTAAGTCAATTTACGTCTATTTTTGTTAAACAAACAATTTTTATGTCTATTGTCGAGATTGCCTTAACTTGAATGTACGACCTTTGCAAATATTTCGTTCCGTTTTTTTACCTTGTATTGTCCTAAATTGGTCTTATTTACTGTTTTCATTTTTATTTTTCTTACATTATGGTATTGTTGCCAACAGTAAAGAAACATTTTAATACAATTTGGATCTTTCTAAGGAAGATTTACGAGGGTTTGTTATTCCTTTAAAACGTCCGTGTCCTATTTTGTTAATGGATAAGCCAAACCGTCAAAATTAACAAAAATAATGAATGTAAATTCCGAGTATTGCTAATGCTGTGGAACAAATTAACCTTTGTTTATCCTTTCAGGGACCATTAGCGAAATAGTTTTTTGAGCATCAGCAATCATAAAATATATACATTCCAACTTATCATGCAGATTATAAAATTGATAATCTTCACGGATATCAATTGATTCTACAAATATTTGATTCCACACAATATTAGAATCCCTTAGCACTTGCAGACAAAGGCAGTCCTACAATTTGGTATTCATATCACTGTTCATTCCTTTCATTGTTTCATTTAAATATAAACTACTTTATATTCAGCTTCCAAAAACAGAATCATGTAATAGATCAATGATCACAGATTAGGCACCCATTGGCTAGCCTCGGCCGTCCCTTATCAGTCACAGTACCAACAGAGCAGTGACACGGTTGATCGCATACGGTGACGTGACGCAGGAAGTTGACTGTGAACCGTTCAACTATTCAAGTACGAATTTGTTTATGGTCGGTACCAAATCTGTGGGAGAGGGATCAGTACCAAAGGTATCAGCACATTAATAGATAGCGTTGAAGCTACACATGCAGAATCAGAATCCTCGACCGAATATGAAGTCGTAGAGCTGCTACAGACGGACAACGGTCAGACGAGCGTGTTACATATGGACGATCCCCTCTTTTGCGGGAAGCAAATCCATCAACTAATGAAGATATTTCAAAGGATGTATGCGTGAAGTTTCACTTTTTACGGAATATACCTTCTGACTGTAATCAGCAACCCAAACATAGATTTAGGTGCAGCTGTACTCTGTGTAGTCGCTATTCAATATTTTATTAAGTAAGCACTAAGCAATTCCTTTCATCATGATTTTCATTATCGAATTATCCGGTGTCTTATTATTGTCCATTATAAGCCGGCTTTATCATTAACGATAGTTCAACCGTTTCTAATGTTCTAATATCAAAACCAATATCATCATCATTATCCGGAAAATCGCCACTGATAGACTATGGATCTTATAATGGGATACTTAATAAGATCCATACCTGTCTAAATTTGTACCAGTAAGTACTACCGATACAGATTACGGAGCCTGACAGGACACTTCTAAAATGATCGTAAGTACTGACACAGTTGTTACTTGTTTTCCATTCTCTTTTTGGTAAATAACAGTGGTCTCATGTTCAGCGTAGAACTCTTGAAGTATTTCTTCAAGCTTAACTCCGTCTTTAGTCCCAGTATAACTAAATTTGCTATCAAAGAGAACAATGATGATAATTGAGTATACTGAAATGAGAACGATATTTCTATGTTATGATTGGATAAATCCTTCCGCTGTGATCAGCTGCGCATATGGACAAAAGTCATTAAAATGATAACACATACAGCATTGTGCCACGTTTTTTTATGGAATTCAGTTTCGCAGAACACAAACCATACCGATACAGTTGATAACCATGCATTGTTGATGAATGTTATCGACATTCAATGAAAATATGTTGACACGCTTTTTGACGATGCGAGCTGAATTCCGAGATATTGATAACATGGCATGGCATTGTAGTTTTGCTTATAGTTTTATGTTTTACAAAAATATGGCTAGGTTGTCTTGCTATAAAGCCATCGACTTGAAGATTTTGAAAATGAAATTGGTATATTTCAGATGAAATTGGTTGTTGCTGCATTCGTTTTAGATTATTCCGTTTCAAAAACAATAACACTGGAATGCTCACAAATGCAATATACTCAACTGAGATTTGAAACATCGAGATTGTCCATTACATAACAAAACGACCTGTTTTCAAACGTTTACAAGCTTTACCGATTGTTTACGTACTGTTACTCGCCGGTTACTATTCCGTCAATGTTTTTCAGCTGTCGCATGTTATTTACACATAACATTATTAAAAGCCAGCTAGCTTCCAGTTCCCACTGTTTGAACAGTGCTGCGCTCACAATTTATGTATTTGACGAAAAAATAAACGGTTTGCTAAGTAACTAATAGTTGTTGAATATCAATGTTGTTTGCTTTACTAATTGTTCAGTGGTTACATTTGTCACGTTAATCTATTTGCTAATGTTTGTGTGATAGTTTTGTTGTTAGTTATTTATGAAGTTCGTATCTTGATGGAACCTGTCGTTCAACTCATTCTAATTCAAGTAGATTGGAATGAGTTCGCGAAAACAGTGCCAGTAATGCCGATCGATCATGCTAAATTAATTGGAGGTCTATTGTTAAAATACACGCTGTAATGTGCAATTCTAATCTCGTAACGAGTCCTCCACTTATATTCTTTTCGCCGCTGTTTCGCCATGGCTATTGTTAGTGAACTGACAGTTATTAACAACTTAACGTTTATGTTGTCGTAAACAGCCATACAATAAATTATGCGACAAGAACCACGTATGAATCAGAGAGGTTATGTTATGTAAGGTTCGATCGCATCACGACTGCCTACACTGCCGCTGCTCCACATACCACACTCAGCGTAATTCGCATTCGGTAAAGAAACAACATCATAAAATGTATTATATTTCCCGCAATAAAACGGTTACGAGCATACAACAAAAATATTTCCGAAATTTGTATGCGATTGTAATCTTTGACATGAAAAATTTACTGCACTTCTTACTTTACATGTGTATCGAATGATTTACCATAGCAGTTCGCCAGAAAATAAATGAGACTTTGCATTGCATTACATATTTAAGTACTGACGTACAAACAACCGCTTTAATATTTATGGTGTCTTTCGAGTCGATTTAGTATACGCACCTCGCTCTGTCTCCTGCTTCCTTCATATCGAATTTACATTCAACGACTTTAATTTTGTTGTTTTCGTTTTATCAATGGCGTGATTCTGTGTTCGGAACGTGTTCAGTCCACTGAGTAATAACGGAAGCGTTGTAGTGGGAGCGACCTTCGAGTCGTGAATCAGCCGTACGACGCTACCAGTAGACCCAGCTGCACCATAAACGGAGACATCGGAGTACGTTGGGACACTTCGGACCCGCCTGTCGGTGACCATAGCTAGCTGTGGAGAATTAATTATACGAGTATATGAATTTATTCTTATTGCTACAGTTGTGCTTTTAATGCAGTGTGCTAATTTCTCGTCAAGTCAATGGGCAGACAGTGCCCAGCTTTAATTAAAGTCGGCTTATCCATTTAAATAAGGCGAGCTTGATGCTATCAAAATGTGTCGTCATGACATGTAATAAAATCGCCGAAAAGTAGCGACGAAGCGTCGAATAGCCAGCTTCCGGTGTGCGTCACGGGAGTTCAACATCTCCATTATCTGGTTGTTGATTGATAGCAGACTTCCGCGCGGTCCACTGATAATAGTTATTTGCCCTATTTGCCCTACGTGCTCGACGCAGTCATGTCGCCGGTGGACGACACGAGACACCTACTCGCATTATTAGTTCCTTGACACCCTGTATCGGATTGCTTCTATTTCCAGTATTTGTAATCGTAGATGTTTCCTTAAACATCGTTCGTTACTTCGACGTCGACGTTTTAATTGTTAAGATAACTGTTTCAATTTTAATGCACGGTAACACGACAGAAATTTAGTTCAAAGGCAATAATTTAAAAGGGAAACGTTTCACTATGTCGTAATAATGTTCTTCGCTTATTATATCACAATATGCGGGTATATTGAGTCACTCAACCGCACAGGAACTGTATTGTGTTCCCTGCATCACAACCGCGAAGCCTGGACGAACGGCCTTTTGTCGACCCGCTCCATTGTCTTCAACCTATTCAGATACTTTTGTAAAGGCGTCTACTGTATTTTTTACTTTTTAGCATTTCATGACGGTTTAGCTTCGCTTGTTAATTTCCTAGTCAAAGTACAATGCGTTACGACAACGTGTTCAATTCCCTGCAATTGTTAAGAAGTGGTTGTGTCCCTAATGCTACATTAATAGTGATACTTGCCCACTTGAGAGTGTTTTCGTCTTTATTGAGTCAATTGTCTGTTGCTCAACTGTCGGTCATTACGTAAGCGCCTTGTAATGTCTTGTGCGTAGGGTTCGATGCACTGACATCATTTTTGATGATCAAACCGTTACATGTAACGATGCTCTTTATTGCAATTATCTTGACTTGACTAATGGTGTTGGTACACAAATGAATGATGATGCATTGTGATATGTTAACAGGCATTTTTGTCAATAATGTCAAATGTAATGAACAGTCGATTTGAATCAAGTAACAGGCAACAGGTCATACGCAGTGTCTATAACTTGTAACTTGTTATTGGCTCGCACGATAACAAAGCGAAATCGCTAAGTGATCGCCGCTGGCCAGCGGAATTTATTGCTTCCATAACTTACTCAGTTTACTCTTGAATTATCGTTACTTGATTTATTTCTTCTATAATTTTCCACAAATAGTTACCCTTTGCTGTGATCGTTATATTCTGCGTCAATTTCATTTTATTGAGTTCATCGTACTTGTCTGTCTTGTTTTGCTCTTGCGCTATTTGCTTGGCAAATCATCAACATAGTACAAAATTAGCTTCGAATCAAATTGTCTATCATTGCTGCATTTCTGGGTTTGTTATTCAAATGTTAGAGGCAATTATGAGCGTGCCTTTGATGAAATTAGCTTTGTGGACGAAGTTCTGTGTGATCGGAGCAAACGTCCGTCTGTCAGTACGTTTTAATTTGGTGAGTCATGTTCGTCTGCTCCGGTTATAGCGTCTGTTTGCTCCAAGTGTCCCCTCCCATCATCGAGCCGATTGTTTGGCCTGAATTGTTTACAGCCGGGTTAATGACTGTCCCTGACTTCTTACGCGCATCTTTCTCGTGAAAGTTGATTAGTTTCTCGACACCAATTGTTGTCACGCATGCCATTAAACGTCTATCACTCATCAAATTTGTTAGTTAGTTAATTATTACACAACGTAAACATATTGTTCACTATTTTCGTTTTAGCCATTACCGAGCGTTGAAGTTATTTCGGGCGTTATTTTGTCGGAAAAGCAAATACTAGGAACAATTTTTAATCTTCCATAGTCTCTGCAAAAGGAATATCAAATATTTCTTGGAAATATACAGAATGGAGTTACTCCAATAAGCAAATTCAATACATGTCTAGATATCAATATCAAGGAGACGAGTTTCTGAATCACTGGAGCGTGGTTTCCATGTAATATATTGAACTATGCGAAGGTAAGGTCCACATGCCACACGGGCCAATGTGGCTACCCTTAACCGCCGATCACACAAGAAAAGCTGCAGGTTTACGAGCCCACTGCACTTTATATTCAACCATAACCAACCATTAAGATACACATCTAATAACGCGGCAGTGTGTTACTCGAGTTCATAAAGCTATATTAGAATATTACACGAAACAATTCGATCAACTTTAGACCCCCATTTCGTATTTGTCCCATACTAAAAGTTGTTCATAAAATTGAGTACAATTCAAGTTCAAATATTTGACAAACACTTTTGTGTGCTTTCCCTAGTTTTTTCGGTTTCATTATGAAATTATGATTAACAAAGTGGCGCTACATTGTCCACACGCCCTTATCTGACCTTTCGCTCAATCGATATTACCCTCTTCTGTAGGTGTTCAAGGCAAAACAAAATTAAATTCCATAGACATTGTAAAAATACCTCAATCCATCGTTCGGTAGGCGTATAGGCGTCAAGACAACCCATGTGTATCTATCTGTCTATCTTATCTTACTGTTTGCACGTTAGACGGGTAATTGTTTGTCCAATTAAATTCCTGATTTCTTTAGGATATTCTAAAGCAAACATTTGTTATCTCCAAAACTTATAAATAGATTTTCTACGAAAACGAATATGTCGCAACAGATGCTCCATTTCCGGATGCTAAATTGTTCTTCGGTTAAGTAGCAACATTTAAATTTTACTCCAATTTATTCTAACGTGCAATTTCCTCTACATCAACAAAATTTGGCAACATGAAATTTAATTATGGTAATCATATGACTCCCATGTAAATTAGTCCACTTACCCAAACTCACACTTGTGCCAGATAAGCCGTGCCGGTCGTTTATAGTCGTACCGGTGGCGTTTGTATGAAGTTTAACCTTTTCGTCTGCGACATTGGGTCCCCCACCCTTCCTGGGAAATAGGTCGGCTACATTACGTAATGGATTTTAGTATTGCCACAAGCTACTTGAGGGATGCTTCAGGGGTGTATACTTAGACCAGTTTTATTTATGTGACGTATGGAAATGTGTTCAGATATGGAAAGTGTGCGGTTCCGTGACATACTTCTCCTTCCTTCATTTCGTCGAGTTTTGGCGCTTTGATATTTCAAGTTGGTTTATTTTCTTTTTCACATTTTGAGTAGAGCTTGCTTTGACTTTGCATAACCGTTAAATCGTAGAAGGTTAGGAGCAGACTATTGATATTATTTACCTACCAGAACACGGGCACTCTACAATTTTAAACGAAATGTACCTGTGTAATCTCTAGTATGTATAGGTGAATACTACCAATCGTAGTGACCGCAAGCAAAATGTTGTAAAATCAGCTTATCACCGTTACCCTAACACAAGAAACTCCCAATTGACTTTTTATCGTCCGACATTTACTTTGTCGTATTATTGTTGTTTGTTGACGCTTATTTTCTGAATAGCCCCCAGTCTTATCGAGTAGACGCATCCGTGAAAGGGTTCTTTAGGGCATCTTCCCAATTGCACAGGGAGTTCGTTTAAAAAAGGGGAAAATAGAACGGTCGAAATGTTTCCATTCCATCATGGGGCTTATCTACTTTGTACTGTCAAGGTTGGGGTCTTATCATTTTCCTATCGAAAAAGGAATGTTTGATATACCCAAGATTGATTCCATAATTGACATACCTATATTCATTCAGATTTAATTTAGATGTGAAAATAAAAGGAATCTCACTTAAAGTAAGTCACTTTCCCGTAACTGATGTCTCAGGTCAGACAGAGGCATCCAACTGTTTAGTGCGTAGGAAAGGGAAAAACTATCAAGAACTATTAAACTTTCCATTTTTATTGCAATGGAAGCTAACATAGCAATCATCAAGAGAGATCTGGCACCGACGATATAGCTTCTTTTATTTTAGTGAAAAATGTTTATTTCTTTAAAACAATGGATGATATAGTTTGTAAATTATAGTACCGAAATATACACATGTTAATGATTCGTGTCTGCCTTCCAACGTCACAACAAGGTACTAATTAATTATTTACAAAAACCACAATGCGGACGCATTTAGCACGTCAGAGTTATGGGAAAATATTTGCAATGGCGGTAAGTGAGCCGTCACACTCCAGATAGAGTAAGGCAAACAGGTCTAGTCTAGATGTTAGCTCGACCTACATCGCCAGTGACGGGGAAAGCGCGCGAAATGTCGCCCCCCGCCTTTTCGTGCCACCCAATTGTGGTGCCGCAAGCCGTTAAACGTCTGAGCTAATTTTGTTAACATTTTCCGACGCCATGACCCGTGAAAATACTGGACGCCTTTGTTTCAGTATTATTAGAATATTTATTAGACTTTGCCTCGTTTACCTCGTGGTCGCATGCTCTATAGCTGCACTAGAGGGCCTGATTGATGATTCTAGGATCGGTAAAGGTGTTATGGGCTTTTTCCATCTAGAATTTCTAAGTAAGCCAAATTCTGGTATTTTGCTGGGTTCTTATACGTAGGTAGCGAAATGTGCAGTTCTAAAGAAAAGTATAACTCTGCCGGCGTAGCGTTAGTTATTTAGACCTTGGTAATAGTGATCGTCAAAATAGCGCTACCTAGGTACTTGGTGAATAGCGTGAAAGAAAATGCAGTTACCGTTGTTTATTTTCCGTGAAGTTCGTAAAATTCTGAAACACGGGATTATTAGTTCGTGAGTAATGCTTGCTATTTCTTCCTGTTTATTAGTTATGACTACATCTCTGCGGTATACATATTCGTAGTGTCCTTATAACTGTGCACTTTTACACCGAATTTTACCTTTAAATCATATGCACATTTTGGGCCTGATTATTTAGTTTTATTAAGCAGGCATATTTGACAATCCCGACCTCACACTCATATCTTCTATTGCCGATTGGCATATTTCAGCGATTTCCAAAGTCGAAATCCCTATTATAACAATATCAAAAGTTATGACACTCCAATCGGGATTCTTGTCTTCCAAACAAACAACGTTGTCAACTGCGGCACAATGAACAAACTGAATTGTAAGGTAGATCACCAAGTCCTGGATATCAATCCGATCGGAAATTCGCGATAAGCCGTCGCCGATGAAAGCGACGCTGACCGCAGGGGTCGCGACTACAACCCTCGTCAACTTTGACATCATGTCGTACGACTTCGGGTAATCCAGCCTATGGCAATTGTATTGTTCCATTGAATTGTATTGTATTCTTCAGTACTATTTACTTTCAAATTAACATAGTGTAAGTGGACTCGGTTAAATGACTGATTTCACTCAAAATGGAATCGGTGTCCCTCATACGTTTAGTTAGTACTAATTAATACACTCAGGTCTAATGTTGATACTTCAAATGAGCTTCTTCATAAGCATCGCTTTGTTCCTTTTGATGAAATGCAGGAATGTATGTAACGAGTATGTCTTAGTGAGTATCATTATTATGCTCTTTAATCTCATTGTCTTTTAATCTAATCTATGTGTCATCTCCACGTAAGTATCACTGCTTATCTAAAAGCAATCAACTATTACATTAGTTTACGTAATTTCAAGGTAAAATTAATTCCTTGAAGAATGACACATAACGATACGTGCTTGACTATCGTTCTAGATCATATGGATAGTGTCTAAATCTGATATCGATGAAACTGAACAGATTCGCGATCCAACGATTTAAAGGTATTGCAAACCTGACATGCGATTTATTTAATCAGTCATTCATAAAGCAAATTAAAGATTAGATTAGATCACTGACGATGCAGATATTTTCCAGTAGTTGGGTTCAATCTTGACATCAAACTGAGAATAATATCAACTGACATGTGATTACTTTTATGCATGCAAATATCCATGCATTAATGAGATCCAAATCGAGACTCAATTTTTGACACGATGACGTGTGTCTAACCCTACTCAATTTTAACAACTCACTGACGCAGACATGAACGAATATTGATATTACATTCTCTCACAACCCTTTTGCTTCATGCTTGAAATATTTTTCTTCATTAAAAGCGCTAAAACTGGCCGTTACGTCGCCGTCGATGTAGTGATTCATTAATTAACGTTAACTGTTCGTTAGTTCCTTCGGCGCAAACTTGCTAATGACTAAAAAACTGTCGACAAAGTGTTTCCTATTTTCTTTTAAAACATTCACTCATTTTAAAGTATTCTACAGAATCATCGTCTTGAAAGTTACATTTCACCAATTTTATTACTTTCATGGATCGAGGAAATAATATGCAATGATGGATGTTATTTATATTATGATATATCGGTTAGCTAGTTCGCGAAACTGTGTTCAATGAGTCACATTTTTGAAATAGCTTTTTTAACGTTAACGTTTTTACTTGCAAATGCAATCTGGCAGCGAGCAAACGAATGAATCTTTGAAAATAATATGCGGCGCAGAATGTTGCAGGTTGCAGGAACTCATCTTGATTTTAAACCAAGTAAAAATGTAATCACTTGCGGCAGCCTGTGTTGCCTAGTATGCTGGAGGAGGAAAAGCTGAGTACTTGTTTTTTCTTACGCCCATTGTCGGCGTGTTATTTTTCTTGAAAGTATTTCCAACAAACTTACGAAGTTTGCTCCTTCAACCAGCGTTACTGTTTTAAGTAAAGCCTGGATGAAGATTTGAGTAAACTTGGTTTCATTGTTTAAATCTTTATAAAGTTTTTTACTTCTGAGTAGTTTTCCAAACTGGTACTTTTATTCTTTTGTTGTATCCATGAATCATGAAACTCTGTCAGAGTTAGGTAAAGTTTTATAGATTTACGTAAATTTGAAAATTACTATGCCTCTTACTTCTGTATTGCGTACCTCGCCTCTGTTGATTACCTGAAACATAACGATAAAATACATGCTTTCAGTTAATAATGATGAAACCGCAGTGTACGCAAGGTCGCAGCTCGTTGGTCATGCTATTCATTTCCGTAATAGGACACCATCTTCGATATTAAATGCAATATTACCATGTTATGGCCGTTCCTCGCCTACTTTACTGGAACATATTCTATAACAGCTAACCGACTATATTTGCTCTAGAATTTGCAAGTTTTGTCGTTTTATGAAATAGCTTCGGGACAGCATCACAAATTGTTGCTTTTACACACGCCGGGGAATAGTTTAGGTACGGTTCAGCAAATATTTTCATAGCATGTAGATTTAATACAAACTTGTAGGTGGGGTTTGTGTTTATTTAGTGTTCTCAAACACTGTTACGTGCGATACGGGCCTTTGTTTCATACGACAATAAAACACCTAAGTTATGTGTTATGACCTCAAGTCGAATAGTTTCCGAGTTACGGTCGTGATCGCGGTGTTATATTTTATGAGTCACGTCGACATAACGAGCTTGTTAAGTTACTAGAACTTGCGTTTAATTTTAACTTGTAAGACAAAGACGTGATTTTACAAAAGAAAGCACCGCGTTGTTCTGCGTGTATGCTGGAATTTCTCGTATACGACGCAACGGTAATGCGGCGGCGGAATAGTCGTTTTATCCAAGAGCTCGCGCCGAGAGCAAATCTACGTTTTATTACATCCATGACTGCCACTTGGTGTAAGATAGCTGTCTTGATGAGAACGATAATTCTGTAGCGAGGAAGCGGCAAAGCAAACGCGAGTTTCCCTGGTTCTAATTCAGTGTCGCAGATTCGCAATTATTTCACATTTAGTTAGCTGAGATTTCGCCTTCCGAAAATGCAATCTTACTTGACAAATCCCAGACGATCCCTTATCTGGCTTGAGGAAATAGTGATTGATCGTCGGGAGTGATAAAGAGTTTCTCTGCCGGAACTGGGGAAGGTGAAACACGGAAACAAAACTCACCTATCTAATTGCATCGAGACGAACGACGGAACCTTAGCGTCGGCACCTCGGCAGCTCGGCACGAACGTGCGCACTGTGCATTGTTCTCAACAACACCACATATAAGAGGGAGCTTATCGCCATCGCACGTGCTGTTACTCGACTCAATTCTAATCCCACGATAATCCAACCCGGAAAAAACCAATAACCATTGTTTTCTTAGTATATTTACGCTACATTCATGGGATGTTTGCACGAATTATCTGTGAGAACACTTGACTGTTACTATTTCAATATCGTAATCTGACTCTCGTGAGTTATTCCACACGGAACTTTCCGCTCGTTCTGATCTTCCCGAAGCTTACGGCACTGAGCCAATGCACGGTACTTGGCTGTAAAGAGAATAAATTGTGTGTGTAAAATTGTTTCACGTGAGTTACGCAAGAGGAATGCACAACCGCGTCTCAATTAAACCCGACCGCCCCGGGGCACCGGTTGTCGCCTTACTTTGTGTCTACGTAAAATAGTGCTATAGAAATTGTGTCTCTCTCTCCGGCAAACAGCTGCATGTGAATTGTCAGCGTTTGAGACAAAAGTTAAGCCTCGTTGTTCCAGGATTGTGTTCGCAATCTCGACGCTTTTACATGAAAGTTATATTTATGTTCCACATGTTCTTGGTCGTATAAAGTTGCAACCGCACACGTATTCACTAATTTGCATTCAAGATGAATATGGGCAGCGCTTAAAACAATATAAAAAGTTATTACTGGCGCCAAAATGATGGATAATATTTTGGTCAAGAAAGTATGCCCATGTTGCCTTGAGACGCCAGATGGCTACTTCTTGTTTTGGCGATGTACGAAACTGTGGGGAATGCATAATTAATGTGCACGAGGCGCACACTTAATTTACTAATTTGCAATCGAGGCTGCGGCAAATTGTTCGCGAAATTTGACATGAATAAGTGCTGAAGTGTACGTCCCCTGTAATAATGGAGTTCCACATGTAATTGCGGTCCTGCATATTGATTAGAGAACAAATTGGTTATTTTAGGAGGATGCGGCACTTATTTATGATAAAATTTTCGTCGTAAAGTAGGTATAAATTATCCACAGTCTCTCATAGTTCACAAGTTTTGTTATTGTCAAGTTATGCAAATTTTTTGAGTTTCAACAAAGTTAAAGTTTCTACTTTTAACGTATAGAATCCTTTGCGGACAATTTATGTCCAACTATGTGCTATAAAATAATAAGACAGCCATACCAAGTTGCCGGCTAAGTTCCGGGGTGCAGCTAATTAAAGTTTGGTGGCCTTTGGCGCCAGTTGTCACTTCATATCCTGTCTTTAGAACAGTATGCCTCCAGGGTAAGTTGGAGGCTTGTTATATGCAAATTAGTTGCGAACTGAGCTGAACATTGGTTATTGTACTGGTGCCCGGTTTCTGAATTACTTTATAGGTCGTCTATCTATCTGTTAACCACTAACCAACCAATGGCGTTATGAGAAATAGCGAGAGAGCAGCCTTAATGCTCTCTCGAGAAATGCTTAAAAACAGCGTGCAGATGAATCAACTTTTCGTCGGCATTTACTGAGAAATTACATCTGAAAAAAATTGATAGTAATCTACATGATATGATACGTAATTTGGTTTAGCCAGAATTTATGTATCGGTATCACATAAAAAGAAAAAAAAATCACCTCCAAATCGTTGAGATGAAACCATTTTACTCCTTCATTTTTTAACAAAAGTCTTAAAATAAATATCTACTGCTTTGCAATACAAACGAAAATAATTTGGTTTTGTTAATTTTTTTAAATGTGTTATTTTTTTATAATAAATTAAAAATGCGGGTAGTAGAGTGGCACGTAGAGGAGTAGTTAGCTTCGTTTATATGCACAAGATCATGGCAAGGCATGTATACAAGCCTTAACGGACAGATAAACGACCGATAAAGTACCTCAGTAACCGGGAAATATTTCGAATAGGTGAAAATACTCTTCTACGAGAAAATAAATTATGTGGCCAAAATAAATATTAGGGACCCGGTAATTATAAAAAGCTCGTTGTATTATTCACCGCAGCCATAATTTAATTAATAACAATCAAGAATGAAGCTGAATTTAAACATTCATGATGTAAATGCAATATGTCGTGGTCGCGCCTCGCTGCCCAATATATTCATTGATGCTATTCAATAAATTAACCTGTCAAAACGGTGCCTGCTCAAACTGCGACAATTGAGTTTGATCGCTGAAAAATGTTGGACAGCATGATGTGAAATTTATTTACTACTACCCACCGCAACACTGGTGGAAATTATTTCGTCCATATTTTTTCTTGCATTTTCAACATCTTTAATTTTTGTTGCTTCCATTTTCACAAAATTGCCAACCGGTATAAACTTTCCTAATTATATTTTTTGCCATTTTTCCATTTTATTCTGCATTTTTAGGTCAAGTTGGCCCTTCTATCTTTATTTCCCATCTCTATTTCCCATTTCCACTAATGAGTCGCTAGATGCAGACAAATTACTGACCGTTTCTCTCGTTACTGTTTCTGTGGCTATTTGAGGGAATCGTAGTTTGTAAAAGTTTGCTTGTAAATTCAGATCCTTTGGGGTCCCGGCCATCATTATAGCTCTGCATTTAATAGCTGCCGCATTGAAATATTTGTAGTTAGCTTCATTGTTAGGTTCACAATGCTATTAAATTCATCTGCCGAGTGGCCGAAATGGGCTTTGCCGAAGTTTCTCTCAATTGAAACCAGAGTGTCGTTTGTCAACCCGTAATGATCTTGGCTTTGAACCGCGTCGGGAAGTAATACCATTATTCTCTGTGCAAGTGTACACTGTACGTGTACATAATTAATTTACGGTTTTATATACGGTGTCGACTGTCTGCTCTCCAAATTCTGAATGAGTTTCGGTAGTCAATGGGATAAAATAAATTACAGCGGAACTGTTACCATTTTCCGTTTAAGCTTTTTTGAAAGTTCGCGTTAAAGAGAGCACACAGAACGATGTTTCAATTAATGTAGGTTCTGTTTCGATGCGCTGTATTAGCGTATAAATGGGAGGAACATTGTTTTTGTGTTGGTTGACATTTTATTCCCTTCTTCAGTCGCTTGTTTACTGCTGAGCGTCCTGATGTTTCCGACTAAACCATTAACGAAAGCCTATTCATAATACAGTTCTGGCATTTTTTAATCTGTGCTGTAAATCTTAGTACTCAGGTGTTGTTTCACTTGTTTAGACTATTGGATACGGTCAACTACTATTTCCCCTAGGCCTCTATGCTGCCACCTTCTCTTCCTTTAATAATTTTATTAACAGTGTGATTATTTTGTTGCAGCAACAAAAGACGAGCCTGACAGCGACGTCAGCGAGTGTCGTGGGCGACAGCAGAACGGCGGCGGCAGAGGGAAGTTGCCTTACAACGGGTACTCCGAAGAGTGCCTCGACCGGCTCGAGCCCAACGGGAACATACCACACGATAAAGATCCTCATTATGGTCAGTACCTGTTTATTGAGCAAGGCTTTAATATTTGTGACGTCATCCTAAACTTTTTAGCAGTTTGCGGGTGTAAGGAATTACCGATTTTAACGTTCTTAATTTTTGCATTCATTTAAACTAATTTAAAAATAACAAGTATATTACTCATTGTTTTTGTGATTTCACCCTTTTGTGAATCTCATGAATGTTGATGACATTTGCCGCCATTGAACCATGACTTAAAGCAGAGTGACTCATAATCTACATAACTAAATTATTCAAAGTTAAAGAAACTTCGGACTTTCGCCAAGTCTAGTAATCGAATTATTACAACTTAATTACTGAGCTCGCCAAAGTTGGCAGATCTTCGGCTGTAAAATTCAATCGACTCAAAATCTCCAGCGAATAAACGTGTTCACGGAATTTACCAGAACTGGTTTCCTTGTTCTACATTTGAAAGTGATGATTGTACAGTTACACTACAGTGTACTGAAATGGCCCACATTTAAAACCAAGTGTTTGTTACAATGAATCAGCAAGCATTCAACAAAGTGCACACTTAGGAGTAATAAGAAAAGTGGAGTCGGTGACAATCATGAGCAAACACTACACGACGACGGTCAATCGGGAATCCCTTGTGACGTCAATGATCCTGCAATGACAATTGATTTATGAGTGGGAATATTCTCTTTCCTTCTTACTCCATGTAGCATTATGACGTATTCAGTACGTCTACCATGAGTTTTTATCAAAAAAAAAAATGAAAACTTAAAAAGACAACTAAAAAAATAAATTAAAACTTTTTTTTCATACATTTATTTAACTAGGTATAGTAGACGTACAGAATTTGAACACGTGTTACCGTGTTCGTACCAGTAGGCGCCAGATAAATGTGCAATAACGGTCACCCACATACATTTATTGACTTTCTTAATATCAACAAGAACCGAAATTAAGACAAAGCTGTCCTGAATCGACTTCTATTGTGATCCTTTACGTTCTATAAGAACGCTTTATAATTTATTGTTCGGATATCTATGAAGGAAGGGAAGGGATTAAGGAAAGGTCAATGTACTTTATTGCAATTTTATCTGGCGCCTACAATAGTCATGTAACTAGCCTAGCTGATTAGCTACTCTGTGGCAAACTGTATAAGGGCACAATCGCGTTAATCGTCGTTCTAGATACATTCATGAATACAACGCGGGTTCACGTTGATTTGCGTGTTATTACGCGTAATCACGCTCAAATGACTGGGTTTACAATAGCCCCTTTAGTCTTGTCATAGTTACAAAGGCTCAAGGTAACCTATGGGCTAGGGCTAGTTGAAAATTGGAAACATGGCGATTAAAAACGTTGTGATAAAATTATGGATCAAGATTTGCTGAAAAATTTAACCTCATTTTCGGCAACAAAAAATGTTATTAAAATTAATAACATCCCTCGCTCTGTCGCCTTCGGGTAATAAAGAAAATAAAACGATAAAAAATTGAAAAATTAATCTTGTCGCAAAAATCATTGTTATTTTACCGAATCAGCAATTTTTTTAATTTCCTTCCCTATTATTCGAAGAGTGTTATAAATTCTACAATAGAGAATTTGGTTAAGAGTACGATATCTTTGGAGAGGAACTCATTTCACGCTCATTCGTGTATAAAATATTATGTGTTCCTCGCAATAAATTCATAAAAGATTTCTGTCTTGAAAGGAAAGTTTTTATCCGAGCTTCTTTTTATTTTCCATGTTTATGTAATCTCGTTAGTATACAATTTTTCCGGTTTTTGCTTATGATGAAAACCAGTTTCTGTGACTTTTTTTTACTATTGGCAGGAACGCGTTTGACCACTATCTCACCAAGCGATGATGTGGTCTAAGATGGAGCACGCTTGCCTAGAAGTAACCTATTCACTCTTGACTTAAAGACTCCCAGGTTGTAGCTATCAGGAAACACAGACTCTGGCAGGGAATTCCACTCCTTAGCTGTACGCACTATGAATGTGTTACCAAAACGTTTTGTGCGTGTGGGTGGGATGTCCACCATGTACCGGTGGTGCATCGCCGTTCGTCTTGTGGTCCGATGATGGAACGGGCTTGGCGGAATTATATTATGCAATTCCGTCGCAAATTCCCCAAAATATGATAGAAATGTTGAGAGAGGGCAATGGTCTGAGGAACATTTACACGCAGTCGTTAATGACGATAATTAGAGAAATGTTCTTTACTTCCACATGTTACTTGTTACTAATCATTATGTATAATATTTACTACTATTTACCAGTGGCGTGCCTAGGGTTTCAAAATAAGGCAAGCCCAATAAAATTTTAACCGATTTCAAAAAAAGAAAGTTCAGTTTTCGACTGAGTCTGTAGGTACCTTCGTATGTATCATCGCAATTTTCTCATAAACTGATAGAGTTGAACAACGAATTGAGATATAGATGTCTCAATTCGTTGTTTACCAAAATTACCGAAAGAAACCATTGCACACAGGTGTTTATGGGAATTTGCGTGCCTTTTAATGGCGCCAGATATGTTATTTAAATCATTATAACCAGATGTATTCCAAACGGAATCTTCATTCGAAAAAAATAGGCCACGAACACAACTTATTAGTGTGCGAACAGCCAACAATCCAACTAGTTTT
This sequence comes from Lacanobia wlatinum, assembly GCA_947578705.1. Taxonomy (NCBI): domain Eukaryota; kingdom Metazoa; phylum Arthropoda; class Insecta; order Lepidoptera; family Noctuidae; genus Lacanobia; species Lacanobia wlatinum. The sequence goes on along the minus strand of OX388039.1, from coordinate 8,575,151 downwards.
ATACACTGATCTATTAAATTTCGTTTATGCGATTTACTAGTCTAGAAAAACACAGATTAGGCGTCGGTTTTAATGAAGAAATTAACTGTTTTTTCTGAGCAAAGTTTAAAGATTTTACCTTATCTTCGCCAATCAAAACTTGAACGCATTTTAAATCCTCACAAGGTACAATTACCTCCATTGTTGTAGGTAAGTCACCAAAACAATTGTATCACTGAGAAAATCTAAGAATACACACAAAAAACTTTAACAACATAACTTTTCAACTCTCAAGCAAATAAAACTGAAGTGAGTTGCACTCCGGTGTCAAGAACTACTTACGCAGAGTTGCAGTGTTGTCATTTAGGCAAAAAAAGTCACCAGGTATATGAAAAATCTAGCTAGATGTCGCAATTTTTTTATTTTTAAGATATTGCTTGAGTATTTAATTTCGTTATTTTAAAAAGTCGCTAGTTTTTATTGTTGCTAAATCTTAACAAAAGTCCCCAAACTCGTTAAAAATCTCCAAGATCTCACAACGTCGCTAAAACGGCAACACTGCAGAGTTGGCAAGGTGACAAGGTCACGCATACGCGTCCAACTTCATACGCAAGCACGGCTTAATCTTCAATACTGATCGATTTGTAGGCGCACAAGGTTTAGAACTCGTTATACGGCACATCGCTATAAGTGCGAAAGTGACGGAGATAGTATTTGAAAGCCCGGTAAAAGCCGGTACGTGTAAGCGAGATAGCTATATGTAGACGCTGCAAATGCGAAACTCTGCGCGCGAACAATCGCGATGTGTAGTTATGTAGTAATGTGGCATAGGTAGCGTACTTTGTGTTATTTTGATAAGAATTAAGCGCGCGAACTTTTAAATAGTTCGGGTTTGATATTGATTCTCTATCGAGCATTTTATTAAGGCATGCCGGGCTTTTGGGCTTGTATGAAGGAACCGCCACCGCTATTTACTTCTAATATTAGTACTGCTATTAGCTTTGCTTGCTTTTTTACTATTGATAGGCACGCGTTTGACCACTATCTCACCTGATGGTAAGCGATGATGTGGTCGAAGATGGAGCACGCTTGCCTAGAAGTAACCCATTCACTCTTGACTCTAAGACTCCCAGATTGTAGCTATCAGGAAATACATGCTAACGGAGAAAATTGTAAGTGATTCATTGTTAACACGTGAATAGCTTACTTCTAGGCAAGCGTGCTCCGTGGTCGATCATATTATCGCTTAACATCAGGTTTTGATAGTGATCTAACGCGAGGCTATCAAACATATTAAAAAATGTTTATATCAGGCAAAAACATTTTGATTAACATTCATTGTTATTAATATTGGGTACAAATTCAAATAAAGATTTTGAAGAAGACGGAGCTGATTTTCCTCCCTGTTTCAGAAATCCCTCAAACTCCTGCGAAAATACTAAAATTCATTAACGATATTCAAAATATTCGGCATCAATGAAAAAGTTTTTAATGCTGTTATACAGCGTGTTCAATAATTTGGGTTTTCGATTATGAGTTAACTGCTTTCGAAATGTTGGAGTAATTTTCTAACTTAAACCGTTCGTTGTTTACCAATAATTCTTTCAGCGTGCCGTAAGACTTGTTTTAACAGTTAGATGTTTGTGGACAAACTTTAATGTAGGTAACGGTAACAGTATTATGTAATTTGATGTAGATGAGATGTTTTTAATCGATACTTCATACTAATATTGTAAACCAGTACGTCTACCATGAGTTTTATCAATCTATACTCGCTAGCGACTGTGAAAAAGTGTATGAAAACTTAAAAAAAACAAGTTTCTAATTTATTTGTTTAAGTAGTTAACTAACAAGCAGACAAGTTGCAAGTAAAACTTTAGTTAACAACTAAAAAAATAAGTAAGAAATTTGTTTTTTAAAAGTTTTCATATTTTTTTTAACTATAGTCGCTAGCGAGTATAGATTGATAAAACTCATGGTAGACGTACTGAAGAGTTTGTTTGGTTGAACGCACAAATCTCAGCAAGAACAACTGGTTCGAATTGAAAAACTCTTTTTATCGATCGCTTTAGGCTATAACGTGCCTTTATAATCACGCTACGACCAATAGGAGCGGACCATTATTGAAAAATGTAACGCAGACGAGTTGCTAGCCTGTCGGTTTTCTACCGGTTGCATTTTGGGGAATGTGCGACGGAATTGCATAATTTAATTCCGCCAAGCCCGTTCCATCATCGGACCACAAGACGAACGGCGATGCGCCATCGGTACATGGTAGACATCCCACCCACACGCACAAAACGTTTTGGGAACACATTCATAGTGCGTACGGCTAAAGAGTGGAATTCCCTGCCGGAGTCTGTGTTTCCTGATAGCTACAACCTGGGAGTCTTTAAGAGAAGAGTGAATAGGTTACTTCTAGGCAAGCGTGCTCCATCTCCGACCACATCATCGCTTACCATCAGGTGAGATACTGGTCAAATGCGTGCCTATCAATAGTGAAAAAAAAAACTGCTAGTACTGAAAATAGCAATGGCTGCTATAACCTGCGGTTCTTTAAATCGAGAGTGAATAGACTACTTGACAAGCGAGCTCCTTCGTCGAGCACATCACCGCTTATCATCACGTGTGATTGTGGACAAAAACAAGCCTATCAATAATAAAAAAGAACTGGCCAAATGCGAGTCGGACTCGCGTGCAAAGGGTTCCGAACGTATTTCATTTTTTTTAACGTGTTATTTCTCCACGTTTTTTTCCAAAATTTAAGGCTCAGTAGCTTCGGAGATAAGGGGGTAATGGTCATTTTTCGTCTAATTCTTGAAATAACTTCAATACCAATTAATTTAAAATTAAGAAGAAAATATACTTAAAACCTTTACAGTAAGCCCTTTCATTTGATATGTCATACGATATTGTTCAAAAATCAGTCCAGTGGATTCTGAAAAAACTGGCGGTGACAGATGGACTGACAGACAGACACCCGAGTGATCCTATAAGGGATCCGTTTTTTGTTCGGAACCCTAAAAACAACTGTAATTTATTTTGAGAAGAAAATTAATGTCAAAGTTGTTTTTAATACTGTGTAACTTGGCACTCAATTTATAATTTTTGAACAAAAAAGAAAACGACCCAGATGGTTGTAAACTTCAAAAATAAAATAAAGATTGATTTAAATCGATTACTCTTAAAAATGCATTGCCTCATTCTGTCACCGTCTGACTTAAAAAGCATGATTTGTTTGCGAAAGTCACTTAGTTTCAAGACAGAAATACATAACTTACCGGATTTATTTATCAATCAGTTAAGTATGTCTTTACATACGGGTTTGTTGAAATAAATGGCGTCGAAATGAAGCATGGCGTATGGCGCGCAAGACCAATGACACATGTAAATAAACTTGGTGCAGGCCTGAGGGCACATGCCTTCCATACGTTGGGATTATGTCAACAAGGCATGTTATTCTTATGTAGGCCGTGCAATAAAACGCACACAATGCACGGAGCTAACGCTTCCAAATATTTGCACATTTGCGCCCACTGTTTCACAAATATAGCTCATTGCATAAGCATGTCCGCGTGATAAGAACAAACCACAAAAGGTCAAACTGTCAACACATGCGGACACAAATATAACATTACCTGTTACCGAAATACCGTTATCAAAACTTACATAATACACGCGCCATGTTTTATGTAACAAAAGCAAGTATTTATACACAACCGTGCTGTTAACGGATACAATATTTGGCTACACTGTAGTTCAAACATGAGCCATACAACTAAAACGATAAACTTAATCCACGCTGAGATTACATCCTCTAGAGGCCACTTCAATTTAGTATCTTACACTTAATTCCTAAGTAGATTTCCTAATACTATAATCCAGTATAAAATCATAGACCAGAAGATTAATTTAATCATTCCCTAATGGCTTTCTGTTGTAACTGCAAAGATTTGACAAGTACGACAAATATTTTGTCTTACTCAACAAAGTAATGTATTCAACAGACTTGGTTCTCCGTTTGCGAACACAATTTCAAAGTTTCTTGTCTACCGACGTTCTTCACCATAATGCACAGAGAAAATAACTTTTTTTTAATGTAAATCGCACATCGCAGTATCTGTATTAAATCTAAAGTTTCCTCGCTCTAAACACGGTTAGTTCAAACTATTAAAGTTTTAATCGTTTTCGCTATCACATAAAACTTCAGGTACGTCATATGAGGGAATGGGGTTTTCTACAGTTCACCTGTGCACTTTTAGCGATCATGTAATATAAACATTATTATATTATTAAAGCTACGATATTGAACGGCTTCTCAATTTAAACTTTCTTGAAACTAGAAACTCGTTCGTTAAAACTTTTTCGTGTTTTTTCATTTTCCACGTATTTTGGCAACACAACACTTCGGACCACGGTCATCTAGTGCTCTTTTTGTAAAACTGTTTACTCCTGATTGAGTTTCGTATTATACCGGATTCTGACCTAAGCCTCAGCTGCCACCCACTAGTTTATGTAAACAATTTATGGTCTTCCCGCTAGGGGTTCTTGTCAAACATGAATGAGTAAACAACCAGAATGCTAGAACAAGTGTTTTGCGTCATCCACTGTCTTGTGATGCTTCACTTTTGTGTTTGTTTGCACGGATTCGTTTTTCCTAGTGTTTATTATTTTCATAGTGCTCTTAGAGACGTTCTAAGCGTTTCTTTTGACGTGACAGGGTATTTTAATCTTAGATAATTTACATGGTTTTTTGAAACCTTTGTTTCGTATTATGTCAACGATAATGCGAACTCATCGTTTGAAAAAAAATACGCAAACCAAAGTAGGTATAATCTACGCTGATTGTCATAATTAACTTAACGTACTGTTTGTAGATCGTTTATTTTTTCAAAGAAATGAATGCCATATGAAAAAGTAAAATAAAAATATTTTATAAAGTTCAACGGAGAATTTATTCCATTATTCAAAAAGCAAAGACTACTACTTGGGTTCCTTGTGCCTTAAAAGTAATAGTAAAAAGATTAAAACTTACATTCTTCGAAGGTTTTCTTCTAGTTACCACGATTACGGTTGCCTTCGCTGCTCCATCTCAAATACCACTCTGTATAATAATGTTAATCAAATGAGGGTAGTTAACAATTTCCTCTTTGACATTTCCCCAGTGTATAATACACCATCTCCCCACAAATTATATCATTCCATTGATTGATAGATACTCCAGTTATATCAGCCGCTTTGTGGTAACGATCCAGATAATTCAATCTGTGTTGCCAGTTTGCCGCCTAGCTTCAGTGTTGCCAGTTATGATTGGAATTCCTGAATAGCTTCGGCCAAGGAAGTGATACAATTAGATTGTAGTGAACTAAATGGAGTGATGGGCGAATTGCAACGTTTATTTTTATTGATGTGTTACTTAGATTTGACGGGTTAATTTGGTTAATATTATGAGATACTGCCTCGTTGGTGGCCACAAGCGCGGGTTTTATTCCCGGTTTGAGCAAAATGTTACTGGGTTTTTCAATCTGGAATTCCACAGATCATTATGGATTCTGTATGTGCCTGTTGATGAAAATAATAAGAATTGTTATTTTCTACACTAATATTATAAAGAGGAAAGATTTGTTTGTTTGTTTGTTTGTATGTTTGTTTGTTTGAAATGAATAGGCTCCGAAACTACTGGACCGATTTGAAAAAAATTTTCAGCAATGGATAGCTACATTATCAGGGAGTAACATAGGCTATATATAATCCCCATACTCCCACGGGAACGGGAACTACGCGGGTGAAACCGCGTGACGTCCACTAGTATTAAATAAAGTGAGGTCCATGGATCGAGCCTGATAAAAAACATTTTCGAGAAAAAGGCACCTATTACATTTTTACATGATTTATTTTATATTATTTTATCCCAACATTATCAGGTTTCTTGAATATTAGATGGATAATATAATTTCATGAGGAATTTCTAAAAATGAAGTATAATGTATAATTAATGAGTGCTCATATCAGCATACAGTGTTTTAATGAAGCCCTTTCTAATGAAAAAAAGGTTACAATAAAGCTAGCCTTCAACTAGGTGAATGTGCTTATAGGAGTGTGATCACCTCAACGGTTCAACGAATCGAACCGTTGACCTTTCGATTTTAAGGTCGTTCCGATAGCCTTAGGGATATTGTCGCTTAATGTTGCATGCATAGCTTTTATATTAAGTAGCACTTTGAAAAATATGATTTTAATAAACGTTGATTTATTTGTCTACTCTAACATTTTAAAACAAAAAAGTTTTTCTAAGTGTATGAAAATATGCGCTCGAGAATCGATAAATGCTTGTCGATCAGTCATAGATCAGTCAAGATTGAGCGATCCTGCTACAAAAAAATGAAACCCTCCATTCGACCCAAAATTTATATCAAAAGTTACAAATTAGGCTGAGGCCAGCGTTCTTTGAACATCAACCTTTACAAACAGACAGACCCCGAAAACACCCGCCATCCACTTCCAAGTGTTTTAGCTGGGAAGAAGTGGCGCTACATACCTACTTCAACGCAACACATCCAGTAAAATACCCTATTCTAGTTCTTCCGACAGAATCTGTCTGTTTAGTTGAAAGAACTACAATAGGGCATTTTACTGAAAAAAAAAAACGAGTTAGTCCGTCAGGTAGATTTCCAAAAAATATTGGACAGGTATTTTTTTTTTATGTAAACCAAAGGTTATGAAGATACAGTACGTTGAAAACACAATTTTTACTAGCGACGTGACGTCACCAGCCCCTCTCCCAAGTTTTGATGTATTTTATCTTTGTCAATATTCATTGATTTACAAAAACAAAAAATACGTGTCCATTATTTTTAAATACTCTAACTGATGGACTAAATAGATTTGCAATTTAATGATGGTGGAAACTAGCCTATTGATACAATAGTGAGCGATCGAATGATCGACGATCGAGCGCTGTATCAGACTTAAAACAAAACATATTTTCAGCTGATAAGTTACATACTATTGTTACCTCTTTACCCGTCTAAAAATATCGGGAACTTCTGAATAATACATACGCGATAAAACCCTTCTACATGATCACTTGGACATGAATACGAGCCAAACGATTATGTGATGTAAGAACGGTCACAAAGCGAGTCTCAAAAGTCGTGGGCGAAGTCAGTGAACACTGGTTATAGCTGGAATATGTAGTTGTAAGTAGGTAAGAGATAAGTAGACGCAATCCGAGTTCAAAGGCAAACATGCGTAATCCTATGACGACCTACTAGAACAGCTCATAACAAATTCATGTGATTACGTTTACAAGCGGCCCTTAGGTGGACCTTTTAAAGGTAGCTGGGTCAGACTGGGGATGGAATTCGGAGGATTGGGTGTTGTGGCGCACCTTGGTAGAAGGCCTAGATATGTCCAGCAGTGGACAATTATAAGCTGAATTGATTGACGTTTTCAGACAGGAAAAAAAAAACTTGGTTTATTAAGATTACTAGTTGACTGATTTAAGAATTCGTCACAAGACGGAGAAAGTTTCGATTACCTACATAGTTACTCAGTTGCAACTTGCACATTTTAATTGCTCGCAAATCTCAATTAAAATCGTTATAAACAACAACGTTTAAATGAAACCATCGAGCACGAATAGAGTTCGTGTTCCGTATCTAAAAACAGCGGAGTAACAAACATTTGTAAACAAACAGTTTCTGCGAACAAAAAATAAAAATATACAGTCCCCTTACAATTTTCCTGTAATGTGAACCTCATTACGGATCTGGCCATTTATAACACTTTCCATGCGAGACTGGGGAGGGAATAGTATAAAAGACAAACAAACTTTGTAGGTACAGTGTATTTTTCTTTACGGTAAACAAATGTGGCGCGAAAATCACGAGTTTTCTTATTGATTTGTTTAGATTGAAATTGCAGCAAAAACACATTCCGTGTTTAAATAAGAAGTGTCGAGGAAAATACACTTTAGCTACTAATAAGTAAGTTATAGCAGCCTGCCCGTCGGTCTGTCTGTCACTGGCATTAATCTCATACCTCTTAAGAAGTTTGAAATTTTCACTGCGTGTTATTTAACAATAACCTACCTACAACTATAAAAAAAAAAACAAATGTGCGATTTTTTCGGTTTATCATACAGAACCCGTCGTGAGCAAGTCCGACTCGTACTTGGCCATTTTTTTGTACTTTTACGTTATCCACGCAACTCTAATAATAAGGCTTCAGACAGACAATATAATACCAATGTACGTAAATTGAACGCACGAGCGAACATGAAATGTAACCGTTGCGTGTTGCCGCAACAGTTAATTTTGATAATTAATCACATTACATGCGCTCAATTATTAAAGCGTAATTTATGATTTTGGATATTTGCGCGTGGCTACGGTGGCTCGTTACATTACATGAAATAAGCTTTTGTTCATCTATATATAAACCACAATCGCTGGAGCAATTTAATTAATTATGTTTTTATTTAAAAACTCAGATCTAACAACTACGGTCCTTTCATACTGGTTGACATTTGAAAAACATTGTATCTTGTTCAAGGGCAGGAAAGTTTTTATTAATATTACATAATGTGGATCAAGTAAACCCGCAAACGTATGTGTTGTTCCCACGTAATTCGAAAACTTTTCTAATTGGGTCACATAGCGTCGAGTAACACGTTTATTGAATTAGCGTGGAGAAGGAAAGTCCTCCATGTGGATGGTCCCTAAAGAGTTCCACCTTGTAACTCGATCAAAAGGAATCATCTATGACTTTTGTGTCATTAATATTACTGTACCTCTCTAAAACTTTTCTTCTGCGGAATAAACAGTGTTCGAACTTCCAAGAAAAGTTATCAAGAGTCAGTGATACTACTTTTATCGAACTGGAAACATTAAATAGTTTTGTCAGTGTCCTGAAGCCTAAAAGTGAACCAAACGAAAAAACGCGATACCTTAAAAGAACAATTCTGTCGATTCACAATGCCACGTAAACCTGTCTGTTATGTCACACAATCTGTCATAACACTCGATGTGATGGACACTTCGCCTATCCTAGTGTAACTCCACACACAACACGATTGCTGAATAAATTCACGCCCAAGCATAACAGAAGCTTAAGCAATTAACCTAATTGCTCAAAGTTTCGTGCATAACGCGTGTCGTAGCGGAAAACATCCCTGTCCATTTTAATTACGAAAATTCCGAATGAGGAGTGGCCCCAATGACAAGAGAATTTAGGACCCGATAGCCGATAATCATTTTTTATTTCGCCTTATGAAAAATAATGTATGACATTTCGGCGAATAAATACCCAATATGCATCGAACCGACATCAAAAGACTGCTCGTAAAACAAGATTATACGACACATGACCCTTAAATGTAGGCATAATGGTGATATTACTATTTTATAACCCGGAACCTTCAAAGAAAATTACTCCAGAACAGATATACTGGCGTTTTGTATGCCGCAGTACGGTGCTATTGCTCTTGTCGTAATAAATTATGTGTGTGGTGTACTTACGTACTCTCTTTTTATTGTTTATGTTGATAGAATTAAAATGACTGACAATATCTTTTTCAACGTTTTGTGAAAGTATTTCATGTCTTGTGTAAATCAAGGATGTTTTGGGAACCGCTTCTAATTTCATGGCTCTTATAATTTCATCTAAATAATAATTAAATGTTGATTTAAAATAATTTGTTTTACATTTCTGTTGTTAATCTCAGTCTGTTTTTGACCCATATTTTAAAGTTTGCTCCTAAAAATAAAAAAATGCTCAGTTTTTACTAATTAAATAGTCAGCCGAAGCATAAAAAAATCTAATGTTGAATTACTAATCAGAGAAAAGCGAATTAATGAAAAAAGCATTGCGTCTAAAATTCTAAATGAATTTTTCCGCTTACTTTTAATTGGCATCCCTGTTTATATTCGTAATTTTACGTCCCTTCAAATCGAATTGATCTCGATATTTGAATCGAGTTAATAGAAGCGGGCAATGGGGACTTCTCCAATAAAATTATCGTTGGGTTTGCCGGAATCGGCCCGTAGTCCCTTACCGGGGGGTATCGGCCGCACCCGGGCAACCCCGTGACCCACTTACACATTACCCTGGATGCGCGTTATGCCGCACGCAAAATTGACGTACCCATCACTGCTTTATAGCTCTTAAATTATATTTGGGCGACAAGAGGAAGTTACTTGAGTTCTAGAACTTTCTTCATAAAAAATGAATGCTGATTCTTGCAGTGAGAAGTTAGAGCATCTGGGTGCTTTATTTAAGTCAATCGTTTTAGTAGGTGCCCGCTGAAAAGTTCTTGAGTTACGTTAAACAAATGGACAGTTGGATACTATCGTTTATCTTTTGCTGGTTTCAATCATAGTGATCGATCGCCTCTATAATCGATTTGTTCTTCTTCAAACGATTCTATCTAGTCTGCGAATGATTTATTCGTTTCGCGCTTACATCCGTCGCATCGATGCTGCGTCTTTGTGACGCTAACGGGCTTCCCGAGTGCTTCGACTCCCGATACCGGGATATTGACAGCCGCGGGAAAAATAGCTTCTTTCAAACAACGTCGCATCAACACGCCATTTTTTATTTTCTCGTGAATTAATTTGCTTACTAAGTGCTTGCGGGGAATTTTCTGACGGGATTTTCATTCTGTCAATTGCCGAAGCTTTCAATGAAAATGTTTGCGTTTTAGAGTACGGATGATGCTTGTACCTATCGTGAGGCACATTGATGAGGGGGAGGTAAATAGCTACGTCATGTGTACGAAAGAGGGAAGCGAACGTTTCAATGCCTGTGCGGTGTAATGGGTTTATCAAAAGAGCGATTACTTTTACACACCAGCTGCAATTTCCGAACACGTGAACAGGATTTGTGGCAGGATATTTCCAACGGAAAATGTCGGAATTCCCGATTGATTCCCACGCGAATTTCACGCACTACGTGATTTGTTGGAGGGTGTCACTCCGTTTTACTTAACGAGACTTTCTTTTAAATATCAAACGATCTCTGTAGAGAAATCATAGTTGATTTTTTTCTTTTATAATGAATAATTTATCTGTTGTTGTACAGAATGGAGCGGCGGCGGCGGTAACGGCGAATATCGTGTAAGAAGACAACTGTCTGTGTCTTCGGACTCGAAACTCCTCGACGAAGGTGCCAGAGAGGACGCGCGGGTAGTCATGAGGCCGAAGCGGCCGCCCAGGCCCAAGTCTGAGGCCTTTCTAGGACCTCACGACCACTCCAACCGACGCACCAAGCGGTTTAGTGCCTTTGGGGTAAAAGGACTCATAAATTACACTTTGTTTTAGTTATAGCGTGTTATTCTGAAGAATAAAAAATAAATTGAAAAAAATAGAAACAGAAAGAGAGTGGAATATCGTACATTAGGATAGGCCTATGTCCAGCAGTGGACTGCTAATAGGCTCCTTGCAATTGTATCAAAACTAAATTTCACTCAAGCTATGCCAAGAGAAAACCACGTATCTATCAAGATGCTCATCACAGGTATTACGATTTGTTTCCAAACAACGTAACCACACAATACAAACTTGATTACAAACACGCTCTCAGCATATCTCCACCAGAAAGACATTCTAAAAATGTTTACTATTGTTTCTTACCAACGTAAACACAAATAGATTGTACGCCCACTTCCATATTTATTTTCACTTCCATTTCGCACGTCCGTATGCACATAAATATAAAAGAATAATGATAAATGTTAGTGTTCGCGGGCGGTGGGGCGTAGTGTTGCTAGCTTACAAATACGCCGAGTAGGACCTGCGGCGACGTTGATACATTGTGCGATTAGATCGGGGAGTAATTCTGGGATACCAGTCATTTGTGATACTTTGTGCTGGTGCTTGAAAAAGGCTTTTGCCTGCAATTCAGTTTTTACGGTCTTTGGCGAAAGTTGTTTGTTGTTCAAGCTTATGTAGACGCCGCAATTGAAACAATGGGCCTAGTGTTAAAACAAAGAAATCGAACACGATTTTTGGAGTTTTACTCGCTAAGGACATCGGAATTCCCTGTTTATTTTAAATGAGAATCAGTTTCCTTACGTGAAATTGCAACACCATAGCTAGGTAAAGTAGTTTATTAAAAGCAATCGATTTAAATCCATTACAGCCAACTAATCTATCAAAGAGTAAACCACTTAAAATCGTCCAATTAACGTTTCTAGCACGAGCTCAAGTATTTTAGTTACCGATAACTGTTGGTTATGTTTACGAGGCGTTCACTTAATAACTAGAATTTTATTCGAGCATGCAACTCTGCGTGAGCGCATTAGATGAGCTAAATATTTAGATTTGAGCTGGGTTTACACCAGACCTGTGATAGGAACGGGCGCGGTGAGCGAAGATAAAACCCACCTAAGGAATGAGGTTTATAAAAAAAAAACACGCCAAAAGCTGATCTAACAAGGCCACTTTAGCAGAATCATATTAGAATCATAATATTAACCACACTACAATCTCAAATTTCATTTTCATCTTTATCGCAAACGCAGTAGGTTCAAGGTTGATTGAGAAAATTTGACAGTGACGGGTAGCGTTATGTGCTTTCTGATTCCGCTAAAGTGGCCTATTTAGACCCCCAGTTGGCACCACTATGGCTAGAGCTCTTCCACATAGAACACGTAATTTATGAAATAACTAGCTTTTGCCCGCGACTTCGTACGCGCATATCCCGTTTTTTTCCCGTTCCCGTAGGAATTTCCCATTCCCGTATAGCCTTCCTCGATAAATGGGCTATCCAACACTGAAAGAATTTTTCAAATCGGACCAGTAGTTCCTGAGATTAGCGCGTTCAAGCAAACAAACAAACAAACAAACTCTTCAGCTTTATATATTAGTATAGATGATCTCAACATGATGTAGATTACACCTAGATGTCAATTTAACTGACGTCAGAGAACATATTAAAAGGGGGCCTGTATCAGTGCTGCCACCTAGCACCTACACGTTATTTTACAAAATCCTCATTAGCCGCAAATCCACATAAAAGCCTCCAAATTCGAGAAATTCTATTGGTGCATTTTCTACTCGCTGAAAGTTAATATAAAACTTCTTGGAGGAGAGGCAGAAAGCGCTGTAGACGATATCTTCAGTATTCTAAGTGGTAATACGTCACAATATAAACTAATATTTATAAATAACCTTTGTTGTGCTTTCTGGGATTTTATGCCGTAATAAAATGGGCGAAGTTCGCAACTCCGATGCTGTTTTACTTGGAATTATTATTTATTGATATAAACCTGAGCAAGAAAATTTTGTTATTGGTTATTCTATATTATTCAGCCGCTTGTAGGTTTGATAGAGGGCAAACGATCATTTAACTCCTATTCAAAGTGAAATACAAATGCATGAGACATTACCGACTGTAATTTACATGAAATATATTCTCGTTTCAATGTATTCAATTTATAAAAGCGACTGAAATGCTGCAATATCTTTGTCCTCATTGAAATACTGACTGGATTTTTTATTACATTTCTCAAAACCTAGAGAGCAGACAAGATGCAGTTAAAATGATTGCTAAAAAAAAGACGGTGTTGTCAGCGTTTTAAAATCTATACTAATATATAAAGCTGAAGAGTTTGTTTGTTTGTTTGCTTGAACGCGCTAATCTCAGGACCGATTTGAAAAAATATTTTAGTGTTAGATAGCCCATTTATCGAGGAAGGCTATATATCATCGCGCTTATACCAATAGGAGCGGAGCAGACGAAGTTGCGCGGGTCAACTAGTCTGTGATAAACAGAGACAGCACTAATGGGGCGTGAGGTCACTCACAAGTCCCGCCATATTTATTTGAAGCCATCCAGTAAAAACATTTTGTGTGACAAGGATAGAAAAATAGTTTTAAAAGCGTATAATTCTTCTGTTTTTCAACCAATGTTATTTTTTTTTTTACCAATGTACTGTTTTAGTAACATCTATCAAATAATTCATGTATATTTTTCATAGTATTCAGATATCCTATCTAATCTTCTAATATACATATAAAAATCTCGTGTCACGGTGTTTGTTACCGACTCCTCCGAAACGGCTCGACCGATTTTCATAATATTTGTTCGTGTGTATATTCGGTAGGTATGAGAATAGGTGGTAGGCTATTTTTTTTTCTTTTATTTGGCAAAACAACGTTTGCCGAGTCAGCTAGTTTTTATATATAATCCTAATATCAGCTTGGTTATGCGATGTCGTAAATTACAGGATTATTTCAATGTGTTAAGTTGATTAATGAATGTTTTCTGTCCGTCAACAGGGTGATTCTCCGTTCGGGAAATCCGAAGCCTACATAAAACTCGAGCAGCTTGGTGAGGGTTCCTACGCTACAGTGTATAAAGGTTATAGCAAGTGAGTATATTTTTATATGTTTTTAAATCTTATTTATAGCTTACGTACCTACGAAATGTGTCGTGTCTGCCTGCTTGAGGCACATTTTTTGACGACCTTAGCGTCAGTGTAGGTGTATTTAAGCGTTCTTCTTCTTACTAAGACTATCTACAAACATACATGTGATACGATATCAAATAGGTGCCTAAATATGCCTATCTATACAACGTTTAACAGAATAAACACAAAACCTCTTAAGGGGTCATTGTACTCATCATTATAAACAACTTTTACTATGGGACCAATCCCGAAATCATGAAAATAAAATCAGCTGTTCTGTACATTTTGTCGAGTTATGCGCACATAAATGTATGGGGGAGTTGTTTTTTTTTCGCGATTTCAGTGTTGATCCCGTAGTGAAGATAGAGGTATTGCGTTTATTCTATTACACGTTGTATATGCTCCTCTGTGCCTCGGAAAACACGTTAAGCCGTTGGTCCTGGCGGTAAATAATTATGTAGATATGTGGCAGTCGTTACGGATTGTCTGAAGCCAGAAAATCTGACTCTAGTCTTGCCAAGAAGTACCGTGTTACCGTGTTTAGATGATGACTATTTATAATAATAATAATAATTTATTTACCAATTTCGGACAACAATATAGCCCATTTTGTTAGTAAAATATATATATCTTCTAACTAGTGTTAGTAGTAAACAAACGAGGACAAAAACAAATTATATGCACGTACAAAAAACAGGAATGATGACGAATCAGGAATGATGATATCCGCGAAAGAACCAAGGTTACCGATATAGCCCGAAAGATCGCCAAACTAAAGTGGCATTGGGCAGGGCACATTGCTCACAAAACAAATGGTCGATGGGAACGAAAAGTTCTGGAGTGGCGACTGCGTGCTGGAAGACGTGACGTTGGAAGGCCTCCCACAAGGTGGACTGATGACCTGGTGAAGGTCGCGGGTAGCCGATGGATTTGAGACTCACAGGACCGGTTGTTGTGGCGACACTTGGGATCGGCTTATGTCCAGCAGAGGACGTCTTTCGGCTGATATGATGATGATGATAACAAAAAACGAACAGATAACTAAAAGCAACGAACAGTATGAAAAGGCAAAGCGCTGATCCTACAGACAGAAACAGGGCCCCAAGTCTGCTATTACAATAGTGTCAAAATTGTCTATCATTGATTTCATAATGGTTGCTTTTCACAAGATTCTATGCCATTTCTTTCAATGGACTGTCAGTGGTTGACCACTGGATATAAAAGCGTCATTATGACTTTCCACTATTGTAATAGCAGACTTGGGGCCCAGGATTTTAGAAGATAATTAGCGATTCTCGCCGGCTACGCAAGTGTGCATTGTCTGATGCAGTTGGTGGCATCAAATCAGTGTGGAATAAATGCCACTAACTGCATTAGACGCTTGGAAGGTGAGGTGACTTGTTTGGAATTTTTTATCGTTTTTGGCAGTCGGGTTTTTCGCTACAAGGCATTTTTTTACTATTGAAAACCATATCAAAACACCTTTTCCTGGCTTAGAAGAAGTAAGCCATTGATATACATATGATATCAATGAAGAAAACGGAGAAATAGATGCTGATGAATAGATTTTTATACCATCAAGAGAAAATAGAGATTTTGATCCTAATAGGCTAACGAAGTTCCAAAGTCCTACTACTGTCTGTGTGTGAACAAAATCACTGGCAATAACTATCAGAGTATAACCTAAACAGCAAATTTACGAGTACGGGTTACATTTCCCGGGAAATTGAGCAATCCCACAGGGAGATACAGACCGCCGCTGACGAGCTAATTGTAACTAAGTATAATGTTATAGACTTAACGGGCAGTATATTAGGTTCCACTTTTGTAATGGTTCCGTACCCGAAGAGTAGCCAACCGAACCCTATTTCTATGCCTTAGTAGTTCACCGGTTTTTATTTACTCTATATTTTGCTATTGATCTACCATAAATCATTAATGTTTCGTCTATTAATTTGGTCTCCACTTGGCGATGCTTATACTTACGCCCATCAGGCACTTGTCTCACCGCCGGCGAGGAAGCGAGTAGCTATCGACCATTTGCTCGCTGAGGGAAAGGGACAAAATATATAGATCTCGTGTGAGTAAAAGAGACACATACATTCATAGTATAGTACCTCTTACCTTTATTTGATCGCAGCGACAAGAGCTATCAAAGATTGTACTCGCTCAGCGACACTCGCTCGGCGATGATTGCTTGGCGGTCGGAACTCACCAAACAGCGGTAATTTCTACCTATAGTGGGGGCTGGAGCGAGTATTGCGATTAAAAGCCCGTCGCACAAAAGCACTCGCTGAAAGCCAAGCGTCAAAAACTATCGAAACTTTTCACTCACTACTCGCTGATCGCCGGCGGTGAGACAAGTGCCTCAAAATGCCTGGATTTCCACATTATATCTTTCTTGTAATTTAATTCCTACTTAATGTGTGTTTTATCTTCTTCTGTACCTAATGGAAATAACCTTGGCTGTCAACTTTGTAGTGACATTCCCATTAAATGTTTTTTGAGTGGAAATAGAACCCATGGCTGAACGCGAATCCCCAAAATACAGGTCCAGGCCTAGTTTGGGGGTTAGGATCAGATTCGTGACAATACATTCGAGTGCAATTTTTGTTATGGCTATCTTGTAACATGTATTTGTAATTGTCAAATAAATATTTTTATTTTATTTTTATTTATTATTAAGATCACCATAATGACTTGCGAATATTTTTATCACGGAACTATTAACTCTTCTTATATAATTCAGCCCGATACAATAAAAGCAGTATAAGCCTCGTTTTATCAAAACAAAAACAACCTCAGACAATATTTTCCTTTGAATAAAATCACACAGCATTATAAGGAAGTTGCCTAATTGACACAAGGAAATTAATTATTCCACGGTAAAAGTAATCAGCTTTATAAATATTTATGCATTACGAAACGAACATCAATATTTAAATGTGCCTTTCGAGGGAGTACCTTGAGTGAATGCTGAAAGTATATTTCAGTAATCTTTGTTATCATTCGTATAATTAGAGTTCTTTGTCTGGTAGCTTTCAAACAGCTTTGTTTTTGATGACTTTATCTTATCAAATAAAGTAAATTGTTCATTATAAAGTTCGATAGATTTATTTATCTTTGTAGAAAATCGAACAATGTTTAGTTTGTCTTTTGGCAATTAAATCCTTGTTTTACTGCAGACATCTGATTTATTCTTTACTTTTCAAAGATACTCAAATATTCTCCCGTCATCTCGCCTTTATTCTTTTAGCGAGAACAGTTACATTTTTATTATATTACCTTAACAATTAAAATTTCTCATATTCGAGATTCATGTATCGGGAGGAATAGTTCCTCCACCCCCACTGCTGTAGACAATTTGACTCCCTTGGGGAGATCGTGTCTACACAGTAAGACAGTGGTCTGGGGCTGTTCTAAACCGCCCTTGCATACTGCGTATTAAGCCTATTATGTAAAACTATGTGTATTCATCCGTGGTATTCAAGCCACTTCTATTGTGTATTTGATAAGGTCTCGTTGACCGATATTAATAAGTGTGTACCTATTACCATTCTACCATTTTATTTCTAAAATTCCAGTTTTTACGAAAAAAAAAGGGTTTTTTTTCTCGTCATCCACATCGAGTTCGTATTATTCGCAACAATGTCGCCTTTGTGGCGCACTTGTCATAGTCTCCTGCGTTTCCACATGGAAATCAGCCTTTGACGTCACTCGATATGCAAAGCACCGAGCTGTCATCCCATTTTGTAACGAAATACACAAACATTTCGAATTGAGAGCCTTTGGCTGTTAAAAATAATATTTTCGAAAATTCAACCGGAATATCAGCTTTTTCAGATTTATTTATCATTGGCTTTACAGCCTTTAACATTCCAGCTCGTTAATTTTAATATCAGGACTCACGCCAAATAAAATTTTACGTTAAAAACTCTCGTATATTTTAGTTCACGAATTAATATGCTAAACCCCGGTGGTTCGCACCGGGGTCAGGTCGAGTGGGCCAAGTCAAACGGAACTTACTGTGTTCATTGCTCGTGAATATTGAATGAAGTTCTTCACCTCTCTGAGTTGGGCAGTAATAAGCGTGTTCAACTCCAAATTGTCGTATTCATGGCGCTTCAAGTTTCCCCGCCACGGTGACACGACAACATAACAATTTCAACGCGAGTTCTGCACGTCCTCTGTACTTAGTTCAAGAATAGTTCAACTAGCTCTCACAAAATTAGTTCAAGAATGCCTTGAGATCGGGTAACTACATTCTCGTACCTCATAAATTCCTTACAATTCTTGAAGCTAAAAGCTAGCGCTGAAAGGAGCAGTTTACATTTCACTTATGTAAAAGCTTCTACGTTAATGTTACGTACTAATTAATGTGTAAACAGTTAAGCAACATCCACAAAAAG
The DNA here is from genome assembly GCA_947578705.1 of Lacanobia wlatinum. Classification (NCBI taxonomy): domain Eukaryota; kingdom Metazoa; phylum Arthropoda; class Insecta; order Lepidoptera; family Noctuidae; genus Lacanobia; species Lacanobia wlatinum. Next base: position 8,556,350 of record OX388039.1, on the reverse strand, counting down.
CTTTGAAGCGGATATAATTTTTGCTTTGGCAGGAAAGTTATGAGATTGTAATGTCATAATCAGGCGGGTACTTTGCTTAACGACGTCAAGTCGTATGGCATATTAATGAGCGTAGTTTCCTGATCAGCGGGTGCTAGACACATTGACATAATTACTTATATCCGGCAATAAAACCTTATAGAACTTCCTATCCCACTTTTCTTTATGCGTTGTCCTAGGTCGACAGGTGCGATAAATTGTTTACTTTTCCATGCCTCCAATTTCAATGGCCAGAGCATGTGATGCAAATGAGGCATAGCGTTGCATTATTTATGTTACCTAGACTAACGTGTGAACTAGCCTAGTCGTGACCACGACCGGTATAAACAATGAGAAATAATCCGTACACTTGTTTTATTTTATCAAACGTGCCATTAGCACAAAACGTGGACGTAGGTAGTATTGTTTCTCAAATCCTGGCATCAGAAAGGTATTGTGTGTGGTATTGCCTTGAACTGACAATTATAATAAGATGTTTTGTCAAAGAGGCTTGACGTCAAAAGGACCCGACTAGCTTTTCAACATCTGCACACATGACATCATGCTCATAACATCATGCACGGCATGTTGTTGAAGTTCTCTTCTTGTTATCTTAGGGACATAGAAGACATACTAAGCACTTTTGCTATCGGTGACTTATGATTGGTCGACTACATCAAAACTGCTTCGTGACAAGAATGCGCAAATAAACAAATGAGCATCGAGCATTCTTCCACAGACTACTGAAGTTCTTTGGCCACATATCCAGGAATGAGAACTGAATGGAGAGACTGGTGGAAGGCAAAAGAGCACGCGGTCGATCACCAACTCGCTGGACTGACCTGATACAAAAAGTACCGAGTCCACTATGGTCCAGTGTAGACTTAACGTGACCAACCGGCAGAAATGGAAGCGCATCGCTGAGAGAGCAGTCCTCTGGAAAGTCGACGACCCACCGAACATATCTCCATATTTCTCATTTGCACACCCACGACCACTCTAACTACATAGATTGTCCGACTAAGAAGAAGACAGTCCACCTTTAGAAATAAATCGCCAGAACTGTTGTGTCCGCTTAAGCTTTAAGCATTCAATCACAACTCTAAAGTCTTTTCTTCTTCCACAGTTTAACACAGCAAGTTGTAGCATTGAAAGAGATCAGACTGCAAGAGGAAGAGGGGGCGCCGTTCACAGCCATCCGGGAGGCTTCGTTACTCAAAGAGTTGAAGCACGCCAACATTGTGACGCTTCATGACATCGTGCACACCAGGGAGACGCTAACTTTCGTGTTTGAATTTGTGGTAAGTGGCCCTTTGCTAATGATCTTGTTGCCGTAGTAGATGGGGGTTCCTGTGTGGTATTTTAAAAAGTCACGGGGCTCTTTCTATGTGCTGATGGTGATCACCGGGTTGGTTTTAGTGGGTAAAAAAGGGGCGAAAACTAAATTAAAGCTATAGTAGGTAGAACCTGATGGAGATAGGTAGAGGAGCGATTGGCACGAGGAAAGTAGTAGTAGTTGACTTAGTAGTGGGCAAATTCGGGCTGTAGATGATGTCTTTAGAGGAGCAAAAAAGGACCACCTGGAGAAAGATGCCAATGAGTCTTTAAGTCAAGAGTGAATAGGTTACTTCTAGGCAAGCGTGCTCCATCTTCGACCACATCATCGCTTACCAACAGGTGAGATAGTGTTCAAACACGTGCCTATCAATAGTAAAAAAAAAGATGGCAAGAATGCGGGGAACTCAGGATTGGTGGTTTTATGGACTGGCGATACTGCGAAAGACGGCTAGCTGAAGACGTCTTTTGGCTGTAACGAAAGGAAGAGAAAGATGCCACTTAAGGAGAGGCTTTGCTCACACGCATTTACTTGAAGCACTGACGGAAGTCATTAATTCCTCCCCCACAATATTTTACTTTGTACCAATTGGTAGGGTTCTTAACCCCTGATAAGCTTCCTCCTCTTTTATAGTTCACTGATCTCTCATCCAAAATATAATAAACAAAAATATATCCATCCAGCAGTCTGTTCACGAATCCAATTTCATTTGACGTGTCTCTCCTTCCAATATCAATTGAAAATGAATTGGAATACCATTGGGTGTAACATAACGATAGCTTATTTCGAATATAACGACCTCTCTAGTAGTTATTTTTCTTCAAGATGACGCACTTTGATGTAAATCCGTGTTTGTTTTTCTTCACCGTTTTTATTATCTACGTTTTGTATACTAAGTTCGTATTTGTTTGTACCTGAAAGTGAAACTAAAGTGTCTTGACTGATGTCATCGGTAAATACTGTTTTTGTTTGAAATGCGCCAAGTTTCACGCTTTACACCAAGTTTCACTTTTTTTCTCGCGACACACCCAATTCTAATATTTGAATAAGCTACTACGTTATGAGGTCCTTGACTATTGTTTGTAGAAAGCGTAGTCTCGCCTTTATTATCATTGTAAGTCCTTGCTACTGCTAGGATATCATAATTTGCCTTCATCATATCAACCAATTGCCGTCCACTGCTGAACGTAAGCCTCCCCCAAAGAGCGCCCACTATCCCGCTGTTGAGCTGTCCGCATCCATCCGCTACCAGCCACCTTTAAATCATGGGTCCATCGTGCCGCAGGCCGGCCATGTCCACAGACATGGCCGGCCGATTTCCACTTCAGCATGCTGATTCTACGCGCAATGTCCTCTGGCGAATGACTTCGTTGCGAATTCTATCCACCAGAGAAACCCCGAGCATTGCTCTCTCCAGTAATTTTCCTAACATGTCAAAAAATCTATGGACTATGGTAGTGCAACCTTGGGTTTTGTTGCTGATTTCTATGTAGAACCGAAATTCTTAAATTGGCCATTTTATAAAGTGGTCTGCCATTTCTTATAATAAAAAAATAAATTTATATTTCAGACATCCCAGTCCTTTAATTGGTTGTTTGTTGGTTTTTTATTGGTTGGCCACCTCAAACCCAACCTAACCTAACCATGGCGGAATCATGAATTCGACAATTCTATGATATACCTTTTTTAATAAATCTTATGTATGCATCGAGAGATAAAAATACTGACTCAAGTTTTTCTTTTGCCCAGGACACGGATCTATCACAATACATGGAGAGGCATCCTGGTGGGTTGAACCACCACAATGTGAGGCTGTACATGTTCCAGTTGCTGCGAGGGCTCGCGTACTGCCACAGGAGAAGAGTTTTACACAGGTATGTTTCACGGATAATATTGTTTTCATTTAAAGTTTACGTAGAGGTATTGGTTTCTTCTATAGAGACAATAAAGACTGTTTTTGCATTGTCCGCGACGTAAGGTAGTACCTAACATAATAGTACGTTTCGCGGAATTTTTAAGGTAGTTTAAGTTTTTTCCCGCTGCCGTAAGAATTTAGGGAAACTTTTTCTTAGTGCTCCCCTGCACTCCCCAAGAAACCTACATGCCAAATTTCAGCTTTCAACGACCAGTAGTTTCGGCTGTGCGTTGTCTGTCAGTCACTCAATCAGTCAGTAACGGAAGAATTTTATATACAGTAGAATCCGTTTAGTACAACGTCGGTTATAACGACCGACCACTTTTAGCGACGAAGGTATAGGCATATGTCATTAAGAAATAACGTAAAAAATGACTTCTTTAGTATGACGTCCGAATAATACGACATAATAATTATCACCGGTCGTTATAACCGGATAGTACTGTATTACGATTGGTAGACAAAAAACAAACGGTATAATGTGATGAAATCCCCTAAACCTGCACTGGAAAAGACAGTGTGGTGCACTGTCCTATTTTAACTTACTTTTAAGGACTTGCGAAACTAAACATCTCAGTAATACTTCAACTTGTTTGCAAAAGTTAAAATAAGATTCAATGTGGGTTTTTAGATATTTTTCAGTGTCCGCAGTGTATAAAACTAGTAGAAAATTAACAGAAAACAGACCAAAAACATTTCTGAAATTCTCTTTTCACACTGTTGATAATATTTATCTCTACATGCCAACAATTTTCGTTTACGAACACAATCAAACGTCTGCTCTACCATCGGTTTTAAAATTATTCTCAATTTAGTTAGACAGGTTTAAAAAATATCTTCCTAGAATTTAATACCTAGGTCTTCCTCGGCTATTTTAATATCGCCCGAGAGGCGAAAGTAAACAACGTGTATGTGCTGTGCGTTCGCTGTTTATAATAATAAAAGTAAGCTCTTTCTGTAATAACGAGAGTATTAGCTTATATTTTTTTAATATGCGGAGATGAGGAACATGTACATAGAATAGTTAGGGGAACAGTTGGTAACGTTGTTTCGCTGCTAGTTGTAAGTTTGAGGTCCGATAGGGAACGTACAGGAAAGAATAGGTGACAGCATAAAAATGTCACTGTCAAGTATATTTTACTTGTAAGTTTCGAATTTACAACGCTCGAATGACACAGTCTACTACGTGCACGTTCCCCTAAACGGAGCGTGCAAGAACTATAGGCGCAGCACAGAAGCGTCAATGTCAAGTATTCTTATCGTTAAATTTCAAATATGTAACACTAGATGGCATATTCAACGCCGTGCACATTCCCTATAGTACGTTACAAATATTCAATGTCCGATTGGATTGAAGCATTTGTACTATGATTAATATTACCTTTTACTATTGCAGAATTCTGTTTAATGTAATCCTAGGATACTATTTCAGTTTACACTGTGTCTAACAATTACTTTTGTTTGTGACAGGGACGTGAAGCCTCAGAACCTACTAATAAGTTCTCACGGCGAGCTGAAGCTGGCGGACTTCGGTCTGGCTCGTGCCAAGTCCGTGCCGAGCCACACGTACTCGCACGAGGTCGTCACGCTATGGTACCGGCCGCCTGGTGAGTCACTCATTCATTTATTTTTCTTGCTTTTCTGTGGCTCCGCATTCGTGGCCTATCCTACAGGAACCGTGCCTTTTTTCGGCATAAAAAGAAGCCTATGTCACTTCTAGATTAGATTTCTATCAGTGATATTATTTTCGTAATCGGATCAGTAGAGAGATTCCAGAGATTCAATTTTACGAACATAAAACCTACGAAACAATTTCACCTTTTCATGTTTATGTTAAGTATATTTTTTGGGATCATGCTGTACCATTTTTTCGTCGAGGACATGCACACATTTAGAAATAGAACCTATTAATTCGCTAACACATATCAAACTCCCAGTAGTTAAGTAACAATAGAAATGATTGTATTATTAGCAGTAAATCAGAAACTCAATTTCGAATTTCTGCAAATCGTAGGTGTAATAAACAGCCCTGGCTTAAAACGACAATACCACTGAGATTTTACAGTCAACTATTAAAAGCTTCCTGGAGAAGAGACCGTTATGAAAATTTCTAGAAAACGGACTAGGTAAAATTAGAAATGACAGGCTCTGATTATATTTAGAAATAATGCTTTCCTTGAAAACTTTACAGTAATATAGTTTAACGGGTGTCGCCAGCTATATTGTGACGCGAACTAGAGAAGTGCACATAGGGATGATTCCTGAGTAATAAAATATGATTATATTTGGTCCGTCAGTTAGATTATGAAAAAATATTGGACTCATATTTTTTGCTTTATCAAATCAACTAAGGACCCGTGCAACTTCGTCGACTCCGTTCCTATTGGTCTTAGCGTGATGATATATAGCCTTCCTCGATAAATGGGCTATCTAACACTGAACACTTTTAGTGCCAAGAACTCAACATATGGGTCGAACAATAATTCGTTCGTGTGCCCACAACCCGCATCTGAGTCGTCGTTTTAATAGATGATCATGCGCGGGTTGTGGGCACACGAACGAATTATTGTTCGACCCATATGTTGAGTGTGTGGCACTAAAAGTGTTAAAGAATTTTTTAAATTCGACCAGTAGTTCCTGAGATTAGCGCGTTCAAGCAAACAAAAAAAGCTCTTCAGCTTTATACCTATATTAGTATTGAAGTATAGATAAAAATTGACAGAGATAAAACGCGTCATAGATCAGGAGTGGGGGCTTGTGACGTCACTATTCTGTAAAAAGTGTACTTACAAGTGACGCCACACGAGTTTTCAACGCACTGTATCGTTTTAATTTTTAGTTTACAAAGGTGAAAAAAGGAATAAATACTTCCTTATCCAATATGTTATGGAAATCTATTTGACGGACTAGATTTTTGGTCACCTTCCCTATTTGTTTTCCTGACTACGGTCGTGCGAAGTGCTGTGTTTAAAACTCCCTATTGAAGTATTTGTTCTGCGGGTCTAAAAAGGCCACTTTAACAGAATCAGAAAGCAAATCACGCTAATTTTGATAATGATGCGATCGAATATTTTAGTCAAATAATAATTAATCGGAAATCTCTCAATACAAAACCGCCCAGGGTGCCTATCCAATGTACCCTACGCTGCCACTGCGAGATCGGAACCACCCGATCGCCCGGCGGCAGGGTCCTAACTCCCTGTTTCTTATTATACTACACTGTCCCTGCAGATCGGGCCCGATAGATCGTGTAGTGTAATAAGCGCTTAAAAGAATTTTAGTAGTCGGATCAGAACTTACCCTTCCAAACATGTAAACAATTGTCATTGTCTGTCTGCAATGTGCCATCGCCTCGACCCTTATGATTCATTCCCTACTTATTTTCATACACGTTTTGGGACAGTTTACAAAACATTCTCTAAAGCTCTCATAGTTATTAATACTATTTATTTTATTGTTTGTAGCTCCTGAAAACATATCAATAGCAATATATCACCGCTATAATGTAAATTTACGGTTTATTTTCGCACAGTGAGAATTGAATGTCGCCTACTATCCCTAAATATACTTTTATGGCTGTCACGAGTCTTCATTTATCTTCATTTTTATATTCAGCTCGGCATTTTCATGACCCTTACCAAAAGTCCGCTAAATTGCTGTCGAGTGTCTTGTAGACAGTTTATTTATGTTTCTGAAAAATAATGTTGTTAGGTGGAAGTAGAGTTTACAGTTTTATTAAACACCTCTTTAGTCTTTAAGTAGTGATCTGTCGGCAACTAGGCACCAGTGGCTTACCTAGCTAACCGACTGAACGACGTGAAACCCAACCTCGTTAAATCCAAGCCCCAGATAGACTACTTATTTATCCCCAGACCATTGCTAGATATTATGGCACTTTTTCGAAGATCCTTCCGTTGCGCGTCGTGACATTGACTTGTTCAAGTCCAGTCAATAATCGACGGTCGATTGGCATTGTTGACTTGTTCAGTAGTGTACTGTGAAATCATATGCCGCGTCCTGCTGTGGCGATTTTCCCCTTTTTAAAGGTATAAATTTACTAGCTAGACAATATGGGTGGTACGAGTAGCAGGGTCACCTGAGGTGCGTTATTCAAATATCCGTTATCTGTGGAGGGATCTGAAGGTCAAATAGGCAGTCGACTTTGAAATAGAAGGAAAAAAGGCCGAGTAGATGGTGTATGATTTATCATGATGACTTGTCTGTGCAGATGTGCTACTGGGCAGCACGGAGTACTCGACGTCGCTGGACATGTGGGGCGTGGGCTGCATATTCGTGGAGATGCTTTGCGGAGTGCCCACCTTTCCGGGCGTCAGGGACACACACGACCAACTAGATAAAATATTTAAGGTATGTTTTTGTCATCAATGTTGGACTACGCCGCAATTATTTTTATCGTGTATTTTATAACAGCCTATAAGGTTTTAATTGGACCCTGTTAAACAGAAAAGATCCAACTAACATTTTGTTACTTTTGAGTAAACGCGATTTGAAGTTTAGGAGTGAATATAAAAATAACAAGCAAAGGAATACAAAAATGGAAAGTTACTAATGGTAACACAATATATTAGCATTAATTGAAATGTAATACCACAGGCAAGTTGAATACAGTTTTCCTGATTTTCTTTAAAAACTACCCATGGATCTTTTATGCAAATAAAAAATTGTCGGTAACATTTTTACACAGTGGTTTTTTTGAGATCCAAGAGTCATGTATCTTTTTTGCTTTTCTTTCAAAACGTTAAATGTGTTTTGGTACATGTAGTGTCATAGAAGTTTGTTTAGTGAAAGTGATCAGACTGCTAGGATCTTTTTTGCGTATATAAAGTTCGATGTGTAGATTCTAACTATATAATTAACTCGATTTTCAACAAATTGCTGGTTGGATCTTTTCTGCTTAACAGGGTCCAATTAGTTATCCCAAAGCGATAAGATCCACAATGAGCCAGCTTGACTCATTGTGGATCTTTTAGTGTAGACCTCTACAAGCATTACACAATTTGTTAGTGGGTATTTAGTCCTGGATCTAAAGACCTGTAGTTCTATGCTGCCAGTCTGAAAAGCTGTTCACTTCACCAAAGATATCACGGTGAGGTGTAATTTATGGAATAGACCCGCTGGAAGTCACGGTGCAACTGGAAGGGCTTGGCTTGGGCCTAACTGTGGGACTATACCCAGTGGATACTTACTTTCCATACATTTTCCAAGCTTACTCATGATTAGTATTCGAACTGTTGAATAACAAAGATGTAACCGGCCCAGGTGGTAGGCACGCCTACGGAGGAGAGCTGGTCGGGCGTGAGCCGCCTGCCGGGGCTGCGCGCGCACGTGGCGCGCTGGGGCGTGGCGCCGGCGCGCGCGCTGGGCGCCGCCTTCCCGCGCCTGCGCGACGCCGGCCGCGACGCCGAGCGCGTGGCGGCGGCGCTGCTGCAGCCCGACCCCGCGCGCCGCCTGCCCGCCATGAGGGCGCTGCACCACGCCTACTTCGCCGACCTGCCGCCGCGGCTCCGGGACCTGCCTGATGGTGAGTCAACTAAAATATTGCAACTACATAAGTCTTTTTTACACTGCGTCAGTATGATACAATCCTTCCAATTTTTTCGATAAACCCGTTCGCGGATTGTCTATCGCGGGTCGTCTGTCACGGATCTTCCGTCGCGGTTTGTTTGTCGCGGATTGTCCGGAGCGGATTGTTCGTCACGGATTGTTTGTCGCGGACGTCCGCTTGAGAGCGACCAGCTAATAAAACGTTTTACAATATTGTTCTGAACAAGAATAGTCAAGTCTTCAATAATACAAAGATAACCAAGATATATTCTTGTGTAAGGAATCCTCAACTTAACATCCATACTGCTTTAAAGTTCATCTCAACAGAGCCCTGTTGATGCCATTAATAAATTCGTTCTGAAACATGTTTTCCATTGTTACAGAGGTGTCGATATTCACAGTGGAGGGTGTGTGCCTGCACCCGGAGACGCGGCACGCGACCATCAAGTGAGCGCGGACCGCGGACCCTTAGTCGAATCAATTACGCTTCTTACGTTCAGCCGGCGATGCAGCCCTCCTGCAGCGCTGCATCGCTCGGCGTCACCTGCCCGCGACTGACTCCTGACTGCGACTCGCTCCGTCGGACCAACATTTCGTGATAATTCTATTGTCTAGTTTAAAAAAAAACAATCGCTCGAACGGGCATCCAATGCCGACAGTATTCTAATTTCAAATCTCCCCCCCCACCATCATTGTTCGTTTGTTTATTCGTCCGTCGAATGCTTTATCCTTTCTATTAGTGCTTGTTAAGCTTCCAACGGAATATCCATCCATATAATTCAATTATTCTATGGTGACAAGGTAAACTGATAGGTAACGAGTGTATGAATTATAACTATAAATATATAAACAGAGCAGTGTGCCATGTATATCTATAATTGAGAAGAGTATGACGTATTATTTTAAAAGATTTTTATGCTGGAAATATATGCTCATAATTTGGTAAAAATTTTGAAGATGTTTATTTATATTTATTAAGGGATAATTGTCGATGAAGTTAACTCTAATGCAGTCTTATGAAACTATACGGTTTTATCATTGAGCTTCTAGCATGAGTTTACGATTGATTTCTGATTGGATGTGAATCAAATATTGGTTGCTATTGGCTATTTTCCGATGTTTATTGGGTCTACGGATATTTGGCATCGTAACTCATGGTAGACGTTTGTACATTGAATCTTGGCGTTTATCTAAATCTTATGCACACATTCCTTCCACGGTGCTCAAATAGTAAAGTTAGTGTGGCGAGGCGATGTGTGGCGGCCCCGAGCCGCTCCAGTGATACCATGTGAATTGAACGGAGATAATCTATTACCAAAATTATTTAATCTTCGCAGATCTCAAATATAATCAAGTGTGGGACCGTCCTACTGTAAATTGTAACGTGATAGGAAATTCGACGATTTATAAATAATATACTAATCATTGTTCTGAGCGAGGCGAGGTAGAGTAGATGGAAGTAGGTTCCGTCTAGACTAAAGACTAGTGAAATTAACCAGTTTAGTGAATTATTAGTGGTCCCACGACGTAAGGTTAGGAGCGCAGTGTAAGTAATGTAGGACCGACGCATTGGCAACTTGACAGTCAACCACTACACGAACATCATGCGATATCCGCCATGTCTTGTTAGATAGCAACAGAAGCAAGTAATCTGTGATTCCAAAATAGATTGTAGTCCTACAGAACGTGAACGGAAATTGTGCCAACAATTAAAATAAACGCTTCATAGGAATCTGGGTTAATCTGAATTAATCAAGACATTATATAACGGTCATTTTGTTCTTAGTCTTAAAAATAATGCTAGTCTAAAAGCGATAAAAAATCATTACTTTGAATAAAATTGGTAACGAATAGCAATAAAAATCAATTAAAATGTTACCTATGCTAAGACTAAGCGAGCCTTAAAAACAATTGAATCGCATTGCCAAATTACGCGACAAAAATCGATAATAAGTCATAGAATCGAATAGAATCGAGTTGTCAGTGTGCGCGGAGATAAAGTAACACTAGTGAGCATAGATCAACTTAGTGTAGTCCTTACCGAGCTTTAGAGAAGTTTACACTGAGCGCCGGGGGCCGCACTTAGCAGAATTAAACAAAATTTAACTAAATTGAGCACAAAATTGTTACGTCACAAACTCAAGAGCCGCCCCCGGCACTATCGAGTAGTTAATTCATAATACGGTTCCGAACACCAATAGTACGTAAATTGTATAGTATGTGAAACGCAATATTTTCAGTGTATATGGTTTGTTGAGTTTTATTGTATGTAGTTTAGGAGAGCGTCGATGTGAGCCGAAACGCGAGTGTCGTAGAAAATGTCGCGAATTTTGAAGGTGTAGGCAGGCGGGTTGGTCAAATAATTAATTATTGTAATATATTATGTTCGTTATTTGATTGTTGAATTGTTGACGTGTTTGTAATAAGCAAGGCGACGCAACCCGCCCCCAGTTGCCTTAGATAGTGTGTTATTTTGTGAAGTGTATAGATACCGTCGAATATCGAAGTTTAATCTATTAATCCAATAAATATATGTTTAGAATATAACGTAATATCCGATGAAAGTCTTCAAAATTCGCCGCGTTAACGCAGTTATAAAATTCGCCGCCCAATTGAATTAGCGGAGCACTCGCGGTGAGGCTCACTGACAGCTGAGCGAGCGAGTGAGCGAGTGAGTGAGTGAGGGACGCGAAGTTAATAGTTCACCCGTTGAGTGAGGCACATGTACGATACGAGATTACGTCGAGCATTTATATTGAGAATAGTGAAAATTCTATTGTATACATAATAATTTGCATTTGTACGATGTACTGACCGAGGCCGCTGGGCTCACGTTCGTTACGAAGGAACGAATTGTATATAGGTATTATTAATTAATCAGTTAGTTGTTACGGTTTCTTAGTTACGACAGTCCTATACGAGTTGCCATTGCCGATTGTATGAGTTCCGGACTACGCGGACAATATGAGATTTATTTTAATTTTTAATGTATAATAGGTTATTTTCGATTAACTATGTTTTATTATTTTACGTATCACGAAATTGTCCCGCTACTGATTTAGTTACGATTTTTTAATACTTTTTTTTTTGTAATGTATAAACAATGTGCTTTTACTCGTTTAAAAGAATGTAAATACGATATTTGAACTGATAATAATAAAAGTTTTTATTTCTTAATGAAATGCCTTGTTTTCTTCCCTCCGAAATTACCCTTCCCTCAATTGGAGCTCAATTTATAACGAGCTTAATGAGTGCGACTTATCGGCGCTGTCGTAGAATTCAATTAGACAAGTTGGTGCTACGATGAAATGAGATTCGTAAAAGTTAACTGTAGATATAACTTTACTGTTACTACGTTTCCGACCTCATTTGGCCGTTGGCTTTTTACAAAAGGATAACCTCAGCATGAATAATTATTAAAAGAATAATAAAATGATAATGCCTGGGTTGGTTATCGTACGAAGTGAAAAGAGCCGTGAAATTCCTGGCGCCGCCTGCTGGCTGCGCGCCAAGACTTGGCCAGTGAGGTTTGGCGCCAAGACTTGGCCAATGAAAGTTGGTGCCACATATAAGTAAGCCTTTAGTCTGTATCCCATGTTACGTCAGCTAGACCCCGTCAGAAGGATGCTTAATGAATATATTTATTTGTCCGAATTGGTGTTATACTATGATTTTTGAAATCGCTCCTAGAATATTAGCTGACGCTGTAGAAGAGTTGCATTAGGTTGCTGGTGGCCAGTAGCAAGCACAAAGTGCCACCGCCCCTAAAAAAAACCCTTAAAATTGTCCCTATTTGTCAGGGACAATTTTATTTGGTTCTGAAACAACTTATGTAAAACAAAAACTCACTGATCTCCCCCTTTTCGGGTCTCCAGAACACACGATGTAATAAAACCTATGATTAAATAATCAAGAAGGAAATTGTTCCTGAACTTAAAACGTTGGAACGAGCTGTTTGCAAATTCTATGGAATTTTAAATGGGAACAAAAGACCAACTTGCCAACCATAATTGGCAGAGTCACGGAGCAGACTGATAAAGAGTCCTGGCTATGTACCTACAAACACAGAAACATTCCATGAAAGTAGTGCCAGAATCACTAAACGGCAAATAAGTCCCGCGTTAATATCTATCAAGTTAGCTGTTAGCAACGATTTAAATTACATTCCTGTCTTCACAGTTACTCCAACAATTCCTTAGAATTTAATCTACTAGTCTGTGACTAAAAAGTACTTAAGTATAGAGTATAAGTAGGTACTTAGAATCCGGTATTTTCACACCTCTACCCAGGGGTGCGAAGTTATCAATCAAAACCCTTCGTAATTTGAATGATATTCCGCCCTAATTGTCACCCCTCTAAATTTTGTAGAGGGGACGGAAACCCGGTTATTAACTGAAAAAATTATTTTGGTTTTCATTATGTTTTGTCCCCTAATATTTTTTAGGGAAATTATTTGAACTGACATAAAATATAGACTGCTTTCCTGCATCATTATTCATTAATAAGGATTGATTGATGTTGGTTAGTAGGTAATATAAATATTTGATAGGTGTATATATATGACGTAGGTCTACCTACCCATGTCCCTACCTGTATGCCTAAGTGTGTCAATACTTTGTAGGCACAAAAATGACGAAGTAGATATCAAATTTCAAGCATGGAAAATTCTAGTAAGTACCTACCTAGTCTCGTGTAGATTTTTTAATGTTTACATAATTATTGAAAGTGGATTTGGTAAATACCCAGGTTAGTAGGTACGGGATCCCAAGGCTATAATTTCCATATTCTATGACAATTAAAACTTTCACAGTGACTTCCATTAGTCAACACGCTAACAAGGACTGATAGCGAGGTATATTTTCCAACTAACGAGTCTGACTGAACATAATTATTCTGGTGGCTCCTAACTCGTAAGTTTCTCAGATAAAGGAGAGATAGTGGCTAATCCAGTTCGCTGAGCTCTTTGGCGAGTCTCTCATTTCGTCTTGTATCTGCTAAAGCTTTGAGATAGATCAAAGTTCGCTCACGGTCACTAATTACACTAATAAGTAAGGTTTTAGCCTTTATTTCTTTCTTAAGGTCTTTATACACTGAGTTGTAAAGCTCTTTCAATTTTCTTTCATATAAGAAACTGTATTTACGTGAACTTTATAGACTCGGGAAATGTGGATGTCGCTACTTTGTATCTCTGCCCAAGTCTAACTACCTATTTCAAAATTATTCTCATGGAAACAGGAAAGTTCCTGGAAAATTTTAATATAGTAGGTAGTTAGTAAAAGCCTGTTCCAAAGGTTGCGTCTAGGTACATTTTGACCGCATAAGTATGAATTTTTTTCATATTTCAGTGTGGACCCCCAGAAGATAGGCTAAGTAGTACTACGCTGGTAGCATAGTCGGCCTTATAATGTTCCCACTGTTGGGACTCAGGCCTCCTCTCTAGGAGAGGAAATGGGCCGTAATCCACCACGCGGGCCCAATGCGGGTTGGTGAATGTCACATGTCTTCGAATTTTACGCTGGTAGGTAGGTACTTATTATATTATCTGAGTGTGCTAATATCTTGTCCAGGTATTTGGGTATATATTTAACGTAGGTACCTACCTACATAGATAGTTCTTGACATGAACGGTGTGATCTAAACGTTATCGTTTAGTTAGTCACTGGAGTTTCGAGCAGGTTTGCCCTCAACAGGATCTAAACAATGTTTGGCACTTGAAATGTGAATACACTACAAATCCCGGTAACCTCCGAAGACTTGTTGCTAGTTGCAGCCCAATTTGTCCTGAGTTTAACTGAATTGACACGTACTATAGTGAGATCCTTGATTGTCATTAAAATTCGATGTTTTGGTATCTAATTATTACTTTAGTGACAGGTCAGAAATCTCGGCTTTTGGTTGATTAGGTACCTAGTTAATGTAGGACACGGCTGGTCTAGAAATAGGTACCTTATATATCATTATCATATCAGCCGAAAGACGTCCACTGATGGACATAACCCCCCCCCCCTACCTTATTATACCTATCAGTTTAATATTGTAAATCTAAAGATCAGAAAAAAACCATAGATAACCTTCTGGCTTGTCGCGTGGCAGATAAAAAAAACCGGCCAAGTGGGAGTCAGACTTTCACACGAAGGGTTCCGTACCATAAACCAAAAAAAACACGTTTCTTGTATAGGAGAGGGAGCCCCTTCATTTTTTATTTTAGTTAATTTTTATTATTTATTGTTATAGCGGCAACACACTCTGTGAAAAATTCAACCGTCTACCTATTACGGGTTTTGAGATACAGCCCGCTGATAGACAGACGGATGTACGGAAGCAGAGCGGAGGCTTAGTGATAGGGTTCCAATGGTTACCCTCTGGGACGGAACCCTACAAAGAAAATACCAAAAGAAATGAAAGAAGGTAGTTCCATATTTTCCACGCTGACAGCAGGATATAAATTCATTTTATTATGGTTCAGAACTCTCCAGGTGACGATTGCAGTAGTTTGTTTAACGGACAACCCATTTACTGACAACACGAACGAACCCATTCCCATTATGATGGTAATATAATGGCAACACAAAGTAATAAAGTGCTGGAGGTTAGAACATGTCGTTAATCCCGTGTAGATATCCACTTGATAGCTGAATAACACGCACAGAAAATTAGCAAGAGGGAATCTTGTAATAACAAAATATATTGGGGAAATTACCAATATTTTATATTGTTCCCGCGGACTAGGTTTGAGCTACAACGCACTTCACATTATTAAAAAAGCTCTAGGTAGGTAGGAAACTTATTTTGTATCATGCGATACTCCACACATAGGCATTTTTTCCATGGTTGCAAGCCGAAACAAAAATACGGATCTAACATCACTGTCAAAATATTTACCTACTTAACTACTCATACTTATTTTGCTTTGGTTGCGTTCATACATACAGAATTAAAGGTAAGGCTGCTCTCTCGAGAAATGCTTAAAAAAACAGCGTGCCGATGAAGCAACTTTTCGTCGGTATTTACTGAGAAATTACATCTGAAAAAAATAGGTAGTAACCTACATAATATGATACGTAATTTGGTTTAGCCAGAATTTATGTATCGGTATCACATAATAAGAAAAAAAATCACCAAATCACCTCCAAATCGTTGAGATGAAACCATTTTACTTCTTAATTTTTTAACATAAGTCTAAAAAAAATATCTACTGCTTTCCAATATAAACGAAAATAATTTGGTTTTGTTACTTTTTTAAAATATGTGTTATTTTTTTATAATAAATTAAAAATGCGGGTAGCGGCGTGGCGCGTAGAGGAGTCGTTAGCTCCGTTTATATGCACAAGGTCATTGGCATGTATACAAGCCTTAATGAGGTACCTACTGGTACATACCTATTATGCCTTTTTGTAGGAAAAATACAGTCAGCTTATCTACAGATCAACTTCACATGAATATAAAAGTGACTGTATTTGCTTACAGGTAGGTTTTCACCGAGTAAATCGGTCAGTGTAATAGCAAACCAGGGAAGCAGGTCGCTGTGTAGATTGCTGTTCACTTATTTATGATTTTATTCTTAGTATTTTGTAAGTCACTGGGTTCTCCATCGCCGTCGGGGGTGCCGAGGTATCTCGCGTACTGTGCGACTTACGAGCGAACGCTATTCAGTAGATATTTCTTGTCAGGTTACACACATACATTATCTATCTATGTATTTGCGTTGAAACTTGTAGTACCTAGGTTCTGTTTTTTTGTGTTAATGTTTTGGTAGAGTAATTTTTTTGCTAAAAGAATCTTGGCTTTCTAGGATTGAAGTATTCTAATATCTATTGAAAAAATCGTTGACTACTTAAATTTAGGTTTCACGTAGATTAGCTGAAACTTAATACACATACACCATCACACACACACCCACACATACAAACCATCGCACAAAAACGAGGAAAATAATAAACAGTATTCTAGAAAAATGCCCTGGTTACCGCGCATAGGTACTTACCTATTATGATCTTCTGATCCACTTAGAAGTGTAGAGTGTAGAAACTAGACAGACATTTCTTTTAAAAGAACTGGCAACACAAAAGTAACTTCCTCAAAAATTTCTGTTTTAAAAAAGTTGGTCTTTAAGTATATCTAGTACGGTGAGATAGTGGTAAAACGCTTGCCTATCAATAGTTAAAAAAAACGATTCAATTTTATGATACAAAAAATATTATAACATCCGCGGCTTAGTTTCATTACGTATCTACAGGAAAATCGGAAAACAGCGCTCCGCACCGCTCCGCTCTGTTCGAGTAACGTTTTCATCGTGTCACCCTTTTTTAATAATGCGCTGGATCTATTTTTCATATTGACGCGTTGTTTTCAATTTAGTGTCGCCCTTTTGTTCTTTTCTACTTATGTATGAAGTATATTAAAGTTTGAAGTGGTATTAAAATAGCGTTTAGGGAAAACTGTTATTTATTATATTCTTAATTGTACACCTCATAACAAGTACTTATAGGAAAAAGGTTTATAAAAACAAGTGTACAATGGGCGGTCTTATCGCACAGGGCAATCTCTTATAGACAATCTTAGCTTAGCCCAACCAACCTGCTAATAAATCCTAGGTAAGAAATACCTAACAGTTAAATTGAAAAAACCTTGACACTATGTTTGATTGGTAGACATCGGTGCTAGCGATAAGACCGCTAAGAGTTATGAAACAATTTTTGGTGTACAAACATCTAACTTTCTATCTATAAATCGATAACCTAGGGAAAATTAGAAGTAGCCTCTAGAAAAATAGCAATTGAAATCGAATCCTAACTTGCAGTTGCCTAAAAACCACTGGATGGACAACCCAATAAGCGACGAGTTTTTTAAAACAATGCAGAAATAATATAATAATTACATCACGTAGGTACAAATTAACGGAGAACTCAATTATAAGGCAATTCGCCAAACTTCAGACGCCCCGACATTTTGTAATAAAATTTTAATCAACCAACACGCCGACGTTTCGGCGTCAAAAGTTGGTCAAAAAGTGAATAACGTAGTTTCATAATTACGACGATATTAGTCTTCGTCCTCTCCGTGATAATCTGTAATGTAAAACGGGACATTCTCTCAAATTTTGACATAGAACTTTGTTATTAATCTCTTTGTGTAAGTACTTGAAATGTAGCCCACATGAAATGTTCCGGCAATTTTAAACGTTCTACTAACGAATTCTAGGAAAATAACAAACCCTTTTTAAAATAAATATCATTTTACATTATACAGATTGCTCATTAATTAAATAAGTATCACGATTCTCGTACCTACTAAAATATACCCTTTCGTGGCGAAAATGAGAGTTTTTTATCCGTGTAAAAATAAACAGATTCCGCACAAACGCTACTCTATGGATTGACCATTCCGGAGCAAATAAAAGAAATTTTAAAAACACACCCACTTCCCTTTTGATACGGAAAAATGTATTTTCCTCTGACGCGAAATTTGTTTTTGATAAGTGTATAGAAAAGGGATGAATGGGAACTCTTATTGGTGTACACAAAAAATATGCAAATACAACCCTATTGAATTTGAAACGAGAACTTTTACGATACAGATATTTTGTTGTACACAATAGATTTGTGTCGGCTGTCTGTGTTCAATGGGTTTTTGCATGACATGAATAAAATTATGAAAACGTTTTGCTGGTTACTTTATTCAAAAAGTAGGTCTTACTATCTATAGATACCTACATGTTTTTCGCTTACCCAGCGTTTTCAGCAAAGCTCTTTTCAGAGCCTTTACTGTAAACAAGTTACTAAATCAAACATTTCAAGTTTGAATCCCAAAACTTTCTCTAAACACTGAAGTCATGTACATGGGGCTTTCAGATTGGGCAGCCAGACAAAGTTACTGTCTACACTACACACTACGGTACGAAGTTGTGCTAGATATTATGAATCCTTTATGGAACTATCGAAGCGTGAAAGTCAGTTTGAGCATTTAATTTGGCGTCTCGTCTGGTGCTCGTGTACTCGGCATACTCCTCATAATTCAATTTGTTGGCTGAATCGATCAGCGACAGGAAATATACGCTTCCTAGACGTCTGCCTCTTTATAAATCTTCTATGATTTCGTAGAAGATATTTGATTTTAATTTTATTTTGAAGTAAATTTGTGATGGGTGTGAAAACGCTGATTGGAGAATTTAACTGTTTAAGACTGTCATTTAGTAGATCTATTCACATCTATACCTGAAACCATTATTGGGGTATCTTGATCACACATATAGTCACTGCCAAATGGAATTCAGAAAAGGAGATTTAGAAAATCCGAATCCCTAAAACTTTGAAAACTTCTTTTACATTGGATATCAGTTTTTAGGTCAAATGGCAGTCGGTTCTCAGTAAAATACAGATAATAAGCCTTATCGGGTCATACTAGGAGCCAACCCCAAATATATTTAGTTAAACAAAGGCTATAAGCTGAGATAAGGTCTTTTTAGGGTTCCGTACCTCAAAAGGAAAAAACGGAACCCTTATAGGATCACTTTGTTGTCCGTCCGTCTGTCTGTCAAGACCGTTTATCTCGGGAACGCGTGAAGGTATCGAAGGTATGAAATTAAAACCATATACTCAAGTCTATGGCCCCTTGCAGCTGTGTCAAAATCAAACTTCTAAATTAACGTAAAAAAAAGATAAGGTCGTTTATGCCGCGAAAATCGTATATTTCGACACTTTCAAGGGAATCAAAATGTAAACGGTATTTCCCGGTGAGCCAGAACTATGAAATTTGGCAAGTAATACCGTCTTATACTACAAGTATAGGGAAAAGTCTGAAAACTATACATTTGTAGTTAAATCTTATAAAAAATATAGTCTTTATTTAAAGTAATTTGAGCTACAAATTTGTACGGAACCCTCGGTGTCGGTGGGCGAGTCCGACTCGCACTTGGCCGGTTTTTTATATTTTCATGTGTGAAATCTCGTAATTTCTCAGTATAACCCAGATAAAACTAATTTATTATCCTCGTACCATATACTGAGTATTCTTTTATTCCATTTATCGGTCAACCATTAATCGGAGAGTTGCTGTGGAGAAAAGAGCGGAGTAATGAATCCGCTACTAATCATGCTAAGTGGTCGCCTGAACTTCGATACTACGTGATCAATCCTATGGGGCTGCTAAACTAGCGATAACTTACTAACAACCTTCTGCCAGCAGCTGCGCTACCGGATCATATTATCAAACGTTTTATTTGAAAAAAAATATTATTATCATTTTTATGTGCCTTTGACAATCTCGAGATCCTGGGGTCCCGGACTTTTGGTAGGTGTAAAAAAGGTCGAAGCCAACTCGCAGAAGACTCGTTAGACATTTCGAATGGAATGGGGCATTCGATATAATTAGATTTTTGTCACGCAAGATCATCATCATCATACGAAATAGCGCTGAACATAGGCTTCCCCCAGGTGACGCTATATCGACCGGTCCTAAGTTTCCCGCATCGGCCGTTACAGGTTGTCGGCAATACAGGTTTGGCACATGTTTAAATCAAAGTACTTACAAACCTCAATATGTTTCTGAGTACTTTGATTTAAACACGTGCCTACCATCAATCAATCAATCAAAATGTATATATAAAATTCTTCCGTTACTGACTAATTCAGTGACTGACAGACAACGCACAGCCGAAACTACTGGTCGTAGAAAGCTGAAGTTAGCATGTAGGTTCCTTGGGGAGTGAAGGGGAGAACTTAGAGAGAATTTCCCGAAATTCCTTCGGGAACGGAAAAGACGGGATATGCGCGTACGAAGTCTTTTTAACCGACTTCTAAAAAAGAAGGTGGTTCTCAATTCGACAGCGTATATATAGGTATATATATATTTTTTTTTTATGTGTGTTCGCGGATAACTTCGTCGTTTATCCGATCATGATCATCATCCGATTTCGATGAATCTTTTTTTATATGAAAGGGTATGCTTCCGAGATGGTCCCATTGCCACCATGTCAGGATCTGATGATGGAAACCCTGAGAAATCGAGGGCAACTCTCGAAAATTGTAGGTTCGCATCTGGTAAAAACTTGATATTCGTGTGTATACCGGGTACCTGATGATGGAGACGACAGAGAGTCAAGGGAACTCCACATCGGGCTTATTTCATTCGTATTGACGAGACCTTTACACTGGAACCACTTAGTAAGTTTTATTTTCATAACATAACATAACATCACGCCGGTACGCTGTGAATGGGTACGCAGGTACCACTAAAAAGTGTTATTTTTTTTGTGTTGGGTTTGCTCTTGACTCTATTCTAGGTCAGAGATGACGGAGACAAATCCTACGATGGAGCGAGCTTACCCAGAAGGAGCCTGTTCACTCCAACTTTGAAAAGATTAGGGTTGTAGAAATACTAGTATTAAATGTAGAGATAGAGGCAAACAACAAAACTCAAACAGTTACTTAGCTCTATCACAAAAAGCTCACTGAGCATTGTATAGAACGCCGCATTAAATGCACTAGAATAACTCAAATAAAAAACTTTCAAGGATAAATTCTCCGCATAGTCGTTATTTATTTTTGTATGCAAACTTTCCTTACAAGTGCACTAGGTCGCAATTTAATTAAAACAAAACCAAACTGCCAGCAAAGTTAAAGAACAGTGCAATTATTTTGCTTCGTCTCTTTATTTAATTATTTTCCTTTAAAACCACCACAACAGGTTTTTCTCCTGTAAATATTATTCTGAAGGAAAACTCTTACATCTTTCCAGAAAACTTCAGAAATGTTTATTTCTTACGGAAATTGAACCGGCTGCCGTAGTGCAGGAGCCAATCACTTTGCTACTGCACCAATCGAACTGTTTATTGACCCGTCATATTCCAAATAGAATATTTTCTTATTTCCTGTATTTGAACTCTCTTTCAAGATTCACCACCGTATGGAGCTACTAGACTTCTCACTTTGCTAGCGTAGTGTAGGTACGTTATCTTTGATCAAATCATTTTGAATTCATTCTACCTATCTTTAAGCAAATGTTTTCATATCAGCCGGTCGATTCTGTCGACATCTCACCGTGACCACATAAGTGCAGTGAACGACAAGTGAGTTGTCACGCCATCTTGTTTGTATGGTTTGACAGCTCACCTATCGTTCACTTCGCCCAAGCGTTCTTCGATATGTTTACAGAATCGCACTGCATTCTACTAGGATTATCTAAATGAATTATGATGAAATTACTTGATGACAGCAGCACTCAGGAAAACTTCATCTAAGGGGTCGAACACACCGCCAAGGCGGTCTGCGTTCTCCGGTCGAGTTCTGCGTTCCGCTTTCACACATGCGCACACAGCAAACGGTCTAGAAATCTGGAGTTCAGTAATCTTCAGCAGTGATAACACGTAACACGCTCTTTTTACTGAAAATCAAATATTACTCTCAACCAAATGTCTCGCAAATCATAAAGAAAGCGTTTGTCTCTCACTTATTCAATTCTTCTCACTTATTCCGTCGTAGTATTTTTTGCAAAAGCTGGAAGATTTTTTTGTTTTGTTAAGTCTTAGTGAATTATTTGTTGGAGAGCCATTATTAAATAAATAAATCACGTGACATTTCGACAGCGTTTGTCAATCCCATACATTGTTGATGTTTTGACAGTCGCCTTCGACACGCCACTCTTCTGTCGCAGGTCTGCTGGAAGAAATTTCTATTGAAATATATGTCTTTGTGCTTTTTCTCTGTGTAAAATTTGATTTTTTAAGTACATATATGTATAAACATTTTCTCTTACAAAATGAATCACAATAAGTAGTTAATCGCCCATTTCAAGGCCTCGCCTACCCAAACATGAAACATGTATAAATAGCCTTACATCGGTGTGAACGTACCGGCAAATGCCACAAATAAATACTACTTATATAGGTATAAATCTATCAATGTAGGTGAGGTTTGTTTGATTGACTTCATTCTATTTTGCGATGAATAGCTATTTCTGTGTCAGTTTAATAGGCTTTAAGTACGGTACGTTATTGGTTGTGGGGGTGGTATTGAACCACTTGAGTTATACCTGTCGGTACTTGTTTGGCGGCTTAAAGGTTCCACAAACTGCTCAGGGGGGCTACTCTCTAACGAAATCCGTAGTTTCGGGCTTAGTTGCGGGCGGGAATTTTCTACTTCGTATCACCTAACCACTGAGAACTAATGATAACACGATTTGACAGTTACTGTGAAATCGTGTTGTCATTAGTTCTCAGTTCGGGTTCGGGACTAATCGTAAGTCTGTAGGTGATACGGAGTAGAATACGCTCGCCCGCAACCGATTTCGTTAGAGAGTAGCCCCCCTGTTTGGAACTTTTTAGTAGTTTTCTGCTGTCAGGTTTTTTTAAAGTAGTACATTATTCTTTTTATTTCCTAGCGAACCAGCGAACCATAGCTTTCCGTTCAGATTTCAAAATATACACACAATTCAGAGTTAATTTCAATTATTTCACAAAGTCAAACAACAATCTCTGTTGCCGTCACAAACCAATTTCATTGGAAACTAGAGAGGAAATTGACTAAATGGAAAATTAAAAGACCATAGAGCTTCCTACTTAAAATGAAAGCGTAAATAGGATATCCGAATTGATGCCACATTTAAAAATAAAAATTCAACTTTTTGAAGGCAAAAGGTAGTTTGTCTAAGCCCATAGCTATGTACTTAGTCAAACTATAATAGCTTCTTTAAGGCTTCCGTAGACAGGTGCGACGTGACAATGCGTCAACTCGTTATTTTAGAAATTACTAGTTCTGCCAGCGGCTTCGCCCGCGTGATCCTCAGGGAACATATTCCCGGGATGAAAAGTAGCCTATGTCCTTTCTCAGGCTCTAGACTATCTGTGTACCTAATTTCATTTAAATGAGTTCAGTAGTTTTGGCGTGAAAGCGCGACAGACAGACAGACAGAGTTACTTTCGCATTTATAATACATATTAGTAAGGATAAGGATTCTTCTCGGATTAGAATAATTTCGCCTGTCGCATTGTCTCAGGGAGCTTTTAGGATGTAGTCGCTAAGTGTTATGATTGTTGTTCGTACCTAAATACGTCAATATAAACATAACAAGTTTATAACTGACTAGTGGACGTCATGCGGTTTCACCCGCGTAGTTCCCGTTCCCGTGGGAATACGGGGATAATATATAGCCTATGTTACTCCCTGATAATGTAGCTATCCAATGCTAAAAGAATTTTTCAAATCGGTCCAGTAGTTTCGGAGCCTATTCAATTCAAACAAACAAACAAACAAACATACAAACAAACAAATCTTTCCTCTTTATAATATTAGTGTAGAAAGAAAAAGAAAACAGCTACGTAGTTACTATTTATTTTTACTAGCTTTTGCCAGCGACTTCGTACGCGCATATCCCGTTTCTTCCCGTTCCCGTGAGAATTTCAGGAAAGCCTCTCTTAGTGCTCCCCCTACACTCCTCAAGGAACGTACATGCCAAATTTCAGCTTTCTACGACCAGTTGTTTCGGCTGTGCGTTGTTTGTCAGTCACTCAGTCACTCAATCAGAAATTTATATTTTAGGATTCAAGGTAAAATAAACATCCGCTCAAACATCTGCAATCTAATCTTACTTTTGAAATACATAATTCTTTATGCCAAAGAGACAAGTTTCCGTGAATTTCTTTGCGTGTCGCGGTGCGGGTGACCCAATTAAGGTGTCAGGTCGCCATGTACCGGGATGGTGCGGCAGGAGTTCAAATGAGTCGGATTAAGACATGCCATACGAGGCGTGGGAACTTATGTGACTGTCATATCAATAGAGCTGTTCGTTTTGCGGTGAATAGGAATTTGTGCTTACAATATTTATTATTTATTTATTTTTCTTTTTTTTTATGCTTATTTTGTATTTTGAATTTTTGTTTTTTTTTTATATAAGTAGTTTAATTTTAACTTTAATTTATTATCTATTGAGATTTTAACTAGTGAGTTGTATTTTAATGTTGTATTATGTATATGGATTTTTCAGAATTAAATGAATTATTATCTATACTAATATTATAAAGAGGAAAGATTTGTTTGTTTGAAATGAATAAGCTCCGAAACTACTGGACCGATTTAAAAAATTCTTTCAGCAGTGGATAGCTACATTATCAGGGAGTAACATAGGCTAGTAATATTTTATCCCCGTGCTTCCATGGGAACGGGAGCTATGCGGGTGAAACCGCGTGACGTCCACTAGTTATTAATATTTAAACCCGTCTGCGTAAAGGTTACTTAGCACTATCGTTTGAGAGAAAGATAGTTGTATCTAATGTGAAAAATACTGTCTCATTTTGTTCGTGTGATAAAACAAACAACAAGCAAGATATTTACTAGTTTTGCAAAGTTTCGTCGAAACTAATTTCAATTTTACATATATGTATTATTTTGTATTTTAGGTATCTAAACCTACCACAGTGTAGTATTTTTAACACACAGGGTGACTGTTACAGAATTACTTATCCCATTAAATCCACCAGAGTTGTATATAAAGCTTAAATAAATAAATGATCAAAAATTTGATTTGAAACTTCCTCTAGTTAGGTAAGTATTCGCAAATTGGCTTTAAGTCTACCTTCGCCTTAAATTAAAGTTTACATACGTATGTACAATATTTTTAACAAAACAACAACACGTTAATTAATATTGATTTCATATAATAGAGGGGAGTGGGCACGGCTGGTACTGGATGAGTCATTTTATAACTCGTCCAGTTTAACGCACCGGGCGCCGAGTGTGAACCTAACTAGCCATACAGTAGAGATGTTACAGAGCGTCGACTCCGACTCCGATACCTCGGAACTGCTCTTCCGATGACTCGGAACTTCTGATTGATATTACAACGCCGGTTCCGACTTCCGCTACTTTTAAATTGGAGGTTTTAGGTTGTCTGTCTATTACAGCGAAACGAGGCAGCGGAGCGGAGAAACTGAGAATTTTTAACCAAAGGAATTGCATAAAATCTCCGCACCATGTGAGTCACTGACATTTTGATTGACATGATTGGTTAATATTTCTCCGCTCTGCTGCCTCGCTCTGCGCAAATGGATAGGCACCCTTAATTGGAAGTCGCAGCAGACGAGGCCGGCATGCGGCAGCGCATGGCGGCCGCGATCAGATTCAAGTATTTCGTGCGGGGAAGCTTCTCTCCACGTATCGCAATCGTTTTCTGTCGTTGATTACTCTTATACTTTTTCTTACGCATTATTTAATTCGACACCACCTCAGACTTCGATTCCGACTCCGACAAACCAAATTTAAAAACTCCGACTCCGACTTAGACTCCGATAACAACACCTCCGAAACATCCATGCTAGCCATAGAGTTAAGGTTTTACGTTGTTTTCAAACACCTAAACGTGTTACTTTCAGAATTGTTGGAAAAAGTTTTGGAACTCATTATTCTAGTCTAGTTGATAGAAAAGTTTTTCAATATTTGAATATTCTTGTTGAACTTTTCTAATTATTGACATTCTTGAAACGTGAAATTTATTTTGAGCTTTGGTATTAAAATTCCTGCCTATTTCTAAAGATAAACACAAACCTATTCTTTAACTTTTCTGGTATTTAATTAAACTATCTATGTATGTGTTCAGGGGCAATCTAATGACGTCTTAAACCATCATGATTTAGGTGTGGGAGGGACACGGAGCTATACAAGACGCATAGCACTATCGCTTTTACACAAAGAAATATCATGCATTCATTGGCACATAAGGCTGTAAGATCGTTAATACTCATTTTCTTTACTTCGATAATATTGCTAGCGTGAAAATGAACCACATTAGTTTAATTTATCTTTATGAGAGTAAGAATAACGTCCTCTAGTAAATATGTAGTTATTTTTTATTGAAGTGCTCTCGGGAAAATTTTCCATTATCTTGGACTTTGCCGTATGAGCAGATTGTTTCGTTAAATATTAAATAAGAAACTTGGATTGTCCGTACGCTCGAAAATAATGTAATTTAATTTAGTTTTTTTTAAACTGTTGTTATGAAAGGAATGGAGGGACAACTTTGACGGCTCGTAATGAAAATAACATTAGACATTTTTCTGCAAACACTGCTACAGAACAAGTATAAAGCTAGAGACAAACTGGTCCCACGTACGCAACGTATGCAACGCATTATGATATCTGGACTATTGTTTTGTATGAAAAACTATGCAATAAAGACACACTTATCGTATGCAACGCAACATACGATACGATACAAAAGCGTTGCATACGTCGCGTACGTAGGACCAGTGTGTTTCTCGCTTTATTGTAAAGCATTCATGTTGCTCTAAAGCTCCTTACAGACTTGAAAGATTTAAAAATCGTCCAGCTCAAAGCGCCTTCCACGCGTTCGCTTTTCAACCGAAAACTTAAATTTTCACCGTGTATAAACCGGAACAACCCGCAATGCAACAAAAATAAATATACACTCGTAACAAAAACAAACGTTACGAAAACTAAATAAAACCTGACACAAACAGATTATGCAGAAAAGTTATTTAACCTGCATAAATACGTCGTTTGCGCCATCACTGCACCCACTGGGAAACTACAGGGGACAGTATTATTTTCAATATTCGTCCCCGGGATGGAGAATAAATAGACTATAAGGGTTCGCACACATTGGCGAAAGAGCTTTCATATTTAGGGTTCCGTTCCCAACGGGTGACCAACGGAACCCTATTACTAAGCCTCCGCTGTCCGTCCGCCCGTCTGTCCATCCGTCCGTCCGTCCATTTATCTGCCAGCGGGACGTATCTCAAGATCCGTAATAGGTAGACAGTTAAAACAGACAGTGTAATTGTATTGCCATTTGCTATAATAACAAATAATGCTAAAAGCTTAAAGCCCGCCGCGCGGCTCTAAGTCCGTCTTTGTACAGTGTTTTTACTAGTGCATAAAGTTTTAATAAATAAATAATAAAAATAAAATAAAATTAAAGGAACCCTAACAAGAAACGTGTTTTTTTCGGTTTATGGTACGGAACCCTTCGTGTAAGAGTCCGACTCGCACTGGGCCGGTTTTTTTAGTTTTTACATTTCGTTCGGAAAAGAGTGATGTGTTTGCAAAGTGTGCGTTTAGCGCGTTTATCTTCCGTGATTTGAATATCGGGCAATATATACCCACCCTTAACAGCCAAGGCAACCCTTTGCACGACTTTATAGTGTCCTGAGGCAGGTGCGGCCGCCTGAGGTCGGGAAATTTCCTGTCGCTGACATTTTGATGGCTCAATAAAGGAATGAGATTGCACTAATGTCCGTCTTCCTGACAAAAACACTATTTTATGCCTCTGGCTTTGGTTGTCAGGAGGTTCTTTAGCTAGCTCTAACCCTTTTGCAGAAGATTGTTTGTAAGAGAAAGAGGTACGAACATTTTTTTTTTTATTTGATGATGATTGTAAAGATGAGGTTGCATCGGTACATTTATCAAAAAAAAAAAAAACCGATGGCTCAGACCATACGATTGTACCTGTTCGTTTAGTATTCAATTAACTGGTATGGATATTCCATACCACAGTTTTCTAGAGCAGGACTTAACACTTATGCACCGGTGTAGTGTCTCTTATCCCCATTTTCCCCCTGTTGACCAACTTTCAGCTAGTTGACAGTCCAATATAAGTTAGTAGACACTGCAGCCGATAAATTCGATTCTCTTTCATTCCTACGCTAACACGGAAATCTAAAAGCTACGTTTGCGTAAATTATATCATGAATACTTTTTGATTTCACGCAAAAATCCTGATGGAATCTCTCCAGACTTTAATCCTGGGGACTTTCGCCAATCACAATCGCCATGAATTCAATTGGAGACTAAACGGATTTTTGAGATTTGCATGAAATATCGCGGATGGAGTAGGTCGTCGTCTTGTGGCCCGGGGCGCATCGCGGTGCAGTCAATATTTCACATTTTCTGTCTAGCCGAGTACGGGAAGACGGCGTGTGCATGAAATTCCATTTTGCATCATTATTTTCGAGTGGGCGCGCCATTTTGTAGGACGTATACTCATATAGCAGACAAGTACTCTATATTTATTGCGGGCAGGTATTTGGGAAAGCAATTTCAGTTTATCTCACAGACGGGATAACCCGGGAGGCTAGCATCTAGCTTGCGGTCTACGGTCTGTATAAACATCAGTGTGGTCGCTAGTATTATATTATCTGTGGTGTGGTATTCACATCGGTCCAATTCTCACGCGTCGTTGGCTAAAAGAATAATGCTGTTACTTGAAGCTGGCTCGTCTTCAGCGGCCATTGAGGTTGATAAATGGATTTATTTAAGCATTATCTTGGCTAGTCTCGAGAAAAAGTAGTAAAACTTTTCCAAGATAAGAAGATAAAAATCTATCTCGGGAAACTTTTATAAATAATGGTTTTGAACTTAAAGTTTAGTTTACGTCTTTCATCTTTTAGTTTTAAAGAAAATATCCAAAAATATTTGCACCTAGGTATATAGCTACGGTTTTCATGTCCCGTATTTTGAGGAGGTTAAAACGGATTGAAAATTGCATGTATTTTTATACATGCAGATTTTGGCCCAGAAAGTTGATATGTCGTGATTCAGTTCTCAAATGGGTAATTATTGAATCTATCAACTTAGGTGCATTTCAAAAACGACGCTATTGCCATATTTCAATGATCAAATTGATCACAAATCAAGTATAGACGACGTATGATAAGATAACAGGCGGGTCTAAAAACGCCACTTTACCAAAATCAGAAAGCAAATCACGCTACCCGTAACTATCAAATTTTCCCAATCAACCTTGAACCTAATGCGTTAGCGATAAAGATGAAAATGATTCTCCTAAAGTGGCCTTTTTAGCCCCCCAGGAAATAACTTTTTCCTTTTTGGTGGTTGGGTGACGGTAACATGATAAGAGAAAAAAATATGGTGTCAATTATATCTTTTTTTTTTATTTGGGACAAGCCCGCCACACATTCCCAACCACTGCAACTCCTGAAAGCCAGAATCAACAGTGGCGACCACCAGAAAAACGCCGAGCCAATGAAGCCCGACGAGTCCCGGAGAAACGATTTAACTGTCTTGGATCCTGCAACGAATTTAATCAGAAAAGTACAGCGGAGGAGTAGGAAAATAAATATATGTATAATTTCCACTTCCCTCCTTTTCAAGCAGGAGACAGAATAGAGCTAGGCCAATAGGCACCAAGGGACATATACAACTGGGTTAAGCCCAGTTGTCAAGCACCACGGATTATATATTAATTAAAAACTAATGAGTCCTAAATTGTGAGCTACTTTTGATTCCAGTAATAGGTATGGCAAAATCGCCTGAAAGCACGGAAATTTGTTCTGGTTTCTACAAGGTCCGTGTAGTAAACTACTCCAGATGTAACCTGAATACTATCTAACATAATATTGCGTTCAGTTTGCCAAAGAATACACTCCCATAAGATGTGGTGTGCGGATTGTTCGTATTCATAGTCGGCTGTAGAACATTGACATAAAGGCGAGGCCACAAGCCTAAAGGAAAATAATTTACTCTTAAAGTTGCCATGACCTGTGAGAAATTGGGCAACACAATGATCCACCTCCAGCCATGTCCTATCCAGCCGCTCACGAACGGATGGAAAAAACTGGTGGAGGTGTCGGCCTTTAATGGAATTTTCCCACCTACATTGCCATTCGGATAAAAGTTCCTTCCAGACGTCAGTCTGGGGTTTTAGTAATCTACAGATCTTAGCACGGTCGCGTTGCGGTAAAAACTCTGGGTCCGTGATCTTTCTAGCGTAGTAGTACATTGCAGCACGCCGCTGCACCTCTAGATCGACTGGGAGAACACCCGCCAGCACCGGTAAGGCTTCAGTACTAACCGTCCTATACGCCTTGCATAAGAATATCAAAGCCAAACGCTGGCTTTGCAGCAATTTACGGCGTACCGCCCCTATGGTGGCCCTGTCAGCCCAGACAAGTGCCCCGTAGCACATACAACCCAAGTAAGTAGCCCCATAGATAGTTTTTAAGGTTTGAAATGAGAGACCCCAAGTAGCTTTGGATATTCTCGTCAAGGCGTAGAAGTTCTTTTTTGCTTTTTCACCTACTGTTTTTATATGATCAATAAATGAAAAGTTCCTTTCTAGTAGCATACCGAGGTAGCACACGGATTCTTTTCTTTTAACGGGTACGTTATTAAATTTAATACTAGGCCAGGATTTTAGGTTCCCTTTTAAAATAAATTGATAGGTTTTATGCGGTGCAAAGGTCAGACGGTTTCGATCGCCCCACTGTGATATTAAACGTAGACATGTGTCAGCCAAGTTCTCGAGTCCCGCCCGAGTGCTTGCCTCAATGAGCAGTAAGCCATCGTCTGCGTAACCGGTTAATGAACAGCCGCATGGGAGCGGAAGCGCGAGGAAATCATCGTAGCCAAAATTCCATACATATGGACCGATAACTGAGCCCTGAGGACATCCCATGGTTAGAGACTTAGAAATGGAATGATGTCCAAGTTTGAGTTTCGCGGAGCCGTTTAGAAAATACGAAAGAATCAGATTATAGATATTTTTGTAGCAACCACGGGTTTTCATTTTAAGTAGTAGCATCGGCCACCATGCGTTATCAAAAGCGCCAGATATGTCGAGAAAGATTCCAACCACGTATTTATGTTCCGATAAGTTAACAATTTTACGGACAGAGAGAGCCGCGTCGACTGTGGATTTACCAATAGTGAAACCAAATTGATTAATATGAAATTTAGGTCCATTCGGTAGCAAGCGCGGAACGATTAGTCGCTCTAAGAGTTTCCCCAAAGATGGAAGTAGTGTTATGGGCCGGTAGGACTTAGGGTCATCCGGGGGCTTATCGCCTCTCTTCGGAATAATGCGTATAAAGCCTTGTCGCCATATTCGAGGAAAAATACCTTCTGCAATGCATCGGTTATATACGGATAAGATCGCGTCGCCCGCTGTTTTACACGCTTCTATAATCATTCTATTAGATATTTTATCTTCACCGGATGATTTTTTGAGAGGTAGTCTCTTGACAACGTTTATGAATTCGTCAGTGGATGGAAGGTCTGACTCCGGTGATTCAGGTGGCACCGCGGCCCACGCTCTAATCTGTTGGTGGTATTCATTATCATTTACTGATGAATCGTCTGGTATTAGAGAATTAAGCAAAACATCAGTTGTTTCTTCAATGCCGGTGGTATGTTTATTATTTACTTTAATGTTCTGAACGTACGCAAGGTCGACAGATCTATTAGCCTTGAACTCGTGGTACAAAGGAGACCACGGACCCTCCTTATCAAGTTTATCAACAATTTTCCGGAGTAAATTACCCTTAGATTTTTCAACCGATGCTCTGTAGCGCGACTTGGCAACTCTAAAAGTACTTAAAGCAAGATTAAGGGGGTCCCCGATAACCTTACGTTTTATAAGCTTATTAAGTTGTCTGCGCGCTCTGCGATAGCGTTTACGTTGTTCAACAAGGTAGTCATTCCACCAATCACATCTACGAATATTGGTCATAGATGCGCGACCAATAGCAATGTCAGCACAGTAAGTGAAGGTGTCTGACATTATCTCAGCACTTTCCTCAGCTGACAGTCCATCGCGAGTGAAGTCTTTGGCATGACAAGCAAAAAGTGAGCTAAAGAATTCCTAATTCGCGCCCCTACTTTTATATCTAAAATTCCCAATTAAGTGTGACGAACCTTGAGTAAACATAGGAACAAATTCGTACACGATCAGGCGATGATCACTACAAGACGCGTCAGGAAGGACACGCCACCTATCCAAGCGTACGTCTGCACTGGAAAGTGTGACGTCAATACAAGATTCGCCCATTTGGCTACAAAAAGTAGGCGGTGCGTCTGGGGTGTTATGAATTGATAAGTTCATCTCAGCAATAAAATCTTCAACGGCACAACGTCGTTCGTAATCAGTGGCCCGAACTTTGCCATACCACAGGGAAGAAGATGCATTCACGTCAGCACCCACTATAACTTTGCAGCCCGCGAGCGACCGCAAGACGTGACGGAGATTATGTATATGTGGAGTAACTGGGTCTGAATATTGAAAGTAGCAGCTCACAACGTAAACCTTAAAGGTAGGTGATGATACTTCCGCCACAGCGCAATGGGGCGTCATGAGATTACATATAGATGTTACAGTAAAGCTCGAAGAACACGCAACATAAATTCCGGCTCGCGCCTTGCAATCCAGCTGAACTACCTTGTGACGTAAGCGCGCGTTTTGATATTGTTCCTGAAAAAGTACTATGTCAAGGTTATAATCCACAATCAATTTATCCAGCTCAGATGTCGCCACCCTATCGTTATGGAGATTTAATTGTCCTATGGTTAAACTATCCATTTTTAGTAATTAGTGTTTAGGATTAATTGTTCGAGTTTCAGTTTGTAAGTAGTACACTCTTGAGATCCACAGCGATGATCACACGGTTTTTTAAAGCGTTTACACGCCACGCAAGTCGGCTTGAAATTTACGTCGTCCTTATGCGGGCAATCATTTGTTTCGTGTGCCTCCGAACAATTAGCACAAGTCGGTTCTTTATTAACGCAGTGTTTCTTAACGTGACCGAACTGTTGACAATGTAAGCACCGAACGACTTCAACATCGTCAATAAAGCGGCAGGTAGCCCAATCAATAAATAATTTATCCTTGGTAGAAACTAAGTGTTTACGTACTGTGGAATCTAACTCGATGCCTATCCACTTACGACCGTTGTCTAACGAGCGCCTACGGATAATTTTAGTAGACTTAATAAAGTCATCCTCTTTCATTTGAAGCTCATCTTTAATATTTTAGCGGTATAGCGCGATCAGAAAAGCGCCATCATCCATTGAAGATGGTACATCCTTAACTAATACTCGAGGGCGTCTCTCGTTTAGTCTACCTTTTGGTTTTTCTAGTCGTAAACCAGCTGCCTTAATTGCGTCCACGGATTCCAATTTTTTAAGCTGATGTTCACTAGCGACACGTAGAACAACACCGGTTTCGCGGTTTTTTTCACGCCTACGATTTGAAAACCGTCATCACAGGGCTTAATTGCTTTCATAAGCGCTTGTTTTGTTGCGGACGAAGTGCTATAATCAGCTGATCGAGCTGCGGTCGGATAAGCCACCACACACGGCAATGGTGGACGGGATTCCATAATTGCTGGGAGCTACTTTTGGCAAGCGTAGTTTCAACGAGTCCGCATACGAAATTTTACAATTGTTATTATTATTATTGACAGGATTGGGATTGACATAGTTATTCGACTTGATTTTTTCTAATTCGCGTTCCGTATTGGCTAACTTCGTTTCGTTGCATGATGATTTTATGGCCAGCATAGAAACGATGGCCGTGACACGCTGTGTCATATCCATAATGGCAGATTTATTTGCTACGTTAATGCGAGAGCCCTGATCATTGACTAAGTCGTTAATTTTTGACAGGTAGGCTGACGCCTCGGAAACTAAGTCGCAGTAATCGGTATTGCTCACATTACTGATATTTAAAATCGGCGAGGATTTTTCCACGGTTTCGAAAGTTTGATGAACCCGTTTTGACCTATCATCGGGCGAAATGTATGATGGAGACATTTCGCTGAACAAGCGTTTCGAATTAGCGGAGGTCGCCACGGGCGACCTTTGGGTTTTTGTATTTCGACGAAATATATCTCCGCCACGATCTGGAGGGTCATCATTTGTTGACATCATGAATTACTTTATAACAACACGGATGAATTAAAAATATCAAAAGAACTAAACAAATAGATATCAATCGATTAAGTTATTTCGCGTTACCCACACACAAGAAAAATAAATGCACTTACCGAAAGCTGGAGAAATTGACTAATTACCAGTAAATAAATGAACAGACACTTTGAAAAACTTACAAAACACGCACTCACTACACTATAGCACCGCTAGGAACAATTCACAAGCCTTAAAATAAACACACAACGCGAATTCCGAATTTACAATACGCAGCGATATAATAAACACCGCAGTGCGCGCGAGTGGGGAGGGAAGTGCAATTATATCTATGAAATAATTTACTATCTATCTAATACATAGTTGTAGTAAATCTGTAGACGAGCCGTTTCTGTACGTACTAATTCAAAGTTATCCGAAAGAATTCTGTCTGTCTCTTTGTCACCTCTTTACGTCTCAACGGCTGAACAGATTTGGATTAAACTTAGCACATGGGTAAACCGTGTCGTGTAAAAGGATATAATTTTCCCTTGGGCAGTATGTTCCCATTGTATAATTTGCGACTTTCGGCAGAAGCTCACCCATTGGCGTAGCTAGTCCCAAAGGGGCCCTGTATCAAGCATTTTTAGGGGCCCCATTATTGGGGGTATTGTTTTTTTATACACAGTCACACACCCTCTCACACTCATTCACACACATAATCATATCACACAAAGAGAGGACACTCATACACACTATTCAGATGTGATAAATGTATGTGTGTGTGACACACATACATTTATCACATCAGTGTGTGTATATATATATTTTTTTTTGGCAAATTATAATTTTTAATAATGTATTGTTTCGTTCGAAATGATATATTTAATGATATACTGATTTAATTTTTGCATTTTATGTATTGTGTTGTTTTTGTAAATTTAAATGTTTTTTTTTCATTGATTTTATTTATTTGTTTTAATTTTTATTCTGGTAATGTTATAGTAATGAATTAATTGTATTTATTTTATAATTTTAATTTAATGTTTTTATAGTTTCTGATTAATTTTTATTTAATGTTTTTATGGTTTCTGATTAATAATCTTGCTTCAATGATTTTTGTTACTTATTTTTGAATTTATGTTTTTATTGTTTTTTTTTGTTTCTCTTTTAATTATTGTTTTATATAACATTTCCGCTTGATGGCTAGTATTATTACTAATTACATATTTGAGAGGATTGGTGCTGATAACCGAAATACAGGCTTTTGCCTAGTTCGGCTACAGATGTCTAGTTCTTTTGTATTGTTTAAATATAGCCTACAAATTTTGTTTAACAATGTAAAAATAATTGAAATAAACTTATTATTATAATATAAAATAGGCCCTACTAGCTCAGAAAGGGACGTGGCAGGCCACGAAGTCAACGGCGGGACTAAATGTGGCTTTGTGTCCACACGTTGTTGGGGCCCTTGTTGTCCGGGGGCCCCGTATCTGTGATATGGCTGATACGGCGGTAGCTACGCCCCTGAGCTCACCACACTTTTCCCTTTAGACGGCTTATCCGAAACTATGAGCAATAGCGAAAAATACTAGGAGTCTCGAGCCTGGTTCCGATTAATACTAAAACTGCATCAGTTGACCTTGTATGCTATCATCATTTTATTTTGCTATCATCATGTAGGTCAATTCGTTATTTTTTTTAATATACATTTCTATCATTATCCGGATCATAGTGTGCTAGCTAACAAGTAAATTTCGTGTCATGTATAATTACTTAGCATACTTTTATATAGATTCAAGTTCTTAAAACGTAACAGACAGATGTGTTGCTGGGGAGTTTGTTGGCCACTTCTTCTCCACAGCTAAAACACTAGGAAGTGGTGACGGGCGGGCGTTTTGGGGGACTGTCTTTTGTAAAACTTGACGTTCAAAAAGTGCTTGCTCTCAGCTTAATTTGAATAAACGACTTTTGATTTTGATTTGATCATTTTCTACGTAACCGTAGGATGCATTCACATCATAGTTTTACCCTCACACCTTTTATTAATCATTATGTTTTAAGGGATTTTTTGTACCTACACTTACGTGCCGATGTTAATCCCATCGTACTGCTACAAATAATTTAAGAGAATATTTTTTTAACTAATATGAGAGAGACTAATTTCTCAACTAATATGAAGGAGTAAAACATTTTTGCTGCTTCAAAATAAGGTTTGGCTAATATGCCATCATGAAACATTCAAACATCCATTGTTGACAATTTTACAAGTTCAGCAGGATCTTTTGTTGTATTGGGCAAATTTCCCCAACACATGATGTACGTCCCAATTTTCCTTACAAAACATACAGTTAGAGGAGTCAGATTTTCGTATGAGATAAGCAAAGCGAGATACATAAGTAGGTACTTATTTGTGCAACAAGAGAGCAAAGTCGTTTTTTGCTGCGAGTGCTGATTTTAAATTCTGAGTGTGGCGAGGGATTCAAAGGCACGAGATGCAAAAAACTTTGCTCTCGTGTAACACACATAACTTTTCACTTCAGCAGCGGGAACACTTTAGGAGATAAAATAATAAACAGGAATAGATTGAAATAACTATTTATTGTGAATCAAAATAATTAACATTGTACATAGAGGTACCAATTGAATTAAATGGAACATTTTAAAAGTTTAATTACTACAATTCTGCAAATTAAAAGTAACAGATTTATTTGGCAACGTTATAGTTGCATTGAGTTGAGTTTGATTATCTGGGGTTAAGGTTTCTGTTTCGGTGGCGGATTGAGAAGGAAAAACGGTGAACCTTGGTGATTCTGATCGGCTTTCTGTATAAGTACACTGTGCGTCGTTGGAAGTGGATGGGCGTGGGTGAGACCAAGGATCCGAGGTTGAATTCAGACTATTGTTTCCACTATACGCTTACAGATTTTCGACTTATTTTCTATTAAGTCTACAATATAGTCTTCTGCAACCGTATTGGACTTCCACCCGCCGTGACGTTTTAAAGTGGTGAGATCGATCGGCTCCAGAATCAGCCAAGAGCGTTGCCGAAGTTCTCCGAAAGCAGTGACCCGTGTATAGCTGAGGCTCTTCCAGTTTTAGGAAAGTGGCAATTTCTCGCCGTATAGCACCTATTTTATTTACTCCCATAGGCTGTCTTGAGCATTTATTATTATGGTATTGTATGAAAAATCGGTCGGTTTTTATATTGGCTGGACGTAAATTTTAGTATTTTTCTACAATAGTTACATATTCTTCGCGTACGACAAAAGACCTGTCAAGGTTCGTCTTCGTATTTTTCAATTTTACTAACAGTAATTTATCTGAATGCTTTTTTATATTATTAACTGTTAGCTGTAATAGCTCGTTATTGCGACACGCTCCACTAATTCCTATGATCAGTACAACCTGTAATGCAAATATTACATAATTAATATGCATAATTTAACATTTACAGCATCTTTTACATATCGTAATAAATATTTTAACAATATTGCTAAGCCAAACTAGGATTAATTGCGCCTCCAAAAATTAGTAGTAGGCAGTAAGTACCTTTATACATAACAGTCTACACATAAATTTTAATAATTACTAACAACAAAGATTCATAGGTAACACTTACTTTAGCGGCAAGAAAATTATTGCAGTCCGGAGCTTCATTAAGAAATTTTTCTATGTTGCCGTGCCGTGAAAATTTTGGACTTTTTAGCCTTATGCCCAACTGACATTCTTTTTAGAAAAGATACGAGTTTTGCGTATGTTTCAAAATGCACGTTATGTTTTGTTTTTAAAGTAGCTTTCAACATTGAGTAAATACTCCACATTGTAGATGATCGCCTCGTCTGTGATAAACCTAAAAAATAAGATAGCAACACCGTCTCCGAAAAAGTGTTTGCGCCCTTTGTAAGTCTCCATTCATTGAAGACATGGTATGCTTTCAGATATTTCTTGCGAGACTTCTCAGGTAGGAAACTTAATTCTGCATTAATAACTTGTTGTTTCAACTCTTCCGGTGTTAAAATACTGTTCTCGTCGCTAGTTTCACTCATATTTTACGATTATTTTAATATTTTTTTACTTATTCAACTCTTTACGCCAGCCACGAAATTTTATTCCCGCTCTTTTATTTAAAAAAAGGCGTGTTCGGAAATAGCACCCATGATATTTTATTATTCAAAATATATTACGTAACATTATTGAAACTACAAATAAGTATTTACAGTTTAAATATAAGTTTTATTTGCAGTAAATACTTATTTTCGTTTACATAATAAGTTAATACAACAATAAAAAACGTTAAAAAATAAATAAATTACACTAAAGGATATAATTATCTTTTTGCAAAATTTCTTTAGTTAATATGAAATTCCGAACGTGTTTGTCTTTGAGGTCGAATTCAAAATCGGAACTTCGAAAGGGCTGGTCTTTGTCTCTCTCTCTTTCTAATGGCGGGAAAGAGATAGAGTGTGAATGTTTTGAATTGTATAACTAACCCAAGGCTGAATAAGATATTCGCGACTTTCTGAAAAAAAAGTTACTTGGTCTCACTCAGTGAGCAAAATCGCATTTTGCTCTCTGATTTCAGGCAGGAGCTACTGAAGTGAAAAAAGTTTATTGTAGCTAAACATGACTTCTGTATCATTGTCTTTTTGCGGCTAAGGGTTGAGTTACGACAATGATCAAAAATATAGGGGTGTGTTCAAGTGCTCGAAAGGGTGGAAAAAGTGCACTAAATCGTTTTTATTGCATTTTATTACATTTTGCGTGCCCCAGCCCTCCGCACAAATGGCGCGAAAGAATTTACATATGAAAACTCTTTGGCAGCGGTTGAATATTAATATCTTGTTTGAGTACCTACAGCCCATTGTAGGTGCCTGTACATAGTAAAATTTATTGATCGTGATATTAAAAATGTACCATTTTCGAATGATGTCATCATACGTATGACGTAATTTGTCAGCAATTTATCTCACTAAATAAATATTTGCTCGATCTGACGTTTATTGGCCTATTACGGTCGCCATCAATTATTTACCATAGTCTGGGAAGAAATATTAATGCCTTTTGAAATTGCACTTATTAAAAATAGTCTAGCTTACTAGAGTCGGTAGGTAAGCCGCTTATTTATTCCATGAAGCCTAGTTACGAAGCATTCATATCTGTAACTGAGTCAGGAGGAAATTACTATTTAAAATATTAAGAGGAAATGCTGGCGGCGAGACTATGTATGTAAAAAGTCATAATTCGAGGTTTGGCTCTCGACTGTTTTCTCCTCCAATATTGGACCGATAGAGATATTTCACAAACTGACTGGACAAGCTGACTATATACTGTGTCCATATGTTTTCCTTTTTGATGATTTATTAACCGTGTAAGCACTAGAACTCTCACAAAATGCTCAAAATTGTCCGATAAATCGCTGTCAACAGAGCCCTAGTGTACAAATTAGGTAACTATTAATCAAAAAAGGAAAACATAGAGACACAGTATACATCCTTTTTATTCAGTTTGAGAAATATCTTTTATATCGGTCCAATATTGGAGGAGAAAACAGTCGAGAGTCAAACCTCGAATTATGACTTTTTACATACAAAGTCTCGCCGCCCGCATTTCCTCTTAATAAGTTAGCGGAAAAATGTTGGCTCATGTCGGATTTTGCACATTTCTGTTAAATATATTCAAATTTAATAAAGTACATGCTGTATTGCTGTTGCATATTCAATGGAATTATATTTTTACTAGCTGACCTGCGCAACTTCGTCTGCGTCACAATTTTCATTACTGCTCCGCTCCTTTTGCTCTTAGCGTGATGATATATAGCCTATAGCCTTCCTCGATAAATGGGCTATCCAACACTGAAAGAATTTTTCAAATCGGACCAGTAGTTCCTGAGATTAGCGCGTTCAAGCAAACAAACAAACAAACTCTTCAGCTTTATATATTAGTACTAGCTTTTGCCCGCGACTTCGTACGCGCATATCCCGTTTTTTTCCCGTTCCCGTAGGAATTTCCCATTCCCGTATAGCCTTTAGCCTTCCTCGATAAATGGGCTATCCAACAGTGAAATAATTTTTCAAATCGGACCAGTAGTTCCTGAGATTAGCGCGTTCAAGCAAACAAACAAACAAACAAACAAACAAACAAACTCTTCAGCTTTATATATTAGTATAGATAGATAGAGTATAGATAGATTGGTCTGCTTACAGGTTTTAGACTAACTGTCCACTGGAGAGGAGAGGAGCGGAGAAATATTAACCAATGGAATTGCATAAAATCTCGGTGACTGACGCGGAACGGAGACTTTATGTAATTCCGTTGGTTAATATTTTTCCGCTCCTCTCCTCACCGGTACAGTTAGCCTTACTGCTGCTTTTTAAATTCAAAACGTAAACTCAGGTTATTTTTAGGGTTCCGTATCTCAAAAGCAAAAAATGGAACCATTATAGGATCACTTTGTTGTCCGGTCTGTCAAGACCGTTTATCTTGGGAACACGTGGAGGTATCGAGTTGAAATTAAAACCATATACTCAGGTCTACGGTACCTTGAAGCTGTGAAAAAATCAAAGTTCTAAATTAACGTAAAAAAAAGATACGGCCGTTTATGCCGCATAAAACGTATATTTCGACACTCTCAAGGGAATCAAAATGTATAGGGTATTTCCCGTTGACCTAGAACTATGAAATTTGGCAAGTACCGTATTATATTACAAGTATAGGGAAAAGTCTGAAAACTATACATTTGTAATTAAATCATAAAAATATAGTCTTTATTTAAAGTAATTTGTAGCTACAAAGTACGGAGCCCTCGGTGGGCGAGTCCGACACGCACTTGGCCAGTTTTTTTAAACTGACACCACTCTTGCCATGTTAAAATACTGGTATCTACTCAGCTATGCCGTATGGTGTCGGCCAGTGCCGTATGGTGCCGTAAAAGAATAATACCATCCCATCACTTCCCGTGGGTGTCGTAAGAGGCGACTAAGGGACTTGCCAGAAAATGGGCAACACGATACACTGCGATCGCCAATCCGCCTGCCAAGCGTGGCGATTATGGAATCCCCCCCCCCTTCTTGGGGGAGGCCTATGTCCAGCAGTGGACGTCTTTCGGCTGATATGATGATGATGATGACTCAGCTAAACTGGAAGCCGATCCTAATAAAACGATTAAAAAATGTTGACGTGTAAATAGTGAGGGGATAAAGCAGTGTCTTTAGACCGTTGCGCAAGGTGCGTGGGAGCGTCAATGACATACTGAAGGTCATTAGTGAAAAGCTGTGTTGCGCTATAATGGCGAATTGGGTACATACACATGTGCATGTGCCCAAAATAAAATGCATGCGTTAAAATCTCTTTTGAATTGTGTCTATTACAAACATAGCTTTTAAGTAGTGTGTATTACTAACAACATTTATGGATCAAGGTCTGAAATAAAATTATTTTATTTTAATTTTTATTCATGTCACGGGCGTCATATTGAATCCTGAACCTGACGAAGGATTCGAAAGAACAAGAATCCTGAATGCAGCGAGGGATTCAAGCTAGCCCAATGCAAATACACCCGCCGGGCAATAATGACTTACTTTAGGTTGAATTTGCATGACTATTATAATCTGTCGTTTTCGTGCAGGTGGTAAGTAAGCAGTATTTTTTTACAAACTACTTACAATATAAATATCATTTATCAATATACACACATCAAAAAGTTTGCGATCACTAGCATAAGCTGATATATTTTTTTAGAAAAAATCTTTGTTGTGTTTTTTCTTTAAATAGAAGAACCCTGTTTGAAATAAAAAATGAAACTATTTTTTATTTTTCACTAACAAAAATTGAGTAATTAATCACAATGTAATTGTTACAGAAATTTGATACAAAGAAAAATACGGTTTAACCAAACTTAAACAACAATTTATTAATAAAAGTTTTATATTCAATATAATATAACTCCTCCCCTGGCTCGAACGCATGCGGAGATCGTCCTGGGCATGCTGAGGATCAAGTTATCCAGCATTTCTTGGGGTAACTTTTCCCATTCTTGAATAGCGGTTTCCTTGAGCTCTGGCACTATTTGGGACGTGGCTTGCTTAAGAGCATCCCACGCGTGCTCTATTGGGTTTAAGTCAGGCGAGCCAGCAGGCCAGTCTAACCTTGTGATGTCGTATTCTTGGAGAGCAGCATTGACTCGTTAAGCTCGATATGCGGGCGCATTATCATCGACCAGTAAAAATTGGTGCCCATGGTTTACTCGGAATTGTCTGACAATTCCATCAA
The DNA here is from genome assembly GCA_947578705.1 of Lacanobia wlatinum. Classification (NCBI taxonomy): domain Eukaryota; kingdom Metazoa; phylum Arthropoda; class Insecta; order Lepidoptera; family Noctuidae; genus Lacanobia; species Lacanobia wlatinum. The sequence goes on along the minus strand of OX388039.1, from coordinate 8,513,599 downwards.
TAGCAACTGCTTTATTCATGTCTGCTGTCATGAAGCCTCGATACGAGATCAAAGGCGTTCAAGCTCCAATCATCCACCCCAAAATGACACCGATTTCCCGCCTTGCTGAACTGTTCCAGTGGCAGTTTGCCTTTCACGGTCTCCTGGTCTTCCCGGACACGGACACGTCGGTTATCTGGATGAGTACTGTAACGCGATTCGCGATTCGTCAACGAAGAGACAGTTTTGCCAAATGTTTTCTTCTTCATCTTCTTAATTTTGGCAAAGCCGAGCCCACTGCAATCTCCGTCGCTGACGTTACCGGGAATTCACAGGCGCTCGCCAAGACCTCCGTGCTCGTAATCCAGCCTAGTGCAAGCAATTCCGAATGGTCTGAGTGCTAATTTCAAGCCCAGAGGTGGCCCGAACTTCTGCTTTTATTTTAGTAGCGTTGATTGTTGGGTCACGGGCTACCAGCAATCCAATCTAACGCTTTTGGGCAGCAGTTCAAACAGTTATACAGGCTAAATAACCCATCCCGTGGTACCTCTGCAACGTGGTCACGACACAGGATTGGGATATAGCAACTCTGCGTGCTATTTCTGTCGTGGTGTATCCTTCTTCCCTCAAAGTTACTATTTTTGCTCATAAAACTTCAGATAATCCTCTTGGCATTTTTTCAATTACAACTTTCCGGGAAAGAGTATTTTAAATCCGTTAAAATTGACTAAACCAGAATTCTGAATGAGCGCAAGCTAGGACTGAAAGCCTTTTTATATGGAAAAACAATTGAACTGTTTTATTGTTTTTTATTCTAATTCTATATTCTATACATATAATAAAATCGTAGACTAACCGTGTCTGTACTTTGAATATTTTTGCATGAAAATTACACAGAAAACTCAGAAAAAAGGTATAAAACTCAAAAATGCAATTTTTGAAATTTTTGTCTGTTTATCTGTTTGTCTGTGCGTTTGTGGGAGCATCACGCATAAACCACAGATTTGATTGCAAATCTAAGTACTTAAAAATATTATGTGATAACCCGAGTAACATTTAGCGTTTATTTCATCAAAATCGACCCACAGAATCAAAAGATATTGAATTTTTAAGTTTAGGAAGAAACTTCCTAATGTATTCTGATGAGTCAGAGCGCCATCTATTGAGAAAAAAATAAAATGCACGAAAGCATTCAAAATTGTTGAGTTATTTGTGAAATTTTTAACACGTGGCAAAATAAAAGTGATCATTTTTATAACTTTTCGTTATTTATTGTTACAATCGATCCACAAAATCAAACAATATTGAATTTTTAGTTTAGTAAGAAACTTCCTACTGTATTCTGATCAGTCAGAACGCCATCTATTGAGGAATCAAAAAATGCATGAAAGCATGAATGTTACACCAAAATACATCGATTGAGTTATTTGTGAAACTTTTAATACGTAGACGTAGCAAAATAAATGTAAACATTTTAATACCTTATCGTTATTTAAGGTCTTCCGCTGCCAAATATTTTGTCAGTTAACATGGTCGATAGATGGCGTTGCACTGATGACGCGTTTTTCTGAATTGCGGTGTTAAGATTTTCCGCTGGAGAATCACCTCACACAATTATACGATGAACGCAGTCGTAGTTCGTAGGAATTTCGGTTAGGTCTATGAAAGGTCTTAAATTGTTTAGGACCAAAATTGCTTAAATCTCTGAGTTGTGCTGGTTTCGTTAAAAGTGCATTTATCGTAGACTCTAAAACTGATTTAGCTTTGCGAAGTACGGTTCGACTAACGAAGGGGTTCCGTACCAAAGGTGCTGTGCTGACGGGACCCTACTGCTAAGCCTCCGCGATTGATTCTTTTTAGAGCGAAGCAACGAACGGTTCGATTTGCGAAACAAGGCTAATAATAATAAGGTACCGTACCAAAGGTGGTCACGGTGACGGGAGCGATCGATTTTAGGGGGCTACTCTCTAAGTCCGAAGTCCGTAGTTTCGGGTTTAGTTGCGGACGTATTCTACTCCGTATCAGCTACAGACTTACGATTAGTCCCGATCCCGAACTAAGCATGAATGACAATACGATTTCACAGTAACTGTCAAATCGTGTTATCATTAGTTCTCAGTGGTTAGGTGATACGGAGTAGAATCTATAATTTTTTTTACTATAGATAGGCATACGTTTGACCACTATCTCACCTGATGGTAAGCGATGATGCGGTCGAAGATGGAGCACGTTTTCCTAGAAGCAACCTATTCACTTTTGTTTTAAAAACTCCCAGGTTGCCCACAACTAAGTTTTTAATTCGTGTTAAGTATCAGACGGTTCGATTTGCGAGCCAAGGCAAATTATAGGGTTCCGTGCCAAAGTTGCTAATGGGACCCTATTATTTAAGCATTCGCGTACCATTTTGATTCGTGCGAACCAAGTCGATTTTTAGGGTTCCGTACCAAGGTTGCTAACGGAACCCTATTTATTAATAAGCCACCGCTGTCCGTCTTCCTTCAGTTTATTCGTTTAATTTCTGTCTCGCTAATATAAAAATGTCTTCAAGAAAATGGTCGAATCTTTCACAATATAGCAAAATTCTTAATCTTCTTAATATATAAAACAAAGTCGGGTTTGTTCGAACAATTTTCTAACTAACTCGAAAACGGCTCGACCGATTTTCATAGTTTTTGTGTTTTTGGATTAGTCTTCGTCCGGAATAGCATAATAAGAATTAAAATACAAAAAAAAATAAAAAAATGAGTATGTAGGTAGGGTAGGTAGGTAGGCAGGTAGGTAGGGTAGGTAGGTAGGGTAGGAAGGGTAGGTAAGGTAGGGTAGCTATGGTAGGTAGGTAGGGTAGGTAGAGTAGGTAGGTAGGTTAGGGTCGGTAAGTAGAGTAGCCAGTTGACGGGAGCGAAGCCGCGCGGGTCAGCTAGTTTTAAACTAAGAATCTAAAGAGAAGAAGAAATTATAATATAATCTACCGTAACAAAAAAGTTTTCGATGTTTTAAAGTGATCGCAAACTTTTTTTGATGTGTGTAGGTAGTTGGGAAAAGACTAGGCAGATTTTAAAACTCAGTTTATTTTTGCTTGCATGTTCCCAACAAACCTTACAGTAAGTTGTATTGTATGTCCCCAGAAAATCAATACCAAACGATTGACATGTTTTTTCCTCCTTAAAATTCTTCCGACATTCTTTTGTTTTCAAACCGAGGTGAACTCATAAATGAAGATAATGCTTACCTTCCAAAAGTTTCATTAAATGGCGACGTGTCTGATTTTATTCATCATGTTTGTAAATCAATGGTTTCCGTACGTTCGAACGAGGAATTCTGTCCTCGGAATGTAAGTATATGAAATATATTTCTGTTACGTGAATAGATTTGTGACGAAATGTTTATTTATTCTGTTGGTATTTTTTTTATTTGTAGGTTTGCGGTATCAACTTTGAATATTATTGTTGAGGTTGACTTTTTGTTCGTCATATCAAACACCAAATCAAATCAAAAGTCATTTATTCAAATTAGGCTGAGTACCAGCACTTTTTGAACGTCAACGTTTACAAACAGACAGTCCCCCAAAACGCCCGCCCGTCACCACTTCCTAGTGTTTTAGCTGTGGAGAAGAAGTGGCCAAAAAACTCCCCAGCAACACATCTGTCTGTTGAGTTAGAAGAACTCGCATTTAAACAATAGTATGCAAAGCTTTATAACAATGAAAATAATAGACTCTAGGTAACACGTACAACCTAAAAACTAAATCATTTGCCAATTGTAAGCTAGCACACTCCATTACGCCATCATAATCAGACAACTCAATGAATTAATAAATAAATAACTCAAGCATAAAAACAATGTAAACCAAACTTAATAGGTATGCCTCCAGACATAAAGGGCGTGCCCGCCTACACGGGCAGGGGTAGAATCTAACAATATATATCTGTGACTCGACGCCACAAGTGTAAAACTAGGGCCACCAAATTAAACAAAAAGCAGTTGATCATTATAACATAAAAAAACAAACCATGGCTAATAAGACGACCATTCACCACAAGCAGCACCCGTTCACGAGCATAACGCAAAGATCAGCCATTACCTCCCTCGCCATATTTGAGGAAAAGAGGTAAACCGACCTCCGACGCTACCATTACACCATTTCGTCAAATAGGATTAAATAAATCCATCAAAGATGTAAATAGATGAAAGACTCCTAATTACATCTGTCCAGTGTATTGTGTATCAATCAAGGTTCGAATAAGTCCCTATCACAAGCATTTTATTGCAATACTATACAACGTGTAACAGAATTAACGCAATACCTCTTAAGGGGTTATTGAACTCATCATTATGAACAACTTTCACTATGGGACTGACACCGAAATCATGAAAAAAAAATCAGCTGTTCAGTACATTTTGTCGAGTTATGCGCACATAAATGTATGGGGGAGTCGATTTTTAGGGTTCCGAAAAAAAAACGGAACCCTTATAGGATCACTCGGGTGTCTGTCTGTCCGTCTGTCACAGCCAGTTTTCTCCGGATCCACCGAACCGATTCAGTTAAAATTTGGTACACATATGGACTTCTATGACCCAAATACGGACGCGTTACGTAAATCATTAAATTTTTAGTATGGGGGTCACTTTTGGGGGTCAAACTAGAAAATGAAAAAAAAAAGTTGTTTGAACAATATTGTGTGACGCATCAAATGAAAGGGCTTACTGTAAGGGTTTTAATATATTTTTTTCATAATTTTAAGATAAATAGTTTTGAAGTTATTCAAGAAATTAAACGAAAAATGACCCCCTTATCTCCGAAACTACCAAGTCTAAAATTTTGAAAAAAATGGAGATAATAGATCTTTACCTTAAGATTACATAAAAATCTATTAGAAGTCTGTAGTTTTAAAATAACATGTTAAAAAAATTAAATTCGTTCGGAACCCTTTGCACGCGAGTCCGACCCGCACTTGGCCAGTTTTTTTTTCATGATTTCAGTGTTAGTCCCATAGTGAAAGTTGTTCATAATGATGAGTTCAATGACCCCTTAAGAGTTATTGCGGTTATTCTGTTACAGGTTGTATAGTTCTCCTGACCGATTTGGCTGCCATATCTAATATATAAACGGGTCTTGAAATACTACAAGAATAAGAAGCAACAGATTTGGTGATCAGCACCATCCTCTCACCTTTTCTAGTCTTGCCCTGTCTACCGGCCTTGCCCTGCAACTCACGTACATATTTGACGTACCTATCTACTTACAACTAATCTATATACTAATATATAAAGCTGAAGAGTTTGTTTGCTTGAACGCGCTAATCTCAGGAACTACTGGTCCGATGAGAAAAAATCTTTCGGTGTTAGATAGCCCATTTGTAGAGGAAGGCTATATATCATCACGCTAAGACCAATAAGAGCGAAGCAGACGAAGTTGCGCGGGTCAACTAGTTACATATAACGTTTTGGGAATTGAATCTAAGATTGAAATTCCCTGCCGGAGTCTGTGTTTCCTGACAGCTGCAACCTGGGGGTCTTTAAGTCAAGAGTGAATAGGTTACTTCTAGGCAAGCGTTCTCCATCTTCAACCACATCATCGCTTACCATCAGGCGAGATTGTGTTCAAACGAATCAATAATAAATTTATTTATTTAGGGAAAACAAACAATAGGGAATATGCATGCGATTTTTTTATTTGCTAAATAAAATACTTATTAACTCTAATAAACAATGTTTATATAGTATATGATAGTTATATATATATGTGTATATATTTATTTATTTTATAATATAATATTCGGTATAGGTATATATTTTATTTGTATATTATATTTTTATTTGTTACTTTAATTTTAAGACTTTACATAATCTTCTCTTGTTGTTACACACTATTGTCTACATTTCTTTTTCATTTCTCCTGTCGCAGGTCTGCTGGAAGAAATTTCACTAGAAATAAGCAGTTCCTTTGTACTCATATTTATAATGTTAATTTTTACTGTTTTTCTGTGTGTACATAAATAATAAAATAAATAAAATAAACAATTATGAAATTATTTTTTAAATACCTTCATCAGCGATGAAGTTATAAAGCTTCAAAGTTTACAATTAGAAAGAGAAGTCCGATATGAATTGTGACGTCAAAGTTCTTGGCGCTTATACAGCTGCCATAGAAAACAGCGTTTTCGCGAGAGGGACAGATACATTTGTTTAAAATAATTGTATCTCGTTTATTTTTCGAGCAATTTTGATTCTATTTTCACTGTTAGTATTATATTTGTGTATATTTTTACATAAACTGTATAGATAATAAATTTTTTTTAACGTGCATATTCCCTATTGTACAATGTATGTTACAGTAAATATTCGAACAGATTAAAATTAGGCTAATGTACAATCCACGACGTTTCCACAGATTAGGTACTAAGCTTAGAGATACAGTGTAGACACAATATTTTAAATTATAATAACATAAATAAGGAGACAAGAATAATAATAATAAAAAAACAACGACAGGAAGAGACAAGAAGCAAACTATTGTAAGTTACTTAACTAATGGTTAAGGGTACCTGCTTTATACAATACAAATACAAGAAGACAACACGAACGTCGCTAGTTATATAAATAACTTAGAAGTTTGATATTCTCACAGCTTCAAAGGACTGTAGATCTGACTATATGGTTTTAATTTCAACTCGATACCTCCACGCATTTCCGAGATAAAGGGTCTTGACAGACAGACGGACGGACAACAAAGTGAAATTATAAGGATTCCGTTTCTTCCTTTTCAGGTACGAAACCCTTATAGGGCACGTATTTTTAGCCACAAGTATCTACAACCTAATGCCAAAAATCGTACCTTTTCAAGCTTTTCGTAAACATTCACGGCTTCTATTCAAAATGGTTTCATCAATATTCTGCGAGAGTTGTCCCAACAAACTGTAGCATGTGCCCATTTTATTAAGACCCCTTTAAGCCAACATAACTCACACACCACAGCCTAACAAAGAGTCGTTATTTTCACTTTGTGGACTGCACAATTTGTTTCACTTGTGTTGGAAGATATTCTAGGCTGTGTCCTGAAAAAAAAAGTCGTCATTTCAGGACGAAATTGGGTGTATTTTTGTTACTATTATTATATGGCCATTGTTGTTAGTTATGTGTTGCTTTTCATTGATATTAAGGGCTGTTTTTACGTAAGTAAGTTTGACGTGTGTGTGTGTGTCTGTCTGTGGCATCGTAGCTCCCGAACGAATGAACCGATTTTGATTTTTTTTGTTTGAAAGGTGAATTAGTCGGGAGTGTTCTTAGCTATGTTTGATGAAAATCCGATTCACAAAATGGCAGATTGCATATTTTTTCATAACTCCCTCAATATGGGTATCAAATGAAAGGGCTTGACTAGTAGAATACTATACACAATGACAAGTTTCAAATCCAAGATGGCCGCCGCCACAAAATGGCGTATTACATTTGTTTTTACGCACTATTCTTGCTTAGTGTGAAATAAATGCTGCTTTTCGTAATTTTGTAGTTAGTTAAATTAATGTTTATTACTATGATTTAGGCGATGCTATCATCTTTTGTTGTTATGTAATTACACTAGCTGACCCGCGCAACTTCGTCTGCGTCATATTTTTCATTAACGCTCCGCTCCTATTGCTCTTAACGTGATCTGTATCTATACTAATATTATAAAGAGGAAATATTTGTAATTTTGTATGTAACGAATAAACATAAAAACTACTGGACCGATTTGAATTTTTTTAAGCCATGGATAGCTACATTATTAGCGAGTAACATAGGCTATATATTATGCCCGTACTCCCACGGAACGGGAATTACGCGGGTAAAACCGCGTGACGTCCGCTAGTGTTATATAATTCGAACCAGTAGTTCCTTCAATAAGCGCGTTCAATCAAACAAACATAGTCTTTATCGTTATAATATCAGTATATATACAGTAGACAAATACGAATGTGTCAATATTTAAGCGTTACTGATAAATGATTGTCTCGTGAACTTTTATCGTTTAAAGTTTTATAGTAAAAAATACAGATATAGTGACACCACAATTATAGATAGGTATTATATTTTACTAGTTGATCCGCTCAACTTCGTCTGCTCGGCTCCTATTAGTTTAGCGTGATGACATATAGCCTATAGTCTTCCTCGATAATTGGGCTATCTAACACTGAAAGAATTTTACAAATCGGACCAGTAGTTCCTGAGATTAGCGCGTTCAAGCAAACAAACATACAAACCAATTCTTCAGCTTTACATATTAGTATACTAGCTGTCCCGCGCAACTTCGTCTGCGTCACAATTTTCATTACTGCTCCGCTCCTATTGGTCTTAGCGTGATGATATATAACTTATAGCCTTCCTCAATAAATGGGCTATCTAACACTGAAAGAATTTTTCAAATCGGACCAGTAGTCCTGAGATTAGCGCGTTCAAGCAAACAAACCAACTCTTCAGCTTTTATATAAGTATAGATTTGGATTAGTATTAAATAATAAAGAAGCATTTATTAATTACATTTTAATGAGTAGAACGCATATGTACCCGTCTCAAAAAGAGTAACGCAAACTCGTTATTAGATATGTTTTCGAGAGAAGAAAACATTCTCATCCAGTTTTATTTTCAAGACACAAAAAGGCTTCAAGACGAACCTCTAACTCACAAAATATTGATCAGCTCAAATCTATTTACAGGCCCATATTGGCAATTCTAGGTTCGTCGGAAAATCTCTATTATTTCTCGAGCAAAATGCCTGAAGAGAAAAATACGTTAAGAACAAGTACGGTTAGCGCAAACAGGGGCAAAGACGGGCAAATAGGGGCATTCAGTTAGGTAATAGAGGGCAAATTGAGGAGCTCGGAAGCTTTGGGACGAGTGAACGGGAGATACGGAATAGCCCGGCCTTAATACTCTTTGAATTATCCTACGGGCTGAGCAAAAGTTTTGTGTAGTTCCTAAGAGGAACACGTGAGTTTGATTTTTAGGGTTCCGTTGCAAACGTCGTATGATTAAGGCTTAGTAACAGGGTTATGTTGGTTAATCTTCGGGTACGGAACCCTATTACTCAGCTTCCGCTGTCCGTCCGTCTGTTTGTCAGCGGGCTGTATCTCAAGAACCGTAATAGCTAGACAATTGAAATTTTGTTTTTATTTATTTCTATTGCCGCTAAAACAACAAAATTAAAATTATATTAATAATTTAAGGAAAGCGCCATTTAATTTTACAAGAAATGTGTTTTTCGGTTTATGGTGCGGAACCCTTCGTGTGAGAGTCCGGCTCGTACTTGACTGGTTTTTTAGTTTATAGGTAAAATACAGTAGTTATGTAGGTATATCTGATTTTCTTTATGTAGGCACGCTTAATAGTCTAAGGAGACTTAAGTATTATTTTTCTCAATACTGCCAGGTTAGATTTTGATGCCCCTTTGCACAAGTATGTAGTTGAGGTATCCCCACAGAAATACCATTACAGTATTGCTATTGGTTCATAGACCACTGCCCATGCAAACTTAAACAGTCTCCTTTAAGTTTATCCGCACCTGGCATACTGATTTATAGTCTAAATCATTGTGTCTGAAAGCTCATCTCTTCACAAAATTAATTTTAAGCAACTGTGTTCTTGTAGTCTAAGCAAATTCAACTAAATACATAGTAATTTACTGGAGCAATCTCATATGCACAACCCAGTTACTGGGAAACATAAGACACCATGATAATACTGTATTCCCACAATACCGCTCAAAAGTATTCAGCTATCCGAAAAGAAATTATATACAACCTGCAACAGAATAAACGCAATACCTCTTAAGGGGTCATTGTACTCATAATTTGAACAACTTTCACTAAGGGACCACCATTGAAATCGCGAAAATAAAATTGACTCCCCCGTACATTTATGTACCGTATGGTGTCGGCCGGTGCCGTATGGTGCCGTAAAAGAATAATACCATCCCATCCCGTGGGTGTCGTTAGAGGCGACTAAGGGACTTGCCAGAGAATGGGCAGCAGCGTTCTATGTAAAACTCAACACCATACACTGCGATCGCCAACCCGTCTGCCAAGCGTGGCGATTATGGGGATGACACGATACTTCTCAAATCCGGCAATCTGCTCTATTTCCGGTAGGGTGACCAGAAGTCCCAGGGTGGTGTCAGGTTATTTGTTCACAGGTCCCTTGTGCCCAATGTGGTGAGCATCGAGAGTGTGTCGACCAGAGTGGTGTACCTGATACTTAGAATATCGTCAAGATATTCGTTGAAGGTTGTACAGGTTTACGCCCCAACCTCGACACACCCCGACTACGAAATAGAGACCATGTATGCGGATATATCCAGAGACATACCTGGTCATAAAACTCACTTCACCGTGGTCATGGGGAACTTCAACGCAAAACTGGGCAAACGAGACGGTGACGAGCTGCGAGTGGGGGCAATTTGGATTTGGACGTCGGATCCACCGGAGACGTTTACTGGCTAGTTTTATGGAGAAGGAGGGCCTCTATATGATGAACTCCTTCTTCACAAAGCGTGAGCACAGGAAGTTGACCTGGCAGAGCCCAGACGGTGTAACTAAAAATGAGATTAACTTCATCATGTTGACGAAGAAGCAAATATTCAATGATGTCTCTGTGACCAACGCGGTAAAACCCGGAAGTGATCACCGCATGGTAAGAGGCACATTGAATCTAAATATCAAGCTAGAAAGGAATCGACTGATGAGGTCTACGCTCCGTCCAGCACAGATCCAGATCTAAAACTCCGCATGCTTTCAGCTCGAATTTCAGAACCGTTTCGAGTGCTTAGGGAGCTCCGTGGACGATTGCAACGATGGGTTTGTGGAAACTGTCCATACGGTCGGGTCTAAGTTTTTCAAGACTCGTCGTACAGATACAGACAAGAGGCTCTCTGATCCCACTTTGAAGCTCATGAAGGAGAGGTAGGAGATGATTCTGCAGTCTTCAGAAGATGTGTGCAGATACCGGCAGCTCAATAGCCGGATCTCCAAGGCCTTGAAAAACGACCTCCGCCGCTTTAATACTGAAAAGATTAAAGACGCGATAGAGTGGAATAAGGGCTCTAGGGTCTTTGCTAGAGATCTGTCTATTGGGCAGAGCCAGCTCAAAAAACTGAAGACCGCCGATGGCAGAACCATATCCGCCAAAGCCGAAGCTTCTGAGAGAGATTGAGACATTCTATGGACAGTTATACATGTCAATGACTAAACCCGATACAAATCTAGCTAACGACCCAAGAGCTAGATTGATCCGGCACTATACCCAGGACATCCCGGACGTTAGCCTGTATGAGATTAGGATGTCTCTGAAGCAGCTTAAAAACAACAGGGCGTCGGGTGAGGACGGAATTACGGTCGAACTCCTGAAGGCGGGTGGAAGACCGGTCCTTAAGGCCCTTCAAGAACTGTTCAATTCCGTCATACTCGAGGGGAAAACGCCACAGGCATGGAGTAGAGGTGTGGTTGTACTCTTCTTTAAGAAGGGCAATAATGCCCTGCTTAAGAACTATAGGCCCATCTCACTTCTAAGCCATGTCTACAAGCTGTTGTTGTTGTAACTAAAACAAGCTTTAGTGCAAAATAATAGATAAAGCGTATGTGTGCAAACTTATGAACATGCACAATTTACGTCGTTTTAATGAAGTTTTTACTTCAATGTTGGATAAAAACATGCATCGAACCTTAGTGTCAATTTATTATGATACAATGCCTTGGTCATTATCCTTATCGTACAACATGTATAAGATAATACAACACCTGACAAATAAAAACCTAAGCTTGTAAGTAATGACCATATAACAAGCAAGCACTATAATCAAAGTGACAATATGTATTAAATATTGCACTTTAGGAAGTTAGTACCTGTTCGCCTTTGGAGTAACATCGTAAAAACATGTTGCCTTGCGGTACTCCCGGAAGCATTTTTGCATAATTAATTGCTTGGACGTTAGTAAAGCATTTGACACCGTACAGCACACGTTTTTATTGGTGGCGGCCTTTAGTTGACATTAAAATTAAATTCAATACTTTCTTTATGCCCACGTGGCTGATCTAGACGTAGCAAGGAAGGTCAGACTTGAGTGCTTATTTGTTGTAGGATTAATGATGATGAAAGAATGAAAATGTACAAAGCTTGTTGTTGTTTCAGAGTCATCACGAACCGTCTCACATGCAGGTTTGACGACTTCCAGCCTCCCGAACAAGCCGGATTCCGAAAAGGCTTCATCACCGTAGACCACATACATACGCTCCGTCAGGTGATACAGTATACCGAAGAGTATAATCTGCCCCTCTGCTTAGCGTTTGTGGACTACAAGAAAGCCATCCCCAAGTCCCCCGCCCCTGGACCCAGTTAGGGGGGCCGGGCCTCCGACGCCCGGTGCGTCTGCTGCGGGTCGGGAGGGAGGTCGAGATCTCCCTCTCCCTTTCCACAGCCTCCTTCTGCGCGATAACTGTTTCGCAGAAGGAGACCACCGCGTCCTAGGACTCCTCGCCATCAACCATAGCACGGACTACGGCCGGCAGCACCGACACCCGATACCGAAGAAGTCGTCGTCGGGTCCCTGACGAAGAAGCCGAGTACGTCTACCTAGGACAAGCGGTCCAGTTAGGTAGGGCCAACTTCGAGAAAGAGGTTAACCGTCGAATCCGACTCGACTGAGCAGCGTCCGGGAAGTTGCGTGGGATCTCCTTGTCCCACATACCACAGTGTCTGAAGACGAAAGTCTAACCAGTGCGTGTTGCCAGTGATGACATATGGAACTGAGACGTGGTCCCTTACAATGGGCCTCATCAGAAGGCTCAGTCACTCAAAGGGTAATGGAGAGGGCAGTGCTTGGAGTTTCCTTGCGTGATCGAATCAGGAATGATGATATCCGCAAGAGAACTAAGGTTCGACATAGCCCGAAGGATCGCCAAACTAAAGTGGCGGTGGGCCATTGCTCGCAGAACAGATAGTCGATGGGGCCGAAAAGTTCTGGAGTGGCGACCGCGTACCGGAAGACGCAACGTTGGAAGGCCTCCCACAAAGTGGACTGATGACTTGGTGAAGGTCGCAGGTTGCCAATGGATGCGAGACGTACAAGACCCCTTAAGAGGTATTGCGTTTATTCTGTTACACGTTGTATAAACGACTTTATAATTCATTTATTGTAACTTTTATTTTTTATTGGCAATTCCTGGAACATAAAAATGTTTTTAAATTTTCGACTCATCAACAGTCAGCGATAGCCAGCAAGATGTCATGATATCTCTCAGATTTTGGGGGACTGTTAAAATGTATTTACTCACCTTTGTTTTTAATGACAGCCTGACAAAGCTTAGACCTCACCAAATGCAGGTGGTCAAATACTTTTGAGAGGTAGAGTACGTTACTTACCAATATAAAAACGTACCACTACCTCCAATTCCCTCCAACCACAGTTTCCTCTAGAATTCATTACTCAAACACAAACTGTGGCAGAGAAAGACGCAGCAAAGTCTTGTGCTCTCGTTAAGTAGCTTTTTGCATATCAAAGTATGTTGACAACGCCCCGAGCTGCTGACAATTCTTTTTAGTTTACACCTAGATGTTTGATTTGTCGTATTTCAAATTGGTTGGCGTTTTCTTTGGGCTTTGAAGTGTTTGGAGCTGTATTTTGAGGAAAACCTTATTAGTTTAGTGTTTTAATGAACTTGAAACTAACCAGGGGCTGTGGGTGTAAGGGATGATGTGTCAAAGCCATGGTGCTATTCGTACTGTATGTATGCTTGAAGAAAATTATTAATTTACACAGGCAAAAGCGGTTTTTAAAGTGTGACTGCACCTTACCGTAAAACCCTGTACCTATATCCTGACCCATAACTGGAGAGAAGTCTTCTCCAGATTTTCCAGGTGTTTTTATCATGCTCTATCTTAATCCCTATCCTCGTAAACATCATTTGAACAATGTATGACAAAATCAAACTTTTCCCTCTGAATTAATTACCTACTCAAAACTGTGGCAGAAGAAGACGGAGCGAAGTCTCTCTCTCTCTCTCTAAAGTATGTCGACACCGCCCAGGCTGCTGACAATTCTTTTTAGTTTAGACCTAGACGGTTGATATGTCGTATTTCAAATTGGTTGGCGTTTTCTTTGGGCTTTGAAGAGTTTGGAGGTGTATTTTAAGGTATTCCCAATATTTTAGAAGGCGTTAATGGACTAAAAACTGCCAGGGCCGTACCCACTAAGACATATCTAAGCTTTCACGATTCCGTAGTGAGAATGTTCTTCTTCTTCTAATTTTCATAAGTAGAAGCAGTTTACAAAACATAACTACACCTTACCGTTATATCCTGTAACTTGACAAAAGTCTCCCCCAGACTTTCCCAGGTGTAATTATCCTGCGCTATTTCGAACTAAGTTATAAGTAAACTAAACTAATGATAAAAGGTTTTCCCAGTATTCCAAAACAAGAATACAATTTTCTTACAATTATCTATCCTCATGATCTTAATTTGAACAATGTCCACATCTCGGGACAAAATCAAACCTATCTTTTATCGAACAAAGGACAACGCAACCCAAGCTTAAATTCCAACCAAAGATAGTGACAGCATTACTATTTGGCTTTAAAAGCCCACTGTGCAATCAAAGGCTGGAAAACCAATTGAAATTATATTTTTTCCTTCACTCAACTTTGAACGTTGTACCTGTTGCCCAAAGTTTAATTTTGCTTGATAACTTATTTAAGGGGAAGTAATCTTGGGGTTGCTACCGTTAATTGATTGTTACTTTACTTAATGTAGACTTTTATTGCATTCCGTGAATGCGAGACAGTGTTTGTGAACGCTGTTGTTTCCTTTAGCGTGTGAAAATTAAGCCTTTTAACGTTTTAGATCTATGGGGGACTTAATTAGCTGCTATGTTTCCGAATAAGATGTTAGAAGGTGTTTAAGAGACATAATTATGTAAGTTAATTAAGAGAGACGAAGTCGCCTTCTTCAAGAAATTGTGGTTCGTCAAATTCAATATTTTAACTACAAATGAACCGCCACTCCTTCGAAAGGTTCTTTAAATATGAGTCTGTCTGACATGACACTCAATATTCATTCATCTATTTTGTCCACTCATCATTTGGTGACATTCCTCAAGGAAGAGTTTTGGCCGAAAGGTGTTGCTGTATCGGCATTTCGGCGGCCGGCTACGCGACACGTCACAGAGCAACACGACGCCGTCACTTCGTTTTTATAAGTTTTATGTATAAACTAGCTTTTGCCAGCGACTTCGTACGCGCATATACCGTTTCTTCTCGTTCCCTTAGGAATTTTGGGAAAGCCTCTCTTAGTGCTCCCCTACATTCCTCAAGAAACCTACATGCTAAATTTCAGCTTTTTACGACCAGTCACTCTCCACTCACTCACTCAGTAACGAAGAAAAATGTATTAGTTTATAGTTACTATTTTTATGCTTGTAAATATATTGTGTTTTATGGGCCTCAGTTGCCTAAAGTCAAGGATAAATAGTCCTTTTTAGACACACGCTTACTTTTCGGCATACTATTTTTTTCTATGTACCTGCCTAATTGTCGGTCTTCTACAGATTGTACTTCGGTGAGTATGCCCAATAACTTCACGACCTCATCCCACCGGCCTCCTTCTATTCGGACATCCAGACGCTTTGCAAGTTACCATCCCTACCTTGTTCGCACTTTTATAATGCGCACAGCAAAGGAGTGGAACTCTCTGCCTGCGTCCGTGTTTCCGAATGCTTACAACCCTAATCTCTTCAAAGTTACAAGTTAACAGGCTCCTTCTGGGTAAGCTCGCTCTATCGTCGACTTTGTCTCTATCATCTCTGACCTAGACTAGAGCCAAGAGCAAACCCATCTGAAATTTATAAAACCTACTCTGCTTGTTTCACGTAGGTATGTGCTAAATAAATTTTATTCTTCTTCTATTTTTGATACTTACAGTCGATCGTTTAAATACAATGCCATAAAATAATTTTCTTCAATCAATAAAATTACTATAAAGATTAAGCAGTGCATTTTGCTAGTGCATAAAGTTTTGTTAAGTGCATAGTAATCAACATTATATAAAATCTCAAAAAATTGTATGTTCCCGTCATTATTCTCGACAAAAACTCGAACCTAGTTTCCAATGTTTTCGTCAGTCGCCTGCGAATTTCAAATATACGAGTTCCACGAGTTCTACGAGTGCGCTCTTGTCTTGAGAAAAAATACCGGCCAAGCGCGAGTCGGACTGGCGCGCAAAGTGTTCCGAACGTTTCGTGATTTTTAACATGTTACTTAAAAACACACTACACTCATGTGCACTTCTTATAGGGTTTCTTCTTATCTATTAGTAAAGAACTATCTACTTCATAAAAACGATTCGCTTTAAACTTTTCCAAATAATGTATTTGATACCCTCAAATTAGGGTTTATCTACCCTTTCCTTTATTATTTTCATAGCGACTTTACCTTCAAATATCTCGGCAACGTGATACTTTAGGGCCACTGTTAGGGCATGATGTTGCTAGCATTTTTTGGTTGTTTAAGTGATGCATGTTAGATCGTGCTCCATAACTTAAAAAAAAATCAAAATAGCGGCGGGGGAGCTATGCCAGCTACCAGAGAAAAATCTGGCCAAGTGCGAGTCGGACTCGCGTGTAAAGGGTTCCGAACCAATTTCATTTTTTTAACATGTTATTTTAACACTACAGACTTCTTATAGGTTTTCCTGTAATATTTAGGTATAGAACTATTATCTGCATTTTTTACAAAAGTTTAGGCTTGGTAGTTTCGGAGATATGGGGGAATTGTCATTTTGGGTCTAATTTTCTAGAACCCAATGGCCTGGCACGCGACGACGGCAAGCGACCGGACGGTATGTCTTTGTTTCCATGGAAGATGGGTAGGCCTTTAGTGTGGGACGCTACTTGTGTCGATACTCTTGTGCCATCCCATCTTCCTAGCTCGTCGTGCTGTGCTGGTACTGCCGCTGCGGCTGCTGAGAACCTCAAGCGGCGGAAATATAATAACCTTGTTGGCAATTATATTTTTGAGCCGTTTGGGGTTGAAACTCTTGGACCGTGGGGTCCGAGTGCTTATGCCTTATTTAAAGATCTTTCTAAACGTTTAGTTGACACTTCGCGTTACCCAAGGGCTGGCTTTTACCTCGGACAGAGGATAAGCATTGCCATACAACGTGGCAATGCCGCCAGTCTTTTGGGCTCACTTCCAGTGGACAGCGATGCGGACGAATTTTTTGACGCCTTATCTTAGTTAGGATATTTTATTTTAAGTGTATATATTTAATACTTTAATGCTGTACCTAGTTCATATCTAAATAAATAATTTTCTTGAATAACTTCAAAACTTTTTATTTTAAAATTATGAAAAAAATATAATTTAAACCCTCACAGTAAGTCCTTTCATTTGATATATCACACGATACAGTTTGAAAAACTTTTCTTTTTAATTTTCTAGTTTGACCCCCAAAAGAGATCCCCTACTAAAAAAATATTTATTTATGTAACGCGTCCGTGTTTGAGTCACAGAAATCGATATGTGTACCAAATTTCAACAGAATCGGTCCAGAAGATCCGGAGTAAAATGGCTGTGACAGACGGACAGAGAGACAGACAGACAGACACCCGAGTGATCCGTTTTTTACGGATGTTCAGAACCCTGAAAAGTTCGAAACTCTTTATTAAGCGTGTTTATGTAGTATATTTCGCGTCCGTCTTTGAGTCACAGAAGTAGAACGACACACGAGTAATCTTATAAAGGTTCCATTATTTCATACGGACGTTCAGAACCCCACAAAGAAAAAGAATTAAAACCTCGTTGGAAGTCGTGTACTGGTTTGAACGTGGCTTGCCCGATGTTTGGACAGCACTTCAGTTGCAATCCTCGTAGACGATGAACTGATAAATTGACCTTCAAGAGCTTTATGGTCCAGTTGTGAATAAGGGCTGACTTTTTAGATTTGAAGTAGCGATGAATAGGTAAGGCGTTGAAAATTGTTAAAGATGTTTGATGGATTTTTTGGTGGTGTATAAGGGATTTTTAAGGGTATTTAGAAACAAAGCACACAGTACACTCATAGTTTAAAATCATTAAAACCTATTGTTATAAATATCCATAACACAATAATGAATTTGTATAAAATATAATAATTATGTTGTAGCTTAGTAATCAACAATAATTAAATCGAACACAATATTATTAAAACGTTTTTACTCCCATTAAACCCATGTAACTCCCACAAAAAAATTTGTTCATCGGACAATTCGACAATAATAATAATAAATATCAGCGAAACGAGCAGTTTCGCGTGCGAAAGCTCAACAATACAAACAGCAGACCCATTAAGCTGTTCCAAACTACCATTACTAATAACGACTGGTTATATGCAAACGTCTTCGCAATTATTATTCTTGAAGTTTGAATTTAAGAAGATAATGTTACAGGTGCTAGTTTTGAAGTTAGCAACATGGGAATACGATGAGATTATAAAATAACTAGCTGACCCGCGCAACTTCGCCTGCGTCACAATTTTCATGACTACTCAGCTCCTATTGGTCTTAGCGTGATGATATATAGCCTATAGCCTTCCTCGATAAATGGGCTATCTAACACTGAAATAATTTTTCAAATCGGACCAGCAGTTCCCGAGATTAGCGCGTTCAAGCAAACAAAAAAACAAACAAACAAACTCTTCAGCTTTATATATTAGTATAGATGTTAGTTTACCTATTATTTTAGTTAATTAACATTATTTTATTTTCTAAACATTTAGTTATTTAAAAAATAAGTAATATTCTAAGGTGAACTGAAGCTGAACAATCATTCTTAATATTCTTTAAGCTTTGCGTAAAAACGCTGCGACAATTCTACATGCACTCATTTGAATATATGTAATTTAGATTAAAATCAGCAAAAATGTTGGAATCTTTACAATCAGAGTACCACTTTCCTTCATAATTTCAGTTGACAGACATTCACGCTGAACACAGGCCTCCCCCAAGCGTCATCACACACGGACCTGTGTTTCTTGCATCCAGCGAACTCCCGTTGCCTTCACGGCTTCAAGGCTATCATCGGTCCACCTTATGGTAGGTTTTTTAACGCTGCGTGTTCCGGAACGAGTCGCCACTCCAGAACCTTTCAGTCCCATGGGCGATAAATTCTGCAAGCAATGTCCCTTCCCATTGCCACTTCAGTTTGCCAATTCTTCGGTACCTCGATTTTCTTGCGGATCTCTTCATTTCTGGACCCACGTAAGGAAACACCAAGCACAGCCCTTCACATTGCCCTATTGGTGACTTCTAAGCCTTTTAATTAAGCCCATTTGTTTATCTTAATCCCATTCCTACCCTACAAGCAAAACCGCTATCCGCCATGATACAAGTTAGGCTAGAATCAAACAATATTACAGTAACAGTCAATAATTCAATTACTCTGCGGCTAGGTGCAGAGCTTCGACAAAGCACCAATCAGGCTGGATCAATTAACCCTTAAGTAACAATGCCTGTAGCTGGGATATCCAGCGCGTTCGGATCGTGCGAGGGTTATGGCCAAGATGTGTGAAATGTGCCAGATGTGGTACCTATCTTATGTCAATTATTTTGGAATCTTGTTTGAGCAAAGGATAAAATAAAATTTTCAGACCAAGAGTTAAGTTAGTTTAGCTTAGCTTGCATACCCGAGGTTATTAGGGTTCCGAACAAAACATGGAATTCTTATAGGATCACTCAGGTGTCTGTTTGTCTGTCTGTCTGTCCGTCTGTCACAGTCAGTTTTCTCCGGATCCACAGGACCGATTCTGTTGAAATTTAGTACACATATGGACTTCTGTGACCCGAATACGGAAGCGTTACGTAAATTATTAAATTTTTAGTATGGGGGTCACTTTTGGGGGGCAAACCAGAAAATTAAAAAAAAAGTTTTTTGAACAATATTGTGTGGCAGGTCAAATGAAAGGGCTTACTATGAGGGTTTTAGTTATTTTTTTCATAATTTAAAAAATAGATTACAGGAAAACGTATAAGAAATCTATAGTTTTAAAATAAAGTGTTAAAAAAATGAAATTCGTTCGGAACTGGCCAGTTTTTTTTTTCATACTTACACACCTTGCACAGAAGTATGAAAAATTACTTCACCTGATAAATAGGAGGATTTAGTTTTTGAACAACAGAGCTGATTAATAATTATGGAATTGTGGTATTATATTTTGTAACATTGCCTCTTCAGTTTGAATAGAAAAATTTCCAAAAGGGACAAATATTCGTAGTAAGATCTAATCAGTACCCAAGTCGTTAAATGCTGTACGTAATAGACTATTTAATTGGAAAAGATAATAGAGTTTTTAAAGAACAACATCTAGCATCCATCGCGGGTAGCCGATGGATGCGAGACGCACAGGACCGCTCGTTGTGACGACGCTTGGGGCAGGCCTACGAGTATGTCCAGCAGTGGACGTCTTTCGGCTGATATGATGATGATGATGATGATCAAACCTTTAGCGTCACATGCGAGGGAATCGCCGATACCCTGCTCTCGTCGGGTAATCTCCACAAAGCAACAAAAATCATGTATTTTTTTTGTTGCCTTTGTATCAGACTCTAAATTCGACAGAAAAATTCTGTAGACATATCTAGGAGAGCTGGAAACTCCACTCATTCTAAGCTCTATGGTTAAAATATAGTGCCACCCTGAAAGCTTTGCACAATTTGATCGAAATTGAGTTATCTGCGAGGGATTAGCGAGCTGTACTGTAACTTAATTAAAAGTCTGTGATTATAATAACTTTGTAAACAATGATCTAGCTTCTATGACAGACTTTGATGTTGAAGTCTATCGTTAAAGGAAATAGCTATGCTAAAGTTATTAAGTAGTTTTATTTAAATTAAAGGACAGGGTAGAATCTTATCAACTGGGTATTGGGTATCTACTACTATTTTATTTTAATTATGAGACTTTATATTTTATAGAAAGTCCAGCTTTTATAAAATCGAGCTTTAAGTCAAGAGTGAATAGGTTACTTCTAGGCAAGCGTGCTCCATCTTCGACCACATCATCGCTTACCATCAGGTGAGATAGTGGTCAAACGCGTGCCTATAAATAGTAAAAAAAAACAAAAAATCGAGCTTTATAAAAGTCTACGTAAAATCAAAATAAATAAACATAATTTAATCAAATTTAGCTGAGAATTGATCGAACAATCGTTCTAAACGTTCAAGTAATGTTAGTAAATGGTTAGTCCCCCCATAATGCCCACCCACAGCTAAAACTCGTAAGTGATTCACTTCCAAGTTCTTAAGCTGGGAAGAAGAATCTAATCAGTATTGGAGCGAACAGATTACTTCAAGGGCAGCGTGCTCCATCGTCGACCACATCATCGCTTTTTTAATATATTTATTTATGGAATTTTATTCTAAGAAAATGTCAGCCACGTTGAGTTATAACTAAGCGATACCTCTACTCAATTAATATTAATCTAAACTGATTAAGGGCATAAGTAACAAGATCTCATTGACGCGTGAACATTTTACATCATCGCTAACAGTAACAGCCGCACGGGTCGATCTTCAAGGTTAAGCAACGTTTGCCAAGGTTCGTCTGTGGATGGGTGACCAGTTTATAACATACCAAGTTTCCTCCGTGCCTCGGAAAGCACGTTAAGTCGTTGGTCCCGGCTGTCATTTGTAGTTCTTTGACAGTCGTTACGGATTGTCGGAAGCCAGTAAATCTGACTGACCAGGTTCAACCGTGTCATTCAGTTAATGGGCTGTGGAGGTCTGATAGGCAGCCGCTCCACGTAAAATACTATTCTGCTGAATCCGGTTTGACTGGTAGCCGAACCCAATATAGTTGGGAAAAGGCTAGGTAGATGATGCTTTCCATGAAGCGAGAACAATCAGCAACAGGCCTACTCAAACTCAAACTCAAAATATTAATTTCAAATAAACCATTTACAGGCACTTTTGCATTGTCAAGGTCGGTCGGTCCTTAAAGATGAAGCTATTTTCACGTTCCAAAGCGTAGATCTCTATGGAGAAGAAGAACGTGCAAGAAACTCTACGGACACCAATTATTATTAAAACCATTAAAAAAACCGGACAAAACCTACAAATAAATGCATACTAAACTACGGACTGTGACAGATTCTGTTCTATTACAGGACTGTATGATGCTTCAAACGAAGTGCGAAGGGTTATACAAAATCGTTTAAAAGTTTAGAATTTTACGAGGGTGTGATGAAATTATAAGAGTTTTGATTCAGAGGAACCCTAAAACGAATTTGAATATAAATAACTTATCTTAATACTTACATCCAAAACCCAAAGGTCAGACAGAAGACAGACATGATGTTAAACATAATTTTCAATGTAAAGAAAAGAGAGCTTTACAAACTTTAGTTTTATAATAAAAAATCTTAACAGAATTTCGTGTTGCTCGCTGTCTAAAAAATAAGTTCACGTTAAATAAAAATTACGATAGTAAACATTGTTTTAATATCAAAGGTAAACTGATACACTTGGGTACCTTAAACCTACATTATAAATAAAAAAAGTATAAGTTATATTCGAGTTTCAAATTCGTTGAAGATCTTGTCTATTGTACAGTCTATATGCTCTATGGTAAGCTGTCAGTTAGACCTAGCTGACGTAAGCTGTCAGTTAAACCTAACTGACGTAGGCTTACTAATTTTTGCGCCTGCAAACAAAAGGCGTAGGTACGGTATATTTTAGCGGTGAGATAAGCGAGCGTCCGTGTAAGTGATAGAATCGACACTCTATGAACCAAAATCTGCCTGGGCCCCAAGTCTGCTGTTACAATATTGTCAGAATGGTCTATCATTGATCTCATAATGGTTGATTTTGACAAGATTGGAGTGTCAGTGGTTGACCACTGGATATAAAAGCGTCATTATGACCTTCCAGTGGTCAACCACTGACACTCCATTGAAAGAAATGGCATAGAATCTTGTCAAAATCAACCATTATGAAATCAATGATAGACCATTCTGACACGAGGGCCCCAAGTCTGCTATTGTAATAGCAGACTTGGGGCCCTGGTCGTTTCTCAACTATTTTGGAGTCAACTTCCAAGTCTTTTTAGCTGAATACCTACTACCTAATTTTACATGGAGCGCCTGCCTATTTGACTTCCTCAACCCAGTAATTGGGTAACAATCGTGTTACCATTGTTCCCATACCGACTGTCAAAGATGTTCTAATGACAGCCGAGACCAACGGGCTTAATTTGCTTTCCGAGGCACAGAGGAAACTCGGTATACCAATGAAGCGTGGTCGCCCTTCCACGGGCTGACCTCGGTAAGCATTCGAAACCTAAAGTTCGACCTCCGATCACCGCTGATCACCGACGATCGCCGATGATCGCCAACGATCTATCTACCATACATTGTTTAATTTGACATATTAACAGCGTACTATCTACTTTAGCCAGACTTAGCAGTTTCAGTTAATCTTTTTAACTGACTTCATTCACACCTCAATCCGTGACACTGGGTAACAAGACCTGTCAAAGGTTGTGAAAGTAAATTGGTAACTGGCAACACTTGGAGGTGACAGGCAACCTCAATTTAGTCGTAATACCTCAAATATTTTTCTATGAGTTAAAGGCACGCAGCCATATATTATTTATTACTTATTTTGCCATCGGATTTGATTCAAGTAAACTAACTAATCTCGTAACATAATACAAATTTTCTTTACACTGAATAGAGAAATATTTCTATGAAAACTCGATTCTGAAAACGCAAATAGAAACCTTCATACAAAAATTTATTTAAATGTTAACAGAAATAGACTTTTAGACGTTATTTAAATGTTTACAAAGAACTCATCGCTCCGTAATTTAAAATGGACGTCAATTACCGTTTCAAGAAATAGGAATCTATTAAAGCTTAGAAAGTACTTTCAACTGAAATAACTTTTACGTTATAAGAACTAGTTGACACCTACAGCCGGCCAAGTGCGAGTCGAATCGATAATATAATTTTTGTAACATGACAATTTAACACTATAAACTTCTTTTAGGTTTACCTGTAATCTTTAGGTAAAGAAATATTATCTGTTTTTTTTTTCAAAATTTCAGGCTCAGTAGTTTCGGAGATAAGGAGATAAGGAGGAGGAATGATCATTTTATATCAAAAATCTTAAATAACTTCAAAACTGCATTTTTTACAATTTTGGAAAATGTAATCTAAACCCTCATATTAAGCCGGGCTTTCATTTGATATGTCACACGGTACATACAGATAGAAAAACTTTTTTTTTAATTTTCTAGTTTGTCATACTCAAAATTTAATTATTTTCGTTCGTGTTTGGGTCACAGAAATTCATATGTGTACCAAATTTAAACAGAATTGGTCCAGTAGATTCGGAGAAAATTGGCTGTGACAGACGGACAGCCGAGTGATCCTATAAGGACACCGTTTTACGGACGTTCGGAACCCTAATAATTTAAAAAAAATGCATTAATCCCAGGCAAAATGTAGCAAGTAAGCGTCTATCTAAAAAGCTTGTCATCATATTAAAAGCTTTCCTTTTTCTCCCGCCTCGCCGTACCGTGACCTCTGCTGACCTACTTACGACGCAGGCTCGATTTAAAATGATTAATATCCTAATCTCAAGATTGGTGATGAGGCAGAAGAAGATTAGAAATATTTTCCTCCTTAGTGTAGCTAAAAATAACAACTTACAAATAAGTAATTATGTATTTTTTCTTTTCTCGGCAATGATTTTGGGAAATCTGTAGAGATAAAGAAATCTCAGTATAGAAGCTTATATTTCCTTGAGTGTTATTTGGGAAAGTTATTGAAATAGGTATTGTAGAAGTTTTGTAGTATTGTAGAAGGCCTAAAAAAAAATGATTTCGTAAGATGCGTTTTATGTTTTTTTTTTCCGCTAATTCGCATTCGTGACATGTTACGCAAAACCCGTGCATCTATCCGAGCTATTAAGCTATAGCTCATGACACTCAGTGATAAGTCTTTCTACCAGTGTCAGAACTTTCATCATTTTTCGTGAGTGGATTAGTACTTCCAGACATTTTCTATGCGGAATATTTTCGAAAGAGTCACCGCGGCCGTGGAACTCAAAAAGCATTTGGAGGAACACGGATAGGTTTTAATCTGTAAGAGTCTGACTCTCCCTTCCGCTCTGACCAGAGCGGAAGGAGTCATTTGATGATTTCCTATCCTAAAAGGCCTCTTGTTATTGCTTACTAGCGTCCCATCCCGGCGTCACACGGGTGCTAATAATATACACAAAACTTCCTTGTTTATGGCTCTTTATATTCGTGAAAACTGTATTAAAATTCAATCCACCGAAATTTTCCCTCACAATATTTCCAAGACAATAGATTTTAAATATAAATAGTGGGCAATATCTCTCTGTAGTGCTATAAATATTAAATGTTATAGTCAACCCGTTACCAGCGACAAAGTATCCCTCGATGTGACCCCAAGGAGAGAGAGGGTTACCTGTTTCATATACGAAGCCTTAATTTTTTATTACATTATTGGTAAGCCTACCGGATTACTTTATGACGGTTATTTTAGGGTTTACTTTAAGAATTACCTTTAGAACTTAGTGGCTGGACTGTTCATAAAAGTCATTTTAAAATATTATGTTTATTGGTACTTGGCTAAAGTTTGCTCCGCAGTATTTTTTTGTTGATTTGAAAATTAAGATGATTTCGTGGCTAGATTAATCTAGAACTAATTTATCTAGGCAAGCGTGTTTCATCATCGACCACGTTAATGCTTACCATCAAGTGTGATAATGTTCAATAGCGAATTATCAATGCTAAAAAATACCGCCTCGTCGCTCGTTCCTCAATTTTATTATTGTGCCTATCTGACAAATATCACCATATCTTACCTTTCAAAAGTACTTCTAATATCCACTTATTCTAATTAAATACTTATGGCCAAACCTTCCGCAGTCGGACGAACTAAACCAACCGCTCAGCTATTTACTTAGACATTCGTAGCATCTGCTACGCCGTAGCAAATTAACCGTAGACACCGCTATGAGGCGCTACGAGTTCACATCGTACTCTCGAACATTCTACATGATGATACATTTACAGTTTATGAGCCATTTCAGGCAATACCTGAGTAGACTGTAAACATGTGCATTAGACAAACTGAAACATTGTTGTACATAACATCACGCTTGTAATCTTTTAAAGGTTCGGCAGAGGTGCACCTATGTATACTAACAAAAATACATGAATACTCACATTTCTCCAGCCCTTTTAATATGGATCGGTGTTGAATATTTTTTAGAAATCTATCTGACGGAAAAATTAGTTCTTTTTTTTTGTAAAATGCGCTATTGCTTTAAGCACAAGTTTTAGCTGTCTCAGCAATAAACCGAATTACTACACGCTGTCTATTTCTATGAGAAATCACTGATACTCACTGAGCTTCTTGATTTGTACAGAAAGTTTTCACAATGTCATTTCTAGCAGTGTCCGCCAAGACTACTCGCTGTAGTGTGGTTTTAACATTGTAATACTTTACTGCCAATAAATCCTCATAAGCCCCAATACATTGTCCTTCCCCCAAAAGGTGTAAAACAAACAAGGTAAAACGTTTACGATATGGTAAAGACTATAATTTTCTGAAGTTCTGAGTACATGTTTCAGGGGCTTAATAAAACTAGGGTAGGTTAGACCTCCCCTGGGGCTATCCGTTTGACATTCCCTCCGTAATTTCGGGCAATACCCTTGTTCAATGTTCATCGCCTTACGTATAGTGTTTCAATTTAATTTGTGTCGGGTGTGGCTCTTATTGTATTTTTTTGAGAGTGTAAGCGTGTATGTTCTTCTAGCTTTTGCCTACGGTATGGCAGGGCTTCCCAATCTTTCATATACTGCGACACCCTATACATGTTACATTTTTTTACGACGCTCGTGTAAAAAAGATACCCACGTGTAACTCCATTTGGGAAACTAGAAGGTACGTACAATTAATGAGACTGATGAATTTGCTTTTCTGATTAAGATTCACTGAAAAATATTTGTGAAATATGTGCATAAAGTCGATAAGTGTTCGACAAAATATCTATTTTAAACTTAGCTGCAGATCAGATCTTCATCAGAAAAGATCAAGCTTTTAAAAACAGGAAAACATAGTTTTATCTTCTACAATATTAAATCTGAAACGCTGTCATTTTATTTGCCAATTGCAGTATGTGCGTTACATTTCCGTGGCGGTTTGCGACGCCTGTGCGACGCCCCGGGGAGTTACGACGCACAGTTTGGGAACCCCTGGCCTACGGGTTTGCCCGACTGAAAGTCGAAAAAAAAGATTTCGTGAAAAAGTAACCTTTTTCCTAATACAGGCCATGCTTTACCTGTGCTCAAAATATCTTCTAAATCTATTCAGCAGTTGAGGCGTGATTTTTCAACAAACGTTCTAAAATGTACCCCTTTATTCCAAGTCACGTCCAAGTCTAATCCTACTCAAATCATTATGATGATATGCCATAATGTTATGTTATATTAGTCGAGGGCTTTTTTCGTTGCCATAGCGACTGAGTCGAAAGTTGGTCCCTTAAACTGACTTGGAATATAGGCCATCTTTTTTTTTTATGCAGTGTCAGACTCTTACTGACTAAAACCCATCCGTGTTCCTCCTAATGCCTTTTGCGTTCCAGGGTCAGGGTGAATCTTTAAAAAAAAATCCGTAACCCTGGTGGAATATAGGCCTAAGCACTCAAACATACAGACTTTCACATTTTTATAAATACATTGTTGGAAATAGTAATTTTGTGTCTGGTAGATAATTTTATAGAAATCGGTCTCAGATAATCTGATAGAATTGAAAAGGATGGGAAAATAAGGCAACAATAGCCTTGGCTGATTTTACAAAGCTGACAGCGATGTTATTTCAGTAAACGTAAATAAGTCTCTTGCTTGTTGATCGAAATCCTTGAGAGTTGGTGGCAATTTGGAGGGATGAGAACACCAAAATATTTACTTCTCTATAACAAGTAAGCACTTATGGACCGCGAGGCAGGCTCAAATTCTGTCATACATTTCCTCGCGAACGAAAACTTGTGAGATGGTTAAGAGAGCTTTATTATGGACCTCTGTGATCGTCAGCTGCGATTCGGTGGGTGGGTTAAGCAGCGGCAGCCTCCCGAACACGCCGAAAAAAATTTTTTCTGTCGTTTCCTCCCGAATGAAAATAGGTCAGGCCAACCCAATATCTTGCAGGAAACAAAACGTCAGCTGGCTGTAGCTCGGTGGAAAGGTCTTCAGCTGGTCACACGAACCTGTAATTTCTTTTCAAATTTTCAGTAATTTCCTACCGGTTGTATGTTTTGGTGTAATCTCATGCCGTCGAAAGTACTATTTGGGTCAATAGATGGCATTGCAGGTATCTTTTTTACGTAGTAAGTTGATTTCATCTACATTGCCACAAATCAGGTTTATGTGTAAAAGTTATCTTCTTTGGTTTTGTACTTTTTATAGTAATGCGATTGATGCGAGAAACGTAAAAGATGACAGAAAATAAGTACTGTTAATTATCCTACTAATACGGAATTTCTCTTCTTCAAGAAGGGCGACAATGCCCTGCTTAAGAACTATAGGCCCATCTCACTTCTAAGCCATGTCTATAAGCTGTTTTACAGAGTCATCACGAAACGTCTCGCATGCAGGTTTGACGACTTCCAGCCTCCCGAACAAGCCGTATTCCGAAAAGGCTGCAGCACCGTAGACCACATACATACGCTCCGTCAGGTTACCCAGAAGACCGAAGAGTATAATCTGCCCCTCTGCTTAGCGTTTGTGGACTACGAGAAAGCCTTTGATTCGATCGAGACTTAGGCTGTGTTGCAGTCTCTCCAACGGTGCCAGATCGACTATCGGTACATCGAGGTGCTGAAATCGTTGTACAAAAACGCCACTATGTGAGTCTACTTCAGGATCAGACCTCGAAACCTATCGTCATTTCTCCGAAACTGTTTACAGCCGCAATGGAGGATGTCTTCAAGGTTTTGGACTGGAGAAGGCTAGGCATTAATGTCAATGGCGAGTACACCAGTCACCTTCGATTAGCCGACGATATAGTCGTCATGGCTGAGACTGCGGAGGACCTCAGTACAATGCTCGATGACCTCAGTAGGCTTCCAAAAGGGTGGGTCTCAAAATGAACATGGACAAAATCAAGATCATGGTAAATACCCATGTAGCACCCACTCCCATCAAGATCGGAAACTCTACTCTCGAAGTTGTAGACGAGTACTTCTACCTAAGACAAACGGTCCAGTTAGGTAGGGCCAACTTCGAGAAAGAGGTCAACTGTCGAATCCGACTCGGCTGGGCAGCGTTCGGGAAGTTGGGTGGTATCTTCTCCTCCCACATACCACAGTGTCTCAAGACGAAAGTCTATGATCAGTGCGTGTTGCCAGTGATGACATACGGAACTGAAACATGGTCGCTTACAATGGGCCTCATCAGAAGGCTCAAAGTCACTCAAAGGGCAATGGAGAGGGCAATGCTTGGAGTTTCCTTGCGTGATCGAATCAGGAATGATGATATCCGCAAGAGAACCAAGGTCACCGACATAGCCCGAAGGATCGCCAAACTAAAGTGGCAGTGGGCAGGGCACATTGCTCGTAGAACAGATGGTCGATGGGGCTGAAAAGTTCTGGAGTAGCGACCGCGTACCGGAAGACGTAACGTTGGAAGGCCTCCCACAAGGTGGACCGATGCCCTGGTGAAGGTCGCGGGTAGCCGATGGATGCGAGACGCACAGGACCGGTCGTTGTGGCGACGCTTGGGGGAGGCCTATGTCCAGCAGTGGACGTCTTTCGGCTGATATGATGATGATGATGACGGAATTTCTGTACTTCGTCACTTCAAGTTCCACACATTTTTAAACGTACAGGCATACGAAGTCGCGGCGAACGAAAATATTAGAGCAGGAACATAAAAAAGTAAAAAAATAGTAAACAATAATATAAAAAACGTTGCGAAGACTGGGATTCGAACTTACACCAAATCATTCGGAAACCAGTCATTGTATCGACGGGTCAATGAATTCAGTTGGCGTTTGATTTAAATAGCCGATTTTATAATAATTGATGGTTATTGACTGCTTAGCTCCTAGAAGATATAGCGTGATGATTACAATTTCTAAGAATATGTTTTTAAAGGCTAATTTTATGCTAAACTGAAGGAATAATTGAAAGTTGAACAAAACTTGTCGAAAAACGATGATACGTAATTTTAAAATCTTTAAATGTCCATAACTTTTTTTCCGGGCAACAATTTGAATGAAATAAAGACTTAATGTTACTCATAAATAAGCTTAATCTTACTTTGAAAATCCCAACAAAATCTGTTTGGTATTTGCACAGATTAGCGTGAACAGACAGACAGACAAAAAAATAAAAGTGCTCTTTTTGTGTTCTATATAGCTTTTTATTGATGTGTCTTGTGCGAGGTCTCGTTTAAAATCTTGTTTGGTTGAAGTGAAATTAAAATCGTAAAGAAATCGTAGTATACAAATAAAACGTGTTGTCGGGAAAATCATCAACTAACCATTATAACTCACTGTCTTGTAAATCTAAAACTAAATGAACACAACTCTTTTTAAACTATTGCAATGCAGAAGTCAACTTCAAATCTAAACATTCCCAGTTTGCTTACATACATTGTTACAAAGTTTAAATCTACCGCATCCTATCTCACGAAATTCCGCCTAAGTCACTGCCAATTGTACTTGGGAACTGCAATCCCGGACCAAGTTGTAGTGATGTTACACAATCCCGGGGGGAATCGCTTCATATCGTAACAGACGACAAATTCGGACGATTCTAGCGATCATTGTTCCAATATGGCTGCCGATACGTCACTGTCATGGCGTGACCTGCTTTGTAGTGGTTGTGGATTCATTCAAAATATTATTACCTACTACAAGAGACTGACCGAAAAAATTGTTTAGCACGGATTTAAAAGAAAGTAAAATTTTACATGGTCTTCGATTTTGGAAAACGATGAAACTCAAATGTAGTTGGGCAGGACTGCAGGGCAATTTGTTATGGCAAGGCATAGTGATGACAGGCGGAGTGAGGCAATGACTGAGGGGCGGCCGAGTAAAAAAAGGAAGCTTGGCTATCCAGCAGCGAAATTGACAGACGACATTGTTGCCATAGCGGGTAGAAACTGGATGAGGGTGGCGCTGGAGAAGAGAGATACTTGAGATTAAAAAAAAATATGATAATTGTAAAGAAAAACTCACAAAAATATAAACAAAGCTTAAAATACTTGGGCCACCTGGTATACCCTGAAAGACGATTTAGATTTGGAGAGGGACGCGGTTAAAATAGCCCTTTTTAAGGCATATTGCACTGCACTGTACTCGGGGGCCCTGTGGTTCAAATATACCCAAAGGGCTTACAAAGCTCTGCGTATCCAATACAACAATGCGTTCAGGGTGCTGTTGGGACTGCCACGCTTCTGCAGTGGTCGGCGATGTTTGCCAATGCGCGCACTGACAGCTTTGACGCAGTATGGCGTAAGAAATCTGCCTCATTACTTCGTAGGTTGCGTGAACATTATTCTGCACTCGATAGCTGCCCGGGCAGATAGCCCGCTTGTGTGAACATTGGCCGATCGAACGAGGTCTGTTTTAGTTATTAAGTACTAACATAGGC
Organism: Lacanobia wlatinum; assembly: GCA_947578705.1. NCBI lineage: Eukaryota > Metazoa > Arthropoda > Insecta > Lepidoptera > Noctuidae > Lacanobia > Lacanobia wlatinum. Next base: position 8,481,933 of record OX388039.1, on the reverse strand, counting down.
TAATTAATTTTGTTACTAACACATTGGACCGCATTTGTAGTCTAAATAAATAAATTATTATTATTATTAAAGCGCTACAGCCAGAAAAATAACACCCACATTCTAAACCCCAATTTGTCATAATAAACAATTACAAATTACCACTCAATGAATCACGTACTCATTATTCTCCAACACCTATTACAGGGGTACGACAAACAGGAAACTGAATCCCATTACCCACCCCTTACCAACCGTACAATGACCGCGTTCAATCATTTTCGTTCGTTCATTCGTTCATCAACAATGCTCCCCACTCCCCAGTACAAGGGCGATTCATCTCATTATCGGGACGATGGTCCGTGATTACTGGCAACACTGTAACTGACGATGGTCTGTGATTACAGGCAACACTGTAACTAAGCTTTTTATCGAATCACCTTTTTCGCTTGGCTGGTAAATACTGTTAAAGGGTCTATTGTTAAGGTTTCTTTGTGTGTGATCTAGTGAAGTGTAGGCTGGTAGATAAGAATGGTGCTTTTAGTGAGCATTTGAGCAAGCTTTTTAACCTCTGCTCAAGTGAGATCTTAAAGGCTCTTCAATAGGTGATGGTTTGATAACTTATTTTAATGCGGGTTTTGTCATTTGCCGCTCGTATTATGAAAAAAATTGGGGGACTTTGTGAAGCACGTCTGTCAGTGTTTACGCTTTATGCTTAAAACCTGCCGAACGGATTTTCGTACGGTTTTCACAAATGGACGGAGTCGCTTATGACGGAGGTTTAGGTTATTTTATTTCCTCGATTCATGCGTCAGGTAGGGGGCGTGTTGATTAAGGTTGTAATACTAACACTAGTTATAATTTATCATATTACTAATAAATTGGATCCAAATTACCTTAAATAAACGTTTATTTATTTATTTTACTTTATTAAGTAAATTTACTGAAATAGGACGATGATTTTTGAAAATATCGGATAAAATCATGTCCGTTGGAAGCTTTTATAAGCTTTGCTTTCCATTGGAGGCTTGGAGGCTTGCTTGCATGGGTTGTGTATCTAAAATTTATTAATTTGGTAACATTTTTACTAGCTCCTTAGCCTATAAAACTTATGTCTGTAATAGAAGTATTCTTGACTGTTCTTTCTGTAAGTGACAGTGCGGCCCTGCAGTGGCATTAATGGTATATAGTCCGACTAACGAGGCATTCTCCCAGCCAACCTATTCTAAAAGATCCATGAAATCTGCAACACCCTTTTTTTTGTTGGGCAACCTCAAAGGATACTCTTCCGTTATGTCTGACACTACCGATTATACAGTTCCTAAATCAGGGGAACGGGATAAAACTAAATTCACGCGCATCCCCGACTAAAATCTGCTGCACCTATAACAATCTATCTAGAAAAATGGCTACCGATTACCGTGCCACCCAAAATTCTTGTAACCAGGTATAAAAATACATGATATAAATTGTGTGTGTATGATTTATTTTGGTAATATTTCCCTACATATCCCTATCTCAGTGTGATGGAGGGTGTTTCACGATTAAATCTTCGGTATTTTGCTCGCGTATCACCCGGTCCCGGCCTCGAATGAGGACGAAAGAGGATCACCTCGGGTTAGACTAATCTTTGTCCTCATCTGGGTACTTTCTTACGTAACTAAATTAAATATTTCTGCAGCATATAAGTCAGTTTTGCTTTGTAGTGTAGCTTAATTTTTTCATTATGTGATTCTATTGTGTAGTTTTCGCTGGTTTATTTATTTAACAATTTATGTACTATGGGACCAACACCGAAATCGAGAAAAAAAATCGACTCCCCCATACATTTCTGTGCGCATAACTCGACAAAATGTACTGAATAGCTGATTTTTTTTCGCGATTTCGGTATTGGTCACATATTGATGAGTACAATGACCCCTTAAGAGGTATTGCGTTTATTCTGTTACACGTTGTATATAGGGAAAGCTCCACATTCGTGATGAAATTCATATATAGAGGTATATCGATGATCATAAAAGAATCAGATTCTTAACTTAATGACATGCAATTACAGGTGAATACGTAGGTAAACCACCCCTAATCACGGGCGTATATTAAGGGGGTGTTTAGGAGGTCCGGACAACCCCTTGGCATACGACGAAAATAAAAAATCATTAACAAATATCGAACGGATGACACGAATAATTATTCGGTGCCACAAAATATTTGATTACTAGCACTTCGAAAGAGATTAGCGTCCAGAATTCTGCCTTTTCTGTGTGAAGACCTGGCAAAAACTAGTTTAACTTAGTTCATTTTTGGACCCTCCGACCCCCCCTTCCCTTTGTGAAAGCTATAGCTACGCCCGTGCCGGAGTACCTATTTGAAAACTTTTTGAAATGTACTTTTTATGGTGAAAAGGCCTTTAAAATCATGTTACTAATAATCTTCTCAGTTTAATTCTTAAACAAAAACCATCGATTAATCATGAAGCCAGTCAAACACAATCGAAATAATCAACTATCGCGCACAGCATGTACATTCAAATAGAACGAAGTAATTTGAGCTAAAATTAGAACACCCAATCTCTCCTATTGGACTATTCGGGATAAAATGAAGTGAACAATTCGTTTATAAAGGTCAGACAAATAGGTCAGATAAAAGTAGGTAAGAAGTTTCTAATTTTCCAATCATACACTGACTTAAATCTATCCTAGCTACATGCGTATATAATAACTAAACCACGCTCAAAAAAAGCTGGCAGATGACAAACGGATAAAGATAATATAAACTTTTACCGTCGTATTCATAATTTTTTCGCACGGAAAAACATCAAAGTTCATAAAAATATTTTTCCGAGAATATCCAGTTTTTCTTTTTCAGTGAACGTACATATATTACTCGTGCGGCTCCGAGTGCGTAGGTACTTGAGTTTGCTTTATATTTATTTGTGAGCATTACCGCATTACGCAAAATATACGAAGCTTTGCCTCCCTCCCCTCCCCGTCTGAAGGATCACTTGTTACCCCACACGATCCTCTAAATGCCCCACACTAGTAACTTCAAAGTGAATCAAAACTAAAATGAACAAAACGATGAATGAATCTGTTTCTAAATATTCATCATTCCGAAACTCCGGCCACTCCAAAGAATTATTGTCTTACTGACTTTCTTTGAAGTTAATACATAATTAATCGAGGAGACCCGGATAAAAATGTAAAGGCCATTTTTTGTATCAAAACTGGGCCGCGGGAAACTTGGGGCGTCGGTCGGATGACAAGTCATTAATGTTATCTACGGCCAGTCGTCAGTTGCCGCCGAAATCTGACTTAATGACGTCACGTTTCAATGAATATTTTATGAAAATGTTTCCGAGTTGGAAAAAACGGAGATCTGGGTCAATATTTGTCAGTAGAATTTTTAATTTTGCTTTTGAAGCGTGTTTTTACTTTAATGTTATTTTTTATTTTCCTTTATTGGCCTACCAAGTATTGTTTACAGTGTCCTACCAACTATTGTTTACATTGTCCTACCAACTATTGTTTACAGTGTCCTACCAACTATTGTTTACAGTGTCCTACCAACTATTGTTTACAGTGTCCTACCAACTATTGTTAAAAGTGTCCTACCAACTATTGTTTACAGTGTCCTACCAACTATTGTTTATAGTCAAAGTAATATCTACCATTATCTACGGGGCCCGCTAGGGCCAGTGCCTCCCAGCTGCAGCGTTGCGGAATTTGTTCGAAAGAATCATGAAATTTAGTCAGTAAGAGTCTGGCACTTCCTTCTGCTCTGCCCAGAGCGGGAGAGAAGTCATTTGATGATTTCCCATCGTCAAAAAAAACGTAATCTGTAAAAAAAAACACTAACCTTTAGTGTTTTTGAAGTGAAAACTTCTTTAGCGGCGTTGAGCACTTTTTCTGTAATGGGTATAAAATCTTAAACTCGCGTCAGGACACGTGACCTGATCGAAAAAGCGTAAGACGGACTCGCGTCAGGGTCACGTGATGCTGATCGAAAAAGCGTAAGACGGACTCGCGTCAGGGTCACGTGATGCTGATCGAAAAAGCGTAAGATCGAGGGGAAGGGAGAGGAACTAGTATCTCCCACTCTTTCTACCGTGCCTGAGTGTGCTGCTCCGCTTAGGCGGCACAGGGCGCTTGCGCGAATGTCCGTCTGTGTTTATGTACAGCGTGCCACGCGTATCCAAGGATACGAAATTACGGAATTACGAATTTATGGATGAAAGTTGATTTTTCTAAGAGATAAAAATTAATGTAATATATAAATAAATAACGATATAATATTATGAATAATAACATGTAAATTGTCATATTTGTGTACGATAGCGCAATAAATAAACATTGTATTCTACCTCATAAATGATAGTATTTTTGTACTTATAATTAAACACAACGTTAATACTAAAGTTTTCACTTCTGCCGGCACTCCCGGAGTGCTACCGGTGTTTTTTTTTTACAGGTTAGCACAGCATGTCCCGTAAACATATTAGTTGTGCCAAAAGCAAAAAACTTAACCATATAATTAATATGTTCTAACATGTCAAGAAAAGTTAAAAATGTGCGTTGTCTATTTGTTTTAAACTTCTAGTCCCAGATCGAATTTCAATTAAACCCCGAAAGACTTAGACTTTTGAGGCAAGAATTCATCAAATAAGAAGCCGAAGTCGAAGCCCAACTTTCATAATAAACTTCTTACGTGGCAGTACAAATAGAACCTCGTTGGCAAATTGCAAAACTTCACCCAATTTCGAGGCGCAGTATCGCTTCGTCTATTAATTAAATTTTAAAAGAAAAACATTCTTATTAAGAATAACTTTGCACAAAAACAGATTTAATATTTTTTTCTTTCTTCAGTGAAACGTTGCAAGTCTCTTTTGATGGCGTTAATTTAAATTCAAATTTAACAGAACATCGAATGAGTGAAAGGTATAGTGATTTTTTTCTGTTTATACGGTTGGAGATAAATACAATTTATTTATTTAACACTTCAGCACACAAATGTACATAGGCGGACCTAATGCCATAGGCATTCTCTACCAGTCAACCACTACTGCATACTATTGTTAGGTTTTAGTCTTACTTGAGACCGTGAATGAGGACATAAAGACTGTCTATAGTAAAAAGGTATTCAATGTTATTTTGTACTCGATTATTTATTGGAATTTACTTATTGTGCTTGCAATACTAAAACGATTCATGTCACTGTCGTTGGTTTTGGCGGGATTTTGGATAATTTAAAAAAATAAACGTGGTTCTGTCGGCGCTCGTTGAGTGCTAAATAAAATTGTTTAGCAGTAATTAATATTTCGTTTCATAGTTATTTAGTATTCCAACTATTAGTAAAGAAATAAATACTATTCATTGGAGTGAGGAGTTTTATCTCGGACCTAACTTTATCGAACAGCTTCGCTCATGCATATTGTCGTCATAAAAAGTGTGCAATAATGTGTCAATGAAGTAGGTTCGCTTTAGTTCTTTTTATAAAAATAATTAAGCTAAAGAAACTATGACTGTATGTATAAGCATAGGTACAGACTAATAAGCAAAAACCTCCTCAATAAACTACTACTATGGGGTCGGCTCCAAGTCTAACCAGATGAAGCTGAGTAATTATTAATTATATTTATATGTATATATGAAAGAATAAGCGTTTATTTGCACCAAGAATGACGCATACCAAAACAAAAACAAAATTACAGTTTTATGAAAGTTGAAATGTAAATGTAACTCTGTCTGTCTGTTTATTACAACCTTTTCACGTTTTAACGGCTGAACCGATTTGGATGAAACTTAGTACACGGGTAGACCATAGTCTAGATTAGGACATATAATGCTTGTTATTATGGGAGAATGTTCCTTTGGGATATACTCCGAAAATAACGCCGGTGAAGCCACTGACAAAGGCTAGTATTTTCATAAAAACTAGTGTTTATAATAAAACGTCCTCAATAAACCATAAATTATGGACGAAGTCTGAATTAAATCTTATTATTATTATTCCATTTATTTATTTATTTACATATTATTTACATTTTTAAATATTTCTAAAAACATAAAAAAGAACATTTAAAAATACAAAAAATAGTAGCCCATCGGTATCGGGAACAGGGTCCAAGCTACCGGTGGTCAGGGCCCCTGAGAGAGGAACCTCCTAACGATGCGCGCCGTGTCCAGGAGTATTATTGTTATAAATAAAAGATTAAGGTATTTTTACACCATACCTAAATTTTTTACCCACGTTGACTGGAAAACGAGTAGCTAAACCAGTAAGTAACCTTTGAATCGTAGCAGCCTAATAAAAACCTCTTTTGAAACCGTTCATTGAAGCTATAACGTTTACCTTTGGCTGAGCGCCACTCTATGGAAACGCCGGGAACAGACGCCACGATTGACGTCCCTAGCCGTCCCGGGGTCCGGGGCTGTAATTAGTGCTGCGAACTGATTTCCCCGGGACTTACAACTGGTAGTAGAGCGGGAAAACTCAGATTTTGTAATGGTTGTTGCAAGATTTAAAATAGAATTTTCAAAATTAGAACGCAGCAAGAGGTGACGATGACATGCAATAAAAATAAACGTTCAAAACGAGAACTAGAATAAATTTTGTCAGTCAGTTTGTAAGCGACTTCAAAAAAGGAGGAGATTTACAATTCGGTTGTGTTTTTTGTTTATGTTTACTTCATAACTCCGTCATTTATGAACCGATTTGAAAAATTCTTTCGTTTTGGCTTGTAAATCAAATTAGATGGACTTGGACTGGGATGACGGTTTTTTGTCATCCAAATAAACGAAATTGCGTATTTTGCTTTCCTGCGATTTCCAGTGGTGTTGTTAGGTGTGGGGTACCACTAAAAAGTAAAAATTAAAAAACTTTTTACAAAAAAATACAACCGACTAAAAAAAATCAAAACACTACAAAGTAAAAAATAACTTTAATTTCGGAAGTCGGTGTCAAAATACGAAGAAACTACCAAAAACACCGCTGTATTTTTTTGTAAAAAGATTCTTTTTTTCCTGCGGCTTCGCTCGCATTAATAATAATATTCGCAAAAGAATTGCCTTTAACGGTCTCCAGTGGCTCATCTATCTTTGCACTTACAAAAATTTTTTAAAATCGGTCGAGCGATTTGGGCGTCAAAGCGTAACCAACAAATAAACTCACTTTCGCATCAATAATATTAGTGAGGTTTCTAGTCGCAATAATGTGGCTAAATAGAAATTATTTTGTAGTGAGATACATAATAGACTTAGACCAGTGCGTGTTGCCAGTGATGCCTTATGGAACCGAAACATGGTCGCACACAATGGGCTTCATCAGAACGCTTAAAGTCATTCAAAGGGCAACAGGGAGGGCAATGCTTGGAGTTTCCTTGTGGGATCGAATCAGGAATGATGATATCCGCAAGAGAACCAAGATGACCGGCTAGCCCGAAGGATCGCCAAACTGAAGTAGTAGTGGGCAGGGCACATTGCTCGCAGAACGGATGGTCGATGGGGCCAAAAATTTCTTGAGTGGCGGCCACGTACCGGAAGACGCAACGTTGGAAGGCCTCCCACAAGGTGGACCGATGACCTGGTGAGGGTCGCGAGTAGCCGATGGATGTGAGACGCACAGGATCGCTAATTGTGGCGACACTTAGGGGAGGTATATGTCCAGCAGTGGAATTCTTAAGGCTGATATGATGACATACGTAAAGAAAATATTCATAAAATACCTACAGCTTGATCTATTCTGTTCAAGAGAAAAGTTATACCTAAATTATTTACTTTTCTAAAACTGCACGATGTTAATTTTAATAGCATTAACTATGGTTGCCCCTTTGAGCACTAAACTAACAAAACTTCGACTTCAAAGCTAACAAGCTTTCCTCATAATTTATAGTGCAGTATTTCATTAAATTAAACATTAAAATATATTAACAACACTGTTGAAAAACCAAATATACCTAACATCTCATATTTAATGTTAACGCAAAATTATGCAAAGTGAAGTACTGTTTCATTTTTTAATTTTCCTTTTAGATAAATAATTTTATGAATCGAAAAAACCTGTCCATCCGGGGTGGATCCTGGATTGTCCTTTGGAGGGACTTGACATCGCTGCGGGCAGGTTTTAGCAAAGTAAACACTAAAAAAATCACATAACATTTTATTTTGCTTAACGCAATATAAAGCTTTTCCGTTAATTCCTCGTTGATTTCGCTAGGTAGTAGACTACCAAAGATATCTCGGACTTTGGGTGGGGGGGTTAAGTCCCTTAGCCCCCCCCCCCCTTAGCCCGCACCCCCTTAGTGTTTCAGGCGGACGAAGCCGCTGTCAGTAGCTGGTTTTAAAGAACTCTATGGCCAGCACCAGATAAACGTGCTATAATAATAAGATTTATTTCAGACTTAGTCCATAAATGTAGTTAGTAACAATATCTTAGCCTAGTGTTAGTAAGTACATCGATAGCCTAGTGTTAGTAATTTCCCTAAAATCCCTTCGTAGATACTCGAACAATAAATTATGAACCGTTTTTCATTACTAGAAAACGTAAAGGATCAGGATAGAAGTCGATTCAGGACAGCTTTATGTCTTTATTTCTGTTTTTGATATTAAGAAAGTCAGTAAATGTACGTGGGCCAATGGCCGTTATTGTACGGGCATCTGATGTCTAACCATAGTCATTGTTTTATTATAAACTAGTGGCCTGCCCTGGCTTCGCCCGGTTGTATTTTTTTTATCTGACGAAAAAGCGTAAGAGGTTTTCAAGTTGACGCGTATATATTTTTTTATGTATTTTGATAATGCTTTTTTATTGGATAGGGTATACCTCGAAAGTAGTCACATATAATTTGTAAAAAAATCCAACCCTAAGGGTGGGAGAATAGGAGTGATTTATTGTTAACTCACAGATTTTAATGCTGAGTTGTGTAGCATTTTATGTAGGCTTCTCCATGTTAGTAGTAATTAGTTGATTATAGCCACAAAAAAAATATAAAATAAAAACGTTTTAACAAAAAAATTAAACCTCCGAAAAAACTGAAAAGCAAAAAATAATAAACCTTTTTTCAAAAAATAACTTTAATTTCGGAAGTTGGTGTTAAAATACGAAGAGAAACAATCAAAAACACCGACGAGGTTTATTATTTTTTGTTTTTCAGTTTTTTCGGAGGTTTAATTATTTTTAACCAAATTTTCTTTCATTCAAACCTCACCTTGACATTTACAAACACGATAAAAAATAATTATTTAAATTGTTCACGTCGTTCTCAAGTTATGCGCGTACATACATGTCGGCGATTCATTTTTATTTATATACATGTATACCTATGAAAACGTCAGTGAGTGTAATCAATGTAACTAAGGTTGAATAACCAGACGGTACAGCGAAAAACATGTTAACCTTGATAAGCCATTTTAACCTTAAATTTTCTCGAAAATAAGTCGATGTAGGCATAATGAAGGTGAATTAGACTAATTGAATGTTCGAGGATCGTGTCTCGCTTAGGAGGAGAGGAGCGGAGAACTAGTTTAAAAATTCATACAAAACCAGGAAGCGGATTGTGAGCGCGCAGTGGGAAAAGGGAGCGGGGAAGCGGAGCGGGGAAGCGGTAAAAAATACCCGGCCGCGCACTCAAATTCTCGTCGTGTGAACTCGGGTTAGCTCCGCACAGTCCGCAACTCCGCTCCGCAACCTCGCTCCGCTGCCTCACTTCGCGTCAATGGTCCAGTGGACAGGCAGCCTTACTCCGTTTCTCCGCTCTGCTGCCTCGCTTCGTGTCATCTGGGTTGATACATTTTTTATTTATCACGTTATTAATTAAATTTAAGGTACTGTGGGAGCTGACCTCTTTCATTAGGACCTCAATGGAAAATAGAAATACTAATTTGAATTATGCTAGAATGAGATAGGAGACTGTCATAGGCGGTCATAGGCGTGTTCCGTACCCAACGGAACCCTATTACTAAGCCTCCGCTGTTCGTCTGTCCGTCCGTCCGTCTGTCTGTCAGCGGGCTCTCAAGAAACGTAATAGGTAGACAGCTGAAATTTTCACCGATTGTGTATATCTATTACCGCTATAACAACAAAAAATAAAAATTAAGGTTTACGGAACCCTTCGTGTGCGAGTCCGACTCGCACTTGTCCGGTTTTTGGTTTATCAAATCAATATAAATTCGCGCGCGTCACTTGACGTGACGTGAACGCAGATGTGGCGTCACACAAAATTTCAACGCGTCTTTTTTAGGGTTCCGAATCTAAAGTGTAACCAACGGAACCCTATTACTAAGCCTCCGCTGTCCGGCCGTTCGTCCGTCCGTCCGTCCGTCTGTCTGTCAGTGGGCTCTATCTCAAGAACCGTAATAGGTAGACAGTTAAAAAAATTAACAGATTATGTATAGGGAGTGTGCAGAAACTATAGGTGGCAGAACAGATTAAGTATCAATGTCAAGTATTTATAAGGAAAAATATTGCGAATTGACAACACTAGATGGCACAGTCTACTTAGTGAATGTTTCCCTAAAGTGACCGTGTAAGAGCTTTAGGTGGCAGCACAGATGTGTCAAATTCAAGTTTTTATAAGAAAAAGTTCCGAATTTTTAACACCAGATGGCAGTCTTAGCCTTTCACGTTCCCTATTTCGATTACCACTATAACAACAAATAATAAAAATTAAGGTTTATGGTACGCAACCCTACGTGTGCGAGTCCGACTCAGAATTGGCCGGTTTTTTTGTTTATGTGACAAAAGCAAAAAGGAATGCGTCCAATATGTGTTGTGTGACCAAACATTTATTTTAGGAATGTACCCTATCACTAAGATTTTGTCACTGACCATCTTCTTCTCTTTCACTCTGACCTTCAGTTGAGTAGCAGGGGTTAGTTTTTACTAAGAAATATCCACGTCAGCTACCCGCGGGAAAAAAACTAATGAGATATACCAGTCGTATCGCAAATCTGTAGGTTAATTAAAATATTATTATTATTTCGTCTATTTATTTTTATATACATATATTTTACATTTTTAAATATATCTTAAAAAAAAAACATTAAAAAATACATTTAAAAATATAAAAAATAGTAGTCCGCCGGTGTCGGGAGCAGGGTCCAAGGTACCGGTGGTTAGGGCTCCAGAGAAAGGAACCTCCTCACAATACGAGCCGTATCGAGGAGTACTGCCTTCTGTATCAGGCCCTTTATCCAACCGCGTAACGCCAGCTTCATTATTATTATTATTAATTTCAAATCGTTTAATATTACACCAGACTATGCTTTAAATCAGTTGTATCGGCAAAATGATACTGACTTCATGCTTTAAATCTCTTGTATTGACAAACATCACTGCAATTTTATTCTACGTAGCCGCACCAAAAATCAATTAAACCATTGACTCCAATTTTTTTGCGAGCTTTCTATGTAGCCGTCATATTCTAAAAGCCCGCTGCAGCGAGTTGGCGTGACACGCTGACACGTCACATTTCAATCTCGTGTCACGCGTCACACTGTAGGCTCGCTTTTGGACAGGATTTAGTGCAATTTGTGAACCGTATATTTTGTTATTTTAGTTTCTAAAATGTTAGCAGGATTGGAGTAAAGATTTTGTTTATATGAGAATTGGCTTAACAAATAAATCAATTAGTGAATAAAAGGCGCACTTTAATTACAAGAATTAAGTAGATCCTAGTAAATAGGTGTAGGGTTTTTAACGTAAACAAAGTGTTTGCTTACCGTGACTTATGTCTGACATCTATCTCTCGCTTCACGCTGTAACCTCAAGATTTCAATGTCACATTGTAGCCTAGTGACACCACGGTTATTTTGCAGTAATATAATAAGTTTTACACAACAAGTACATTCGAAAATTTTCGAATGCGATGTCTAACGCTGCACCAATTAAGCTTGTTCGTAAATTTCACGTATTCGCATAACAGTGGCCTTGACACATGTCAATCTCTCTTGTCACGCTGTCATCTCTATATGCAAGAGATTGTCACGACACATGTCAAGGTGCGTCACGTATTTTAAAGAGCTTTTAGTAAGCAGCTTATGATTGTAAACTGTGTTCAGAAAACAAGTTTAGGGGTATGTAAATAGTTGTGATAAGGAATAATAATTGTTTAACAGAATATATTAGTGAAGTTCGGAACAATTCATGTCTCTCCCTGTTTGTTATTACTGGGACTATGTATTTTCAATAGTAATCAGTCATTTAAACGCAGAGCTGTTTCCAAGTGCCGATTTTTTTCGAGGTCAATCACTTTTTTCTGAACAACAACTATGATGGTTCAACGTTTTTTCTATCCAAAACCGAACCGCAATTATTCTATAAAATGAAATGAATTGACGTGTTTGTTTGTACTTAAAATATGTCATAATTAATACGATATTGTCGTATTATAAATACGAAAGTGAATTTATTCGTAAAATAATAAACCAAAATAAATGTCCATTCGTCCAAAGTGCCAATGTTGTCTTTACACATCAATTTAACTTTTCTTTTTAAAAGAAAATTGCCTGATGCAAAGTCACAGGCTCCCGGGGCAGATCCCCTGTGTGATTGAGGTTAAAATAACGTATTTACTCGAACTACTTGAGTCCTCTGGGACTTGGCATCAGTCATCTGAAGGGACAGGGTTGTCCGTCAAACTTTGTAGTTTTCCAGAATTTATTGTTTTAAATTTGGGCTTCGTAATTATAATGTTTATTTAAATGCTTTATAATTTGTATGCATGCTAGTTCTGTGTCAGTAAATATTTTTTCTGTATTTTTCATCCCACCGGCCCCCTTCTACCTTTGGACATCCAGACTGCAAGTTACCATCCCTACCTTGTTGCTATTCCACCAATTTGCACTAAGCTTTTCAAAACATCATTTATATTGCGCACAGCAAAAAAGTGGAACTCTCTGCCTGCGTCTGTGTTTCCGAACGCTTACAACCCTAATCTTTTCAAAGTTAGAGTGAAGAGGCTCCTTCTGGGTAAGCTCGCTCCATCGTAGACTTTGTCTTTGTCATTTGAGATTTTATTTAAAATAAAAAATAAAAATTCTTTACATGAATAATGAATGCATGTGAAGACGAAACGTAAGACGCAAAATAGACGTAATTTCCACAAGAAAATAGTGACGTAGATAAGCACATATAGGTACCTACAATGTCTTTAAAAAACACTCGATTGGTTTTGCTAATTAATTAAATAATCTCTACTGTTCTTCTCTTTGGCCCACAATACGTACAAGATCTCAAAGAATACTAACGCAACTTCTTCCACAATTTATTAAAACGTAGAAATATCAAAAAGAACATGTAAGGTGTAACACCCCTGACGTAGTTCTGTGAGCCCAATGTGACGCGACATGGGATGCACCGTGACGTGATCGATACACCCTGGCAGGCCCATGGGGGTCCCATGGAAACTGGCAGGCGGAGATTAAATCAGGGAGGGCTATTGTTTCGGTTATGAATGTAGTATGCCTAGATTTAGGTGTTCGGGACACAATGGTTAGGCAATTTATGTTTGAAATGATAACACGTTAATATAGCTGACAGCCTTTGTATAGTATCGCAACAAGAAGTCTTATACATATTTTATTTTATGTCTGTACTTCTAGTCAGATGGTCCTTCGAGCCGGATCGTTTTTCTCAGTCGCTAAAAAACAGTAAACGTTATATGATACTCAGTGAAGTAGGCGTTCATAAACCAATATTAAAGTTACATGTAAGTCTGTAAGTCGGTCAGGTGGACCTGGTGAGGGTCACGGGTAGGTAGCCGATGGATTCGAGACGCACAGGACCGGTTGTTGTGGCGACACTTGGGGAGGCCTATGTCCAGCAGTGGACGTCTTTCGGCTGATATGATGATGATGATGATGTAAGTCTGCTCACCGATCACGAACTTACATAGTTTCAATCATTCTGATCTTATTGGAGCTAAGTTTGCTTAACAAGCAGTAAGAACTTGATTACTTCACCACAAACAATAAAAAAAGAAAACTCAATATTGATTAAGTCAACTTGAGAAAGAAAACCTAATATAATATAAGAAGAAAAAAAATAAAGAAAGAAAGAAAGAAAAAGCGTCCATAACGTGGCGCAGCGTGGCGTAGCGTAGCGTGCGCGAATATAGTTCTTTAAACTACGCTTGAAGGGAAATAAGTAAATAATATAATCATTCAACGTTCAGTCACTTTACATAAGACACCTTTTTAGACATTCTACTTAAGTACATAACTACCCAGTGCATATATCGTATCCTTAACCAGAAAATGCATGCCCATAAACTCCTCACTAAATTCAACCAAATTGAATGAATGTGTGCTACATTCATTCACACAGAATAGATTGTGCTAGGATTTGAAACCGAGCGGCATTCGGCACAAACACCGCAGATGTTTGAGATATCTGAGCCCAACATTCTATCGCCCGCTTATACGGGCAACTTAAGTTGGCCAACTGTGGCTACGTATCAAGTGTTGTTCATTATTGAGTGAGTTTGCGATCTAGGTCAAAAGAAAAGCCGAAAAATTAAAGTCAATATGCAGAAAATTTACCTATAACAGGAAAGGTGGCGTTATTGCATAGCCCGCAACTGCCGCCTACCCCCTACGAAATCCTTAACCTAACTCAATCTGCTTTTTGTGGTGGATGATACTATAATACCAGGTATTTTTTAAAGCATACATATATATTAGGAAAATTCATTATATAAAAAAATAAGAAGTCAATAACGTGACAGTTGACAGGGGCCAGTGACATGTAAGATTAAGAATTCCAATCCTTAAAAAAATTGTTCAGATTTGTTTTTAATTCCCTTACGAGCAACAACTTGCTACACTTATGTTTGTCGAATTTTCTGCCGCCAAGCAGTTGCTGCTAAAGTTGCCCGTCCATAAAGCCCCACGGAAAGACTAGCTGTGTCTCTGGGGGTTACACACGGGCAACAAAGATGGTGATTAAATCACGGAGCAGGGTGTAGTACCAATAGGTGCTGGAAGAGGATTATTATTTCCTGTAGACGGTGGCGTATACATGTCTCTGTTTGCTAGGTTATTGTCGGATCGATGTATCGTGTGGCTTGTGTTATTGTGTTCTGTCCGCAGTTCTGTCAGTACCTATGATACTTTTACTAGAGGTACTTAACTATTTTTGTTGATGATAAAGGATAGGGTTAGTAAGGTCTTCTTGGTACTTAAAATCAGTTTTTATACCAAGCACTTTTTTACACTACTCACTCATCTGCCTAGCGTTTTCCCAACTACATTGAGGTCGACTTCCAGTCAAACCGGATTCGGCTGAATACCAGTATTTTATGTGGAGCGGCTGCCTACCAGACCTCCACAACCCATTAACTGGGTAATACGGCAGTTCTTGGCAAGACTGGTGTCAGATTTTCTGGCTTCTGACAATCTTTAACGAATGCCAAAGATCTACAAATGACAGCCGGGACCAACGGCTTAGCGTGCTTTCCAAGGCACGGAGGAATCTCGATATGTTAAGATGGTCACCCATCCACAGACCGACCTTGGCAAGCGTTGCTTAACCTTAAAGATCGATCCGTGCGACTAGTATTCTTTTAGCCACGAGTTCGTCCTTTTTCACTACTTACTGCTGACTTGTTTTGAGTAAATTTTCGTTGTATAATTTTTAACCGACGTAATCATTGTGGTTTATAACTGTGAAATACACGTTTAGTTTATTAACTTTCCCCTGGTTTTTCAAATATCGAAAAACGTCAGTAAAAGTGCATTAGATTGATGATATTGTCCAAGTCGAGGAAAAGACCTAGGTTAAGACACTCGGAACTGGAAAAATGGTAGGAGAAAGGGAAGCCAATACCTACCCAGTAATAAGTAATTTCGGGTTTTAAGGATATGTTGATGAGACTGACAACCAAATACTTAAAATTTTTCGAATGACACACCAAAATAAATAAGAAATGGAATCATTATTAAGAGGAAACATGGACGGCGAGACTTTGTATGTAAAAAGTCATACTTCGAGGTTTGGCTCTCGACTGTTTTCTCCTCCAATATTTGACCGATTTAAGAAATGTTTCACAAACTGAATAAGAAGGATGTATTTGTGTCCCTATTTTTTCCTTTTTTGAATAAATAATAGTTGCCAAATTTGTACACTAGGGCTCTGTTGACAGCGATTTATCAGACAATTTTGAGCATTTTGTGAGGGCTCTAGTGCTTATACGTTTAATAAATCATCAAAAAGGAAAACATAGAGACACAGTATATATCCTTCTTATTCGTTCCTCTTAATCGTATGTCTTCTCTGTAGTTTTCTTTCTTTCGGATATTTTCTCCATAATAACAAACAACAAACTAAAATAACCCAGCACGGCTAAAATCCACGATAAAGGAGCAGTAACGCGCCATAGGATCGTAAACGGACCGCGGGAGAGCGACGAAACTGTTTCTACATAACAATCAATTTGTAAGGAAACATACCACTTATTTGTGATTCTGATCAGCGGGGGTCCGCTTCAGTAGTGGTACAGCTACTGGTGCAGTTTTCTAGGAAGGTTGTTCTGCTTTATCTATATCTGCCACCAAGCTGCATTGCGTGAATAGAATAGAATAGAATACTCTTTATTATGTACACCATATAAGTTACAGAAAAAAATAGATGAAGAAAACATTACATAGGGTGACACAATGGGCGGCCTCATCGCTAAAAGCGATCTTTTAAAGACAACCTTTGACCGTGAGCAACATCGATACCAGTATAATTATAGGGATAAGAAAATTTTTAGCTTTGTGTCTTACCTACATAACAATTCATCATCATCATCATCATATCAGCCGAAAGACGTCCACTGCTGGACGTAGGCCTCCCCCAAGCGTCGCCACAATAACTGGTCTTGTGCGTCTCGCATCCATCGACTATACGCGATCATCGGTCCACCTTGTGGGAGGCCTTTCAACGCTGCTTCCGGAAGATAACAATTGACTATAAATAAATGATTTACAAGTACAACATTAGAGATAAGAAATCGTCGAGGACGAATCCTACTTATTTTTATACCACATTCCCATTCACATCTGGGTCGCTATCTGTCAAAAAAACCGCAATTTTAAGGTTCCGTAACCGATGGGTAACCAACGAAACCCTATTACTAAGCCTCCGCTGTCTGTCCGTTTGTCTTTCAGCGGGCTTTATCTCTAGAACCGTAATAGGTAGACAGTTCAAATTTACACAGTGTGTATTTCTATTGCTCTATAACAACAAATCATAAAAATTAAATTAAATTATTTATTTTCGGCTCATGGTACAGAACATTTCGTGTGAGAGCCCGACTCGCATTTGGCCGGTTTTCATATATTTTTGACGGATTGCGACTAACTGAGATGCGAGCGGGGCACGTTATTTGAAAATTAGTAGAATTGGCAGGACAATTTTTAATTCAATTTTAAAATGAAAAAGTTATTTAAGAAAAAAAAAAGAGAAGAAGAAATAAAAGAAATACAAACTCACAATTAAATAAAAAATGAAAAAAATTATACATACATTCAAACTTGATGATAATCTCGACTCTTCTGGTATGGTAGATGCCTTGCCACACAATGACATATCACACTCATCACTAATACATAGTAAGTATAGATAATGTTGCCATGTCAGTAGATTGCACTCGAGTGAAGCATGGGCGGGTGGCTCATCATGTATAGTTGTGCCCAACTAGGTTTTGCCCGCGACTTCGTACGCGCATAGCCCGTTTTTTTCCGGAGTACTTTCGGGGAACCCTCTCTTATTGCTCCCCTACACTCTCCAAGGAACCTTCAAGACAAATACTTGACAAAAGCATTCTACGACCAGTAGTTTCGGCTGTGCGTTGTCTGTCAGTCACTCATCGGTAACGGAAGAATTTTACATATTAGGATGTAGGGGAAACTATTCAGAGTTTCAGGGTTGGAAAAGAGTTTTAATCCAACTGCTCTTGAGGAGGGTTATGTTATTTTTTATTTGTGATGGGTTTCCTCTTGACTCTAGTCTAGGTCAGAGGTGACAGAGACAAAGTCGACGATGGAGCGAGCTTACCCAGAAGGAGCCTGTTCACTCTAACTTTGAAGAGATTAGGGTAGAAAGCGTTTGGAAGCACAGACGCAGGCAGACAGTTCCACTCCTTTGATGTGCGCATTATAAAAGACATTTGGAAACGTTTAGTGCGAATTGGTGGAATAGCAACAAGGTAGGGATGGTAAGATGCAGTGCGTCTGTATGTTTACATTACAAGTGTATGTTTCTTTATACTTACTTGACTCTAGTCCAGATCAGAGATGACAGAGACAAAGTCTACGATGGATCGACCTAACCCAGAAGGAGCCTGTGCACTCTAACTTTGAAGAGATTAGTTTGCCGAGAAACATTAAGAAAATAGTTGTACTGTGACTGTATGTCCATTACAGCGGAGCAAAGAAACGGAGATGGTATTGCATAAAATCGTCCCAAAGTCAAAGTCAAAGTATTATATGCAAATAAATATGGTTACAAAAGTTCTTGCAATAGTCGTATGGTAGCTTAACATATTCAATCATAACATAATGACATGCAAATTTTGGTACAGGTACAATTAAATCTGACATTTAAACTGAAGGAATTCTTTTGTATTATAGAGAGGATTCTCAATAAACCACCTGTGTAAAGCCCTTTTAAAGCGGACCATTAGAAGTTCTTTAATTTGGATAGGAACCTTGTTAACAATTGTAACAATTTATTATTTTTAAAAGAGTGTCCGTGGAGTTTCTTGCACGTTCTTCTCCATAGAGATCTATGCTTTGGAACGTGCAAATAGCTTCATCTTTTTGGACCGACCGACATTGACAATTCAAAAGTGCCTGTAAATGGTTTACTTGAAAGAAATATTTCGAGTTTTGAGTTTTTGAGTTATATATTTTACACACACACACAGCGAAATTTTCCTCACATGGTGTTATTTTAATTCTATTGATTAAAATTTTTCCGTTTCTCCGTTCCGCTGCCTCGCTCCGCTGTAATGAACAGGCATCCATATGCTTGTTTGGAATACTCTTTCTCAGAGTTTTATTTTGGATGGTCGTAAGTTTTACAAACCCTTTTTCTTGAATACTCAAATATATTGAGAAATACTGTTATGTTATTCTGTAACTGAACGTAGTTTCCTCGGGTACACTACATTAATACGAAAAACTTTATTCCGACAGTCACAAATACGAATTTCAAAATACCGATTTTCATAATTCCGAATGGTTCAAAATTCCTAATTTAACAACTTCGATTTATCATTAATCCTTTTTTTATAATTCCGACATATAGTTTTCCTAATGTTTATAATTACTATTCTTAAAATACCGAGTTTCAATAGATCAAATAACAATAAGTCCGACTTAATGATAATTCGAAACATCAAAAATACGAATTCCGATTATTAAAATACCTATTAATCAGAATTCCGAAAAAAAAATGCTTTGTAAAACTGAATAGCAATACAAATAAACAGAATTGGTCGTCAGAACAAAGTTTATTATTATTATGTTTAGTATAAGGAGGTATAATTAAAAAACAAATGACAGATGCAAGCTGCATGCAAGCAAACATGCAAGCAAGCATACAAACTAGCATGCAGCATGCAATCAAGCAAGCATGCAGCATGCAAGCAAGTAAACATGTAAGCAAGCATACAGGCAAGCATGCCAGCAAGCATGCAGGCAAGCATGCAAGCAAGCATTCAAGCAAGCATGCAGCATGCAAGCAAGCATGCATTATGCAAGCAAGCACGCAGTATGCAGCAGGTATGGTTTCTGTCACGGTTCCGGCGCTGCGGGGCTCCGGCGGTCCCCCGCGAACTTACCTCCTCTGCCTCGCCCCTCCACGCCTACGCGGGCTTAAATTACACTCTAGGGGTAGGGCAGACAAGACAACGTAGAGTCGGTTTTACAGCGATTCGTTTCTGTCACTTACGTTTTTAGCAACTTATTGACTGTTTAAAACAATATTTTAATTTCAGGTTCAAAATGCTTAAAAATATTCGTTAGGTATATTAAACAGTAGGTCTTCAGACCGTAGTTATTTCGAAAATATTTAAAATATCTTTGGATATTACAATATGTAACTAACTGAATATTATACTGATTGAACCTAAATCAATATCTTAATTTTAGCAGTTTATTCGAAGTATTGAAAATCGGAATGTCGTTTTTCGGACCGAAAACCCATCGAGCATCTGATTCTTCGGACGTATGAAAATCGGAAAACAAACAAATCGCATTTATGACTTTCGGTCAAATAAGTTTCGTGATTTATAATAATAGAGATTTATAATAATAGAGGTATTATGAAATTCGGACTTTTGAAAATCGGAATATCGAAATTCGGAATAAAATATTTCGGAGTATTTGGGTGTTCCCAGATTCCTCCTCATTTGTACAATGTTTATTTCTCCTCTTAGTGACTGTCTACACTGCCGAGGAATGTAAGGAAAACTACCTACCATATATTATAGCACACGTGCATGGGCCGATGTAATTAACAAGCCACTTGGGCTACTCTACTTAAGCCTTTCAAGATCTTCACTTACGTACTTAGGAGGTAAAGTGTATTTAAAAATATACTCGAACGTAGAAAATCGTAATTATTAAAAAATAATCTGCTTCTGTATTATGTACTAGCTGACCTGTGCCCACTTCGGGTTAATATATAGCCTACGACACTCACAAATAACGTGGTTTTCTATTGGTAAAAGAATTTTCAAAATTGGTTCAGTAGATCCAGAGATTACCCCCTACAACCTCACAAGTTCGCAACATCACAAACTCACAAACTTGACCTCTTTATGATATTAGTACCTATAGAAGTATATCTGCCTAGATTGTAGACCTATGCTGGGGTCGACTTCTATTCTAAACGGATGTAGCTGGGTATCAGTACTTAACATGACTCTAGTCTAGGTCAGAGATGACAGAGACAAAGTCGACGATGGAGGGAGCTTACCCAGAAGAAGCTGGTGGTATGCGTTTTGGAAACAGACGCAGGCAGAGTTCCACTCCTTTGCTCTGCGCATTATAAAAGACGTTTGGAGGGTCACCTATCCTCAGACCGACGTCGGCAAGCGTTGTTTAACCTCAAAGACCGATTTGTGCGACTGTTATTATTAAAAAAAAAACTGGCCAAGTGCGAGTCGGACTCGCGTGCAAAGGGTTCCGACCGAATTTCATTTTTTTTTAACATGTTGTTTTAACACTTCAGACTTCTTATAGGTTTTTAAAACTCTCACTGTAAGCCCTTTCATTTGATATGTCACACAATATTGTTCAAAAAACTTTTTTTTGTAATTTTCTAGTTGAGACCCCCAAAAGTGACACCCATACTAAAAATTTAATGATTTACGTAACTCCATATGAGTACCAAATTTCAACAGAATCGGTCCGATGGATCCGGAGAAAACTGGCTGTGACAGACGGACAGATAGACAGACACCCGAGTGATCCTATAAGGGTTCCGTTTTTTGTTCGGAACCCTAAAAAACTACTTCTATAACATATTAAAGTATTATGCAAGGCCTAATAAAGTGTTTGGGACACACAAAAGTCCATATGTGTACCAAATTTCAACAGAATCGGTCCAGTGGATCTGGAGAAAACTGGCTGTGACAGACGGACAGACAGACAGACACCCGAGTGATCCTATAAGGGTTCCGTTTTTTGTTCGGAGCCCTAAAAAACTACTTCTATCACATAATAAAGTTTTATGCAAGGCCTAATAAATACTATGACTGTCTAAAAAAATGCTGCAGCAAGCACGGTAGAAGAAGGGATACCTAGACCATAAAGCTTTTAAAACGATTGCTTTATCTAAAACGAGCACTAAGAGGTTGCGGACGAAAAGATGCGGGTTAGGGTGCCTATAGTCTTTGAGGATAGTCCTGGTTGGGGTTGATAACACGTTGCTTTGGTTGCTTTAAAATATAGTGCACTTACTATTTCTTTTGTAACAAATTTTCTACCATTTCAGATTTAGAAAATTGCATGAAAAAATGTGGCTATTGTTTTTGGGCGTATTTTTCTAAGGATTTAGGCACAGGCCAGTCACTGTAAACAATTTAAACGTGTCTCTTAAAATTGTTAACATTTTTAACAGCAGTGTTGAACTACCATTAGGATAGATATCTTAGATATCAACAGTTTATAAAACCAAACAGACAGGCATACTAAATCAGGTATTTTGGAAGCTAAGATAGATTAGATCACAAAATACCTCAAATCATCAAATCACTTACCCCGCTCCGGGTGGCTAAAATCCACCCGTGATCCTTATAATTGACTGGCGCAGTATCTCTAAATGTTTACCGATAATGTGAATATATGTATCCTCAACCTCACACATTTAAGAGGAAATGTTGGCGACGAGACTTTTGTAAAAAGTCATAATTCGAGGTGTGGCTCTCGACTGTTTCCTCCTCCAATATTGGACCGATTTAAGAGATATTCACAAACGAAATAAGAAGGATATATGCTGTGTATATGTTTTCCTTTTTGATAATTTATTAACCGTATAAGCACTAGAACTCTCACAAAATGCTCCAAATTGTCCGATAAATCGCTGTCAAAAGAGCCCTAGTGTAAAAATATGGCAACTATTAATAAAAAAAGGAAAACATAGAGACACAGTATACATCCTTCTTATTCAGTTTGTGAAATATCTTTTATATCGGTCCAATATTGGAGGAGAAAACAGTCGAGAGCCAAACCTCGAATTAAGACTTTTTACATACAAAGTCTCGCCGCCAGCATTGCCTCTTAACAATTTAGCAGTACACAGTAACTTGTCAAATTGTCATGTATCAGCGTACAACACAAGATTGATTAGACCAGACACTTCTCATCTTCACTAACTACAGTCACTCTCCTTAATAACTCATTGACACTTGATAATATTTTACCATTTGACGCCAACTTGATCAAATATTATTTAGATAACGATTTCGCGTCATCTAAATAATCTATTTATGTTTAAGTTATTGGGTAATTTTGTTATCTCGGAGTTTGAACGTTAAATATTAATGAGTACTTCTAATTTGAGTATTCAACGTTTATTCGTCTTAATTTCATGAAAATTCAAGATAAAGCTAATGATGTCATCCTAATTGGTATTTGAAATCTGAAAGTTAGTTCGTTTTAACCGACTTCAAAAAATAGGAGGTTCACAATTCGGTTGTATTTTTTTTATATTTGTTACCTCATAACTCCGTCATTAATGAACCGATTTAAAAAAAACTTGTTTTATGTGAAAAGATATACTTTCCGTTTGGTCCCATAGAAATTTCATCAAAATCAGTTTAATGTTTTGGCTTTTAAATCAAAATAGCTGGAATTCGTTTAATTGGATGACGTATTTTGTTTGTCATTCAAATAAACGAAATTGCGTGTTTTGCTTTCCTGCGACTTTTCAGTGGTCTTGTTAGGTGTAAGGTACCTAAAAACTGAAAAATAAATTTAATTTTGGAAGTTGGTGTTAAATTACGAAGAAACAACCAAAAACACCGACTTCCGAAATTAAATTTATTTAATACTTTGTAGTGTTTTTTTTTTTATTTGGAAGTAAGTTGTATTTTTTTGTAAAAAAGTATTTTTGTTTGTAACGCTTTTTAGTCCAAATCGCCGAACCGATTTTGATGAATTTTGAAACAGAGTTAGACGGGGACTTCTCACATTAATTATTAAGACTACAAAAAATTGTAAAAAAACTACTTTACTTAACTTGATAACCCATTAGAGTTTGGTGCAAAATATGTTTTGACTTTTCAATATACGACACAGTTAAAATAGTACCAAAATACAACAGCGATGATAAAAATAACTCACAGAGTTTTATATACAGATCTTGGCTATTTACAGGCCTATGTAGAGTACATTTTCTTTCATACCGGTGCGAAAGAAGCTTGAAGTGCCTTTTATTTATTCATATCAGCTGACCCGCACAACTTCGTCTGCGTCACATTTTTCATGAATGCTCCGCTCCTATTGGTCATAGCGTGATGTATATAACCAACCTCTATAAATGAGCTATCCAACACTAAAAGATTTTTCAATTCGAATCAGCAGTTCTTGAGATTAGCGCGTTCAACAAAACCCGTTTTGAGTTGCAACTGTATTCTTCCAAAGCATCTAAGTATTTTCGCAAAACGTTGATCAGCGTAAGCGATCGCCTCAAGACGATATTTACCAAATTGTCGGTCTCGCGTGGCTCTGGTTACCTGGGTAGATACGAAGTAACATTGTGTGCATTTTGACTGAAAACAAGCTTAAATATGTACCTTCAGAGATTGTTTCTATATAGAGCCTTTCAGAAGTACGTCAAATTAAACGAGAGATGATGCTGGGATGTTGTTTTTGTTAAAAAACGACTAAAACATACAAACACACAATTTTTAAAGCAGTCTGATGCAGTTGATGGCATCTAATATGTGATTAAATTAAGATAAATGCCACCTTGCTATGCAACACCATACACTGCGATCACCAACCCGCCTGCCAAACGTGGCGATTATGGCAAACCCCCCATTTTGGGGGAGGCCTATGTCCAGCAGTGGACGTCTTTAGGCTGTTATGATGATGATGATGAAATGCACCTACTGCATCAGATGGTTAACAAGTGATTTAGGCCCGCTCGCACCAGAGTTATCGTTTAATTCACTATCGGTTAGTTGCTAACACGGGATTGAATAAAACATATTCCATACATACTTACCCCAGGGTAAGACTAAATAGGAGTTAAAAAATAACTCTGGTTTGTGCAAATGGATCTTACATACTGGAATATGTATTTGGACCTACTTGTCATTGACCAAGAATCATGTTTTGCAAACTCTTTTTCCATAAGAAATCTGATCGTATGGAAACCATTAGCTTTTTATACAGAGCTTCCCCGTATCTCTTATTAATTCGCTTTTCCCTCTACATTCTCAGTAATACAAAACATCATGTAATTTTTATTGTTAAACTAGCTGACCCACGCAACTTCGTCTACGTCACAATTTTCATTACTGCTCCGCTCCTATTGGTAACAGCGTGATGATATATAGCCTATAACCTTCCTCGATAAATGGGCTATCTAACATTGAAAGAATTTTTCAAATCGGACCAATAGTTCCTGAGATTAGCGCGTTCAAGCAAACAAACAAACAAACTCTTCAGCTTTATATATTAGTATAGATATAATAAAACCAAATAACGTTACTAAAATAATTATAAAGGGCACTTTACACAATTATTATTTTGATAAAACTGTGAACAAACGACAAGCTTGCGGTTACAGATAAGATACCACGGTTCCTATCCTGTCAAGTTTGCGGTAACGAGGCGTTTGTTTTTAATATATATAAAAAGAGGTCGTCAGCTTTGGTCGCACCGTCTACCTACCTCTGTACAAACAACGTTGTATTCTGAAATATAACATGTGTAAAGCGCAGTGGCTGCTGGCGGTATTGGCGTTGCACGTAGGGGTTGTGCACTCCTGGGGTGAGTACGAGAGTGTCTTTTTTGTTTTTTTTACTGTTACACCTGATGGTAAGCTATGATTTGGTCAGAGATGGAGCACGCTTGCCTAGAAGTATCTAACCTATTCACTTTTGACTTAAAACGATTCTGGCAGGGAATTCCATTCTTAAGGTGTACTCATAATGAATGTGTTACCAAAACGTTTTGTGCGTGTGGGTGGGAATTGCGGAACAGAAAGGAATTATTGAGAAAAGTTTTAAAAATTACAGATCAAAAGTGTTTTGATTTTTTTTCCAAGATTAATATTTTACTAGCTTCTGCCAGCGGCTTCGCCCGCGTGGTCCCTAGGAAACATACTCCCGTGATAAAAAGTAGCCTATGCCTTTCTCAGACTCTAGACTATCTGTGTACCAAATTTCATTTAAATCGGTTCAGTACTTTTGGCGTGAAAGCGCGACAGACAGGCAGACAGAGTTACTTTCGCATTTATAATATTAGTAAGGATTTAATACTCATTACTTTTGATAATTAGGTATTAGTATTTTGTTGTTTCAATTGGCTTTCAAGGCCGCTTCGCAACGTGATGGCTTCAAATCAACAAATTTTTGCTGATACGAATTCGGCTTCATTAATTTTTTAGGGTTTCGTATAGATATAGCATCCTTTTTTTAATAATTTCTGCGTCTTACACGACGATCCAACTCTTGACAGAGAAGCTCTATCGGGTTTCGGTCAGCACTTTGACTTGGCCACTCCAGGAGTTTAACTGCCCTTTGTTTAAAAAAAAAAATGCTTATACTGCTATCATTTTTTTCTATTTATTGCTTACAACTCTAATCTCTTCAAGGTTAGGGTGCACAGGCTACTTCTGGGTAAGCTCGCTCCATCGTAGACTTTGTCTCTGTCATCTCTGACCTAGACTAGAGTCAACAGCAAACTTATCACAAATAAAAAAAGCAAAAGTTTTACATCGTTCGATTTTTCTAATGAACAAAAAAGCAAATAAAACTTTCAAATGCCCCAAAAATCATCAATATTTTGTACCATTGTAGCATAGACCCCTGGTCGCCATTTTTTTTCAAAATCGATCCCTAAAAATAATTAAAAAAATATAAAAAAATAACAATAATTAAAGCTAAAAAAATTAAGAACGGTTGCAAAATAAAAATCTAAAATTTACTTCGCACTTCTAAGATATGCATATCAAATAACATTTCAGGCAAATATTAAACCGGAATGAGTTTTTTTTTAATAAAAAATATAAAAACCTAAACCATAATTTCTCAAAATTAAACATCACAAAATAATGGCCTATAAATAATATGTGGAACCACAAGTACAATACAACTTCACATTCAAATAAATCGGCAACGTGACACTTTAGGGCACCATGTTGCCAATTTTTTTTGGCAGCTATGCCAGCTCCCACAGAAAAAAAATCAGATGATCACCAATCCACGGACCGACCTTAGAATAACAACAGTCAATAAAAACATTCACTGGGTTTGATCTTCGAGGCTCTTAAGTGAAAACCTCGAAGATCAAACTGAGTGACTGTTATTTTTAAGCCACGAGCTCCTCCTTCCTTCCTTTTTTGGAAGGTAAATCATTAAATGACTCCATACGCTCTGGGCGGAGCGGAAGGGAGTGTCAAACTCTTACTGACTAAAACCCATCCGTGTTCCTCCAAATGCCCTTTGCGTTCCAGGGCCACGGTAACCCTTTAGAACTAATTCCCTGCCTGGATTCCGCGACCCTGGAAAACTACCCTAAATGTGGTTATCTGACATATTTTCTACTAGCTGTTGCCCGCGACTTCGTTCGCGTGTATGTTGAAAAGTAAAATTATGTCGCTATGTAAGATCGCTAAAATAAGATAAACAAACAGTCAATATCTAGCATTGCATTGCCCTTTTAGAATAAGGAATTTGGAAGAATGTTATGCAAGGCACTGGCTGTATCATCTCTTCTGTTGAAAATGCCGTCCAGCCCTAGTAATGTTTCGTAATATTTTTTACTTACTTTTCTTTTGTTTCAGACATCGCTGTGGGCGTAGGAGATCAACTGATATTTTATAATGGAGGATACAAAATAAACACCGTACGCTTGAAGCACCAAAACCTCGGAGCGTTAGCTTACGATGGAATTCACAACACAATGCTGTACGTCGACAAGCAGGAAAACAACGACACTATATGTGGTTATGATATATCCTCCAAGAAAAAAGAATGCTACATCAAAAGGAACGGTCGTAACATTCATAGTCTAGCGTATGACCCGACCACAGAAATTCTTTTCTTCACTGATATCAATGAAAAAAGTATTAATTGGATTTCGTTGAAACGCGGATCTAATAACAACATTTACGGAAATCTTTTATTTAAGATGGATGACCGGACCCCGACTGATATTATCGTCGATAGTTGTGATGGGTACGATGCCAATGACAGTAAAAATAATTTAAACTTAACGAAAAAAGTTTTTTATTGCCACAGAACTAAAATACAAACTAAAATCCTTTACTGGTAGAACTTAAATCTATACTTAATATTAGAAATCTCAAGAGGTTGTTTGTTTGGTTGAACGCGCTAATCTCAGGAACTGCTTGTTTGATTTGAAAAATATATTAGTGTTGGATAGCCCATTTATCGAGGAAGACTTCAGGTCATGTAACATTACGTTACGATCAATAGGAGTGGAGTATTTATGAAAAATGTGACGCAGACGAAGTATCACGGGTCAGCTTGTTATGTTTATAAAGTAACTGATAACAAAAGATTTTTGTTTTCTTTTCGGAAAGATCAGAAACAAATCACATCGTGCCTCTGGCAAACAAGGCTCCCACTCAGCATAATCCAATGGGCAGACCCACAACACTGCTTTTACTCCGTAAGATATGTACATCAGTAGCTCCAGTTCTTTTCTTCCGAATAAGCTCCAAAAGGACGTTATAAAATCGATTTATTCTTTCAATAAAACATAGCGAGCATAGCGCTCTAACCCCATCCACAAATTAAAAGATGGAGAACTTGCAAGTGTAATCTGTTTCATTGCGTGACCAATTTATTCAGATTGACTTTTAATTTTCAGAAACATTTACTGGATTAACACCAACATTACGAAATCGCATTACAAGGAAACAATGGAGACAGCTCGATTGGATGGTTCCAAGAGAAAAAGATTTTCAACGACACGTTATGATTTTGCCACGCATTTTCCAGATCTTAGCTTGACCATGGACACACAAAATCGGGCAATTTATTATTTTGATGATTGTGAATATCCATGTTCAACTATATTTCTAATGGTTTCATATTTTGATGGTAAACCCTTAGATAGAGTATATTCTAGTTCGATGCGTGTCCCAAAAGAGTTAACCGTCTCAAACAATAACCTCTATTGGATGAGCCGTAACGCAGACGAAACAACTGTTTGGAAGTTGCCAAAGAACTCAAGAAATTATGAACACTTTCCTGAAGAGATTAGTACGTTTACTGAAAGTACACTCGGTATAGCCGCTAACTATGAAATTGATGACCAATTCAGGAGTATTCAGGACTGTGATTCACTATCGAGTGACATACCAACAATCACAGTAGCTCCTGGTTGCGAACGGTGCAATGTTCCCGCCTGTGAGAACTATTGTTTGGGAGGTAACTGCAGCGTCAATGATCAGGGACTTCCTAAATGCAGGTGAAACATTTTCTACAGTTTTGTGCCATATATCGATCTCTACTTTTAAAACAGGTTAATGAGGACAGCAAGCCAATCTGTCAGTGCAAAGTAGGTCATTCAGGTGATAGGTGCGAGATATCACATTGCCAGAACTATTGCATCCAAGGCGACTGTCGTTTAAATGATGACGGACTTCCTACATGCAGGTTGATAAAACATATTCTACGTGTTTTTGTGTTCCTAAATAGTTCCTTAATTAATTTATTTAAATAACCTCATTTGACACTATCGTTATTTCAGTTGTAATGCTGGTTACTCTGGAGAAAGGTGTGAGGTCTCCGCGTGTCATGGCTTTTGTTTAAACAACGCTGACTGCTCCTTAAATGAGGACAGCAAACCAGTCTGTCAGTGCAAAGGAGAACATTCAGGTGACAGGTGCGAGGTATCAGATTGCCAGAACTATTGCATCCAAGGCGACTGTCGTTTAAATGATGACGGACTTCCTACGTGCAGGTTTGTACAACATATTCTACATGTTTGTGTTTCCTTTTTTTGTAATATAATATAATATTATTAGGCATACGTTTGACCACTATCTCACCTGATAGTAAGCGATGATGTGATCGAAAATGGAGCACGCTTGCCCAGAAGTAACCTTTTCACTCTTGACTTAAAGACTTCCAGGTTGTAGCTGTCATAGACTATGGCAGGGAATTCCACTCCTTAGCTGTACGCATCGACATACGTGTTGTGGTCGTGGTTGTTGCAGAATTAAACGATGCAATTCCGTCGCACACTCCCCAAAATGCAATCGATAGCAAACCGACTGGCTAGCAACTCGGCGTCGTCGTGCTGCTAAATAGATTCCTTATTTAATTTATATATATAACCTTATTTGACACTACCGTTATTTCAGTTGTAATGCTGGTTATTCTGGAGAAAGGTGTGAGGTCTCTGCATGTCATGGTTTTTGTCTCAACGACGGCGACTGTTCACTCAACGAGGAAGAGGAGCCGATCTGCCAGTGTGTTGGTAACTACGAGGGATCAAGATGTGAAGTTGATTTAAACAACACTTGCACTTTCACCAACACATCTCCGTATTACTCAGCACAGAGAAACCTCACTCTAGCCGATTTACTGTCAAATTGGCGAAAGCCTACCGCAAAGGTTTCAGTAACTGTAGAAGTATAATATCATTGATTTCTATGACTTATTTCGTTAGCAAATTTCACATGCCTTATAATAAAGCTTTTGTAGTTGTTTGTAATGTTTAGCGTTCTTAGAGGGAGGTTTCTTGGAAACATTAATTTTGCTTTCTTTTTAATAAATTTACATGATTTTTGTACTTGTTTTATTTTTTATTAGCATGTATGTAATGCGATTCTTTTTTCCCGGGAGTAGGTATATTATCTTGGTACCTAAGATTTCCAACATCCACGCGGGCGAAGCCACTAGCAAAAACTAGTACGTTATAAAGCAACTTTTTGGTCCACAATTAGTAGCACTTAATACCACGCCAGTTCTTATATATCTTTGACATTCTTTGGCTTCGGCTTCACGTGCATGAATATCACAAATTATCTCAAGAGAACATACTTTCGGGATAGAAAATAACCCATGTGCTATTCTAAACTATAATATATATCTGTGCCACATTAGGTACAATCATTCAGCCGGCCACCAAAATCTATGACAAATGCGTGTTGCCACTGTTGCCAGTAATGACTCTGGAACCGAAACGAGATCGCTCACAATGGGCCTCATCAGGCTTAAAGTCACTCTAAGGGTAATGGAGAGGGCAAATCTTGGAGTTTTCTTGCGTAATCGAATAAGGATTGATGATATCCACAAGAGAACCAAGGTTACCGACATAATCCGAAGGATAAACTGAAGTGGCAGTGGGCAGGGCACATTGCTCACAGAACAGGTAGTCGATGGGGCTGAAAAGTTCTGGAGTGGCGACCGCGTACCGGAAGACGCAGCGTTGGAAGGCCTTCCATAAGGTGGACCGATGACCTGGTGTGGTTCTTGGGTAGCCGATGGATGCGAGACGCACAGGACCGGTTGTTGTGGCGACACTTGGGGAGGCCTATGTCCAGCAGTGGACGTCTTTCGGCTGATATGATGATGATATTCAGCCGTTCTGCCGTGGTTGAGTAACAAACATCCATTCATCCATGCTTCCATCCAAACTTTAACATTTATAATAGACAAAAACTGTCGCAACAGAAACAACAGACCCGCAGTTTTACGAAGAACATTCGCGAAGCGTTGCAGTTGTGAAGCAGCACTGCAGCGCCCTCAGCGAGTTGATGTAGTGAACGCGGAGAACGCTGAAGAATTTTTTCGAGTAACCAACTTACAGGCCACTCGTATCAAGAAATATGCAGTCGGCTCAAAGTGAAACCCGTGTGCCAAGCTTCAACCAAATTGAAAACTCTACAGTGCCTTTCCTAAGGAAATAGGATAGTGTTATGCCAATAAGGATGCGACAGAAGAAAATCACAAGGCCAATTTATTCCTCCTATTCTAACCTATTTTTCACTGCGATCGCCAACCCGCCTGCCAAGCGTGGCGATTATGGCAATCCCTTTGGGGGAGGCCTATGTCCAGCAGTGGACGTCTTTCGGCTGATATGATGATGATAAACCTATTTTGAATGGCTTACTGAACTGTGTTTCCTTTTTTCTTTAAAATCCATTCAGAAAGGATTGCTGTTAGCGATAAAACCGCTCATTGTGTCAACCTATGTAATGTTTTCTTCATCTGTCTTTTCTGTATTTTAATAAAGATATTCTATAACGAGTATTCTATTCTATTCGAACTGGCCTACTTAAAACTCAATCTGCTCAGCTTTCATATCTACACTAATATTATAAAGAGGAAAGATTTGTTTGTTTGTTTGTTTGAAATGAATAGGCTCCGAAACTACTGGACCGATTTGGAAAAATTTTTCAGCAATGGATAGCTACATTATCAGGGAGTAACATAGGCTATATTTTATCCCCGTACTCCCACGGGAACGGGAACTACGCGGGTGAAACCGCGTGACGTCCACTAGTTTCTTATAAATAAAATACACTAGCTTTTGCCCGGACTTCGCACGCGCATATCACGTTTTTCCGTTCCCGTAGAAATTTCGGGAAACCCTCTTTTAGTGCTCCCCTACACTCCCCAAGGAACCTACATGCCAAATTTTAGCTTTCTACGACAACTGAGCATTGTCTGTCAGTCACTCAGTCAGTAACGGAAGAGTTTTATATATTAAGATAAATACATTGAGTTATTCTGCCACATTTTTTCTACCTCTATCTTAACAACCAATTGTGTATTCAAACAAACTTTTCATACGAGCGTCCCTGACACATATGCAGCAACCGAAAGAGCGTCGCGACTCGAGCCAGCTTGACGGTATCAAAATTGGCCAACTTCACGGTAGAAACATTGGCCAACTTGACGGTGCTAACGTATACCAACCTGACGGCACATACAAACTTTCAGTTATGCCGATAACAAACTGTTTCCATGTACGATCACCCGAGTAACATTGATTGGAAAAGTCGGCGATGTCTATGGAAAAGTCGCATATTTTCCTATTGGATGGGCCTGTAAGGTAAACAGTAACAGTAATACCAATACTTTATCTAGTAGATGTTAGGTGATCTTTGTAAATGGTTCTATTGTAATAGATGTACTTTCGGATAGTGTTGTGAGTTATTTGGTCTTTGAACTGTGTTCAAATGTAAATGAAACACTTTTTCAGGGCCGGACTGGGACCCGAAACTGTCCCGGGCGTTTTAGATGCGGTCAGCCCTCCTCTCTCATGTGTGAGGAAAACTACTCAGTGCCGAAAGCGCGGGGCCTGTTGCGAATTCTACCAAGGGTTTGCCTATTTTTTTTTTAAATAGCAAAAGAAAATTGACCGCTAATCGGCCACACTGGCCCACCGGGCATCTGGCCCATCGGGCATTTACTCGAATTGCCCCATGGCCAGTCTGGGCTTGCACTTTTTGCACAAATGAACAAAAGTCATTATACGCGTACATAATACTACATAGATTGGTTTGAATCTCATGAAAGTGATTTTATAATTTTCATGTGAGAAACAAAGATTATTTAAACCTGAAAAGGTATTCAGTTACCTGTATTGCGATACGCAAATCTAAATATTGCTTTTATCTCGGAAACATATCTACTTACATAGTACTTGGTCGTGAATAACTTTGGTATTAAGTAGAAAAGCCTGTTGTGTGAGTCTCTGAGCTTTTTCTTTTACTATTTATAGGCACACGTTTGAACACTATCTCACTTGAAGGTAAGCGACGATGCGGTCGCAGGTTGTAGCTACGTGGAAACATTTTAGACTCATGTTTCATGTTTGACTCTCTCAATCTTCATTTTTTAAACAACTCCAAAGAAAAGGAGGTTCGCAATTCGGTTGTATTTTTTTACATCCACGAACCGAAATCACTATGTTTAAATTTGTAAACCTTGACGGCCTTTAATATTAAAGTTTGATTTTCAATTAAAATAAAATAAACCCGAGTGGTGCTTCTCTCATATAAAATGTACAAACGAACGGAAACCGTGTAATATTGTATGAACACATAATTCCGTAGGCTAGACCCACATGGGGCCGCGGTTAGCCGTCACAAACATTCATTTTGTCGGCAAAAGGGCTACGATTTGTAATAAATTAAAATAGGATACAATTAAACATTTCAATTAAAATGAGTTTCTTTTTTAACTTAGAGTTAGGTACAGGAATTTCACCAAGAATATTTGCGAAATCTTCTCCATATTAATGGTCGGTTTTATTTATAACTCAAAAAAAGTTAGTAACTATTTTCGAATGTACCGTGCTTTTTGTTTGTATGGGAAATCATCAAATGTTTCCTTCCACATTGGGTGGAGCGGAAGGGAGTGACAGACTCTTACCGAATAAAACCCACCCGTATTACTCAAAATGCCTTTTGCGTTCCAAGGCTGCGCTAACTCTATCGAACAATTCCGTAACCCTGGCAGGCACTAGCCCCTACCTCGCACACTATACTATTCATAAGTAACCACTGCATGACTACTTTTTGTCGCTGTGATGTGGTGTGATACGCGTGAATTCTTCTTAGAGGATGGATATGTTTTAGCAACGAAACGCATTGATTCTTAGTTGTATTAAATACTTACTTCAGTGTTTAGTATATAAAAAAGATTGTGCGGGTGGCCTAAAAACGCTATTAGCAGAAAGCAAATCACTTTACCCGTTACCGTCAAATTTTCCCAATCAACCTTGAACCTAATGCGTTGGCAATAAAGGTGAAAATTAAATTTGACAGATTTTTGAGTGATTAATATTATGATTCTAATAATTATGATGCTACTAAAGTGGCCTTTTTAGCCCCCCGGATCCAAGCACAGTTCAAAATTATGACAGCTTGGAAACGTTTTCTGTTATATCGTATCGTTTGATTTCACTATAAATTTCAACATAATCCACCAATGAATAACATGTTTAGTAAACCAACTGACTTCAAAAATTTTAACTCGTGAAGTTAATTTTTTTAACCAAAATAAAACGTTTTATTTGCTGTAAACTTTTTTTGTTAATCTCATCGCATATCATATTCATTCAACGGATTTTATTCAATACCTGTACAGAAAGGCTTTTCATGAAAAAAAATAACTCATGTTGTGTTATTCTTTTTTATGGTAAACATGTAAAGTGCGCGAGGGCTTTTAAAATGTAAAAATGTTTACGCAGAATATTTTTATAAAGTACTTGGGTGTGAAATGTGAGTATATTATTTTGCAATTCTGTAAGAGCTGAAAATATTCCATCCATATATATTGTGTAAATGCGACAAAAGCAGATAGATTTCAGGTTACTGCCAGAATACTAATTACGTTCAGCCTATTATCTCACAGTTGGGCAAAGTTGTACCCCAATAACTTCTCGCTGCTTTAGGTCCGAACCATTGAAAAAAGAAACACATTTATTTGACACACAGATACGCACAAAGTAGGAATAAAAATTGTGCGACTCACGTCACGACTGCACAAAATAGCCCCAGTTCAGCACAAAAAAACTGGTTTTCAAGCGAAACTAACGTTAAATGTACGAATGTGAATCAGTTTTGTAATGCGGAATTAAATCTATAAATAGGCAAATAAATATATGCGTGATATTTATGAGTAATCAATAATAAATAGGTAGGTATTCAGTTATCTGTCCCCGCCAAGTCGAGCAACAAAAAAGGCATCTTTTTCTTGAACCCATTCGGGCCATTTTCGACCCTACTGTAACTTCGTTGTGGAAAAAACTAGAAGCCTAAATTTTCAGTCACCAAGAGGGCATTACATAGCTAGAATGATGGCTCACTCTGCAAGTGAAAAAGCGACATACTTAGTGACATATAACGTGTAAGATTACAAACGTGGGCAACTGGGAGACAGGCAATATGAGAAATAATTAATTTAACCTAAACAGCTTATTTGGTACGGAGTCAATTATAACCAAGACCGTACTAACTAATATTCTGAACTTAGAAGAAAACACGAGCAGTTCCTAGGCCAGCATGTGTCGTGGCCCATGTCCGAATGAACACTGTCGCTCCAAGGTCCATATTCGACACCATACCTACTCCTAGATTCTACTCAACGCAAATAAACAAGTATTTGCATCTCTCTTTGCAAGCAATTCACTTCTGGACGCTGGATTCAACTTTACCTCGTTGTGACTCTTCGATGCCGGAGATCGCAGTTCAAATGAAAGAGGTCCGAAGAGTATTGTGCAGTCTAGACATGAATAAGGCCAGCGGACCTGACGGTATCCCAGCGAGAGTATCAATACTCTCGCTGGAATACCGTCAGGTCCGCTGGCAATGTGCGCCTAAACAGTTTCCTGTGCCGAAACGCCTGTTCCGCCTCTCTCTTGAAAATAGAACGGTGCCAAAATCCTGGAAGCTTGCAAATGTGCAACCGGTGCCCAAACAGGGACACCGTGCAGACCCTGCTCATTACCGTCCGATTGCCATTACCTCCATCCTATGCAAGGTTATGGAAAGGGTTTTGAACAGTAAGTAGCTGACCTACCATGAAGACAATGATCTACTCAGTGACCGTCAATATGGCTTTCGCCGGGGACGGTCAACTGGCGATCTTCTTGTGTATGTCACGCACTGCTGGGGCGAAGCCATTGAGAGACACGGCGAAGCACTTGCCGTGTCGCTCGATATCTCTAAGGCCTTTGGCAGGGTCTGGCACGCAAGTCTAATCAGCAAACTTCTTGCTTATAGCATCCCAGCTGATTTTTGTAGCTGGAATGCTATAAGCAAGAAGTCCCTCATGGTTATTGATGCGGAGTTCCTCAGGGGTCTGTTCTCTTTGCAACTCTTTTCCTGCTGCAGGTCAATGATCTACTCCAGCCTGCCCTCTTTTTGGGTACGCAGATGACAGTACGGATTCAGAGAGTTACTTGTCCAACGTAACAACCAGCGGGGATGAAGATCGTTCCTTGAGAAAGGCCATAGAAGAGCGGACAAATTTGACCTTAAGCCTTGTCTCCCAGTGGGGTGATGAAAATCTGGTCACTTTTAACGCCACCAAAACACAGGCGTGTCTTTTTACCGCAAAAAGGAGTCGTTAAGATCAAACTCCTACTTTTAGGTGTACATCTGTTCCCGTGACTGATCGGTTCGAGCTCCTAGGCATGGAGTTGACATCCAGTCTCAACTTTGGTGCCGCCATTGAGTCCAAAGCCCAAACTGTGGCCAAAAAATTGGGCATCCTAAATAGAGTGAAGTGATACTTTAGGCCTGGACAGCTTTTAACCCTATACAAAGCACAAGTGCGATCCTGCATGGAGTAGGTATTGTAGCCACCTTTGGGATGGCTCAGCTAGATACCAGTTTGCTGCGCTCGACTCGGTGGAACGCAGAGCTAAGAGACTCATCGGCGACGTAAAACTGGTGGATGCCAAGCTACACAGCTTGGCTCATCGCCGCAAGGTTGCCTGCTTGTCGATCTTCTACAGATTGTACTTCGGTGAGTGTGCCCAAGAACTCCACGACCTCATCCCACTGGCCCCCTTCTACCATCGAACATCCAGACGCACTGCAACTTACCATGCCTACCTTGTCGCTATTTCACCAATTCGCACTTAGCGTTTCCAAACGTCTTTTTTAATGCGCATAGCAAAGGAGTGGAACTGTCTGCCTGCGTCTGTGTTTCAGAACGCTTACCATCCTAATCTCTTCAAAGCTAGAGTGAACAGGCTCCTTCTGGGTAAGCTCGCTTCATCGTCGACTTTGTCTCTGTCATCTCTGACCTAGACTAGAGTCAAGAGCAAACCCATCACAAATAAAAAAAATAAAAACAAGACATATTTCCAAATAACATTAATTTCGAACCAGTAGTTTAAGAACTATTTTAAGTCAAAGTTCCTTAATTTTGTCACTGACTGACTCACTGACTCACCGATCATCAAAATTCTAAGGTAATTTTAGCAGACCCACAAGCTCCAAATTTTCAAGCTAAATTTACTACCTTATAAAGCAAGGAAAAACTGACATTCCGAATATTTTGTCCCGTTTTCTAGATATACAATCCGAAAAGTTACTTATTATTTTACTTTTATGTAGGTGCCATACAAACGGTGCTTCTGAGTACAAGGATTAAAGATTGATCATGAAAAATACATTTTAAAACATACCAAATAGACTAAGATCCCAAAGCTGCCAGACCTCTCTGATTTTCACACTAACAAAACGTGTAGCATAGAATAGTGTTAGTATGTTCTTTCGACATACGCATACCTGCTAGCTTAGGCCGATGTACATATCAACATTACTCTTACATACTCACAGTACTCTATGCCACATATTTTGTTAGTGAGAAAATAAGAAAGACAGGTCTGGCAGCTCTGGGATCTCAGTCTAAAAGTGTTATCTGCAAATTACCAAAATGTTATCTGTCAATTCATCGACTTTCAGTCAGTGTCAATGTTGCGTTTCACGCAGCGCTTTCAATCGCTTTATTCTGCTTGTTAAGAAAGTGCTATGTTTCAATTTGACGTTTTGCCTATTCAAAATAATGGCACCAGGGAAAAGACCGAAGTGAATTATTTTTAAAATGTTTTCGCAATTATGAAGTGTCCGTTTTATTGTGTTAATTATATGTATATAAAAACTAGTATTCATGGTATACGTTTTGATTCATAGGCCACTTTTAACGATGTCCTTTTTAGGCCACAACATACGCCAGCGACCTTGAGGGAACAAAACGCGCACTCGTTTTACACCCGCGCCACCCAAAATTCAGTAGTTTTTTGGACTTTCCTTGTTATTCTATAACTTTAAAAAAAATGCCGTACATCAAAATACAGATAATTAAATTGTCCTTAAGATTATGTAAATTTCATTAAAATCCGCCCGGCGGTTTTGGTCCGCTTGACGTTTTTATGACTGTGTTAGGCATAAGTTTACAAATTAATTACACTATGTTGAACGAATAAAACTCAAAATTTCATATATCAAATTATTAAAAAAGTAGTCTAATGTAACATTTATTTTTCCAAAAAAAAAATACGACTAGCCGTTTAGACGTGATTCTCATTTGAAAATTGGCGCCTTGAACGTATTTCTTATTACGTCTTACAAATTAAATTCAAAGTTTC
Source organism: Lacanobia wlatinum (assembly GCA_947578705.1). Taxonomy (NCBI): domain Eukaryota; kingdom Metazoa; phylum Arthropoda; class Insecta; order Lepidoptera; family Noctuidae; genus Lacanobia; species Lacanobia wlatinum. The sequence goes on along the minus strand of OX388039.1, from coordinate 8,443,141 downwards.
GAAATTCATATCATAGAATAACACATCAAATATTCTTTATTCTCATATTGATTGGTTCATATAAAACTTATTACCAAGAAAAACATTTTATCAAGTGACAGTTTCTAAACGTTTCAATTCCCCCCTTTGTCAATGTGCATACCCTCCAACATCGCGTTCACAAAAACAATGCGGGTAAATTCTAGTTAAGCCAAAACTTTTCATTCGGGCCTAGTCGACGGAGCCCCACGAAGCGATGGTGGCGGGAAATGGCGATCGTGATGAAAGACAAAACTATGCAAACATACAAACAAGCATACACCATGCATGCAGCAAGCATACAGCATGCAAGCAAGCATGCAGCAAGCATACAACATGCAAGCAAGCATGCAGCATGCATACAGCATGCAAGCAAGCCTGCAACATGCAGCAAGCATGGTTTCTGCCACGGCTCCGGCGCTGCGAGGCTTCGGGGATCCCACGCGAACTTATCATCGCAGATTGTTTTAACGCTCACTACCATAACACCTGCTCCTCAGCTCGCGGGCCGCTTCGCCCCTCCACGCCTTCGCGGGCTTAAATTACACTCTAGGGCTAGGGCAGACAAGACTACGTGGAGTCGGTTTTACAGCGATTCGTGTCTGTCACTAAGTTTTGTAGCACAACATATTGACTTTTTAAGACGTATTTTATATTTTAATATAGGGTTAAAAATGCTTTTTTATAAAAATGCCACTGTATACCATTATAAATTCGGACATATAAAACAATAATATTATATATTGATTACATTTTCATTAAAATACAACACCATGGAAAATTATACCGAACAAACAATATTCGTTAAAAGTAATTCTACTGTTTGATGTTTCTAAAATAAAAAAAAATGTGAATGGAAATTCATTGAATTGTGTTTCTGTGAAATATGTTTCATTCAAGTAAATAGTAGTTGAAACAATAATATTCGCCATAAAATTATAAGGATCAAATATTATGTGAAACATTTTCTGCAAAACTAAATTCTATGAAATTTCTGTCTGCGAAACAAGGGAACACCTACGAGCTTGGTGCGGTAAAAACTAAATTTAAAATTATTAATAAAGCTGATGTTCATCGCGAAAAGTTTCCAATATGTATAGCCTATGCTTTTACGATACATTAGAGTCAAGGGCTAAGTGTTAATAGTGCATTAATGGATATTGGTCCTACAGTATTAACATGCGGTCAAGCGCAATTGCCAAGCCACTCTATTTAATACAGAAATAAAAAATGTAATGTTGATATTATGGTACTATAAAATGTTGTTAGCTTACTAACAAGGTATCAATTTATAATAAAGTGGTTGGACAGCTGCTCTCATAGATAGTAGGTACTGAATTAACCGACTTGGTTTACATTTGATTTCACAACTTTTTACGGCAGAAGAACTGCGTTGCGAGACTTGTACGTTTTTGTACATGTTATGTTTTTGATGGGATAGATATGTTCGTATGGGTGAGCTATCTTCTGCGTGGTCGGTCACTAATTCACGATGCCTTGTCAAGAGTTTTAATTTCTTGGATGTCACACGCAATTTAATATTTAGTATACCCTCTTCTGGAATTAAAATTCAATCAACGCTTCAGTCGGACTCGGAAGGCGTCCACTGCTGGACTCTGGCATCGCTAAGTGTCGTCGCATCAACGGGACCTTTGCTTCTCAAATCCGGCGGATTCCCGTGGTAATCACCAGGGCATCACCAGAGCAGGCTTACCAATGGGTGATACGGTCATCGCTCCTGAGCCTTCCAGCCCCATTCGAGCATTTGTTTTGCGAGAGCAATGCGCCTTGATTATTTTGTTTTTCTCTAACATGCTTGGAAATTTGAGCATTATTTTGACAACCTTCTTATCTTATATTTATCTCGAATAAATCGAAATTGCTGTACTGGCCAAATACATGCGAGCAGCGGCGGTCATAAATTGTATGAAAATCTATATCTGTCGTGGTTTAGCGGCCAAATAAATTAAACAAATTTTAAAATGGAACGATCTTTTACTCCGAAACATGACAGCCAAAGAGGTAACTTATCAAACAAGGTTTTATTTTAATTTCGAACTGGCTTGCAAATAGAAAGCAAAAAAAAAACAAATGAATACTTTAACGCGGGAAAAATTATTGTTGTTCGTCCTTGATTTTGAAAAATAATTGTACTTTAATTTCCACGCATTAAGAAAGAGAAAAATACTATACAAGGCTTGGCTACAACTAGGCATTGATGAACTTACGTATGTGTGCCTTGGGTTCGCCTCGGCCCATATTTACACGTTCGCCCATCAATGCATCTTTTGCTGGCCGCGGCAGTAATGTACTATTAATGTACTAATTTGTAAAGACAAAAAACTATGGTAGGCGCCAGGTAAATATGCCTACCATATCCATCGACTTAGACTGTGTTAGTGTCGAGTTTGGTACCCGATACTCTAATAAAGACTCCAAGAACTTCGACTTTCTAACCTGATATTTAAGTAACCACTAAATATAGGCACGTGTAGACAATGACACATTACAAGGGCGGATGGTCATCACTCATGGAGTTAATTAAGCTCACCTTCTGCTGACGCCCCCGTCGGCACGTCAACATGTGTCGTCTTACGGCCGGGAACAGATTACTTACGCCTAGCCCTCAGTGTGCCATGGTTATAAATCTGTTTTGTATGGTAAACGAGCTGGTAACAAATTCGGGGCAGTTAATATTTTAAAGCCAGCGGGTAAAGCTTTGTCAGTTAAGAGTCGCTCGATGTAAAGTTCGGATGTTCAGCTGCTCTTGGTTAGACGAACGGAAGCCAGTCTTAACTTCTAAACATAGTTGTGGAAAGGTTAGGTAGATTGATTAGATAAAGTTTTGAAAAACAATCGTCTCCTTGGGCACTTGTCTCAACGCCGACGAGGAAGCGATTAGCTATCGACTGTTTTCTTGTTGAGTAAGCAGACAAAAGATATAGATCACGTGTGAGTAAAAGAGACACATAGATTTATATTCGATAGCTGGCTGTCCACACTGCAAGCGAGAACTCTTTTATCACTAGTTTGTCGCAGCGACAGGAGCTATCAAAGATAATATTCGCTCAGCGATGCTCGCTTGGCGGTCAGAACTCACGCCGCCGCCGAGGGACCAACCAGACCAGCGGTATCTTTTACCTATAGTGCGGGCCGGAGCGAGAGGTGCACGTAATCGTCCGTCGCACAATAGCACTCGCTTATAGCCGAGCAACAAATGTAACGGTAGTGCACACTCGCTTCTCGCAGCTCGCTAACTCGCATATAGTTTCTAGCTCTCCTCGCTTCTCGCTGACCGTTGGCGGTGAGACAAGTGCCTGACTGTTTATCCAGATTTCTAAGCGACCAAGTCTTCAATTAAACCTCGAATGACTAATCTCTTTAAACGGTACAAGAATTAAAGTTAGTTAATTAAATGTATGTTGTGACAGACGGATAGACCGTTACGGATAGAAGTTATCCTATATGGGTTCCGTTTTTCCATACGGAGTTTCGCACCCTGAAAAGTTTGTAAATGTAAAATGTAAATCAAAGGAAAACACAAAACACTTTCTTCACAATATAATACTGTAAAAGCATCTATCTGAATGAAGTAGAAAACATGGTAAACAGAATATTTCAGTCGTACCTTCACCATGCTCGTAAAACCATCGTATGTGGCCCACAAGGGCTGTGAGTCAGCCTCCCTTCATTACTTATGCACTGTTCCACTCTTTAAACAAGACACTTTATGGCCACCCATAGACAACTCTAACCTACTTTAAAAGGTAAGGTGCATCACGTAAACTTGTCACAGAGTATAAATATTGTATGCAATATTTTACGGGGACGTTGACCCACTTCCAGAATGGAGTCCTTAGGGGGCTAAATGTATCAAGTTATCTTTTGGTCACGTAGAGGACCGTTTACTGTGTTATATTGGCCTCTGAGCAAAGATAATATATTTGAAGTCACATAATATAATCTATACATATAATAAAATCGTAGATTAACCGTGTCTGTACATTGAATATTTTTCCATGAAAATTACACAGAAAACTCAGGAAAAAGGTATAAAACACAAAAATGCAATTTTTGAAATTTTTGTCTGTTTGTCTGTTTGTCTGTGCGTTTGTGGGAGCATCACGCATAAACCACATATTAGATTGCAAATCTAAGTACTTAAAAATATAAAGTGATAACCCGAGTAACATTGAGCGTTTATTTCATCAAAATCGACCCACAAAATCAAAAGATATTGAATTTTTAAGTTTAGGAAGAAACTTCCTAATGTATTCTGATGAGTCAGAGCGCCATCTATTGAGAAAAATAAAATGCACGAAAAATTTGTTGAGTTATTTGTGAAACTTTTAACACGTGGCAAAATAAGGGTGATCATTTTATACCTTTTCGTTATTGATCGATACAATCGATCCACAAAATCAAAATATAATGAATTTTTAGTTCAGTAAGAAACTTCCTTATGTATTCTGATTAGTCAGAGCGCCATCTATTGAGGAACCAAAAAAATGCATGAAAGTATGAAAGTATGAATGCTTCATTGATTGAGTTATTTGTGAAACTTTTAATACGTAGACGTAGCAAAATAAAAGTAAACATTTTAATACATTATCGTTATTTACATACGGGCTTCTTATTTAACGTCTTCCGCTGCCAAATATTTTGTCAGTTTACATGGTCGATAGAAGGCGAATTGCGGTTTGGTCTCTGAAAGGTCTTAAACTGTTAGGGACCATAATTGGTTAAATCTCTGAGTTGTGCTGGTTTCGTTTAAAGTGCATTTATCGTAGAGTCTTAAACTGATTTAGTTTTGCGAAGTTCTGGACGGTTCGACTTGCGGATCAGGCCTGTAGGGTTCCGTACCAAAGGTGCTGTGCTGACGGGACCCTACTGCTAAGCCTCCGCGATTGATTCCGTTTAGAACGAAGCAACGAACGGTTCGATTTGCGAAACAAGGCTAATAATAATAAATAAAAATCTTATATTTCAGACAGAGTCCATTTTTAGGGTTCCGAAAAAAATGAACCCTTATAGGATCACTCGGGTGTCTGTCTGTCTGTCAGTCTGTCCGTCTGTCATAGCCAGTTGTCTCCGGATCCACTGAACCGATTCTGTTGAAATTTGGTACACATATGGACTTCTATGACCCAAACACGGACGCGTTACGTAAATTATTAAATTTTTAGTAAGGGGGTCACTTTTGGGGGTCAAACTAGAAAATTAAAGAAAAAAGTTTTTTGAACAATATCGTGTAACATATCAAATGAAAGGGCTTACTGTGAAGGGTTTAATTATATTTTTTTCATAATTTTAAAATAAATGATTTAGAAGTTATTCAAGAAATTAGACGAAAAATGACCATTCCCCCCCTTATCTCCGAAACTACGGAGCCTAAAATTTTGAAAAAAATGGAGATAATAAATCTTTACCTAAAGATTACAGGAAAACCTATAAGAAGTCTGTAGTGTTAAAATAACATGTTAAAAAAATTTAATTCGTTCGAAACCCTTTGCACGCGAGTCCGACTCGCACTTGGCCAGTTTTTTGGTTAGTAGTTAGGTTTAGGTTTAGTTTAGGTTAGTAGTTTGGTTTTTTATAATAAGGTACCGTACCAAAGGTGGTCACGGTGACGGGAGCGATCGATTTTGGGAGGCTACTCTCTAAGTCCGAAGTCCGTAGTTTCGGGCTTAGTTGCGGACGTATGCTACTCCGTATCACCTACAGACTTACGATTAGTCCCGAACCCGAACTGAGAATGAATGACAACACGATTTCACAGTAACTGTCAAATCGTGTCATCATTAGTTCTAATTGGTTAGGTGATACGGAGTGGAATTTTTTTTTTACAATAGAATGGCATACGTTTCACCACTATCTCACCTGATGGTAAGCGATGATGCGGTCGAAGATGGAGCACGTTTGCCTAGAAGAAACCTATTCACTTTTGTCTTAAAAACTCCCAGGTTACCCGCAACTAAGTTTTTAATTCGTGCTAAGTATTAAACGGTTCGATTTGCGAGCCAAGGCAAATTATAGGGTTCCGTGCCAAAGTTGCTAATGGGACCTTATTATTTAAGCCTTCGCGTACGATTTTGATTCGTGCGAACCCAGTCGATTTTTAGGGTTCCGTACCAAGTTTGCTAACGGAACCCTTTTTATTAATAAGCCACCGCTGTCCGTCTTCCTTCAGTTTATGCGTTTTATTTCTGTCTCGCTAATATAAAAAATGTCTTCTAGAAAAAGGTCGAATCTTTCACAATATAGCAAAATTCTTAATCTTCTTAATATATTTAAAACAGAGTCGGGTTTGTTCGAACTTCGCATAATAAGAATTAAAATACAAAAAAAAAAGAGTAGGTAGGTAGGGTAGGTAGGTAGGATAGGTAGGTAATTAGGGTAAGTAGGGTAGGTAAGGTAGGGTAGCTATGGTGGGTAGGATAGGTAAGTAGGTAGAGTAGGTAGGTAGGGTAGGTAGGATATGGTCGGTAGGTACAATAGCCAGTTGACGGGAGCGAAGCCGCGCGGGTCAGCTAGTAATAATAATAAATTCTTTATTTCGAGAAATATTTGTTACAAGGAATCTCCTTACTTATTTTTAATTAAAATTAAATATACACTTAATGTGTCAAAAGAGTGCTTTGGCATTCGTACTAGGATTACCCTGTATCACGAATGCCGAAATATCCAATTATAGTTTATTTGTTTATGAATAAAAAATATAGGAAGTTACTGGCAATGCACAAAATATGACGTGTTTAATGTCGAGTATTGTTTCAACAATCATTTCTCAAATGGCACTTGCACCGTAAAAAAATAGGTGTAGTTGAAGAATTTTTACCACGGTACTGTGGTAAAAATTCTTCAACTACACACGCACTCACTCACTTTACAGGCAATCAATTTTTTTTTCTTTGGTAATAAAGAAGAAAAAATTGATTGCCTGTTAAGTCGGTTTACGGACGATAATTTTAAGTGGTAACGTGATAAGAAAACAATTGAATTCTTAACAAACAAGCCGAACGCTTGGGCCGATCGTGCGTCTCTATCGCTTGTTCAGCGCTCTCGCTTGCACGCTCGGGGCGGAATGTGACACTTTTTCGTGCGTGCAGCCGGCATTCATCGATTTATAAGACGTTGTCGCGTCAAAAATGAGGCTTGCACAGGACAAACAACAAAGTGATTAGAAAAACAATATAAAAACGGCCAAAAAGGCTCCTATCCAAATTCTTAATATTTTTATTTCTTCATAAAAGTCTCTCACCCGTAAACTTAGTAAGAAGTCTCTCAAACCCGTTATGAATACAAACACAGTTGTAAAAGCAAAGAAAATCATTACTTTCCACACGGTTCTCACAAAGATTTCCTTATGAAGAGATTTTATGATACGTAAAAATGTCGTTCGCCTCGTAAAACAGCGAGTTACTCTTTAGGAAGACTATTAAACAATATTATTTGAGTAGACTTGGTTGAATTAAATGTTTAAGACCTCTCTAAAATTAACCTAGAAGATTGACCTGTGCTTTGTAAAGTACCAAACTCAGAGGTACAACTGAGAATTTCCGAGCAAGAAAATGCGAAACATATTTATGGTTGATATTGATGAAGTTTAAATTTATATAATGTGTTAAAAAATCAACTGCAAGAAATTTTGGAGTTTTTTAGATTAAAAAAATAAATATTAATCACGACAAAATAAATTAATTAGCTCTTTTCTTAAGTTTGCCATGTGTTATTACTTACCAGGATTTGATCCTTATTAGCTACACTTTCGGATGGTGTAATAATACAAGGTGTTTTTTTTTTTCAAAATCAACCGGTTGGATTCCTGGGTAGGTATAACGATTTTTCAAAAGTCCAACTATGCAGTTTTAGTTTTCATTAAAATCGGGCTTGAGACTTCTTTCAGTGTTTTTGACAAGGTGAGCTGTTACTCCCCTAGATAAGAGTACCTGGATGATGCTTTTTACGACGTTTTCTAAAAGTGAAACCTAACTAGATCGATTTATCGACCACAAAACCCCCTGCATACTAAATTTCATGAAAATCGTTGGAGCCGTTTCCGAGATTCAGATTATATATGTATATACGTATGTATTAAATAGATAGATAAAGAGAATTATGGAAAGTTTTCGAATAATAGCTTGTATGTACGAGTCCGTTCATCATTTTTATCGACAGTACCAATCCCATACGGTTAAACTCTACAATCAGGGGCGGATCCAGGATTCGTTCGTTTGGATTGGCTTGACCCCGCTGAGGGTAGATTTTAGCAAAACAGCAACACTATAAAAGCACAAAACTTTTTATTTAGCTAAGCGCATAAAAAGCCCCGTTGGATTATTTTTTGTAAATTCCTCGATTAATTCGGTAAAATCTTTTGTTATGGTTTGAGTCTTCCCCCCCCCCCTCGGATTCGCCAATGCCTGCAACAAAATGTAATAGAGCTAGACGTAGGTAATGGTGCGATGGTACCGAATTCTATTTTTAAAACAAAGTCTACATGTTTTCCTCCTTTGCTTTTCCATTTCAGTGAAAGAAAACATTGTGAGGAAACTCCCACTCGAGGTAATATATGACTTGTGTAATGAAGCGAGGTAGCGATAGAAGCATAGAGCACGGAATAGCCGCACGGGCCCTGTACGGTTTCGATTTTTGAATCAGTGGAATTTCGCGTTTCAACTGGCAATTCCGGTTGATGGCAACCTCATAAGGTTGTTGTAACCGGACGTGCCTGTTAGAGGTTTACTAAAAATTAAAACCTGCCAACTGCTAGTCGTACGCTCACACGAACGGTTCCGTACCATAAACCAAAAAAAATGTTACGTGTAAGTGAGCCCCTTAAATATTTAATTTAATTTGTATTATTTGTTGTTACAGCGACAATAGAAATGCAAACTCTGTGATAATTTCAACTGTCAAGTCTCTACTTATTACGGTTCTTGAAACACAAACTTAACAGACAGTTGTGTTGCTGGGGAGTTTGTTGGCCACTTTTTCTTCCCAGCTAAAACACTAGGAAGTGGTGACGGGCTGGGCGATTTGGGGGACTGTCTTCATGTAAATTTTGACGTTCAAAAAGTGCTGATTTTCAGCCTAGTTTGAATAAATGCATTTTGATTTTGATTTTTGACAGCCCGCTGATAGACAGAGGGACGGACGGATGACCGGTAAGCGGAGGCTTAGTAATAAGGTTTTATTAGTTACCCTTTCAGTACGGAACCCTAAAAACTAAGCAACTACACGCACAGGGCACCCCCTGCGGGGTACGAACCTCGGCTAAGGGCGTCCTTGAGGCAAGTATAGCAAGTGCTGGATCGACAATTGTTTATTTCAGGAGGAATTTAAAACCACAGCGAGCGTTTGGCATACGTTTTCAAAACTATGAACTTACGCGTCGGCGTCGTAACTCTTCACCCGCTTCATTATCTGTGCTATCCCAATCTGATAACTCAGCCAGGACCTCCATATCACTGTCACTATCACTGGAGAATATCGAAACTGCCATTTTTACAAATCAAATCCGTAAAACAAATCTTGAATCTAAAGAAATTCTAAGATTACGATTGAGATTGTTTACACCGATCAAAGCAAATATCAAATTCAATGGACAGGTTATTGAAACGCTCAAACTGTCATTTCAGAACAGAGGTCAATCTATTATCTGCGATCCATCCTCTCAAGGATAGCTTGGTTTTTAAGATTGCGCTTTCAATCCGTGGATAGCTTTTTGGTACACTTTATTACAAATCTGGATTTTATTTTCGATCTTCAATCCAAAAATTTTGTTTTAGATTGGTTATTAATTTTGGCCGTAAGCCTGTCACAAGAACTATCAGTGGTTCGAAGAAAATTTATGATTTGTACTGTTGGGAGAAATGCCTTTTCAACTGCATGTTGTAATGAATCGCATAGATGACGGGGGAAACTAGTTAAATATTCAAATACTGTATACTATATATTAAGAGACTTCTACAAGCAACTGAATCTGTCCGCAGAAATCTTCGAACAGTCAACATGGCATTACAGAAAACAACCGGCCAGACCTTTATAGTGCATAGAAATAGATAATGTGACGTTTGGTAACGATACAACTGCTTCATCATCCATCTGGAAAATTGTAATCCAAAGTCGTCCCTAGCAGTGTCCGTCGAAGAGAGTCGATGGTCTGTGGACAAGTCTTTCAACATGGAATGTGCCACTTCTATGCACACTTGAGTAAACCACAAAGGCATGTGGAAGGATGTAAATACCTTTATTCCTTTAAACAAGCGTTGCTTGTGGCTAGATAACAACTGCCGCACATGTCGATCTTCAAGGTTAAGAAGAAATGCTGGCGGCGAGACTTTGTATGTAAAAGTCATAATTCGAGGTTTGGCTCTCGACTATTTTCTCCTCCAATATTGGACCCATTTTAACAGATATTTCACAAACTGAATAAGAAGGATGTATATTGTGTCTCTATGTTTTCTTTTTTTAATTGATAGCTTCCAAATTTGTACACTAGGGCTCTGTTGACAGCGATTTATCGGACAATTTTTGTGAGAGTTCTAGTGCTTATTAAATCATCAAAAAGGAAAACATAGGGACACCTTATATATCCTTCTTATTCAGTTAGAGAAATATCTCTTAAATCGGTCCAATATTCGAGGAGAAAACAGTCGAGAGCCCAACCTCGAATTATGACTTTTTACATACAAAGTCTCGCCGCCAGCATTTCCTCTTAAGTAATGCTTGCCGAGGTAGGTCCGTGAAGGAGTGACCGTTTTCACATACTGAGATCCATCCATGCCTCGGAAAGCACAGTAAACCTTTTGTTGTCATTTGTAGATCTTTGATAAGTGATTTATTATTAGGTACTTGTAAGTTTAAATTAATTTTACATTTGTCTGTTTTGTGCGAGTCCCAAATAAACATGTTCAGAAGCCTGACAAGAAATCTGACACCAGTCTTGCCAAGGGATATCGTTTTGCCCAGTTACTGGATTATGGAAGCAGAACCCGGTTAGACTGGAAGCAGAACCCGGTTAGACTGGAAGCAGAACCCGGTTAGACTGGGAGCAGCACCCGGTTAGACTGCAGGCAGAACCCGGTTAGACTGAAAGCAGAACTCGGTTAGACTGTAAACAGAACCCGGTTAGACTGGAAACAGAACCCGGTTAGACTTGACGCAGAACCCGGTTAGACTGGAAGCAGAACCCGGTTAGACTGGCAGCAGACTCGAACATAGTTGGAAAAAGTCTAAAGTTGATTGATTTCTTTATACAAATAATGTCGATAGCGGTTTTCGCAAGTTTGCTCCGTGTTAAGCTTCTAAGAAAATCTTCGTTGTAGTTCGTCCGATCAGAACCAGTACGATCTACCATGAGTTTTATAAATCTGTACTCGCTAGCGACTGTAGTTAAATAAATGTATCAAAACTTAAAAAAAAACAGGTTTCTAATTTTTTTTTTAGTTGTTAACTAAAGTTTTACTTGCAACTTGCTTGCTTGTTAGTTAACAACTAAAAAATAAATTAGAAACATGTTTTTTAACTCATGGTAGACGTACAGGCCCGGGTCGACAGGCGCTGTGTTCCACGCGCACCTCAAAGAGATGTCAGCACAGTAGACGGGGCCGCTAGGGCCAGTGCCTGCCAGGGTTGCGGAATTTGTTCGAAAGAGTCACCGCGGCCCTGGAACGCAAGGGTATTAGGTGGAACACGGATGGATTTTAGTTAGTACCAATCTGACACTCTTTTCCGGACCACCCAGAGCGGAAGGAGTCATTGGATGATCCCTAAAAAAAAGGTAGTCCAGAACTAGTCAGAGGCGGCGAGGTTTAAAGTTAACGTTTCCAAAAATCACTATCCACTGGCACAAACCAAAAGTTATCTTTCAACTCAAAGAAATTAGCTAACATTAGGTAGAATAATAAACATTTCATATATACATAATGGCCTCGGGTTGGCAACTCCGGTTTTCGCAAGCGGGCCTAAAAGGGAAAAAGTGCGAGTCGGACTCTGACATGAAGGGTTCCGTAACAAACACCGAAAAAAAAAACACGTTGCTTGGACCCCCTTCAATTTTTAATTAAATAATTTATTTTATTATTTTTTGTTATAGCAGCAATAGAAATACATATTTCGTGAAAATTTCAACTGCCCACTTGGGCTATATCTCAAGAACCGTAATACGTGGGGTATTACGGTTCTTGAGATATAGCCCACTGACAGACTGACAGACAAACGGACGAACCGCAGAGGTTTAGTAATAGGGTTCCGTTCGTTACCTTTCGGGTACGGAACCCTATAAAGAGAATGAAAACTTATGTACGTAAGAAAATCTTAGGGTTTTGACACACTTTTTACTAAAAGAAAGAGCGATAAAAAGGAAAGGTTAGTGTAAATCATTTGCACCCGTGCAAAGCCCGGGCGGGTCCCTTGTCTATATACTTAATATTGTGAAACTGAAGAGTTTGGTTGTTTATTTGTTTGGTAGAACGCGATAATCTCAGGAACTTCTGGTTCGAATTGAAAAAATCTTTTAGTGTTGGATAGCCCATTTATCGAGGAAGCCTATAGTCGATATAACATCACGCTGCGACAAATAGGAGCGCAGCATTAACGAAAAATGTGAAGCAGACGAGGTTCCGCGGGTCAGCTAAAGTTTTATAAAAACTCACACCCCGCTTTACATATCAATCCAAGTAAACGAAAATAGCCTTGTCCAAAATATCCCCTTCGTCATCCGTACCAGGCATTTCCAGCATCCTATACATAAAAGAAACAACTTATCTCAAGAATGCTCCACTCCTCTGAACCCCTACTTCCATCGGTACACGCATACGATGATGTGGAGGACGCTAATCGTTTCGACTTGTCTTTGAACTGTTTCGAGTACAAGGGTACTAATGAAGATATTACTGGGGTTTTATCTTTGTGCGAGGCGGCGAGTACGGATTAAAACTAGACTTTCGCAGCCGCTAGGGGTCGCACCAAAAATTGTACGTTTTATTTACCTATGAAGTTGCCGTTTTTTAGGGTTCCGTACCTGAAGAGTAACCAACGGAACCGAATTAATAGCCTCCACTGTCCGTCCATCTGTCTGTCTGTCTGTCCGTCCGTCCGTCCGCCTGTCTGTCGTCGGGCTGTATCTCAAGAAACGAAATTTTCAAAGATTATGTATTTCTATTGCCAGTTAAACAACAAATAATATCTAACAATTAAATTATAAATTAAAGGGGCAGAATCCGAGAGTCTGACTCGTACTTTGCCAGTTCATTTTTGGAGCCACTTCGCACCATCGTAACTTCGGTTAGACTTGAAATTTTAAATTGAAACAAACTTTATATTGAAGCCATGGCTTTCCTTTTCGAAATCATTTATTAGTTTGTTTCTTTGAATTTTATTTTTCAGACAACTCTTTGTTCACCAAATAATACTGCGGAAACATGCTACTGTACAGTGTCTCTACAGTTGCGAAAATCAAGCGCAAAAGAATGAGAGTGTGCAGCCCGGAGAGATACAGAATTGCTCTTGCCTAACGTCATTAGTGGATTCTGGGTTCACGGGTTTACAATAAACTTAACGCCGTGTTAAATATCTGCTTGCTTACGCGAAAACAATGTAAGACCGTTGTAACTGTTGTAAGTGACGGTGTTAAAAGTTTCACCTATGAAGAGTCTGAAAGTCTTATAAAACCAGGGTGACCATTACCACACCAAACCTTGCTCACTCACACACCTTTACACACACACACTGCACTACACATCAAGATTAATTTTAAGCTACATGATTTTGCTAAGACTATAGTTATAATGTTGCCGATTTTTAGAGTTCCGTAGCCAAATGGCAAAAAACGGAACCCTTATGGATTCGTCATGTCTGTCTGTCCGTCCATGTCACAGCCACTTTTTTCCGAAACTATAAGAACTTATACTGTTGAAAATTGGTAAGTAGATGTATTCTGTGAACCGCATTCAGATTTTCACACGAAAAAAAAAAGAAATTTTGGGGGTTCCCCATACTGAGAGCTGAAACTCAATTTTTTTTTTCATCAAACCCATAAGTGTGGGTTATCTATGGATAGGTCTTCAAAAATGATAATGAGGTTTCTAATATATTTTTTTTCTAAACTGAATAGTTTGCGCGAGAGACACTTCCAAAGTGGTAAAATGTATCCCCCCCCCCTGTAACTTCTAAAATAAGAGAATGATAAAACTAAAAAAAATATATGATATACATTACCATGCAAACTTCCACCGAAAATTGGTTTGAACGAGATCTAGTAAGTAGTTTTTTTTTTAATACATCATATACCGTAATTTACCTTTCATTCAATCAACTCAAATATATAAAAAAAAAAAATAATGTCATAAACATAAACCTTATGCATAAACCGTGAACCATTATTTTCTACTAATAAATCTGTAATAGGTACAACGAACTACAAGAACTTTTATATTATGTCACTTGCTGCTACGGAACCCTTCATGGGCGAGTCCGACTCGCACTTGGCCGCTTTTGTTTTATCCAGTATTGCTTAGTTTTTGTTTTGTTTTATTTAGTATTGCTTAATTTCTTTTTACTATGTATAATTGTTAGGATGCTTTGCTCAGTTTTGTTTTATTTTATTTAGTATTGCTTAATTTCTTTTTACTATGTATAATTGTTAGGATACTTTGCTCAGTTTTGTTTTATTTTATTTAGTATTGCTTAATTTATTTTTATTATGTATAATTGTTAGGATGCTTTGCTCAGTTTTGTTTTATTTTATTTAGTATTGCTTAATTTCTTTTTACTATGTATAAATGTTAGGATGCTTTGCTCAGTTTTGTTTTATTTTATTTAGTATTGCTTAATTTCTTTTTACTATGTATAATTGTTAGGATGCTTTGCTCAGTTTTGTTTTATTTTATTTAGTATTGCTTAATTTCTTTTTATTATGTATAATTGTTAGGATGCTTTGCTCAGTTTTGTTTTATTTTATTTAGTATTGCTTAATTTCTTTTTACTATGTATAAATGTTAGGATGCTTTGCTCAGTTTTGTTTTATTTTATTTAGTATAGCTTAATTTCTTTTTACTATGTATAAATGTTAGGATGCTTTGCTCAGTTTTGTTTTATTTTATTTAGTATTGCTTAATTTCTTTTTACTATGTATAATTGTTAGGATGCTTTGCTCAGTTTTGTTTTATTTTATTTAGTATTGCTTAATTTCTTTTTACTATGTATAATTGTTAGGATGCTTTGCTCAGTTTTGTTTTATTTTATTTAGTATTGCTTAATTTATTTTTACTATGTATAATTGTTAGGATGCTTTGCTCAGTTTAGTTTTATTTTATTTAGTATTGTTTAATTTATTTTTACTATGTATAATTGTAGGGATGCTTTGCTCAGTTTTGTTTTATTTTATTAAGTATTGCTTCATTTCTTTTTACTATGAATAATTGTTAGGATGCTTTGCTCAGTTTTCTTTTATTTTATTTAGTATTGCTTAATTTCTTTTTACTATGTATAATTGTTAGGATGCTTTGCTCAGTTTTGTTTTATTTTGTTTAGTATTGCTTCATTTCTTTTTACTATGTATAATTGTTAGGATGCTTTGCTCAGTTTTGTTTTAGTTTGTTTAGTATTGCTTCATTTCTTTTTACTATGTATAATTGTTAGGATGCTTTGCTCAGTTTTGTTTTATTTTGTTTAGTATTGCTTCATTTCTTTTTACTATGTATAATTGTTAGGATGCTTTGCTCAGTTTTGTTTTATTTTATTTAGTATTGCTTAATTTCTTTTTAGTATGTATAAATGTTAGGATGCTTTGCTCAGTTTTGTTTTATTTTATTTAGTATTGCTTAATTTCTTTTTAGTATGTATAAATGTTAGGATGCTTTGCTCAGTTTTGTTTTATTTTATTTAGTATTGCTTAATTTCTTTTTACTATGTATAATTGTTAGGAGGCTTTGCTCAGTTTTGTTTTATTTTATTTAGTATTGCTTAATTTCTTTTTACTATGAATAATTGTTAGGATGCTTTGCTCAGTTTTGTTTTATTTTATTTAGTATTGCTTAATTTCTTTTTACTATGTATAATTGTTAGGATGCTTTGCTCAGTTTTGTTTTATTTTATTTAGTATTGCTTAATTTATTTTTACTATGTATAATTGTTAGGATGCTTTGCTCAGTTTTGTTTTATTTTGTTTAGTATTGCTTCATTTCTTTTTACTATGTATAATTGTTAGAATGCTTTGCTCAGTTTTGTTTTATTTTATTTAGTATTGCTTCATTTATTTTTACTATATATAATTGTTAGGATGCTTTGCTCAGTTTTGTTTTATTTTGTTTAGTATTGCTTCATTTCTTTTTACTATGTATAATTGTTAGGATGCTTTGCTCAGTTTTGTTTTAGTTTGTTTAGTATTGCTTCATTTCTTTTTACTATGTATAATTGTTAGGATGCTTTGCTCAGTTTTGTTTTATTTTGTTTAGTATTGCTTCATTTCTTTTTACTATGTATAATTGTTAGGATGCTTTGCTCAGTTTCGTTTTATTTTGTTTAGTATTGCTTGATTTTTTAGTTTTGCTTTGTTTTGTTAGTACCTATTGATTAATTTCTTTTAGTATGTTATATGTTTTGCTTAGATTTGTTTAGTACCTTTTGCTTAATTTCTTTTACTATGTTATATGTTTTGCTTAGTTTTGTTTAGTACCTTTTGCTTAATTTCTTTTACTATGTTATATGTTTTGCTTAGTTTTGTTTTATTTTGTTTAATATTGCTTGATTTTTTAATTTTGCTTTGTTTAATGAAGTACTTACTGTATAATTTATTTTTATTATTTTATTATGCTTTTCCCAGTTTTCTTTTATTTTGCTTCTAATTTTTGGTTATTTTTTTAGTTTTGCTTTTATTTTAATTTTTATTTTATTTAGTACTACTTAGTTTCATCTTATTACTTATTATTATATTTTGCTTAATTTCGTTTCATTTTGTTTGGTTTAGTTTGTTTTGTTTAAGTTAATAAAAATTAATTATAGACTAACTGTGCCCGGTGAAAGGTGACGACATTCGTAATACAGGGTTAATCCTAGTATAAAGCACTCCTTTGAACCATTAAATGTACATTTAATTTCCAGTTAAAGATATGTAAGGAGATTCTCTGTCCCAAATATTTCTCGAAATAGAGATTTTAATTATTATTATTTTTTCTCTAATATTAAAGTGTTAACTTTAACATAATATTCCCAAGACCCAATTTTTAAGATACGCAGCGTAAATGAGTAAAACCTGCTTTGTTACATTTATCACAGCTAGAGCAGATTCTGTCATAATTAAACCCAACCAAAACTTAATTTTTTGCAAGCATTCAGTCCGAATTGACACACGGAACATTAGAATTGTTTCTTTTTTTAAATACTCAAATATATCCTTTACCAAAACTTCGCCACAAACATTCTCCTGTTCCACATTTCAACGTACCTACTACAGCCTCATTTGGAGCCACTCACCTGAGAGTCGCCAATCATCCCTCAAGCGGCATCGCAACTGACTCGCTTTCAAAATCAAAATCATAAGTCGTTTATTCAAATTAGGCTGAGAGCCAGCACTTTTTGAACGTCAAGCTTTACAAAAGACAGTCCCCCAAAACGCCCGCCCGTCACCACTTCCTAGTGTTTTAGCTGTGGAGAAGAAGTGGCCAACAAACTCCCCAGCAACACATCTGTCTGTTACGTTTTAAGAACTTGAATCTATATAAAAGTATGCTAAGTAATTAATACATGATACAAAATTTACAATTTGTTTGTGTTTTTAACACTATGATACTGATAATGATAGAAATGTATATATAGGCGTAGTATCAGGATTGGATATTTTAAAGTAAAAAGTAGGTAGTTTACTTATTAATCAATTTTATTCGATTAACTCACTTAATTTATAATAACTGTGAACTCAATTAATTATCATATCATAATTATTAACTAAAAGGTTTTAACACGATATTAGCAAATCTAGGCGCTATGACAACACGTGTATCGGACCGAGGTCTAGAATAGAATGCCCCGATCGCTCCGCGCGGTCTCCTTTTACGTCCGAGCACAAACAAGTCGAGTAGTGGGGGAGGTGGGGATGGCGACATCGCCTGATCGGTCCGGTGCACGTGCCGTGTACAACCGTACGATGACGTAGCGCCGTCACGGCCATACTGACGTGCGTACGTCCCGGTATCTGTAATGAGAACCACAATTTTACTGTTCGTTCATCCTGACATTAAAATCTTATCTCATGGTCTGGTCCGGTCCTACGACCCTTCAGAGTAATAATCTTCTGGTCCGGTCCTAAGACCCTTCAGAGTAACATCTTCTGGTCCGGTCCTAAGACCCTTCAGAGTAATATCTTCTGGTCCGGTCCTATGACCCTTCAGAATTATACTACTGGTCCAGTCTGATGACCCTTCAGAGTAATATCTTCTGGTCCGGTCCTATGACCCCTCAGAATTATACTACTGGTCCAGTCTGATGACCCTTCAGAGTTATAATTTTCTGGTCCGTTCTAAAGACCCTTCAGATTTGTAACTACTGGTCCGGTTCTAACGACCCTTCAGTGTTAAAATCTCCCGGTCCGGTTTAACTAGCCCTTCAGGATTATTACTGCTTGGTCCGGCCATGGAAGACTCTTCAAGCTCTTTTAATTCTTTTTTCGTTCCTTGTTTTTCTTTTTTTTTTCTTTCCTTTTAAACGCTGCCCCGCACTAGGAATCTATCCTGTTTTGTGGGTGAGTTCACAAACATACAAACTCACTCGCACAGACCAGACCCGGAACAACTATCTGTAGGCCATACAAATATTTGTTCCGTGCGGAAATCGAACCTACATCACGCAGCGCAGCAGCCAAGCGCCCAAGTACTGCGCCAACCGTGACTTATCTTTTAATTTAAACTGTTCCTAGATTTGCTAGGCCGGACTAAACTGTTCCCTGTAGCTAATATAATAATAAATTAACTCGTAATTTGTCCTTGTTCTATTGAATCAATTTTCTCTATGAATTTAAAGCACCTGTCACAACGTTAATTGGTTTAGGATCCAAAAACCCTTCCAATGATGTACCTACATGATCTATTAAGTTAACTACTGCTACTGGCTTTTTAAGTACGAGAGTCGGCATTTTTTTTTAAAGTGTGAGCCCTAAAATAGTACCACTTAAAACTTTATTTTTATGGGAAGTTTCATGAACAAGTTCTTCATTATTATTCGCCGTCACGTCATCACTGATATTTTCTGCATCTAACGTTCATGTGAGCACTCACGAATTACTTTACGTTAATCTACAATCATCAAAATCATCGCTGCGCTGTGCGGTTCGAATCAATCAATGTTATTATAATCTCACCCGTATTAAATTGCACAAAATGGAAAATCTATTTAGAACTTGTAATAGCTCAGAATTCTCTGTACCTTTAAAGCTTTTATCAATGTCATTAAAATCAAATTGCTATTCATGATAGTTTTGATACTATCAAATTTACTAACTGATGTTATGTATGGCAAACTGCCTCCGTACGTTAATACGAAAGCCTAGATCCAAATTTTCACTAAAAAAAACGTCTAAGTTGAAACATGACCTTGTGGTACTTGCTATGCGATAACTAAAGCTAAAGCTCACACTGAATAAAATTTTGACACTATTACCGCCAATGGGAAACTCTTTTAAGTACTCGCTTTGTGCTAACTATGTCAAAATTACCTAGCACTATCAATGCAACCACCGAATTGGTATCAACCCCTTTAAAGCTTCGTTTGCTATTCAAATAAAACTTGAGCGACTCACCAAGTATTCCAGTCGGCCTTGAACGCTCTTAACCCCACAGATGTTGACATGATACTTGGCTACTGCAGTTTGCCAACTGTTTGCCAACCTTCGGTCTGTCACGCTCAGAACCGTTCAGAAGTTGCAGCTGCTCAGCAGTTGTTGCAACTGCTCAGCAGTTATGGCAGCATGCCAACCGCTAGCCTCCTGCTGGCTTTATACACCATGATACGATGTCTGAAACCGAAAAACGCTACGACAGTACAAGTCCAATAAAAGCTGTGGTGGGCCAAATGGTTTCAGGTAAGTGTAGTAGTCACAGTATCAAAGTAAATAAAAATCTAAATTTTATCGGACCATTGGCACAAGAAAGCGGCCTATGCCTATGAATGGTTATATAAAATCAAAATATTCAAAATAAAGTGTTAGATAACTAAATCGCTCTTATGTCCAAAAAAATAAAAGCTCTCTGGTATTTCACTTCATGACTCGATCAGCGATAGCAGAATAATATCGCTTCATCAGCATTATTTGACCAATGACCAAGGCTTTGTGCCCATTTCAAGCGAACTCTTGTGCAACCGCCACTTCCAGGTATGTGCTTCCAATTCACCAAGAGTAGATAGCGACGGCAAAAGAATGGTCTCCCTTAGGGCAGTGTGTTGGCGCCGACGATTTTTTTAACATCTACGCGAACGAACCGCCTTCCACCTAACACACGGAGCGGTTCTTGTACGCGGATTACCTGGCCCTAGCAAACCAAGCAGCGACAGAGCATTAACGTACAATGGCACTCAGTGCACTGCGAGATTAGTGTGACCACAACTCTCTACGGCCGAACCCATCTAAGAGACAGTCGTGCGCCTTCCATCTCTGCTATAGGCCCGCAACTCGAATGCATCACATGGCGTAGAGCCAAGGTCCAACACTGCTCGAATCCAAAATATCTCGGTGTGACGTTAGATATGGCCTAAGCGTAAAAGTCAAACTGTTACAATACTTAGCTCCGTCGAACCCGGAATAACTTGCTCCGTCACCTAATTTCCATCAATTGGGGAGCGGCACCCGATGTTCTCCGTACAACCGGCATGTCCCTATTTTTTCTGCTGGCGTGTTTGCTTGTACAGTGTGGCACCGACCTGCTCTTTCTCGGAAAGTAGACATTGCCCTAAACGAAACGTGTCAGATAATATCAGGCTGATTAAAATAGACTCCACAAAACAAACTCTATCCGCTTGCAGGCATCGCACCTCCTGCTGTTCGAAAGATCTGAAAATTGTATGGCCACATGCCAACTTCGGGAAGACTAAAAAGTCGCAAGAGCTTCCTTCTTTCTACACAGGCGATCCTGGATATGCCATCTAAAGGGAGAAGCAGACTGTGGGAAGAGAAGTATCCACCACCTCACGACTTCATAAAACCCAAAGAGCAATTGCCCCTGGTCGTGAATCGTAATGGCCTTTGGAAAGCGTTAAATCGCGCGCCAGCGCAATTTGCGCACCCAGGTAGGCCGCTGCAAACACAACTTGGCGAAATGAGGATGTAATGATCTGTTGTATACCCAACGTGAGTGCAGTGCCCGTTTTCAGAGCACGAGCCATATGTTACAGTGCCCCAAGTGCCCATTCTCCTGTAATTTGGAGTATCTAATGAATGCCACTGTTGCTGCAATTAACGTAACTACCTACAGGTCCAAAACAATAAAAAAGTTAACGATTGAATCGAAAAGAAGAAGTATTATTGAAAATGCTATCGCTTAATCAGCAACACTTATGCTATTAATAATAGCTTCACTTTAAGATAAAGCGACAGGCCAATTATCAAACATCGATAATTGCCATCCATAAAGGCGTTGCCTTTTGTAAGTCAGTCTCCACATCATAAAAATGAACACTCGTAAACAAAATAAAAAGCAGCTCTACAGCAATTAAAAAGTTTAAACGACTCACCAGATTGGCGTAGAAATCTTCATATAAATTCACACTCCTCTCCTTGACCTGACCAGCTGTTGTGAAGTTGCTTGCCTCCGGACGGAACTGGTTTAGTTCAGGTTGATGAGGGTAGCCGCACAAAACTCGTCGAAAAGGAATTCGGCGCAAAGCTCTTCAGCGCCATATGGTAAAACAATAAACTGCTCTGCACATCACTGCATCCTCGACAAAACATACCACCACGGTGACACACTATGATCGTGTGTCGAACTTCGGCCTATCGAATTTAACTTCACGACACTTCGCGGCACACATCAAGTTTTTAGCGTCTGGATAAACGCATGCGTTTTAAAAACAAACCGCAATTTTCGCTATCACTGTCATTACATTTCAAAACGTAACCGCCACATATTTCACTAGCATTGTCACGAATCTCCATGTGGGCCCTTTGAGTTACGTCCCAATTCTGATATAGGCGTAGTATCAGGATTGGATATTTTAAAGTGAAAAGTAGGTAGTTTACTTATTAATCAATTTTATTCGATTAACTCACTTAATTTATAATAACTGTGAACTCAATTAATTATCATATCATAATTATTAACTAAAAGGTTTTAACACGATATTAGCAAATCTAGGCGCTATGACAACACGTGTATCGGACCGAGGTCTAGAATAGAATGCCCCGATCGCTTTTTTTTTTTTTTTATGTGTGGCCTCTCGCAGGTCAACCTAGGAGGTTGTCGACTGCTTAACCGGACTTTCCTGTGGTGGCCTTAATATAAATATTAAAGCCTCCAGCCAGGGCTTATTTTAAACTTACAAACTAAGCGACTACACGCTAAGGGCACCCCCTGTGGGGTACGGACCTCGGCTTAGGGCGTCGCTGGGGGGAGGACAGCTAGGGACGGGCTGGATCGAATATTGATTATTTAGGGGCGAATTTAAAACTACAGGCTCAGCGGCGCGGGCTGCCTCGAGCAAAGGTCGGGGTGGACATTGAAGGGTAGATCGCGACGGGCCTCGACGGCGAGGGCGAAAGGACGGCGGTCTTGTTTTGAGTGTGCTAGTTTCTTTACGACTTTCTTGTAGAAGAGTGGTAGAGTCATCAGGAATGGTTAAGGTGTGCCTCGGACGGCGGA
The DNA here is from genome assembly GCA_947578705.1 of Lacanobia wlatinum. Classification (NCBI taxonomy): domain Eukaryota; kingdom Metazoa; phylum Arthropoda; class Insecta; order Lepidoptera; family Noctuidae; genus Lacanobia; species Lacanobia wlatinum. The sequence continues at coordinate 8,420,276 of OX388039.1, read as the reverse complement.
TCTTTGAGATGCGGGAGGGTTCGTATCGGGCGGCCGATGCGATAAGGGGGTTGCGGTGTTTGACAGCAGTATCGAAGAAACGCTTAGTAATGCGTTTCATGAACTGCTGTATGGTGGGTAATTTGAGATCTACGTGGAGAGTCTCATTACGGACATAGTAGGGGGCTCCCGTGATCTTACGGAGGAAACGGTTTTGGAGCGTCTGCATCCTATGGAGGTGATGAGGCTTTGCGTGTGCAAAGACAGCGCAAGCGTACGTCATGATGGGACGGATGACCGCGGTGAACAGTCGCAATTTGCACTTGAGTGACAATTTGCTGCGGGCGGTCGTTATAAAGTGGAGCCTTCCCTGGGCGAAGGCGGCGCGTGAACGGGCCTGCCTTATGTGCTCAGCGAAGGTGAGGTGTCTGTCTAGGATGACCCCCAGGTATTTGGCTTGCTTCTCCCATGGGATCGGCTTGCCATACATGGTGATCGGACGGGGGGAAGGGGGTTTAAGCCGCGGTTTTGAAAACAGAACCGCTTGACTCTTATCAGGGTTTACTTCTATTCTCCACTTTCTGAACCATCTGCCCAAGATGTTCGCGTAAGTTTGGAGAGTGCGAGCGATAGAGTCAGGGTCACGACCGGTATAGTACATGGCCGTGTCGTCAGCGAAGAGGGCCAACTGAGCCTTATTACTTTTGGGGATATCGCTGGTGAACAGCGTAAATAATAGGGGGGATAACACTGAGCCCTGGGGGACTCCTGCTCGGATGGGGTGAGGGGACGAGAGTGCACCCTCGATTCGATAGCGAAAGGTGCGGTTTGACAAAAAGTCTCGCAAGATGAGCACGAGGCGGTCTGGCACGCCGAGTTGGTATAGCTTATAAATTAAGCCACCGCGCGGTCTCCTTTTACGTCCGAGCACAAACAAGTCGAGTAGTGGGGGAGGTGGGGATGGCGACATCGCCTGATCGGTCCGGTGCACGTGCCGTGTACAACCGTACGATGACGTAGCGCCGTCATATATAAAAAAACAACGAATTGACCTACATAGTCAGAGTATAAAAAAATAATAATAATAACTAAAAAAACAAAAAAAAAACAATATTATATGAATACATATAACCTGTCATATTGAATACATATAACCTGTCATTTGATCTCGAAGGGACCACTCGATGAAGCAATTAGCGTCCTTGTGGATGTTTGTGGCACTCTTAGTATCTGAGCCTTCGGTACGGAACCTCTCATACCGGTGCTCTTTTGATCGGCTAGTTAGTTTAAGGCAGGGGTCATTGGGTCATTGGGTATTGAAGAGGCCTTTACCTTGCAGCTTTAAAACACATTTCCACCTGCAACCAGTTCGGATGCAAGTTTCATAACATTGCCGGCTACTGAGGTAGAATGTGATTAATCGCTCACTTAAACTTGTATGACCACCATATCAACAACTGTGAAAAAAATAGGACAAAACTTACTTTCGCAGTTTAATTTTACTATTTGTGAAAGTTATGGAAGACGATTATTAATCAATCACGGATGAACAATTCATTTCACACAGAGTGAATTAAGAAGAGACAGAATAATTTTGGCGAGAGTACATGATGTATCTTTCCTAAGATATGCATGAAAGCCAGGGTTGCGGAATTTACCAAGGTTGCGGAGTTTGTTCGAAAAAGTCAACGTGGTCCTGGAATATGGGTTTTAGTCACTAAGAATCTGACCTTCCACTCTGCCTAGAGCGGAAGGAGTCATTTGATAATTTCACAACTTAAAAAAAAAAAAATCCATGAAAATACACAAGAAAAAGTTATAACTACTACCGAGTAAAACATCCATTATATGTTCGTTGTTCCAGATACTTACTTCTTTGTAAGCTCTTAACTTTTTAGCCACGTGTTATTTAATGGTCCATATCCTACACGTGGCTCAGAAGTTCATAGGTTTTTTTTTTTAACTTTGCTCCACACTTGAAATTTCTCCTGCATCGTTGGTCCGTTCACAAACATACAAAACTCACATACACAAACACCCAGACCCGGAACAACTATTTGTTTTATTTCTTTTTTATAAAATCAGTCAGTCGATCGCTCAACCATTGCCCCAACCGTGCCGACAAACTATCTGTAGGCCATACAAATATTTGTTCCGTGTGGGAATCGAACCCGCGACACGCAGTGCAGCAGCCAAGCGTTCAACCACTGCGCCAACCGTGTCGTCAAAAGCTATCTTGTATTAAAGGCCCTCGAGAGCAAGAGATAGACTTCTTGATTCCACATCCTATTTGCAAGGCAATTAGTTAATTAATGGTCGTGTCGGAACCCTTCTAATATATACTCGTAGGTACGGATGTAACCTTCCTAATTTACCGTACAGACCTGCGTCAGGTCGTGTGGTTCGAGCTTAAACGAGATAAGAGTTAATCTACATCAGGTACCTGTTTTATGCCTTTAGGATAGATAATTTAATGTTCGAATTATAGAATTGCACCTAGGTAAGTATTGTAGAAACGTAGAGATGTATCTAATAAATAGCCTTACTTCGATTTAATGTGGGATATATTCTTTTTCATTTAAATAGTTCTAAAAATTATTAAACCTGCCTATATATAGTATTGGCACAGGGCCGGCTTTAACCATCTAAGCGCCCCGGGCGAGTCATGCATTTAGCGCCCTTTCATATAATTAAGATAACTTATTTAGAAAAACTATTGCACCCAACTCTGATAGCTTCACCCCCATCAGTATTTTTACGATGTTGTTTAAAACACGATTCCCGATAACTATGCCAAGACTCGCTTATCAACGAATTACTTCCCCTATTTGGCAGTTTTTGGCTTTCGTTTGGTGAGCAAGTTTAGAAAAACTGCGTTCGCCACGACAGTCTCTGGTATTGTTGGCTTTGTTAGCAGAATACGCAGCGATATCCAGGAATATTATTCTTGAAGATTGTGCTTTTTAATAAAGATTCAAGGTTTCGATAGGTGTTACCTGAATCTGAATGTTTTCGAGATTGTATTGCCGACCTAAAATTTCATCGCATAACAAATCACCATCAATTTCTGACTTTTTCTTTATATCGAAAGAAATAGGTACCTAGGTACTCAAATTACGCGCAGCGCCCGTATGACCCGGCGCCCTCCAGTTGCCGGCGCCCCGGGCGGCCGCCAGTGTCACCCGACCCTAAAGACGCTACTGCATTGGCAGCCTGTCTTAAGATTCGAATTAGTGTTTATATATTTTTATTCGTAATGTGCAATTAACTTTTTACATAAGCTTGTAAAGAGGTACTGATAAAAAGGGTCAGCTCCCACAGTATCTGGACTCTTAAATAAAATCTGAATCCGAAACCAATCTACCGCACCTTATAAAATATTTATTCAAACAACAATCCCTCCCAATCACAAAAAGTCCCGTAATTATTACACTCGGTCAAACAGTCACTCTCAAAAACTCTCACTTCGCATTTATTCCAATGAATTGACGTGAAACGGGTGCCATAATGAATCGCAATTATAAATGAAAAAGAAAACTCAACGGAATGTGAAAAGAAAAATAGAAAAAATTGCCGTGAAATTGTATTAGCGAGGGGGAGGCTCGAAAATGATTGAAAGCTGATTGGAATGATTGGTGGGACGCTCCGGACGATTGAAATAGTCTGGCCGAGCTGTGAAATTGTTGGGGGGCTGGCGTACCTGACGCCCGGAGTAAAAAACGAACCAGAAGGCTACTAGGGTTAAACATAATTCCATTCCACGTACTGTGTACAAAGATAAACAAAGGTCTTGCTTCTATTTTTCAGATTCCTAGTATGGCTAGGATAGGCTAAGCTACAAAGCTACAACTTCCTCCTTTTGCTCGAAATTAGGTAGTCCAAAAAGTTATACATAATCCCATGCCGTGTACTGTGTACAAAGATAAACAAAGGTCTTGCTTCTATTTTTCAGATTCCTAGTATGGCTAGGATAGGCTAAGCTACAAAGCTACAACTTCCTCCTTTTGCTCGAAATTAGGTAGTCCAAAAAGTTATACATAATCCCATGCCGTGTACTGTGTACAAAGATAAACAAAGGTCTTGCTTCTATTTTTCAGATTCCTAGTATGGCTAGGATAGGCTAAGCTACAAAGCTACAACTTCCTCCTTTTGCTCGAAATTAGGTAGTCCAAAAACCGAATGAGAATATTTATTTGCATAAAACATCATCATCATCTGCCTAGCCTTTTCCCAACTATATTGGGGTCAGCTCACAGTCAAACCAGATTTAGCTAAATACCAGTATTTTACGTGAAGCATCTGCCTACCAGACCTCCACAACCGATTAATTAGGTAACACGATACTTTTTGGCAAGACTGGTGTCAGATTTTCTGGATTCTGACAATCCGTAACGACTGCCAAAGATCTACAAATGACAGCCGGGACCAACGGCTTAACGTGCTTTCCGAGGCACGGAGGAATCTCGATATGTGAAAAGTTTTTTTTTTTTTATTTCAACGGCTTTTGACCTCATTTTTACATGGAGGATATTATTCATGTGTTCTATTCTATGTATTGTTAACAGAAATCTATGAAAGTCTGTATTGTATATTAGTAGAAAACTATTTAAGTCTATATTGTAAGGCTACATTTGTCAGATACGCGGAATTATCCAATGCTAGTTCCGCGGATTTGCGCTATCCCCGACGATATGTTAAGATTGTCAGTCATCCACAGACCGACCTTGGAAAGCGATGATTGACCTTGAAGATTGACCCGTGCAGCAGTTAAAAACGTGATACATGTCAGGTCTTATTTCAGAATTATGAGCTTAATATGTTTCGCTATAGCTGGCCGAGTTTTATTAAGTCTAACAAATGTCAAACTTCACAATTCCAGAGTAGTTTCATTTGCATATGTTTGTTAGTTTTCGAAATGGTTTTCACGGTTTGCGCCTTCTGGTTCGTTCAATATTCTGAGAGGTGACACTGCATGCTAAACCAGTGGGAATTAAAAAAGGTTTTGATTTGACACTAATATTTTTCGTTTGTGTTTACAAATGAGTTGGGGAACGGATTCTCTATCGATTTGTTTACTCTAATATATGTTAGATATGATACCGCATGATAATGCAAATGGGGATAAAAGGTTCTTTCATAAGTATATCTGAATGAAGATTTTGCGAATTTCAGTTTATTTAGGCGTCACTTCGTGCGAGATTTCCGGTTCACTGAAGACATTAAAAGATTTAAAACTCGACGTAATTTCATTCAAACATTTTTATACATTTATTTGATGGATTGCAATTTAGCCACAGGAGGATAAAATAAGGTAATATTTATCAAAAAAAAATATAATCTCCCTAGGGAAATTAGACAGACTAGAATAAAAATTAACATCTACCGAGTTCGAATAATAATATAGAATTTCACAACTTCTCTTTGATCCAAAGATATAGTCGTACAACTTGGACGGATTATCTGTACTTAATATATAAAACTGAAGAGTTTGTTTATTTGTTTGTTCGTTTGCTTGGACGCGCTAATCTCAGGAACTACTGGTCCGATTTGATAGGCTATATATTATCACGCTAAGACCAATAAGAGCGGAGAAGACGAAGTTGCGCGGGTCTACTACTGTAGTAATAAAGTAAGACTATTACTACTGTTTTTCCTGCTATACTTTTTTTTTAATGGGACAAGCCCGCCACACATTCCCAACCACTGCAACTCCTGAAAGCCAGAATCAACAGTGGCGACCACCAGAAAAACGCCGAGCACATGAAGATAATTGAATCGTTTCTCGAACGAAATTAATCAGAAAAGTCCCCTCCCTCCTTATCAAGCAGGAGACAGAATAGAGCTAGGCCAGTAGGCACCAAGGGACATATACAACTGGGTTAAGCCCAGTTACCAAGCACCACGGATTATATATTAACACTAAAACTAATGGGTCCTAAATTGTGAGCTACTTTTTATTCTAGTAATATGTATGGCAAAATCGCTTGAATGTACGGAAATTTGTTCTGGTTTCTACAAGGTCCGTATAGTAAACTACTCCAGATGTAACCTGAATACTATCTAACATAATATTGCATTCAGTTTGCCAAAGAATACACCCCCATGAGATGTGATGTGCGGATTGTTCGTATTCATGGTCAGCTGTAGAATAATGACATAAAGGCGAGGCCACAAGCCTAAAGGAAAATAATTTACTCTTAAAGTTGCCATGACCTGTGAGAAATTGGGCAACACAATGACCACCTCCAGCTATGTCCTATCCAGCCGCTCACGAACGGATGGAAAAAACTGGTGGAGGTGACGGCCTTTGATGGAATTTTCCCACCTACATTACCATTTGGATAAAAGTTCCTCCCAGAAGTCAGTCTGGGGTTTTAGTAATCTAGAGATCTTAGCACGGTCGCGTTGCGGTAAAAACTCTGGGTCCGTGATCTTTCTAGCGTAGTAGTACATTGCAGTACGCCGCTGCACCTCTAGATCGACTGGGAGAACACCCAACAGCACCGATAAGGCTTCAGTACTAACCGTCTTATGCGCCTTGCACAAGAATATCAAAGCCAAACGCTGGCTTTGCAGCAATTTACGGCGTACCGCTCCTATGGTGGCCCTGTCAGCCCAGACTCCTTTTTATACTGTTGGTTTTCCTTTGTTGCATTCAGTCCGCCTTTGTAGCATTACTGTATATAAAGTTTAGATAAATAAGTATTTTGAGCTTACCATTACAACGTATAGTGTGGCAATGCCGCCAGCCTTTAAGGCTCACTTCAAGTCGACAGCTATGCGGACGAATTTTTTGACGCCATAATTTAGTTAGGAGTTTTTATTTTCTATTTCAAATGTAGGTTTAAAGTTTGTTGTAGTTAATTAATTAATTATTGTGAATAAAATACTGTGTAGTATGGGCTTAAAAAGAGACTTCAATCTTGTGAGTTTTTCGTGGTGTTTCGTCTTAGAAGGTAGTTAACTAGAACACGCGGCCCTAACCATCTCAAGACTAGAGGCCCTACTATGACGTACCAATGCTATCCTGATTCCATCATCTGCCTAGCCTTTTCCCAACTATATTGGGGTCGGCTTCAAGTCTAACTAATTCAGCTGCATACCAGTATTTTACGTGGAGCGGCTGCCTACCGGACCTTCATAACCCATTAAAAAGGATAGTGCTATGCAATTTATATAGCTCCCTCTCCCTCCCACATCTGAATCACGACGGTTTCAAGAAGCCATAGAATGGCCCTGGACGTTACATAAGTAAAGAAGCCAGCTCCAGCAACAATTATTCTACGTCGTAACAACATTACTGGTTCGGTTCTTTCCGAGCAACACATTCATGTGTGAGTGGCCCGCAGTTTGTTCAGCCCATAATAAATGCGCACTTCCCGTAACTCCCGGTAGACGGAGCTTGTTTAGAAATACCTACTCAGGTAGTTGGGTTGGTATGTACAGGAAATTCATTTTACTGAACAATAAGGGTGCATGTTACTTAGCAGGAGCGTTCGCGGTTACGTTAATATGGTATTCGTCTGTCTCTGAGTTGGGCTACATGCCTCGTTGGTCTAGTCGTCGCAAACCGCGAAACTGAGCGTGCTGTCCTGGTTTCGATTTCCGAGTCGGGTAAAGTGTCATCCCGGAGTTTGGAAGTCGCTGGTGTGATACTGCGTGTCTCGGAAAGCACGTAAAGCCGTTGGTGTTGCGCCTGATCTCTTCCTTACAGCTGGAACCAACGGCTTATCATACTTTCTATAGAAACTGGGTCTTAGCTCAGAAGAGAACCGGTTTGTTAGAAATGGTCACCCATGCAAGGATCATCCTCGGCAAGCATTGCTTAACCTCAAAGTTTGAGCCATGCGACTGTAATTATTTGGCCAGGAGTTCCTCTTCTCGAACTCCGTCTATAGCCTTAATTGCAATTTACCAACTTAACCACGGCTTTTATCAAGCTGAGAACAACTGTATATTTCTAATAGCTGACCCCGCAACTTTGTCTGCGCCACATTTTTCATTAATGATTGATATTATATCCTATAGCCTTAGTCGATAAATGGACTATCCAAAACTAAAAGTAATTTTCAGTTCGAACAGTCTGTTTTGATAGTTACGACCTGGGAGTCTTTAAGTCAAGAGTGAATAGGTTACTTCTAGGCAAGCGTGCTCCATCTTCGACGACATCATCGCTTACCATCAGGTGAAAAAAGGAACAAGTAGTTCCTGAAATTAGAGTGTTTAATCAAACAAACTCTTCAGCTTAATAGTATAGAAGAAAAAGATGAGTGCAAACGCTCTGCTCGTCACCCAAGCCTCTTTCAACTCGCTGACGCCTTACAAGCTGCAGCCTCACGGTGCACTTAAGATATTTCAAAGATTTCTTACTTTATTTTCTCGTAAAAGTATTTGTACAGTAACGTTTAAAAGTTGATACGCTGGTGGAGAATGAAAGAAAAACGAATTGAACCGAATCAATTGCTTAACGGTCCGACTAAGTTCTGGAGTGAAAGAATGAGCGAAATTGATTTCTAATGGCGGTTATTTTTACACTGTCGTAACTTTTATGGGATAAATGATCTTGTAATAATTGTGTGCCAGTTTGCGAAAAATTCTTCCTTCTTAGTTTGTGATAAATTTAATTGTTTTAACACTACCTGCCCGGAGTCATCAAATTATATCTCAAACTTAACCAAAAGTATTATTGCCCTGCGGGTTATAACGAAATTCAGTACAAAATTATTGGCCGGCGGGCAATAACGTGATTTGAATTTGATTTTCATCAACTTACCTATCTACATCTTCAATTTGTTCCTATCCTATTTTATTTCCAGTATTTATCGGGGACCAAAAAACTCAGGTCGAAACAAATAGAGCCTAATATTATAAGAGCAATCTGCGTGTATACCGCATAGAAATAAGTTCTCCAACCTTTCGGGAATTACACGATACGGTTTCCAGAGGAAAATCGTTCCGGAGAGAATAAGACGAAACAAAAGCATTACTATCGTACCTTTATGTTACTTCGGACTGCATATTCCCAAGACCATAGGGTATTTTACTGAAAAAAAACGAATTAGTCCGTCAGATAGATCTCCGAAAAATATTGGACACGTATTTGTTCCTTTTTCACGTAAACAAAAAATGACGAAGATACAGTACATTGAAAACTCGCGTGACGTCACTACGATAGTACAATTTTACTAGCGACGTGACGTCACCAGCCCCTTCTCCCGATTTTTGATGCATTTTATCTTTGATAATATTCATTGATTTACAAAAACGTGTCCATTATTTTTCCATACTCAAACTGACGGACTAAATAGATTTGCGATTTATTGATGGTGGCAACTAGCCTATTCATAGATAACTACATTTCACGTTAGTCTGAATGTTTTGTACTAGAATCTTAAAAAAATCATCAATCTCATAGCCCATATCCGAATTTATTTGGTTGCGACGCAACATATAGGTATCTAATATATAAAAATCTCGCGTCACGGTGTTTCTTATAGAACTCCTCCGAAACGGCATGATCGATTTTTATTAATTTTTTTGTGAATATTTGGTAGGTCTGAGAATAGGTCTAAGGCTATTTTTTATGGCAAAATAAAACAAACACGTACCGGAAGACGCAACGTTGGAAGGCCTCCCATAAGGTGGACCGATGACCTGGTGAAGGTCGCGGGTAGCCGATGAATCCGAGACGCACAGGACCGGTCGTTGTGGCGACGCTTGGGGGAGGCCTATGTCCAGCAGTGGACGTCTTTCGGCTGATATGATGATGATGATGGCAAAACAACGTTTGCCGAGTCAGCTAGTCTAGTATAGAAAAATCTCGTATCAGGGTGTTTCTTATCGAACTCCTCCGAAACGGCTAGACCGATTTTTATGACTTTTTTTGTTGTGAATATTTGGTAGGTCTAAGAATAGGTCTAAGGCTATTTTTTTATGTAGCAAAACAACGTTTGCCGGATCAGCTAGTTTTTCTAAATATTACTATTAGTCGTCATTTCATTGGTCACCCTTTTCCAGAATCAGAACATACTTCACACAGTCCCTTCATCGCCTCTTCGATGCAAAAAAACCGGCCAAGTGCGAGCCGAACTCTCACACAGAGGGTTCCGTACCTTGTATGATAGCCCTCTTTAATTTTTAATTTAATTGAATTTTTCCTATACAATCTGCGATCATTTCAACTGTTAAAATGATGATCAACAGTTAAAATGATCGCAGATTGTCTGCGATCATTTCAACTGTCTAACTGTTACGGTTCTTAAAATATAGCCCGCTGACAGACAGACGGACAGACGGTCAGCGGAGGCTTAGTAATAGGGTTCTGTTGGTTATCCTTTGAGTACGGAACCCTAAAAAGTAAAAACAGACTACAGAACCACCAGGAATGCAGGATACAAGGAATGCCTGACCAAATTCATAGGCAGAAATCGTTCTTTAGGAATCCAGTGCTCTCAAAAACTATTAAATAAATCACCGTTTCTACTTTATTCGTGTTTGCTGAATTCGAATCAATACTTAACAAGGTATAATTGATTACAAAAACAGATACATAGACCATAAAACTCATCCCCATTATTTATTCGTAGTCGCATAAAAATACAAACAATGATCTACGTACCAACACTGACCTAAAAATCGGCCATTGGGGCACGCTGTACCAATCTCCTAATGCAAGATAAAAAAAAACTTCGTGTATCTTCTTTCTAAACCGATCCACCTCGAGAATAGACGTCAAAACAGAAATATGATGACGATACTCATCTCTTGGGGTTCACGGCTATATTTTACGTCCCAAATTCCACTTAACACCTCACAAAATACATTAGAAACGTTATAACCCCGTATTCAAGGTCCATTTTGAGTTGATGGTTGATGGTTCTCTAGCTAGAATTAGGTCGACGCTACACAGGTGTGTGCATCTTTTGACATTTTGATAAATCACCTTATCTTGGATTTATGGACGAAAATTCTTCCTCTATTGTTTTTATATATTGATATTTCGATACGTGACAATAAATAAAAATAGATAAAGGCAATATGAAAAGTTGAAGCACTCGCATTTCGGAAACATATTTGACAATATCTGCGTTATATTGCTTCATGATTTTTTGTACAGGATTTATTCCGCTTTGAAAGGATTATCATGTTTCATATAAATCTTTGAATATCCGTCTCTTTGACGTTTTATTGTGGATATTATTAGAGTACCTTTTTATAGGATTGACGAAATGGCAAAGATCGCGGGTTTAGTGGAGCACGATCGTTTCTTGAAAAGGGCCTACTGTGTTTGGGTTGGTTGATTTATACGGGGTGAATTTTAATTTAGGTACTGGCCATCTTTCAGGGATTAAAAGTGTTCATAGTAATATATCTGAAAAAAAAAAACAGTTGTTCAGTAGACACATTTATGTGATACATAACTCGATAAAATGTAGGGAACAACTGTTTTATTTTAATATTCCAGTAATTGTGTAAATTCAACAAAATTCATTCAATTTTTCAGTCATAATTCTAGCTCTAATACCAATATAAATAATATTAATTCCATTGGGAATTTCCTCCTCCTCCATAAGAAAAAGTTAATTGCCTGCACAAAAAAGTGCTCTAGTTTTCGTCCACCTATGATTTATCTCTCAGTAAACCAGTAACTATCTCGTATTTGTCTGCTTGTTTTGTGTTACCAGAGACAAACCAACAGGCCAACTCAAACACAACCAAACAGAGTCACTATGTATAATGAAGCCATAAGGGCGTCCTCACACCGAGCTCGTTATATTGTTTTTTTTTATACCTTTGTAGTTTTTGTATGAAAAACTGCATAACAATCAAAACAAAAGCTCAACGACTGTCTCGTGAAGCAGACAGTTTAGCGTGTGGAGCGCTTAATTTTTTTTCAGTTCCATAGAAAAAAAAATACATACATATGTCGCAGAATACATCCTTGCATTGCATTGTGCGTATAGCTAAGGAATGGAATTTCCTGTCAGAGTTTGTTTCTTTATAGCAACAACCTGGGATTCTTTAAGTCAAAAAGTGAATAAATTACTTAAAGACAAGCTTTTTCCATTTTGAACGAGTTCGCGGACCATAAATACTGTGGTGAAACGAGAGCCTAGGGCCTAACACAAATTGGGCACGCCACAATTGCGGCGGTAAGTCCCCTCTTTGAGGAGTGGCTAGAGCGGCGCCATGGCGTCCTCACTTTCCGCCTGACGCAGGTACTCACCAGATACGGTTGTTTCGGGAGGTACCTGTTTCGAATTCGGCGGGAGGATACGCCCGGGTGTCAACACTGCGAGGATCGCCCGGCGGACACGATGGAGCATACGGTGGAGGTCTGCTTGGACGGAACACCGCCGTGTCCTCGTCGAGGCGATCGGCGGCGGCGATCTCTCGCGTCCGGCCCTGGTTCAATCCATGGTCCGGAGCGAGAAGGCATGGAAAGCGGTCACCTCCTTCTGCGAAGCAGTAATGCTAGCAAAGGAGGAGGCCGAACGCGTGAGAGAGAGGGAAACCTCACGCCCTAGCCACCGCAACAGAAGAAGACGCCCCGGGCGTCGGGAGTCGCAGGGCGATTCCCGGCCACCGTAGGCGCGGGCCTGCGGACGGCGAGCATTGGGTGACTCGCCGTCCGATCAGAACCAGACCCGGGTCGACGGCGCACTGTGTTCTACGCGCGCCTCAAAGAGCTGTCAGCATAAAAGACGGGGCCCGCTAGGGCCAATGCCTGCCGGGGTTACGGGATTTAATCGACAGGGTCACCGCGGCCCTGAAACGCAAAGGGCATTAGGAGGAACACGGATGGGTTTTAGTCAGTAAGAGTCTGACACTCCCTTCTGCTTCACCCAGAGCGGGAGAAGTCATTTGATGATTTCCCATCCATATTATTCCATAAAAAATCGTTGACGTAACTAAATTTTGAATATAACAAAACTACAACCCCATAGTAATTTAGTTTAATTTTATGCGACATACACAATATGAACCATACAAAAATATGAACATAAAATTCAATTCAAATAAATGTTATGTGCGAATCGAGTATATATTTATCGAGTTCTAGTTAAATTTTACATTACGTTACGTCAAAAACATTCGTTAAGTCTTCTATGAATTGGAATTCTGGACGTGATAACGTCTTATAAATCGATGAACACCGGCTGCACGCACGAGAAAGTGTCACGGTCACGTTCAATTGTTTTTTTATTACGTTATCACGTAAAATTATCGTCCGTAAACCGAATTTACAGACAACCAATTTTTTTCCGTTCAAATCATTTTTCATTACACCAAAATTATTGGAAACTAAGAACGAATTTCGTAATAATACAACCTATTATATCTGGTTTTGTGTGAAAAGACCGAAAAAAAAAACCTATTTAAAAAGCTGATTGGTTGATATGAACGTTAAAGCTGCGGATATGTGTTTGTTAAGGACCAATAGTGTCGCTAGCGCTGAGCGAGGCTAGGTAAATGAAGCGATTCTATTGGTTCTTAACAAACACATCCCTCGCTAAGCAACCTCGCACATCTCTGGTGAAAACGCAGCCTAAGTATGCACTGACGGGTGTGTGACTAATCGATAAACATCTACATCTAAAGCGCTTATTGCACTACACGGTATTCAGGGCCCTAAGTCCCGATTTAGGGTGGTGTTATATGAATTAGGAAGTTAGCGACCCTAATTAGGTGACCGGAGCGGCCCAGTATAGTTAGCTCCCCAACTCCCTTACTGCTGGGCAGTGTAATAGCATATAGGGAGTTAGGGAGCCATGTTGCCAACACCAATTAAACAAATTCCCCGAAAATTTGAGTCAAATTCCATGTTCTGACCGACCAAGAATAAATGTGTGATGAATTGACTCTGAGATTAGCACCGCGTCCAATGTGTGCTCCCCTTTAGTTTGAAGGCAATCTAACTTGTCTCGGATTCAATATCACATAATTTTAAACAAGCAGTCTATATTTGGTATGGTTTGGTTCGCTTTCTATTAAATTGCTTCATAGCTCGCAATTTTCGTTCAAAGTTGGGGATCTATTTTTGGCATTTTATTAATCTAACTTTTTGTAAAGTTAATAGTTAGTAGACAAGAAATGATCGTTTAGTAGAAATTACGAAAAATCTCAAAGGAATTATCGTAAATTATGGATTACTTTCACAATGTCCTAAGATTCCATCATTAAACCAGTTCGATTATTTTTGAAACCAAAAAAAATTATAGTAGGATGAAACCCATTGGAAAAGGAAGAAAATATAACAACAGAAAAATAATTTACGGGCGATCTGAGGTCGGGAAGTGGATGGGGGTGAGTTTTTAAAGAAAAAAAAACGGTTTATCTCGATTTCCGGAAAAACTACAAGTCCTATGGAAAAAATGGGTTGGTGTGTGGTCAAAATGTGTGAAAAATTTAAATAACAAAGTTTTTGGTTTTTTATTTTTCTTTTACGAATTTGGTGAAAATTTACCTTTATATGTCCCAAACACACTCTAATTTTTTTGAGTTAAAATATTTATTTTAACCTTTTTTTTTTAGTTAATATCAAAAAAGCACCCTTATTTTCAATCGAAAATTCTCCCGCCAAAATATTTGCTTTTTTAAAAAAGTCGGTAGACTTTTTGTTCGTTGAAATCTCTACTTTCTGAGGGTGTAAAAAAAATATACCGAAAATCGAGTTAAACCGTTTTTTACCCTTAAAAACTCACCCCCATCTACTTCCCGACCTCAGATCTAATAAAATAAATTATTTTTCCTTTCATTTTTGTAATATTCTCTTCCTTTTCCAATGGGTTTCATCCTATTTTTTTTTTCACTTTTAACCATTTTCAAAGGCTTCAACCCCGGTCTACATCATGAATCATCGGTATACTACAAGTAAGATCTCAATTTAAACAAGATATGACTAACTATAGGCAACTAACAAAAGGAACTTAGAGATATTATATCTTTAAACAGTGTGTGTGAGTGTGTGTGTGTGTGATGGTGTGTGAGTGCATATTCTTTCAATTCGTAGTCACGATGCTTGCAGCAATAACTCAATGTCATCATAGGTCTTCAGTTTTAACCATTGAAATATTGCCTTTTTTCAGTCTTCAGTAGTCATAGGATAGATGTTAATAATTTTATTACATAGGGCAGCGGAATTTGTCTTTTAGCATACACAGTTTAAAAAAAAAATACCGGTGCAACACTGTATTTTCGCCTCCTTTCCTGATAGTGAGGGTCATAAGGCAGGACATTGTGCAATTTTAGGATAGCATAATATCAGCTGAAAGACGACCACAGCTGAAAATAAGGCCGCGCCCAAGTTTCGCCACCCCGACCGGTCCTGTGCGTCACGCATCCAAAGGATTCCGCAAACTGAACCAGCTCATCGGTACACCTTGTTTGAGGTCTTTCAACGCAGCTGTGGCGCGCCCTTTCCTCATTGTTCAAAATACATAAATTGATGTACTATCTAAGTTTCAGCTTAGCAGAGAGGACATTTGCTATAGATATATGAGAAGGGTTTGACAAGTTACTAATCAATCGGAAATGGACCTCTCTCAAGATGGGAGCTGATATCAATTGCCCGTAGTTACTATAAGAGGAATTAACTGCGCAATAGCGAAGAGAGTGCGTCGCATCTGAGCAAAAATCGATCGTTGTCCAGTACATGCCGTGACTTCGGACATACTTTATCAAAGTCAAAGTCAAATGATTTATTTCAACTGGACCAATAAAGGCACTTTTGAACGTCAAAAGAAAATAAAATATAGTGACTCTAGTCGTCCGTTCGCAAAAGGTAGATTCTTATGGAGAAGAACGGACAAGAAAACAACTCTTCAGTTGTCCAGACTCCGGGCTAGTGAGTTCTTCTAAATGGAGAAAGCCACTATCACATAGCCCTGCCCGACATTTTATGTAATACTGACTCGTCAAAAAGTCTGCATTACATTTTTCATTAATGCTCCACTCCTTTTGGTCCTAGCGTGATGTTATATAGCCTTCCTCGATAAATAGGTCATCTAAAACTAAAATAATTTTTCAATTCTAACTAGCAGATCCTGAGATTAGCGCGTTTAACCAAACAAACTCTTCGGCTTTATAACATTAGTATAGATACTAGTTGACCCGCGCAACTTCGTCTGCTCCGCTCCTATTGGTCTAAGTGTGGTGATATATAGCCTATAGCCTTTCTCGATAAATGGGCTATCTAACACTAAGAATTTTTCAAATCGGACCAGTAGTTCCTGAGATTAGCGCGTTCAATCAAACAAACAAACTAACAAACAAACTCTTCAGCTTTATATATTTGTATATAGAGTATAGATATAAAGAAGAAATAAAAGAGCTATCAGAAAACTAATACCTACTCAGCCAAACATGGAATACAATTTTAAACGACCAATTCGAAGCGGATTGTACATCCTTTACGCCCTCTATAGTCAATAAGGCAGAACGCAGACAATTGCGATCAGAAGGTAACCGGCCTCATCCGGACCGAACCGGTTCTACCCGGTATTGAGGTCAAGTCGATTATATCGGACGGACGGTTGTTAACATATTTTTATGCTGAAATCAAAACTGCACACAAAAATATAGTTTATCGACATTTTTTTATTGGGATGTGTGGTTTTATTTATTTAGGTAAAAAAGAAGATTTTCGTTTTGAAAAAGTTTTTACAACCATTTCTCAGACTATCGTAAAAATTACGATTTTTTTTTCGCTTTTATTTATTCCTCCTATAAACTCTAATTTGTTGTAACTGCCCATTACTTTTTATTTATTTCGCGCAGTCAGTACTTGCTATGGAGTTAAATCTTAATATAAAAATAAGAGGATTAATATTCCAGTAAGAAAAACAAACTAATAAAGACTTCCAACAGCACCTGGCCACCAGCTTGCAGACAATATTAACATAAACATATTAAAGTTTACGACGTCAATTTATATAAAACTTCATTATATTTTATTAAAATAATAACGAAACAAAAATACATTCGAGAAGAAAGCTACATCCAAGATTAGAAATTCGCCATCTCTACGGATCGCGTAGCTGTCAACGAATGGCTACGGCGTAGGCCGCTACGCCGTAGTCATGGTCACATTCAGTATTTTGCTACGATTTTAATCATCACAATGTTATGATTTTAATCGCATTTCTGTACTTTGTGTTGATATTGCGTTATAGCTTTCTTTTAAGCAGCACATTAAATATCTCATTTGAATGAATTCGAGGAAAACTCAATCCTATCTACTGAGAATCCTGTGCTTTTCTATTCCGCTTTGCTCATACCACACAATAATTTAATTCGTATGTTTCATACGAATAAAAATAAAGGAAATAATTTCTGTTTGAACCAAAGAAACTGGGTCATAGGAATTCCAAATTGAATTTGATTCACAAGAAATATATTTTATCGAATTCGTGCGAGTATGTGAACAAACGAGGTTATGGAGTTATAATAACAATTTGTTTTGGTCGTAATGTTATACGAACTTTTTCGTTTTATTTTGGTTTCAATGCGGGTATAACATATTTACTATTTGTTTTATACATACGATCACGAAATAATAATTGACATTATTGTACAATGGGTTCAGTACTACAGAAAATACATTTTACAGCCATAAGGTCATAGTGGTAATTTAAAGATCTTTGTATATTTTTAGACTTACGTACATTTTAAGTTGCTATGGAACTCTTCTAAATAATATTTATTTATTTACGGAGAATTTTAACCACTTCTTCAGAATGCGGGTAATATCTTTCAATAACTTTGACCTTTGAAAAGGTACTTTTCCTTATTCTAATATCAATAACTGATTCTGATTTAGACTTTCGAAGAAAGCTGTGTAATGTACTTATAAGTTTTTCTCTCAGTATTTTATATCTTTCGACTGTCAAACTCCTGAGTTCTTCAGAATTCGATTCTAAAACTTTTTTGCAAAGCATTGGAAAACTATGCGCTAAAATATTTCATGAGAATTTTGCTTTTAGGGTTAACTTTATGTACTGAAACCAATCGAATCGACAGTTTAAGAATAACTTATGAAATTAATAAAACAAAAGAAGTTTATACTTGACATTAGCCAATATTTAAAAAGAACCCAACCTAAATAACTGTTTTCCAACTTTCTGGCTGTAGTTCCAGTCAAAAACAAGTCAGAGTAGTTGAATGGATTTACATTCAAATATATTTAGAATTCACCAACTAAATATAACTCAATTAACTTCTGAATAACAATAAAAAAGAATTAACAGTCCCATTCAGTCTAGACATTCAAAGGACACTAAGGGCTCTTGGTCACAAAAAGATAAGTTTGGAATAAACAACCCTATCACAAAGACATAAGGATGAAAATAGAGCGGATGTTCGGCTTCATACCCGTACGTATATAGTCATGAAGATAAGTTCCTTATTGTTAGCAACTACGTGACTTTTGTTAACGACGCTTTTCAGCGGCAGTTCAGATCATTGAAAATCTACAATCCAAATAAACAACAACATAGGCTATATTTTATCCCCGTACTCCCAAGGAACGAGAACTACGCGGGTGAAACCGCGTGACGTCCACGAGTTTAGAATAATATCAGAAGAATGAAATCGATAATTAGAATCCCCGCATTTTCCCCACATCTTGCCAACCCCCAATAAATCCCCAATCAACTTGAAATTCCCCGCAGTTTAGGGAATTCCCCACACGTTGGTAACGCTAGTCACTTCACTACTGAGTTAGGGCCGAATCGACTGGCTAGTGTAATAAGCGGCTCCCTAGTTAGGGGCCACACACTACCCTTGTCACCGGGCCCTGAAAACCGTGTAGTGTAATAAGCGCTTAAGCCATGTTCTAACCAACCAAGAATAAATGTGTGATGAATTGACTCTGAGATTAGCACCGCGTCCAATGTGTGCTCCCCTTTAGTTTGAAGGCAATCTAACTTGTCTCGGATTCAATATCACATAATTTTAAACAAGCAGTCTATATTTGGTATGGTTTGGTTCGCTTTCTATTAAATTGCTTCATAGCTCGCAATTTTCGTTCAAAGTTAGGGATCTATTTTTGGCATTTTATTAATCCGTGTTCAAAGTACATAGATTAACTTTACAAGCTTCTGGTACCAATGTTTTAGACTAGTAGAAAAGAAATGATTACTTTCATAATGGTAGTTGTTACCATTATGAAAGTAATAACTTCTTTTCTAAATTCCATCATCATGAAAAATGAAAAAAAATATTTCAGAAACTTGTACAAACTTTTACAGGTATTCTCACATAGAGACCTCCTTTTAAGTAAAAGATATACCTGTGCTAGGAGGTCCCGCTCTTCAATGAAAAATAATTAAATGGTCAAAGTAGTGTACAAAAGATTACAAAATTTAAACAAAAAAAAATACAAGCAAGATCTCAATTTAAACAAGATATGACTAACTATAGGCAACTAACAAAAGGAACTTAGACATATTATATCTTAAAAGAGTGTGTGTGAGTGTGTGTGTGTGTGTGAGTGATGGTGTGTGAGTGTGTGTGTGTGATGGTGTGTGAGTGTGTGTGTGTGATGGTGTGTGAGTGCGTATTCTCTCATGTTTTCAATTCGTAGTCACGATGCTTGCAGCAATAACTCAATGTCATCATAGGTCTTCAGTTTTACCCATTTAATTATTGCCTTTTTGCAGTCTTCAGTAGTGATAGGATAGACGTTAATAATTTAATTATATAGGGCAGCGGAATTTGTCTTAAATTGTCTTTTAGCATATGCATTTTTAACAAATTTTACTGGTGCAACACTGTATTTTCGTCTCCTTTCTGATAGTGAGGGTCATAGGGCAGGACATTGTGCAATTTTAGGATAGCATCATATCAGCTGAAAGACGACCACAGCTGGACATAAGGCCTCGCTCAAGTGTCGCCACCCCGACCGGTCCTGTGCGTCACGCATCCAAAGGCTTCCGCAAACTTAACCAGCTCATCGGTACACCTTGTTTGAGGTCTTTCAACGCAGCTGTGGCGCGCCCTTTCCTCATTGTTCAAAATACATAAATTGATGTACTATCTAAGTTTCAGCTTAGCAGAGAGGACATTTGCTATAGATATATGAGAAGGGTTTGACAAGTTACTAATCAATCGGAAATGGACCTCTCTCAAGATGGGAGCTGATATCAATTGCCCGTAGTTACTATAAGAGGAATTAACTGCGCAATAGCGAAGAGAGTGCGTCGCATCTGAGCAAAAATCGATCGTTGTCCAGTACATGCCGTGACTTCGGACATACTTTATCAAAGTCAAAGTCAAATGATTTATTTCAACTGGACCAATAAAGGCACTTTTGAACGTCAAAAGAAAATAAAATATAGTGACTCTAGTCGTCCGTTCGCAAAAGGTAGATTCTTATGGAGAAGAACGGACAAGAAACTCCATAGTTACTCTTTTCAAAAATAAGCTTTACAATATTTGCATACATTAATCAATTGATTATATGTAAGGACGATGCTCCCAAAATAGCATTTATATACTACTAATAATTACAATAAAGAAATGCCAGCAGAGGTAAAATTAATAAGTTTGCTAGTAAGGGGACATAGTACTCACATACGTACAAATTTTGCAACTATTGATTTAAATGATCAGTGTGTGAGTTAAATTAAATATAAAAATCAGTAAATAAACCTGTATACATAATAAATATTAATATAATAAACACAAACATATCAACGCTTAGTCAGTGGTGTATCTTCTAAGGTGTACCTAAGGTACCAACACCCATATTTCTTCAGTTATCCAGACTCCGGGCTACTGAGATCTTCTAAATGGAGAAAGCCACTATCACATAGCCCTGCCCGACATTTTATGTAATACTAACAGACTCGTCAAAAAGTCTGCATCACATTTTTCATTAATGCCTAGCCTATAGCCTTATTCGATAAATAGGTCATCTAAAACTAAAATAATGTTTCAATTCTAACTAGCAGATCCTGAGATTAGCGCGTTTAACCAAACAAACTCTTCAGCTTTATAACATTAGTATAGATACTAGTTGACCCGCGCAACTTCGTCTGCTCCGCTCCTATTGGTCTTAGCGTGATTATATATAGCTTATAGTCTTCCTCGATAAATGGGCTATTTAACACAGAAATATTTTTTCAAATCTGACCGGTAGTTCCTGAGATTAGCGCGTCAAGCAAACAAACAAACAAACTTTTCAGCTTTATATATTAGTATATAGAGTATAGATATAACGAAGAAATAAAAGAGCTATCAGAAAACTAATACCTACTCAGCCAAACATGGAATACAATTTTAAACGTTCAATTCGAAGCGGATTGTACATCCTTTGAGCCCTCTATAGTCAATAAGGCAGAGCGCAGACAATTGCGATCAGAAGGTAACCGGCGTCATCCGGACCGAACCGGTTCTATCCGATATTGAGGTCAAGTCGATTATATCGGACGGACGGTTGTTAACATATTTTTATGCTGAAATCAAAACTGCAGACAAAAATATAGTTTATTGACATTTTTTTATTGGGATGTGTAGTTTTATTTATTTAGGTAAAAAAGAAGATTTTCGTTTTGAAAAAGTTTTCACAATCATTTCTCAGACTACCGTAAAAACTATAAACTCTAATTTGTTGTAACTGCCCATTACTTTTTATTTATTTCGCTTCGTCAGTACTTGCTATGGAGTTAAATCTTAATATAAAAATAAGAGGATTAATATTCCAGTAAGAAAAACAAACTAATAAAGACTTCCAACAGCACCTTTAGCTCGCAGACAATATTAACATAAACATATTAAAGTTTACGACGTCAATTTATATAAAACTTCATTATATTTTATTAAAATAATAACGAAACAAAAATACATTCGAGAAGAAAGCTACATCCAAGATTAGAAATTCGCCATCTCTACGGATCGCGTAGCTGTCAACGAATGGCTACGGCGTAGGCCGCTACGCCGTAGTCATGGTTACATTCAGTATTTTGCTACGATTTTAATCAACATAATGTTATGATTTTAATCGCATTTCTATACTTTGTGTTAATATTGCGTTATAGCTTTTTTTTAAGCAGTACATTAAATATCTCATTTGAATGAATTCGAGGAAAACTCAATCCTATCTACAGAAAATCCTGTGCTTTTCTATTCCGCTTTGCTCATAGCACACAATAATTTAATTCGTATGTTTCATACGAATAAAAATAAAGGAAATAATTTCTGTTTGAACCAAAGAAACTGGGTCATAGGAATTCCAAATTGAATTTGATTCACAAGAAATATATTTTATCGAATTCGTGCGAGTATGTGAACAAACGAGGTTATGGACTTATAATAACAATTTCTTTTGGTCGTAATGTTATACGAACTTTTTCGTTTTATTTTGGTTTTAATGCTGGTATAACATATTTACTATTTGTTTTATACGTACGATCACGAAATAATAATTGATATTATTGTACAATGGGTTCAGTACTACAGAAAATACATTTTACAGACATAAGGTCATAGTGGTAATTTAAAGATCTTTGCATATTTTAAGACTTACGTACATATTAAGTTGCTATGGTACGTACTCTTCTAAATAATATTTATTTACGGAGAATTTTAACCTCACAGCTTCAGAATGAGGGTAATATCTTTCAATCACTTTGAAAAGGTACTTTTCCTTATTTCCTTTGAAAAGTACCTTTACCAATAAGTGATTCTGATTTAGATTTTCGAAGAAAGCTGTGGAATGTACTTATAAGTTTTTCTCTCAGTATTTTATATCTTTCGGCTGTCAAACTCCTGAGTTCTTCAGAATTCGATTCTAAAAATTTTTTGCAACGCATTGGAAAATTTTGCATCAAAATATTTCTTGAGATTTTGCTTTTAGGGTTAACTTTATGTACTGAAACCAATCGAATCGACAGTTTAAGAATAACTTATGAAATAAATAAAACAAAAGAGGTTTATACTTGACATTAGCCAATATTTAAAAAGAACCCAACCTAAATAACTGTTTTCCCACTCTCTGGCTGTAGTTCCAGTCAAAAACAAGTCAGAGTAGTTGAATGGATTTTCATTCAAATATATTTAGAATTCACCAACTAAATATAACTCAATTAATTTCTGAATAACAATAAAAAAGAATTAACAGTCCCATTCAGTCTAGACATTCAAAGGACACTAAGAGCTCTTGGACACAAAAAGATAAGTTTGGAATAAACAACCCTATCACAAAGACATAAGGATGAAAATACAGCGGATGTTCGGCTTCATACCCGTACGTATATAGTCATGAAGATAAGTTCCTTATTGTTAGCAACTACGTGACTTTTGTTAACGACGCTTTTCAGCGGCAGTTCAGATCATTGAAAATCCGTGGACGCCTGATCATTTGCATTTTACTTATTTTAAATGAAATTCTCTCTTCCTGCGTATGTACCGTCGAACAAGATATGTATTAAGTAGGTACAGATTTCCAACAGAAGCTTACTTATGTCTACATGAGTAAGCTTCTGCTCACTTTAGTGTCACCCTCTATAGGTTCGAATCTATACCCTACCCTATAACCTATAGTGGGTGACACTCCTTTACGTACCGAGATCCCTCCGTGCATCGGAAAGTATGTCGAGCTCTTGATGACGGCTAGTTTCGTATTCCCTTGAAAGTCATAACGGATAGTCAGCCCAAAAATCTGACAACTAGTCTTACGAAGGGGTATAGTGTTACCAAGATATTGCGTTTTGGAGGTCCTACAAATAGTCGTAGGTATAAAGGTGCCATATCAGCAGAGCGGAGAAACGGAGAAATACTAGCCAA
This sequence comes from Lacanobia wlatinum, assembly GCA_947578705.1. Classification (NCBI taxonomy): domain Eukaryota; kingdom Metazoa; phylum Arthropoda; class Insecta; order Lepidoptera; family Noctuidae; genus Lacanobia; species Lacanobia wlatinum. Next base: position 8,396,510 of record OX388039.1, on the reverse strand, counting down.
TGGAATTGCACAAAATGTCGGTGACTCACGTGGTACGGAAATTTTATGCAATTCCATTGGTTAATATTTTTTTCTTCTCCGCTCCGCTGCTTCGCTCCGCGCAAATGGACAGGCACACTTATACTGGTATTTGGTTGCATCATCATTATCATTCATAATTCATCATCATTTCATTTATGATTGTAATTATTGACTCTCTGCAAGTGTTGGTAATAACTGTTAGAGCAGAGAGGAATTGGAATAAATAATAATAAATAAATCCCGTTAGATTGAAAGTCGACCCAAAAAAAATCGGGGAAAAGCTTGACAGATGAACATTTTTGCCTGTACTCCAAATAGCTCGTTCGACTGTACATTACGAGTATTCTTAGGACTTTTATGTAAGTTAAGTTTAAAGGCACTAGTTGTAATTTCATTAGCTTACGCTCCGCTAAAGTTGGCACTGCTACAGCCTTTTAACATGTAATTAGTTCTAGTTATGTTTTCGGAATACGGGTCACCAATTTGCTTGGTAAGGGCGCTAATGTCAATATTTCCTTACGACCGCACTCAGAATAAGGTTATAATATGATGGTTTAATGTGTGTGCAGAAGGTAGTAGTAGGTACCCCTTGTAACTATACCCATGTCTATTATATATATTATGTAGGTAGGTAATCTGGCAAATTGTTTAGTTTATAAATAGTAATTGCCACCATAAATTCTGCCTTTTCTTTTTTTATTTGTTTTCATTTAATAATTTGTATTTTCTAGTGTTATGTAACTGTGCTTGTGTGTTGTGTTTCTTTCCTTGTTCCAAATAAATGTTTTATCTATCTATCTAAATAAACAGCTGACCTCGTTTTAATTAAGTGTTCCCAAAGATCGCTCTCTCAACATAGTATCTAAAAATATTCACCCCTTTATGTTAAAAAGATACCCGATCGCCATAAATCAACATCGAAAGCCTTAAAACCTACTTTAGAAAAATCTTACTGCTGTTTTTTATCTCACACAAAACAGCTAAAAACCATTAATTATGTTCTATTCAAAAACTAAAAAAGCCGTCTTAAGTTGTTACCAATCTGTTTTCACTCCGTGTAATAGTAGTGGTGGTGCCCTCTAGTGCCTCTGGCAAGGACTAATGATCCTCGGAGTCTGTGTGAGGCTCTGAGCATAAAACAAGAGGTCCTAATGTACACAGACCCACTTCGTACAAACATCAATCTTTGTCAAAATGCAGGATTTTATCAAATTGTCATGGTATTGCACCTTTAGTGTTAGTAGGTTAGCCTACCATGGTACGCTAAAGTGCGAATGAAGATTTTATCAAATTATGCATGAGGTTTTTGACGGTACCTATTATGACATCTTAAAGTCATCATTTTTCTTCTGTGAGAGAGAGACATTAGTACTACATACCGACTACTTTATGAAATAGGCAAGTTAACGATTTAGCTAAAACAGACATAAATCTATACTCTATACGTATAAAAATCTATACTCTATATGTATAAAGCTGAAGAGTTTGTTTGTTTGATTGAACGCGTTAATCTCAGGAACTACTGGTCCAATTTATAAAATTCTTTCAGTATATATCATCACGCTAAGACCAATAGGAGCGGAGCAGACGAAGTTGCGCGAGTCAACTAGTTGGTAGACAAATTGGCTTATATTTTATAAGACTAATCATCTGCCCTCATGATTCTACTGTGAGAGCAAGATAGTGCTATAAATGACGCATAGCACTGTCCCTATTCCGGAACAGAATCATGATAGCATAAAGACGTCATAGTAAGACCGCAGGGCAGGAAGTCTCGACATACTTACCGATCGCCTAGCGACCGAATTCGTTAAAGTCACCCGTACACAGTCAATCTCGACCGCATTCCACGGTCAAAATCAATTATATAATAATAATATTTATTTCAGACTTAGTCCATAATTTTTGTTAGTAACAATATCTTAGCCTAGTGTTAGTAACTACAAATAGTTAGGCGCTTGCTTTCGCGTGTAGACCTATCCAGTGCGCCATCAGTACCGAGTACCATCGGCCGGTGCACGCTGCCAGAATGGCGCTGGGGCTGCTGCGCACCCGTGCCATCGTCGACGCGCAGCGTTTACGCATAATCGCGTGGAAGCCGTCCACGAGCGCCTCCGCGAACATGGTACTCGCGCTACAGTACCGCGACAGCCCCATCAACATCTTGAACGCATTGTTATATTGGATCGCGTTCGAAATTTACTGTGTACGTAATGACCAAATTCGGTCGCTACGCGATCGTTATCTATGTCGAGACTGCAGGCCCAGGTCAGCACAGTCAAAGAAGTCATCTGTCTTCATACTACTTGAGGTTTCCTAGGACTTCTTGATACTTTCTTTGCGAGGTTTTGATTTATGCCATATACTTTGTCAGTGGTTTTTAAAAACAGGCATTTGCAATCTACCAAGCCTTTCACAACTTTACTGGGGTCGGCTTCGACTCTAATCGGATGTATCTGAGTACCAGTGTGAAAACAGGCATGAACATACCTTTGAATAAAGTCGTGTAGTTCGTGCCTGTCTAGGAGATGTCATGGATGTTTTTTAGGGTTCCGAATATCCGTAAGAAACGGAAACCTTATAGAATCACTCGGGTGTCTGTCCGTCTGTCACAGCCAGTTTTCTCCAGATCTACTGGACCGATTCTGTTGATTTTGGTATACATATGGATTTCTGTGACCCAAACACGGACGCGTTACGTAAATAAATAAATTTTGAGTATGGGGGGTCAGTTTTGCGGCTCAAAAGTTTTTCAAACTCTATCGTGTGACACATCAAATGAAAGGGCTTAATTATATATTTTTCATAATTTCAAAATAAATAGTTTTGAAGTTATTCAAGAAATAAGACCAAAAATTACCATTCCCCCCTCTTATCTCCGAAACAACTGAGCATAAAATTATGAAAAAAAATGCATATAATAGTTCTATACCTAAAGATTACAGGAAAACCTATAACATGTCTGTAGTGTTAAAATAACAGGTTAAAAAAAAAAATTGGGTCGGAACCCTTTGCACGCGAATCCGACTCACCAGTTTAGTGTTGTATCAATGACCGACATCATCGAGTGTAAATTTCATAACGGTAGATTTGCTACAAAAAACACTACAATAAAGGTGATTTACGAGGCAATCTCCTCAACACTAACCCACTTATTGATCACTATTGGCCACTAAACCGTTGATCTATTACGCACAATATAAAAGAAATACGATCCGTCCGTACTACCCGAATACCGGAGCTTTTGTGCGCGCTCAGTTATGAATGAAACCGTATAAACCAGAAAGTTTCAAGGAGTTAATCTTCTTTTTATAGATTGGGTTTGTTGGGTTGTAGGTGTTTTAGGTGTTTTAGGTACCTATAGCTATACAGCGTCTGGGTATTATCTAGTCACAAGACCTAGTGTGTTTGAGATTTGAGGCCGACAAATATCGACCACCACAGTACCCAAAAGCACAACTTAACTCACGTAGTCAACACCCATAATACACGATCTATGGCTTATGCAGAACTTTTAAAAAATGAATACCGTACCTACTGAATAGTCTGCCGGCAGACATAAGGAGTGAAATGAATAAAAATTGTTTTAAAAATAAATAAATACAATAATTGTTACTACAATGTATAATTAGTAATAAGTACAAATTAACGAAGGAATTTAAATTTCGAGACTCACCGACCCCACCAGTCAAACCATTACTACGGTTTTGTGGGGCTTACTTTATTAATTGTGTCAGCCATATTATGTGAAAATAAATAAAAATAATAATTGTAGAACTACGAAATAGTTTTTCTTTATAGACACGCGTCCACTATCTCACCTGATTGTAAGCGATGACGTGGTCGAAGATGGAGCACGCTTGCCTAGAAGTAACTTATTCACTCTTGACTTAAAGACTCCCCGGTTGTAGCTATCAGGAAACAGATTCCGGCAGAGAATTCCACTACTTAAATGTGTAAAAAAAAATGCTACCGATAGAAAACCGACAGGCTAGCTACTCGGATTCCACAACGCATTGTAAGCTGTTATTCGCTCAATGAGCGGTTTCTGTTGAGCGTAACATACTCGTTCATAAACATCAAAGTGCAGAGAGAGCTATAGGTACAGAAAACGAGGCATTAAAATGCATCGCGCGTCACGCTTGCAGCTGGCACGCTCTGACCTATTACCGGAGCACGATGGCGTTCCGATTAACCGATGGCCGATATTAACTTTTAAAAGCGATCATGCTTGCAGTAAACACGAACAAAATGCTTGCCAGTTTCAACAGGACTAATAATATAGCCCCAGCCGTACAGGTCGATTTTAAGAAATAAAGAAGAATACCGAAGTGATTTTCGAAGTGACTGTAGTCACCTTATATGTCGAACCCCCTCCGTGCATCGAAAATAACATTAAACCGCTGGTCCCAACTATCATTTGTAGATCTCCAAAGGTCAAAATCCCATCTCTAAGGAATTAAAACAAAGTCGATGTCTGCGTCGGTATGTTTCTGCGCTTACTTCTTTTTAACTAGGCAACTGATTTTATACGATTTCTCTATTAAAATACGATAAGAGAGGAAGCTTCGTGTATTTAATTTGCACCCGTGTGAAGCTAGAATCTATCATCAATCAATATATATAATTTTTTTACGTTACTGACTGATTGAGTGAGTGCCTGACAGACAACGTACAGTCTAAACTACTGGTCGTAGAAAGCTGAAATTTACGTTCCTTGAGTGTAGTGTAGGGGAGTTTTAAGAGAGAATTTCATGAAATTCCTACGGGAACGAGAAAAAACGGGATATGCGCGTATGAAGTCCGCGCCTATGCATAATAGTAAAAAAAGTCACGGGAAAAAACTAGTATGATTATATTAAAAAAGTACTGGTATTTAATAAACGCGGTTAGAATAGAAGCCGACCCCAACTTAAGAAAAAGGCAAAGCCGATTGATATTTGATCTCAATAAAGGTTTGGCTCTTTTAATCGTATACGGAGTCTAATTTCCGTCCAGACTTCAATATCCGTGCTCTGCGTATAGATATTTTGATCTTGAGATGTAGACCGTACATCCGGCGCAGCGACTAGAGAGCCTGAACGCCTGAAGCGATTAAAATAAAATACGATTCTATCGTATAGGTACCTCCCTACCACACATCCTTTTCAGTCGACCATTTCAGAAGACTTGGGTACCAACTTTAAATGTGTGGGTGGGCTTCAGATGTCGGGATCGAGAACTGTGATGAACCACGTTGCCTTCGTTATGTGTTTTTTTTTTCATTTCTCTACTCTACATACTCGTATATTGCCTCTATTCCCCGGAAGAGTACTATTGCAATTGAGAGGGTACAAATCTGTATCTACCCTAAGATTCCTTCTTGACTACCTCTATATTGTAATGGAAAACGAAATAACTACCTACGCTATAATCAGTCATAGCGTCATTTCGTTTTCATGTTCTACTGACTAGACGAGCGGGTTGATTTTTTAACCAAAACACCTTTGAAATAAACATTTTCAATAGAAATCATATCTGCACCAACTAAAAAGGGATTAAAACGTGCACACAACAAACTATCTTTATTCAGCTCACGACAATTGAATGCATAACTGTTGGAATGTTGGTAGCACCGTAGCACGCAGCTAACGTTGGCAATACTGCCGAACTGTTGGCGATATTCACAGGCTGCTTGTATAGCGGCCATTAGCCAGTTTGTCCGTCCGTTCTACTGATACATAAAGTTTGACGTTCTCTCGGTAGGAAGCTGAAGGGAGATAGGAAAAGCTATTTAGCGATTGTACGAAACTTGTTCGTGAGTCCTCCCATAGTGTAGGTAGATGGTAAGGCATTGTACCTTACTACTTAAGGCTGTATACATCAATCTGTAATCTGTCTCATTAACTGAAAATACATCTTGTACAGAAAAAAATAACCATATCTTACCAAAAACACAATTACCTGGCAGTTCAGAGTGCCAATTCTACAAATTCGCTTCTCAGTGTCAAAAATGTATAAAAAAATTGCTTTAATAATTTTTACAAGTGTCAATTGGAGAAATTGTATTCGCACTACAGTCGCAATCTTTCAAAATTACCTTTTGTTTCCCATCTTTTAAAATTTTTTTGACATTGATTGGTACTAAGATGATATTGCGATTTGAAAGTTTTTAGATACGAAACCAGCTTTCATAACCAAAAACGTTCAAATTAAAATCGGACCCTCATAACCAAACTATCAGTTCAAATAAAAACATCATTGAGAACTGAAAATTGACAAAACCGACATCATGTCTCTGGCAACGATTAAGTACGTAATAACCTTAATGTAGGCTAACTAACAGCTGTTGTACTCAAAACAAGGACCATACGCTTTAAACTAATGAGGGTCGACCATCACCAACTTAGTACAACACTTTACAACAAAGGTCAAGGGTCAGCTAAAGACGGGTTCACATTATTGAGTTGTGTCGTATCGTGGTGTTTTCTGACGCAGTTGGTTGACTACAAAATATGTTCTGATATGACGTATGGTGCATCCGTATGGTGTCGGGTGGTGCCGTATGGTGCCGTAAAAGAATAATACCATCCCATCACTTCCCGTGGGTGTCGTAAGAGGCGACTAAGGACTCGCCAGAGAATGGGCAGCAGCGTTCTCTGTAAAAAACAACACCATACACTGCGATCGCCAACCCGCCTGCCAAGCGTGGCAATTATGGCTAAGCCCCCCTTTTGGCGGAGGCCTATATCCAGCAGTGGACGTCTTTCGGCTGATGATGATGACGTAGGCTTTTTTTATAGTTCGGAAATCATCAAATGACTTTTCCCGCTTTGATAGAACCAGAAGGGAGAGTCAGACTCATAATGACTAAAACTCCCCGTGTTCCTTCAAATGCCCTTGGCGTTCCAGGACAGCGGTAAGTCTTTCGAAAAATCCGCAACCCTGGATTGTTCGATGTTGATTGGTGTATTCTGCGCCACGACACAGTAATATAAATCTAGCTTAAGAGAGTACTCATCAGGATGTTGCATGATCAAACTTTGAAGTCCTCATTCTTGGAAATTAATGAATCGATTTTATTGAAATTTAGTGCGCATACGCAAGTAACCTAGGTCTTTATGTTAGTTAAGAACTTGATAAATTAGAATGCATCCCATGTTTTGGTTTTATATTTGTACGCTTGATGGAGACACCTTCTTCGTCCCTTACGTTTGAAAAGAATCGTCGCTTCAGAAAATCTGTCCAATCTGTATCCTTATTAAACAGTTAAATATAATTAATTATTATCAATACTTTTCCTTTAATTTTTATCTTAGAGAACTCTTACGAAAGAGTTCAAATTGTTCACTTTTTATAGAAAACTTAAAAAAAGGCATCCGCCACGGGACGCCCGGCAGATGTAAAACATCTAGGTATGTTAATATTTAGGCCAGTCACCGTAGACAGATTAAACGCGTTAGGTCGCTGTAAAATCCGGAGAAAATTGGCTGTGACAGACGGACAGACAGACAGACAATGTGATCCTATAAGGGTTTCGTTTCTTACGGATGTTCGGAACCCTAAACATGGAGCCCTGCGAATTGCTGAAGTTTCGAAAAGGATATGAAAGGTAGCTCAATAACAGATAAAATTGGGTGTACACTACTGGCATCTACTCTAATAATATCCCAAAAAATCAGGACAGTGCAATTTGTTGCGACCTAAAATGTCTTAAATGACTGGCCTATTAGAATACATATTTATCTTCTTATATATAAAAATGAATCCCTATTTCCCTTGATCCCTCACGGGATCACGCGTGAACGGCTGGACCGATTTCGCTAATTATTTTTTTGTTGTTTCTTTTTGTCAGGAGAAGGTTCTTATGAAAGAAATAATAAGTTGCGGGATAGCCAGTTGACGGGAGCGAAGCCGCGGGGAACAGCTGTCCCCTGTCTGTTACTAGCTAGGAATAAATAAAAATTTTATAAATTAGTTCCAAAGTTCGCCGTCCGTAACAGGCGGCGTAGTGGGGGCATCACGACATGACGTTACTTCACGGCATACGGGTTGGTTTTACTGTCAAAGCGCGCCAAAAGATTTTCACTTTAAAAGTTCTTACTTTTTCTTTGAACTCGTTTTCCATGATGAGTTAACACTCGTAAGGCTGTCTGCACTCCCTCAATAGTCGTTCGACCCTCAACGCAGGAAAAGGCGCATCTGCCAGCACCAGGCTCGCGAGCAACCCGCCTACCCCCAGAGGGAACGCTTTTCGAAAAGTTAACGGGAAATTGAATACGTGTTCAGAACCTATCTCACTTTACCTGTATTGAATATTTTAAACGGAACCGCTCCGGTTTTCTTCGGGCGAAACTTGCGAGATTACTAGGGCAAGCGATCGTGTTGCCTAATCTCCTCCTCGCGAATATTTCATTCGGCTTGAGATCTGATTACATCGCGTTTTAATGAGCAATCCGATTACTGGAATTGTTTTTGCTGTGAAGATTTGATATACGAAATGATCCGTTGGCGAAATGAATTACGTTCAATTATTGTTCCACTTCAAATCTTTTGTGTTATTTGAGACTGAACTTCTTTCCAACTCATCATGTTCTTTCAACTCCTGTATCTTCGAAGATTTGAATGTGGCAAATGACAAGAACTTTAGTCAACTATTCCTTTTCAGAACGGAGTTATGATGGCATTAGCATGGCATGGCATGATAAGGAGCAGGAAGCCACATACTGATTGGACAAAATTTGAGAAGTAGAGTAATCAATCGACCTAGATTTGAGACTATTCTGTACTTTGTTAACCAAAAGTTAGAAAGGATTCACATGTAAGACCAGCAACAATCTACATGATGCAAACCAAAAACCGGAAACAAATAAAGTTTTAGGTTCCTCGCTCAACATTTCCAGTCAAAACAAATACACACAAACAAGGAACCCACGAGTACGACCGCTTGCATCTCAATAAACTAACAACAAGAATAAAAATCAAGGCGCAACACTAGTGCACAACGAAATACGACATCCAACCTCTACTGCATTGTAGTAAAAATATAGTAGGAAATAAATAAGGATGGGACCGCAGAGTACTGAAGGTCTAGACGTTACACTCGCGAGAACGACACTTATTTATATCATACTAGACCCGCGCAACTTCGTCTGCGTCACATTTTTCATTAGTAGTCGTAGCGTGATTTTATATATCCTATAACTGCACCCCGCAGACAACAAACAAACAAAAAAATCTTTCCTCTCGACAATATTAGTGTAGATTACATATCCCTGTCACCCTCGGGCCATGGGGCCCCAGTGTTCACAGCCTTTTCAAAGAAATGTCGAAACTGCTGGTTGACACTTCTCGCGACCCAAGGGCTGGCTTTTACTATGACCCCCAGTCTCTTGGACACATTACCAGTTGACAGCGTTGAGGATGAATTATTGATGCCATGTTTTATTTTGTGGTTAGTTTAGTTTATTTGTTAATTATAGTACTTTGATTGAAATAAATATATCCCTGTCTCAAATACTAACGTCGCAACTCCGTGACATAAGCAAGCAGTTAGTCGACTCTTCACATGGCCTTTTCACCGGCCAAAGAATCAGCATTAAAGAAAAAAAGAAAGAAAAATGTTTATTTCGCACAAGACACATAAAAGATAAAAGTAAAAAAAAAAGTAAAACTAACAGTTATAAAAATATGTATACACAGTTAAGTGGCATCCTTAAATTAATTACCATTCAACGTCGCAATGCTGCTACTGTATTGGGCACTGTTCCGTTGTCAGCGATGGGGAAGAATTTTTGACGTCATTACTAAGGCTGCGATCAGAGATGTGCGAGGATGCGTAGCGAGGGATGTGTTTGTTAAAGACCAATAGAATCGTTTGCGCTAAGCGAGGCTAGGTAAACAAAGCGATGCTATCGATTCTTAGAAAACTCATCCTTCGCTAAGCATCCAGCACATTTGTGGTGAAAACGCAGCCTCAAGCCGTGCAATAGCAATCGCGCTGAGCACAAGTTTCTTCTGTTAAAGGCATATTCGGAAACCTCACAGGCCGTCACTCTGTATGACTTGATTGGCACTCTGGGACGCTCTTTGTCTTGTATGGAAAGTTTTGAAACTCGTACACAGCGCTTCTCCTCCACATATATTATGCGCACACCCAAAGTGTAGAGCTCTCTGCTGGCGTCTGTATTCCCTTCCACATATAATCCATCTGCCTTCAAAGCAAGAGTAAACATGCATCTTCTGGGCACACTCGCTTTAGCATAGAACTCATCCAGCGCTTTCCATCAGGCGTGATCAAGATCAACATAAAGCTCATTCCTCAATAAAAAAAAGGAAAATATTGTCTAGCAGTGGCCACCGGTTCGTTTCCGAGCTCTGTGGCGGGAGCAGACCGCAAGCAATCCAGTGATTGAGAACGTGACTGAAAATACTGCGGGATACTTTGCAGGACGAAGACAGAAAAAAACTTATAAATAAGAATTGTCGTGCTTTTTTTTTTCGACATTTCATTATGCAAGTGGTATTGGAGGTTTAGTTCTGTGTATAGTGGCATTCACTGAAAGCTGCGTTGATAGTTTTTTGTTTACGTAGTAATTCTAGATGGAAAACAAATAACACCATTCCCACCACGAGATTTGAACCTTTTGCAACCACTATTAGACCAACGAGGTAAGCAATTTGATATATCCCGTACGCGTTAACTTGACACCAGGCTCGACACATTTCGAATGAATTTTTGAGGTTATAATTAAAATTGAATAATTCGATTGCGTTGAAAACAATATAAACACGTTAGCATCACTGTTACCGTTGCTTTTATATTATTTTCATGGAAATCGAATTGTTCAATTTAAATTAAAACGTCAAAACGTTATTCGAGGCAGGTGCCAAGTTAACGCGCACGGGTAGTACGAGTACGTGACTGTTGCTAAGAGAGCCAATTACACTATTTCTTAAAAAAAATCGATCGCATGTCAGTCGCGATCTGTCAAAATTGTAGGGATTTTGAGGTTTTTTTGACAATTTGCAACTGACATGCGAATACAAACGTTGCTGTTTTAAAAACTACAATTAGTAGAATTAGCCCTCAGACTGCAAGAAGTATCTCTACTTAGTTCTGTCAAATTAGTCAAAATTAAGACAGAATCTCGGATTTTGAGATGCCCAGCTATAAAAACGTATATACTTGTACTACCTACACAACCATGGCTCGCCCGCACTCGTTAGATAAAACAACTGTACCAGTATTTTACAAAAAGCGACTGCTTACCTAATCTCAACAAATCAGTTACTGGGTAACACGATACCACTTGACAAGACTAGTGTCACATTTTCTGGCTGTGTGCACAGCCAGAAAATCTATACTGTAATTGTTTGTTTGTTTGCTTGAACGCGCTAATCTCAGGAACTTCTGGTTCGATTTGAAAAAAACAGTGTTAGATAGCCCATTTATCAAGGAAGGCTATATGCTATATATCATCACGCTAAGACCAAAAGGAGCGGAGCAGACGAAGTTGCGCAGGTCAACTAGTGCAAAATAAAGAAGGTTTCGACATTAATAAAACATTTTTTAACTTTTCAGCTCCTGTTAAGCAGTTTCTGAATTGAAATTCTCCTTATATTAGAGAATTTTAATAATCTGTTGCTTATTAGGTACTCAAAAGTTATTGCGGAATTGGTTCGAAAGATTCACCGCGGCCCTGGAACGCAAAGGGCATTAGGAAGAACACGGATGGGTCTGTAAGAGTCTGACACTTGATGATTTCCCATCCTGATTCCCATCAGATATTTTTATGAATGAGACTTTTGCGCATTGATGGGATTATCATTTCAGTACATAGATGATTTATATTAGAAATGATCCATAAACTATATACTAATATGTATTCGTAAACTATTTTAGTTTGCGTTTTCTTGCCTGACTTTGACTTGGCTTTTCTTGTAATTAAAAAATACCAATAAGTTAGTAAACTCACTTTTAAACTGTGTTTCATACGTTACAAACACGTAACAACCAATATCAATATTTCAATGCCCCAGCAATCAATCGGCTCAGTCAACAAACGTAATTTTATTGAATTCATTGAAATACATTCGCTAATAGTTCACAAAAACACGATTGAATATTTCCAATACAGCCAGATATTAAACAATTTCTGCGGTTTCAGAAACACCCGATGAAAATCGAAATTGAAACAAGCAATTTCAGTGGCACTTAGTTAACTATCTACCATACAGGGTGACTTTTTACTAAATTTCAGTCTTTTATGAGGTAACACTGCTCATGAATATACTTATTTTACTATGGTACACATTCTGAAATCGGGAAAGAAAAATCCGGCCAAGTGCGTGTTGGGCCACGCGCACTGTAGGGTTCCGTGGTTGCACGTCACAGTAACCGACTTCTTCAAGTACATTTTATAGGCTGGTCGACTATTACTCGTTAACTTGTAAAACATACTGATCTGTGATTAGTTTTCCTTTTAAATTCGTTATATTCGTTTGACGACACGGTTGGCGCAGTGGTTGAGCGATCGGCTGCTGCGCTGCGTGTCGCGGGTTCGATTCCCGCACGGAACAAATATTTGTATGGCCTACAGATAGTTGTTCCGGGTCTGGCTGTTTGTGTATGTGAGTTTGTGTGTTTGTGAACGCACCCACGATACAGGAGAAATTCCTAGTGTGGGGCAACGTTTAAATATATATATATATATGCTACTACCGTGATTTTTGAGAAAGAAAACTGAGATTGATTTTATTTTACCTCTTTGTCGGCGTGATTAATATGTGTGTACACCCATACCAAATTCCAACTTTCTAGTGCTAAGCGTCCCTGAGCTTAACCACGGAGAGATAAAAAAAACTGGCCAAGTGCAAGTCGGACTCGCGTGCAAAGGGTTCCGAAAGAATTTAATTTTTTTAACATGTTATTTAAACACTACAGACTTCTAATAGGTTTTCCTGTAATGTATTATCTCCATTTTTTCACATATTTAGGCTCATTAGTTTCAGAGATAAGGGAGGGGGGAATAGTCATTTTTCGTCTAATTTCTTGAATAACTTCAAAACCATTTATTTTAAAATTATAAAAAAAAATATAATTGAAACCCTCACAGTAAGCCTTTTCATTTGATATGTCACACGATAATGTTCAAAAAACTTTTTTTTTAATTTTCTAGTTTGACCCCAAAAGTGAACCCCGTACTAAAAATTTAATGATTTACGTAACGCGTTCGTGTTTGGGTCATAGAAGTCCATATGTGTACCAAATTTCAGCAGAATCGGTCCAGTGGATCCGGAGAAAACTGGCTGTGACAGACGGACAGACAGACAGACACCCGAGTGATCCTATAAGGGTTCCGTTTTTTTTTCGGAACCCTAAAAACAGCTGTTTTCGAATACAATACAAATATACATGAATATACTGAACCGCATAACAGCAGTTCTTTTTTCAAATTTAATATTTGGTCCCATAGTAAAACATATTCATTATTCATGAACCCTTTCATCCCCAAATAGATAAACAATGAATTAAAAATCACCCTGTATAGCAGTAGTTACATCGAAATATCGGTGCCATTTCAGTCCCGACAAAACCAATTAAAACGGTCTAATGATTCTATTCATAATTAACAATTTCATTATTGCGACCGGGTGAAGTTAATTAAGTGAAGATTTATTTAATCCCTGTTATGATACTGTGTGACAGATTGTAGTGATTTCGTCAACAATTCAACATGTAACCCTAATCATGCTGTCTCTTAATTGTGACATATTACGGCGTTGATAAGTGTTTTTGTGACACTAGGAAATGATTATTTCGATTTACAAGTTGAAGAAAAAAGTTATCTTTTTAGGAGTCATAAAATGCATAAATATCGATAAAGTGAAATTGGTCTTTGTCCAACACTGGACGTCTTTTGATAATAGATATAGTTCAAGCTTAGGCTTTGCGCAAACGGACCACCGACTACAGCCTCCGGTGACTGGCGACAAGCTGTTAACAAGATTTTTAACAAGTTTTGTATGGAATCGCCGCACACGTGTAGCGAGTAGCGTCCACTCGCGACTCAGTGTCCGAAACATATTACAAACGCAGGTGAAGATGTAGGTGATCGGTGGCTGCCACGACTGGCCGCCACCGACCACCTACATCTTCGTTTGCGCGGTACCAAAAGACGTAGCGCGCGACAGCCACCGGTGGCCTGTTTGCGCGCCAGACCGTTTAGCCTTAGATTATTATAGACGTCCAGACACCGCCACGTGTTGTGACATGCGTCATAAATAAGTCTGCACGGCAGACCGTGTGGCGCACTTGATAGGGTTCCGTACCCAAAGGGTAACCAACGGAACCCTATTACTAAGCCTCCGCTGTCTCTCCGTCCGTCCGTCTGTCCGTCTGTCTGTCAGCGGACTGTATCTCAAGAACCGTAATAGTTAAACAGTTGAAATTTTCACAGATTGTGTATTTCTATTGCCGCTATAACAACAAATAATAAAAATTAAGGTTTATGGTACGGAACCCTTCGTGAGCGAGTCCGACTCGTACTTGGCCGGTTTTTTTAAAACTACGCGCGTTGTTTTGACTGTCAGCGGTTCGAAGTAAATTCATATTCTGTACTGCATTTGAAATGGTGCCTTATTGAGGTGACACAATATCCATATGGAAATTTGTTATAATCTAAAGGTGCAATTCCGATCTTGACGACGGCGACGGCGACGCGCGACCCCGACCATACGACCAGGCGATTATGGTCGCTTGTCGCTAAGCGACTCATGGCAAACGAATCCTCGCGAAATAAGCATCGCGGTGCGGTACTCTTGTAGTAGCTTAGCTACACGGTTAGTAGCTTTTTGGTCGGTTAAGGCTGCTCTCTCGAAAAAAGCTTAAAATAGCGTGCAGATGAAGCAGCTTTTCATCGGTACTAACAGAGAAATTACATCTGAAAATGGTTAGTAATCAACATGATATAATTCGTAATTTGGTTTAGCCAGAATATTTCTATCTGTATCACCTACTAAGAAAAGAAGAAGAATAAAATTACCAAATCACCTCCAAGTCGTTGAGATGAAACCATTTTACTCCTTCATTTTTTATCAAGTGTTTAAAAAAAAATTTACTGCTTTGCAATACAAACAAAAATAACTTGGTTTTATTACTTAAAAAAAAAAAATGTGGTGCCGCGTAGAGGGATACTTAGCTCCGTTTATATGCACAAGATCATTGGGGCCATTTGCACTTGTAAATGACCTATAGTAATTCATACAAAGCAGTGGCGGTAGCACGTCGTTGTCGCCATTCGCCGTCGCCAAGATCGAAATTGTAGCTTAAGAGCTAAATAGAACACTAGAATATGTTCTTCATGTTAAAACATCCTTCAATGTCATTTTATAAAGATTTCAAGTCATTTAGATACTAGCACAAGATATGGCACTTAAAAAGCCTAGTCAATAAACAGCCGTACCTCATTACAAAGACACTGCGTGCCCTAATTCTGTTTGAATTAAGAAACAATGTCTCTTTGTAAGTGCCGCATAGTGGTGCGACCGTTGCAACAAACACTCGGAATGCTCGGAATGGCCGTAGAGTAGAGTATCCGTACTTTATTCTAGAGCTACTCTATACTAGCTTTTACCAGCGGCTACAGGGGCCTGTAGCTTATCCCGTAATTACTGTGTTCTTTTCACAGATTTTTTTTTGATTTCCTGTCAGTGAAATATTTGAATTTGACATGGAAAAACGGAACCCTTATAGGATCACTCAGTTGTCTGTCTGTCTGTTCATCTATCACAGTCGAATCTACTGGACCGATTAACGAAGATAAATACATTTTGAAAATAGCATCGCTTTATGCTGGTACCATATGACATATCAAATGAAAGGGCGCGTCAGGGTTTTGGAATATATTTTTTGATAATTTAAAAATATAGTTTTAAAGGACATGGCCAACTTTTGTATGGACGTCGGCATAGTTATTGAATTTGGTTTACACCAATGATTTTTGGTGTTTTATATTCGTGAATATTGGCTCATTAAATTGCTATAAATAAAAAACTCAGAGAACTTGTCATTACAACAGACTAGACAAAAACAGTTTCATAAAACCTTTTAATCAGATTGCTAGCAATAAGGTGTTAGATTATAATTTCGCTATTAAAAAACTTATAGGCGCTTTAAAATAGCGAACAGTTGTGAATTATTACGTTTAGGTATTACTTAGGTATATGGTTTTAGTATTATTAAGCATTTAAACAAAGTATGGGCCAGCTAAATGAAGGATTTTAAACTGCATATTGATTAACATTTATTAAACTGGGAAATAGTCTCAAAAAATGTGACAATAATAACAAACATAACATCATGTCTGTATTCCACGAAGGGTTGGGCAGAGGTGTACCTACAGTACACCCACATTTCACCAGTTATTTTGAATACCATGTAATAGGGGGCGAGTCTATTGCCATCAACCGGGCACAAATCCAGAATCCGGGCTGCTACTGAGAAATTCCTGATGAATAAACCCAATATCACTTTGCTCGACCTGGGAATCGAACTCAGGACCTCATGCTCAGCAGTAGCGCTTGCGACCACTAGACCAACGAGGCAGTCATAATAACAATATTAACAAAGTATATATTCAAAACCAATGTTTTTCTTTAAAGTACATTTTTACAGGTTACCCTTATATTTTTTAAAAATAGTTCAATAAACAAGGGAAGCACAAAATAAAACAAAAAGTAAAAATAATTAGTTTTTTATTAGAGAAAATAAATAAAAATATTTTGCTGTATTATAATGATTATATCTTAAGTGCCTACCTAGATAACATACATTACAGCAATGCAGCGATAGTATTAATAAAGAGACCGAGAGAGGACAATCAACCAGCTTTTTTCTTATTTCACAAATAAAAATCTGGATAAAGTGTAAGTATAGGGCTTCAGTAATTACATAAATAACTGCTTTAAACATAACCAGACATGTAAAAAAATACAACCATCTTAATATATATAAGTCACGTGTCACGTTGTTTGTTCTCGATGGACTCCCTAAACTACTGGACCGATTTTGATGAAACTTTGTAACTATCTGTTATTTGATCCAACTTAAAAGATAGGATAGTTTTTTGTAATGGGAAAAAACGGGATATGCGCGTACGAAGTCGCGGGCAAAAGCTAGTTGATTTATATATTATTATTTTAAATTGTGATTATGGTTTTCAAGAAATATTAGCCTTTGTTAGAACATTTTAATATTCTTGAATTGTTAATAGTATGTTGTCTAAAAATCCTGCTGGATATTGTTTTGGTGTCTTGCCCAACCAAGGTACCAAATTATTGTCATAATAACATGACAACAACAACCAACAGTCCGGTTCCCTACAAAGCAATTACAATAGTACCCTATTAGTTTACTTAACATTTACAGGAGTTAAAAGATTATACAGAATTAAAAACTGGGGTACTGTAAGACCCGTCCAATAATGGCAAAAATGGTTTGGCATTTCTGAGACATTTTCAAAGCTCAAAATATTAGCTTTTGTCTTCATAATATTAATTATGTCTTCTATATGGATGGCACTAAATGTAGAATGTGTCTCATTCATTTGAGGCAATAAATGCCACTGATCGCTGTACAAGTGTGTTTCATACACTCTACAGCTTCAAGGAACATAGAAACTATGTTCTTGCAAAAGCAGTCTTTTAATGAATTGCGGGACCAAATGCAACATTCTGTTTCTGCATTGTTGAAATATACAATGAACAGATGTGATCGAAGCTCGCTTATAATTAGGTAATGATATGGTATTATTTTCCCTTTGTAGTGGTGGCTCTGGTGGGCTGACAACTTGAACATTAGGGACTGCTGCATCGTTGTCCGAAGCCAATTCCTGCATGTCTCATGATGAGTCATGCACTGCCTGTCTATTTTCTCGCATCCAACACACATGGCAAACATAGTTGTTTCTTGAGGGCTGAAAATAAACCACAGAATAAACACTGATAAATGCTTATGTTTATATAATTTTTAGTAACAGGGGTATCTTTTATATACATCTCTTTATGTTTTCAAGTATTATGTTATTCTAAAAGGCAGTACTATGTTACACATGCCTACTTTAGGCAAGCATATGTTTAAGATGGAAAATACAGATATTACAATCATACATACATAGTATGAAAACTCGTATTTTATTAAATGAATACAAATAGGTATTAGAATAGAATAGAATAGAATACTCTTTATTATGTACACCACATCACATCATCATCATCATTTATAGTAATGAAAACCAAAATGCTTACCACATAATTAGTATTTTGTGATATTAGGACAGCCAGCAATGGACACTCCATTCTGACATTATGGTGTCTTATTGTCCTCTCAGATTTGCCACAACCAAGGCAAACCATGTTATGCCCCGTAGTCTCTCGTGTTCCCCAGCTTCGGCATTTAATAATAATAAGCATGGATGACAAATAAATGTATCCAGAGGAAACTGAAAATAAGATGCACTGTAAGTTAATTTCGCATACCAGAATTACATAAAAACAAATCAGGTTAAGTTTTTTCTAGTCCAACTTCTTACCTGGGTTTGAGAATTGGTTATCCAATGCGAAAGTTTTGTTTGATGGTGTGCAGAAAGCGAGGATATGAGATGTCTCTGCAACCTTTGCATCCACTTTGATCCACAAAACAAATCCGAAACGTAATGCAAATCAGAGTCCAGTGTTAATAGCTAATAGGTAATCGAGCGATAGAAGGTATCAGTCCGTAGAAATAAGCAGGGGTCAAAAATATTAGAAAATAATCGCAAAAACACAAACTACGCAATAATGACATTGACATTTGACATAGACAATGACACATGGTCAAACAATTAAACGCGTTCCGTTTTAAGATATTTTATTGTGTGAAATATATAAAAAAACTATCTTAAAGATCAACATTATGAATAGATAATTTTATTAAATGCAAAAAATACTAATGAAGACAGTTTCATATGAATAAAATGTTCTTAATAAAAGCATTTTGGCGTCCATATCACATGTCTACAAGTAGTATGCTTGGTATGGAACGCCCATTATTATATTTATCTTTCTCTATGGTCCAATATGGCGAACGTTGACAAATGGTACTTTGAATTCATCTTGCATTACTATTATTTTGAAATAAAAACTGACGAGTTCAGAGAGGTCAAAAACTACGTATTAATTCATTTTTCTTTTTTTAATATATAATATTATTGACTATGTTTGTGTAAATGGAATGTACTTTTTTGTCCATGTCCTTTATTCCAGATATTAGATGAAAAATGACCACTTTATATCAGTAGTTTCGTAGAAAAGAGGGGGGCCTCTTTTCTACGAAACTACTGATATAAATTTTGAAAAAAAAAACAGATAATTCTTTACCTATTGATTACTGGTCCATGGTTTGAAATAAAAATGTAACTAAAATAAGAATCATCTGAGATTAACCTTTTGCAAACATACAATGTCTTAATAATTGAATATCTACTTTAATTTTTTTTTAATTCTAAGCGATGTCATGTGTAAAACAGTAAGTATATGTAAATGGAAGTATTGTTTTTAATTCAATGTCCTTTCAGCTATCAACAAAATACAAATGAAAGTACTATTATGATTCCAAATAAGGTACGGACCCTAGTTGCAAGTGTCGAAATAGGCGCAAGTGTCGCTAGTATCACAAGTGTCACAAGTATAGCTACACGCTAGGTCAGTAGCTCGAGCAAGTAAAGTGGAGTAATAGTGAAATTAATGGCTATTGTTTCAAGCCGTGTGTAAAACCTAAATATAAAAGTTATCCTCTTATTTAACGTACTTTGTTTTTTGCTATGAAAAAAACACTAATGTACTTTGACCCTAGTTGCGAGTGCCGGAATAGTCGCAAATGTCGCAAGTATGGCTACACACTATACACTAGGTCAGTAGCCCAAGCCAGTATTAGTGAAATTAATGACTATTATTCCAAGCCGTGTATAAAACCTAAAAATAAGTGTTATCCTTTTATTTAACGTACTTTGTTTTAGCAATGAAAAAAAAACACTAATGTACTTTGATCCTAGTTGCGAATGCCGGAATAGTCGCAAGTGTCGCAAGTATCGCTACATACTAGGTCAGTAGCTCGAGCCAGTACAGTGGAGTATTAGTGAAATTAATGGTTTTTGTTCCAAGCCGGTTGTTGTGTTGTTTGATATGCTAAACCCTTCGTAGAACTGTATAAATCCGTAGGCGAACTTTAATCATGCACAGTCACGTAGAACAATGAATATGGGATGAAGGTGGGTACTCACGGGTCTTCGCTGTCGACGATTATATCGTGGCGCCACTTCACTCACAGTTCCAGGGACGTCCCTTTTTGCCACTAACACTCGCGAATTGTTGGAGAAAGTCAGTGCAGGTAGATTTGATAGTCTGTTGAAAGCCAGTAAAACTGCGCGCGGATCCGCGCGTTGCTTGTCACTTGTTGAGTGAGTAAGAAAGACTGACTGGAAATTAGGATTTTTGTTTGCAAGGGAGTGAATGAATGATTGAATGGGAATGGGATTGGAATGAGGAAGAGTGACCGTGCATTAGTCAGATTAGTGTTTGTTTATTTACTTTTTGATACTTTAACATTCTTCCCCCCTGCTGGCGAAACTATGGAGACAGAACTCTACAATGAAAGCTGCGTCCATATCAACCAAAAACTGGTGTGTTATTATGATATTATGATATTATGATAGATGAATAATTATGATTTGATGATATATTATGATGTGTAATTGTGTCCGTAATAAATACAATACAAACTAATAATGAATATGATAATTATGTTTTTTGTTGTTTAAAGTGGTGAAAATTTACTCATGTCCATCAGGGAGAGGACATAATTTTACTAAAGGTCTGTCAATAGTACCTTGAGCAGTCTTGACCGTAGCCGAACGAGGAATCCCATCACGACCAGGATATAGCTTTATAATTCTACCAAACCGCCATCGTAACGGATGAGAACATTCGTCTTTGATAATTACTGACTGATTGATTTGAACGTCACGTGAGGACTTATTCCATTTCAAGCGTTGCGTTAAAGTGGTAAGATACTCAGAATGCCATCGTGACCAAAAATCTTGATGCATTCGCTGCAAAAGTTGCCAGCGTGTCAGCCTGTTAGTTGGTATGTCTGTATAATCTGGTGTTGGTAATGAAGTTAATGGTGCTAGTGTTAAGAAATGGCCTGGTGTGAGTACCGTGATGTCATTGGGATCCGTGCTAACTGAACATAATGGTCTAGAGTTAAGTAATGATTCTATCTGGACTAGAACTGTATTTAGTTCTTCATATGTCAGTATTTGTGTACCTATTACCCGATAGAGGTGCGTCTTTACGGACTTGACCCCAGCTTCCCAAAGTCCTCCGAAGTGGGGGGCCCCAGGAGGGTTGAAATTAAATGTTATATGTTCGGTCTCACAAGCCGTTTTCATTATGTTGGCCAACTCTGATTGAGCGCCTTTAAAATTTGTTCCACAATCTGAATGGATAATGTTGCATCTACCACGTCGAGCAATGAATCTACGCAATGCCGCTAAGAATGCTGCAGACGACATGTCAGATGCTAACTCTAAGGGGAGCGCTTTTGTGGCAAAGCACACAAAAAGACATAAGTACGCCTTCGTAACGCGAGTCCCACGCTTTCTGACGGGGGTTACATTGAAGGGTCCTGCGTAATCGCAACCAACTGCTTGAAATGCTTTTAATTGAGTTATACGTGATTTTGGTAAATCTGCCATTTTAGGCTGAAGTGTTGTTGGCTTGGTACGAAAACACCGATAACAATTTGCTAAAACTTGTTGGATTGCTCGCTTTGGGGACAAAATCCAAAAATTTTGAAGAATTAAAAAGTGAAGTGTTTGTAATCCTGGATGCATATGCTCGTTATGAACCGATTGAATGATACGCTGAGTTAAAAGATGTTTGCGAGGAAGCAAAGATGGATGTTTTGTTTCAAATTCTAAATCAGAACGAGAGAGCCTTCCCCCCACCCGCAAAACACCAGAGTGATCTATAAATGGGTTAAGTTTCCTAAAAGATTAAGGTAAAACTTTTCCTGCTAATAACTGTTTGATTTCGTCTTTGAATTCAATATGTTGTACGTGTTTAACAAGTACCATAAGGGCATTGCTTAGCTCAGCTTCTGTTATATGGTCATGATCAACTGTTTTGTTTTTGCGTAATGCGTTGATGAATCTGAGACAATAGGCTAAAATACGTTGAGTCTTTTTTAATGATGAAAATTTGTTAAGGAGATTATCCAAAGGGTTGGTATCGATTATGTTGTTTGCTAGCACTGTGATACGCCGCTCACAGGTTACATCACCATCCGTGAAGCGGTGTGATTCTGTATTTGTTGGCTCGTTAGGCCATTGATTCTGATTTAATGATAACCACTCCGGTCCAGTCCACCAGAGGGCGTGGCTAATGAGCTCATCGGGTAGTAAACCACGACTTGCGCAATCAGCTGGATTCTGCTTGCCTGGCACATGTTTCCAGGTAGCATTTGCTAGTTTTCTTTGAACATTTGCTATACGATTGCCAACATATGCTTTAAAATTGGTTGAATTTGATTTGATCCATGACAGCAATATCATGGAATCAGACCATGCGAACACGTCCTCAATGTTGATGATGTTAGAAAATATGTTAATGATATAACTCATGAGATCTGCTAGTAATGATGCACCACATAGCTAGAGCCTCGGTAGCGTTCTCCGCTTGGTGGGAGCAACACGTGATCTTGCGCTCACCAGACAGACTTGATATTGATCTTGAGAAATGCTGGAACGAAGATAGACTGCTGCCGAATAACCTGCTTCACTAGCTATGAATGTCATCGGGTACTGGTTCATCCCAAGATGTTCCCAATAACCACAGACGTTGGATAAGAAATTTGGCTAAAAATGTTAATGGTGTAAGTAGACCGATAGGGTCATAGATACGAGCAAGCTCGGAAAGCATTGTCCGCTTTGTACAGCCGCGTGGAATTTGATTGACTTGATAATTAAAAACATCTTGATGAGCATTCCAGGCAAGGCCAAGAACTTTAATAAAGTTGGTGTCACTGTCGAACGTCAAATCTGGTACCATCTTATGTTCTTCAGGTATGTTTTGCAGTACAGCCGCATGGTTGCTGGACCACTTCCTGAGCTCAAAACCACCGGCAGCCATGATTTTAGCTAATTGTTGTTGTAAATTAACTGCTTGTTGGATGTTATTACAGCCGGTGACTACGTCATCTACGTAAAGATCGTTCCGCAAAACCTCTGCTGCGAGAGGGTAGGACTCCTGTTCGTCTTGAGCTAGCTGATGCATGGTACGTATGGCCAGAAATGGCGCGGACGACACTCCAAATGTTACGCGATTGATTCTAAATTCTTGAATTGATTCGTCTGGTGAACATCTGAATAAGATACGCTGATAATCCCTATGCTCCTGAGTGATGATGATTTGACGATACATTTGACGTACGTCGGCTGATAATACGACTGCATGGAGTCGGAATCGTAAAAGAATGTTGTTAATATCTGCCTGCAACTTAACGCCTGTTAATAATGTGTCATTAAGTGACCGACCCTGACTATCCTTAGCTGAGGCGTCATAGACAACTCTCAGACGTGTAGAAACGCTACTCGGCTTAACCACTGCATGATGTGGGATATAATATGCTGAAGATGATTGACACTCATTAGGTGGGACAGGTTCCATCTGACCACTTGATAGATACTCCATGATGTGAGATTTATACTCTTCTCCAAATTCCTGGTTCTGATTAAGACGTTTTTCAAGCTGATTAAATCGCCGAAGCGCAATACTATACGAATTGTTAAATGATGGTAATGCTGAATCTCTAAATGGTAAATGAACGATATAACGACCGTCAGCATCACGCTTACATGTTGATTGATAAATTTCCTCGCAACGAATGTCGTCAGCAGAGGCTGTTTCATGTTTGTTTTGGTTCCGATGGCATGTTGTCGGTATCCCAAAACTTTTGGACTGCAATATCTAAATTGGCATCCATTGATACATGATTGACTGAAATAGGAATGGATTCAATGGGATTGGCTGCTTGTGTCCTACCCATGAGAACATAACCGAATATAGTGTTAATTGCTGTTGCTGTATGATTACTACTTTCAATTTTACCTGATAACAAAATCTGAGGGAAAATCTCTCCACCAATCAAAATGTCTATAGAACTAGATTTATGAAAATCAGGATCTGCTAACTTGAGATTTGATATATGTTTGAAATCATTGATATCTATTGCACGTGTATATCGCATATCGCTACAAATTTTATCCAAAGTCACCGCTTCTGCTGTAAATGATATATTGGAATTGCCCAATGGACGAATATCCAGAAAAACCTTACTACCTGATAAAGCAGGAGTGTCCCCTATTCCTGACATAGGAGTGTTACATTTGATACGAGTCAGACCAAGAATTTGAAATTATATGGCTTTGACTCCCTGGATCTAAAAGTGCACGAACCTTTTCATAAGTGCCACACCTATCTTTGACTTCAATTTGCACTGTGGCAAGCAAAACAAAGGATGGAGCAGATGCTTTTGTTGTGTTTGATAATGTTGTAACCGGCGCAACAGTATCAGAAGTGCTAGCCTCATTTGCAGCAACCTGAACTTGTGATGAATTTTGTTGTTGATTTGAATTTTGGTGACTCTGGTTTGATGATCTACCCTTTGGAAAATGTAACAGGCTGTTATGACGCTGATTGCATGATTTACACACATGAGTAGATGTACATTTAGAAGTGTTATGATTGGAACGCAGACAATTTAAACAAAGTTTATGTTGCTTTGCCAATCGAAAGCGCTCTTGAGGTGATTTATTAAGAAAATTATTACATGAAAAGAGAGGATGATTTTCTTTGCAAATGATGCAATTTGATGATTGAGGCGTTTGAGCCAATAACATAGTTGATGCTTGATTTTGATGTTGAGTTGATGAACTGTTGTTATCTTTATTTGAATAATTCTTCTTGATATTATTATTATTTGGCAAAGCCACTACTGTTGAAGTATTTGTTAAAGATGAGCGCTCCAATGCATTGCATCTTTCTACTAAAAAAGATTTTAATTGATCAAACCGTGGAAAGTCACAACCGTTGCATGAAAGCTCAAAAGCTTCACGGGATTTTTTATCTAATTTTACCAAAAGCGAATGAAATAAAACAAAGTCCCAATTGGAAGTGGGCAAACCTAATGAATTCAACATTGAAAGATTTTCTGAAAATGTGTCTAAAAGATTTCTCAAGCTTTGAGCCGACGGTGTGGTTATTGGTTTGAGGTTGCATATTTGTTCCCAACATAAAAATGAAAGATATCGCTTGTTATTGTACCTATTAACAAGTGCTTCATAAGCACTAATATAATTAGCTTCTGAAATTGGAAAAGCTCTGATAAGATTAACTGGTTCCCCTGAAAGGGAAGTCACAAGGTATTGGAATTTTTCTACTTTTGATAAATCCATCCTGTCATGGACTAACGTATTAAACAAATCAATAAAACCAGGAAAATCCTTAAACTGACCTGAGAAAGTAGGTAGCTTTATCGCAGGCAATTTAGTAGGTTTTCTGTTTTCTACCGAGGATGTGGAAACCTTTACCACATCTGCTTTATGGTCAGGTAAGAGCTTACGTACAGTTTCTAAAAACTCAAAATACATGTCATCTGCTTGTTCTTGATAAATTGTTTGTTTTAACATTTGTTCCTCACTAATCTCAAGGTTTGAATATTCAGCCAAAAGTTTCGTGTGAGCATCATTAAACGCTTCCATAATTGATTCTATCCGCGATCCTCATGTTTCTAAACGAGGTCGAAGATTTGCATCATTGATGCATTTGCGAGCGTAGACAACAGCATCTGTCAATCGCTTGTGCGCAATGTTGCGCTTTGATTCATGATGAGCTGCCATAGCTTCACTCATGATGACTGAATTTGATGAATTTACTCGGTAAAATATGTTAAAAGTAACTTATTATTACTAAAATAAGTTGTAATGATGTTTTGAAATAGTTCAAAATATTGTTTGATGACGTAAATATTAATTACGTATTATGACAGCGATGGTAGAAAATATTCCCCGAAATGTTATTCAAAAACTACCAAATAAAAGTAATTTTCTAAGTATGGTAATATCTTGGGGCTGACAACACTGAAGATTGAGTGAAATTATTGAATGGTGAGTGAACGATCGATTAAGTTTTGTAGGTAACGCTACTGCGCACTAGATGTCGCTATTACCAATTTACACAACTTTATGCCTATTTTGCGAAAATTATTTAATTTGAAGGACCGTAAATGATGAAATGCTGATGATATGTTATTTATAAATTATATGTTATTTATAAATCTCACAAATAAAGTGAATGATTATGTTATAAAGTATTCGTTGCACCATTACGTGTTACGTATGCAAACAAACTTACGTAAAAAATACGCAAAATGAATGATTATGTTAAAATGGTTATAAAGTAATGTTTTAATGCTATATGTTACACCTTAAAACAACGCTTGAAATGTTCAGATTCACGTTCCTGTTGGAACGGACGAACTAAATGTTCAAGTACCTACCTACGCCGACCGGTCACTGGTTCAAGATTTCAAAATTCATATGATCGAAGTTGAAAAAACTTTAAAACCACTTGATATGATGATATGATGCGTGTTAAATTATGTTATTATGTGATAATACACTAAATGATGTAATAAATAGGTATGATCGTGTTTTTTTGTTAAATGTAAATGGCAAATTTGGACGCCGCACGTGTATGACTACGACTAAAATTGGAGGTACATGTATAGAAATCCGCTCGAATGACCACAAATGTTGTGTTGTTTGGTATGCTAAACCCTTCGTAGAACTGTATAAATCCGTAGGCGAACTTTAATCATGCACAGTCACGTAGAACAATGAATATGGGATGAAGGTGGGTACTCACGGGTCTTCGCTGTCGACGATTATATCGTGGCGCCACTTCACTCACAGTTCCAGGGACGTCCCTTTTTGCCACTAACACTCGCGAATTGTTGGAGAAAGTCAGTGCAGGTAGATTTGATAGTCTGTTGAAAGCCGGTAAAACTGCGCGCGGATCCGCGCGTTGCTTGTCACTTGTTGAGTGAGTAAGAGAGACTGACTGGAAATTAGGATTTTTGTTTGCAAGGGAGTGAATGAATGATTGAATGGGAATGGGATTGGAATGAGGAAGAGTGACCGTGCATTAGTCAGATTAGTGTTTGTTTATTTACTTTTTGATACTTTAACACCGGTAGTGCACTGGTTAATTACCAACTGGCTTCACAGTAAATGATGGTATTGCTACGGAGTACGGACCAAATTGGGACCATTTTGTCTGAATGAATTTTGGGTTTTGAATTGAATTTTGGGTTGAAAAATGGTTGAAAGTTTTGTGTATGTAGCCACAATATTCCGGATATGACCACTAAATATTTTATTTTAAATTAATGTATTGTTATTGAATTGAATACTTTAACTTCAATTTAAATAAATTTCCTGATATAGCACATTATAAATATTTTAAATAAAATTAACATTGCATTTTCTTTATTGATTGCTATTGTTATGTAATTTTGTAGTTACTGTCTACGCGCCTGAAATAACTGAAGTATTTATTTAAAAACGCGAAAGCGCGTTTAGCCCAGTTGAAAACTAAAAGCAAGGCTAAGGCACTTGTCTCACCGCCGGCGAGGAAGCGAGTAGCTATCGACTATTTGCTCGCTGAGGAAAGGGACAAAAGATATAGATCTCATGTGAGTAAAAGAGACACATTCATAGTCGACAGCTGGCTGTTCACACTGCCGACGAGCGGCTCTTACCTCTAGTTGATCGCAGCGACAAGAGCTATCAAAGATTTTACTCGCTCAGCGACACTCGCTCGGCGATGCTCGCTTGTCGGTCAGAGGGCCTAGCACGAATATTTTGACGTATAGTAACGTTAACGAAAGTGAATTTTGAATGTGAAAAACTACAACCTCATAGTATTTTGGTTTAATTTTATGGGACAAAACAATTTATATCATTCAAAAATATGAATAAAGTATCTTATTCAAATAAATATTATGTGCGAAACGAGTATTGCAGCTATGGTAAAATTTTACGTTGCGTTACTATACGTCAAAAATATTCGTTCTAGGTCCACAGAACTCATCAAACAGCGGTAATTTCTACCTATAGTGCGAGCCGGAGCGAGTATTGCGAGGAAAACCCGTCGCATAAAAGCTCTCGCTGAAAGTCGAGCGTCAAAACTATCGAAACTTCTCACTTGCTACTCGCTGCTCGCCAACTCGTTTCGCGTTTGAAGCTTTACTCGCTACTCGCTGATCGCCAGCGGTGAGACAAGTGCCTAAGGGTAGTTTAGCCTTAGTTCGCATAGGTAAAAATTGTTGATGTTAATATGAATACCGCAACCTGTGTAAAATAAGCTGCGGATATGAAAAAAAAAAACCACCCCAGTCGTGAGAGCTAAACTAAGCTAGCTTAGCTCTTAGTCTACAACGGACTTTACCGCACAGCTACCACAAGTAAGCCGCTCACTGCTCAGTGAACAATACTTATAAACCGTTTACACAACACGTGTAAAGATTATTAAGCCTGACATAAACGAGCGCAGTTTTATATGAGAAAAGGGAAATCATTTTTCCTACTATAATTAGACACTATCATAAATGTGTTAGTCTGGATGTTTTTAATTCAATAGGGATGTGTCCTGAGTAAAAAAAATATGATTCTATTAACTCCGTCAGTTGGCTCAATAAAATAAGATTCTATTTAGAAATATGATTCTATTTAGTCAGGTAGTGCTTTATCAAAATAATAAAAATCGATGAAGATAAAACGTATTTTAGATCAGGACTCCCCACTCCTGATCTTTTGTTTTATCTTGGTGAAGTAAGTGTAAGATAGTGTGACGTCACTCATCGTTAAAAAATGTACTGAAATCAAATGATACATGACGTCACATGAGTTTTTTAACGCACTGTATCGTCTTAATTTTTGTTTACGTGAAAAGGAAACTGGCCAAGTGCGAGTCGGACTCGCGGGCAAAAGGTTCCGAACGAATTTAATTTTTTTAACATGTTTTTTTAACACTATAGACTTCTAATAGTTTTTCTGTAATCTTTAGGTAAAGATCTATTATCTCCATTTTTTTTCGAAATTTTAGGCTCAGTAGTTTCGGAGATAAGGGGGGTTTTAACACGAATGTGGAAATGCGGCATGAGTGGTCGTTTTAAATAGCTATATGTGACTTGTGTTCATGCGCGGGTTGTGGGCACACGAACGAATTGTTGTTCGGCCCATACGCTGAGATCTTGGCACTAAAAGTGTTAAAACCCTCACAGTAAGCTCTTTCATTTGATATGTCACACAATATTGTTCAAAAAACCTTTTTTTTTAATTTTCTAGTTTGACTCCCAAAAGTGACCTCCATACTAAAAATGTAATGATTTACGTAACGCGTCCGTTTTTGGGTCATAGAAGTCGATATGTGTACCTAATTTCTACAGAATCGGTCCAGTGGATCCGGAGAAAATTGGCTGTGACAGACGGACAGACAGACAGATAGACAGACAGACACTCGAGTGATCCTATAAGGGTTCCGTTTTTTTTCGGAACCCAAAAAAACAGAAAATAAGTTTCGGATACTTTTTGGAAATCTATCTGATGGACTAATTAGATTTTTTTAGTCCACTACCCAATTACGCCTCAATAGCTGAACCGATTTTATAAAAAAAAAGCTGCGGCCCGCGGAAACGAATCCTAACTCCAATAGGAGTTAAGAACTTGGCAACCGCTTCAAAAGCTATTCCATCTGTTGCAAAAGCTAGTCAGCAATACTTATAAAACAATCAGTGTACTACACGTGGTAAGATTAGTCCAAAGCTTGGCAAACACGATTACAATTTAATGTGAGAAAAAAGATAAAAACCGGCCATGTGCGAGGCGGACTCTCACACGAAAAACCTTCCATAAACCGAAAAAAACACGTTTCTTGTATGGGAGCCCTCTTTAACTTTTAATTTAATTTTTATTATTTGTTGTTATAGCGGCAACAAAAAAATTTCAACTGTCTACCTATTAGGGTTCTTGAGATACAGTCCGCTGACAGACAGACGGACGGACGGACAGCGGAGGCTTAGTAATAAAGTTCCGTTGGTTACCCTTGGTACGGAAATCTAAAAAAATACCTAACATTAAGAAAGCAATCCAGGTAATGAAAGCCAACACTTTTATAAAGCACGCAAGCTCATGCAGCCGTTTTCGCACATAACTAAGTTGATCTGACATACATATTTATTCCTCCCCTCTATAAAAATCTTTTTGCAAGTCGCTCCTGACATTAACGTCGCCGTGAATTCATTTATTAAATGGAAACACATAACGGAATTACTCCTTTGTCTGCGTTGATGTTAACTCGGTGCTGTCGTGTTTAACCACTACTAAGTGATTCAGCTGTTTAATAGACAAGTAGAATGTCAGACTGGAAAAGTATAAATAATTTCAGACCGTATTATTGGAAACTTACCGAGAATTTCATGATACCTAATACGAGTGTACCTCCAACAGGATTTTTGAGCTAACGAGCCAGACTCGAACGCAATGGTTACCAAACGAATCACATTTTTAATGACTTGTTAGGTACTTTAAAACCATGGACTTTAATTTTTAGGGTTCTGAACAAAAAACGGAACCCTTAGAGGATCACTCGGGTGTGTGTCTGTCTGTCCGTTTGTCACAACCAGTTTTCTCCGGATCCACTGGACCGACTCTGTTCAAATTTGGTACACATATGGACGTCTGTGACCCAAATACGGACGCGTTATATAAATTATTAAATTTTTAATATGGGGGTCAAACTAGAAAATTTCAAAAAAAAGTTTTTTGAACAATATCGTGTGACATATCAAATGAAAGGGCTTACTGTGAGGGCTTTAGTTATATTTTTTTCATAATTTTAAAATAAATGGTTTTGAAGTTATTTAAGAAATTAGACGAAAAATGACCGTTCCCCCCACTATCTCCGAAACTACTGAGTGTAAAATTTTGAAAAAATTGGAGATAGTGGATCTTTACCCATAGATTACAGGAAAACCTATTAGAAGTCTATAGTGTAAAAATAACATGTTAAAAAAAATGAAATTCGTTCGGAACCCTATGCACGCGAGTCCGACTCGCACTTCTTCCTATAAATTATGAGGAAAGAACTATAACTACGCGTCACACACATCAATACAACTGAATGTAGATTCGGAGAAAATTGACTGTGACAGACGAACAGATAGACAGACAGACACACGAGTGATATTATAAGGGTTGAAATGTTAGTGTTTTCATCGTCATCTCCCATTTCCAGCTTCATATTACATGTTGGAGTCGGCTTCTAGTCTACCCGTATGCAACTGAAACCCAATATGTATCATTTTGGATTTATAAAGTGGCAATTTGTCTCTGCAACATACTGCGGAAAAACTACTAATGATTATTCCATTTATTCTTAAATAGCTTTTGACCGCGACTTCGTAGGCGCATTTTTCCCCGTTCCCGTAGGAATTTCCCATTCCCGTATAGCCTATAGCCTTCCTCGACAAATAGGCTATCTAACACTGAAAGAATTTTTCAAATCGGACCAGGAGTTCCTGAGATAGCGCGTTCAAGCAAACAAACAAACTCTTCAGCTTTATATATTAGTACAGATTTAGATTAGGTTTTCTGCAATTTTAAAGTTCTTAAAATTATATTTTCCCCAAACGAAGAAACCCTCTAAAACTAAAACATTCTAAGACCTTTTCAATAGTGTGTTTATTCTCTGTAATTTGCTTCACAAGTCGTCCTGGCGCTCTCCGGTCCACAAGTGTTTAAGGGTGATTCTTTGAAAACGAGTGTATTTGACTCATTGATATGGCTCAACTTTTTTTTTTCTTTTAGATATTAACTAACATGTTATCTTGTCCAGGTCATTTAATGTTATAACATACATCAAAGGCACTGATTTGTACCCAGTAGTTTAGGACTAAAATTGTGCTGATTAATTGGTTACCCAGATTAATGATGAATAAGGCAGATGAATGAGACTTTGCACCATATTAATTAGAATAATACAGATAAATGAGAAAAAAAATCTTTAATCAACTTTACCATGAATTAACGGACAAATATGGAAATAATTACAGTTACATCACAACGTTTTGACTAAAATAAGATAGTTTTATATTAAAATCTAATTTTAACACTAAACGTCTAATAAAAGATTCGTTAAACTTAAAAAGTAAGCTAATCACGATTTCTTCACAGTTCCATGTAATATAATTTTTAATTAAATAGGTAACTCGTTATAGCACAAATAAAAAGATCTTAGTTTTAAACTAAACCCTTATGGCCCGGGACAAACTGGCGGACGGGACGGCAGAGGAATATAATTTCATCAAATGAATTTAATACTTATTCAATCAAAATAAGGTGTATATTTCAACGATCAAAAGATTCAGTTTCCTCTGAAACAACGAATATTAAAAAATACCTTATTTCGATTGGCTAAGTATTAAATTTAATTAAAGAATTTAAAATCCTCTGCCATGCCATACACCAGTGTGCGCAGGCCATTACAAACTCTTAATAACAATAAAAATCTTTGTTTTAAACAAAACGCTTACAAACTCTTAATTAAAATAAAATAAAACGTAATTACTATGAGCATCAAATTCAGACTATTCAATAAAATAATTAGCAATAGGAACTTTAAGAGGATCCGTCAATATAGACCTCAAAATTAAATTCTTATACGTTTTTTAAAATTTCAACTTTGGGCTACGTTAACGGTACTACCATAAACATGAGATCGTAGAAAACTAAATGTATGACGATAACTAAATATATCCCTACCTATAATGATTTTAAAAAATATCGAGATTATCTTCATCACTAGAGTCTAACAAATATGGATTAACATTTTCTAAATCGATGCTAAATTTTTTATTTCCATCTCTCGAAAATGTTATATCTGAGATATTATAGAAGTCAGCATCTTCGATCAATGCCACGCTTTCTTCTGCACTTGCCTTCCTTACGCCTTTTTCTTTAGGTTCTTTCATAATATCAATTTCTGTACTATTGCTTATGCCTAATGAATTGCGTGAATATTTACTATTTATTGCTGGTTTATATGGTATATTAAAAACAATTTCATTAAAAACAATTGCATCATCTGAAATTTCTTGATTTTTGTCATAATTTTTATAACTCTTTCGTGTGTTTTTGTTTTTCTTTGAAGAGATGTTGCTTTGTTCTTTTTGTGTTGTCCAAAAAGATTCACCGATTTCTCTAAGTTGTCTTTTTGAATTAGCTAGCGGTGTGACCGATAAGTTTTGCTTGTCTTCCACGTTATAAAAACCAAGATGTTTCATCCCATGATCGCAAATGACAGCTTGATACAGACAAACATTATCTGTACAGCTCAGTTTGCGAACGGCTAACGAAGTGGAATCGTAGTTCCATACTATCTGGTGCATTTTCATTAAGCCTGGAAAACTTTTTACGTTTTGGGGGAAAAGAAAGTCCTTTTCACTAACATCATATTCTGAAACAGTTCTCAATTTCACTTTCTTTAAGTTTTGCTCCATTATATTTAAAAAATCATCCAGATCTTTTATATCTTGTCCTTGGGAAACAGCACGATCCGCAGTCCTCTTCATAACAGCACCTACCCCATCAGGGGCACCCTTCCCGTGTCCAGATTCGCTGTAGTTCCACGTAATGGTTTTGATGGAGCTCAGGTATATGTGTAAAGAAGAAATTAGATGGAATATTTTTTTATTCCGATACTGACTAGATGGAGAATCAGAAATAAAATGTATAGTGTGAATGCCTGTCTTTGTTTCACCTAGATATTCTAAGATTGGTACAATATGAGCCCATACAGCTGAAATGTCATGACGAAGGCATTCACTCACCGTACAAAAAGATTGTACTTGCTGTGTCTTCTCATCGTCCAGAAAGTATAATATCGAAGTGTGTAAAGTTAATTGTTTACGACTACCACCAAAATGATACGATTGTATTTCCTCATTACACTTGACTGCATAATTTTCACTATAATCAACGTGCACAATACATTCATCCTCTTGAAGATGATCTTTTAAACATTTAAAAGCCTTTTGTTGAGCAACTATATTACCACAATGTATGAAATACTCATTCAGTATAAATTCAAATTTATCAATACATTTCTTTGGTTCTTCTCTAATTTTATTTTTTTCTGTAGTTCTTAATTTTCTTGCCGTACCTTGAATTGTGTTTTGTTTTGTCTCCCACTGCCAGTACGTAATATCGATAGAATTATCAAATTCTTGATAACATACTACCTTATTCTTGCACGCTGAACAGGTTCGATGCAAACAATCAACATCGTATACGTCGCAACATAGCAAAGAGAGAAGATCTTGGGAGGTCTTGGTTGATATTATCTTCCTCTGGTGCAATCCCTGGACAATTCAATCCATGTTAGTGTGCAATTTGCACAAACAAGTGTCTCGTGATCTAAAATCAGGTAGCAGCACCCAAAAAGGTCTTAACTTGCAGAATGCTGAATAGCTTATAGTATATTTCGAGTTTTTGAGAAACTTTTTATGCAGATTGAGAAGACTGTCACTTAGATACCGTTTTTGTTTACGTATCTTGTTTCGGGATATAAATTCCTTTTTTCCAGAGCAGAGTCTGCTATTTTCATCGTCTTCGTAAAATATTTCGACTTCTTTTTTCAGAAGTTCCGGCAAAGAATTTAAACCCTGATTCAGTATTTTATTTGACTTTATACCGATACGTTTTATTTTAGGGACCATTCTATTTTGATTGGATGTTTCTGATGCTGAGGGTACTTTTGTTATTTTAGCCGACATTAATCTTTGTAGTTATTTCTTGTAACGTTCATTTTTTTGCTTCATGTTAATTATTATTCGCTTAAGATTATTTATCTCTTTTTGTGATTTGTAACGGATACGTCTAACGGTAGAAGATACAGGTGAAGAACAGGAAGGAGATTTTGTATTCAGCGTATTTGATCCTAAATCAGTGAAGACTTCATTGCTCTGTCGAGAAATGCTGCGCAAAATTCGAGATGGTCCTGGTACGGGTGATTCCAATACTCTGTTTGGAAACTGGAAACGTAAAGGTGGATTGTTAATACTGTCTTGGAAAGCTATCGGTTCAGTATCCGACAGAATGCTGGGACTTTGAGGTGGAGTGTTTTCTTCAAGCAAGGCCGTTGTTCTGTTTTCTTGTTTCTTTCTAAGGTAATATGCCTTATAATTCTTTCTCCATCTCTTTCTCTGTAATCTCTGTTGTCTGGGATTCATTTCATTTATTGATAGTTGTTTTTTCTCATTTTTTCTACGTATGTAGTTTTGTCGATTTTTTTCTTGTTTCTCTTTCCACAACTCTTCATTATTTTTTATTCTTTCATATCTCCTTTTCTCCGCGAGTCTTTTTTTTCTTAGTCTTTCTTCTCTCGTTTGCTTCTTTGGTTTTGCCATTTCGATAATCTAAAACAAAAAAATGGAATTCAAGCGACAGAGCTAGAGTAAATAAAGCTTAGACCTACTAATAAAAATACTAACAAACTACTATAGTTGAAAAATAATCAAAATGACTACTGGCTATGCCATAAAGGTGCGTGCCTGTCAATAGTAAAAAAAAAGTTTCTATACCCTTTAATAAAAACAAATTACTTACTTTTTCATTAAACCTAATTCATCTGTTTTAAAGAAAAATTAATCTGGTCTTATGAAATCATCCCTATAAGAGTCAAACCTAATTCATATGCCCCGTTGAAATTCATCTGGTCATAAAAGCCAGATGAAACCAGACGAATGAAAGCCAGACAAATTAGGAATTGTTAGAAAATCGAATCCTGCTCTTATATTTAAGAACGGATGGAATCATAGGTATAATACACATGAATAAACAACCTTATCACAGACTTTGGTTTAGTTGCAAAACATTTCGACAGACACACAATCCATAAAAGAAGACAGATTAATTATACGACTTACCTGACAAACGCCAGATCACAACTTTCGATTGTACTTTTTCGCAAAATTACACTCGCGCACGAGCACTCCGTGTGGCAGATTGGCACTGACTGACGCGGCCAATCACGACTCGATATTATTCTATCAAATATTTTGTGTTTACATTGAAATCATGCTTGAACAAATTGCGCCAGATGAATTATTATTTTAGTCGGGGACATTTTTTGAAATAATGTAATTACGAATATATGCAATTATTTTGAAAACAAATGATAAAATATCACGAGACAAATGTTTAAATATCGGTGGAACGTAGTTATTTTAATATATTGCTTCATTAAGACCACATAAAATTTAAAAATTCAACAAAAAGCGGCATGGGGACATACCAGATTAATTAGTTTTGACTGTTTTCTGCAGACTTAATAACTGCTTTTTATAAGTAATTCCAATTAACAACCATAGGCCTCGATAGACATTTACGTTTACTATAAAACCTGTAATTGATGTTCAAATTGGATATTAAATTAACGTGTTCTTCAGTCAAAAATATGTCAAAACTATGTTTCAAAGAATCACCCTTAAAAGGCCTTTTATACATACATCTTTTATGAAAAATTTGTTGTTACCTGGTATTTAAAACGAAAATTGGTCTAGCAAGCCATATTTAGACACACGCTAGGAAATAATTCTATGGAATCGCCGCTGCCGAATTCAACAAGAAAGACCTATATATTCTGACATTTAAATGAAGCCTTATAAATGAAAATATAACGAAGAAAAACAGACAGTCAGTAATTATTTCTAACATGTTAGTTGTAATGGGAAAATGAAGGAAAACTATGCGTCAGCTGATCACCCCTCATGTAGTGGGAGTTAATTGAGGGGATAAGTTACTATGTGCTCGTTAACTATCCCCCTGTCTTAACGCTATAACTAGGTTAGCTCAAGCACTGTCGCAGTCTTAACTGACATCTTATAGCCAGGAGAACACTACAAAACATTGTCATTTTGTAATAGTTAAGATCGAAAGTAAATAAATGCAGCCATGAATTTTATCTAAAACTCAAGAAGTGCAAATCCAATCAATGCATTGATTTCAAATGAACCATTTTCAGGTATTCATGGTCAGAAGGATTAAGCTAATTGAATGTAATATGCCAAACCGTAGCATTGCATTAAAAATAAAGATTACAATTACAATTTGGCTTCTGCAGATGCTACTACTTAGAATATAACATCTACTTACATACATAGAAATGCAGATTTTTTGGTCAATTCTGATTAAACTATTTGTGACGATACCAAACTGACCGAAGCTAGGCAGGATTTGTCAAGTGCAAAAGCGAAGGGAAATAACATAAATCTTCATTTTGTCTAAGAGCCGATATCTGAACTGAATTTAGAAGAATTTAGAGTAAAGACCGATTGAAGAGACGTTGAAGTGTAGAGATTTTAATGACAGATTTTGACAGGTCAAGAAGATATTGAAAAATACACAACTCAAAATGCTTAATTCAGAAATCGGGGTGGGACTCCGAGATTTCGAAAAAATATTAAATAGTGGCGTGAGACTAAATTCAAACGACAACGTTGTAAAATAGTGGTGCAGTTACATAAACCAAACACTACGCAAGAACTTCCAAGATTTATAACAAAATTTTCCCTTTAATTAACAAAATTTATATCCTTGTAAGCATGGTAGCACCCGCGTCGAGTTTCCATGATATAGCCGCCATGTTGGCACTGAGAAGCGGTCGCCACAGTTCCAGCAAATTGCAGGACAAAGCCGAAAGAGTCGTCCGAAGCAATGGAGAGAAACATTTTATATTCAAACCTTTTTGCTTCATAATGCAAACAAAGTACGTAGGAAGCTTTATTTGGATTCTGCATTTATTTTTTAAGTGTTTTATTTTTAATTTTAGCTGTTGGTTTGCGTCAGTGAATTCATGGCTTTATTTTATTTTTGTTTTGAACATTTGTTTTGACTACTGAGTGTTTTAACATTTTACGGTTTAATGAAAAGCTTATAAAAGGAATGTTCAAATTGTTCTAGCTATTAGCTAGCAGTGTGTTGATATTTAGATTAGGTAGGGCAATACCACTGTCATAGACCCCCGATTTTATAATTAACTGTTAACTATCCATACTAATATATAAAGCTGAAGAGTTTGTTTGTTTGCTTGAACGCGCTAATCTTAGGAACTACTTGTCAGATTTGAAATAATTCTTTCAGTGTTAGATAGCCCATTTATCGAGGTAGGCTATAGGCTTATATATAATCACGCTAAGACCAATAGGAGCGGAGCAGAGGAAGTTGCGTGGGTCAACTAGTAATTAATAAAGATGTTGAAGTTGAGTATTAGAGTGAGTTGTCAGACTTTACATAAGCCTGAATATCTGTCGTTTGGCACAAAAGTAGGGTTTGACAAGTTCTTAACTCCAAACACTCAATATAGAAACCGGGCCAGAAAACCAATAATAGTCATGCGCATCAATCGAGACACATGAAGGTTTTTCGCAATAATTTCTAGAGCCCACTATCTTTTTCCTGCGACGTACTCACGTGGCATTTACAACAAGCTTAGTTCCGGGATTAAAGGTAGGCTTTATGATACTCAGCGATAGTGTAACTATCTGTCAATAAAAAATATTGGTAATGGGATGAGTATGAACAACTAAAAAGTATTAGTTTAGATTTTGATGGACAAAGACCGGAAAGATAAAAAAAGACTAAACCGCTCCCTACAGACTGGCCAAGTTACAACAAAGTAATACTGATTAAGTTTCGTTAGTTTCGTCAGACAAGCAATTTTCAATGCCGCTAATAAATCTTGGTAATCTCATTGTTTCTCGCCACAGATCACGGAATATCAGAGCCGGCAGCGGCCATAAACGGCGTTACGTAATATGTATTTACATATTTGTAACCGCGCAATGAGTACATTGATATAGCCCAGGGCTTCTATGACGCTCCGACGTGGGGAGGGAGACGGAGCTATGTCAGACGATCTTTTTCACAACGGAATCAAAATTATAAGTGGTTATAGTACCCTGACCCTGGTGAAAGCTCAAAAGAAGCGGAACAGGGCAAGTCACTTGTGTTATATGAGATAGGATGATGTAAAGAGGTGTGAACTGACCGGGAACTTGAACACAATCCAGGTGGAACGAAAACCTGGTCGAAGTAGCAGGCTGGGGTTGGATGCGGGCGATACAGGACCGGGTAAAGTGGCGTGCAATGGAGGAGGCCTACACTCAGCATTGGACGGATTAAAGGAGAAGGAAAAAAAAATATGCGCTGAGTATAAATATTCAAAGAGCTGTCAGCATAGAAGATGGGACCCGCTAGGGCCAGCGCCTGCTGGGGCTGCGCACTTTGTTCGAAAGAGTCACCGTGGCCCTGGAACGCAAAGGACATTAGGAGGAACACGGATGGGTTTTAGTCAGTAAGAGTCTGACACTCACCCAGCTTCAGCCAGAGCGGGAGGAGTCATTTGATGATATCCCATCCTTAAAAAAACGAGAGTAAAAAAAATATGATACTATTAAGTCCGTCACTTAGATAATCTAAAAATTTATAACACATATTTTTTGTTTTATGAAATCAATAAAAATTGACAAAGATAAAACGCATCAAAGAAGTAAAAAGCGCACTGAAATGTGACGTCACACGAGCTTTCAATGCATTGTATCGTCTTAATTTTGTGTTAACGTAAAATAAGAAAAAATACGTGTACAATATTTTTTGGAAATCTATCTGACGCAGAGATTTTGTGCAATTCCATTGGTTAAAATTTATTCGATTCTCTGCGCCGCTGCCTCGCTCCGCTGAAATGGACAAGCATACTTATCACGGGCCGACAATTTTTATGAGTAAACAGTGACACTCATTGACACGCTTGGTTTGTAAGGCAAATTGTAATACAAATAAGTTTTGACAATGCCGTCTCTAGAGTCTCCGTGCTCTGTATCTCTCGCAGACACTTGCAGGACTAGATCCAAATTTTATTATCTGTGCGCCGTCCTACCCTCTCTGAAGATTATCTAGTAAAAAACACTCGGCTCCTGTCCGTTTATTGTTAAAAAAATGGAAAAAAACTGAATCATTTTAATTTGATTAGGTTGTACCGTATGCAGTCAGTTTTTAGTTATTTCTTAGCTTTCTCCCCTGATAGTTTCTGAGAAATGAAAAATATTTTAAGCATTCAGCACCTTATAAGACATCCATTTTTCCCAGGTACAAAATAAGATTTATTTCCGAAAGGGCAAAAAATTCGATAACAGACAGTCAAACTCATGAACAAACCCAGCAATTTGATGATGATGACAGTCGCTCACAATGGACCTCATCAGGTTTAAAGTCACCGAAAGGGCAATTGAGAAGGCAATGCTCAAAGTTTCCATGCGTGATCGAATCAGAAATTATGATATCCGCAAGAGAACAAAGGTTACCGATATGGCCCGAAGGATCGCCAAAATTAAGTGGCAGTGGGCAGGGCACATTGCTCGCTGAACAGATGGTCGATGGGGCTGAAAAGTTCTGAAGTGGCGACCGCGTACCGAAAGGCGCAGCGTTGGAAGGCCTTTCACAAGGTGGAGCAATGATATGATAATGACAAAATGACGTCCATGAGATCGAGGTGGCAGCACTGAGGCGTCAGGTCCAGACCCCTTTTAAAACGCTTAGCTTATGTTTTCTGACATAGGTTAAATGACGTCCACGACACGTTTACGTCATAAGTTATGTTTCCAAATGCCCAATGTTTTCCTGGTGGGCATAAATTTACCCGAACAATCTAATTGAATGTAAGCCATCTAATACATAAACCATTTTCAAAGATGACCTTGAACGTTTTCATTACGGAACCTATATGGCAAATAGTAAGAAGGAACCATTGAATCAGAATCCAAGCAAGGCCAAAGAAATATCGCCATTTCCAATAAATTCTTAAGTATTATCAGGAAAGTATCTGTGATCCGAAAGAAGTCTCTCCATATAACATAATTTATTGACATACTTATTTTTCTTCGGCAAACTCATACATGCTACGATTCGTATTATCCTTTGTCGGTATATTTTCTTCTTCGAATTGTTTTATTACGTTCATATGTGGGTATACCTACTACATTTCCCGATGGTTTTTGTTTTGTTATTTTCTTTATTCTGTAGACATATAGTAGATATGTAGACGTAGATATTTCATTTTGAATCAGACTATTGTTATTTTTTTGTAATTTAGACTATTCATAACGTATTTAATATATACCTTGATC
Organism: Lacanobia wlatinum; assembly: GCA_947578705.1. Classification (NCBI taxonomy): domain Eukaryota; kingdom Metazoa; phylum Arthropoda; class Insecta; order Lepidoptera; family Noctuidae; genus Lacanobia; species Lacanobia wlatinum. Next base: position 8,355,106 of record OX388039.1, on the reverse strand, counting down.
CATATCTATTTATAACAATTTAAAATTGTTTGTCTGTACGAGAAAATCTTTGCAAGTATCTGCTAATCCGATTACGAAAAAACTGGCCAAGTGCGATGCGGACTCGCATACAAAGGGTTCCGAACCAATTTCATTTTTTTAAAAGGTTATATTAACACTACAGACTTCTTATAAGTTTTCTTGCAATCTTTTGGTATAGAACTATTATCTGCGTTTTTTTAGGGTTCCGAAAAAAAGGAACCCTTATAGGATCACTCGGGTGTCTGTCTGTCTGTCTGTCTGTCCGTCTGTCACAGCCAGTTTCCTCCGGATCCACTGGACCGATTCTGTTGAAACTTGGTACACATATGGACTTCTGTGACCCAAACACGGACGCGTTACGAAAATCATTAAATGTTTAGTATGGGGGTCACTTTTGGGGGTCAAACTAGAAAATTTAAAAAAAAAAAAATTGACTAATATCCCGTGACATATCAAATGAAAGGGCTTACTGTGAGGGTTTTAATTATATTTTATTCGTAATTTTAGAACAAATGGTTTTGAAGTTATTCAAGAAATTAGACGAAAAATGACCATTCCCCCCCCCCCTTATCTCCGAAACTACTGAGCCTAAAATTTTGAGAAAAATGGAGATAGTAGATCTTTACCTAAAGATTACAGGAAATCCTATTAGAAGTCTGTAATGTTAAAATAACATGCTAGAAAATAAATTCGTTCGGAACCCTTTGCACGCGAGTACGACTCGCACTTGGCCAGTTTTTTTTAATTTTAGCCTCAGCAGTTTCGGAGATAAGGGGGGAATGGTCATTTTTGGTCTAATTTCTTGAATAACTTCAAGACTGTTTATTTTAAAATTATGAAAAAATATATAGATAATTAAAACCCCTCACAGTAAGCAAATGAAAGACATTTGAAATGTCACACGATACAGCTTGAAAAACTTTTTTTTTAATTTTCTAGTTTGGCCGCCAAAAGTGACCTCAAAAGTGGTCACAGAAGTCCATATGTATACCACATTTCAACAGAATCAGTCCAGTAGATCTGGAGAAAACTGGCTGTGACAAACGGACGGACAGACAGACAGACACCCGAGTGATCCTATAAGGGTTCCGTTTTTTTTCAGATGTTCGGAACCCTAAAAATCTTTCACTACTAGGAACTGTAGGAAGTCACACTATCACCAAATTTTTCATATATAACTATGTAAGAAAGATACACGGTAACGAATTCACGGGAAGTTTAGGTTTTTTCATGAATCATTCACTTTTACGACCCATGTTACTATTGTATCAACCAAATAACTACTTAAAATTCAGGTTCCATTACTTAATTAAACTCTACGCGAGCCCTATAACACCTGTCCATAACCTCACATAACCCTGCCAACAAACTACATAATTCAGTCCAGATTTAACCGAAAAAATTTAAAGCCATGTAGCCAACAGCGTTGTTTATATATTTACGAGCTCTGCCTCCCGGGCTCGCCCGTGTCCACAAGTGGATATCAATATTTACAGGCGGCGTCACGTGCTCTCGGAGGCAGTAATTAAAGCTTTTATTACTCCCACGTGATAGTGGCTACTATTGTCTTCTAGCTTGTTTGTTGGTAAGGTTAATGAACTCTTGACAGCTGTCTGTCAAGAGTAAAATGTCTGTACATTTGTGGTTTTATGATGTTCAAGAGTGTTCACTCCTCGCGTTCAACTCGTGGCTAAATAGTAACAGCTACACGGGGCGCTCTTTAAAGCTAAGCAACGCTTGCTAAGATTGGTCTTTGGATGGGTGACCATCTTAACATACCGAGACTCTTCCGTGCCTCGGAAAGCACGCTAAGCCGTTGGTCCCGGCTGACATTTATTGATCTTTGGCAGTCGTTTCGGATAGTCAGAAGCCAGAACAAATCTGACACCAGTCTTGCCAAGGAGTACCGTGTTACCCAGTTAATGGGAGGAGGTCTGGTAGCCGCTCCACGTAAAATACTGGTATTCAGTAAATCCGGTTTGACTTGAAGTTGACCCCAATATAGGTAGTTAGGAAAACGCTAGGCAGATGATGAAGAGCGTTCACTCCTCACAGCATTTAGTTCTTACTGGCTAGACTTTATTCTTGGGAGTTATTAATAGATTAATTTGAGTAAACGTTCTTAATCAGTTTTTTGGGGAAAAAAAATGTAGTCGGGAGCGCGAGGTGATTAGTCCATTATGATCCTATCAGTCTTCTGCTGATAATAATGTCATCAAGGTAACCCATTGAATGTCCTCACGTCAACGTCACACGTACGCACCTACAACGTCAGGATATTTTTTCTTTAAACGAATGATGTTGACCGTACTTACATGTCATTTTTATATTAATACATGGTCTTTTTTTTTATTTGTAAGCATTTTGCGTGTGTTCATATGAACTATGAAAATTGATTTTCTTTTGACAAATAACATTCGAATTTTGTCATCCAGTCCAGACCTATAACTTACTCTTATAAAAAGTAGTTAATGTTCGACATCAAATTCCCTACCAGCATTATACCCACAACAGAAACCCAAAACCATCTTATTTTCTCTCTAAGACTAGCGGCAAATTTACATTCAAGTCTAGACGTTATTTTAATAGGTTTAAACCTGATATTCCCTCGGAGCATGTCTTAGGAGTACCCTGTGTCCACGTGCGATGCAATATTTACTGCCCGCATCCAGTTACCGGCATTCTGGGCAACGTTGGAAAAAATATGGAGTAGAAAGAAATGGAGCGCTTATGTGTGACAAATGGGTGTGGCCTATACAATACACGGCGGAGCTACGACAATACCATCGTGATCACCACCGCTTTGACGTGAGCAAAGCAATGAAGAAATTACTCAGAGGTGAATGAAACAAGTTTGACAATGCTTGTGTAATGCGGACGGAAGGTATCGCTCAACTTCGGCTGCAATCGCGAAGAACTAATAGTAGTGGTGGTTATTTTTACTTTCCCCTTTAAAATTCCTCTTCATATTAGATGTTATCTCAGGAAGAGGCATCGTAATAAGCAATCGCTCCACGTAAAATACTGGTACTAAGCTACAACCGGATAGACTGGAAGCTGACCGCAACAAACGTAGTTGGGAAATAAAAAAGTAGTTAAAAGTAGGGAAAGGCTAGGGATATTGATTGAGATTACCATCTGTGACCCACAAGTCAATATACAATTGTACTAAATTATTATGCATAATCGTGTAATTTTGGACGCCATAGTTTCGTTTTCGAAGTTTCATGACAAGGCGTTTTAGGAAACACATACTCCATACTTCATACTTCATAGTCTTCTGAGCACTCCCTATGCTATGTCCTTCGTAAGTAATTAAACTTTTTCATAGGATAGAGATGAGAACTGCCTGTATTGTCTCTTCGTATATTTGCTCCGGCTGTTGACTGCGTCTAGACCGATGATCAAATCATAAGCTTTAAAGTTACACAGCGATTGTGGATGTTTGTTAAAACTAGTTTAGTGCATTCTGTTTGTTTGTTTTCTCTTCGTTATTGCTTGCAAAGTTAAAATTTTTCCCTTCTCGGGGTTCTCGTAATGTCAAATTGTCAACGTAGCTGTGGCTACATACATATGTGGCGTCTAGGTACATAGTATGCAAAATGATTAAGTTTTTAGGCCTTTTTTTAACAGATCTAGTTGATACTCGTCATTTGATGATTTCCCATCCTTAAATAACTTTTTTATTTTTGATGAAAATGGGAACTCATCAAGTGACTCCTCCCGCTCTGGGCGGAGCAGAAGGGAGTGTCAGACTCTTACTGAATAAATCCATGTCCCTTCTAATGCCCTTTGTGTTCCAGAGCCGCGGTGACTCTTTCGAACAAATTCCACAAGTAGACCAATAACTAGATTAGCACATAGATAACATTTTAGTCCCGGTAGTAATCACGTTCCCTTGGGATAAAAACCTTTTCACGAGGGCGAAGGTCCGTGTAGAAGCTAGCAGATATTCAGGATAATCCTAATCCTCCTGCCCACTCAATTGTTTGACCTACTCCAAGCAACCTCGCAGTAGACGCCATCGCCTAAATATAGACTAAGACATAAACAAACATATAGTTACCATTAGCGTCCTGCCCTTACCCACGTTACTTGGGTAAGGGGCTTTGTGAGCAACACATTTTTAACCGACGAAAACACGGAGGAGGTTCTCATGTCGACGCGTATATTTTTTTTATGTATGACCACGCATTACTTTTTACAGAGCAGTCCGATTTTGATACTTCTTTGTTTATTGGATAGGGACCTCGAAGTTGGTCCCATTTAAATTTGGAAAAAAGTCGTTCCCTTAGGGTGGGAAAATAGGGGTGATTTATTGTTCTCTCAGATTTTAACGCTGAGTTGTGTAGCACTTTTTTTTGCCCACCCATGTTGGTATATAAAGCCTGTTTTTTTTAAGTATTTAAATTATACAACAAATAATAGTCAAAGTAGAATTATATAACAGTTAATAGCTAAAGTAAGGTAGGTAGCTATTTTAAAAGTAATAAAAAAATAAGCATGTCGTAATTAGTAGATTATAGCCACAAAAAAATATAAAATAAAAACTTTTAACAAGAAAATCTTAAAGAAAATTAAACCGCGCTTTTTTGTGGGACAAGCTCACCACGCTATTTCTAGCCACTGCAGTTCCTGAAAACCACAATCAACAGTGGCGACCACCAGAAAAACGAGAAACGATTCAACTGTATTGGATCCCGCAACGAAATTAATTATCATATCCCCTAGATAAAGTCCTATGTGTTACTCCAGACTATAATCTAACTCTGTGCCAAATTTCATCAAGATCTGTTCAGTCTTTCAGACGTGATTGAGTTACCAACATCCATCCAAAATATCGCATTTAGAGGTAATAATATTAGTATAGATTCTGTCCAATCTCCCGTCATGCACACCACTGACTTCTTTCTCTTTCATATGACTCGATACACAACCGGCCTTCTTTTCTTTGTCCTCCCTCGCCCTCCGTCTACATTCAAAACATAATTATAGGGCCTCAAAATTCTGTCTGCGTACCGGAAGACGCAACGTTGGAAGGCCTCCCACATGGTGGACCGATGACCTGGTGAGGGTCGCGGGTAGCCGATGGATGCGAGACGCACAAGACCGGTCGTTGTGGCAACGCTTGAGGAGGCCTATGTCCAGCACGTCGTTGACGTCTTTCGGATGATATGATGATGATGATTTTTTGTTCCCTATTTTTAAGAATAGGAAATCATCAAATGACTTCTCGCTCTGGACGGAGCGGTAGGGAGTGTCAGACTCTTACTGACTAAAACCCATCCGTGTTCCTCCTAATGCCTATTACTTTTCCGGGCCGCGGTGACTCTATCGAACAAATTCCGCAACCAAATCCGAACACCCAAAAACCATTGTCATCGACCTTTATTTACTCTCAATAACCAAAATAAAGTGTATCTGAAGCGAAATTAATAAGTTTCGGGCAGGCGTCGATTTGTTGGCGTAGGATTGAAACCCAGCGACCCATGTGAAGCTCAAACGGTTTTATTTGGACGCCAGACGATAAACTATGTTCAGGACGAAACTGCGCACTTTCTATCATCGGTTGTCTTTAGTGCTTGTGGGTTCATCTAGTTTTGTGTTCAGAGTTCAAGTATTTATAAGTATTGTTACTTTCTGAAAATTTCAGCCTAAAGTATTGTGTTTTTTGTTCCCATTAGTTACCTACGATAATTTATATACTTATCAAACTTGTATGATGCAATATAAGTTCCTCAGTCAGGATAAGCATTACCATTTCAGCGCGACCTCCAGTCGACAACGATGTGAACGAATTTTGGAGGAGTACAGAGCGGCGAAGGCCGCCCTCCGAACGGGGATCCTGCGGGCCAAGGATCTTGCTCGCAAGGAGATGCTGGAGTCTCTGAACGGGGACGCGTGGTGGGGACGACCCTATAAAATGGTGCGGAACAAGCTCCGCACCTCCCCCCCGTTGATACAGAGTCTCCGGACACAGCTGGTGGAGGATGTGGTGAACTCTCTGTTCCCTTCACGAGGGGAGCACTCTCCCCCGCCTATGGCTACGCCACCTGCTTTGCCCGATGCAGACCACACTGAAGACGACGACGACGATGTTCCGGAGGTGACTGAGGTAGACCTGAGAGTGGCGGTTAACAGGCTGGAGGCCAAAAATACCGCCCCAGGACCCGACGGCTTACCGGAGAAAACTTGGATCCTGGCTTTGGACTCTCGGGCCTCGACTAAGAGGGTTCTTAAGCGCATGCTTAGAGAGGGGCCAGTTCCCACTTCGTTGGAAGACGGGGAAACTGGTCCTCATTAAGAAGAGTATACCATCGTGCTGCTCGACGAGGTGGGCAAGTTTTTTGAAAGAGTAATTGCGAACCGCCTTGTTGAGCATCTAGTGAGGGTGGGGCCGGATTTGGCGGAGAACCAGTTCGATTTCCGCACGAGACGCTAAATGATAATGATAAATAATGATAAATGATATTTATTTTGCAAATAGGTTACAAGTAACTCTTTTACACGTCAATTTTTTTTTGACATATTTATCTAGATGAGACCGGATGTTTCCTAGCTGACTACCCTGAGAAGAAACACCGAAACAAACTCAGAGGTCACAGTCTCTTTTGAAGTCCATACAATTGCCAATAACATATGAAAAACATGTAGGTTAAGGTCTGAGGTGACCTTTTGAGGAAAGCACCACGTAGGTTTGAGTGGGCTTGTCCAGACAGTGCAAGCATTTGTCAGTTATCGTGCAGCTCAACTCAAAACTTTGAGGAGCTCAACGAACCGACGAACAATACCAAAGTAAGGACATTTGGGTAAGCCGCATAATATACTCAAACTGCCAGACAGTCATGAAATCAATCCTTAAAATAACGACCTGTCCTCACACTTACAATACATCATTTTTTTAAGAACCATGCACATTAGTGTCTGAGATGGTCTTTAGAAGAAAGAACCACACAGATTTGAGTGAACCTGTCCAGTCAGTGCAAGCATTTGTCAGTAGTCGTGCAGCTCAACTCAGATCCACTTAGGAGCTCAACAACTCGACGAACAATACCAAAGAAAGGACATTTGTGTAGGCCGTACAAAGCACTCAAACTGCCAGACAAACATTAAAATTACTCAATGAAATAAAAAATAATCCACATAGTCCCCATTCATAGTAAAAATAATGATAATGTCAAAAGAATTATGTCAAATTGTATATAAAAAATTAAATTAAAATGTCAAATTGTATATAATAAAAAGAAAAATGTCAAATTGTATATGAAAAAAATTGTATAAAAGTGAAATAGTGTATAATAAAAAAAAATGACAAAAGTAAAACTAAAAAATTCATAAAAAAATACATAAAAAAATGTCAATGTATAAACCAAGCAAATAAATATATATTGACAATAATAATAAAAACAGAGACTGTGCAAGTGAATTTTATTGGAGCAGCTCAATCCCAAGCCATTTTGTCTTCAAGATAATCTTTTATGGTGTAAAAAGCCTTCTGGCAAAGTTTACGCTCGACGGGGGACGCGGTTTCCCGGGGCGGGGTTGTCTTGGCGCCAATGCCTTCAATACCCTGCCCTGGAGTTGCATCAGGGAGGCACTTCGGTATCGTCGCGTAGTCGAGGCTTATCTGACGGACAGGGCCGTCATCTACCCTGGTCACCTAGGAGAGTGGAACCGGCAAGAGATCTCGTGGGGTGTTCCACAGGGTCTGGTTGTGGAGCCGCTCTTGTGGGACATCGGCTACGACTGGGTGCTGCGCGCCAACCCCCCGGCGTTTGGCGTATTGGCGTCAGCGTGGTCTGTTACGCTGACGAAACGCTGTTCTTGGCGCACGGGAGGTTGCACCAGGCGGCGGCCGAAACTATGACACGCGGGGTTGCGACAGTAATTGAGAGAATCTGGCAGTTGGGTCTCGAGGTGGCCCTACACAAGTCCGAAGCCATGTGCTTCCATGGTTCTCGGAACAGGCCACCATCGGGATCCCAAACAACGGTAAGTGGGGTTCACATCGGCGTCGGGTCAAAATCAAAATCAAATTCAAAAGTCGTTTATTCAAATTAGGCTGAGAGCCAGCACTTTTTGAACGTCAAGTTTTACAAAAGACAGTCCCCCAAAACGCCCGCCCGTCACCACTTCCTAGTGTTTTAGCTGTGGAGAAGAAGTGGCCAACAAACTCCCCAGCAACACATCTGTCTGTTACGTTTTAAGAACTTGAATCTATATAAAAGTATGCTAAGTAAATAATACATGACACAAAATTTATAACTTGTTAGCTAGCACACTATGATACTGATAATGATAGAAATGTATATAAAAAAACAACGAATTGACCTACATAGTCAGATTATAAAAAAAATAAAATAATAATAAATAAAAAAAAAATAAAAAAAACAATATTATATGAATACATATAACCTGTCATAAGCTAATTACTTAAAGAGAAAGAACATGATAATTATGACATTGTCTTGCGTTTAACACAGCGACCAACTATTCTTATCGTCTAAATAATCATTAATAGAATAGTATGCCTTCGAACAAAGGTTAGATTTAACTTTAGCTTTAAATGAGTTAAAAGGCAGGTCAAGAAAAAAAAGTGGAAGTTTATTGTATAAACGGATGCCGAGCCCCACAAATGAGTCGTGGACCTTACGAAGTCGGTGGGAAGGAGCATGTAGCTTGTGCTTGTTTCTGGTGTTAAAGCTGTGGATGTCGCTCGTTTTACTGTATAAATATATATTTTGCCTAATATATAAAATGTTTGCAAAAATGAATTGAGATGCTACCGTGAGAATTCCAATCTCTTTGAAAATTTCTCTTAAAGAAACTCTTGACCCTAGCTGATATATTGCACGCACGGCACGTTTTTGTAAGACAAATATATTTTGTATATCAGCAGCTTTTCCCCACAATAGAATACCGTAGGACATAACGCTATGGAAATAACTAAAATAGATTAACCGAGCTGTGTCAACATCAGTAAATTGTCTTACTTTCCTGACGGCGTATGCGGCAGAGCTGAGCCTTCCCGATAGGCTTGATATATGTGGGCCCCATTGTAGTTTGGAATCAACAGTTATGACCAAAAATACTGCCGTGTCTACAGTTTCAAGCACCTCGTCACTTAAGATTACATTGGGTCCTAAATTTCTAACATTAGGCAAGGCAAATTTTATACATTTCGTTTTCTTGGCATTTAGAACTAAATTATTTGTCGTAAACCAATCCGTAACCATTGAAAGACGGTCGACGATGACATACCTGGGTCTCGTCCTCGATAGCTGGTGGAACTTCGTCTAACATTTCTGACGTTTGGCCCCCAGACTGGGGCAGGCCGGGGCTGCCTTCAAGCGGCTTCTGCCCAATCTAGTGGGTCCAAACGCCTCCTGCTGCAGACTTTACGCAGGGGTCGTGCGTATCCATGGCCCTTTATGGGGCACCAGTGTGGGCGCCTACCTTGAGGAAGTGACCTGCCCGTTACCTCAACGCGTCCCAGAGGGTCATGGCCATCCGGCTGGCCCGGGGATACCGCTCGGTCTCTGGCGAGGCGGCGAGCCTCCTTGCCGGACTGCCGCCATGGGATCTGGAGGCGAGAGCGAGAGCTGATTTACGACTGGCGCGTGGAGGCGCTACGCCGAGGCGGGACTCCTCTGCCGCGACAAATTGCAGAACGGCGAACGGAGCTCCGGCAGGATCTCATGGCGGTATGGAGACAGCGACTGTCGCAACCCAGTGCTGGGCACGCCATAATTGCTGCGGTAAGTCCCCTCTTTGAACAGTGGCTACAGCGGTGCCATGGCGTCCTCACATTCCGCCTAACGCAGGTACTCACCGGACACGGTTGTTTCGGGAGGTACCAGGGGGGCTACTCTCTAACGAAATCCGTAGTTTCGGGCTTAGTTACGGGCGGGCGTATTCTACTCCGTATCACCTACAGACTTACGATTAGTCCCGAACCCGAACTGAGAATGAATGACAACACGATTTCACAGTAACTGTCAAATCGTGTTATCATTAGTTCTCAGTGGTTAGGTGATACGGAGTAGAAAATGCCCGCCCGCAACTAAGCCCGAAACTACGGATTTCGTTAGAGAGTAGCCCCCCTGTTTCGAATTCGGCGGGAGGATACACCCGAGTGTCAACACTGCGAGGATCGCCCAGAAGACACGGTGGAGCATACGGTGGACGTCTGCCGTGCTTGGGAGGAGCACCGCCGTGTCCTTGTCGAGGCGATCGGCGGCGGCGACCTCTCGTGTTCGGCCCAGCGGGGCTACTCTCTAAGCCCGAAGTCCGTAGTTTCGGGCTTAGTTGCGGGCGTATTCGACTCCGTATCACCTAACCACTAAGAATTAATGATAACACGACTTGACAGTTACTATTAAATCGTATTGTCATTCATTCTCAGTTCAGGTTCGGGACTAATCGTAAGTCTGTAGGTGATACGGAATTAGTTCAAGCTATGGTCCGGAGCGACGAGACATGGGAAGCGGTCACCTCCTTCTGCGAAGCAGTAATGCTAGCGAAGGAGGAAGCCGAACGTGTGAGAGAGAGGGAAACCTCACGCCCCAGCCGCCGCAACAGAATAAGATGCCCTGGGCGTCGGGGGTCGCAGGGCGATTCTCGGCCACCGTAGGCGCGGGTCTGCGGACGGCGAGCATTGGGCGGCTCGCCGTCTGATCAGAACCAGGCCTGGGTCGACGGCGCGCTGTGTTCCACGCGCGCCTCAAAGAGCTGTCAGCATAAAAGACGGACCCCGCTAGGGACAGTGCCTGCTGGGGCTGCGGACTTTGTTCGAAAGAGTCACCGTGGCCCTGGAACGCAAAGGGCACTAGGAGGAACACGGATGAGTTTTAGTCAGTAAGAGTCTGACACTCCCTCCTGCTTCAACCGGAGCGGGAGGAGTCATTTGATGATTTCCCATCCTTATCAAAAAAACTGGCCAAGTGCGAGTCGGACTCGCGTGCAAAGGGTTCCGAACGAATTTCATTGTTTTAACATTATCATTATTTAACATTATTATATATTGTCTGTAGTGTTATTTTAACACTACAGACTTCTAATAGATTTTCCTGTAATCTTTAGGTAAAGATCTATTATCTCCATTTTTTTCAAAATTTTATGCTCAGTAGTTTCGGAGATAAGGGGGGAATGGCCATTTTTCGTCTAATTTCTTGAATAACTTCAAAACTATTTACTTTAAAATTATGAAAAAAATATAATTAAAACCCTCACAGTAAGTTCTTTCATTTGATATGTCACACGATATTGCTCAAAAAACTTTATTTTTTAATTTTCTAGTTTGACCCTCAAAAGTGAGCCCCATACTAAAAATTTAATGGTTTACGTAACGCGTCCGTGTTTGGGTCACAGAAATCAAATCAAATCGTATATTTCAAATAAACCATTTACAGGCATTTTTGAATTGTCAAGGTCGGTCAGTCCAAAAAGATGAAGCTATTTGCACGTTCCAAAGCGTAGATCTCTATGGAGAAGAACGTGCAAGAAACTCCACGGACACTCTTTTAAAAAATAACAAATTGTTACAAATTTTTGTTTACATCAAGTTGAAATTATACAAACATGTGAGAACGATGTAAAAGACGAGCAGGATAAAAGCGTCCGGGAAAAAAAGGAACAATTCGAATCCATATGTGTACCAAATTTCAACAGAATCGGTCCAGTGGATCCGGAGAAAACTGGCTGTAACAGACGGACAGACAGACAGACAGACAGACGGACAGACAGACAGACACCCGAGTGATCCTATAAGGGTTCCTTTTTTTTCGGAACCCTAAAAAACGATTTTATTTGGACACCAGATGATAAACTATGTTTGGGAGGAAACTGCGCCCCTTCTATCATCGGTTATAGTATTTAGTGCTTGTGGGTTGATCTAGTTTTTGTGTTCAGGGTTCAAGTATTTATAAGTAAGTATTGTCATTTGGCAAACAATATACATTTCAGCCTTAGGTATTGTGCTTTTTGTTGGCATTAAGTAATAGTACCTAATGCCAAAAAAAAAACTATTTATCTACCTACCAAGCGTGTATGATGCAATATAACTTTCTCATAAATCTTCCTTTATATGTTAAGTGTGCTGAAAGCACAACTCAGGTAATTAGTTTCTAGTACTTGCAACCGGCGTGTGTATGACAAGAAGCTCTAGACAAAGCTCTTATCTATCAGCGAATACGAATAATATCAAAATTTCAAAATATAAGGGATCTAGGTCACATATCATTTTGACAGTAGTTGTCAGTCCCATACATTTTTGACGTTTTGACAATCGCCTTTGTCACGCTAGCGCTTTCAGAATGTCACTTGTCTAGATCAAAAGGAGTACCTATGTAAGGTTCATAAAATATGTATGAAGAAGGTGGCATACTATAGTTTCTGCCTGTGATGAACCTTTAGTTCTGTAGATTCAGATCATATTTTCAGGTTCTTGGAAAATGCTACGTTAACTTGCAATCTTGTTAGCTCAGAACCCAAACTCAACACCATCTCCAATATCAGTTTCCATTTGACTTCCAAATACTTCTCTAACACAAAAATATCGAAAAGCAGAAAAGATTTCCCGTGTAGGTAAGATCGTACGGCGGGCAGCGGCGCGGTCCACACTACGTCAAATATTCAAGACGGCCTCCACTGTTTTATTCATGCAACCATCTGTTGTCTCGCTTTGTTACCTCTACCTATGTACGCGCATAAATTGTGTGTTAGGATACCCGGGGAGTCGCGATTTTGCGTTTTTTTTTTTGAGTATGTTCGAGGTTATGCCGTGTTTTGTTTCAGAGTTGTCGAGGAGAACTTTCATAATTAAATGTTTAGTTTTAATTTAACAGTCCTATAGTTTAAATACCTACCATTGCAGATTCTAAAGAGAGAAATAAAATTTGAATAAAACATCTGCTAATTAATATTCAAACTAAGCATATGGTTAGATTTTTATGAATAAGACTGTTTATGTTTGATAAAATCTTTGCAATTGAAGTTCTGTTGCTTTACCTCAAAGGCAATTTAATCGCAAGTTTGGTCAAAAAACAAACTTGGCTTACGGACGATAATTTTACGTGATTACGTCATAAGAAAGCAATTGAATTCTTAACAAACAAGCCGAACGCTTAGGCCGAACGTGCCTCTCTATCGCATGTTCCGCGCTCTCGCTTGCACGCTCGTCTCAGGCGAAACGTGACACTTTTTCGCGTATGCAGCGGGTGTTCATCCATTTATAAGTCGTTATCACGCCAAAATTACTATGACAATCATTCCAGTCGTCCGACAAATCGCACAGTCGCAAAGGCCACGTCTACACTAAGCGACTTTTCCTTGTTGTTCGTCATGTTTCCTACCTTTGATGCGGTGAGTAGCGAAGGTCAACGGATGCCCGGGGCCCTAAGCTCATCCGGGCACTTTTTACGTAGTGGTCACGCGAGCAGGTCGCTTGTGGTTGCGCAGTGGTCGCTTTGTATCCTCGTAACAAGGCGACCACAGGATTTATAATATTAATGTGAGGGCAAAGCAAAAAATTGTTATGTAAGATTATTCATTTTTATGTGGTTTAATAATTAAATTGAGGCTTTCAGCCTCAGTTTAACTTGTTATGTGCGGTTTGAAATCGAAATTCACTCTCCATTTTAACATGAACGAAAAATAATGAATGATGGGAAATCAATAAATAGCTGTCCAAGTTAACGAGATAACAAACTTCTAACGGTAAAATAGTAAATCTAGTCTGAAAGTAATATTAAAAATAAATAAATAAATGCTTTTACCAAAAGACTCTCGATTTATAATACCTCGAAAATAGTATTATAAAAAGCGACGCTGTCGATTCAGCTTATCCCGCCCATAAATTTTCAATGTTCGGCCCACAGTGCTTTTACTTTTTGCTAAAAGTAGTTTTTCATCGATAATTTACTGAGTCGAAATGTTGTTTTCCAAAAAAATATAGGATTTGGGAAAACGTTTTAAAACATTAATTGGTATTGAAATGTTTACCTACCTATTTTGGGATCATAAGTACCGTGATGTAATTACCGCCAAAAGATTTTATATCGTCAGATTTTTCCCTTAAAATCCTGAAATGTGTAGTCGCTAATAAAAATATTTTCGCAAATACTCGTAAAATTATAATAACAAATCTACATCAAATTCCGCGTAATTAGTCTTTCCACAAAAATTAACGTGAAAGTTGCGAGAGTGAAAATATTATCACAAAAGAACGATTCTCTTGTAACAGAGATACCGGAGAGGGTTTTTGGGTGTTTCGCTTTAATAAAACAAGCGAGCGTTCAACTCTTGACAAAATTAATTGCTTCCTATTGTACAACAAAGTTCTGCCGACGTAATCGTAATATTAAAATTTTGTACAAAGTTCGTATGGAATTGTATCCGGGAACAAAAGTGCATAGAATTAACCATCGTCACTCCTTTGCAATAAAGTGTAAAATAGCGTCGAACATCGAATATCTATGGTCGAGCATTTTCAAATCTTAATTTTAGAACAATAACTCATAGACATTTAAATTCAAATTCGCAATAAAGATAAAATAAAGTTCTGACAAGATATTAATATTGTTGGAATAGGCTCAAAATGGTTATACATTTGATTTACGGCACCATACACAGGTTGAATGATTTAATGACTTTTGCCGGTTGACATTCGAGATTTTTAAATTCAATTCCATTTCTAGTTTCGGCATTTTTTAATTGAAATATAATATAGGCACGTAAACCTTCGTTTAATTTCAACAATATACATTATTTAGTAGTAGGTACCGACCTATTTTACACGGAACAATATTAAACCCTGAATAAAACAGATGTGGTTTATACCGGTAATAATTTTCATTGCGAAATAATTACGCCGCCATATTGTACACATTACGCCTCATTGAACTGTGTGTTATTAAATATGTATGTACCTAGGTAATATAACTGCCAGGGTTACAGAATTTGTTCAAAAGAGTCACCGCGGCCCTGGAACGCAAAGGGCATTAGGAGGAACACGGATGGGTTTTAGTCAGTAAGAGTCTGACACTCCCTTCTGCTCCGCCCAGAGCGGGAGGAGACATTTGATGATTTTCCACACTAAAAAAATATAAAAGATATTTATATGTTACACATAAATACCAACAGTCTACTACACTATTAATTAAGTCTGTGATAATTCGGCTTAGGCTTATAAATAAACATAGTATTACCAAATAGAGAATAACATCAAAGCGACTAAGTTAGATACAATCAATGCGGAATGCTTATTGAGTCGATAACAGGGACTTATAATCAAGTCTACGCTTAATTAAGTTACGTACTGACTTAGTGAGCTTATTTGCGTTGTCTATGTTATTTTAGGCACAAACACAGTGATTGAGAAAGACAAACTGCGTTATATTTAAAACTAGGTCTTTCCCGTGACTTCTCTTCCAGAGCCTATTTCACTAGTGGCCCATGACATTCAACTGTAGTGTTTTATCTATCAACTAGTGGACGTCACGCGGTTTCACCCGCGTAGTTCCCGTTCCCGTGGGAGTACGGGGATAATATATAGCCTATGTTACTCCCTGACAATGTAACTATCCAATGCTAAAAGAATTTTTCAAATCGGTCTAGTAGTTTCGGAGCCTATTCAATTCAAACAAACAAACAAACAAATCTTTCCTCTTTATAATATTAGTATAGAAGAAATTTCGTAATCGGCGCTTTCAGATATTGCTTTTTAGGGTTCTGTACCCAAAGGGTAACCAACGGAACCCTATTACTAAGCCTCCACTGTCCGTCCGGCCGTCTGTCTGTCAGCGGGCTGTATCTCAAGAACCGTAATAGGTAGACAGTTGAAATTTTCACAGATTGTGTATTTCTATTGCCGCTATAACAACAAATAATAAAAATATAGGTTTATGGTACGGAACCCTTCGTGGGCGAGTCCGACTCGCACTTGGCCGGTTTTTAGACCATCTTACCTACCTGTTTATCAATATCAATCAATAGATCTCCAGACCAAATTTTGACAACGGGACCCTAAACTAAGACTAGCCATCGGTGCAGGAGATATTATAGTACACAAATTGCCTATCTATGACTACGTCACTGCAGACGCGCGGGCACCGCTCTCGCGCCGCTGCCTTCGTGAACAGTTCCATATAAATCTATGCATTTTAACGCGCCGCACGTGCGCCGCCGCCGCCGCCGCCCCCCAGCGCCCCCTGAGTTCGAGCCCGCGGCCTTAGAAATAGGAAGATACCTACACGTTTAATTAAAACTGCCATGTCCTTCACTCAAGCCTCGACCGGGCGACCTCCCACAAAATGCAAATGGCCGCCAAGTTCAAGTGTAACAAAACTATTACCATAAACCAACAACGCTTGGCCTTCGCTAACTTATATTACTTTTGTCGAACTTGACTCAGCGCTTAACTATCGCCTGAGGTGGGCCACTCTTAACCTTTAGATGCTCCCCGAACCTGTTAAGGCCTGGTTTGAGCACGTAATACAGACTTGATAGGAGACTTAAGAATATGGGACTTTAATTCCGAACTCCGATACGTAAATTCACTGTTAACACAAGCATAACTTAAGTACTTCAGGTATTTTGGTGAGTCAGTTCCTGTGCTAGACCAAAGACTTTAATATGTGCTAGACAAAGGCAAAGGTGTCCCTTCATGAACTTCCACGCTTACCAGTGTTTCGCCTTTGGCCAGTCACATCAATCGTCACGCCACGCCAGAGATTCCTAGGCAGATAATAGTTCTATACCTAAAGATTACAGGAAAACCTATAAGATCTGTAGTGTTAAAATAACATGTTAAAAAAATGAAACTGGTTCGGAACCCTTTTTACGCGAGTCCGACTGGCAATTGGCTATTTTTTTTTCTTGTATTTTATTACGATAATAATACTCAATTATCATCTTTTAACATTATCTAACATAACAAGCTTCTCTATCCATAATCTACGTGGAACTCCTGATGCACAGAACTGAAAACACCTTCATATCTTGGCATCGATCCGGGTGTCCGCCTGCCTGGCGCCGAAAATTTTTCCGAAACTTCCACACAACTAGGGGTGCTAGCGATAAGCGATGCGCGATAACGGATGTTCTTCATTGAAACTGCAGATTTTTGGAACTCTGAAAACTCATCTTGTTACCGACTGAACAAATGTTATCAATTACGATTATAACTTTCTTTTCAAACGACCTATTCCATTGCTAGTGCATAACTTATTTGTTAACTAATATAAAATTAAGTAAGAAACAAGCAGATACTTTTTTTCAATGTGTAAATCATCATGGACGTCCTCCGCCTGTGGGTCGGCGAAGGAGTCTATCAGACTATTACTGACTAAAACCACCCCATTGTTCCCTTATAAGCTTCGTACGGAGCTGCGAGTGCGTGTGACATATATGACACAGTTAACTTCATCTGCCCCGTACTAGTTCCAGCCCACCGTCGGCGCCGTCCCTGGACATCCCGTAGTGGGAAGTGAGTCTGAGCCTACCTGATAACCAGAGACTACACTTGCCATTACTCTGTTCTGTCTCCTGCTTGATAAGGAAGGTTAGTGGAAATTATATTTATTAATTATACAGTTGAATCGTTTCTCCGGGACTCATCGAGCTTCATTAACTCGGTATTTTTCTGGTGGTCGCCACTGTTGATTCTGACTTTCAGCAGTTGCAGTGGTTGGGAATGTTTAGTGGGCTTGTAGCCATTGCACTTAAAATCTCAAAAAACGATGACTTACGTACAATAATATGGATAGATATAGGTTTGGCCAAACTGCGACTTATAAATAGTAAGGTAGGTAGTTATGGACAAATTGGAAAGCCAACAGAGTTGGCGAAACTAGTTAAACTAGTTAAGCCGCGCAAGTCGGCCCGGACCGGAAACGTGTTTGTGCTTGGATTTCCTCTTTTACTACCTATTATATAAAAATGTTCGGCGGTTACAGCTTTTCCAACAGTTCCATTTTGGTTTCAATTCATATAAGCCTGAAAGGTTGAAATAGGTTCAACGATTACACATTCCAGCAAGATATAAGAAAAGGTTGTGGATCTATGGTTGACGATGATGTCTCAACTGAACCACTGGTTCAAGCTGTCATATACGATCCTCCCGCAAATGTTTCTGTTAAAAATCCCATAATTACCAAACATGGGTTGGCAATAGACAAATAAATTTTAGGAAGTATTTTTAACTCAAAAAATAACATGATATATGCTTAATCCGCCTTTGTAGTGTTTTTGCTAGCGCATAAATTTAAAAAAATAATTAAGCCGAACGTGAATACGTCTTATATACTTGGCCTATTTTCTATATATATAACTAACCTGTTTATATACCTTCAACTACAATATAAACGTGACAATCTCCTCTCAAAGATTCACAGACAGCCGGTAACAGCCACGTCTCAATGCATAATGCGGGCATAATGCATTAAAATGTATTCAGGGGTCGCGCGACTTGAAATAATAAAAATGATTTCGCGACTACCCGCAGGTGGGAGGGAAACAATGGCGCCGATGTAACCTACCCTGTATAGGTACACATGTATACCTACTATGTATGGTATGAATATGTGAAAAGTACGATGTTGATAGGGCCTAGCTTTTTCCAGCGGTTTCGTACAAGTATAAGTCGAAAATAATCCCAAGGGAACCTAGAAAGTCCCGGGATAAATAGTATCCTATGTCCTGTTACAGGAACATGTCCTGAAATGAAACATAGGGTATACCCGTGTTCGTGACCCAATTTGCATCCAAATCAGTTCATCTGTTAAGATATGAAGGGGTGACAAACAGACACACACGAGTTATTTTGGAAATAGTAATGTGTGTACTCAACTTTGACTTAAGCTCGCCTTTGTACATGAACTTTATTATGCCTGTAACTAATATATAAGTTGTTTTTGTCAATAAAGAACTAAGAAATTGAGGACTTTATTTCTTTAATTTTTTGAAGTGAAAACTTCTTTAGCGGCGTTGAGCACTTTTTCTGTAATGGGTATAAAATCTTAAACTCGCGTCAGGGTCACGTGACCTAATCGCAAAAAGCGTAAGACGGCTCGCGTCAGGGTCACGTGATGCGAAAAAGCGTAAGATCGAGGGGAAGGGAGAGGAACTAGTATCTCCCACTCTTTCTACCGTACCTGCTCCGCTTAGGCGGCACAGGGCGCTTGCGCGAATGTCCGTCTGTGTTTATGTACAGCGTGCCACGCGTATCCAAGGATACGAAATTACGGAATTACGAAATTATGGATGAAAGTTGATTTTTCTAAGAGATAAAAATTAATGTAATATATAAATAAATAACGATATAATATTATGAATAATAACATGTAAATTGTCATATTTGTGTACGATAGCGCAATAAATAAACATTGTATTCTACCTCATAAATGATAGTATTTTTGTACTTATAATTAAACACAACGTTATTTTTTGTTGTTTTTATGGTTCGTTTTGTTTATGTCAGGAACTGTGTCAAGATTGACATCTGTCACTGACAGTCGCTGTCGCGGCCACACGTCAGTGTCTTTTTGTTTATTTTGCTGTCGGTGGTTTGTCTATGATGTGACCGCGACAGTAAGGATGTATTATTTACATGTTTTCACTTCTGCCGGCACTCCCGGAGTGCTACCGGTGTTTTTTTTTTTTTCGTTGCTTGTGGTGCATGATAGTTAACAGATCAATTCCTCATTTAAAATTTTTGTGGTTAAACCTGGTACACAGACAGAAATATGAATATTACCAATATTAATTTTACACACAAAACCGCTGCAAGCGTCCCTCGTGATAGTATTATATGGTTATTGATAAGTTGTTGCAAAAAAAAATTAGGTTAGGTGCATTGAAAGTGAATGTAACTTTAGCTTAGGTACCTAATTACTACGTTCCTCTAGTAAAAATCAAAATCAAGTACCTACCTTTTCATTTTCGAAAGGAAGCAAAATAAGACTCGAAATATCTATAAAAAAGTGTGTACCTCCCATCCAGAGGGGGTGGGAGGTGTTCTTCCTTGAGATGCATTAATATAATCTAACGTGTATATCGCCCAACGCCACCTGAATCCTCCACTCCTCCCAGCCGCCTTTGTTAGCCTCACTTCTAAATGAAGGCAGTAAAATTAAAATAAATATTCATTTAGTCCGAATGTAGGCCAAGCGCCATCGTCGTAGTGTTGATACTCCAGCGGTGGAGGCTACAGTGTTGATACTCCAGCGTTGGAGGCGGTTCCGGTATAAAGGAGAACTGACTGCCGAGTAATGACACTATCTAGTATCCTCCTTGGAAAATCCTCGCACTCTTAGGGTTGCTAGGTACAAAAATAAAAATTGTGTTTATTTTGCAAAACTGTTTTTCTGGATTGAAGTACCTATGTCTCTCCAAGATATTTCCTAAACGACTCAACTTGCCTTTTTATATAAGGTAATTTAATCTATTTTTTTTTCTGCTTGAGCAATTGAATCTATGGTCTAACCAAATCTCATCTATTTTTATTTTTTTCCAAAGGCAAGCTTTGTTTTCAACCTAAATCAAAAGAACACAAATTAACTAATTTAATAAAAAAAAAGCAAAAAGGAACAAAATACAATGACCATCATAAAAAGCCTAATAACCGCAGCAAAACCGGACACACTTATTATCACCCGGACGTCCGGCCTAACATGAGCTTGTCCGGTTAATCCCGAACATTTGTCAACCCTATGCGGAAAGGACAATGGCGCCCAACACTTCGAGTCCATTCCCGCTGCACTAAAGATTGGAATAAAAACCAGCTTTCTGTCAACAAGGTCTGTTTACAAACTAAATACAAACAGATGTTTGTTGACTGTAACTTTGTCTTGGATTACAGTTTCAGATGTCTCGTCTTGTTGATTGTGTAAAGTAGATTAACGTTTGTGAACAAAAACAGGGAATTTAAAAGGTGGAGATTTCCCCACTTTGCTATCGTTTTAGGGTCATCATCATCATCTTCCTGCCCTCATCCCATGCTACTTGGGGTCGGCGCAACACGTTTTTTTCTTCCATTCTGTTCTATCAGTCGTCACTCTATCACTAAGTCCCTTTTCTTTCATATCGCTCCTCACACAATCCATCCATCTTTTTTTTTGGCCTTCCTTTCCCTCTCCATCCATCCACATTCATCACTCTTCTAGTTACATGCATTTCATCCCTCCTCTTCACATGACCATACCAAGACAAGCGATTCCCTTTTAACTTTTCCGTCACTGGCGCCACTTTTAAACTACCTCTAATGTACTCATTTCTCACTTTATCCATTCTCGTTACTCCACTCACTTTGCTATCGTTTTAGGGTATCAAACAAATGTGTCCCTACCTGAGAGCCTTGCATGAATATTTTGACATTTAGTATACAGTATCGTTGACGTAAGTGAATTAATGTAAAAAACTGCAGCTCCATAGTATTTTGGTTTAATGTTATGCGACATTCACAATTTTTATCATACAAAAATATGAATATAGTATTCAATTCAAATAAATACTATGTGCGAAACGAGTATTATAGTTGAAGTAAAATTTTACGTTACGTTACTACACGTCAAAAACATTCGGGCCTTTGATGTAACACCAATATTCTTATAACATACTAGTGGACGTCACGCGGTTTCACCCGCGTAGTTCCCGTTTACGTGGGTGTACGGGGATAGAATATAGCTTATGTTACTCCCTGATAATGTAGCTATCCATTGTTAAAAGAATTTTTCAAATCGGTCCAGTAGTTTCGGAGCCTATATTTCAAACAAACAAACAATTCTTTCCTCTTTATAATATTAGTGTAGAAGTGTAGAAGAGGTTACAGGAAAAGTCAAAGAGAAAGAGTTCTTTATTATTTTGTCATCAATGATAGGCTCGCGTTTGACCTCTTTGTAACCTCATGGTAAGCGATGATGTGGTCGACAATGGAGCACGCTTACGCAGAAATAACCTATTCACTCTTGACTTAAGAGGAAATGTTGGCGGCGAGAATTTGTATGTAAAAAGTCATAATTCGAGGTTTGGCTCTCAACTGTTTTCTCCTCCAATATTGGACTGATATAAGAGATATTTCACAAACTGAATTCAAAGAATGTATGCTATGTCTCTATGTTTTCCTTTTTTGATCAATAGTTGCCATTTTGTGAGAGTTCTAGTGCTTATACGGTTAATAAATTATCAAAAAGAAAAACATAGGGACACAGTATGTATCCTTCTTATTCAGTTTTTGAAATATCTCTTAAATCGGTTCAATAATGGAGGAGAAAACAGTTGAGAGCCAAACCTCGAATTCTGACTTTTTACATACAAAGGTCCGCCAGCAGTTCCTCTTAAAGACACTCTGGTTATGACGATAAAAAAACACGGACTCCGGCAGGAAATTCCACTCCTAAGTTTCACACGAAAACCTTTTGTTCATGTGATGTCCACCATGTATCGGTGGCGCATCGCCGTGCGTCTGGAAGTCTGGTGATGGAATGGGCTTCGTAAGTAGAAACCTAATGAAGATTTTATTGTTATAATTATGGTGATATCAAATTCGATTAAAGCAATGATTTCTAGCAAACCTGGGTGTCGACAATGTCAACTGCTAGATTGGCTAAATAACGGTAGCTAATCAAATCCCTTGACCGAAGATTTGACACCCGATTAATTATTTCAAGGCTTGGAGAAACCGGGAATCAACGGAGGAATTCTCGTTTTTTTTTCGCATTCATATCTTAGTCACAATGTATAAAAAAGCAGAGTGCTAATTCTACTAATTTTTAAGCAACGTTCAGATTCGCATCTCAGCCGCAATCCGGTCCTCTGATTTCCCTGCATTTTGACAATTTCGTGGTATTGATTATCTATGGGATTGATTATCTATGGGATTGATTATCTATGGGATTGATTATCTATGGGATTGATTATCTATGGGATGATGATGATCATTGCGACTTGAATATAAACACTTTTTAAGGTGATCATAACACTAATTACAAACTTTACAAATGCTAATCGTTGTTTTAAAAAGCCAGTTAAAACTTACATGCAGCCAACCAACACACATTAATATTACGTGCT
The DNA here is from genome assembly GCA_947578705.1 of Lacanobia wlatinum. Taxonomy (NCBI): domain Eukaryota; kingdom Metazoa; phylum Arthropoda; class Insecta; order Lepidoptera; family Noctuidae; genus Lacanobia; species Lacanobia wlatinum. The sequence goes on along the minus strand of OX388039.1, from coordinate 8,332,018 downwards.
TAAGAGAACACCACAGATGCACGCAAACTTTGCGTTGCGCTAATTTGTTCATACGTCAAGCGCAATACGTCCAAAAGTTTGTATAATTAGGCCCCGACTGACGAGGCGCTGTCATCAGCAAACCACTCGTTACATACACCTCGTCTACGTAAAGTTTTACATACACTAGTCAACACACCTAGTGGTACCTACTCGCAACAGTCTAGTCGGGGATAAACGTACCGGAATTTGAAGAAAAAGAAGAGGTTATTTGCTCACTAGGTATTAATGAAAGACAAAAAACTTTTTACAAAAAAATATAACCGACTTTCAAACAAAATACTACAAAGAATAAAATAACCTTAATTTCGGAAGTCGGTGTTTTTGTTTTTATTTCTTTGTTTTTTAAAACCGATTTTTTGTAATAAGTTTTTTTTATTTTTCACTTTTAAGTGGTGATACTTGGACTACGTCTTCGTCATTGCAGAAATTGAAATAAGAAAAATACTCATAAAATAAAAACTACTGAACCAAACTGAATCAAATTTTTATGGGACCACATGGCAAGTATACCGCATCGAACTAAAAAATAATCACACAAATCAGACCAGAAAGCTCGGAGTAATCGGTGTACATACACAAAAAAAAACACCGGTAGCACTCCGGGAGTGCCGGCAGAAGTGAAAACTTTAGTATTAACGTTGTGTTTAATTATAAGTACAAAAATACTATCATTTATGAGGTAGAATACAATGTTTATTTATTGCGCTATCGTACACAAATATGACAATTTACATGTTATTGTTCATAATATTATATCGTTATTTATTTATATATTACATTAATTTTTATCTCTTAGAAAAATCAACTTTCATCCATAATTTCGTAATTCCGTAATTTCGTATCCTTGGATACGCGTGGCACGCTGTACATAAACACAGACGGACATTCGCGCAAGCGCCCTGTGCCGCCTAAGCGGAGCAGCACACTCAGGCACGGTAGAAAGAGTGGGAGATACTAGTTCCTCTCCCTTCCCCTCGATCTTACGCTTTTTCGATCAGCATCACGTGACCCTGACGCGAGTCCGTCTTACGCTTTTTCGATCAGCATCACGTGACCCTGACGCGAGTCCGTCTTACGCTTTTTCGATCAGGTCACGTGTCCTGACGCGAGTTTAAGATTTTATATCCATTACAGAAAAAGTGCTCAACGCCGCTAAAGAAGTTTTCACTTCAAAAAACCCACCGAATTCAGAACCTCCTCCTTTTTTGGAAGTCGGTTAAAAATACCACTATCACACTTGATGGTAGGAAAGCGATGATGCGGTCGAAGATGGAGCACGCTTGCCTAGAAGTAACCTATTCACTCTTGACTTAAAGACTTCCAGGTTGTAGCTATCACGAAACACAGAATCCGCGTATAACTTATTGCTCAGCATAATGCTGGGACTAGTGCGTGAGACAGAGGCACTGCGCTGGTTTACAGAGACAGCCGACGGCGACGTTAAATTTGGCTGGACTCATTGAAATGTTCAAAAAGTGAAAACTAGCAAAAAAACGTAGTTGTGATATTGGCACAATCGGCGGAAGTACGTCTGAAAAATACGATTGCTTTTATGTGCTCATATTTGTACCTAGCGTTAATTTGAGCGCCATTTAAATCTCATTTTGTTTATCTGCTGCGATGGGCCCAGTGCTAATGGAAAGGTGTTCAGGTTCGTTCAGGGATTACTGGTAACGTCCACACAGGGCATACAGGCTAACTTGATTAAGGATTTTGTTTATTTTAGTTTCTTGGTGCTTTTAACTTAGCTTAGTAACAATGTAGATACGAGTAAATGCTTAAATAGTGGTGTACGATGTATTAAGCATTAATCATTACGAACTCCTACCACTCACTCGACTAATAAAGTATTTTAACCGACATAAAATCAGAACACACATTTTCACTCTCGCAATCCTGAATGTGTCTCTAATTTGCGCAAATGAAATATATGCACGCACTTGTAACATAAAATTAATAGCAGCGGCTGAGTATCAAAGGGTTAAGTAGCTGTTAGTAACCACCCACTTGGCGAGACTTGACGCGACGTGACGTCATCAGCACATCCTCCCATTTGACGGATCTCGCGCCAAATTAACGTACACCACAATTCGGATACACGCACCTACTCGACTGAAGAGCTTGCGGTTTCAATTAGATCCGTATTTGTTGAAGAACAATGAGATTTTCAGGCTGTCTTTAACACACAAATGTGTGTCTAAGACGCCTTTGTCTATTAACTCAAGTATCAAGATTACTGACAAGCACGAAAATAGGGACGCTTCTTTAGCCCTATTGAAACCATACTCAAATATCCTGATAATCAAAACAAAGACCATCAATCCTTTATCCGAAAACGCGTACAGCGAAACAAACAAAGTTATTTAACCCATTAGCATTGCTTTTAACCAATTTTCCACGAGGTTCGAAACAAAAGGGGGTTTGTCTATCAATTTATTACGCAGTCGCTCTCCATCGGGATAAGCCGTGGGTAATATTGACGTCGCTCGTGGACAACGTCAACTTGAATAAAGCGATCGGAAATTCCAATAATCAATCTGGATTCCAATCCTATAATCCGAAGCCATCACCAAAATAGATGCAATTTGTACTACGACTGAATGGGGTTGATACTTGATTATTGAATTAAATTCTACTTCTTTTCTGACGTTAAAAACGTTATCCTTGATTGGACCCAAGTAAAGTGATTTATGGTAATGTTACGAGCTTAGGGTTCGTTACAATAAAAACTGCCGATTAAACAACCAAAACTGACACTTTAATGTATAACACTAATTAGCACTTTAAAACACACTAATTATAAAACACAATCGCACTACTGAACACTTCACTTCACTATAATTCGCAGTTGAAGATCGCTCTCGAAGTTATCGTTTGTATCGCCAATTCAATACTGACTGCCGTCGCCGGATGTCCGCCCTTTATATACCGACAGTAATTTCCAGAACCCTCCTGTATGGAAACCTCTGGAAAGTCGGGCACACACTGGTCCCGACCGACCAGGTGTCAAAACATCGAGAATGTTCTAGCACGTAAATATCTGCTACTGGATACTAGATGGCGCCACCAGCACGCAAGTGTCTGCTACTTGATACTAGATGGCAGCACGTAAATGTTTGGTTGGTTTCCGCTACCTGATACTAGATGGCGTTAGCAGCACGCAAATGCTGCCATACCCAACATTAATTCTGGCGCGTAACACTGCCCCCTCCTAAGACATGCTCGTCCCGAGCATTATTGGCCCCATAACAACGCGCCAGTCGATCCACGTGGACGATTTTAGGAGCACTTCTTGTACCTTTTTGTATACGGTAGGTCACGTCATTGATTTTTGTAACAATCCGGTACGGCCCGTCCCATTTAGCTTGAAGCTTAGGAGATTTCCCTTTACTGCGAACTGGATTGTGCAACCACGCTAGTGAGCCTTCATCGAACCCTTTATTGTTCATTTTGCGGTCATAGCGGGTTTTCATCTTGTCAGACATTTGCTGGCCCGATTCTCTGACGTGCTCATAAATGTCATTCATTTTGTTCCGCAAGTCATTCGCATAATCGGCTATACTACGTGGGGCATCAGGTGGCATTCCAGTGATCAGGTCTGCCGGCAGCCGTAATTCTCTACCAAAGTTTGCGAAGGCTGGTGTCACTGATGTGCTTTCGTGAACAGCACTTCGGTATGACAACAAAAACGGTTGTATATGCTTGTACCAATCGCGTCGTCGATTTTCCACAACTTTTGCCAAGTATCTCTCCAATGTCTGATTGAATCGTTCCACCATTCCATCCGATTGTGGGTGTTAAGAAGTTGTTCTCGTTTTATGAGTACCCATAACTCGGCAAGTTTCCTGGAATATCTGTGACTCAAAATTCCTTCCTTGATCGCTGTGAATCTCCAAGGGTACTCCAAAACGACAGAAGACTTCATGAACCAGTTTATCTGCAACTGTTGAAGCTTCTTGATTTGGAATTGCGAAGACTTCCGGCCACTTAGTGTAGTAATCCATTACAACCATGAAATACTTGTTACCACTATCAATTTCCGGAAATGGTCCCCCAACATCCAGGGCTATCCTTTCCCATAGTGCACCAACATTGTACAATTTCAATGCACCTCTGCTACGAGTCTGAGGTCCTTGTACAGCCGCACAACTTGTACATTTCCGACACCAGTCCTCGACATCGTCACGACAATGGACCCAGTAAAACCGTTCCCGTATTTTCAGTAGAGTGCGTTTAACTCCCATATGGCCTCCTGAACAACCATCATGGTACAGCTGTAAAACATCCGGTACCTTAGCTTTAGGGACAACCATTTGCAAATGACAGCTGTCGCCCCTGACATTTTCCCATTTACGGCACAGTACTCCATCCTGCATCACTAAGCTGTCCCATTGGGCTCAATAGCTTTTTGTGATCGAACTCATCGCTGAGACATCACTCCACGTGGACTTAGGAGCACTGGCCTTCATCCACTCAAGAATCGGCTTGATGTCCGAATCTTCCTGCTGCGCACGTTGTATGCTCTCCTTCCACTCCTTGCTGAGGTCTGTCTTGAGCATCTTCACAGTTACGACTTCTTTACCCTCTTGCCTAGTACAATGTTTGCAGTCTTCAGGGCAAGGTCTTCTTGACAATGCGTCTGCGTTGCCATGACATTTCCCAATACGATGTTCGACCACAAAGTCGTTTTCCTGCAGCCGCTGGGCGCTATTGTTAGCCGCTCTGTCGCCTGGAGATCGGCAATCTTCCCTTTCTGTAGTTCTCTTAGGGCAACTGGATCGTATGTGGCCCCTCTCACCACAGACATAGCATCTAGGGCTATACCCTTTAAAACGGTCACGAACTGCAGCTGCTGCAACCTCCTTGCCACGGTGCGGACGATAATCCTGCCGCAAAGCTTCCCTTTCTGTAGTTCGCTTAGGGCAACTAGGTCGAAGGTGACCCCTTTCACCACAGTAGGCCGACCAAGAAGACGTCCCATCGAACGGCGGCACTTTGAACCCACGTGGCGAAGATGTAGCAGTTACAGAAGTTGCAATTCCATCTCCAAGTTTAAGGTTGCCCAACTCCTTCACATCCGCAATGACGTCATCAAACTTGCTGATCCTGGTTTCAGCGTCTGACAAGCGGTTGGCATGCTGAGCAACCTTATCCTTCACCTCCTTCATGTCTTTCCCAAAGGACGCGTAAAGTTCCTTCATGAGGAGCATCTGTTCTTCCTGGCGGCGCGCCAGCTCCTCCTTGTCGCGCTGCAGCTGTTCTTCCAAGCGTCGAGCGTGCTCCTCCTGTCGGCGGGCCTGCTCCTGCAGCATCATCATCAGAGCAGCAAAGTCTGGTGCTGATGATGCCGGAGCTGCTGTGGACGGGCCGGCCTCCATGGTCGGTAACTGACCTTCCGACGTCTGCGGCGTTGCACCACCAAAGCGCCTCTGGTCCGTCTCCTGTTGGCGTTGACTACGGGTACGGATACCCTCCGTGTCGTCCTTTGGCAGAATCGGCATGATTATCCACTCTTCTGACACCAATTGTTACGAGCTTAGGGTTCGTTACAATAAAAACTGCCGATTAAACAACCAAAACTGACACTTTAATGTATAACACTAATTAGCACTTTAAAACACACTAATTATAAAACACAATCGCACTACTGAACACTTCACTTCACTATAATTCGCAGTTGAAGATCGCTCTCGAAGTTATCGTTTGTATCGCCAATTCAATACTGACTGCCGTCGCCGGATGTCCGCCCTTTATATACCGACAGTAATTTCCAGAACCCTCCTGTATGGAAACCTCTGGAAAGTCGGGCACACACTGGTCCCGACCGACCAGGTGTCAAAACATCGAGAATGTTCTAGCACGTAAATATCTGCTACTGGATACTAGATGGCGCCACCAGCACGCAAGTGTCTGCTACTTGATACTAGATGGCAGCACGTAAATGTTTGGTTGGTTTCCGCTACCTGATACTAGATGGCGTTAGCAGCACGCAAATGCTGCCATACCCAACATTAATTCTGGCGCGTAACAGTAACCAACGGAACCCTATTCCTAAACCTCCACTGTCCGTCCGTTCGTCCGATCGCGCGACTGCCCGTCTGTCTGTCAGCAGACTTTATTCCAATAACCGTAAAAGGTAGACAGTTAAAAATATTACAGATTGTATATTTCGATATTTTGTTTATTTTTTGTATTATTTTGTACTCTCAATTTCAATTTTCAATGTCGATTACCGCTACAAAAACAAAAAATAAAATTAAAAGTTAAAAGGGGCTCCCATGCACAAAACGTGTTTTTGACATGAAAACGTCTTATAAATCGATGAACGCCGGCTGCACGCACAAAAAGTGTCACGTTCCGAGAGCAAGAACGCGGAACAAGCTATAGAGAGGCACGATCGGCCTAAGCGTTCGGCTTGTTATGACGTTTTCACGTAAAATTATCGTCCGTAAACCGACTTTATAGACAACCATTTTTTTTTGTTCGGCTTATGGAACGGAACTTTTCGTGTGATAGTCCGACTCGCACTTGGCCGGTTTTTTCATTATACTATTCTACGTACCACATATAAATGAGAAATGTGACTGAATACGAGCTCCGAGTAGGACCCGGTAAAACCTGTAGTTTTTTACAGGTTTTTAATGTCATGTTACATTAAAAACCTGTAAAAAACTACAAGTTTTGGGCGTGAGCAATCTCAACAAACCTGACATGATTTGATGTTTATTTACTAAATGCATGTTTTGCAGGTCATGTGTAAATTGAATTAATTTATTTTTCCCTATACTACACTATAAGATCTCTCAACATCAACATCTCTTTTATGACCGACTTAAAAAATTAGTTAGTAAAAACGAGGAAATATAAACAAAAACACCAACTTCCGAAATAAAAGTTATTTTGTATTTTGTACTGTTTTACTTAGTAGTCGGTTTATTTTATAAAAAAAAAATACATTTTTTTCACCTTTTTCGACGCGCTTTTCATTGGTTTGCTGGAAAAGATTTCTTTAGCAACAAACATCACCTTTGCACGAGTACCAATTTTTCTGCTCGTCTGTTTGTTTTAATGGGAACATTAATTGTTAAGTAAATATGGTAGAGATTACCAAAATCGAAGAACAGAAAAGAAAATGGCAAAAGTATCAAAATTTATCAAGCCTCGTAAAAGGCTTTACAGGAACGTGTAGTGGGGAGCGACCGAGGGATGCACGCAAATGAAATGTCCGACCAAGTCATTGAATCAATACCAGCCTGGACCGCAAGAGCTCAGCCATATTACTGTACTCGTTTATTAAGAACTGACCTCAATTTAAATATTACTTGATAACTGGTCTACCGAGTTATTGAGTGTGTCAGTCATAGAGCACCAGAACTACTCGGTGGGTCTTTTTAGGATTCCGTACCTCAAAAGGAAAAAACGGAACCCTTATAGGTTCACTTTGTTGTCCTCCCGTCCGTCTGTCTGACCGTCCGTCCGTCCGTCCGTCTTTCTGTCAAGACCCTTTATCTCGGGAATGCGTGGAGGTATCGAGTTGAAATTAAAATCATAGTCCCTTAAAGCTGCACATATCATACTTCTAAGTTAACGTAAAAAGGCCGTTTATGCCGCAAAAAACGTACTTATATTTCGACACTCTCAACGGCATCAAAATTTATGGGGTATTTTCGTTGACCTCGAAGTATGAAATTTGGCAAGTAATACCGTCTTATACTACAAGTTTAGGGAAAATTCTGAAAACTATACATTTGTAATTAAAATATAAAAAATAAAGTCTCTATGTAAAGTAATATGTACCTAAAAATTTGTACGGAACCCTCTGTGGGCGAGTCCGACTCGCACTTGTCCGGATGGGAAATCATCAATAGGGAATATGCATGCGATTTTTTTATTTGCAAAATGAAATACTTATTAGCTTTAATAAACAATTATGAAATTATTTTTTAAATACCTTCATCAGCGATGAAGTTATAAAGCTTCAAAGTTTACAATTAGAAAGAGAAGTCCGACATGAATTGTGACGTCAAAGTTCTTGGCGCCTATACAGCTGCCATAGAAAACAGCGTTTTCGCGAGAGGGAAAGATATATTTGTTTAAAGTAACTATATCTCGTTTGTTTTTCGAGCAATTTTGTTTCTATTTTCACTGTTAGTATTATATTTGTGTATATTTTTGGATAAACTGTATAGATAAAAGATATTTTTTTCGTGCATATTCCCTATTGACTCCTCCCACTCTGGGCGCAGTAAAAGGGAGTGTCAGACTCTTACTGACTAAAACCCATCCGTGTTCCTCCTAGTGCCCTTTGCGTTCCAGAGCCACGGTGACTTTTTCGAACAAATTCTGCCACACTTGGTGGGTACTGCTTAAGACGGTATTGTCAAAACTATCCATACAGAACAAGCGTGTCAGTGTCATCGTTTAATCAGACAATAGGTCTAAATATTGGGGTGTGGTTTCCGTACCTAATCCTTGTGTTGGACCATTATGCGTGAGCCATGGCGGCCATCTTTCCAACCAGCCTAACTCCTTCCAGAAGTAGATTAGGCTTTCCAGTTTATAGAGAGAATACTCCCAGAGAATAGGATATTTGATTGTTTTTAGGGTTCCGAACAAACAACGGAACCCTTATAGGATCACTCGGGTGTCTGTCTGTCCGTCTGTCACAGCCAGTTTTCTGCAGATCCACTGGACCGATTCTGTTGAAATTTAGTACACATATGGACTTCTGTGAACCAAATATGAACGCGTTTCGTAAATCATTAATTTTTTAGTACGGGGGTCACTTTTGGGGGTGAAACTAGAAAATTTCAAAAAAAAAGTTCTTTGAACAATATCGCGTGACATATCAAATGAAAGGGCTTACCGTGAGGGTTTTAATTATATTTTTTTCATCATTTTAAAATAAATGGTTTTGAAGTTATTCAAAAAAAACTGGCCAAGTGCGAGTCGGACTCGCGTGCAAAGGGTTCCGAACGAATTTCATTTTTTTAACATGTTATTTTAACACTACAGACTTCTAATAGGTTTTCCTGTAATCTTTAGGTAAAGATCTATTATTTCCATTTTTTTCAAAATTTTAGGCTCAGTAGTTTCGGAGATAAGGGGGGGGAATGGTCATTTTTCATCTAATTTCTTGAATAACTTCAAAAACATTTATTTGAAAATTATGAAAAAAATTTAATAAAAATCCTCACAATAAGCTTTTTCATTTGATATATCACACAATATTGTTCAAAAATTTTTTTTTTTAATTTTCTAGTTTGACCCCCAAAAGTGACCCCCATACTAAAAATTTAATAATTTACGTAACGTGTCCACATAGAAGTCCATATGTGTACCAAATTTCAACACAATCGGTCCAGTGGATCCGGAGATAACTGGCTGTGACAGACGGACAGACAGACAGACAGACAGACAGACAGACACCCAAGTGATCCTTTAAGGGTTCCTTTTTTTTTCGGAACCCTAACTAGACGAAAAATGACCATTACCCATCCTTATCTCCGAAACTACTGAGCCTAAAATTTTGAAAAAAAATGGTGATAATCTTTACCTAAAGATTACAAGAAAACAAGACTACAGACTTCTTATAATCTTTTTCTTTAATAACATGTAAAAAAAAAAATCCTGAACTTTTTGCACGCGAGTCCGACTCGCACTTGACCAGTTTTTTACTAAATTTCTCAAAACCTCGAAAAAAGGCAAGACGCAGAAAAAGAAACGTTACAGTCACAAAAAATGTCCGAGCATAGATAAACAAACAGAGACGGCACTAATTGCATGTGACGTAACTCGCTCGCTTGCAAGTCAGTTTTGCGGGACAAGGATAGAAGGATAACCATTGGAAGAGCTCAGTAACATTACTATGCTCTCGTTTATTAACTGACCTCTCGAATTTACATTGACCGAATAAATAATTTACAGGAAAAACACAATCGAATCCTTATCATTAATATCTAGATATCATCATCATTCTCTTAGCCATTATATCTATGCAGCAACATTCGTTTCGGCTTCAAATCACATTATTGCCCGGAGGTCAATAATGTGATTTGAATTTGGAACTCAACTTAAACCGACGGGGTCCCATCTCTCTTCATAACTTACGAACAATTTTCTCGCAAAGGGTGTGAAGTGAAAAGTAGAGTATTCTCCTCGGGGATAAAAATGTCTTTGCCTTGGGCTAGCTTGAATCCCTCACTGCATTCAGGATTCTTGTATTAGCTCCCTCGCTTCGCTCGTGAGTTATACTCTTAACTCCCTCGTTACACTCGGGAGTCAACTCCCGAATCCTTCATTGCGTTCGGAATTCAACATAACACCCGTGACATAAGACACTGCTTTATCCCCTCGTTGCATAATCTACTATTAACAATAGATTAAATAACCTAAAGATGACAATCTCTCGCATTGGATTGAATGATCAGCTTTCTCGGTAAGATTTTAACAAAGTACCAGCTGGAAAGCATTTTTTACTGAAAATTTCTTCGTACGTACTGGGGAGGTCAGGCCGTTATTAAATTTAGATGTGGCCCAATTCGTCTGTGCTGACAGACACCGCCCGATGCCGGCACTAATTTAATGCGGTTTGGGTCACTTACTATTAGAGCTGTGCCTCCCAAACCAACATGGCGGAATAATTCCATTTGTCCCAATGTTTTCATGAACCTGTTTGTTTTACGAAGCGAGGCCTAATTTGTTTAAGTTATTTGAATAGTTTGGCGTGACAATTTTGAGTCAACCAATTTAGTTAAGCAATATGGTATCTACCAATATTTGTAAGTCACTGCGAAATGTTGCTAAACTGAAGATTTTTTTTTTTATATGTGATGGGTTTGCTCTTGACTCTAGTCTAGGTCAGAGATGACAGAGACAAAGTCTACGATGGAGCGAGCTTACCCAGAAAGAAAGAGATACATACAGTGAACACAAAAATATCTCGCTGATGACTAATATGCCCGCCGCCAATGCTGCCATCACCTAATAAACCTTTAGTATTCGAGTCTTTGATCAAGTCTTACGTTTATTTTAGGGTTTATTTTTTATTTATTTTATGAATATTTATAAAATTGTAATTTATTATGAACCACGGTTTGTTTTGGTAAACATTTTACGTATTACAATCTTTAAATGTCCATAACTTTTTTTTCCGCCCACTAATTTGAATTAAACAAAGACTATATGTTGCCCAGAAATTTGCTTAATCTAACTTTGAAAACTCAAATAAAATCTGTTCGGTATTTTCGGAGATTAGCGTGTACAGACAGACAGACAAAAAAAAATAAAAATGCTCTTAATAAAATAAAATTTTTGTGTTCTATAGCTTTTTTTGATCGCCCCTATTTGATTTTTGGTATTTTTGTTTAATGTACAGAAATCACGGTCTCTACTGTTTTATTACGTTAATTCTGAGCGTTTTAGTAGTTTTAATGAATTTGTATGGTGTTGTGTTGTTTGATATGCTAAACCCTTCGTAGAACTGTATAAATCCGTAGGCGAACTTTAATCATGCACAGTCACGTAGAACAATGAATATGGGATGAAGGTGGGTACTCACGGGTCTTCGCTGTCGACGATTATATCGTGGCGCCACTTCACTCACAGTTCCAGGGACGTCCCTTTTTGCCACTAACACTCGCGAATTGTTGGAGAAAGTCAGTGCAGGTAGATTTGATAGTCTGTTGAAAGCCGGTAAAACTGCGCGCGGATCCGCGCGTTGCTTGTAACTTGTTGAGTGAGTAAGAGAGACTGACTGGAAATTAGGATTTTTGTTTGCAAGGGAGTGAATGAATGATTGAATGGGAATGGGATTGGAATGAGGAAGAGTGACCGTGCATTAGTCAGATTAGTGTTTGTTTATTTACTTTTTGATACTTTAACATTCTTCCCCCCTGCTGGCGAAACTATGGAGACAGAACTCTACAATGAAAGCTGCGTCCATATCAACCAAAAACTGGTGTGTTATTATGATAGATGAATAATTATGATTTGATGATATATTATGATGTGTAACTAGCTGACCCGCGCGGCTTCGCTCCCGTCAACTGGCTACTCTACCTACCGACCCTAACCTACCTACCCTACCTACCTACTTACCTACCATACCTACCTACCATAGCTACCCTACCTCACCTACTTTACCTACCTACCCTACCTACCTACCTACCTACCCTACCTACCTTCCTACCTTCCCTACCTACCTGCCTACCTACCCTACCTACATACTCATTTTTTTTTTGTATTTTAATTCTTATTATGCTATTCCGGACGAAGGAATTAGTCTTCGTCCCGAATAAAACACAAAAACTATGAAAATCGGTCGAGCCGTTCTCGAGTTAGTTAGAATAGTGTTCGAACAAACCCGACTTTGAGAATTTTGCTATATTGTGAAAGATTGGCCCTTTTTCTAGAAGACATTTTTATATCAGCGAGACAGAAATAAAACGAAAAAATCTTTTTTACAAAAAATGTAACCGTCTTCCAAAACAAAACACTACAAAGTATACAATAACTTTAATTTCGGAAGTCGGTGTCAAAAAGCGAAAAAACTAAAAACACCGACTTCCGAAATTAAAGTTATTTTATACTTTGTAGTGTTTTGTTTTGGAAGTCGGTTACATTTTTTGTAAAAAAGTTTTTTATTTTTCAGTTTTTAGTGTTACCTGCGTACCAATTCACAGCGTACTGGCGTGATGTTATGTTATGAAAATAAAACTTACTAAGTGCTTTCGGTGTAAAGGTCTCGTCAATACGAATGAAATAAGCCCAAACACTTGGTAGTTCCTACATACCGATGTGGAGTTCCCTTGACTCTCTGTCGTCTCCATCATCAGGTCTGATCCAAACTTTCATTCTTTTGTAGTATTACCCGATATACACACGAATATCAAGTTTTTACCAAACACGTGCCTACAGTTTTCGAGAGTTGCCCTCGATTTCTCAGGGTTTCCATCATCAGATCCTGACGGGGTGGCAAAGGGACCACACGGGAAGCACCAGCTTTCAAATAAAAAAAGAATCATGAAAATCGGTTCATCCAGTCGGTTAATGTGAGGTAACAAACATAAAAAAAAAATACAGTCGAATTGATAACCGGTTAATAAACTGAAGGAAGACGGACAGCGGTGGCTTATTAATAAATAGGGTTCCGTTAGCAACCTTGGTATGGAACCCTAAAAATCGACTTGGTTCGCACGAATCAAGATCGTACGCGAAGGCTTAAATAATAGGGTCCCATTAGCAACTTTGGCACGGAACCCTATAATTTGCCTTGGCTCGCAAATCGAACCGTCTGATACTTAGCACGAATTAAAAACTTAGTTGCGGGCAACCTGGGAGTCTTTAAGACAAAAGTGAATAGGTTGCTTCTAGGCAAACGTGCTCCATCTTCAACCTCATCATCGCTTACCATCAGGTGAGATAGTGGTCAAACGTAAGCCTATATATAGTAAAAAAAAAATCTACTCCGTATCACCTAACCACAGAGAACTAATGATAACTCGATTTGACAGTTACTGTGAAATCGTGTTGCCATTCATGCTTAGTTCGGGATCGGGACTAATCGTAAGTCTGTAGCTGATACGGAGTAGAATACGTCCGCAACTAAACCCGAAACTACGGACTTCGAACTTAGAGAGTAGCCCCCCAAAATCGATCGCTCCCGTCACCGTGACCACCTTTGGTACGGTACCTTATTATTATTAGCCTTGTTTCGCAAATCGAAACGTTCGTTGCTTCGCTCTAAAAAGAATCAATCGCGGAGGCTTAGCAGTAGGGTCCCGTCAGCACAGCACCTTTGGTACGGAACCCCTTCGTTAGTCGAACCGTCCAGTACTTCGCAAAGCTAAATCAGGTTTAGAGTCTACGATAAATGCACTTTTAACGAAACCAGCACAACTCAGAGATTTAAGCAATTTTGGTCCTAAACAATTTAAGACCTTTCATAGACCTAACCGAAATTCCTACGAACTACGACAGTGTTTAATAATCGTGTGAGGTCATTCTCCAGCGGAAAATCTTAACACCGCAATTCAGAAAAACGCGTCATCAGTGCAACGCCATCTATCGACCATGTAAACTGACAAAATATTTGGCAGCAGAAGACGTTAAATAAGAAGCCCGTATGTAACGATAAATAACGATAAGGTATTAAAATGTTTACTTTTATTTTGCTACGTCTACGTATTAAAAGTTTCACAAATAACTCTAGAATGTGTTTTGGTGTAACATTCATGCTTTCATGCATTTTTTGGTTCCTCAATAGATGGCGCTCTGACTGATCAGAACACAGTAGGAAGTTTCTTACTAAACTAAAAATTCAATATATTTTGATTTTGTTGATCGATTGTAACGATAAATAACGAAAAGGTATAAAAATGGTCACTTTTATTTTGCCACGTATTAAAAGTTTCACGAATAACACAACAATTTTGAATGCTTTCGTGCATTTTATTTTTTTCTCAATAGATGGCGCTCTGACTCCTCAGAATACATTAGGAAGTTTCTTCCTAAACTTAAAAATTCAATATCTTTTAATTTTGTGGGTCGATTTTGATGATATAAGCGCTAAATGTTACTCGCGCTCTGACTGATCAGAACACAGTAGGAAGTTTCTTACTAAACTAAAAATTCAATATATTTTGATTTTGTGGATCGATTGTAACGATAAATAACGAAAAGGTATAAAAATGGTCACTTTTATTTTGCCACGTATTAAAAGTTTCACGAATAACAACAATTTTGAATGCTTTCGTGAATTTTATTTTTTTCTCAATAGATGGCGCTCTGACTCATCAGAATACATTAGGATGTTACTTCCTAAACTTAAAAATTCAATATCTTTTAATTTTGTGGGTCGATTTTGATGAAATAAACGCTAAATGTTACTCGGGTTATCACTTAATATTTTTAAGTACTTAGATTTGCAATCCAATCTGTGGTTTATGCGTGATGCTCCCACAAACGCACAGACAAACAGACAAACAGACAAAAATTTCAAAAATTGCATTTTTGTGTTTTATACCTTTTTCCTGAGTTTTCTGTGTAATTTTCATGGAAAAATATTCAATGTACAGACACGGTTAGTCTACGATTTTATTATATGTATAGATTGTGTCCGTAATAAATACAATACAAACTAATAATGAATATGATAATTATGTTTTTTGTTGTTTAAAGTGGTGAAAATTTACTCATGTCCATCAGGGAGAGGACATAATTTTACTAAAGGTCTGTCAATAGTACCTTGAGCAGTCTTGACCGTAGCCGAACGAGGAATCCCATCACGACCAGGATATAGCTTTATAATTCTACCAAACCGCCATCGTAACGGATGAGAACATTCGTCTTTGATAATTACTAACTGATTGATTTGAACGTCACGTGAGGACTTATTCCATTTCAAGCGTTGCGTTAAAGTGGTAAGATACTCAGAATGCTATCGTGACCAAAAATCTTGATGCATTCGCTGCAAAAGTTGCCAGCGTGTCAGCCTGTTAGTTGGTATGTCTGTATAATCTGGTGTTGGTAATGAAGTTAATGGTGCTAGTGTTAAGAAATGGCCTGGTGTGAGTACCGTGATGTCATTGGGATCCGTGCTAACTGAACATAATGGTCTAGAGTTAAGTAATGATTCTATCTGGACTAGAACTGTATTTAGTTCTTCATATGTCAGTATTTGTGTACCTATTACCCGATAGAGGTGCGTCTTTACGGACTTGACCCCAGCTTCCCAAAGTCCTCCGAAGTGGGGGGCCCCAGGAGGGTTGAAATTAAATGTTATATGTTCGGTCTCACAAGCCGTTTTCATTATGTTGGCCAACTCTGATTGAGCGCCTTTAAAATTTGTTCCACAATCTGAATGGATAATGTTGCATCTACCACGTCAAGCAATGAATGCTGCAGACGAAATGTCAGATGCTAACTCTAAGTGGAGCGCTTTTGTGGCAAAGCACACAAAAAGACATAAGTACGCCTTCGTAACGCGAGTCCCACGCTTTCTGACGGGGGTTACATTGAAGGGTCCTGCGTAATCGCAACCAACTGCTTGAAATGCTTTTAATTGGGTTATACGTGATTTTGGTAAATCTGCCATTTTAGGCTGAAGTGTTGTTGGCTTGGTACGAAAACACCGATAACAATTTGCTAAAACTTGTTGGATTGCTCGCTTTGGGGACAAAATCCAAAAATTTTGAAGAATTAAAAAGTGAAGTAGTTTGAAATCCTGGAAGCATATGCTCGTTATGAACCGATTAAATGATACGCTGAGTTAAAAGATGTTTGCGAGGAAGCAAAGATCCTAAAAGATTTAGGTAAAACTTTTCCTGCTAATAACTGTTTGATTTCGTCTTTGAATTCAATATGTTGTACGTGTTTAACAAGTACCATAAGGGCATTGCTTAGCTCAGCTTCTGTTATATGGTCATGATCAACTGTTTTGTTTTTGCGTAATGCGTTGATGAATCTGAGACAATAGGCTAAAATACGTTGAGTCTTTTTTAATGATGAAAATTTGTTAAGGAGATTATCTAAAGGGTTGGTATCGATTATGTTGTTTGCTAGCACTGTGATACGCCGCTCACAGGTTACATCACCATCCGTGAAGCGGTGTGATTCTGTATTTGTTGGCTCGTTAGGCCATTGATTCTGATTTAATGATAACCACTCCGGTCCAGTCCACCAGAGGGCGTGGCTAATGAGCTCATCGGGTAGTAAACCACGACTTGAGCAATCAGCTGGATTCTGCTTGCCTGGCACATGTTTCCAGGTAGCATTTGCTAGTTTTCTTTGAACATTTGCTATACGATTGCCAACATATGCTTTAAAATTGGTTGAATTTGATTTGATCCATGACAGCACTATCATGGAATCAGACCATGCGAACACGTCCTCAATGTTGATGATGTTAGAAAATATGTTAATGATATAACTCATGAGATCTGCTAGTAATGATGCACCACATAGCTCGAGCCTCGGTAGCGTTCTCCGCTTGGTGGGAGCAACACGTGATCTTGCGCTCACCAGACAGACTTGATATTGATCTTGAGAAATGCTGGAACGAAGATAGACTGCTGCCGAATAACCTGCTTCACTAGCGTCACAGAAGCCATGAATTTGATAAGATGCTGCTTCACCATGTGTAATACGTCTTGGAATACGTAATTGAGAAAGATTTGATAATTGATGCGTATACTTCGTCCAAAGGCTATGAATGTCATCGGGTACTGGTTCATCCCAAGATGTTCCCAATAACCACAGACGTTGGACAAGAAATTTGGCTAAAAATGTTAATGGTGTAAGTAGACCGATAGGGTCATAGATACGAGCAAGCTCAGAAAGCATTGTCCGCTTTGTACAGCCGCGTGGAATTTGATTGACTTGATAATTAAAAACATCTTGATGAGCATTCCAGGCAAGGCCAAGAACTTTAATAAAGTTGGTGTCACTGTCGAACGTCAAATCTGGTACCATCTTATGTTCTTCAGGTATGTTTTGCAGTACAGCCGCATGGTTGCTGGACCACTTCCTGAGCTCAAAACCACCGGCAGCCATGATTTTAGCTAATTGTTGTTGTAAATTAACTGCTTGTTGGATGTTATTACAGCCGGTGACTACGTCATCTACGTAAAGATCGTTCCGCAAAACCTCTGCTGCGAGAGGGTAGGACTCCTGTTCGTCTTGAGCTAGCTGATGCATGGTACGTATGGCCAGAAATGGCGCGGACGACACTCCAAATGTTACGCGATTGATTCTAAATTCTTGAATTGATTCGTCTGGTGAACATCTGAATAAGATACGCTGATAATCCCTATGCTCCTGAGTGATGATGATTTGACGATACATTTGACGTACGTCGGCTGATAATACGACTGCATGGAGTCGGAATCGTAAAAGAATGTTGTTAATATCTGCCTGCAACTTAACGCCTGTTAATAATGTGTCATTAAGTGACCGACCCTGACTATCCTTAGCTGAGGCGTTATAGACAACTCTCAGACGTGTAGAAACGCTACTTGGCTTAACCACTGCATGATGTGGAATATAATATGCTGAAGATGATTGACACTCATTAGGTGGGACAGGTTCCATCTGACCACTTGATAGATACTCCATGATGTGAGATTTATACTCTTCTGCAAATTCCTGGTTCTGATCAAGACGTTTTTCAAGCTGATTAAATCGCCGAAGCGCAATACTATACGAATTGTTAAATGATGGTAATGATGAATCTCTAAATGGTAAATGAACGATATAACGACCGTCAGCATCACGCTTACATGTTGATTGATAAATTTCCTCGCAACGAATGTCGTCAGCAGAGGCTGTTTGTTTTGGTTCCGATGGCATGTTGTCGGTATCCCAAAACTTTTGGACTGCAATATCTAAATTGGCATCCATTGATACATGATTGACTGAAATAGGAATGGATTCAATGGGATTGGCTGCTTGTGTCCTACCCATGAGAATATAACCGAATATAGTGTTAATTGCTGTTGCTGTATGATTACTACTTTCAATTTTACCTGGTAACAAAATCTGAGGGAAAATCTCTCCACCAATCAAAATGTCTATAGAACTAGATTTATGAAAATCAGGATCTGCTAACTTGAGATTTGATATATGTTTGAAATCATTGATATCTATTGCACGTGTGGGCATATCGCTACAAATTTTATCCAAAGTCACCGCTTCTGCTGTAAATGATATATTGGAATTGCCCAATGGACGAATATCCAGAAAAACCTTACTACCTGATAAAGCAGGAGTGTCCCCTATTCCTGACATAGGAGTGTTACATTTGATACGAGTCAGACCAAGAATTTGAAATTATATGGCTTTGACTCCCTGGATCTAAAAGTGCACGAACCTTTTCATAAGTGCCACACCTATCTTTGACTTCAATTTGCACTGTGGCAAGCAAAACAAAGGATGGAGCAGATGCTTTTGTTGTGTTTGATAATGTTGTAACCGGCGCAACAGTATCAGAAGTGCTAGCCTCATTTGCAGCAACCTGAACTTGTGATGAATTTTGTTGTTGATTTGAATTTTGGTGACTCTGGTTTGATGATCTACCCTTTGGAAAATGTAACAGGCTGTTATGACGCTGATTGCATGATTTACACACATGAGTAGATGTACATTTAGAAGTGTTATGATTGGAACGCAGACAATTTAAACAAAGTTTATGTTGCTTTGCCAATTGAAAGCGCTCTTGAGGTGATTTATTAAGAAAATTATTACATGAAAAGAGAGGATGATTTTCTTTGCAAATGATGCAATTTGATGATTGAGGCGTTTGAGCCAATAACATAGTTGATGCTTGATTTTTATGTTGAGTTGATGAACTGTTGTTATCTTTATTTGAATAATTCTTCTTGATATTATAATTATTATTTGGCAAAGCCACTGCTGTTGAAGTATTTGTTAAAGATGAGCGCTCTAATGCATTGCATCTTTCTACTAAAAAAGATTTTAATTGATCAAACCGTGGAAAGTCACAACCGTTGCATGAAGCTCAAAAGCTTCACGGGATTTTTTATCTAATTTTACCAAAAGCGAATGAAATAAAACAAAGTCCCAATTGGAAGTGGGCAAACCTAATGAATTCAACATTGAAAGATTTTCTGAAAATGTGTCTAAAAGATTTCTCAAGCTTTGAGCCGACGGTGTGGTTATTGGTTTGAGGTTGCATATTTGTTCCCAACATAAAAATGAAAGATATCGCTTGTTATTGTACCTATTAACAAGTGCTTCATAAGCACTAATATAATTAGCTTATGAAATTGGAAAAGCTCTGATAAGATTAACTGGTTCCCCTGAAAGGGAAGTAACAAGGTATTGGAATTTTTCTACTTTTGATAAATCCATCCTGTCATGGACTAACGTATTAAACAAATCAATAAAACCAGGAAAATCCTTAAACTGACCTGAGAAAGTAGGTAGCTTTATCGCAGGCAATTTAGTAGGTTTTCTGTTTTCTACCGAGGATGTGGAAACCTTTACCACATCTGCTTTATGGTCAGGTAAGAGCTTACGTACAGTTTCTAAAAACTCAAAATACATGTCATCTGCTTGTTCTTGATAAATTGTTTGTTTCAACATTTGTTCCTCACTAATCTCAAGGTTTGAATATTCAGCCAAAAGTTTCGTGTAAGCATCATTAAACGCTTCCATAATTGATTCTATCCGCGATCCCCATGTTTCTAAACGCGGTCGAAGATTTGCATCATTGATGCATTTGCGAGCGCAGACAACAGCATCTGTCAATCGCTTGTGCGCAATGTTGCGCTTTGATTCACGATGAGCTGCCATAGCTTCACTCATGATGACTGAATTTGATGAATTTACTCGGTAAAATATGTTAAAAGTAACTTATTATTACTAAAATAAGTTGTAATCATGTTTTGAAATAGTTCAAAATATTGTTTGATGACGTAAATATTAATTACGTATTATGACAGCGATGGTAGAAAATATTCCCCGAAATGTTATTCAAAAACTACCAAATAAAAGTAATTTTCTAAGTATGGTAATATCTTGGGGCTGACAACACTGAAGATTGAGTAAAATTATTAAATGGTGAGTGAACGATCGATTAAGTTTTGTAGGTAACGCTACTGCGCACTAGATGTCGCTATTACCAATTTACACAACTTTATGCCCATTTTGCGAAAATTATTTAATTTGAAGGACCGTAAATGATGAAATGCTGATGATATGTTATTTATAAATTATATGTTATTTATAAATCTCACAAATAAAGTGAATGATTATGTTATAAAGTATTCGTTGCACCGTTACGTGTTACGTATGCAAACAAACTTACGTAAAAAATACGCAAAATGAATGATTATGTTAAAATGGTTATAAAGTAATGTTTTAATGCTATATGTTACACCTTAAAACAACGCTTGAAATGTTCAGATTCACGTTCCTGGAACGGACGAACTAAATGTTCAAGTACCTACCTACGCCGACCGGTCAAAACTGGTTCAAGATTTCAAACCTCATATGATCGAAGTTGAAAAAACTTTAAAACCACTTGATATGATGCGTGTTAAATTATGTTATTATGTGATAATACACTAAATAATGTAATAAATAGGTATGATCGTGTTTTTTGTTAAATTTAAATGGCAAATTTGGACGCCGCACGTGTATGACTACGACTAAAATTGGAGGTACATGTATAGAAATCCGCTCGAATGACCACAAATGTTGTGTTGTTTGATATGCTAAACCCTTCGTAGAACTGTATAAATCCGTAGGCGAACTTTAATCATGCACAGTCACGTAGAACAATGAATATGGGATGAAGGTGGGTACTCACGGGTCTTCGCTGTCGACGATTATATCGTGGCGCCACTTCACTCACAGTTCCAGGGACGTCCCTTTTTGCCACTAACACTCGCGAATTGTTGGAGAAAGTCAGTGCAGGTAGATTTGATAGTCTGTTGAAAGCCGGTAAAACTGCGCGCGGATCCGCGCGTTGCTTGTAACTTGTCGAGTGAGTAAGAGAGACTGACTGGAAATTAGGATTTTTGTTTGCAAGGGAGTGAATGAATGATTGAATGGGAATGGGATTGGAATGAGGAAGAGTGACCGTGCATTAGTCAGATTAGTGTTTGTTTATTTACTTTTTGATACTTTAACAAATGGGATTTTTTTTACGGATATTCCATTTTTATTTCAAATTTCTGAAGCCGCTATAAATGAAACCTTATATCTATACTAATATATAAAGCTGAAGAGTTTGTTTGTTTGTTTGTTTGAACGCGCTTATCTCAGGAACTACTGGTCCGATTTGAAAAATTCTTTCGGTGTTGGATAGCCCATTTATCGAGGAAGGCTATAGGCTATATATCATCACGCTAAGACCAATAGGAGCGGAGAAGTATTGAAAATTGTGACGCAGACGAAGCTGCGCGGGTCAGCTAGTATAATATAAGGTATAAATAAAGTATAAATTTTACGCAATAATATTAATGTTCAACGAGAAATTTACAGTTTATTCTGAGCGTTTTAGTAGATTTTATGGATTTGAATGGGATTTTCATTTATGGATATTCCATTATTTCTGAGGCTGCTATGAACGAAACCTTTGTATAAGAAATATTATGATATATTTTTCATTTGGTTAGTTAGTTCAATCCACGAGCTCTAAAAAGTGCCGTCGCGCTTTTCATGAAAATCTTACTTCGAAAGTTTGGCTTTTTACAGATATATAAGAGAAACTAGCTGACCCGCGCAACTTCGTCTGCGTCACAATTTTCGTCTATAATATAACTCCTACTCTACTCCAACCCTACTCCTACCCTACCCTACTCCTACCCTACCCTACTCCTACCCTACTCCTACCCTACTCCTACCCTATTCCTACCCTACTCCTACCCTACTCCTACCCTACTCCTACGCTACTCCTACCCTACTCCTACCCTACTCCTACCCTACTCCTACCCTACTCCTACGCTACTCCTACCCTATTCCTACCCTACTCCTACCCTACTCCTACCCTACTCCTACGCTACTCCTACCCTACTCCTACCCTACTCCTACCCTACTCCTACCCTACTCCTACCCTACTCCTACCCTACTCCTACCCTACTCCTACCCTACTCCTACCCTACTCCTACCCTACTCCTACCCTACTCCTACCCTACTCCTACCCTACTCCTACCCTACTCCTACTCTACTCCTACCCTACTCCTACCCTACTCCTACCCTACTCCTACCCTACTCCTACCCTACTCCTACCCTACTCCTACCCTACTCCTACCCTACTCCTACCCTACTCCTACCCTACTCCTCCCCTACTCCTACCCTACTCCTACCCTACTCCTACCCTACTCCTACCCTACTCCTACCCTACTCCTACCCTACTCCTACCCTACTCCTACCCTACTCCTACCCTACTCCTACCCTACTCCTACCCTACTCCTACCCTACTCCTACCCTACTCCTACCCTACTCCTACCCTACTCCTACCCTACTCCTACCCTACTCCTACCCTACTCCTACCCTACTCCTACCCTACTCCTACCCTACTCCTACCCTACTCCTACCCTACTCCTACCCTACTCCTCCCCTACTCCTACCCTACTCCTACCCTACTCCTACCCTACTCCTACCCTACTCCTACCCTACTCCTACCCTACTCCTACCCTACTCCTCCCCTACTCCTACCCTACTCCTACCCTACTCCTACCCTACTCCTACCCTACTCCTACCCTACTCCTACCCTACTCCTACCCTACTCCTACCCTACTCCTACCCTACTCCTACCCTACTCCTACCCTACTCCTACCCTACTCCTACCCTACTCCTACCCTACTCCTACCCTACTCCTACCCTACTCCTACCCTACTCCTACCCTACTCCTCCCCTACTCCTACCCTACTCCTACCCTACTCCTACCCTACTCCTACCCTACTCCTACCCTACTCCTACCCTACTCCTACCCTACTCCTACCCTACTCCTACCCTACTCCTACCCTACTCCTACCCTACTCCTACCCTACTCCTACCCTACTCCTACCCTACTCCTACCCTACTCCTACCCTACTCCTACCCTACTCCTACCCTACTCCTACCCTACTCCTACCCTACTCCTACCCTACTCCTACCCTACTCCTACCCTACTCCTACCCTACTCCTACCCTACTCCTACCCTACTCCTACCCTACTCCTACCCTACTCCTACCCTACTCCTACCCTACTCCTACCCTACTCCTACCCTACTCCTACCCTACTCCTACCCTACTCCTACCCTACTCCTACCCTACTCCTACCCTACTCCTACCCTACTCCTACCCTACTCCTACCCTACTCCTACCCTACTCCTACCCTACTCCTACCCTACTCCTACCCTACTCCTACCCTACTCCTACCCTACTCCTACCCTACTCCTACCCTACTCCTACCCTACTCCTACCCTACTCCTACCCTACTCCTACCCTACTCCTACCCTACTCCTACCCTACTCCTACCCTACTCCTACCCTACTCCTACCCTACTCCTACCCTACTCCTACCCCACTCCTACCCCACTCCTACCCTACTCCTACCCTACTCCTACCCTACTCCTACCCTACTCCTACCCTACTCCTACCCTACTCCTACCCTACTCCTACCCTACTCCTACCCTACTCCTACCCTACTCCTACCCTACTCCTACCCTACTCCTACCCTACTCCTACCCTACTCCTACCCTACTCCTACCCTACTCCTACCCTACTCCTACCCTACTCCTACCCTACTCCTACCCTACTCCTACCCTACTCCTACCCTACTCCTACCCTACTCCTACCCTACTCCTACCCTACTCCTACCCTACTCCTACCCTACTCCTACCCTACTCCTACCCTACTCCTACCCTACTCCTACCCTACTCCTACCCTACTCCTACCCTACTCCTACCCTACTCCTACCCTACTCCTACCCTACTCCTACCCTACTCCTACCCTACTCCTACCCTACTCCTACCCTACTCCTACCCTACTCCTACCCTACTCCTACCCTACTCCTACCCTACTCCTACCCTACTCCTACCCTACTCCTACCCTAATCCTACCCTACTCCTACCCTACTCCTACCCTACTCCGACCCTACTCCTACCCTACTCCGACCCTACTCCTACCCTACTCCTACCCTACTCCTACCTACTCCTACCCTACTCCTACCCTACTCCTACCCTACTCCTACCCTACTCCTACCCTACTCCTACCCTACTCCTACCCTACTACTACCCTACTCCTACCCTACTCCTACCCTACCTACCCTACCTACCAACCTACCTACCTACCCTACCTACCTACCTACCCTACCTACCTACCTACCCTACCTACCTACCTACCCTACCTACCTACCTACCCTACCTACCTACCTACCCTACCTACCTACCCTATCTACCTACCTACCCTATCTACCTATTTTTTTTTTGCTTTTAAACCTTCCCTGTATTTTGGCGAATCCAACAAAAAAAGAATTATTAAAATAGGTCCAGCCGTTCTCGAGTTTTAGCGAGACTAACGAACAGCAATTCATTTTTATATATATAGATGTGTGAAAAGTGAGGCCGCTATAAGCTATACTAATAACTATTCTCAACTACCCAATAAGCCAAAGTTGTCTAAATATTTCAGTTTCTGAGAATAAGAATGCCAAAGTTGGTCATTTTACGCAAAAACCACAGTCAAATTGTAATAGGCCTCTTAACAGAGCGACGGCCTATCGGAATCCCACAGGCCAGTAATAACTAAGTTACATAATACCTCTTGGCAAGTCTAGTATCATATTTTCTGGCTTCCAAGTTCTGACTAACCGTAACGACAGTTTAAGATGTATAAATACATTAACACCTACAGAGATAGGTACTGTGACGCTGCAGGCTAGAACCTCTGCAGCATCACAGGGATCGAGAATAAAGAAAATGATTGATGACTGATTGGATTTTATAAGATAATTATATTGAGCGCATACTACAAAGAAAGCTTATACAGTTATGTCGAATAAAAACAAATTAAAAATATATGTCATTATTCGAACCTATTCTAATTTATATCACTTTTTCAGTTAATTCTTCTAAAGTTTTTCGATGCATCCATGGAGGATGTGTTACAGTACTTAAAAAAGGCACAACTCAAAATGTACTCTTAGAGTAAATTCGCAAATTTATTTAATTTAAACCAACAACTTTAACGTTTTATTTAATTTTTCAGGTTCCAAACATCCATAAAAAACGAACTCTTATAGGATCACTCGGGTGTCTGAATGTCGGTCTGTCTGTCAGTCTGTCCGTCTGTCACAGGTAGTTTTCTCCGAATCTACTGGGACGATTCTGTTGAAATTTGGTACACATATGGATTTCTGTGAGCCAAACACGGATGCGTTACGTAAATAAATAAATTTTGAACATGGAGGACAAGCTAGAAAATTTCAGAAAAAAGTTTTTTAAACTGTATCGTGTAACATATCAAATAAAAGGACTCATTGTGAGGGTTTTAATCATATTTTTCATAATTGTAAAATTCAAGAAATTGGACCAAAATCGACCAACCTAAAATTTAAAAAAAAAATGCAGATAATATTTCTTAATCTACAGACTACAGGAAAACCTATAAGAAGTCTCTAGTGTTAAAATAACATGATACAAAAATGAATTGGTTCAGAACCCTTTGCACGCGAGTCTGACTCACCTGGCCAGTACAAAAACAGCTAGTATGTATTTACTTACATTAATTCAGTGAGTCTTTAACGTCCTCCTTAATGTACTTACCACTTAAAACACAACTACTAAATTAAACTAACAACCCAAACCAAACAAAATAATCCATAACAAAACATGTCATCAAAGTTTACCACAATGTTTTAATTTAGTAATCCTTCAAATGAAAGTGCAAAGGACTGGGATTAAAGTGTTGAAAACAAGTCTGGATGTCAACAAATGTCTATGGAATATTCATAGAGAATCAACGAGTCGACTGAATTGTGTTTAATTTTATTTAAATGGGCCTGTGGTTACTGGCTGGCGAGGTTACTGAATAGATGCCGTTGCCTTAGAAGGAAAAAAATATGAAGTTTCAAATTTGTGTTGAGTTTGATTGCAGTGTTATGTGAGATATGAATTGTTTTAGAGGAGTCAACTATGTTAATTTAATTTTATTCATTGTCTCAAGATTTCTGTGTTTCTCTAAGTCAATATGTACTTGCATTCGATACTCCTACAATTGATTGCGGGCTTCGGTAGCATACCAAAACGTCGTAACAGATGACTGATCATTTGGTTACTATCCTATCCTACATTATCTGCTCAAACAGAGGTACATATTTTTAAGGAACATTTTCATTCGCATATCAGTCGCAGACTACCAATAACACTTCCAATTTCCCACATTTTTATACTCAATTCTCGTATGTACGAGAATTGGCCTCCAGACTTCAAATGACAGACAATACTGATCTCTAAGGACGTTGCAATCAAAACACTACCTATGCACATACGAAGAAAGCTTTTACGTTTATTGCGAACCCCATAACACCTCCCAACACTGCCAAGAGAAAACCACAAATCGCTTACCCAAGACAAAAGATCTTAGAAACATGCCCAAGAGCAAAATAACAATAATTTGCACTCAACCCCGGTCCCATGAAGTTTTAAAACAAATCATGATAAAATGAAACTCAGGAACGGACCTATAATTTTTATTAAACCTAATTATGTGCCATTCCCCGCCACGGGCTCTCTGCCGGTCCCGAATTATTTACATTAACCCGCTTTCAGGACCTCAAAGCATTTCCTTTTCCGTTTAAGTAGGTTGAGCCGTAAAAGCCATGTTCCGGATTTGTTCCGTTGTTACCTGTATTACTGTTTTATTGTGGTCTTTTGTGGCGACAACGTGAGCAAAGAATGGGTATGTGTATTGTATGTACATGTGGCTAAAGAGATTAGTGTGCATGTTTGGAAATTTTTTGACGCATATGCCTCCCTATACTTATTTGCATCATTAGCGCAGCAGTGAAGCAGTAAGCGTCATATCATGTGTTGCATAATAATATGTAATAAAAATACAAATACAGGTTTTGATACATAACATACACTACAAGAAACAAGAAAGAGAGGAAGAGTTAGACCGCAAATTACTTGAATGACAAAAGTCCGGAAGGAAATGCGCAAGTTTGGCTTTACGTACGACGATGCTTATCAGCGAATTGAATGGCGCTGTAAGACCGTTCCCTCCTAGATTCCTCTGGGACCGTGACCTTTGAGTTTCGCTTTTGAGCGTCGTAATGTTGACAAGCATGTTTTGTTTCTGTCAGTGTCCACAGTTGAAAAATATTATATACCATAGAGTTAAATAATTCAGAAATTAAAAAACCGCAAGATGCATACAAATAAAGTTTTAATCAGTTGCGTCCCTGGGACCAATGGTCCCGGAGGGGACGTACAGGTTAACCCCCCCCCCCCCTAACGGGAACAGGCGAGAGCAAAGAAGAAAGAAAACAAAGAAACATAACATAAACTCAGAAGAGGTTAGAAGGAGAACATTGCTTAAGAAAAACAGCTGTAAATAACTACCTACCTGCATACTTGTCTACCTAGCCAACTGTACATGTGGGCATTTTGAGCTACGCCGGGAGAGTACTAAGTCGCTTTGTAGTAGGTACAGTAGGTAAGCCACCTCACCTTGAGGTTTTACCCACATTGCTTTGACAAACCGACCGTAACTATATGTAGCAAAAGTCATAAAGGAGGTTTATGAGAGAACTTTTCAGGAGACTTTTCTTAAGAAGTCAACTTACGTTCAAACGTATACACATGTAGGTTACCTTGTGCTTCATCGCGAAGCAAAAGGAGATATCTACTCTGCCTGCACTTATTTTTCCGCTATCTGCTAATATCATTAATCTTGATTTTACTGTTTGAAAATCAATACAACTAGTAAGTTATTGGTGACATCAGCAAGGAGTTAAGCGATTCTTCATTTGTGGCCAAAGGCCTGCTAGTCAAGCGGTAATGATGAATGTGTTTTAGGCAATCTTCCAGTTGACAGCGATGCGGTCGAATTTCTTGATGCCTAATGTTTCCCTCTTATCCTTTTTATATCAGCTTATTAAAAAATATGTAATTTATAATTATCTTTATCTGTAAATAAATCACAAAAACTATGTACTAGCAAAGATTGTATGTACTAAACTATGAAATATGTTACTCCCTTAACCCGAATTACGTTGTGGTTCTGTACAAATTAGCCTAAACTCAAAGCTAATTCCAATCTAATTGGCTAAACCTCTGTAGCTAATCTTGTTCTAACTGGTTAAGCCTCAAAACACTAGCTAAGAACTGGAATACAATTTATTTGGGAGATTTGTCTTCAACCAATCAATGTCGACATCGCTGGCGCAGTGGTTGTTTGATTGGCTGCTGCGCTGCGTATCGCAGGTTTGAATCCCGCACGGAACAAATATGTGTATCAAAATCAAATCAAAATCCATTTATTCAAATAAGGCTGAGTACCAGCACTTTTTGAACGTCAACGTTTACAAATAGAGAGTCCCCCAAAACGCCCGCCCGTCACCACTTCCTAGTGTTTTGGCTGTGGAGAAGAAGTGGCCAACAAACCTCCAGCAACACATCCGCCTGTTGAGTTAGAAGAACTCGCATTTATACAATAGTGTATGGCCTACAGATAGTTGTTCCGGGTCTGGCTGTTTGTGTATGTGACTTTGTATGTTTGTGAACGCACCCGCGATACAGGAGAAATTCCTAGTGTGAGCTATGTTGTTTAAAAAAAAACTGGGAGCAAAATCATTATTTTTTCAATTAACAAAACTTACAGCAAGTTGTTGAAACTTTACCGAAATCAATAAGGATTTGTATATGATTCATATTTAAATTAGTTAAAAGCCTAATAGTATGTATCTTTTATGCAATTAAGCACACTTTATCATTTTCTGACTCCTAAGTCACAAGCACATACATCTATTTTAGCGAGTCGGGGTATTTAAAATTATCTACATATCTTAATTTATAAATTTCTTCCGTTACCGAGTGAGTGACTGACAGACATCGCACAGCCCAAACTACTGGTCGTAGAGAGCTGAAATTTGCCATGAAGGTTCCTTGGGGAGTGCAGGGGAACATTAAGAAAGGATTTCCAGAAATTCTTACGGGAACGGGAAAAACGAGACATGCGCGTACGGAGTCGCGGGCAAAAGCTAGTTTCTTATAAAGCCTTTAAATGTTTTTATCCCTATAGTTAAATGAGAATTTAGTAAATGTTGAAATAAAACTAAAATTAATATCTTTACAGCCAAGGCGGCCGTTATAGAGCCGAAAGACTCCAATGACAAACGTATTGTGCAGTGTATTAAGCAACGTTTTTCAACAAATTGAATACTTGAGGGCAGACAAAAGCAGTCGATGTTTGTTCCAGTTTTTGACTAATGCCCGGTTTCTGAGGTACTTTATCGGTGGTTTATCTGTCCGTTAACGCTATTTGTCATAACGTCATTGGTTGGTTAGTGGTTAACGGACAAATAAACGACCGATACCTCAGAAACTGGGTACACGCTAGTGTGGAAAAAAAATTGGCGAAGGATTTCTAGAACTTCCGTATTTTAAATTTTATCATGAGGGCGGAGACGCACCTAGCCAGACTTCCGATCAAACATAGAATGGCTATTTCTTGTCCAGATGCAATTTTCCAATATTTTCAGCTCCAAAACGACGAGAAAATAAGGAAAAACCATTTTCCTACTATTAGAGTCGGTAGGCATGTAGCTTGGAGCATCGAGATTTGGAAAAGTATTGGCAAACTGAAAGATTTTCTTGTTGGCACCACGCCATTCGTTAACTAGAGATCTTATCCTAAAGATTGGATTAAAAGTATGTCATGGTACCTACCTGTAAACTTGTTGTTAGAGCGTATTGGATAAAATCCTAATTTGTAAATTCCCTCCAATCGGTATTGTCCGGGGACCAACCTGGGGCGCTACTATGACGTGTCATGCCACCGGATTTATTATCCGGTGTGTGAGAGAGAGACAGAGCTTTACAGGACGAATGGCACTATCCCTTTCTCACGACAGAATTATGATAGAATTATTATTAGTAGTGGCACTGTAGTATGGCACCTGAGCGGCTGGAAACCGACCCCAAACGACGGTCTTGTAAAGATGGCACGGGAAGATAACTAATTGTAACGTTTATAACTTTAACAATACTGCTCCTTTCAGTGGATCCGTAAGGACCGATTGGGGCTGTATGGTATTGTAATAATAGATAATCCGCAAGGCAGTTTTGTGGCGAACTGTTGGGCTGTAGCGACCCCACAGACCTGATCTCCCGGGAGAAGTCTTGTGCTTCATCTCCGGCTTGCCTTTATTGGCTGGCTGGAGTAAACACTGACGAGGAACAGAGCTCCCACCTCTTTCTTGCCTTAATCGGCCGGTCTGAGTGGAGATTCGCAAGAGCAAACATGCTCGGGAGAAGGATGTATAATCCAGTAAGATGCTGGTAGGGATCTTGACCGTACTTCCGGGATTGTCCTGATAGCCGTGGTATACCTCTCCACTCCTCTAGCACCTCAGGATATGTTGCCTCCTTGGAGCTACGTCACTTTGTGCTAGTGACCGTTTTCGGGGGCCCATTTATTGAGTATGCAAGTCACCCCCTGCCATTTTAAAGCCGTGTATATTTTCAGTGGTCAGGCAGGGGCCAATAGTTCTTTCATAGTATACGTTAATGAATCCACTAAACCACCCAAACCTATAGCCTGTCACCTTTTGTTTCCATATTATGCAATAGTTTTGCACCTACCGCGGATTGTCCTTAGGTATACTTTGATAGTGCATATTATGGATAATCGTCGGTTGGTGCCCCATTCCATTAGAAATGTCTCACGGGGCCTCTGCGAGTTGGCTTCGGCCCCTCGTACGCCTACCAAAGGACCGGGACCTTAGGGTCCCGAGATTGTTCAAGACATAACTTAAATAATAACTACTCCAACCGGGGATTATCACTTTCACAGTGCATACAGGGATAATCGTCGGTTGGTGCCCCATTCCATTTAAAATGTCTAAGGGGGCCTCTGCGAGTTGGCTTCGGCTCGTCGTACGCCTATCAAAGGACCGGGTCTCCAGGGACCCGAGAAAGTGAAAAACAAATAAAAAATAATTAAAATAATCTTTTTTTTTTTTGTCTTTCGTGTTCGGAGCCTAACGGGTTACTAAATAATGGGTGACCATCTTAACATACCGAGATGTCTCCGTGCCTCGGAAAGCTCGTTAAATTGTTGATACCGGGGGTGGTTGGATGCCGGGGTCAGTTTTTTTTGGCCCAAAAAAACTGACACTATAGTCTGTTTTTTTTTAACAAACGAGTACCGAAAATTTAGACTGCGTTTCTATTGGTCCACGTAATCAACATAAAGTCCGTTCCATTCAACTCGCCCTGGTTCAAAACAAGAACAAAGGTGTTGGCCCCACCCCGACCAATGATTTATCTCACTCTGTCAATATCGAAAATATGCGAGAGACATACTCAGTATTCGTTTGTTAAAAAAGAACTGGCCAAGTGCGAGTCGAACTCGCGTGCAAAGGGTTCCGAGCGAATTAAGTTTGTTTAACATGTTATTTCAACACTACAGGCTTCTAATAGGTTTTCCTGTACTCTTTAGGTAAAGAAGCAAAAAAAAAGAAATCTATTATTTCCATTTTTTTCAAAATTTTAGGCTTAGTAGTTTTGGAGATAAGGGGGGGCAATGGTCATTTTTCGTCTAATTTCTTGAATAACTTCAAAACCATTTATTTTAAAATTCTGAAAAAAATATAATTAAAACCCTCACAGTAAGCCCTTTTATTTGATATGTCACACGATATTTTTTTATTGTGGAAAGGCAGTCGCTCCATGTCCACGCTGCATTCGGTTACATTGGAAGTCGACCCCAACATATTTGGGAAACCACACAGGCAGACCCTAAGGGATTACTCATTTCACATTTATGATATTAGTAGTAGGATGCGATCTATTGTTCGCTTAAACTGGACAGTATTACGGACTACTCACACTTATTCAACTCTATTCAGCTTATCATCATCATCATTATATCAGCCGAAAGACGTCCACTGCTGGACATAGGCCTCCCCCAAGCGTCGCCACAACAACCGGTCCTGCGCGTCTCGCATCCATCAGCTTATGCCCTTTGAAAACAACGATTTTGTATGGAAACGCGTACGCATCCGTTCAGCTATCCGCGTCTATTCAGCTTTCATGGCAAACAAGTATAAAATGTGTTATTATCATACGAGTGTTATAGATAGAATTCAGCACTATTACTACTAGTTTACATACGACGCTGTACGCGGCTGATAGAAGCAAAACTGTATAAGTGTGACCAAAATCGTTCAGGGAAACGCAAATGGAGCGGAATAAGTGTGAGTAGTCCCTAAAGCGACATACACCAGAAAATTCTAAACTACATTTTATTTTTAATCACAAACTAAATTATCTATCAACTGCAACAGTACATCTACACTCCTATCCTGTAATGTATTCCGCGCGCTCTCATTGTAACGAGATTACAGCCGCCGCAGTTGTGCCCGAGTTCGAGCACACACGCGAGCCCGATAATGTGCTCTCATCGATACTCGAGCACTCCGGTTTCCGACTCGTGTGAGTTGTGTGCTACAAAAAGTAATGGACACTTTGATACTAATGTTGGTTGGAGTTGGCCTTAATTTAAAAGTCTGGAGTCTGTGTTTCCTGATACCTACAACATCTTTAAGTCAAAGGTGAACAGGTTAATTCTAAGCAAGCGTGCTCCATCGTCTAGCACATTATCGCTTCCCATCATGTCTATCCCAGCCTAATAAAAATAAAAAAACTGGCCAAGTGCGAGTCGGACTCGCGTGCAAAGGGTTCCGAACGAATTTAATATTTTTAACATGTTGTTTTAGCACTATACACTTCTTATAGGTTTTGCAGTAATCTAGAGGTAAAGATCTATAATCTCCATTTTTTTCAAAATTTTAGGTTCAGTAGTTTCGGAGATAAGGGGGGGAATGGTCATTTTTCGTCTAATTTCTTGAATAACTTCAAAACCACTTATTTTAAAATTATGAAAAATATATAATTAAAACCCTCACAGCTTTTTTTTTTAAATTTTCTAGTTTGATCCCCAAAAGTGACACCCATACTAAAAATTTAATAATTTACGTAACGCGTCCGTGTTTGGGTCACAGAAGTCCATACGTGTACCAAGTTTCAATAGAATCGGTCCAGTGAATCCGGAGAAAACTGGCTGTGACAGACGGACAGACAGACAGACAGACACCCGAGTGATCCTATAAGGGTTCCGTTTTTTGTTCGGAACCCCAAAAACCGGACAAGTGCTAGTCGGACTCCGGGCCGAGGGTTCCGTACAAATTTGTAGGTACAAATTACTTTAAATAAAGACTAAATTTTTTATGATTTAATTACAAATGTATGGTTTTCAGATTTTTCCCTATACTTATAGTATAAGACGGTATCACTTGCCAAGACTTGCCATAGTTCTAGGTCAACGGAAAATCACTACATAGTATAAAACAAAGTCGCTTTCTCTGTCCCTATATCCCTATGTATGCTTCAAATCTTTAAAACTACGCAACGGATTTTGATGCGGTTTTTTTTTAATAGATAGAGTGATTGAAGAGGAAGGTTTATGTGTATAATAACGTCCATTAAATAGTGGAGCAATACTGTTATTTTTGAGGTTTCTAATGTGATGTAAATAATTACATTTTATGACGCAGACGAAGTTGCGCGGGTCAGTACCCTATAAATTTTGATTCCCTTGAGAGTGTCGAAATATACGTTTTTTGCGGCATAAACGGCCGTATCTATTTTTAATGTTAACATAAAAGTTTGATTTTTTCACAGCTTCAAGGGACTGCAGACCTGAGTATATGGTTTTATTTTCAATAAAATAAAGAGTCTTGACAGACAGACGCACGGACAACAAAGTGATCCTATAAGGGTACCGATTTTTCTTTTTGAGTTACGCAACCCTAAAAGTGAAGAATCTTTGATAGAATGAGAATCTGCTATAAAATATCGTCAATGCTTCCAAAGAAAAGCAGGTCCCGACATACGACAACCGTTTTTGATAGAAATCGTTCTACAGATATAGGTGCTAACTAGCGGTCCCGGCAGACATTGTCCTGTCCAAATGTTGGCGTAAAAAAACAAAATCTAGAACACGATCGCAGCGTCACCTAACGAGTCCAATAGTGAATTATACCATCAAGGAGCCCACCGAAACACGACACAAGTCATCAAAATAGGTCCAGCCGCATCTTAATACTCTTAATCAATAATCAATTCTTATGAATTAATTATCAACACTAATATTATAATGTTTGTGAGGTTGTGGTGGTTAGTCTCTGGTTCTACTGAACCGATTTTGAAAATTCTTTTACCAATAGAAAGCCACGATATTTGTGAGTGTCATAGGCTTTTATTACAAAATTCTTCCGTTACTGAGAAACTGACAGACAACGCACAGCCGAAATTACTGGTCGTAGAAAGCTGTAATTTGGGTATGTAACCTACATCGATGACAAAATTCCTAAAGAAACGGGCAAAAACGGGATTTGCGCGTACGAAAATTGCGAGCAAAGGCAAGTAATAAAGATGGTCATTGCATCGTTTTCTCACTGTCACGGGAACCTTCAATCCTGTCTCTAATCGTTACAAAAATTATGTGAAATCTTAATGTCTTATTCACTAAAATTACCTTACTTTATCTAATTTAATTACAGCAACATATAATGAGAACCTCCCTACCCCCTCCTCCTACCCGTAATAATCTGGTAATGACATGAGTTTAATAAAGTACTCTCAAGAAATTATTATTTTGAGGGTGTTTTAGCACAACATAAACCACTAGAAGCTATTTAATTATAATTTAGACACAATTTTACAATTAAAATTTATTATATTATATACTTATTATATTATACTGAAACAAATATTTCACCTTAGGTGAGCATTTATTTGCACCTGCAGTGAACTCTGAAGACAGGCGAGGTGCAAATGAAAAATTGAAAAAATTTTCAGCGCCACTGCAGAGATTTTTCAGCAGTTGTCTTAATGTTATGTTGAGCATTGCACACAATAGCTGTTCTTTATAAGCTTTCTTGACTTGAACTTCATTTTAAAAACAGTTCATCATCCGTCTTGTGCATCCATTGATAGTCATTTTGGCTTTGAAGTCACTAATAAACATAAAAAATACAGTCTCCGTACCTCAAAAGGAAAATATATAAACATAATAAATTTTAGCATAAAAAAAATTATGAATAAATAATAAATTATTTATTTCACCAAAAGCCATAGACAGTACAAGAACTAAGAGCACATAAGGCTTATAACTAGGTCACAATAATTTTACTTCCCTGACTCCTGACTAAATACCAAATTACCGCGTCGCTGCCCGTCATATCTACCTATTACTGGTCCTCTAAGGAAATCACCGCCTCTCTTTTTTTGTAGATACCTTACTTATCTTATCCCACTGCTGAGCAAAGGCCTCCCCCGTATTCTTCCAGCGAATTCTATCTGCTGTCTTCTCCAACCGGTCTGTCAGGAAGGAGTCCAAATAGTCACACTAGCGTTCTTTAGGTCAGGCTCAGTCTTCAGGCACCTACTATAGATACTAAAAGAAAATCACAATCTTAGGTACCACAATTACACACCATATCACCCTGATAACCACTAACAGAAGAGCAAAATAAAACACACACACACACGTGCACCCCATTACACATACACACCATTAAAAGTGCACACACTTACACACCCGTGCGCAGGTGCTAGCGTGACCCAGTTCTAATACCCGCAAGTGTAGTGGAAGAGTGCAGCCTGTCGATATTAAGTACAGCCCTCGTGTGGAGCTTTAAGATTTTAAAAGTTTTTAACACGTCATCCGTGTTTGCAGATTGTAAAGGAGTTGTTTATACTCTGTTGTGCAGTGGAGGGATTTAAATGATCCGTGATACCTTGATATGAATATGCTCTAATGTTCATACTAATATTAGCTGGGAAAACCCTTAAAGGGGGCTTTCTTAGCTACAGGCTTCGTAAACAGATCAGATACAGTTCCACACGTCGCATCCTGGAGCCGTTTCAAACCAAATAATATAACCTAAATAAACGCAAAACCTCTTGTCTTTGAACTCATCATTATGAACAATTTTCACTATGGGACCAGCACTGAAATCGTGAAAAAAATCGACTGCATCACATACATTTATGTGCGCATAACTCGACAAAATGTACTGAACATCTGGTTTTTTTTTCCCATACTAAAAGTTGTCCGTAAGGATGATTAAAATGACCCCTAAAGAAGTATTGCGTTTATTCTATTACACGTTGAATATATGTATGTGGAAAATTCGCATAATGACATAACCTATTACAGGGAGATACATAGATAGATAGAATACTCTTTATTTTGGTACACCAGATAAGTTTCAGAAAATATAGATAAAGAAGCCCTCTAAAATAAAATAGCCTTTATTAAGAATGCATAACTAATTACAAAAGTTAATTCTTACTTTAATTTCAAGTCTTAATCTATATAATCTGTCTCTCAAGTTTAATTTCAAGTCTTAATCTATATAATCTCTGTGCCCCACTAAATGTTACGAACTCCTTATCAAACTGACCATTCTCACCTAAAGATTGTGACTAATATTGTCTCAAAATCAGATATTCCCAAAACGGTCAAATTGGATTACAATAATCCAATTTCGGTCATAAGAACCGCAACGAACCTCAGACGAAAGATTTAGTTTCAAAAGCAAAAGCAGGCTTATACAACCTGCCCACAATTCCCAATCCCCCTATGATTTAACGACAGATTAACACCTTCATAAGCCAATGGGGACCGTAAAACCTATATCACGCCAGCCTATCCCGTAGATCTGTATTGTACAAGGATTATGACGGGTTCAGTATCCGGGCTGCGCATTACGGAACCCTTTATTTCGTGTTGATGTTCAAGCGATTATGGATTATGTAAATATGCGGACGATTGCACGTTTCTACTGTTAAAGTTTTCGTGTAAAGGTGTTTTATCCTCGATTACAAATATACAAATATTAAAAACGGATCTATTTATATAAACAGGAATTAACTCACGCAATGATGTTTTTGTCTAAATTGTGTACATGTTACGGCTAAAGATGGGTCCATTTGGCTTGGCTTGGTTCCTATTTGCATAAGCAGATCCTAAAACACAGTGTTCTTTCATTAGTTTCGAAATATTTTCAAAGTACCACCAAAATGTACCAAATAATTAAATTTTTGACAAAGGATACTTTCGCGGTCGTCTTGTAAGACATTAGGCAAAATTCAAATATGTATTTCCACGAATGAGAACGAAGGCATTATACCAAACACAAGCAATTAAGCATGCCTGAAACACATCAGTTTGCGCGTGTAGGTTCGTTGCCAAACTCCGGAACGTGTGTACTGTAGCTCAGTGGCCTGAATTCTCCAGCCTTTATGATCCCAAAATAGCTAATATTAGGTACTTCACTCTCACACAAAGGGCGCCTGTAAAATACTTTACATTAGCCCAAAAAGCTTACCAGCTCATTTATTAACACTGAAGTTAGAGACTTCTGAAAATTTGCAAAAAACCAACAGATAGGCCTCGTGAGTCTTAACTCAGATCACAAAAATGCTGAGGCCTTTGTCTCCACCAATTTATGTTGTCACTGCTAACTTACAACGACCTTTACTCTGACACGAAATTACACGTCCAAAACTCCATCACACTTTCCATGGCGCGGTTTCTCTATGTAAACTAACAGGACTTGGACAAGTTCACGTATAAATGACGCTATGGAACGCAAACAAACAGTTATATCCTTAACAATCTTGGCAATCTAGTTGAAAATTTGCGTGTATTTTCTGTGGTAGTGGTAAATCGTGGCGAATTCCTTTTATCTCGTTGATGGACCATTACATCTCGACTGTGGTGTTTTTGTTTTGCTGACTTATTGCTTGGGAAGTGGCCGCTAGCGGTGGATTGCTGAAGAAAACACGCAGATGCTACAGATGCTCAGGGGATAACAAATTGTTGGGGTTTTTTTAAATTATGGATAGCTCGTTTTTTGTGGTTTTGTGTGATGTCGAGTGTATTGTGTGATTGTTCTCCGTTATTGTCACAATGGAAAAAATAAATGATGTTTCTGCGTTTCTAAATGATTATTAAGAGGCAAAATGTTTTGTTTTATTGTTTACTAGCGACCCGTCCCAGCTTCGCTCGGGACCAATTTAGAACAAAAAAAGAAGTGCGCTTACTATCAAATTATTTGTAAAAAAAAATGGTATTATCGTAAAATAAAGGCTTTAATTTACGATAATTTCATTTTTTTTTTTGGATGGTAAAATCATCAAATGAGTCCTCCCGCCTTGGATGGAGCGGAAGGGACTGTCAGACTTACTTACTAAAAACTACCCTATTCTTTCGGTTACCCTTTGCGTTCCAGGGCCCCGGTACCCCGTTTAGACAGTCCCGCGACCCCACCAGTTGCCATAACTCCTAAGATATTCATTTAAATTGAACAGTGTTAAGGGTGAATACGTTCTATAATATATATTGAAGATAATCTACATAGATTAACACCATACACCTTAAATAAGCTTCTAAAATAATGCATTACTTTTTACGCAAAACTTAAAAGATGAAAATGTTAAAGTGACCAACTGTTACACCGCGCCGCCATTTATGTTTCGCTGAGAATGATGTTTTCAGTCGTGCGTAATTTTAATTCTGTGATATCTTCTAAATTATTTATTTAAATTATATACTGTAAAGGACATTTTTAATCTATATTAAATTGTCAAGATAATGAATACATTTTTCGGATAAAGATTAATACGGAATAGGAGAAAACGGCTTTTCAAATTACGTCATAGTTTTTCAGTCAGGATCTCCTGAGGTAGACTCCCAGTAATAATTTTTATCTTTTAAAATTTCTTTTAGAGGTCTTCAATACTGTAGTACATTATTTTGATCTATCTCGTAGGGTTCAGCCAGCGTTTGCAACGTAAGCTCAAAATAATGTGTTTATTTACGACATCACATTAGAAACCTCTAAAATTATCAGTGTTTCTCTACTATATTATGCATGTTATATACATATAAACCTTCGCCTTGAATCACCCTATCTATTAAAAAAAACCGCATCAAAATCCGTTGCGCAATTTTGAAGATCTAAGCATACATAGGGACAGACAGACAGACAGCGGGAAGCGACTTTGTTTTATACTGTGTAGTGATAGTGATGTTTGGAAGAAGCAATCTCTACGATTACTGAAGCGTTACTGTGCGTTTTAAACGTCCACACTAAATCGATCACACTAAAGTAAACTTCCAGCTACGGTATTTTAATAGAAAAAAAATAGTACGTACAAAAAGAGTATGTATAAAAACTCGCATTAAGGCCACTGTTTCGATTCCGAAGCTACACTATGCGGAATGCCATAAGCTAGTATCCCAAAAAAAATACATGGTTACTTTGGAATAAGTGAAGAAAACGAAGTTAGAGTAAAAATATAGTAACTCTTACATACTATCCAAAAACAGATATTATGATAACACAAGCCAGAACCTACTATAGAAGAAACTACAAAATATTCAAATAAACTCTTCACCAAAATATCATACCAATACCGGGACAAATATACCGAAACGCAAACATATTTCTAGCACATAACCCACATAGCGTTCTGCTAGGCTGGCTAATATTTTATCAGGGCAATCGGTCGAGTACCTACATAGTACATAGCTGCCTGGGCCCCAATATGTAGGTGCTATGTAGGCGTCACGTAGTGCTTGCATATTTCCTAAACGTGACCTATGTTTTATACACTTGTTGGAGTGAGAATAAGCTGTAGAGTGCCTATGCAGTGAAGAGTGCGTATGTAAGTTTAAACAAATTCAAATTGTTTTTATAATGTTTGTTACGATATGTCCCGGATAACCATTCTGTATAGGATGTTTGACTATTATAAAAAAAAAAACATAAATTGCTTATTTGATAGATGTGACTTAAATAGTACGATTTGTGAACAAATAAATAAAATCGCTGTAAAATTAGAGAAGTCACACGCCTTTGAAATTCTTTTCCTGTCCTTGTCACGAAAACGTTGTTTATACACATTATAATGTTATGATTTGCGAGTGACACCGCACGTAATTAGTGCTGTCTCTGTTTGCTAAAGATTTTAAATATTTGTGAACATTTAAAATCTTTAGTCGGTAATTTTTATAAAAAAATATAAAATTTTTAACTATTTTATTTTTTTACTGCGTCTTGTCTTTTCTTTAGCTTTGAGAAATGTTATAATAAAGTACCCTGTTGCCCTTATTCACCTATTTTACTTTTATTTCTATTGCTGCCTATAATATACATGATTCTTCTGACCACGAATATCAACCATCACCTTTAGTATAAGTGTTGTCACTGTTACTCCCAATTTTGCAAACCGATTGTTGATTGAACGACAAATGTAACAAACGCCAAGCCAAGGTGCCATACGCTGCTTATCCATTTGAACGCACAACAATCGAGGTTTCGAAGTCTGCCCTACTCGTTGTCATATTCATACTCAAAAACACAGTTTTCCTCTCAGATTGCGAGTTTCTCACAAGAAATTGAAATAACCGGAGCTGGCCGTATTTCAAAGGTAAGCTCTCTAATATATTAAATTCTATCATAATGATGCTATGTAGGTATTATATTTTGCGAAAAGTTGTATTTAGCTTTCTCTGGGCTAATCCAATGTGGGTAATATGAAGTTAATGTAGTTTATGTGCCGCGGTGTCAAGCTTTTATAAAAACTAGGTAAATAGAATAATGTTATTTCAAAAATATAGCTATTGCGCCAAAGTTTTGAGAAGTTTTTCCTCTATTCACACATCTGTATTTCATTCAGCAATTTACGCAACCCTCAAACAGCGAAATAAGTCTAAACTCATTGGAAACACAATCGAACACGTCTGACAACCCAATTAAAGCTTCCAATTCCAGAGCAAAAGCCCCTCGACTAACTGAAAGTCAAAACCTCTCACACATTTGTTCACAATTTTTTCTCAAAAAACAAAACGCTGCAATATTTCAGATAGCTGGTAAGCACGTGCTAACTCAGCGTTATTCTGCGGACGTGGGCTATGTTCACGGGACATTAATCTGCGGGTGGGCAGAGGTGCAGGTACCTACAGATACAGCAGCAGCCTATGCGCAGTCACGGAGTGCGTGCAACCATTTGCATACTGTCTAGTGCGGTGAATATTCACTGTAACGGCCCTTATGTGCTCGGTGTGAGCTGATACCTGGTTTACGAGCGTGTTGCGGGGATTATGTGCTAAACACTGGAACGTTACAGCTGTGTGAGCTCGGCCGCAGTGAGTATTGCATTGCTACAGATCTTGGAGGGACTGTAAATGTGGATGGCTGATTATCAGGAATATTGGCCATCGCTGTACAGCTTCTTTCATAAATGGTCTCCCAGAGTTCGAAAAGATAGTTTTCTTAATTCCATTTAACCAATTTTCTCACAATCCTCTGGTGCGCGCATAATGTTTTAAAGGTGCTACATTTTTTTCTTGTTATTTCTTGAGATAACAGTTTCAAGTTATTCAGCCACTTATTTAATAGTTGGATTATAAGCCGTCATTTTCAAGAATCTACTACTTCAAAGAAATTCTTCTAGCAGAAACTGCGACGTATGTTGAGTAATTAAACAAACAACTCTAAGTTATGAAGACCTCCAGAAGTTAAACAACAGATACTTCGATTTTTTTTGTTACACTATTTATGTGTGCTGTAAGTGGTAAATATTATTAAAGAAATAATATCAAAAACAAACCAAACCAGTGCGAATCAGACTCGCGCACTGAGGGTTCCTTCCGGTCGAGTCTTGATTTTTTTCCGAGTATTTATTACGGCAGAGTAGATCGCAAATCTTGAAGTATTGGTGATGCAAATAAAAAATCTAAAAGTAGGTACCCTAAAAAAACCCTGTTAGAATATACCAGTAGACATTTTAAACAGATAATGTAAATAATACTTATGCCCCTCCTAAATATACGTATCCAACCAAAAAAATATACAGATATATTTTTTTATTGAGGAATGGGCTTGCCCTTGACCACAATCACGCCTGATGGAAAGAATGATAATGAAAAATTTTCTTCCGCTTCTAATATTTCCAAATGTGTAGATAGAGAAACAAAAAAAAACTCATACTGAGTGAAAAACTGTTCGTAAATAAACTTTTAAAATATCAAATTTTAACACTCCTCCGTGCGCGCAATATGATTCAAATATTAGCTCTTTACCTATGCAAGTGCCGTTTTTTTTCAGACTTCTTTGACCTACGATAACTTCGGTTGGACGTAAATTATTATGTACATTTTCTTGCGGCACAAACATAGCCAAACGTGCAGCTAGATAAACAAAGAACAGTACAGCATCAAATATTCTCCCACAGCGGTTCCGTGTCCGTACGAGTTACGTACGACACGACTCTCCGGGGTAGTCGCACGTACAACCGGCACACGTACCGCGATACGCTCTTGAAACTACGTGTTTTCTATCTGCACTTACCTCCCGCTAGCGGTCAGAAATCGAATTCAATTTCTTTACTCCATTGAAAAAAATCTTGCTGGAGGTAGAAACTAAATTAATGAATATGAGTTCAATGTTTCGTCATTAGAGAAATATAAAACGTGACGCGATGTGTAGCGAATTTTAGATATTATGCTACAAATCCGTAGCAGGCCGCGTGTGCTGCTACGCCGTAGCCGTGTATGCTACGCCGTAGCAACATAGGTATTGAAGTATGATGTCTTCATCTAATGGAGCGTACCTGGATAATAGAACGCTCTCATAGTTTCCACGTGGAAACCTTCGAAGTGAAAATACTTAGAAGCCGAACAGCCCTCACTTCAACAACTCCCAACAGACGGAGAATTCTACAGAAACCCAACGTATCGGAAAAACTAACAACTTTCATAACTTGTTATTTCGATTAATCAGAAAAATAAAACAATTCCATGGATCGGGAAAATATGAAAAGAAACTTTTTGCAATGCGATAGAGAAAATTTGAAAAACTAGAGCGAGACAAAACGAACATTAGGAAAGTTAACGCATTAGCTAACTTTAACCATTATAGCTCGTTAAAAATATTGTTAGCCATTTTGTTAGCCGTTATTTTAATGGCTGCGGCCCATCCGGGATCGCACCCACCCCGTTTGGTAAACAAAGAACGAATTAACGGGAAAATCTTTGTTTAAAATTATGAGGAAAATATTTTTATTAAGCACGTCAGTTTGACTGGCAGAATTAGGGCTCGAGGGTTAAGAAAACCGATTCTATTATGCTCAGCATTCGGCTGAAAATGCTGAGTGTAAAGGAAAGTTGATCCCGAAAGGTCTACTTGAGTTCAAAAATAGACCACGCTTCGTTATTTCAATATTTTATGAATGAAAAGTTTGTGATGACTTGTTTAAGGTCACTGAATATTTAAGCTTTTCGTTATTGAAAAGCCCTAAAATCTAAAGAAAACTTGTTCAGATTTTAGGGCTTCCTAAGGTATCCTCTTTAGATTAAATAATAATATTAAGTCGGACTTAGTTACACTCACTTCGCTCTTGATGTATTTATCTTTTGCTAACTACAAGAGTAACCAATAGTATTGACGAG
The DNA here is from genome assembly GCA_947578705.1 of Lacanobia wlatinum. Taxonomy (NCBI): domain Eukaryota; kingdom Metazoa; phylum Arthropoda; class Insecta; order Lepidoptera; family Noctuidae; genus Lacanobia; species Lacanobia wlatinum. The sequence continues at coordinate 8,287,710 of OX388039.1, read as the reverse complement.
TAATAATTGCATGCAGTAATCAAAACTGTTATGGAACACCGGTGCTGGTCAGTCTTTTTAGGGTTCCGAACAAAAAACGGAACCCTTATAGGATCACTCGGGTGTCTGTCTGACTGTCTGTCTATCACAGCCAGTTTTCTCCGGATCCACAAGACCGATTCCGTTGAAATTTTGTACACATATGGACTTCTGTGACCCAAACACGGACATGTTACGTAAACTAAAAAATTTTAAAAAAGTTTTTGAACTATATCGTGTGACATATCAAATAAAAGCGCTTACTGTGAGGGTTTTAATTTTTTTTTTTCATTGTTTTAAAATAAATGGTTTTGAAGTTATTCCACAAATTAGACGAAATATTACCATTCCCCCCTTATTTCCGAAACTACTGAACCTAAAATTTAAAAAAAAATGGAGGTCTAATGATCTTTACCTTTAGATTACAGGAAAACTTATAAGAAGTCTATAATGTTAAAATAACACGTTAAAAAAATTAAATTCGTTGGGAACCCTTTGAACGCAAGTCTAACTCGCATTTGGCCAGTTTTTTTTTTTAATGACAGGTATTTTTTTTATGACCCGCTTCCGTTCTTCGTTCGCGACAGTGCGACTTTAAATGAAAACGCTGGCAATACTAATTTATAGAAACATGTTGGCTTTTATTTTGGTACAATCACGGATTGGTTACACCATAGTCTCAAAATATTCCTATGAAAACAGTGGCTGGTTGTCCTTCCACTATTTTATTTACTGTCGTCTCACACACTGTCTTCACATTGTAAAACCATCCCTTTAGCTTATTTTATGTTCATTCTTCTCACATGAGATAAAAAATAATTAATTTTGAAACACACATGTGTTACAAAATAATAATAATAATAATAATAAATCTCTTTATTTTCAGGCTACTTTGGCCCATAGATAAGGTTACAAAATAAGGTTATCAATTGTAAGATTGAGAATCCCAGCAGTGCAATTCACCATTCATATTACACAACCCAAAACTGCCCAGAAACACTACAACTATAAATGGAATTGGATACCAATCTAATTACATTCCAATTCCATTTCTCAAAGAAACAATAACAAGCTGTGCCATAAGTTATCCGCTCATTTGAGCAGCATAATGCTCACATTTACTCAGACGGCTTAGCTGAACTTAGCTGCATCATTCGTTAGTCAGCTTAGAGTCACCCGGTACTCCATTAGTGAGCACTAGAGCTGCTCCACTATAAAGCTTAGTTTTCACGCCCTGAGTGAAATCACTTTACTTTGTGTGGCCGCATAAAACAACGATTATTTTCTGTCTGAGCTAGACGGCTTTTTATTTCAAACGAAAAGCATGTCTGCTTTTTGTGGTGATAACGTTAGCTATTGAGGATTTGGACGTAAACAGGAACAGCACTTCTGTTTATTTTTAAAAAAATATTTTGTTTATGGTCACACAGATAATAAATATTGACAACCGAGAAAAAGGCGCGAAATGTCCGAAATTGACCTTTTTACAAGTTCAATCATTTCAATACAGACAATAGCAGATGTTGCAGGTGTAACCGTGTAAGGAAGGTATGTCTCTTCAATTACTGACTAATTAACTACACGACACAACCTAATGAATATTCCTCTATCAGCCGTACACACCATTAGATGGACATGAATCTTGTACCAGTACATAACAAATACATACCTATAGCTCAGCAACATAATTTAACGAAGCTCCACCATTGTCTTGATACACGAGAAGATTTCCTGTCAGGGAAGGGCGAGTCAGGATACAGTTATGGAGAAATACGTGTGTTGAATTTTGAAATAAGTCAGTTTTCTTTGAATACCACGACAAGTACGAGTACTATACTTACGGCAACTTATATAAGCTTAAAATGGTCTTGATGATTAAGTATGGAAAGGTTTTTACATAAAAGTAACCAGCTTATTTAAACACTATGAAGCACATTCTTTATTCTTTCTAAATAGTTGAATCAATATTAAAACTTACGATTTTTTCGATTCGATACGTTCGATTTTTCAGAAGACTAAGTCTTATAATAGTGTTATTTTACTCTGAGTCTTCTACTAATATAGTTTTTTTAGTATTACAACTACAAGAGAACTCGACTTCATTCTCTACCAAGTCCAAGAGTCAACAGCAAGGAGACGGTCAAAGGATTTACTTAGCGGACGCAAAGGCAAGCTGAGGACCGGGCGACGAATGGCCGGATATCATTACTGTGGTCCGAGTGACTAACCGGCTACAAGGTTTGTGCACAAAGTGTACCTTTGCCTTCAAATACCATTTAGTATAACGCTAGATAGCTAGGCAACTACTGAAATTACATTAGGTACATCAATAGTCTGAAATTGCTTGGCGTATCAGAAATTGTTTTTACTGGAAGCTTTTTCCTTCATGCTTGTTTGTGAACAATAATACATACAGCTTATTAAGATTGGCAAAGAAGCAATTTGATTTAGTATTACCTATATACATAAGTTAAACTTATACTTATGTTTTACTTATAAATATGTTTTAAGATTGTATAGTTGATAGTGTATTGTATAACTGATTGATAATTCCATCCACATTTTTTTAGGGTTCCGTACCTCAGAAGGAAAAAGCGGAACCCTTGTAGGATCACTTTGTTGTACGTCCGTCTGTCTGTCAAGACCCTTTATCTCGGGAACGCGTATTGGTATCGAGTTTAAGTTAAAACTATATACTTAGGTTTACAGCCCCTTGAAGCTGTGAAAAAATCAAACTTATAAGTGAACGGAGAAAAAATATACGGCCGATTATGTCGCAAAAAACGTATATCTCGTCACTCTCAAGGGAATCAAAATGTATAGGGTACTTCCCGTTGACCTAGAACTATGAAATTTGTGCAAAGCAAAGGAGTGGAACTCTCTGCCTGCGTCCGTGTTTCCAAACGCTTACAACCCTAATCTCTTCAAAGTTAGAGTGAACAGGCTCCTTCTGGGTAAGCTCGCTCCATCGTAGACTTTGTCTCGGTCATCTCTGACCTAGACTGGAGTCAAGAGCAAACCCATCACAAATAAAAAAATAAAAAAAACTGTACATGTGTAATTAAATCAATAAAAAAATATGTTTATTTAAAGTAATTTGTAGCTATAAATTTATACGGAACCCTCGGTGGGCGAGTCCGACTCGACTTCGATGCAGTCACCTACTTTGAACGTCGGTGTAGTTCCGACTAGGGCTATCGTAGATACGCTTCTATTTTCTAATAGACATAAAAAGAGCATGCAAGCATAATTTATAATGTGTATCCATTAGTTAAGTGCAATTCTCGGAACTAAGGCACTTCTCTCACTGCCGGCGAGGAAGCGAGTAGCTATCGACTATTTTCTCGCTGAGGAAAGGGACAAAAATAGATCTCGTGTGAGTAAAAGAGCCACATACATTCATATTCGATAGCTGGCTGTTCTCACTGCCGGCGAGCGGCTCTTACCTCTAGTTGATCGCAAGAGCTATCAAAGATTGTACTCGCTCAGCGATACTCGCTCGGCAATGCTCGCTTGGCGGTCAGAACTCACCAAACAACGGTAATTTCTACCTATAGTGCGGGCTGGTGCGAGTATTGCGAGTAAAAGCCCGTCGCACAAAAGCATTCGCTGAAAGCCGAGCGTCAAAACTATCGAAACTTTTCACTCGCTACTCGCTGCTCGCCAACTCGTTTCGAGTTTGAAGCTTTACTCGCTACATCGCCAGCGGTGAGACAAGTGTCTTAGGGAGCCACTTTACAAAGCGAAACATCAGTCGATAATCACATTGCACTTTTTATTTTGCTTTCTCTACGAGTCGCCATTGTTCAGTTTATACTGACAGCATTTGTCTGTAATAAAATTATGGTGCATATAAATAGACGAAACATCTTTTTTTCCGGTCGGAAAAGAAGACGAGCCTAGCTGACCCGAGCAACTTCGTTTGCGTCACATTTTTCATTACTGCTCCGCTCCTATTGGTCTTAGCGTGATGATATATACCCTATAGCCTTCCTCGATAAATTGGCTATCTAACACTGAAGATTTTTTCAAATCCGACCAGTATTTCCCGAGATTAGCGCGTTCAAGCAAAGAAACTCTACAGCTTTATATATTACTAGCTGACCCGCGCAACGTCGTCTGCGTCACAATTTTCATTACTGCTCCGCTCCTATTTGTCATAGCGTGATGATATATAGCCTATAGCCTTCCTCGATAAATGGGCTATCCAACACTGAAATAATTTTTCAAATCGGACCAGTAGTTCCTGAGATTAGCGCGTTCAAGCAAACAAACAAACAAACAAACTCTTCAGCTTTATATATTAGTATAGACTAGCTGACCCGCGCAACTTCGTCTACGTCACAATTTTCATTGCTGCTCCGCTCCTATTGGTCTTAGCGTGATGATATATAGCCTATAGCCTTCCTCGATAAATGGGCTATCTAACACTGAAGATTTTTTCAAATCGGTCCTGAGATTAGCGCGTTCAAGCAAACAAACAAACTCTTCGGCTTTATATATTGGTATAGATATAGATGTATAGATGTACCTAATCTTTTAAATAAACCAAAAATAGATAGGTACTGGTGTTCAGCTGAATCCGGTTTGACTGGAAACCGACCCCAATTTAGTTGGGAAAAGGCTAGGCAGATGATTTAGATAGATACATTTCCTATATTACACACGCTTATCAGCCGTTCTATTCTGTCGATGTCTCACCGTACACTTAGGCGAAGTAAAAGCTGTCAAATCATACAAACAAAATGGAATCATACAAACACAATGGCTCACTTGTCGTTCACTTCGCCCAAGTTTTCACTTCGACATGCTTACAGAATCGCACTGCAGTTGCACTAGATTACTAAACAAATCTAATAAGGCATAGATACCTGGTAAAACAATTTTGGATGAGGCAGTTAACTACGAATTTCATGTAAGTAGTTACTAGAATACGACATAACTAATTCACATTCAAATTCTCAAGACACAGGATCGTGAACTTTGCCACAACTCCAAAGTTATCTTCAAAATGTTCGTCTACCCGCAAGAACTGCCTCAAGTTATTGAACTCGTTTTAGTCACAACTTAGATATTGAATTTAACATTCCTGACTGCTTAAGACTTAAGTTCTCGAAGAACTTACAAACTTCAAGTATAAAGTTCTCGAAGAACTTATAACTTCAAGTATAAAGTATAGATGTCAGGTCTTCGGTTACTATGAAAGTTAGGGTAGCAGTAAAATGATTAATGGCTGTTTGATTAGTGAAAAGGTATTGAGGTCCAAAGGTATTCAATATTGAAGTACCCATTGGGTACCCGTTGGGTAGCTGGTAGACCGCACTTAACCGCTTTAATAGATATATGGGCCCGTCCTAATAACCAATTACGGATGTGGAGTAATTTTTCGGATAAAAGTCTCAATTACGTCCCGAGGTTTAGTTCCGCACCCTATTATATGGATTTTGTAAGGATCCGCAGGTTGATTAGTAATAGAGATGAAGGCTCTACATAATGATTCCTTTCAGCAATACCTTTTCTTAACATGCCAATTATGAATTGATGCACACGAACTGACCCGATGGTCTCATAGTAAAAGTTATTAAGAATTAGACTCAATATCTTCCTGAAATAATGTAAAATGGTCATCATCATCTACAGCCTGACATCGCCCACTGCTTATATATAGCTTTGAACATAGGTCTAACATCGCTAGTTCTGAGATATCATCGAAGGTCAAGATTGAGAAGTGCTCTCAATATGCACTCCTCTGAAAATAGCTGTAGATCACAAAACGTGTCTTTTTTGTATGCGATGCAGATCTGAAGATTACTCAAAGGCCGAGTCTAGTCTTACGATCTAGAGGGCTTCTAGTTCAAGGTCTTTAGTGAACCCAAAACTTAGTTGATGGGTCGTGTTTTCTCATAAGATGTTGATTAAGTTGCCAAAACTTGTCTGTAAGAGATTGCCCGGTGCGATATGACCGCCCATTTTACATCTGTTTTTATAAATGTGTAGCCTGTGCTTTTTCTAGTAGGTGTATAATTAAGTATCATCATCATCATATCAGCCCAAAGACGTCCACTGCTGGACATAGCCCCCCCCCCCCCCCCATGTGTCGCTACAACAACCGGTCCTGTGCGTCCCGCATCCATCGGCTACCCACGACCCTCACCAGGTCATCAGTACCTTGAGGGTAGCCTTCCAACGCTGCGTCTTCCGGTACGCGGTCGCCACTCTAGAACTTTTCGGCCCCATCGACCATCTGTTCTACGAGTAACGCGTTGCCCACTGCCACTTCAGTTTGGCGATCCTTCGGGCTATGTCGGTAACCATGGTTCTCTTGTGGATATCATCATTCCTGATTCGATCACGCTAGGAATATCCAAGCATTGCCCCCTCCATTACTCTTTGAGTGACTTTAACCCTTCTGATAAGGCCCACGGTGTTCGATTTTCAATTTCAACCACGTTTCAATTCCATAAGTCATCACTGGCAACACGTACTGCGCTGTGAAAAATAATTACAATAAAAAATAGTTGCAGTTCTAAAAATAAAGAACCTAATTAGTTAGCTAATCCTGTTATGGTTTCTCCATGCTACTTTCCTTATAAGCTAACTTCTTTCACTTTGAATGAAATCTTTCAACCGCAATCCTAAAAGGTTTCCGCCCAGACTCTCGCTCGGAAAGCAGAATTCAGTAAAATCTCTAATTAAACTTTTTGCGGTAGGCGCCGACTTCTGGGCAGCTCTGGGCTTACACCTCTCTATCTAGAAAACTAATAATTACATGAACTCACCTACCTAGAACAGTTGGGTACATATTAATAAAGTTCTGCGAATCTGGAAACTTAGTTACCATGTTTTCAGAAGCGGACAACGCTGTATATCTTTGCCATTGTTCGTGGAGCATATCGCAATCTTTGACAGTTGCATACAGAAAAAAAACTGGCTAAGTGCGTGCAAAGGGTTCAGAACGAATTCAATATTTTTTAACATGTTATTTTAACACTATAGACTTCTCAGAGGTTTTCCTGTAATCTATAGGTAAAGATGTATTAAATCCATTTTTTCAAAATTTTAGGTTCAGTAGTTTCGGAGATACGGGGTGAATGGTAAATTTTTGTCTAATTTCTAGAATAACTTCACAAACATATATTTTAAAATTATGAAAAAAGTATAATTAAAACCCTCACAGTAAGCTCTTTTATTTGATACTAGGCTTCGCCCGCGTTGTTTCGGGAGGTACCTGTTTCGGATTCGGCGGGAGGATACGCCCGGTTGTCAACACTGCGAGGATCGCCCGGAGGACACAGTGGAGCATACGGTGGAGGTCTGCCCTGCTTGGGCGGAGCACCGCCGTGTCCTCGTCGAGGCGATCGGCGGCGGCGACCTCTCGCGTCCGGCTCTGATTCAATCTATGGTCCGCAGCGAGGAGGCATGGGATGCCGTCACCTCTTTCTGCGAAGCAGTAATGCTAGCGAAGGAGGAGGCCGAACGCGTGAGAGAGAGGGAAACCTCACGCCCCAGCCGCCGCAACAGGAGAAGACGCCCCGGACGTCGGGAGTCGCAAGGCGATTCTCGGCCACCGTAGGCGCGGGCCTGCGGACGACGAGCAGTGGGTGGCTCGCCGTCCGATCAGAACCAGGCCCGAGTCGACGGCGCGCTGTGTTCCACGCGCGCCTCAAAGAGCTGTCAGCATAGAAGACGGGGCCCGCTAGGGCCAGTGCCTGTCGGGGTTGCGGAATCTGTTTGAAAGAGTCACCGCGGCTCTGGAACGCAAAGGGCATTAGGAGGAGCACGGATGGGTTTTAGTCAGTAAGAGTCTGACACTCCCTTCTGCTTCATGGAGGAGTCATTTGATGATTTCCCATCCTTAAAAAAAAAAGGCTTCGCCCGCGTGGTCCCTAAGGAATATACTCCCGGGATAAAAAGTAGCCTATGTCCTTTCTCAGGCTCTAGACTATCTGTGTACCAAATTTCATTTAAATTGGTTCAGTAGTTTTGGCGTGAAAGCGCGACAGACAGACAGAGTTACTTTCGCATTTATAATATTAGTAAGGAAGTAAGGATTTCACACGATATTGTTCAAAAAACCTTTTTTTAATTTTTTTAGTTTGTCCCCCAAAAATGACCCCATACTAAAAATTTAAGAATTTACGTAACATGTTCGTATTTGGGCCCATATGTGTACCAAATTTCAACATAATCGATCCAGTGGATCCGGAGAAAACTGGCTGTGACAGACGGACAGACAGACAGACACCCGAGTGATCCTATAACTGGTTCGTCGGGTTCTGTTTTTTTGTTCGGAACCCTAAAAAAGGAATACCAGATTCAGTAAAAAGGCAACCAAAGTAAAAGAAACAAAACCAGACACGGTTACGGTTCATTTTATTAAAATCAGATTTACGTACTTTACTTTTCTTTTGTGCTTTCTTGTGTTTTCTTTTTTTCCCAGGTGCTGCACATCCAGTTAAATAGCACACTCTTCGAGAAGCCTATGTCCACCAGACAACTTCAAAAAGTTGGGTTATGATAATGTTAAAAACTTCCAAGAATGTCTCACAAAACAAAAACGTACCACTTTTGTAGTGGTACGTAAACAAAACATAATACCGTCAGAAATAAATAAACAAACATTACCTACATGTAGTTCTTTACTCCGGTACCCTGGTCATACCTGCCAGGTCCGATAATACGTGCCGATCGCTTCCTCCTTCCGTGAGGCTGTCATTATCGATACACAGGAAAAAATATGGCGGCAATACCTGGCCAGAGTAGATAAAACAAGAGTCAATGGAACCGAACGGTTATTGTTACAGAATACTCTATTTGCATACAGAAAGGTGTGGAGTCGTTGAGTGTTACTTATGTTACTGTAAAGGGTAGATTCTGGCCGTGACTTCGTCTGCGTGGAAGTTAGATCGAGATAAAAAGTTAAAAAAAACTGCCGGCTTTGAATCCAGTTCGAACTTAGTAGTTTGGATATCATCATATCAGCTGGACATAAGCCTCCCCCAAGTATCGCCACACCATCCGGTCCTGTGCGTCTTGCATCCATCGGTTCACCTTGTGGGAGGCCTTCCACTTCAGATAAGTTACGTTTTTAATACAAAAATAAACTTAAGAACCTGAAGAAAGAATTAGAATGCAAGAACAACTGAGGTGAGATCGAAAATGTTTACCACCCCGAGTCGGAAAGTTTAGTTTTTCTTTTAATATACAAGAAGTCACGGGGCTAAAAAAATTGCTATAATTACTCTCCTAGCCAGACAGAAGAGTATAGTAATAAGTCCCATGAAAATACGGCAGGCTGGTAATGGCGGCACCCCTTTGCAACCGCCCCGGGCCATGACCCTCTTGGCCTAAGGGTAAATACGCGAAATGTATGTAGGTGTACTACACCCACGCCAGTGCCTAACCGAGAGATAGGTGTACCTAAAGGTATCACCCAATGCGAGGGTGGCCGATACGAAACGACTATAGGTACGGAAAAGTATCGATATTTTATAAGAATCTATCGATATTTCCTAGAGTAAATATTTTTTTGACAAATAAGAAAAACATATAAAACAATGGATTAGGAATTTCCTTCAAAATCCTTCGAAAAATGTTGTTCTTCTTTCCCAGTCAGACTAACATTATAACCGATTAAAAAGGGAGGTTATCATTTCGACCTTTGTGTATTTTATATCGTTGAAATTGCACAATATTTATACTGTAATGTTCGTCTACTGAAGCTTCTAAACAGCTAGTCTATTCTGTAAGAAACTATTTCGATATCGAGCTTCACCTGAGTGATAAAACTCACAAAGTGAGCTTTATTGCACACAACATAAAGATCTTCATTTGAAACTTACCTCGAATTCTACTGTCGAGATACGAAAATGTTGTTAGAGAATAGCACTACTGGTTTGCGATATTTCATAAGTAAACCAATTTTCTTCACATTCCCAAACAGGCCATGGAAATTTTGATACGTAAAAAAGTTTTCCAAATGTTCAATTGACAATCTATCGAAAGTTAACAATCTCTCAACTTATTTTATAATCTTACGGAGTTTGCCATTTTCTGGTGACAGAATCACCTGGAGATACACAAAAAGTTGCGAGGATTGTTTTTGTTAACCAGCGATAGACCTACATAAAGGTGGCCATTGGAAAAGCAACCAGAATAGAAGTCTACCCCAGCAAGGGCTAATGTCTAGCAGTGAACTGGTCATGATGTGTTGGCTTACTGGAAAATTAACATGTTTGAAACTATACAGAAACAAAATCGCAGACATACATATATCGATACAATTCGGACCGAAAACAGTATCTCCTTTTTTGAAGTTGGTTAATTATTGGGGATGAGACATATCCTGGTAAAGAAAACAACATCGCCGGAGCAACATGTTAGTATTTCGGCTTCGGTAACAGTTTGTTGGAGATTTGTGACTTTTAACCGCGTGCCTTTGCAAATTTTTGGAGGGATATTCTGAGTAGAAATCATAAAACTTTACCGGATAAAGTGTATCATTATAGGTCGCTATGTCGTTTCGTAGCGTCAAAATAGTTCTTATTTGAGATCTTTTGTGACATACTGGACAAAACAGGATCTCTCAACAAAAGATCTCAAAAAAATCTTCTTGATTAACAGCAAATTCGATACTTTTTTTAACAGCGAATTCGAAAATTTCTGCGCGTTTCATTGACTTCCTAAATATGCTCGAATATCTGAACTTTAATGTGTTGATATCATGTATATTGCGACACAGAATAGAACTCTTAGGACAGATACTTATTGCATTGACTATCGCTCCTCGGGGTACTGTTGGGAGTGTCTGCCTGCAATTATCATAGAAAAACACCATAACGCCTGACGTCAGCCGATCTTTTTGCCTTATGACCCGCGAAGTCCTGACTGCTGCCACAGCTTTGTGCACCTATTCCAAATAGTTTAAGATACCATTTTGATGATTAAAACCTAATTATTCTCTTCATTTTCGTATTTCGAATCAAAATTAAAAAAAAAACAGATAATAGAAGAAATTGTACTACTCTTGAAATTACTAAGTGCAGAAACTACGTGATGAATCAAGTTGATTCATTTAAATATGTTTTGGTGTGATTTTCATGCATCCGTTAGTACTAAGTAGTAGTAGTAGTAGTATTCTTCAGTTACTGGTGACTGTGTGACTGACAGACAACAGACAGCCGAAACTATATGGCACGTAGCTACCCTACACTCCATAGAGGAGCACTAGGATTTCCCGAAATTCCTACGGGAACGGGAAAAAACGGGTAATGCGCGTAGGAAGTCGCAGACAAAAGCTAGTACTACGTATAAACCGTACAGTCGAATGTAATAAAAAATAAATACAAGCCTTTTTCGCTACTCGGTGGAAAAGTACAAAATTATTCGAACTTTTCCGGGGAAAAGCTGCGTGGCGTGCGCTTGTATATTTGTTTTTGCACAAGTTTTAATAGAAAATAAGTGAAGTCAGCGTGTTTATTTCTTTTGGTAAAATACGACAAATAACTGTGTATTCATACCTACATCTTGTATCATCATTATATTGCTGAGTATAAGTCCACTCATGCATAATCTCCGCTCCCGCCAACACCAATAAGTGTCTGTTTCCTTATTCCTTCTTGAAGTACTAGACGTGATTCAAGTCGACATTGTCCTATCCAGGACGTCGTTACAACTAAATTGTACCTGAAATATTTTACTGGACTTTACCAAGAAGCTCTTAGCGAATTTAACTTTGTTTGGGTCAAGTTTGGTCGCCACAACTTGGACGTTTGGCTCTAAAACTGCAGTTTTATCAGCGAATGCGATTGTCTAAATGCCAAAATCTAAGAGATTAATCACGTGACATTTCGAAAGCGTTTGTCAGTTCCATACATTTTTGACGTTTTGACAATGGCTTTCGCCACGCTACCGCTGGCAGAATGTCACGTTTCTAGAGGCTCCTGACTTTTAGACGAAGACATCTTAATCAATAATCTAACAAATGAAATTCTTCCGTTATATAAGGACTGATTGAGTGACTGACAGACAACGCACAGTGAAACTACTGGTCGTAGAAAGCATGAAATGTTGCAGCTTTCCTACACTCCGTAGAGCACTAAGAGAGGATTTCTCGAAATTCCTACGGGAACGAGGTAAAACGGGATATAAGCGTACGAAGTCGCGGGCAAAAGCTAGTATTTAATATCAGTAATAAAACATACAATGCAGGATTATTCTATTACAAATTCCAACCATATGGTTAGTATAGGTACCTACTAATTAACAGTCTTTAATCAATAGAGAATTTGAATTTCGACTTTGCTCGTCAGTTTTTAAACCAAGCATAAGTACCTAGATGGTCAAAAAGCTTTATTAATGAGGCTGATTGTGTCGATACTTTTATTTGATTGAATACCTTCCCCTAAATAGCCAGCCAACGTAACAAGTCCATCAATATATTTTCCCGAATGAGACACGACCTGCTGATAACTGCAGTAGGAAAGAGAGCGCATCATGCATGCCGCGCGGCGTCGCCCGGCGCCGCCCAGCCTGGCGGATCGTTACGTATACGGTAGTCGGCCGACCGCTGTCGCCCGGGCGACATTTAACGCGGACCACTTCTTCAACAATTATGGAAGAGACCCTGGACATAGAAATCAACACAGAAAAATTTATATCCCTGGTAAAAGATCAACCCACCATCTACGATAGAACGTTGCCACCATTAAGCCAGAAGGAGAAAACAATTTTATGGCTCAACATCTGTAAAGAATTAGTACCAGGCTGGGAAGAACGACCTCAGCTTGAGAAAACGCAAATAGGTTCGTTTGAAAATTACTTATAATTGCATGGTTTATGTCTGTTCTGTTGTCAATTTTTTTAGGTATTTTTGGCTCGGCCTAGCACCGAGGGTGTTTTTATGCTATCATGTAGGAGTCGCCTGAAAACGAACATTTAAAATGGCGGTGCTGTATGTGACGCGCTCTTTTTATAAATTTCGAATTGAGAAAATGTATAGATACTAGTCTATATGGACCGCAACAACGTAGGTACCTACAGCTGGTATCTAATTTATTGAACCGGTAAGTTATGATTTTATCACTTTTGTGACACAGGTGTCAGAGCCATCATACAGTGCCGCGTCATTAGTCGTTCGATGTACAATGCTCGAACGGAGCTAAGTGCTTTTTAGTGAGTTAATTAGTACTACGTATATTTATAAGGTTTATTTCTGAAACGAAATAAAACACCCTGTATATAACGTCCAGCTAGGGTTGCCAGGCGTTCGGATAAGTAGTAGGATAAATATTAGTATTTTTGTTTAGTTAATCTGTTTTTTTTTTATCGTCAGTGAAACAATTTATTTATCGAAAAAAAAACCAAGTCAATGGTAGGACATTGATGACGTCACTACACTCAGTCGGTAAAACAGTTATTTGCTTAACTGCTTTACTGACTGAGCTGCCTTGCATAAAACAAACAAAAATAGACCTTTAGTACTGTTTACAAGGACTATTTTGAGTTCTACTGGGTACAGGGGAATAACTTTAGTATTGATTTTGTTTCGGCTTACCTCGATGATGTTTTGATTTATTCTTTCTTTCTTACATGGTGGTGTTGATTAAGAATGGACGATGTTCGAAAGCTGACCGCTACTTTTCACTGTAGAATTTGATTATTCAAAGTAAAGTAGAACAAAATAATAATACCTATCATCTTTCTAAGTAGGTAACCCAAATTGCCCAAGTTTCCTCATAATTTTATTTATATATCTGTTACATGAGGCATAAAATCACCCTCGACTTCCCCGAAATCGGAGAGAAGGACAGAAAAGTATAATATCCGGGCATAAATCCTAACACTGGGCTATAGAATTAAGAAATTGTGAACCAAATAACAGGAAAACTGGGAAATCAAATTCGCAAGACGCGCTTGCGACCTTTATGTGGTGGTAGGGTCAGGAAATAGGAATGCCTGCTGGGGCTGCGGACTTTGTTCGAAGGAGTCACCGTGGCCCTGGAACGCAAAGGGCACTAGAAGGGACACGGATGGGTTTTAGTCAGGAAGAGTCTGAGACTCCCTCCTGCTTCAAACAAAAAAACAAGGGTCAGGAAATAGAAGAGAGTAGAATCGAAATACGCTTACCGTGGTCGGCCCGTGGTGACCCATCTTTATACATAATACAGAGTTTCCTCCGTGTTTCGGAAAAGCCGTTAGTCTCAGCCGTCACTTGAACAACTTCTTAGACGCTTAAAAATTTGACATCAGTCTTGCCACGGGGTACCTATCGTATTACCCAGTTTCTGGGTTGTGGGGATCAGAAAAGGAGTCGCTATATGTAAACCACTGGTATTCCGCTGCAGCCGGTTAGACTAGAAGCCAACCCCAATATAGGGGACAACATTGGTAAAGGCTAAGCATACTGATTTGTCAGGAAGACCGAGGACGTGTGTGACCAACCAGCAAACATTCATTCGAAAGGCTGGATGTCTTTTCTGGATCTCTCCTAAGCATTGCCACCACAACTGGTGGACTGACGAAGATGTACCAGAAGGTACATCGATCTTCGTCGCGCCTTAGGTATGTGCGCGGTGAGAGTGGGGGGTAGTGCAGGCCGATTGATCTGTCAGTCCGCCGCCAACGCGAGCGGCAGCAGGTAGTGTTTTGTTCCCCGCCTCACCTCGCCTTCCTAAGGCGCGGTACAGCGGTCCCGGTTGGGCTATACTAAACCCTGGTTCTCCCACAGATCTTCCCATTCGATCAAGCCGGGATCTCAGAGGTATAGGTACCTATAGATAGGTATAACTCGTCCAATAGTATCCAATCAACAATTTCAGGAACTGTCATGCTCCACCAGGTTACTTGAGGGTCGTACCTTCGTCTATTCTAGACAGTGTTCAGTAAAGATGTCGGAGCTCGGATCGGACTGAACGTTTCCACGAAGGCTGTGTAAGGAACTTGCCCGGTGCGCATACGCGATAGGGAGAGGTGTTCTGAACCCCGCCTCGAATAGGATAGGTTTTTAGGAGTATTAAGACACAATCAGGTTTCTGAATTGAAACTCAAAACTTGAGAAACTGTCAAACTCTGACATGGCTTTTATTTCTTCAAAACAACTTGAAACGACCAACAACTACAAATAAACCAACAATTCTCAATTTAGACACCAGGTTTTAGTTTTTTTTTTCCCTGAATTTTAATTTCAATGATCCTGTAGAGGTCACGAAATTCGTAGTTGTTTTTCGATAGAATTAGACTAGTCTCGGAAGCCTTCAAAATACTTAAATCATTTTCATTTATTTCAGGCATAGAAGTTTACAGCAGGTGGAAGAATTTGAGGAATTGCTTCAGAAGGGAATACAACTTACAGAAAGAAGAGGCAAAAGCCCAGAGACACGGTAATCCGTTCATCCAAAGGAAGCGCAAGAAATACGAATTTTACGATCAGTTACATTTTCTACTACCTACAGTGGCAGTAAAAAAATGTTCTTCAAAAAGTAATAGCTCCCAAGAATCAGTGCCAAAGGAACGAAAAATGACTTCACGAGCCGTTTCACCAGGAGTGTTTGAAGACACTCCAATGTCATCAGCATCTCAGCCAATTGCACCAGGCCAACCAGCCCCTCAGTTTACATCAGGCCAACCGACCCCTCAATTTGCACCAGGCCCACCAACCCCTCAGTTTGCACCAGGCCAACCAACCCCTCAGTTTTCACCAGGTCAAGCAGCCCAGCCAAATGTACCAAGACCAACAGTCGACGAAGACCGACATTTTCTCTTATCGGTACTACCAGCGCTTCAACGAATGTCTCGTTCCCAAAAACTGAAAGCGAAAATGAAATTTCTGCAGGCGCTTAGTGATGTTGATGCTGAAGCTCGGGAGAAGTTGCGGAGATACGTTTGTTTTCGTCCAGTATCTGACCAAGACTACAACCTACCTGAGCCAAACACGGGCGGGGTCATGCAACCAGATCATACATATTACTTAGTTCGTGAGAAAGGGATTAAGCGAGCCAGGATGGTACCTCTATCAGAAAACACAGGTCCACACCAAAAATTTGAAGCAGCTTACTACCAAGACTACGCTGTTTACGACGAGTTACCAGAAACCGCAGAGGACGCCAAATCTCATGAAAGTATAGAGATAGGGCACCCACAAGAAATCGCCGAGGACGCCAAATCCGACCAAAGTGTCGAATTCGGCAGCTTACAACAGACCGGTATCGGCAACTTGCAAGAAAATGTTAAGGTGGGAAACGTACAAGAAAACGTTGAGGTTGGAGGCTCACAGGAACCCGTTGAGGCAGGAAGCTCACAAGTTACAGTTGTGGTCGGCAACATAGAAAAAACCGTTGATGTCGGCAACGTACAAACAACCGTTGAAGTCGGAGACTCAAAAGATACCGTTGAGGACGGAGGTTCAAAAGATACCGTTGGGAACGAAGACTCAAAAGATACAGTTGAAGAAGGATGCTCAAAAGATACCGTTGAAGACGGAGGCTCAAAAGATACCGTTGAAGACGGAGTCTCAAAAGATGCCGTAGAAGACGGAGTCTCAAAAGATACCGTTGAACAAGGAGGCCCAAAAGATACCGTTGAGGACGGAGGCCCAAAAGATACCGTCGAGGACGGAGGCTCAAAAGATACCGTTGAAGACGGCAACTCACAAGTTAATATTGAGGTTGGGAACGTACAAGGTCCTGCTGAGATCGGTAACTTAGAAGACAACGTTGAGGTTTTCACCGTTCAGGAAAACGTTGAGACCGGCGGCGAACCAATGGACATTGCTGTTGTCAAAGATGAATTTATGTTACAGGCCGATGTTTAATTTGAATAACAAAAATATTCGTTATATCCTACATATTCTGTAATAATTATCTATGACATAGGAACCGGACCTTATCGGCTGACCACATAACATAACCAAGTATCATCACGACTAACAAAGATATTCGTGATTGCAGAAAATAAAACAAAAACGGTTTTCGAACAAGTCACAAGATCTAAGATCGGAAACTTGCAAGAAAAGATTCGAGAGCAACGGCGAAAAAACGGATATTGCTCTTGCCAAAGATTTTTAAAATTCTGCTGGTAGTTTTAAGTAATAATGTTTGTAATCTTTTTAAAATATACAGTAGTAAATAATGTATCATGAGGTGAGCTGTATTATCACCTCGTTCTAATTAGGTATATTAATTAAATCTATATATATAACACTAGCTTCTGCCAGCGGCTTCGCCCGCGTGGTCCCTAGGGAACATACTCCCGGGATGAAAAGTAGCCTATGTCCTTTCTCAGGCTTTAGACTATCTCTGTACCAAATTTCATTTAAATCGGTTCAGTAGTTTTGGCGTGAAAGCGCGACAGACAGACAGACAGACAGACCGACAGACAGACAGACAGTTACTTTCGCATTTATAATATAAAGTAAGGATTCTTCCGGTACTGACTGATAGACATCGCACAGCCGAAACTACTGGTCGTAGAAAGCTGAAATTTGGCATGTTGGTTCCTTGGGAAGTGTAGGAAAGCGCTAAGAGGATTTCCCGAAATTCCAACGAGAACGGGAAAAACGGGATATGCGCGTACGAAGTCGCGGGCAAATGCTAGTTTGAAATAAAAATTAAATAAAAGTTTTCGAGCAAGTCACAAAATGTAACATCGGTAACTGAGAACCCGCTAAGATCGGAAACTTGCAAGAAAAGATTGGAGAGCAACGGCGAATAAAATGGATATTTTGTTCTTGCTATTTATAACATTTTTAAGATTCTGCATGTACTTTTTAAATGTGTAATAATAATAATATGTGTATGTAGAGAGATACAATCCGCGAGGCAGTTCTGTAGCGAACTGTTGGGCAGTAGCGACCCCACGGACTTGATCTCCAGGGAGCTGTCTTATTCTTCATCTCCGACTTGCCTTTATTGGCTGGCCTGAGTGAACACTGACATTTGTGAACACTGACATATGTGTATGTAGAGAGATACAATCCGCGAGGCAGTTCTGTGGCGAATTGTTGGGCAGTACCCCACGGACTTGATCTCCAGGGAGCTGTCTTATTCTTCATCTCCGACTTGCCTTTATTGGCTGGCCTGAGTGAACACTGACATATGTGTATGTAGAGAGATACAATCCGCGAGGCAGTTCTGTGGCGAATTGTTGGGCAGTACCCCACGGACTTGATCTCCAGGGAGCTGTCTTATTCTTCATCTCCGACTTGCCTTTATTGGCTGGCCTGAGTGAACACTGACGAGGAACAGAGCTCCTACCTCATTCTTGCCTTAATTGGCCGGTCTGAGTGGAGATTCGCAAGAGCAAACAAGCTCGGGAAAAGGATGTATAAATCCAATAAGAGCTGGTAGAGACTTCCTGGATTGTCCTGATAGCCGTGGTTATACCTCTCCACTCGTTAAACACCTCAGGATATGTTGCTCTCTTGTCGTTGTCACTGAGGTGCTAGCGGCCGTTTAAGGGGCCCATTTACTGTGTGCAAGTCACCCCCCCCCCCCTGCCATTACATCCATGTTTTTCAATAATATTGGTCTTGCAGGGGCCATAGAGTATGAAGTTCTGTACCAACCGAGGATTGTCTTTGGGTATACTTTCATAGTGCATTCAGGCATAATCGGTTACTGCCCCATTTCATTAGAAATGTCTAATAGGGCCTCCTTCGCGAGTTGGCTTCGGTCCCTCGTATGTTTATCAAATGTCTGGGACCCGAGATTGTCATAGACATACAAGATCAATGTGTATACTCATATCTTTTTTAAATATATACATTATATAGTAAGTATTAAACAATCTATCATGAGGTGACCTGTATTATCACCTCGTTTTAACTATATTTTCTATGACATAGAAATAGCACCTAAGACTGTAATCACGTATCAGAATCTGCAATCATCACGACTGCCAAAGGTATAGCTGATCGCAGAAATAAAAATAAAAATAGTTTTCGACCAAATCACAAACAAACCAATGAGAATTTCATCTTACAAAAATCATTGGCGCGACGGCTAACCAATGGATTAAGTTCTTCTCAAACATTTACATATTGAAGTAGTTCTATGATTCTGCTGGTAGTTTTAAATAATATTATATGTGTATTCCTGTGTATTTCTATGTGTCACGTAAAAAATCTAATAAAAAATGTCTCATCATGAGGTGACCCGGATTTTCACTTCCTACTATCCCCTATTAACCCATCGCCTCACAAAGAGCCAAAATCGCAACTGACAAAGGATTGGTGATCGCAGAAAATGAAACAAAATCAGTTTTCGCATTATCTTCATATTAACATGAAAAACGTAACTTGTTATAAATAATATTATTTTACATTTCAGAACTGCAATGTCAAAAATATGAGCGAACATAAACATCTTGGTTACAGTACATTTAAATGAAGAGATTTACAGATTACAATAAATAGAAAAAAAACGAAATGGATGTGGGACGACTCATTCATTGAAATTATTAAAACTCATATATTCGTCAAAGAATTAGCCTAATCTATCAGTCATTTGAACATAATTTACAAAAGAAAATATCAAAATTAATATTGAATTTCCACACTTGATTACATATAGCCTGTTGTGACGGATATGCGACAAACAAATAAGAATGGCATTTATCATAAAATGACTCCTCCTGCTCTGGGCGGAGCGGAAGAGAGTGTCAGACTCTTACTGACCAAAACCCATCCGTGTTCCTGCTAGTGCCCTTTGCGTTCCAGGGCCGCGGTGACTCTTTCCAACAAATTCCGCAACCCTGGCATGCACTGGCCCTAGCGGGCCCCGTCTACTATGCTGACATCTCTTTGAGGCGCACGTGGAACGCACCATGCCGTCGACCCGGGCCTGGTTCTGATCGAACGGCGAGCCACCCAACGCTCGACGTCCGCAGTGGCCGGGTATAGCCCTGCGACTACCGACGCCCGGGCCGTCTTCTGCGGCGTAGCGACTCCACGTACCATCCGTAAATGAACGCGAGGGCTCTCATCTCCAGATCCCATGGCGGCAGTCCGGCAAGGAGGCTCGCTGCCTCGCCGGAGAGCGTGCGGTATCCCCGGGCCAGCCGGATGGCCATGACCCTCTGGGATGCGTTGAGGTATCGGGCTGGACGCCTCCTCAAAGTACGTGCCCACACCGGCGACCCGTAAAGGGCCATCGACCGTACGCCCCAGCACGTAAAGCCTCCAGCATGAGGCATTTAGACCTAGGAGAAAGGCGTGACCTAAAACTTTATCACTAAACACTCATCCTAGAAGTACAAGTTCAATTTAATTTTACCTTAACCGTGCCTATATCTAACATCTGGGGTTAACAGTGAACACACTAAGTGACTGAGTGAACTAACAAATATGTTAAGGCCCCACTGCGCGCGGTCTAGCGATAAGTTCAGCGTTTCACGTTCGCTGTAATCTATGCGGTGGCTTAGAATCCTACACACATAAAAGCAGTCAGACCGCGACGGTCAAAGTGAACTCTCGTTCTGTTGGAGTTCTATTTTTTACTAGCTGGAAGGTCACGATGTCCGATGAGATCTAACAGTTAATTAGTGAGAGACAAACGTTTCCTGTATGAATGTTTGGTTGAGAGCGACATTTGGTTTCAGTAAAAAGAGCATGTGACATGTCATCACTGCTGCAGATTACTGAACTCCAGATTTCTAGAACGTTTGCTGTTTGCGCATTGCGCATGTGTGAACGCGGAACGCAGAACTCGGCCGGAGAACGCAGGCCGCCCTGGCGGTGTGGTCGGCCCCTGAGTGAATTTTAAACAACAGCAAACTACATCGTATCAAATGTTTTGGCAAGCAACCAAGTGTGAAAACACCTATTCCGGTCAGAATATTAAAGCGAAAGAAACATTTTATACAAGCACTAACGATTTTAAATAATAATTACACCAATAAAAGTACCTAAATAATGTACAATATTCGGCCATCATGAGCGACAGCTCAAACATAACCAAATGAGCAAAAAAAAAATACATTAAGCTACCTTGCTCAAATTACTAAACTATTTATATGGTTTTCAGCGATACTGACAACTTTTCAGATTAATTCACATTTAAAATATTAAACGCCAAGGCTCGCGACAATCGCTGTTATCAAAGGTGCAAGTACCACGGAGTTCCCTTTATTTCTATACATATTCTCGTGTCATTTCGGTCCCTCGTTTAATGACCGCACCTGCGACGAATTTTGGCATTTAATAGATGAATATTTTTGTCCGATATTTCCTGATTATTATAATTAAGTTACCAGTCTATAATAACCGGTACGAGTCGTGAGCTCACTATCCATTGCTCGGTTTGACGACGACAGCTCTGACGCTTCACGTTATTGCTTCGACAGTCAGTGCTCATCGACTATAGGGAGCATGCAGAAACTATAGGTGGCAGCACAGAAATGTCACTGTCTAGTTTGTTTCAAGTATAAAATTAAAAATAACTACGCTAGATGGCATAGTCTTCTTCGCGCACGTTCCCCTAAACTGCGCGTGCAGGAACCGCAGGTGGCAGCACAGAAGCGTCAATGTCAAGTATTCTGACCCTTAAAACTTCGAATATGCGACACTAGATGGCATAGTCAACGCCGTGCACGGTCTCTATAGCGCTTGCAAGTTTCGTTCGCCCACCTTACATTGGTAAGATCACCCTGATACATTCATCTGTGCTCACGACTCGTGCCGGCTACTATACCCGTGTCCAATATTTCACTCACAGTATCGGCTTATGAAAACGTGAATTAATATGACAAGTTGTTTTTTGTAGACAAGAAATAGCCTATATATCAGATACATCAATGTAAATCGATATCACATCAGTCTAACTGATACGTTGGGCTGCGAAAAAAAGCGAAGAAGGTACACCGAACACAGACTTGATTAAAATTATTTTGGATGAATCATTGTTGAGAAATTAGCAGCAATATTATGTTCAATGTTAATTCTCTTCAACAAAGAGTCATGTTATGTAGGTTCAAAGTCGTACGCCAAAGGTTTTTTTCGAAGCCCACCCAAATTACGTCACAATATAGTTTCATGGAAATGGAAGATTACATTTGCACAGCGTTGGCATCAGTTACATTATTTAATAAAATATAGCCCATAAGCAATTATTCCAAAGGTAAAACTATTAGAATTAGTTTTCTACATACAGTCATACATTGAATGCGTTATCAAAAGCTACCTGTTATTTACCGCCATCATCTTATGAGACTCATTCTAGTGAAAGCACGAAACACATTTCTTGTTTTTGTTTCACAGCATTTATTTACAATTTCTTCAATATTTAGGATACAACAAGGAATGTAGTGTTCGTACTTCCGTTTTCAATTTACTTTGTTTTGGTCCGACTGTGGATTTTATATATAAAAATTATCTAAACCATTGGCCGTCATGGGCCACACAAAATTGGTGCCCTAAACGCAATTTATTTAGAAATTTATTTAGTAGTTACGTTTAAGTCACTAACGATTCCGTAACGCAGAAAACGACGCTTTTATAGTCGTTTCTAGTGTACAGGGAAATTACATTTTGGATGTTTTTTTTTTTTTTATTAACTAAGCTAATTTTAAGTTTTATTCAAAACATTAGCTAAAAGATAGAAGAGGCACAAAACATTACCATAAGTAATTTTTAGCCCTGGCTGGCGGCCCTGAATTCTTATGAGGTCACCACAGGAAAGTCCAATTGAGCAGTATCCAACCTTAGCAGGTTGAACTGCAAGTGGCTCATTCAGTAATAAAAACATCAACACAGATTATAATTATACATACCTATAATTTATTGTTTTGACAATTGATAACACTGATTGTAAAATTTATTTGTGTTACCACACTTCAAAAGCCACCACTTTAGTCATAAACACCAATAATAATTTAATTTTCAATCAATAAACGTGAAAAATTGACCAATATGAGCCATTTAGAAAATCGGTATACAATAGAGTACACTTTTTTATTTCAAAAATACCAAACAGTTCCTTATAATACAATCAATACTGATTTTATCTAAGCAAGAACATGAGAAAATAATGGGACATCCACTGTCGGACAACGTTCTCCAATAAACATGATTCCAATATACACACGCATATAAAACGCCCGTTATATCAACATATAACTAAATTACACTATCGTAGTTTAACTACATTCCGCTAGTTTCACAAAAATATCCATTTTGCGAGGGGTAGCACCTCTGTCGTTGGAAACGCGTATCGATTTCTTTGGGAGAGATACTCGTTAAAATGTTACATACATGCTATGAAATATACAGTTACAGACAATGAACGATGACGTTAACAGGATTAAATTAAAAAATAAATAAATTCAATAACACTCCTCGTCGAATAACAATTTGTGAACTTATTTATGTACAATTAAATACTTAGATCTACACGTAGTGTCGTAATATCATAAGGTTTATGACTGGATAACTCACTGTCGACGTCCGACTGAATCACAAGCGTTACTATAACTAAACAGACACTATCGTCTCATACGTTTGTGCCTGTGGCCCTTGCGGCATTATGTGAAGTCATTAAACTGCGCCAGAGCCGTCTTCACTCTGAAACAGAATTGTTACACTCACTACAATGAAATCTAAATGAATAACTAAAGGCGAAATTACGATAGCACGTTCGCTCGCATTCGTAACATAGGAGAGATACTACATCGAGAAGTGAGTCAGCTGCATATAAGTTCTTCGAAATGGTTGTCAAATGCATTGGATAATGTTAAAAACATGGATATTTTCCGGTCCATACCTATGTTACTCAGTAAGCTACAGAAAATGTTATGCTCTAAGGGATCAGATATTCACAGGGTGATCAGCTAGACGAGAGTTGCCGAGAATCGAGATGACTGACAGATAATTGGAGACGCCATGTTCGCCTCCACGCTGCCGCCGCCAAAAGTAGCCACGGCGCTTATATCTAATTCGAGTCGGCCCGAATGCGAGAGAGCTCGCTCGCTTACTGACGTCAATGACCCTCCAGCACCAAGCTACTACCCTAGGCAACGTCTCAGTAAGTCATTTTTGTACGCCATAAAAAGTCGTAGGAAAGCAGCCACCGTATGGTAACTGGTCAATGCTGGCTTTTGAAATTTATAAATACCGAAAGCACGCAAATATCATTGTTGCGAGCGAGGTCTGCCAGCCGCGCTTGCCGAGCGTGGGCCTGCAAGTGTGGCGGTGCTACTCACTTGTCGTGCAGATGAGCGGCGTCGTGCCTTGCGCGCAGCAGCTTGAGCGCGCGCAGCACGCCGAGGTCTGCCAGCCGCGCTTGCCGAGCGTGGGCCTGCAAGTGTGGCGGTGCTACTCACTTGTCGTGCAGATGAGCGGCGTCGTGCCTTGCGCGCAGCAGCTTGAGCGCGCGCAGCACGCCGAGGTCTGCCAGCCGCGCTTGCCGAGCGTGGGCCTGCAAGTGTGGCGGTGCTACTCACTTGTCGTGCAGATGAGCGGCGTCGTGCCTTGCGCGCAGCAGCTTGAGCGCGCGCAGCACGCCGAGGTCTGCCAGCCGCGCTTGCCGAGCGTGGGCCTGCAAGTGTGGCGGTGCTACTCACTTGTCGTGCAGATGAGCGGCGTCGTGCCTTGCGCGCAGCAGCTTGAGCGCGCGCAGCACGCCGAGGTCTGCCAGCCGCGCTTGCCGAGCGTGGGCCTGCAAGTGTGGCGGTGCTACTCACTTGTCGTGCAGATGAGCGGCGTCGTGCCTTGCGCGCAGCAGCTTGAGCGCGCGCAGCACGCCGAGGTCTGCCAGCCGCGCTTGCCGAGCGTGGGCCTGCAAGTGTGGCGGTGCTACTCACTTGTCGTGCAGATGAGCGGCGTCGTGCCTTGCGCGCAGCAGCTTGAGCGCGCGCAGCACGCCGAGGTCTGCCAGCCGCGCTTGCCGAGCGTGGGCCTGCAAGTGTGGCGGTGCTACTCACTTGTCGTGCAGATGAGCGGCGTCGTGCCTTGCGCGCAGCAGCTTGAGCGCGCGCAGCACGCCGAGGTCTGCCAGCCGCGCTTGCCGAGCGGCGGCGCCCGCTTCGCCGCGCCACACCAGGTTCCCCGCCACGAATAGCGCCGCTTCCTGCAGCTTGCTCTCCGGATGGGCCTGCAAATGTTGACGAAAACATCGTCAATCCGTGCTCTTTTTGCTCGACGACAAGCTAAAATGCTTTACACGTTCAAAGACTGTACTTTGAAGTGTAAGTGCCATCATTATTCCGTTGTGAAAAAGGTAAAACACTATTTGTCCTTTACTGATCCGCCTCCCTCTCTCAAACTGAAATAATGATGCTTTAAAACGTCATGGCACGTTTCCAGAAAAAAATAGGTTTGTCACACTACTGAAATTACTTGACGAAAAAGTTTTGTGCGTAAAGGGACTGCAAATTCTCTTTGCATTTCGTTTAGAAATCACGACTCATATTTTTCTATATGATCTGTCATAGCCTCTGAACACATCGAAGCGCACATTCGACTTGCGTAAGTACACAGCAGTGCACAACCAGATCTTGTCCTATGGTTTTATATTATTGTACAATCACAGACAAAAAGCAACACACACTCGCTCGGCGCTCCATACACTTTTCTATATAGCTGTCTGCGTAATTTATTTCTTTTCGTTTGGGCTTATGCACATCGATGTTGCATTGAAATTTTTGAACTATGTGCCAATCAATAACAAATTTAAGATCGATTTTTTCTTGGCAAGTATCAATAGACACGGTTTACTCATCCACACACTCGGTCACTCGGTTTACATTAGCACATACCTTCCGTCGTCTTTTGCATCGCCCATTGAATCGCTCTTGTCACGTACTCGGTCGATGTTTGCCCCCAGGACCGTTTGGATGCTTGGACCTAGGGCCAACATCCCAATATGATCTACGACATTTTTGTAAAAATGAACATTGAGTCATTTCAACAGAAACGTCACGTCATTTACGATTATTAGAGTTTATGATTGCAGGGTGTAAGGGACTTTGTTAAAATCGGAAGTGTCTCAAGTGTTCGTGGACTTTTACTATGATAAAATCATTTATACAGTCTTCCATAAGATGTTTGTTCACAACTCCAATTTATTGTTTATTTTTCTGTATCGATCAAATTCAATTTAGTGTCCTTAATATCGATTTCATTGCGTTTTCAAATACTGCGGGGCAGAGGTGCTAGCTAATAAAAAACCCTTATCACAATCACACTTCGCACATTCAAGCAGTACTTAACTAATTTCTATTAAAAAGTCATTCACTCCACCCAGTACTATGAATTCACTGCAACACATGTTTGTTATCCAATCTAGGAGAAAAATCTAAAGGAAAAAGAAATAAAGCAGTGCACATTTACGTACAGTCGCGGTCAGAAATGTTTGCCACCTTAAGGTTCATAAATGCCTGCACACATCTCTGTCACAAGTTCGATATGTGATTTAACTAGGTATAAAGTATAGACTTTGCAATACCAAGAATT
Source organism: Lacanobia wlatinum (assembly GCA_947578705.1). NCBI lineage: Eukaryota > Metazoa > Arthropoda > Insecta > Lepidoptera > Noctuidae > Lacanobia > Lacanobia wlatinum. The sequence goes on along the minus strand of OX388039.1, from coordinate 8,261,249 downwards.
TGCATAATAACTTAAATGAAGATCGGTCGCTCAAGGAGGTGACTTGTTAGATAGGATAGTTACATAAAAGAAAACGAAAAAATATTTTATGGCATTATATTATAATTAACTAGCATAGAGATGAGACAAAAAAGAATACAGACATTCGGACAAAGCATAGGCCTAATGTCGAACTTCTTAATTATAGAAAGAATGATTATTTTTTTAAACTATTAAATAGTGTAGCCTCCATCAGCAGCTATGGCAACATAGATGCGACAAGGCGTTCACATAAGTCAGACCTCTTGATATCATCCCATACCCGCACACAATATGATCTAAGAGCTTGAGGGTTTCTTTCATTCTAACAGTCAGGGACTGTCAGAGTGAACGTTGACCCTTGAAAAATTAATGGTAGGATGCCGCAAGAATGAGATATGCAGAGCTTTTGCAGACATCCTACCAATTTGATATCTTGAGCAAAGACGGGCAAGTGTCTTGACCGAAGATGTGTTTTCATGTAAAAATGAATTATTGTTTTTCACAGTAACTTTTTCATAAAACTCGCCTTAATGCTTCATCACCTACAACTTTCCCTGCACTATCATAAACTATTTTTTAATAACTACAGAAAATATGATATCAAATTATGCATATGTAAATGATAAAATAGCTTGTGAGGTATGATTACTTTGCAACAGCAGAAAGACCTAACTAAAACATTATTCAGAATCGCCACTAACAAAGTATCTATACATATAATAAAATCGTAGACTAACCGTGTCTGTACATTGAATATTTTTGCATGAAAATTACACAGAAAACTCAGGAAAAGGTACAAAACACAAAAATACAATTTTTGAAATTTTTGTCTGTTTGTCTGTGCGTTTGTGGGAGCATCACGCATAAACCACAGATTGGATTGCAAATCTAAGTACTTAAAAATATTAAGTGATAACCCGAGTAACATTTAGCGTTTATTTCATCAAAATCGACTCACAAAATCGAAAGATATTGAATTTTTAAGTTTAGGAAGAAACTTCCTAATGTATTCTGATGAGTCAGAGCGCCATCTATTGAGAAAAAATAAAATGCACGAAAGAATTCAAAATTGTTGAGTTATTTGTGAAACTTTTAATACGTGGCAAAATAAAAGTGATCATTTTTATAGCTTTTCGTTATTTATCGTTACAATCGATCCTCAAAATCAAAATATATTGAATTTTTAGTTTAGTAAGAAACTTCCTACTGTATTCTGATCAGTCAGAGCGCCATCTATTGGAACCAAAAATGCGTGAAAGCATGAATGTTACACAAAAATATATTGATTGAGTTATTTGTGAAACGTTTAATACATAGACGTAGCAAAATAAAAGTAAACATTTTAATACCTTATCGTTATTTATCGTTACACACGGGCTTTAACGTCTTCTGCTGCCAAATATTACGGGAACGATCGATTTTGCGGGGGCTACTCTCTAAGTCCGAAGTCCGCAGTTTCGGGCTTAGTTGCGGAGGTATTCTACTCCGTATCACATAAAGACTTACGATTAATCCCGAACCCGAACTAAGAATGAATGACCAAGGTTGCTAACGGAACCCTATTTATTAATAAGCCACCGCTGTCAGTTTATTCGTTTTATTTCTGTCTCGCTAATATAAAAATGTCTTCAGAAAAAGGTCGAATCTTTCACAATATAGCAAAATTCTCAAAGTCGGGTTTGTTCGATCACTTTTCTAACTAACTCGAGAACGGCTCGACCGATTTTCATAGTTTTTGTGTTTCAGACGAAGACTAATTTCTTCGTCCGGAATAGCATGATAAGAATTAAAATACAAAAAAAATGAGTATGTAGGTAGGGTAGGTAGGCAGGTAGGTAGGGTAGCTATGGTAGGTAGTAATTACTAAGGTAAATCTCAGAAAATGCAAAAAACTCACCCCCCTCCACTTCCCAACCTCAGATCGCCCGTAAATTATTTTTGCTTTAATATTTGTTATATTCTCTTCCTTTTCCAATGGGTTTCATTCTACTATTATTTTTTTTTACTTTTTACCATTTTTAAAGGCCAGCCCTGGTCAAGTAGAACAGTGTTTTGCGATAGTATCTTGTTTTCACAAATTTTGTTTGGCATTAGGGAGTACTCATACCTTTTCAGCTCCATTCAGCTTATGCCCATAGAAAACAACGATTTTGTATGGAGATGCGTCCGCATCTATTCAGCTTTCCGTGTCTTTTCAGCTTTCGCGGCAAACAAGTATAAAATGAGGACAAATGTGTTTTTATCATGCGAGTGCTATGTATGGAGTTCAGCGCTGTTCCGCCGCTTTCAGCGTCGTACGCGGCCTTACGCAGCGGAACAGCGCGGGACACGGATGGTTCTCGACTCCTTGTGTGACTGACACTGGCATGGCCACCATCAGGGATTTTAATGTTGATAATAAAAAAAATGTTGCTAATTAGTCGCCAAATACCAGAATTAACGATCACTGGTTCAAAAGTTATAAGGGTTTATATAGGGATCGGCCACCTGATCTGGGGTGCGCTTACTCAGCTTGGTCTATTTGAATTTCAAAAGCTAGGGCACCTAGCGAAGATCTGTTTTCTCTCCTCTCTGTACTTGTGCAAAGGGGCATCAAAATCAAACCTGGCAGTATTGAGAAACACACAAATTCATACAACGCCCTGCGAGAAGTTATCGAAGGACTCTAGCCTAGCCTAGCCTTTCCCAAATATGTTGGGGATCCCCCAACACTTTACAAGGAATGTCGACCTGTCTGACCACCAAAACCCACCAACTGGGTTTCTTGGCACGCCTGGTGTCAGAAACCCAACGTCTCAGAAGCCAGGCATAAGCGGAGCTGTGTCCTTGTGGGAAATCATATGTAACCCACATAGGTCCGGATCAACCTTGAACCTAATGCGTTAAAAATAAAGATGAAAATGCAATTTGACAGATTGTTGTGTGATTAATATTATGATTCTGCTAAAGTGGCCTTTTTAGACCCGCTGTCATCACACAAATCCTGCATCGCTCTATGAAATTTCTTCGTGAGATTGTATCGGAGAGTTGCTTACAGGAAACAACACCCAAGGTCCAAGCATCCTCCCTTTCCACGGGACAGTACACCCTGTTCCGCGTACATCTATAACGCCTAGGAAAACTTAAGCAAGTCATTGAAAAGTAACCCTGTATACACATTGCGAGAAAAACTACAGATGCAACAAATGGATGCATAACCTTTTCAGTCCTCGACTGTACATAGCAGGTTAAAAAGCCAAGCAAATAATAAAAAAATATGTGTTCTTACCAGGTAGTCAACCAGTTTTCTGAGCACGTCTTCGTTGGCCATGATGAGATCCTTCGCCTTCTCGCCGTCGCCGATGTTCCCGAGGATGCACAGCGCTTGTTCCTTCACCTCGGCCGGGTACGATCCTTCTAGCACTACTATCACAGCCTGGTGACAAGAGGAAACATTTTATTGAATAGCACTCTGCAGATTACTTTGTAGGCTTGATAAGGAGGGAAGCGGAAATTATATTTTTTCCTACTCGTCCGCTGTTATTTTCTGATTTATTAAGTTGCGGGTTCCAAGACAGTTGAATCCTTTCTGCAGGACTCGTTGAGCTTCATTGACTTGTCATTTTTCTGGTGGTCGTTGTTTGGGAATGTGTGGCGGGCTTATCCAAAAAAACCAGCGGTACGGACTGATGCAGCAACATTTGGTTCATTCACTTTTCAGTGCGATTCTCGCATGCAGGAGGAAACTTGCCATATAACTAAACGACAAGAAATACAGACTACGCCATTAGCCGTTACTTAATCCAATGCTGTATCCTGTCCCGCAAAAAGTTAGTCATTGGCCAAGTCTGCTCTGTCCTATATAAAGTTGCCATTCCACTGTATAATAGTACCGTACAAATGCGGTCATCTTGTAGTAACGTATGTAGCGACAATCGCGGGCGACGTCAGTACTAAACTCGGTCTGACACGACTGACTCGGTCGGACTGACGGTTAAGGTCTAAATTTGAAGGCAGATCTTTAGTACCTAATATACCAATAATCGCGTTTACAACGCGAAAACCAGTTTGTTAGTTTATTACGCTTTCACGCGCAAATCGCTGAACCAATTTTGGTGAACTTTGGTACAGTGATCGACGGAACTCTGAACACGGTAATAGGTGAAAATTTACAGTAAGGCGAGCGAGCAATAACTAGCTCAGAAATAATCCAGCAGATTATTTGCCATACCTGCATAACTTGCGAGGAGTACTCGCTCATGATGGCGTCTATGTGGTGCCTGGTGGACAGCAGGTTGCGCAGTAAGCCCAACGTCTTCATGATGACGCGCGTGTCGCTGTCGCCGAGCAACCGGAACATCTGCTCCGTGCCCAAGCAGCTTAGGATGCGCTGCTTCACTTTTTGTTCAGCCTGCAATGTTTTAATCACTAGAAAATAATTGAAATAATTACACAGAAACTAGCTGAATCGGCAAACGTTGTTTTGCCATATATAAAAAAAAAATAGCCTACAACCTATTCTGAGACCTACTGAGTATATACAAAAAAAAAAACATAAAAATCGGTCAAGCCGTTTCGGAAGAGTTCGATAACAAACACCGTGCCACGAGATTTTTATTGTATTAGATATACGAAACCAAGATGTTTTATGACCGCGGTCACCTCGTTTCCCCAGAGGGAAACGCGGTCACAAAAACAGAAGATAATATTTCTAAGAACTCTGGTGTCAAGAATGGTAAGAATGTCTCTTTAAGGAAAAACTATTTTTGCGGGAGATCATGATCCCACTTAATCAAGTACAAAATTCTTTTAAACAGCTAATAATAATTTTAAATCTTACCTGAAAAGCCATATTCATAAGCGCCCAAATCCCGTTCAATCTCAACGCAGCTTCGGGCCTCTTCGTCAAATTACATAACATCTCTACAGCACCTACGAAAAAAGAAACAAATTAATTTCCTAGATCATAAACATGGATCATAAACATGCTTTCAGTGTTAGATATCCTATTTATCGAGGAAGGCTATATATCATCACGCTAAGACAAATAGGAGCGGAGCAGTAATGAAAATTGTGACGCAGACGAAGTTGCGCGGGTCAACTAGTTGGTTTATAAAGTGTGGCACAAACCTTGGTCCAACATTGGTTCTTTCGCTGGCGAGAACTCGAGGAGTAAATTGCAGAGTGTGGACGAGCCCACTGTCAGCAGTTCTGTTCCGGGAGAGTCGCGCAGTAGCTGCATGAGAGGCTTCCATACGGCATGGTCCTGTAATAAACACTACAATTTATTTTTTGTGCTGTTCGATTCTTCGTCAGATTTGAACCTTATTCCCGTGTCTTAAGTCACAAATCTCAGTTACGAAGAAAAAATTTTGAAATATTTACCTGGAATGTCGTTCGTAACTGTTGCACCGATCTTGAGAGTGAGTGTAAACATCTTACAGCTGCTAAACTTACCTGAAAAAGAATAACTTATAAGAGCACAGCTTTATTCAACAGATTTTAAGAAACTAAAGCATCAAATGCGTTAGCCACAAGTTAATTATTTTTCACCTACTTTAAAAAAAAGTTTTTCTATTTTGGAGACGATTTGTCGCAGGAAATTAATTGAATTCCAAGACAGGAACACAAAAATGTTGCAACATTTTTTGTCTTGTCACTACTGCAATTTATATTCGCCACATCCATGAAAGTTCCACCTTTTAAAAACTAAAATTCTCACCGAAGCCTCAGAGTTATTCATTCCATTGACAACATGCACCATCAAGCCGTGCGTCTCTATGATCCTCTTCCGGATATCCTCGTCGTTGGCGCCCAGCGACGCGAAACATTTGAAGGCGCCCTGCTTGGCGGCCGGCGACTGGCAGTTGACGATCTCTGCTAGTGACGTCATCAGGTGGTTTGAAATCGCTGCTAGCCTTTGCAGTGATGTGTCTACCTAGAAATGTAGGAAATAGTGGCTTTTAGGAGTAGAATCCTGTGCCGGAGTCTGCGTTTCCTGATAGCTATGATAAGGAACGTGCACTGCGTTGGCAATGCCATCTAGTGTTGCATATTCGAAACTTTGTGGTTAAAAATACTTGAAATTGACGCTACTGTGCTGCCACCTGCCACCTATAGTTCCTGCATGTTCCGTTTAGGGGAACGTGCACGAAGTAGACTGCGCCATCTTGCGTTGCAATTTCGAAACTTATAGGTAGTAAAATATACCTGACAATGACACTTCTGTGCTGCCACCTGTAGTTCCAGCACGTTCCCTATAGGGAACTTTAAGTCAAGATTGAGTAGGTAACTTCTAGACAAGCGTGGTCCATCGATCACATAATCGCTTATTAGGTGAGATAGTGGTCAAACGCCAGCCCACGAACAATAAAAAAATATGTAAAATAGTCTTTTGCAGCTTTTGCGTAGGCGCATTGCGATATTTTTTTCCTGTTAATCTATCAGTCTGTTTGCTAATTCAAAGTTTACATGGCAAGTGCCAGTAGATAATTGAATTCGTTATTTGCTTTAGCAATTAGCTGGAATGAGGTTCAATTAGTCAACAGATGACGGCACGATCTCTCTCGTAAGAATGTTTAAAAAGACTTTTGCGATAATGTTTAGAAGACTACTTGGACAGAATTAAAAATTATGTAGTAAAAAGCAATAAATGATAATTATTTTGTAAGGAGGTTGTAAATAACACTATTACACGGGGACCGTTCAAATATTACGTAAGTAGAATTTTAGCCATTTTTAAATTTAAAATTAATTTGAAAAATAAGCATAGTCATTTACTATGCTTATTTTTCAAATTGAACAGCGCCACGTCAATCTTTTATATTCGTTTTAAACTAGATAAGGCCGTCGAAACACCGAAACAACTCAGAAATCAAAGTCTCTTGAAGTTCATACAATTGCGTCGTATCTTCGTCAATTTTGGTTTACGTAACAAAAGAAAAAAACAGGTCGAATATTTTTTGATAATCTAACTGACGGACTAATTAGATTTTTTCAGTTGACAAGCCTATAGCCTCGGTAGTAGGCAATGTATGGTTGCCCATCCACAGACCAATCTCGGCAAGCGTTGCTAAACCTTGCCGGAGCCTGTGTTTCCTGATAGCTACAACCTGGGAGTCTTCAAATCAAGAGTGAATAGGTTACTTCTAGACAAGCGTGCTCCATCTTGGACCACATCATCGCTTACCATCAGGTGAGATAGTGGTCAAACGCGTGCCTACCAATAGTAAAAAAAAAGATCGACGATTTATGATAAACTAGCGGACGTCCCGCGGTTTCACCCGCGTAGTGCCCGTGCCCGTGGGAGTACGGGGATAAAATATAGCCTATGTTACTCGCTGATAATGTAACTATCCATTGCTGAGAGAATTTTTCAAATCGGTCCAGTAGTTTTTAAGTTTATTCGTTACATACAAAAATACAAATCTTTCCTCTTTATGATATTAGTATAAAAGTATAGATAAAGAATACAGTAAGGGTGTAGTCTAGTTGTATTCATGAATAATGGTGTTCCCTTACGTGAGGCAACTGTCGCATACCTCTGCTAAGTAAGCTAAGGTCTCGGCGGCGGACGCGCGGATGTCCTCCGGCATGTCCTTGGTGCACAGGCGCGCCAAGCAAGGGAGGGCGCCGAACACCACTCTGCAATACAAACATACAACATTTTTAAAATAGGAAAGGGCCAATTATAGTTTTAAAGTAACGTTCGAACTAGTACCGCAGTCGCAGTTTCTTTACATTTTCACACTGTTTGTCGCTAAGACGATATTGCGATTAGAATTTGAACGCTTTTTAAGTTTTAGGCGTCGTCCTAATTGGCTAACTGTCGTACGAGTTAACGATGCGATTTCGTCGCGCGATGAGTACGATTCCTGAGATCGCGCGATGATTTGCAAGCTTCAATAAGGACACTTTAAAAATATGTGTGTTCCTAATCTCGTCGTACGACGAAATCGCATCGTTAACTCGCACTTGGCCTGCTTGTGACATACATATTTAGGTGGGTAAGTGAAAATCAGCGCCGTGCTTCGGGTCCAGACATGACACAGTGGCCACGACGTGCATCTGCCGACTATTTTAGCGGCATGCTCTAATTCGTAACGGAACAAAGAAAAGTACTATTTTTATGTTGATTTGTATACTAAAATTCCCTAACATTAGTATTAGAAGAACTTATGTAAATTATGTTAGTAAAGACAAGGTATCGAGATTAACATTTAACTGGTACAAGAAGACAGAAAAAAGAACCTTAAAGCAATAAGATATATGTTATTTAGTAACGTGTTTCAAATTTGTCGTAGGCCAGAAAGACGGACATAAAATCTAATTTTTAATAATAAGTTACTTTGTTGCAAGCAGGTTGGTTGGTTGAGCAGGTTTGCATGAGTGTCAAGATAACGTTATTTAAGGCATATTGCCAATCTTTTTACACCTGCAGCCTGTGGACTAGATACACACAGAAAGCGTACAATGCCCTGCGCGTACAGTACAACAACGCATTTAGGATACTGTTGTCGCTGCCACGTTTTTGCAGCGCTTCAGGTATGTTTGCGGCAGCGCATACAGACGATTTCTTTGCGATCATGCGCAAAAGATCGGCATTCCTGTTGCGTCGTGTGCGTGGCAGCGGTAAATGATAAATGATATTTATTTTGCAAATAGGTTACAAGTAACTCTTTTACACGTCATTTTTTTTGACATATTTATCTAGATGAGGCCGGATGTTTCCTAGCTGACTACCCTGAGAAGAAACACCGAAACAAACTCAGAGGTCACAGTCTCTTTTAAAGTCCATACAATTGCCAATAACATATGAAAAACATGTAGGTTAAGGTCTGAGGTGGCCTTTTGAGGAAAGCACCACGCAGGTTTGAGTGGGCTTGTCCAGACAGGTAACGGTCTCTTATGCGTTGGTGCCAGCAAAACTGAGGGACACCTGATGGGACACCTGTGTGGGAGACACTTGTTCATATCGGATGCTCCCAGAAAATTTTATTATTAGGGTTAGTACATAGTTGTTAACATACTAACATAGTTTATAAGTCAATACTAACAATTGTATGGGTATTTTGCCTGAAATAAAGGTTTATTATTATTACTAGTGGACGTCACGCTGTTTCACCCGCGTAGTTCCCGTTCCCGTGGGAGTACGGGGATAATATATAGCCTATGTTACTCCCTGATAATGTAGCTATCCAATGCTAAAAGAATTTTTCAAATCGGTCCAGTAGTTTCGGAGCCTATTCAATTCAAACAAACAAACAAATCTTTCCTCTCTTTATAATATTAGTGTAGATTACTGTTGAGGTAATATTTGAAAATTGTAGTCTCATGTTTGTTTCATTTTCAATTAACTATTACTATACAGGTTGAATTTTTAAAGTGTGCCTTCATGACCAAATCCGAAACTATGAGGAATATCGAAAAACACTGAAAGGAGTCTCGAGACCGATTTTGCTCTTTCCTTTAGTTTGCCATGTATTATTTACTTCCCAAAATTGGATCGTTATTAGCTACACTTTCGGATGGTGTAATAACACAGATGTTTTTTTTTTTCAAAATCAACCCGTTCTATTCCTGGGTTCAAAAATGCAGTTATGTTTTCATCAAAATCGGGCTCGAGACACCTTTCAGTGTTTTTCGATATTCCTCATAGTTTCGGATTTGGCCATGAAGGCCCACTTGAAAAATTCACCCTGTATGCACTTAAATTAAAAACTCCTAAGTAACTAAAGATGAACTTAAATATGGCGTCGAAAAACTCCTCCGCATCGCTGGCAGCTGATTATGTGCTCAAAAGGCTGGCAGCATTGCCACGTTGTATGGCAGTGCTTATCCAGCCCTTGGGTCACGCGAAGTGTCAACTAAACGTCTTTGAAAATTTGATTACCTCTCCTCTATAATAAATTACTAAGTAGCAAGTAATAAAATAATACACCTTCTCTGGGCAATGTGTGAAATGCATATTTGTTTTGGTATTTAATAGATAACCTAGCATTTGACCTACTCGTATCCAACGTATGCACTATTCTGAACCTAAACAAATAACGATATTGACATAATACAGGCACGACTGTATGCCCTTTCTACTAAGTAACTCTGCACTGGAAATGCTTAGTTTAATACTGATCAGCAGATAATATTAATAATACAAGCTAATTTTCTGTGGAGAATTTGAAGTTAGAATCTCCTTATTAGTAATTAAACCAAACTAATCTTGAAAATAAATATGAACTTTATATTCGTGTAAATTATATTATGAAATCTCTCAAGTCGTAGTACAAACTTAACTTTACGTGTTGGTTTTACAGTTATTTTTCCAAAACGTGGCATAGCGGACTGGTACGCGACTTCGTATTTCTACTTTCTTCTTGATGGTTGGCCTTTGTCTAGCAGTGGGCCAGTAGTGAGCTATGAGCATTCAGTCCATCCAGGCAAGATAGAACGACAGTTCAGTTAAAGCTCACTCCAATTAAATTTTCAAGTTAAGATGTTTGCGGAATAGCATCACAATATGGTTTACTTACATCGCGGCACCCATCGCCACCGACAGCGGCTTGTCGCGACTTACGAGCGTAAACAACAACTCCGGTATTGTTCTGTCATCGTGCCTGTACAGCAGAGCATCATAGTGTAATACACTCACCTCGCGTCGTCGGCAGGAAGCGCTTCCGCGCGGTGCAAGAATGTGATACAGTGCGCGGCGCCCATCACCACTGGCAGCGACTTGTCGCGGCTCACGAAGGCAGACAACAGCTCCGGGAGTGTTCTGTCATCATGCCTACACAGAAGAGCACCACAGTGTAATACACTCACCTCGCGTCGTCGGCAGGTAGCGCTCCCGCGCGGTGCAAGAATGTGAGACAGCGCGCGGCGCCCATCGCCACCGGGAGCGGCTTGTCGCGGCTTACGAGCGTAGATAATAGCTCCGGGATCGTTTTGTCATCGTGCCTGAACAGAAGAAACGTAGTTGTAGTTTAAATGGTATTTCAGAGCGGCAGAGTACATAAAGCACGTAAGCTATGCACGCTAATACGGGCCATCGTGCAATGATGGCCCGTATTAGCGTGCATAGCAATACATCGCGAGAAATATAATAGACTGTCCGAAGAAAGATAGAATCTCGCGCTTTTTCTCGGTTTTATAAAGGTACTACCCCAAATTGACGCTTGAAAATAATGACGACTCGTGGGAACTGTTCCAATTTTATGAAAATGTTTCCCTAACTTAAAGACTTATTACGGTATGCTTTAATACCCATAAGAAATGTCCTGTTATCATCCTACATATTAAAACTGAATCATCACATAATTTATTTGATGCATTAATCTATCTGCCAATCGCTATTCAAATCACTTCCTTTTCTTGGCAACTAACAATGAACTTTGCCAAAGTCAAATGAAAGACAAAATAAGAATGCAGAAAATATCTAACAATACAAATAGAGAGCCTAGGACCTCAAAAATGCGAATGCATGATGCGAATGGATGGCGGAGAACCGGGTGCAACTTGGGAGATGTCCTATATCCAGCAATAGATTGCTATTAGGCGAATTGATTGAATGCTCATTCGTATTTTTTTTTTTTGTTGCACATGCAGGGAAAATCTTTTTTTAAGCATATTGCGCCCACGGAGGAGTATGAGATTTGGGATACCTTTGTTAAGTTTATACGTGGTGTAACTGAAATAGACAAAAAGAAAAATCGACTGCTTCATACATTTATTATGGTTGCATCACTCGAACAAATGTACTGAAGAGCTGATGTTTTTTTCTTTGATTTCAGGGTTGGGCCCATAGTGAAAGTTCTGTCACACCTTGTATAGAGTTGGTGTGCAGAAAGCTTGTTTTTTTTTAATGAAGGACAGTCGTGCAGTTATCTTTACTATTATTTTATAATCACTTTTACTTTACACCCTCTCAGCAAGCGATTAGTTACATGTTAGATTAAACATGCCATTAGATTAATATAAGAGAAGAAACTTATATTTTCCTGTTGACCTGCTTGGTGTTAAGAAAGATCCTTTTGTAATACATCTCTGAAAGTCTACACTTAGAGACTACGCTAGAGAAAATTAAAACAAAAAATTCATAAAGAATCAGAGCATGGTTTAGTCCTTGTTTTTTATGTGGGCAAACCTCATGTATACCCTGCATCTGCGAAGAACGGAGAGTTATATCGGACTCCTGCCTATCAGACCCCACGTTTCTTACCGCTACCATGGGTCGGGAGCCCAGGTTATATAAAAACCCGCTAGGACCAGAACCTGCCAGGGTTACGAAATTTGTTCGAAAGAGTCACCGCGGCCCTGGGGGGCTACTCTCTAACGAAATCCGTAGTATCGGGCTTAGTTGCGGGCGGGCATTTTCTACTTCGTATCACCTAACCACTGAGAACTAATGATAACACGATTTGACAGTTACTGTGAAATCGTGTTGTCATTCATTCTCAGTTCGGATTCGGGACTAATCGTAAGTCTGTAGGTGATACGGAGTAGAATACGCCCGCCCGCAACTAAGCCCGAAACTACGGATTTCGTTAGAGAGTAGTCCCCCTGGAACGCAAAGGGCATTAGGAGGAACACGGATGGGTTCAGTAAGAGTCTGACACTCCCTTTCGCTCCGCCCAGAGCGGAAAGTCATTTGACAGTGCCTTTTGTCTGTGAGTTAATTATGGAACCGTCACATGACACATATCTAGACATGCTAAACATGTCTAGATATGTGTCATGTGACCTTTGCGACAAAGACCAAAGGTCTCACTGTGTCACCTGGAACATCTGTCTTTATCAGAGCGAAACGTGTCGAGACTGTCTTTGTACGGAGTCATGTCGAGCGAAGTCACCTTTGGCTTATAGCTTATAGGGAATCAGTGAATCACTATTTTAAGTCTTGCAATTGCATAATGCTAACGCTTTTAGGATGCTGATGCGGCTGCCGCGGCACTGTAGCGCATCGGGCATGTTTGCGGATGCGTGTGTTGATGGCTTTCATGCCATCCTCCGAAAGAGAGCCGCATCCCTGCTAAGTCGTGTCCGCGGGAGTAGCAACAGCATTCTGAGCGTTGTGGCTGGCCGAGCTGACTGCCCAATACTATGGCATTGTGTGCAGTTACATGTCAGGTCTGGATTTTAATTTGTTTTTATATCATATGTGTTTTTGTTATTATTTTATTTTATGTATGTAATGTGTGTCCTAATATGATCCTTTGTTGGTCGAAATAAACGTTAATTTAATAATACAAAGGGGCAACAAAGACTGTTTCTTTAAATACAAGAAACATAATTCTTTTGGAATCGGAGTTATTCAAACACTAGCTTTCCTCGTGACCTATGCTTCAAGAACTGATTTTAAAAAAACCGCCAACGTGTCGTCATCATCATGTATACTCATTTAAATACATATTATGCTAAACTAATAAAAAAATAATCAAAATCAAAAACGATTTAGGTATTTCTCCATAGAACTTACTCTTTGGAACGTGCAACCGCCGCGTTGGAGATAGGGTCAGTGAGTGTGTTGCTGCAGAAAACTTGCTGCTCTTGTCGCTAGCGCGGCAGAACTAGCTTTATCTATTTGATGATGGCAGAACTTGACACTAAAAAGTGCGTGTAACTGGTCTTTCAATACTAATTAATATTATAAAGAGGTAAAGTTTGTGATGTTGTGAGTTTGTGAAGTTGTAAGGGGTAATCTCTGGATCTACTGAACCGATTTTGAAAATTCTTTTACCAATAGAAAGCCACGTTATTTGTGAGTGTCATATTTTAACCCGAAAAATACCGCCTAACTAAGTGGGCACGGGTCAGTTCGTTCAAGCAAACAAACAAAGTCTTCAGCTTTATATATTAGTATAGATAGTTGTTGAATTTGTTTCTTCGAATTGAATAGGCTCCGATACTACTGGACCGATTTGAAAAAATCTTTCACCATTAGAATCCTACATTAATGGGTTGTGGAGGTCCGGAGGCAGTCGCTCTACGTAAAATACTGGTATTCAGCTGAATCCGGTTTGACTGGACGCCGACCCCAAGGGAGCTTTCAAATACTACGTAACGCAATTTTTTGAGAATTTTGACCCCCCTCCCCCCTAGTAAAACGTTACATAACCGCCAAGTGACCATTTTAACTAAAAGTCACAATTATGTGGCGTAAAGTACCGGAAAGTCGCTAAAATACCTTTGTTATTGTTAAAACGCGTTCCGGGACGCGTAGTTCAAACAACCCCCTTCCGCCCCTGTAACGCGTCGTAATCCCTCCCCCCAAATTCGTTACGTAGTACTTGAACGCTCCCCAATTTGTAGGGAAAAGGCTAGGCAGGTGATGTCGATTAGAATACTACATTATCCCTGATAAAATAGGCTACATTATATTTAAAAAAAAAATAGAGATCCTTAAGAAAATTGCAATAATGTAACCTAAAGTAGCAAAATTTTGCCTATAAAATTCATCATTTGGCGTGCGCTGAGAAAAGTATTGATGATACATAAAAATAATGTACTAATTGAAGTACTCATTATCTACACTTCTACACTAATATTATAAAGAGGAAAGATTTGTTTGTTTGTTTGAAATGAATAGGCTCCGAAACTACTGGACCGATTTGAAAAATTCTTCCAGCAATGGATAGCTACATTATAAGGGAGTAACAGAGGCTATATTTTATCTCCGTACTCCCACGGGAACGGGAACTACGCGGGTGAAACCGCGTGACGTCCACTAGTTACCTATAAAAAAGTCCACGAGTTTCAATCAAAACCCGGGTGGAATGGAATAGTGGTGATTTTGGTATGATGATTTTAATCCTTATCCATTTAAATGGTCTGGAATCGAACTTCTGCCGCCCCTCACTATCACCACTGCTGAGATCCGACGGGTCGCTGGCCCACTCTACTGAGGAGAAAGCGAACTTATTTGCTTCTTTGTTTGCGGAATCTTCACGTCTGGATCCTGGTGGCGCGAGGCCCCCTGCTTCTCCTGATGGATACGAGTCGAGTATGTCGAACATTCGCATTCATCAGAAGGACGTCCGTAGGGTACCGCGTAACCTAGAGGTGAACAAGGCTAGTGGTCCCGACGGGATACCGGCAATTGTTCTGAAGACTTGTGCGCCGGAGTTGTCTCCGATCTTGACACGCCTATTTCGTTTGAGACTGGAAAAGTGCCGAAAGCTTAGAAACAAGCTAACGTGCAGCCCGTGCCCAGGAAGGGTAGACGAGCTGACCCATAGAATTATAGACCTATCTCGGTAACATCGGTCGGTCGGTCGGTCTGAATCATAAGCTCCTGGCATACCTAGAAGCGTCAAGCGAATCATATCCTTAGTGACCGACAATATGGGTTCCGCAGAAATCGGTCAACTGGAGATCTTCTAGGGTATGCCATTCACATCTGGAGTGAGGCCATAGAGAAGCATGGGGAGGCACTAGCGGTCTACCTTGACATCTCGAAGGCATTCGACAGGGTCTGGCACGATAGCGTTATTAGTAAGCTACCTTCCTTCGGTCTGCCCCCCGGATTGTGTGATCGGATCGCGGATTTTCTGAGGGATCGGTCCATCCGAGTAGTCATAAATGGCTGCTCGTCTGGACTGCTGGATATTAATGCCGGGGTTCCTCAGGGGTCGGTGCTTTCGGCAACACTGTTCTTGCTGCATATTAATGATCTGCTTAAACCCGGTACCTTTGGGTATGCAGACGACAGCACTGTTGCTGAGAGATACGTGTCCGACACACGGGCTGGTGGGTCGCAGATCCGGTCAGTCCGGGAGGCTATGGTTGAGCGCTTGAACGTGTCCTTACAGGCTGTCTCTGAATGGGGCGATGCCAATCTGGTCAAGTTCAATACTGCTAAGACCCAAGCGTGTCTTTTTTTCGCTAAAAGGAGTGACTTCCACCCAGCTCCATCTTTCCGAGGTGCAACTGCGCCAATAAGTGACCAACTTGAGCTTCTTGGGGTTACATTAACATCTACCCTCAATTTTGACTCTTTCATTGAGGCAAAAGCTCAAGTGGCTGCAAAGTTGGGGATCCTAGCAAAGGTGAGACGGTACTTCACGTCAGAACAGTTGCTCAAACTCTATCAAGCGCAAGTACGATCATGTATGGAGTACTGCTAGTCTATTCTGTAAACAACTATTTCGATATCGAGCTTCACCTGAGTGACAAAACTCACAAAATGAGCTTTATTGCGCACAAAGTTCTTAATTTGAAACTCACCTCGGATTCGACTGTCGAGATACGAAAATGTTGTTACAGAATACCACTACAGCTCTCATCTTTGGGACGGATCTGCCGGATACCAAATTGATGCCCTTGAATCAATTGAGAAACGAGCCAAGAGGATCATCGGCAATGAGAGACTCGTCGCGACGAAACTCCAAAGTCTTGAGCATCGGCGACGAGTTACTAGCCTGTCGGTTTTCTACCAGTTGCATTTTGGGGAATGTGCAACGGAATTGCATAATTTAATTCCGCCAAGCCCGTTCCATCATCGGCCCACAAGACGAACGGCGATGCGCCACCGGTACATGGTGGACATCCCACCCACACGCACTAAAAGTTTTGGGAACACATTCATAGTGCGTACAGCTAAGGAGTGGAATTCCCTGCCAGAGTCTGTGTTTCCAGATAGCTACAACCTGGGAGTCTTTAAGACAAGAGTGAATAGGTTGCTTCTAGGCAAACGTGCTCCATCTTCGACCGCATCATCGCTTACCATCAGGTGAGATTGTGGTCAAACGTATGCCTATAAATAGTAAAAAAAAAAAAAAGTGTTTGGGCTTATTTCATTCGTATTGACGAGACCTTTACACTGAAAGCACTTAGTAAGATTTATTTTCATAACATAACACCACGCCGGTACCTACGCTGTGAATGGGGGGTACGCAGGTATCACTAAAAAGTGGAAAATAAAAAACTTTTTTACAAATAACTTTAATTTCGGAAGTCGGTGTCAAAAACGAAATAACCAAAAACACCGACTTCCGAAATTAAAGTTATTTTATACTTTGTAGTGTTTTGGTTTTGGAAGTTGGTTATATTTTTTGTAAAAAAGTTTTTTATGTATAAACGTACTAAAACATTTTAACTTTTTCTTCTTCTTGTTTTTCTTCTCGTGGGCTGTAAGATCTAACGACCCCACACACCCTAGTGTCAGAGTTTCTAAGCCGCCTCAAGGGCCTCTTACATGGTTAATTTGACGATCGCCATCTGGCGGCCGGGACCACCGACTTAGACGTGCCTTCCAAAGCACGGAATCATCTTTTTATCAGACAATCAGGTGATTCAAGCCTGCAATATCCTAGCCAAACTGGAAAACCACTTCACAAAGTGTGCTTCCCGTGGTATTCGAACCCACGACCGCCGCCGGGTCACAAGGCAAACGCCTAGACCACTCGACAACGGACGCAGTTAAAACAAAAAATAACTAAAATAAAAAAGATAAACAAAACTAGAACACAGCATAAATGCTCAGTCAGCTGGTAATATGCGCAAGAGACCGGCGGCATTGCCACATCAAAAATTGGTGAGTTATTTTATCACACAGTATTGAAAGTGATCAGCTAACAAGTTTAAATTATGAAGCTTGCTTGAGTTTAAATACTCATACTAGGCGATGCTAATAAATTTTATAATTAATTCTATTCCAAAAAGGTTAATCGCGTTCAAGTCTCGACACGTGTTCTTCATTTCTTCAAGGCCAAGGTTACTAGTTTGCTATAAAAACTTTTGTGAATCACTTCTAAATGTATCCTACTACCTACTATAGATACTAAGCATTGGGTTGGCTTTGTTATAACACGGTCGAATTCTATGGAACCAACGTTTAACCTACTTTAATGCAGTATTTAGACTACACTACTTCCCACTCATCTGGAAAAGCTCAATCATTAACATGATATGTAAACCAGGAAAGCCGTCTTCTGAAGTTTCATCATATAGTAAAAGTCAATAAGCTTGCTTCCATTATTACAACGCTTTATACTATTACAACGCTTGCTACCTATACTAGAAGAACAAGGAACAATCCCACAGCACCAATTTGGCTTTCGAGTAAACCATGGAACAACAGAACAAATACACAGAGTGGCTCACACAATCCGGCAATCCTTGGAAAGAAAAGAGTACTGCTCCGCCGTTTTCCTTGGCATACAACAAGCATTTGATCGATTGTGGTAAAAGGGTCTCTTGTGTAAACTTAAAATGTGCTTACCGCACCCCGCATATTTGTTTCTCAGATCCTATCTAGAAAACCGAGTGTTCCAAGTTAGGTCTGGAGACTGCCTAGCTTCATAATCCCATAGAAGCAGGAGTGCCTCAAGGCTCTGTTCTGGGCCCTGTTCTATACACAGTGTACTGTAGACGTTCCTTGTTGAGGCTTCTGAAACGTCTGGGGATCGCTATGAATAAAAATACTTTTGGCGATTTAAGAGATCATTATATTAAGCGGGTCCTCTCAAGAAAAACTTTTTTTATGATTAAATTGACTGAGGTCCCCGGAGGGTGAGCCATCCAAGGAGGTCGTGTCACAGTACACTGCTGATCTCCCACCTCAAACTTAATTGTAACCGCAACCTATGCTGATGATACCGCAGTCCTATCTTGTGACAAATAATTACTGCATCTACAGAACTCCAAGATCACCTGGATAAGATTGGAACATGGCTGAAATAGTGGAGAATCAAAGCTAATGCTGCCAAGTCGATCCACAATACAGCAGCAGACCGAAAACCGGTGGACCGGTGGTCAGTTTCAAAAGAGGAGACTGCCCACCGGTGAAACTTAGCGATGACATTCTGCCACAAAAGTGTCGTAAAGTACCTAGGTATGCGCATCGACAGAAAACTTACCTGACGAGAACATATTAAGACCAAAAGAGAACAGGCGAACCGAAAACTCAAAGATATTTACTGGCTTATAGGCAGGCAGTCGTCACTTATCTTGGAATATAAACTTCTTATTTTTAAATCCGTCCTGAAACCTATCTGAACGTATGGAATAGAAAATATGGGATCAGCAAGCCATTCTAATGTTGAACTACTGCAACGTTTTCAAAATAAAGCACTGAAAATCATATATCACGCACCCTGGGGGGCTACTGTCTAACGAAATCCGTAGTTTCGGGCTTAGTTGCGGGCGGGCGTATTCTACTCCGTATCACCTACAGACTTACGATTAGTCTCGAATCCGAACTGAGAATGAATGACAACACGATTTCACAGTAACTGTCAAATCGTGTTATCATTAGTTCTCA
Source organism: Lacanobia wlatinum (assembly GCA_947578705.1). Lineage (NCBI taxonomy): Eukaryota > Metazoa > Arthropoda > Insecta > Lepidoptera > Noctuidae > Lacanobia > Lacanobia wlatinum. The sequence continues at coordinate 8,241,994 of OX388039.1, read as the reverse complement.
GTGATTAGGTGATACGGAGTAGAAAATGCCCGCCCGCAACTAAGCCCGAAACTATGGCTTTCGTTAGAGAGTAGCCCCCCTGGTTCGCGATGAACACTGAAGTACATGAGTACCTACAAATACCAATACCATTATATACAACAGTTAAGGAGGTTATAGAAAAGTGCTACAAGAATTGTAAAGAAAAACTCCAACAACACAAAAATGAACTAGCTGTGACACTACTAGAGTCCTCAGAGTCTACCTATAGACTGAAAAAAAAAGCGAATAACGTCAATATAACTCTAACAAATATGAAGATGACACATCACAGGATGTGAAGAATCTCGAACTGCTAATAAAGACATACAAAACTGATTAAAGCTCACAGGGGCTGATTGCAGAAAAAACTCAACTTTGAGGGACTCAAGTAATGGTGTCTGGATGATAGTCCGATTCGTCGAGCTTGAGAAGTTTTATTACTAAGCCGTCGTTTACTAAAGGCGATTTGGTTGAAAGTAGTACAGAAACTTTCAACTAGTTTATAAGTAACCAGCCATAAATATTAACAAATATCAGGGGGGCTACTCTAACGAAATCCGTAGTTTCGGGCTTAGTTGCGGGCGGGCGTATTCTACTCCGTATCACCTACAGACTTACGATTAGTCCCGAACCCGAACTGAGAATGAAAGACAACACGATTTCACAGTAACTGTCAAATCGTGTTATCATTCGTTCTCAGTGGTTAGGTGATACGGAGTAGAAAATGCCCGCCCGCAACTAAGCCCGAAACTACGGATTTCGTTAGAGAGTAGCCCTCCTGATACGAATATTAATTAAGATATTAAATTGTTTGTAGGATTTCATTTCTAGAATTACTGATCCAAATAGAAAAAATCTTTTTCTAAAAGAAAGCTATCACAAAGTGTGATTGAGGCTATTTTTATCATGGACAAACCCAACGCACGGTTCCTGTAGGATAAAACGGAGCGAAACCACAAGAAAAATCTAGTGTGCTGATCCACATCACCAATGTTAGCATTGGCCTCACAATAGACTTTATTCAGGAGGCATTGTTTGTGGTGTGGTCATCCATCTCTACATTATTAAGTTTTATTTACACAACCTACCTGGTATTCAAAGCAATCTGCGACACATTCGAGTTCTCGAAGCACATGGCGGCCAGTAGGTCCAGCGCAGGCAGCGCGGGAGCCGCGGCCGGGGTGGCCGCCAGCAGCGCAGCGGCCGCGTCGCACGCGCCGGCCGCGCACAGCGCCTCCTGTTCGCCGGCCCCTGTGCACCATATGGACAGGATCCGGACCACACAGGCCCGAGCTGTCGGAGAACCCTCGCGGGCTATCTCTGATGAAAATATGGTGCTTGTTAGAATGGTATGAAGTTCAGAAATGAGGTGGCAGAATTGATGATGGGAAGCATTCAGATGCTGTACTAAGGGTCGTCGGTTTGGCAGAAAATTTTATGTCCAAAAGGTTTGGAAAAATATTCAATACTAGTGGACGTCACGCGGTTTTGGTACGGGGATAATATATAGCCTATGTTACTCCCTGATAATGTAGCTATCCAATGCTAAAGGAATTTTTCAAATCGGTCCAGTAGTTTCGGAGCCTATTCAATTCAAACAAACAAATCTTTCCTCTTTATAATATTAGTGTAGATACAAGAAAAATATCAGGCAGTGAGAAGGAGAGAAAAAAACCTATTAGTAAATGCACTTATGCACATAAATCGAAACATAATAATATACTATAACATAAATTGTAATTTTTTAGAAACTGAAAATCGATTACCAAAAATTGCTGGTTTGCTCAAGGTGCTGGTGTGACTAAACCAACCCAATTCCGACAATCAAGGCCATATAATTTGTACGCACGTGTTAAATAGGTAAACAATAACACGTGCCTAAGCCTTAACCTGAAATTAACGATTATATCGAAAAAGTTTACTTGCCAAGAAGTATATGCACATGCAATTTCGAAAGCCGAGGATTAAGAAACTATGGGGCAATCTAGCTTCTCTCGCCGCTCGTGTACATATGCCTTTACTGTACGTAAAGCAATGCGCGTGCATTTCACGCCTACTTAGAATTCAAACAATAAACATCATGGCATGGAACACGCGCACCGCCCGATAAAACAAGTAACATTATTATGCGGGTGTTTTCACCCATTCACACTCGAGTAATATTAGCATAATCAGTGTAAGATGTTGTGCGTTATGCTTCTTACATAATCATACTTCTTGCTTGTGTCTAGCTCTGTGCCTATATTAAAACAATAGCTGACCCGCTCAACTTCGTCTGCGTCATATTTTTCATGAATTCTCCGCTCCTATTGATTGTAGGGTGATGTTATATAGCCTAAAAAAAATCTAGATAAATGGGCTATCCAACACTAAAAGAATTTTTCAATTTGAACCAGTAGTTCCTGAGAATAGCATGTTCAACCAAACAAACAAACTCTTCAGCTTTATAATATGAATTTGAAACTATTGTTTGTAAACAGACTTGAACTATATGTCAGCTGCGATATTACATTTCAGATCCAGTTTTTGTTGCAGTTGCCATCAATTTATCGAAACTGCCAACAGCTTGCTGACTATTATACAATTTAGCATGCACAGATCTGCGAAACACACTGTATTTCTTCATACATTTGTCTGGTTATTATAGTCCTTGGCACAGAATAGTCAGCAATTATAAAGAGGAAACAACAAAACATGCAAACATAGGCATAAACTGTTTCTAAGATTTAACAAATTGTAAGTCAGACTTACATTATTGTCTCTAACATTTCACAACAAATTGTGTATTTTGTTGATTAAGCAAGGTCAGAGTATTGCAAATGATCTTAGTGGTATAGAAAACATTCAATGCTGTGAAATGAAGGCCTAGTATTTAGTAACATTCAGTTCTGAGGCACGTATAACACCCATAATGACTGTACAAAAAAAACCGGCCAAGTGTGAGGGGTTCCATACCATAAAGCTTCATTTTTATTATTTGTGTTATAGAGGCAACAGAAATACACAATCTGTGAAAATTTCAACTGTCCACCCAACCTATTATGGTTTTTAAGATACCCCACTCACAGACGGATGGACCGACGGATGGACGGACGGACGCACAGACGGGCAGTGGTGGCTTAGGTTGTTGTTATTATTATTATAAAGTACAGGGTTCAACGTGCACGACTTTGACTATGCCATCTAGTGTCGCATATTCGAAACTTTAAGGTTCAGAATTCTTGATATTGACACTTCTGAGCTGCCACCTACAGTTCCTGCATGCTCAGTTTAGAGAAACTTAGGAAAACTGCTACTATGACGTCAATAAAATTGTGTAATTAGATAATTCAATTAATGTTTATTAAAGAAATTAGGTTAAATTGTCAGTTGTTGTCTGGTCAGGCTTGTTATAACAAAATAATGACCTGTTATAACTTTAACGTAACTTTCATGGAACAAAATATGTTCCAATAAAAAATTTACTTAAAACTCTCCAACCAACTTCATATTTATAGTTCAATGGAAGATTTATGAATGAAACTTACGTGTCAGCCTCGTCAATAGCCTCATATCAGCCGGTAAGGTGGTAATTGGAGCAGGTGGATGCATGAACACACTCCGTAATGCACATAGTCCTGCCTCTGCCAGCTTTGTTCCAACGGGTGCTGTCTTGAGGAGCTCCACCAGTGCTGTCGCTGTGCCCTGCTCTACTAGTGAGCTTACATTGTCTGGTGTACCTTTAGCGAGTGAACCTTTATCCAACAAATAAAAGACAACTATAATTATAAAAAAATGTAGTTTAAAAAAAAATATTTGTGGAATATTAAAGTTGTAAAGTCTAATGAATATGTGTTGTAAGAACTGCAAAAAAAGTTATAAAAATAACCATGTTTCGTAGAAAATATTATAAAGGGCACCTGTTTGGTAATGACATTCATGCTGTGACTTAACCCAATTTCAGAACAGCCTCATGTACTTGATAAACACTTATCAAATACTCACTAATGAGCAAAACAAATATTAATATGAGTTTTGAAATTACCGATTGTGATGGTCGCTTCAAGTCTTATGTTAGGGTCCAATGTTTCATCAGACATTAACTGCAAAAGTCGCGGCACTACCCCTTGTTGTATCACTGAGCTCTTCTGTCTGTTGCTGCCTATCACTGAGTTCTTCAGTGTCACTAAGGCCTCCACAACCTTCGGCGCATCTGACGAGTACAGCTCGTCGATATACGAACGTGAACTTTCAATATCCTATCGGCAAAAACGTTTTAGGTTAAGAACATAATCGCAAACCAAAACATACTCCCAAATTGTAACATCTGATCCATTAACTCACCATGAATACTGTTAATTGCTGCATGTTTTTATCTTTAATTTACGCAGTATTGTTGGTAAAAATAAACGTTCGAAATTTCTTCCGAGGCCGAATACGCTGTCAACTCGGCACCTGTCATTCATTGATGAAAGATGCGTTCTTTTCGTGATTTCGGATTTAAATTTAATTTGACAACAGAACTACTGATCATTTGGTTATAAAATGAATACGCTCCACGAAACGCTCGGTCTGTTGTCGATGATCTTTGTCAAAATTTACTGTGTTGCAACTGTAAAAAATGAATTGAACAGGTGAAACTTTGGTGAAAGAAAGATGAAAGAGAAATAATGACAGCTCGTCGCCAAGTATAAACAATTCGAGGAGATAACTTTCTTCGTTTATTCCTTTTTTATTTTACTTATAGTGTGTATATTACACGCAGTGTGGCAAACAAGCGGAGTAAAACATTCTAGTTACTATATTTACACTTAATTTTGTGAATACCATGGCCGACTCGGGAGTAGACACCAGTAATGAGAGCAGCGATAATCCAATATTTGATCACTCTCAATGCATTTTAGAATTCAGCCCACCAGCTATACCGATAAATCAAGCAGGTCAGCCTATGCCAGTCGAGTTTTTATCGGAGCCTCATGACCATGTCGGAAAAATCAAGTGTTCTACTAAAGCAAGACACTGCAGACTGAAATACAGGTATGGAGGCACTATTTGTTCATCAAGAAACCATAAATTGCGCTTTGCCGCCTCTACTAATAATACTGAGCTTGTTGAGAAACTTCTGCTGTCAGGGGCTGACCCAAATTCATCAGATGAACACAAAAGAAGTCCACTGCATTTAGCTGCATGTCGCGGCTACGTTGAAGTCATTAGAACTTTGCTGAGACATGGTGCAAACCCTAACATCAAGGATACATTGGGTAACACACCACTGCACTTGGCTGCTTGCACCAATCACATTCCAGTAGTCATAGAACTACTTGATGCAGGTACTGATGTGAGTTCACATGATAAAAATGGGCACAACCCGATACAGTTGGCACAGAGCAAATTGAAACTCATTCAGATGCGTCCCAGCGGGGCTGGACATTTTGAGGAGACAAGGCAACTTATTGGGGAGATATGTTTGGTTGTGGAAATGATGGTGAAGTATATGAAGATGCAGAAGGCTGATGCTGGTGATTTGGAGTCTGTCTGCCAGAGACTTGAGCGTGTCAGCACTCGCGAGCAGGTGGACTCTGAAGTACAAAACTTACTGGACAGTCTAGATTCTCTCAAATTGAGATAAATTATTTAAGTTTTTACAAATTTTTATGAAGACTGTTTATGACTGTCTAATGTTAAGAGCTCAGTTTGAATGTTTAGATATTCTAAACATGTTTTTTTTGCATATGAACTGAGAATTTAATAATAAGATAAAACTTAATTTTTAACTTCGACCTTCTTTGGCAATTTGTTGATGATTATTTTAGTAATGTATGTATTGCCATATAAGTTAACTATAATCACAGTTATTATATGATTTTGTAATGTGTGTTGGTTTTTCATTATAATATTACATGTGGAATTACTAATTATGTCACATTAGTTTTAAGTATATTTTAGTTAACTCTATCAAAAATATAGATTATAATAAAGTTATTGCATCTACATTTGTTCTTTTCATTGAAAGAAAACACCAACATCTTTGAATTTATCATTTATTGACAACAGTTTCATAAAATTGAAAATTATATAACTTTTATTCACAACATTATACATTAAAAATTTGCTAATAATATGCTATTGTATTTTATATCTAGAATTACACTCAATAAGTATTAAAAAGCCCAAAGACACCTAAGATTATGGAATGCATAAAATAAAAGATTTATAATCCAGTACCAAACCATCAATGTACAATAATAAGTAGCAGTTTAATGTGCAAAATGAACACCGATCTTTAATAATAAAAAATAATAGTAATTGTCTTGTGCAAAACATAAAATGCTGTACGCAAAACTAGAAGGTACTTGAAACAATGCTACTCATATTTATGTACAATAATTAACCTTACTTCTGTAACATCTCTAAATTCTATACACAACTGCTCATTTTTTGTACATTATATCTTTATTTAAAAATGGACAAATAGTCCAGGAATATTAGGAGATTCACCTCGGAATGAGAGATAATCAACTTGTATAAAACTTTATTTTGACACCCTAAATCTTGTCTCAAAACCTACGCATCGTAGGGTGTCCGCGACTACAGATATTCCAAGGTGAAATATTTTAAAATCGATTTTTTACATATTTTTTTCAAATATCTCGTTTCCTATGGGTTTTATTTAACATCAATATAAAGTTTATTAATTATTGATAAATACATATGTTTATCAATAATTAATATATATATAGGGCGTGTTTTTGACCGGCTACCGGTTGACCTTAAATGATGCTCTAACCACGCGCTCTCCGCCCTCTTTATCTCGAAAACGATTCAACGCATAAAAAAAAATGAAACAAAAGTTTTAGGGAATTAAATCCTTTACAATATTGACGATAAATACAAATAGCGAAAAACCCATAGGAAACGACATATTTGAAAAAAATGTGTAAAAATCGATTTTAAAATCATCAAACTTGGAATCAACCTTGGAATATCTGTAGTCGCGGACACCCTACGATAAGTAGGTTTTGAGACAAGTTTTAGGGTGTCAAAGGTTTATACAAGTTTATAGCTGACTATCTCTCATTCCGAGATTTTTACCTAATTTTGACTAATTTGACTGGACTAAAAACCAGAAAATGTAATTGTTTCAAAAGTATACTAATTGCAATTATTATCACAAAGTCTTAATTAACTTTAACTCTTGTGTATAATGGGGTTTTGTTTTACAGTTCTCATTTTTACAAAGTATAGTATTGGAACATTCAAATGAAATATGGCAGAAGAGGTGTTATCACAGAAAAAATAATTTCTATAAAAATTAATACTGCTAAAAAATACATTAAGTTATACTAGCAGTCCCAAACCATTTTCAATAAATAAACTATTATGTATAAATAGTTACCGCACCCCATTCTCCTAAACACCACAAGATAAGGCAAGTTAAATAAATTTCAACTTTATAAGTATGGCAAGCTATTGTTGTAATAACAAATTATCAAAAGTCGACGGTTTATTAAAATTGAACATCCAAAAAGATTATTTTACAAAGCATGCAACTGCATTCTCTTTAGTATCTTGTTTGAAAATTTACTTTGAACATAAAAGTAAGATTTTCTAAAATATTCTAAACAATGCTATCAAGAGAGCGTAAATTATGATCTCTTTAACATTAAAATGCAATTATAAGGAATTATATAATTATTACAAATTGCTTTGAGCTACATACTATAATAATAATAGATAATACATTTTTAAAATAGTTTTATAAGTAACACGATTGCTGAAATAATATCCTACGAATATAAGTGCAAACAATTGCTCTACAATTGAGCAAGTAGTGTAAAATCAATTCCTCAGAATTCAAAATGAAATGTGTTTAGAGTGCTAACATTTGGCACTTATTCTTTGTATTCGTGCAAGCCACGACTAGCTGCTTTATGCTCTCATTTAGGCTTTAGTATTACACTTACAAAATTATATCACATTTTCAGTTATTGAACCAATTTAAAATAAATTGTATAACATAAATCACAACATTCATGGAATGATCAACTCAATTGCCTCTGCAATCAATAACTTTTGGTAAGTATTTTAATAATTTAGATATCATCTCTCACACAACCACCTTTGATTGGAATCATAATATTCCCGTATATTGCACTTGCATCGGCTCGGTTATGGTTCAAATAATATATCAGTCATTTTTTTTAATACTTAAAATGTGACGTTATTTCATATCTGGCACTAATAAATTAATAATATTTGGGAATATTTCAGCCTGTATGGGTCCGTATTCGACAACCTCGCCGTCCACCGTGAGGTTCCCCGTGGTCCCCTCCGGAACTATTCTAAACGCACTGACAGGAATCATTTTTACGTATTCATTATTCATATCGACGTGAGTGCCTTGGCCCACACCCAGTAGGAACGATAATAATTGAGATCTAGAAATTCCTGCTTTGATGATCAACATCCACATGATTCCATCAGAAAGCTGTGATCGCGGAGCGAACAAAAAGTCTTCCCCGATGTAAGGTTGATACGATACGTGGACCATGACAAATTCGCCATGTTCGTGCACCCAGTGCGTCGGCAACTGGGACATGAGCGACGGCAGGTGGGAAGCAGGTCCGTGCATGCACGCGTGCACGGGCGACCGCATTTCGGAGCCGCTGCTCGTCACGCTGTGGTACTCCGAACCGCGCGTACTGTAGAACGCACTCCTGCGAGAGTTCACAGAATACCACGAATCCACCCTTTGATGTTGTTTCCCGTTCATAGCGTTAACGAACACTTCAGAATGTTCGTCCGCATCAATGAACGCTTCCGCATCAGGGGAGTCGAGCGCGCCGTCCTGACTGATGCTATGACTGAGGGTGAGCGGTTGTTTTGGTTTAGGAAGATTGCTCACATCCTTAATTTTCGCGTAACTCACTACACCTTTATATGTTCTCAGTCCGACGAGTCTTGCGAGTGCCCAAACAGCGAACCTTTGGCCTCCGATTGCTCGTAATCTTTCGCTTTCGATATCGATGTCTGATAGGAGGCCCCAGCCGACGGACAAAAACGAAAACATAATCTGCAAAAAAAAAGAACGCTCATTAATTCAAGAGTGATTAAATGAAAACAAGTGAATCTCGTGACATCATTGGGGCCGAGAGAAGGCGTCAACACTGGCCTTTAGCGATGAGAATGGGTTGGCGTTTGAGTGAGGTTAATTTATAAGATAATGGCAAGTGTAAATATCAACAGAGACGTATCAACGTGCGGCTAATTGTATCTGCGAAACGACACTCGTTGTTTGTTGTGACGGACGTACTCAATTGAATATTGTAACGTAACATATCCCCGTACGTTGGCGTCGTCAGCGAGGTAGCGTGCGCCACAGTGTTGCATAAACTGCAAATCTGTCGAGTACTTACACTGGTTTTCGTTTCAATTCTGACAACATCCATTGGCGCCGAGCATCCCTTCACTACTCCCATCGTAAGCCCGGTTAAGTTTTGAGGAATGTATGGTTCACTGAAACAAAATAATGAAATATTTTAAACGGTCAATGTCTGGGTTGTTGTATAAAGACACATTTTTGTAAGAAGTGCAGTCGTTTCGTATAAGCCAGGTAGAAGTTTGGCATCAATAAATCCTACAAGGGATACTCCTATACCAACACAAATTACATGAACATAACCGCCTGTTTCATTAAAAAAAAACACATGATTAGTTTAAACACTAATTAGCAGACTCTTTATTCAAAATTATCTACAGAGAATGTGTAATTAGAATCTGCTAATCAGTGTTTAAAGTAATCATATGGTAAAAATTCTGTTATGGCTAAATCGGCCTGTAAAAAAGCTCATACTTCATACTTTAATCTTCTATAATCACTATTGTTGAAATCTTATGTAGTCATCATAAACTTTGGAACTGTTAAATCTAGAGAGACCTCGACTCATAAATGTTTTAATTACCAACAAAGAGAGTGGTTTACCAAACACAATGGTTTATTACCAGCGACAATATACATTCTTATCATATAATATTTAGCTATCAACACAAGATATGAAATCATTAGTACTGCTAGATGTTTGTATTAAGGATAAAGTCTTCATTAACTTTTTCTCTGTTAATGGTTCTATATATCTTTGTTTAAACCTGCGAATTAGACAGTGGAATTGATATGTACTATCGTAATAACTTTACCATACTCGATCGATCAAGAAAACCATTAACAGAAGCCCCAAAAGTACTGGAGGAGTAATACTCAGAACAGGGTACGTAATGAATACCTAAGAGAGTTAGCGTTGCACCTATCACTCAAAATAATCGAATGGGAAGGCTCAGATATTACAAACACATAATGCGGAGGCCCGATGATTAGTTTGTGAAAAAGTGGCTTTCTTTGTGGCTACTATAGAGAAGGGCGGGGAAGACCTCAAACCACTTAGATGACAATTGTTCAATGAAACATTAAAGCCTCTGTATCAACTTTGAAGTCAAGGAGGCATGGCGCTGCATGCTAAGGAAAAACGGCTTACGACGGTGAAGAAGAAGGCGCCATGGAAGAACTAAGGAGCGGGCTGCACACGCAAGGAATGGGAAGACTTACAGTGGGACAATATAGGCTATACGAATTGATAGCCCTTGCGAAAAACTACTAAGATCCGTAAGATTTATTTTACGCCAGTAAAATTGTCAGAAAAAATTGGAATTGAAGGACAGGTTTCAAAAGTAGGTTAATAGATCACACAATAAATTAGTTTATCCTATTATGAAACCTTAGTGTGCAGTAGGTCATCTTAATATCCTTAGTCGAACTTGTGAATATTCAGTTTACTGTACAGACATTTTCACAGAATACGTGTCATTTACCTATATGATAGGAAATGTAATAATAACAAAAAAAGTTTTCGTAATGCGCCGAAGTTTTCCTCAAGTGGCCGTTTTAAGGCGACGACATACGCCAACGATCTTGAGGGACCAAAACGCACACTCGTTTCACAACCGCGCGACCCAAAATTGAGTACCTCGTTTTTTTGTACTTTCCTTATACTTCCACGACTTTAAAAAAAAATGCCGTATATTAAAATTTAGATAGTTAAATTATCTTTAAGATATAAAGTAAATTTCATTCAAAAAACGCACTGCGGTTTTGGTGCGATTGTCGTTTTTATGTCCGTGTTAGAAATAACTCAAAATTTTCGTAGATCAAATTATTGAGAAAATAGCCTAATGTAACATAATTTTAAACCAAAAAAATACGACTACTCGTTTATACGTGATTCTCATTATATTTAAAATCAGCTACTGAGGGGTATCTGCGCTATATCTGCCCGCTTGCTTTTTTATTGTAAAATTCCTATTTTTAAACACCAAACGTGAATATTATTACAATTAATTTCCTACCTACTGCAACTTTTTCAAACGACTATCGCACAAACAGGTAATGGCTTAGGTAGCTACATCTTAAATACAAGATCATGAAATGGAAAATTTATTGTATAATGAACGAAGAAAACAACTATGACCTCATGAACCAAAGGATTTGCTTTCGAATACGTAGGTATATGTAAATGTGCCTATCATGCCAACAGACCAAAGGTGAGTTTAAAAAAAAAACGTTTTGAACCTCCATTATGAACACCACATCATAAAGAACTATCATCTAGATATAAATAACCAAAACTCACAAGGAAACGTGACTCTACAAAATGACGCATAAGTCTGATTTAGTGAAATGACATCGCACTACACGAGTAAGATGAAGAGTTGAAGATGCAGGGGACAAAGTCTTTTAAGTCATAAACTAAAGACATGATTTTCCGCAAATTAGCGTTTATGAAATAAAGATTGAAGTAAATAAACATGAAATACTGATGGTCATTTTAAAATGATGATAAATCATGTAGTATGTAACATGGTTTTATCTTGCGGTATTTAATGAATAATCATCTGTAGAATAAGTGCTCGTTTACGGAGACGCGCGGCGTTGAGCGTTGTGTGCAGCGACGCGGCCCGCACTATATTCAAACATAATATGGCGTTGTATGAGAGCGTTTATGGAGAAGAGATTTTACACGCGTTTGCTTGAAACGCAGGTGGAGCCCGCGGCGTCGCATGCGGCGGCGGCGCATGCAGCGTAGCAATAGCAACCCACTATTCCATTCACGTTAAAATGTAGCGTTTACGCTGCGTTGCATGCCCAAACGCCCCGTGTCTCCGTAAACGAGCACTAATACAACTAGCTTAATGAGGTAAATCCTTTCATTGGGCGTTGGAGAAAAGTAAACTGGTTGGAAGGTCGAGAACCACTATGCTTTCTATTGCTAGTAATTCTTGAAATTGTCCTAATATTTACACTGATAACCCTCGCAGAGACATATCATAAAATATAAGATAAGTGATCTTTTGAGTTGGTTAAATGATAGCAGACATACCTATACACCAGTTACTGGTGTATGTTTTCTGTTGAGGTGTATTTTTTAATTCTCGAGTTATTTAGAAAATATTTAAAATGCACAATATAAAACAGATTTACTCTGAAATGTTTTTATTAGAAGAATCGTTCCATTAGCATTGCCGAATGTCTCATGTCAACTTGTCTTAGTAGCAGAATATCAATAACTTTTCATTACCATATTTGCATGCGCATATGAAACCAGTAAGACCTTGGGTTAATTTGATAAGAGGTACCATTGCAATATACCCGTCGAGAGATTCGTCTCGCCGCATACGACATTATACACAGTCATGCACCTTTATTCAGAGATTTGATTTCGGTACAACATGCATTTAGAGTAGAATCAAAAGTACTAATATTATTATGCTTTTGCGGTTTTGACGCCGGGACTCGCCGGGAGTTTTTCCTTCCTACCAAATATCTAAAATAATGTACTACACATGATTTAGATAAGCTAGTTTTGTTGTAAATTATCCTTTAACACGAAAAACAAAAACCGTATTTTTGCTAATGATTAACTATTGCTTTTGTGGGACGACTAACAGTCAACATACTTAACAAATAATCGATTTTTGGACACATGAGGCGCTTACATGCACATAGCCTGTTAAGCCGGAAATATATAAGATACATTTCTGGTTAAACAGAGAGTGTTAGGAGATCTACTATGTACCCATACAGAAACAATAATGGAGTCCATTAAAGGCAACATTCAGTAAGCCACCACCACGCAGTCCAGAGATCACGGAAGACTTAAAAATGCTATTTATGTGGATGATATAATAATACCGTCCATGTAAATAGCTTTTTAGCACCAATAGGAAATCAGAGAAAGATCAAGAACTTCCGGTGTGTAAAACCACAAAAAAAGTTCTGCAGGAGGAAGTTCATAATAAAATATATATTATTTCTGACCGATATGAACGTTCGATACATTTTGATGATGAATAAGATTAGATAGTGACAAACGGGCACTGGATTCGCACACGTGGAATTTAATACCAAACCCTTTCCGGTCATTTTAGCGTATTAATATCAAACCACAAACAAAAACAGTTGGTATATTTTTTGTGATTTATTTATAGTTTCTATCTGCGTCTTGCATAGATAGTGTTTTTGTTTTTATCAAATCTTTACAATCATTACGTCTGGTTGATTTGATTTAAACTCCTTTTACTTAGGTACTGCGCACTACTAAGCAGTTACTAAATTGAGTTCAGCTATATTTTATTTTCTGGTTTATTCATACCTATTAAATAGGTTATCAGCAGCAGTAACAAAGGCGTTAATTAATATTTCGTGTTTAGTTATTTCTTATAGAACACGGTCACGGCTTTATTCATCAATACTCTCTTAATAAAAACAAACAAATGAGTAATTCAATTCGAGCCATTATTCTTTATTGATATCGTAGACCTTTGCGCATTTATCGACTTTGTACCGTATAACCGTTGAACTAGTGTTGGGTTTTTTCTGTCTTTATGGTAATGTAAATCCTATACCTGATTTATGTCGATTTTAGTAGCCTAGAGATTTTTCATGAAGTTGATGCTGACCCTATTAGGACGATGGGTATTTTCTATAGACCTGTTATTATTGTTCACAGTGACGTATGTATCATGATGTGGATACGGTATTTTAATTACAAGCGACATAATTGGAGAGAAAACGTGATGATTAAGTAATAAAATATGAACCCAACAACCAACATGAACTGGTAATCTGCGTATAGAACAGAAAGTGCCTTTCAATCTTAGCCGGTGAAAAGCAGATAATCTGATACGTAAACGTGAAGAGTTGAAGGCCACAATCCAATGCTTTTAAATTTGCTTGGCAGAATAAGTGAAGGGAAAAATTGACTCCTTGCCTCGCTATAAAAATGGACTGCCTTCCGTATCCTTGAACTTAAATAATACATAACCTCACGCCTATATTCCCTGAAGGGCTAGGCAGAGGTATACCTTTAATGTGGTTTTATTACGCCAGTAAGTCCCATGTTATCCATGAAATATCAGAGATTCCTCATCAATAATTTGCCTGCCTATCTAGACGTCCGAGGCGAATTGATACGCGTCTCGATGTCAAGGAGATCGTCGACGGTAATCCATTGATTATTTTATAACATTTGGAGCAATTTTATTCAATACAGACCTAACGTCAGACAAAATCAAGGATTTGGAACGAATTCAATGCTCGCATAATGAAGAATTCGAGTTCTATTCTAAGCGAGTTTTTATCTCACTTCTGCTATTCGAACCACAAACGCGGATAAATTTTACTTTCGCTGACCACAATACCTTGACCACAAGAAAAGGAGAAAAATGGATGCAAGATGCAACTATTCTATTTATAATTGATTGCTGCGATATTATTTCAAACAGGAAATCCTCAGCCTATTTTTAGCATACACGACTCATACATTATGTATAGCTTGTTGGAATTATGTTTATATTATTTATTATCCTCGCCAAGGTCATAGCGGTCAGTATACTTAAGGGGTTCCTGTCTCAAGTAATCGTTTCGAATAATATTAGTCTTATTAATATGTCCTTGTGATACTTAGGGCCAGTACTATGCAATTCGCATACAGTGCACGAAGTTTTAAATTAAACGGTCGATAATCGCTTCGCGAAATATTCATGCGAAAGTTAGACACGGTTTCTCGAATTTATTAAGATTATAGGTACAGTAATGAGAACGACGATTGTATTTCCAAATTGATAAGATTTGTAATTGAAAAAACGTGCGTAGAAATTGTTATCACTACGACAGAAGATAATAAATGCTTGACAAAACAATGTTGAACTTAATATCTGTTATGCTCGTAATCTGTACACACCTGATAGGACTTAGTCAGTATGTGTAGATTATATATGAAACAGTCGTAACTCAGAACGATGTCAATAATGCAAAAAGAAACTTGTGTTGAGAGTAGGTCTCCCTCCTTCTCTTTCTTTTGGTTCCTCAATCCTGAGCGACGTCATGGCCGGCAATACTTTTTGACGATCTCCCTCCATTTCTCGCAATCTTTGTCCTGTTGTATTTTTCGGAGATCTTAGTGTTAAGACATTGCTTCACTTGGTCAGACCATAGTATAGATAGACCTACGTCCTCTGGATCTCTTTTTTTCCATCTTTCCAGTTAAGTACCAGAAGTTTTTTCGGGTTGGGGGTCAAAGGCGGCCGTTTAGGTGGACTGACTTTTTTGGTAAACTTTAACGTTCAAAAAGTGCTAGCACTCGACTTAATTTGAATAAATGCCTTTAGATTTGATTTGATATAATCGAAGTAAAGCGGCACTCCCTGAAGAAAGATTCGAAAATCTCTTAAGGTGTATAGTAGGCTCAATAACCTTGAGCATCTGGGCCACACATTCATATCTGCGCCGCACACGCAAAAATTTCCGTAGCGCACGCGCTACCTCAAAACTACTATCAAAGATTATGCGAGGACGCAGACATGCGCGCCAAGCCGGCTTTTTTGCCTACGACTACACAAGAGTATGGCGATTGCACGGCTAATTTTTAGTTTAGATAGATACATACGTTACGCATGTTTTTATTCACTGGTCTCATTTTTTAAACGAATGTGGTTAAATAGAAGTAAAACAATATAGGTCAGATAAAACAATTTTGTGAAGCAGTTTCGTCTTTTCTGCTTACGATCTATATAAAGATACTCGAAACTCGAGGTCAAACTGTTACCAGTGCACTGGTAACAGTTTGACCTTGAGTTTCGAGTATGCAGTGTACCTACTACTTTTTGTTTCTGCCTATACTACTTTATAGTCTCGTAAAAAGATTTCAAATAAAAAAAGTACATTCTAAAGTAAGTAAAGTAAATGAAATAAATAAATTTTAAGCCTATTTCAGCTCTGCTAAATAATTTTGTAGCAATTTCATTAACTCAAAAACTTCAGATTCTGTGATTCCTGTGAAAGTTTTAGGTGTTTAATTGATAACGTTTTTATATCGGTTTATTTTGTAAACTGGAAATACGACGATGATTGTTGAAAAAACCCGACCAAGTGACAGTGAAGACACACTGGAGAAATGTCTTTGAAAAGAATTACCGATGTAAATCCTTATTTAACTACGGAACCCTGCAAATTACCTCCCTTTGCGTGCGCTGCGAAAATGATTGATGATATAATAAAATAATATCTACAAACAGAAAAGGCAGTGATACCAAATGCCCAACTATTATAGTATGTCACTTTTTTTATTTAAAAATTAATAGATTCGACATGACAGACCAAAGCAGACCACGTTATTCGCACCTTGGTATCAGTTTTATAAATAAATCGTACTTTAATTCACTTATTTTTTTGAATTACTCAAATCGAACATTCAAAAGATATCATAATTTTATCAAAACAATTTCCAAACGCCATGCCAAACGGTCCCCCACAGACGCGACTGACACGCCGCATATACCGACCGAATAATGAAAATAAATGTTTGTTTATGAACTTGTGTTTGTTTATGTTTGTGTTGAAGAGCTGTACACCTACCACAGTGTATTTCTTTTAACCCAAAGGTTGACTAAAAGAGAACTCCTCGTAGCATTAAGTCCGCCTATGTACCACTATTGTTCATGAAGTTTAAGTGAATAAATAAACTTATTTTGATTTTTTATTTTTCTTTAATATTAGTCAGTTTGTTGGTAATAAAAGAAATTAAGAATTAACGTCGACTACGTTTGAAAAAAAAAAGAGCAGACAAAAATAAAACCCGAAGGACGCCGATAGTATTTTGATAAAAGTTGCTGTATGAAACTGTACAATGCGCCCACGCGCTCAATCAAGCTGGCTCCTCTGCAAAGAGCTAGTCTATGAACGCACACTAATAAAAAAGTTCGTAAATATTTGCACTAACACATTCATATACGCGTAGTCGGTCGATAGCCCGAGCGGAGCAACGAGAGACACAGCCTCCCCGTCTCAGTGCTAACGCACGACTGCCGCCTTCGCTTTTTTTTTTTTTTTTTGTCGATTGCCACTCGCAGTTACGAACCTGGGAAGGTTGCAACTACTTAACCGGACTTGCCTGTGTGGACATCAAGTGAATTTAAGGCCCCCAGCCGAGGCTATGCAACTTAAAACTAAAACTCCGCTCACTGAGGGCACCCCCTGTGGGGTACGGACCTCGGCTCAGCGGCGTCGTTTTGGGGAGGACAGCAAGGGACTGGCTGGGTCATGATATTTATTTGGGGAATATTTAACGCTAAAGGCTCAGCGGCGCGGGCTGGCTCGTTAGGCAAAAGACGGGAGGGAGCATTACTGGGACGTCGCGACGGGCCTCGACGGCGAGGCCGGAATACGGAACGCGGTCTGTATTTGTTTTTTCTGATTGTGCTGGTTTCCCTACAGCTTTCTTGAAGGATGGTGATTGGGTCGTCAGGATCGACGAGGGTATGCCTAGGACGGCGAATCCTACTAATCTTGGAGGGAGCGTATCGGGTAGCCGATGCGATTAAAGGGTTCTGGTGCTTTTCGGCGGATTCAATGAAACGCTTTGTAAGGCGCTTCATGAATTGCCTTATGGTCGGGATTTTAAGGTCGACATGAAGTCGGTCATTCCTAACGAACCACGGGGCGCCCGTGGCCTTTCGGAGAAATCGGTTTTGGAGAGTCTGCATCCTATGGAGATGATGTGGCTTAGTGTGTGCGAAAGTAGCACACGCGAAGTCATGATCGGAACTGCCGCCTTCGCCCAAACAGAGCTTTTTATATATGGGAGACTCAATATTGAACATTTTCTTTGCAAAATATTGATTGATTTACATGAGCAATGTTCACTTTGTAGAACACTTTACCAGCAATTTTTTAATGTAAAAATATGTTTAAACTTCGAAGCCGTTTGGAAGAAATATACAAAAAATAGCGTGTTATTAAATATTTTTTTACAGCAAAACTATATGTCATACGAAAACAACGATTGTTCATATTGTTGTTTATGAATCAAATCAAATCAAATCTGTTTATTTGCCAGAATGTACCATATACATATATTTTTTTCCAATCTTTTGACCCAGCCGTTAATGGGGAATATCCTTCAGAAAGTAGTCTTTTGACGGCTCTGAAGCAGAGGTAGGGCCTTAAGAGTGCATTCGGCTTGTATGCTGTCCAGTGTACGTGCAGCACACGTCAGCACCACATCTCAAATGCTTTAATGCAGCGTCGATCTGTGACTTTCTTGGTACAGGATTGCAGAATAACAAGTAAAATAGAGTTCTGGCGATGCTTTTTTCTTTCTTTGCCCATTCAAGTTGGGTCATCGCTGACTTGTTATGTCGTACACGAGACACTAAATAGCGTCCTGCGTCGTGAAAAGTACCAAAGCGACAGTATTATTCACGGATTTATAATACTAGCGGGTTGTCCCTCTTCTTCTTCGTCGTTTCACTCTTGACAGAGTGGTCGTGTTTAAGATTGTGTAGCATGGTTGACAATCCGTCGCCACTCTTCACGCACCTTTGCCTTTCTGGTGCACTCGTACAAAGGACCATTGTCCAATGCTACTTTAATTTGATCGGTTCAGCGCATAGGCAATCTACCATGTGGTCGTTTGCCCTCGACATTTCCTTGTACCACAAGGCGCTCTATGGAGACATCTCCACGTCTTGATACGTGCCCGAAGAAAGTGAGAACACACAAATTTGTGCATCCAACCATTGGGGAACTATTCAACAAAAACTGTTTCCGCTGAGACTAAGTCGTCCTAGCAGCACTTTTTTTTCCTATGGACGTACAAGAAAAAAAAATACATTCTATAATAAGTGTGTATTTGTGTGTAAATGTGTATGTTTAAATGAAATTTGTGTCATGAAACTGCGAAGATATTCAAGTTTCTGCTGCGCTGAGGTTTGGCTATTTGATGAAAATCATATAAAACAGTTTCCTATAAGGGGTTCCGTTTTTTGTTCGGAACCCTAAAAAAGTATTCCACTTTGACCGCGCGCCTACGAGAGGGCGCCAGAGTATTGATTGCACACGGGCGCTACATAGGCTAGAGCCGCCTCTGTGTTCTTGTGTCAATATTTGCCGTTTTTCGGCGAATGCACCTGCCAAAACCTCCTCTTTGGAAATGCCCATTCAATCAATCGCCACAACTATTAATTTGGCACCTATTTTACAGACATACATGTATTGTGTACTATGACGTTGCCATCAAGAATAGAATAGAATAGAACAGCGATAAGGCCGCCCATTGTGTCAACCTATGTAATGTTGTCTTTATCTATTTTTTCTGTAACTTATATGGTGTACATAATAAAGAGTATTCTATTCTATTCAAGAATCCATTGTGAAAGAGGGATAGTGCTGTTGGTCATGTACATAGCTCCGTCTCTCATTCACAACGGAGTCATTTTGGCATTGGCAGTTGGCACGACATAGTAGGGAGGCTGTATTGGCTTATTTTAACTATTTACGCAATTAGGAACCCTTGACACAAAATTGGATCAAAAGTCATCCAGCTACAATATTAAGTTATTATGTCATAATCGACACTTGTTTGTTTCTCGACAAATTGATTGTGCTATCAAAAAGCGCTCACGCAATTATGGCTTATGATGCAAGCAAAAGGGGGAAATGAAGCGAAGGAAATTGCCTGACGTTGCGCAGTCATGGCCGCCTGCTTGCTACTATTTTGTTTTACTAGTACATTTTTTTTACGTTGCTTATATTTTTTACGGTCTTATTCGCTACCGGTTTGATTTCCTTTACGAGACGAGTTTCTGCAGATCATACAAATAGGTAGTTATAGTTACTCAACAACGAATATTTTTATCTATCTAGGTGTCAGGCTTACCTTGAAAACTAGATATACGAATTTGGATGTGATTACGAAAAATATAAAACTAGTTAGAATTGAAATAGAATGTCAGATTTAAGTGCATTTGTGCTTCTGGGAATGCATTTGTACTCATACCTAGCCACACGTCAACCATGGCTGGACAGAAGCATAAGAACATAAATCAATAAATAATAAATAAATAAATGATATAAACATTGCTGATGATTAATCTGCTAGGGGGACATCGATCGTACTTGTCCAAGGAAATCGCCCCCGAAAAAGCTGGCTTTGTAAAAGGAAGGTACCCGTGAGCAAATATTAAGGATAATAATCATTGAGAAAGCTAGAGAATTAAACAAGCTAACATACATATGCTTTGTAGACTTCTCGAAGGCGTCTGACTCAGTGAAGTGGCCAAAGCTGTGGGAAACACTTCTTGCAATAGGTACGCCTAAGCATCTTGTACACCTCCTAAGACAGCTATATGAAGGAGGTACGGCATCAGTTAGAACAGATGATGTATTGTCAAGCCATTTTCAGCAGGAGTTCGACAAGGGTGTATTATATCGCCATTACTGTTCGACATCTACATCTATACAGAACTCATTATGAGAATCACCCTCGAAAACTGGACAGACGGAGAAACTATCGGAGGCCTCACAATTTACAATCTACGATACGCGGATGATACAGCCTTGTTCTCAACGAGTATCGGCCAAATAGAAGAACTCTTTAGTAAAATGGAGCGAACTAATCTTGAACTTGGTCTGAAAATTAACCGAAGTAAGACGTGTGTGTAGTCCCAGCGGAAAATGGCGTTGGTGGTATGGTAATTTTTCGTCTAATTAATTAAATAACTTAAATTTTAGGCTCAGTAGGCCTAAAATTTTGAAAAAAATGGAGGTAATAGATCTTTACCTATAGATTACAAGAAAACCTATAAGAAGTCTATAGTGTTATAATAATATGTTGAAAAAATTAAATTCGTTCGGAATCCTTTGCACGCGAGTCCGACTCGCACTTGGCCAGTTTTTTTATGATGGGATTTGCCGCGGCAGCGGAGTTTCGCCCCGGCGCGTAGGCCTCCACGCGCCTCGCGTAAAAGTGCGCGATTTCCATGGCGGCAATCCGGTAAGACCGTCATGTCAGACCATCCTGTTCCCCCAGGCCAGCCGGATGGTCATGATCATGACCCTCTGAGACGCATTCAGGTGGCGGGCTGGTCGCCGCCTCAACGAAAGCGCCTCACCGGGGTCATGCACATGCGACCCCGCGTAGAGCCTCTAGCAGGAGGCGTTTGGACTCTCTAGATTGAGCAGGAACACCTTGACGGCAGCCCCGGCCGACCGCCCCAGCTTCGAAGCCAAACGTGCGAAGTGTTCGACGAAGTTTCATAGGCTGTCGGCGGACGAGTGCTAAGGTACTTCATCGTCGACGCGACGCCGACGTGAACCCTCCTACCGCAATTTGGGATCCCAATGGTGGCGCATTTTGAGAACTATGAAACCATGGGAGTGCCTCCCTGATGCAACTCCAGGGCAGGGTATTAAAAGCATTGGCGATGTCAAGAGACACCGCCGCGACGACCCTGCCCAGGGACATCGCATCTCACGCGCATGATAGCGTCCACCGTCAAGCGCCTCTTGCGGAAACCGAACTGGATCTCCGCTAGATCCGGCCCCCCCAGGTGCCCGACGAGGCGATTTGCAATTACTCTTTCAAAGAGCTTGCCCACCTCGTCGAAAAGCACGCCTCAGCGAAAGACCCTTCAAAATCCGTTGAAAATTGATGAACATTTTGTTCTAGACCCTGTATACTGTGAGAATTTTGACGAGTTTGACAGTATACGGGATATAGAACAAAATGTATGAGTCGAGTGCGTTAGCGGTGGACGTCAAACTGACAAGCAAGACAAGGAGGGATATTGGTTGACTACGGTTACAATGTGGCTTTTAACATAATGCGGATTATATTTAGAGAATAATATTATGACTTGTATGTTTTTAAAATTTAAAATTGTGCTTCTGCGCAACAAAAAAACTAATTACAGCGACTACCTACCTACGTTCTTAAAACAATCACGCAAAAAAATTGAATGAGAACATATTTTCCTTGAAAACAATTAGACAAGACAAAATAATTTCCATTACTTAGTTTAATGTTTCTTAACTCTGACAATTATCATAATTAGTAACCACAAGGTGTTCAAGGTTAACAAAAAAAATATTTGTGTAATTTAGAACATCTGTTCATAAATCAATTTGAAACAATAACTGTTAGATAACGAACTAGGTTATCACTTATAGCTAATTAGGTAACTCATTATTGCGAAAACGTACTTACGAATACGATGTATCGATGTAGTAAACAAATTAGGATCTTTTAGAATAAAAGAAGCAAGAACAACACATTAACTTTTTCATTTATCCTTACTATCCTTACTTTAATATTTAATATTTTTTTAATATTATAAATGCGAAAGTAACTCTGTCTGTCTGTCTGTCTCGCTTTCACGCCAAAACTACTGAACCGATTTAAATGAAATTTGGTACAGAGATAGTCTAGAGCCTGAGAAAGGACATAGGCTACTTTTTATCCCGGGAGTATGTTCCCTAGGGACCACGCGGGCGAAGCCGTTGGCAGAAGCTAGTTGTTCATATTTTTTAGCTTTTGGTGAGAAATAAACACTTTTTATTATTTTTATTAATTAATAAAGAACTAGTATTTCCTGATTGAGCCAGTTTTAATCGAAGCAAAGCTATACCATCGCACTTAGCTACTTTTATGTTTTAGGGTTCCGTACACGAAGGGTAACCAACCAACCAATCAACGGAATCCTATTACTAACTTGCACTCGAATGGCCTCTGTGGGAAATACCAAGGTAGGTATCTAACCACATTTTCTGTAAATTCAAAAACAGTAGGTCATTAGCCGAACTGAGCAATCGCGGTGATTAATCACGCTTTTTCTGAGAACAGGACTTTGCATTTTAGGACCACACCGGATGATGTGGCGACACTTGGTGAGGACTATGTCCAGCAGTGGACGTCTTTCAGCTGATATGATGATGATGAACAGACTTTAAATGATTTTAATTTAAATTGAATATCACGCATAAATATGTTATTGTTATAATAGTAGACCATTATATTCCATTCATTAATAATTTGATATGTTAATATTTTAACGTAATTATATTTGTGTAACAAAGGTAGTGTAAATAAACGCGGACAAAAACGCGGCAAAACGAAACCATCAGGCGATATTCTTTTAAAAACTATTTGAGTATATTTATATTCTAGTATACGGGATTTTTTATGTCACAGACAAAACTTTGGGTAGCGCGGGTGTGAAGCACGTGTCCGATTTATTATTCCCTCAAGGTCTCGGCAGCTGCTGTCACCTTAAGTTGGAAAATTATCAGCCATTACAACAATGTATCTTACACGTGATTTTTAAACATAATTGTGTAATTCGAAATGGCATGAAATGGTTCAGGTATTGTCGTCAGATTTATGTGAGAAAAATTACACAATGTGCAATAAAAATGCAGTTTTATTTGTTAGTTAGTAACTGTTGGATGAATAAATTTTATGATACATTTATTTTAAAATGAATAGAAAGAGCCAATATATTATGAGAAGTATTTTTCCTCTAAAGGAACTTAAAATGGGTACCTACTGTAATCTGTAGGTGCGAAGAACCCATAAGATAATGCTAATTTAGAACAAAGATTTTTATTAACAAGGATGTTGACTTAGAAATTTTAAACACATTATGGAAGAGTACATTCTGAGTTTAACTAAATATTATTCCCTCGTATCTATGTTACAGATAATTGCAAACACCGTAAGATTATAAAATATCTTGGGAGACATTTCATCTTACGGATTTTGCAATTATCTGTTGACATACAAAAACTATTTGAGATTAGTTCTTGCCATAATAATATCATTGCCGAAAAGATAAATATTATCCAGTCAGCACGATGATAGCTGTTCACCGTATCGTCGCGTTCATTGGTACGGCAAACGGCGTCATTCGGTTTTGCCGAACAAATGAACGCGACCGATGTCGCGTATTCGCGCAAAGCTCGCTTTGGACGACTCCTGAAGGTGGCAAGTCGTGGCGCGTCGCAAACGGCGCACAACGAATGCCTCGCAAGGTGTGTACCTTCATATTCGTGGCGAAGCGTGTGCTACACACGTGCGAGGGCGAGTCAACGAATGTCGGCAAAAGCTTGAATATCAAAGCGCCTCAGTGCGAGCATTAAATTAGTTGTGGACGTCCGCGCATGTACGTTCGAGGTGTGCGCCGCGTACGATATCCATGCACGCCTCGACTAAGAAAATGAAACTGCGTTTGCTCGGGCCACACAGCGCATGCTCGGACCGATCCAACCCACACAGCAGCAGTCAAGATGGCACCGTCGCATCGCATTTTTATTGTAATAATAATGATGTTTTGGATTCCATAATAATCGGTTACTTTCATATAATGCAACTGCTTTTCGTAAAATTTCTTTCTCGTCCATATTGCGCGCGAAAATCACAGCGAGGCGGACACAACCGTTCAAACGCAACGCACTGCTCGCAATGAGCCGACCGACACACGCTGGCTCGCCTCGCTCATGCGCAGCCTGTGCGTAGCACATGCCTTGCCACAAACTTGAAGACAGACAAAAGAGGCATTTGCATCGCACGCGATGGCTCGACCCGAGCATATGTTGGTATATTTTTTCGACACGCACGCCTCAAATAGAGGCATTCGTTGTGCGCCGTTCGCGGCGCATGCCTCGCAGTCTGTATCCACCTTTAAGCTATAAAATATTCTAATCTAAGCTGAGGGAAATCCCGTTTATGAATAAAAGATTTTATGAAGCTTAGTAAATTGCTGGTTTTATCTACTTGAATAAAATGGCAGAGTAATTTAATTCGACAGTACCTACACTCAACTGAGAAAAACAACAAATAAATAAACAATAGCTATTATTTAAATATTAAGATATATAATTATGTATAATTATTTTAGTCTTCGGAAAATTTTACAATGTTTGTATTAAGAATACAAAAATGAGATTTTTAAATTTTTGCAACAAAAAGGTTTTGTGCAAGTAACTTGCATAATTGCTTTGTCACTGGTTGCAACAAACCTTTGCAGAATAATTTACAACATAAATATTATTTGCAACTTATCTTACTAGTAGCGGACTTGCTTGGGGTTTCAAAGAAATGGAAATAAAAGTACAGTTATTTCTGTACATATATTATTTTGGAATTATAAAACAGAAAGTAAAAATGTTTTATAGTTAAATTATTCAAATCTCATCTGCTAATATTGCAGCAATATTTATTTCATGCATAAACACCTACCTACCAGTTTGAATACTACATGATTGCATTGTATTGCTAACTTACTATGTTCTACATAATCTTGCTTCATTATTTAGTAATTCCACTGCGGGCTGGTTGTGAAACTGTTAAGCTTTAATCAGTTCAATATGTTCTTATCATGCGAATTGTAGATTTCAAAATAGGTAAATACTGACAAAGTATGATGAATTTATTTTTAATAATTAGAATGTGATATGCTGTTTAGAAATTAAAATATGGCTTGTATTTTTTAAAGAAATAAGATTATTTTTTTATTTAAACTTAATGCACAAGTATAATGGCGGATTTAGTTAGTACCTTAGGCATTCTCTACAGGTCAATCATGAGTGGTTAAGAGAAATCATTAAATAGCAAAGAATTATCATTCACAGCTATTATAATATAATTGGTTTTATTGCCATATAACCATGAATGACAGCTGTTTTATCTTTTAATGGACCACACAATAAGTCATAATAATCAATGAAAAACAAAATTCCCAGCTTAGCCATCTGTTGAAATTATTGAGTCATCCACTTAATCTATCAAAAAATAACCAAATAAATTGTTCAATACCAATTTGTTACGGTATATGGAAGAAAACATGACTGACACTGTTTGTTTTGATGTCTGAGTATAACATGATGGCAGTTAACGTATTTGACATTCAAGTACCAGTATAATAAACAATAGAATTCTTCAGTATTTCAGGTCATTGGTATAACCATTAAGACCTACGCAAGGTTAACACCCTGCATGCATGATTAACACAATGAAGACCGTAATGGCCAACTAGTTTACTGTTCATCTGGATCATTTGCGATTAGTATGAATTTCTAAAATGTTATCAGTAAGAGTCATATAAATTATCAGATAATATCAAAACTGGTTGCTAAAAATTTATATAATGATGATTTATTTTATAGTTTTCACAACCGTTATCTGAACCAGGAAATTCAAATAAGATTTAAACTATAAAGACCTTAAACTTGCATTCTAATAATTTGAACATGAGTTACAACGGTATTTTGGTAATAAATAAATAAATAAAATAAAATTCATTTATTTCAGGTAAAGACCCTCCCATATTCAATTAACAGAGGAACATAAAATTATAAATTTTTCATCTTAATTTATTACTTTCAAATTAATTTAAAAAGTCATGAGTAAATGTCAAATAAAAAAAATAAAGAAAAATATTAAATGTCAACTACATGCAATACCTGAGATAATAAAATAAATAATAATAACGCCAAAACACAGAATTGATAAAAAATTCACATTCTTACTATTATAAATGCAAAAGTAACTCTGTCTCTCTGTCGCGTTTTCACCCCAAAACTACTGAACCGATTTAATGAAATTTGGTACACAGATAGTCTAGAGCCTGAGAAAGGACATAGGCTACTCTTTATCCCGGGAATATGCTCCCTAGGGACCACGCGGACGAAGCCGCTGGCAGAAGCTAGTTATTTATATAGAACAGAAATTAACACATGACAAATTACACTCCCAAGATATACCACAACAGTGCCCAATGTAGGGACAATCGAAGCGCTTGGCAATCATAGCCAGGACAGTGTTAGAACTAGCCTGCACCCTGCACATTCAAGGATGCGCACTGAATGATGATAATTATATAACTTTTACGAAAAAGTGATTTATGTATGCTGGTCGTAGTTTTGGGTGAAAGTCCTTGTAAAGTTCAGTTCATTCATGTTTTCAGGATTATCACATTACTAATATTAAGCATTATTGGCATGAATTAAAGGATTCACATCAGAAAAAAATACAGTTCTGATATAGGAGTGTATTTCAAATGGGAAACCGATCCTAACACTAACAAAGCTGTTGCTAAGTATTCAACCAGGATAATTTCAGAACTGTTGCATGTTCAGGAAAAAGCTACTAACACTAATGTTAGTTTTTAAATAGGTTAACAGTATAATTTTAGTATCAGTTTAGGGTAATTTAGGAACAGCGGCATGTGCAGGATCTTACTAATGTATTTTTGTTTGGAAGTCAGGTTGAAGTTGGTCCCTATACAATATTGAATAAGTTACTTTTAGTGGAAAATAAATACTTAATAATGAAACCCATTTTCCCATGTTCTTTTTTTAGTGTTTAAATAAAGCTACCTATGTTAATATATTTTCCTGTAGAGTGTTAAACTGAATTAAATGTTTTCCTAGGAATTAATAAAAAAATGGCACTCACTTAAAAAGATGACAAACTGTTCTAGCCAGTCCATTGCCAGAGCCACAGGGTAGTATGGCTAGTGGCACTTCCGCCAAAGCCTGCTGCCAGTCCAGCCTCTCGAACATGCCGTTCATGATTTCAAACAGGACACCATCACCACCAATAGCCAGGATGGCGCGCCAACCATAAACATTTCTCGTGCGCACAAACTCACGCGCGTATTGAGCATATTTGGTAACGTGGAGGTCATAAGGCACCTCAGCTTCCTGCAATATAGGCGCCACTTTAGACTGGAACAGCTCCCTGGCCTTGCCCGGCCCTGACTTCGGGTTCAGAAGCACGAGCAACTTCTTATCGTTAGTCGGCGGTACGGACGTAATCGGCTGACAGGCTATCAAACACTTTATAGTAGACCTCCATTTCTGAGCTTCCTTATTATTATCTTCATATTTATCGAAAGATCTGAAGCGCAGTGTTATTGTTGTCCTCTCTCGTTTTAAGGTACGGCGGCTTCGTTTCAATATGTAGGCATAGATGTACAGATAAGCACTGATATCGTTCTCGTCGAGATCGCCGCTATTCTCGTCCACAACTTTGAGCTGGTTATTACCGACGAAGGAGCTGCAGACGCAAGAGCCGGCTCCAGCACGTCGTCTTTTGCTCCTCATGCATTTGCTGCCAATGATATCGCCCAACAGTATCGTCTGCTCTTTTGAATTACCGTCTGTTTCTTTTGTTAGAGATAAACCTTTGGGAGTGAGTCGAACCCGAAATACTGAATTCTTTTTGGAAAGAATGTAAAATGTTTCTTCAAGATAAACAACATCTTTCGAAACAGAGTCACCCTCACCGACGTTTGGCACGTCCTTCCCGTTCTTTAAATCCGCCATGACTGATTTTTCTTTTTTTTTACACTTGATCATACGCCATAGAGTCATATCAAGGTCTTATCACTTCACTATTCCACTCTATCAACACCGACAATGACAACATCTAAGCGAAATGTCAACTATAAAAAAAAAACAATATAATAACCAACTTTTTGACCAACTATAAAAAACTACGTTTGGATACAAAGTTTTTATGCTGCCTCCACACGCTTGGCAAACAGTGGCAAACAGCGAACACCAAACAACAAACACGAACGTGTGGATAGGTGTTTGCTGTTTGCGTATGTGTTTGGCAGTGATCGGCATCGGTGTCGGTTTTTGTGCATAAATCAAAAGGTGTTCGACAAACGTGTTCGCGATGTATCCACACGCTTGCTCAGTTCTATTCTGCCATCATAAGAAAAAGGATGTATCTACATAAAACAAAGTAACCGATTTCCGGCTTTAAGAAAATTATTTAAGGTTGGAAGTCGCTTACTTTGTTTTGTATAGATACGTAATTTTTTTTACTGCGGGAGTACTATTAACCCGAAAGTAATCCGGAATATACTAGCACGTTCGTCAAGCATGTGGATGCCGTGTTTGTGTTGGGTATTTGTGGTCGGTGTTCTGGACGTGTTTGGTGTTTGTCCTGTTTGTGGCAAACACCAAGCGTGTGGAGGCAGCATTATAGTTCGCCTAATATTATGCTAAGAACACAGTAGTGATTTTGGCCGTCAGTATTTCAAAATCCTAAGTACAAATACTACGACAGTATGTGTAGCTGTGGCCCTATTGATGTGAGGTCTATCTATCTCGACTGGGGTTTGGTTTCCGAACTTGGTATTGATGTTGGATTGTACGTGATCGACGGTGGCCGTCTTTCCTTGACGGTTGATGTGAAGTTTTGATATCACTAGCTGGTGCTCTTCAGATCTTCGCCAAATGGCCTCTGTTTAGTACCAGTTTTCCAACTACATACCTATATTAATAACTAAAAAAGCAAACTGACATTGTATTCTACAATTTTAAGACAGTTTTTTAAATAGGTCGCTTTACATCGCGGTTTGTTCAAATGTACACTGGCCTTAATAGAGGAATGGCAATACATTTTTCCGCGAAATCTTGATTGGCAATTTGACCAATAAATCAATAAGCATAATGACATGTAGTCATGTCACAATTTAATAAATTGTCAATGTCAAATGCCATGCCAAACGGTTCGTCATGCTTGTGTTGTGTTTGTGTTCGTCGTTGGAGACTGGGTTGTTCGCTCACTTCCCTATATTAATATTCTAGTCTTTGCTCCCTTCGCTCGTAATTCGTTGTATAGCTCATGTTTATCAAAAGTTTTGATTTCGTAAACAATAAAAAGGATATCACTATTAACCATGCCACACAATATTTTAGAACTCTACAGTGGCATTGGAGGCATGCACTGTGCATGGAAAGGTGTGTTTACACGACGACCACGTATGCTACTGTATCATACCGTTACCTTTGTTTTAATTAGCCTTAAAATTGAGATAGTAACTAGTCACAAACTCGAATAATGGTGATTCTGAATATTTTGTTAATCATTTTAATTCATTAAGCTGTAAATAGTCATGCTATAAAACTCTAGGAACCAAGAGTTTACTTTATATTTATTAAATTTTCAGAATCTGGGTTACAAGGAGAAATAGCTGCTGCAGTGGACATAAACACAGTAGCCAATGCAGTCTACAAACATAACTTTCCTGAAACTAACTTGATGAACAGAAACATTCAAAAGCTGAGTGTTCAAGAACTAAAAAAGTTGAACATTGATACAATACTTATGTCTCCACCATGCCAGCCATTCACAAGAAATGGGAAGTACTTGGATGACAATGACCCTAGAACTAATTCATTTTTGTATTTAATTGAAATATTAGAACAGTTAGAAAATATAGATTATATTCTTATGGAAAATGTTAAAGGTTTTGAAAGTTCTACTGTTAGGAATTTATTTATAGACAAGTTAAAAGAATGCAACTTTATTTACCAAGAGTTTCTACTATGTCCATCAACCGTTGGAGTGCCTAATTCTAGACTTAGGTATTACTGTACAGCCAGGAGGAAGAACTTGACATGGCCTTTTAAAAGAAGGGATGAAATTGTAAGTATATTAACCATGTAAAAGTTTAGAAAAAAAGTTATTACCCTTTTATTTTTAGTCATTTTGGTTTTCTTTTTTTATTATTGATATCACGTGTTTGAACACCTGTTGGTAAGCGATAATGTGGTCAAAGATGGAGCACGCTTGCCTAGAAGTAACCTATTCACTCTTGACTTAGACTCCCAGGTTGTAGCTATCAGGAAACACAAACTCTGGCAGGGAATTCCACTCATTAGCTGTACGCATTATGAATGTGTTCCCAAATGTTTTTGTGCATGTGGGTGTCAGAAGCTAGAAAATGTGACACCAGGCTTGCCAAGAAGTACTGTATTACCCAGTTCCTGGGTTGCGGTGGTCTGGTAGGCAGCCACTCTACGTAAAATACTGGTATTCAGCTGAATCCGGTTTGACTGGTAGCTGACCCCAATAGAGTTGGCAAAAGGCTAGGCAGTTGATGACCCTTTTATTTAACCTTAATTTAATCTTTTGCAGATTACATGCCTACCAAAAGATTTTGGTGTCCCAGACACATTAGAGTCCATAATTGAAGATGATGTTCCTGATAAATTTTTAGTACCAGATAAGAAACTGAGATGTGCTAATGTATTGGATATCTGCTATAGACACTCGAAGAGATCTTGCTGCTTTACAAAAGCCTATACACACTATATAGAAGGCACCGGATCAGTGTTTACTGATAAAACTCCGGAAATAGTACAAAAATGTTATGAAAAAGCTAATTTATATGAAGTTGGTAGTAAAGACTTTGTTGAATCCTTAAAGGAATTGAAGTTACGGTTTTTTACACCTAAAGAAGTTTTAATGTTAATGTCCTTCCCTAAAAGTTATAGTTTGCCTACAAATATATCTATGAAGCAATGTTATCGGTTGCTAGGTAATAGTGTTAATGTGAAAGTTATAAGTGAACTGTTAAAATTGCTCTTTGAACAATAAATATTTATTTTACATTTTTACAATGACTTTTTAATTTTACAAAATCCTGAGTTAATTATTATACAGTATTGTAGTTTCATGACAATTGTTTTGTATTATTCAGTATAATGGTTTTTAAATGACAAAAATTATACATAAGGATTAACATAAGTTTCATATTCTTAATGATTATTTAATTTTGGCAATAAACAGAATAGTCGCCATTTAACTCTGACCTGTCATTATTTAGTTAGACTTACACAAATGGTAGGCCACTTACCACATAATAAAGCCTATAATAATCCTGACAAGGGCCCCAAATTAAGCTGATAAGTGATAATGCACATATTTAATACTTATATTTACAAAATATAGTTCAAATTCTTCAGTAACACTAATTAAATAGCCCCATTGCTTAGAACTTGTCTCGCCCGTCGCTTCGCTTGGTAGTTCAGAACTCGTAATCGTAACATAACGGCAGTTGAGGATGCTGCTCCGATCGCAAATGACCATATTGTGAACTTCCAATAGGCTCTCTCGTCTAAATAGGCCACTCGGTCGCAACTGGAAACAAACAAATATATTTTAATCAGAACAAAAACCATAACTCAGCTGTATTCCACTAAGGGCCTATGGGGCTAATCAAAGGTATGGCAAATCTACATTTTCAGATATTTTTAAGACCCACATCATAGCGGGTGAGTGCCCTCAAACAGGCACAAATCTAACACAGAAATTTTAGGTGGAAAACTTCAATAACATTTTGCTTAACTAGGGAATGGCCTCTGAGTTTGTTTCGGTGTTTCTTCTCAGGGTAGTTAGCTAGGAAATACCGGCCTCATCTAGATTAATATAACAAAAAAATATTGTGTAAAAGTTGTAACCTACTTGCAAAACAAATATCATTTATCAATCAAACCCAGAACTCATGATGCTCAACAGTAATAAGATTGACTAAGTAGTGGGTAGGCGAGTTTTCTTCAGTTATGTTTTGTACTGTTTTTGCTACTTAGCAGAAAAGAAGTATTTACCAAAATACAGTGTTTTAATGGACATAACAAACATTAGACCAAAGAGGTGGCCTAGTTATTTCATCTGAATATTTTAGTAAGATTCATCTTACATAACCTAAATAAAACTGGCAGAGATGGTAGAGCCCTTAGAACTGCAACAGTTCTTAGGAAAATTCCCTACAAGGGCCAATTTTTCAAGGGACAGGCCTATTTAATATGGCCATTTATTATATTTTACATAAAAAAGCTGTCAAACCACCACATTTATTCCTGTACCAAAATTATCTGACAGTTGAAAAATTTGCCCTAAATAGATATAAAGTATTTGACTCTTATATTCACCTCCTTGTTACAGTTTCACCATTTTGACATTTTAGTATTTCTTTGAAACTTGTATGGATACAAACTCCTATGCTCTTACTTCGTATTTCAAAGTCTGAAAAAAGAAAAACAACCATTATAAAGATAAGGGAATTGGGCAGATGCACAGCAGGTTACCTAAATGATGCAATAGTTGAAAAATATGATGCTCTAACCATGATTAATTTCCTCTGTAACCATGATGATATTGAGAAAAGGAAAAGGGAAACAAATAATACTCAATAGAAAACCAAGTATTTTCCCAGGAGAAACTAAGCAATAGTAGGTTTCTAATAGTGCAGGATTGTTTTGGATGCATCATTTTATAGGTAAAAAACAAACTTAATAATGTCTGTGAAGTTTGCGAATGCCTAAAATATATGAGTTGCTGCACAGCAACTCACATATTTTAGGCATTCACCTGTACTATTCGTATTTTTTAAGATTTTAGATGATAATTTTACCTGAACAAGGATGACATTCACTAATAATCGTGTATGGTTGAGTTAACCAGCAGGTTGAGTTGTTTTCAGTGGGAAATGTCTTGTTCTTCATTCTGTAACTGCCTGACATAGAGTCTGCTAAATGAGACTCTAATATTAGGACTACTATAGTCAATCTGTAAAAACAATTTATTGATTTATTTTAGAATGACTTTAGGCAGTGATGAACATTCTGCCAATCCAAGTTTTGTGGGATAAAGGACAGGCGTACGAATTGTGTCAGAAATAAACAAAGCCTGGGTGGGTATCGTATTGAAAGGTTCGAAATGTTGACTTATGTAAATTACAGATATAAATAGTAATATATAAAGAACTTACACTCCTAAACAGACGGTCCCGAGTAACATACATTTTTTCGAACAAGTCTCAATCATTTTTTTAAAAAGAACTATAAAGTCTTGTTTATCTCAGTTCAAAATCTGTACGTTCTATTAATATTTTTTTGTAGACATAGAATTGAAATGCTTTGCTTTCATCTGATAGTTTTAGTTTTACACAAAAACAACAAGAGGATTGATGACTGACTGTGACGGTGATGACAGTGACAGTTCTTTGAATCATGGATTTATTAAGTACCATACATCGAGAATAGAGACTAGGAGAACTATCTCTGTGGATGAAGTGTCCGTCGAAATGCGTTATATTACGCCAAAATTTATTAGAGTAGGATAGAAAAATAAACAAGGAAAGAACAATTTTCACTTAACACTATTCAATTTGTATGAAATCTAATTAGGAACACAATTTATGAATTAGTGCGGTCGGGAACTTCGAATTGCACTCAATCGGAATTAGAGTGGTCGTCGACATATTTATCGTGAACGAAACTAGACCGTCCATTGCCACTCATCGACTAGTCGATCAACTAGTTAAATTCATTGACTGGTTCACGACGAAAACTTTGTTAACTTTGAACATAGTTTTTTGGAAGACTAGCGTCTCGTTACTTTTATTGAATGTGGTTTAGTACCTCAGAAACTTATTTTTTAGGTAAATAAGTTAAAAATAAGTTTTACAGTTAATATTTGAACTTCCCTTCATCCTTTACCAAGCTTAGATACGAACGTAAACAAGTAGGTACAAACCGGTTTACTACACGCCCCATAGAAATATCAATCTCTAATCGAAAACTGTTTTCATCCATCCGACTTTATTAACACCTTAAGGTGGAATTATATTATCGGACGCGTCCATCAGCCACGGCTTATGGACGCGACTGAGCAGTGTGTACAGTTGGCGGACGTCCAGCGAACCAGATTTCTATCAGACAGCTGACCGCTCAAGGACAGTCCAAGGTTGCGTCCGCGGATGTTATCCGATAGTGTGTACAGTTCAATGTACATTCATTATACAGATACCTCTAAGTTGCGTCCATAAGCTGCGGCTTATGGATGCGTCCGATAATATGTTTCTAGAGCCGGTAATCGGCTAATAGGTGTTAGAGTTTGAATATTAAACCTCTAATAAGGTGAAGCTATGAAACCTCTATGGTTGGAATAGCCACTAAATAATAATGAAAAATATTGCCTGTCACTTCTTAAAATATTTTGTTCCTGTAAGATTGAATTAAACTTATATTTTGATTTTATGCCTCTATTTCGTTTACTTTAATATGGTAGCAGAGCGATGAGTTGCCTGAGGCTGAATTCTATGAGTGGACAGCAAAACAAAAGTAAGAAACTTGAATTTTACATAAAAGTCGAACTGTATCTACGATATTTGAAAAATTTACGATCGTCATCATGCAGTCTGCAGCTGGGGCAAAGATCGAAATAAACAAATTGAATGGACAGAATTGGCAAACATGGAAATTCATGATTACTCGATTACTTAAAAGTTATCCAGGTACGACGGATGTTTTAAAGGGTACAATTAAAATGCCTACTCATCCAGGAGTCAATGCCACACCCGAAATATTTGAAAAATTTAAAAAGGAGTCAAACAATTTTGAAATCTTGGATAACACTGCACAATTAGTACTTTCAGCAAATATGACTGAGGATATGCTGCACAAGGTGATGAGATTCAGCACAGCAAAGGACATGTGGGATGAACTTGTCAGGCTATACGACGGAGCTACGGAAGATAAAAGCTACGACTTATGCATGAAGTTCTTCAGTTACCAAAAAGATCCTGAGCATGATATGACCACACATATATCTGCAGTAAAATCTTTGTTTTACGACCTGAATACTGAATTAGAAGGAAATTATTTACCAGTAATCCTAGTAATTTGCAAGATATTGGATACACTTCCGGAACAGTATTTTGCATTTAAGTCAAGTTGGCTTTTGATGGCAAAACAGGATAGAAACATTGAGAATTTGACGATACAGTTATGTGCATATGAAAGAGCGCTAATCAATAAAGCAGAGTGTAATATTAATGTAAAAGCTCTTGTAGTAAAATCTGAGAAGAGTAAGAATAACTTTCACAAAAAGGAGATAAAGTGCAAATATTGCGGACAGGTCGGTCATATTGTCAAGAAATGTCATAAATGGATTTCCGACGGGAGACCACCAAAGAATTCGACCAGGAGTGTGAACAACATGAATTTAACAGTTCTGTCAGTTGAAGATACTACAGAAGCAGATAAAAATAGTTGGTACGTAGACAATGGCGCAACTAGTCATGTTTCGAATAGGTCTGACTTATTTGAAAGCTTTGAATATTTTCAAAATAATCACACTGTCACTACAGCATCTGGACAGACGATCAATGCTATTGGCAGAGGAACGATACGTCTCAATGCTGATGTTAATGGACGAGTCGAACAGCTTCTTTTAAAAGATGTATGGTATATTCCAGCATTACAAAGAAATTTATTTTCCGTTCTTGCAGCTCAAGACAAACTACAGAATAGTACATTCGAATCCCGCACAGAATCATGTACATTGAAGGTAAAAGATAAAGAAATAGTGAACGGGAAGCGAAGAAAGCTTGGTGGGCTTTATAAACTTAATGTTAAAATTGTTACACCAAAGCAAGAAGTAAATTTTGTCACAAATTCACAATCTTTACAATTGTATCATGAACGTTTTGGACATCAGAATAAAAAACATGTAAAAAAGATAGTAGAAAAGGAATTTGACATAAAATTGGACGACAATACAGAATTGTGTGAAGGTTGTATTAATGGCAAAGCACACAGGTTGAAGTTCGGAACACGAGAACGAGCAACGAAGCCAGGAGAGCTTATTCACTCTGATGTTTGTGGACCTTTTATGCACTCAATTTCCAAATTTCGATACTTTGTTCTTTTCAAAGACGACTACTCTCGGTATCGTCATGTCTACTTCATGAAACACAAAAGCGAAGTTCACAGCAAACTTAAACAGTTTCTAGCTGAGATAAGAACCGCTGGCCATGTTGTACAAAACTTTCTAAGCGATAATGGAGGAGAATTTGATAATGAGCAAGTACGCAATACATTACGACAGAATGGTATAAAACAGCGTTTCACTATGCCTTATACGCCAGAACAGAATGGATGCTCGGAACGAGATAATAGGACTATAGAAGAAACTGCTAGGGCAATCATGCATGCTCATGATGTTATACCACAAGGTCTTTGGGCGGAATTAATTAATACTTCTGTCTACTTACTTAATCGAACCGGACCGACAACAGTTGAAGGAAAGTCACCTTTCGAGTTATTTTTTGGGAAGAAACCAGGCATCAAACATTTGAGGATAATTGGTACGACGTGTTATGCACACGTACCGAAACAAAGACGAAATAAACTTTGTAAGAAAGCCGAAAAAGGAATACTTATCGGATATGATGGGGATGAAGGCTATCGAATATGGTCTAAAGAAAATCATAGGCTTATCAGATCAAGAGACGTGATATTTGTTGAACGCCCTCTCATAGAAAAACCTATGAATCAGACTGCAGTGGAGGCACCTAAGGTAGACAAAAACAGTTTTGAAATACCAATACCCTCTATTGAACCAGAGACACAGCCTATCATACCAGAAGAAGATTCACAAATGGCAATTGATCCAATTAATGACTCTGTTAATTTTGATACTGCTGATTCTGACTCTGATGTTGACGAGACTACATCAACTGGAAGAATTTTACCGCATCGTGATACCGATCTTCAAAATGAGTCTAGAGATGATTTATTAAGAGAAGATGCATCACACGAAGATGTTCATATTGATCAACGTCGAGGACAAGATTCACATAGAATGACTTTAAGAGATCGTTCAACAATCAAACCGCCTGATAGATTTGAGGAATTTGTTCTTAATTCTGTTGAAAAGGTATATGACCATGAAGAAGAACCAAAGACGTTCAAAGATGCAATGAAGTCTATTGATAAACAGAAATGGCGCAATGCTATGGATGATGAAATAAGTTCCCTGAGAGATAACAAAACTTGGGACTTAATGCCATTGCCTAAAGGACGCAAAGCTATTTCCACTAAATGGGTTTATAAGATTAAACGAAACTCGAACGGAAATATCGAGAAGTTGCACGTACATGCGAGATAAATATTATAGGTACCTAATAATGGAAGAAAAACTCATTGAATGTGTTCGCACTTTCGCTGTCAAAAATTGCTCTATAATTATAAGTGTAAAGACTAAAAACATGCTTCGTTAAAACAAACAACAAATTAAGCGTGCACACTTTCCGTTTATATATATTTTCAAACTCTAAATAAAAAGTTCGCATTATTATTTTACACAATAGTTGTTTTTTTTATCTAAATCTTAAACTAGATGATTTCTTAAGGCTCAAAAAATAATTATTTAGCAAGAGCTAGAGTTACAAAAAAATGTAAAACTTAAATTTGAAAAAAAAGGATAGTTTTTGAAATAGCTGAAGTTACCGCAACGAATGCAACTTTAATTAAATTCAGTATGAATTTGGCGCGCAAGCGCCTTTCCAGTTTCCATATTTATATCTCTTAGCACAAAGACATCTAGAAAGATGTCTTTATGTGTCCCTATGTCAATAACTAACATCGATTAGCTGGATTGGGTTATTTCAGGGCCAATACTTGTAATTAAAATACCTCTAAAAATATAAGCTTCTAAAAAAATATGTAATTTTTTTGAGGCACACTTATTTACCCCCTAAATTTGGGGAGAAAACCCCTAAGTTGGGAACTCTAAATAAAAATTTTGCATAAAAATTTTACACAATAGTTGTTTTTTTTTTTATCTAATTATGATTTAGAAAAAAAAAACAACTATTGTGTAAAATTTTAGTGCAAAATTGATTAGATGATTTCCTAACGCTCAAAAAATAATTATTTAACTCACAAAAAAATGTAAAACTTAAATTTGAAAAAAAATGGAGAGTTTTTGAAATAGCTGAAGTTACCGCAACGAATGCAACTTTAATTAAATTCAGTTTGAATTTGACGCGCAAGCGCCTTTCCGTTTTCCATATTTATATCTCTTGGCACTGTATGATTCTGTGTCGAGAGAACAAAAAATGTATTTATTACAAGGCAGTAGCAAATGAAGGTATATATTTTTCATGTCCAGTTAGCCGACAGAAAAATAAAACCTTTTAAAATTTTCTAAAGTAAAATCCGCTTTCTTACTGAAGAAGAATAGCACGTAAAGACATCTAGAAAGATGTCTTTACGTGTCGCTATGTCAATAACTAAAATAGATTAGCTGGATTGGGTTATTTCAGGGCCAATACTTGTAATTAAAATACATCTAAAAATATAGAGCCTCTAAAAAAATATTAACAGGCACACTTATTTACCCCCTAAATTTGGGGAGAAATCCCCTAAGTTGGGAACTCTGGCTACCTATCAGCCGATTACCGGCGCTAGAAACATATTATCGGACGCGTCCATAAGCTGCAGCTTATGGACGTAACTTAGAGGTATCTGCATAATGAATGTACATTGAACTGTACACACTATCGGACAACATCCGCGGACGCAACCTTGGGCTGTCCTTGAGCGGTCAGCCGTCCGGTAGAAATCTGGTTCGCTGGACGTCCACAGACTGTACACACTGCTCAGTCGCGTCCATAAGCTGCGGCTGATGGACGCATCCGATAATATGATTCCACCTTAATCCGTGTCCTTCTGACGCACGGACGCATCCCGCACCCCGTGCACACTGTCCGCGGACATTTTCGACTGACAAAAACATCCAGCGAGCCAGATTTCTATCGGACGTCCGAACGCTCAAGGTCAGCCCAAGGTTGCGTCCGCGGATGATGTCCGATAGTGTGTACAGTTCAATGTACATTCATTATACAGATACCTCTAAGTCGCGTCCATAAGCTGCGGCTTATGGACGCGTCCAATAATATAATTCCACCTTTACTATTTCCTTATCAGTTTTCCTTCAAAAGGAATAGTGTACTAAGTGCTTAACTTTTCACAGATGATAAATCGACTAAGTTACATTATTCCTTTTTTAATTTTCATGTATCATCTCTATTTTCAAAATGGTTGTTGAAAGGCGGCGGACAAAGCGCCATGTTTATTGAAAACGTAACGTTAACGGAAAAGAAAGCTGGCTGTGTTGTTTTTTTATAAATAAGTTTAGCGAAAGTGCGATGCTTTATACTTGAATTTGATATTCCTGTTTCTAATAAGTTGTGAGTCGTACTTTTGTTGTTTCTACTAAAACTAAATTTCAATAATGGCTATGCCATCTGAGATCCCTCGGTCTTTTCGTCTTTTTGTGACCCATGTAGACGGCGAAGGCCATTTTCTTAAAATAAGTGGACAAGTCGATCATCAGGCATCATTAATGATAGAGAGCCTATTTGACGCTGCCCGAGATAATCTTGAAAAAGGCATAGGAGCCGTGCCACCGGCGGCTATCCACGAAGGTGTCATTTGTGCCGCCAAATACAAAGATGGGACGTATTATCGAGCTAAGGTTATAAACACGAATAATTTGACTACTGGCTTGGTTGGTGTACATTTCATCGACTTCGGAAACAAAGATATAATTTCTCTGAGCGCTATACGTTTTTTCGACAACTAC
Organism: Lacanobia wlatinum; assembly: GCA_947578705.1. Classification (NCBI taxonomy): domain Eukaryota; kingdom Metazoa; phylum Arthropoda; class Insecta; order Lepidoptera; family Noctuidae; genus Lacanobia; species Lacanobia wlatinum. Next base: position 8,201,372 of record OX388039.1, on the reverse strand, counting down.
GACCCACTGTTCTTGCAGCTACGTGGCCAAGCAACTGATTATTACCTCTCTGGAGTTATGAATCCGTCCGGACGGTGGGAGGAGACACTTTTATTAAAACTGCAGAGTCTACTTTGCTACTCAGAATATTCGGCGACAGTTGATGCTCAAACTCGGACATTACCTATAATTTCGATTCAATTCAAAGGCACCGATTTGTCTTCACACCTTGTATCCATCCGTTTTGGCGTAGCTTTACCTCTAGCGAAGCAAGAGGTGCTACTACTTCAGCTATCAAGTGAAAACCAACAAATGCAGAACTGGCAACCTAGTTTTGTAAGTGAATCTTCAAGTTATCCAGAACATGTTCCATTTTTAATTAATCAAAACTTTCCATCTAACCCTGCCTCAACAATGCGCATTCAGCAAAATGCATCTCTACCTTTTAATGGAAGTATACAGATGGCTCCATCCTTGATTAGTCAACGTTTGGTAGTCAACAAGGGCTCTAGGAATCCAGTGAACCTAAAGGCCCCAGTACGTCAGCCTCAGCATGCCCCTGCAAGTGGCTCAGTGAATGTCTCTACACCACCCCCGGCTCTCATGATAGCTGCCAAACCTTCTTCTCCCAAGAAGTCATCTACCTATAAAAGCAGACTGTTGGAAGCCAACTCTCAACATAAAGTTTTTGTGTCATATGCTGAGGAAGGTCCAGAGCTATTTGCAGTGCAGCTTGTAACTGATGCTATGAAACTGCAGGACATGATGGATGACATTAACAAGAGACCTCACAGCAGTCTGACTGAGCCACCCATGATTGGCACGGTGTGCCTGGGCAGGATGTCAGGTGATCGCATTATATGCAGAGCTATTGTGATGAATCTCTCTGGATCTCAGTGTAAGTTATTCTTTGTTGACTTTGGTGACACAGAAATGGTTTCATACTATGATATTTTTGATATACCTGAAGAATTTGTTAAGCCAAATGTCTTTGCCATGAGATTCTGTTTATCTGGAGTGAAAAAATTGGAGAAAGGTCCACATTTAAATGAAGCCTTCAAGCAGCTGGTCAATGGGAAGGTGATGACTCTGAAAGTGGTGGCACCTGAAGGACCACCACTGATACAGTATGGAGAGCTTTACTTGGACAATAAGAATGTACTTGAGTTGTTGATGGCTAACATGAAAGACAAGCTGCAGTTTAAATGGATTGAAATGCTTCCAATGGGTTCAAGGCATTCAGTGCTTGTGTCCTATGTGGATAGCTGCATCAAGTTCTTTGTGCAGTTGTCTGATCATATAGATGAGCTTAATGCTGTGATGAATGCTGTACGTGCTCACTGTGAGAGCAGCTCATCTCCTGGGGACTTGCCGGTGGGTGCAGCTTGCTGTGCGCGCTTCCCTGATGACAACAATTGGTACAGAGCAAGAGTCAGAGACACCAGAAGGAACAAAGTGGTTGTAGTTTATGTGGACTATGGGAATGAGCAAGAGGTTGAGGTGTCTGATCTGAGGACCATTACTCCAGAACTGATCAAACTCCCAGCACAGGCTATGAAATGTGCCCTCAAGGTGAGTTACCTAGACCTGTTACTTAATATTCTACAATCTTACCTTTGTTATATTATTGTTTTCTAATTCTATGATGAAAATACCCTTTTCATTTCAACACTGGTATGTTATTTAAAAAATTCGAACTTAAAATCAGAAGAATTGGTTCATTTTCACACTGTCTTAATACCAATTTGTCAATTTAAGAGTGTCCATCCTTCATGCCTAGGGTTATGAGAACAAGCCACCAGAGACTAAGACATCCAACCAGCTGGAGATGTTAGCATTAGAAAAGACCCTGACTGCCCATATAGTGGGCATACTATCCACTACCATGGTTGTGTCACTGATTGATGAGACCGTGTCCCCACCACTGGATGTGGCCAGAAAGATGACCCAGCTGTCACAGCCAAGGAGCTCCCATGAGGTGAGTTGAACATTTATACCAAAAGTTTACCCTTTTTAACCATGGTGATTTTATTTATGTTAAAAGAGGGTAATAGGAGAGCTTGCAAAATCAAAACTTGATTAAAAACACTTCAGTGATTTTCTAAATTGGCTTAAAATCAGTTTTCATAATATTTACTAGTAATAATTGTCACATTAAGAATGGGAAACCAATAAGAATCATATTAAAATAAGAATTAATAAAAAAAGAACTTATATGCATGAAGGCATAAAAAAGGGTTTAGTTGTTTACTTTCTGTGCCATGAGAAAATCTAAATTTTATTGCTCTTACACGATGCAGAAATTAAAAAAAAAAAAAAAACATAAATCCCTTGTAAAATATGTAGTTGCAAACCCAAATGTACTTTTTTGTAACCTTGTAACACAAACAATTTTTGTTTATCTAGCCAAAAAAAAAACTTATTGACATAGTTACCTAGTGCTTACTATGCGAAAAGAGCTCTATCTGCTGACCCTGCTTCTAGCTTAGCTGTTGTGTTTATTAGCAGAAAGTTATCCATTGTATTGGCAGTTTCAAGTTACCAGACAGACATAACAGTAAAACCATTTATGTTATCATTAGTCATAATAGAAACTTATTAACATAATTTGCAATCAATGGGTGACTAAGATCCAGCTGATGTAAGATGTAACTCCTATTAGACTTTTATTGATCTAAAAATATATTTTTAGAAAACGAGTTAAATTCTAACTTGTTTTCTAGTAATATATTTTTGAAGAATCTAAGTTTACTTCTTATATCGGATCAGATTTTGCCCGCAACTTCGTTCACGCATATCTGGTTTTTCGTTCCCGTATAGCCTATAGCCTTCTTCATAAACGTGGCTATGATATATAAAAAGAATTAAGCAGATTTAATGTAGACTAGCTGACTCGCGCAACTTCGTCTACGTCACAATTTTCATTACTGCTCGGCTCCTATTGGTCTTATTGAGATGATATAGCCTATAGCCTTCCTCGATAAATGGGCTATCTAACACTGAAAGAATTTTTCAAATCGGACCAGTAGTTCCTGAGATTAGCGCGTTCAAGCAAACAAACAAACAAACTCTTCAGCTTTATATATTAGTATACAAGTATAGATTTACGTAGATAGTAGAAAAAAAAGGAAAATACGTGATAAATTGATAAGATATCGTTAATAGTTTAGGAAACTCCCGTAGAAATTAAATATGACAAAGAATTGTGTCCTTCCAAGTTAAATTTTAATGAACACCATGCGCAATTTTTACTACTACTACTACTACTACTTTAACTTTATGATGTTGCCACTCACGCAAAAAAATTTCGTTACGTAAAATGTTAGTCATCCAAAGAATTCATATAAAAAAAATGTGTATTTAAGTCGTACATCGATATAATTAACGTACAGATCAAAGCAACAACCCCCGTCCGCAAAGACGCACCGGAATCCTTCAGCTCTCCTGAAAGCGTGTCTGATGACGGAAAGAAGAAGAGCTTTCGTCGGGAGAAGAGTTTCAAGGACGAGTGGAGACCATCACGGGAAGGAAATAATGAGGAGTTGCCACAAAGAGGCGGCAGTTTCCGTGGCAGGTTAGTACTATATGATTTGTTATTAAAAGTATAGACTGCGACAAAAGTGGTTGTACATTTCGGAATTTGAATAGAACTTTATTATCATAAATAGCTGACCCGCGCAACTTCGTTTTCGTCACATTTTTAGGGTTCCAAACAAAAAACGGAACCCTTATAGGATCACTCGGGTGTCTGTCTGTCCGTCCGTCTGTCTGTCTGTCTGTCCGTCCGTCAGTCTGTCTGTCTGTCCGTCCGTCCGTCCGTCCGTCCCTCTGTCCGTCTGTCACAGCCAGTTTTCTCCGGATCCACTGGACCGATTCTGTTGAAATTTGGTGCACATATGGACTTCTGTGACGCAAACACGGACGCGTTACGTAAATTATTAAATTTTTAGTATGGGGGTCAAACTAGAAAATAAAAAAAAAACACCGGTAGCACTCCGGGAGTGCCGGCAGAAGTGAAAACTTTAGTATTAACGTTGTGTTTAATTATAAGTACAAAAATACTATTATTTATGAGGTAGAATACAATGTTTATTTATTGCGCTATCGTACACAAATATGACAATTTACATGTTATTATTCATAATATTATATCGTTATTTATTTATATATTACATTAATTTTTATCTCTTAGAAAAATCAACTTTCATCCATAATTTCGTAATTCCGTAATTTCGTATCCTTGGATACGCGTGGCACGCTGTACATAAACACAGACGGACATTCGCGCAAGCGCCCTGTGCCGCCTAAGCGGAGCAGCACACTCAGGCACGGTAGAAAGAGTGGGAGATACTAGTTCGTCTCCCTTTCCCTCGATCTTACGCTTTTTCGATCAGCATCACGTGACCCTGACGCGAGTCCGTCTTACGCTTTTTCGATCAGCATCACGTGACCCTGACGCGAGTCCGTCTTACGCTTTTTCGATCAGGTCACGTGTCCTGACGCGAGTTTAAGATTTTATACCCATTACAGAAAAAGTGCTCAACGCCGCTAAAGAAGTTTTCACTTCAAAAAGGTTTTTGAACAATATCGTGTGACATATCAAATGAAAGGGCTTACTATAAGGGTTTTAATTATATTTTTTGTTCCGCTTCTATTGGCCGAAGCGTGATGTTATTTAGCTTATACCATTAAACGATAAATAGGTTATCCAACACTAAAAGTATTCTTTTTAATTCGAACCGGTAGTTCCTGAGATTAGCGCGTTCAACCAAACAAACTAACTCTTAGGCTTTATAAAATTGGCATAGATTGTCTTGCCCTTTTCCCAATTTATTTGCAGTCGGCAGAACACTATTGTCTTCTTGCATACTTCTCCAGTAGTCGTTGTCTCAATAGTTTCCTTTTCTCTAGCCATATAATCTTTCTCTCAGTCCAACCATCATTTCTTTGGTCTGTTTTCAAGTAATTTCACAAGTCTACTTTCATAATCTTCAATCAAAAGGTACATCAATAAATAATTTAACATTGATAGCTCCTTTACGTCTAAGGGATGATTTATATTAGACCGGGCCGTGTCCGGGGCGTTGGGGCACGTACACGGCACGGCACAGCAGTTTATATTACACCGTGCATGATCTGTGTCCCGTCCGCGCCCGGACGATGTTCGTCTACACCACGGTTGCAACTGCTTCATACAAAATGTATGAAACGTTTCAAATCCGTGCCCCGTCCAGGCCACATATACGGCACGGCCCAGTCTAATATAAATCATCCCTTAGTAGTAAGGAAGATTTCAGTAGTTCGAAATGTGTGTACCACCAGTGGCGAATTCACAGATTTGGCACCGATAGGCTATTAAAATTTTGTCGCCCTTACCGACATCTACAATTCGATACCCTTGTTCACACCACTGCACACTGATGTATTGTCGTACAATCTATATATTAGATATAAAGCTGAAGAGTTTGTTTGCTTGAACGCGCTAATCTCAGGAACTACTCGTCCGATTTGAAAAATTCTTTCAGTGTTAGATAGCCCATTTATCGAGGAAGGCTATATATCATCACGCTACGACCAATAGGAGCAGAGCGATAATGAAAATTGTGACGCAGACGAAGTTGCGCGGGTCAGCTAGTGTAAGAATATTCCGCACAAAAGTACTTCAGATTCAGTACAGCAAGTGATTTCTACTCGATTGGCTTTATCGATCGTCGTCGTCGTAACGAATGATCGGGTAGTAACATTATGTAGAACACATGGTGTTCTTTATAACTGTATGTAGTAAAACAATTACTAAACGGGTTTTTCTTCATTTGATCTACTCTGGAGCAATGAGGCATAAGAATCATACACCTGATTGACTGCCGCGGTGATCTTGTAATGAAACGGAACATTATTGTGATTTTGAGTATTTCTCGCAGCTTAATTACCTGTAAGGATCACAATCAATCGCATATTGCCTTCAATACTCAAGCGGGGAAAACATAATCTCTTACTTTTGTAATTGGTACTTAATCGCGCGTCTACAATAGGCTAGTTTCCACCATCAATAAATTGCAAATCTATTTAGTCCGTCAGTTAGAGTATTGAAAAATAATGGACACTTATTTTTAGTTTTTGTAAATCAATGAATATTGACAAAGATAAAACGCATCAAAACTCGGGAGTGGGGGCTGGAGACGTCACAACACTAGTAAAAATTGTACTATCCTAGTGACGTCAAGCGAGGTTTCAACGTATCTCTCATTTTTTGTTTAAGTACCTGAAAAAAGGAAAAAAATACGTGTCAAATATTTTTTGGTAATCTATCTGACGGACTAATTAGATTTTTTGAGTAAAATACTCAAATATATAATTATTTCATCGCAATTCAACAATTAATTCTTCGATATTGAATGTTTTACAGTCCTACAACGGACCGGCTGATTCAAAAGAAAAAATCCCCTATAACACCGCTTGATTTTCATTCACCAAATTAAAGGGGCCCTTTCATCCTTGAATATGGAAAACCAGTTATCAGTGTATTCACAGTCCAGGTGGCCAAGTGTCTTTGTCCACGTGACCCACTTGTTTCAACAATGATTACGATTGTGTTGTGGATCGCTGAATGAATAATACCTCTCTCTACCACCAGAAAAACGGTTAACATTTCCGAACCCTTCGTTTATACGAGTCTTATCTATTTTAATGCTCTCGCGGCATCGTCTTGCAGCTGAACTAATTTGAATAAAATTCGGTTGGTACATTTCTTTCTTACGCAACAGTAAACTATTTTTAGAAACGTTTGCACCGTAAAAACACGCAATGCACCAGATTTTCGACAAAAACAATGAGCTTCTTCTAAAAATATAATGTTTATACACAATATTCTGGATGGAACTTACCTACTTACATACATATAATAATACTAGCTGACCCGCGCAACTTCGTTTGCGTCACATTTTTCATGAATGCTCCGCTTCTTTTGTTCTTAGCGTGATGATATATACCCTAAATAATAATATTCAAATCGGACCAGTATTTCCTGAGATTAGCGCGTTCAAGCAAACAAACAAACTCTTCAGCTTTATATTTTAGTATAGATAATTAATGCAGGCCGGTCATTATTTTAAGCGGACGTAGAAATTAGGTAATCAGTCTTTAAGTTTTGACGGCTTAATGATATAGCAATGATATGAATTATAATTACAAGTAATTATACAATCATTGTTACAACAAAAAGGAAAAGTTGGTGATTCGTTTTCACGTATATCGCTCGAATGATTGAGAGCAATCTTCGCCGAATACTTGAATGTGTTACTTTTTCTTTGTTCCACTCACTGGCGTCATTCCACCTCACTAGAGTGGATATCAATAGTGATAAATTGAATTGATTTTATCGAAGTAAGTACTTAAAACAGTCATAATCTTGCAAACACAATTCATGCGTGTTATAAAACATTTTCGGTACTTGCAATGTTTTCACAATCATTGCTTTTTAGGGTTCCGAACATCCGTAAAAACCGGAACCCTTAGGATCTTCTTATATGAACTTGGGTATCTGTCTGTCCGTCTGTCACAGCCAGTTTTCTCCGGATCTACTGGACCCATTTTGTTGAAATTTGGTACACATATGGATTTCAGTAACCCAAACACGAACGCGTTACGTAAGTAAATAAATTTGGATTAAGGGGGTCACTTTTGGGGGTCAAACAGAAAATATCTAAATAAAAGTTTTTTAAACTATATCTTGTGACATATGAAATGAAAAGACTTATTGTGAGAGTTTTAATTATTTTTTCATAATTTTAAAACAAATAGTTTAGAAGTTATTCAGGAAATTAGACCATAAGTGGCCATTCCCTTATCTCCGAAACTATTGAGCCTAAAATTTTGAAAGAAGTGCAGATAATAGTTATTAACCTACAGATTATAGGAAAACTTATAAGAAGTCTCTAGTGTTAAAATAATATGTTACTAAAATGAAATTGGCTCGGCACCCTTTGCACGCAAGTCCGACCCGCACTTTGCCAGTTTTTTTTAAAGAAAAGAAGTATGTCGCAAGTTCTTTGGAAAGTTGTGCGTGCTACTTTGGACAGCACAAAAAGCTATCAAATTATTTCTTCATTCTAAACACGAAGTATGAAATTTAAAATTTAAATACATTTCTTTCACGGGTCGTTTCACTGTCTGTTGTCGCTATTTCAGTATTTCTACATCAGTTGTTTAGTCTGCCTGAAAGGAGAGTATCAAACAGACTAAGGGACTACTTACACTTATTCAGCTCCATTCGCGTTTCGCGGAACGATTTTAGTCACTTATACAGTTCTGCTTCTATCAGCCGCGTACAGCGTACTTAGAATGAGAATGCGGCAGCGGTAAAACATCGCTGAACTCTATCTATAGCACTCGCATGATAATAACACATTTGTATATTTATTTGCCGCGAAAGCTGAACGGATGCGTACGCGTCTCTATACAAAATCGTGGTTTTCTAAGGGCATACGCTGAATAGAGCTGAATAAGTGTGAGTAGTCCCTAATACTGACCACTTCAAGCGAACAATAGACGGCTACTACTACTAATATTATAAATGTGAAAGTAGTTCATTAATTCAATCACGCTTAAACGGCTGAACGGATTTTGACGAGGCATTCAGTTGGAATGTATGGACTAACATAATACTTTTTTATACAAGGTAGTAGTTTCTTGAGGCTTATGACGCTATTGTTTTTTTTATAAATAAAACTATCTTTTGCCCGCGACTTCGTACGCGCATATGCCATTTTTCACGTTCCCGTAAGAATTTCGGTAAATCCTCTCTTAGTGCTCTTCTACTGTCGCCAAAACTACTGCGTAGAAAGCTAAAATTCGGCATGTAGGTTTACATGCCGAATTTCAGCTTTCTACGCAGTAGTGTTGGCTGTGCGTTGTCTGTTAGTCACCAGTAACAGAAGAATTTTATATATTAACTAGTTGACCCGTGCAACTTCGTCTGCGTCACAATTTTCATTACTGCTCCGCTCCTATTGGTCTTAGCGTGATGATATATAGCCTATAGCCTTCCTCGATAAAGGGGCTATCCAACACTGAAAGAATTTTTCAAATCGGACCAGTAGTTCCTGAGATTAGCTCGTTCAAGCAAACAAACAAACTCTTCAGCTTTATATATTAGTATAGATTAGGAATTTTTTCACGCGACTTCGTATGCGCTTTTCCCGTTTTTTCATGTTCCCGTAGGAATTTTGTTCAATGCTCGCTTACACTCTCCAAGGAACATATTTGCCAAATTTGAGATTTCTACAACCAGCAGTTTCGGCTGTGCGTTGTCTGTCAGTCACTCACTCAATAACGGAAGAATTTTATATAGTAGGATAATGATAAATTAGTTTTAAGTGACCACATTTTTATCTGAAGTGGTGCACGGCTACTTCGTTAGTAGTCGTTTATGTAAACTTTTACAAATTCAGCACACAATGCACTTTCTCTTTGCTCCATTAAATAATTCATGTTTATTCTTCCAATCTTTGGTTGACAAGCGCAATTATAGACACAATAAAATTTATATTATGTGTAGCGTTTTGACGAGACGAAAGACGACGATTATCAAGATAATCCAATTAGTTTTACACAACGACGGTCTTAAAAGTATTTTTGTTGCTACAACATGAGACTAAAATAAAATTGAGGATTCGGCTGCGAATGTTATCTTTCGTTGATAATCGTATTTTATGTACTCATCTAGCTTTTGCCGTAGCATATCCCGTTTTTCCCCATTACCGTAGGAATTTCGGGAAATCCTCTCTTAGTGCACCAATCAGTAACAGAAGAATCTATATCTATATAGTAATATACAGGGTTATTTGTAAAACACCAACAACCTGCCTAAGAGATTGCAGTGGCGTGCCTAGGGTTTCAAAATAAGGCAAGCCCAATAAAATTTTAACCGATTTCAAAAAAAGAAAGTTCAGTTTTCGACTGAGTATATAGGTACCTACGTATGTATCATCGCAATTTTCTCATAAACTACTGGTTAGGTACAATAAATTAAAAGTGAATTCATCCATCTTCTTCTTTCCTCTTCTTCAATTTCACTCTTGCTTGTCGTGCGGTGAATGAGTTAACCAAAGCACACTGAAGGCATGCTAGTGCTAGATTGAATATAATAAACATATCAGCAATTGCATACCTCCGGTGGCTTTGAAAAAAGCCGTTTGGTTTGCTTCATTGCTTGAGGGAACAAAGTTATGGTAAGTAGGTGCTTGCTTCGTAACAGGACTAACAGGTTACAGACAAAAAAAAAAAAACAAAGTTACAAAACGAAAGTTAAAAAATAGCTAGATAGAATGTAATAAGGAATTTAAATAAATTATTTATATTCTAATTGGAATCGTCTATCTTTCTTAAGAAATGATTTAATTACATCAGAGTAAAATGTTGGTGATCGTTTTAATTCTACCAACAACTGTTTCAATAGCTATCATTGATAATTCGGAAAGACGCTCTTGACCTTGTGTATTTCTCAGATAGGTATGGATACGTTTAAGAGACGAAAAAGCACGTTCCGCGGAAGAACTTGTAGCTGGAATAGTTACAACAAGATACGCTAATTTTAACAGCTCGGGAAAGGCATCTTCAAGGTTATTCTCATTAATGAAATCAATTAATTCGAAAACATTACGGTCTTTCAGATCAGGACTAGAATACAAGCAAATCAATTGGCTTTTTAATGTTTGTTTGTCGAAATAGTTTGCATAAATGTCAAATAATGATAACTGGCGTGATATAGATGTCTCAATTCGTTGTTTACCAAAATTACCGAAAGAAACCATTGCACACAGGTGTTTATGGGAATTTGCGTGCCTTTTAATGGCGCCAGATATGTTATTTAAATCATTATAACCAGATGTATTCCAAACGGAATCTTCATTCGAAAAAAATATGCAGCACCAACAATACAGCTTATTCGTGTGCGAACAGCCAACAATCCAACTAGTTTTATACACTGATCTATTAAATTTTCGTTTATGCGATTTACTAGTCTGAGAAATACACAGATTAGGCGTCGGTTTTAATGAAGAAATTAACTGTTTTTTCTGAGCAAAGCTTAAAGATTTTACCTTATCTTCGCCAATCAAAACTTGAACACATTTTAAATCCTCACAAGGTACAATTACCTCCATTGTTGTAGGTAAGTCACTAAAACAATTGTATCACTAAGAAAATCTAAGAAAACACACAAATAACTTTAACAACATAACTTTTCCACTCAAGCGAATGAAACTGAAGTTAGTTGCACTCGGGTGTCGGAAACTACTTACCAGAGTTGCAGTGTTGTCATTTAGGCAAAAAAAGTCCCCAGGTATATGAAAAATCCAGCTAGATGTCGCAATTTTTTTATTTTTAAGATATTGCTTGAATATTTAATTTCGTTATTTTAAAAAGTCGCTAGTTTTTATTGTTGTTAAATCTTAAAAAAAGTCTCCAAACTCGTTAAAAATCTCCAAGATCTCACAACGTCGCTAAAACGGCAACACTGCAGAGTTGGCAAGGTGACAAGGTCACGCATACGCGGGCAACTTCATACGCATGCAGGGCTTAATTCTTTCATACTGATCGATTTGTAGACGCAAAAGTTTCTGACTCGTTATATGGCACATCGCTATAAGTGCGAAAGTGACAGAGCTAGTATTTGAAAGCCCGGTAAAAGCCGGTACGTGTAAGCGAGATAGCTATATGTAGATTCTGCAAATGCGAAACTCTGCGCGCGAACAATCGCGATGTGTAGTGTGGCATAGGTAGATACTTTGTGTTATTTTGATAAGAATTAAGCGCGCGAACTTTTAAATAGTTTGGGTTTGATATTGATTCTCTATCGAGCATTTTAGTAAGGCATGCCGGGCTTTTGGGCTTGTATGAAGGCTCCGCCACTGAGAGATTGTTGGTGTTTTACAAATAACCCTGTATAAAGCTGAAAGTTTGTTTGTTTGCTTGCTTGAACGCGCTAATCTCAGGAACTACTGGTCCGATTTGAAAAATTCTATCAGTGTTAGATAGACGATTTATCCAGGCTATAAATCATCACGCTAAGACCAATAGGAGCGGAGCAGACGAAGTTGCGCGGGTCAACTTGTCAATATATATAGTAATGATATATCCTCGATAAATGGGCTGTCTAACACTGAAAGAATTTTTCAAATCGGACCAGTAGTTCCTGAGATTAGCGCGTTCAAGCAAACAAACAAACTCTTCATCTTTATATATTAGTATAGATAGCTGTCTTTCACCGAAGATGACTAAGTTTTCAGAAGAACCTGTAAATCTTATGATGTATAAATAAGTCTGGAGTAACTACGTAACTGACGTAACTTACATCTGAAAGACTGAAAACGTGTAAAATGCTTTAAAAAAAAATTAATCTTCCTAATTTAGGTCAGATCTAGGCGCTTATCTCTTTGCACCTCTTCAGCTAGATATTCTCCTTAATACAAATGACAGAATCCCAAAATGACAGCTCTAAAATCGAGATAAGAACATCGCCTAAAGAACTAAGAGCAATCGAGTCTATGCAATCTCACACAACACGTAATAGTTCAGTTTTTATTTTCTAACAAAAAAGTAATAACAGAGCATGAGTCAGGATTCATGGTCGGTTTGACCTTCGTGTCGGTTCTTTGAACCCATGAGTTTAGTTGCGGCCAGTCTAGCTACAGAAATGTATAGGTAATCTGTTATTTAGTGATTAAAATAATGATTTATTAGTTCGTGGCTAGTTAAGGAATGTTGTAACGTGTGAGGAGTGTGTTTAGTAACGTGTGCTTGTTTTTTCTTGTGTGCAGAGACAACAGAGAAAGCAGGGAAGGTTTTGATAGGTCTGGGCCGGGCCGGTACAGCGATAAGTTTGGCGGTAGACCGGAGAGAGGCGAACGGTAAGTTCTGCATACTATTCTCAATACGTACCTACTTATTTCTCAAAATAATGTCTAAATTTTACCTGGTTGAATGTTGTTTTATCAAAGTTCTATTTTTGCACGGAACTCATGAAAAGAATGGCGGAAAACCGATCGATAGACCGTACGCCGCACATGCGTCATCTATTTAATATTATCACTAATTGGCACTTTGAATTTAAATAGTTATGCATTGTCTTCGTGACACAGTACATTGTCTTAGCTGGTTTATCTTGCATTAGGGTTAAAGTTAGTACCGGGATTTTCAAATCATAAACGTCTAGTGTCAAGGTTTTTTTTTATTCCAATATTTTGTAAACTCAATTTTTTAATAATTTTACGGAAATAAGTACACAAACAGGCCATGTCATATACTTTAGAATGAAATCTGATTCATGATGCTCGCCGCGAAAATTCAAAGTAGGCATGCATAATCTCAAGTTACTAACGTACGGCGCAGAAATTTTCATACATTAATATGTATGTTTCAAGAGAAATTGCCACTAGAACAAGTGATCAGTCGTGCTAAACGAGTCTGTACGCTCATTTTAATCGTGTATAAAGCTGAAGTTATACTAATTATTCCAAATGTAATAAAAAGTCAGATAACTACGATCATTTGTGTGGAAAAAGAAATCACGTACTATTATTTGGTCTTTACCTTTACACGGAAATGAGTTTCCGATTTCGGTAGGTGTCTTCCTTATTCCCAAGTGCTAATGGTAACGTCTACTAATAACATTTGTCATTTTGTACAGTCCTCCATTCAGTGAACGACGTGGAGGTCCCCCGAAACCACGCGAGAATGCGGCGCCGACGTCCGTGGGAGACGATGAGTGGGATTCGCCTCCTACGCAACCGACATTCCAGCCTCCTCACAGGCAAAATAGAGACAGGGAAAACAACCCCAGAGAAAGAGAATACCAACCAAGAGATAGAGAGAATAATCCAAGAGAGAGGTATGTAACAACAAATTCTAACAGTACTCTATTTATTTTCATTTGCAAATATTATTTACCAAACACTTGAAATTCGTTCCGAAAGTGTAAACTTATTTCCGATAGCACAAATTGCCCATTTTCAATTCACACGTAATATCCAAACAAAAAAATTGAACGCATAATAAGCTAAACATTCAGCGCGCAACTTTCCCCGATGCAATGCGCTACGAATTAGGCTGTTTATAAAACAGTTGCAATGGTTCGACAGAAGAAAGCCTAGGTCGGAACACCAGCACGATAAGCCGGGGCAAAAGCCTGGCTGGAAGAAAGACTCGAGTGGAGTCGGAAAGAGGCTAAAGCAGGCCGCGGAAGCCGCCTCGCTCGACGCTCAGAGCGCCCCAGCCAAGGGAGCCTCGATACAGGATCGACTTAAACGGTACTGTGGTGTATCAGGTGTTTGTAACTCGACACATCACACACCTGTTCACAGCGGTTGTAGCACTTACTGGTCCATCAACATTAATGCTTTATTGATGTCCCATTGTGTGTCATTGTTTATGTCTGTTTTTTTTCTAATTACCCAAGTGTTCATTTTTGTTTGCGATTTCTTTATGAGTTGTGGATTTTAACATAACATGCCTGCTGACTCTGCGTTGTCACTTTGGCTGAGTCGATGGTTTATTGTTAACGCCGACGATCATTGCTGCACGTTAGATTGCGCGATGACGAGCAATTATGAAGTAAAGCATTAATAGTTGAATCAGCGTCGTCCTCGTTGTCTCGCCCTATTTGCTTGTCACGCTTGGTTTGCGCCGCACATTCGTATCGAGCGTTCTCAATACGTTGCATATCTGTCGTCTCTTGTTTATAACATTCCATTGCACAGCGATGCCTTACAGTGTTGTAATTTTTTATTTCAGCATATTCTGTACTGTCTGCGTCATTCCATTGAAATAATTTTACAGTTACACGGCTCATTCTTCTGTATTTGTTACACTTTAGATGCTTGGTGTGGTCAGCACAATAATGTTTAATAAATCATGTAAAAAGCGTTTTCTTTTTACATTAATGAACTAACTTTTATGCTTTGTTTTTCTAAAAGTTAACATGCAATAACATTGCAAACAGTTCCTACAGTATAATTCCTGGTTGCAGGGAGAACAGATACAGTCAACACGATGACCGTACAGAGAAAGGATCAGATGACTGGGGCAACAGGCCGAAGCGGGAGAACCGTTTCGACCGGAATGATCGCCCTGACCGCCCTGAACGTCGAGACAACCGGGATAATCGCGACAACCGCAGCGACAGAGATAACCGTAGCGACAGAGATAGCCGTGACAACCGCAGCGACAGAGACAGCCGCGACAGCCGCAGCGATAGAGATAACCGCGGTGACAGGCGCGATAACTGGGGAGACAAGAAAGAAAACTGGAACCAAAAGAGAGAATTCCGACCGAATGACAGACCGCCGCGAAGCAATTTTTCACCCAGAGACCGTGCTGAGCGCTCCTTCGGCTCTGACGACAAGAGCAACAAGTCTCACGACAGCGGCAGGGCTCCGCCTTACAAGAGCCGCAGCAAGTTCACGCAGGTGCAGTACAAGGAGCTGCCCGAGCCGGTGCCGCTCGACACGCCGTACCCTCCCTCCGACCCCATAGAACCAGGCGCGCAGCAGGAGGTCTCCGTCACATGGATCATATCCCCCGAATGCTTCTACACCCAAATCATGTCCCTACAACCTAAATTCCTCGAAATGATGC
Organism: Lacanobia wlatinum; assembly: GCA_947578705.1. NCBI lineage: Eukaryota > Metazoa > Arthropoda > Insecta > Lepidoptera > Noctuidae > Lacanobia > Lacanobia wlatinum. The sequence continues at coordinate 8,185,760 of OX388039.1, read as the reverse complement.
ACAAAATCCCAGAGATATACAAAGGCGTCAAGTCCTATACTGGAGAGGTGCCCGTCGGTGGATCCGTCTTAGCGCGTTACCCAGTCGATGGAGTTTTATATCGAGCCACAATAGAATCCGTGCAGCCATTCTCAAAGTTCATCGTGAGATATGTTGACTTCGGCAACAAGCAGTTGGTAGATGCGAAAGACATTTGGCAGATGGACAGGCAGATGATGGAATTGCCGAAGATGGCCATCTGTTGTTCTTTATCTGGTGTAGTGCCGGTAGATGGGGAATGGAAGCCGAATAACATGGTGGACTTATGTTTCAACGCGCCGCGCTACCAGTGCGTGTTCCAAGAAAATGTCGATGATATGTACAAGGTGTCGCTATGGAACAATGGCGTGAGTGTCGCCGATATGTTGGTGGAGAAGGAGCTCGCCAAACTATCTGAGCACCAGTCGTCCGTTACTTTGAAAGGTAAGGATACAGTATTGATGCAAGTTTAATGCTTACTTGTTTACCAGACAGACGCGCGTTGCTTTGGAGCGATCACGTTAAGCAGGAGTTGGTTGATTTCTTGATACACTTCTAATTTCCGCAGCATCAATTTATTCCAAAAATCTATTATCCCACCTTAAGTCTCCAATTAAAGTTTTAATTTAATGGGATTTTGTCATCTTAAGCAAAGATAATAAAATATTATTTGTGCACTCAACCATCCTATGCAATCAAACCTGTTCCATGTTCTTTTCTATACCCATTACCTCTCCATTCTTAAAAAATAAACTAAATGTTCCTATTTCATTTTACCAGACAATTTTATAGTCTCCACATTTGTTTTAGACGAAGCTATCGACTTGACGATCATCGTAGGACAGCAGATACTCTGCCGAGTGACCCACGTGGAGTCTTTCGAGAAGTTTTATGTACAACTTGATATGGACAAGGCAGCATTGGTTGAGGAAGCTATCGCCAACTTTGATACTAGCAAAGTAAGTGATTTACTGAATACTTCCCACTGTATTCTGTTCTATAATTTAAACTCATAATCATACGATTTTTACTTAGTTTTAACAATATGGATGAACATTTGCATTATAGATTCCTGTTATTTTCCCTATTGTCAAGCATATTATGAGCAGTCCCTAGAAAAGCTAATAATTATTAAAAATTTGATTTTTTATCACACAGCTGACACCATTGACTGCGGATAGCCTGGTGGACGGTATTCACTGCACGTTGAAGCATGATGGTAAAATATACCGCGCCATCTTAGAAGATGTCTCCGACCCGGCCAATATCAAGGCTGTAATGCCAGACTACGGGAAATCAATAACAACTGCTTTGGAAAATGTAAGTGTGCTATTATTAAGTGGCTAGCCTTTGCCCGCGACTTCGTACGTGCATCTCGTTTTTTCCCCTTCCCGTAGGAATTTCTGGAAATCCACTCTTACACCTCTCTCTTTCTCTTTTTCCTCTACACTTCGCAAGGAACATGCTAGATTTCAGCTTTCTTCGACCAGTAGTTTCAGCTCTGCGGTGTCTGTCAATCACTCAGTTGGTCACCAGTAACGGAAAAGTTTTCTATAATTATATTGGTTGCGTCGTACAATCATTATTTCAGCCGAAAGACGTCCGTTGCCGACACGGGTCTCCCCCAGCGTCGCTAATGGCCTATGCATACTGGGACGGAATGGCTAAGAGAGCATTCAAACTTATCTAGTCGCAATACGGCATAAATGCTAATGTTATGAATTGATTCCGTGCCTTCGAAAGGGATTTCTTGACATTGGAGCGCGCGCTAAGGAATTCCACGGCGATATGCCGCAGCACGTCGCGGGATGTCTCGGTAGGCGGCCGGAATGCAACATGCCGCATGAACGGTGCCGCGGATCTAAGCGGCTAGTGTGCGCTGACCGGTGGCAAAATCCTGTGCCATTCCGTCCCGGTGTGTGTAGGCTTTTAATCGCCTTGTTCTGTGCTTCTCTCAACCAACGGATTCCCTTGTCTTGTGAGCGTGATTAAAATGAAAGAAAACACGTTTATTTCTCCCGAAACTACCTATAAAAGCGAAACCCAGTTTCACTGTCAGGTCATGACAGGGCCGAATTAGAGATTGATTTCACATAGTAATAGTTTGCACACGTGAACAACGACCACAGTATTTCTATAGGGACCGTGCACGGCGTTGACTATGCCATCTAGTGTCGCATGTTCGAAGTTTTAAGGGTCAGAATACTTTACCTTGACGCTTCTGTGCTGCCACCTGTGGTTCCTGCAAGGCTCAGTTTAGGGGAACCTGCGCGAAGAAGACTGAGCCATCTAGCGTAGCTATTTCGAATTTTATACTTGAAATATACATGACAGTGACATTTCTGTGCTGCCACCTATAGTTTCTGCACGCTCCCTATTTGGATGGAAAATTAGCAAATGACTCCTCCTGCTCTGGGCGGAGCGAAAGGGAGTGTCAGACTCTTACTGACTAACCCACCCATGCTCCTTCAAATGCCCACACTGCGTTTCAGGGCAGCGGTAAATCTTTTGAACAATTCCGCAAGAATATCCACAGTCGAATTTCATCTAAAATTGTGACATAATTATTATATGATAATATTTCAGATCATGATCTTACCAACGGAACTGAGTGTGTATTACTACCAGTCCCTAGAGTGTTGCCTGAACAACTACACGGCTGAGTCCAACAAGCTGATGACTCTTGAGGAGTTGCAGACCAAGCTCACAGGCAACAAGGTCATTGTGTACATCGACCATGTGGAGGGAATCAGGTAAGCGTTTGTTTAATCAGCATCCTATCTAGTTTCTCTAGTAGAATTTTAGTGACCATCCTAAAAAAAATCACTGAAAGAAAACAAAGCACTTGCCGACTGCCATAGGATTTTTTTTATGTTAAAAGAAAAAATGTCACCTTGATAAAGTCAAAGACAGACACTATTTTGTAATGAGAAGAACCCAATATGATTTGGTTGCAAGTTTAAAATAGAGCGCATTTGTTCCAGCTTGGTCACAACTCTATACGACTGCGTGACCGGCCACAAGATAGCCGTATTCGAGCCTGACGAGGGCGCGTACGACCAAGTCATCCAGTTGTGCACGAGAGCCGTCTTCAACTACAACTTCGGAATGGCCTACATTGTCCACACCGAGAACTTGAACGAGTTCTACCTGCAGAGGGCCAGCGATGGTGACAGGATCGCTCTGTTGCTTGATGACCTGTATAAGTTCTATGAAGAAGGTAAGAACATTATTATCCCAATCGTCCTTCATTAAATGTCGTCATTATAGATCTATTTGTACCAGTCCACTGATAAGTCTCTCCAATTGCTGAGGTATCGTTTTGTTTGTTTCAAACTCAAGTCATTTGTCTTCCCAACAGGAACTCCCGAGGATCTAACAACCTTCGAAGTAGACGGCATCTGCGCGGCACACTCCGGCGACGGAAACTGGTACCGTGCCACTATCATCAGCGTCGAAGACACGCAAGTCAAAGTTCAATACCCTGACTATGGAAACACAGAAACGCTCCCCAAGGAATCTCTCAAAATCCTTGATCCTAAGTTTTACGAACCCTGCGCGCTCGCGTTAGTCGCCAGTCTGGGCCTTGTAGCCCTTCAAGAAGACGCGCTTCCGAAGCTCAAGGAATGGACCAACGAAAAAGAGGTCCAAGTCACACTGGCTGTAGGCGCAGACGGGTGGCTCGCGAGCTTACATTTAGACGGCGTTGATTTATCAATGAAGTTAGTTAACGAGAAATTGGCCACACCACAGATAAGTGGTGTCACCGCAGAAGAAGACCAGCAAGTTGAAGAGACGCAAGCTCCTCCACTTGCCGAGCCCACCTCCCTGCCTGATGGTTGCACTCAAGTGTACATCAGTCATATAGACACCCCTGGACACTTCTGGCTACAAATGGCCGACAAAGTTGACACAATCGAAACTATCCAAGCTGAGCTCCAAAGCGATGCGACCCAATACGCAGATCTTACAACAACTGAGTTGGGGACATGGTGTATTGCCAAGTATTTGGCTGACGATCAGTGGTACCGAGCTGAAATACTCGACTCTGATTCTGATATTACGACGATTCGTTTCATTGACTACGGCAACACAGATGTGCTTGACAACCAGCCTGGTTTAATAAAGGAGATGCCAGAGAAGTTCAAGGCAATGGAACGTTATGCTGTCAAGTCCAGCGTTAATGCCGTACCCACCGGTACGGGCCAGTGGTCAGAGTCGTCCTCCGACTACTTCACGCAACTTGTCGGCGATTTGGCAAATCCAGTAGACGCTCTGATTGTCCTAAAGGATGTTACGACGTACGTCGATATCTTTGTTAATGGTCTAAACTTGACTGATAAATTAGTATCGGAGGGTTACGCGACTAGGTCTGAAGAGACTGACTGCGCGGGCGATTTGCCTTCGTGCTTCGCCAGTCACGTGAACTCGCCCTCAGAGTTCTGGATTCAATTAGAAACAGCGACGCCCGAGTTACAAGCAATGGAAGCTGCAATGGTTGACGCAGAAAACTTCCCAGAACTGACGGATAAGGAGGAAGGCGTTATCTGCGCGGCGAAGTACCCTGAAGACGGCGCGTGGTATCGAGCTCAAGTCATCGTGGACGGCTCAGAGGGAACTGAAGTCCTCTTTATGGATTACGGCAACGCATCCATCGCCAACGAGTTGAGAAGTTTGCCCGATGAGCTTAAAGTAAAGCCTGCACTTTCGAGAAAATGTGCCTTACAGAAACCTCGCGATATCAAGTGGTCGCGTCAGTCTGAGACTAAATTTAATGAATTGGCGGCAGAAGGAGCCACAATATTTAATGTTCAGTTCATCGCGTCAGGTGACATATCCATCGTAGAATTATTCCTTGAAGGTAAATCTGTAACTGAAGAGCTGGTCGGCTTGTGCGACACAGTGGTGGCGGAGCGAGTGGCGCCTGTGGGACAAGAGACTTACGGCACGGGCAAGATATGTTACGTCATGGGCGTGGACGAATTCTACGTTCACCTCGATGACGTTATTTCTAATCTTGATAAAGTTACGGTCAAGATGAATGAAAGCCCCGAATTTGAGCCTGCCTCAGAATTGAAAGTGGGATCGGTATGTGCTGCATTTTGGTCAGAAGATGAACAATGGTACAGAGCGAAAATCTTAGAGTTTTGTGACGTCGGCTATCATGTGCACTTTATTGACTACGGAAATAAAGCCAAATGTGAAGAATTCAGACAACTGCCCGAAGATCTCGCCGCAATAGAGCCTTTAGCGAGATGCTGCCGGCTAGTCGTACCAAATGACGATCCCGCTTTAATAGAAAGTGGCAAAACCAAACTGGACGAACTAACTTTAGATGACGCTACAATTAGTATAGAATTTTTGGATAGCACCACACACCCGGCCCTGGTTAAATTGTCGTCTGACGGAAAAGATTTTTACTCTGACCTTAAACCTGTGGACCAGACCACAACAGACAAGACAGAAGAACCAGCTACCTCTGTCGAAGAAACTGTAACTAAAGAAGCAGCTATTGAAACTACTGAAGAAGCAGCTAATGATTTAGAAAAAGCAGCAGATGAGTTAGACGAATTAATAAATGAACAGTCTGAACAGAATACATCACAAGCTGACCTCGACGAAAGCATGGATAGCAACCACACAGTTATAGAGAACAAATCCTTCGAGGCTAAGGGTGAGAGTTTGAGTGAAGAAATTATTGCCGCTTACCTAAATGATGACACCGCTACTAGTCCCGAAAAAGATATATCGTCAGGAACTCTAGAGAACTCAAACGACACTGTAAAGACGATCGAAGAAGACGAATTTAGCGATTGTTTTTCACCGCCTACCAAGTCATTAAATACTAGCGTAGATTCTGGAAAGCTTTCAGATAAAGCAGAGCCCACAGAAAACGTATCTGAAACAGAAAAGGCCGCAGTGACTCCATCAGAAAAACCTGCAGAAGAAGAAAAATCAAGTCCAGTAGCCAGTGTAACCGAGAGCCCTACCAAAAAATTTACGGAAAGTGCTGAAAAAGCAGCAGAATGTCTTCCAAAAAAAGCAATAGAAACTACAGAAATTAAGCCAGATGCTGAAAAACCTGCAGTTCCAGAAATTGAGACAGACAAATCTGCAGAGAAAGTACCAGAGGCAGCAAAAGACTCTGTAGAAAAAGAGCCAGAGGCAACAAAAGACTCTGCAGAAAAAGCGCTCGAGGCAACAAAGGACTCTGCAGAAAAAGTGCCAGAGGCAACAGAAGACTCAGCAGAAAAAATGCCAGAGGCAAAAGAAGACTCTGCAGAAAAAGTGCCAGAGGCAACAAAAGACTCAGGAAAAGTGCCAGAAGGAACAAAAGACTCTGCCGAAAAGGTTACGGAACCCAGTGAAGTAAAAACAGAGACTGTCCAAGCAAGTTAAGAGGTTGTAAATATTTTAGTAAGACAAAAAAAGAAGAATTTTTCACACATTGTATTATATTTATCTTTTTATATCTAAACCGATATAATGTGTCTTACAACTGTATTGAAACATGCAATAACAATATAGTTTGCATTGTCTGTTGGTCAAACCAAGTTCCAATACTAGATTGGGTTAACAAGCAGCTTACTTTTATATATTTTTGTACGAAGTACATAAAGAATAAATTGTTATAGTTAAGGTTTGACGTATTTAGTTTTACATGTTGTTTTCTATATGATATTGTTAAATTGTTCGCTTCTCGAATAGCTGAGTTATATTGGGCATGTTGAACATTTCCAGAGACAGTGTTTATTGTTATGTTTTGAGTGCTAAAAGTGATTAAAAGAAAACAGTGTTAAATGAATAGTACAATTAAACGTTATTCATTTAATTCTGTATTACTTATTAAATGATAACAGATAATTTAATTAATAACGTTTAATTCTTCTTATAACATTATAAATACTCATTTTTATATTTTTAGTTTTATTTTATGTTATCGGTATTGTTGGGTAAAAGCACGGACTTTCATTAATAAAATATTAATTCATTCATAGCAGTATGTGGCCTATATGATGTACATACATGACGTAATTTATTGTAATTAAACACATTCCCTTCCTATAACATTAGTTTCACACGTCATACCACCACGAGTACCGAAGGTATTGATTATCGTTATTTTTTGTTTAGTAATCATCTTATAAGATTCAGGACTAATGTTCTGCGAAAAGGAAAATGTTTCGTTTTTTTTTAAATAAAGCTATGTAGAAAGCGAACGGTTTTTGCATTATTAATTCTTCTAATAACCCCGACGACAATTTGCCGGCTAAAGGTCAGCAAATCATATTTTTCTAGTCAAGATATTCAAGTTTTATCAATATAAATGTAGATGCATGGAGAGGGAGAGGAAGGTCGAAGAAAAGATTTTGTGTGAGGAGCGATATAAAAGGAAAGGGAGTTAGTGATAGCGTGACAGCTTGTTCTATCAGCCGTCTGATGAAGGAAAAATTGAAGAAGATAATATCTTCTTCAATTCAACACGTATCTTCTATATTATAGAAGATACGTGTTGCGCCGACCCCAAGTACCTAACATGGGATAAGGGCAGGAAGATGATGACATTCAAGTTTTGTTAATGTAACTGGAAAACGATCAATACCGAATTGTGTTTAGCACGTTATTACCAACTACCTATGTAAGTTGCGATTATGCTCAGTGACAATGATCTCAAGCATTTTTAGCGTTCCGAACAAAAAACGGAACCCTTATAGGATCACTCGGGTGTCTGACTGTCTGTCACAGCCAGTTTTCTCCGGATCCACTGGACCGATACTGTTGACATTTGGTGCACATATGGACTTTTGTGACCCCAACACGGACGCGTTACGTAAATTATTAAATTTTTAGTATGGGGGTAACTTTGGGGGGTTAAACTAGAAAATTTCAAAAGAAAGTTTTTTGAACAATATCGTGTAACAAATCAAATGAAAGGGCTTACTGTGAGTTTTAATTATATTTTTTTCATAATTTTAAAATAAATGGTTTTGAAGTTATTCAAGAAATTAGACGAAAAATTACCATTCGCCCCTCCGAAATCTCCGAAACTCCTGAGCCTAAAATTTTGAAAAAAAATGGAGATAGATCTTTACCTGTAGATTACAGGAAAACCTATAAGAAGTCTATAGTGTTAAAATAACATGTTAAGAAAAAATTGTTCGGAACCCTTTGCACGCGAGTCCGACTCGCACTTGGCCAGTTTTTTCTGTATGCGCTGACTCTAACAGCCCTCACCCGCTATATTAAGCTGTTATTATTATCACGTTCTTAGTGAAGCCTTAGCCTGTACCAGAGACTTGCTCTTCAAGCGTGAATTTTCATTTGAAAGTAGACAGACTTCGCACGGCTAGGAGCTTGCACAGAATGTTCTGCTTCGAACAAAAAAGATAAGAATGAAAGGAATGATAAACAAGGCTAGTTTTTTCATCAGACTTGCTTCGTTTAAAAAGAACTAGCATAAGGCTACGTTTCCACCAGGGACAGGGCCGGCCTTAACCATATAAGCGCCCCGGGCGAGTCATGCATTTAGCGCCCTCTCTTAATTCAATATACCTAATTAAGTAAAATAACTCTTATTTAGAAAAACTTTTTCACCTAACCCTGATAGCTTCACCCCCGCCACCCATCAGTATTTTTACGATGTTGTTTAAAACACCATTCCCGACAACTATGCCAAAATTCACTTATTAACGAATTATTTCCCCTATTTGGCAGTTTTTGGCTTTCGTTTGTTGAGCTATAATTTAAGTTAAGAAAAACTATGTTTGCCACTTGCAACAGTCACTGGTATTGTTAGATTTAGCAGAATACGCAGCGATATCCAGGGATATAATTATTGAAGATTGTGCTTTTTAATAAAGTTTCAAGATTTTGATAGGTGTTGCCTGACTGTTTTCGAGATTGTGCTGTCGACCTAAAATTTCATCGCACAACAAATCACCATCAATGTCTGAATTTTTCTTTACATCTAAAGAAATAGGTAGGTTCTCAAATTACGCGTAGCGCCCTGTATGACGCGGCGCCCTCCAGTTGCCAGCGCCTAGGCGGCCGCCCGGCCCTAAAGCCGCTACTGACCAGGGATGTGCGAAGATACGTAGCGAGGGATATGTTTGTTAATAACTAATGGAATTGCCTCGCTCAGCGCAAGCGCTAAGCGAGGCTAGGTAAATGAAGCGATTCTATTGGTTCTTCACATATGCACCCTAGCACATTTCTGGTGGAAACGCACCCTAATTACAAGGCTAGTATGCTAGGATAATCGAATAGGACTAGGTTTCTGTTTTCGAGTACGTTACTCCAGCATAATCCAAAGATTCCACAAGGAACTTCGTTGATCAACAGTCAAATAACTTCACCGCGCAATCGCGCATTGTGTCCCGAATTGAATTAAACGTCATAAGCATAGCTCATTAATCAGTTACAGGATACTAATGAAACTTCACAAATATCATTCGAAGTGCTAGGACCTATTAAAGTACATTTCTACTAAACGATGTATTATTCTTGCCTTTTTGTACAATAAAAGAGATCTATTAGCGTTTGAAAAGATATTCAAGATTCTGCTGATGCTGGAGTGACCAGGAGAATCTTGCGTCTTCGCGATCATAAATATAAATTAAGTTGCAACATTTATCAGTCGAGGCAACTTATTATGTACCCGGTGTGTAATATTTATTTCAAAATACCCATTATATGTAATTTGATCGCGTCGGCAGACCGCTAATAAATACATTACATAGGTCACTTGCAATGGTACTGGTTAAATTATCGTGAAAACAGCACTAGCACGTTCCAAACCAGAACAGTATAGTACAATATCTAGCTTGAAAAAGTAGCCTCATTTATCTAGAGATTAAGTTATCCGGTGTTAGAGAGGGCTAGTATAGAATGTTAGAACTAGCAAGCTAATCACTCTAAGCCTCGTGTACTTATACAGAACTATTTTTAGGCTAATGTGAAGCCTAGAATCGGTTTTATTTGGAGGTAGTCGCTCTCCCATTTACCATACGCCAGGTAAGTATACAAGATGCTAGACTCTCAAGCCAAGTAGTACACCTCTGTAAAATCCTTCCAGGGAACGCAGGTTTCGTTATAAAAACAAACATGGGAGTATTTGTTGAACTTGTTTTATTCTACATTTACAATACTTCGTAAAAATATAAGGAGATTATTACAAAAACATCTATACAATGTTAATATGGCGGTTATCTCATTGTTCTTATAGAAAAAATACACTAGAAAAATATGCAAATCAGTTGATATTTACAATGTCCTGCACTGCCCAACAAAAACGGCAAACAAATAAAAATCAGGCCTAGTGATTCCCAAATAGTGAAATCTAGTACGTAAGTTTGTCGTAACCGTTAATAACACGTTACGTTACCAGTTCATAACACGCGATGTTTTTCTGCACGGCCATGCATACAAAAACTAATGAATTCGATAAAAATGGTGTTGGCAGTTATTGCCTTGGTCCGAGCACTCGGCCTCATTTTTAGTTATAATTCGTGTCAATCAAAGTCGGATTTGACAACTGAGTAGAGGGATAGAAGATGGCATTATCACTAAGTGCGATAGAGATTTATTTTATATCCCTTTCATACTTACCAGTAAAGCAATGAATCCTGCTGTCAAATCGGACGTCTTAGATTGTCATGAAATGAACATACAATAATTCATTATAAACGGCATTTTATCAAAAGTTACGTTACATTTATACAACCAAAACAAATACTTATAACTATTTTATTAGACCTAGTATTCCAAAATCATTTAGTTCGTCGCGTTTTTCCAAAATCAAGCCTTTCTCGTTCGCAAGATGGAGTACTGAAAGTAAGGCTAGGGGCACACTGAGTGATTCTCGCATGTTCGGTGTGAGTTTGCTTGGTAACCGCTGGTATATTGAGAAGAAAGATGTTTCTGTAACATCCTCTTTTTCTCCTTCTGGCGTCTTCTCTGTTAACATTTTCCATGTGCAGTGTTTTAGCTGTTTCATGTCCACCTTCTTTGCCCGCATCGCGTAAGGAATGAAGATTTTTGCGACCTGTGGGGTAGTTGAAATTAGTAAGAGAAGAAACAACACATCACGTCTTCATCTTCTGAAAGGGACTACCCGCAATTTGTCAGTTATTTCAATGAAATAAAGCTCTTGTTAGCCTCTGTCTTCTTTATATTAAAGATAAACATTTTCGCGCCTTACACGCCGCGACTTTATTAGACGACAAATATCTAATCTTATTACAACACCGGTGCACCGTACACTAGGCTAAGAATTCTATGTAAATGACATTGAATTTTTAGCCTGGTTTACCATGCACTCTGACGAGTTTTATACTGTAGCGGTCAAAAGGGTGAAAATCTTACAAATCATATTCGCGTATTGTACGAGTACATTACCTTAGTGGGAGGCTCCAACATGTCGGTGATCTCTCCAGGCTCGGCCGCTTTCACCTGGTCATGCAGTTCGCCAGCTGCCATAGCGTCTTCATTGCCCCAGTCATCGCCGTCCTAGAATTAATATCAAATATCTATGTAGTATTGTAAATGCAGAACGCAAGTAAGAAGGTGTAATTCGAACCTTGGAAAGTGACTTATCAACTGCAGGATGTGGATGTGGAGCCGAGTCACAAACCATACTCTATATCCTATCATGTCCTCTATGCTCCAAAACACGCGCCGAAGAGACCACATAGGTCTCTTCGGCGCGTGTTCGTGCGGCCACCAACAATACTGTAGAGGTGGCAGTGTTTTGCCCACCCAAATTTAAAGTACTGTCGTGCCAGCGACAATGGAGGCAATGAAAGAGCGAGGTATCTTCTCGACCCACATACCACAGTATCACAAGATGAAAGTCAATGATCAGTGCGTGTTGCCAGTGAAGACTTATGAAACTGAAACGTGTTCGCTCACAATGGCCCTCATCAGAAGGCTTAAATTCACTCAAAGGACAATGAAGAGGGGAATCGAATTAGGAATGATGATATAGGCAAGAGAACTAAGGTTACCGACATAGCCCCAAGGATCGCCAAACTAAATTCGCAGTGGGCAGGGCACATTGTTTGTAGAACAGATGGCCGATGGGGCCGAAAAGTTTGGGAGTGGCGATCGCGTATTGGAAGACGCATCGTTGTGTTGGTCTCCCACAAGGTGGACCGATGATCTGGTGAACGTCGTGGGTAGCCGATGGATGCGAGACGCACAGGACCGGTTGTTTTGGCGACACTTGGGGCCTATGTAGTGGACGTCTTTCGGTTGATGTGATGATGAATGAAAGAGCAGCATCATCATCTGCCTAGCCTTTTCCCAACTATATTGGGGTCGGCTTCCAGTCAAATCGGATTTAGCTGAATACCAGTATTTTACGTAGAGCGGCTGCCTACCAGACCTTCACAACCCATTAACAGGGTATCACGGTATGATAGAGCAGAATACTCACAGGAATGTTATTAGGGCAGTAGGAGGCATCGTTCTCGTTGTTGTAGTCGTAATCCCGGGCCTCCTCCACGGTGACGGGCTCGGGCTCGCGCTGCTTGCTGTGCTCCAGCTCGCGCTTGCGCAGCATCATCACCTTGGGCCGCAGGAACAGCTTGCGGAAGTGGGACTCGTCTAGACCTCTGTCAATGACATGGAAATAGTTTAGAGGGATATTACATGAGGACAGATAGATTAATTTGGAGAAAACTAAGAGTGTAAAGGTATCTGGGAAAATCTCAGATTCAATTCGATATAAAGATAAATTTTATTATTAGCTTGATAAACATGACACAGGGAACTCCCAATGGAAATAGATGAAGTTAGCATGTTGTATCCACAAGAAAAGAACCACTGTTGTGCTGAAATTCTGAAAATAAGTGATTAATAAGAATTATTTTTGGGCCACTTAAATATGAGATACTGTCGTGCCAACCAATCTTACCTATCAATAGGAGTCTTAAAGTTGGCCTCGTTCCACGTGTGTCCAGTGGCGAGCGTCTTCCTGCTGATCATGATCTTGGCGGGCTGCGTGGGCTCGTAGTCGCCGCCCGGCTCGGCGCGCCAGTCGAAGGCCAGGCCCAAGCCCAGGAACTCCAGCTGGCGCTTCGTTCGCGGAGGCTTCTTGCCTTCCACCGTGAGGCGACCGGCCACAGACTGCGTGCGTTCCGACATTTTTGATGCTGTGGAATTAGTGTTTTTAATAGATGATTTAGCATCTGCATGTTATTGACTCAGAATTATTATATAGCTTGTTCATTAAGGTGACACGGTTTTTAGGATTGTTAAAGGATATGGTCCGCGAGCCAGCAACAGATTTCCATGACCAGGTTCCTCCCGGACGATAACTTGTAAAATGGTAAAAGAGCTTTGTTATGGAGTTCTGTGAACGTCAGCTGCGATACGGTTATGCAACGGCAGCCTCCCAAACACGTTGAAAAAGAATTCTTTTTCAGTCATTACCTCCCGAATGAAAATAGGGTCAGATTATAGCCAATCCAATATCTTGCAGAAAACAAAACGTCAGCTGGCTGTATCTCGGTGGAAAAGGTCGTCAGCTGGTCACACGAATTAGAAATTATTTTTTTTCAAATTTTCAGTAATTTCCTCCCGAATGAAAATAGGGTTAGATTATAGCCAACCCAATATCTTGCAGAAAACAAAACGTCAGCTGGCTGTAGCTCGGTGGGAAGGTCGTCAGCTAGCGCCCTGAAGAGGGCATCTATCGCCTACATTCATCAGCTGACGAGTTTTCCCTCGGCATCTTGCCAGCTGATTTATTTTATTACTTACGGGATCATATTAACTATCAGCTGACAAATTTTTATCCGAGAGGAAATAACGTGTCTAAAGTTATTCGACTTAATGCTTCATGCTCCGACTGAAAGATTAAACTTTGGAGCCTTTATTTATTATTTTTTCCATAAAAAGCACTTATAATTTATACATATTTAGATTTCTAAGACCTTCTATAATATGAAATAATAATAAATAATCCATAACTATGAAGAACTAGTGGACGTCAAGCGGTTTCAACCGCGTAGTTCCTGTTCCCGTGGGAGTACGGGAACGGGTTTTCTTGAAGAAACCGCAGCCTAAACCAAGACTTTGTAAATCAAGGAATCACTTACACTATCTAAATATAAGTAATTTACTATATTTGTCTTTAAAATCATGAAAAACAACAAATCGTAAAATATGTCTTGCTCTTACTATATTATTCTTGTTTTCAAATACTGCGACTTTATTATTTTTACAATAAATACATTTCTTCTTATCCACTACCTAAGTTTTTCACTAACTCACTGGACAAGCAATATATATAAATATTACAAAACGATACTTTATTAAGCAGATGCAACGCGTAATACGGCCGCTGCTTCTTGCAACGAGTTAATGCTGTGCTTGTGTAGATCCACTTACGTAGGTTAACGACACAATGTCGATTGACGAATGAAATCTTGCTAAAAAGTTTATTTTCTATTTGTCAACCGTTTTAACCCAGTTATAAGATCGATGCGATAACGCAAGATGAAAATAACGCTTTTTACTTATTTACAGCGTAATAGAGAAATGCGTAACTAACTTTCGTAAAGTGAATTAATTAAATTTTAGGTTAATAATCGGTGGAGTGTTTATAATATTTTCTGGACATGCAGTTTTTTATTTATTTTATTTTTAGGCCACAAAAATGTTTTTGTCCAATAATAAATGGAAGGTTCGATAAATTTCCGATTTAATCAATCACTAGCATATATGTGAAATAAATTGCTTTTGCACAACAGCACAATGATAGCGACTGTTGTTTTTGTGTGCGTAAGTTGTACGGTGCATGGTAAATGCACGCTGTGTTTGATGCGATAAGGTTTATAATTGATTGTGTAGTACGTTCTGTTTTGAGAAATGCGGGTGTATGCGTGACTAGTGATGGGAAATTCTCGAGAACATTCTCTTAGTGAGAACTTTGCGGATATGTTCTCGAGAATTTTCTCCGAGCAGAGAACTTATGAGAACTTAAAAACGAAGTAACAAAACCTAACTTTAATGTAATCCTGTCTTAAAATTGGTATGATAGCTGAAATTTATGGTGTGTTTTCGTATGTTATACATATTTTGAAACATTTCGTGAAGCAAACTACATTATGGGGATTTTAGAAACTAAAATATAGTATCAATTGATAACAAACCCATCTTTTTTAGGGTTCCGAACAAAAAACGGAAACCTTATAGGATCACTCGGGTGTTTGTTTGTCTGTCTGTCTGTGTCTGTCTATCTACCAGTCCAGTCAGTCTGTTCAGTCAGTCTATATGCCAGTTTTCCGGATCTACTGGACCGATTCTGTTGAAATTTGGTACACATATGGACTTTTGTGACCCAAACACAGACGCCTGCGTAAATAAATAAAATTTGAGTATGGGGTCACTTCTTTTTAATTTTCTACTTTCAAGTAGAAAATTAAAAAATAAAGTTTTTCAAACTGCGTCGTGCGATATATCAAATTAAAGGGCTTACTGTGAAAATGTTAATTATACTCTTGTCATAATTTTAAATTGTACAGTTTTGAAGTTATTCAGGATATTAGGGCCAAAAAGGACCATTCCCCCTTATCTCTACTACGCTACTAAGCCCGAAATTTTGAAAAAAAAAAATACAGATAATAACGTCTTTGCCTGCAGATTACAGTAAAACCTATAAGAAGTCTATAGTGTTACAATAATCTGTAATAAAAATGAAATTGGTTCGGAACCACGCAAGTCCGACTCGCACTTGGCCAGTGTTAGGCAAGCGTTTGACCAGTATATCACTTGATGGTAAGCGATGATGCGGTCGAAGATGGAGCTTGCTTGCTCGAAGTAACCTATTCACTCTTGACTTAAAGACTTGTAAGTTGTAGCACCTTTTACAAAGTCCAGAATCAAACAAGTAATTAAGTTTATTATAGCTGCTAGTTATGGCACTACTGTCCTATTTATATACAATGAAATATATGTTAATTACATCTAATATTGAAAATAAAAATTATCAAAGTTATTTGTTTCATGTTAAAAATGGAAGGATCACCTACTCGTTTTAAGTTCTCATAAGTCCTCATAAATTCTCGTATGTTGTCAGCTCACGAGAATATTTCAGAACATTCTCGTTCCGAGAATATTCTCATTGTGAGAATGTTCTTTTTCCCCATCACTATGCGTGACTGAGTATTTATTGCTTTTACTGACGTGCATGTGTAGTAGTTGCCGTATGGAAGGGGCATAGTGAAGACAACGGTTCCGGTACATTTTCGTCTATCGGACATATCTCCTTATTTATTATATCTATGGTTTTCTGCAAGATATTGGGTTGGCTATAATCTGACCCTATTTTTATTCGAGAGGAAATTACTGAAAATTTGAAAAGAAATTACATGTTCGTGTGACCAGCTGACGACCTTTCCACTGAGATACAGCCAGCTGACGTTTTGTTTTCTGCAAGATATTGGGTTGGCTGACCCTATTTTCACTCGGGAAGAAATGACTGAAAAAAATTTTTTTTTAACATGTTCGGGAGGCTGCCGCTGCTTAACCCAATCACCGAATCGCAGCTGACGGTCACAGAGGTCCATAATAAAGCTCTCTTAACCATCTTACAAGATTTCGTCCGGGAGGAAATGTATGACAAAATTTGAGCCTGGCTCGCGGTCCAATAATAGTATAATCTATTAATCACAATAACAAAGAAACTTCATATGTTTGCTTATGATTGAGTGGTATGCTATAATAACCCTGCTGTATCTCAGAAATACTGATCGAGTCCCTATAGTGAACAGTTTTTCTTTATTTTAATTTGACATTTACTTTTGACTTTTAAAATTAATTTGATTGTGACAATTGACAAATTGATAATTTTATGTTACGCTATTAATTGAATGCCTATGGGTCTTTACCTGAAATAAATTTATTTTATTTTATTTTTTAATTGAGCTTATCATTTTTTACCCTTACCTTACCCTTTTACCCTTCCTTGAAGCCTTAATGCATGATGAGAGGGACCAGTGCACCACCTAGAATCGAAGAAGTATTTCCTACACAATAGTGTTACGCAGCTACCGCCACGTCCGCTCCCTACCTCTGTTATTCTTCAGCCTCCAGTGCGAGGGCCCGGCCCAGGCGGTGACGATGGCGCCGCAGTACGAGTACTCGAGCTTGGTGTCGTGCGCGTGCGCCGGCCGCATGTCCGTGAGGCGCGCGAGGGGCGGCGCCACGCCCGCGCGCGCCACGCACGCGGCTACCGCCACGTCCGCTTCCTCTTCGCTCTCTATGCCACCCAGCGGCTCGTCATCTAGGGATATGACAGAATAGCTGTTACTTTTGTTTCCGAATTGTACACAACAAGAAGACAAAATGGGCTTTATCCAACTGTGGATTGATCTAAACTGAAAGTAAGCCATTAACTGTGAAGATGCTTTATCTATCATGGGTTCCAGACTAAAATAAATCTAGCACATAATGATGATGGAATATTATTTTAATATTATACCATATTTTATATTGTTCGCGACGGAGCGTCACTTATCTATACTAATATATAAAGCTGAAGAGTTTGTTTGTTTGTTTGCTTGAACGCGCTAATCTCAGGAACTACTGGTCCGATTTGAAAAATTCTTTCAGTGTTAGATAGCCCATTTATCGTGGAAGGCTATAGGCTATATATCATCACGCTAAGACCAATAGGAGCGGAGCAGTGAAGAAAATTGTGACGCAGGCGAAGTTGCGCGGGTCAGCTAGTAATTTCATATAACTCGCGTACATACGAGCTTATGTAATAGAATAAGATAGTTATAGTATGAGTACTTATGTAATCAAATTAAATTTATATTTTGCTGTCGTTTTCCCCCAGATACATTAAAGATGTTCTTGGGGAAATTATTTTTTTTTTTTATAAATAAATAGATAGGTAGGGTTACACACTCCCCTACACATTCCTGGGAAACCCCTAAAAGGTATTTTGTTATTAATGGTAAAGAAGGTACACAGGTATTGAACATTTCATACATACCAACACAGAACAGTTATACAAAAAGTTAACAGGGTGGAAAGAAAAACCACCATTTACAGACAACTTCATTTACTAAACATACAGAAAATCTAGGTATTCAGACTTAAGATACTCGGCACTAGAAACCTAGCGCTGAGTTCTATTCAGATTTATACACATCTTTATGGTCAGATAAGGCATAAAGCCACAATTTGGGAAAATGTAAAACACAGACCTTTTTCCCCTTCCGGGTTTCTGACCTTGTAGTGCTTCCACCCTTAGAGGGGTGGCTTTAAAGGTTGTTTATCTGGATACAGGGATGATGCACCTACCCTAAGACATACATATAACACATTTTCGGGAAGTCAACCCTAAATAGTAGACAAGTTCATAGTTATAGATAATAGGAGAAATGCAACCAGTCCCTCAGTGGGCAGGGTTGAAGGGTTGATTTTCACCCCATTCCACGAGGAATTTCGGGGGCTTTACAGAAAGGTGCATCAACCCCTATCCAGACATGAAATTGACCTGGATATGGCAAAGAATGTATTTTAGTTATAGTTAAACTTACAGTTAAAAATAAACTTAAACAGTTAGCGATTTATGGGCCTCGTTACGGTAAAGTTACATAGAATGTTAGTAAACAGATAGAAAATAGAAATTTGTAGTCATTGGCAAGAAAACTATTGAACTTTTAACTAAATCTGGTAAAATAGTCGCGAAAAGTTTCCTTTAAACCGCTAGCTGCAGTGTTAACAGTAAATTCTGCATCTTCATTTACCCCTGGTAAACAAACATCCCTAACCCCAATCTACCAGAAGACAGCAAGTGCAAATAGCAAGAAAAAACTGGCCAAGTGCGAGTCGGACTCGCGTGCAAAGGGTTCCGAAAGAATTTATTAATTTTTTTTAATATTTTATTTTAACATTTTAGACTTCTTATACTCTTACTTAAACTCTGTAGTTTCGGAGAAAAGGTGGGGGGAATTGTCATTTTTCGTCCAATTTCTTGAATAACTTCTTTCTTCATTTTAAAATTATGAAAAAAATTAATTAAAACCCTCACAGCCCTTTCATTTGATATGTCACACAATATTGTTCAAAACACTTTTTTTTTTATTTTCTAGTTTGACCCCCAAAAGTGTCCCATACTACCCTACAGACACCCAAGTGATCATAAAAGGGTTCCGTTTTATGTTCGGAACCCTAAAAAGAACGTCACACGTGTGTTACGGGAACCTAAGTATACAGGTACAGGACGACAGCGCGGCTGGACGCAGTCGGGTGGTCATAGTTCACATCGAAGGAATAGAAGAAGGATAGACCTACCCCAAACACACCCCTGCTCCAGTTGATCACGCCCGTCTGGTATATATATGAACCAAATACAAAAATATGCAGCAGCTATAACATATTGTTTTCTATCATATATATATTGCAGTGAAGTAATGCAAATCTACTTTTATAGGAAAGTGATGATGGGTAGTCGTAACTTCCTGCATTTGCACAATTTATTCTCATGTTTCAAATTTTATTATTTGTCTCATGCCTAATCAGAAGTTATTGCAAATGCCGCAAAATTAAACACACATACCATAGAGGTCGTTATGCTGTTCATCTTGAGGTATCGGCTCCACCTCGGCGTTGACGTCGAACGCGAGCGCCTGCTGCGACAAGTTCAATCGGTTTTCTTCCACCCAGTTGGTTACTCGATGGTTACTGGGTAACAACAGAAATAAACTATATTTAGTAAAACTCGAAATTAGTGGATCTTTTCCGATAACTGTGTCAAACCTCAGGGTCTCTATTATTTTTATGTAAGCGTCACAAACAACGGCCTAAAACAGTAGTAGAATTTACAAAACGTTTGTTTATGCTTTTTGTGTTGTATATTATACCATTTTTAGTGACTTTTATTGGTGCTTGAATTTCTTGTATTCAGGCTGTGAGCATTAATACATAAGAATATAACTCACGTGTCCTCAGTGTCTGGATCCCAGTTAGAGATAGAGAATCCAGTGAAAGGTTCACAAATGTGGTCACTGTCTCTAAATGAGGGCAGCAGCTTGGCAGGCAATGTGATGCGTTCCGATAGATCGACGTTCTGTTCCTCTGGAATGTTCTCTTTTATCTCTTCTAGGAATTGGTCATCAGTTCTGGAAGAACAAATAGTTAGGAATCAATTGATCAATATATTTCCTACAATTCTGGAATAAAATGTTAGTCTTCTGATTTACTTAGGTCTACTCATACAGAGACGCGACGTTGCGGTACTTTTTATATGTATAGATAGTCAGTAATAATTTATAATATACTAGCACTTCGCCCGCGACTTCGTCCGCGCTGCAATTTTCTTAAGGAAAACTAAGTCTTTTCTAGACTAATTATATACTAAAACCTTCCAGACAAACAGACGCGAAGGAGGACTCTGTTTTATAATATGTAGTGATACCAATTTATTGGCTACACTAAATGTACACAATTCAGTGAGAGAATTCGAAAGCACTCAGTGGCGTTGGGCTGCATCTCAAGACGCCGCACGGTGAAGCATCACCGGCAGGCGGCTTGCGACGTACGTGCCCGCGCTGCACCCTGAGGCTTCAGGACGCAACACGAACCAACTGCAACACTCTTCGATCAACGTCGCGTCTCGTTGTGAGTCAACCCTACTATGAGTGTAGGACTGCAGGTACCTCAATATCAGGGCCAGCGTTTTGTCGTGAATGGGTAGAGTCGCGTTGAACGCTCGGTTTGATGACGTGACGTCACCAGTTGTCGCCGCTAGCCTCTCGAAGAATGGATCTGCAATAGAATAAGGCATTGTAAATTAATAATAAATGTTTACCTGACTGAGCTTTATTAATTTAAATTCAACTGTAGACAGAAGCAAAAAAAAAACTAGCTTAAGAAAAAAACCTCATTCTAAATCATCACAGAGCAAGGAGGCGCTACGGTGTGTGGCTACTGTTACTAGAGACGGCTTTGACAAAACTATGTATACAAATTAAGCAAGTTAGTGAGAAACAGTGATATCATTTAATCATAGTAAATGGCCTGTGACACTGCCAAAGACAGCCAAATCTCGACTGCGTGATCCACATCATCAACTGTTTCTTTCTAGCAGTGGCGTCTCTAGATGCTGCTGTCACATATATTCTGTGGTCTTTGTTTTTAATGATCTTTGCTATTGTTATGTCAAATTGAAACCTTACCTATACAATCATTAGCATCAAAATCCCCATTGAACACAGCAGGGTTGGCAGCGATGGCGCCTTTAGACTTCTTTTTTTTCTTCTTGGCTGGAGCAGCAGTTTCGCCATCCACTGCGCCTTCGTCTTGCACATTATCATCGTCTTTTTTTCCTCTTTTAGTCTGTAATATAGTACAAACAGTATGTTGGTGCCTCATTCCATAAGGATTAAATACTATTCAATTTTTATTTTGTGAAATGCATAGTGTTTATCTAAAGAAATTATGATGGTGTTGATTATAAAAATATATTCTGTAGATTGTTTTTTTTTATGTGAAATCTGACTATCACCCACTCATGGCCCAACAAATGTTTTTTTTACATTCAGGTAGCAGTTTTAAATATGGTTGATTGCCCATTTCTATCTTTGACCAAGATTTCCTGATGTCTAGAATTTCTTTTGAGGATTGTTAAATAATATATGACTAGCTAAGTAAATGTGCAAGAAATCTAATAGTAATGGTGGTTTGGTGAACATAATACTAACTTCTGTTCTATATTCATTTTAAAGATAAAAGTCTAAGTTTTGTTGGTCAAAACTCACAACATATTCCTATGTTTTATGCAAATAAATGATTTATTATTATTTTAATGTGTGCAAGACGGTGGACGTCGTGACCAGGACAGCAGGGGCAAGTTGGCGCAGAAAATGTTAATCTGGAAAGAGGCCTTTGACATGCTGCGTTCTAGACTGAAAAAAAAAAAATCATTGACAAACAAACCTGAGCAGCTTTACTGAGTCCACCAGCCATCTTCAACACATCATAGTGCACCGCATCTACTCTGAACGAGTATATCCTAGCCGAGGCATCGACTACTGTGGACGCAGTCTGTAAGTTGTCCATGCGAGAATCATGCCTCCTTAGCATTGATGTCATGAAGTCTATCAGCTGCAGGTTCCATGCATTGTCTTTTGTTATTTTCTGAAATAAAATACTTTTGAATTTAAGTGAAAAAACTTTAAAGTTTTTTTGCTTTCCTAATTTTTGCTGTCATTTATGGCTAGATAAGCCATAAATGCAGGGGGCAGATTGTGTTTGTGATGTTGAATTGAAGATTTACATGATGTGTTTTTGCACTAAATACTTGTTGAAGTTTTCTGAGGATTGTTAAAATAGTGATAGATAACACAGCTGAGGATCACAGATTAGTAGATAGATGGACTTTCACTAGATCAAAATAAATTTATCCTCTTGTGTACTAACATTTTCAGCATAAAGCTTGAGACAGCCTTGAAAGTGCTCTTTTTGTGGTGAAGAGGACATGGTATCTCTGCCTCGCCTGGGTGATGAAGTCTGTGGTGTTGATGTGGCCAGGGCACGCTCTGAAGCCACCAGCGATGATCTCTCGGCATCATCATCATTGCACTCCTGTGAAATAAAGTGTAATAGAATAAGATACTTTACAATTAGTAAATATATCTACTTAAAAAATGTATTTATTGATAGCTACTTATAAGACTATCTGTTAAGACCATATTTAAATTAAAACTGCTATACTATAATAGATAATTGTTATAGTATGGGAAAATAGTGTTTTTAGGGTACCATACCTCAAAAGGCAATAAAAGGACCCTAATAAAATCATTCTCTTGTCCATCTGTCTGTCCGTGTGTCACCACCAATTTTCTCTGGAATGTGTGGGTGGATCTAGCAAGTTGAAATTTATACCAGATACTGAGGTCTATAGTCCCTATTAGGAGTATAAGAATCAAGGCCCTGAGTCAACACGATAAAAAGGTATGGGCAAATTTAGATTTTCGGGAAAACTTGTAAGTGCCAAAATTTACCTTACTTTTCAACTTTTTTTTTAATTTTTCCTTTATTTGTGCTGTAAGACCATGCATTTGGCCTTACAAGTTTCCACGAAAATCTAAAGCCCATATCTTTTTATAGTGTTGACTCAGGACCTTGATTTTTATACACTAGGCACTTATATGGTCAATCAATCAATCAAATCAAAAGGCATTTATTCAAACTAGGCTGAAAATCATTTACATGAAGACAGTCCCCCAAATCGCCTAGCCCATCACCACTTCCTGGTGTGGCCAACAAACTCCCCAGCAACACAACTGTCTGTTAAGTTTAAAGAACTTGAATTTATACACATAACATTATTCAACATTTTATGATAGATGTCGATGGATGGCACATGTCCACTAGCATACTTTTTTATCCCAAAAATTACATATGAAACAATGATAAAACTAATTACATATATAGGTAATTAAATAAGTAAACTCAAGCATACAATACTAATCAAAATGAGCCTCCAGGAATAAATGGCGTGCCCGCTTACATGTTCAACAATGCAATTTAACCACAATCTGTGACCCAAAGTCACAAGTGATAAACTAGGACCATCGCAGTTAAATTATAACACTTAAAAATTTTAACAATAATAAACCACGGTGGTACGGAACCCTCGGTGTGCGAGTCCGACTCGCTCTTGAACGGTTTCTTTTTTAGTTTAGATTGCTTTATAAAACAGGTTGGCAAATGAAAACAAACGAAAAGTAAGCTAACTTAATAAACAGTTATAGCAGAACTCTTATTGTACACGATAAGTATTTATGTAAGTCGACGAAATGCACCAATGCGTTCATAACAGCCAGATTCCTACAAGTGCAGTTTAAGCGGATCCTGAGTGGTTAGGAGAAATTAACAAGATGTTTAAGACTAAATTATACTGTTTAATGTACAATCTGGTAAGCCACAAACCTCATTTCTAGCGCCAGTTGGTCGTTTTTGAGGAATAAGACTCCGCCTTCTAATGGTACTATTGCTACTCCCGCCAATACTTATCCTGGCTAGCCCAGGGGTAGAACTTATCGGAGTTTCTATCATCATGACGCGTATGTAGCATACACCACTTTGTACACAAGGTTTAGAACACTTAAATAATTAAAACACACTAAAATTATAATAACAGATTTCTATTTACGAAAATCAATATTTTCCGTCAAGCGTCAAATTAAAACGCAACGGACACTTGTAGAGACGCGGTCTTCGAAAGAATGTCGATAAAATGAAGGAAGACTATACTTGACTATGGTCCTAATTAGAATCGACTAAAAAAATAGACGAATGCTGAAAGTGATTCCAAAAGTTTAGAGAGAGAATTAGGATGAACAAGATGCACTTGTGTCCCTCAGTCCCACAGCTGGGTAAAGGCCTCCCCTTCTGTCTCTGCCTTGGGCGATCTCTGGTTGGCCTCTAGCCAAGTTTGATTATAATAATTGTAATTATATTGAAACCCCTTCTACACGGATTTAATCCAGCGTTCAATCCAAGGTGAACTTGGTGGGAACTTGATTTCCATCCACGAATTTTGTATGAATTTGTATTACATCTGCCGTCTACATGGATGCAATCCAGCAAGGTCACCTTGGATAGGTTTGGATGGAACGCCAGATTACATGCGTGTAGAAAGGTTTTAACGGTGATAATTATGTTTTGAAATTCCAGCTAAATCTTGGTCTCGAATTTTTATTATCATCCGACGGATTATTGACGATGATGACTCAGTGAATTTGATAGTTTATCAAATCACTGATAAGACCACCATTTATTTTTTAAATAAATATTTTTTTTGCAATATTTGAAATATAATCACATTTATTATAGCTTTTACTCAATAAAATGCTTTTTGTATGCAATAGGTTTCTAAATTGTTTTTTTTTTTCATAGCCAAATAGTGAGTTTCCAAAGTGCCCCCACTCATTACAGCTGTTTGTAAACGCATCGCTTGTTGCCAACTTCCCGTCAGTCATTTTGTTCGGTGGCTGATTTCTATGGTCGACGATATCGTTAAAAATCTTTAACATCGGCGAGTAATTTCCAAAGTGACATTATGAGTTCCGGAATGCCTGAATTGGGCTCCAAAATAAGCCTAATATCTAAAGCTGACATTCGCTATGAAGGCCGACTTTTCACCGTCGATCCTCAGGAATGTACCATCGCTTTGGCTAGCGGTAAGTTGACAAATGGATACTGTTATCTTATTACTAGGCCTTCTTTCGCAGTAATCGTCATCAATCTAATGTTTTCTACTTGTATAACCCGGCGATAATTATTTTTTCTCGCAGGAACATCGATCGACGACTCTAAAAAGCTGTTCTCTTTTTCCCTCCCGATTTATGCCCATCTTTGTTTATTGTTTGGGAAAGCGGCCAATATGTTTATTGATGGGCATTTTCCTTGTAGTTTTCCATGTTTTTTTAGCTAAATAGATCACATTGTTTTTCTTCTACCCTCAGAGTGAAATTGTTGGTCCCGCCTATGACCGCGGTTTCACATTGATGACGTTGATAATGTCCTATGTTTGCTGCAATTATGTTTTCTTCAGCAGGTGTTAAATCATCGGGTACACCGTTGGTGTCCCAAAAATTATTTGCTACTTTTACTATTGTGAAATGAGTAGGTGGTCACAGTTAGAATGTAGATCAATCTACCTAGTTTTTCTTGATGCCACTGTGCAATGGGTAAAGTTCTGACTAAACTAATATCTAGACTACCTTACAGCAAAAAGTTGAGTAGCATTTAAATTTTTACAAGTAGTCTTATTTTATTTGTCAAACTACCCACAAATTAAAACACTTGATTAGGTTAATGATCTTATTGTTCTGTTTCTCTGTACAGTGCGGTCATTTGGCACGGAGGATCGAGAGACCCAGTACCCTGTTGCGCCCCAGAGCCAGGTGTATGATTACATCTTGTTCCGGGGTTCCGACATCAAGGATATTCGTGTGATGACCAATGCTCCCTCTCTGCCCAATGACCCGGCCATCATGCAGATGTCTGTGCCCCCGACACTTGGTGCCGGCAGTGCACCAGGCCAGTTTACGGGGCAGTACAACCACCCAGTGGTGGGGCAGACGCCCTACCCCCAGTATCAGCCGATGGCTGGCTTCCCTGGAGGTGTCCAAGCTCAGCTCAACAAGACCAGTGAGTTGTCTCTGCAACCCTCAGTGGAGCTGGCACCCCAGCCCCCGCCTGTCACGGGCCCAATTGGCTCAGGAGTGGCGCATCACGCCAGTCAAGTGAAAGACCAAGGTTTTTGCTCTTGGATAATTTTAGCTTCTGCTTCAACACATGCTACTTTGCGATTTTTGCAGTGTCATAAAAAGATACTTTGCTAACCTTTCTACTTCTTTCCTCTCCAGTAGTTAAATTTTGGTTTGGTTTGTTAACCATAAAGTATCTGGTTATGATCAACTTCCTGTGCTTTCACCAAACTTGCATGCAGACTAATCTCATATTTTGGGTTTACCATAATGACAGTTCAATGAACTTTCATACCTATTTGTTTACATGTATTTATTTCACACAATTTATTCTAACTTGATAATAGAAAATCCAATAACATTCTGATTCTAATGAGAAAAATATTAATGTATACATTGCATATCAATTTGGAATAACAATTATTTATGTTAATTTCTGTCTTTTTTGTTGTTTGGCTAATATTTTTATCCTAAAAAAACTAACATTCCTTAAAACGCCTTTATGTGGCCAGTGGGTTTAATTTTATTTAGAAAAATTATAATAATATTTTATTTATTTTGACATGCATTAATGGAAAACCTACCTTAGGTGTTGGGAACCATAAAAAGAAAACAAGAATCCCTTAAGAATTCCCACAACACTAGAACTGGTGGTGGCTTATCTCTTACACAATAAGCATTATACACAAAACTTAACAAATCAGCAACAGCATGCATTAAAAAAAAATTAACAAAAAAAAATCGCAACATGCATTATTATCATTTCTCCTTGGTCTGTTGCTTGTACGAAATTTGAAAAAGCATTATGTAAAAGCAATTATTTGTAAATCATCAAAGCTTATGCTAAGCATAGTGAAGTACTTTCTTTTTGTCTACAATGTGTGAACAAGGAAATGTTTTGTAGGCTCAATGCTTGACCTCATTGGAGGAGGATCTCAACAAAGCGCTTCGAGGTCGGGAACCCCCGCTGTCGGCGGCCACAGGAAGAGCCCTACCGCTGACCAGGGCACACAGGTATGTCCAGAAATTAAATTATTTTCTATCATGAAATTATTACTATGTCCACTACCATACCATAAACCTACAATTTAGTATAAACTAAGTTAGGAACTTAGGATTTTAGTCTATATGGTCCCAATAAGTTAGCATAATTAATTGTAGACAATAAAATAAGTTAATTAAGCAGTAATTAAGACTTAGTAAATACATAATAAATGTTTTTCTGGATGCGGCTTTGCCATAGACCACAACAGCAGATTCTGGAGGGATATTCTCGCAATCATTACATGTGGCAAGTGAATTGATTGTTGCTTATTTATTTATATCCCAGTTAGACTAGAAGTCCATTTCTGATTTATTGGAAAGGATGAGCTGGAGAATCTGTTTATAAAGTGTTATATTGTGACCCTCATTTAAATATTATTTGTGTATTCATGCAGTGGTGTGAATGTTAATCACTGTTTTAAGGCAAGTTGGCATTCCTGAATTACTTTGATTTTGTTATTGTTTCCTTTTATAGTGACAATATTTACTGCTTAATTTATTTTGAGATTGATTTAAAAAAAAAAAAACAATACTAACATTAAATTACTGCTCAACCAAAATAATTATAAAAAAAGAAGATCCAATATTTTTAAAACTTAAACTTACAAAATTATTATGCAACATTCTCTCCTCTTTTCTGTTGAAACTTTTAATTTTATTTAGCAAACCATAAATGTATCATCAAAGCAAAATGTCATCAATGTCATGGCATCATCCTACATCTATAAGACTCGTCACTAAAACACACGTTTGTATAGGTTGGCGTGGCTAGCGGGTCGAGCCAGCAGCGGGACAGCCGGCGAGGCAGCAACGGGCAGGCGCAGAAGGGGCCCGCGAACCGCAACCGCACCAACTCGCGCAACCGCCAGCGCTACCCGAGCGGCGGCGCGCCGGTGCCGCACCAGCCGCATCAGCAGCACCAGCCGCAGCAGCCCATGCACCAACAGCAGCAGCATCATCCGCAGCAGCAGCACGTGCAGCATCAGCAGCATAACCAGCACAACCAGGCGCCCACGAACCAGCATCCTCATCATCACCAGCCTGGTAAGTTGTCATCCCTTTCTTTCTCCTTCGTCGTTTCCTCATTGCTGAGGAACCTAAAGTTATATTTTAGGTTTTATTAAAGCGCGAACTATTAAGACAAGTCATGGTAGTTGTGAAGCCGCGGAACTGCCTTCATATCAATATCATCGTTGGCTTCCCTTTCTCTATTTTGCGTGGTACTTAATCCTCATAATAAGAAATGATTTTGTCTGGTAGGTAACTTCTCGGGCGCGGGGCAGGGCTACAACCGCGGCGGCTGGCGAGGCCGGCCCCGCGGCCGCGGTCGTGGCTTCGTCCCCCGCAACAAGAATACTCTCAAGTTTGATAAGGACTACGACTTTGAACAAGCCAACACTGAGTTCGAGGAGCTGCGCAGCCAACTTGCTAAGACTAAGATTTCTGATGGCACGAGCGAGGTGAAAGTTGAGGTGAGATTTACAATGCCTTTCTTATTCTAACTATAATAGGTCGCGATATTACGTCACGTTTCGTAGAACAATAGTCGTGACTCCGCGGCGTAATCGAGACTCCAAAAAATTGTGATTAAAAAAGTTTATTTGGATTTCACAAATCGCTAGGAAAATTAATTTATGGTTTTTGGGATCATTTTAAGCCAGTTTTAGGATTTATGAAGACGTACTGTAACATAAAAGCGGAAACATTTTGTGAGATATCTCGTAGTCTCGCAATGTAGTGAGACATTGCGAGCCATATCCAATAAAATAAAACATCAATAATAGCATCGCAGATAGCACTTAAATCAAAATACTAGCTTCCAGATTAGATATTACTGCCTGTATTTTGGCCTTATAAGAAACTATTAAGAGTCCCATTCATAATCGTTAATCAAGCCTTGTACAATTATGTCACAGTCGGTATATTATGTTACACCAATTACAATCTCTAATTGATTTGAGCTTACGTTTGAACGGAATTGAAGCAATTACACAATTATTTGATGACGTTCAATGGGAAAATATTTGCCGGTTACGCAATAAAAAATTGATACGAATAAAAACGTAAAACAGCTCATTGTTACACTTATAAGACGTAACAGTGAACAGTTTGTTTCTAACTGCACACTTATAATTTATTAGGAACGTAAGATGTTTTTGAATAACTTAGTTTAGTTCAGGTGCCTAGTACTCGCACCCGGGACTCGTTTTGAACCGAGTTATAAATACGGAAAAAGCAATAGGAATAATAGGAATCGTATCAATGTTCTGTAGTTTCTGCTTACCCCTATGAGAGAAAGGCTTGAGCTGTAGATACATCTAAACTAATGTTATAATGAAGATTTGATTTTTTGTTTGTTACGACTACTTAAAAACTACTGGATCGATTTCAAACATTCTTTCACTCTTAGAATGCTACATTATCCCAGAGTAACATAGGCTATATTTTTAACAAGAAAAAAATAGGGTTCCTTAAGAAAATAGCAACGCGGACGAAGTCGCGGGTGAAGTGCTAGTAACATATAATATTATTTATTTGATATCAAAATTGGATGGAACACAAGTCATACAATTTCTTAAAAGTATGGGTACAATGACGCCTTTGGACTGACAGAACGAATTTTAATGATGAACAGAGATGAGCGAAGATGCGTAGCAATAATCGCTTCATATACCTAGCCTCGCTCAGCGCAAGCGATTCTATTGGTTCTTCTTACAAACACATCCTTCGCTACGCATCCTCGCACATCTCTGGTGGAAACGTAGCCTAATGGGCCAGTAATCATATTTTCACAAGCAGTAGCACTGTACTGCTTATGGTTAAGGTTAAAAATTGGTTATCTGTCAAGTCGGTTTACGGACGATAATTTTACGTGATAACGTCATAAGAAAACAATTGAATTCTTGACAAACCAGCCGAACGCTTATGCCGATCGTACCTCTCTATCGCTTGTTCCGCGCTCTCGCTTGCACGCTCGGTACAGGCGGAACGTGACAGACGTGCAGCCGGCGTTCATCGATTTATAAGACGTTATCACGTCAAAATATATAATATGCCTACAAAACACTACTTATTTCTAGTGTATATTTGTAAATGATTTAAATAAAGCATATCAGGTGTAGCAATGACGATCTCATTTCCTGTTCTTGTTTTTCAAACCACCGCGAGTTTGCGTCACGCTCAATCAACCGTTTTCAGTATGGACGGATTTTTTGTCTAGTCTAATGACTTTACAATCTCATAACGAGATAAATAGGAAGAATTCGGCTGAAACAACAGTAGTTGCGGTGATTTTCCAATAAATAGGGTTAATTATAGCTAAATGTGCATCGTCGCTTGTTCAGCTCATAAAGAGCTAGTTTCGGGAAACCTAGGCCACTTGATTACTGGAACTAACTGCAATGCAAACATTCCTAGACTGTGTTTACTGTAGCCAAAGCGATTTTCCTTTGTTGTTCCCAATGTTCTTGTGGGGCTATTTGCCATTTCCAAGTAAGACCTCGTTGGTTTTCTTGCATATTATGTTGCAGCCAACAATCTTATTCAGCCGTTTAATTGGCGGCCTAGCCGTTTCATTGAACGGTGTCGTTTAATCAGTGGCCTAAATGACATCTCGGCATTCGATTGAACAGATAGGCAAATGACTTTGGTTCTGTATCATTTAATGACTCTACAGTCTGTCAGTCAATTTAGAGCACCTCGATACGGATAGGTTAGGTTCGGCGAAATTAGCTCCCGTCATACCATTCATTTTAGGTTACTATAAACCCTGCAAATAGAAATTCACTAGCCCGTTCATTAAATGTTGTTTTAGATATTAAACGGTTATTTAAGGCAATTGGTTGCGACACATAATTATAGGGCCTACAATGTAGGCTAAGAAACAGATCGAATCGCAAGTCGCAAGGTATGATAGTCATAGAAGAGAAGAGCCTTAACTGAGCCAAAAATATCGAGTCTGCGATTTTGCCTCAATCCACAAAATACCGCCCGCGCAATTCCATTTTTTTATTCCGTGAATTTGATCCTGACTTGCAAAATACTTTTAACATTTTTACGGTTGTATTGGGAAATGAAGGGCTATTGAAAAAGTTTAGGGAGGAGCTTGTACGTCTTCGCCTTTTGGTATTATTTCGAGCAAAGCTTACTTTGTTTTGTTGGTTTATATAAGATTGGTTTTGAAATGTATTTATCAAATTTTTTAATAATATATATTTATTTTTATTTTTTCGGACATCGCAGGAGTCTGAGGTCATTATTATACCGCAGGGTGAAGTTGACAAGAAAGATGACTCCGGAAATGAGACCGGTGCTGGCGAACCGGAAGTAGACGAGGACCAGAACGGTTACACAGGCTATGACAAGACCAAGAGTTTCTTTGACAACATCTCCTGTGAGGCTGTTGAGAGGTGAGATATTACATTCTGAATTTATAATTTAAGTATGTTTAGAAACACCAGTTACCACAGCTAGTAAGAAAAGTAGTCACTTTAAATCAGGGTCTGACAGACCCACCAGGCATACCGCGTAATATTTTGCCACCAGGCATACCGAGGGTTAACCACGTAGTGATAAGCTACAGGACTCCAATTTCTTTTAAGTATTTATATTGACTGACTCTGGGAAAAGGTGTCCCGACAGTTATAAAACTTGTCTTTATGTGGTGATTCTTCTCGCCTACAGTCCTTACAGAAAGCGTCGAGAAATTCACTTATTCCTAAGACATGGCGTTGTTGATAACCTTTCGTAGATGCAATATGAAATAGATAGATAACTGTTTGATGTTTCCAGGTCCAAGGGCAGGAGCCAGAGGACAGACTGGCGGACGGAGCGCAAGCTGAACTCGGAGACGTTCGGCGTGGCGTCGGCGCGGCGCGGCGCCTGGCGCGGCCGCGGCGGCTGGCGCCACCACAACCCGCAGTACAAGTCAGTACCGCACCACTACGACAATACGAATTACACTATTTCGACCATGGCGGCTAATCAGCGGAGACTAGTCGCTACAATTTAGTGTAACAAGCATTTGCGCAAAAGCAGGCCCTCATGCTTGTCGTCCGATGGGATGGCAACCAGATACTATAGAACAGGGACAAACGCGGTTTCGAGTAGCCACTGAGAAATTTCTAATGGAAACCTGGATGCCACCTTGTCTGATTTGGGAATCAAACTCAGGAGCCCCCTGTGACTTATCTGTGGGTCGTAGTAACACACTCGGGCCTGCGACGTGGTTCAATCAGAATCTGGTTACACGGTAGATCGCTTTATATCTCTCATACTATTCTAACTTTATATGTCGTTCGCCATTTATCCCAGACTAGCCTGTGCCAGCGGCTCCACCCGCGTGATCCCTAGGGAACGTACTCCCAGGATATGCAACGTGTAACAGAAGGGGTCGTTATCCGCATACAAAATACGCGCTTAGTCGTAGAGTTGCGGAAATCAGCCGAATTTACATACAAGGGGTTGTTATACTCATCATAATGAACAACTTTTAATATGGGACCAAACCCGAAATCGCGTTATTATAAGTTATGCGCACATATACGTATGGGGGAGTCGATTTTCTTTTCGCGATTTCAGTGTTGGTCCCATGACCCCTTAAGAGGTATTGCGTTTATTCTGTTACACGTTGTGTAGCTATGTGTTATTCCACACTATAATCTACCTCTGTGCCAAATTTCATAAAGATCTTTTCAGGCCTTCTGACGTGATCTTTCACGTCAGAGCGCCTCGTAACAAACACCCATCCTCACAAACCTTCGCATTTATAATATTAGTAGGATTCTCAACTTAGCTTACTTAAACATGGTCAGAAGATAAAAGTGTATTTTTTCTGTACAGCAACTACGTGCACAATTTCTCGGATGACGGCAGGTGGCGCTCGATGCGCGGGGGCCCGCGCGGGGGACCCCGGGGGGGCCCGCGGGGGCCGCGCGTGGGGCCCGCGCCCGGCGCGCAGGCGGCGCCCGTGCAGCTGCAGCCCGCACCTACTGCAGGTATGTCACTCATGCACCTTGTTATTGAATCTTTACATTGCTTTACGAAATGCCACTTTCCATTTTAAGAAATACGTTTATTACTTCAGTTTTCCTAACGCCAATAGGTTGATCATGTTTTGTCGTCAGCAGTTTCTTACAGAAAACTTTCCAGACATTAAGGCCCGGCAGTAAGGTTTCCGCTATTGTGTCCCAACTGCCAAGTTTCGCAATTGTACAATAACCTTTGTGTTTGCGCTACCTCTTGTTTTATTCTTCTCAGCCCTTTTCTTACATTTTCATAACTTTTGCTTATACAAATTGTGTTTTGAAACTTATCCAATTTTCGACATTTCTAATAAGCTCTTTCTTTTTATTTACAGCTAAGTAGGATTTGTTGGAGAGCGTCCGCTACACCGAAAGAATTTTTTATCGCAGCAGGGACTATTCAAAAATGGATAAGTGACGGAAAAGTGTTAGTTTGGTGATCGAAGTGTCTTGTATTGATTCGAAAAGTAATGTCTTTGCGGGAAGTTAAAATGTTGAGCAGATTACAGTTGATGGACATTGTTTTGGTGTGATAGTGTTGTATCCAATATAATGGAAGGATAAAGATGGAATTTCCCGTAACGCGCGACAGAACAAAATGTCGGTACACTGAGAAGGCTCACAGTTAGTATAATGTAAGTATAGGAGTGTCGTGAGCGATAACGCAAACAGGCAGGGCGTTGGCATCAGCTAAATTGAATTGTATAATGTCACAAGTCGACCAATAGCTGGATGATATTAGGCTCATGTATGTGATTCAAAGATGCCAATGTTATCGGAGAGTGAGATAGAGGCCACTTGTAAATTTCAGGGAGGCTATGTAATGAGAGTTACATAGGAGACATTTTATTTATGTAATGAATTATAAATATTTTCATAAAGCTTACCTCCTCACCTGTTATGATTATTTGTGCCTATTTAGTTTTAACAATATAATATTTAAAGTACTAAAATGGTCTGCTATCACTCGAACGGTCATTGCGCCTCCATTTTATTTATTTACTTGCGATGACATGTGACAGTTTATGCAGCAGTCCTGCTAAAGTGTTAGTAAATTAAAACGAGGAAAAATTTAGTTTCTAATACCTGCTGGCCAGATGTTTTCATGTGTAATTATATAAATCATTGTGGGTTAGAGGCTGCCTTGGCATGTTATTAAATGTTAAGTGTTTATTGACTGTCGTTCATTTGTAGTTAGTACTAAATAAATGTGATAGAAGGACTGCTGGCACATTGTAATGTAGGAGAGTGTTGCTCCGCCAACTGATTGGTAACACAGTATCAACACTAGTAAAGTCTATGTTTATTCAATTCAATAAAATTCTTGTAATAATTAGTTCTAGAAAAGGACTATTGTATTTTCTTGTAGTTATTTTGGAATCATAAATTTTACCTACATGTGTTCAAATTGGCGAGTCCTTTTCATGAAAAATTCAGAAATAAACTTGACAAAGCACATGATATTTGTAAAAACCTGTAACTCAAAAGCTGTACCTGGTGATTGTATCAATATAAAAATATAACTTTACTACAAATCTTCCAAAAGGTAATTTTATTTAAAACAACCATGTCGAAATTTCCAATTTTATTGCAAATAAGCAAAATAGCGTAGCTTTTCTATGTTACCAAATAAATCAACAAATATGTCATACAAAATGTTATAAAACATTAAATTAATTATTCGTACCTAAAATCTTTGGAGGACGAGTAGAGATACCTGCATCAACTGCGTACCTTTGTGCATATAAGTACATAAGAAGGGGTTACGCTGTTTAATGCAGAGGTCTGTACATAAACAAAATGTTTTACATCCGTAACTTACACTTCAAAGCAGGTAAAATACAAAAGTATGCGCTTATTAATAATACATACTTGTTTGTATACAATATAAGTTGATTAAAGTACACGATATATGTCACGACTTACGACATTATACATATTACATATTTTTTTTTTGTTTTTAAAAGTAAATCTTAAAAAATATAATGCCTTACGCGAGTAGGCTTTACGACTAGGAGAACGAAATATTTACACGATCACGACCAATTCTCTATTACGTGTTATGTATCCACTTTCAATCATATACATGAGTTATAAGGAATTTACTCATAAGTAGTTCCGAAGCATATTCTTAGTCTATCGTATTCCTTGAGCTTACATTATATGCCCCAATTTCTAAGTTTTACAAAAGAAAATATACTAGGCACATCCACTGTATGAAAATCTGAATCTTGAATGAGTTTAGTGATTGTAAAACTTCTTAATTATTGAATGTGTCCTTAGTACCATAACTATTTTGTTTTTCCATTGTGACCGAAAAACTGGGGAAGTGTAAAAATAGGTCAATTACATTTAATACTAATCAATACCAAGTAAGGGTACACTGACCCAGCCTTTCTCCCATATTCTCTCAATACTTGAACAACCTACATTAACCATCAATCATTTGACGAGCTACCTAACGTCTCGAGCCACAATGGAAAATGCGCGAATCACGCGGTGTGTTTAAATAAGGGGTTGACGATTAGTTTAACCGCGCCACTCTCGTGCCGGTGTGCCGTTGTCCACGATCCATACTGAGCCGCTCTGACCCTTTGCCAGAATCTCCACTAGTGAGCGGCCCACGTGTTCAGAGCTGAAAAAGATATTTCCCAAACGTTAAAAACAGCCCAGCAACAAGTTAAAATTCTTCCTATCGTTTCTAACGACCCCACACACCCTAATGTCAGAGTTTCTAAACCGCCTCAAAGGCCTTAGTTAAAATGTTAAGTCCGAGGTAATTAAACTTTCGTAGTTTCGATACAACTTGTAACGCAACTACTGCCATTGCATAAACTCCCGAGGAGGCAGACAGCACCGGAGATGTCGACGGCACTAAACACTCGAGGCACGAGCTTTATAAATATGCACCACCATATGGACCCCTAAAGACATTGCAGATGGGGCTATATCGTTTAGTTCCTTTACTAATTACTACATGGCTTTCAAATTAAATCCTTTCCAACAAATCCGACTTGATATTTGTTCTCAATAGCTGGAACTACCCTGTTTGTTATTCAAACGATCTTAGTGCTGTTTTCGCCACTAACAGGCAGGTTACTTCTACTTACCTCTGCATCTTGCAGCTAGCATTGTCCCTCTGCCAAGCTGCTTCATACTCCGAAGACATTAGCTGCTTGCGAATCTCCTTGACGAGACCTGTATCAGTCAGGCCCGGGCAAATCACCATACTTCGGACGCCAGTCAGATTCACGTGGTACTGATCCTAAGAAAGAAATTCAGAGTAAGTTTAAAATTTTGTGTAGAAATATAGTCACAAATAGTTACAGCCGCAGATGCGGTCCTAGAATCGATCCTTGTGGAACCCCGCGCTACACCTCTAGCCGATTTCATCATTCCAAAACTGGATGTTGGCTCTGTCCGTCAAATAAGCCGAGTAGTACCTCCCAAATATAACTCGTGAGTTAGATACGAAAACTTAGGTAGCAGTAACTGATGCGTCGAAAGCCCCTGTTCCTAACGAAGAAATATCAGTCTGTAGCCTTACCTTTACAGCCCCCGACTACACAGTGTTCTCAGATGAACTCTGGACTCTGGTTCATAGTTTCGGTTATCCCAATAAAATAGCCATTAAAAAACTTACCCCATAAGCCCTGGTGAGTCCAACTATAGCGTAGTTGGTGGCGGTGTAGATGGGCGTGGAGACTTGGGGCCTGATAAAGGCGGTGGACGCCGTGTTCACAATGGTGCCGCCCTGGCCGCCGCGGTCCTTGCTCATGAAGCGGTACGCCAGCAGCGTGCCACGTATCACGCCGTTCTACAGGAGGACAAGGTGTTAGCACGAACATGACATCGCTTTGGCTAGCCTTATCCCAGTATTTGGCGTCGGCGGCCTGTTCATCATTCTTCGTCAGACGTGTTCACGTGTCTGCCGTGGGTCGTCTAGACATCTAGTTTACGAACATTACCGCTACAAGCGATTATATATAACCATTGCATTGGTAATGGTCAGTAGCGGCTTTAGGGCCGGGCGACCCGTAGCGCCGGCAATTGGAGGGCGCCGAGACATACAAGGTTCTGCGCGCGCTTGCTTGACTTAACCACTTAATTTGCATACCTACTTATTTCTTTCGATACAAACAAAAACAAATTATTATTACTAAATTTACCGTATTGAATTTTATATATATACTAGCTGACCCGCGCAACTTCATCTGCGTCACATTTTTCATTACTGCTCGGCTCCTATTGGTCTTAGCGTGATGATATATAGCCTTCCTCGATAAATGGGCTATCTAACACTAAAAGAATTTTTCAAACCGGACCAGTAGAGTTCCCGAGATTAGCGCGTTCAAGCAAGCAAGCAAACAAACAAACTCAGCTTTATATATTAAGTATAGATTAGTAGTAGTGACTGAGTACGACCAGGGTCGTAGCTAGGGTCATGAGCGGCCCTGGCAAGATTTGAATTTTGCGCCCCCCAATTCCTATTTTACACGTCTGCCCCAGGAGGGTGCCTAGTATTTTTCGAGAGCATTGTATATTTCTCGCGCACTAAAAATTTGCTAACATGTCACTTTTCAAGCGGTCACAAAATGCTCCAATCCTGCTGATCTAAACCAAAGCTTTGGTTCTGGAAAAGGCGCCTCAGTGTTAAAAATAAAGGAATTCGAGGTTTGTGGTGTATGGGGCGCCTTTGGGGCACAGTTTTAATTATTGTCTGGCACTACTTTGCTGCCAGACAGAATAGTGCAGTGCTACATGAGTAGACGTTGTTTTTAGTGTTTTTACCACTCATCAATAAACACAATACAGTATGCAACGAATTTACTGGCCCAGGCACTTTCGAGGTGGTGGGTTTCCTCATTAGCAGGCCCTTTCGAGGTGAATGCGAGTCCGACTCGCACTCTGCTGATTTTTCTTAATTTTAGAGCACAGTAGCGCTCACCAGCCACTGCATCAACTGTTTGCGCCTTCCCATTGCAGCTATTATTAATTAATAATAATAAATACCTACATGTTTGTAGTTTTTACTAACTCAATAATAAATATGGCACAAAATTGAAAATCAGTTATTTTAATTATAATTAAATATGGGCGCCAAATGCATAACTCGCCAGGGGCGCTTAGATGGTTGAGGTCGGCCCTAGTAATGGTGGTAGGTAATGTTATTCTATCAAAATAATTAAGTCGTCTGCGGTATGGGTTAACCAGTCTGAAAAGGTTATTCTAATTTCAACGCAAACAAAATCTGAAACGATGATTCTCATCTCTATTCTATTCTATTCTATTCTTTGAGTTCTTATGTCTATAACCGTTGAAATGTTATAATTAAAATTAATAGTTTTGTAGGAAGGAACAGAGAAGCGACTTCCGCCGCTCACAAACATCGTTGGGAAGCTATAAAGTAACTTCTATAATTAGATAAAACTTACTAAATTGACGTCCACCTCGAGTTCCCAGAATCTGTCGTTCATTACACCCGCGTTGTTGATCACTATGTCCAGGCGATTGAACACTTCCATTGTCATCTCGAACGCCTCTGCAATTTTGCGATATTTTAATTATTATTGTTCTAAATGTTTTTGCTAGTCTCGTAAAAAATCCGCACGGGGCATAGACATTTTTTGTCCTGTCCTGAGAAAAAAAAAAACAAAATATCCGGTAATAACAAAATATTTAGATTTTAGAAGTTATCTTAATTTTTACCAATCTCGATAATTCAAAAATGAAGTCAGTTTAAATCAGGCGATGATCTAGTTATAGGTAGGAGAGAAGTTTAGAAATACATAAACGTTACTTAAGTTATAGTCCACTAGTTACTTTAGTTACAGCCGTATACTTATAGTAAGTACTCGTTGTGTGTAAAACGACGAGTGTCTAAAATTAACTTTCTCCTAACCGCGAAGTGAACTTACCCTCATACTGGGGGTAGTCGGTGACGTCACATCGGCAGAACAGCACGTTCTTCCGGCCATACTTGGAGCCAAGATCGTCGACCACCTGCTCGCCAATCTCCGAGTCGATATCGCAAATCGAAACCTGTGAAGTGTCAAGAGTATGCAGTGGCACAAAGTTCGAATTTGGAAGCCGTTTTTTTATGAATTTGACTACTTCACATCAGCAGCGACAGCACCAAAAGCCCGGAGTCTGGACTTGTACCCATTTTCTGATATTAAGCTCGCTTCCTTTTACACAGGTTAGGTCATGGGACTTTACCTAACTAGTGAAATGAGAATGTAGTGTACGTATCTGCTTACTCTTTTGTGGATTCTACTTTATAAATATTTTAAGTACCTACTCATTCGTAGCTACCTCTGCATGATCAATAATTCTGTCTGCACGGTTACTACGAAGTCGGAAAGTATTAGAACAGAAACCATCCTATTAAGTACATTGGGGATTTTCTGATTCAGGGGGGCTACTCTCTAACGAAATCCGTAGTTTCGGGCTTAGTTGCGGGCGGGCGTATTCTACTCCGTATCACCTACAGACTTACGATTAGTCCCGAACCCGAACTGAGAATGAATGACAACACGATTTCACAGTAACTGTCAAATCGTGTTATTATTAGTTCTCAGTGGTTAGGTGATACGGAGTAGAAAATGCCCGCCCGCAACTAAGCCCGAAACTACGGATTTCGTTAGAGAGTAACCCCCCAGATTCTGGGGTTGAAAATCATGGGTTCTTCCGTGGGGTCCGAGTGCTCATGCCTTATTTAAAGATCTTTCTAAACGCTTAGTTGACACTTCGCGTGACCCAAGTGCTGGCTTTTTCCTCGGACAGAGGATAAGCATTGCCACAACGTGGCAATGCCGCCAGTTTTTTGGGTTCACTTCCAGTGGACAGCGATGCTGACAAATTTTTTAACGCCTTATTTTAGTTAGGATCTTTTTTATTTTAAGTGTATATATTTGTTTTAATATAAAGTATGTAGAGTAAAATGAATAAAAACATATTCAATAAATATATGTACATTATGTCTATTTATATTGAAGGTATGGAGACGCAGTCTTATCGAAAGAGTGATTCATATTCGTGCGCATTGTTTTTCCTTCCGACTGTTTAGGTCGGCGCATAAGTAATAAAAAGTAGTTGATATTTACGATTGAGTTGAATTCTGAAATTTATATTATGAAACTTATAAATAGATAGGAGTAGACCTATGCGTCACTTTATTATCCCAAATGGATCACTAGTAAATCTCAAGACGGTGGACAAAAAGAAAAGATATTTTCGTGCGTCTTGGAGGCGTGTCGTCCTATAAATAAAAACATAAATGTTTATACACCAAAGATGTAGGTATGTGCATCTTATGATTAACAAAAGAAATTCATTATGACAATACAATTAACTATAGCATCGAATGAATGAGCAAGTATCGATGTACAGCATCTAGAATGGCACAAAGAACTTC
The DNA here is from genome assembly GCA_947578705.1 of Lacanobia wlatinum. Classification (NCBI taxonomy): domain Eukaryota; kingdom Metazoa; phylum Arthropoda; class Insecta; order Lepidoptera; family Noctuidae; genus Lacanobia; species Lacanobia wlatinum. The sequence continues at coordinate 8,145,018 of OX388039.1, read as the reverse complement.
AAAGGAAAACAATCACGCCAATGACCGGGCGCCGGCAAAAATCAATACAAATGTGATCCGTCCCTCGAGTGGTCCAAAAACCTACTATCAATTATCCACATTTGTTGCTCACATAAAGTACGACACTTGGACAATATTGGCGAATATCCAGTACACTTCATTCAACAGTTATTTACCTTGAACTTAAAAATTACTTTAGGAAGTACGCCATGCGCAAAGGAAATCTTGAGAGGATGTGTGTTCTATAATATGTTACCTTAGCTCCTTGTTTTAGCAGCTCCTGGCTGTAAGCGAGACCGATGCCGGCCGCGGCGCCGGTGATGAGCGCTACCTTTCCCTTGAGCTCCATGTCTGATTATTTTCTGCTCGATTTTTGCGCCGCGCCCCGAAGCGACCGCGTTGTTCACTACCGCCTTCGTTGTGGTTCGATCGCGCCGGGAACTCCGCACGGCGGGAGGGGGCGGTCTCCCGTTTTCTCCCCAATTCCCCCTTCGGTAGTAAATACACGTACGATTGCACTGCACTCTCGCCCGCCCGTCGATTCAGGCTTTGTACGGACGTATGGCTGCCGGCTACTCTACTGTACACGGTCATGTGGGTGGATAATGTGTGGTAGTAGTGTAAGGTATAGCTAAGATACAGCTGTGGTGAGTGTGTCATGTTCTCTTTGTTCTAAGTATTTTAAATTAATAATTTCTCACGGAAAGTGGTATTTTAGACAGACAAATAAAACTAAAAATAGTGATAGTTTTTTCTTTATTTGTCAATTTATTAAGTTTCAATCAGGTACAGTAAATTTTTCAGTAAATTAAATAAAATTAATAATTTTACATTTTTTTGAATTTTTTCGAGTAATTAGTGAAAAATATCACAGATACAACAATATCACGAAGGTTCCGCCCACCGCAATATCGTACACACATCATCCAAAACGCGACCTCTCTGATTTCCCACGGACGCGTAACTGTACACAAATATACAAAATAAAATTTTTCACAAACTACACTATAAAAAACTTGAAAATTTACAACAAATCCCTCGCTTTAAAACAATTTCTAAAATACCAATATTATTTAAGGGACGCATTTCCTTTCATTAACGCAAGGCCTCTGCTTGCGTTCCTACTTCTATAAAATAATAATAAAATACAAAATATGATCGGACATGATTTGTACAATAAAATAAGGCCATACCACCATGATTTACGATACATAAAATAGATTCACAAAAGTCTTATGTACAATCAAAATATCACAGTGCATAATATACTCTATCAATCACGAAAGCACGCAATGGCCGCCGTGTTAGGTGAAAAAATCGGCCAATTGAGGTACTTGAAGATATATCTGAAAACATCTTGTCGATCGTTGGTCTTTTAGTAATTTTGTGGTGAAGCGAAGGATTGCTGGAGAGCAGCTGCATCTTGTGTGGAGTGTATTTCTGTGGGTTTGAGGGAGTGTCAGGAGTGGTGGGCCTGGTCTGCGCCGGCGGCGGGCACGGCTTTGGCGAGGTAAGAGAAGGAGCGTGCGTTGGGCAAGCCAGCCAGCACGCAAGCGCTGAGCGCTGAACGGTTCAAGTTCATGGGTGCAGCGTCGTACCACTCCATCGTATCACCGTCATAGCACTCCACGTGGGGTATTGTTGTTGATCCTGCCAAAAAATATATAATGCTTGACAAATTTCATGACTATTGCCTACGGGAAGTAAAAGTTCCTGAGAAATGGGGTCTTGACCGACGGACAGACAAATGGACAACAAAGTAATCCTATAAGGATTCCGTTTTTACCGACTGAGGTACGGAACTCTTAAAAAGCGAGGGTCCCCCAAAAGTCAAGTTTTTGATTTTCTGGAATCGACAATAATAAAGGACTTAAAAGTATTTGCTTTACAAAGTATAGGTCAAATATTACTATTACTATAGGTCGGTTACCGTTAAATCCTCCAATAACGAAGATCATGTCATCAAGAAGCACTGTGGCGAAGTTGCTTCGTGCGCTGAACATCTCAGTCACCTCCTGCCAGTCTCCGCCGCGCTGAGGGTTGAACCTCTCGCCTTTGAAAAAAGTAGGTACACAAATCAAAAAAAAAATTAAAAAAAATGTGGTCTGTGCCTAAAGCGCTAAGTCTCGATATAATATCTCAACTACAGCACCAGAAGTGAAATATATTATACTGGCATCTGCCAGCGGCTTCGTTATCATCATTAACCGAAAGACGTCCACTGCTGGACATAGGCCTCCCCCAAGTGTCGCCACAACAACCGGTCCTGTGCGTCAGCGGCTTAATCCGCTCGAAATTCGAAAATTTCTCACTTTCGCATTCAGAATATTAGTTAGGATTTCACGTCTGAAGCTGTAGCTAGAATTTCGGTTTACGTGCAAGGATCTCGTAGTTCGAACAAGGCTAGAATGTTCGTTCTCAGAAAGTCACGAACCCTTTGCAGTCGGAATGGGGATCGTAACATCAATATGGCTCGTAGCTTCCTCGTCCGAATCAATCAGTATAAATCCAATACGAACCGGTATTCAGCCGACTATATCCGTTGAACCCTCCTAGCGCGTACAGGCAGTCTCTGTAAGCGATGAGGCTGACTCCAGAACGGGGGCTGAGCATGGATCTGATGAAGCTCCACTGTTTCGTGTCCGGGTCGAAAACCTCGGCAGAACTAAGCACTTCCTGGCCGTTGAATCCGCCTACGATGTATATCTGACAAATGAGAAGTGGAGTAAGCGGTAAAAATAGCCAAGTAGCTAGCTGAGGACGTAAATGTTTGAGCGTGATCACGGGGACTATTTCTTTTTCGTCTACCACACTTACCACTGGAACTCATACCTAAATCAGAAACAATTACAGTCAGAAAAGCGCCGAGGCAAGGAAACTCGACGATACTCGGATTAACAATTCAAATGTCTTGGATTTCGCAGCGAAATTAATTAGAAAGAATAGTGCATATTAAGACGGCCTCAAGGACTATTAGGATATTATAATGTTTTCATTTACTAACAACTCACTATTATCAAGTGAAACATCCACCGTAATTCACGCAGGCAGATTCGCGGACCAAGCAAGTCATTATCTAATTCAGATAATATAAGATCGGACGTAAAAATAATAGTTTTCTCATTACCTTTCCGGTAAGGGATGCGGCGCTAGCGTCTGAACGTTGCTTGTTCATTGGTGTGGTCATTTCCCACTGATTCTTGTCGGGGTAGTAGCGCTCAACGGACGACATGCGTGTACGACCGTTGTACCCGCCCAACGCGTAGATTAGACCATCTAAAAAAAGTTGTCTTTTTACTAAATATATATATTTGGTAAAGGACCATGGCTAAAATTTGTATGAAGACTGGCCAAATCCTCAACGTTAATGAAACCTACACCAAATGAATGATTTTGGGGTATCATTTAATTGTTACTATGGGAGCTAAGTCGAAATCGAGCGCCAACAAGATGATTTGGGACATCAAAAAGTATATTTATTGGTAGTTTGTAGCGAAGAAGTAAACATATTATAAAAAAAAACAACGTTTATATTCGTGTATTGATATTACGTGGGCACAACTTCTTATCGTGCTCCGACCCGTAAGACAGGTACAATAATAGCATTGTGTTATGGAATCTATGCTCACTTGAAAATATCCTTGCCCTTAACCTGCCTGTCCATTTGACGCTACTGACATGTGCAATTCCATTGGTTAACATTTCTCCGTTTCTCTGCTTCGCTGCCTCGCTCCGCGCCAATGAACAGGTAGCCAAATGTGTCGTGATTGTACTCGCCCTCGAAGCAGCCATAAGTTATTTTCAAGAATATTGCATTGTTACAAGTCCGGTAGGTTATTCTCTCGACATATTTATATTTATTACCTTTAATTACCTCGATCATGCAGGCCTGGGTGTCACCACCGGATGGACTTGCTGACATCAACGACACCATCATGTCCGATATATGTGATGTGGCAATGCCCCGGGCACAGCCAGGACGCGCACGCCGCCGGGTGTACTGGTCGCGAGAGCTGGCGACGCTGCGCGAGGCGTGCGTTGCCGCACGGTGCTTATATACCAGGCACCGTAGAGCCTGCGAAAGCCTGGGTCCTGGCCTCGGAAGCTCTCGGGCCTCGACTAAGAGGGTTCTTAAGCGTATGCTTGGAGAGGGGCCAGTTCCCACTTCGTTGGAAGATGGGGAAACTGGTCCTCATTTAGAAGTCGGGGCGCCCTGCGGTCTCTCCGCACGTATACCAGCCCATCGTGCTGCTCGACGAGCTGGGCAAACTCGTTGAAAGAGTAATTGCAAACCATCTCTCGTCGGATCCGTAAGGCCTTCGTCAAGTAAGCCTCGACGCTTACTTGACGGACAGGGCCGTCATCTACCCCAGTCATCTGTGTTAGTGGAACCAGCGAGAGATGTCGTGCGGTGTTCCACAGGGTTCGGCGTTGGGGCTGCTCCTGTGGGACATCGCCTAGGACTGGGTGCTGTACGACGACGTTCCTAGTGACGTCATTGTGGTCTGCTACGCTGAGGATACGCTGGTCCTGACACAAGGGGGGTCCCACCAGGCGGCGGCTGACGCTATGACACGCGGTGTTGCGACAGTAGTTGAGAGGATCCTGCAGTTGGGTCTCGAGATGGCCTTACATAAATCCGAAGCCATGTGCTTCCATGGTTCTCGGAACAGGCCACCATCGGGATTTCAAATAACGGTAGGAGGGGTTTACACCCGCGTCGGGACGATGATGACGTACCTGGGTCTCGTTCTCGACAGCCGGTGGAACTTCGTCGAGCATTTCCGACGTTTTGCTCCCAGACTGGGGCGGGCCGGGCCGGGGTTGCCTTCAAGCGGCTTCTGTCCAATCTAGGTGGTCCAAACGCCTCCTTCCCGCCTCTACGCCGGAGGCTTTACGTGGGGGTCGTGCGGTCCATAGCCCTCTATGGGGTGCCGGTGTGGGCGCTTACTTTGAGGAAGCGTCCAGCCCGATACCTCAACGCGTCCCAGAGGGTCATGGCCATTCGGCTGGTCCGGGATACCGCACGGTCTCCGGCGAGGCGGTGAGCCCTCACACTCGTTTATGGGTGGTGCGTGGAGGCAGCACGGCGGACGGAGTTCCAGATGGATCTTATGGTGGAGTATACGGATATTCCATGGAGTATACGGTGGAGGTCTGGCCTGCTTGGGCGGAGCACCGCCGTGTCCTCGTCGAAGTATCGGCGGCGGCGACCTCTCGCGTCTAGCCCTGGTTCAATCCATGGTGCGGAGCGAGGAGGCATTAGAAGCGGTTACCTTCTTCTGCGAAGCAGTAATGCTATGCTAGCGCAGGAGGAGGCCGAACGCGTGAGGGAGAGGGAAACCTCACGCCTCGGCCGCCGCAACAGAAGAAAGACGCCTCGTGCATCGGGAGTAGCAGGGCGATTCCCGGCCACCCTAGGCGCGGGCCTGCGGACGGCGAGCGTTGAGTGGCTCGCGTCCGATCAGAACCAGGCCCGGGTAACCGGCGCGTTGTGTTTCACGCGCGCCTCAAAGAGACATCAGCATAGAAGACGGGGTTCGCTAGGGCCATTGCCTGCCAGGGTTGCGAAATTTGTTCAAAAGAGTCACCGCGGCCCTGGAACGCAAAGGGCATTAGGAGGAACACGGATAGGTTTCAGTCAGAACAAATATTTTGTTTACATTTTTGATACTATGAATTTTGATGTTTCCTCAGTATTGAAAACGTTTCAAAACACCATGTTCGCGCTCGAATTCGATGAACTTGCCATAATAAGAAATTAATAATACCCTAACAGCTTTCATATGGGGATAGGTTTTATCACTGTTGAGTAATTGGTCCAAAATGAGTCATGGTCCATGGTCGAGATTTGCTAATTGTTTTTTAGGGCAAAATGAAAACAAAAATAATACCTGATAATAATGTAATGCATGTTTTTGAAATCTGCTAAAGCGTGTTTAATACTTTGGCAATCCCACTTTCTATTTTAAGTGGATAGGAGTCGGTATTCAATATCTTAGTTCAAATAGTGGTAAAAATTAGACAAAGTGAACTAACCGTGAGCCACAACGCTGACGTAGCACCTAGCCTGATACATACAAGCGCGTTCATGCCAAGTGTTTGCCACTGGATCATAGCACCGCACTGTGTTGAAATGATCACTGCCATCGAAGCCACCAATCATGTAAATCAAATTGTTCAGCGTGCAAAGACCGTGGTACGCGCGAGGCGTCAGGTCCATGTGGATCGACAAAAACCATCGATCCGCCCTGTTCGAAACAAAAAGGCTTTATTTATTTACATGTAAAATCCGCTGCCCTTACCTCGACGATCCCAAAACAGGTCCACCAAGATTTAAATTTCGCGCGTAAAAGCAAGGCAGGCATAGACAAAATTAGAGGCGATCAAACATTTATCGATAATCTTTTTACGAACAAGATGTAAAAACACAAAGGATAGAAAATCTAGAATTACCTTGTATCATACGTTTCGACAAAACTAGTTGGACTTCCAGCGCTCCAGCCACCAACTGCAAAAAGTATCTCAAAAGGAATTCGAGGCCTTGCTAGTGGATCGTTGAGATCTGCTTCTGTACCCGGTCTCGAATCCAATAACGTGAGAAATACCACGGCGGGATACAAAGCTTCTTGACATTTCTGTGTAATAAAAAATAATCTGAGTTTATTGAGATACTATTGACTTGCGTACTGAATGCCTCTTTGTCTTACCTCGTCATCAGCTACCGGCTGCCATTGTAATATTTTTGATTTAAAATATTTATAGCTGATGTGACCGAAACGTACGCACAAAAGTAACGGTGGAACACATTTTCTTCTATTTTCTATGTCATGTTCCACCCATGTTTTAACTGCCTGGAATACTATTTCCTCGTTTCGAACATTCAGTTCATCATCTCTCAAAATATCTTCTAATTCATCATATGAGAGTGTTTTAAATTCAATACATTCCTTAAGTATTCTGCTAAAATTTTGTCTTATATACAACTTCCCTTTTTTTTCTAGCTCACTACAGAAATAATATCTCGCGAATTTAAATATTCCGAGACAGTTGTGCGGCCTCAGCTCATGCAAGAGGAATTGGCAGCATAGCTGAATAACACCGACAACATCAAATTGATCTGCATACGGCAACAGGTATTCAACGTTTTCTGCAGTTACAGTGCATGTTCCTGTGTAAGCATAATCGAGAATCAAGGTCATGTAATAGCTGGGTACATCAACAAAAATCTCCGTTTCCTCTGGCTCTCCTTTCTTCAACGAATTAATAAAGATTGCTTTGAAATATGGACTAACGGCAGAGAGTATTGCCCGATGCACTCGGATTGTTTTCATATCCCTACAGACGATAGTTCCATCGCACAGCTGACCGTTCTGTCTCAGTTCATTCCATATTGTAGGGAACTCGACAACCGAATAATTTTCAGGAAGGCAGACGCATTTTCGTTTTCGCGTGATTATCTTCTTTTTGCTTAATCTGGGTTTCGAGGATGAAGGATTACGAACAGAATTTTTATTTTTTGATAATTTTCGATGTTTCGAATTAAATTCCATTCCTTTCGAAAAAACGGCGGTCGAAACTTGATCTGTCGCGATGACAGGCTTGGAGACAGTTGTGATTCATTTGTTAAATTCCATAGGGCGTGCAAATTCAAATTTCAACTTCTACCTCCTTCTATGCTATTTTATGGCAGCCTGACATATTTTACATGATGCCACAAAGTTATTATAGCGGTCAACATTGAAGGGTTGGATTATTTACCCGACTGTTTGACCTCTCGACATTCCGTTAAACGCCACTAAAAGCAGATACCAATAGCTATCTGTAATTTACGTGATACAGTAAGAAGGTTCTAGTGTGTACCTATGCGTGTTACAGTTTAGGCTCATGACGTCGCCTGAATGCTTTACCGAGCGTATTAATTTAGCGAGCTGTGACTGTAACCAAACATGTACAGTAATGAGAGTGTCTTTCGCTTGTGCAGCATACATACTTGTCGATGCTTTACTCGTTATTCATAAACGACCATGGAGATGGTGGAATCATGCAAAGAAGTGAACTACTTAATTTTAATTTTTAATAATCAAGAAATGATTGTTCATTACAAAATTTTCACGCGAATAAATGACTGCAAATGATTTTGAATAGAGGAATAAACACTTTAAAATAATTGATGGTTTGCAGCGGCATCAACCTTCACTCTTGACGTCCACGAGCGCACTGCGAGAAGCCAGTGCGAGCGCATGGCGAGCGCCCTTTGATTCGCGGCAAAACCGACAATCGTCGGTTTGCTGTGAGCCGCTCGTGTAGCGCTCGCAACAGGCTCGCGAACCACGTATACAATATTTATTTATTTGGAAAACAAACAACTATACATTTTATCTTAACATAATTATATAAACTTAACAAATATATTAATTTACAGTCAACTGCGTTTTCACGTACTTATTACAAAATGATGTACAGTGACACATAATTCTTGTGTTGGATGGTTTGTTAAATTTTTTTTTCTTCTTATGGCTAATACTAAATTATATTTATAAACAAAATAATACATAAACTCATAACAGCTAAACCTAAATGTTAGTTGTAATTGGCTCATTTTGCAAAATAGATCTTGACTCCCTCGAGAAACCAAAACGAGTTGAGGCAAATATATCCTCTTTTAGAAAGTATTTATTATAAGTTTTGACCGTTCTATGCAGAGGCGCCCGCTATCCTGCATTCGTACGACAGCTATTGGTGGCAAAAAGAGGATACGCACGTGACTCCCGCTTAATTACAGTTCTAGGCACTATGTAAAATATATTAGATACCAGTTCTGGGCAGTTAATAGCATGGTGAATGAGTCCATAAAGCAACATAACTTGTAAGAGGAGACGTCTTGATTGCAAGGAAAGCAACTTAAACTTTTGAAGTGATTAAACTTAAGAGGAACGTTGCAAGTGGCACTTAAATTGCATTCCTTTTAGATATTTATGTTCAACTTTTTCGACGGCCTTAATGTATTTATCATAGTGTGGATCCCATATCACGCTGGCATATTCAACCTGAGGACGGACTAGAAAGTTAAAAAGATGAAGAAATGTAGCAAGGCGTTTAAATACTGGTATGATATTTGCGTTTTTCCAGACTGTAGGGAATATGCCGCTATACATCTATTAATACGCCACCCCCGTCAGATTTGTTTGTAGCTTCTCTGTTACGGTCGCAACGAAAAACTACGTAGCGATTGTCGATAAATTCGTTATTGTGTATAGTAGGGATGAGCCATGTTTCAGTTGATACAATTATATGATAATAATTACAAAGAATGTTCATAAAAAGAGTGTTAAGTTTTGTTCGGATGCCTCTACTATTTTGGTAATCTACACTACTAACTTTTGCCCGCGACTTCGTACGCGCATATCCCGTTTTTTCCCGTTCCCGTAGGAATTTCCCATTCCCGTATAGCCTATAGCCTTCCTCGATAAATAGGCTATCCAACACTGAAAGAATTTTTCAAATCGGACCGTAGTTCCTGAGATTAGCGCGTTCAAGCAAACAAACAAACTCTTCAGCTTTATATATTAGTATAGATAATCACTTTGATATCGAGCCATCGTTGTATAATAAGAATCAACACTTATAGGCCATTTTAATATAGTTATGTTTGGGCATTTTTAACTTACTGAGGTCATCAGTTGATCTTATGGCTATCATAGGAGAGGCTTCAGACTGTTTAGCTAGGATAGTGGAATGCTTCACCCATACAAATCTGAAGTTGCTTCTTTTCGCAGCTTCCCATGTTTACCCGCAACAATTGTTTTCTTTGGAGTGTAAGATGCTCGTTAACATAAATGGTCTGCGGTGTACCTGAGACACTCAATGCGAAGGTGGTAAGACCTTTCTTCAAGCGGAATGCGCTTACAAAATTGTCTCTCAGTATTAGTGTTGTAAGTTTTGCAATGATATTTTTAGGTCTATCGGCAGCCATCGCGTGAGGGCCTCTGTGAACGGCAGCGATCTCCCCTCGTGATACAGTACATTCGATGTTTTTACCGATGTTTTCAACTAATGCTGTTAAATTCTCACCACGTTTTTCCGGCATATTCGAAATTTCTACATTACACTGCCTTGCTTGCTGCTCCAAATTTTCCAGTTTTGCTTCCAACGCTCTTATCCCATTTGTGTAATTTGGTCGATTCTCAAGTTTACCAATAATTCTTCTCTGCTGATCATCAAATTGATTTGAAATGTATTGAGTAGATTTTATGTTTTCAGCGACCTCTTCAGTTAATTTTGTTTGTTTTGTTTTTAGTAACAGTAACAGTTTCGGTTACGTGCAACGCTATGGTTATAGAATGTGGACCTTGTAATCGTCTGCTCGCTGCTAGCCGCACGCGTACCTGTACATGCAAAGGTTACGGCTCGCTAGTAAGTACCCGGCTTTACGTAACGACTAAGTTACGTCGCCGGCAAATCAGTGGAAAACAGTTTATTTTTTCAGAAGTTAGAATTGAAAACACAGTTTAAATAATAAATATTTTTTATTAATTAGTTTATACATTTTTGAAAACTACTGGCGATAAAATTATGTGTATAATTAAAAAAAAAACAGTCAAGAGCGAGTCGGACTCGCGCACCGAGGCTTCCGTACCACCCCACCATATAAAACATTAAATGTTTTAAAATTTTCATCGGCGAGGCCTCTATTCGTCAGAGAATTTTAACACTGCGTTGTGTAATGCAGTTTTTGATCAGCGCCACCTCTTGGCCGCTGGTGAAACTATTGTAAACTTTTGTTGTTGATTTCCGATAAAGTATGCTATTTAGAGACATCGTTTTATTTTTCCTTCTCTATGTTTGTGGCATATGATCAAAATCATGGAGTCCACTTTGATCTTGAAAAAGAAAGTTACCGTTATCCTAATGGATACCCCACATGCCCTAATAGCCCCACTTTGTTTTTTTAAGAACCCCTTTCAGTCGCTGTTGCAAAAAAATATACGCTTTTTTATTTCTTTCTTATTTGCAAAATAGTTGAACAAACGTCATCTAAAACTATTCCAAATTTCAAGTTGATAGCATTAGTAGTTCTTGAGATATCAAGCTGTGACAGACGGTCAGATTTAGTCACACCATAAGGGTTCCTTTTTACCATTTTGGTGCGGAACCCTAAAAAGGAATAATGATAATGAATGAATGATGAATAATAAGAGTTCCAGTGCAGAAGGTGCTGACCTTACATTTTCCCTGAATAGTCGTTGCATTCTCTTATTTTTTCTTATTTCCCTTGCCTTCTTGTGGGTGTCTTTTTATCTGGTAAGTTTATAGAACATAGACCATAGACATGGTCTTAAACATACCAGGCAAAAAAATATTTTCAACCAAAAAGTCTTTTTAATTTTGGCAGCATTCAGCCCAGCTGTCAACAATCACTTTTGTCTATAGTCTCTTTTTCTTCCGGTTGTCAAGATGGTGAGTTTCGTTACCGTGAAAATAAAATAAATCTCTGAAAATCGTGATAAATACAAAGTGTTGTGTGAGTTCATGGTGGTTTTTACTTAAAGCAGTGTTATCAATATGTGTTCCTTTACATATTTCAGGGTATCGACATCAACCATAAACACGACAGGAAAGTTAGGCGCACCGAAGTCAAGTCTCAGGATGTGTACCTGAGATTGCTTGTAAAAGTAAGTAGAATTATATTACCACATCTCAACTGAGCTCTGTTTGGTTTCCATCAATTTGCACAAAATACCAGAATATTTTGATCATCTTTAGTTCATCACTTCCTAACCTAATTTGTTGTTGTTTCCAGCTATACAGGTACTTGGCTAGGCGTACAAATGCCAAGTTCAATACGATTATTCTTCGTAGGCTATTCATGAGCCGCATCAACCGGCCTCCGCTATCGCTGTCGCGGTTGGCTCGTCACATGAAGAAGCCCACTCGCGAGGGCATGATTGCCGTCGTGGTTGGTAGCATCACCAACGATGTCAGGCTCTACAAAGTGCCTAAGATGTCAGTCGCCGCTCTGCACGTCACTGAGAAGGCCCGTGCCCGCATCTTGGCTGCTGGAGGTATGTACTTTGTTATTATTTATTGAGTTAGGTTAGGAAGCATGCAAGTAAATATAACAATGACAATACATAGCAATTAATATTGATGTGACCTAAAGAGTTATTCATTTCAATTTTTTTTTTTCTTGAAAAATTTTTCTGATGAATTGTCCATTTTCGGCCTTGTTTTCTGGCAAATCTTCCTTACTTAATCCCATTTATTTCAATACAGTAGTGTTGTTTTATTTGAACCATGCATTGTTTAACACTAGCTTGTGCAATGATGAATAAAGTTCCTGTTCCGTAATGGTTTTAGTCAATGACCTCTTCATCATTAAGTGACAAGGCCAGGCCAACAAAATTGATTAATACAAAAGTTTGAAATACCACTCATCAAATCATGATCCTTGTACAATTAGATGAAAAACTAGTGTCATTTATCACTCGGATAAAATAATTGTTTTTCATCTACTAGCAGTATTATCTATTTTCAATTTTGGCCGAGTTTACAGTCTAATCTATAACTATACTATATTGTGTAACCTGTACGTTGTTTCAAGTAGACTTAATATTATTGAGTCTCCAATAACCAATCCCTAAGCTGTGCTTCCCCTATTTCAACTAGTGAAGGCCAGTCCCAGTGGGAACAGCTGTATCTCAATGTTATTGCGTAGCCTTTTGGTAAAGGCTTCCAGCATAATTGCATGTAGTGGGTGCGTTTACTTGAGTGAGTCAGTATCTGTCTACTGTGACATAAAAACTGTATGTATCAATATTAATGGCAATGGGGTCTACCTTTGGACAGTTCTGTTTTTAATATCTGAACCTTTAGCTATCAGTACTCAAAATCGAACAGTAAATATATTAGTGAGAGATTTAAAAACTAGCAACGTTACCACAGTAGTATGAGTTTTATCTTCATAAACCATTACTTACCTTTTGTGGTTCATTGTTTGTTGTCTACCATTTTACGATAATACTGAAAGTGGCTTCCCTTACTGCAATGCAAGTTTGAGGCTGCTTAAGCTGTCAACTTTTATTTTATAATCAATTAACACTTTTAGTGCCAAAAACTCAGCGTATGGGTCGAGTAGTAATTTGTTTGTGTGCCAATAACCCGCATCTGAGTCGTCGTTTTGTAGCCATATGTGACTTATGTTCATGCGGGGTTTATGGGCACACAAACGAATTGTTGTTCGGCCCATGTGTTGAGTGCTTGGGACTAAAAATGTAAAAACACTGCACTTGGCACTAAAAGTGTTAACAAAACATTTTGCTATTTCCAGGAGAGATTCTGACTTTCGATCAGCTGGCTCTGCGCGCACCCACTGGCGCCAAGACTGTGCTTCTGCAGGGTCGTCGCAACGCGCGCGAGGCTGTCCGTCACTTCGGGCCTGCGCCTGGAGCTCCACGTTCGCACACGAAGCCCTACGTGCGCACAAAGGGACACGAGCGCGCGCGGCCTAGCCGTCGTTCTAACGTGTAATCTTTAAATATAAGGACTACAAATCTAATGCTGTGGTATTATTTCTAGATTCTAAGAAACCTAATTAGACAAAAAATTAGGGATAAAACACTAAAATAAGGGTTGTTGGTCGTCTGGAGATAGTCTAGTCATCCAAATAGGTGGCCACCGCATAGGTGGCTTTTTACATTTTCCCAGTCACTTAATTTTATAGATACAGACCCAGACCCAAATGGTAAAGAAATTAATATTCTAAATATAGTCTTCAAAGAATTCTATATCAAAAACTAAACCTCGAAATCCTTATCAGTTGTTGCCTGTCTGTTGCAAAAAAATCTGGCTTAACTGGCTGCTCTGTTTGGCTTTCCACTTTCAGGCAACACAATATCAGTAGGTGTGAGCATCTTAAATATTTGTTAACAATGAAACAACAAAATTAATATCACAGATTTATTGCTAATTCTAAATAAATAATCTACATCTTGCTGCAAAACTCACTCATCCAGTAATTCAACAGAGGTTCATCATGCTGTGCTACTCCAAACACTTGCTTCAGTTTGGCCACAGCATCTGACCTAGATCCCGAAGAATCTATTGCTGCTTTCACAGCTTTTGATATTCTGGAACGCAGAAGAATTTATCTTTTGTACACTTGCAATAAAAAAAGAAATATATGTATATTATATAAAAATAAATGAGGTGTAATAAATAAATAAGTTTGTAGATCTCTCAGATCTTGATCCGAGGCAAGGTTGATTTATAGAAACTACATAATAACATACAAGAACAACAAGTGTATCTTCATAGTTTTGAAGGGCTGGGATGTTTCAATGGCGGAAGAGAATGTACGCCAATCCCATTTGCAGGGCATAAGGGCAGCCAGAAGGAGGAACCTTTTCCAATAGTGATTTGTTTTGTGAATAACTTACCCAAGCCACTCCAACTGTAGGGACTTGACATGCTGATGTAGAACATCATCATTGAACTTATCATTATTCATTGAATTTTCTATTCTATTCATCAATGTAGGGCCTGAAATATATACAAACCATATTTTAGTGAATTACTTATATAATAACAGCTTTTATGCAAATAAAATATCTTATCTTTTATCTACACTAATATTATAAAGAGGAAAGATTTGTTTGTTTGTATGTTTGTTTGTTTGAATTGAATAGGCTCCGAAACTACTGGACCGATTTGAAAAATTCTTTCAGCATTGGATAGCTACATTATCAGGGAGTAACATAGGCTATATATTATCCCCGTATTCCCACGGGAACGGGATCTACGCGGGTGAAACCGCGTGACATCCACTAGTTCAGAATATTTATACATTCTTGGCTAATATCTAATTAATAAATTAAACTCGAGAGAGTTGAGGCAAGCAAGATGCCTTGACAAACTCTGCTTCTCTTGACAAAGGCCTCAACTGTGCCTATCCTTGTCTGTAGCTAGACAGCATAAGTCGTAAGTAGGATTGGTCATGACATATGGAAAGAGAAAATTCCCGATCTTTTTAACGATAACACAACTTTATTTTCTTGACATAAAACTTAAGTAAACTCACATTTAGCAGGCAATGATCCAGCCCACTTGAAACAAAAATTGCTATTTTCAGTTTCTTCCAAAAGGCATACAGTTGGAGGTAATTGCTCCTCACTTCTGCCTTGCCTTATTCTGGGATTATCTGTGACATTTACTGGCAGCAGTCTAAACAAGCCATTTATAATGGTAGCTGCTTCAATGTTCCTTGATTTTATTACTATCTGAAACAAAATAAATACTGTTTTAGCAAAAGGGTTTAAATCAGCTTTTTCTGAATAACAATATCATTTTTAGGGTTCTGTACCTAAAGGGTAACTAACGGAACCCTATTACTAAGCCTCCGCTGGCCGTACGTTCATCTGTTTGTCAGTGGACAGAACTGTAATAGGTAGACAGTGGAAATTTTCACAGATTGTGTATTTCTATTGCCACCTATAAAAAAAATATAGGTCTATGGTACGGAACTCTTCATGTGCGAGTCCGACTCGCACTTGGCCGTTTCTTACAAATGCGTAGGATGATAGATAACTATTCAAGTATTGTTAAGAAACATAATCTCTTAGCTTTTTGGCAACTCAAGAAATATAAACCATGGAGTGTCTTGAACATTATTCTGTAAAGTATCTCAAATGAATCAGTGATGAGCAGATATGGTGTTTTTAATAGATTATAAACACTTTTTCCTTATGCTTTGATTAACAAAATATTATAGCACAATGCAAACTTACATAAACACCAGTCAAAGTACAATACATTAGTATCCTGAACACTGTTTTTGATAAAAACTTTTCCAACAGCCTGAGGGAGACACAATCTTTGCCACCAGCCACCAAACAGGTGCCTGGCTCAAATATGGACTTCTTTACAGCATGAGGTTGCAACTTCTTCAGTAGATCCTGACTTGTGTATAATGTTTCTGAATATGTGTGGGCACCAGCTTTGAGCATCCATGTGAAGTGAGAATGTAGCCTTTTGAATACATTTTCATCTCCTGCAGCAAATAAGATACAGAATACAGAGGTATAGTAAAGCTCTTTGTAAGGACTGTAAATATGATATTGAGGAACAGTGTTATTTTTTATTTTATTTGTGATGGGTTTGCTCTTGATGCTAGTCTAAGGTCAGAGATGACTGAGACAAAGTCTATAATGGAGTTTTTCCATCTGGAACTACTCAGTGCCAGCACAGATTCTAGCTTAGACCTTGGATGATGGTTGGTGTGATGAGGGTTTACTTTACTGCCTAATTCGCAAAGATTTACACCTCATAACAAGCACAGGATGAACATTTATAAAAACAAGTGTACTATTAGCGGTCTAATCAACAGGGCAATCTCTTACAAACAACCAAATGATTATGCAAATGAAAATGTGCAGAGAAATATTAATGGTCAACTCGTCACCAGGATTTAAATTGTTTGTTTATTTTTTCACTAAAGCTTGAACTTGCAGCATAAACACCACCAGCACCTACCACCACATAACCACTACCTCTTTAATCGTTTTTACTAGAGTTCTCTGTTTTTGTTTCATAAATATGATTGTATAAATTTACCTATTTAGTATGTATTGATGTTTGTATAAATAGTACACCTAAGACTACCTACAGTACTGTCTCTCCTTTTTCTCTTTGAAATCCATCCAAAGGTTGCCGCCCATTGTGTCACCCTATGTTATGTTATCATATATCTTTTCTGTAACTACTAACTTATATGGTGTACATAATAAAGAGTATTCTATTCTATTCTATAACTTAAACACTCAATGAATTCTGACTTACCAGTCAAGTGCATCAGTGACCTGGATTGAACAAAGTCATTTCTACCAGTCTTCAACCTGAGTGCTCTCTGTGAACACACCTTTTGTTCAGCATCAAACACAACTTCGGCTAACTCTTGCAGTTCCTTTGATATTTTCTACAAAACAAAAAAAAATATTCATGAAATTGGATATATTTTTTTTTTAAGTATTTGTGGGCCAATGGTCATCTGTAATAATAAAATTGTCTGGAAGTAATTAAAGAATAACAAAAATCCTTTGTAATAGGCTACTTTTCACTCTGAAAAAATAAATGGTTTAATGGTTTTTTTGGTGGTTTTGGTTGGCCTACAGGAGAGTTGGGACGAAGCTACAGGAGAGTTGGGACGAAGCTTCATGAGCTTCGTGAAAGAAACAACGAAAAAAAATGTTTATTTGGGACTGATGTGCTGTATGAAAGTGCACACATAGTTTGCCTTCTACAACATTAGCTGCCTTCAAATGCCAGTGCGCTTAGTATTCATACTCAAGACTATTGATAAATCAGAAGTAAAACTTAATTATTATAATAAGTACCTGCATATGCTCAGAGAGCAACGGTGTTATATTCAACAGTAGCATTTTATCCTTCATCAGGACAACTATTGAGAACCATCTCTTCAAGCCCCTGGCCCAGGTGTCTTTGACCTGGAAGGTGAGGCTCAATACATGGCCGTGAGTGTCATTGAAGTATACCACTCCACCTTCTTTGCTCCAGTTGACCTGTAAAGCAGCAACAATTAATTTAAAGTACTCGGAATTTAGCCTGATTTACAAAGCGCAAAATTTAATTGCCTGAACCAACCATTCAAGAACGATTTGTTGCATTGTCTAAACAGTGAGATTATGCTGTTATATGTTGCTTTTTTAGTTCGATAGGTTTTAATAGACTTTTCCTAACATACATTGTTGCTTCAATTAAATGGTTTTGCACAGGCAAGAAAGTCATAATATGTAAATAGGGCTTAAGCATTCACGTCAGTTTTCATTCTATTTTACGAATACTATCAAGTGTTCATGGAATATAATAAAAAATATTGCAAAAAGCAAAGTCTGTTGGTCTTACTTCGCAAGTAATGCTCCTTATAGCGGCCTGCCTCAAAAACGACGTGACATCAGCATTCGGTACCGATTCCCTGCTGCAGTATATTGTACCATCATCCTCCCGTGAGACAAACACCGTTTCTGGACCCAAAGAAGTACAGCCACTACACTGAACGCTGGCTCTTGAAGATTCGGTAGTATTTTTATCATTGTCCGTGGTAAAGGTGCAAAATAGTGGCCGCGGGCCGTGCGCTTCGCAGAAATGGCACAATCCTACTATTGCATTCATTGCATTGCGATTTGGAAGATTTTGTTATTTTAATAATTATATTATAGCATAGCATCAGCTGTTCGACAACGAAAAATTGACAGTTGAGTTGACCTGTTGACTTGACATTAATGATCAGTGTTGCAAAAGTGAGATTTAGATATTTTTTTTTAAATTAATCTTCTGTACAGATTTTTTCAGTTTTAAATAAAGTCATTTCTTTTTGCTCTAGAATGTGAATGTAACATATCCTGTATGTTGGAGGTTTTGTGGGCAAATATATAGTCAGCCTACTCGGCAAGCTTCGCTGAGATATGAATACAACAATAAAATTCTCAGTAATTTCACTTTGAAATTCTTTTATTTGTAAGCTAATAAAAATAAAAGTCTTTAGTTACTAATCAGCGACCCAGGTAAATAAAAAATGTTTTTTTATATTTTTTTTTAAGAAACTGGTAAATATTGTCCTTTATATAAGTTTATTTGTAAAACACTAACAACCTCGGAAGACTTATTCATGAAGATTTGTGTCTGAAAGCTTATTCCTGAAGACATGTGGCTGAAGACTTATTCCTGACGACTTATGGCTGAAGACTTGTTCATGAAGTTTTATGGCTGGTGACCTATGGCTGAAGACTTATTCCTGACGACTTGTGGCTGAAGACTTATGGCAGAAGACGTATTCCTGACGACTTATTCCTGACGACTTACGGCTGAAGATTTAGGGTCGGTAAATATCTGACGGAAAATGAGTCACGTATTATCGGTCCCGAAACGCCAGAACGGACAATTATGTGACAAAACATTCAACCTATCACGCTCAACCGATGCATTAATGCGATTAGACGCCACCGATGATACGTTCGACGCATCCGTCAGATATGTACCGACTCTTATGGCTGAAAACTTTATTCTAGAAGACTATCTTCAGGTTCTGAAGTCGAAACCCGAAATAGTAGTATAAGGCACTTGACTCACCGCGGCGATTAGTGAGTGAAAAGTTTCGATAGTTTTGACGCTCGGCTTTCAGAGAGTGCTTTTGTGTGACGGGCTTTTGCTCGCAATACTCGCTCCGGCCCGCACTTTAGGTAGAAATAACCGTTGTTTGATGAGTTCCGACTGCCAAGCGAGCATCGCCGAGCGAGTGTCGCTGAGCGAGTACAATCTTTGATAGCTCTTGTCGCTGCGATCAACTTGAGGTACGAGCCGCTCGCCGGTAGTGTGAACAGCCAGCTATCGACTATGAGTGTATGCGTCTCTTTTACTCACACGAGATCTATATCTTTTGTCCCTTTCCTCAGTGAGCAAATGGTCGATAGCTACTCGTTTCCTCGCCGGCGGTGAGACAAGTGCCTAAGGCTGGGATATCTGGAAAGTTGAATTTGGGAATAAAAGATACTAAAAACCCAATAATTCTGCTTTTCGATAACTCATTTATTCAACTGTACACTGATTTACAGTTATAACTTTAATGGAAAATCACAAGCACAGTTATAATCGGATTACCTAAGATTAATAAGTAATTTGTCTGTGCTACATCATCAAACAAACGCGATGACGAAATGCTCTATCAATCAAAATATTACATAAGTATCGCACCCGGCGAGCTCCTCGCCAACGATGCGGGACATCTTATACGTATGGTAACAGCGGTCACAGCGAAGCAACATGATTATTATGAAACTTGAGGATACAAATAAACGCGATGATGTATAAAATAAATTAATTTAATATTATAAAGAAATAACATGTTACTGTGCCTATAGAAAAAAATTGTCTAAAACTTTTGTTTATACTACAGTTTTATTGGTGGCGTTTTATTTCTTAGAGACAGGTTTGTAGGCTAGCTTTCTAGACTTGAGTGTAGACCACTTGTGTCGTTTGAAGTAGTATGAGACGGCGGCGAGCATGGAGAACATGCCGATGGCCTTGATGGTCATAAGTCTGCGCTCGTCGAGCTCGGGCTCCGAGCACCACCGCAGGAACGTCGACACGTCTTTGGCGAGCTGCGACGCGGTGGCCGGCGTGCCATCGCTGTACTCAGCCGCCTGGAAACAGTTATCCGTGCTCATTATCAGGCCTCGGCTTGTCATAGGTCTATTACAAATACTGATCAGATATGTATTGTAGTTTTTTTTATTGGATGACTATCACGTTGAAGCCATGTAGGACATCTGAAAGATCTCAGATGCTTCGTCTAGAGACAAGGCTGAAATGGGTCACTTGTCTGTAATAAACCAATTACACTGCAATCTACACCCTAGAACTCTGAGAGATATAGATCGAAGATATCTGGGTCTTTTAGGCGGGGCTTGTGCCCCTTAGCCCCTTTCCCCCTGGATCCATCAATGGTCCCCAGTATTAGAAGTTAACATAATAAATCTTATCATCAACATACCTCGTCAAAGAGTACTTGTGCCATACCGATGGCGCCACCAGGGAAGTACGGGTTGTAGTTCTGTCCCTCTCGCAGTACCACGCCGGCTGGCGGATCCATGTAGCCGGTCAGGAGCGAGAAGATGTAATCCTCGCCGCCCTTGCGCCCGGAGCAGATCAGCGACAGGTCCGGCGGGTACGCACCTGGGGACGAAAAATAGCATAGATAAGAATTGGCACTTTTTGTCTGTGGGTTTCAAGGGGGATAGAAGAGGGGTTTAGTTCAATGAATAGTGAATTCTTAGTCTTTGTGGGTGAGTATAGTGGAAAAGTAGGGTAGCTAAAACACAAGCTAGTAATCGAAAATAATTGCATTACTTTTTGCACAATCACAATTTCAAGTTATTAATTAACACAGTGACAATTTAGACTTCATTAAAATAAAAAAAATTAAAAAAAAAACCCACGACGGTTAAATAGAGCTGCAAAACTTCTGAAAAATTTTGAATTATTCCGGAATACTTCTGGGAAAGTTTCTTTAAATCGGAATTATTTAAAAGGAATTTAATTAAAATTTTTATTTTTTTTTGCTGAAAAATCGTATTTTGCATCGATCGTCGATCGCCGCCGCCGCTGCCCCTCTGTGCGCTGGCCGCTGACGCCGCGCCGCGCGCGCGCGCGCCCCTGCCACGAGTCGTGCGTGCAGGCGATGGCGGTGCGGGGTGCGGTAAGAGAGGAGATTCTCCCCGGAGAAGTTTTCCCCCCCGCGAGAACGATTCGTAT
Source organism: Lacanobia wlatinum (assembly GCA_947578705.1). Lineage (NCBI taxonomy): Eukaryota > Metazoa > Arthropoda > Insecta > Lepidoptera > Noctuidae > Lacanobia > Lacanobia wlatinum. The sequence continues at coordinate 8,123,694 of OX388039.1, read as the reverse complement.
CCCGCAATCGAATGTTTCCGCCGAATAATTCAATGGAAATAAAACGGCACGGCGACCGGCCCCCGCGCCCAGTCGCGCTCGCGCTGCCCTTGACGCGACGTTGCGTGTGCTTGATGCGACGTGCGTAAAGTTTATGGTTGTGAGTGCAACCATCAACTTAATATACCTACCGCTCACAACACAACTAAAGATTATATAATTTACAACTTCCAAGCGCGAAATGGTAGTAAGGTCGATTTTCCTGGTTTTTTTTTTACACTTGAAATATTCCCAAAGTTTCGGAATACTTCCGAAGTATTAGACGGGAATGATTCGGAATTTTTCCCGCCAGCATCTATAGCTTAAAACGTAACTGAAAAAGGATAAGATAATTTACAAATCCCCGACTTTTTATATCCATCCGGGTTAAATGAACTACTTTATTTGCAGTTTTATAGTAACGTAAATTGGAGGTAGAAATTTGAAATAGTGCTGTTAGCCTCCGAGGTATATAAATTCTTTAAGTCGGGGTTTTTTTAATTATTTTTTCCTTTTTAGGGTTCCGTACCCGAAGGGTAACCAACGGAACCCTATTACTAAGCCTCCGTCCGTCGAGGTAGATAGTTGAAATTTTCACAGATTGTGTAGATATTTCTATTGCCGCTATAACAACAAATAAAAATTAAGGTCAGACTCGCACTTGGCTGTTTTTTTTTCAACAACGTTTTACCTGTCTTGGGTTAAAAAAAAATTGCTTTTAATTTGAAACTTTTTAGAGAACATAGGTATTATGTACATATCGATACAGTTTATTTACATTACTGTAAAATCAAAATCAGACTAGTTTTGGTTTTGCAAAACAAATATTTACTGCAGCGCCCCCTCGTGAGTTGACATCGTAACACATATCTAAGAACATGCACCAATTAAACCCGAAAACATCATTGAAAACCGCATCAAAATCGGACTAGGAGTTTTGGAAATAAATGGCAACATTCTTTGCACAAACAAACATCCTCTCACCCCAAACGCCCACACCGTCTCCGTAACGTCGTGGGTTAAAAAAAAAGGGAAAATAGATTTTATTTTTTGTATTGATCCAGTCACGAAAACCATTCCCTGAGCTACACTATCGCTGAGAGTTACAATAAACATAACCATATTGTCTATGCACCACACCCTAAGGCTTAGCACGCACTGCGATTAAACGCGCGCGGTTTAGGAATAGCTGAAAACGCAAAAACACGCACTGCGGCTAGCGTTTTGCTTAAATTTATTTCATTTCACCATGGATTTCTGGCGAGCAGCATGTGTTGTAGCTTTGATATTGAAATTATCAGTCGATACTGAATAAAAACCGAATGCGATTAACCGCCGTGCGTGCGCCACAGTATTGTTACTATGGGACACAAAAAAACCACGCGTTTTCAAATCGCGGTAAAAACGTAACAATTGCGTTTTTAAAATCAGTCACTGAAAAACGTCACTAATGCGTGCGCTCGTATAGAAAGCTATGTTTTACATTTTTTTGCGGTTTCAGACCTGCTGCGGTTAAACGCGGGCGTTTAATCGCAGTGCGTGCTAAGCCTTAGGTCGACTGCTAGAAAATGCCTAAGACATTAATACCGGCTTTGTACTTGTGCATAAAGTTTTAATAAATAAATAACTTTTTAGCCGCAGAAAAAATCTAACTAGTTGACATTTACTTAAGTTTAAAAACACAAACCAGTAAAAAAAGCAATTGAAGCTAGAAATTTGCACTTTCCCGCCTAATTGTGTGTTATTTACTGGGGTTATTAATTATGTACCTAAAAGTAAAGAAGCCACTGTAAAGGCTGGTTGCAATCACAATGAATCATATCACAGGTAGACTTCTATTATCTGCTTTTTGTAACAGAGCATTTTCCTCACACATACATAACTAGCTTCTGCCAGCAGTTTCGCCCGCGTGGTCCCTAGGGAACATACTCCCGGAGTGAAAAGTAGCCTATGTCCTTTCTCAGGCTCTAGACTATCTGTGTACCAAATTTCATTTAAATTAGTTCAGTAGTTTTGGCGTGAAAGCGCGACAGACAGACAGACCGACAGACAGACAGAGTCACTTTCGCATTTATAATCTATACTAATATATAAAGCTGAAGAGTTTGTTTGTTTGTTTGCTTGAACGCGCTAATCTCAGGAACTATGGGTCCGATTTGAAAAATTCTCTTCAGTGTCAGATAGCCCATTTATCGAGGAAGGCTATAGGCTATATATCATCACGCTAAGACCAATAGGAGCCGAGCAGTAATGAAAATTGTGACGGAGACGACGTTGCGCGGGTCAGCTAGTATTAAATAAGTGCGATAGTTTTTGGGTGTGAACTAAATCAATTTATATAAAACTCTTCATTACTGAGTGACTGACATACAACGCATAGCCGAAGCTTCTCGGGAGTGTAGGGGAGCACTAAAGAGTGGATTTCCCGAAATTCCTACGGGAACGGGAAGAAACGGGATATGCGCGGACGAAGTCGCGGGCAAAAGCTAGTCAATTATAATGAAGAGGCCGTTGTTTCCTAGCTCATATCCTAATTATCTTGCGAGTTCATGATATGGGTGCCTAATGTGCATATTATACTAGTTAAATTTATTCAAATCAACGATCTGTTTACCAACTAACCTTAACTAGTGCAATATAAAATCCAAAAAAACTTTTTACAAAAAAATATAACCGACTTCCAAACAAAACACTACAAAGTATAAAATAACCTTAATTTCAGAAGTCGGTGTTTTTGATTTTGTTTCTTTGTTTTTTAACACCGATTTCCGAAATTAAGGTTATTTTATACTTTGTAGTGTTTTGTTTTTCACTTTTAAGTGGTGATACTTGGACGACGTCTTCGTCTACGCAGAAATTGAAATAAGCAAAAATGCTCACGAAATAAAAACTACTGAACCAAACTGAATTAAATTTTTACGGGACCAAATGGCAAAAATACCGCATCGAACTAAAAAAAGAATCACAGAAATCTGATCAGAATCATCGGAGTAAACGAAAAAAAAATATACCCACCGAATTGAGAACCTCCTCCTTTTTTGGAAGTCGGTTAAAAATTATGACAATACACTTCCAGCAAAATATTTTCGGTAAAATGTTATTGACTACTATGTGTTGTTTGTTTTTACAAAAATTATCGTCGCCCACTGTTTAGTATTTATTTTTCTGGCACTATGTCAGAAATTCAGTATTCTAAATGCTGCTAAATTAGAAACTAGAGCAAGTAAATGCAGGTCATTAAATCTAAAAATGTACTAAGTCCTACTGAATTTTCTTCGATTTTCAAACGTGTTACTATAAGTTTGGTCCGTATTTTGTGATCTCATAGATCGAGTGGACCTTTTTTAAAACGGGTAGGTCAAGAGTTAATTACGTACGATGCAATATTTCAAAGCAACACATCTAATATGCATTGAATAACATCAACTATTTCTTGAAAGTTAATTACTGCATGAAAACTTAGTAAGCCACATACACAATCGCTCGAAATAATCTCCATTGATGATGACGCATGGTTTGATGACATCATTCAGCAATCACAACTATGCGATATGTTAAGAATGAATGATTCTAAACTACTGTTGTAAAGAGGTATAATTTGTTAGTTTGGATGTAGGAGGTATTCTTTAAAATCACTCATCGAAATCCTATGAAGGTACAATATCGCTGTGTCGCTTTTTTTTAACCCAAAACAGTTGACAGTTTCTGTGGGATAAGTGACTGTACCGAAACCGTGGGAAAAGCTAGTGTAAACCACAGATCTATACTAATATATAAAGCTGAAGAGTTTGTTTGTTTGCTTGAACGCGCTAATCTCAGGAACTACTGATCCGATTAGAAAAAATCTTTCAGTGTTAGATAGCCCATTTGTCGAGGAAGGCTATAAGGCTATATATATAATCATGCTAAGACCAATAGGAGCGGAGCAGACGAAGTTGCGCGGGTCAACTAGTAAATAAATAAAACAAGCCTTCTGTACTAATATTATAAAGCTGAAGAGTTTTTTGGATTGAACGCGCTAATCTCAGGAACTGCTGGTTCGAACTGAAAAATTATTTTAGTGTTGGATAGCCCATTTATCGAGGAAGGCTAAAGGCTGTATAACATCACGCTGCGACCAATAGGAGCGGACCATTAATGAAATATGTGACGCAGACGAAGTCGTGGGTCAGCTAGCTATTCTATAAAGTTTGTGTATTTTTAACCGACTTCAAAAACAGGAGCAGTTTGGCTTTTAAATCAAAATAGCTGGAATTCGTCTACTTAGATGAAGTATTTGGTTTGTCATCCAAGTACACGATAGTGCGTATTTTGCTTTCCTGCGACTTTTCGGTGGTGTTGTTAGGTATGGGGTTCCACTAAAATGTGAAAAATAACTTTAAATTTCGGAAGTCGGTGTAAAAATACGAAGAAACAGCCAAAAACACCGATTTCCGAAAGAGTTATTTTTTATTTTGTAGTGTTTTTTTATTTGGAAGTTGGATATATTTTTTTTTGTAAAAAAGTTTTTTATTTTTGAATCTTACCATTGTTTGCTGCTCTTGCAGCGTTTTCGTTGGGGTACGGAGCAGGCAAGTAGTCAGAAAGCTTGCCCGGTCGCTCGAAGTAGTTACCCTCTTCATCGGGGCCGTCCTTAATCATCACCTGTGTCAAACATACATATTTTATTGTTATTGCATAATAGATACTTTCTACTGTAGGCCAGTTTTAACGAAGAACAAAATACAATAGTTACGGAATAGAAAGCCTACCGCCGGGGTGAAGGAGAGAGCAATAAGCCAAAAAATAGCTAGTCAAGATGTCCCAATACTGATCTATTATTTTATGTCCTCGATTCTACCAAACAATATGAGAACCAAGTATGTGACAAACACTATGCATGGGACAGATTTTCGCCGAACTTTGGGCAAGTCTTGCATTAAAAAAAATTAAATCTCTAATACACGCTTGGGGAATCTTATCTTTCGGCAGAAATGATCACGATATAAAGTGCGTGATCCGTCACACTAGGTTTGTCATTAATTTGGTCATTAATTATTAATTAATTACTCAGAGATTTTTGGTATGGTCATGTGAAGAGGAGTGATGAAACGCATGTAACTAGATGAGATATGAACATGAATGTGGATGGATGGAGAGGGAGAGGAAGGCCAAAAAAAAGATGGATGGATTGTATGAGGAGCGATATGAAAGAAAAGGGACTTAGTGATAGAGTGACGACTGATAGAACAAAATGGGAGAAAATCGTGTTGCGATGACTCAGAAATTTGAATTAAGCAACCTGTAACAGAAGAAATTCAATATCTCTTAAGGGGTCATTGAACATGTCATTATGAATAACTTACACTATGGGACCAAGACTGAAATCGCGGAAAAAAGTCGACTCCCCCATATATTTCTGTGCGCATAACTCGACAAAATGTACCGGCACGCTGATTTTTTTCGCGATTTCGGGATTGGTCCCTTAGTAAAATTTGTTCATAATGATTAGTACAATGATTCCTTAAGAGGTATTGCGTTTATTTTGTTACGTTGTATTAGTAATTGCTTCGCTACGTATTAACTAGCATCAGATAACTAGTCGTATATTTCACAATATTTACACTGTTCGAATATTTCATTTAGGTAATAGAATGAAGCAAACATAAACAGGAAGTTTATCACAGGATTTGATAATAGAATCTATGTATATAAAAATGAATTCCTATTTCCCTTGGTCATCGCATCACGCGTGAACGGCTGGACCGATTTCTCTAATTCTATTTTGTTGTGATTGTTACTGTCAGGAGAAGGTTCATAAGGAAGAAAAAAATTAAAAATTTGCGCGGAAAATGTGAAAATTTAAGAATACTTAACCACCATTTACTCGGATTATTTAGGATTAGTAGGTTAGGAGTAGGGTAGGAGTAGGTTAGAAGTAGGGTAGGAGTAGGGTAGGACACCACGCGAACGAAGTAGCGCCGGTCAGCTAGAAATAATTTATAATTATGGCAAAACAACGTTTGCCGGGTCAGCTAGTGTTTATATAGTTTTGGTGAATAGAATCAACTTTTTGCATCATCAGCTTTAAGTGCTTATTACACTACACGTTATTCAGGCACCGGTGGCAAGGGTGGGCGGGGCCCCTAACTACGGAACCGCTTATTACACTAGCTGGTCGATTCGGCCCTAACTCAGTTGTGAAGTGACCAGCGTTGCCAACGTGTGGGGAATTCCCCAAACTGCGGGGAATCTCAAGTTGATTGGAGATTTATTGGGGATGGGCAAGATGTGGGGAAAATGCGGGGTCTCTAAATATCGATTTTATTCTTCTGATATTATTCTAAATATCGAATTTGTGGAGAATCAATAGATTTTTTGTCCCCAAATTGGGGAAATTGACTTGCATTTTCGGGGAAATTACTAAATTAGTGTTGGCAACACTGCTCCCTAACGCCCTAAACGCTATTACACTGCCCGGTAGTAAGGGAGTTAGGGAGCTAACGAGACCGGGCCGCCGCGCCGGCCGCTCCGGTCACTCTAATTAGGGACCCTAACTCCCTAATTCTTATTACACCACCCTAAATCGGGACTTAGGGTCCTGAATACCGTGTAGTGTAATAAGAGCTTTAAAAAGAAAATATTCATTGGGGGTGGCATCAAATGGAATTCTTTCCCTGAGTTGAGGTCAATGCACTGACACAATTTGGCAGTCTTACTATCAGATTGTCTGCAGTGCAATGTAATTATGGCACTGCTAGTTGTCAAGTCATAGTTTCCATTCCACTACAAAAGTGTGTCACAAATGTAAGGAAATGTACATACATATAAAGTTATGTTGCTATGCTGGCTTGATGCCAATATTTACTTGGTACAGAGGATTTTCCATTAGGGCAGGTAGTCACTTGGTTTGTGAAAATTCGCCGTATTTGTTACATAAGTGTTGGAGAGCTTCGGAATGCAGTTATATCATAAACAATTTTGATTTTTCGGAGTTAATCTCCTTGATATATAAGGTTGGTAAAAATATCCTTTAGAATGAAAAACTAATCTTGCCAACCGCGACTACGCGTGTAAATGTAACATTTACACGCGCAGTCGTGCTATGCGGTCGATATGAGAAATTACAAAGATTACAATTTCATAGGTCTCGAGAAATGTTTCTTTCTTGGTGCATTCGCTAAAGCCAAGTTCACATTTTTGTGGCGGGGTGTTTCGTGCGTACGTTATGAACTTATGACGCATCATACGATAATGATTTGTATCTGGCACCGAAAAGAATTCAAAATCTGCTGTAATGCTAAATGTAAATATGACCAGCTAAGCCATTCCCAAATTAAATTATTGAACGCCCGGCACAGTGAATCAAAAAATAAATACCTACAAAAAAAAGAGATGTGCAAACTGCAATACTTCACTTTGGTCTTAAAGAGCTGTGGGCTGTGGTATTAGGTCGTAAATATACGACCCTGGCGAAATGGATACGAAAACATTTGTCGGATTAATCAGACGTACCTAAGTGGTCAAAATGTTAAACAACGCTTAAATATGAATTGATATTAATGTGAAACAGCACGTTTAAAGTCGAGTTTAGAACTTCAGCAGCCTTAAGTTGTGGTACTCACGTCAGCAGCCTCGGCCTTCGCCTCTTCTTCAGTGTGGGTGACATTGACGAGGTTTCGGAAGGCGATGTACTGCAGTGAGTGGCAGGCCTTGCACACTTGCTTGTATACTTCGTAGCCACGACGTACACTGTCAGGGATGGAGACACAACCATTGAATTATCACAATTTCGATACTGTGTTAAATCTGATTAAGAAGTACACTAAAAATGAGTCGGGTTTGTGATTTATGTATATTTCAGCTGTAATGTAACAAAACATACCGGCCAAGTGGAAGTCGGACTCGCCCACAGAGGGTTCCGTACAAATTTGTAGCTACAAATTACTTTAAATATTTTTCTTATACTACTTGTTTTTTTATACATTTGTAATGTATAAAAAAACAAGTAGTATAAGACGGTATTATTTGCCAAATATCATAGTTCTAGGTCAACGGGAAATACCCTATACATTTTGATTCCCTTAAGAGTGTCGATATACAACGTGTTGTTTTGCATCCTCGTCAAATTTCAGGAGGTTGTCATAAAAGACATAAATAATCAATCGAAAGTACGGTAGCGGGCAATAACTAATAAGCGCTGCTTTTTTTTGTTGTTGAAATTTAACAGTATTTCAGAATTAAGCCCTAAAATAAAACAGATACACCCGACTACGCACACAGCGACAATGCAGCTGTGTGCGTGAGTGTCGACGTCTTACCTACGAAATGCAAGCGCGCGCGAGCGATCAATGACCGGTAGCAATAATTTTACCTAATTTTATTTCGAAAATCACTTACATTATTGTCATAAATTTCGCTTGATAATTAACTCATCTTTGAGCATCATTGGAATACGGAAATCTTACTAATGACAATAATACTAGTGCGCCAAAGAAAAGTTCACTGACCTGTTATCAGATGATCAATAAAATGTTAGTTTTGCTTTTCGTAGTGATTTTGTTTTTATTTGTGGATTTCCTTCCTACTTAACGGGCTTAGGACCGGCAAGAATGCCTTAGTTAGTGTAGCGATATTTGTGATGGTGATATTTTCGACTCTTAGGTATTATTGGCGTAGTTAAAAATAAAATTTGAAATCAACTTATTTACACTAATAAAATTGATTAAGCTTACAACGTATTTACAAAATGTACAAATAAATAAATTACCTACTTAAGTTACCCGGAGGTATTGTTCAAAGTTGCCACCATCACACTCTTCGCACAATCGAGCACAACGTAGCTGGTTTTCCTTCAGCTTACGTAACACTAACACATTCGTTTTTAAAGTGTCGAAAGCACTAATGATCCTTGCATGTAATTCTGTTACACTTGTCACTTTTAACGTCTCCCCACAAATAAAAGTCTACAGGCGTCAGGTCTGAAGAACGCGGAGGCCAGGCCACAGGTCTTCCGCGACCGATCGAGTGGTCACCAACTTTTCGGTCAAGTACTCGCGTACTTGCCGACCATAGTGAGAGGGAGCGCCATCCTGCTGGAAGTAGAGGTTGTGCCTTGCGGTAGTGGAACGGGTGTTGAAGTTCACGTTTCAGTAGGCGCCACACTGCGGTGTGGTGCACTTCTTAGTCTTGACCAGCCTCCCGCGTGCTTGCCCGTGGGTCTCGCTGGAAGTATTCCAGGATGTCTTCCTGCAAGGCGACAGGCAGGCCTACGCTGCCGCGAGCATTAGCGTGCCGGGGAACGTCAAACTGCCGATGATCCCACAGTCCCTGCGTAGCAGCCAGCATGACGCTCTGTGATGGGGGTTCCCGATCGGGAAACATTTCCGTGAATATCCGGTTGGCTCCACGTAGGCTGTCTCCACTGATGGCATACAGGCGGACCATCTCCACCATCTCGACTTTGAATAATTGTCCGTCATCTTGCATAATTCGCAAACGCGCGCCCGCTGCGGCGACATCAAACACACTGTTAGTTCCGGGGCCGCGGGGGCCGGGGGCGTGGCTAGGAGCTTGCGCGGGAGAATCCCCGTACCGTGATTGGGGTGCGATTGATTACCTACGAATTTATCGAATGATCGTTGTGTATGTATTGTATGCGTTTGTTTGTGTGTGAAAGCGCGATTATAAGGCTAGTAACAGACGGGCCGCGGCTGGTTTACACTTACGGATTTACGTAAATAAAAAAATAAAATTAAAAAAATACCTACCCATTTTATTGTCGATTTGGGTCGAGAATCATTAGCATAATTACGTCCTTGAATTTGACTAGGATGCAAATCAACACGTTGTATATGTTTCTTTGCGGCATAAACAACCGACGTATCTTTTTTTTTACGTTAACTTAGAAGGCTAATTTTTTCACAGCTTCAAAGGGCTGTAGACTTGAGTAGGTATATGGTTTTAATTTCAACTCGATACTTCAACGCGTTCCCGAGATAAAGGGTCTTGACAGACAGACGGATGGACAACAAAGTGATCCTTAAGGGTTCCGTTTTTCCTTTTGAGGTTTAGAACCCTAAAAAACAGCAAGCTACTGAGCAGAGGGCTTTGTATAGATGTGTGTAAGAAGACATGGTGCCACACAACTAGGCTGCGTTGCATGTCTTCATTTACTTAGCCTCACTCAGCACAAGCTCTTCTATTCATTCTTAACAAACACACCTCCCCTCCCACTACGCATCCTCGCACATCTCATGTGGAAACACAGTCTAAAGGTAGGAGAAGGATAATGAATTAATCAATAAATTCAGTGTGAATAAAAATGCACATTAGTAATAGCTCCTTAAAGTTCTATCTGCATTAAACTGTAGGAAGTCAAGTTATCTTTTCCTGATAACATAAATATTTACATTAGATAAATGCAGTATTTGAGTGATTTCTGTATGTACACAAAAAACTATAATACAACTACATACATAGGCCATTCATTTTTTATAATGTGCTCTGATAATAAATCCATCTATTTGTATTGCTAGATAGATAACAGATAATGTGCTTTGATGATAACAGAATTGACTGTGAACACAATCATCATTATTACCATGCAGAGTTACAAATGTTGAAGAGTGATATATAAACCATTATACTTTAGTTTTTCAAGTCAGTGTATTTTAAATTCAAGAATAAAAGCTTGTTTTTAGGAACATGCAAGCATAATAATTCTGCTTCAAAAAATATTCACATAGAATTTGGTATAAGTCTCAAATGCAGAGTTCCTAAGTGCATGTAGTAATTCTACTATGTAAGAGCAAGTTATACATGAGTTTAAGGGCTTATAAAAAATATCACATGTTTAGTTAAAGTATTTAGTGGAATCTTTATTCAAATTTTCTCTAGTGAAGTTGAATTTGGAATCTACTAATCAGTATTTAATCCCATGCTTAGATTTTTTAACGAACAAGCCTGATAATTTTGGGTTAATTATACTAGCTCAATACAACTTGTATGAAACGAATAGATAGTGATTAACTGCTTCTGAGAAACAGGCCTAAAGTCTGAACTTACCTGGCATGGTCTAGTGACTTGAACCAGCCATCATGACTCCAAGGGTTGTGTGGTGGGTGGGCTTCAGATCCTGAAGCCTGTACAGACTGCTCAAGGGCGAACAGAAGTGCCCCGACCCCACCTCCCACCACTCCCAATGTGGACAGCCACTGTGCAGGAAAATAAGTTTGAATAAGGCGGGAAAAGTCATAAAATAAAGATACAAGTAGGAGTTTTCTAAGTTTTTAATACAAGTTTATTTAGTTGTTCATTGTTAGATTTATGAGGATATTTACCAGTTAAATTTATTTTACACTTATATGATATGAGACATTGTGTTCTAGGGAAGTTGAACTAATGTATTCAAATATTTAAATATCATAAAATGTAGGTAAGTGTGTACATGCAATAAAAAGGACCCACTGACCAAATTATGTTTGGTGGCTAAAGAACTATTGTTCTAAGATACTGTTATTATTACACAAAACATTTTATGGTTATCATTTGATAACTTTTCAAGGTTCAGTGTTCACTCATCCATGTTGTTTAGTTTTACTGATTTATTAAGTTTTACACATTTTATAAAAAAGAAAAATTTGTCAATTATTGCTGGTGTTCTAAGAAATATCACAACACAATAAAATCAATACTGGTAACTTTGAAGGCGTATTTTCAAAGATTACGTGGGCATATTTTAAAAATATTTCCTTTTAAAAATAAATCAATCAAAACCTACCATTTTCCTGTTTCTTGTCCATCCTTGAGCCCCGGTGGACAGCTGACAAACCTGCAAGGGACAGCCTCCATTAGATTTCTTATGTACTTGTTACATAATGCAGAATAGGTTATCACTTGCCCATGAAAAATTTTATTAAACACTCGTGGTCATTTTCGCTCCAGAGGGTCCTGAACACCACGTCATTGCATTAAACTGGTTACAAGGCTCATGGTATGGCACAAATTCATGAAATACAGCAGTTTTCCGTGACACTTCGAACTTGAACTTCTCCGTCATTGGTAACATATTGAACACGGTATGTGTGCCTATTATCAATTTAAACTACATAACAAATCGTTTAGAACTATTTGCAGTACCTGGGGGACAACTATGCCCGTATTTTTCAAAAGTCGTGCCCCACAAATCCTACCGACGGCGGCCGCCATGATAGAAAAACGTCGTAATGAAAGCTCAAACCGCTGACAACTACGATTCAGGCTGCCATTAGAAAATAATATTGTCAATTTATAAAAACTGCAAAATATATTATAGATTTCAATTCTTGTTTTAATAATTATATTCGCTTGTTTACTTTGTGTTTACTTTAGAGGCTTTTGAGTGACAACTTCGACAACTCAAATCAAAACGACATATTATTGAGATTGACTCTAAAATAAAAGACTGTTGGCCACAAATAACAGATGTAATTTTATTGAAAGAACTAATGTTAGCGACTACGATTGTCACCAATTATCTACATAAATAAAACTTGGACCTATCCTAGTTTGGGCCTAAATCATAATTATTTAATACATTAAAATTAGGTAGTGACACTACCTAATTTTAAAGTATTAAATATTCTCTACACTACCGTAGTGTCTAGACTCTAGAGAATATCATCTGGAGTGGTAGAAGTCATTAAAAACCAGAAGTATTTCCGAACTAAAATGTCAACGTCACTGTGTTAAAAAACAAAAGAGGATTTCGGTATTTTTTAGGTTATAAAAAAACATTTGTTTTGTCTAATGTTTGTTAATTATAAAAGAATAGAATTTTTATAAAATATTGTTATTTTAAATGAGACTAATACATTTAGTCAGATTAAGTAACTTTTCTATAACTTGTTCAGCGAAGAGGTATATTTTAAAATCACTTTTGTGTCCGCTTTTAATCCGACTTAAAAAAAGGAGGTTCTCATTATTTACCTATATATTAGTTTCAAGTGTACGTTTCAGGCTGAATAGCTCCGTCGCCAATATGAAAGTGTTTACACAGAAGAGAAATCCTATAACAGGGAGTACAGAGTGGGATGTTCAGGATGAGAACTATGATTTTCACCAGGAAATAGCGCGTTCTGGTTTTGCCGATATGCTGCACGATACTGAAAGGAATAAGAAGTATCATAGAGCTCTGGAACTCGCTATAGAAAAAATGCATAGTGCTGGAAAGAAAGCGAATGTATTGGATATAGGTTTGTATTTAGATAATGTGCTTCTTATATCTAACATATTTTCTCTTGAAATTAAACAAATACCTAGCTGTAAATTTATTAACCTAATATTATAAATAAATAGGTAGATATCAATGCTTTCCGCTACAAAGGGTGTAACCCCTACCTTTGCCAATGAGCAAAAAACAAAAAAAACAAAATCTTTCTTAAATAACTTTTTGTTTTTATACTTATAAACTTCAGTTCTAGGAAAGAAGTTCTTAAATTTTGGCCATCTTGCCTCATTTGATTACAATTTACGAGAGTTATTAACGAACTTAGCATGGAGTTACACCCCAGAAAACAAAAAAAAAAACATTATTAAATAACCTGGTAACAAAAGCCTGAAGTATAAACCAGTTAAACACAAACAAGGGTCATTTCTGTAGCTGTAAAGACCATTTTTTGCAAAATATGTAGATATACCCTGTTTAATGACTCTGAGCAATCTATATCTATACTAATATATAAAGCTGAAGAGGTTGTTTGTTTGCTTGAACACCCTAATCTCAGGAACTCCTGGTCCAATTTGAAAAAGTGTTTCAGTGTTAGATAGCCGATTTATTGAGGAAGACTATAGGCTATATATCATCACGCTAAGACCAATAAGAGCGGAGCAGACGAAGTTGCGCAGGTCAACTATTGTCTTCTATACAACTTGCAACTTGCTTGCTTGTTAGTTAACATCTTAAACAAATAAATTAAAAACTTGTTTTTTTAAGTTTTCATAAAAAATTTAACTACAGTCGCTAGTGAGTATAGATTGATAAAACTCATGAAAATCTCAAAAAAATAAAATAAACAAATATTTTTTGAAGTGAAAACTTCTTTAGCGGCGTTGAGCACTTTTTCTGTAATGGGTATAAAATCTTAAACTCGCGTCAGGACACGTGACCTGATCGAAAAAGCGTAAGACGGACTCGCGTCAGGGTCACGTGATGCTGATCGAAAAAGCGTAAGACGGACTCGCGTCAGGGTCACGTGATGCTGATCGAAAAAGCGTAAGATCGAGGGGAAGGGAGAGGAACTAGTATCTCCCACTCTTTCTACCGTGCCTGAGTGTGCTGCTCCGCTTAGGCGGCACAGGGCGCTTGCGCGAATGTCCGTCTGTGTTTATGTACAGCGTGCCACGCGTATCCAAGGATACGAAATTACGAAATTATGGATGAAAGTTGATTTTTCTAAGAGATAAAAATTAATGTAATATATAAATAAATAACGATATAATATTATGAATAATAACATGTAAATTGTCATATTTGTGTACGATAGAAACATTGTATTCTACCTCATAAATGATAGTATTTTTGTACTTATAATTAAACACAACGTTAATACTAAAGTTTTCACTTCTGCCGGCACTCCCGGAGTGCTACCGGTGTTTTTTATTTTTCATTCATTTATTTGTTTGTAATGGGTAATCTATTCACAGAAGCACTGACTTAACTATTATAATTTTGCATACAAAGTTCTTCTAAAATAATGCATGGTAGAGATAGGTATTTAAGATAGGCCACTGGAGAGAAGCGGTAGGAAATAGCTATTAAGCTATAGACTAGAAACTAAAGTCATAGGGAGTCTTTGATATTATTTCAGGGACAGGAACAGGTCTTCTATCAATAATGGCAGCCCGGGCTGGTGCGGATTCCGTAGTCGCTTGTGAAGCATTCAAACCAATGGCAGAGTGCTGTGCCAAGATTCTCGAAATTAACGGTGTTGCAGACAAGGTACAACTGATACCGAAGAGGTCTACGGACATCATTGTGGGTGAAGATGGTGATATGAAGGAGAAAGCTAACATTTTAGTCACTGAGGTGTTTGATACTGAATTGATTGGTGAAGGTAAGGAGATTTTCGTTGAATTATTTCTCCATTTGTTTGAAATATGTAGGTGCAATCGATAGAATGAAAAGTTAGTAAAACTTATTTTACAAGTTTTGGAATAAATCCAAAAGTTGTTTAGTTTGTAATTTATTTAAACACCTTTGGCGTCGTCTAACACAAAGCGATAATCGCGCGAATACGCGATCATCACGTATTTTTTTCAGCAAAACCGCAAGGCGCCGTCGATCGACGCGAAGAAGCAACCAGTTTTGCTTTACAAATGAACCTGACAAACGCTTATACGCGATGATCGCTTTTTATTAATTCACTAGCTTCTGCCAGCGGCTTCGCCCGCGTGATGCCTAGGCAACATACTTCCGGGATAAATAGTAGCCTATGTACTATTCCGGCCTATAATCTATCTCTTTTCCAAACATCCAGATCCGTTCAGCCTTTCTGACGTGAAAGAGTAACAAAAATCCATCCATCTTCACAAACTTTCGCATTTATAATATTACTAGCACTTCGCCCGCGACTTCGTCTGCGTGTAGACTTTAGAGGTGGCGCGCAACTTCTTTGTCGCATATTCTCATCCTCGGAAATTCATCTTCATGATTCTTTATTCTTATAGTTTGTGAGTCTTTACTGTCCCTTTCAGCTCCGGATCTACTTCGACATGTTTCTGGTATTCTGGTACTTGTGAGTCCAGTGCTCATAACTCTAGCCCAGAAAAGATGTTATGTTTCGGTTCTCCTGGTAATTTTAAATGCTAACCACTCACAATTCCAGCTTCAAAAATACTTCGACATTTTTCTATTCTCCTGACACCTACGAATCCTAGCCACTATCGATTCTAGCGCCGGAAATATTTTGACCATGTTTCTCGTCTCCTGGTACTTGTGAATTTTTAGCGCTCACAATTTCGGGCAAAAAAATACTTGGACATGTTTCTAGTCTCCTGTTACTTGTGAATCTATTATAGCATTTAAAATTCCAGCCCGTAAAAAACATCGACATACATATTTCTCTTTGACGGTTAAAAAAAAAACAAAAATTATTCTAGCCCAAAAATACTTTAACATCGTTCTGTTCTCCTGGTACTTGTGAATCTGTAGCGCTCATAATTCCTGCCCGGGAAAACCTTCCACATTTTTCTGTTGATTTGTTACTTTTAAATCCGTACCGCACATATTTCTAGCGCAGAAATATTTTGACATGTTTCTGGTCTCCTGTTACTTATGGATCTTTATCATTCACAATCCTAGCCCCGAAAATACTTCGACATGTTTCTGGTCTCCTAGTACTTTTGAATTCTAACCGGTCACTATTCAAGCGCCGGAAATATTTCGACATGTTTATGGTCTCCTGGTACTTGTGAATCTTTAGCGCTCATTATTTCAGTCAAAGAAATACTTCGACATGGTTCTGGTCTCCTGTCACATGTGAATCTATAGCGTTTACAATTCTAACCCGGAAAAAAATTCAACACACATATTTCTGTTCGACGGTAAAAAAAAACAAAAATATTCGAGCCCAAAAGTACTTTAAAATCGTTCTGTTCTCCTGGTACTTGTGAATCTTTAGCGCTCTCAATTTCAGCCCCGGAAATACTACGACATGTTTCTGTTCTCCTGGTACTTGTGAGTTTGAAGTACTAAGGCAGCAGAAGCGCTAGGTTTCCACTTCATCCTCAATCTTCATTAGGCCATGCCTTTTACCGGGATAAAAAGTAGCCTATGTTTGATTCCAGTATGTGAACTATATGTGTGCCAAATTTCATCCAAATCCCTTCAGTCATTTTTGCCTGATTGAGGCACAAACATACAAACATACAAACATACAAACATACAGACATACAAACATACAAACTTTCACATTTATAATATTAGTAGGATTATTAGTAGGATAGTAGGATTAAGATAATTCCTCAGCTTATTCTGTTAAGCGCACAAAGCTATTTAGTAGATTTGTAAATTTTCTAAATAATTTTAGAGTATTATTTGACTGAAGTAAATTACCAATTTACAACATTATCAATGAAAATGAGTTAGACATTATGTCATTATTTTCAGGGGCTTTGTCTACCTTCGCCCATGCACACAAATGCCTGTTAGAGGCAGACTGTATTGTGGTACCGGACTCGGCGGTCATTTACGCACAAGTTGTGGAGTGTCCCACCTTGTGGAAGTGGAACAAACTCAATGACCTTGCTGATGCTGAACTGGATATTGTATTGAAAACACCACAAAAGGTGGGGTGGTTTTGTGTTATTTATGCTATTTTTATAGTTTATGACTTTTTGCAGTCAGAATCAATCTCATCATCATCATATCAAACGAAAGACGTCCACTGCTGGACATATGCCTCCCCAAGCGTCGCCACAACGACCGGTCCTGTGCGTCTCGCATCCATCGGCTACCCGCGACTTTCACCAGGTCATCGGTCCACCTTGTGGAAGGCCTTCCAACGTTACGTCTTCCGGTACGCGGTCACCATTCCAGAACATTTCGGCACTTCAGTTTGGCGATCTTTCGGCCTATATCAGTAACCTTGGTTCTCTTGCGGTTATCATCATTCCTGATTCGATCACAACAGATAATGTTTATAAGTCAATCTTCAACTTGATGGTGACAAAATATTGAATAGAATAGTTGCCTTAGAATCTTAAAATAGCCCGAAAGATCGCCAAACTGAAGTGCCGAAAAGTTCTGAAATGGTGACCGCGTCCCGGAAGACGTAGCGTTGGAAGGCCTCCCACAAGGTGGACCGATGACCTGGTGAGGGTCGCGGGTAGCCGATGGATGTGGGAGGCACAGGACCGGTTGTTGTGGGTGACACGCGCGGTGAGGCCGCCTTCCGGCAGTGGATGTCTGCAGGCTAATATGATGATGATGCTGTTGATGATATTTCACCTACCTACCTACCTACTTTTACCTATTTTTCTGTTTCCTTCTTTTTATCTTTCTATGTAATGTGTGTACATAAATTGTTAAATAAATAAATAAAAACGATCACATGTTTTTAAACAGCAGATCCTCTAATATCATCTTCTACATTTTTGCCATCAGATGATCGACTGCCCCGGTTCCGCAGCAGTCCACGACCTGCAACTCTCCCAGCTGCCTCGCCACACATTCCGTGAGCTGTCGGACCAAATTGCTGTGTTCTACTACGACTGGTCCGGACACTCACCCATCATTATGAAGCGGACGGTGAAGCAGGACTTCACTGTCAGTGCTACTGGCACCGCGCAGGTTGTGTTCATGTGGTGGGAACTTAATATGGATACTGAAGGTGGGTTTGAAAGCATATTACTTACTACTAGCACTTCGCCCGCGACATCACCCGCGCGGATTTAGTAGGTACTCCACGAACTTCAACGCCATATCTATCTACGCCCTTTAAAGCGGAGTTTTGAAAAAATAATTACATTTTTATAAGTTCCTAGACATTTTTGTTAATGAAACCACAGGATCATCGCAACTGTTGAGCCCTGTTGGGTATTGCTCTAGGCACGCGGTAGCGTGTCCAGCCAAAAGTTCAAAGAAAAAAAAAACGGCCAAGTGCGAGTCGGACTCGAACACGAAGGGTTCCGTACCATAAACCTTAAGTTGTATTATTTATTGTTAAAGCGGCTACAGAAATACACAATCTGTGAAAATTTCAACTGTCTACCTATTACGCTTCTTGACATACAGCGCGCTGACAGAAAGACGGACGGACGGACGGAGGCTTAGTAATAGGGTTCCGTCCCTTCGGGTACGGAACCCTAAAAAGGAACTGGCGACGCAGTAACCGTGTGTAATTTACACGAACCTTTCGAGCTACGTTTGACCCCTTTACAACTCGAAACCTATTTCACCTACATACATGAAAATTGGCACATTTGTAAAAGCCCCATAGCATGTCTAGAATCCAAAATTACATAAATTAAACTCAAAAAGTTTTTGACATATTTATGTTTAAAAACCGGCATTTTTGTGACTGATTGACTCACTGACTTACAGATCAAATACCTAACCCATTTCCAGATGTAGAAAGTTGAAATCTGGCATCCAGCTAGGTAATTGTATGCATACAAAGGAAAAGCCAAGTCGAATCTTGAGCATTAATTTATCTTATTTCAGGATGACTCGTATCTACAGAACTTGGCGCCCATTTAGATCTCAATTCTTTTTTCGCTAAAATCTACAATCATGGATATTATTAACATTGAACTTTTGGCTTCCTTTTTCACATTTATGTTTTTGCTGGGATTATATTTCATTATTCCACTTCTACATAAATTTTGTGTTACCATTTCCAAGTAAATTGATGCAAGCGGTAATATCATACCTTAAAAAGGTTTGTAAGAAGCCAGAACGGGTTGTGAGTGTTTTTCTCGCGCATTTTGCGTTTTCAAAATAAAATCGTTTATTCGATCTTTGGGCGTAACATAATATGTATAGTTTTAGCTTTATCCCACAACTTCGCTCCCAGAGCCTACGCCATAGGAACGGTGTATGTTTCCAACGTAATATTAAAATCTATCGCTTTCTATCAGTCAAACAGTTTTATTAGTTGGATCAGTATTTCCAGAGGGGCTTTATACATTTCTTAAGCATGTTCCACACGGATGTAATCCGCGAATTTTGTATGAATTTGGATTGCATCTGCCGTCTACACGGATGCAATCCCGCAAGGTCACCTTGGATTGGATTGAACGGTGGATTACATCCGTGTAGAACACGTTTTATGATGTGTGTGTTTCTTGTGTGTATGGGTTTAGTTCTTCAGTTCTCATTCATACAAAATTGTGTCCATTTTAAATAATTTCAACCATATCCTTGTTTCTTATACATAAGGCGAAACATAACTTATGATAATACGTTCGTTATTATTTTGGAACAAATAGTACAAAAAAAAACATATATGTTTACAGGTCGCATCGTCCTCAGCTGTGCACCCTGGTGGTGTCACCCTGACGCCGACACATGTTCCGAGCGGCCACAGGACACCATACCCTGGCGCGACCACTGGATGCAAGCTGCGTACTACCTCCCCCACGGCCTGACCTTAGAGAAAGACTCCGAAGCTACCCTCGTTTCCAGCCAAGACGAATATTCTCTATGGTTCCACCTAGAAAACGAAAGCAACAAAAGAACAGACTATAAAAGACCTAACTGCGACTGCGGAATTCATATGGCCCTGTCAAGAACTCACGTATCATACCTTAATGATGGAAAACGAAGTAAGAAGTTTCTTGGGAAATTGAAAGAAGATATAAACAGTGATTCAGTTGTTCTAGACTTGAATGGAAGTAGCCTCATGGGGTTAGCCGCATCGAAATTTGGCGCGAAGAAAGTTTACATACTTGAAAGTTTAAACATGAATCTCGGGATATTACAAGACTATGTTACTACAAACAATCTTGAAAATGTACACTTTATACCTGAAATTACAGATGAAGTAATTAGTGAAGTGACGAATATGATAGCTGATCCTAATTTCGCGAGTGCAATCCTCCCGTGGGAGAATTTAAAGATTGCGTACGTTTTGTTCCAAAATAACACTAAGTTGTATAACTGTACGTCTATCATTCCGGAGTGCTGTGAGATTTGGGCCATGCCGGTGGAGTTTCAGGACTTGCACAAGATCGCGACACCTCTGGGGAAATGTGAGGGCATCAATATGTCGGTGTTTGATGAATTACTTGCGGTGAGTGTAATTATATCCTAAAATATTTTTTTTTTTTTTACGTTACTTGTGACTGACAGACAACGCACATCCGGTACTACTGGTCATAGAAAGCTGAAAGGCATGTAGGTGTTTTGGGAAGTGTAAGGGAGCACTAAGAGAAGTTTTTCCGAAGTTCTTACGGGAACGGGAAAAAACGGGATATGCACGTACGAAGTCGCTAGCAATAGCTAGTCCTAATATATAACATTCTACCGTTACTTGTGACTGACTGACTGACAGACAACACACATCCGAAACTACTGGTCATAGAAAGCTAAAATTTGGCATGTAGGTGCCTTGGGGAGTGGGGAGCACTAAGAGAGGATTTCCCGAAATTCTTACGGGAACGGGAAAAAACGGGATATGCACATACAAAGTCGCTAGGAATAGCTAGTCTGTACATATAATAACATAACAAAGTCTCCCCGCCGGGTCTGTCTATCTTAACGCGATAATCGCAAAAACTACCGATCGAATTTTCGTACGGTTTTCAACTTCCTCATGAATCAGCTCAACTGCCTGTGCGATTGCCAGTATCAAATAATAATTTTACCTTTGTGCCTGCCAGAAGTTTTGTACAAATCTGCAGCTCAATAGATTTTCCCAGAATCTAGCTTTCTTCATCTCTTACGACTTACTACGAATATGTATAAACCGAATTTGACAAATTGTTGTAAAATGTACTATACAATCATAATCACCTAGATATGCTATAAAAATACTGTAATGATCAAGGCCAATCTCGATGAGGGGAGGGTCCAAAAACAAATATCGAAAAAATCATCTCACAAAACTAATGAGTTCCTTGGAGATGATGATACTGTTATGATAAGACCCTAATAACTCTTAGTTCCTAATTGTAATTTGTTATGATGTATCATAAAAAAGTATTTTATGAATCTATCACGTTTATTCTCCAGAATTCAAGCACAATCAGTGACGCGGAGATAGAAGCCCAGCCATTATGGGAGTACCCTTGCAAGAGCCGCGGCGAGCCGGTCAGGCTGATGTCCATCGTGTTCACGCGCCTGAAGCCGGCGTACGCCATGGACGGCGTGATCGAAGTGGTGTAAGTCAATGTTATAGCACTCTAACAGAGCCACTGTAGCAGTACGTGCCTTGCAAGAGCCGCGGCGAGCCGGTCAGGCTCCTGTCCATCGTATTCACGCGCCTGAAGCCGGCGTACGCTATGGACGGCGTGATCGAAGTGGTGTAAGTCAATTTTATAGCACTCTAACAGAGCCACTGTAGCAGTACGTACCTTGCAAGAGCCGCGGCGAGCCGGTCAGGCTGCTGTCCATCGTGTTCACGCGCCTGAAGCCGGCGTACGCCATGGACGGCGTGATCGAAGTGGTGTAAGTCAATGTTATAGCACTCTAACAGAGCCACTGTAGCAGTACGTACCTTGCAAGAGCCGCAGCGAGCCGGTCAGGCTGCTGTCCATCGTGTTCACGCGCCTGAAGCCGGCGTACGCCATGGACGGCGTGATCGAAGTGGTGTAAGTCAATGTTATAGCACTCTAACAGAGCCACTGTAGCAGTACGTACCTTGCAAGAGCCGCAGCGAGCCGGTCAGGCTGCTGTCCATCGTGTTCACGCGCCTGAAGCCGGCGTACGCCATGGACGGCGTGATCGAAGTGGTGTAAGTCAATTTTATAGCACTGTAATAGAGCCACTGTGGGAGTCGACGTGTTAATGCAGGAGCCTTAACTTTGTTAAAAAAATAAGTTATATTATAAAAATTAAGTTGTATTTTAAATAAAAGCCTCTTTGAACATCATCGATATCTATTCATAAGAACAAGATGAACTGCAAGCACTTGAAGAAATTATATAAATGATTCAAAGATAAAGATATTATTAAAGTTTAACCTCGAAACTTTTTTTGTACATTTCTAGTAAACCAGACGCAGAAGAGAAACAGCAAATAAACGGATTCGCACTATGGGCAGTGTGGAAGATTGGGGGGCAACAGAGTTCAGGGCCCATAAACCCACCCGTGGTGGGACAGAGAGTGGAGTGGGACCCACACACCAGGCAGGCAGTTAAAATATTGGTGAGTATCGTCAGCATTATAGTTGTGGGATGAAGTTTGGGTTCATCAGAGTTCTGGGCCCATAAACCCACCCGTGGTGGGACAGAGAGTGGAGTGGGACCCTCACACCAGGCAGGCAGTTAAGATATTGGTAAGTATCCTCAGCATTATAGTTGTGTGGTGAAGTTTGGGGTCATCAGAGTTCTGGGCCCATACATCCACCAATGGTGGGACAGAGAGTAGAATGGGACCCTCACACCAGGCAGGCAGTTAAGATGTTGGTGAGTACAGTCATCATTATGGTTCAAATAAGCTTGATCCCCATCACGGAGTAGGGGTGTCCCTAACTGTTCAAATAAGATAAGGGTCTTCGATAAGGCCGCCCATTGTATGTGTTTTAGCTTTTATTAGTTTCCTTTTGTGTTTTACCTTTTTTATATTTGAGATGGGTTTGCTCTTGACTCTAGTCTAGGTCAGAGATGACAGAGACAAAGTCTACGATGGAGCGAGCTTACCCAGAACGAGCCTGTTCACTCTGACTTTAAAGACATAAGGGTTGTAAGCGGTCGGAAACACAGACGCAGGCAGAGAGCTTCTTCCTTTGCTGTGCGCATTGTAAAAGACGTTTGGAAACGCTTAGTGCGAATTGGCGTCTGGATGTCCCTTGATAGAAGAGGGCCGGTGGGATGAGATACCTTTGGTGTACAGTAAAGTATAAAATAAATAAATTAGGGATGTTAATCGAGGGGCTCGTGGCTAAATAACCACACGGATCGATCTTCAAGGTTAACCAACGTTTTCCGAGGTCGGTATGTGGATGGGTAACCATCTTAACATATCGAGAGTCCTCCGTGTCTCGGAAAGCACGCTAAGCCGTTGGTCCCGCCGGTAATTTGTAGATCTTAGGCAGTCGTTACGGATTGTCAGAACTTCTGACAATCCGTAACTTGTTTTCTGGCTTCTGATTCAGAAGCCAGAAAATCTGACACCAGTTGCAGTTTTGCTAAGAAGTACCGTGTTACCCAGTTACTGGGTTGTGGAGGTCAGGTTGGCAGCCGCTCCACGTAAAATACTGGTATTCAGCTGAATCCGACTTGAAGCCGACCCCGATATAGTTCTGAAAAGGCTATGCAGATGATCGATGGGTTAGAAAATTTTAGACACTTCATCCACCAGTGGTCAATGTGTGTGGTGGAATGGGACTCACAACCGGGCAACCAGTGGTGACGCGAAAGATGCACTAGAGGGACAGAAAAACAAACATCCAAAACTTTTATAAAATAGAAGAAAAAAAATCCATTATTTTGTTTCATATTTTTATTTAACACTAGTGGACGTCACGCGGTTTCACCCGCGTAGTTCCCGTTCCCGTTCCCGTGGGAGTACGGGGATAATATATAGCCTATGTTACTCCCTGATAATGTAGCTATCCAATAGTAATTAAGTATTAGTAATTAAAGGTGTATTGTTGTAGCGAATGTGAGTACCAATACAAACCAATCCTGGTTTAACGGTACAATAATAAACTCAAAACTGTACCCAAAATGTATAAAAGAATAAATAAATAAATAAAAAAAAATAATACATAAAGAATTTTTCAAATCGGTCCAGTAGTTTCGGAGCCTATTCAATTCAAACAAACAAACAAACAGATCTTTCCTCTTTATAATATTAGTGTAGATGTAGATAAACATTCGAAAAGTAAATTATTCAGCAAAATCTGGCTCCCATAATGCAACACGTTCTTCGGATAAAAAATATTTCTCAAAAAATCTACCGGTTATTTTATAGGTACCATAATCACATCAACAAAACATTTAATAACAATGTTTGCATAATAAAATCATTTAAAATATAGATTAATCTAATAAAACCGTGACTAACAGCTTCCTCAATAATGCAGACTGTAAACTACACTTAGCCGGAGATTAATGGATTAAAACCATAGCCGCCGGCTTAGCTTTGAGTTACACAAGTTAAACTACAGATTATCCATTAGTTATCCTTTTTAATTGGTTTACGGTGTCATTGGAGTAAGCTTGAGTAAGTTTTGTGTTGGCCCGATCAAATATCAAAGTCGAATTGTGGTCAAATGCGATACAAACAATAAAAAGTTAGAGTGAACAGGCTTCTTTTGGGTAAGCTCGCTCCATCGTCGACTTCGTCTCTGTCATCTCTGACCTAGACTAGAGTCAAAGCAAACCAACTGAAATAAAAAAATAAATAAAAGAAAATAATGGAAACTACCGACCCTCCTCAAGCAGGAGAACCAAGGTTGTACACATAGCTCGGAGAATCGCCAAACGTTAGGGGCAGGGCAGCAACATTGCTAGCAGAACAGATCTAGTCGAAATATTCTGGAGTGGCGGCCACTACATAACTCTTTTCGCGACAACTCTTTTGAGTAATTCCGCAACCCTGGGATATAATCGTCCTGCCAGTTCATTCTATAACAACTTGTTATCGTGTCTCCACCCGGCGATATTATCGCGGCTATTCAACGAGCAAAAGTCAACTCGCAGCAATTCATTCGCTCGTGGAGGTAGCGCCTTATGCTTAACCGTTACAGCCCATTAATACTCGTACTTATATTCAAAACAAAAAACCCAAGCAACACGTGTATAATAAAAACAATTATAACCTACATTCATTTATTAGAGCGGCAATCTAGGCTGCATAGCAATTAGTGCAGACTGCAGCCCACTTCCCTGTTGCCAACTAATAAAACTGATTGTGTATTTACTAGACAATCGGTTTTTATATGCAGTACCCATAATAATTGACTCATTATCTGTTTGTACTGCTATGCATGTACAGTCGAAGAAAAAATGTTTGAAGTAAAAAGTTTCTTGCACAAAGCTAAATTGAAAAAAAAAAAACGTAGTACGCTTAAAAAAAAACTATTGAAAAGCGACTCATGATCGTGTTTCCCAAACTACTGAAAAGCAGCTTTCACATGGGATATCTCGGAAATCAGTGTCTGGTTTTGTGAGATTCTTGCCATCGACTTTGGTGTGTCCAATTTATTCTTTACTAATCTTCTAAATTCTTACCTTGAATGAATTGCACTGTTCTTCTCCAAAACAGAACTTGAACATTTTTTATGGATAATTCAAGATGCTATTATTAAAAATTCTGCACCTCAATTGCTTACCACGCTTGCAACCACCTAAATTTTGAACCTTACTACTCAAAAAAATCATTCGACGATGATGCAAATAAAGCAATGGAAGGAAATAAGATATCGTCTATATTTTTCTGGATATATTGTTCTGAATGTAATCTATATATTTCCCCACCTGTACCTCCTTTAGTTTCCCATCAGCTTAGCAACTAATAATAATAATACATTTATTTCCCTCCACAGAAAAGTTCATACGACGCGAGCGTAACGTACAAATGGCGGTACCAAGCAGCTTGCGACCTCGTGAAAGGACAGTTCAATGTCGACATCAGCCTAGTGCAAGACTAGCGCAGTACTTATGAATATTGCGCATTTTATATTTAATATTATATTATACGGATGACGATTTGATTTGTTGTTTTATTTATGAGGAACGCTGTATTTGACGTATGAGTTTTGTACACTATATTTCTACACTATCTACCAGAATCATAAAATTAAATTAAATAAATAGATTTTTATGAAATTACGGATTGTCAGACTTCAGATAACACCGGACCACCGAACGGTATCTGACACCAATCTTGCCAAAAAGTTGCCTTCAAATTTGTCGCAAAGTGCCATGCGGCAGCAGGTGAGGTGTGAAGGTTAGATAGACGCTCCACGTAAAAAAAACTGGTATTCAGACGTTTTTTACTGGAAGCCTATCCCAATATAGTTGGATAAGGCTAGGCATAACTTAGTAATAAATTGATGAGGTGATTATATCCAGATCAGCCATTTCAACCTTACATTTATGTGGAGATAGCGTAACAGAACATAAGGATCTAATCAGGGCTACTGTTTTTGTACTCACCAGTTGGCGCCACTGTCGAGTAAGGTTTTTAAATAGCAAAAAAGTTATTACTACTCGCATGTGAACAAAGTTAGAAAGAAAATAAAAAAATCAAAACAAATAAGTAAATAAACTCGCGTCAATAGCCAACCATCAGTGAAATTTGATATTTAAAACCTCACGCTACATTAGCACCTCTAGCGGCGAATTCAAACGCGATTCATTGCGTAGCTGGCTTTTGGATCCTGGGCCAAACAAACAAAGAAATACAACCGAATTGAGAACCTCCTATTTTGGAAGTCGGTTAAAAAAAAAACTAACAAAAAAATAAAACCGACATCCAAACAAAACACTACAAAGAATAAAATAACCTTAATTTCGGAAGTCGGTGTTTTTGGTTTGGTTCTTTGTTTTTTAACACCGACTTCCGAAATTAAGGTTATTTTATTGTTTGTAGTGTTTTGTTTGGAAGTCGGTTATATTTTTTTGTAAAAAGTTTTTTATTTTTCACTTTTAAGTGGTGATACTTGGACGACGTCTTCGTCAACGCAGAAATTGAAATAAGCAAAAATGCTAATAAAATAAAAACTACTGAACCAAATTAATCAATGGGACCAAATGGCAAGTATACTGCATCGAACTTAAAAAAGAATCATAGAAATCGGATCAGAAACCTCGGAGTAATCGGTGTACATATATAAAAAAAATACCCGCCGAATTGAGAACCTCCTCCTATTTTGGAAGTCGGTTTAAAAAGACATTTAATTTAAATAGTAATATTAATTGGCATCGACAAGTTAAAATTATTCTCTTTGCTCGACCTCCCGAGCTAAAAAGCGTGATATTCCAACTTGAGTGACAAGCAATGATTAACGCACTTCACTCATAATTAACGAAAATACATTATTATGGATATTCACCGATATAAGAAACATGATTGAAGGATTCTGACCTCTAGTGGCGCTAGAATCAAAGGTCAATATTATGAGCTTTTGGATCAGTAGGTCAACGATGTGACTTGAGACAGCAAGGTCGGTTTTTCTATTCTCTGCGTCGAAAAACATGCGTGGGTTATCGTACTCATTTATCAATTGCGAAAGGCGTATGTTGATGTGCGTACGAGTTGATGGCGTAACCTAATTTGCCCTTTTTGGGTTCCCTTGCCTTGGTGAGTAGGTACTGTGTTGGTATTGAGGGTCATGTCAGATTGGAACAGATTACAATCAGTGTTCATTTCAACTACCTACGGAAAACTTAGTTCCTCCAAACGTTTTACGTCAAGGGTTTGGTTGTTGCGTATAAAACGTTCTAGGAAAACCTCACTTAACCTCAAATAGTGGCGGGGCGTGGCCCAAAGTAGATGTGGATGACATCAGCTTTTCATTTCCCAGACAGAGAAACTTTTCAAAATGAGCTGAGTTATTGTTCTTCACAGATTTTTAGGGTTCCGAACATCCGTAAAAAACGGAACCCTTATAGGATCACTCGGGTCTCTGTCTGTCTTTCTGTCTGTCCGTCGGCCCACACTGTCACAGCCAGTTTTCTCTGTACCTACTGGACTGATTCTGTTGAAATTTGGTATACGTAATAATAGACTTCTGTGACCCAAACACGGACGTTTTACGTAAATAAATAGTTTTTTAGTATGGGATCTCTTTTGGGGGTCAAACTAGAAAATTAAAAAAAGAAAAGTTTTTCAAACTGTATCGTGTAACACATCAAATGAAAGGACTTACTGTGAGGGTTTTAATTTTATTTTTTTTAATAATTTTAAAATAAACACTTTTTGAAGTTATTCAAGAAATTAGACCAAAAATTACCATTCCCCCCCTTATCTCCGAAACTACTGAGCCTAAAATTTTAGAAAAATATATACCTAAAGAATACAGGGAAACCTATAAGAAATCTGTATTGTTAAAATAACATGTTAAAAAAATGAAATTGGTTCGGAACCCTTTGCACGCGAGTCCGACTCGTACTTGGCCAGTTTTTTTAATATTAAACACGAGTCCCATCAGTTGATATAGGTAACTGAGAACGCAAAAATTAAACTTTCTTGACTAGTCGTGCGTCGAGAAGTTTATCTCTGCTGGCTGGAACTGTGAGCATGATTCTGATAGTATACTTCTTCTCAATAAGTCTGTGGCGTTCATTGGTTTTATTAAAATATAAGTCCATAAGAAACTTGAACAACCGACGTCTGGCATCCGTCAACTCGTTGTGGGTCACTCTGGTGAATAACAACTAACCTACTTCCTCAGAGAGAAGGCCTGTTTCCAAGAAGTAGAAATTTATTATTTATTTAACACTTTACGCACATAGATGTACAGAGGCGGACTTAATGCCTTAGGCATTTTGTCAAAGGCCAAGGCACTAGACTGAAACTGAACTGACCGAAGCCAATTATCGGCAACAGTATTCACAAGCTAATCCTCATTTGTTCGAAAATCGTTCAGCGCATTTGCTCCTATAAGTTGGACAGGCGCTTAAAGCCATTTTCTGCGGAAGTCGGAAGTGCTTTACTTTACCGACAGAAATGAGCGGTCTGTTCTGTCAACATCGCACCGTGTATACTTAGGTTGGAGTGATCGTGAAGGGAACTGTCATTCCATCTTGGTAGTATAGACTGGCAGGCAGCGCACTTCGTGTTCACTTCACCTAAGCATACACGGTGAGGGGTTTACAGAATCGCGCTGCAGTAGTGAGGTGTTTGTACAAGCTAATTGCATGCGAACAATTCAGATTGGTTCTCCATAAACCTCATAGGTGAGTCGAGTCGATTAGACAACTAATTAAGAACCTAAACATCAAATTATGGCACTTGTCTCACTGCCGACGAGGAAGTGTTGTCGATAGCTGGCTGTTCACATTGCCGGCGAGCCGGCTCTTAGGTACCACTAGTTGGTCGCAGCGACAAGAGCTATAAAAGATAATACTCGCTCAGCAATATTTTTTTATTTATTAAAACTTTATGCACAAGTAAAACACACTGAACAAAAGCGGACTTAATGCCTTAGGCATTTTCTTCCAGTCGACCTTAAAATATTCGCTCGGCGATGCTCGCTTGACGGTTAGAACTCACCAACCAGTGGTAATTTCTACCTATAGTGCGGGCCGGAGCGAGTGGTGCGAGTAATCGCCCGTCGCACAAAAGCACTCGCTTAAAGCCGAACTACAAAACTATCGAAACTACTCATTCGCTACTCGCTGCTCATCAACTCGTTTCGAGTTTCAAGCTTTACTCGCTTCTCGCTGATCGCCGGTGGTGAGGCAGGTGCCTTAGAGTGGGTTGTCTAGGTTGACTTCGACGAAAAGTCATTCCGGCTTAGAATGACTTCAAATTAACTTGATTTACATCATGCCCGTAAGCAAATTATTAGTACCTACGCATTGAAAATGCAGTTTTTTTTTACCTCCAGCAGCATGTTAAACCTTTGCATAATACCGCTATAGTGAAGTTAATATAAATAGGTGGTACCAAGTGTAGGAGTGATTTATGTTTCATTTATATTCGCCGCGTGGGGTTATAGCTCGGATGAAATTTAATACTTACTATGACAGCACAAATTAAAGTACCTGCACTTTTGATTAAACTGGCAACTTACCATCGTAATGTTAATTGAATAGATGAGAAATTACATGTCTACGTTTTCAGAATTGTAAAGGACGGTGCGTGATAAATAATTCAGAATATAAATCGTTGGATATCTTTGATGCTGCTTATGCTTATTCAATATGAAACGTGAGAGCCTAGTTGCTTTCTAGATATGCAAAGTAAAAGGCATAAACGAGCTATCTATAAGGCTTGCATGCTGCCGATATTCTGAAATTCAAATGGAACATTATTTTCGACAGCAAAGCTGCCCTTTCCCCTGCTATCAGTGAAACGCGTGTCGCAATAAGCGAATTACGGATTAGCGATATGTCCACAGTTTGCGACGTGTCCTCGTGTCCATGAATGTTATTTAGGTAGTAGATAGGTATATACATGGGCGCTGGCGGGAGTATTTTCAGAAAAGTACATCTTCAAAACTCCGGCGAATAGGACAGGTTTTCTATCCCACATAGATTTAGAACTAACTTAGCCGACTTGTGCAGAGAAGCTTGAGTGCCTACTCAAGGAGATGGTTGCAAGGGCGAGCGAAGCGAGCTCGAAAATTTGCACCTGACCTTTTTTTTACTATAGATAGGCATACGTTTGACCACTATCTCACCTGATGGTAAGCGATGATGCGGTCGAAGATGGAGCACGTTTGCCTAGAAGCAACCTATTCACTCTTTTCTTAAAGACTCCCAGGTTGTAGCTATCCGGAAACACAGACTCTGGCAGGGAATTCCACTCCTTAGCTGTACGCACTATGAATGTGTTCCCAAAACGTTTTGTGCGTGTGGGTGGGATGTCCACCATGTACCGGTGGCGCATCGCCGTTCGTCTTGTGGTCCGATGATGGAACGGGCTTGGTCCGATGATGGAATTAAATCATGCAATTCCGTCGCACACTCCCCAAAATGCAACCGATAGAAAACCGACAGGCCAGCAACTCGGCGTCGATGCTCAAGACTATGGAGTTTCGACTCGACGAGCCTGTCATTACTGATGATCCTCTTGGCTCGTTTCTCAATTGAATCAAGCTGGTATTTGGCAGATCCGTCCCAAAGATGAGAGCAGTACTCCATACACGATCGAACTTGCGCTTGAAGAGCTGTTCTGGCATGAAGTACCGTCTCACCTTTGCTAGGACCCCCAACTTTCCGGCAGCCACTTGAGCCTTTGCCTCTATGAAAGGGCCAAAATTGAGGGTAGATGTTAACGTAACACCAAGAAGCTCAAGTCGGTCGGTTATCGGCACGGTTACCCCTCGAAAAGATGGAGCTGGGTGGAATTGTCTCCTTTTAGCGGAAAAAAGACACGCTTGGGTCTTAGCAGCATTGAACTTGACCAGATTGGCATCGCCCCATTCAGAGACAGCCTGTAAGGACAAGTTCAAGCGCTCAATCATAGCCTCCCGGAGAGACCGGATCTGTGACCCACCAGCTCGTGCGTCGGACACGTATCTCTCAGCAAGTGCTGTCGTCTGCATACCCAAAGGTACCGGGTTTTAGCAGATCAGTAATATGCAGCAGGAACAATGTTGCCGAGAGCACCGACCCCTGAGGAACCCCGGCATTAATATCCAGCAGTCCGGACGAGCAGCCATCTATAACCACTCGGATAGACCGATCCCTCAGGAAATCTGCAATCCAATCACACAATCCGGCGTGCAGACCGAAGTAAGGAAGCTTACTAATAAGGCTATAGTGCCAGACCCTGTCGAAGGCCTTCGAGATATCAAGGGATACCGCAAGTGCCTCCCCATGCTTCTCTATGGCCTCACCCCAGATGTGAATGGCATACGCTAGAAGATCCCCAGTAGACCGATTACGGCGGAACCCGTATTGACGGTCGCTAAGGATATCATTCACCTCAGATGTGCTAGGTTCTCTTAGGTGTATTAGGTATAATCTGAATATAAACTGAATATATTCAGTTTGTAGGGTTCCGTGTAACCAATGGAACCCTATTACTAAGCCTCCGCTGTCCGTCCGTCCGTCTGTAGCGGGCTGTATCTCAAGAACCGTAATAGGTAGACAGTTGAAATTTTCACAGATTGTGTATTTCTATTGCCGCTACAACAACAAATAGTAAAAATTAAGGTTTATGGTACGGAGCCCTTCGTGTGCGAGCCCGACTTGGCGCACTTGGCGGTTTTTTTTCGGAGATATCTTTAATTTCATATGTTGTTGCTGTTTATGGAAAGCCAGGGCGGTGCAAGTGCACACCCTTGCATCCCCCTCCTGGCGCCCATGGATAGGTACAGAGTTCACCTTGCACTTCCGTTGGTCACGGTGGCTTTATAGCACGGTTCTCCAAGCCTTCTTGTTGAGCCTGGTAAAGTATAGCTCTATGACAATAACTTTAAAAAAACTTATTCGATTGTTTAACATTCTAAAGTTTGGAAGGCTTAGAACTTATAAAAGTCCATCACACCCATCACGAGGGCCAGGCATACATCACCTAAAAGTAAAAACGCTGTTAGATATTTCTAATATCCATAGCTACTGCACTTTTATATGACCACGCAATACTCATTACACAATTGCCAATGCTACTCAAACGATTAATTAATTATTAATGGCTTATTAGAAAATCAGTTAAATCTAACGGTTTTTTGGAACATGAATTGATCATAGAGTTTTTTGTTCTACATTCCTAGTTGATCTATGGAACTGGGTGAGTTTCGCTTATATTTTTTGCTCGAATCTGTCGATTCGTATTCCTTGCTTCCTTGTTCGATTAGATCAACCTGAATAATAAATCTTTTTGCGTGAATATAGGTATTGCAGGTCACATTCTTTGACTGATCGATCTAGCTTGCATACAACGAATAGGTAGGTAGTTCTGAATTCTTTTTGTTTTATATTTTCACTTTCGGCACTTATTCAGATATTCCTAGAAATAACCTCTCCTCCAGAAACTCAGAAATTCAACTAATTAACGATGTGCTTTAGTGAAAAGGGGTACATTTTTTGACCGTGTTGTTGATTTTTCCTTTACCCTCTGTCTGTGCCTCCGTGAAGAGGTAATATAGGGGTAGGTATCTATATAATCATAATAATAAATCATTTTATTTCGGAACAAGTCCATATGCAAAAAACACATAGGCATGCAATTTTTTTTTTAAATTATTGGATAAAATACAGGAATATATTAAAAGATTACAATTCAAAACAAATATAAATTACAATTTTATAAAAACAAAAAGATTACACACACTATCGTTATGGTCACCTCAGTCTATCTATACCTACATATACCTACCTACCCAGGGTTGCGGAATTTGTTCGAAAGAGTGACCGCGGCCCTGGAACGCAAAGAGAATCTGAAGGAAAACGGGTGGGTTACTCAGTAAGAGTCTGACATTCCCTCCCGCTCCACCTAGAGGGGGAGATGTCATTTGTTGATTTCCCATCCAAAAACAAAATCGTACCTATATTACCTACTCTATTTGAGTAGGTGTGCCAAAAACCAATAGGTAAGTAGTCGCACGATCTTTTAAGAAGAAATGCTGGCGGCGAGACTTTGTATGTAAAACGTCATAATTCGAGGTTTGGCTCTCGACTGTTTTCTCCTCCAATATTGGACCAATTTAAGTGATATTTCACAAACTGAATAAGAAGGATATATACTGTGTCCCTATGTTTTCTTTTATTTGATTTATTAACCGTATAAGCACTAGAACTCTCACAAAATGCTTAAAATTGTCCGTACAGAACCCTAGTGTGCAAATTTGGCAACTATTAATCAAAAAAGAAAAACATAGAGACACAGTATACATCCTTCTTATTCAGTTTGTGAAATATCTCTTACTAGCTTCTGCCAGCGGCTTCGCCCGCGTGGCCCCTAGGGAACATACTCCCGGGATAAAAAGTAGCCTATGTCCTTTCTCAGGCTCTACACTGTCTCTGTACCAAATTTCATTTAAATCGGTTCAGTAGTTTTGGCATGAAAGCGCGACAGACAGACAGACAGACAGAGTTACTTTCGCATTTATAATATTAGTAAGGATAGTAAGGATATCGGTCCAATATTGGAGGAGAAAACAGTCGAGAGCCAAACCTCGAATTATGACTTTTTACGTAAAAAGTCTCGTCACCAGCTTTTCGTCATAAAGCCCAACACACGAGAGAAAGATATAAATACACGACTTAGCACATACCTTACAAAGCAGCTACCTGTATATGACACAAATTAACCATTTACATTCAGACGCGTGTTCGCATCGAAGCCTACTCACTACTCATGATTACTCGCTTCAACATCTAACGAATAATTTTCCAACAGAAATCGATGTTATTTATTCCCCCTTCTTATATGGTAATGGTAGTCAACTATGCCTCAATCCTAAGACGTTGTTACCGACATAAATCTACCTGTAATGGTCTATTAGGCGACTTTAGCAGCCCATTGTTAGTTTTGATGAAAATGAATGTACACTTTTGTACCATTAGCGAGAACTGCGAACATGGTATAGACTGTCGAACATCGGTTTAGAAGATAAAGTCATGTTTTTGTCACTGGTAATATGTATCTGGCCTGGTTGTGTGCCGGAAAGGGCTTTCATAGGCCGGGAGCTGGATACAAATACATCGTGATACTTTTTTTCGCATAAGAATGTCGTTTTCAATTAGTATCAGCACCAATTTAATGCTGAAAGTACATAGGTAGTTCGGCCTTTTTTTTACGGGGCAAGTCCTCATGGGTATCTGGAGGGGTCTGTCTGACTAAGACCACCCCGGTGTTCCATCTCTCACCTACGCCGGGATCGCGGGAACTAATGCGATTTCCGTAATCTCCGGCTGGTGCCGACCCGAATCTACGGGTCACCTCGGGTCAGCGAGGGAAGTGAGGTGTTTGACTCTCCCCGCGACGTCATAGAACGGGAACACTACGCGCCGCTACCTCGGGTCCGGATGAATGCAGGGCGACGGACATCCCCAAGTCCACCGCCCCTGGACCCATTTAGGGAGGGCTCAAGTAGCACCGCATCAGTAGGTTCTTGGCCTTCCGTAAGATCAATCTATTCTTGTTAAGACTTCAAGGTAAAATTCTACTTGATTGTTCTACGAAACATCGATTACTTTAATGATTGTTAAATGTCATGTAAGTATGGCATGCTATTATCATAGCTCGTCGTAGTAACAAGCGTTTGTCAGTCTCTAATGTCAAAGTTAATTCGCCGTTCATTCCTACTATTTCTGAGATAATGTAGGCATTGTTAGTACAGACAATAACGTCAATTTGACGCCTGTAGGCGGATAAGATCTCGTTATTACATGGCAAAGTGTCTAGCCCAGCTCCCGTTGTAGCATTTCAACAAATGTCATCGCGAGACGAACTCGATACACTGGCACTCCCAACTTCGACAAACGGTACATCCAGTAAAAAGGTTTCCGCGAACTGCATAACAACGTTTCCATAATCATCGGAGACTTAGAGCAGCGCTGCCAAAGCCGGTGCAGCGAGGCTGAGACGCTAATAGTCGCAATTTGTCATGTAAAAGGTACGACATTGTTAGTTTTTCCGGTACTCCATATGCGGGTTGAGTCGGAGGCGAGGCGTTAAGGATCGTACGGTATAATGCGACAGCGGCGCGTGAGTTGTGCTGAATAATGCAGTTGTGCGCGTGATCACTGGCAGCATGCCGATGTGGCGGCGACGAGCTGCGCATACGACGCGCGGCCGGTCCACGCGCACGACCCCCGTCGGTCGACACTCTTAACGACAACTATTTATTTAATGCCGTTTAATAGAACCTTAATGCTTCCTTCACACAATAGAAAAGTGCTTATTCAATTGTCTTTTTTCTCAAGTAAAACAGCGCTGTTCCACGGATGATCGATCGTCGCGCCGCGGGGAGTCTGTCTGGAGCGGATGTTTAAAAAATGTTCGGCGTAACAGCGTACTATCTTTAACGACTCATTTATTGTCATCTAATTCATGCTTTTTGTTGGCAATGTGCTGACAGTTATGCGGCAGCGCGGGTAAAAACATGAAAATGTTTACGCGGAATAGTAGAATTTTATTTTTGTAAGTATAAAAGTTGGCACCTGCACATTTCCTTTTTGTTGTAAGAGGCCCTGTGTTCAAAAACCACTTAGAGAAATAAACAATAGAACAAGATCGCCACGAAGCGATCGGTCACACACGGTACGGCACAGAAATCGATAGCAATCAATCGTAGCGAAATATCGCAATACATCTAATCGTGTTCAGATTTCAGTTTCCCAATAGCAGGGCGCCTCGACAATACCACGTGACGAGTGCAGCGTGTTCCGATTAACCTTTGCCGCCGCCGCGGGCACATCGACCTTATTCCATTTATGAGATTATAAATTGAATATCTGCCTTGCCCACCATGTGTTCACCACCGTTAAATATCGTCGAGATTTTGTAATACCACGCTAATACGGCATTAAGTACTCAACTTATGCACGAATCGTGACAGTTATACTCGAATCATAATACCGATATGTCGGCCAAATGATAATGTTTTACCAAATTAAGTCTTTTCGAAAAGCTTTGTCATAATCTTGGATTCAAATATGGATAGCGAACGAGAAATGAAAACTAAATTCACGATTTATTCATTATTTCCATTACGAGGTTTGCTACTTAAAGTTCTCTTGCATACACGACTGCAAAGATAACATATTTCTTTATACATAATATTTAAATCGTGTCATATAATCGGGAACAATAACTCGGCTAGCAATTTAAATATTCCACATTACCGATTTTATCAAATGAAAATAAAATGCGACGGTCGACACAGCTCTATTAACGACTTTAAACAAACATTCTTTAATTAAAAGTAAACAAATAAAACGAAATGACTTTGTTAATAAAAACTAAACTATACAATATTTATTGTTTTGCGATAATTGATACTGTCAAAATACATAATTTAAAATATTTCATTTTGGATCTTTGTTTCAAAGCGCAGAGGCGTTTGACTAATCGCTCTGCGTTTTAAAAACTCTTTCGACTCGAAACAACTGATCTTATCGATTCATAATAAAATACAATTATCGATTAAAAAATTGACATTGTGAATCGAGCAGCACCTTTACATCTTCTCTAGACTATAACATAAAGCTGCGAACCGCGTTTTATGTCTGTTGGTTCCGAAAAATGTTGAAAACTCATATTTCGAATTTTTTGCGGTGTTTGCGGTTGAAAATTTAGTGAAAATAGATAACGAATGGCATGTTTAAAATATTAATAATGTTTTTTCCTAAATTATGATATTTCATACAAACTCCTAAGTGCATATATAAAGAAATGAATTAACCGATTTCAACTGAACATGCATCTAACGAATGATGGGTACCCTTGTTCCAAAAAGTGAGTGTAGGTACGTCTTTTTCGGAAGAGAGTTAGAGACAGTGATTTTTCAGTTTCTATGGAAAACTTAAAGTTAGAATTTAACACAATTGACAAATAAACACTCTTTAACGTGCATATGTCGTAGGATAATTTGATACTTCGGATCTTCGCGGAAATCCTAGGGGTTTTGCGAAAACGCGGATAATTAGACATAGGCGAAAAATTATCAAATCTTACTGGACAAAGTCAGGATTTTTGCGAAAATACTCGTTATTATAGCAATATTTAGTTCTGGGTGGTTTAAAAAAAAATAACCACGAAGGCTAAGGCGGGAGCTCCGCTCCGCTTCGCTCCCGCCTTAGCCTTCTAACCTAACCTATCCGAGTCGGGGTAGTCTGAGTCGGGGCTATGTCTAATTATCCGCGTTTTCGCAAAACCCCTAGGATTTCCGCGAAGATTCGAAGTATCAAATTATCCTACGACATATACATGCAATAGATCAGTTGGTTCGGTGAATAGATACGCACTATTTGCATGTTCAAAGTGACACGGAAAAACTCACTTAGGCTAATTAGCGACACCTGGCTTTGTAAGTTAAGCAAATTAAGCTGACTGACAATGCTTACGCATTTTATATAAAGATTTGCTGAATCGGCAAACGTTGTTTTGCCATATAAAAAAGGTCAAGGCGTTTCGAAGGAGTTCGATAATAAACACTGTGACACGAGATTTTTATATATTAGATGAAAGGCTTCATATAATTATTAAACTCAGTTTAAATTTATTTTCCGTTTTATGGCGTTGCTACTGGCCATTTTATACCGAAGTCTATTTATTTTCATAATAATTACAATTTACGTGTGTCGTGTTTTTATAAATACAACAAGTATACCCGGGGGTAAAAGCAACGTATTTATAATAAAACAATAAAAGGTAGTTAACAAATATAAGTAGGGAGTGAACAAATATTTGCTTTCGAACAATTTATAGCTTTGTTTTAATTGAAACACAATAGTAAATGTTAAGTGGTAGTTTAAGTAAAGGTCAGAAGAATCGATTAATAACTGTATTTAGCCGAAGCAGATAGTATCGTTGTTAAATCATAGGTATGAGCTGAATAACGGAGTCTTTATTTAGTGATGTTACTTGATAAATAACTAATTGATTCAAATAATTGAAGGCTTAGTTTAATGGGTTTTATTAAATACTCGAACATGTCTTCTTTTATGTCGTTAAGTTTGCGAGAGTCAATGTGAATGTGGGTGACTTTATGATGTTATGCATTCTGTAGTATAATTTCGCGGCTAAACTACTGAAACGATTATAGTGAAGTATAGCCTATAACTCGAAGAAACACTACACCAATTATATTTTATTTCTAGTACAAGCCAAGCCTTCATAACCATCTTGCCATTATTATAATATTTACTAAGAATGCACGAACGCCTAACAGAAACCTTCCCACTTATAAATATTAACGTATTAAAGGTCTGTGCCAATAACTTACATTCTAATCATGTAATTTCGATGATAATTGGAATTATTTAACATTTAAGATAAAGTGAACGTCAGTTGCAATGATGCCGATAGTCATTCATATTTCATGATTCGGATGTTGTTCTGATGTTTTCGATAACTGTAACCATTAAGAGGTGTATTAACATTAAGTTAGAGGTCGCTCAATCCTCAGACCAAAATTTTAGCTTTCTGCATTCGAGAAGTATTTATTTTATGTGAGACTACTTAGTAGCTCCCTAAACTCTCCTCGATTAAGTCAGGAAGATGAGAAACAGAAGCATGATGATTTTACCAACGTGACGTTGCCTAACAGAACCAGAATGCGCTCTTAGAAACAGTTTTTGCAGGCAAGGTTGAGCAGTGTCCTAGCTTTGACAAAGACTCTTCAAGTTGGTCTCAAACCCTGGTTCTCTAATAAATCTCTAATAAACCCTGGTTCTCTAATCTATCTTGTGCAACTGATCTATCTGATACTAGTCCCACGTTGCTGATTCGAATTGCTGCTCTCCACTCGTTCCGTGCTCGTCAAGGACGAGAATTCCGATACCGTTGCCTATTTCTGCATCCACGTGGTTAAACGCAGTGTACGACTAAACGCCGACAGACTGAACACCGACAAGACTTTACTTTGACGGGACTCTTCGCCGACAGGACACTTCGCCGACAGGACTCTTCGTCGACAGGGCTCATCAGCGACGCAACTTATGCTTGTGCGACACACTGGATTTCTGGGTGGTTTAAAAAAATAACCACGAAGGCTAAGGCGGGAGCTCCGCTCCGCTTCGCTCCCGCCTTAGCCTTCTAACCTAACCTATCCGAGTCGGGGTACTCTGAGTAGGGGTGTTGTCGATCTTCAGTGTGTCGCACAAAAGGTACCATAATATAC
The DNA here is from genome assembly GCA_947578705.1 of Lacanobia wlatinum. Taxonomy (NCBI): domain Eukaryota; kingdom Metazoa; phylum Arthropoda; class Insecta; order Lepidoptera; family Noctuidae; genus Lacanobia; species Lacanobia wlatinum. The sequence continues at coordinate 8,083,579 of OX388039.1, read as the reverse complement.
GTTACAATGTTGTAACGTCATATTAGGTATTAATGTTATTATACTAAAAACCAATGCAAGATCTTTATTTTTTATGAATTGTAAAATTACAAGAAAGCATAATCAATTTCCAAATCTGATTATCGGAGATAAGTTGCGTCGCTGATGAGCCCTGTCGGCGAAGAGTCCTGTCGGCGAAGTGTCCTGTCAGCGAAGAGTCCCGTCGAAGTAAAGTCTTGTCGGTGTTCAGTCTGTCGGCGTAGTGTCTGTCGGCGTTTAGTCGTACACTGCGTTTAACCACGTGGATGCAGAAATAGGCAACGGTATCGGTATTCTCGTCCTTGACGAGCACGGAACGAGTGGAGAGCAATAATTCGGATCAGCAACGTGGGACTAGTATCAGATAGATCAGTTGCGCAAGATAGATTAAGAGAACCAGGGGTTGAGACCAACTTGAAGAGTCTTTGTCAAAGCTAGGACACTGCTCAACCTTGCCTGCAAAAACTGTTTCTAAGAGCGCATTCTGGTTCTGTTAGGCAACGTCACGTTGGTAAAATCATATTGCTTCTGTTTCTCATCTTCCTGACTTAATCGAGGAGAGTTTAGGGAGGTACTAAGTAGTCTCACATAAAATAAATACTTCTCAGGGTTTACCTAAGCCTTTCCAGAGAACCTAACGTTGAGAGACATCCCAATTAATAAACAAATGAGTTGAACAGGTTACAATAACCAAATCACTCGAGACGTAGCAACCGGTATTTAGGTTTAGCTGTGCAGTATCAATCATACACAAACGACGCTATTAATAGTAAATGCAATAGTTATTCTCCAATAACGAGCCCATAGAATGTGTTCGTGGGATGGGCTTGAGAACTGGGTCGGTAGTGTCGATACTCGCTTATAATTTGAACGATACTGTAAGGGTTTGGGCTGATAAGTGATTTATTTAGTGAGTTGTTATAGCTGGTCAAACGACGTAGTTGAGTCGTTTGGTAAGTTGGTCGTGTAAACGTCCAACCTACCAAACAAGAACAAGTAATTAATTCGTAACGCCGCATGGTGTCATCATGTCATCATTGCCCATGAGCTTTATGCCTCGTTTCTCGACCGACTGAAGCAAATCAAGCTATTATATGGCAGATACGTCTGGGAGGTCAGAGCCTGCTTACTGCAGGCTCTCATCATGGAGTACTCTCCGTACATGTTTGATCTTGCGTTTGATAATGCCGGAGTAGCTGTTCCCGCGTGAAGCATCGTCTTATCTTAGCAAGGATTCCCAACTTTTTTGCAGCCAAAAAAAGCCATTATACTTGTGCAAGACCCTGTCGAAAGCCCTCGAGATGTCGAGAGAGACGGATAGCGTTTCCCCGTGCTTCTCGGTGGCCTCACTCCGGATGTAAAAGGCATACGCTAGATTTAGAACATCCCCAGCAGTTGACTGATTCTCCAGAGTTTAGTATGTTGATAAAATACAGAGTGTCTTCAATTAATTTGCAAAAATTTAGTAATATTCACCGCTGTTCTTGACTCTACTTTACACAGATCTTCATCAAATTCCCTGCTAACGGTATACAACAGTTCACATACGTTTATTATTAAGTTCATCATATCTATCCCTTTCATCTTTGACGCTCTCCATACTCCATTCTGGTTTCCATTATAATGCAATTTACAAAGGGTCGAGCATGCGTGAATTTTGTCCGTAGATTTATAAATGTTTGATAGCTATTTAATCGAACAGTTTGGTAAATTAATATTGTAGCCATTTTCGGTTATCGGCACAATCTGTTAAGTGAATATCTTGGTATCTACAAAGTAATATATTTATCTATTAACTTGTTTGTAGGTAGTATTGATTCGTTTACGAAAATTCCTACTTAACCCCGAAAAATCGACACAGATTGCCCCCAGTACTTTTGCCACGTTTATGGTGGCATCAGCGGCAATCATAGGTCCTCAATGGTGCAAGTGTACTTACCTAAGGGCACTTGAGGCACTCCAAGAAGTGGACCATAACTCCATGTTCTGGAAGGAGCACTGCACTCACATTTGGTGTAAAGCAGTTCAGTGAAACCCCATTATCCCAAGTTGTATTTGCAGATGCCCTATTGGGTGCAAAGCTTATAATCATTGTGTAGGAGCGATAATACTTAGAATCTTAGATATTAAGATTCCAACCTTGGCTCTCTTATGCAATAATTAGTGTATTTTAGACGATATTATTATTGTGAGAATGTTGTTTAGAATCTGTAAATTGTTTCAAATGGTTGAGAGATACAGCTAGAACACGATATTCTTCAATAAGTTACGAAGTTGATTTAATTGGAACGAAGCGGCGATGATTTGTGGTTCTCGACTTTGATTACAAAGTTGTGGCAATTTTGAAATTATATTTATTATGTTAGGATATTCCCGTTCTTGACAGAAGTACACACTTAATTTGAATTGTGTGACTGCCAGAATTATCCAGTTAGCTTACACTGTCCAGTTTATATCTACCATTGTAATTAAAATTTGAACTAATTTCTGCCAGCGGCTTCGCCTGCTTATAGTTTGGAAATCCTCCTTAGGAAACTTAATACAGGGATAAAAAGGTATCTTGTGCCCTAATCCAGTCCATGGTCTACCTGTGTGCAAAGTTTCATCGAAATCCGTTCAGCCGTCGAATCGTCAAAAGTCATGAAACAGACAGACAGAGTTATTATCCGTATTTATAATATTAAATTATGTATGGCTTAAACTATGGATGCCCAGGTTATAACTGCGCAGTCGTAGTAGCACTAGCAACATTGCTAGAGCTGGTTGGTATAACTACACTTTACCGCTATTCCAAGCTCAAAATCTTTAATTATTCAGTAATCGCTGATCGAATGCATAGATTAAACATAACAGTCCGCTGAACCACTCATTCATTCTCTATGCTCCAATAAATATAATCTGTGCTATTATTCTAAACGGGCCATCTTGTTAATACCCACTAGTTGTTGGTCGCACCTCTAGCCGGTGTTGCCAGCCTCATTAGCATGAAATTTACTGTTCAATATCAATATTTCAATGCGATTAGAGTTGAGCTATAAATACCTTGGCTGAAAGGTCAGGTAGTTATTTATTGGTGTGTACTGGAACGTAAGCTTGGCTATGAAGTGATAATAACATTAAATAACATTAAATAAGTGTGATAGTAACTACTGGCCTGTGACTTGGTAACGATACCTAGTGCTCATGAAGGTGATATTAAGGATGTTAGGCTTTCCGTTTACATGTTTACCTATGCGTGAGCTTTGAAATTTAGATTTGAATAACTAGTACCTACTGAATAGTTGTTTGCAGATATTGTTGGCGTTCTGATGCAATAAATTCACAGTTTGGATATATTGGCGTCATCATAATTATTATCTTTTTAGCCGAAAGACGTCCTGCTACATAAGCTTCTCCAATGTGTGGCCTCGTTGAGTGGTCTTGTGCATCTCGTGTCCAGCGGATCACCGCCGTCGTATGTATGATTATTTTTTGTTTCGGACTTTATTCCAAACTGGCCTACCTACCTACTGATGAGACATACTACGGATGCGGAATATACTTGCATAGGTAACTACATAAGAAGTTATTTTAATAGAACAACCCAATATCTCCATTTCATATAGAATATCCCATACAAACATACAATACCATTTCTACTCAAAGTTATTTACAAAATCTAGCATCATGTCAAGACAAAATAAAAGGGACATAAAATGCCTCTTATAAAAGCCCGCTGTGACTAATTTACAGTGACTTCTTACGTCTTATTTACCGTCGTCCATTTTCACAGCCCATAAATTATTCTATTCCTAATATTTTACTGGTTTTATTGTCGAGAGTTCTATTTTCGGGCGCCCAAAAATAGTTTGAATATCGAACGATGCCACCATTCGCGCCATAAATATGACTATATCGACCAGAGACAATAATAGGACTTTTGTTGTGACCCGTGTTCAGACAAAAGTAGTTAGTCAAGATAGGTGGAGGGACTTGTTTATCGTTTATTCAAAATAGAATATAATACATGCTTCTTTAAAAAAACATTGGTTTTGCCTATTTCGTTGAAAATAAAATTTATGAATGCTTTTTTAAAAGTAAGATTAGTAAGCAATGCAATTAAAAAGTACCAGTTAAATGTACTGCCAATATGTCTTGAAAGGTGTACCGTAAAACCATCAGAATGGTGTTGAAAAGACGTGGGAATGCGCTTTCATTAACCAGGTATTTTACGAAAGGAGATTTTCAAAGATAACCGTTTATGGGCTGGAGTAGTTTAAAGTCAGAATCAGCTGCGAGTAACGGCTGTAATATAAGAAATCTACCTGTATTTACTTTTGCCGCGAATGCTTGATGAGAATGATTTAAAATGTTGCCAGTTAACACTTTATTGTGTAATTTCAACATGAATATGCATTATGTATTTCTAGCGAGATAGCTATTTATCTTTTCTATTCGGTTTTGTCCCGTACATATGGCTTATTATTCCCTGTTTTTTAGAAACTAAACTTTAGTAACTTATTCTTATACTTAGTTTTTAAACAGGTTCAATTATATAAAAAAAAACTCAGTCGCAGGATACTCGTGAATAACTGAACCAATTTTGCTACTATTCCAATGTTCCCAGTTGATAGGTAAGCATATATTTATGTGCTAGTGAAATAAGCAGTTGAGATAACGTCTTTTATAATGCGCACAGCAAAGGAGTGGAACTCTATGCCTGCGTCTGTGTTTCCAGACGATTCCAACCCTAATCTCTTCAAAATTAGAGTGCACAGGCTCGTTCTGGGTAAGTTTGCTCCATCGTAGACTTTGTCTCTGCCATCTCTGACCTAGACTAGAGTCAAGAGCAAACGCATCACAAATTAAAAAAAGAAGATACCTCAACTTTGTTACGTCCTCGCCTAAACTAAATTTGCCGCAACTGTCCATCAGAATAATCGCCTGGTCAGTTTGCCAACCTTTTGCGTCCTCCTAAAACATAATTATGTAATGTGTAAGTCTGTATATTAGGGATGCAAGGACGATGAGAATCACAACTAGACCACTTTCTAGATAAACATAAAATACTTTTTATTAGCCCAGTAACATGCTTAAAGAAATTACATACCTACTATAAACAGATTAGCTGATCAGGCAAACGTTGTTTTGCCATGTAAAAAAATAGCCTACGACCTATCTCAGACCTACCAAATATTGACAAAAAAAAAACACCGGTAGCACTCCGGGAGTGCCGGCAGAAGTGAAAACTTTAGTATTATCGTTGTGTTTAATTATAAGTACAAAAATACTATCATTTATGAGGTAGAATACAATGTTTATTTATTGCGCTATCGTACACAAATATGACAATTTACATGTTATTATTCATAATATTATATCGTTATTTATTTATATATTACATTAATTTTTATCTCTTAGAAAAATCAACTTTCATCCATAATTCCGTAATTTCGTATCCTTGGATACGCGTGACACGCTGTACATAAACACAGACGGACATTCGCGCAAGCGCCCTGTGCCACCTAAGCGGAGCAGCACACTCAGGCACGGTAGAAAGAGTGGGAGATACTAGTTCCTCTCCCTTCCCCTCGATCTTACGCTTTTTCGATCAGCATCACGTGACCCTGACGCGAGTTTGGAAGTTTTTACCCATCCAACAAAAAGTGCTCAGCGCCGCTAAAGAAGTTTTCACTTCAAAAATCATGAAAATCGGTCAAGCCGTTTCGGAGCAGTTTGATAACAAACACTGTGACACGAGCTTTTTATACAACCTGTAACAGAATAAACGCAATACCTCTTAAGGGGTCATTGTATTCATCATTAAGAACAACTTACACTATGGGACCGACACTGCAATCGCGAAAAAAAAAATCGACAAAATGTACTGAACAGTTGATTTTTTTTCGCCAAATTGTATTTGTTCCCATAGTACAATGACCCCTTAAGAGGTCTTGCTTTTATTCTGTTACACGTTGTATATTAGAAGATATTAACAGTACTTCCACTTAGACACATAATACCTAGGATAGAAGTAAAGATATACCTCTGAACGTCCAAACATAAATTAAAATAAGTGAGAACTAGCCAGGAGATCGGGCAATGTCTCCTCAGGACTTCACAAATTACCGTATTTTATACCTCGTTAGACTTGGGGCTAGAGTACGTCTCTCTTAAATTATAAGATGCAGGCAAATGAATAACTTGTCGCTTCAAATGAACATATTATATCTGTTGAGATTTTAACGGCGACGAGTTTTGCTTACTTTGAAGATGTTGGTAGCACTGGAAAGGGCAGAGGATATTCATGTAAACCGAAGATGAAGCTTGTGGAGCAGTAAAAATGAAGATAGAATAGAAATTTAGGAATTAAGAATAGAAATTAAGTCTTAGTTTCTTTTTTAACCGACTTCCCAAAAAAGGAGGAGGCTCCGAGGTTTCTGTCTTTTTTAGGTCGATGCAGTATACTTGCTATTTGGTCCCATCAAAATTTGACTCAGTTTGGTTCAGTAGTTTTATTTTATGAACATTTTTGCTTATTTCCATTTCTGCGTTGACGAAGACGTCGTCCAAGTATTACCACTTAAAAGTGAAAAATAAAAAACTTTTTACAAAAAAATATAACCGATACCAAACAAAACTACAAAGAATAAAATAATCTTAATTTCGGAAGTCGGTGTTAAAAAACAAAGAAACAAAATCAAAAACATCGACTTCCGAAATTAAGGTTATTTTATTCTTTGTAGTGTTTTGTTTGGAAGTCGGTTATACTTTATTGTAAAAAGTTTTTTTCTGATGAATTATTTTTAGCAGTACGATGGAATTGACTTCGTCACATAAGAGTATTAAGCAAAGTTTGCTGAGGTCGGTCTGTGGATACGTCTATATATCTTAACATACCGAGACTCCCCCGTGCCTCGGAAAGCACGTTCAAAATCAAAATCAAAAGGCATTTATTCAAACTAGGCTGAAAATCAGCACTTTTTGAATGTCAAAATTTATATGATGACAGTCTCCCAAATCGCCCAGCCCGTCACGCGTTAACCCGTTGGTCCCACCTGCCATTTGTAGATGTTTGGCAGTTGTCACAGATAGTCAGAAGCCAGAAAATCTGACACTAGTCTGGCCAAGGAGTGCCGTGTTATCCAGTTAATGGGCTGTGGTCTGATAGACAGCCGCTCCACGTAAAATACTGGTATTCAGCTGAATCCGGTTTGACTGGAAGCCGACCCCAATATAGTTGGGAAAAGGCTAGGCAGATGATGACCTAAGAGTACAAAAATCCCTTTAATTTATAAAGATGAAGCTTATGTAGAAGCTTTAATATGTACTTGTGAAAAAGATATGATTATAGAATGCATCGTAACAGGTCCCATTGCCCATTTTTAAAACGTTAAGTTGTGAGTTATGAAACGGGGATTTTCTAAATGATTTGATCCATTTCTTTTTCCACTTCTATGAACAATTTTATGACGGCTGTCAGTCAGATTTTATGAGCATGAGTTCAACAGAAAGATTACAAAAACACACATTCAATTTTCTTTTTGCTGTAAAAGAAATTAAAATGTTTCAAAGCCAAAAAAAAGCCTACCTACAGGATACTGGTGGTCAACATATTGGCAGACTGACCACCGTGTCTTGCTAAACACATCTAGGTCCACAATATTCTTAGTGCAAATAACTGGAAACAAGTAATTACAGAAGTAATATGTGGTAGCGTCTGCGATGAAAACGTTCGAAAGAAGTAGCAGCGTTGAAAGCTGCTTAAAACAAAAAAAGTTTATAATAATATGTTACGGATCCTCCATGGGAATGAGTAAATTGATTTCTATTGAAATGTGCTGTTTTTACGCAAAATGAATATGTGTGAGGTATAATGATAAGGTGTAGAACGGAAGCCGAAGAAATTGAAAAACATCCGCAAAAGATGCAAGAGTACCTAGATAATATCATAATGTGCTGTGCTCCCTCAAGTGTGGACGTACTCGTAAGTTTAATGTCATTGTGATGGGCTTACGAACATTAAAATTTTAACTGCCTTCTTGATGTCGGATGCCATTATGCCATAATTAAAAACGAATGTATCCACGTCCAGCGTTTTACAGACTTCTTCAAAGGGTCTAGAGGTACAGTTCTATTCTTATAAAACGTTGTATGGGACTGATTGACTGGAATTTCGATGAAGGATTTTGTAGTCCATTTTTTGACATCCAATATTAATTCATAGTCCCAAAGGCGAAAATGCTGTTGCGTAGGCCACTCCTTCGCCAGGAACCTCAGCGAATATCGCATTTAATAAAATAAATTTACTTAGTCAAAAAACATTCAAAATAAGTCGCTTTTCGCGGTCGGGTTTTTTGACAAAGTATTTTTTTTTAATTTTCTACATTTTAGTGAGTTACGTTTTTGGAATCGTCTCCTCGAGCCCTTTATCTTGATTTTAAACTTTTACGCGATAGGGTTGAAAATCCACCCTACCAACCCTATCGCCACTCGATAGGGTTGAAAATTATTTTTTTTTTAAGGCATAATATGGCGCCAAAAATCGGCCATTTTAATTTTTATATACCCAGTGTCACTCTCACAATCAAGACGAATCTAACTACACCTCTCAAGCTAAAATCCACTGAGCCGTTCAGGCCGCAGAGCGTGCCAAACAATTATACAAACATATAACCCTCCTTCTGGCGCAGTCGGGTAAAAATTACAAGAACCTCTAGATAAGGTGTATGGTGAATGAGTAGTTGCAAATGCTATGTCTCGGAAACTAGGTAAACGTTGTATCAGCGATAGTGATCGTCGAAATGCCAAAATGTGAATGATTGACCGCATGGCGGTAGCCCATGTCATCTCAAAAGTCATGTACAGACGCCAGCACATCAAGCTAGGTACCCAAAACTGTTAAATTTTCCGAATCAACCTTGAACGCTTTAGCGATAAAGTTGAAAATCTATTAAAGAAATTTGACAGATTGTTGTGACTTGATGTGCTGTACTTTTGGCAAGTTGTCGCTGGTAAAATGTCACACTCCGGGAAATTCAGTCTTTCCAACTACACCATCCAGGTCGAACCTTACCCAAGAAGCAAAACTCCGTTAAAACAAAATGACGTATGTCTGTATACCCTTATCAGTTTCTACTTACAAGCAGCGGTAAGCTGAGAACTATCGCATTAGTCATGTCAAAGATCGCAGCAGTAATATTTCGTGATAGTGTGATAGTATCAATAACACTATCACGATTAGAGTACGTCAATCGGCGAAGTGGTTCCTTGTGTTGTGGTGGACAATATCATTAGTTTCTTATGTATGAGTTTGTGGGGTTTTTGCTTATGAAGATATTGTGGATGGAATGTGTGAAAATGATTTGGCTAGAAAAGAGGTATCTATGGAGCTGGCGGAAAATGGGGATGAATGGAGTCGACACAGTACTCCAAATAAATTGGGGTAGTGGCAAGAGGATGATGAACGTATATTATGCCTTTTTAAAGTTCAGCCTATCTATTATTATATTCTAGCTGTCCTCTTCTCGGCGACGCCCTAAGAACAAGGGCTGCGCTTAGCGTAAATTCAGCAAAGTTTTAAGTTTTTAAGGCCGACACAAACAAGTCCGGTTGAGTTTGGATGAAATGACCAACTCTGGCTTTCTTATTCTCAGAAACTGAAATATTTAGACAACTTTGCTTTATTGGGTAGTTGAGAATAGTTATTAGTATTTAAGATAGATGCCTCACTTTTCGCATTTTTTTAATTCTTAAAAAATTCCGAAGCAGGTTGAAAAGTGCGACGGCATTTTTTCGAGCTCGTGGATTGAACTACTGTGCTAACCAAATGAAATGAAAAATATATCATAATATTCCTTATGTAATGGTTTCGGTCATACAAATAATATAAATGTAATTAATCATTGGCTGTCAGAAATTAAATTATAGCGGCCTCAGAAATTTGAAATAAGAATGGCATGTCCGTAAAACAATCCCATGCAAATCCATAAAACTACTAAAAACGCTCAGAATTAACTGTAATTTTCTCCTTAATACATTAATATTATTACGTAAAATTTATACCAAAATAAACCATAGTTCATAAGAAATGAAAATTTAAAAAATATTCATTGAATAAATTAACAATAAACCCTAAAATAAACGCAATTGCAACTGCCTAATTTCTGCATAATGCGATGAGTCAGCAGTTTTGTGAGTGAAAACGCAATTCTGTGATTCTTAAGAATGCAGTAAATGATCGAAATGGCAATTCTCGTATTTCAAGAAGCGTTTGCATTCTCTGACCTACATTATCACAAGATTTTGACTTAGATTGTCCATGTGCTGATATTGCAATTCGAATTGGAACGCTTTTTAAAGCATTGGCTTTCTGATAAGGGCGTTTAAAAGTTTCCAAAGGTTTGGATCTAAAGCATTTGGACTACTTAGCAGTTTATTATAAAGTAGGTTAATGTGTGCCTTACCCTGAAGATTTTAGAACTTGCCTATCTACACTAATATTATAAAGAGGAAAGATTTGTTTGTTTGTTTGAATTACATATTTGTTTGAAATACACGGGCTGTTCGAGCAGTCGGTTTCAACTGCTAGATCAGATGCGACAAGTCAGAAGTCAGAGCATGCCTGGCACTGCTTTACCGCACGCACGTTAAAATTTCACTGTGCTGCTGAACGCCCGGAACAGTCGCAACTGCTCGAGGAACGGTTCCTTTTATATATGCTGCTTTATTTCAGTACAGTAGAATAGAATAGAATACTCTATATTATGTACATCATATAAGTTACAGAAAAGATAGATGAAGAAAACAAAATAAACAAAATTTACGTAGGGAAAAAAAATATATTGAAGACTGTACTGAAGTATAGTCTATGCAGTCGCAGCTTGAAGTAGTCGATTTGACTGCTTCAAAATGCCCGTGTATGACCAGCCTAAAAGCTGCACCTAATTTGGTGTTTACGATAATTGGCGTATTGAGTCGTAGATTGCATCAGGTATTTATCTCTGGAAATGGGTTACGTTAGCGATTGTACGCGATGAACAAAACCTGTTCATTTACATAGTGCTGTCATGTTTTAAGTCAATAAAGTGGTAAATCATTTTGTAATTACTTGAAGGTGCTAGAGGTGACCCAGCATCTGCAGGCTTTATATAAAAAAAAAATAACGGATTCTAAAACAAATTTGAATACAGAATCTGGTAATTGGTATTTAAAGATAGCGTGTGGTTAATTTTAATGTTATGAATAACCCCGCTGATGTTTACAGGGTTTTCTGTACATACTATAGAAATTTGGTTTCTGTTTTAAGGCTATATTTACCGGGTGCCTGATAAGATAGCAAAATAACTATCACCACAGACATTTCAACTTTACTATTAGGTAAAGAACGTCTATTTAACGACGTGGATTATTCCTGTAGTTGCTATATTTTCGCTAAATTGGAGCCTTTGAGTTTCATTCATTCGTTAGGTGATTTATATCTTAACTGTTAACGTCATTCATTTCATCTAATTGATATAATCATACTTGTGGTCAAAAATCCAATCATGCAAACATATATTTAATTTAACTACCCATTAAGTTAAAGCTCACCTCACAACACACGGTAGCTATTAGATTCATATCACAATATGACAAATTGCTAATAAATCTCCCGTTAAAAGCTTATCCAATAAATAAAGGCTGCTGCGCAAACGCATACATCAATCTAATGCAGCATGTATTTGCATAAGCGAATCCTCGACGCGGGCCATCCATCACGGCTCTGCGGAATAATTAGCTGGTTGGTTGTGCAATCATCGGAAAACGTTTCTAAATGGCTTGGACAGCTTCCTTACAGGCTGCGATTAAATGCGGATAGCTGGCGGCGAGGCTATTTGTCGTGCAGCTGACGCGGCTAGACGCGTGTGCTCCGGAGTCTGGAACTGGAAAAACTAGTGATGCTGTTTTGTTTTTTTAGATGTGCAATGATTGGGTAGTTGATATTTTTGACACCAGTTTGGTGAAAGTTAGTACCTAACTTTGGAACGAAAAGGGAGGAGGAATACGGATGGGTTTTAGTCAGTAAGAGTCTGACACTCCCTTCTGCTTCGCCTAGAGCGGGAGGAGCCATTTGATGATTTCCAATAACTTTCACCTAAAACAGCATCAAAGTATTTATGATGATTTAAGTTATGGATAAGTAAGGATGGTTAATAGCTTGTAGCGGTATCAATCAACGGAGCAAATCTACATCGCAACAAAAAGAACCGCGACGCCATCTATCCTACTAGCAGCGAACTACTAGGTTGAAATCCTGCATCGCGCAAGCCGAGTTTACCGTGCGATTTGAACATACATCAGCCCGAATATCAACTATCGGGCAGTTGCCCGCCAGACACAACAGCTGGTCGGAGGATCCTCCCATTTTCAACGGAGGTTTGCGGGACTTTACTCTCTGTACCGTATGAGGTATACGAACAAAAGCTTATCAAATAATTAAGTAATAACAATACAAAATAAAGGCAAATGGGCACCATGCTCCCTGTCAGATAGTTATGTATTTAGTGTATTGTCAGTCGTCAAGGGCTTGACTGTTGAATAGAAAACATGATAGATTTATTTGACAAAGACTGGGTGTATGTGTAACCTGCCTGGTATGATCACACACTTTGATTTTACCATATCATTTGTGTATTGTTATTTCTGTTTACTGTGCATGTTTCCTGTACTGCGTATAAATAAATTTGATTCATTTTGTAATTTTATTTATTCATCATCTACACTTCTAAAGAGTTGTTTATACTCTGTAGTTTGATGATTCGGAACACCTCAGAGCTCAAAACTACAGGCGGGGCCTATGAACTACAAACAAGAATTACGATCTCAATAGTCCAGGAGTGGCACAAATCGACCACGCTCTGAAGTGAACTAAATGCTCCAGACCATTCTAAATGGCCTGAACAGCTTCCTTACTGCCTGCGATTAAGAACAGATAGCCGTTGGCACAGTTATTTGTCGCTGACTGGCTCCTACACTATGTAGGAAGATTAGTTGCGCGTGCGCCGTACTGTTAAGCTTGCGGGGAGTTCGATTGTCTGTTGTTATGAAATCGTTGGGGAGATTGATAGCGGTGATCGACTGCGGTTGTCTTTTGTTTAACTTCGTTGTTGTAGATTTTGGTGGTAGTGTTTGAAAATGGAACGGTTTATTTTATACACACACAACTTGTTATTTTGAGTTAAAAATCCAGAAGCTCAAGGTTCAAGACAGGTTGACATTGTACAAGCGATGTCGAAGAAAGAAAGTCACAGACAATTTTTTTAATAGAGTATCTGTGGAGTTTCTTGCACGTTCTTCTCCATAGAGATCTACGCTATGGAACGTGCAAATAGCTTCATTTTTTAGACCGACCGACCTTGACAATTCACAAGTGCCCGTAAATGGTTTAATTGAATTTAAGAAAAAGTGAGAAAAAACAAAATAAGTGACTTATACAGGTTAAGAAAATATGTGTCAACTGCGCAAACTGGCCACAGCTCAGCATAATGTAGGGACTAATGTGCTAGAAAAAAAATCGTAGCGCACTGATGTTTAGCAACTTTAAAAAAATATGTAATAAAAATTATTAACTACGTGACATTTTCGTAGCGCATGATAATCCTATACATCACAAGACAATCGTTATAGGTAGCTGATAATAAAGAGAGAAGAGGACTGAGAATATCAGTTTGCCAAGAATCTCTGGTTAAGCAAAGAGTTACTAGTAACACTAAATATAGGTATCACCTTTTCCGCGAATATCGTGTGACTAACAGCACTTTTCATTCAAATGATATTCACACGGCCATCCCGTTACATTACTGGAATACCCGTTTTCACTAATTGGATTCTATCGCCAAAGAAAGTGCTTTTATTGCTCGAACGGGAAAGCAATCTACGAGAAAACTAGTGTGAAATTTAAAAATACGTATCTAATGGAATGCAAGAGATTCTGTGTTCTCACGTGAGGATCGAGAGCCAGTTCATCCATCCATGTTCGGGCACGTCTTTAATCGACATACTTATCCGACAATTTTCTCAAGAAAAAGAAGTTAGTTCAGATCCATTAGGCCGGTAGCTTAGATTTTCCCGTAATTGCGACGGACGCATCACACGGGGACCGTCACGTGCACAAATCGAAGCCGCTCAAGTAATCAAGTAGTGGTTTTTGTAATTTATTTAGCGGAAATACTTCGCGTACCGTTCACTCAATAACGGATTCCCCACACTTCCTTCTGGCGCACGGAACGCGATAATCACCTCCCTTTGGACATTGTGGCGGCAACACGTGCACTGTGCAAGTTAGCCGGCGACCGGTTCCAGAATTACTACTCGTTACTGATTACACAGGCCCGGACTGGTCATAGGGCAAATCGGGCCAGTGTGGCCGATTAGCGGTTGACTTTCTTTTGCTATTTAAAAAAAAATAAGGGAGAAAGTAGTAGTAAAATTCGCCACAGGCCCCGCGCTTTCGGCACAGAGTAATTTTCCTCACGAGGAGGGCCGACCTCCTCTAAAATGCCCGGGCCGGTTTCGGGTCCCAGTCCGGCCCTATGATTACCTCTTCATTTAGTGAGGTCTTATACATTCTCACCTCTGTCGTTGCCTCGCCTCGGCTGATGCAATCATCTCCCACTTCACAACCTCACTTCTTAGCTACATTTTATATTTGCTCAAAACTTACGAAGTTTGCATTTCCCTTTCGACCAGACAATAGAGCTTTCTAAAGCTAACAGTATAAAAGTGTGCTATAAACACACACGCAGCGCTGTTGCGTGTCTGTATGTTTGTTCGTTTGTCAGTTTAATGAACGGGCCTGCTCGCGTCACGGACATTAACTTCTCAACGTTTACAAACTTAGTTTTTCTCGTACTTACATCAAAGTTTCTAATGCACAGAGTCGAGAATGGCGGGCTGAGCGTTAGCGTTGGTATCATTTGTTTGCGGTCCAAGTTCCGAGTCGATAGACTGATCAAATAGAAAGGTTACGACTGTGGGCGTGACCTTTATGACTTGTGATTTTGAGCCCTTCGAGAATGCGCTGTTGGGAAACATCGGGCGTGTCAGCGTGCGTCCTACAATCGATCATCGGCTTATAATAGCTGTAGGTACAGCCTGGTAAACGATCGAGGGCAGAACTCCCCGATACAAAACCTATGTCGTGATAGTTTTGACGTACAAAGCGCAGTTGGTGTCGTGATTACGTTTTGTCGTAAAGACATGACTCCGCCGTTCAAAAGGTTAAACATTGACAGAACGACTGTAAAATGAATATTATCTACGAGTTTAGTGATCGATGCATTGTATGGCTTTTTGACCATATTTGCTCAAAGGTTGTGGAACACGATATTTCAATCGGTTCGGATCTATCAATTTGTTTAGTGCACGACTGTGTGCTATTGTTGTGAGCCAACTTTGGGTATCGATTGAAGCTAGAAAGAGAAATAAAGTGGGTACTTTTGCTTTATGATGCTTCATTGTTTTGTAGTGTTCATTATTGCCAAGTCTGGCAAATATTTACTTTCTGACATTAAATAATTGTCGTCAAGTCAATTGCAGGTTGTCGAAAGTCGATGTCATTATCCAAAGGAATGCCATTTCAGAGTAGCAATAAAATGATTTAACTGTCAAATGTATTTGGTGTTTATTGCTCGTAATCGTTTTACTTGATAGCTTGGTTGTAACTATGTATTAATTTTTATTAGAGTCTTGCCCTAAAACTCTGCCACCAAAGTTATTTTATATTTCTGCATTGAAAACAGGAATTTTATTAAATACTAGTGGACGTCACGCGGTTTCACCCGCATAGTTCCCGTTCCCGTGGGAGTACGGATAATATATGTTATATATGCCTATGTTACTCCCTGATAATGTAGCTATCTAATGCTAAAAGAATTTTTCAAATCGGCCAAGTAGTTTCGGAGCCTATTCAATTCAAACAAATCTTTCCTCTTTATAATATTAGTTTAGATAGATAACATACTATTTGAACCATAACTTAGATATTTATATATTTATTTTTGTATTATTATTTTGTACGTGTGTATGTCACTAATATTTGTCGTAATATTTACGTGAAAACTAAACTCTAGTCTTCTCGATCTTTTCGTATGGCGCTGAGACTTGGACACTGAGACCTGCTACCGCAAACGCATTGACGTGTTTGAGATGTGGTGCTGGAGAAAGATGCTCCGAATTCCTTGGAGGGCGTTTCGGACTAACGTGTCCATACTGCGAGAACTGAAAATCTCCTCACGGCTGTCAGCTGAGTGTCTGCGCAGAGTCCTAGAATACTTCGGTCATATTGCGAGGAAAGAAGGTGACAACCTCGAGAAGCTCATCGTAACCGGCAAAGTAGATGGAAAAAGACCTCGTGGACGCAGTCCAATACGTTGGTCTGACCAGATTCGCACCGCCCTTGACACTACCGTTCACAACGCCCTCCACACCGCCAGGGACAGAAACAGGTGGAGAAACATCATACGTGTGAAAATGATACAGAAGGGAGGTCACGACCCTCAGCACTGAGGAATACGACGCAAGGAGGAGGATGTCACTAAAGTCATCCTAAACAGCTGCACCGATGTTGGTGACTTTTTGTGTGTTTTGAGTATGCATTTAAACCTGAATGGTTTAAATTCATAATTAGATCCGGTCGGAGGCACTGCAATCGAGATCTAGATTTTTTTACGAAAATTGTTACTAGTTTATTCATCATCTGCCTAGCCTTTTCCCAACTACTTATATTGGGGTCGACTTTCAGTCAAACCGGATTAAGCTAATACCATTATTTTACGTGAAGCGGCTGCCTACCAGACATCCACATCCCATTACATGAGTAACACAGTATTGAGTCAGATTCACTGGCTTCTGGCAATCCGTTAACGACTGCCAAAGATCTACAAATGACAGCCGAGATCAACTGCTTAACGTGTTTTCTGAGGGACGGACGAAACACGGTATGTTAAGATGGTCACCCATCCACAAACAAACCTTGGCAAGTGTTGCTTAACCCTGAAGATCGATACGTGCGGTTGTTATTATTTAGCTACGAACGACGTAAAAGCCTAGTGGTTGGAGTTTATGAAAGTAAATTAGGTGCGTTGGGTACTTAATGGGTAAATATCAATTGATGATTGGAAACAGATGGACGAAACAGAGAGGCTAATCAGGTCACTGTCATGGAGGGGAGAAGTACCTATGTATACCATGTTTGGAACAAGTACGGAATATGCTCATCTATAGAATTTTCTGCAGTCTTTTTTTCAATGGGTTGTGCTAGCCCGAACAGCAGAACGATTCTGTAAACATCTCACCGTGTAAGCTTAGGTGAAGAGAATATGCAGTGAGCTGTCAGTCCATACGGGGAAGAGAACAAGATGGAGTGGCAGCTCACTTCTGCTCACTTCAGTTCACACGGTGAGACGTTAACACAGAATATACCAGCTGAACTATATAACTCCGTTCGCCCCGGACGAAAAGTCTCCTTAAAGCTGTACCCACCCACAGGAAAACTGGAGAAAAGAGGGTTCCTCTCCGTCAGTTTGTGGCTTTAGGTAGTGCCAACTTTTAAGGCACTCGATCGCGTTAATTTTAACGTAATTTTTTCCTAAAACTGAATTAGTACTGACTGGTGACAATTTCGGAAAACCTCTTTTTCCATACAAACTCGCACTAAGCTCTCACGCGATCTTAGTGCAAGTTTTTAATGTACTCGAACGCGTTAACGTAAAGTTCGTAAACCTTAGAGACAGCTACTAGGTAGCTACTAGGTAGATAGGTACTAACCTATCTACGTGAACAATAGTTGCCACAGTGAGCTTAAAATAATATAAATCTAAGAAAATATTCACATGTAAGCAGTTAAGAAACGTATATCTTACAACAGTGATGGCGTCGTAATCAATTGTACAGTTGTTTTGAATTACGGCTAAAACATTTTACTGCATGGATTGTATCGCTGAGTTATAGGGGGACATAAAATCGTCGTAGACACTCCATGCAGATACTTGAGAGATACTGGATTTCGTAACTGTTGGTTCTACACGTTAAGGCGGAGATACCTGAGAGTAGCTGATTTTAAAATGAGAATCACGACTAAAAATATATAATGTTACATTAAACAAGGTCGCTGGCGTATGTCGTCGCCTTAAGCTTTAATCGGTTAATTTTAGTCCTAGTGCTTTGGAAATTTAGGTGTCACTCAATCTTTCCGTCTTCAGTCGAATATGAATTTGTTGGTACTGAAAATGGAGTAAAGTGAATGACATGAGAATAAAGAGCTGAAAGGGGTACTTAGGGCGCCTTCAAATTCTTCGCAAAGTACCGCGCGGCTGCAGCGCTGCTGCCACTCACACTTATACAGTTCTGCTTCTATCAGCCGCGTACAGCGTCGTAAGTAAACTTGTAGTAACAGCGCTGAACCCTATCTATAGCACTCGCTTGATAATAACACATTTGCCCTCATTTTATACTTGTTTGCCGCGAAAAGCTCAATATACGCGAAAAGTTGAACGGATGCGTACGCTTCTCCATATAAAATTGTTGTTTTCTATGGGCATAAGCTGAATAGAGCTGAATAAGTGTGAGTAGTCCCTTAGACACACGGTTGTATGTCAGTCAAGTTCGCAAAGAGCTCGAGTGTGGCTAAGCCCATGTTCCTAAAAGACGTTTAAAAAGATTTTTTTTTACCATGTTTCTTTGATAGAAATTAATAATAATAATAATCTTTATTGGAACAAAAATACATTTTACAAATTGATTGCGTACGTAAATAGCTGCATTAGTTGCAAAACTGTGTCGCAGCTATTAACGCCCACCTCCAAGAGGGAGACGACAGCGTTCCAGGTTTAAAAAAAAATTAAATATAGTGGTGTTTAAAAAAGGATAAACACATATTAAACAATTAAAACAGAAAGAAAAAATAAAAATTAAAACAATTGTAATGGAGCTATTTAGATATAACCTAGCGATCTGACCTGTGGCCTTAAAAAGGCCACTTTAGCAGAATCATATCAGAATCATGATAGTTAATATCATGATTCATCGTGATGACACAACAATCTGTCAAATTTCATTTTTATCTTTATCGCTTACGCATTAGGTTCAGTGTTGATTGGGAAAATTTGACAGTGACGGGTAGCGTGATGTGCTTTCTGATTCTGCTAAAGTGGCCTTTTTAGACCACGTGTTTCCCGTACCCCATTTTAGATTGGTCATCGATTCTCGAGCTTCTGACTGCCAAAAACAGGAACCTGTCACAGGTATCCACGGAATAACAGGCGTGGATTATCGATCGATAAAAAAAACCGATGACAATGCACTGCACACTGACAGGTTAGAAAACCGTTGACGTCTAAATTAACCTTTTCCCTGCCACCTTTTAGACTTAACACCTATAAAATATGGATAACCCGTACATTTTTCCGTGTCATATAAATTGTCCCATCGGTGACAATTACGGGAGCATTTTCACTTTTTAAGGTCACAATGTACCCGTACGTTCGACCGATATAATTGTTCAGTTGACGTGGGTCTGACGGACCGGCCCGCCGTTTGAGGGTTGATCACGTCTACCTCTCTTTTTGTTCAGTGTTCAATTAGCATTGTTTGTACCGCCATTTTAGTAATTATGCTCCGGAGCTAATTTAGTTACGTTTGATAGCTGAGTTAGCTGACTGAAGCGCTTTGGACTTTGTTTAAAAATTTAGTCGATGTAGGTAGCTATCGTGTTTGTTTGGAAGTGTAATGGCGATCCCTTTGATGGAAAGGGAAAACGAAAATGAGTGAATTGTGTTGTGATCGTTCATTTGGAAATTCTGAAATGTATTTTTGTTTAGATTTGTGTCTGCATATTTAACTGTTTCTCCCTATATCCATTTAAATCATTTTTGATAAAATTGAATTCTTCATGACTATTATTTGCTTTTGGGGGAGGCTTACATTCAGCAGTGGACGGATATTGGCTGAAATAATGATAATTATTTACTTCACGGGTGGTACTGGCAAAATGTAGAATAGAATAGAATAGAATACTCTTTGTTATGTACACCATATAAGTTACAGAAAAGATAGATGAGAAACATTACATAGGGTGAACACAATGGGCGGCCTTATTGCACCTATAGTGTTACGTAGTAACATTATAGGTGCACTTTTGCTTAACCCTTCGTTGAAGAAATACTTGATTACGTGTTCATGGCTCCCTTTCGATTCGATTTTCTATTAATACGGTTTGTCAAATCAAAGTCAAAGTCAAAGTCAATCTTTCATGGGGTACTGTATTAAATGTTACAACAAAATTCCTTCTGAAATATTAGAATTAAATGAAAGAAAATTTAAAACGTGTGTAAAATACACACTTTGTGAACAAGCATATTACAAATTAGATGATTATATTCAAGATAAGAATGCTTGGAAACATGCTAGTCCTGCTCCATAGGACAATCTAAGGTGTAGTAGACATAGTGAAACTGGTTGATATGTTTGTGTTTATTGTATTAATATTTACTATGTTAACAGGTGTATTTACTGATTTTTATATTTAATTTAACTCACACACTGATCATATAAATCAAAAGTTGCAAAAATTTGTACGTCTGTGAGTATTATGTTCCCTTACTAGCAAACTTATTAATTTTACCTCTGCTGGCATTTCTTTATTGTACCTATTAGTAGTAATAAGTGTTTTTTTGGGAGCATCGTCCTCACATATAATCAACTGATTAATGTATGCAAATATTGTAAAGCTTATTTTTGAAAAGAGTACCTATGGAGTTTCTTGTCCGGTCTTCTCCATAAGAATCTACCTTTTGCGAACGGACGACTAGAGTCACTATATTTTATTTTATTTTAATTTGACGTTCAAAAGTAGATGGGTCTAGTTGAAATAAATCATTCGACTTTGACTTTGACCTTTCGATTCGATTTTCTATTAATACGGTTTGTGAACCTTGGCCTCCCACAAGGTGGACCGATGACCGGGTAGGGTCGCGGGTAGCCGATGGATGTGAGACGCACAGGACCGGTCGTTGTGGCGACGCTTGGGGGAGGCCTATGTCCAGCAGTGGACGTCTTTCGGCTGATATGATGATGATGATGACAGTTTTTGAACCGATAGATTTCAATCAACAATTTCATATTTCAGCTTTCCAATTCCAACCCAATTAGGTACAATTACATACCAATGCCACAATTAACGAAATTAAGCCATTGTTATCAAAGTAACGTCCACCACAGATTATATTTTAACAAGCAACCTCACAATAGTACCTCCATCCATCTCGGCCTATCAGATCCACCCACTAGGTCGCGCGTCCATTTCCATCAGGCCAGGAAGTCACGCGTGGTGATGCCATCAGGGCACGAACCTTCGACGTGTGCTGGCGACCTGATAGGCTGATGGGGTGATAGGCTGATGGGCTGATAGGGTAATGAGTAGCTACAGGTGGGTAGGTAATGGTAATGGAACTTTTGCTTGTATTACTAATTGATGAGCCTAGAAACATGGTTAGAATAGTACTTTTCTTCTAATTAATAAAAAAATCACACATCACATCTTTTAAATTAATTAACTAACTTCGTATACACTTAAAATAAATAAGGAAACCATAGAATATGGCGTCAAAATATTCCCGTGCATCGTTGTCGACTGGAAGTGTGCCCAAAAGACAGGCGGCATTGCCACGTTGAATGGTAAAATCTATGACAATTGGTGTGTGAATATCTCAATGTGGCATGGAATGGAATAGAGACGGACAGTTTGTTCCTCTGTTCTTGAAAAAGATCGATGATCATAAAACAACGCATAGATATATTTACGTTTGTTCGTTTTTGCTGATTCAGAGGAAGAAATCAGACAGGTACTGAAAATGCAATATGATGAATAAAATCGCGAATTTCGTAAACCAATTGCGGTCCTCAAGAAGTTTTGAGACGAAAAATTTAATGGTATAACAAAAAAAAAAAAAAAAACTATTCACAACATTCGTTGATATCTTTTTCTATGCATTTTGTATCTAGCACCAAATCTAAAACCAAGCACAGTATGGTTATTACTTAGGCACTCGTTTAATCGCGAAATAGCGATCAACCCGTTACGTGCTGCAGGCACAAATGACCATCGAATTCCAGCATCGTCACACAATGGCCATTGTGTGTACAGATTGCTACTCACTTTATTAATGAGTTGAATTAGTCAGAGGAGACGTTTACTACGCCTATCTTGAGAGGAATGGCGAGAGAAGTAACTAATCTTAGGTTTAGCTTAGCAGGGCTTTAATAATTGCAGTTAAGGCTACAAGCCTTTAGTGCAATTAATAAAGCCCTGCTTCATGCCAATGACCTTGTGCATATGAACGCAGCTAAATACTCCTCTACGCGCCACTCCGCCGAGTGCGGAAAAACTCCGCCACGAATAATACATGTTTTTAAAAAGCCTGAAAATACAAACATTTTCGTTTGTATTGCAAAGCAGTAAATATATTTTTTATACTCTTTTGATAAAAAAAATGAAGGGAGTAAAATAGTTTCATCTCAACGATTTGGAGGTGATTTTTTTTTCTTATTATGTGATACCGATACATAAATTCTGGCTAAACCAAATTACGTATCATATCATATAGATTACTATTTTTTCAGATATAATTTCTCTGTTAGTGCCGACGAAAAGCTGCTTCATCTATACGTTGTTTTTAAGCTTTTTCGAGAGACTGGTTGTGTTTCCTACTCCAAGGTGTTAGTGATCTTTGCGAGATTGAAAGAGTAACCGCGGCCCTGGACGCAAAGGTCAAATGAAGGAACACGGATGGGTTTTAGTCAGTAAGAGTCTGACATTCTCTTTCAATCTGCCCAAAGCGGGATGAGTCGGAGCGGGATTTGATGAGAAAGAAAAGATGAGAGACAAGAATCTACCTTTTGCGAACGGACGACTAGAGTCACTTTAATATTTTATTTTCATTTGACGTTCAAAAGTGCCTTTATTGGTCTAGTTGAAATAAATCATTTGACTTTGACTTTGATGATTTTCCATCCTTAAATAAGGCGATAGTGATCTTTCAAAGCTTTTTAAAAATAGTTGTTTATAAAGGGTCGTTTTTCATATAAATTCTTCTTCGGTCCGAGTGTTTCCGCACAATGAGGGCTATCGTGTTTGAATTCGCCGCTAGAGGCGCTAGTGATGTCAAATTTCACAGTTGGTTGGCTATTGACGCGAGTTTAATTACTTTTTTTTTTCCTTCAGTTTGTTTACATGCGCGTAATAACAACTTTAATGCTATGATTAGGAGGAAATGCTAGCGGAGAGACTTTGTATGTCAAAAGTCATAATTCGAGGTTTGGCTCTCGACTGTTTTCTCCTCCAATATTGAACCGATTTAAGAGATGTTTCACAATCTGAATAAGAAGGATATAATTACTGTGTCCCTATGTTTTCCGTCAGCATTTCCTCTTAAGAAGCTTACTTGACAGTGGCGCCAACTGGTGAGTAAGAAACGGTAGCCCTCATTTCCATGAAATTTCGTTGCATTGTTGCGTCACATTTGTCAGTCGGTGCCTTGAAAGTATCTTACCTTTGGTACTAGACAAAGTGCCATTATATCAGCGTTAGCGATTGTCGAAATGCCAAAATATAAGGGGTTGATCACGTGACATTAAGACGGCGTTTATCAATCCCGTATGACTTGAAAATTCAGTTAAGATGCATTTGAGTGTCACTTGTCTAATGCCTTCGCACGAAAAAGGATTGTCTTCAGGGGGGCTACTCTCTAAGCCCGAAGTCCGTAATTTCGGCCTTAGTTGCGGGCGTATTCTACTCCGTATCACCTAACCACTAAGAATTAATGACAGCACGATTTGACAGTTACTATGAAATCATGTTGTCATTCATTCTTAGTTTGGGTTCGGGACTAATCGTAAGTCCGTAGATGATACGGATTAGAATATGACCGCAATTAAGCCCGAAACTACGGACATCGAGCTTAGAGAGTAACCCCCCAGGTTCGAATTAACCTTAGATAAAGTAATTCTTAGAAGGTGTTGGGAAGTAAAGCTTGGATTCTCACTTTATTGTTACTTCACCATCATGTGCATTAAGCACACTTTATCACCAACACGTTAGAAAACCTTTTAAAATTCCGTTACTCTCAGTGAGAATAACTAAGATAAGAACGGGCCCAAGTCTCCAGGCATGTAGGTACCTCTATCAATTAATCTCAACCCTCGCCTCTTCCTTCATTAATCATCATTATGATCAGCACACGGCCATAACTGCGCTATTATCGCACTAGTGGCCATCGAGTTTTTCCACCAAGGAACGCAGCAACCATTGTGTGTACGCGATCGTGCAGATAAAACTTTATTACAGCCCGTTAGTGAATAATGCTCGTATAAGGGCCTAGCGTGTAATGTATTCATTGAAATATTCGCGTAGATATCTAGCTGTGAGACATCGCAAGGTGTGGTCAGAGTTACCCAGTGCGCACGGGAGGGTTGGGTCTTGTGTGAGGAAAAATTGGGATACGGTACGATGATTATGTGCGAATGGGTCGGTTGATATGTTTTGTGTGCATGTTTTTGTGTTTGAAATGTTGTACTGATTTTGATATACAGGGTTATTTGTAAAACACCAGCAACCTCTTAGGCAGTGAAAGTACACATGATTATAAACAACTTTTACTTTGAGACCAACTCTGAAAACTCAAAAAAAATATCAGCTGTTTCATACAAAATGCAACGAAAATGTATGAAACAGCTGATATTTTTTTCGAGTTTAATAGAATGTTTTTATTCCAGACCGGAGTCCATAGGGTTAGTAACAATTTTACTTAAATTCTAGTGTTAGTAGGGTACTTACAGACACAGATAAAAATATACAATTAACATTCAGCGTGGAGCCGCATCCATCTCCGCAACATCGGGGAATCCCACCGATCTGCGAATACACTGAGAATACTGTTTTTCGCGGCAGCAAAAACAGTATTCTCAGTGTATACGAGTGTACACGAGTAGTTATATAAGATCATAGTTTTTAATCAGAGGAAATTGAGTGGATAAAATTTCACCGCCCTGCCCTTTTTCTAAATTCGCTATGTATTTAAGTCCAGCTTGCAGATTTAGCAGTACAATCTTTAAAGTATCATTATTTGTTTGAAAAATCATCATAATCATCATCATATAGGCCCGGACTTATCCACTGCTGGGTTGAGGCTTTTTTTCTATTTTGCTGGTTCTGTACGGCCCTCATCCAAAAGGATTCCGCACCTTGAGTGAAATCGACGAACCAACGCACTTTTCACCCTGGGCACTTATGCTGTTCAACCTTGACCACTATTCGACACATTTAGTGCCAAGAACTCAGCGTATGGGTCGAGCGTGATTCGTTCATGTGCCCACAACCCGTATCTGAGTCGTCGTTTTAAGTAGCTATATGTGACTTGTGTTCATGCGCGGGTTGTGGGCACACGAACGAATTATTGTTCGGCCCATGTGTTGAGTGCTTGGCTCTAAAAATGTAAAAACACTTTTGCACTTGGCACTGAAAGTGTTAACACCTTATAAAAATATTGGCAACGAAAATTAAAACGACGTTTAAACATACGCCTTTCATTGCAATCCACATAGAACCATGTATACAACCTGTAACAGAATAAACGCAATACACAACAACTACAACAACAACTACAACTACAACTCTCACTATGGGGCCAACACAGAAATTTCGAAAAAAAAATCGACTCCCCCATACATTTATGTGCGCATAACTCGACAAAATGTACTGAACAGCTGATTTTTTTTTCGCGATTTTGTGATTAGTCCCATAGTAAAAGTTGTTCATAATAATGAGTACAATGAGCCCTTAAGAGGTATTGCGTTTTTTTCTGTTACACCTTGTATTGAATACTAGCACTTCGCCCGCGACTTCGTTCGCGCGGATTTAGTTGGTACTCCACGAACTTCATCTCCCCTTTACCCCTTTAATAGGGTAATGTATAAATTACTCCCGTTTTTCTTACTTAGAGTATTTTTATACCCATCGTAACTTTTAAACGAAAGGTTCGATTTGAATAATTTAAAGTGTAATTTACATGTACATAACCAACCTTAATTATCAAACAATTTAAATGGATAAGGATTAATATCATGATACCAAAATCACCACTATTCCATTCCACCCGGGTTTTGATTGAATAATTTGAACAAAAAGCGGTAATTGTGACTACCATAATAGTTAGATATATAACCTCGCGAACTTTTTTGTAGATATTGATGTCTTCTACAAAACTTTACTACATCACCTTGCTCTATTGCCAATAGCTTCCGCAGCGTACACGATATAAGGCTTTTTTTTGGTATTTTTTTCACACCTTGGGTTACATTATCGAAGTTTTCATACGGATCCCTAACTTTTTGAACATATTCTATTTTTTATATTCATCAGGAATAACGTAGGATTCTAATGGTGAAAAAAATTTTCAAATTGGTCCAGTAGTTTCGGAGCTTATTCATTTCAAACAAACAAACAAATCTTTCCTCTTTCTAATATTAGTGTAGACATAATAATTTAAATGTAGAAGTATTTGATCTATGTCGGAGTATTTACCAGCCAGCATTAAATGTTGCTAATTGGAATAAATGGGGGCTCGAAGGAATTTAGAGTCAATGTCATCTGTTAGGCGAGCAGTGAAGGAAATCATGGTTCTAATGCAATCGCTGCCGAGTGCCGAGTGGAACCGCGACCTTTAGACGAGTGTTTGTTTGGTAAGTGAATATTATTCGTAATGGGACGTGTTAAAGGTATAAACTTGTGATTCCATGGGAAACTTATTTGCAGTAAAGTTTGGAGTACTTTGGCTTGATAATCGGGTAATAAATAAGATGTTTCGCCTTTGCAAGATTTATTCCCACTTCTTATTTATTTATTCAGACAAAGCTTAGTTTTAGATCTTTATACATAGTAGAGTTGGGCTTGCAAGTTCTGCTGACGTGTAGATTTACCTGCCGTAACACAATTTCAGGAGTTATGCGACGCAATTTTTTTAAGGTTCCGTACCTTAAAAGGAAAAAACGGAACCCTTATAGGATCACTTTATTGTCCGTCTGTCTGTCAAGACCGTTTATCTCAGGAACACGTGGAGGTATCGAGTTGAAATTAAAACCATAGACTCGGGTCTACATTCCCTTGAAGCTGTTACAGACAGAGTTACTTTCGCAATTATAAAATTAAGTAAGGATTTATTAAGGGACTGTCGGAAAAGAAAGACATATTTTTTTTATTTGAGATGGGTTTGCTCTTGACTCTAGTCTAGGCCAGAGATGACGGAGACAAAGTCTATGCTCAGCAGACAGTGGGTGAAGTCAGGCTTATGATGTCTTACAGCTAATTTGCCCAGCCTTTTCATAACTACGAGTATGTTTGGGTCGGTTTCCAGTCCAATTGGATGCAGCTGAATACCTACCAGCACTTTATAAGGAGGAACTGCCTATTTGACCTCCCCGACCCAGTAACTGGGTGACACGATATCACTTGGCAAGACTGCTGGCATCGACATGTTAGTAGTCAACTCTAAATGTAACAATCTACTATGACAGTCGGGACCAACAGCTTAAGAGGAAATGCTGGCGGAGAGACTTTCTGTGTAAAAAGTCATAATTCGAAGTTTGGCTCTAAACTGTTTTCTCCTCCAATATTAAATAGATTTAAGAGATATGTCACAAACTGAATAAGAAGGATATATACTGTGTATCTATGTTTTCTTTTTTTGATTAATAGTTGCCAAATTTATACACTAGGGCTCTGTTGACAGCAATTTATCGGACAATTTTGAGCATTTTGTGAGGGTTCTAGTACTTATACGGTTAATAAATCATGAAAAAAGAGCCTCTCCGCCAACATGATACCTGAGAGTAGCTGATTTTAAAATTAGAATCACGTCTAAACGGCTAGTTGTATTTTTTTGGAAAAAATACATGTTACATAAGACTATTTTCTTAATAATTTAATAATATATAAAAATTTTGAGTTTTATTCGTTCAACATAGTGTAATTATTTTTGTAAAGTTACGACAATCGGACCAAAACCGAAAATTTCACAGATTGCGTATTTTTATTGCCGCTTTAACAACAAATAATAAAAATTAGGGTTTATGGTACGGAACCCTTCGTGTGCGAGTCCGACTCGCTCTTGACCAGTTTTTTTTAGTCACTCTATCATATTATTCAAACCTCATGTGTTTTCTAACTGGCAACATACAATACGCAGCAACCCCCGCCTCCCGGCCCTCGCCCCCCGCACCGACTCGAGCTCGACAAAGTCCGACTATCACTCATCTCGCATATTTCCACGTTACTCGTATTGTTCCACACGCAGTACACACAGTTATGTTTAAATTAACGGGCCGCGTTTACGCCCATGTTTATCTAGAACATCTTATTGCATAGTGACCGCACTAAAGTGCATGAACAGAAGGTCAAGTCTTGAATTCAGAGCCTCCTCCTTTTTTAAGGTCGATTAAAAAGCGTTCAAGTGAGCGTTTTCTAGGTTTTTGAGTCTGAAGTGGGTGATAAACGTTCGAGCAAGTGCGCGTACTTATGGCACGACGACCTTTTTAACAGACTTCCAAAAAAGGAGAAGGTTCTCAATTCGGCGGGTATTTTTTTTTTCTTTTTTTATGAATGTCCTTCGAATACTCCGAGGTTTCTAATCCGATTTCTTTTTTAGTTCGATGCGGTATACTTGCCGTTTGGTCCCGTAAAAATTTGATCCAGTCATAAAAAATAACTACTGAACCAATCAGTAGTTATTTTTTATGAGCGTTTTTGCTTATTTCAATTTCTGCGTAAACGGAGACGTCGTCCGAGTATTATCACTTAAAAGCGAAAAATAAAAAACTTTTTACAAAAAAATAAAACTGACTTCCAAACAAAACACTACAAAATATAAAATAACCTAAATTTCGGAAGTTGGTGTTAAAAAACAAAGAAACAAAACCAAAAAACACTGACTTCCGAAATTTAGGTTATTTTATACTTTGTAGGGTTTTGTTTGGAAGTCGGTTATCTTTTTTTTCTCTACGCGTCTTTTTTTTAAGTACGTGTAGTTAGGGTGACACACGAGCGAAAAAGGTCGTCGAGCCGTAAGTACGCGTACTTGTTCGTACGTCTGTTACCTACTTTAAAGGATGTCAAAAATCCAGAAAAGCGTAAGAAAAATGAAGTAAGACAAATACGAAAGAAGAAAGCTGCCGAATCACAACCACGTTGTAGTTTTTTTGCATGACTAAGTACTGCATTCGTTTGCGTGTTACAAACATTTCATTTAAATATGAGAAAGGAAGAAACACTGGCTCTCAATTCTGTACAATAATATTATTAACAATTGAAAAGATTCCTATGTTTTAAAACCCCAGATTTCAGTGTGGCAAATGAGCGGGCTGAGCAAATGTGAAGTAATGTGCGGCATAGACACACCGCAGGTCAACGCTGATTTGACGCGCAGCCGCCTTAAACATCTCCTATCCCATTTGTCCCAACGTTGCTCGATAATCTAGGTACCTAAATCCAGTAAACCTTCTGCAGATCTTCCTACACAGTGATGCTACGCAACGAAGGTGTGATGAGGACCAGTTGTTACCTTCAATCGAGACGCTCTCTCTAAGCATAGTGCTCGGCCATCGCGTAATGCCAGGGGGGGGGGGGTTGATTACAGGTTCCGTATAATGCTGTACACTTATACAATTTAAGTTCGGTCATCATCGCTATCTGGGATTAGAGATAGATATTGTATCGAAGTTTTTTGTTTCGAGATCCGTACGATTTCGTTCGGTTTCGGTTGAACTAGAAGACGGGCTAGGTGATTGGTGAAACATTTTGTATTATAGAACATGGCGATTCATTAAAATTCTCTCCGTAAACACGTAGGTGATAATGATGATAATGTTAACAAGAATGAAATACTTTCTTGTGGAGTCAGAGGTACTACAGGTATGCGCCCGACCCAGTTCTCGATAGTGGCAATATTATATTGTACTGGGATCGGTCCATCATCACTGACAGGACTATTGTTGCCAGTAAGCCTGATATAGTGGTGGTGGACCGAATTGAGAGGCGTGCAATGATTGTAGACATAACCGTCCCGCATGACGAGAACCTCGTAAAAGCCGAGTAAGTTGAACAAATCAAATATCTTGACTTGGCTCGCGAGGTTGTCGACATGTGGGATGTGGATTCCGTATCATTGTGCCGATAGTCGTATCCGCCAATGGTTTAATAGCTACGAGCCTCGACCAGTAGCTTGAACCCTGTTCCCGATACCGGTGGGCTACTATTTTTATATTTTTGAATGTTTTTTTTTGTACTTTTATGGAAATATTAAAAAAATGTAAATGGTATGTATATCTATACATATAATTAAATCGTAGACTGACCGTGTCTGTACATTGAATATTTTTCCATGAAAATTACACAGAAAACTCAGGAAAAAGGTATAAAACACAAAAATGCAATTTTTGTCTGTTTGTCTGTGCGTTTGTGGGAGCATCACGCATAAACCACAGATTGGATTGCAAATCTAAGTACTTAAAAATATTAAGTGATAAGCCGAGTAACATTTAGCGTTTATTTCATCAAAATCGACCCACAAAATCAAAAGATATTGAATTTTTAAGTTTAGGAAGAAACTTCCTAATGTATTCTGATGAGTCAGAGCGCCATCTATTGAGAAAAAATAAAATGCACGATAGCATTCAAAATTGTTGTGTTATTCGTGAAACTTTTAATACGTGGCAAAATAAAAGTGACCATTTTTATACCTTTTCGTTATTTATCGTTACAATCGATCCACAAAATCGAATTGAATTTTTAGTTTAGTAAGAAACTTCCTACTGTGTTCTGATCAGTCAGAGCGCCATCTATTGAGGAACCAAAAAATGCATGAAAGCATGAATGTTACACCAAAACTCATTCATTGAGTTATTTGTGAAACTTTTAATACGTAGACGTAGCAAAATAAAAGTAAACATTTTAATACCTTATCGTTATTTATCGTTACATACGGGCTTCTTATTT
Organism: Lacanobia wlatinum; assembly: GCA_947578705.1. NCBI lineage: Eukaryota > Metazoa > Arthropoda > Insecta > Lepidoptera > Noctuidae > Lacanobia > Lacanobia wlatinum. The sequence goes on along the minus strand of OX388039.1, from coordinate 8,052,501 downwards.
AACGTCTTCTGCTGCCAAATATTTTGTCAGTTTACATGGTCGATAGATGGCGTTGCACTGATGACGCGTTTTTCTGAATTGCGGTGTTAAGATTTTCCGCTGGAGAATGACCTCACACGATTATTAAACACTGTCGTAGTTCGTAGGAATTTCGGTTTGGTCTCTGGAAGGTCTTAAACGAATAGGGGCCAAAATTGCTTAAATCTCTGTGTTGTGCTGGTTTCGTTTAAAGTGCTTTTATCGTTAGAGTCTTAAACTGATTTAGAACTCAGTAGTTTTGTGAAGTACTCGACGGTTCGACTTGCGGATCAGGCCTGTAGGGTTCCGTACCAAAGGTGCTGACAGGACCCTACTTCTAAGGCCTCCCGCGCCCTCCGCGATTGATTCCGTTTAGAGCGAAGCAACGAACGGTTCGATTTGCGAAACAAGGCTAATAATAATAAGGTACCGTACCAAAGGTGGTCACGGTGACGGGAGCGATCGATTTTGGTGGGGCTATCTCTAAGTCCGAAGTCCGTAGTTTCGGGCTTAGTTGCGGACGTATTCTACTCCGTATCACCTACAGACTTACGATTAATCCCGAACCCGAACTAAGAATGAATGACAACACGATTTCACAGTAACTGTCAAATCGAGTTATCATTAGTTCTCTGTGGTTAGGTGATACGGAGTAGATTTTTTTTTTACTATAGATAGGCATACGTTTGACCACTATCTCACCATCAGATGGTAAGCGATGATGAGGTTGAAGATGGAGCACGTTTGCCTAGAAGCAACTTATTCACTTTTGTCTTAAAGACTCCCAGGTTGCCCGCAACTAAGTTTTTAATTCGTGCTAAGTATCAGACGGTTCGATTTGCGAGCCAAGGCAAATTATAGGGTTCCGTGCCAAAGTTGCTAATGGGACCCTATTATTTTAGCAACCACGTCAGGATCTGATGATGGAAACCCTGAGAAATCGAGGGCAACTCTCGAAAATTGTAGGCACGTATTTGGTAAAAACTTGATATTCGTGTGTATATCGGGTGATACTACAAAAGAATGAAAGTATGGATCAGACCTGATGATGGAGACGACAGAGAGTCAAGGGAACTCCACATCGTTATGTAGGAACTATCAAGTGTTTGGGCTTATTTCATTCGTATTGACGAGACCTTTACACCGAAAGCACTTAGTAAGTTTTATTTTCATAACATAACATCACGCCGGTACGCTGTGAATGGGTACGCAGGTACCACTAAAAAGTGAAAAATAAAAAACTTTTTTACAAAAAATGTAACCGACTTCCAAAACAAAACACTACAAAGTATAAAATAACTTTAATTTCGAAAGTCGGTGTCAAAAATCGAAAAAACTAAAAACACCGACTTCCGAAATTAAAGTTATTTTATACTTTGTAGTGTTTTGTTTTGGAAGTCGGTTACATTTTTTGTAAAAAGTTTTTTTCGTTTTATTTCTGTCTCGCTGATATAAAAATGTCTTCTAGAAAAAGGTCGAATATTTCACAATATAGCAAAATTGTCAAAGTCGGGTTTGTTCGAACAATATTCTAACTAACTCGAGAACGGCTCGACCGATTTTCATAGTTTTTGTGTTTTATTCGGGACGAAGACTAATTCCTTCGTCCGGAATAGCATAATAAGAATTGAAATACAAAAAAAAAAATGAGTATGTAGGTAGGGTAGGTAGGCAGGTAGGTAGGGTAGGTAGACAGGTAGGTAGGGTAGGTAGGCAGGTAGGTAGGGTAGGTAGGCAGGTAGGTACGGTAGGTAGGCAAGGTAGGTGAGGTAGGGTAGCTATGGTAGCTAGGTATGGTAGGTAAGTAGGTAGGTAGGGTAGGTAGGTTAGGGTCGGTAGGTAGAGTAGCCAGTTGACGGGAGCGAAGCCGCGCGGGTCAGCTAGTAATGAATAAATGGAATGATAATGATAGCGTTTATTCAGACACAAAAGGATATTTACAAAACAAATAATTGAAATTAACGACTCTGCTGAGTCGATGACATCAACAACTTCGTCTGTTTGCCCAACTTTGGCAAAGGCCTCCTCCATTTTTTTCCACTCTACTTGGATTAGAGCTTTCCTTGTCCATAGTTTTCCTGCCATCGCCTTTATCTCGTCTTCCCACCTTCGAATCAGTCTGCCTAGTTTCCTTTTCTTACTTCTAGGGTACCAAAACACTATGCTTCTGTTCCACTTTTCGATGCCTCTTATTATGTGTCCTGTTCATTTCCATTTAAGTTTCCGTATTCTAGTTGAACACTTAGGTGAAGTTAGCTGTTATTCCAACTGCTGTGCTATTCTGTAAACATCTCACCGTGTGAGTTTACGTGAAGAGAGCTTTCAATCCATACAAACTAGATGGAATGTCTGTTTGCTTCATGCTCACGCTCACTACACCTAAGTTTACACGGTGAGATTCTAACAGAATTGCCGTTCAAATCCTGTGAAGTTTGTTAAATAATGGAGATGTTCCAGAAATGTATGAAGCCTGGGCCAGCACTATGTACACTACATGTAAATATCGCTATATAATAAAGTAACCGTTTTATATTGTTAATTTTCTTTAATTTCACTTCATTTCTATGTACCTACATACAAATTAAGTTGGTCAAGGAGAGCAACATAACATAACATTAAACATCAGATCAGATCATTTTGACAATGACATTTAATTGACTCGTATATCTGCGATAAGCAAAAAACAACACAAATTCTGAAAATCTCGGGTTTCGAAAAAATAAGACTACAGGATAATCTACTCGATTACGGCAGCACAAAAACAATCACTAAAAACTTTGAATCCTCCAATTAAAAGTCAAAGCAAAGAAAAACTCAAAGACGTCACTTCTTAAAACTATCAAATTCGTCAAACGTCACGTCAAAGAATTGTCATGGCTGCCCTGAAAATGGAATTATTATATTAAAAAACCTTTCAAATGACCATTGTTGTACGCCTGTACCCTTCTTCAAATTAATTTGTTAGTATTTTTATGAAATTCCCCTATTTTTTTCCTATTTATCTATGTAGTGTACATAGTGGTAGCCCAAAATCGAACATCTACTTTGCTTAGATATTAAAACTAAGTACAGTAGTAGGTTTTATTTACTTCTTCCCTTTTGAAATGAGCAGCCAATTATACAGAAATAAACCTTAACTAATGTTCCAACGAAGTAAAAACATTTATTCTACAGAATATAAATTGTTGTTCTACGTGCAAATAATTGTTGAGTAATTTAGCTTATCAATTAACTTATCTAAGGGTTAGGGTGCTTTTCCACCAAGATGTGCCAGGTTTAATGAGGAAAATATTCAGGAATGGGATCATTTCATTCTCTTAGCCTGAAATTGTGTAGCTTTGGTGGTATGAGCTAAGAGAGCTAGGTATTTTTACACACAAAAGAGCGGGAGGTGTGTGCGTGGGATGCGTGCTAGGGCCGCTACCAAGGTAAACGCGCAGAGCTGCACAGAGTCCGCTTTGCATCCTCATACCACTGAGCTACCTAGCATACCTTCGCCCCTCGCACAGCTTTATAGGAAACAGGCACACATTTTCACAACACCGCTCATATTCTCGCACCGCTTCGCTACCTAGGATATCTTTGGTAGGAATGCACCCTTTATTTCTACTTACCAGTTTATTTCTTCCTCGCAAACGATCAACTATCTAATTAATGCTTTAATATTACAAAGTTGATGGTCTAAGTGCTTGCCTTAGAAGTCGATAGTGCATTTTTCTTGTAATTCCTCAGATTTGCATGAAAACTAAGCTTAATGTCGGCGAATGAAGCAATTATTTCGTGCATAATTAAGGAAACGTATTACAAATCGATGCACGGCTCTAAATTAAGTGCATGGACTAATTGAAGCGGGCAAAGCCGTGAGCAACAGCTAGTCATGTATAAGGCTGGTTACAGACCTGCGCGATAGTTTGCGAGTTTTCGATTGCGGCGGAACAGCGAAGCATCCAGTCTCGCCATTTTCTCCAGCAAGTACTCCTAGTTGCTGGATCCTAAGTCCTTTCTTTGCAGCATCTTGAACTTTGAGGTCTTTGAAAATCAGTTCGATCTGGCATGCTAGTCAGCTATACCAAACCTGTAACAATAAAATATGTTTTTATTTATTAACAATTAGGTATGAGTGGCAAAATGGCTGATTGAAGTTTGTTAAACGAGCAAAAGGCATAACAGTAGCTTTCTTCCGAAAACTCAGCGGTACCTAGCTCTCGCAATAGAACGGTCGATCACCGAGTGGCTTGTTGTGGGATAAGCCCGCAATACTCTTGCCACTTTAACGCCAAATCTCCTGAAAGCCAGAATCAACACAATGAAGCTTGTCGAGTCCCGGTAAAACGATTTAACTCTTGTTGATACCCTCTCACCTTGGAAAGCACGTTAAGCCATTGTTACTGGGTTGTGGAGCTTGTGGAGGACACAAACGCATTCGCTCCATGTAAAGTAATGGTACTGGCTGAATCCGGTAAGATTCGAAGCCGATTCCAATAAAGTAGTGAAAAGGCTAAAATAAGAATTGATTGATGAATGATTGTAGCCAAATTATTAGGAAAAAAACCGGCCAATTGCGAGTTATACTTGCCCACCGGGGGTGCCGTAGATATTTGTAGCTACAAATTATTTTAAATATAGCTAAAATTTTTTTTATGATTTAATTACAAATGTATAGTTCTTAGACTTTTCCCTAAAAAGTAGTATAAGACGGTATTATTTGCCAAATTTCATAGTTCTAGATCAACGGGAAATACCCTATACATTTTGATTCCCTTGAGAGCGTCGAAATATACGTTTTTGTGGCTTTAACGATCGTATCTTTTTTTTAACGTAAACTTAGACGTCTGATTTTTTTCACAGCTTCAAGGGGCTGTTGACTTGAGTATATTGTTTTAATTTCAACTCCATACCTCCACGAGTTCCCGAGATAAAGGTTCTTGACATACAGACGGACGGACAACAAAGTGATTTTATAAGGGTTCCGTTTTTTCCTTTTGAGGTAGGGAACTCTAAAAGTAATAGCCGACACAAAAGGATGTTTACAAATGAGATACGCCCGGTTGCCAAGCACTTCTGTGTCGTTCAGTCGCTGTTTCCGTCGATAGCGATTAAGCGTACCGTGTGCACACCGCCTAAGGGCACACCGACGAACAGGTCTGTACATCCGGATCCACAATAAATTACAGATTAGAAACTAATGCAATTACATGCGCGAGTTATTAATGTTGCGGGCACTTATAGTTTCAGCTTATGGGCTGCTAGCAATAACTGTAATGGCGGCTTCGTACAAGGGTCTTGGTGTTTGTCTGATTGGTGTGAGACGGAATATGTAAATACGGAAAAAGTGAGTGAGTTGGAGGTGCAAATAGGAGCCCCAAAAATGTCTAAGGGTGTTAAGACGAAGGATTCGAAGACGTAAAATAATGAATGACCACATATTTGGTGAGAGCTGTGTCGGGGTGTGTCGTGGTGTAGTGTAGGATACATCAATAAAAGGAATCAGAGGGCAGATGACCTTGTTGACATCGCGGGTAGTACCTGGATGAGGGTGGCACAGGAACTTAAAGATTGGCACAAAACAAGGGCAGTGGGCAAGTCGAGCTGTGTATGTATGGTGATGATGAAAGTTATCAAAACAGCTTATCTTTAAACGACTTCAAAAAAAGAAGGAGTTTCTCAATTCGGTTGTACCTTTTTATGTTTGTTACCTCAACCGTCATTTGGAAAATGTCTGTTATGAGCCGATTTGGAAATTTTTTGTTTTGTCTCAAATCTATATTGCAATCCATAATACACACATACAGGTGGAAAAGTGAATTAAAAAAAAACTTTAAATAATTAGGAGAGAAGAAGATCGCTTTAGAATATTTATCTTGTAAAATACTAAATAATATTTTTAAAATAAAACTAAATAATTAAAATAAAATACTAAATAATTTCATCAAAATCGGTTTAGTAGTTTGACTTTTAAATCAAAATAGCTGGAATTCGTTTACTTAGATGATGTATTTGGTTCGTCATCCAAGTAAACGAAATTCCGTAGTTTGCTTTCCTGTGACTTTCCAGTGGTGTTGTTGGCTTACTACTAAAAAGCCATTTTTTTACATAAAAATTCTACAGACTTCCAAATAACAAAAAAAATACTACAAAGTATAAAATTACTTTAATTTCGAAAGTCGGTGTTTTTGGTTGTTTATGCGTATTTTAACACCGACTTCCGAAATTAAAGTTATTTTATACTTCGTAGTTTTTTTTTTATTTGGAAGTCGGTTGTATTTTTTTATGAAAAAGTTTTTTTCAGGACAGATTTCAGTGCATTGAGAGATAATGTTACTTATAGTACCTAGTCCTTAGCTTTAAGGGCATTGGCACATAATAATACCTACTAGTTAATGAACACGTCATAACCGACCCGTAGCGCTTACAAAAAAAAACTTCTTGAGTAGGTCATTTGTAAGTAGTTCTTCAGTAATTCAAATAATTGCAACGAGCGAAGTCGGTGGAAAATGTGGAAATAACACGTATGTACGAGTACCTACTATTAAGTTCGTAATAATAGGTGGTGACCTATCGCTTACACATCATCACTTATGTTTTTATGTTGCCAGTACTCAGTGTACAGTCGCCAAGAAAGTTCATTACATTATTATTGGGTATTATTTTATTGAAGTTATATCGTTGTTTTGTAATTTGCACTGTACTTTGTAATTAGTCCCTCAGTCGGTGAACAAAGGTAGTTACAAGCTTTTTCGTGCATTTATGTAGAGTGTTATAAAATTACTAGCTGACTCGGCAAACGTTGTTTTGCCAAATAAAAAAAAATTGCTTACAACCTATTCTCATACCTACCAAAAATACACATTTCACATTTCTTGAAAATTGTTTGAGTCGGAGGAGTTCGGTAACAAACACCGTGACACGAGATTTTTATATATTAGATAGGTATTATGGCTAACGTACAACCTAAGGTCGAATTGCGGAAAGTAAATAAGGTATTTTGAACGCTAGCCTCGACCAGTTTTATAAATTATTTGTTTTTGTTTGTTTTGTTTTTATTAGTTTTACTTTCACTATGGGACCAACATTGAAATCGCTTAAAAAAAACGACTCCCCCATACATTTATGTGCGCATAACTCGACAAAATGTACTGAACAGCTGATTTCTTTTTCGCGTTTTTTAAAGTTGTTCATAATGATGAGTACAATGACTCCTTAAGAGGTATTGCGTTTATTCTGTTACACGTTGTATAAGTATAGTATATTAATTTTTCGTCTTTTTTTTTTAGTCTAGAATGAGGTGAAAAATGTTAAAGATTTCAACATCTCAATCTTGTCTTCCTACGCTATGGCTCTGACTCGCACATGAGTCTCAGATAAAGGGAACGTGCACGGCGTTGACTAATATTGACCATGTCATCTAGTGTTGCATATTCCAAACTATATCGTTAAGAATACTTGACATTGACGCTTCTGTGCTGCCACATATAGTTCCTGCAAGCTACATTTAGTGGAACGTGCACGAAGTAGACTGCGCCATCTTTTTTTTTTAAGGATTGAAAATCATCAAATGACTCCTCCCGCTCTTGGCGAAGCAGGAGGGGAGTGTGAGACTCTTACTGACTAATACCCAACCATGTTCCTCCTAATGCCTTTTGCGTTCCAGGGCCGCGGTGACTCATTCGAACAAATTCCGCAGCCCCGGCAGGCCCTAGCGGGCCTCGTCTTCTATGACAGCCCTTTGAGGCGCGCGTGGAACATAGCACGCCGTCGACCCGGGCCTGGTTCTGATCGGACGGCGAGCCACCCAATGCTCGCCATCAGCTGGCCCTCACCTAAGGTGGCCGGGCATCGCCCTGCGACTCCCGACGCCCAGGGCGTCTTGTTCTGTTGCGGCGGCTGGGGCGTGAGGTTTCCCTCTCTCTCACGCGTTCGGCCTCGTCCTACGCTAGCATTACTGCTTCGCAGAAGGAGGTGCCCGCTACCCATACCTCCTCACTCCGGACCATGGGTTGAACCAGGGCCGCGAGAGGTCGCCGCCGCCGATCGCCTCGACGAGGACATGGCGGTGCTCCGCTCAAGCAGGGCAGAACTCCACCGTGTGCTCCATCGTGTCCTAAAGGTGATCCTCACAGTGTTGACACCCGGGCGTATCCTCCCGCCGAATTCGAAACAGGTATCTCCCGAAGTCCCGAAACAAGACTGTGCCATCTAGCGTTGCAATTTCGAAACTAATACCTAAGTAAAATATACTTGACAGTGACACTTCTGTACTGCCACCTATAGTTTGTTTATTAAAACTTGATGCACTAGTAAAAACACTGTACAAAGTCGAACTTAATGCCTTAGGCATTTTCTACCAGTCGACCTTAGGATGGTGCAGAGACAACATGGCAGGTGTAACATAAAGGAAAGACAAACAGAGAGGAAAAGAAATACAACCATTAATACATAGATACATACATACACATAAAAAACTGGCCAATTGCGAGTCGGACTCGCGTGCAAAGGGTTCCGAACGAATTTAATTTTTTTAACATGTTATTTTAACACTACAGACTTCTAATAGGTTTTCCTGTAATCTTTAGGTAAAGAGCTATTATCTCCATTTTTTTCAAAATTTTAGGCTCAGTACTTTCGGGGGAATGGTAATTTTTCGTCCAATTTCTTGAATAACTTCAAAACCTAATTTAAAAATTATGAAAAAAATAATAATTGAAACCCTCACAGTAAGCCCTTTCATTTGATATGTCACACGATATTGCTCAAAAAACTTTTTTTTTTAATTTTCTAGTTTGACCCCCAAAAGTGACCCCATACTAAAGATTTAATGATTTACGTAACGTGTCCGTGTTTGGATCACAGAAGTCCATATGTGTACCAAATTTCAACAGAATCGGTCCAGTGGATCCGGAGAAAACTGGCTGTGACAGACGGACAGACAGACAGACAGTCAGACAGACAGACACCCGAGTGATCCTATAAGGGTTCCTTTTTTTTCGGAACCCTAAAAAATAACGATGTTTAGAAAACCGAATTCAACGAATTAACGCTGTGATGATTCTACCAACTTCTTGCGAATGTGCTCACGTGCCTTCACCTTAAAGGACAACCGACCAACCGACCTATATATAGTTCCTGCACGTTATTAATGATCGAAAATCCCAGCAATATGCTAAGCGATGGCCGTTTTGCGCGGATGTGACGCGGATTTTCCATAACCTGTATAAGTTACTCATCATCTGCCTAGCCTTTTCCCAACTATATTGGGGTCGGCTTCCAGTCAAACCAGGTTCCGCTGAATACCAGTATTTTACGTGGAGCGGCTACCTACCAGACCTCCACAAACCATGAAATGGGTAACACGATAATAAGACCTATCAGCTAACAGCAAGACTGGAGTCAGATTTACTGGCTACTGATAATCCGTAACGACTGCCAAAGATCTACAAACGACAACCGGGACCAACAACGGCTTAAAGTGCTTTCCGAAGCACGGAGGAAACTCGGTATGTTAAGATGGTCACCCATCCACAGACCAACCGTGCGGCTGTTATTAATAAAGCCACAAGCTCCTCCGAACCTGTATAAGTCACTGATTTGTTTATTTTTTATGGTATGCGTCATTATTGTCGCTTATAAACGCTTTTTATATCTTTTTAGGGTTTACGGAACCCTAAAAAGATATAAAAAGGGTAACCAACGGAACTCCTCTGCTCTCCGTCCGTCCGTCCGTCCGTCTGTCTGTCAGCGGGCTGCATGAGAAGAACCGTAATAAGTAGACAGTTGAAATTATTGCCGCTATAACAACAAATGATAAAAATTAAGGTTTATAGTACGGAACTCTTCTTGGTGCGAGTCGGATTCGCACTTGGCAGTTTTTTTTCTTCTTCGATCAATCTGGCAGTGGTTTCAATGTTAGTCAACCGATATTTTACACCACTATTATATACAAGATGAAGTACTTATTTTTATCTTACACGTGTTATTGACGAAGTGACGATTCGACCTCAGTCGGTATTCCAATCACGCCCGAACCGTTCGATTTATAGTTGATGACATAAAGCTGCGTAATGGCCGCTGTTATTTATAGTTTTCTACGTAATTTGGATGTCCCACTCGCTTCCCAGGCCAAGAACGAAAGATAAATAGATTTTGTTTGGTAGTAACTTATGTTTCCCACGTAAAAACTCGTAAAATTCGGCTGTGGGAGAGTCATTTATATTCCTACCTATTGATCGATGGATCGGTTAAATTGATGCAACATTATGTTGTACCTAATAATGCCATAGATTTAGTTCTGGACTTTTGAATACAAAATGTTAGGATGAATTTCGAAAGAAGTTTGTTCTGGATTTATGAGTTTTCTTAATTAAGTAGCTTAGCTGGTATTAATTGGTAGTTTCCAAAGCCAAAATGATCTACGAATTCGATTCTTTGAACTATCTTAGAATAAAGTAACTAATCTAATCTAATCTTATATTTAAAAACTCGTGTCACGGTGTTTGTTATCGAACTTTTTTGTGTTTATTCGTTAGGTCTGAGAATAGGTCGTAGGCAATTTTTTTTTCAGTGGCAAAACAACGTTTGCGAATCAGCTAGTTATTGTATAAACGATTTTTAAAACAAGTTGTTCAATTGTCATTCAAACCAAACTTGTATGCGAAATTACAACTCTATTCTGGCTATCTATTTTAAAATTCAGTTACAACTTTACAAGATCTTACCATGCATGCTAACTAAGAAGGCAAGTGAAATAAAAGCTTGTAAAGAGGCAGTATGTTATGCATCTCAAATAACTTCTCATTTAGATAAAGATGGACGGTCCTACTTAATAATTATTAAAAAAATATTACCGACTTCCAAAAACAAAACACTACAAAGTATAAAATAACATTAATTTCGGAAGTCGGTGTCAAAAAACGAAATAACCAAAAACACCCATTCACGGCGTACCGGCTTGATGTTTTGTTATGAACTGGGGCCTATTTAATAAAACTTACTTAGTGCTTTCGGTGTAAAGGTCTCGTCAATACGAATGAAATAAGCCCAAACACTTGGTAGTTCCTACATACCGATGTGGAGTTCCCTTGACTCTCTGTCATCTCCATCATCAGGTCTGATCCAAACCTTCATTGTTTTGTAGTATCACCCGATATACACACGAATATCAAGTTTTTACCATATGCGTGCCTACAATTTTCGAGAGTTGCCCTCGATTTCTCAGGGTTCCCACCATCAAATCCTGACGTGGTGGCAATGGGACCACCTCGGCAGCATACCCTTTCATATAAAAAAAGATTCATCGAAATCGGTTCATAACGACGAAGTTATCCGCGAACACACATAAAAAAATATATATAGACGCGGTCGAATTGAGAACCTCCTCCTTTTTTTGAAGTCGGTTAAAAATACTTAGTCACAACGATATGGAACTAATAAGCCGCGTTACTTAGAGTAACTTAGTGTAAACAGGCAGTGTAACCCAAGCTTTAAAGTAATAGCAATAATAACTATTTGATAAAGCACAGTTTTATGGTAAGAGCACCTAAACGAGGACCCCAACTTATTGTTGCTTTTAAGTTTAAGCTACAATTAACTTATCACGACTTATAAAGTCGACACTCACACTTTAAGGCGGCACTCTCGAAAAAAGCTTAAAACAGCGTGCAGATGAAGCAGCTTTTCGTCGGCACTTACAGAGAAATTACATTTGAAAAAAATAGTAATCTACATGATATGATACGTAATTTGGTTTAGTTAGAATTTGTCTATCTGTATCAACTAATAAGAAAAAAAAAATACCAAACCACCTCCAAATCGTTGACATGAAACCATTTTACTTCTTCATTTTTTATCAAAAGAGTATAAAAAAACATTTACTGCTTTGCAATACAAAGGAAAATAATTAGGTTTTGTTACTTTAAAAAAAATGTATTATTTTCATTATAAATTAAAAATGCGGGTAGCGGAGTGGCGCGTAGAGGGGTAGTTAGCTCCGTTTATATGAACAAGGTCATTGGCATGAATTCAAGCCTTAAGTATGTAAGGTTTTAGTAAAATAATTGAAACTACAACGCTTAAAATCTGCTAATTAAATCGATCTACGGTTTAGAATTTTTGTACTGGCCATACTGACGGCGGAAATACGTTTCTTAATATAATCGGGAGATTGAATTCTTTGCACCGGCCACACTGGTGGCGACAGTTGCGGTGGCTTGGCACGAATGGAGCACTTTTTGATGGGAGTTGGCAGCGAGCGGTCGTAGTATTGTTGTACTGAGGTGGTTAATTTTAAGAAATAAGTTTTGAAGATAGTAATAAGTTTTGAGAGTAATAAATAAGTTTTGAAGGTTAACTGTGTTTTTCTGAGGTATCCTATATCTCAGAACTGGGATCAAGATCCGTAAGTACACGCCCATGTTTTAGTTTTCTTTTTATTTTACCGACGTATATTATTCTGGTAACATAATAATCCGTTGTTCGTGCTTTTCACATTTTAACCAGTTGAATAATAAGTAGTTTGTTTAGATTTTTTCTAGAAATTATTAATATATTTGTACTAGTAATTTAAAGTAGAACTTTATTATTTACACTAAAGTTGTAGTCTTCCACTATAATTATAATTTTAAATTCCCACGACGACGCCGACGGCAGACCCGTTGTCAAATCAGATCAAATTCATTTATTCAAAATTTGATTGCCTGATTTAATTTTCTATTTTAAGTTTCTTTTTTAACGATGATGGGAATAGCATTAGGCATCATACGATTTTGAATTTCAACGACCGTTGATATTTTATACCTGATTTAAATTCCAACGGTTAGTTCGGTTTGTATGAGGTCCTGAGTTCGTTTCCCGGGTCGGGCAGTGTTATTGAGTTTTTCCATCATGATTTTCTCTGTAGCAATCCGGAGTCTGGATTTATGCGCGTTTGATAGCAATAGATTCGCCCCCTACAGCAAGGGACTTAAACATAACTGGCGAAATGGGGGTATACACGTTGTTTGTGGTAGAACTAGGTTGCTAATCGACTGGAAATCGAACACGTGTTACTTAACCTTTTTTAGTTGAATATAGACGATACAATGATGGATAATAGGGCACCAGGACTATGGAACCCAATGGAATTTCATGGTTTATTGGTATAACTGGTATACTACAAATGAGTGTGGGGTTTGTAAAAGGGAGTGAAAAATGTTATTAATTTTGCTCTAGGACGCACCGTTTTCCAGATAATTAGTTATTTATTTTTCTTTTATAATTTAGGTATTAACGTTTCCGTATTTGGTGGCGAGTTTCAGTGCAATGGCCGGAGTAAATGAAATTCATCGGAGCTTGGATGCTCCTCGGCGTGATCGAGCGCGATCGCACTCCAGGCTCAGCCAGTTGAGCGCACGCCAGAGAAGCCGCACTCATAGCCGCAGCCGGAGTCGGCGCCTGCTGGAATGAGAACAAGAGTTGCTGCGGGAACAGGAGTGGCTTCGACGGATGGAGATCGATCTTCAAAAGGAACGCGACATCGAGCAACGGCTACTAAGTGAACGACGGGGCTCATCTGAAGCTGGGACGAGCTACGAGCGCAGTCGCACAGAGCTGCCGGGTAGTCGCAACAGAAAAGAGCGAGCTGCTACGAGCGCGGATCATCACACCAAAAGGTCATGTAGTCCCACTCTTTCTTCTAGAGATACAAATAATCCATTAAAGATATCTTGCCATCACAGCCTCAAAACCAGAGCACTGTATCCAAATGATAAAAGCTGGATGGATCATAAAAATATGATTCCCGAGTTTAATTAATCCTTCAGAAAAAAAAAATCAGCGAATAGATATATGGCTTAAATAAAAGTCAACGAATTTGCAAAGGTTTATGGCTGGGATGTGAAGACTGTAGATCATTTTGTCATGCAAAAGCTAACTGGTTTAGGTAAGCTACATGGGTAGACTGGCTGGTAAAAAAAAAAATAGATGTTTTCCCCTCTGAACAAAATTACGCTCAAATTTTATAAGACATGTTGAAGCGAAAAAGCAGACTTAACAAATCAATCGAGATTCGAGATCTATTACTATGAATAACTGGTGCTACTAAATCAATGTGAAATATTAGATTGCATCATTCACGGTATCGGTGATAGGACTATCAGGTCGAGTACCTTGGCACTACGTTCTGAGCAAACTGATCAGCTTTTGAAATTCTTGTTAAACAATAATAAAGAACATCCCCACAGTCTTCTTCTTCTCGTGTGGGCAGTAAGGTCTAACGACCCCACACACCCTAGTGTCAAAGTTTTTAAACCGCCTCAAGGGCCTCTGACATGGTTTACGACCACCATCCCACACAGTACGTTTACAGATAGGAATATTAATACAGTAGGTAACAAACAAAAATAATAAAACGAGCTCGAAGATAAATCTGAACTTGTACTATTAAATCCGTGTTTTAGGTGCCCAAAACCCTTAATTAAGTGTTGAAATTGCAACAGGGTGGGCCATAAATCTGAGATTTGTAGACACAAAGAAGAAACATGGCCAACGAACGCTGACCCGGTGGCAAAAACCATGCGCATCTCCAGTTCTTGTCCAAGTGGAAAATTTATGTAAACGGTGAAAGTTTTCTTCTGGAAGCTTTCGTTGACCTTGGCAGTGAAGTCACGCTTTTTAGGCAATCGGATTACACCTTGGACGTAGTCATGACCACACTCCGTTGAAAATGAAGAGTTTTGCTAACAACCTCGTGCAATCCAAGGGGTCTGCAAAGTTGAAAGTTAAAATCGATGGCGTGGCTGCTACTGTTTCGTGTAGAATTGTGGATGATCACTTGCTGGAGAAACCGATGCTTGTTGGTCAGTTACTCAGCACAGCCACACATTTTTGTTAATAAAGAAGCCAAAAAAAAAGAAATACAATAAACTACAGTTTTGCACATCGGAATCGAGTTACCAGATCTATATGAGCATGGGGAACACTTCTTCTTTTCGAATCAATGAACTCCCTAGATCGTTTGGGTCCAGTAGGTGGCTACCTTAATTGTAGCATCGGTGGCATTCATTAAATAGAACACTTAGAAAGGGTAAGGGTATAGGTTATAGTCGTATTTATGGTATTGGTGTATACGGGCAATAAATAGAGACGTTGTTTATTTGAAGCATAGTGTTAGATACTAGAATAGAAGGGAAGCTAAACAAAAAATTCTTAGTATTATGGGTGTTTCAGAGGTGAAGCATGGTTTATGTTACAGTGACGGCCTGTTCGGTACCGTGTTGGCTTCAAGATAATTTTGTGTTTGCTCGAGCCAAAAAGGTGCAATAAGTAAACAGTCTTAAGAACACTGAATCTCTTGATTCGGACAAGCTGGCTGGAGTGTCTTCGGCCAAACGGTTTGATGAGAGCCAAATGCGCGTGGGCGATGCTCTATCACTAAACTGCTTTAAAAGAAAATGCAGTGTGGGAATGGTCGAACGATCAACAAGAAGCGTTCCGAATTCTTAAGGCCAAGCTTGTAAATAGACCTGTACTTCCCATTTTTGACCCCTTAGCCGTGACCAAACCGCACAAAGACGCTAGTAGAATAAATAGGTGTTGGCGGTATTCTCTTGCAACGTACTCCTTTATACAAAAAAAACCACGGCGTCATACATAGGTCATGTCGGTTTTGGTTTCGAGATAATCTTAGACCGCATAATAAGGCATTATTGGTTTGCAAAAATAAAACTTTTCTTAAAAAAGTATGTAGGGTCCGGTACTGACTGTGCATAGTTACATACGTCAAAATGGCTACGAACACACGTGAAGAGTTATTGCATCCCATTAAAAAGGTTGATAGATGATTTCACGAATTGCACATTAACCACCTTGGATCCTTTGTTAAGTCCAAAAGAAGCCATACTCATAAATTGCCCATCCTACATAAATGCTTAGTAGGCTCGTTCAACAAGTTCTAATTCATTATACCGGCCAGGAATGTAAAACACGCAAAATGTGATTCTCGCAGAACATTTTTGGCATATTTATAGCCCCTCACCGTTTTGGTAGTGATCGAGGTTCCTGTTTCATTTCCCATGCATTTAGAAAGTTTTGTCTTGACCGCGTAATAAAACATGTATTAAATGTGCATGCATGTAAAGTAAATGTGTAGCTGAAAAGGACTGGGATAGCAAATTAGGGACAAAAAGCGACAGGTCACGCACTAAAGTTATATTTGGGATGGCAATGAATCCTGAATTTAACGCAGCATTGAAGAGAGAGATAACCGAAACAAAGTGTGAAGTCATCTCTTAGCAATCTATTCTTCATTGCACGTCCTTCTCCATAGAGATCTATGCTCTGGAATGTGCAACAAGCTTCATGTTTTGACTGACCGATCTTGACAGTTCAAAATTGCCTTTAAAACGCTTATTTAAAATAAATGCATTGATTGATTGATTGACTGATTGACTCGCGACGAAGTTAAAAGCAGAATCGACAAAAAAATTGGTAGCACAAAAATGATATTACGACCAAGGAAGACGACCAGCACGTGTTTACAAAAAAGACGGCTTGATTGAAATTACCAAAGTTACGTTTCAAAATAACGGCCATAGTAGAAAACTCATGCACTCATGCCCTCGTATGAAGGTCCTTTTAGAATCGTAAAAATAGGTAGCGATCAGTATAGAGTTGCACCAATAGCGGGGTTTGACCGGATATGACCGCGGATCCATGTTGGCCCTTTGGAAATCGATAATGACACTGATAATGATGACGAGTAGAATATAATTGATGAGAACAACATGTCAGAATGATAATTGGATTAAGTATTATATGACCATATATTTAAGTAGGCCCACACTATCTCAAACTGTTCTCCATTTATTGATAAAATAATCAACTTTCATGGTGTTTATTTACATGCTGTTTTCTTTTTTTTTCAGGTCAGGCAAAAGAAATCGCGGAAAGATTTTGCGTCTTGACCTGAGAGAAGCAAAACTCATGGTTGATCTGTTAAACCGTAACATCCTAAGAAACGGATTGGTTTACAGATTTATGGTTAATATTGGTTAGATAAATGGATAGATAATTGGTTACAAGGTTAATTGGTTACTTGGATAATTGTCTACTTGGTAGTTGTCTACTGGGATAATTGTCTACTTGGATAATTGTCTACTTGGATAATTGTCTACTTGGATAGTTGTCTACTTGGATAATTGTCTACTTGGATAATTGGTTACTTGGATAATTGGTTACTTGGATAATTAATTGTTTGGATGATTGGTTATTTGGATAATTGGTTGTTTGGATAATTGGTTATTTGGATAATTGGTTATTTGGATAATTGGTTATTTGGATGATTGGTTATTTGGATAATTGGTTGTTTGGATAATTGGTTACTTGGATAATTGGTTACTTGGTTAATTGGTTAATTGGTTACTTGGATAATTGGTTACTTGGATAATTGATTACAAGGATAATTGATTACAAGGATAATTGGTTACAAGGATAATTGGTTACAAGGATATTTGGTTACAAGGATATTTGGTTACAAGGATAATTGGTTCAAGGATAACTGGTAACAAGGATATTTGGTTACAATGATAATTCATTTCAAGGATAATTGGTTCCAATGATAATTGTTTACAAGGATAATTGGATAAAGATAATTGAAAAAAGGATAATAAATTATAAGGATAGTTGGATAAAGATAATTGGAAAAGGATAATCAATTATAAGGATAATTGGATGAAGATAATTGGAAAAAGCCTAATAAATTATAAGGATAATTGGATGAAGATAATTGGAAAAGAATCCACGGATTGAATTGGTTGTTGAAAATAAATTTTTGGGATAGATTTATTATAATACACATAGTTACACATTTATAATCAGATATTTCAATCGAGATTTATGTAATATTTTGATTTAAAATTTTCTTATTTACTCATTACTGTAATTCTTTTAAAACGGGCCCAATGTTTGCCGAGTGTAAGGTTTCACCAGATACGTGTATGAGGACATACACGTCGTCAGGATGGTCGAGTGTAAGGTTTTAGTAAAATAATTGAAACTACAACGCTTAAAATCTGCTAATTAAATCGATCTACGGTTTAGAATTTTTGTACTGGCCATACTGACGGCGGAAATACGTTTCTTAATATAATCGGGAGATTGAATTCTTTGCACCGGCCACACTGGTGGCGACAGTTGCGGTGGCTTGGCACGAATGGAGCACTTTTTGATGGGAGTTGGCAGCGAGCGGTCGTAGTATTGTTGTACTGAGGTGGTTAATTTTAAGAAATAAGTTTTGAAGATAGTAATAAGTTTTGAGAGTAATAAATAAGTTTTGAAGGTTAACTGTGTTTTTCTGAGGTATCCTATAAGTACAAGTTAGAAAACTATTTGAACAAGCTTTCTCGAAGCTAAGTTCATAAATTAACGGAGTAATGACGCTATTATAAGGAGAAACAATAAATATCTATCAAGAGGGCTTGCTCGCATCTATTGGGGAACATAACTCATCCTACTGGCCACGACTCATAAAGCTGCGACCTTTGACCGCGAGGTTGTGGGTTACCTTCTCCGTCGCATAAACCACGAGCACCGTTAGAGCGATGCCACACGAGTGTTGCCGATCCGTTGCGTCGCCGTTGGCGTAACGATTTCGACGGACAGTGAGCTGTAGTGCTATTCTGTAAGAACATTTTCGTATCTCGACAGTGGAATCCGAGGCGAGTTTCAAATTAAGACCTTTATGTTGTGTGCAATAAAGCTCATTTTGTGAGTTTTGTCACTCAGGTGAAGCTCGATATCGAAATAGTTGTTTACAGAATAGACTAGCTGCACGAAGAAATGTGGTGACACAACGCAACGCATAGCCCTTCGACGACGCAGCATCGTTCTAAGACGCAGCAGGGTTAAAACGATAATGGAGTTGTATAAACGCTGCGATGCGCTGCGTTGCTGCTTCGACGACGTTGCAGCGTAGCTCTTTCTTCTCCGCTCCGTCTCTATTGCCCCTTTTTTGTTGGATGTGCGTTCCGTCAACCCACGTCGTCGTGTAGCATGTCGTTTGAGCTCAGCGTCATCGCTCCGCCGTCGCAGCGCCAACGCAACGCATCATGTGGCATCCCTCTAAGTGGAAAATGCAATTTTATGCCTATTGTTCCGCAGCCTCTAAGATGCTGATGGCTAGCAAGTTTGACATAAATTCACCGTCTTTGACATTCAATTAAGTTCGTAGTAACTATCTCTGAGAGTTAGAGCCTTGGTGTCACCGCAATATTAAGGAAGAGGGAAGTCGCAAAGTATACATAGAATATTTTCTCTAGATTATTTTCTGAGATTATATGTAAGGTACGTTTAATGGGAGACGGAATTATCTATGTGGAATGTTGAGTTATCGGTGCTGTAAGATTCGTTTTTACAGTTAGATCGAAAGGAGTAATGAGATACCGCATACTTAAATTCTGATAAAATGAAGTTATAATACAGACAAGTGAGTTTATTTTACAAGATATACAAGCAACGTTGACGTCGAATGGCTCTATGCACAATTTCGAATTAATACGGCATCTACTTTGTGTCTACCATAATTTTAATTAGGTACAATGTGGCCCGCAGTTTCCGTAATTTATTCAGTAAGTCTGAATGCCAAGTCCTAATACTACCTACCAGCATGTTCAATATGTACTAAGCATATAATATCTGTATTCAATTCCAAGTAAAATAAATTCAAGAAGCACAAATGGCACAGGTGTTTCTTGCAGTATTTTACATTTGAATGTAGCTTTGCCAACAGTACATTTAGATGACATCTATGTTTAAATAACAGCCTTCTACTGTAAATATATTGCAAAATAAACGTGAATTATTATAACAATGTTCTACAAGTAAAAACAGATACAAGAAATTATTGTACTGATCATTAAATATTGTTCTAAGATAAAGTATCGACGGTGAAAGCCAAAATATAGGCTAATTTTCCTATCTACTTCTTTGGACTAAGGCACCGTGCACACTGGACGCAAGTGTTGCCAACATGGCGGAAGATAATTTCGAACAATTATTTATTGTCTTAGATGCAGTTAATTTCTCGGCCACCAGGGTACTTACCGTTGCGAATCGATAAGTTGCAACGCAGGAAGATAAGTGTGTACCAGGCTTAGGGCTGCCATTTTGTAGATGGTTTCCATTGTGCAACTGAGTTTCTCGACATACGCCTTCTTGTGTCTGAAACATGCTGAAATAGTATTCAATAAACAATAACACTTGCGGCCAAATCTATTGTGACTGGCGTCTGGCTGTAGTTATTCTTGTCAACAAATCACCATTATTTGACAGCCCAACAGAGATTTCATCAACAACCAAATTGCGAAACTCATAAAATCGCAAATTCTTTCACAATCGAAGGTATTCCAGATCCATTGCTTCATATGTTTTCAAATTCTTCTGCTTGGCATCGTAAAACACGCAATGAACTATGTTCAAATGTCAAAATGAAAGCTTATAATTATGATCGATTGCATGCATTGGTGTACTACGCAATTAGGCTGCTGGTTTCTATGAATCAGTCTACTTACGTGTTTAAATATGGAATTCAGCAGGCCACTTAAGTAGAATCAGCCAGCACATCAAGCTACCCGAAACTGTCAAATTTTCCCAATCAACCTTGAACCTAATGCTTTAGCGATAAAGATGAAAATGAAATTTCATAGATTGTTGTATGATTAATATTATCATTGATGTATAAAAAACCCAAGATGCACAGTCTCGAACAAATGCAACACTCGAAACTGTCGTCAAAAACTGACATGTATCAAGTGTCATGTGTGAGTTTTGTGTAGTTATACTATCCGCGATCCGTGTAAAGTTGAATTTGCAAAAAATTGGTTTTTGCAAATTCAACTTTACACGGATCGCTTTAAGTTGTTTTTACAAAGCAGTGCAGTATGGCGAGCGATGCGAGACTGTTTGAAACTAGCGCACAATTTTAAATAGTGCGCTTGTTTTATGCGGACGTTTTTGAGATGCTGAGTGTGTATCTTGGGTTTTTATATATCAATGAATATTATGATCCTAATATGATTCTACTAAAGTGGCCTTTTTAGACCCGTAGTTTAATTAACCAGCTGAATATAAACCCTATGAGTTTCTTTTTAAAACCGAGATTGGCCTGCAAATTTCATATCACGAAATCCCAATACGATGGGTATCGGTATCGATTCTTACGATTCACTCATTTTATAACTGTGTTAATTTTGCTTTCACTCTTGTCCACTGCTTTGACATTTTACGATTTGCGTTCAAGCAGTGTCATGTACTACACTTCTTCTGGCTGTACAATATTATCTACTAGCTATTGCCCTCGGCTTCGCTCACATTTGTATAGATTTCGCTACATAATTAGCCTGTAAAGCTCCATGGAGACATCTATTTCTGTATCAAAATCGATTTAGCTATTTAGGCGTGAAAGTACAAACAAACTCACTTCCGAATTTATAACAGGGGGATAAGAGAACATAATCTCGGGATAAAAAGTGTATCCTATGTGTAAAGATTCGTCCAGCCGTTCTGACGTGATTGAGTAACAAACATCCAACTTTTCGATTTATAGATTATTAAATTAATTGACACAGTATGATATTTTACGATTTGCTTCCAAGCAGTATCATGTAGTACACTTGTTGAGGCTGTACAATATTACCTTTGTCAGTAAAACAAGTTAGAACTTTATTATGTACATGAGAACTAACTTACGGAGCCTCTCTGTCATTGGCTACAAGTTTTGAGTTTAATTGAATGAGTTTATGGATTACATGAAGTGACATGGCATCTCTATTTCTCGAAAGGTTAGGTAGGTCTCAGCGGTTTTGTTTAGAACTATGAAGATAACAGATAGACAGAATATAGGTCCTGCCAGGGTCACGGAATTTGTTCGAATGTTTCACCGTGGCCTTGGAACGCAAAGGTCATTAGGAGGAACACGGATGGCTTTTAGTCAGTAAGAGTCTGACACTGCCTTCTGCTCCGCCCAGAGATGGAGAAGTCATTTGTTGATTTCCCATCCAAAAACGTGCCTATATTACCAACCTACTCTACTTAGTAGGTGTGCCAAAAACCAGTAAGTAGTCACACGATCTCTTTAGCCCAACACACAAGAGAAAAATATAAATCCACGACTTAGCACATACCTTACAAAGCAGCTAACTGTATGACACAATTTAACAGGAACACCGATGGGTCAGTAAGAGTCTGACAATCCCTTCTGCTCCGGCCAGAACGGGAGGAGTCATTTAATGATTTGACATCCTTAAAAAAAAGGCAGAATATAGGTACTTAATTGTGCACCAAAAATAGTTAAATAACACTTTTTTTGTTTGTTAGCTTAGTTGGCGTCTCACGGCTGGGCCATATCTCCCCTTTCTCTTTCCGTACTTCTCTGTCCTGAGCAATCTCCGGCCAAGTTTGGTTCAACACAACTCTTTCATCATCATCATATTAGCCGAAAAACGTCCACTGCTGGACGTAGGCCTCCCCCAAGTTTCGCCACAACGACCGGTCCTGCGCGTCTGACATCCATCGGCTACCCGCGACCTTCACCAGGTCATCGGTCCACCTTGTGGGAGGCCTTCTATCGTTGCGTCTTCCGGTACGCGGTCATCACTCCAGAACTTTTCGGCCCCGTCGACCATCTGTTCTGCGCGCAATGTGCGCTGCTCACTGCCACTTTAGTTTGGCGATCCTTCGGGCTATAACGGTGAACTTGGTTCTCTTGCGGGTAATACGACCCTTTGTATAAAAATAATTCAATGGGTAAAGTAGCGGTCTTATCGCTGACCGCAGTATTAACCAGACAATCTTTGGATGTACTGAATAGGGGTTGATACTTTTATCCTGAGGGATCCTCCTTGCCACAGGCGTAACGTACATCATCTTGCCTTGTTTCGATTCCTTACTTTTGTTAAATGTTAATATCAATATTTGTCTAATTTAAGTATCATTAAGGATTTCTAGTTTCACTTTATAATTTGTTTGCACGTCAGTTTCTTGACTTACTTTTTCTTTCTTTCTTGCTATCCTTTTTTTTTGCGTATGGGTGGGTAATCATAAAATGACTGCTTCCGCTCTGGGCGGAGCGGAAGGCAGTGTCAGGCTCTTACTGACTAAAACCCAACCGAGTTTCTCCTAATGTCTCCTTTCGAACAAATTCCGCAACCTTCTTGCTATCTTAACCAGGTTATAAATATACCTAGAGCCTTTAATGCTACTGAACACTTCCTAATAGCATTTTTTACGACCCCAGAATCGAACTCAAGACTCCACGTCCTGCAGACGCGCCTGCGAGGCAGTCTAAATCAGTAGTATATGAGTTATGATTTCCTTAAGCTTGAATGTGCGCGATTTCTTTTTTGTTCCCACACAATAGTTGCACTGGTAACCCTACACGCGTTATTATTTATGTGTTAAAGTCGGAAATAACGGTTATTTAATATCGCTACGTTACGATATTACAGTAACGGCTCGTTTCGCAGATACTTAGGGCTTTTTCACACGTATTCGCCATTCAAAGCGTGGCGTAATCCGGCGCGGGCGCAAGAACGCGTTCAAATAAAGTAATGGGATAGGTTCGTTGGTACGTGAGTGAAACGTAACGTATGTGTTATAAGTATATGTTATGTGCCAGTGTTTCGCTAATGACTGGGATGTATGATGAAAGTAAATGTGATGATGCATGGTAGTTATGTGATGGTGGTGGTATTAAATTCAAGTCGGTTAGTAAATCTTCAGTTGTATTATTTTGTATGGGTTTCAACTTAATGTTAATTATAGTGTGTAGTTACATAAAAGTTAAAAGGAGAAACAAACTGGGAAACCACCTCTCCCGGCTGTGAGATACGTCCGATTCAGACAGTCAATTATGGAAGCCACACACGTAGCGATTTACTTGCGCAAGATTAGGTATACTTGCACAAGTATACTGTAACGTGTGTTGGAAGATACTTGCGCAAATTTCTGACTTGTACAAGTTTTAAAAAAGTTCCAATTCTCGATTCTCAACATTGGCAAGTTTGCTTGAACGGGTGTGCAGCGTGCATACAAGTTTTAGTGACGTAAAAATTGGTGAGACAAATGAGAGGCATGGAACTCAGGAGATTTTGGAAGAATTCATATATATTTATAGAAATGAGCCATGTCTTTGGCAAATAAAAAGTAAAGATTATCACAAAGACATAGAAAAAACTGCTGCCTATAAAAATACTTGAAGGATACCAAAAACTGAAACAACTAGGGGCCCTAGACAAAATGCAATTCTATTAGCGACTGCGATTGTCGAAATTCCAAAATGTAAGGGGTGGATCACGTGACTTTTCGACAGCTGTTGTCAATCCCATACATTTTGACAATTTCAGCTGTTGACAATCGCCTTCGCCACGCTACCGCTTCAAGAATGTCACTTGTCTAGAGCCTCTGGACGCTCACTTTGACAGAACTGATATTTGTACAAGCGTACTTGAGCAGTCTGTAGTCATTTCGGAATAACGTGTATTTGTGCAAGTCAAAACTTGCGCAAGTAAATCGCTACCCAAGATATCTGACAATCGATGTATCTTTGTGTCAAACAACTTGACATCGTTCTGTGAGACAAAGTGATCCGAAATATAAAATACTGTATACTGGCCAGCGCTCATGACATCATAAATCGACGCCATACTGTTGATTCGTTCCGAAATATACTGGCCAGTACGTTGGCGTAATAAATTAAAAAAATCCTCAAATTCTGATGCACACAAGCCCGTTTGACGTTTGATATACTACTAATACGTCACACTTGACATTTTTTTTAACGAGTACACTATGGTGGCACACCAGTACAATATGGCGTCGAATTCATGACGTCATGAGCACTGGCCAGTATACTGTCTTATATTTCGGAACACACACAAAGTAAGCCTGTCTAGCCAAGTGTCATTGGTCTAGCCAATGTCATTCTACCAGCGACAACGACTGTCGCAAGTTTTACATGTTTCGGATTGACGACGTGACATTTTGGCAGAGGATATTTTCAGCCCTCCGCAGGAGACAGAACAGACCTGGCCAAATTGGACTTTCAAATTTCTGAATTGGACTCAAAAACGCCAACAGAATGCCACGTTGTCTGGAGCCCCATAATTATTGTCATTTCTGAAAACCCTAAGTCTGATTCTGACAGTCGCTGAAGAGATTTACACCTAGGTGCTTGAAAACCGAAAACCATCCATTCCCCATCCTGATTTCCTGCATTCACTAATGAGAGCACGACCATACTCCAAAGTGTAAAATGGTCCACAGCACCGTGAGACACACAAGAAAGAACAGCTACATCACATTACAATACGGTGAGCACCGCGCCTTAAATTAACGCAATACAAAGCGGTAACTGTTCCAACACGTAGTAAATCTAACTGCTAGGCGGCTCCTTAAGGAGAACATTAGTGCGGTGGATAGAGACGGTACGGTACAGGCAGCGGCAAAAATATAGCGACAAAAATGTTGGTCAGTGGCAAAAATATTGAGACAAATAAATTTTCACTCCTAAATTCAAGGCTAAGTTCCATTTAGTCCTCCTGACTGGTTTGGTAATTGTGGCCAATATCAGTACTGATAAGCCATCAACGCGGAAGATATTGTGTACTGCATAAGTGTGTACGCAAACATTAAGATGCACTCTCTTTTTCTTCACTCTGATACTCCAAAGGAACAGCAATCCGACACGGCGAGAATGTTTTTTTTTTTGACGTGATAACGTCTTAAAAATCGATGAACGCCGGCTGCGCGCACGAAAGTGTCGCGATACAAGCGATAGAGAGGCACGATCGGCCTAAGCGTTCGGCTTGTTTGTTAAGAATTCAATTGTTTTCTTATCACGTTGTCACTTAAAATTATCGTCCGTAAACTGACTTTACACACAACCAATTTTTTTACTACTCTGCTATACTTTTCTGATTAATTTCGTTGCGGGATCTAAGACGGTTGAATCGTTTCTCCGGGACTCGTCGAGCATCATTGACTCGGCGTTTTTTCTGGTGGTCGCCACTGTTGATTCTGGTTTTCAGGAGTTGCAGTAGTTGGGAATGTGCGAGCGGGCTTGTCCCAAAAAAAAAATCAAGAGGCAGATCAAGTGCAGGACCAACGCGTTATTCGGCTCTCTGAGGCATGAGGGGTGCTCCGAGTTTCCACTGAGAAACGCTAAAGGGAAACCGAATAAAACTACCCTACCGGTTCAATGTCCACTTGTATAGCAGTCACTTGCGGTATAGTGATGTGCAAAATGATTAGAACAACAAAGAATATGAAATGTAACCGCAACTGGGTTAAAATCTCGAATAAACCCATGACGAGTTCAATGTGTGTCAATTGTGAAACAACCCATGTGTCATTGGGATATGGAATAGGTAATTTCATTTATCTGGGGATTACCATACACATCATCATCTGCCTAGTCTTTTCCCAACTATATTGGGGTTGGCTTCTAGTCAAACCGGATTCAACTAAATACAAGTATTTTACGTACGGCTGCCTACCAGACCTCCTCAACTCATTTACTGGGTAACACGGTAATCTTTGGCAAGACTAGCAGTAGTATACCGCAAGTAAATATTTTAGACAAAAAAGTAATGTTATCTGTAATGTCAAGTGAGATCACATTGTGTGCATCTACCTCTATTTACAGCATAGCCTAACGTGCATGTCACGGTAGGGTCCCCGAAAACCGATAAAAATTAAAATTCAACTCGTTTTAGAATGATAGCCCAGCTCTAATTTCCTTCAGTGAAACTTTTGTTGTTATATACATTTTTGCCCAGCCCATTCGTCCGTTTGTTTGCCTCCGACTGTACAGTAACGATCTTGTGTAACACTGCCCTTTGACCCGCTGCTAACGAAGCCCCCGTGTAGCCACGTTATTTGTTTAGCTTCACATGTAATACAGGATTTATGCTTCAGGAATTGTACAATTCGAAATTCTCGGTAGCAGCCCGGATTTGTGTTCGCTTGGCAATAGGTTGGTCCCTTGTTACGTGATTCCCAGGTCAGTACGTCTACCATGAGTTTTATCAATCTATACTCGCTAGCGATTGTAGTTAAAAAAATATATGAAAATTAAAAAAAAAAACAAGTTTCTAATTTATTTGTTTGCGTTGTAAACTAACAAGCAAGCAAGTTGCAAGTAAAACTTTAGTTAACAACTAAAATAATAAATTAGAAACTTGTTTTTTTTTTCAAGTTTTCATACATTTTTTTAACTACAATCTCTAGCGATTATAGATTGATTAAACTCATGGTAGACGTACAGGTGCTGTTAAATTGGGCGTTACATCAAGAATTTCTCCATGGTAGTCATTCTGGGTTAGTGATCTTAAAATCCGACCATTTAATTGGAAACATTTAGGTTGCTTATGATGCCCCTACGGAGTGTAGGGAAGGGCTTTTTTCGGCTGTACGTTGTCTGTCAGTCACTCATCATCAGTAATGGAAAAGTTTTATATATATTGATTTATGCACACACATATTTCTAAATATGTGTTTTTCTGTTCCTTTTTAGAGTTCCGAAAAAAAACGGAACCCTTATAGGATCACTCGGGTGTCTGTCCGTCTGTCACAGCCAGTTTTCTCCGGATCCACTGGACCGATTCTGTTGAAATTTGGTACACATATGGACTTCTATGACCCAAACACGGACGCGTTACGTAAATTAATAAATTTTTAGTATGGGGTCACTTTTGGGGGTCAAACTAGAAAATAAAAAAAAAAGTTTTTTGAACAATATCGTGTGACATATCGAATGAAAGGGCTTACAGTCAGGGTTATAATTATATTTTTTTCATAATTTTAAAATAAATGATTTAGAAGTTATTCAAGAAATTAGACAAAAAATTACCATTCCCCCCCCCTTATCTCCGAAACTACCGCGCCTAAAATTTTGAAAAAAATGGATATAATAGATCTTTACCTAAAGATTACAGGAAAACCTATTAGAAGTCTGTGGTGTTAAAATAATTTGTTAAAAAAATTACATTCTTTCGGAACCCTTTGCACGCGAGTCCGACTCGCACTTGGCCAGTTTTTACTTTAGTTTTCTGTTTTGTTTCATAATTAATAATTTTTTTAATAATAATATATTTTTTTTTTTAATAAAATTATATTATTATTAAAAAAAAAATATTATTGTATATTTGGATTTATCGTTTCCTTTTCTCTCTTTAAAATCCATCTAAAGTTTTGCTTCAAAACATCGCTTTTAACGATAAAGCCGTCCATTGTGTCACCCTATAAAATGTTTTCATCTTATATTGTAATTTATATGGTGTACATAATAAACAGTATTCTATTATATTCTTGGCCTTATATTACTTTAAATCTCCTTGCTTTTCATCTCCTTTCTTTAATCACTTTATTTATTTCTACGGAACCCTGCTTAGCGTGGGCAGTTGGCAGGTTTAATGTTATGTTGGTGATAATTCACAGAAAACCGGGAGCTGGTTGTACAGTTTATTAAATAAATGTTTACGGAACTGTCTTTGTGATTACTTCAAATGAACTACACATTCACTTCAAATGACTTGAATGTATGGGGTTTGTGAAGACTGTCATTTCTTTATATGCTATCTGTGGCGAATGCTGAAATGATGACCAATTACAGCCTAAAGAGGAATTCGCAATTTCATCCATCTAATTGGTGTTTTAAATCAATAATCTGTTAAGTATGTACTTAATATTTTCCGAATTAGTAATATCGACATTTATTTTAGATTGTGACTTTGTGAAGCTTCACTGCCGTTCTTTGTAATCCTTTTGCTTGCGAGTTCGTACGCACATATCCCGTATTTCCCGTTCCCGTAAGCTTCTCGCGAAATCTCCCTTAGTGCGGGGAGCACTCAGAGAGGATTACGCGAAAAGAACACTTTCCAAAGAACCTACATGCCAAATTTAAGCTTTCTACGACCAGTAGTTTCGGGTGTGCGTTGTCTGTCAGTCACTCAATCAGTCAGTAGCGGAAGAATTTTATATACATAATAATAGAATTTAAACTTGCTTAGCATGACAAGCTTTGTCAGATCTTTCATTAAAAAAACGTTGAAGAGTGGTGAATTGTTTTTTTTTTTTTAATAAAGCCATGTAATTTGCAAATCAACAGCATCATTAT
This sequence comes from Lacanobia wlatinum, assembly GCA_947578705.1. Lineage (NCBI taxonomy): Eukaryota > Metazoa > Arthropoda > Insecta > Lepidoptera > Noctuidae > Lacanobia > Lacanobia wlatinum. The sequence continues at coordinate 8,023,343 of OX388039.1, read as the reverse complement.
GTTCTGTCAAGCAGAGTTCAGTTACGAGTAGCACATCAAGTTTTGGAAAAAAGCTATCTCTTTGAAGAACGAGTTAATTTCCGTTACTCATTTCTGTATGAGTCTCTTTATAAAGATTGGTGCATCATATTTATGGCCGACTACAGTACTGTATTTACTAAGAGCCATATAACATAAGTCACAACGAACATTCTCCTTCACAGTTCCTTAGTCAATGTCCGAAGAAGGCCCTTGTTTAGTCCTAGACTTTTACGGTGTCTATGATATGTGTGTGTTGCCATGTGTGTTGCCAATAAAATAAATAGCAAATACAGGATGCAGTGGGTACGCTGTCGACTCCTACCGATTAATTTACCACTGCTATAGCAATATAAACTTCGTTTGTCTGTCCGTGATAATTATGAAATGGCTTGGCGGCAACTACTCGTATATTTGATTACGTTTTGTTTTACGATGGAAACAACAATTCCTCAACATATAGAAGTAAAGCCCTTTATCCACCCGATTTGGCAAACGGAGTTCAAGTCAATTGAATCGAGCTTGTACCGACTTGATACTCTCGAGTTGTTGTGACAACTGTCCGTACAAAAAAGGGTAAAAACATTTTTTCAGCAACAAGACATTTGTCGTGGTCCCGTCAATTAGCCGATATCAAAAAAGGAAGTTGTACTCATTGTTTTCAATTCCCAAATGAAATAAAGTCAGAGTCGGGAGCAGCGAAGCCGTGGGGCGTGTCACAAGTATGAAGCTATACTAGTTTGAAGCTAGTTTGTCATTCTTCACGCATACAGCGACGGTAGTCGCTACCGCAATTGCTTGGTGCGCGTACGTCGATAAAATATATAATTCGCAATTTAAATTATACAACGGCCGTTCCTCTTACACTTGAATTTAAACTTTACTTGGTAAGAAGTAAGGTTTATTTTTTGTTGGAGTGTGGTTTGCTGTAAGATGTTTTGTATAAATCACGTGTTTTGATCGGCTCTTCGCGCACCTGCCCAGGCTGAGTGATCACGGTTACGTGCGGAAACTTATAGGACGATGAAATAATCCTATGCCACGCTTATTATAGACCGGCTGCATTTAAAATCAGACTATATTTTAGTTTATTTACTCCCCCCATTTCATGTTTTATTGCGAGACAGTCGTATTTGTTTCATGTTTTGAACATTTTACACGTTTTAAATTTCTGATGTGCAAGCTGGATTTTGGTCGTTGTGGCGACGCTTGGGGGAGGCCTATGTCCAGCAGTGGACGTCTTTCGGCTGATATGATGATGATGAAGCTGGATTTTTACATTTATCCATATTGCGTAATGTTACGAGGGCCTGTCAATGGTTTCACCATTTTGAGCCAAAATCGTTATCTTTCATGAAGTCTTATTCATTACGCAAATAATTAATTTATCATTTCAATTGGTCGTATTTTTTAGTTTAATGCTATTTCCTAAAATACATAAAATGCAAAAGACTTTTGAGAATAAATTCCATTTAAACTGAAATTATTTTTCTTTAAATAGTAATTCCGATTAAAACTGCGTTGCTCACGGTTAAAGGCAATATTTTTTCCGCAGAACACAGATAAATGTATATGACACGCGTTTACAAGATCGTGTGCGGATAACTGAGCCTGATCGTTTGATAATCACATCTAAAGGCGAAATAAGCGCGAAAAGTTGACTGTATATGTGGGTCGGCGCGCACCTTGCATGCCATTCCGAACGAGGCCCGAGGTAATATACTGAACAAAGAAAGCACCTCTTGCGCATGCGCATGCCCGACCATTTTTATTCATGAGCCTTATCAATTTGTTGGCAGCCGCGCTTACAATATAATACTCGGTTGCCACTATATAATTACCTGGATTATATTAAAATGAAGTAAAAACTGTGACGTGTTCCCAGTTTTTTTTTCCTTTAACATAATTGTACATTTAAAACTAGGTCGGTTTAAACTCAAAAGCTCAAAACTATTGACCTTTTCGTGAGTTCCAATTAAAATGAACAAGACGAAATTAAAGATTAAAAACACATTATCATTTAGATTTAAAACGCTGTAGTTTGGTTGCGAAATAAAAAATCGTCTTTACGGTCGGATGGAGATATCGAGCAAAAGGTTGGATAATCTATCATTTGGTGGATTAAATTATGGCTTTGAAATGAAAGGTTTTTGGTACATTCCTTCACGTTTCCATGAAAGTTTACTTTACTATAAAATATGAACGGCTACAGCCGGTCCATTCTGACATCACAAGTGTAAAATTTGGTGGAGTGAGCGTGAAGTGAATTGTCATTCCATCTTGATTGTATGGATTGACATCTCATGTTCACTTCACCTATGCATACACGGTGAGATAATAAATCTTTATTTATCCAAAATCGGTCAAGTGCGAGTCGGATATGCGCATGAAGGGTTCCGTACCAACGTATTTTTATGGTTCCGTACCTCAAAAGGAAAAAACGGAACCCTTATAGGATCACTTTGTTGTCCGTCCGTCTGTCTGTCAAGACCGTTTATCTCGCGAACGCGTGGAGGTATCGCGTTGAAATTAAACCATATAATCAAGTCTATGGCCCCTTGCAGCTGTAAAAAGAACAAACTTCTAAGTTAACTGTAAAAAAAAGATACGGTCGTTTATGCCGCAATAAATGTATATTTCGATACTCTCAAGAGCATCAAAAATAGAGTATTTTCCGTTGACCTAGAACTATGAAATTTGGCAAGTAATACTGTCTTATACTACAAGTACAGGAAAAAGTCTGAAAACTATACATTTTTAATTAAATCATAAAAATATAGTCTGTATTTAAAGTCATTTGTGGCTACAAATTTGTACGGAACCCTCGGTGGGCGAGTCCGAATCGCACTTGGCCGGTTTTTTGCTATAGCGGCAACAGAAAAACCCAAAATCTGTTAAAATTTCAACATTACGGTTTATGAGATATAGGCTGCTGACAGACAGACGGACGGACGGACGGATGGACGGACGGTCGAACGGCGGAGGCTTAGTAATAGGGTTTCGTTGGCTACCCTTTGGATACAAAACCCTAAAAACAGTTTGAAATAACTGTTTGATGAACATGTTTACGAAGGCTTGGGTGAAGTGATCACGAAGTGAGTTGTCAATCCAAGTAATCAAGATGGAATGACAGCTCACTTCGTGGTCATTTCACCCAAGCCTTTACTTCAACACGTTTACAGAATCGACCGGTAAAATCGCACTGCTGTGCAAAGTATCTATTCCGATGTTTTAAGGCTGCTCTCTCGAGAAATGTTTAAAAACAGCGTACAGGTGGAGCAACTTTTCGTCGGCATTTACTAAAAAATTACTTCTGAAAAAAATAGGTAGTAATCTACATGATACGTAATTTGGTTTAGCTAGAATTTATGTATCGGTATCAAAAATAAGAAAAAAAATCACCTCCAAATCGTTGAGATGAAACCATTTTACTCCAACATTTTTTAACAAAAGTCTAAAAAAAAATATCTATTGCTTTGCAATACAAACGAAAATAATTTGGTTTTGTTACTTTTTTAAATAAGTGTTTTTTTTTTATTATAAATTAAAATGCGGGTAGCGGGGTGGCGGATAGAGGAGTAGGTAGTTAGCTCTGTTTATATGCACAAAGTCATTGGCATGTATACAAGCCTTAAGATTTCGTTTAAGAATACTTTAAGTTTTCTGAAAAAAAAAAAATGGAAAATGGAATTTATCGTCGTCCATATTCCTCCCGTCCTCAAAAAACCAGCAGCCAAAACTGGAACCTGGCCGATATCGAGGCGAACTAAAGGAGCTAAGTAAGCCCAATTATCGTTAGGTTTGAGCCAATCGCCGGTAACCACAGGCCGGACGGTGCTACAATGAATTATTGTATTTCAACGTTGGCCCCGGGCGTTATTACCATGGGTAATTGCACGCCGCCTGCGCGTACGCAGCCCTCTTCCCCGTAACTTATTTGGTGTGAAATGAGAACAATTTGACTCCGTGAAGATTTATGACCAGAGATAATAACGTTCTAGGTAGTCGGAAGGCTAAATTGTTTTCCTTTGCGTTTTTTCAGTTATCCTTTTTGGCGATTTAAGACGCGATTATGTTTGATCGAAACTCAACTACCGGTGTTCTTGTTGTGTTACTTTTGTTGCGTTATTCGGCCGAGCTCTTCTTGAATAGCCTCATCAAATGTTAATTTAGTGGAATCCAATTCTTTTGTCTATTGAGAAAGCAGTTAGTTTCTTTGTAATTAAGAATGGTTCGTGTAGTTCCCATACAATTTATCATACTATAACGGTTCTGGGTCGAATTACACACAGAGTTTAATTAAAACCTCAGAGTACATCTAAAGTTGAAGACGCAAAGCCAAGGGCACACCTAGGTGAAAAAATTATTCAAATATAATTACAAGTCAGACAATTTACATGCAACTAGTTGTTTCCATAAAAGGTGTAGAGAACGTCAATAGCGATTGAAAAATGTATTATTATGCAGAACATACGTTGGATGCGAGGTCATCAGTCTTGATGATGCAGCTATGATCTTAGTTGCATTATTACGTGGTGCCTCATGGTCCCCGGGGCGTCGCCGGCGCGATAATCATCGCCCTCCCTACTCAATGTCACAGGTTAGTTGTCTATTAACCCCCAAGGTATACTAGGTGCCGGTTATATGGATTTATCTTACTTTGATCGCCGTTTAATGGGTCATATTTACGCTATATGTTGCTGTGAAAATGATCCATTAGGAGGTCACAAGCCAAAGGTTAGAGGTCGTCATCTGTGTTTATATTGAATGTTGTATTATCTTTTAATTATAATTATTGCAGTTGGGCATTATTATTTATTAATCGACAATCGTTTCATGCGCTGCCCAATTTTCTTGTACTGCATTTACCTATGTTTCTTTGTACACACCTTCTTTACATTCGAAAACGTGACCAATTTATTTGGTATTTTAATATTTTTAAATGACCACAATTACAGCGATCGTTGCACGGAACTTGAAGTAAATATGTAATATAAATGTGAAATAATTGTCTGACTACCAGGCTACCATAATTATGTAGAAGTTGACGCATTCCATTACCGCTTCGATTCTATGAAAATGACAGATAACAATCGCTGGGCCGACGTCGCCTCGGGCGGAGTTTGATTGCAGGCTATAACGGGTATAAGTGAGTATTGAAGCATTGTTGCTCTCAGTGTACCTCGAGACTTATTTATATACATGGTGTTGGTTAATGAGTGAGGGTCGATGGCTGTCGGGTCGCTGTCACGGGGCGTAAAGACTTCAATCATTCTGATATACAAACACCTTTAGTAAATATCAAAGTTGTAGCTCGCCAATACTATCATTGTAAGCTATTATTTTACTATGGTCATGTGAAGGGTTTTGAAATGGTTTTCTATCAGAGGCGTGGTAATCGGTTTTTTGCGTATTATTCTTTATGTCAAGGCTTTGAAATGTGAAGCTGGTTTCTTGATATTTACATAGGCACATAAAGTTAATTTATTACTAGCTCCTAGATTGCAAGCTATTAGTAATATTCCATTGAAACGCTTAATTTATGGGGTCACAGGTTAAACTTAGTTAAATGGTTTATGCAGCGACTTTCATAAGCAGAAGTTGTCGTTGCAATGATTCATTACTCATTAGTTTTTTGTAGGATATTTTCTGTCTCTGATTTTTAGACGCCAATGAATACAGTTAAGTGGATCATATTAATTAAATTATTTGACTGATTAGTCACTATCATCACTAAAAATATGTTTTTCCGCAGAAATAGACAGCATAAACAGAAAGAAAGGTTTTTTTCTTATTGAATTAAAAAATCAAAATAATTTATTCCTCCCAAAAATACGCACATTTCATAATAATTAAATATACATGTTTTTTTTAATTAAAAAATGTAATAGATAAGTGAATAAACGAAATATAGAAATAAAAATCAGAATGGGAAAAAAAACAAAGTTTAAAATTACAATGCTGAGAAAAGGGCCCATTCATGAAAGCACCAACCATGCTCAGCGTAAACACCAAACAGCAGATTAAGTTCTCAAATTCCCCAGAGAATTTGATTTGGATGAATTAATTATTTATCTAAGTCTAACAATAAAAACGGGCATAGACAACTACCTCCTACAAATAAGATGGATCTATTCCAAAGGCCATGAGTACTCTCAAAATTAATACACGAACTGCCACAACCAACAGAACAATGCTGACACCACCCAAAGAGAAAGTCGTGGGTTTCGCAAGCGCAGGTAGTGCTAGGTCCACACCTGCAGCCCTGCTGTGCTATTACGAGCGCTTATCGAAACCTATCATTGACCAGGGGTCGGCAGAGCTAGTGAATACTTGTTTACATAAATACTGTATTCTGAACGTAGGGCTGTGACGAAAATTTTGAGCGGGAAAAGTTATAGTCACGTAATGACAGAAGCTTTTATTGCCTAATTAAAGTGTGAAAGATTTAAGGATGTGCATTTTTAAGTCAAAGTCGATTAATCGAAAGTAGGGGGGTTCTGCGTGCGGTGTAGTTATAATTTATTTTGGCAGAAATTAGTAAAAATTATGTGACTAAATTGCTCGGTTTTCTAATAAACAATCTAGTCTATTAGGTAATAAGTAGCACCTATGTCGTGAAAATATTTTGGTTAGATTCCGTTAAATTTTACTTTTGTGGTTCTTTGAGTTTTTAGTATAGTGGTTGTAAAGCTGTTGAGAAGAAAAAGTAACCAAGACGTGGTCAGTGAGACAAAACTGTTTTCATTTAATTTTAAGGTGAAACGAGAAATAGGTACCATACAAAAAAAAAAACTTGAGAGGTGTCAAGGGACACCCGGATGGAACGAAGTTCCTTTCGATTAATTAGTGAAGGAATTGTAATATTTTTTTTTTTAAGTTATAATAATATTTTTTGTATTATTAACAAATAAAATGTAAGCAGAAATAGAAAGACGAAACGAAAATAACTGGCTTGCTTTCTATGAGAGAGAGAGAGAGACAGACAGAGAAACACGCGCACGCCGCACGGCTTACACTTACAAATATAGGAAAAGGTCCATTACAACTTTTCGTATGATTTTTTTCCGTCTAGCCCCCTTTCACAACGCGCGATAAGGAACTTCGTTACAAAATCATTAGAAATAGGGGTTACTTAGGTAGATATTTCGTACAAAATATCAAACAGAATCAAAACTAAACAATTACTTACTTTAATTTCGTGACCCAATGTTCAAAGAAGAATTGGTCATATCGATGACCAATGATTTCTTGTTTGAACTTTGGGTCATGAAATTACCGTTCGCAGAATAGATTTATCTGCTAGTATGTTTTCAAGTACCAATGCGTCAACAGCATGCATCAACAGCATTGATATATAAAAAAACCCAAGATACACACTCAGCATCTCAAAAACGTCCGCAAAAAACAAGTGCACAATGTATAATTGTGTGCTAGCTTCAAACAGTCTCGCATCGCTCGCTATACTGCACTTCTTTGTAAAAACAACTTTAAGCGATCCGTGTAAGGTTGAATTTGCAAAAAAAAATGCGCATCACTCGCCATACTGCACTGCTTTGTAAAAACAACTTTAAGCGATCCGTGTAAGGTTGAATTTGCAAAAAAAATTGTTTATAGTATAACTAGGTACACACAACTCACGCATGACACTTGATACATATCAATTTTTGACGACAGTTTGAGTGTTGCATTTGTTCGAGACTGTGAATCTTGGGTTTTTTATATATCAATGATCAACAGGATATATTGCAAAGTCCAAGTGGAACAATTTCACTGAGATTAAAGATTAAAATAGTCCGTGGGGGAAGGAATTTGTGAGCCATCTGCCTGGGCACCATTAAATCAGTTACCCTCAATTGACACTGGGAACCATGCACAGCTGCTTCTTATTCTTATATGGTAGTTGGATTGGAGGATAAGTAAGTGCATCCATTGGTTTATGTGTGTTGATTCCAATGAAAAGAACTTTTGAATTACTCGTAGAATCTACTATTCTTTTTAGTCGTTTATTTCAATTTCAAAGTAAATGACCGTTCAAACTTTATATGTAGATGACCTGGTGATCTTCGTACCACATAAAATGGATTTAATTGTTACAATGTATTTTTTTTCCAAGCACGTAAATCCGTTGGTCCTGGCTCTCTGGCGTTGGTTGGATCTTTGGCAGTTGTTACGGATTGTCAGAAGCCAGTAAATGTGACTCCAGTCTTTGCCAAGAAGTGCCGTGTTACCCAGTTAAAGGGTTGTGGAGGTCTGGTAGGCAGCCGCTGTACGTAAAATACTATACTATCTAACCATGAGAACCAGTAACACTTCCTTCATTATTCCCAGACATTCAGTTTTAACAAATTTGTCAGCTGAATTCGGTTTGACTGGAAGTCGACCCCAATATATGTAGTTGGGAAAAAACTAGGCTGATGATGAATGTCTTTTTTTTCCAAAATTGACCTACGTATACGTATATATTAAGACGAACAAAGCAACAAAAAAAATTCAAATCGGTTGTTAAGCCATTTTCGAGTGGATGAGACTCACCTTAATATAGTTTTTTTTTTTTTTTTTTTTAAGCACGTTGCCCCACACTAGGAATTTCTCCTGCATCGTGGGTGCGTTCACAAACATACAAACTCACATACACAAACAGCCAGACCCGGAACAACTATCTGTAGGTCATACAAATATTTGTTCCGTGCGGGAATCGAACCCGCGACACGCAGCGCAGCAGCCGATCACTCAACCACTGCGCCAACCGTGTCGTCAAATAGTTTGTACCTGGATGACCGAGCTTTGCTCGGTTTTTTTACGACGTTTTCAAAAAATGGATCCTAGCTAGATCAATTTATAGCCCCCGAAACCCCTTGCATTGTTGGAGATGTTTCCGAGATTCAGATATACAACCTGTAACAGAATAAACACAATATCTTAACTCATCATTATGAACAACTTTCACTATGGGACCAACACTGAAATCGCGAAAATAAAATCGACTACCCCATACCCCTACCTTACCCCATACCCCATTTATGTGCGCAAAACTCGACAAAATTTACTGAACAGCTGATTTTTTTTTCGCCATTTCGGGGTTAGCCCCATAGTAAAAGTTGTTCATAATGATGAGTACATTTATTATTGTATATACAAGAATTGCTTATTTGAAGGTATTAGATATAGGTACAAAGGATGTTTGATTTGCAGGCTGAAAATAAACATTGGTACTTTTTCGAACAAGTGATTTTTGCGAATCTTCATTTGCAAAAAGCTACTTACATAACTATCGATAGTCAGCTAGGAAACACCGGCCTCATCAATATATTGACAAAATATACCTGTACAAGTGTTAATTTACAAGTTTACAAAACAAATATCAATTATAGTATATCTATTACCAATAGAGCTTAAGTATAAAACGCAACACTCTTGTAATCTGAATGTTAATTCGGTTTTCCTGATTGTCACGGAATTATGAAAAAAACCAGCCAAATGCGAGTCGGACGCGCCCACTGAGAGATCCGTAAAAATTAGCTACAAATTACTTTAAATAAAGACTATTTTTCTTTTATGATTTAATTACAAATGTATAGTTTTCAGTAGTATAAGACGGTATTACTTGCCAAATTTCATAGTTCTTGGTCAACGGGAAATACCCTATACATTTTGATTCCCTTGAGAGTGTCGAAATATACGTTTTTTGTCGCATAAACGACCGTATCTTTTTTTACGTTAACTTAGAAGTTTAGTCGGATTACAGCTGCAAGGGGCCATATACCTGAGTATATGGTTTTAATTTAAAGTCGATACCTCCACGCGTTCCCGAGATAAACGGTCTTGACAGACGGACGGGCAATAAAGTGATCCTATAAGGGTTCCGTTTTTTCTTTTGAGGTACGGGACCCTAAAAACAAACAAAACCAAATAAGTTTTTGTTCTGTTTGATATAAATTATATAAGATATTAAATATTTTTATTTGTAATGATTCTGCTGGCAATTGGAAATGGACATCCCTAAACGTGAAGGCATAATTTTCTTTAATGTGATGTTGATAGCGATGAGAGCTTTTTAACTGACGTAATGCTATTGTTATGTAAAATTTTACTTTCTACACTTTTGATACTTAGATATTAATCACAATCGGCTAAAATGGAGAGACTATTTTAGTAAATGTAACTTCTTATCTAAACTCTATACTAATATATAAAGCTGAAGAGTTTGTTTGTTTGCTTGAACGCGCTAATCTCAGGAACTACTGGTCCAACATGAAAATTTTTTAGTATTTTAGTGTTAGATAGCCCATTTATCGAGGAAGGCTATAGGCTATATATCATCACGCAAAGACTAATAGGAGCGGAGCAGTAATGAAAATTGTGACGCAGACAAAGTTGCGCGGGTCAGCTAGTCATTAAGAAAGCCAAAAATAGCATATTAACAAAGATATGATTACCTATTTTCGAGGAAAAAAATAAAATTTGATTGGGTTTATTTATTTATGTACACACAATATACTTAAAAAAATAAAAATTTGTACAGTGGGAAGAGCACAGAGGTACTGCTTATTTCATAAGAAATTTCTTCCAGCAGACGGGTTATTTTTGAGCCGGACTCCAGGACAATTCTTTTTCTCTTATTATTGGTCTGTCCGTTGTTAATCTGTGACACACATTGGACCATGCGTTTGTCTTGTATCTTTTTTCTTTCTTTTTCTGTACTGTCGCCAGTTAATACATTCATCTTATTAATCTAATATGAATGCATCGTATTAGTGTATTGCACAAAAGGTACTGCTACTGATTCCCAAACTAAGCTTGAGCTTGTATTTTGGAAGACAGTGTTCAGCCGCAGGAGGATTCACTTAGTAAAATACGAATACAATGGTTTGGATGTCGCTGCAGTAGACTGAGAAAGGGATCTGAAATAGGAAAGTTCAGCAAGCTTGCCTATGGTGTGGACAATTTATTATAATAATAATAATATATTTATTTCCAATAAATTGTTAACAAAGGTTACAAGTACAGTTATATAATACAAATCTAATGTGCGTACGGTATTATCTCCTGGCTCCCAAACTAGGTTTATAGCCTGTGACTTGGGAACCAGTGATTCCATTAAAGAACAAAATCTGTTTACACCAGTAACATAGCTAACATTACAAGACAATGACTTTTTAAGTATTTAAATATTATTGTTTTGTGGTCAATTGGCGTTGACTAGCCGAAAAACTTTTTATGCTCTACTAGATAGAAATACCCACGTCTCCTTTACATAGGTACTACCTTCTGATGGCGTGTCACAAGAAAAACCAAAAAATATACTAGCTTTTGCCCATGACTCGTACGCGCATATCCCGTTTTTCCCGTTCCCGTTGAAAATACGGGAAATCCTCTCATAGTGCTCCCCTACACTCCCCAAGGAACCGGCAAGCCAAATTTCAGCTATCTACGACCAGTAGTTTCAGCTGTGCGTTGTCTGTCAGTCACTCAGTCACTCAATTAGTCAGTAACGGAAGAATTTTAAATATATTGATGTCCTATTCATACATGATCTACCCGTTTGCCGATTTATTCATATCCGTTTGGACGTTAAGACGTAAAGAGGTAAAAGACAAAAAAAATACTTCACTTCACATGTAGGTGTAATATTATATATTTATATATAATACATACATAGGCCTCCCCCAAGATAGTAGGTTTGCCATAATCGCCACGCTGGACAGGCAGGTTGGCGATCGCAGTGTATGGTGTTGAGTTTTACAGAGAACGCTGCTGCTCATTCTCTGGTGAGTCCCTTAGTCGCCTCTTACGACACCCACGGGATGTGATGGGATGGTATTATTCTTTTACTGCACCATACGGCACCGGCCGACACCATATATTATTATGGATGTAAAAAAAAAACTGGCCAAGTGCGAGTCGGACTCGCGTGCAAAGGGTTCCAAACGAATTTAACTTTTTTGACATGTTATTTTAACACTACAGACTTCTAATAGGTTTTCCTGTAAACTTTAGGTAAAGATCTATTATCTCCATTTTTTTTCAAAATGTTAGGCTCAGTAGTTTCGGAGATAAGGGGGGGGAATGGTCATTTTTCGTCTAATTTCTTGAATAACTTCAAAACCATTTATTTTTAAATTATAAAAAAAATATAATTAAAACCCTCACAGTAAGCCCTTTCATTTGATATGTCACACGATATTGTTCAAAATACTTTTTTTTTTAATTTTCTAGTTTGACCCCCAAAAGTGACCCCCATACTAAAAAAATATTAATTTACGTAACACGTTCGTGTTTGGGTCACATAAGTCCATATGCGTACCAAATTTCAACAGAATCGGTCCAGTGGATCCGGAGAAAACTGGCTGTGACAGACGGACAGACAGACAGACAGACAGACATCCGAGTGATCCTATAAGGGTTCCTTTTTTTTCGGAACCCTAAAAAGTGAATAAATCATAGTAATAAATAACTTTTTATTTTGATTTTTTTGTATCAAGAACTATAAAAGCATATCCAGTACCTATTAGAACAACATAGCTAAGTTAATGAATACCACGTGTCGAAGTAATATAACGTTCAGAGGATTGATTAAATCATTAGTGGCCGCACGAGTAAGCTGTGTGTTATATTATAAATGAATAATATTTGCATACCGAGTAATGTCTTAGGCAATATTTAAAAGATATCCGGTGTTTAAGTAAATGACACAGAACAAACATTTATACTTAATAGAATATCTAACCATGAGAACAATAAACAAGTAATACTTCCTTAATAATTCACAGACATTAACAGATTTATTAGTATTTAGTTTCCTGCAAAAGCTTCAATTATTATGTACCTATGCTTGTGCATCATGAATAGTTCTAAGAATATTTTTATATCCTTTATTAAGTTAAGCACATTACTGTTTTGGCACATGTGGTGCTTACCTGTAAGAAATTGTGGCACTACACCTTTTTTTTAAAGTTAAGTATTTTTGTAAAATTTTTGGTGCTAACAATTGTTGGTGAGCCTAATAAATAAATAAAATAAAAAATAAAATAGTGCATAAATGTATTTTATGTATTTATTTATTTAAACAATATACACGTATGTACCATCGCGGACATTTGCAGTGAACCACTACTTTTCGACTATAATAGGTACTCTGGCAATAAGTTTCAAAAGTGGTTCACTGCAAGTGTCCGAGATGATACATAGGCAATCTCAATATTCAGGTTAAAAAGTACGCTAAAATGGATAAAAAATTAATACGTGCTTAAATAATATTTAAAACGAAAACTAGTGTCGTAAAAACTTCTGAACTACTTAATAATACAAATGTATGAGTAAAACTAAATATATGAGTCAATTGAGGAACGAGCCAAGAGGATCATCGGCAATGATAGGCTCGTCGAGGCAAAGCTCCAAAGAGCATCGACGCCGAGTTGCTAGTCGTCGGTTTTCTATCGGTTGCATTTTGGGGAGTGTGCGACGGGATTGCATAGTTTAATTCCAAAAAGCCCGTTCCATTACCGGACCACAAGACCTACGGTGATGCGCCACCGGTACATGGTGGACATTCCACCCACACGCACAAAACGTTTTGGGAACAAATTTATTGTGCGTACAACTAAGGAGTGAAATTCCCTGCCAGAGTCTGTGTTTCCTCATAGCTACAACCTGGTAGTATTTTTAAGTCAAGAGTGAATAGGTTACTTCTAGGCAAGCGTGCTCCATCTTCGACCACATCATCGCTTACCATCAGGTAAGATAGTGGTCAAAAGCGTGCCTATCAAAAGCACAAAAATTGATTAAATAAAATGCTTAGTTACTATTTTATCCATGCGTATAACGAAATCACACAACCAAATCTAGATTCTTAGCATCAAAACCATAAACACCTTTAAACTAGCTCTAACTATTAATTTGCAAAATTTTAATGACAACTAGTCTATGCTGACGTTGTCTATGCCACAGACAATAGACGTCTGTAGTACTAGTAATACGGAAGTACAGAAGTGCGGGTAATGACGGGAGAAATGGAACATGAAGTAGTGTGCGCGAAATTATTAGCTCTGGCAGGTGTTCGTGATCTGACGGAGTAGGGCGGCCATGTTGGGTGGTGGGAATTAGGGAAATCTGTGTAAATAGCGTGGCAGGAACGATTAGGCGGAGATTTAAACTGTTTTCGTGGACTTCAATGGTGGTCTGTCTAGAAAACTCTGCCAATACTCCTGCGAATTATTCGAGCTTGTGAACTATTTACTAGAAAAGCTAGGGGCACGTCGACATTTTTCAAAATATGATTGACGAAAGTAAGGCTGAATATCAGAACTTTCTGAATGTTAGAGTGACAAAAGTAAGGTCACAAAACATGCAGATTTACTATTTGCTACTGTGACTTTATTTCTCTCGTATAGTACATGTATTTTCGGATTATTTCAACCAATGAAGATCATCGGTCCCAAACAGTACTTGCATTAATGGCACCTACAGAGTTAATGGAGTCATTGGGTGGCTCACCGTCCGATCAGAACCAGGCCCGGGTCAACGGCGCGCTGTGTTCCACGTGCGCCTCAAAGAGCTGTTAGCATAGAAAAAGGGGCCCGCTAGGGCCAGTGCCTGCTGGGGCTGCGGAATTTGTTTGAAAGAGTCACCGTGGCTCTGGAACGCAAAGGGCATTAGGAGGAACACGGATGGGTTTTAGTCAGTACGAGTCTGACAATTCTTCCTGCTGCGCCCAGAGCGGGAGGAGTTATTTGATGATTTCCCATCCTTAAAAAGAAAAAAAAAAGAGTTTAGATTTAAAATGGGCACTCACTGGGCCTTAATGAACAGAAAATTACAAACACACTATAAAATATTGCTCGACTTGTTAGAAGTTGCCTGCATGGTAAACCTAACAGTACAGCAGCTTCTTACTGTAAAGATTTGCAGGTATGCGTACTACCATTATTTTGCGTAAGACCGAACTAAATTATTACTTATCAGTAAAGACCTAACCTAGCTTTTACAAGAAGACATTGAGAAATTTACATTAATTGGCAACACAATTCTCTATTTACGATCTTGCCTCATTTCACGCTTATATTATATTTATGTTTTCCTAGTATGTTAGCATACATAAATTTCACCTAAACATTGCACAGCGGGCGAGGGAATTGGTATCTTGGTGTATGAAAGAGACGTAGAGCGCACGAAGAATCAGTGAAAAATCAGTTCAATAAAAACCCTCCACGTGCAGGTCGGACTCGCACACGAAGGGTTCCGTACCATAAACCTTACTTTTTACTGTCTGTTGTTATAGCGACAATAGAAATACACAATCTGTGAAAATTTCAACTGTCTATCTTTTATGGTTCTTGAGATACAGCCCGCTGACAGACAGACGGACAGACGGACGGACGGACGGACAGCGGAGGCTTGGTAATAGGGTTCAGTTGGTTACCCTTTGGGTACGGAACCCTCAAAACTACGTTTATTTTATTTATAGGATGGTATTCGACCACAATTTCACTTGACGGAAAACGATGATGTAATCGACGATTGTGCACGCTTGCCTACAAGTAATCTATTCACTCTTGATTTAAAAACCCACAGGATGTAGCTATCAGGAAACACAGACTGCGTAAAGATGCTTGCAGTCGGAGTGCAGGTGGCATACAGCTCTAACGAGTAGACTGCGCAGTTGGTTGGTAGTTTCGATGCCAACTACTCAATAAAAGTAACCAAACTGAAGTGCTGCAGCTGGCTTGGAGTTCAAATGAAGCCCGTCTCTTCAGAGCTCTACTCGTTGAGCTGTCAAACTGTTACTGTAGTTACAAGATTTGCCGGTTTTAAGATATAACACACAACAATAATTCCACATGAATTCACATATTTAGAAGTAGCTTAGAATAATCCATTTCCGAGGCAACATATACAGCGTGTAACAGAATAAACGCAATACCTCTTAAGGGGTAATTGTACTCATCATTATGAACAACTTTTACTATGGGACCAATCCCGAAATCGCGAAAAAAAATCTGCTGTTCAGTAAATTTTGTCGAGTTATGGTATGGGGGAGTCGATTTTTTTTTCGCGATTTCTGTGTTGGTCCCATAGTGAAAGTTGTTCATAATGATGAGTTCAATAACCCCTTAAGAGGTATTGCGTTTATTCTGTAACAGATTGTAGAAGGCTCACAGTCAGACTAAGGCGCTTAAGTTGATTACCTGTCATCTTGTAACCCTTAAAACGTCTGCTTTAAATTCTTGGTCAATTAATAGGCCACTATAATATAGGCATGATAATAAATTAGTTACGGCAGTTTATTCTTCATTGTCATCATTGGAAAGTGGGAGTGGAAACTTTACAGGTAAGAAATGGTGGAGTACTAAATCAATCAATTTGCTTAGCTTTTTCCTCATTATGTTGGGGTCGCCTTTCAGTCTAACCTATTCAATTGAGGGATCTCCACAACTCAATAGGAAACTGAAAAAAGAAAGAAAAGACGAATAAAATCGTTTAGGGTGCCTGTTTATAAGGGTGCCTATCCATTACAGCGGAGCGGAGAAACGGAGAAATTTTAACCAATGGAATTGCATAAAATTTCCCGCACCACGTGAGTCACTGACATTTTGATGACATGATTGTTTAATATTTTTCTATTTCTTCGCTCCGTGCTTACGGACAGGCAACCTTATTATAACACACACACACTACACTACACTGAAATCGCGAAAAAAAAAATTACATTTTTTTCGCGATTTCGGGATTGGTCCCATAGTAAAAGTTGTTCATAATGATGAGTACAATTACCCCTTAATAGGTATTGCGTTTATTCTGTAACACGTTGTATTGGTACGTTACATCAAATGTAGCTCTATATTCTCCCTTCATACTCAACAGTTTTAATGTATGAGGCGTCGAAATAAAGTATGTTTTTGTTGCTCAGGAGTCGGTAACAATTTGCTGGGGACCGCGACTTCCAGTTGCTGAGTTACGACGAAGACAGTAAAAAATTGATCGTAAACCACTCATTGTACATGCAGCCAAGTTGTTTATTCGTTTATTATTGAAATATCTGTAGTTTTTAATGTGACTTCTGTTTTCTTGTTAGTGGGAGATATTTTAAAGATGGAGAAACGGGGTGCAACAATGTAGGACATTTTCTGGTATGAGTTGTAGGTACAGTCAACAAAGCTATTAGATATGCAGGCAGCTAACTTGCAACTACTTTTAAATAGTTTTAAATGCAGCACTGCTAATGTTGTGAGTGTGTTGAGTAGACAATTATTGTACAACACACTCGTAGTATGTCAAAAGCTTAAAAAAATTATAATGCACATATTAGGAATAATCATTGGCAGTGCTGTGGAAAAAATAATATTTTTGCCTGTATACCGAATAGCTTTGTTGACTGTACATAAAAAAATTACAGATAGCAAGCGACACACATGGACAGAAATAAAGGCTGTTAAATCATTTCATTCATTGTCTGTGCTACCTGATAGCTACAGCCTGGGGCTGATTAAGCCAAGAGTGAAAGGGTACATACTTTTTTTTTTTTTTATTTGTGATGGGTTTGCTCTTGACTTCAGTCTAGGTCAGAGATGACCGAGACAAAGTCTACGATGGAGCGAGCTTACCCAGAAGGAGCCTGTTCACTCTAACTTTGAAGTGATTAGGGTTGTAAGCGTTTGGAAACACGGACGCAGGCAGAGAGTTCCACTCCTTTGCTGTGCGCATTATAAAAGACGTTTGGAAACGCTTAGTGCGAGTTGGTGGAATAGCAACAAGGTAGGGATGGTAAGATGCAGTGCGTCTGGATGTCCGATGGTAGAAGGGGGCCGGTGGGATGAGGTCGTGGAGTTCTTGGGCACACTCACCGAAGTACAATCTGTAGAAGACCGACAAGCAGGCAACCTTACGGCGATGAGCCAAGCTATGCAGCTTGGCATCCACCAGTTTTACGTCACCGATGAGCCTCTTAGCTCTGCGTTCCACCGAGTGGAGGGAGTTTGCGGTCACAAGCAAGCCCATAAATAGTAATAAATCATGAGCATCATAACAGCCGAAAGACGTCCACTGCTGGACATAGGCTTCCCTTAAGGGCCGTGTTTGCCATAATCGCCACGCTTGGCAGGCAGGTTGGCGATCGCAGTGTATGGTGTTGAGTTTTACAGAGAACGCTGCTGCCCATTCTCTGGCGAGTCCCTTAGTCGCCTCTTACGACACCCACGGGAAGTGATGGGTTGGTCTTGATTATTCTTTTACGGCACCATACGGCACCGGCCGACACCATACGGCAAAAGCGTATCAACATATAAAACATAAAACGTTTTTAAACTTTCATCGGCGAGGCCTCTATTCGTCAGAGAATTGTAACACTACGGTGTTTATTTCGGTTTTAGATCAGCGCCGTCTCTTGACCACTAGTGGAAGTAATGTCATTTTTGTTGATGATTTCTGAAAATTGTGCTATTTAGAGACATTGTTTTATTTTTACTGTAATCTTTACATAAACTTCTATCACATAGAATAATTTCAGATTTTTCTCTATACTAAACTTCGGAGATAAGGGGGAATAGTAAAATTTTTCACATTTTTCGTTAAAAGTCGAAAACCATGCGGACTTAAAAAAAAGAAAATTTTTTTGAAATTGTGCAAATAGCGCTCTTACTGATACCCAACATGCCCTAGTAGCCCCACATTAAATTTTTAATAATCCCTTTCAGTCACTGTTGCAAGTAAAATACATATATTTTAATTTCTTTCTTATTTGCAAAATAGTTGAACAAACGTCATGTAAAACTATTTAAAATTTCAAGTTAGCATTAGTAGTTCTTCAGATATACAGCTGTGCATCCTTTTTTACCATTTTGGTACGGAACCCTAGAAATGCGTTCTTAGGATGCCTCAAAATAATTATGGCTTCATAAAGTTCATAAGCGACTGTCATTTGTTATGTTCAAGTAAAGCTCAATCCACACATAGCCGGGACGTGGCCGTGACGTGCACGGGCCGTGCGCTGTCAGGAGCACACAAAAATATCCTTGCATACATTTTATATGAACTCGTTCACACTCGTCCGTGTCCGGGCAGGCGACGGAGCTTCCGTGGCCGGGCCGACGCAGTGACGTGCGGCTACGTCATCAGGGCTCTCCGGGCTTTTGTTATGCATGGCCACGCTGAAGTTTGTAGCATGAACGAGACAACAGCTGTCATAGACAATTTGGCCAAAAAATGGCATAGACAATTATTCAATAAACGCTTTTGAATGCAAGTCCGCCATTTATTTCAACTTTGACGGCATATTTTTTTTAAATAGTTAACTGTACACTGATTTTCTTGGTTTTAAAACGCCTCTGCCATTCCCAAACGATTATTTCGTACGTAACGTATTTTGAGTTGGTAACATGGCTATAAATATAATTAGACAGGATGCACTAACTATTTCCATGCATCAGTTTCAGGTCTGTCTGGTTGTTTTCTGTCATGTTATGGCATAGAGATAGAAAATATATGGAGGCGCCGCGACATTCTATATCTACCTTTGCTTATACAAATATGGGTGAAATACGAAACAGATTGAGAAATATCGTTTTGTTTCATTATTTCTAATGTGGTAATCGTATTGGATAAAAGAGACAACAGTATTTCAGTTGTTGCTCATAATGGCAACATTTTCTTGTGACGTTGTGACAGTTGTAGGTAAGTGCCGTTTTCGCCATTTTATGCAACAAGTCTCGTGGTAGTTCTGCTGTCAAATGAGTGTTTACTTTTGTATTTATTGTGATTTGCGAGAAAATTACGAGAACTTTATCTTTCAAATTGCACGTATATGATGGAAAACAGCCATTCAAGATGCCTGTGCGTTGTATTATGGAGTGTGGTGCAAGAAAGAAGGAAATCAACCTCAATTGTCTTTGCACAGGTTAGTAACCGGTTTTCATGCAATATTACACACAGTAATTCATTTTCGATGAAAAAAATGCTAAGCTACCATATATTTATGGTTGTAGTTTTCATATTTGGGCTTATTCTCGTCCAACAGACCTTTTTTTTAATTTCATAATTTCATTCGTTTGTTTAAAATAATATGTCATGATGGAATAGTGTAGTACCGTTGCCGTAATATTTTCCGATACTAGTTCCTTCGCTGCGCTGATACAATATCGGTATATTAAGTGTTCTAATCGGTTCGAGTGACCGTGCTAGGTCCGGCTCGCTGTTCACAGCACTGAGGGATCGTTCCGCAGACTTTTATGATGATTGAATATACAAGATCCGGAAATAAGACATCATTTTGCTATTTGTTTTAATTTTTTAATTACGTATTTTAACAACTCGAACCAAATAATTTATTGATAAAAATATTAACCTTTTTATAGGTTTCCTAAAAATTAAGGATTAAGGAAAAAGTGGTTAGAGGCTATTGGAGAAGAAAATATTAATCTTTGACAAAAAATGAAAAAAAAAGCAAAGAAAGGTACATCTGTTCACTTCACTTTGAAGAAAGTGTTCAATAGAACACTTGATGTAATGAGATTACAAGATAACTCTGTTCCTACAATATTTTCGGTAAGTGTGTATTAAAATGATTGGTTAACCTCTCTGTTCTGTAGAGGTTCTATAAGTTTAAACTACGGGTACAAAGCAGCGTACTTAAGGATTGAAGTAGTTTTTTTCTCTTTTTCAGGTTGCCAAAACTGGAAAAATTAAGACTGAAAAATATGTCAATCAACAGAAAAAAATTAAGCGCTTTAACGAAAGGATACTCTGAAGAAATCCGAAAGTTCGCATTAACGTTGCATTTTTATCCCCGCCTATAATTATATAAGGCGAACTTACAATACATGCTTACTCACACAAGAACTTTGAGCAAATGGTACCAGCATGTAAATTGGGAACGGGGATTAGCGAAAGAAGCATTTGTTTAAAAATTAAAGTGCAAGGAAGTGCAAAGTGTCATACCAAATGTTTATTGAATAAATAAAACACTTATGTTGATTTTTAACGAAGTTTTATTTAATGAATAAGTAAAAGCGGGTTTATTAAAACACAACATAAAGGCGCGATGCAGAATTTATGTTGTGTTTTAATATTATAAAAATAATCTGCATTGTATGAGCAATGGAAGCTGGTAAGTTGGTTTGTGAAATAGGTGTATTGGTACGTTTGTAAAATATTACAAGAAATGCAATTTACAAAGACCACTCTATTTTCGTACTCACCAAATTAGTATCCCTCGAATTGTCCCGGACATGCAATGACTGTATCTGGCAAACCTAGTCCACATACCTACCAGAAGCTGCAGACCAGATATAAAATAAGCAAAAGCGCAAAAGTGATGCAAGTAAAAGTGTTTTTAAAATCTGTGCAGAAAAAACTACATTAACTGTAATTAACAGAAAGGAGTAAGCCTTTACTCATATTTTTGTTACAACAGATTGTAAGAATATAAATTATACTTATGATTCAAACGTGATATCTAGTAAGACTCGTAATACTAGTATGTAGTATTATTATACTTCAATGTTGCATCCTCGAGATTTAACTTACATTGTAGTCCGTGTTCCCATGTACTGCATTGCCACACTGTTCAAAGATTTAAAAAAAAAGTTTCTTCTGACGTCTAACTATCTGTCAACTGTCATTTCATTCGTGTTTCGTGTGCGGCATTGCTACGACGTTACTTCGAACTTGTATCCGTAAATATCAGTTAATCCCGTGTTTCTTTTAGAAAGTGTTTAGAAATATGGCAAAACGAAAACGTAAGAACGCGGAAGATTATCTAATGCGGAAAATAAAACGATGTGAAGATAAATTAAGATATGAAAGCGAAAAACCTGAGTATTTTACACACCTACCCTCCCTGTGTTTTTTATTAATGCGCATATACTATCTTAATGAGATAACACGAGATGTTATCCTGATAGTGAAAAGTGTATTTCTTAAAGAGGTAACACGCGATGTTATCCAGAAATACAATGTTTACTTTCTTAGTGAGACAGTACGTGATACTGTCCTGAAAGTAATGACAGCACTTTGTTTATGTCTTCTCTTCTGAAAATATTTATCCGCGGTCTTTTAGTTCATCGTGTCACGATACTTATTATGGAAGTCATAATGATGATGTGCACAGCGACCGCGAGGATATTATTTCGCCCGAACCTGAGCAGGTTCAACATGATATAGTAATTAAGTCAGTCGCAAATACTGTGCCCCAAAATAACATCCCTCAGCCTCCGCCGCGATGCAAGAACAACCGACGACTGACACAATCGACGACTGACAACAATCGAGGCCGCGGCCGATATACCGATTGAAATGTTGGAATTACTTGGAGAGGCACAAAAGTTAGACCCTGAGCTGGGTACAAAAATACCCGAAGAAGTCGCCGAACGTTGGGGAATGATCCTGCTGGATGGTTTGGCCAAAGATCAAACACTGTCCCGAGCACCGAAACTAAACCCTGAAGTCGCTTCAGTATTGCCCGACTCGGCTCGAGATAAACACTTAGAGGCAGCACAAAATCAACTCGGTACAGGTATCGCAGGCCTAGTCAATTTAACAAAAGACCTTATACAGGCTCAATCTGTTGATAAAATAGACAACTTAAAAGGAATATCTGAGGTCAACCAGATATTACTCGACTTACACCATGAAGAAACATATAACAAGCGGAAATTTATTGTCCCCTTTTGGACAAAACCTTCTGGAATATAATAAAAGGCGTAAAAAGGGACGACCTTTTGTTCGGCACAAAACTTGGAGTGAACATTAAAACTTCAAAAGATATAGAAAAAACCAATCAACAAATAAAGAAACCTATTCTACCTAACACCATGGGTAACCGTCGACCTGGGTTCCAAGAGGGAAATGCGCGAGGTCCTCCTCGAAAAATGAACAGTACGAGTACGACGCAAGCACCGGGCCGACATCAGCCGCAGCCATCAACGTCGTCAACGAGGAAAACCCACAGTGTGACGACTCAGCGCGGCAGACACATGAGGGACAGCAGAGCCTACGACAAGAAGAATCACTATTAAAGGTACCTCACTCTGGTGGAATTAGACATTTTATCGATAATTGGACATCTATAACTGATGACCTTGTCGTGTTAAGTTATGTAAAAGGCTATAAAATCCCATTCATTAGTAAGGTTTATCCAAACATAGAACCTAAGAATCCACCTTCTCCACATAAAGATATGATGATGGCCATTTCGAAACTTATTCACTTAGGAGCGATATCTAAATGTGATGATGTAATAGTTCAATTTGTTTCTACAGTTTTTCTGACCCCCAAGAACACTGTCGGTTACAGGTTTATATTAAACTTAAAGGCTCTCAATATTTTTTAACGATTCGCCATTTTAAAATGGACGATATACGCACTGTGTCTAAACTCGTACTACATAGTTCATTTATGGCAACAATTGACTTAAAGGAATCCTATTTTTTAGTTCCAGTTCATGAGTCATATAGAAAATACCTAAGATTTCGCTATGAGAAAGTTTTATACGAGTTTAATTGTTTAGGTACCATATGGCCTTAGTCTATCACCGCTCGTGTTCACAAATTATTTAAACCAGTCATGTCTCATCTAAGAAACAATAATCACACTGTAGTGTCATATTTAGGTGACGTCATCTGCATCGGAGATACATATGACGCTTGTTCCAGGACAATTATGTCAGTTATACAAGCATTTAAAGAATTAGGCCTCGTGATTAATTATGAAAAAGGTTCCCCTGAGCCAAATCAAATTTGCAAGTTCTTAGGATTTATTATAAATTCACAATTAATGTGTTTACAACTACCATCAGTTAAACTAAAATTAAAAAAATACCGAATTAATTTGTAAAATTCGCAAAAATCATATGAATCCTATTCGAAACTTTGCAAAGCTAATTGATACATTATCAGAAGCATGCCCAGACATTGTTTATGGCTGGGTATACACTAAACGACTAGAACGTGAGAAATATCTGGCTCTTTTAAAAGCGAATGACAATTATGACGCAAAAATGCTACTTGATCCAATTTTACAAGACGATTTTTCATGGTGGAGTCAGATATCTAATAAGAATATGAATAAGTTTCATGATGACCACTACTACAGAGAAATATTCACTGACTCCTCACCCACTGGCTGGGGTGCAGCCTGTGACGGTGAAGTTACTAGGGGCCATTGGTCCACAGAAGAACGAACATACCATATAAATTACCTTGAGTTGCTAGCTGCTTTCCTCGACTTAAAAGCATTTTGTGAAAATGACCGGAATAAGGCCGTGCTACTCAGAATATATATATATATATTAGCTACTATATAGCTACTATTAAAATATATAGATTTGTTTGCGTCGCGAATAAACAAAAAGTGTAGTAAATATTTGTCATGGCAACGCGACCCAGACGCTTTTGACATAGATGCATTCACAATCCCTTAGAATACTTACTTTTTTACGCCTTTCCTCCGTTTGCCCTCGTACTAAAATGCTTAAGGAAGATAGTCAACGAGAAGGCAACTGGATTAGTTCTCGTTACTCATTGGCCCAGTCAACCTTGGTATCCGTTGTTTAGAAGGCTGGTCGTCTCAGAAATACTTTTCTTCGAACCTAATAAAAATAATTTACTGTCTCCTTACAGAGAACCTCACCCCATGTGGAAAAAACTTACCCTGGTCTGCGCGATATTGTCAGGGAATCATATCTAAGGCGTGATATTCCACTATTCGAAACTATTGAAATTACGATTAAGTCTCTTTCTAATAACACCATTAATCAATATAACGTTGCACTTAAACGTTGGTATTCCTTTTGTATCGGGAATAATGTAGATTATCTGAACAGTTCAGGTACAATGATTCTAAAATTTCTGACTGACGAGTTTCATAAAGGCGCTAGCTTTGGGACTTTATTCATTTCGTTCTGCGTTAAATTTGATTTTATCTAACGACCAGACAGAAAATGATAACGTTTCTAGATTTTTTAAGGGCGTATTTTAAATCAAATCGAATTTTCCTAAATATCACAAAACATGGAAACCTAACATGGTGTTGGATCATATTTCCAAATTATATCCAAACGAAAAGCTACCTCTTAAGGATATTTCTAAAACTAGTTATGTTACTTGCGTTGTCCACAGGACAGCGGATGCAAACGTTATCTTTAATTAAAATCAAAGACATTAAGGTTACTGACACTTACATAATAATTGCAATTAACGAGATAATTTAGACATCAGCACCTAATAGACAGAATCCTCGGTTGGTTATACCATTTTTCTTGGACAAACAATTAAGGTTTTTGCGGGGCATATCCCCGCAAAAACCTGAATTTCGTATATGGAAAAAACTAAGCTATTTAGAACCATTGAAAACAATGATAATTTAATTCTAACCTACAAAAAACTTATCCATAACTGTACTGCACAGTCCATTAGTCGTTGGATAAAGGAAACTATCAGTGATAGCGGCGTGGAAGTTAATATGTTCTCTGCATATAGCACCCGACACGCGTCTACGTCGACAGCAAATAGAGCAGGTGTCTCAATCGAAATTATTAAAAAGGCCGCCGGCTGGACCGGAAACTTAATTTGTTTCGCAAAATTTTAAGATCAACCTCTTGTAACTTCCGTAGAAGATATACGCTTTGCTGAAGCGGTATTTATTTCATAATAGTTATGATTATTAGTAAGTACCTACCTATACTTTTTTGTTATGTTGATCTACATACACTTAACCTAATTAATTAAGACTACATTTATGTGTCTATGATTAAAATATAAACTAATTAAATACTCATTGTTTATATTAAATATCGATTACAGCCTCCGAGATTCATAAAACGAAATACCCCGTTTCACAATGCGCGCTAAACATCTACAATGTAAGTTAAATCTCGAGGATGCAACATTGAAGTATAATTTATGGTTAATTGAACTTACCTTAAGTGAACTTCAACCAAAATTATACGAGATGTTGCATCCGAAGAGATTTAACACCCCCCCTACCCAATGTAACATGCACTTTACATGAACCCTGTATCATTATGAAACGGTCCTATCTCTAAAACGAATGAAATGACAGTTGACAGATAGTTAGACGTCAGAAGAAACTTTTTTTTTAAATCTTTGAACAGTGTGGCAATGCAGTACATGGGAACACGGACTACAATGTAAGTTAAATCTCTTCGGATGCAACATCTCGTATAATTTTGGTTGAAGTTCACTTAAGGTAAGTTCAATTAACCATAAAGTATCAATACTTTTTATAGTATGGTTATAGTAACACTGTATTCCCTGATTGGTACAACCCTAGCATTGGCAGCCATTTTATGCGACACTTTGAATTGTAGGTATGCACCTTTTTTTTGTAGGTATTTCCAGTCCATACTTTTTATATGTCTATGTGTTATGGTCATGTTGACGGTTCGAAGATTTTTTGGTTGATATTATTGCTTGTAAAACTGATATAATACTGAAGATAAAACCTAGAAGTATTCGGATATTCCGCAAGTTTTACCGTCATCAATTGTGATTCTTACCAACACGGAATAGAAAAAACATTTTCTCCACAAGGCGACGAGGAAAAGTGAAAAATGTTAAGATGTCAAGTGTAATCAAAACATTCATAACGTTCATCAGTAAAATAAGCGATTTCTTTTTTGCAATCCGGTTGTTGTTTGTCGTATGGTAAACGCCTTCAAATATATGTTGTGGCGAACAAAATCGGCGCTGATGGCCAGTTACCCAGTCATATTGTGTTACTGGGAGAAGATACTTATGAGCTTATGGTATCTACGAGTAGCTCGGCAACCCCATCGAAACCAACGTCGTTGAACTATGAATCAGTTGTAACTTTTCTGCAAGAGCAATCGGCAACTCAAACTAGATGAAGTGGCTTAATGGGTCAGATATCATCAGACCCGGCAACGGTAAGTCACTCAATCACTAGTAACGGAACAATTTTATAGAAAAAATAGCTTTTGCCCGCGACTTCGTACGCGCCTAACCCGTTTTTTCCCGTTCCCGTAGTAATTTCAAGAAATTCTCTCGTTAGTGCTCCCTTACACTCCCTAAGGGATCTACATGCCACATTTCAGCTTTCAACGACCAGTAGTTTTGGCTATGCGTTGTCTGTCAGTCACTCAATCACTCAGTAACGGAAGAATTTTAAATAGATTGATTGATATATATTGATGATTGATTATGTTTTTTCAGATGAGCAAGATTACTTTGTAACAAAGTACGATTGGATGGGCAAGCAAAGAATTTTGATAAGAAAATAACAATAACTACCTGAGATTTGCTAATCGTTAATAAATATTGCTACCTACCTGTATGTTTTGTGTGTGACTTTATGTTCAAAATGATTGTGTGTGTGTGTGTTTTAAACTTATACCTATGTTAAAATAAGTAACTTCTAAGAATATAATAAAACTATTTTTCAACGTGAATCAATAATAAGTATTTATTTTGTGAGTTGTTTTTTTCTCTAGTGTTTAAAATCTATGAGGTCGGTTTTTCCTAGCCGGCTATTTTGAGAAGAAAAATCGACTTATCGAAGACCAAACAATTATATTGAAATGGTCAGATCATATGAGAGCCATGAAGTTTGAGATAGCATGAGAAATCACAGATTTAAGTTGACCTGTCTAATAGTGCCCATACGTAGTCAACTATCCGATGAAAATAAAATACTAATGTATGTGGTCATGGCACATGAAGTGGTCAAATTACCAACCAGATAATTCTGAAATCTATACGTCGTGTATTATAAAATAGGTACACAGCCTTCAGAATTACAAAAAATATGTGGCTAATTTATAAAATTGAAACCTACTGAAGCATTTATTTAATTTGCAAATAAATGGTTAGTTGGCCAAATAAAAACTAGTGCGTTTTTCAACTGCCCAACTTTAAACAAACGAATAATCTCTCCATTGGTGAAATCGCTTTTCTCCATCGCGTGTCTTTTCGACAACAAACTGATGAATGAGCGGCACGTGCACAGCCCGGCCGCGGCCCGGTAGCTACCCTGACGGGACACGGATGCACGGTCACTGCCCTGACACGGCACTGACACTGCACGGCCACGTCACGTCTATGTGTGGATCAACCTTTAATCGATCATACGTGTGTCATTTATTTTAAACTAGCACTTTACCCGCGACTTCGTCTGCGCTGCAATTTTCTTCCCGCTCGGTAACCTAAGTAGGTGCCTGCTAACAATACAGTGTGCGAAGGATACTTACGCTGTCAGTCTTTGTTGTTATTAAAATAGAAAATTGAATTTCAGCCCCGACTTGAAAATTAGCGGCTGTCATTGCTAATGGTCCATCAAAGTTCGTTCGTGATCTGACTGCTAGATGTCGCTTTAACAACTGTCATTCAAAATGACATTTAATTTCTGAAGCCCTTTGTCTTGCATAGAATTCACTAAGAATTAAATAGAACTTATTTTGTGTGTGGTAAGTTTGAAAATGCAGTGTGACAACAATAACGTAGATACAGGTGTAAAAGTAAAATTGAGAAGGTCTTATAAGGTACCGCAACACTATACTTGTTGTTGTAAAATACCAATTTACTTTACAATATGGCTATTTGTTCACATCGTTTTGTTGCCTTTTATGGTGCAGATCGTTTAGGCTAGCGGTGCTGATAATAATGTTTTGACGTGACCAGAATTCGCTTCCGCTGCCACAGTCTCGCTTTCTGGCGAAGTGTCCCGTCGCGCAAGCCTGCAGTTAAACCCAAAGGTCGAACTCGCAAAAAAAGTAAATTTTTGTAATTGTTGGAATGCAAGAAACTAGCCTTTTAGGGTTCCATCTCTTCCAGAATGGAACCCTATTAACAAGCTTCTGCTATCCGTCCGTCTGTCTGTCAGCAGGCTGTATCTCATGAACCGTTGTAGATACACATTTGAAATTTTCACAGTATGTGCACACTATTGCCGCTATAAAATGAAATAATAAAAACCGGTCAAGTACGAGTCAGACTCGCGCACCAAGAGTTCGTAGCATTTTTGATACTCTCATCACCTGTAGGGCACTTACTGTTGCCTTGAATAACGAAATTTCAAGAAAGCAAGGTCTACTAATGGTACGGAACCCCTCGTTTGCAAGTCCGCGTCGCACTTACCTGGTATTTATTAGGCTGTACAAACAGACGGGTGTAGTAATTGGTTACAGTTGTTTACATGTAGCTACTTATCCACATTTATTGTGTTGGACAACAGAATGTCTTCTTAACCTATTGACAGCGTCGACAGACTGACAATTACTGACGGCGACTCAATTATTATCGACTGTGGACTTAAAACTTGAAAATATAAGGATTGACAGCCTTTTGAGTCTTGAACACCCAGTTTATGAGGACGAAGGACTATTTTCATTTTCACTTACTTTCATATTGATTAGAGAATTACCACTAGACCAGTGCCGAATTAGGGCAGTGCGGGGGCTGTAGCAAATTTCAACATGGGGCCCCCTAAACCTCAAACCTTCGTAAAGTGAAAACAAAAATATCCAATCAAAACAATCATAGCCCCCCTCTATTATTTCTCACGGACCCCGGGGCCTCTATCAAGCGCCAGAGACCATTTTTTTTATTTTCCCTACATTGTCCATACAGAACTATGAACCGGATCTGGGGCTGTTAAGATTTCAGACGGTATGGTAGCATGAAATAAAAGAAAGAAAATATACCTAGTGGGAGTTAGGAGGACTCGTGAGTGTGAGAGATCCATGGTGCGGGGTCCCCCAATGCACGGGGCCCGTATTTGCTACTCTTGCTACGTGGTAAATCCGGTTCTGCACTAGACACCCAATTTTTTAAACCCTTGACAGTATTTAACAAACAATCATTTCGGAGAATACTGATATGCATGATAATACAAGAAGTCTGACAAAGGAGTCTGAGAAAGGAGTCGGAATCTGGACAAGCCCACTCAAACCTGCGTGGTGCTTTCCTCAAAAGGCCACCTCAGACCTTAACCTACATGTTTTTCATATGTTGTTGGCGATTGTATGGACTTCAAAAGAGACTGTGACCTCTGAGTTTGTTTCGGTGTTTCTTCTCAGGGTAGTCAGCTAGGAAACATCCGGCCTCATCTAGATAAATATGTCAAATGAAAAAATTGACGTGTAAAAGAGTTACTTGTAACCTATTTGCAAAATAAATATCATTTATCATTTAATACTGATATACTTCAGTGGCCAATCTGGAAATCTCTTAGTCGACTGCGGACCTGGGTTGGCCGCTGTAAACATAACCTGGCCGAATGGGGCATTCTTCACTCATCCCAAATGCAGTGCCAGTGCGGACTTGCGGAGCCCCTTTACAGCTACCAGCGCCATCCAAGATTTGATCAAGGCCAATGATAGAGCGGTAAAGGTTGCTCAATACTGGTCGGTCAAAATTTAGAATGAGTGAATCGGCACGAAAAGAAGAAGAAGGTACCGTACGCAAGCGCCTTTAGCAGTTAATTTTATCAAACTGTAGCCCATAAGGTTACCCTAATCGACGGGGTAACATTCTCAGTAAAAAAAAACAATTTGCAGAAACCCCATAGAAACCTTTACCAACGTTCTCTGACAATATTATGTAACAAAATTTTCCAGAAACGTTATAATACCTACCATCAAACGAAGACAAGTAAAACGTTAACAGTATTAAGAACTAAAATACCAGCAGTGAATAGTAAATTTGCCACACAGCACTTTAGCTATTAATTTTACTACGGCCATCTGATCTAAAGGCACTAAACCAAGATACACCGATATCATCGACAAACTCGAGTTCCGTATTGCGATTGGTAAAACGCTCCTTTTAAGGGTTCCATCGGTTTGTTTGTACATCTGTCACACTTTCCCTGCTCACGTTTTGAAATAACGGT
The DNA here is from genome assembly GCA_947578705.1 of Lacanobia wlatinum. Taxonomy (NCBI): domain Eukaryota; kingdom Metazoa; phylum Arthropoda; class Insecta; order Lepidoptera; family Noctuidae; genus Lacanobia; species Lacanobia wlatinum. The sequence continues at coordinate 7,992,464 of OX388039.1, read as the reverse complement.
TGCTGGAATCAGTTCATCTTTTGCTTCGATCTTTTTGTGTTAGTTTGAAATTGCAATTACGTCACTTATAGGTGACAATTTGGTGCAAAGTATCAGAAAATGAGGTCTGGCTGAAGCAACCATAAATAACTCCCCCCCTTGTAAGGTTTCCTTAGTAATAAATTTTACTAGCAGTTCGCCCGCGACTTCATCCGCGGTGCAATTTTCTTAAGGATCTCAATTTTTTTTGTTTTTTTTAATAAAACGTTGCCTCACACTAGTAATGTCTCCTGTATCGTGGGTGCGTTCACAAACATGTAAATACACATACACAAACAGCCAGACCCGGAACAACTATCTGTAGGCCATACAATTATTTGTTCCGTGCGGGAATCGAACCCGCGACACGCAGCGCAGCAGTCAATCGCTCAACCACTGCGCCAACCGTGCCGCCATTTTTTCAATTTCTTTTCGAATAAATTATAGCCTATATTAATTCCTGATAATTTAGCTCTCTATTGGTGAAAAAATGGTTAAAATCGGTTCAGTAGTTTCGGAGCCTATTCGGTACAAACAAACAAAAAAATCTTTCCTCTTTATAATATTAGTATAGACTAGCTTTTGCCTGCGACTTCGTACGCGCATATCTTGTTTTTTCCCGTTCCCGTAGGAATTTCGGGAAATTGTCTCTGAATGCTTCCCTACGGAGTGTAGGGAAGCTACATGCCAAACAGCTTTCTACGACTAGTAGTTTCGGCTGAGCATTGTCTGTTAGTCACTCAATGACTCAGTAACGTGAGAATTTTATATCTATTGATAGATTTTGATGAAATTAGGTCAGATGCCCGTGACTGAATTGAAGTGAAAATTATGATTTCGCCGACTCCTCCGCTTTTTTACAGATCAATTTCACTGTCGGATGGTACAAGTAAGTCTTTTCTCTAAGAATCGTCGAGTTTCATTGTCTCATCGCTTTTTTGGTGGTTGCCACTGATGATGCAGTGGTTCGGAATATTACGATAGGCTCAAAATAATAATCGGCGTATACACTGTGACGACACTCAAGCCAGAATTACCAATCTCCGCCATACTTCTGTATGACAACATACTAAAACTAATAATATTCTACCAACATAACCAACAGCCAATCAGTGGCTAGAATTCTGACAGCTCTGCTGTTATAGGTCGGCGCAAAGCGCATGAGCGACAGTGCGTTCGGATACGCACTAGGGACTATAACGTTCAGGAGCCTTACCTCGACCCATACGACCAGGGAGACGTTTGGATACATCCGCTATAAATGTCATTTAGCTACGTGGATCAGTATGAAAACCCTGGCACATTATACACAAGTGGAAGTGACGTCACCTCATACAAGATGTAAACGATGTAGGACGCGATCCTTATTTATCTATTTATTTATAAATATCCATGCAGTTTATAAAGTTGCTTATTTCATCATACTTCTGCTTAGAATGCTTTCCACGGCAGGTAATGACTAACTTTAGAGGAATATAAAGCAACAATATGTGTGTGTTAATTTTTCTGTTGAATCCATCAAGACTAGAATGCGACTATTGTCGAATGACATATGCGACTTTTAATCCCGGTGTTCTTCACCGATCTTGTGGGATAGACCAGAGAGGTCAAATGGTTTTTATACGTAAACATTATAAACATGTTGTTTCATAATTCTAATGCTTTATTTATTTTTATTGTATATATTATATTATTTTTTTTATTCAAAATTATCGCGCCTAGACTAGTTTATGTCGGGTACATTTAGTGGGCCGTCTTTGTTAGTCTACTAAAATGGAGTTGAACCTGTAGAGATAGGAAATGGACTCAGATATAAAATTCAACCGTTTTCGCTAGTTAAGGAAAAAACTTCAACCAAAAGCTATTACTGCCTTCGTTTGACAAGTCTATTTATATATTTATAGCGAAACGTTTTGACAAAATTGCAGAGAGACACATTTATTCACACTTCATTGCTCTGGCATTAAAACTGAGTTTATTGAGCAGTTCAAAGGGTTTACGGTTTAAAATGTTATTTTAGCTTCGGTTAGAAATAGTAAAAAAGCTGGTAAATAAAGTTTTTGTAGTAAATATCGGATGACAAGCGTTTTAATATAATATAATGGCTGTTTTAACAATCTTGTTTTTAGGTACTCATCGTTAGGTACTAACGGAACTGTCTATGTGGTCGAGTGGTTTAGGTGTTTGCCTTGTGACCCGGTGGTCGTGGGTTCGATTCCCATGGGAAGAGCATACTTTGTAAAGTTGTTTTCCAGTTTGGCTGGGACATTGCAGGCTTGAATCACCTGATTGTCTGAAAATTAAATTAAAAATTAAAAAAAAACCCGACTAAAAATAACTTTTAAAAGTGAAAAAATAATGCGTATTGAGCCTTTTAGTTTAATATAGGTACGATTTTTTAGGCCAAGCGTCATCGCGTCGGGGGACCGCTAATAATATAGAGGTACTTAACAAATACAAAAATTTGCGGTCGCCCGAGGCGAAGCCGCTTGGCCTGTTATTTTTTCACTTTTTAGAGTTATTTTTAGTCGGGGGTTTTTAAATTTTAAATTTATTTTTTATCTCCCAAAGTATTCATAGTATGGTATTACAAACATTATAATTTCACAACCAAAAACCATTATGAAGAGGATCCGTTTTAAAAGTTAACATCGTTATTTCACAAGAAAATTGGATATTGCTTGAGTGTAAGTTATTTATGCTGTTGACTGTACCCACCTAACCTACTCATAGTACTGACAAGCTGTAGTGCTATTCTCTAACAACATTTTCGTATCTCGACAGTAGAATTCGAAGTGAGTTTCAAATGAAGATCTTTATGTTGTGTGCAATAAAGCTCACTTTATGAGTTTTATCACTCAGGTGAAGCTCGATATCGAAATAGTTTCTTACAGAATAGACTAGCTGCTCTATAAACTGAGTTCAGTTAGTCACCGATACATTACACGTGTTACAACTGCGCCCTAGTGATGCGCGAGCGCACGAGTTTATCGATACACGAGTAAATAAGCTCGTAATTTATTTATATTTTTATGTTGTTTTATCCATTAAAACAACATAAAAAATATCAATAAATTTAAGTTCAGTTATTCATTGTTTTTGTACACGTGTAGAAGTAATGGAATTTATTATGATATATTCTTCAGAGATATTTCTGATGTAGTAAAATGGGCGGATAAACAAAGTACGTCTAAGGAGTACTTATATCAGTCATAGTTGAGCGTAGCAAAAATGTTAAAATTCAGAATAATCTAGGTAAAAAAACAGGGTTAGTTATCAACATCCTTTTCGGGTATATTACCAAGTTTCAAGTGTGGCTTGGTTATCAATTAGACCCTACAGACTGGGGTTGGAAGTTGATCAACAATACATTAGAGCCAGTTCAAACTTAACTCCCATTTGTACCTATGTGTCAAACAAAATTTTTTGCAACTGCAAAAAGGGATGCAGTGCTAAATGTGGTTGCAAAAAAGTCGGACTGTTTTGTTCTCTGGCATGTTCAAATTGTCAAGGCCGATCGTGCTCATTAGAGTTGAATCACCAACAGTGGAGGATTCGTTTAGAACGAAGTGTCATGCGATACATAGCTATTGACGCAATTTACTTACAAAGAACAAGAAGAATTTGAAGGTTACGAATCAGAAGAATGAACTTCACCACTTTTTTAAAATTTACATCGGTTTTGTCTTTTCGAATCTTTGAAAATTTCCGTTATTTTGCAATAGTTTCAAATTAAACAGGATCACAACTGACCCGTGGAGTAGGCCTACTGAGCAAACCACGTTAAAAAAACGGGCTAAGTACACTACCTCATAGGTAGCGTGGAAATGTGTGCATATTATGACGATAACAACTTCTTGAAAATCGTTATATCTCAGAAACGGTGGCTCGTAGGTAAAAAGTATTATCTACTTTTTATAGATAATTTTATGATCTACAATTTTTGTTAGAGGTACTTTTATGATAAAACTTACCGTTTTGCTGAAAATCGCGAAAAACCAATTTGTTTGACCTTTGACCTCGAGTAATTTTTTTTCCATACAAGGGAATGATGGGGAACTTAAAATTTTTGTTTATAATTGTGTTTTGAACAATTTTACTGATTCTCAGCTTGTTGGGATTTTATGCACCTTCACTCTCATTTTTGGTCTAGATTGACCGGACTAAAAGGTGTAAAGTACCAGAGTTTATAAAGATTCTGCTCTATCTCTGCACGTACACTTCTTTTGGAAATAAACTCTCTATCCACTGTCGACATTACATCATCGCCAGTCGCCACATCACTAATTCAAGGACATCAACATAGATTCATGCAACTGTTTACTCCATCTAAAGTCTAAAGATACATCAGAGCTGGCTTACTAGTAGACCCGACACTTGGTGAGCCATAAATTGTACCACGATGGTAAACAAGGAAGATGGGATGCGTCACACTATTGTTTTAATAATATATTTGCATCCCTGAATCATGCGATGCGGTAGTACTTATTGGTGCCATGCCAAGTGACAGTTAGTTAAGTGCACATTGTTTTTAAATGGCTAAGTAACGGTGGTGCATGCTTGCATGTTTTGTTAGTCATTGCCTAATTCTTGATGTGAATTATGTATTTTATTGTTTGCATGTGTCAGTCTTCTGTCACTGTGGTGAGTGATGGTTATAATATGTGGTTGGTAAAATGGAAACTGTCTGTAAAGTGTGAACGATGACAGACTGCTAAATATGCTGGAAATTCGATTCTCGGGGATTCGTCTTCAGTGAGTTGTCACATTAGGTCCTTTAATAGCAACTTTTTTGGTAAAAAATAATTTTTTTAGGTTTCCGTACCCTAGGGCAACCAACGGATCCCCTATTACTAAGCCTCCGCTGTCCGTCCGTCCGTCTGTCTGTCAGCGTCTCTAGAACCGTAATAGGTTCAGTTGAAATTTTCACAGATTATATATATCTATTGCCGCTTTAACAACAAATAATAAAAATGAAAGTTTATGGTACGGAACCCTTCGTGTGCGGGTCCGACTCGCACTTGGCCGGTTTTTTTTGTTATCAACAGTATACGGTTTCAAAGAAAAGCCTGCATTCTTTTATTATTTTCCAGTAGGTAAGTCATGATCATCCTCTGGTGTAAGTAAGGTCTTGGTTCGTTATTGTCATCGGTATGTGGTAAACAACCCACCCCATACGCACAAAACGTTTTCGGAATACTTTTATGTGTAACTACATCTAAGGAGTGGAATGTCCTGCCGGAGTCTGTCTTTCCTGATAGCTTACAACCTAGAGCTTTTTAATTCAAGAGTGAACTACAGTGCGCAGAGGCGGATTAAATATGTTGCCAGCGCCCTAGGCAAACCTCATCGGCGCCCCTAAGGTAAGGCACAAACAAGCGCGGATCCAAACGATCAGGGGGAGTGGGAGAAAATTTCTCCGTATGTGGAGAAGGGGGGAGTTATTGAAAAAAAATGCGAATTGACAATTTATACGTAAGAAAATTATAGCGCGCGTAGCGAGCACGAAATATTACTGATGGAAAAACAAAATGACACTTTGCTCAACCCGGGAATCGAATCCAGGGGTCCTGCTCAGCTTGTCTTGTGGTTTGTAACCACAAGACCAACAAAACAGTCATACGCAAGCGAGAGCTATTGTGAATGTCGAAAAACTGTTGACATATGATTGATTTTTGGGATCGGGCTGTGTAGGAGTTATGAAGTAGTAAAAGTTGCGTACTTCGGAATCTCTATACAAATTATGATTTTGTAATTTATGTAAAAGTGTGTATTTTTTTTTTCGTGTTAATTTTCCCCGTGCGTCTTTTTGTAATTTGGCGCCCCTAGGCACGAGCCTACTTTGCCTTAAGGATAATCCACCACTGCAACTCCTGAAAGCCAGAATCAACAGTGGCGACAACCAGATAAACGTCGAGTGACTGAAGCTCGACGAGTCCTGGAGAAACGATACAACTCTTGTTTTGGATCCCGCAACGAAATTAATCAGAAAACTACAGCGGAGGAGTAGGGGAAAGAAATGGAGGAGTACGCAAGGGGCATTAGGAGGAACACGGATGGATTTTAGTCAGTAAGAGTCTAACGCTCCCTCCCACTCTCCAACTAGAGTGGGAGAAGTCATTTGATGATCTCCCGTACTTAAAAAATATATATATATTAGGTAAGCTAAACAACAAAATTATATAAAAAAAGTTAGTTTAAAAATTGTTAGTGTTGCCCTTCATGGCAAAAAGTACAGGCAAATAAAGGAGGTCCTTGTCTACGCCGAGTGGAGTGGACAACTAGACACGCCATCAAGTCGTGCATTAAATTGTTCACTTATTTTAATGACTGCAATTAAAACGGATACACTGTACATAAACATTACAACACAAACACAACGTTTCAATTTTCGCTTTTACACCTCATATTTACCTACGTTTTTCAAACTATTGCAGTTGCTAATTTATTATACCATTCGAATCACTTATTTATAATTATAAAATCATAAACAGAATCTAGTTGTGGTCCAATTAAAAAGAACGAAGTTTATAGTGTTACATTGTAGAGTAATATGAACCTCAAGGCTGCGTACGCGCGGCACACATAACTTATTCGCGAGTCTCCGCTCGCATTTTATCTGATGCAGCTAGTTTACTTGGCGTATCAGTCCGATATTGGATATAAAGTAACAAATTTATTCATTCACTTTGGCGACAAAAATTTACAGGATAATAACCCTTATCTTCATTGAGATAAAGTTGAAAATTGCTGACCTTAAATATAGTACACGCAAAATATGCAGATACCAAAATAGAGGAACGCCATCGTTGACACGGAACGTATCTTCCGACAAATCTCTCGGTTGCCGATGGCGTATTTTTCGCAATTTGCATTTAACGTATCTAGGATATCGATTGGCTATGAGATATCTCGTTTCTGGGACCTGTTGTGGATTTATGGGACTCATCGACTTTGTAGGATAATTTTGTTGCTGGAATTGGAGATAGCCGTTTTGGAAGAATTGATTTTTTTGATTTTCATAGAATTTCCCCCTCCTAGTTTGGTCAAAGTATCAAAGTTAATAACCATTGTATAGGCTAGTTTCCGCCATTGATAAATTGCAAATCTATTTAATCTGTCACTTAGAGTACTGAAAAATAATGGACACGTATTTTTTGTAAATCAATGAACATTGACAAAAATAAAATGCATCAAAACTCGGGAGTGGGGGCTCGTGACGTCAGAACGCACTAAAAATTATACCACAGCGTGACGTATTGAGAATTTTAATAGTGTCGTATTTTCGTCAATTTTGGTTTGCGTAACAAAAGAAAAAAAACTTGTTAAATATTTATTGATAATCTAACTGACGGATTAACTAGGTTTTTTCAGTGGACAAGTCTATTGTAGTTGTGTACCATTAGTTGAACTTTGATTCTTTTAAAAGTATGGCAAAAGGTCTGAGATTGCTTTTCCCATTTTACATTGTGAATGTTCGTACGTGCAAATTTGAAAAAAAAACAGTGCTTAGTACTCTTGTAGACCAAGTAAAACCAAGTTTGCAGAGAACAATTTCGACATCGCGCGGTATGTTCATAATTTACCTTACCTTAGTTAATAACTAGCTGACCCGCGCGGCTTCGCTCCCGTCAACTGGCTACTCTACTTACCGACCCTAACCTACCTACCTACTCTACCTACCCTACCTACCTACCATTGCTACCCTGCCTTACCTACCCTTCCTACCCTACCTATCTACCCTACCTACCTACCCTACCTACCTGCCTACCTACCTACCCTACCTACATACTCATTTTTTTATTTTTTTTTTGTATTTTAATTCTTATTATGCTATTCCGGACGAAGACTAATCCAAAAACACAAAAACTATGAAAATCGGTGGAGCCGTTTTCGAGTTAGTTAGAAAATTGTTCGAACAAACCCGACTTTGTTTTATATACCTATTAAGAAGATTAAGAATTTTGCTATATTGTGAAAGATTCGACCATTTTCTAGAAGACATTTTTATATTAGCGAGACAGAAATTAAACGAATAAACTGAAGGAAGATGGACAGCGGTGGCTTATTAATAATAGGGTCCCATTAGCAACTTTGGCACGGAACCCTATAATTTGCCTTGGCTCGCAAATCGAACCGTCTGATACTTAACACGAATTAAAAACTTAGTTGTGTGCAACCTGGGAGTTTTTAAAACAAAAGTGAATAGGTTGCTTCTAGGCAAACATACTCCATCTTCGACCGCATCATCGCTTACCATCAGGTGAGATAGTGGTCAAACGTATGCCTATCTGTAATAAAAAAAAAAACTACTCCGTATCACCTAACCACTGAGAACTAATGATAACACGATTTGACAGTTACTGTGAAATCGTGTTGTCATTCATGCTTAGTTCGGGTTCGGGACTAATCGTAAGTCTGTAGCTGATACGGAGTAGAATACGTCCGCAACTAAACCCGAAACTACGGACTTCGGACTTAGAGAGTAGCCCCCCAAAATCGATCGCTCCCGTCACCGTGACCACCTTTGGTACGGTACCTTATTATTATTAGCCTTGTTTCGCAAATCGAACCGTTCGTTGCTTCGCTCTAAACGGAATCAATCGCGGAGGCTTAGCAGTAGGGTCCCGTCAGCACAGCACCTTTGGTACGGAACCCCTTCGCTAGTCGAACCGTCCAGTACTTCGCAAAGCTAAATCAGTTTTAGAGTCTACGATAAATGTACTTTTAACGAAACCAGCACAACTCAGAGATTTAAGCAATTTTGGTCCTAAACAATTTAAGACCTTTCATAGACCTAACCGAAATTCCTACGAACTACGACTGCGTTCATCGTATAATCGTGTGAGGTGATTCTCCAGCGGAAAATCTTAACACCGCAATTCAGAAAAACGCGTCATCAGTGCAACGCCATCTATCGACCATGTTAACTGACAAAATATTTGGCAGCGGAAGACGTTAAATAACGATAAGGTATTAAAATGTTTACATTTATTTTGCTACGTCTACGTATTAAAAGTTTCACAAATAACTCAATCGATGTGTTTTGGTGTAACATTCATGCTTTCATGCATTTTTTGATTCCTCAATAGATGGCGCTCTGACTGATCAGAATACAGTAGGAAGTTTCTTACTAAACTAAAAATTCAATATATTTTGATTTTGTGGGTCGATTTTGATGAAATAAACGCTAAATGTTACTCGGGTTATCACATAATATTTTTAAGTACTTAGATTTGCAATCAAATCTGTGGTTTATGGGTGATGCTCCCACAAACGCACAGACAAACAGATAAACAGACAAACAGACAAAAATTTCAAAAATTGCATTTTTGAGTTTTATACCTTTTTTCTGAGTTTTCTGTGTAATTTTCATGCAAAAATATTCAAAGTACAGACACGGTTAGTCTACGATTTTATTATATGTATAGATAATAATAATTCATTTATTTATTCAGGCAATTCGAACCCATTGCACAATAGCCATAAAATATAATAATAATACAAAAACAATGTCAGACAGAAAAATATGAACTACCGTAATTATAATTTGATTATAATAATAATAATTAATCAAATAAAATAAATAATAAATAAAATTGAAATTATGAAACCAGAAATCATAAAATAACTACAATTAAAATCAGAAACTAACATAAGAATTCTAATAGTATACCTGCCTCTGAGTCTGTCTTCCTACATGAGCAATTGTGATATCCAAACAGGTTCTAGTTACATATGGCTTTGTAAGCCATTAAAGAACTGGCGCTGATACTTAAGATTTTGCCCCCGACATAAAGAAAAATAACGAAAGGATATGAACATTTTTCAAATACTTGTGTCCTGAGATTTATTTGGGCGTTAATTTTTATTGCATTATGTGCAACAGAGGAAATATTGTTCATTCATTAGATCTTTGCGATATATTATAGAATAGCTTAGAGGCAGCTGCAATAATGTATCGAGTTTATGATCACAATAGATATTTAGACACGGAGGAGGGAATAAATGGAATGCGTATTTGTACATTTGGAGATTTGGAAAACTTAATCTGCCTAGTCTTTTACCAACTATATTGGTATCGGCTGAATACCAGTATTTTACTTGGAAAGACTGCCTATCTAACCTCCGTAATCCAGTGACTGGGTCAAATGGTACTTCTTGACAAGACTGATGCCAGATTTCCTGGCTTCAACGACAATCCGTGACGACTACCAAATTTCTACAAATGGCAGCAAGGACCAGCGGTTTAGCGTGCTTCCCGTAGCATGAGCAGGAGACCTCTCGGTATGCTATATTGTTCACCCATCCACACTATTCTTACCTCGGCAAGCATTGCTTACCCTTGAAGATCGATTCATGTGGCTGATATTATTTAGCCAAGAACTCCTCGAAATCGAAAAAAAAAATCACTTCACTTAAAAGTTGTTTATTTTGCCGTTAACCAACGGGTTCTCTGAAGCATCCGTTTTGGACCAGTCTAGATTTGTTAAGTCGAAGACATCCATATAGATAAGTCAGTGAAACGGTTTTTTGCAACGATTCCATTTCGGGAGAGATCGACATAGGCTGTTGAAAGGTAGAGCGTTAGGAATTAATTATATTTATCTTGATTGCGGAGCCATACGGTGTCAGAATGATGGCGGGCTATCGAACGAATATATGTTGTTTATGAGCGTTAGATATACAGTCGATAGATATAATACGCCTTTGCTACATTTAAGATAGGATACGTTCCTAAGCACTTTGAAGCTGGGGCAATAGACTACTGCAATTAAAAAATATTTGATCACTTAAAAACAAAGGTCGAATAACTTGACGTCTTAATTGAAATACTTTTAGGGGAGTAATCTTTATACTAAATTCACATTACAAAAGTGAAAGTTATACTGCTGAACCGATTTAATGAATCTTGGCATTAGATAGATGAAGACAGTTAAGCTATATTATAAGCTACTTTTTGGCATTAGATAGATGAAGACAGTTAAGCTATATTAAAATTCTATATTAACGCGAGCAGGGCCGGAGGCAAAAGCTAGTTTTTGATAAATGAAACCTTTTTTTTAAATCATTTCCTTGATTGAAATTCTTCGGCTGTCACCTTCGTAATTTCCGCTATAATGAACTAACCTATTGTTACCGTGTCTGTACCTATTTTGCAAGTACTCCATTCATTCACTATTCCGTGTCACAAATACCACAATGAGGTTGCTTACCGGTCGCCTCAGGACGATAATTAATATAGTAGTCATAGGAAATGGATTATGACTGTTTTCCTCCGTTGCATAGCATGATGGATGTTTTGCAGCTGATTGTAAATTAATGTTTCCCTTTCAAATCTAGCTTCGGATTTTATCACTGGCTATTATACAACATGGCGCCAGAACCAGATGAAGTCTGTCTTTCTGTGTTTTAGTACACTTTTAGATGTTCAACTGTCATTTAGAATGGGTATTCGTGACTTCGTGATTCGCAATAGGCTGGCAATTAAAGTTTGCTTTAAACAGATTATTGACTTTATGGCGACGTACGCAGTAATTGTTGGGTGTCTGTTGTACTATATTATTATTATTCTCGTTTATTTATTTTTTTACATATAAATTATATTTCTAAATATTTCAAAAAAAAAATCAAAAATATTTAAAAATATAAAAAATAGTAGCCCACCGGTATCGGGAACAGGGTCCAAGCTACCGGCGGTCAGGGCTCCAGAGAGAGGAACCTCCTGACAATGCGAGCCGTGTCCAGAAGTTGCTTTCTGAATCAAGCCCTTGATCCAGCTGCCCAACGAGAGCCTCCTGAGGTGTTGGTTGAGGCTTGTGGCTATTAAGCCATTGGCTGATACGACTATCGGCACAATGATTGCGGAATCCACATCCCACATGTCGACAACCTCGCGAGCCAAGCCAATATACTTGATTTGTTTATCTTTCTCGACTTTCACGAGGTTCTCGTCATGCGGGACGGTTATGTCTATAATCATTGCACGCCTCACTATCCGGTCCACCACCACTATATCAGGCTTATTGGCAACAATAGTACTGTCAGTGATGATGGACCGATCCCAGTACAATGTGATATTGCCATTATCGAGAACTGGGTCGGGCGCATACCTGAGGCTCTAGACAAGTGACATTCTTGAAGCGGTAGCGTGGCGAAGGCGATTGTCAAAACGTCAAAAATGTATGGTCAATCCCATACATTTTTGACGTTTTGACAATCGCCTTCGCCACGCTACCGCTTCAAGAAACGAAAGCTGTCGAAAAGTCATGTGATCAACCCCTTACATTTTGGAATTTCTACAATCGCTAATAGAATTGCATTTTGTCTAAGGCCCCTGTTGTATTATTATTATTGTAAGCCCGTGGTGTCTCATTGCAGGGCAAAGAGCTCCCTTCATTCTTTCCACTTTCGTCTTTCTTGAGCAATCTGAGTCCAATCCTTTAGATAGGAGTCCAGCTCGTCCCGCCATCTCCGTTTGGGTCTACCGCGTCGCCGGTTCCTGATGTTCGGGACCTTACCGTGGTTATTTCCGCCCAGTTCTCTTGTGGCATGCGGCAAATATGGCCTGCCCAGTTCCACTTCAATTTGGCACTTCAGTTTCGAATATTGCTAGATATGGGAGTACGTATGGTTTGTGAATTAAGAGTTTGAAGTCGAGTATTTGTGAAAGTCTTCTAGCATTTATAGCTAGTAGCATTTATACTTGTGTAACTTTCCCATAAGTGGGTTTTCATCAGTTCGTATTTACAAAATTTCAATTCAGAATATTTTATGGCTATGAATGAACTGGGACATAATTTTGATTGCAGTATAACGGCAGCGGCTCTAATAACTTCTCGTAGGAAACTACGTTAGATCTTATATTTAGATGTCATTTTGGCATTTTCGATGAATACTCTATATCCTTTTCTCACCCATGTAATTTGTGGTCGGCGTAGCAAGTTTTTTTGTTCCATTACATATCCTGTCAGCAGTCACGCTATCACCGACTCCCTTTTCTATCATATCACTCCTCACACAATTTATCCATATCCGTTTGTCTCCCTCTTCTTCTCCATCCATCAACATTAATCAATACTAAGGTCCTTAAATAACGAAGACCACCTAAAAAAAACTATAGTTCCGCTCATAAAGAATTCTAGCGCAACTGCCTTAATTCAAAGTATCTCAAGACCTAATACAATTTATGGAATTCAAACCAGCTCCCGCTTCTGTACAACATACACTTAATATGTATGTTCATGCATATTACATAGATACGTACATACCTGCACGAGTCTGCTAAGCAGATATAAGGAACTGCCTTTTAAGTCACACCCCGTATTATGACTTGGTGATTGCTTTTTAGGGTTCCGTACCCAAAGGTTAACGTTAAAGGAAGGTCAACCGTCAACCGTCGAATCCGACTCGGCTGGGCAGCGTTTGGGAAGTTGCGCGGTATCTTCTCGACCCACATACCACAGTGTCTCAAGACGAAAGTCTATGATCAGTGCGTGTTGCCAGTGATGACATACGGAACTAAAACGTGGTCGCTTACAATGGGCCTCATCAGAAGGCTCAAAGTCACTCAAAGGGCAATGGAGAGGGCAATGCTTGGAGTTTCCATGGTTACCGACATAGCCCGAAGGATCGCCAAACTAAAGTGGCAGTGGGCAGAGCACATTGCTCGCAGAACAAATGGTCGATGGGGCCGAAAAGTTCTGGAGTGGCGACCGCGTACCGGAAGACGCAACGTTGGAAGGCCTCCCACAAGGTGGACCGATGACCTGGTGACGGTCGCGGGTAGCCGATGGATGCGAGACGCACAGGACCGGTCGTTGTGGCGACGCTTGGGGGAGGCCTATGTCCAGCAGTGGTACATCATCATCATATCAGCGTCTTTCGGCTGATATGATGATGATGTACCCAAATGTAAGTTGAGTTTACTTTAACCACAAATAAATAGATGTTATACACTTAATCACTTTTAATTCACAACTAATTAATTGATTACAATAAATATTTAAATAATAATATCAAACTATATAAATGTTGTTTCCACTACGAAGCGCGAGTGAAAAGTGAGCTCAGCCCACTGAGCTCGGGGTTTTTAAACACCCATCTTCCCCCACCGAAGTGACGTCTGATGCGGGTAGCGAGTGACTCGACAGCAACGTTCCCCCGTCCGGTTCGGTGCAGATGGCAGCACTGGGCCCACGGTGCGTCGCTTGACTCGTGCTACTGGCGCCATGTTTGGTCGCCGGAAGTAGTGGCGCCAACATCCGGCCCTCCTGAATTGTGTCTGTCCCTAGACGCACCGCCATCTGTAATGTGAGAATAAACATGATAGCTTTGATGACTATAACAGGTACAATGTTACGTTATGTTGAATGAGTTCCCACTACTGAGCCAATGAATAGCACATGCAAAAGTGTGATCCCTGACTTCGCACCACCATGCTCAGACTCGCAGTCCACATGATAGCGGAAGCTTTCCAGTTCATCCACTTTTATCTGCATGAACCACATTTTCGCCCACAACAAGATCAAGGTCGAACCTCACTTGTTTTGTAGTGGAAACGTCATTACAACTGCAACATTTCTATTCCATAAAGTGTTATTTCGTTAAAGTAGTTAGAACAAAATATTGTATAAGTCTCAATCAGTCTCATATTAGTAATCATTTAAAACCATAATGTAAAGCTGTATTATTAAACAATAATCTTACCTTTTGATGTTTTATTAAATAAGTATTTTATACATACCAACCACGCCAACATCCTCATCCCAATTGGTTATTTTAATCCATGGTTTCATGTTTTCTACACAGGTAGTACCAGAATATTTCTTGTGTGATCGCTCGCTGCCTATTATGTCTACTATGTGGTATCTATCTTTCCCGAGTATTTTTGTAACTTTGAAAGGGCCTTTGAATACCGGTAGGAGTTTAGTACTGCTGCCATTACCAGCCTGGCTAGACACTTTTACGAGAACCAAATCCCCAATTTCATATTGTTTAGCCACGCAACGTTTTGAATCAAACCTTTCCTTTTGATGTCTAGCATCTTGTAGTATTCGTGTATCAATATCCCGTCGCAGCTGTGTGACATCTATTATTTCTTCTTGCTCAGGTAAAAATATGTCGCTCTCTGTTCTAAGGCGGTACCCAAAAAATGCTTCACTGGGGACTGCATTGATGGTTTTCTGCAATGTGCTATTAATACCTTGTTGTAAACACGTTAAAACATCATCCCAGTGTGTGTAGTCGTTATCTGCACCCAATGAACGCAGTGCCTCTACTATTGTTTTATTGTAGCGTTCGACTTGTCCGTTCGACCTCGGCATGCCAGTTGCTATAGTGTGTGCACGAATGTTTTTGCTGTCACAATATGTTTGAAATGCCTTTGCCGTAAAAGCAGGACCAGCGTCAGTTATGAGTCTTCGCGGATTGCCAAAAATCTTAAACAAGTGGTCTAATTCTTTTATGACACAAGCAGTGCTTGTGTCACGCACCGGAAATACAACGACGAACTTTGTAAACGCATCAACAAGTACCAGAATATGACAATTGCCCCTTGATGATTTCACAAATGGACCCACATGGTCCATATGGAGGGTATGAAAGGGACGAGCATATTTTGGAATTGGAAACATCTGACCTTCCTTTTTGCCACTTTTATTTTTATTGTATAGGCAGTGTAAACAATTTTTTATGTATTTAGTTACTGTTTTTTTCATTTTAGGAAACCAATATTTATGTTTAATTCTTTCTAACGTTTTTTCTACAGCGAAGTGACCTATTTTGTCATGATTGTACATAATTACTTGCCAGATACAATTTTTTGGTACAACCCATCTACGACCTATTTCAGTTCGACGGTAGATTTTGTTTCCAAGCAATTCGTACTCGTTAAAAACATTCCGATTCGTATCGGCCTCTCTTGATAGTAAAATATCTCTAATTTTACATAGATTTGGGTCTTGTTCCTGAACGCTCAAAAGCCAGTCAGCTTCGGTGATGGACATTACTATTTGTTTTTTACAAACTTCACCACTATAGGAGGGGTTTCGGCTAAGTGCATCAACATGTTGCATTTTAGCGCCGGGTCTATGACAAATCTCATAGTCAAATTCTTGAGTCAGGAGCACCCACCTGGCTATCCGTGGCAACACTTCTTTTTTTGTAAGCGAGTATCTGACGGCATTACAGTCCGTGATTAATTTAAATTTACGGCCCAACAAATATAAACGAAATTTTTGAAATGATGCCACAATAGCAAGGAGCTCGAGCTCAAACGAGTGGTAACGCTTTTCCTCGTTGGTCGTTTGCCTGCTATAGTAATATATCGGTCGCTCACCATGTTCGTGCACTTGTACCATAATTCCAGCTACCCCCTCCCTACTTGCATCTGTATAAAGTATGGTTTCTTTTTTAGGATCAAAGATAGCTAAGGTAGAATCGCAAGTTAAGGCTTCTTTTAATAGATTTACCGTGCGATCTTGTTCGTCTGTCCATTGCCACCTTTGTTCTTTTTTTAATAATTTAGTTAGTGGGCTACTTAGTATTGCACAGTCCTTAATAAATTTACGGAAATAGTTAACTAATCCTAAGAATTGTCGCAGCTGATGAATCGTTTTGGGTACTGGGAATTGCTTTATAGCTTCAATTTTCTTTGGTGTGGGTCTAATACCATTACCATTTACTTCATATCCAAGAAATGTGATGTCAGTTTAAAAGAAAGAACACTTTTTTAGGTTAAGAGTCAAGCCGTGTTCTTTAAATATTTTTAGTACCGATTCCAGGAAGTTTACGTTTTCTTCAACGGTTTCTGATACGATTAACACGTCATCTAAATATACAATGACATTTTTGAAGCGTAAATTACCCAAAATCTGATTCATCATGCGTTGAAAAACCGATGGTCCATTCGACAGCCCAAATGGCATGCGCAAAAACTCATAATGTCCATCTTCCGTTATGAATGCAGTTTTGTCTATTGAACCCTCATTTACACGTAACTGGTAATAAACACTCTTCATATCTAAGCTAGTAAAATACTTGCACCCTTTTAATCTATCTAACAAGTCCTCTATGCGTGGCATAGGGTACTTACCTTTAGTGGTTACTTTATTCAATGACCTGTAATCCACGCATAGTCTCTTTTCACCCCCTTTTTTTTCTACTAATAGTACAGGACTAGCGAATGGGGACTTGCTTTCGCGAATTATGTTATTTTTAAGGAGCTCGTCAATTATTTTACGTAACGATATCCTATCAGGCTCTGATAACCTGTATGGCCTAGTATAAATAGGCTTGGTCGATTCAAGTTCGATCTCAATTTCAAAATCTTTTACTTTACCTAACGAACTTAAATTTAAAGCATCAAGATATTTATTTGGTACTTTAAACTCTACTTCATTAGACAAAACTGCAGCCACATTCACGATTTTCTGAAAAGTCAGTTGATTTCCTATTCTCATATACATAACTGACGTATCTTCGGTCACATTCCGGCCTATCAGGACGTCACAACCCGATAATACGTCAATAATATAGAAGTCTACACTTTCGAATTCTATACCGTCTAAAATCAGAGAAGTCGTTACGTAATCTTCTACCAAAACCACAGAGCAATTCGAAAAACCCTGTAAATGAATTGGTATTGCCAACTTAAGTTTCGTTAACTTTAATTGTTTTACTAAATCCGACGTGATTAAGGAGCAATCACTGCCCATATCAATAAAAACTTTTTGAGAAACGCCCCCTATACAGGCAACTTTATTAAATTTATTTTTATTTTCACAGGACTTGACCAATTTCACTTCTTTTTTAACTTGGTCAGATTTTTTGATTCGACAATAATTTTCTGAATGTCCCTTCCTACTACAATATTTACAAATTTCTGTACACTCATTTCGTTTGTGATTACCGCCACATCCGAAACAAGTTACCTGCTTTGTGGTTCTGGCAACCGTTGAACTTTGGTTTGACACAACAATACGACTGGACTGTTCCGATTTCAATGAATTTCCTAGATCGCGATCGGTTTGTTTAGATGAGGATTGATGCACCTTATGTTCACTGACAGCGCCGTGACTCGTATTATAAGAACTACTTAACCGACCGTGGAGAAAAGATGCAAGTTGGTCGCATGTATTTATACTTCCGGCATCCACCGACGCACTTATATTCGGATCGTCGATGTTGCCCGTAATAATAGAAATGATGTCCCGATCAGAAAAATTTACACTTAATTTGTCAATTTTACATTTTTGTTGAAAGTAAAACTCATACAAATGTTGCTGTGCCGTAGGTTTACTATCAATGATTTCTTTAAGTAACGCGAACATGTTACGTTTTGTTTGAAATGTAAACGATATTTTATCTCGCCATTGTTTCCATTTCCAACTAGCCCAACTACTTTCATTTTTTAAAAATGAGTCATACCAAGTTTTTGCCGTTCCTTTGAATTTATTGACAGCCTGGTAAATTATCACCTGATCCTTCCAATTAAATGTTTTAGCATGCAAATCAACAATATTGAGCCAATTGTTTACTTTGTCTGTAAGAGGGTCAAATTCTGGTACCATTGAGTTCAACACCATGCTGTAGCAACCCGCTACTTGACTATCAACTGATTTTTTGGCTTTTTTACGAATGGGTGAAGGCGTATAGCTTTTACTGGACTTACTGCTTGACGATGATGATGATGATCTTGTACGTTTCCTCCTTTTCCGTTCCCGTTGAGGGGCACGTGACTTTCGGCCCATTTGTAGGCTTGAATTCGAAGCACTTCTGATGTAAGTTGAGTTTACTTTAACCACAAATAAATAGATGTTATACACTTAATCACTTTTAATTCACAACTAATTAATTGATTACAATAAATATTTAAATAATAATATCAAACTATATAAATGTTGTTTCCACTACGAAGCGCGAGTGAAAAGTGAGCTCAGCCCACTGAGCTCGGGGTTTTTAAACACCCATCTTCCCCCACCGAAGTGACGTCTGATGCGGGTAGCGAGTGACTCGACAGCAACGTTCCACCGTCCGGTTCGGTGCAGATGGCAGCACTGGGCCCACGGTGCGTCGCTTGACTCGTGCTACTGGCGCCATGTTTGGTCGCCGGAAGTAGTGGCGCCAACACAAAGGTTAACCAACGGAACCTATTACTAAGCCTCCTCTGTCCGTTCGTCCGTCCGTCTGTCTGTCAGAGGGCTGTATCTCAAGTCTGTACGGAACCCCTCGTGTGCGAGTCCGACTCCCACTTGCCTGGTTTTTTGGATACAATTTGTTTTTGATTCGATCGAGACATATTTTATAGAGTGATAAAATAATCTGGTGTACAGTGGTACCCAACTGATAAGGCGCGTCGTGAATCTTCGTATGCGCAGAAAAGAAAGTATGGCCCCGAAGATTAACGAAAGAAAGCAAACTTACATTCAACTTTAGATCGCTACCATAAGATTCAGCGCACTTGCGAGTGAGACGGAACTAACAGCTGCAGTGTATTAACTGCAGCTGTTAGCTCCGTCTCACTCGCAAGTCACGTGCATGCCACGCGGCGCGCGCTAACATGGCGGCAGCTGCCGACCAATAGCGGTAAAGGAAAAAGAAGCGCGGTTGGTGGAGCGTGCCGATTGGTCAATAGCATTTCCCGCGCTTTGAAAATTCATCTTCTGCGCAGGTACATCGGTAAGCAAAAAGTACTGGCACTGAGCAGGGGCGTAACTACCGCCGTATCAGCCGTATCGGAGGTACGGGGCCCCCGGACTTACAATGAATAGAATAGAATAACATTTATTGATGAAGGCTTGTATATAGGTATGCCAATGACCTTGTGCATATAAACGGAGCTAACTACTCCTCTACGCGCCACTCCGCTACCCGCATTTTTAATTTATTATAAAAAACAATGACACATATTTAAAAAAAGTAACAAAACCAAATTATTTTCGTTTGTATTATTGTAATACAAACGAAAATAATTTGGTTTTGTTACTTTTTTAAAATAGATATATATTTTTTAGACTTTTGTTAAAAAACGAAGGAGTACCTAAAATGGTTTCATCTCAACGATTTGGAGGTGATTTGGTGTTTTTTTTTTCTTATTATTTGATACCGATACATAAATTCTGGCTAAACTAAATTACGTATCATATCATGTAGATTACTACCTTTTTTTTCAGATGTAATTTCTCAGTAAATGCCGACTTGACTTTTTCAGCGAATGATAAGGTGCTACAACATAGGTATCTGATATCACTCGATTTTTTCTCAAAACTATGATTGTGTGGGTTGTGTTCTGTTGACATAATTTGGTCCAAATATCCTCCTAGTTGTATGCAATTAGCACCGACATAAACTTCATTCAAAATAGACCAAAAATAAACTAAAACGACAGACAGGTGAGTCTTTTAAAAATCTAACGTCATCACGTCGATGCAATTTTAGCGTCCCGCCAATTTGCATCGGCCATAATTTGATAGGTACTAATAACTCGTTTCCTTTGCCTTTGAAGTCCGGGTTCGGCGGCTTCCAGTCTGTTTTAAGTTAGTTTGTGATAATTTGATCACAACCCGGGTCCTCGTATACGATGTCACAAGCCTTTGAAGTCCGACATAAATATCGAAGATACTCTGTTACCTTCTAAGCACGTTAGAACTGATATTTATTACAGTTAAAATGAACGAACTCACACATTTATGTACTTTATAAAACTTTTAATTTTGATAGTTTATTCTCGAATTAATTTTCCGGTAAGAGAGTATTAATAAAGTGGATAGTTGACGGGATAAGTATTAATGAGGAGTGATTTAACGCCATCTTGAATTTTACTGCATTATGTGGTCTCTCGTTACTTGCACGAGTAAGAGTAACGAGATTTGCTATGATACTTATTATAAGCATTGTTTAAGTTGCAAATGAGATAAACAAACTGATTGACAGAATGCCATGCAGGTGGTGTGATGTATTCAGGTAAAATTATAACTATTCTAGCGACTTACCCCGGTTTCGCACGGGTGTAATAGTAATGCCGTAGTAGTTCCGCCATTTTGTACAATATCAAACTAACTTCCGCCAGCGGCTTCGCCCGCGGGATCCCTAAGGAACATACTCCCGGGATGA
Organism: Lacanobia wlatinum; assembly: GCA_947578705.1. NCBI lineage: Eukaryota > Metazoa > Arthropoda > Insecta > Lepidoptera > Noctuidae > Lacanobia > Lacanobia wlatinum. Next base: position 7,971,332 of record OX388039.1, on the reverse strand, counting down.
AAAGTAGCCTATGTGCTATTCTAGATAATAGTCTACCTCTGTGCCAAATTTCATGAAGATCCTTTCAGGCGTTCTGGTATGAATGAGTAACAAACATACATCCTCACAAACTTTCGCATTTATAATATTAGTAGGAAGTAGGATAGTAGGATTTAAAATAATATCACGTACTTTCCTCGTTTATTCGCTATACGCGCATATCCCGTTTTTTCCCGTTCCCGTAGGAATTTCGGGAAATCCTCTCTTGGTGCTCCTGTACACTCTCCAAGGAGCCTACATGCCATATTACAACTTCCTACGACCAGTAGTTTCAGCTGTGCGTTGTCTGTCAGTCGCTCACTCAGTAACGGAAGAATTTTATATTTGGGATTTGATTTTAATTCCGAAATTAGAAGAGAGCACAGATAAACAGTTTGTCTCAGTAAACGCAGGTTCATGTAAAGAATGTATTTGTTACTAACCTGATATATTACTGTTTCGGACACTTCCATAATATGCTGGCTGGCTAGCGTGTTCTTCTGTTCCCAAGTCTTTCTACTTGACGTATTTTGTAGGTTACAAGTTGTAACAGTAGGCTTAGAAGACGTGTTTTTTTAGGGTTCTGTACCAAAAGGGTAACCAACGGAACCCTATTACTAAGCCTCAGCTGTCCGTCCGTCCTTCCGTCTGTCTGTCATCGGGCTATATCTCAAGAACTGTTATAGGTAGACAATTGAAAATTTCACAGATTGTGTATTTCTATTGCCGCTATAACACAAAATAATAAAAATTAAAGTTTATGGTACGGAACCCGTTATGCGAGAGTTCAACTCACACTTGGCCTGTTTTTTTCAAGTTGGCACCAGTTGGCACCGCCACGGTAAAATTATTGTAAATTATTTTAATATTTTTTTTCGAATGAGTTGCTTCGATTTTTAATAATTTAATTGTGCTTTTGTCTAATTTATATTTTGCTTTTTTTTGTTGCATTTTTTTTTACTATAGATAGGCATACGTTTGACCACTGTCTCACCTGATGGTAAGCGATAATGTGGTCGAAGATGGAGCACGTTTGCCTAGAAGCAACCAGTACGTCTACCATGAGTTTTATCAATCTATACTCGCTAGCGACTGTAGTTAAAAAAATGTATAATACTTTGAAAAAACAAGTTTCTAATTTATTTGTTAAGTTGTTAACAAACAAGTAAGCAAGTTGCAAGTAAAACTTTAGGTAACAACTAAAAAAATAGATTAGAAACTTGTTTTTTTTTTTAGTTTTTATACATATTTTGAACTACAGTCGGTAGCCAGTACAGATTCATAAAACTCATGGTAGACGTACTGTTTACTCTTGTCTTACACGTATATCTATCTAATGATTATAAAACATTACGGTTGCTGTTCCATTTGTGAATCTGTGATTGAACCGACCAACCTTACATCGTTTGTAGTCATATCTTCATTAATAGAATATTGCACACTTATCCGATACGATCAGCTTGCAGACATCTGTATTCCTAGCGCACTAACAACGGTTATTGTTATTCGAAATCTGAATAAACAAAACAGTCCTCTTTGCATTTGAATATAGCTTCCTCCATTTACCATTCATGTTGCATGCGCGCAGAATCAACTACACAATCGACAATCGAGAATCGGATAATCGTCAGCATCGAGATATCGATCTCGATCGCTCCATTCCGATGCATCGATACGCATTGCGAGTTGACGTTGACAAATTGCATCTTAAAGGACTTTATGGTCGACAAATTGAGGCTACTTGTATTTATTGCTATGAATCCCGCAGAAGGAGAATTCTCGGGATAAGCTTATCGATTTGTTTTAATCGATTTGATATCGATCTCAGTTTGACCCTTTCGTTTGTGTTGCCGATTCTGGTCGGGTTTATGGGGCGCGTTGATGTGCGTCGTAAACTCGTAAACCGTCGAGTGTGAGAAGATTAATGAAGCAGTTAATTTAACTGATTGGTAACTGTGCTTTTGATTGTTTTGAGTGATATTTATTAGGGAATCGAATTGAAGGGTAGTGAGGTAACGAGCAGACGGCGGTGATATTATTTATTGGGATTGGCGTTTATTGGACTGAGTTTATTGAAGAGTTCCTTTTGATTGTTTGATCGCTAATTGGAAATGTGTTTGTATGACTAACAATAACAGTATTTTCATAATTAATTGATTAATAAAAACAGGTTAATAAATCATTTATTATTATCGCTTATAACAACGCTAACATCGGATGTACTAACCAATTTCAACGTTCGTTCGTACTTAGTGTTCAATCAATCATGGTGTATTGCACGAACACCCGTATAAACAAATCCAAATGCACCATAATTTCAACACAAATATACCTTTGAGGAATGTTTTTTTAATAGACCGATAACATTTTGAACTTAAGAATAATATGCTTGATAAAATGTTTTTTTTTACAAAATTTTTATTTTGATTACAATTTTTACGCCTTAGATAAAAGTAATCGATTACAATTGTAAAATCGGTTTCATTAAATTCAATAAGGCCGATATACAATCTGTAACAGGGGGGCTACTCTCTAACGAAATCCTTAGTTTCGGGCTTAGTTGCGGGCGGGCGTATTCTACTCCGTATCACCTACAGACTTACGATTAGTCCCGAACCCGAACTGAGAATGAATGACAACACGATTTCACAGTAACTGTCAAATCGTGTTATCATTAGTTCTCAGTGGTTAGGTGATACGGAGTAGAAAATGCCCGCCCGCAACTAAGCCCGAAACTACGGATTTCGTTAGAGAGTAGCCCCCCAGGATCAACGGAATACCTCTTAAGGGGTCATTGAACTCATCATTATGAACAACTTTCACTGTGGGACCAACACAGAAATCGCGAAAAAAAATTTGACTCCCCCGTACATTTACGTGCGCACAACTCGACAAAATGAACTGAACAGCTGATATTTTTTTCGCGATACCGGGATTTGTCCCACAGTAAAAGTTGTTCATAATGATGAGTACAATGACATGTATTTTTTTAAGATTAATTAATCATAAGGGTATAAACAGTAGCCACTGGCCACAACAACAAAAAAAAAGAAAACCAGCTTTTACCAACATCAGAGATAAAATATAAAAAAAAAACAAATGCCAGCTATCACATTCGATCCGAGTAAGTACAGTTGGGCTGGCTTCTTGCAGTGTCAACGATCTTACACCGTTATATCTATAACGATGTTTTTGGCACTAGCATGACTGTCTTAGTGAGTACTTACGTGTGCTTAGTTAGGGCTGGTCATGTTTTGGTTTTGTATTTATGTAATTATTTCAGTTTTTTAGGGTTCCGAAAAAAAAGGAACCCTTATAGGACTCACTCGGGTGTCTGTCTGTCTGTCTGTTTGTCTGTCTGTCTGTCCGTCTGTCACAGCCAGTTTTCTCCGGATCCACTGGACCGATTCTGTTGAATTAATTTTTTAGTATGGGGGTCACTTTTGGGGGTCAAACTATAAAATTAAAAAAAAAGTTTTTTGAACAATATCGTGTGACATATCAAATGAAAGGGCTTACTGTGAAGGTTTTAATTATATTTTTTTCATAATTTTAAAATAAATAGTTTTGAAGTTATTCAAGAAATTTGACGAAAAATTACCATTCCCCACCCTTATCTCCGAAACTACTGAGCCTGAAATTTTGAAAAAAATGGATATAATAGATCTTTACCTGAAGATTACAGGAAAACCTATTAAAAGTCTGTAGTGTTAAAATAACATGTTAAAAAAATTAAATACGTTCGGAACCCTTTGCACGCGAGTCCGACTCGCACTTGGCCAGTTTTTTTTATTATTGACCATCTTCTGCCAGCGTCTTCGCTCGAGTGATCGCTAGGGAACATACTCCCAGGATATACAACGTGTAACAGAATAACCGCAATACCTCTTAAGGGGTCATTTTACTCATCATTATGAACAACTTTTACTATGTGACCAACCCCGAAATCACGAAAAAAAAAATCAGCTGTTCAGTACCTACATTTTGTCAAGTTATGCGCACATATATGGGGGAGTCGACTTTTTTCGCGATTTCAGTGTTGGTCCCATAGTGAAAGTTGTTCACAATGATGAGTTCAATGACCCCTTAAGAGGTATTGCGTTTATTTTGTTACAGGTTGTTTACAGCCTATGTGTTATTTCAGACTATAATCTACTTATGCGCCAAATTTCATGAAGATTCTTTCAGGCGTTCTGACGTGAAAGGGTAAAAAACATACTCACAAACTTTCGCTTTATAATATTAGTTATATATGTGATTATTTCAGTTTATTTTTTTATTATTGACTAGCTTCTGCCAGCGGCTTCGCCCGCGTGATCGCTAGGGAACATATTCCCGGGATATATATAGCCTATGTGTTATTCCAGACTATAATCTACCTCTGTGCCAAATTTCATGTCTTCCCATCCTTAAAAAAAGTTGTTTCGGATTCGAGTTTTGATATACACAACGATTGTAAAAGATTTACGAGCAAAGGCAAACGTAACAGATGATAAACATAATCTTGAAGTATCTTCATCAATAATTAAATTATCTTAGAGCTTCAATAGGGAATATGCATGCGAGTTTTTTATTTGAAAAATGAAACACTTATTAACTCTAATAAACAATTATGAAATTATATTTTAAATGCCTTCATCAGCGATGAAGATATAAAGCTTCAAAGTTTACAATTAGAAAGAGAAGTCCGATATGAATTGTGACGTCAAAGTTCTTGGCGCCTATACAGCTGCCATAGATAACAGCATTTTCGCGAGAAAGACAGATACATTTGTTTAAAATAATTATATCTCGTTTGTTTTTCGAGCAATTTTGATTCTAATTTCACTGTTAGTATTATATTTGTGTATATTTTTAGATAAACTGTATAGATAATAAATATTTTTTTCGTGCATATTCCCTATTTAGGGTAGATTAGATCGCCTGAGGCTGTACACAGACATTCTCAACAAAACATCAGTAAGATACACTACTTAACACAACTTTACGAAATCTCCAGTTACAATACTCCTTAACACACTATCAGTGCATTTCAAATCAGTAACATAAACAGTGCCATCCCTGGCCAGTAAATAGGCTTCCATACATCGCGTTAGGCGGGCCGTGCGGACTTCAGAGGCGCCGCTATCGCGATCAAAAGGACCGCTCGCTTTCGGCATCGGCACACGGCTTGGAGTAGGCTGTGGCTACACTGGGAGAGTAAGAAATGCCTGGCAGAGCTTGTGGGAAACAATGTGTGGTATCTGCGGAGTGATTGAATGGTTTGTCTGTTAGGAAGGCTCTAGTGTCCGTAACTGGTGACTGACTGAGTGATTTAGGGACTGACAGACAACGCACGGCCAAAAGTACTGGTCGTAGTAATAGGTTCCTTGGGGAGTGTATGGGAGCACTAAGAGATTTCGCGAAATTCCTACGGGAATGGGAAAACACGGGATATGCGCGTATGAAGTTGCGGGCAAAAGCTTGTTCATTTTTTTATTTGAGGTGTGTTTGCTCTTGACTCTAGTCTAGGTCAGAGATGACAGAGACAAAGTCTAAGATGGAGCGAGCTTACCCTGAAGGAGCCTGTCCACTCTAACTATGAAGAGACAAAATGTCTTTAAAATCACACTTCTATTGTAGGTCGAGACGAAATTCCCAGTTTCACCTCTATAGGAAGTAGTGGTGATGAATGATGAGGTGGTCGAAGAGGGAGCACATTAGTTTTGAAGTGGTCTTTTCATTTTTGGGTTAAAGTCCCTAAGGTTACAGCTATCAGGAAACACTGACTCCGGCAATTTCACTTCTTAGTTGTAAGCACAATGATAGCAAGTTTTATGCGTCGAGTCGGTTTGGAGTTATTTCTTACCATTGAATGTTTTTAAAGTTCCGAACAAAAAACGGAACTCTTATAGGATCACTCGGGTGTCTGTCTGTCTGTCTGTCTGTCTGTCCGTCTGTCACAGCCTGTTTTCTCCGGATCCATGGCTAGTTTTTTATTCAAACTTTATAGTGTATGGTAGTGGTTAACAGGTGGACTTTACAGTGTATACATAGTAGTGATTAGCAGGCGGACATAATGTAACTAGCCATTCTCTAGCAGTCAACCTCAAAATTTTTTCAGTAGCATAAGACTCTACAACTACTGATTAACTAAATCTAGTGTACCGCTTATTAAATTACTTGATTGAGTTGTTTCTACAGTTTATATTGCTTGGTGTATGCTGAGCTTTAGGGATCGCTGAAAGAAGCGGCCATACTCAAGTTACAAAGAGGAAAAATACGAGCTGCAACAACCTGTAAATACACTAGAGGCACAACCATGTTGGTTGATCCCGAAGTTATAAAACAATCATATAATAATTATACGTAACTAAATCCGGCCGCTATGGGGCTTGCCGTATGGTGTCGGCCGGTGCCGTGTGGTGCCGTAAAAGAATAATACCATCCCATCACATCCTGTGGGTGTCGTAAGAGGCGACTAAGGGACTCACCAGAGAATGGGCAGCAGCGTTCTCTTTAAAACGCAACACCATACACTGCTATCGCCAACCCGCCTGCCAAGCGTGGCGATTATGGCACCCCCCCCCTTTGGAGGAGGCCTATGTCCAGCAGTGGACGTCTTTCGGCTGATATGATGAACTAAATTCCGATAGGAAAGACGCATCCACGAATGATTCATTGTTAATTCCATACATTTACACTTTTGACAATCGCTATTGCTGACGCCATGTCACTTGGTTAAGAGCTTCATGTTCCCTTATGTGGTTTTCCTAAGCAAGCATGGTTCTATTCGCTATAAAGTCCAGGGAAAATAACCTCAAAAGTAATTAAAGTACAGTCACCATCACCCATATCAGCCAATCAGCGATACACAAATATGTGAATAGCCCCTAACCTACCCGACCTTGTTCCAAGACGTAGTTAGTGAGCACTATAATGAGCAAGCAAAGCATTGCAATGGCGACCAAATGTTCCTTCATAAAAGTAAATTGCTTATCTACTGGTGGTTGTAATAGAGCTGTTTCTAGAAACCACTGTGGCTCTGTCCACTGAGAATGCGACGCGTAATAAATTGTAATGTTTCTCAGAATCTGTTGTTGATTGACATTGTCGAAGGGGGTACAGTCGAACGAACTAACAAATCTCCCACAATGGATGACTATGTGAGGAATGTTAAGGAAGAATATTGAGTCAGTAATAGGATGACAGTTAACAGTACGGAGAAGAAGAAGAAAATGTTACACCCATCCCAGCTGGACGGCGTTTCGTTCTAATATCTCCATCATTAAAGAGCTTCGTTTTAAAGACCGACTTTCGTATACTGTGAAAACACGAATACTGAAGTTCTTTGGTCACGTATGCAGGAATTAGATCTCGATAGAGAGACTGGTGTTTCAGGGCCAGGTGGAAGGCAAGACAGCACGCGGTCGATTACCAACTCGCTGGACTGATCTGATACAAAAAATACCGAGTCCACTATGGTCCAGTGTACGTTCTGCCGGTTGCCACGGGACCAACCGGCAGAAATGGAAGTGCATTGCTGAGAGAGCAGTCCTCGGGGAAAGTCAACGACCCACCGAACATCTCTCCATGTTCCTCATCTACGCAACCACGACCACTCTGACAAGAGTGGCCGACTGAGAAGTAGAGTCCCTTGGCCTAGTTAGGCCAAGGGTAGGAAGATGATATGGAGTATTCGTCGAAAATGCCAAAAACACACAACATAATAGGATTCTATGTAGGATGTGCGGGATTAAAAAGGCCACTTCAGCAGAATCAGAAAGCACATCACGCTACCCGTCACTATCAAATTTTCCCAATCAACCTTGAACCTAATGCGTTAGCGATAAAGATAAAAATTTAAGTTGACAGATTATTGTGATTGATATTATGATTCTCCTAAAGTGGCCTTTTAGCCCCCCTGCAGTATTGTCCAACTAAATATTATTAAAATATAACGTTCCGAAAGCTCTTTTTACTTTAATTCCCTAATTCCCAATTAAATAAAAAAATCATTCGTTATATTTTAGGCTACTTATTAATTATACTTAGGTAGACGGAAGATTTCTTGCCACTTTTGTACATCTATCCAAATAGATACTGCCTTCTTTTCTATTCTTGACTTTATCTTGATATCTTCCTCATTAATATCTATGTAGGAAAATTGTTCAAAATATTGCTTTCCTCTATAATAGTGTCAATGTGGTGCTCTAAAGGATATCTTTTTTTCTGTAACTGTCTTAAGATTAAGTAGGTACTATTATTTATAAAATCTTTGAAATGATAACTTATTTTTACTACTGACTGTACTGTTTGGTGTCGTTTTAATTTGTGCTGTCTATTAATGGTCGCGAGTGTCCTCGGCTGGGGGCCTTAAATTCACTTGAGGTCCACACAGGCAAGTCCGGTTAAGTAGTTGCAACCTTCCCAGGTTCGTAACTGCGAGTGGCAATCGACAAAAAAAAAAAAAAAAAAGGTCGCGAGTGTCTGCAATGTATCATTTTGGTGGCGCATGCAACACTCCGACACAATTTACGTGCGCACTTGCTTACAGCATTTGAAGGAAAAAATACTTCGTGAATAACTTTTTCTTGAAAATTGACATGATCATAGAAAAGAAAGATTTTTAAGCACATACATGAAACATGCACATTGCATTACTTTAAACAAGGTATTATTCACCGAGATTCCCGGTTGACCATATGTTACAGTACGGCAAGAATACTCTTCGCAAAAATTATTGCAAATTTTACACTCTACAATTTTGATCATAAGTGTAATTAGCATCATTGGAGCCATATAAACCGAAATAATCGCGAAAAACCGATTTTTGTGACCTTCAATAACTTACGACGCAGACACGAGATTTTATGAGACTTTTGACACAACATTTAAAATGGCAAAATGAAAATGTATACAGTTTCCAGCTTTTATCTGTCATTCCGAGGTGAAACTCTTGTTTGAATGAACTATTATTATTTACCATAATGGTGCAGGCAATGAATTTCGAATACAATTTAACTATTAAGGTAAATACAATAGCGTTCTGTTTTATGTTTCATGTCAGAGTAAATGAAGTTTCTATTTCTTAAGTGAAATTAGTAAGAATTAACACAAAAGATAAAATATTAAAGACAAAACCTTTAGTATTTTAGCTTTTGTTTATGTATCTTTTTATTGTTTAAACAATTTCCGTAATCCTACAAGATATGAATTTTCTCTTTGTCAATACAAAAACCATTGTGTGGAAGTCTGATTCATTGCTGAACAAATATAGCTTTTGTTGAATTATTATAAGTCACAGATTAGTTACAGGTAATATTCAGTACGCCTACCACCATGAGTTTTATCAATCTATACTCGCTAGCGACTGCCGTTAAAATGTATGAAAACTATTAAAAACAACTTTCTGATTTAATTGGTAATGTTGTTAACTAACAAGCAAGCAAGTTGCAAGTAAAACTTAAGTTAACAATTAAAAAAATAAATTAGAAACTTGTTTTTTTTTTAAGTTTTCGTATTTTTTTCTTAACTACAGACGCTAGTGAGTATATATTGATAAAACTCATGGTAGACGTACTGGTAACTGAATTCTATTATACGTGCGCATATTATAATTTAAGAATCGGGCATTCACTAAGTAAAAGTAAGAAAATTAATTTACAAAATATCTTCTCAATATTGGTACTCTGACTTCGTTTTAAATCTGCAAGCAACTCGCATGCAAGTTTAATTACATTGCGGGGTACGATCGAGCGATTAATAACATTACACTTCGGTAGCGGGAAAAGTACCTACTGCAACTTGCATGCAGGCCGGTAAGCTGGTTGCACGTGGAAACGTGACCTAAGTCTGTTTCACTAATCAACAGTTGAAAGTTACAGCTAACTACTACCCGCGATTTCGTACGTGCATATCCTGTTTTTTCCAGTTCCCATAGGAATTTCGGGTAATCTATAGGCCGGGATGTACAGTCAACAAAGCTATTCGGTATACAGGCAAAAATGTTAATTTTTCCACTACCAATGTTTATTTTTAATGTGTGCATTATAATTTTTTAAGCTTTTGACATACTTAAGAGTGTGTTGTATAATACTTGTCTACCCAGCACACTCACAACATTGTTTAAAAGTAGTTGCAAGCTGCCTGCATACCCAATAGCTTTGTTGACTCTACAAAGGCTGCATTTTTAAATCTGTTTATAGTGTTCCGCTGCTGGGCAGAGGTTCCCCATAATCTTCCACTCTTCGCAGTGTGCTGCTTTCTTCATCTAAACTGTCATGAACGCTTCTAAGTCTAGACGACGACAATAGAATTTTAGGGCAAATTTCACCAGACACTGAACGCGATCAGTATACAAACCGCGTTTACGAGCTGTCAGTGTCGTTATTTTCTGTGGAATATTGACACTGACAGCTCTTGAACGCAGTTCAGACGTGCTGATCGCGTTCAGTTTCATTTGTGAAATCCGCTCTTAGGGCGAATTTCACCAATGAAACTGGACGCGAACAGCATACAAACCACGTTTACGAGCTGTCAGTGTCGTTATTTTCTTTGGAATATTGACACTGACAGCTCTTGAACGCAGTTCAGACGTGCTGATCGCGTTCAGTGTCATTGGTGAACTCCACTCTTAGTAAGTTATTTCTTTTGTCAGTTGTTTAATTCTTTTTTCAATCCAATATACATAACTATGCATAGTTGTATCCCTATATCCAGTAAGTATACACAAACAGGATACGAATTACTGCACGTTATACATAATTTTATTTGCACAATTCTAGATCGATTGGCCGCGATATCTACATGTTTTTTACCATCCCTGCAAGGTATGGCCTTCCTATCCAGGTTTCCTTATATCGCCAGGATATTTTATGGACATCATCGATACTGATCAAAGAGATAATTATAATAACTGTTGAATATTTAATGGTATTTTAACTATAATCGGTAGGTGTCCGTTTTATGGAGTATGTAGGGAAAAAGTTCTATAACTTTTTACTTAGAAGTATCACTATTGGGGTTTCGTTTTAACATGGCAATATCGGTCGTTGACCTATTGTTGTTCACAATTTTAACAGACTTCCAAAAAAGGAGGAGGTTCTCAATTCAATACACCGATTACTCCGAGGTTTCTGATCCGATTTCTGTGATTCTTCGTTCGATGCAGTATAATTGCCATTTGGTCCCGTAAAAATTGTATTTAGTTTGGTTCAGGAGTTTTATTTTATGAGCATTTTTGCTTGTTTCAATTTCTGCTTTGACGAAGACGTCGTTCAAGTATCACCACTCAAATGTGAGAAATAAAAAATCTTTTTACAAAAAAGTATAACCAACTTCCAAACAAAACAATACAAAAAATAAAATAACCTTAATTTCGGAAGTCGGTGTTAAAAATCAAAACCAAAAACACCGAAGGAAAGAGGCGCGTCACTGAAGTTTAAAGTCTCTAATTAGCAAGATCCACAACAATTTTACAAATGAAAAATGACACATGATATGCATTGTTTGTAGTTCGCGTTTCTATGAAGATACTATGAGATGACATGGGCAATGACCGAAATTGACAAGCTAAAACGAAATATCTATACCTACCTTTTTATGGATGGGAAATCATCAAATGACTCCCCCGCTCTGGGGGGAGCAGAAGGGAGTGTCAGTCTCTTCGTGACTAAAACCCATCCGTGTTCCCCCTAGTGCTCTTTGCGTTCCAGGGCCGCGGTGACTCTTTCGAACACATTCCGCAACCCTGGATCTATACCTACCGAGCTAGGCCTTGTACGAAGGGGGGGACTGAAAACAATATAAAGAGGTTTTATTATTTTTAAAATGCTAGTAAACAAAACAAAAAGGGAGAAAAAGGGTCAAATAATTAAGAAACTGAGTGAACAACTCAGTTTCTTAATAATTTGACCCTTTTTCTTTTCTGAAATAACACTAAGATGCAAAGTTACACGAGAAGTTATTTTGAGCTCAAACAAAGAACAAACAAACAAAGGATATTTCTTTGTGACTCGTAATATTAATATGATAGACTGCGCTACATGAGTCAGTTGATGAACTATGAGTCATTGGTTCGAGTCAGTCACTTGCATTATTTTATGCATAAACTAGCTTTTATTATTATAATTCCTTTATTTCAGGCGACTGTGGCCCATACAAATACAATACACAACAAAATATAAAAATAAAGACCAAGACCAGGCTTTTACTTTGGGCAGAGATTAAGTATTGACCCTAAAATGAAAGTCAATAAATGTGTGCACATTCATTGACTTTCTTAGTATTAAAAACAAAAATAAAGACAAAACTGACCTGAATCGACTTCTATCGTGATCTTTTACGTGCTCTAGTAATAAAAATCGGTTCATAATTAATTGTTCGGGACTCGGGTATCTACGAAGGGATATTAGGGAAAGGTCAATGTACTTTACTGCAAGTTTTTTTTTACTATTCATAGGCACGCGTTTGACCACTATCTCACCTGTTGGTAAGCGATGATGTGGTCGAAGATGGAGCACGCTTGCCTAGAAGTAACCTATTTACTCTTGACCTAAAGACTCCCAGGTTGTAGCTATGAGGAAACACAGACTCCGGCAGGGAATTCCACTCCTTAGCTGTACGCACTATGAATGTGTTCCCAAAACCTTTTGTGCGTGTGGGTGGGATGTCCACCAAGTACCGATGGCGCATCGCCGTTCGTCTTGTGGTCCGATGATGGAACGGGCTTGGCGGAATTAAATTATGCAATTCCGTCGCACATTCCCCAAAATGCAACCGGTAGAAAACCGACAGGCCACAACTCGTCGTCGATGCTCAAGACTTTGGAGCTTCGTCGCGACGAGCCTATCAAAATCAAAGGTAATTTATTCAAATAAGAGCAAGCACTTTTTGAAAGTCAACATTTACATAAACACAGTCTACCAAACGCCCGCTTGTCACTATAGCTTCTTATATTCATGTAAGTATTCCAGTAGCCTCAAACGACGTCATGACGATCACTCAGAAGTCACAGCGCCATGTGTCATGTCCCCGTTCGTCACAAAATCAGTGTGGGAACGTGGATACGGGAAGAGTTAATGACGAAATTAGAAGCATCTTAGTTCGTTTCTTACAACATGCTTCGGGAAATGTCTGGTCTCATCTAAGATGACTGGCGACACTACTCGCGAATAGGGCTACCACTTACCATCCATTTTTTAAGTATCTAGAATTGTTTAGTACAAGTAAAGGTTTCGGAAATGCACGCATGGTAAGGCAAAAATAATCGAAAGTATGGCCAGAGAGAGAGAGGTCAACCGTCGAATCCGACTCGGCTGGGCAGCGTTCGGGAAGTTGCGTGGTATCTTCTCGTCTAGCATACCACAGTGTCTCAAGATGAAAGTCATGTAAGGATGATCAGTGCGTGTTGCCAGTGATGACATACGGAACTGAAACGTGGTCGCTCACAATAGGCCTCATCAGAAGGCTCAAAGTCACTCAAAGGGCAATGGAGAGGGCAATGCTTGGAGTTTCCTTGCGTGATCGAATCAGGAATGTTGATATCCGCAAGAGAACCACGGTTACCGACATATCCCGAAGGATCTCCAAACTAAAGTGGCAGTGAGCAGGGCACATTGCTCACAGAACAGATGGTCGATGGGGCCGAAAAGTGCTGGAGTGGCGACCGCGTACCGGAAGACGTAACGTTGGAAGGCCTCCCACAAGGTGGATCGATGACCTGGTAAAGGTCGCGGGTAGCCGATGGATGCGAGACGCACATGACCGGTCGTTGTGGCGACGCTTGGGGGAGGCCTATATCCAGCAGTGGACGTGTTTCGGCTGATATGATGATGATGATGATGGCCAGCCATCTCTCTTCATGGCTTGCGCATAATTTTCTTGCAATAGGTGTGTAGTATAATACTGTATGTGTTATACTTGAGCACAAAGGTGTCTTTACCTTGAAATAGTTTCTAGAATCTTGAATTAACCCCTTGCTTTGCTTGTGAGTTAAACTCTCAATTCATGAAGTTCGAAATTCAATATAACTCATCATCATCATATCAGCCGAAAGACGTCCTCTGCTGGACTTAGGCCTCCCTCAAAAGGGGGGGTTTGCCATAATCGCCACGCTTGGCAGGTGGGTTAGCGATCGCAGTGTATGGTGTTGAGTTTTACAGAGAACGCTGCTGCCCATTCTCTGGCGAGTCCCTTAGTCGCCCCTTACGACACCCACGGGAAGTGATGGGATTGTATTATTCTTTTACGGAACTATACGGCACCGGCTGACACCATACGGCTGTTGCAATGGCAACATGACTCCCGTGACATAATTCACTGCTTTAACCCCTCGGTGCATAATCTACTATGAGAGCAGCTATTTATTTTATGTTTTGTTATTAATTTTTAAGCCAATACTTGAACGTCCACTGGTGACCAATGAAGTCAAAGGGTAGCCTTGTCAAGTAAGGTCGTGTCCATCGTTCATCAATGGAAGGATGTCTCCTTCTTTTCAGTGCCACATTGATACGACGCGATTATGCAAGCAAAAGTTAACAGAATTCCATAATTTTAACGGCTTTCAGAAAAAGGTTCTCAATTCGGTTGTATTTTTAGGGTTCCGAACAAAAAACGGAACCCTTATAGAATCACTCGGGTGTCTGTCTGTCACAGCCAGTTTTCTCCGGATCCACTGGACCGATTCTGTTGGAAATTGGTACACATATGGACTGCTGTGACCCAAACACGCGTTACGTAAATTATAAAAGTTTTAGAATGGGTGTCACTTTTGAGGGGCAACTAGAAAAAAAAAAAGTTATTTGAACAATATCGTGTGATAAATCAAATGAAAGGGCTTACTGTGAGGAGTTTAATTATATTTTTTTCATAAATTTAAAATAAATGGTTTTGAAGTTATTCAAGAAATTAGGCGCAAATGACCATTCCCCCCCTTATCTCTGAAACTACTAAGCCTAAAATTTTGAAGAAAATGGAGATTATAGATCTTTACCTATAGATTACAGCAAAATGAACTTACAGGAAACTATAAGAAGTCTATCGTGTAAAAATAACATATTTAAAAATGAAATTCGTTCGGAACCCTTTGCACGCGAGTCCGACTCGCACTTGGCCAGTTTTTTTATGGTTACCAGTTTACTTCTAGGAAGGCGTGCTCCATCTTCTACCACATCATGGATTTCCATCAGGTGGGATTATAGTCAAACGCGAGTCTATTAATAATCTAAAAAAAAAACATAATGCAAATTCGTTTTGACATCAAATCGTTAGGTCTATTTAAACGAAGGTATGACCAATCAGGGAATTAGCCAGCCTTACAAAAAACTTTATTACAAAAAATATAACCGGATCAGAGGAGAGACCGGAGGAGAAATAAAAATAGAATCGGAAGTCGTTGTTTTTGGTTATTTCGTTTTTTGACACCGACTTCCGAGATTAAAGTTAGTTTATACTTTGTAGTGTTTTGTTTTTGGAAGTCGGTTATTATTTTTTGTAAAAAAGTTTTTTATGTTTCACTTTTTAGTGGTACGTGCGTACCTACTCACAGCTTACCGGCGTGATGTTATGTTATGAACTGGGGCCTATTTAATGAAACTTACTTAGTGCTTTCAGTGTAAAGGTCACATCAATATGAATAAGCCCAAACACTTGGTAGTTCCTACATACCGATGGTGGAGTTCCCTTGACTCTCTGTTGTCTCCATCATCAGGTCTGATCCAAACCTTCATTGTTTTATACTATCACCCGAAATACACACGAATATCAAGTTTTTACCAGATGCGTGCTATAATTTTCGAGAGTTGCCCTCGATTTCTCAGGGTTTCCATTATCAGATCCTGACTTGATGGCAATGGGACCACCTCGGCAGCACACTCTTTCATATAAAAAAGGATTCATCGAAACTGGTTCATAAACGACGAAGTTATCCGCGAACACACATAAAAAAAAATACGCGGTGGAATTGAGAACCTCCTTTTTTTTTAAGTCGGTTAGAAATGTAAAATGCCAACATCATCAAACGTGCCAGCCCTACGTCCCTCATTAGAGGAGTGCGCAGTTAATTTATTTTTATTGTAAGTGTCATGTCGCGAGTGCAGCGGGTAATTTTTCTTTGTCTGCGCGTGCGTCACTCCGATAGTGACTAGTTGCCTTCCGGCTCTGTTTGTACTCAATTAGGTAAAATATGGCGACCTATTACAGTTATAAATTGTATTTGTGTAAGTTGTATTAGTTGTGTTTGTCAAAAAAAGGACGAGGTTCTCAATTCGAATGTTTCTATGTTTGTTAACTCATAACTCGACGGAGTTATGAGCTAATCAAAATGACAAAAAAAAAAACACCGGTAGCACTCCGGGAGTGCCGGCAGAAGTGAAAACTTTAGTATTAACGATGTGTTTAATTATAAGTACAAAAATACTATCATTTATGAGGTAGAATACAATGTTTATTTATTGCGCTATCGTACACAAATATGACAATTTACATGTTATTATTCATAATATTATATCGTTATTTATTTGTATATTACATTAATTTTTATCTCTTAGAAAAATCAACTTTCATCCATAATTTCGTAATTTCGTATCCTTGGATACGCGTGGCACGCTGTATATAAACACAGACGGACATTCGCGCAAGCGCCCTGTGCCGCCTAAGCGGAGCAGCACACTCAGGCACGGTAGAAAGAGTGGGAGATACTAGTTCCTCTCCCTTCCCCTCGATCTTATGCTTTTTCGATCAGCATCACGTGACCCTGACGCGAGTCCGTCTTACGCTTTTTCGATCAGGTCACGTGTCCTGACGCGAGTTTAAGATTTTATACCCATTACAGAAAAAGTGCTCAACGCCGCTAAAGAAGTTTTCACTTCAAAAATCGGTAATAAATCGTCATTTATTACCGATTTCATTTTTTTTTTGTAACTGGAAGGATATACTTTCCGATTAGTCCCATAGAAATTTCGTCAAAATCAGTTCAGTTGTTTGGCTTTTAAATCAAAATAGTTGGAATTCGTTTACTTGGATGACGTATTTTATTTGTTATTGGGGATGATCATTTTTGGTCTTATTGCTTGAATAACTTCAAGACTATTTATTTTAAAATTATTAAAGAAATATTATTAAAACCCTCACAGTCAGTCCTTTCATTTGATATGTCACACGATACAGTTTGAAAACCTTTTTTTTTAATTTTCTGGTACTCTCAATATACTCAAAATTTATTAATTTACGTAACGCGTCCGTGTTTGAGTCATAGAAGTCCATATGTGTACCTATCAAATTTCAACAGAATCGGTCCAGTAGATCTGGAGAAAACTGGCTGTGACAGACGGACAGACAGACAGACACCCGAGTGATCCTATAAGGGTTCCGTTTCTTACGGATGTTCGGAATCCTAAAAATGGCTGGCGGCGAGACTTTGTATGTAAAAAGTCATAATTCGAAGTTTGGCTCTCGACTGTTTTCTCCTCCAATATTGGACCGATTTAAGAGATATTTCACAAACTGAATAAGAAGGATATATACTGTGTCCCTATGTTTCATTTTTGATGATTTATTAACCGTATAAGCACTAGAACTCTCACAAAATGCTCAAAATTGTCCGATAAATCGCTGTCAACAGAGACCTAGTGTACAAATTTGGTGACTATTAATAAAAAAGGAAAACATAGAGACACAGTATACATCCTTCTTATTCATTTTGTGAATCGGTCCAATATTGGAGGAGAAAACAGTCGAGAGCTTTGGCTCTCGACTGTTTCAAAGTCTCGCCGCCAGCATTTCCCCTTAACTATTAATTATAACATTGTATCTTCGCTGCTCCGACCTTACGATGAAAAAAACCCAGTGACACTGATGAGTGACGGTGCAGTTTTATAGCAGTGTAAGATTATGTACCTGTTCGTATCTGGATCAGTACTTTGAGAGATAACCCTGCAAAAAGATAATAAACAAACAAACATGTTTACCTTCTTTACTATATTTGTTTAGATTATAATTCATTATTATCAAATAAAGTAGGTTATTTCATAGCAAAGTATACATACCAGTATCTGCAGTATGTAAGTAATCGAATTTCAGGAATTCGATGACTCCAGATTAGTTTTCAGCTTTTAGATAATTGTAGCCGTACATTTAAAAATATTATAAATTGAAGATCGAAAGTATCCAATCTATATAGGAATTATAAATGCTAATATATATATATTTTGTACAGACCAATAACTTGTGGTTTTAACTGTGAATTCAAGTTGGTTACAAAAATTATAATATATTATAATATTGTTCTATAAATGAAGATTATAATAATAGGAATAGTCGTATAGGTACTTAAAATTGATATCCATCTGTATATCTTTTAAAGCATTTATGGGTTGGGACCTATGAAGTTGCCGAGTTATTCGAGCCACATAATTATGATAACTTCGGTTGGACTTATGCCCAGTTTCTGAAGTTTTTATCGGTCGTTTATCTGTCCGTTAACGCTATTTGTCATAACGCCATTGGTTGGTTAGTGGTTAACGGACAGGTAAACCACTGATAAAGTACCACTGTAACTGGGCATTAGTATTTTAAATACAAGTAAACTTCAGTAAGTTTTTTTACTTTGTACTAACTTGTAACTTGTAGTTTTCTTGATTTCATCAAAAATCTTTATTTTTTTTAAACCTTTTTGTACGAAATATAAGAAAAATCATGTTGTTTTAGTATGTGAGTTCACACGGGGCCCCAAAAATATATTTTTCATAGTTAAACATACATATATAGTTGATTTACTTCTGTAGGTATATCTTTCAACTAGTTGACCCGTGCAACTTAGTCTGCTCCGCTCTTATTGGTCTTAGCGTGATAATTTATAGCCTATAGCCTTCCTCGATAAATGGGCTATCTAATACTGAAATACTTTTTCAAATCGAACCAGTAGTTCCTGAGATTAGCGCGTTCAAGCAAAAAAACTCTTTAGCTTTATATATTAAAGTATACAGATATAATATTTTAAAACTCATAATTATATTTACAATCTTTACATTTCTCGTCTATCAACGAAGTTACACAACGATCTGCTACCTGGAGCCTTGTGACTATTGCAGGCTACAGCTGCTTTTCCCAGCCCCGTAAATTAACAAAAATCTGATAAGAGGATTGCATTACATCTATTTTCCGAAAAAAAAAAAAAACATCTCAATTCATAGATAGTTATTATGTTATATTTCAACAGTCAAATACATTTTTGAGGAAGGTTTTCGCAAAGTCGACAAAAAATTAGCTAGACTAAACCGTTTTTTCGCTATGTCGAACGTAGGGGTAGTGTTGGTTACATCAGCAGTTATGTCAGCTTCACATCTTGATCCTTCGTGGTTACCAAGACACTGGCAGGCCGATTCTTCTTCTTCGTTCAGAAAACAGTCACCGCCGTTCAGACAAAAGTTGGAGCACACGTTGACTTCACACCTTTGTCCAGAGTACCCAGCGTTACATCTATAAATCAGATAGCAACGAAAATATTAAACAAGGTTATTTAACTAAATTAAACAAGGACTCATCATATCAGCCGAAAGACGTCCACTGCTGGACATAGGCCTCCCCAAGCGTCGCCACAGCGACCGGTCCTGTGCGTCTCGCATCCATCGGCTACCCGCGACCTTCACCAGGTCATCGGTCCACCTTGTGGGAGGCCTTCCAACGTTACGCCTTCCAACATTACGCCTTCCGGTACGCGGTCGCCACTCCAGAACTTTTCGGCCCCATCGACCATCTGTTCTGCGAGCAATGTGCTCTGCCCACTGCCACTTTAGTTTGGCGATCCTTCGGGCTATGTCGGTAACCTTGGTTCTCTTGCAGATATTATCATTCCTGATTCGATCACGCCTGACTTTGAGCCTTTTGATGAGGGAGTAAGCGACCACGTTTCAGTTCCGTATGTCATCACTGGCAACACGCACTGATCATAGACTTTTGTCTTGAGACACTGTGGTATGTGGTTTGTACCTCAATCATCGAGACTGTAGCGCCGTACTTAGCTGTAATATTTAACTTGTGTGTGGATCAAGGAGTCTTTCCGGACCTAATGAAATTCAGTAAGGTGATACCACTTTTTAAATCTGGGGATAGTAAAGACACAAATAATTATAGACCAGTATCTGTGTTGCCAGTGTTTAGTAAGGTATTTGAAAAAGTGATGCTAAATCAGATGCTTAATCATTTTAACACGAATAACATCTTTCATGATAAACAGTATGGTTTCACCAAGGGACGTTGTACAACTGACGCTGGTGTTACCTTACTAAAGCACATCTTTAATGCGTGGGAGGACGCACAGGATGCCATAGGTGTCTTTTGTGATCTCTCGAAGGCGTTTGATTGCGTTGATCACGATACATTACTCCTGAAGCTCGGGCATTACGGACTGGTCAAAACAGCGTTAAACTTGGTCAAATCTTATTTGAATGATAGACGGCAATTGGTTCAAATAAACGGTGTCAATTCGTCGGGATTAAACGTGATAATGGGCGTTCCCCAGGGCTCGATTTTGGGTCCTTTCTTGTTTTTGGTATATATCAATGATTTACCCTATTTATTGCAACAAAAACTTGATATGGTGCTGTTTGCCGACGATACCTCCTTAATTTTTAAGATTAATAGACAGACAGACAATGTTGACATCATAAATAATGCCCTAATGCAAGTCCAAAATTGGTTCACGGCGAATAATTTGGTTTTGAATGAAAAGAAAACGAAATGTATAAGATTTGCTTTACCCAATGTCAAAAGCAGTGATTGTGACATAGTATTAGAACAGGGAAAAACTAGAATTTGTCGATAAAACGGTTTTCCTGGGAATTACGCTTGACCCAAGGCTACAATGGGGCCCTCATATAACATCTCTTTCTGGACGGCTAAGTTCAGCAGCTTATGCTGTTAGGAAAATTCGCCAATTAACGGATGTCGATACCGCGAGACTGGTCTATTTTAGTTACTTTCACAGTATCATGTCTTACGGTATTTTACTATGGGGACGGGCTGCAGACATTGAGTCTATTTTTATTCTGCAGAAAAGAGCCATCAAAGCGATATACAATCTCCGCCGGCGCGATTCTCTAAGGGAACTGTTTAAGAATATTAACATCATGACGGTACCTTGTCAATACATTTACGAAAACATCATGTATGTCAGAAAGAATTTACATCTTTTTAGTAAAAGAGGCGACAGACATAATTATGGTACTAGAAATAGGGATCAATTAGTTCAACCAGGTTTCAGACTGGCTAAAGTTGCCTCATCTTTTATGGGTTACTGTTTAAAATGTTATAATAAGATACCTCTCCATATATTAGAACTTAATGAGACAAAATTTAAATCTTGTATTAAACGCACACTATGCAGGCAAGCATATTATAAGTTGGGGGATTATATTAAAGATAAAAATGCTTGGCTGAATGCTGGTCCGGCTCCACAGCCACTAGGGCGCACAAAATAATCTGTTAGCATTTGGAAACATTGTTGGACCGGCTGAAGATTGTAAAAAAAAAAACAATATTTGCATTGTATAGACTCAATTTTATTTAGCAATGTATAATTTCATCCATTTTAACGGCACATGTGTGAGTACTGTGTACCTTAAACTTAAGCTATAGCTATCAGTTTTAGGTTTGCTTTTGACTTGAATGTACCCTGGCGGTTGGGAGTGTCATGCTCACACAAAAGTCTGGCTGATGGTGGCGTATGCGTTGGATCATTTGGCTCCCTTCAAAATGGTTGAGCCGAATGGTGCTAGCGCATGCGTCATGTTCGTGAACGGGCGCTGTCAGTTGGAACTGGTCATTTCTCAGTTGCCATGGTTTATTTTAAATATTTCTTTGAATTGTGGAAAATAATTAATAACTTGGCAGCGAATAAAATCAAAGACGCCAATGCTCCCCCCAAACTATTATCCAACTCGGAGTTTATCACAGACGGTAATGAAATTTGTAACGTATTCAACTCATTCTTTGCATCAATAGGCGCGGACTTAGCTAATAACATACCCAAGACATACCACATTAACACAGGCAATACCCTCATGTACGACACTAATTACACGCACGACGTAACTATGAATGAACTTTCCCCCTGTGACACTAACGAAATATCTAAGATTATTGACCATCTCGATACCAACTCTAGTACAGGCCTGGACGGTATCAGCACTAAAGCTATTAAATGTCTTAAAAACATAATTGTTGATAGATTAGCCGACTGTATAAATGAGTGTTTAGTGCGCGGTATTTTCCCCGACTCACTCAAAGTGGCGAGAGTCAGTCCTATTTACAAATCTGGGAGTAGAACTGACCCCGGCAACTACCGACCGGTGTCGGTCTTACCCGTTATTTCAAAAATATTCGAACGAGTGTTATACAACCGTCTAAACGCGTATTTAACTAAGAAGGGATTTTTAATTGATCAACAGTATGGCTTCCGCCCTAAATCAAGTACTCTCACAGCCTCAGTAGATTTAATAACAAAAATAAAGACACATATTGATAAAAAAAACATAGTTTTAGGTATATTCATTGACCTAAAAAAAGCGTACGATACGGTAAGCCATCAAAAACTACTACAAAAGTTAAGCAATCTAGGTATTTCAGGCAGCGCCCACGATATGTTCACGTCCTATTTACAAAACAGAAAACAAGTCGTTAAGATAGACAACTTTACTAGCTCGATGCAAAACATTACCTACGGATGTCCCCAAGGCTCAGTAATTAGTTCATTATTATTCCTTATATACGTTAATAACATTAATAAAATAGGGCTGAAAGGACATTTAACGTTATACGCAGACGACACTTGTCTCTTTTACTTCGACAAGTCTGTACAAAACATTATAACTGATGCTCAAAAGGACCTTGATCTACTCAATGAATGGCTAAAATATAACTTGCTAACAATTAACACAACAAAAACATCATTTATGATTTTCGCAGCAAAAAACAAACCGCTACCTGAATTTACGCCACTTACGATCAACGGAGAAATAGTTAAACGATCTAATCACGAAAAGTATCTCGGACTGTGGGTAGATGACAAACTTACTTGGAAGCTACATATAAATCATATAAAAACAAAATTAATATCACTTTTAGGTACGTTACGAAAGATCACAAAATGTATTCCGAAAAAAGTACGTCTAATTATTTATAACTCGCTAGTAAAATCAAACTTAGAATACCTAATTGAACTATGGGGATCAGCCGCTAAATCTAACTTAAACTCACTACAAAGAATACAAAACAAAATTATCAAAGTCCTATTTCATTATCACTACCTATATCCAACAAAAAAACTATACGAAAAAACTAATCTACTGAATCTCACACAACTATATACATATAACACTTGCATTCTAATAAAAAAAATCACCACGAATTCTGTACAATCAAACATAAAACTACATAAAAAGACACCTACATACAACACAAGAAGTAAAAACAAGTTCCAGCTAATGACCACACGTGCACGGACTAATTACGGCAAAAAAACAATATTGGCTGAGGGAGCAAAATTATTTAATGATTTACCGGAAGATTTAAAGAAGTTTAATAATATAAACCTATTTAAAGCAAAGCTTAAGCAACATATATCTACCCTGTAATGTCGCCAACACCCTAGAGGCAAAGATACTTTTTAGATGTAAGCACTATGTATCTCATTGTAAGTGAACTGTTATTGTTAAGTTCTTATGAGAATAAATTCTTTAAACCTAATTGTTCTATTTTTTCCCGGACGCTTTTATCCTGCTCGTCTTTTACATCGTTCTCACACGTTTGTATAATTTCAACTTGATGTAAACAAAAATTTGTAACAATTTATTATTTTTAAAAGAGTGTCCGTGGAGTTTCTTGCACGTTCTTCTCCATAGAGATCTACGCTTTGGAACGTGCAAATAGCTTCATCTTGTTGGACTGATCGACCTTGACAATTCAAAAGTGCCTGTAAATGGTTTATTTGAAATATACGATTTGATTTGATTTGATTTGGGACGAGAAGATACCGCGCAACTTCGCGAACGCTACCCAGCCGAGTCGGATTCGACCATTGACCTCTTTCTCGAAGTTGGCCCTACCTAACTGGACCGTTTGTCCTAGGTAGAAGTACTCGTCTACATCTTTGAGTGTAGAGTTTCCGATCTTGATGGGAGTGGGTGCTACATGGGTATTTACCATGCTCTTGGTTTTGTCCATGTTCATTTTGAGACCCACTCTTTCGGAAGCTTTACTGAGGTCATCGAGCATTGTACTGAGGTCCTCCGTAGTCTCAGCCATGACGATTATATCGTCGGCAAATCGAAAGTGACTGATGTACTCGCCATTGACATAAATGCCTAGCCTTCTCCAGTCCAAAACCTTGAAGACATCCTCCATTGCGGCTGTAAACAGTTTCGGAGAAATGACGTCTCCCTACCTCACACTCCGCTGCAGAAGGATAGGTTTTGAGGTCTTATCCTGAAGTCGGACTGACATGGTGGCGCTTTTGTACAAACCTTTCAACACCTCGGTGTACTAATAGTCGATCTGGCACCGTTGGAGAGACTGCAGCATAGCCCAAGTCTCGATCGAATCAAAGGCTTTCCCGTAGTTCACAAACGCTAAGCAGAGGGGCAGATTATACTCTTCGGTCTAATGTATAACCTGACGGAGCGTATGTATGTGGTCTACGGTGCTGAAGCCTTTTCGGAATCCGGCTTGTTCGGGAGGCTGGAAGTCGTCAAACCTGCGTGCGAGACGGTTCGTGATGACTCTGGAAAACAGCTTGACATGGCTCAGAAGTGAGATGGGCCTATAGTTCTTAAGCAGGGCATTGTCGCCCTTCTTAAAGAGGAGTACCACCACACCTCTGCTCCATGCCTGTGGCGTTTTCCCTTCAAGTATGACGGAATTGAACAGTTTCTGAAGGGCCTTAAGGACCGGTCTTCCACCCGCGTTCAGGAGTTCGGCTGTAATTCCGTCCTCACCCGACGCCCTGTTGTTTTTTAGCTGCTTCAGAGCCATCCTAATCTCATACAGGCTGACGTCCGGGATGTCCTCGTTATAGTGCCGGGTCAATCTAGCTCTAGGGTCATTAGCTAGATTCGTATCGGGTTTAGTCATTGACGTGTATAACTGTCCGTAGAACGTCTCGATCTCTCACAGAAGCTCCGATTTGGTGGATATCCACATTGGTTCTGCCATCGCGGTCTTCAGTTTCGTGAGCTGGCTTTGCCCAATACACAGATCTCTAGCAAAGACCCTGGAGCCCTTATTCCGCTCTATCGCTTCTTTAATCTTTGCAGTATTAAAGCGGCGGAGGTCTCTTTTCAAGGACTTGGAGATCCGTCTATTGAGCTGCCGGTATCTGCACACATCTTTTGAAGACTGTGGAATCATATCCCACCTCTCCTTCATGAGCTTCAAAGTAGGATAAGAGACCGTCTTGTTCCTATCTGTACGGCGAGTCTTGAAAAACTTAGACCCGACCGTATGGACAGTTTCCACGAACCCATCGTTGCATTCGTCCACGGAGCTCCCTAGGCACTCGAAACGGTTCTGAAGTTCGAGCTGAAAGCTGTCGGAGTTTTGGATCTGGATCTGTGCTGGACGTAGCGTAGACCTCATTAGTCGAGACCTTTCAAGCTTGATATTTAGATTCAATGTGCCTCTTACCATGCGGTGATCACTTCCGGTTTTCACCGTGTTAATCACAGAGACATCATTGAATATTTGCTTCTTCGTCGACATGATGAAGTCAGTCTCATTTTTAGTTATACCGTCTGGGCTCTGCCAGGTCTATTTCCTGGGCTCACGCTTTCTGAAGAAAGAGTTCATCATATAGAGGCCCTCCTTTTCCATAAAACTAGCCAGTAAGTGTCCCCGGTGGATCCGACGTCCAAATCCAAATTGCCCCACTCGCAGCTCGTCACCGTCTCGTTTGCCCAGTTTCGCGTTGAAGTCCCCCATGACCACGGTGAAGTGAGTTTTATGACCATGTATGGCTCTGGATATATCCGTCGTCGGGGTGTGTCGAGGTTGGAACGTAAACCTGTACGACCTTCAACGAATATCTTGACGATATTCTAAGTATCAGGTACGCCACCCTGGTCGACACACTCTCGATGCTCACCACATTGGAAACAAGGGACCTGTGAACGATGAACCCGACACCACCCTGGGACTTCTGGTCACCCTCCCGGGAATAGAGCAGATTGCTGGATTTGAGAATTATCGTGTCCTCCCCCTTTCTTCGGACTTCAGACAATCCTACAATACTCCATCGCAACCTAGTCAATTCCTCCTCAAGTTCGGTGATCTTCTCGTCGGTCCGGAGTGTTCTCGTGTTCAGTGTTGCCAGGTCCAGTCCAGTCGGTGTTTGTTATGGTAGCCGGGTCCACTCCGGGGATTTTTCGCAACCCTTGCCTCGCCGTGACCTTGACCGCTACCGGAGTCAAGGGTAGACGGGCTGCCGGGCACTAGGGGCCATTTTTTGGTTGTGCTTGTTATTGGAGGGGTTTGCCATAATCGCCACGCTTGGCAGGCGGGTTGGCGATCGCAGTGTATGGTGTTGAGTTTTAAAGAGAACGCTGCTGCCCATTCTCTGGCGAGTCCCTTAGTCGCCTCTTACGACACCCACGGGATGTGATGGGATGGTATTATTCTTTTACGGCACCATATGGTACCGGCCGATACCATACGGCAAACAAGGACTCACAAGGAATAAAATATGTTTTACCTGCAATTAGGAAGTCCCTCATCATCGATGCTGCAGTAACCTTGCAAACAATAGTTGTCACAGGCGGACACCTCGCTTCGCTTGTTGTTACTGTTACCAGGTGCTACTGTGATTATTGGTAGCAGACTCGACAGCGAAGCGCACTCCTGGATTCCCTTGATTTGGTCTGCTATATTATACTTGGCAGTTATACCGAGCATTTTTTCATTATGGAGCTTACTTATCTCGTTGGGTTCCACATCTCGAGCAGCGTTCTTTGGTAATTGCCAAACAGAGTCGTAGCTCTCGCTACTGTTCATCCAGTAGATGTAATCTTTTGATACGGTCAATACTCTTGATCGAGAAAGTGTTCCATTAAAATTTGAAAGCATCAATGTTTCGCTTGTTCCATATAAATTGTTTTTATTTAGATACCCATGCTGTTCCGAACATGATCCGCATATATCAAAATAAAATATTAGCTGTGTTTGTGGGTCAAAGAACAAGCTAAACTTTTTAAAAGTGGCAATTTTTGGCATAACTTTTCTGTCAGAACCGTTAAATTTAGCTTTCTCGAATTTCCCATCTGCGTAGGTCCAGTAAATGTATCTGTAAATTGAATTGGATAATATAATATAACCATATATAATATAATAGTAACTATTAAATGAAACTGTTTGATTGTTATATTGCACAGACCTATGTCTGGTTTAAAGTTTAAAAAAAACTTTTATACGACAAAATACAACCAATTTCCAAATAAAAAGAAAACAACAAAGTATAAAATAATTTTAACTTCGAAAGTAGGTGTTTCTGGTTGTTTTTCGTTTCATGTCACGTTTTTGATACATTTGGTATATTTTGATGTCACCAACTGCTAGTATTTAGACATCCTTGTCAGACCCGAGGTTTGACTAGGGATTTTTTACAGTAAAAAATAGATAAATCGATAGATACTTTCACTTGGAACATACCCACTACAGCTATCCACGGTAATATCAGCCGGGGTCCCATCATCCACCTTGATTAAAAGATTTCCGTAAATATTGTTGTTACTTCCAGGTTTTAATGATACCCAATTAATACTTCTTTCATTTTTGTCAGTAAAGAAGATCATTTCTGTGGCTGGGTCGAAGGAGGGAGGAATGGTCGTGACATTCACGGTCTCGTGAATGTCACGACCATTCCTCTTGATGAAAAATTTGTTGTCTTTGGTAGATAAGTCATATCCACATACAGCGTCGTTGTTATTCTGTTTGTCGACGTACAGCATCATGTTGTGTATTTCGTCGTAGACCAATACTGTTGGGTTTTGGGAAATTAAATTCACGGTGCCTGTTTTGGTTCCATTAGTATAAAATATGAGTTGTTCTTTTACGCTTACGGCGATGTCTGAAAATAAATAATATGGTTAAGTTGGGGTTATGTTGATGTAGATTTAAACGTATTACACAACCCCTTATGCTATTTATTATTATTTATTTATTTATTTATTCATTCATTATTATCATAACACCCTAACAGACACATCCAATGCGATGTTATAACGTACATATAAAACGTTACAAGACAATACATCAAACGTCACAAAAACATTACAATACAACAATTATTGTTTAACCTCTTTCAATTAAAATTTGCGCTACTTGAACAAATCTCGGCAGGTTTTGGCAAAATATGTCTTCCGATAACGTTATATGTTTCAGTTCATATGAACACACACACCATCACAGATAAAGACGTCAAACTTATAAAGGTGATAAAGTGTGGTAAATTGGACATTAGCTAAATAGGACTACCTCCACATTACATTACATATTTTTCATTTAACTCGTTACTGGCAACACTGATCGGGTAAAATGACGTATGCACGTTACTGCTTGTCGCTTAGAATGGCCAGTGACGAGTTATCGAATATATTTATTAAAAAACATTTTTACCAAAAAATACAACCGACTTCCAAACAAAAAAAAAAACACTACAAAGTATAAAATTCGGAGAATTTCGGAGGTCGGTTGTATTTTTATTTGTAAAAGTGTTTTTTAATTTTGACTTTTTAGTGGTACCCCACACCTAACAACGCCACTGGAAAGTCGCAGGAAAGCAAAATACGCAGTTTCGTTTACTTGGATGACAAATACGTCATTTAAGTGAACGAATTTCAGATATTTTGATTTAAAAGTCAAACTATTGAACCGATTTTGATGAAATTTAAATGGGACTAATCGGTACGTATATCCTTTCACATAAAACGATTTGAAAGATTTTTTTAAATCGGTTCATAAATGACGGAGATAGGAGGTGAAATGTAACATGTAATAGAAATAATAGTCTCCATGGAATCCCCCTGAATTTACCTAACATCATTAATATTTTATTTAACTCAAAAGTTAACCAATGTATGTTTTTTTGAAGTGAAAACTTCTTTAGCGGCGTTGAGCACTTTTTCTGTAATGGGTATAAAATCTTAAACTCGCGTCAGGACACGTGACCTGATCGAAAAAGCGTAAGACGGACTCGCGTCAGGGTCACGTGATGCTGATCGAAAAAGCGTAAGATCGAGGGGAAGGGAGAGGAACTAGTATCTCCCACTCTTTCTACCGTGCCTGAGTGTGCTGCTCCGCTTAGGCGGCACAGGGCGCTTGCGCGAATGTCCGTCTGTGTTTATGTACAGCGTGCCACGCGTATCCAAGGATACGAAATTACGGAATTACGAAATTATGGATGAAAGTTGATTTTTCTAAGATATAAAAATTAATGTAATATATAAATAAATAACGATATAATATTATGAATAATAACACGTAAATTGTCATATTTGTGTACGATAGCGCAATAAATAAACATTGTATTCTACCTCATAAATGATAGTATTTTTGTACTTATAATTAAACACAACGTTAATACTAAAGTTTTCACTTCTGCCGGCACTCCCGGAGTGCTATTTTTCTTGTATTTTCTTCTCCTTTTTGATTGCCATGTTAATTTTGTTTTTAACTGATAATTATAGTTATAGTAGATAATGATACAAAACGAGCATGACGTAGTTTTAAGGATTACAATCTAGATATTCTGTGAATAACGTAGTTGGATATACATTAGTAAAACTGTCTTATTGTAATTCCATATATAAAATATTGTATATTTGTTTGTTGTTCCAAATAAAATAAAATAAAAAACATAAAAAAATACAACCGAATTGAGGACCTCGTGAAGTCGATTAAAAATAGGAAGGTTTTCTGGCGATCCAATTTACCATAATTTCCCCCAACTACCTTCTTTTTGGTATGTGCTTATTGAAACCGGGACCTTGAAAAGTGCACATAAATCTCTATGGAGAAGAACGTAAACAATCATTCACCCTCTTATTTTTAACCGACTTCAACAACAGGAGAAGTGTCTCGTTTCGAGTGATTGTTTTCATTTTGTTATGTTTGTTCAGCGGTATCTTCGCGAGTTGAGAAGCGACTCCCCAAGGAACCCATTCCGCCAAGCCCGTTCCATCATCAGACTACAAGACGAACGGCGATGCGCCACCGGTACATGATGGACATCCCACCCACACGCACAAAACGTTTTGGGAACACATTCATTGTGCGTGCAGCTAAGGAGTGGAATTCCCTGCCGGAGTCTGTGTTTCCTGATAGCTATAACCTGGGAGTATTTAAGTCAAGAGTGAATAGGTTACTTCTAGGCAAGCGTGCTCCATCTTCGACCACATCATCGCTTACCATCAGGTGAGATAGTGGTCAAACGCGAGCCTATAAATTGTAAAAAAAAAGAAATTGAATAACCTGATTGTCTGATAAAAAGATGATTCCGTGCTTCGGAAGGCACGTATAAGCCGGTGGTCCCGGCCGCCAAATGGTGGTCGTCAAATAAACCATGTCAGAGGCCCTTGAGGCGGTTTAGAAACTCTGACACTAGGGTTTGTGGGGTCATTAGACCTTACTACCCACACGAGAAGAAGAAGAATCATGAAGAAGAGAAAATAAGCTTGTGAAGCCTTCTCTTGTAAATTCGTAATACAAGCATATCGTGTACTCACCCCAGGAGTGCGCCAGCCCGACGAACAGTGCTATCACCAGCACGCACAGCGCTCTACACATTTTCTTTATAAATAAAAAATCGATTCAACAGAGGAGAAGCGTCCACCACAGAATATTAAATAGTACTGGTCCACAATTGATGAAAGCTTTTTAAATAGTTAGTCAAAATAGTGCGTCAAAAAAACAAAATTGCGATGATAAGAGACCTCTTGATAAGAGGTCACAACGTAATTTCATCATTCAGATAACTTGTGACTCTTTAGTGGATATTGAGAGCCGAATCATCTCGCTGACGCCGCGGGAAAGCCCCGAACAAAATGGTGATGATAAGAGAAACCTTGATTAGATGTCGCAATAATACCGAACTAAAGGGTCACACCTTTTAGTAGATAATGAAAGCTGTATCATCCCGCTGACGTCGCAAAAAAACTCCGAATCATAGATAATAGTATTAGTAGACTAGCACTTCGCCCGCGACTTCATACGCGTGGATTTAGTATTTACTTTTACAAACTTAAACACCCTCTCCAATCCCTCTATATAGTTGGTAATTTTTGAATAAACGTTTTACAGCAAAACGAAGGATCGGAAGTCGGTGATTATGGTTTTATTTCTTCGTCGTTTGACACCGTCTTCTGAAATTAAAGTTATTTAATACTTTGTACTGTTAGACAAGGTCGACCACAAATGAGATGGAGCGACGATATTGTAAAAATAGTGGGTAAAATTTGGAGTAGAGTAGCTAGAGACAGAATAGCATGGAAACGAATGGAGGAGGCTTTGTACATAAATATAATACCCTAAATAAACATTTTAAATCTATAAAAATAAAATTACTAACACATTAAGATTTAAATTTGTAACACTAATAATTAGTTTTAGGCAGATAAATTGTAGAAGAAAATAAAGCAATTTTTTTTTTGTTTATTTTTTATACTGTTTTTAATAGCAAGTCTGTTGTATTTTTTGTAAAACGTTTTGTAAAAGTAGTTTGAGTAGCTTCCTTTTTTTTAAAGAATGTGTGAAGTTGCTGAGTTATTTTGGTAATATATGGATTAGGTTAGTAAGTTCGTTCGGAGTTACACTTCTTAGGAAAATTCAGCGTACTGTTTTACAGAACCATTCGGGGAAGAGTCCTCAAAATGCTATAAATATCACTCTACCATTTCATCGACAATAATTACGCATGGGTTCTTAGTCGAATTATGGCCGCTAGAAGGGCCTTATGAGCGCCATGGCGCCTACATTACACTTGCTCTGAATTAGTTCTGAGACCAAACCATCGTTTTGCGTGGAGAATAGTTTGTCTAACTACTAGCTAAAACTACCAAGCCTGGATCGTTTTTATGGTACGTTGCCTTCATTGTAACATGTTATGTTGCTAGCTTCCTTTGTTGAATATGGGTCGAAAGAGTAGCTAGTACCATCTAGAATATTTATTTAGTTCTTTGATCTTTATGTTTCGATTTTATTTATGTGTGTAACTTAGTTCGCTTTGGCTAGATAAGGATGATTTCAGGAGGATGGGCTTTGATTAATTGTGGAACGAGACAGACTTGTAGCGGCATCATAGCAGCCACAAGAATAAAACAACGGAGCAAATCTACGAGTACATCGCAACAAATAGAACCGCTACGCCATCTATCCAACTAGCAGCGAACTACTACGTCGAAATCCTGCATCGCGCAAACAGAGTTTACCGTGCGATTTGAACATATACATCAGCCCGAATATTAACTATCGGGTAGTTGCCCACATCGGACACAACAACCGTCCGGTCGGAGGATCCGCCCTTTTCAATGGTTGTGTGCGGGACTTTACTCTGGTGACCCCGACGCATTGATGCCGCTACAGACTGACAGTGAACTGACCAGATCCAGTGATTGTTACTCTCGTCCTAGACAAATTGCTGTCCAATTTTATCCACTACTAGCTGACCCGCGCAACTTCGTCTGCGTCACAATTTTCATTACTGCTCCGCTCCTATTGGTCTTAGCGTGATGATATATATATATCCTAGCCTATAGCCTTCCTCGATAAATGGGCTATCTAACACTGAAAGATTTTTTTCAAATCGGACCAGTAGTTCCTGAGATTAGTGCGTTTAAGCAAACAAACAACCAAAGTCTTCAGCTTTATATATTAAAATTAAATTGAAATTAAGTATAGATTGAAATTGAAAATCAAAAAGTTCCATGTTATGTTAATAGGTAGATACTTATATCTATATAAGTAAAATCCTAACTAATCCTTACTAACCCTTACTTCCTTACTAATATCCTTACTAATATTATTAATGCGAAAGTAACTCTGTCTGTCTGTCTGTCTGTCGCGCTTTCACGCCAAAACTACTGAACCGATTTAAATGAAATTTGGAACACAGATACTTTAGAGCCTGAGAAAGGATATAGGCTACTTTTTATCCTGAAAATGTTTACGGTTTCCGTGGGATAGATTTATTATTGTTTTTTAAGGGATTAACATGATTCTTTGCATAGTGGTAATTTTGAGGAGGGAACGACGTGAGCTACTTTTTATCCCGGAAGAATGCACGGATCCCGTTGGATAATTTGCCGGAGGCACTGCATCACCATAGAAGCCCCAACAAACCCCTGAACGCGTTGTTACACTGGACGCGCAGAATATTGCAGGCTTTTTGCATTGCACGTGTAACATTTGGCAATAGCTTTCGCATAGTGTGACTTAAACGTCAATCATGGACGTAAATCTTCTAATTGATCAGAGTTCTGTAAGAATATTGTTGTATCATTTTAAAGTAGACTTACATTAGTAGCTAGTCAGTATTAATTAGGAATTGCTTAATAAGTTATTTGTTGATGTATATTTATTTATTTAAAATTTATGTACAGTAGTGGTACATGGGCGGACTTAATGCAACATTGGGCATTCTCTACCAGTCAACAGTATATGTATATATATGTTTATCATTTATAACACATATTCATCTGTTCACCACACCTAAAATAACCTAAAGTATTCTTATATTAGAAAAGAACTGTTAGTCATTCTTATATTTAAGCAGTGAAAGAAAATATCTTGAGGAAACCGGCATGTCCTGGAACCAAAAATTTGAAGACGTCTTCCTGTCTACAGCTAGAGAAGTCATTTGATGATAGCTCATCCACAAAAATAAAGACTCTATACATAAATTATGCTAAATACTTATGTATTACATGACTCAAATATTATGAGATAAATAGAACATACACACACATTACATTACACACACACACACACACAATCACACACACACCACACACACATTACATTTTAATTTAGTAACAGAACCATCGTGCTCCCGGAGTTATAAAACCGCTGCATTACCTAAGCTCAGCCAATTAACTTAAACAGTAATTTATTAGACTTAAGTCTAATTCGCTATGGCGCCAAACAAGCATTCCAATAAATATCAAACTACTCAGAAATTAATCACGATTGTTAACTTTAAAACATGATTTATTCATCAATCATACAAGATCAATTTACTCGTGATAAAATCAATTTGTTTATTTTTTTTTTATTTTCTTTTTATTTGTGATGGGTTTGCTCTTGACTCTAGTCTAGGTCAGAGATGACAGAGACAAAGTCTACGATGGAGCGAGCTTACCCAGAAGGAGCCTGTGCACTCTAATTTTGAAGAGATTGGGGTTGTAAGCGTTTGGAAACGCAGACGCAGGCAGAGAGTTTCACTGCTTTGCTGTGCGCATTATAAAAGACGTTTGGAAGCGCTTAGTGCGAATTGGTGGAATAGTAACAAGGTAGGGATGGTAAGATGCAGTGCGTCTGGATGTCCGATGGTAGAAGGGGGCCGGTGGGATGAGGTCGTGGAGTTCTTGGGCACACTCACCGAAGTACAATCTGTAGAAGACCGACAAGCAGGCAACCTTACGGCGATGAGCCAAGCTATGTAGCTTGGTATCCACCAGTTTTACGTCACCGATGAGCCTCTTAGCTCTGCGTTCCACCGAGTCAAGCACGGCAAGCTGATACTTAGCTGAGCCATCCCAAAAGTGGCTACAATACACCATGCAGGATCGGACTTGCACTTTATATAGGGTTAAAAAAAGTCCAGGCCTGAAGTATCGCTTCACCCTATTGAGGATGCCCAGCTTTTTGGCAGCGGTGTTTACGCGTTTTAGGAGGATTTTAAAATCAGCGTTCAAAGAATATGAATTATTGGACTTTTATTGTAGCAGTCATATTTTACAGAAGACAATAATGTTTAAATCTTTACAGCTATCGTATTTTTCTGAGATCTTTTAGCTGGCGTAAAAGTAGATTATGTATTGAGCGGATAAAGCTGTGTCTCATGTTACTAGCGCCATATTGAATCCCGTCTGTTCTTCATA
This sequence comes from Lacanobia wlatinum, assembly GCA_947578705.1. Classification (NCBI taxonomy): domain Eukaryota; kingdom Metazoa; phylum Arthropoda; class Insecta; order Lepidoptera; family Noctuidae; genus Lacanobia; species Lacanobia wlatinum. The sequence goes on along the minus strand of OX388039.1, from coordinate 7,936,194 downwards.
AGGATTAACATTTGGATGGAGTTACCTTTGGAACAATTCAGAGTTCCAGAGGTAACCCCGAGCGTAGAGGGTGAGGTGGGATCGGAGTTCATACTAGAATCCTGATTGCACAGAGAGGGATTCCAGCTAGCCCAAACCTCAAACACTTTTATCCCTGAGGAGCATACCTACTCTTCTTTTCACACCTACTGCAAGATAAGTGCAGGCAAGCCATGAGGAGCGGTGACATTATATTCTTAATTTCAGTGGCTCGTCTCTAAATAATAACAGGGGCACCAGTCATCTTCAAGGTTGAGCAGCCATTGCCGAGACCGGTTTTCTGATGGGTGATCATCCATTATTTACCGAGACGCTTCGCCTGCGAAAGCACGCCAATCTGTCGGTCTCGGCTCCCATTGCCAGATCATTGACAGTTGTTAGAAGCCCAAGTCTGCCAATCAGTTTTACCAAAGGGTGTTTCTCAGTAACTGGGCCATAAAACTCAGAGAGGCACAAATTGGCCAATAATTCTTCTTCTTATCGTGTGGGCAGTAAAGTCTAACGACCCCACACACCTTAGTGTCAGAGTATCTAAACCACCTCAATGGGCTCTGGCATGGTTTATTTGACGACCGCCATTTGGCGGCCGGGACCACCGGCTTACACGTGCCTTACGAAGCACGGAATCATCTTTTTATCAGACAATCAGGTGACTGAAGCCTGCAATGTCCTAACAATTATATTAATTAGATAATTGCTGGAACTAAAACATTTCTAACAACGATGGTTTCACCTTGTTATCCTTAGTGAATAACACATCCTATATACACAACATGAAATGGACATTAGAGTTGCTATCAGTATTCTATGTTTCGAAAAACAATATTGGACAAGCAATCTCCAGTGATTTTTTCTGTCGAAGACACAGAATATACCCTTGTTTTAAATCAATATTTGTAAATTACCGAGATTTCTTTGGTAGTCTACCACCTAACGAAGTCATTGAGGAATTTGCGAAAAGTAATCTAAGAAGGTTTGTTGTGCGTTAAGCAAAATAAAATTTTATTAGTATAGTTGTCAAAAAATAAAAGACCCGTTTTGACAGCAGGATACAACATTGCTTTACTAGTAAGTATAAAAGGGACATAAAAATAAATCTGTTTTGCACTTAGCGGTATAGCAATCTTCTATCCCTCTCTACTCAGCTGTCAAATCGGAATTATTAGATTTTGGTGACTTAGTTTTGGTTTACTTTGCTAAAACCGAACCTCAGCAGTGTTAAGCCCCTAACAACAATCCTGTAACCGCCCCTGGTCGGTAATCAAATGTATCAGAAATTCTTGGAAACTGTACTGAATCCCGCGATTCAATAATATATATGTTGATGAAGCTATTCCGAGAATTTCAGTTTCCTCATTTCCAACAATTTGTGTTACTTATAGTAACTGTAATGGTTTTTTTACGTTTCTCCGAATATTCGTATTTTTTTCATAAGATTTGTATTTTCTTACTTTTTAGTAAGGTTGCGAACCTCAAAAGGAAAAAACGGAACCCTTATAGGATCACTTTACTGTACGCCCGTCCGTCCGTCTGTCAAGACCCTTTATCTGTAAACTGGAGGAGCGGAACCACCTAATACAAGCAAATTTTTGCTTAAAAGGTGACTCCAAACCAAACATAGTTATATCCTCAAGTGAAGAAATAAACATTTTTATTATTATTATTATTTTTAACTTTCTCGGGTCCCTGGAGACCCGGTCCTTTGATAGGCGTACGACGAGCCGAAGCCAACTCGCAGAGGCCCCGTTAGACATTTCAAATGGAATGGGGCACCAACCGACGATTATCCCTGTATGCACTATCAAAGTATACCCAAGGACAATCCCCGGTTGGAGCAGGACTATTGCAGAATATGGTAACAAAAGATGAAACGCTATGGGTTTGGGTGGTTTAGTGGATTCGTTACCGTATACTATGAAAGATCTATTGGCCCCTGCCTGACCACTGAAAATATACACGGCTTTTAAATGGCAGGGGTGACTTGCACACTCAATAAATGGGCCTCCGAAAACAGTCGCTAGCACAAAGTGACGTAGCGCCAAGGAGGCAACATATCCTGAGGTGCTAGAGGAGTGGAGAGGTATACCACGGCTATCAGGACAATCCCGGAAGTACGGTCAAGATCCCTACCAGCATCTTACTGGATTATACATCCTTCTCCCGAGCACGTTTGCTCTTGCGAATCTCCACTCAGACCGGCCGATTAAGGCAAGAAAGAGGTAGGAGCTCTGTTCCTCGTCAGTGTTCACTCCAGCCAGCCAATAAAGGCAAGCCGGAGATGAAGAACAAGACTTCTCCCAGGAGATCAGATCCGTGGGGTCGCTACTGCCCAACAGTTCGCCACAAAACTGCCTTGCGGATTGTATCTCTCTTTGTCTGGCCCCTCACCCTAAGTACCTAAGGTTCATTAGGGCGCGCAAGCCCCACCACGACGTCAACGTAGAGATACGGCGATGGGGCGGTTTTATTATTATCTCGGGGACGCGTGGAGGTATCGAGTTGAAATTAAAATTATATACTAAGGTATACAGTCCCTCGAAGCTGTGAAAAAAACAAACTTCAAAGTAAACGTAAAAAAAAGATAAGGCCGTTTATGCCGCAAAATACGTATATTTCGACACTCTCAAGGGAATCAAAATGTATAGAGTATTTCTCGTTGACCTAGAACTATGAAATTTGGTAAGAAATACCGTCTTATATTACAAGTATAGAGAAAAATCTGAAAACTATACATTTGTAATTAAATCATAAGGCGCATCCTGTTGTTCTCCTCATCGCTGTCACTGTGGCGAAGCTGTCAACAGCCTCGGGCACCACGGCCTGTCGTGCAGTCGAAGTGCGGGTCGTATAGCACGGCACGAAAACATCAACGACATTATCCGACGCGCTCTTGTTGCCATCGGCGTTCCAGCCGTACTAGAACCCATTGGCTTCGCACGCGACGATGGCAAGCGACCGGACGGTATGTCTTTATTTCCTTGAAAGATGGGTAGGCCTTTAGTGTGGGACGCTGCTTGTGTCGATACTCTTGCGTCATCCCATCTTCCTAGCTCGTCGTGCTGTGCTGGTACTGCCGCTGCGGCTGCTGAGAACCTCAAACGGCGGAAATATGTTAGCTTTGTTGGCAATTATATTTTTGAGCCGTTTGGGGATGAAACTCTTGGACCGTGGGGTCCGAGTGCTCACGTTTTATTTAAAGAACTAGCTAAACGTTTAGTTGACACTTCGCGTGACCCAAGGGCTGGCTTTTATCTCGGACAGAGGATAAGCATTGCCATACAACGTGGCAATGCCCCTAGTCTTTTGGGCTCACTTTCAGTCGACTGCGATGCGGACGAATTTTTTGACGCCATATTATATTTAGGAGTTTTATTTTGAGTGTAAATAGTTTGTTATTTAAATAAAAATGTTGTATTACATACAGAACAATTGACCAAAATATATGTACGTTCCGTTTACCGAAAAGAAACTATCCGTTTTGAAACCCTACAATACATACACACGTTACATAAAATATAGAACAAAAATTGCCCACAAATCAATTCTATAACACATTCGACTCAACACGGGCACTATATTTATACCAAATGTGTTATTACACGTATAGTACCTATTCACGTTATTACTGTAATTGCGTTCGATTTGACTAGGATTACGTGTAGCTAAGCGATATGTGGCCACGCTGTGGTATCGCTATAGAGCTACGTAGCGAGTGAATGTGTCTGAAGAAGCGGGTTCCGTAGGTAATGCAAAGTGACTTTAATGGATTTAAAATGTATTGACCATCTTTCAAAGGGTGGAATAAATGCAAATCCATGAAAATACTTTTCACGCGGGATCTCCGAAACCGCTAGATCGATTTCGTCGGGACTTTAACTGGCAGATAGCTGCTGTTATGAGAAGTAACTAAAGGGTAAAGGTTCCGTGAAAATAAATGAAACCCATTAAAATACTTTTTCATTACTCATACTCGGAAAGTAGACCTGAAGTTACCTAAGGAGCGAGTTGAAAGTATTAATTTTCAGCCATAGGGAGAACCGTTTTCAACTGACAGCCGCCGAATTAAAAAAAAATCTGTATGACTTTCTATACAGCCTCTCAATAACAGCGCGATGTAAAATTGAAATAACAAAGATGAGTATTAATTAAAGATCATATTTTTTAAATGACTTTATTATACTTTGCTTTTAACTATTTCTTTAAAATAACTTAGATTTGGGCAAAATATTGACCATGTTTACAATTATAAAAATGTAACATAAAGGCTGAGTAGCTGGCCGGTCACAGAAAAAAAAAAACAAAATAGGCGGGAAAGCGGCAATCCGATCTTCATTTGGTTTTTCGATGTAGTGTTTTATTGTCATGCTTTCGTATAGTAGAGATTAGTATGTATTAACACGATGAGTTCAGCAGATTAAGATCTGGATTTTTTCTTAAGCTGATTCACAGCTGATGACAGAGTGTTTTTATTTTTACTTTCCTTGTATTCGTAACGAAAAGCGCAGTGTTTACCTCGGCTGAAAGACTTATTTAGTCCCTCGAACTCTTGACACTCTCGCTACGCTCGGGCTCCAAACGCCGTCTCGGGACTAAATCGGTTACAATTTAATCTTTCAAAGAGTGCAAAAAATCAAATCCATTAAAATACTTTGCCTCCGAAACAGCTGGACCGATTTTGATGGGGCTTTCACTGGCAGTTAGCTAATGTCATGAGAAGTAAATGAAGATTAGGGGATCGTGCAAAAAAAAGTACTTTTCTCGCGTGCGGAGCCGTGTACAAAAGCTAGTTACAAAATATGAAAATGGAAGAAAAACTACCCATAAATCAATTCTACGACACATTTAAATCAACAGCGGCACTATATTTTTATCAAATGTGTTATTATAGTACCTATTCACGTTATTACTGTAATTGCGTTCGATTTTACTAGGATAACGTGTAGCTAAGCGATATGTGGCCACGCTGTGGTATCGCTTCAAACGCACGTAGTCAGTGACTGCGTGAAGTAGGGGTTCCGTAGGCTTTATACCCACGGTGTCAATTTTTCAACCCCGCTACAATGACGTGCTAATACCATCATGCTTCCGCTTTGGGAGAGAGACGGAGTTATACAGGATACCTATAATTATAGCACTATCCCTTTTTAACGGAATCATTATTACAATGACATGTCATGGTGACATGATGACTTACATGGTGTACATAATGAAGAGTTATCTATTCTATTCTGTTCTGTTCTGTTCTGTTCCATTCCGTTCTGTTCTGTCCCGTTCCGTTCCGTTACGTTCCATTCTTGGAGAGAGTAATCAAGATTATAAACAACTTTAAGAATTAAATCAATTCAAAAATTAAAAAAAAAACAGACGTTTCCTACATTTTTGTGAAGCAGTTAGTGGTAGCTGCTAATTTTCAGCATTTAGTTCTTCTGATAGAATTATTTCGTATAGATGCAATGAGTAAACTTTAACCAAAAATAGGCTCTCCTTCTATTAGAGGCAATTTGAACACGACTGGTATTCCATTCAATTCCATTCCATTCTATTCCATTCCATTCTATTCCATTCTATTCTATGGTATGGTGAGAGTAATCAAGATTATAAACAACTTTAAGAATGAGATCAATTCTGATATTAAAAAAAAACAGACATTCCCTACATTTTTGTGAAGCAGTTAGTGGTAGCTGCTAATTTTCAGCATTTAGTTCTTCTGATAGAATTATTTCGTATAGATGCAATGAGTAATCTTTAACCAAAAATAGGCTCTCCTTCTATTAGAGGCGATTTGAACACGACTGGTATTCCATTCAATTCCATTCCATTCTATTCCATTCCATTCTATTCTATGGTATGGTGAGAGTAATCAAGATTATAAACAACTTTAAGAATGAGTTCAATTCTGAAATTAAAGAAAACAGACGTTCCCTACATTTTTGTGAAGCATTTAGTGGTAGCCGCTAATTTTCAACATTTAGGTCTTCTCATAGAATTGATGCAATAAGTAAACTTTAACCAAAAATAGGTCCTCGTTCTTTTAGAGGCGATTTGAAAACGACTGGTAAAATACGGTTGTTTTTCTACTCTTCTATGTATACATGTAAACTTAATTTTCACTTTACTACTTATCAACCAGGAATTAGAATAGAGCTAGGTCAATAGGGACCTGAGGACTTCGTTCGTTTAAATCAGTGAACTATTTCCAACGATTCTAGATCAAAATCAGTTCCCATCCAAAATCGATTTCATCGTTTTCCAGCGGAACCCTAAAAGTATAACCCATCAGATATCGTTTCTTAAAATCGAATAACACATGAATTAGCCATGATGCATGTCTAAGTCGATTACACCGTCCTTAACGAAGCTAGAGGCGCCTCGATAACATGTAGTATCGGGTCGATCGATTTAAACGAATAATAATCGATACCGGTACTTGATTAACAGTTACTGGCCGCGGGAATATTTTTAATTGAATTTTGTTTTTGAAGTTTGGATGTCGTTCGAGAATGGAATGGAATTTTTGAGTGGAAAACCACTCATTTGTTTTTGCGTCTTAGATTTTATTCTTATTATTTTTTGTAAGGTACACACAAAACATAACGCAATAAAATAATAATAATATTAAAACACCTTGTACAATTCCAAAATACACCAGTTGTAAAATGTTTTATTACATTTTAAACTGGGCCTAAAATTAAGTTTTACAACCAATTTATACTATCTTAATTGGATACTCTATTGACTACTAACATTGGTATAAACTTCAGACCAAAATCTTAAACAATGTAACTTATTTAATGGATCCCATTATTCTCCATTTATTTCCAGAACATTCCTGATGGATTTATTTATTTAAACTAATAATAGTGACATCCATTAATTTAAAAATATAGCTACCGTATACATAATAAAAATAATGTCGTTTATAAGAAAATTTAAATTAGTTTTTAGTGAAAATAAAAATGGAAACACACAAACGCGCAGGACACTAATGGGTAACAATTCGTTTTCGGGGGAAATGACATAATAAACATCACGAACGCGTTCCGAAAATATCCAGAATTCGAGTTTGCGTTGGCAACACCGTCGTTATTTCTCTAGGGAAATACGCTGAGTGTTGCCACACCCTGGGTGGCGGCAGACCATCGGTAATTTATTAACAGGTTAAATTTCTAATTAAACCCCGCCCATGTTTTAATATCTACGTATGGTTCGTTGGGTAATATTTAGCTTTATTACGTCAAGTGGTGTCGGGATAGGTGGCTTATGACCCGGCCTCTGATCAGCCGTTCATTGTCTAGCAGGTGTTTTGATTATTTTCATTATACCTTATTGTATTGAGGAAGAAATACCACTCCACAGTACCGTTGATTCATTAAACGAGAATGTAATTATGAAAATTAAAACTTAAATTATTATTTTTTAATTTCGTAAAGCCTGCCACAATGTGCACACCTAATTTAAGAATTCCACCTCGTTTTAAAGTAGGCTGTTTAACATTTACCTTGGCACAGGAAGTCGTTATTTAAAAACAAACTTCACATTCTCCGTTTAAAATTTTAAAACGGACATAAATAACTTAATTATTTAGAGGTATAATTTGGCGTTTTTTTTTTGTAGTGAGTACTTTCAGTGCATACGGGTTATGAAGTGTTATCGAGCCACTTATCTGGCTAGTATGTAATTACCTTAAGAATAGGGTTTTGTAGAGAATGGGGAGCAGGCGGCCCGCACGAGGCTTCTTGGTAATGTTCGTAGACAGATATTCTTAAACTATCATTGAATGCGTTTTATTAAGATTTTTCTTACAGTTTAGAGAGCTTTCGAACCACATATCGTCGCTGTAGAATAAATACCTCGTAGGTATGTCAAAAAGGCATTTTTTTTTGTTGTAAATATCGAATGAAAACCAAGTATTTTCTTATACGATGAAACCGTAAACCCAATATAAGACTACTAGCGCCATCTTTGGAGTAAAACGAAAACCTCTTTTTAATGTTAAACACAGATGGAATGAACAATTTTTTTCGTTGCCTGTGAAGTTTCGATCTCTGGACATACGAGGTTATCATTTTACAGCGACGATATCTGAAGTTCAATTCTCGTACGTAAAAACGGTCAAATTCAATTCGCAATATGATCTCAGCGAGAATATCATCATCATCACATCAGCCGAAAGACGTCCACTGCTCGACATAGGCCTCCACAAAGGGGTTGGCGATCGCAATACACTGCGATCGGTGTTGCGTTTTACAGAGAACGCTGCTGTCCATTCTCTGGTGAGTCCCTTAGTCGCCTCTTACGACACTCACGGGAAGTGATGGTATGGTATTATTCTTTTACGGCACCATACGGCTCCGGCCGACACCATACGGCGACAATATGTCAATATGAAAATATAGAATTAGAGGTTTTCGACAATTTGAAACTGCGACGCGATTGGGAACGCACCTTTAAATATGAGAATTACTCTCTGCTCGAAGATTTTTTTAAATTACTGGTGACGTTGACTTTCTTGTTTACGATGAGGAAGCGATGATGACGTCACGCTGAAGTAGTTGCACAAAGGCTGCGCTGACGTTCAATGTCGAGGGACACCAGTACAGAGATATGTGGTACAGAGAGTAAAGTCCCGCAAACCTCCATTGAAAAGGTAGGACCGTCCGACCGGACGGTTATTGTGTCCGGTGTGGGCAACTGCCCGATAGTTGATATTCGGGCTAATATATATGTTCAAATCGCACGGTAAACTCTGTTTGCGCGATGTAGGATTTTGACGTAGTAATTCGCTGCTAGTTGGATAGATGGCGTTGCGGTTCTTTTTGTTGCGATGTCGAATTGCTCCGTTGGTTTTTCTTGTGGCTACAGGTCCCGAAATTTAATTTTATCTCACACATAACACGTTATTTATTTTCGTTTCTTCAGTAGCCCGTAAGATGAAAGGCGCACCTGAAAGTCACAGGACAAAGCTCTTTTCAGACTTTCAGGCTAAGGCCCTTTTATCTCACACTTCACATCACATGTGTTACGTCTTCAAAAGTTTTATTAAAAGAAAATTACGAAAATTGAAAAGTAAAACAAAATATTTTATTTTACATTGGCCTTCATCGGCACTTATAAGAAGCTGGTCTGGTGCGCGGTTCGGATTGGTTGTTTCCTTTGGAGGGGAACGGGCAAGAAACTCCACGGATGATATTATGATATGTAAAAGTAACATTGAATTAATCAGTTTAATTACCAAGTAAGTACATAAAATTCTTGTACCGAAATGGAAAATAATCTATGAGTGTACAGAGCCTACAGTATTATCACATTGTAAAAAATGATTTACTAAACAACTTAATCACTAACACATGAACTTTTTCATTTATCACAGTATTAACATAAGCACATAACACACCGGATAACTCAAAAAGCCATGAAAACAAAAACAAAAAACATTAGTAATTCAAAATATGTTTGTCTCGCTGCCGTGCCCACTAATCAGCGAAGTAGTTATATCCCTAGGGTCATAGCGTAGAATTGGAATGGTATAGAAGCGTCCATGCGTCATTCTTGTACCCTAATTGAATGACACTGACGGAAAGACGGGCGGGAAAATTGAAGGGTGATTTGATACCACCATAAAGTTCTTGTTTGGTTAGTGTTGTTGACAGCAAAAATAACGCTAAAGTGATGAATAATATTTAATCAGAGTAATCAGGATTTTCATGTAGAATGTAGAAGAGTTTACTGTGTATTCAAACAGTTAATACACAGTAGACTCTTTTACATTCTGCATGCTTTTTATTTCTTAACCACATTATGTCACAGTAAGTGGGAAAAGAAGGAAGACTTGCATTGGTTTTTGGACTTTTTCTTGTATGGCATAGAGTTTATTTTTTGTAAATGTTGTAACTGTCTCGAATTATGAAATAAAAATATTAAGCGTCATTTTGGCCGGTTAATAATGCATTGCAGTCTTGATGCTCCGTACACATTACAGTCGAAAGACGTACATTGCTGGACATAGGCCTCCTCCAAGAGTCACCATATCGACCGCTCTTGTGCGTCTCGCATCCATCAGATGCCCGCGACCTTCACCAGGTTTTTGGTCCACCTTGGACTGATGGACCTTGTGCAAGGCTTATGTCCAGCAGTGTTCATCTTTGCTGACATGGTTTCCAACGCACTCCTGAACCTTTTGACCCCAGCAACTCTATTCTGATGTGCCGTAATATAAGCTCGGGTAATAGATACAAGTTTCACTTCTATACAGATCTATTATTCTATGGCACAAGTTTGACAACCTCTGTCGCGACAGTCAGAGAAACGTTCACGCGATCGTTATTTATACCGATAACTACTCGTAGCCGCTACGATCCGTCGAACGAACGGTTAGTTTAGTAATCATGTCAAATTACTTCAAGGATAATGGTTATGTGTTTATTATTAATTTGCTGGTAATTTACCACATCATCGCTTACCATCAGGTGAGATAGTGGTCAAACGCAAGCCTATCAAAAGTAAAAAAAAAATAGGTTTTACAGGCTTTTTTTGAAATAAAAACCTATACTTTTGTTACTTTGTAGTTTTGTACTTGAGGCATTTAGAACTTTACCAATAGGAATTTACTGACAGTTATTATATTTTATGAAGGAAGGTTATTATATTCCAATACAATGCATAAAACGTAATTAAAGCGTACAGTTTATAGTCAAATTAACTACTAGATACTAAAGTCTAAAATTAATACGTATTCTGAACGTAATAATTCTGTTGAGAATGATTTACTTAGCTACTCGATACCAAGTCACCTACGCAGTTGGTTAGAATAAAATTACAGCTATCTTACAAAACATTACATGGGTAACTTATATAAACATTATGAAATCGCACCATGAGATTATGTTAATTTGTAAGGCTGTGTTTACATGGTGTTAAACAAAGTAGAGATGTGCTGAATATTCGTTCATTATTTTGTTAGATTTATTCAGCCTGTGTGTGAGCTCTCATGTGTTAGAATGAAGACCGCGTATGGGCAAACGTAGAGTGGCACGATGGATCGATGATTTAAGGCTTGTATACATGCCAACGACCTTGTGCATACAAACGGAGCTAACTACTCCTCTACGCGCCACTCCGCTACCCGCATTTTTAATTTATTATAAAAAAAATAACACCTATTTTAAAAAAGTAACAAAACCAAGTTATTTTCGTTTGTATTGCAAAGCAGTAGATATTTTTTTTTTAGACTTTTGTTAAAAAATGAAGGAGTAAAATGGTTTCATCTCAACGATTTGGAGGTGATTTGGTGATTTTTTTTCTTATTATGTGATACCGATACATAAATTCTGGCTAAACCAAATTACGTATCATATTAGTATTTAGATTACTACCTATTTTTATCAAATGTAGGTTCTCAGTAAATGCCGACGAAAAGTTGTTTCATCTGCACGCTGATTTTAAGCATTTCTCGAGAGAGCAGCCTTAAAGAAGGTGGCTGGCAGCAGATGGATGCGGACTGCTCAGGCAGGTCAGGGCCGGGATGGTTGGCGTTCTTTGGGGGAGGCTTACGTTCAGCAGTGGACGAATATTGGCTGAAAAATGAAAAGATGAATGAATGATTCAGTCTCTGAATTACATTAATAGTAAAAAAAATATGGTAATTAGATTGGCAAGTTCGGAGATTAGAGAAAAAGAGTGATATTTACCTTTTTACAAAGTTTAAAAAAATCACCTGTTCAGTAGATACATTTTGCCGAGTTAAGCTCACATAAATGTAGGAGCAGTCGATTCAGCGGCGGCGACCTCTCGCGTCGGGCCCTGGTTCAATTCATGGTCTGGAGCGAGGAGGCATGGGAAGCGGTCACTCCTTCTGCGAAGCAGTAATGCTAGTGGAGGAGGAAGCCGAACGCGTGAGAGAGAGGGAAATCTCACGCCCAGCCGCCGTAACAGAGGAAGACGCCCCGGGCGTCGGGAGTCGCAGGGCGATTCCCGGCCACCGTAGACGCGGGCCTGCGGACGGCGAGGGTTGGGTAGCTCGCTGTCCGATCAGAACCAGGCCCGGGTCGACGGCGCGCTGTGTTTCACGCGCGCCTCAAAGAGATGTCAGCATAGAAGAAGACCCCTTCTTCTTCAAGACGAACGGAGATGCGCCACCGGTACATGGTGGACATCCCACTCACACGCACGAAACGTTTTGGGAACACATTCATAGTGCGTACAGCTAAGAAGTGGAATTCCCTGCCAGATAGACTCTGGCAGGGAATTCCACTGTTTCCAGATAGCTACAACCTGGGAGTCTTTAAGACACGAGTGAATAGGTTGCTTCTAGGCAAACGTGCCCCATCTTCGGCCGCATCATTGCTTACCATGAGGTGAGATAGTGGTCAAACATATGCCTATCTATAGTAAAAAAAAGAGTCATCGCGGCCCTGGAACGCAAAGGGCACTAGGAGGAACACGGATGGGTTTTAGTCAGTAAGAGTCTGACACTCCTTTCTGCTTCGCATAGAACGGGAGGAGTCATTTGATGATTTCCCATCCTAAAAACAAGGGGGCAGTCGATTATTTTTTCGCGATATCGGACTTGATCCCATAGTAAAAATTGTTCACAATGATGAGTATAATGACCCGTTATCAAGTATTACATTCATTTTGTTACATGTTGTTGAGATTAAATTGCCCGACTGTCTTTCTATGAATATTTATATTTATGTCCGAAAAAAATTTAGACGAAACAACGATGTTGGGTATACATGCGTGTAAATTTTATTAAAATCACTTTATTCATTTCCGAGTTTGTATGAAATACCTTGAGAAGTTAGTGCTCAAAATGTCAATTTGTTGATGTGCCACACACACATACACACACACACACACGCACAGAAATCTACCATTGGTAAATGTTAAGGTGTAGTAACAAAACCAAATTGCGCGAAAACCATTTACAAACATTAGGCGCCAATCAATTATTATCTCGACCTTTACTTTCACACAGTAAGCTCAATATCTCGAGCCAATTATTGAATTATTTGCTATTAAGCTAGCCTTTGACCACCATTAATACGACGACAATAGCTTAGCACCACATTACTTACAACTTGACATTAAAGCATATTATTGGCATGCGTTCATTAATGTCAAGTGTTGTCTCAACGAAAGTGTATACGCGGCCTAAGATTTATTCCACAAATTAGAAACAATAGTGCTGGCTGTAAATTCGGGATTAGCCATAAATCTAGTGTTGTAATATTCAAACGATTGATATCGACAAAGGTTAGGGAGTGCGTGTCAGATGTTGGATTTATGTGCAATTGCGACAGCCTGTGTGGGATGTGACGATTGTTTTGAATAGTGTGAATGAGAAGTAGTGTTGTGCGGTATGGATTTATCGATGTACGAGTCGATGTGTGAGTTATCTTTATGGATAATCTTAGGTGTTCGAAGATTCGTGCAATGTTTCGGGAGTACGGGGATAGTATATAGCCTATGTTACTCCCTGATAATGTAGCTATCCAGTGCTAATAGAATTTTTCAAATCGGTCCAGTAGTTTCGGAGCCTATTCAATTCAATTCAAACAAACAAATAAATCTTTCTTCTTTATAATATTAGTATAGATATAGATTATGAATGCGAAAGTTCAGATGGATGTTTGTTACTCAATCATGCCAGAACGCCAGAACGGATCTGGATGAAATTTGGAACACAGATAGATTACAGTCTGGAATAGCACATAGGCTACTTTTAATCCCGGGAGTATGTTCTCTAGGGATCATGCGGGCGAAGTCGCTGGTAGAAGCTAGTACTTTATACAGGGTTATTTGTAAAACACCAACAACCTCTTAGGCAGTGAAAGTACACATGATTATAAACAACCCCGAAAATTCGAAAAAAATATCAGCTGTTTCATACAAAATTCAATATTTAGCCAATGAAAATGTATGAAACAGCTGATATTTTTTTCGAGTTTTCAGGGTTGGTTTCAAAGTAAAAGTGAATTCTACGCAGACAAAGACACGGGCAGCAGCTACTATCAAATTTTCCAAATTACTGAGAACACTCAAGTACAGTCGTGTGGGCATCACAATGGTAGTTGTAGGTGTCAACTAACCGTTTTACTGCTGATCAATAGCACTCAACACTTGAGGTGACAATCGGAATGGCCGTACGGACGACTGTTTCATTACCGGTTTATGGGCTTTACGTAATCGTTACGGTCTTAACGGTTTTGAGACGGTGCGATGTTTTAGACGCCACTTACGCATATCATAGCATATAGCACAGGCATAGTTTTGCAGTATGTATGGGTGGAATTATCCCCCTTAATGGATGCAGGTGTCTACATATTATAGAATGTTCTCCTTATGATATTACTAGTTGACCCGCGCAACTTCGTCTGCTCCGCTCCTATTGGTCTTAGCGTGATTATATATAGCCTCGATAAATGGGCTATCTAACATTGAAAGAATTTTTCAAATCGGATCAGTAGTTCCAGAGATTAGCGCGTTAAAGCAAGCAAACAAACAAATTCTTCAGCTTTATATATTAGTACTAGCTGACCCGTGCAACTTCGTCTGCGTCACATTTTTCATTACTGCTCCGCTCCTATTGGTCTTAGCGTGATGATATATAGCCTTCCTCGATAAATAGGCTATCTAACATTGAAATAATTTTTCAAATCGGATCAGTAGTTCCAGAGATTAGCGCGTTAAAGCAAGCAAACAAACAAACTCTTCAGCTTTATATATTAGTACTAGTGGACGACACGCGGTTTCACCCGCGTAGTTCCAGTTCCCGTGGGAGTACGGGGATAATATATAGCCTATTGTTACTCCCTGATAGTGTAGCTATCCAATGCTAAAAGAATTTTTCAAATCGGTCCAGTAGTTTCGGAGCCTATTCAATTCAAACAAACAAACAAACAAACAAATCTTTCCTCTTTATAATATTAGTATAGACTAGCTGACCCATGCAACTTCGTATGCGTCACATTTTTCATTACTGCTCCGCTCCTATTGGTCTTAGCGTGATGATATATAGCCTATAGCCTTCCTCGATAAATAGGCTATCTAACATTGAAAGAATTTTTCAAATCGGACCAGTAGCTTAGCGCGTTCAAGCAAAAAAACAAACAAACTCTTCAGCTTTATATATTAGTATAGATATGTGTCCCTTTATGAGAACGTTTAAAAAAATGTTGGCGTTGACAGCATAACATTTTAAACGGATAATCAAAATTAGACTGAAATCAAATAAATGACTGCTGCAGGACTGATAAACCGCCGAAACATCTAAAAATAAAATTATAAAAATGTAAGTTTCAAATAAGTGAAGGACAGGAAAAGGTCAATTTAAAATGAATGATCTGTTTGAGACTCTTGACTATTGAAAGTAGATATGCGAAAGGAGACAACACCCACGATTTAAATCGTTATAATAAAGATTCCGCCGCCGTATGGTGTCGGCCGGCGCGCTATGGTGCCGTAAAAGAATAATACCATCCCATCACTTCCCGTGGGTGTCGTAAGAGGCGACTAAAGGACTCACCAGAGAATGGGCAGCAGCGTTCTCTGTAAAACACAACACCATACACTGCGATCGCCAACCCGCCTGCCAAGCGTGGCAATTATGGCAAAAACCCCCCTCCCCTTTTGGGGAAGCCTATGTCTAGCAGTGGACGTCTTCGGCTGTTATGTTGATGATGAATAAAGATTCGTACTACCGCCTCAAAATAAAAAAGGGGCTCTAGAAAATTTGTCGTATAGCGATAGCGATTGTCGAAAATGTAAGGAATGCATCTCGTGACGTTTCAATAGCACTTATTAGGGACATATATTTTCGAGTTTTTGAAAATTGCTATCGTCACGCTATTGATGGTAGAATGTCACTTGTGAGCATAGGTCACGTTTGTGTTTCATTTTGACATCTCTGATACACAATGTCACAAAGACTTGACTGGAAAGTCATGGAAACGTCAATACTTCTCTTCTTCTCAGTCATCATCATCATTTCAGCAGAAAGACGTCCACTGCTGGACAAATGCCTACCCCAAGTGTCACCACATCCACCGGTACTAACCGTATTGAATCCAGCGAATTCCCGGGGACTTCACCAGCTCATCGTTCCACCTTGTTAGAGACCCTTCGACTCTTCTACTCTGGAAGGGAAAGAGTTGAAAGGGCTACGCCGTCGTCACTCCAGAACCTTTTGGCCTCATAGACACTCTGTTATGCGAGCAAGGTGCCCTGCATCTTCAGCTTATGTGGGTAACCTTGGTTCTCCTGCGGATACCTCTTAGTTATCAGAGTATGTACGAGTTTACCTACTCCGTTGGTCTCGCATTCGCAAGCGCATCTGCCGAGCATGGAGTCCTGGGTACGATTTCCAGGTCGGGAAAAAGTGTCCTCTGTGAGACCCTGGAGTTTGGAAGTTGGCAGTGTGACATCCCCGTGCCTCGGAAAGCAGGTTAAGCTGTTGGTACTTTTTTTTAACGGGGGGAAATCCTCATGAATGTCCTCCACCCTGGGGCGGGCAGAGGGGTCTGCCAGACTCTTACTGACTAAAACCACCCCGGTGTTCCATCTCTCACCTATGCCGGGGATCGTGGGAACTTATGCGACTTCCGTAATCCCCGGCTGGTGCAGCTTCGACGTCAAAGGGGGGCGCACGGGAAGCTGTTGGTCCTGCGCCAGGTCTCTGTCCGGTCGCCGTCCCATCGGAATATGAGAGTGACAGAAGAGGGAGTGAAACTGTGTTTGTGCACACACTTGTGTACTATAATATGTCCCGTGCCGATGGCTAGTCTCGTTTGAAATTAGCAGCCATGGCCAAAATTGGTCAGGAGGAAAATCGAAAGTTTAGTTTAAAAATTGGAGCTCTGTGAATTGCTGGACACAAGTGCTTTACGAATTCATCTCTTACGATTTTCCTTGTAGATTGAGCCTTTTAAAGTGAAAACGTTATTAAAAAGATATCCCTGCAAACTATCTCTTTGGAGGGATGCGGTACAGAGAGTAAAGTCCCGCAAACCGCCATTGAAAAGGGAGAATCCTCCGACCAGACGGTTGTTGTGCCTAGCGGGCAACTACCCGATAGTTAATATTCGGGCTGATGTATATGTTCAAATTGCATGGTAAACTCTGCTTGCGCGATGCAAGATTTTGACGTAGTAAGACTATATGTATGAGTATATACTTTTTTGCGTGACGTAATATGGCGAAGATTTTAAATCTTTGGCTAAGACAATTTAAAACAAATGCTTGTGAAATTAAAGGTCGTAATAAAGTTATAGCGAGTTTTCCCACGAAACACTCTCATGTTACTCAGGACATAAAATTGTTGATGGCCGCGTAAAACAGCCAGGCAACGTCGAATGCGTGGTTTGTATGCTAATAATGTGAAAGGAAAATGTAGTTTCTATAAAGCTATTAAAATGTTTTCTGTTACAGGTTAGCAGCATCGTGAGGAAATTGAAATGATCTAGTAACAAATATCTCGATGTCATGAGTCATCCATCTATTGACCAGTACAATTGTATGAACTTCAAAAGAGGCTGACCTCTGATTTTGTTTCGGTGTTTCTTCTCAGGGTAGTCAGCTAGGAAACACCGGCCTCATCTAGTTTAAAACGACAAAAATGATTGAGGTGTAAAAGTGTTATTTAAAACCTACTAGCTTACAAAATAAATATCATTTATCATTATCATGTCACTGCCTCGGTGGTCGAGTGGTTTAGGTGTCTGCCTTGTGACCATGGGTTCGATTCCCACGGGAAGAAACATACTTTGTAAAGTTGTTTTTCAGTTTGGCTAGGACATTGCAGGCTTGAATCACCTGATTGTCTGATAAAAAGATGATTCCTGACGTGCTTCGGAAGGCACGTATAAGCCGGTGGTCCCGGCCGCCAAATGGTGGTCGTCAAATAACCATGTCACCTCTGACATGGTTTATTTCTATCCCTTGAGCCGGTTTAGAAACTGTGACACTAGGGTGTGTGGGGTCGATAGACCTTACTGCCCACATGATAAGAAGAAGAAGATTATCATGTATCCACCAACTTGCACGGTTTCCGATTACTGTCCAGTGTCCACGCTCAGAGAGAATTCTTCCAGTTCGTTGCAAATTATGCTTTGCTTTTGTATACTTAACGTTTAAAACCGGGTGGCCCGGCTTATTGTTGAAGACTAAATCTTACTTGCATAAATGGATGTCACTGCAATTGTCTTGTGATAATTAGAAAAACTGGTCAAGTGCGAGTCGGACTCTCAAACGAAGGGTTTTGTACCATACACCGAAAAAAAATGAGTTTGTTGTATAAAAAACTTAATTTCTGTTATTTGTTGATAAAGCGGTTATAGAAATATACTCTTTGAAAATTTGAACTGTCTACCTATAACGGTTCTTGAGATACAGCCCGTTGACAGACAGACGGACGGACGGATAGCGGAGGCTTAGTAATAGGGTTCCGTTAATTACTCTTTGAGTTCGGAACCCTTAAGAGGAAATGCTGGCAGCGAGACTTAGTATGTAAAAAGTCATAATTCGAGGTTTGGCTCTCGACTGTTTTCTCCTCTAATATTGGACCTATTTAAGAGATATTTCAACTGAATAAGAAGGATATACCGAGTTGATACGACAGAGGGGCTTTCCTTTAAACTGCCTATACTAGGTACCATTTCCAAGCTCTGTACCAAAAATCAATTAAATAGGAGCAGTAGTTTAGTCGCAAATAATTTTTTAAGTTT
The DNA here is from genome assembly GCA_947578705.1 of Lacanobia wlatinum. Lineage (NCBI taxonomy): Eukaryota > Metazoa > Arthropoda > Insecta > Lepidoptera > Noctuidae > Lacanobia > Lacanobia wlatinum. The sequence goes on along the minus strand of OX388039.1, from coordinate 7,917,433 downwards.
TTGCCTCAATTGAACACGATGTATCTTTTTCCTAACAGCTGATTATGCCTACGCATCGGCCATGCACCTTAAAACGATAAATCGAGTAAAACCTACGATGCGTTGTTGCCGCTCCGACGCAATTCATAAGTACAACCAAATTTTCACTAAAAAGATAGCAATGCAAAAAACGAAGCAATAAACACACACTTGCACTTTCATTACGAGAGTGACAATCATAGCAAAACATACCGCGCGTAAAAGAAATAGAAATAGGTCAGTGTGTTGTTATTGCATTCTAGATATTTGCGATCGGTAAGTGGGGCCTCAGTGTGCCGATGTCTTCCTTCCGGAACGTATGTTACGTAACACGGAAGCTGCTGCGTGCGCCCGCGCGCAAACAATTGATTTTGTTTTGTTATTGTGATAAGATACTAAATAAGTTTAAGACAGTATTTCTTTTTTTATTGTGACAGGACACGTAACTTGGGATTATTATTATTAGTGTTAGTGTTTTTTTTTTGTGATCGACTGTTTTTTATTGTGATAGGACACGTAATTAAACTTTGGTTGTGTGTGCGTGTAATTAAAGTGTTCAACAATGCATCGTGTAACTAACACGGCGGCAGACTACACGGACATGATTTTAATTGTGAATTAGGTATGTTTGTGATTTTTTTTTTGTGAATTGTGAATTTTTAAATTGTCGATGTGTCCTCCACACATCGAGAATTTAAAAATTTAGTGTTTTTGTTGTGATTGTTGTTGTGTGCGTACCTACTTCAAAACCTTACCTATCATAAAAGCGGGCGCGAGCGGAGGCCTAAGCTCGCGCCTGCGCCACCGCCGGCCGCCCGCCCGACCACAATTATACCCACACCGCGCTCAGGCGCACGCGCGACGTTGCCGCTTTTCCCTAGGTCAGTTGAATTTATTTGCACAGGGTGGTTGCGTTTTACTCTGATTTGTAAGCTATTTAGTTTGTTTGAAAGAAAAAAAATCTCAATTTTGTAGCTTTTTATTTTTATACCGTATCGGATTAATACTAAACACGTATAGTATACGTAGTGTAACATAGAAACACAGTAAACATCATTCTTATTCAGTTTGAGAAATATCTCTTATATCGGTCCAATATTGAAGGAGAAAACAGTCGAGAGCCAAACCTCCAATTATGACTTTTTACATACAAAGTCTCGCCGCCAGCATTTCCTCTTAAAAGAGTCTCATTGGAAGGTACATTCCAGATTTTTGGATTCCTTAGCACTGCGATAATATCTGGAATCGGTAACAAAATCCATATAAAGTTTAATCTTTATTTTATCACTAGATCTTCAATATAACTAGTGTCCCTGGTAGTTTAGCGGGCGTGACCCGATCTCCTAACCGTCACTTGGTCTCGACTCGAGGTACCTTACCTTTCTGCAGTTACCCTTTCCTCGCTATCATTGTTCGTCTAAACTGCCCAATTATCCTCAATTGTTTTATATCTTTTAGAAAGTACTAACGTTATTGTCGAGGTTGTAAACCTTTTGTGGGTTGGGTAACATCGAGCTTAGAAAGATAATAGTTTTTGAGTAACATAATTTGGATAGTTTCATATTTATTTAAATAACAAACTATATACACTTAAAATAGAAAATAAAACTCCTATCTAAATATGGCGTCAATAAAATTCGTCCGCATCGCTGTCGACTGGAATTGAGCCCAAAAGACTGGTGGCATTGCCACGTTGTATGGCAATGCTTATCCTCTGTCGGAGGTAAAAGCCAGCCCTTGGGTCACGCGAAGTGTCAACTAAATGTTTAGCTAGTTCTTTAAATAAAACGTGAGCACTCGGACCCCACGGTCCAAGAGTTTCAACCCCACACGGCTCAAAAATATAATTGCCAACAAGGCTACTATATTTCCGCCGTTTGAGGTTCGCAGCAGTCGCAGCGGCAAACTCAGCACAGCACGACGAGCTAGAAAGATGGGATGGCGCAAGAATTTGGATATATTATATTATATTATTTGGATATAGGTATATACTTCGGCACATATGTTTGATCATACATATTTGCCTGAAAGTTAGGTCGTACTTTTAGAAATTCTTAGTTTACCCGAGCCTCTTTTCATTTAGGCTTGGGTAAACTAAGAATTTCCAAAAGTAAGAAACAAAAGTTAACCTCCGATGAGCAATTTAAAAAAATCTTTTATCCTCGTCTATTTTAAACCAGAAACTGAGACTATCAAGAAAGAGACATTCGGAAATGATTGCGGAAAGTTCAAAATGTAATGCTGGCATTTGGCGCATTTGTCAAAATATTTGCGTCAAAATATACTTACCTTATGACTTTCGAAATAAGGTTAATTTTGTATTGCTAAAGTGACGCTATGATGCCAAGTGAAATGCCAGTTTATGAGATTAACCATGTGAAATTTGGTAGCGAATATGAATCCCACAAATTTTGGACTTTTTGGCACTATAAGAATGCCAATTTCTTTACCGCTTCTTTTGGGAACACTGAAGATTGATTGCATGAGCAATGGGCATTGAATGGTAAATTAAAAGGTATATCGACGTCATCTTAAAGTAACAGTTACTGACTCACTAAGACATACGACAGTTCCTTCTTCTTTACTCGGCACGGAAGACTCGTCAATGTCATGTGCTTCGAAAGTAATGGCTGAGCAATACCGCTGCCAATGTGAGTACCTCCGTAACTTATGGTTGTTGGACACCGAAATCGCTTCAACATGATGCTATCAGCTACACGACGCGACACGCTCATGGGAAAATGACCACTACCATTGGTAACAGAAGGTCTATGATCGATTGTGACTTTATGAATAGGTAAAGTGAACCCATCAATAAAAAAAAAATAACGATTCATCAGCTATTTTTTAAATTGATAGTTTCACTTTTGATCAGAATCTCACCTGATGGTAAGTAATTATGGGGCGACGATGGAGCACGCTTGCCTAGAAGTATCCTATTCACTCTTTACTTAAAGACTTCCATGTTATTAATTATCGGGAAAATGACTCCAGATGGAAAATCATTGAGTATATGCGCATCACACACAGTAAAGGAGTGGAAATCTCTGCCTGCGTCTTATTTCCGAATGATTGCAACCCTAATCTTTTCAAAGTTAGAGTGAACAGGCTAATTCTGGGTAAGCTTGCTCGTAGACTTTGTCATCTCTGACCTAGACTAGAGTCAAGAGCAAACCTATCACAAATAAATAACATACAAAAAATAAGTTGCGCCGAACCGAAATATGCCGTACTGTGTCAGCCGGTGCCGTATGGTGCTGTAAAAGAATAATACCATCCCATCACTTCCCGTGGGTGTCGTAAAAGGTGACTAAGGGACTCGCCAGAGAATGGGCAGCAGCGTTCTCTGTAAAACTCAACACCATACACTGCGATCGCCAACCCGCCTGCCAAGCGTGGCGAATATGGCAAGCCCCCCCAAATCTTTGGGGAGGCCTGTGTCCAGCAGTGGACGTCTTTCGGCTGATTTGATGAACCGAAATAATCTACACTATAATGATAATATTATATATAAAGAGGAAAGATTTGTTTGTTTGTTTGAATTGAATTGGCTCCGAAACTACTGGACCGATTTGAAAAATTCTTTTAGCATTGGATAGCTACATTATCAGGGAGTAAAATAGGCTATATTTTATCCCCGTACTCCCACGGGAACGGGAACTACGCGGGTGAAACCGCGTGACGTCCACTAGTCTGATATAAGGGTATGAGGTGTCCATCGGTGACAGTGGCAGATGACGTTGTTGTCATCGCAGGTAAAACCTAGCTGGATGAGGCTGGCACTGGCGATTGGCGAAACTAAAAAGAGGCATATGATACGCAGTGGGTTAATTCGGGCTGTGGATCATGATGATGAAGGGCAGAAGAATGGTGAGTACAGTTCGCATCACCGTTGTTTACCCCTCCGAAGTTAGGATTAAGTGACGACCGCACAGGTACAATCGCGTTAATAAGTGTTACGTTACTAGAATATTTTTTTTGTTTATACGTATTATATTATAAACAAGTAATACAGACTACCAGTAACAATAACAATAACAAAAGTAACACCACAATTACGTACACCACAAAAACACACAAAAAAAAAAACAAATCAAAGAGTAAGAAATAACCAAAATAATTAAATAAAAACAATAACAACGTGTAGCACTTTTCGCATCAGCAGTCGTATTGCATTGAGCAAGCGGGTCACACGTATGCATCGAACGTATACGAGCGAGTGAGATGCCATTACATCCGCCATCTTGCGAAAACGCGCATGCGAAAACGCGCATGCGCGGGTAGGTCGCGCATGCGCTGTCATATGTTTTTTGTCAAATTGACATCCTGCGCAGTCGATTGCGACGGACTTCGGGAAGGTAAACTTGCGTGACGGGAACTGTAAGCAGTCATGAAGTTCACAAGTTACAAGAATAAGTTAGTCTCGTTTTTTCTCTCTTTTTGTTTTGTGCCCGGCTGATGGTACTTCACCTACAATCAAATTAAGGTTATTTTACACTTCGTAGTGTTTTGTTTGGAAGTCAGTTATATTTTTTGTAAAAAGTTTTTTTATTTTTCACTTTTAAGTGGTTGATACTTCGTCGGTTTAAACAGAAATGCTCATAAAATAAAAAAACTACTGAACCAAACTGAATCAAATTTTCACGGGACCAAATAGCAGGTATATCGCATCGAACTAAAACAGAATCACAGAAATCGGATCGGTAATCGGTGTATATACATAAAAAAAAACAAAAAAAAATACCCACCGAATTGAGAACCTCCTTTTTTGGAAGTCGGTTTAAAATAAATTCGATAGTTGTACGCAAAATTTATAGGAAGTTTCACAAACTTAAGACGATTGTAGACACCAATAAAATATTCTTTAATCAATTTCAAATCTCAAAATTAACAGTTATCGAACATACAAATTCAATAAATTCAGCCACAATCAAATAATGTTAGTCGTGAATCACGAATAAACCTAAATAATTAATGAGGATTGCAGCGATTTCTTTAATTAGTTCGCGCTTCTAATTGCTTGTCGGAAATAAAAAATAATGAACTGTTAATCACATCAACTGAATTACGGTTTATGGCAATAATTATTGTTGCTAAGTGAAAATATGTTCCTAATTAAATGTTTATGTTACCTGTTCTTAGTGCGTAATTGGAGACATTTATATTGATGTAGTAAAAACTAGTTATTTGATTAGATTTAAAATTAGTTGGCATTTGGTTGTAGAATTTTAAGAAATTCAAAATGTCAATTTCATTGGGTCGAAGCTCTCAAAATAGAAGGTTCAATGTCTTAAAATTTTGCAAAGATAGAGAAGAGACATGGCCACCTAAATCTAAGTTACTGTCGTGCCAGCGACCTGAAGAAAAAGAAGAGATGGTGAATGGATATAATAGTTGCCATAAGTTTTCTTGCATTACGAATATCATACAATTTTCATTTTCAAGCCAGTAAACGTATTGATACGATCAATCTATCGTATTGCGGGTAGCCGATGGATGCGAGACGCGCAGGGGGCCTACTCTCTAAGCCCGAAGTCCGTAGTTTCGGGCTTAGTTACGGGCATTTTGAGTAGACCTTCAGGATCGGTCCTTGTGGTGACGCTTGGGGGAGGCCTATGTCCAGCAGTGGACGTCTTTCGGCTGATATGATGATGGTGAAACGTATTGAAGTCACTAGGTAACTTTATAAAAACCAGCTTGATTAGAAGCAACTGTAGGGTTCCCTTCATAACAGAAGAAGACGCCCCGGGCGTCGGGAGTCGCAGGGCGATTCCCGGCCACGGTAGGCGCGGGCCTGCGGTTGGAGACTTGGGTGGCTCGCCGTTCGATTCGAACCAGGCCCGGGTCGACCGCGCGCTGTGTTCCACGCGCGCCTCAAAGAGCTGTCAGCATAAAAGACGGGGCCCGCCAGGGCCAGTGCCTGCGGGGGTTGCGGAATTTATTCGAAAGAGTCACCGCAGCCCTGGAACGCAAACGGCATTAGGAGGAACACGGATGGGTTTTAGTCAGTAAGAGTCTGACACTCCCTTCTGCTTCACCCAGAGCGGGAGGAGTCATTTGATGATTTCCCATCCTTAAAAAAAGGGATCCCTTCATTCATGGGTATTCGCTGAATGCGAGATGCTTATGTAATCCAGCAGTGCATATGTTTCGGCTATAATGATGATGATGTTGAAGGCTTCTTCAGGCCTCTTCTTCAGGCTTCTTCAGGCTCACTTAATCTTGGTCCAGACTTCAGATGTTATTCCATTCTCTCAGCCTACCCTTTTTAAAATTAATTGTGTTCGGCTTCCAGTTCTAACCGAACGCAGCTGAATACCAGTATTTGACATGGAACAACTGCCTTTGTAACCTTCACTAATAAGTAATTGGGTAGTATGATACCCCTAGGCAAGACTGCTGTCAGAGTTTCTGACTTTCTGACAATACGTAACGACTGCCAAAGATCTACAAATGACAGTCGGGATCATTGATATATATAAAAACCCAAGATACACACTCAGCATCTCAAAAACGTCTGCAAAAAACAAGCGCACAATGTATAATTGTTTGCTAGTTTCAAACAGTCTCTCATCGCTCGCCATACTGCACTGCTTTATAAAAACAACTTTAAGCGATCCGGGTAAGGTTGAATTTGCAAAAAAAATGTTTATAGTATAACTACACACAACTCACACATGACACTTGATACATGTCAGTTTCTGACGACAGTTTCGAGTGTTGCCTTTGTTCGAGACTGCGCATCTTCGGTTTTTTATATATCAATGGTCGGGACCAACGGCTTAACATGCTTTCCGAGGCACGGAAGAGCCTCGATGTGTTAACATGGTCACCCACAGACCGACCCACTTTATTGTTCAATGCTGTGGTCCCCCTGAAAAATATGATAGGGATGAGAGGGTTCTATGACTAAAGTTGTAGCTTTTAAGAATAGTTACAGTTAGTAGGGGTCGCTAGTGGACTTCGCACGATCCGCCATAGTGGGGTTAACGAGTGGCCCATTGGGGCGCTCGTCAGATGTATTGAGGGCCGCGAGCTGGCATCGTGACCACTAAACTTAATGCTTACACGCCTGCGCTTAGCACGGCGACAGATATTGGGCGACGCGGCGACGCAGGCTTTGGGAAAGGTTAGTGCTTGAGTGTAGTGGTGAGGTACTACGAGGTAAATGTCAATTTCTGGTTGATCATACTCAATTGAGCAACAGATGCAATGTAATTAATACTGAAAGTGCGCACTCTACTTGACATGATATTCTCATTACTAGATTAAAGCGCATTTTAAGTCCCCAAACGGGAAGTCAGTGACTGATTTTTGCCAGAAATAAGGGTGTTGAGTCTGAAATAGATATGCCATGTGACACATTGTATTTCAGTGTAATCATGATGAATTGTCACCATGATTACATTGTGCAAATGTGTTATGTTTGTTTCACATATAACTCAAACTTATATAAAACAAACAAGTTTCTAATTTATTTGTTTAAGTAATTAACTAACAAGCAAGCAAGATGCAAGTAAAACTTTAGTTAACAACTAAAAAAAAATCAGAAACTTGTTTTTTAAAAGTTTTCATGCATTTTTTTAACTGCAGTCGCTAGCGAGTGTAGATTGATAAAACTCATGGTAGACGTACAGGGCGGGAAGTCTCCGCATACTTACCGATCGCCTAGCGACCGAATTTGTTAAAGTCACCCGTACACAGTCAATCTCGAACGCATTCCACGGTCAATATCAATTGTATGTATGATCCGTGGATCGCGTTCGAAATTTACTGTGTACGGCCTTAGGACTTAACGACCAATTTCGGTCGCTACGCGATCGTTATCTATGTCGAGACTGCAGGCCCAGGCCTATTCCCGGAGGACACGGTGGAGCATACGGTGGAGGTCTGCCCTGCTTGGGTGGAACACCGCCGTGTCCTCGTTGAGGCGATTGGCGGCGGCGACCTCTCGCGTCCGGCCCTGGTTCAATCCATGGTCCGGAGCGAGGAGGCATGGGAAGCGGTCACCTCCTTCTGCGAAGCAGTAATGCTAGCAAAGGAGGAGGCCGAACGCGTGAGAGAGAGGGAAACCTCACGCCCCAGCCGCCGCAACAGAGGAAGACGCCCCGGGCGTCGGGAGTCGCAGGGCGATTCTCGGCCACCGTAGGGGCGGGTCTGTGGACGGCGAGCATTGGGTGGCTCGCCGTCCGATCAGAACCAGGCTTGGGTCGTCGGCGCGCTGTGTTCCACGCGCGCCTCAAAGAGCTGTCAGCATAGAAGAGGGGGCCCGCTAGGGCCAGTGCCTGCCGGGGTTGCGGAATCTGTTTGAAAGAGTCACCGCGGCCCTGGAACGCAAAGGGCATTAGGAGGAACACGTATGGGTTTTAGTCAGTAAGAGTCTGACACTCCCTTCTGCTTCACCCAGAGCGGGAGGAGTGATTTGATGATTTCCCATCCAACCCTCATGGCCATTTCCGAACATCTGAGACCCATAAGCCCTAATCAATTCGCAAGTATTTCCCACAGCCAATAAAACATAACGACTACCAATAGCTAGCTAATAAATAAAGCAAACTTTCTCACAACTGCAGCAGATTACAGCAATAAATCCAAGCTCATTAACACATTCGCAACTAATTTAATGTATTACTGCACACCTGTCCGTACTTCACACTACAATCTCCATCATTAAAGCTCATACCACCTTCTTTAACCGAATACCGAACAAAATAGTTCAAAGAAAACAAAACACGGGGGAAATCGAGAACAAAAAAAGAAAAAATCAGGCAAGTGTAAGTCGTACTTGTACAGGAAGGGTTCCGTACCATAAGACGAAAAAACATGTTACTTGTATGGGGGCCCCTTATATTTTATACTAGTGGACGTCACGCGGTTTCACCCGCGTAGTTCCCGTTCCCGTGGGAGTACGGGGATAAAATATAGTCTATGTTACTCCCTGATAATGTTGCTATCCATTGCTGAAAGAATTTTTCAAATCGGTCCAGTAGTTTCGGAGCCTATTCATTTCAAACAAACAAACAAATCTTTCCTCTTTATTATATGAGTATAGATATAGATTTTACTAGCTGACCCGCGCTACTTCGTCTGCGTCACGTTTTTCATTACTGCTCCGCTCCTATTGGTCTTACCGTGATGATATATAGCCTATAGCCTTCCTAAATAAATGGGCTATCTAACACTGAAAGAATTTTTCAAATCGGACCAGTAGTTCCTGAGATTAGCGCGTTCAAGCAAACAAACAAACTCTTCAGCTTTATATATTAGTATAGATTATTTAGCTTTATATATTACTAGTGGATGTCACGCGGTTTCACCCGCGTAGTTCCCGTTCCCGTGGGAGTACGGGGATAATATATAGCCTATGTTACTCCCTGATAATGTAGCTATCCAATGCTATAAGATTTTTTCAAATCGGTCCAGCAGTTTCGGAGCCTATTCGATTCAAACAAACAAACAAACCAATCTTTCCTCTTTATAATGTTAGTGTAGAAGTATAGATTTCATTCATTTTTAGGGTTCCGTACGCAAAAGGATAAATAACCAAAGGAACCCTATTACTAAGCCTCCGCTGTCCGCTCCGCGTCGTCGGTCCGTCCGGCCGTCCACACTCTGTGAAAATTTCAACTGTCTAACTATTACGGTTCATGAGATACAGCTCGCTGATAGACAGACAGACGGACGGATGGACGGACAGCGGAGGCTTAGTAATAGGGTTCCGTTGGTTTCCTTCGGGTACGGAACCCTATAAAATGAAATGTATTCCCACACGAAGGTGTGTGTTTGATGTAATACCTCATTCTGCTGACCGTCTATCAACATATCGTACCAAATGAAATATCGGAAACAATTTTCGTAGCTCATTATAAAATGCACCTGTCTGCCTGTCCGTACATTCGTTTGTTACGATTTTTAAATTACAAAATTGCTCAATTGCAACTGCTGGGTGCAAATGGAATATTTATGTGTTGTCAATGTCGTGTTGGAGGACCAGCTTGGGTAGATTAATGTCTTCGGGAAAAGTAACACCTTATGCCAAGTTGCTGTCACTATTTAATTGGTATAAAAAAATGGCGGTATTCAATGTCACTACAATATTTTATGCTCTACTGCAAAGTCCAAAATGTCTCAATAAGTCGACACATGACGAGCGTACCCTGTTTAAATATTCTTGGAAATACAAGGTATGCAAAAAGGTGCCCATTTTAGAATACCAACATTGGATCGAGCCTATTTCGCCCCACTGCTGGACAAAATTCTCCCTTACCCCATTTCCACACAATTCTGTCTTTTGCTAATGCTTGCCAGTAGCTACTTTTCTTTTTGTTTATTGTATTAAGTCGGGTTCACGTTACTGTGTTGTGCTGTGTCGTGTTGTGTCATTATCTGACGCAATTGATTGGCTACAAAACTAGTTGTGATATGAAGTGGGCTTCCGGAGATTCGTTTGCTTGATGTATCACTCAAAGATTTGCTGGGAGAAAACTCAAGTTTGAGTTAAGCTCGCCTTTGTACATGTACTTTGTTATGACTGTATCATATATGTTGTTTTGGTGTACAATAAAGAATTAAGGTAATGTATTAGTGTGGTAAGCGGGGATTGCGGGCGTGTCAGAATAACATAAGGGGGCAACCTTGCACCTTGTGAAGTACTCCCACAATACCTGAGCCCTGTACATAGGGTCAATATTCGTTCTCTTCAAACACGCATTTTGGAAAAGTCTGTGGACGCTTCCCCCACCACTGAACGAAGAAACATTTCAGAACCTTCTTATCATCTAAACTACAAAATGTAATAGGTCCCCACGACGCTCGAGTTAGTCCACATTTAGCATCAATGCCTCCGTACTAGTATATCCTGCGTTACGACACAGCACGACACATTAATGTGTATTCAGCGTGTATTTCCTGATAGCCTTTAGCCTTCAACCTGAGAGTCTTTAAGTCAAGAGTGAATAGGTTACTTCTAGGCAAGCGTGCTCCATCTTCGACCACATCATTGCTTACTAACAGGTGAGATAGTGGCCAAGCGTGTGCCCATCAATAGTAAAAAAACCGGCCAAGAGCGAGTCGGACTCGCGTGCAAAGGGTTCCGTACCATAACCCTTAATTTTTATTATTTGTTGTTATAGCGGTAATAGAAATACACAATCTGTGTAAATTTCAACTATAACCTATTACGGTTCTTGAGATACAGACCGCTGACAGACAGACGGACGGATAGCGGAGGCTTAGTAATAGGGTTCCGTTGGTTACCCTTTGGGTACGGAACCCTAAAAAAGCTTAAATTTGAAATTTAAAATTGCCACATCATCGATGTTTATAAAACCACGTCACTTTATTTTCATCATATCATAACAGCCGAAAAACGTCCACTGCTGGACATAAGCCTCCCGCAAAAGGGGGGGGGGGTTTGCCATAATCGCCACGCTTGGCAGGCGGGTTGGCGATCGCAGTGTATGGATGGTGTCGATTTTTTGCGAGAACGCTGCTGCCCATTCTCTGACGAGTCCCTTAGTCGCCTCTTACGACACCCACGAGAAGTGATGGGATGGTATTATTCTTTTACGGCACCATACGGCACCGGCTGACACCATACGGCGGACATACACTTTATTTTACCTACACTTAAACCTTTCAAAGTTGATGTTCGTGATCTTCCACAATCATCATTGACTCTAATCTTATTGATGACATAGTATAATATAAATTTAGTATAATATAAATTGAAGGTTCACCTGTAAGTACAGCCCACGTATTAAGTGTTTATGGTGATCAGTAATGGTAAATCAAGATGATAATATCTAGTAGTTTTACTTAACATAAACTGTTGGAGATGAGTTCATCTTTAATTACATTGTGTCGTTAAGTGATTATTAATAAAATATTTCATTAACGTGTTGATTAGAACTGTATAAATTAATAAATCGTAGGTAATTACACATCTTCAGGGTTCCGAACATCCGCATAGAAAAACAAAACCCTTATACAAGCATTCGTGTGCCTGTCTGTTGGTCCGTTTGTCACAGCCAATTTTCTCCGAATCTTCCATTACGATTCCTTTGTAAGTTCAGCCTCCGCTGTCCGTCCGTCCGTCCGTCCGTCTGTCAGCGGGCTATATCTCAAGAACTGTAATAGGTAGACAGTTGAAATTTTCACAGATTGTGCGGTACGGAACCCTTCGTTTGCGAGTCCGACTCACACTTGGCCGGTTTTTTATACATATGAGCTTTTGTGAATCAAATTCTCTCTCTCTGCTCCACTTCATTTCGTTCGTCACTACTACTGTGAAGAACACTCTATCAAGAGTTTAGAAAATGTTTTTTTTTAGGGTTCCTAACAAAAAACGGAACTCTTATAGGATCAATCGGGTGTCTGTCTGTTTATCTATCTGTCTGTCTGTCTGTCCGTCTGTCACAGCCAGTTTTCTCCGGACCCACTGGACCGATTCTATTGGAATTTGGTGCACATATGGACTTCTGTGACCCAAACACGGACGCGTTACGTAAATTATTACATTTTTAGGATGGAGGTCACTTTTAGGGGTTAAGCTAGAAAATTTCAATAAAAAGAAGTATAACAATATCGTGTGACATATCAAATGAAAGGGCTTACTGTGAGGGTTTTCATTATATTTATTTCATAATTTTAAAATAAATGATTTTTAAGTTATTCAAGAAATTAGATGAAAAATGACCGTTCCACCCTTATCTCCGAAACTACTCAGCCAAAAATTTTGAAAAAAAATGGAGATAATAAATCTTTACCTATAGATTACAGGAAAATCTTTAAGAATTCTATAGTGTTAAAAAAAGAAATTGGTTCGGAACCCTTTGCACGCGAGTCTGACTCGCACATGGCCAGTTTTTTGTTATAACAACTGGAACATTACAGAGACCATGTTATACAATACAATTTTATTCCGATACACAAGCAACGCCAGGTCGCCTCACTAGCCCGCAGAACGCGAAGTAATTGCGATTGCGCACGAGTGGCATCGCCTCGCTGTAATTTATAACAATTAAACAATAGCCGAGCACTAATCAGTTCCATTAGTTAGGTGCAGGGTTACCAGACCTCTTGTACAGCTGTCTCACTGAACTAGGGTTAGCGAAAGTCAGTGGTCTCGAACCTACCGATTTTTCGGTAGGTTCGAAACCATGGTGGAAATACCGAAATGTTTTTTTGTCAAGTACCGATTTTGGGTACAAATATCCCGATTTTAGCCGGAATTCTATCGATCTCGCTCTATGACGTTCGAGACCACTGGCGAAAGTGTTTGGAAAAGGTGCTAAATCAGTGGCTGGGTGAACATGTTGGTTACACATCGAAACGATTCCACGTGAGTTGCCAGTATGGAATCGTGTGGAATGCTCTTTATTTATCATGCTCATAAATGGTTTAGTGATAAGTTAAGCCTGAATAACTGTTTCGTGGGCGTGATAGAATATTGGGTGATAGAACACACATCTGCCTAATCTTTTCCCAACTATTTCTTAAGTCGGCTTCTAACCTTCTTCTGCTTCCTTCTAGCCTAATCGCATGCAGCTGAGTATCAGCATTTTACAAAGATCAACTGCCTATCTAACCTCCCCCACCCAGTAACCCGTTAACAGGCTATCTCTTGGTAAATCTGCCTTAGACTTCTGGCTTCTTCAAAGCGACTGCCAAAGATTTATAAATGACAATCGGGAATATTGGGCTAAAGTGCTTAACTTTGAAGGTAGACCTTAGGCTCTAGACAAGTGAAGAGCCACTTGTACCTGATGGAGATCAGCGCTAGCGTGGCGAAGGCGATGTTCAAAACGTCAAAAATGTATGGGATTGATAAACGCTGTCGAAAATGTCACGTGATCAATAATACATTTTACTTTGGCATTTCGACAATCGCATTAGCTGACAGAATGGCACCTTCTCCAGGGAGTCTAAAAAGGCCACTTTGGAAGAATCATCTTAGGGTCATAATATTAATCACACAACAATCTGTCAAATTTCATTTTTATCTTTACCGCTAAAGCATTAGGTTCAAGGTTGATTGGGAAAATTTAACAGTTTCGGGTAGCTTGAATTGCTGGCTGATTCTGCTAAAATGGCCTTTTTAGAACCGCAGAGCCTCTTGTGGCTGTTTTTATTTCGAAATTTTGGCCAGTATTTTGAATTAATAATCGGGCAACCCTATTAAGTCGCGCGGGCGCGTCGGAAGACGATAACTTATTGTTTCGAATATCAATAGTCCACGTTTGTAAAGGTTTGTATAATTTGCGAGTTGAACATTGTAGCCTTTGTTAGATTAGTTTTACTATTAGTTTTACTATTCACGCTTCGTTATCTTCAATTAAATTAATTTCATTTCATGTTAATTTATAACGGTGATTCTGTATAGAACTAGGAAATAAAATGACAATACTTAATCTGACTCCGAGTCTGAATTTTTAACGCCTTATTTTAGTTAGGTATTTTTATTTTAAGTACATATAGTTAGATTAGTACATATTTGTTGTTTTTCGACATCAGAATGTTGATAGGTAGTTTTAAATAGCTTTTCGGCAGTAGGTACGAGATTTGGTGAAGAGGCGTTTTGTGAAGAAATGAAATATTTATACTGGCATCTAAAGAATATAAATCCATTTCCGTCTCTTTTGTCAAAACTTTGATTTTTACGATTATTGCTTGACAACGCACAATCGCCGCTCAAATCCCCGCGCATTCACATTATGATCATCGCTTCTATATTACAAATCCGACCGAGAACCAACCTCTTCTGCACTAAATCATCAGGTTATGATAATATATCGCTTAAACCGGAAAATTACAGTTTAAATCGCCGACATGGCCAAATCGGCGATTTAGAGCCACGAAGTGTTTTTGATGCGATGTAAATTAGATACCTATCATGTATAATTCATGGCGAGAAATGGGAAGAGGTTGGCCCGATGTAATCTAACTACACTCTAACGGTCCAATACTCTCGTTAATTAATAAAAAAACTGCTCGTAATAATAAATATCCCACGCAAAACACGAACCATCTCGACGACGATTTCTATTTGTTATTTATAGACGGCTTCGAAAAGGTTAAACTTGTTATTTTAAAGAGTCGACAAACAAAAACTGCTTTATGAGTACGCTTGTTAATAGCGCAAAAACTGTTGCGGCGACAACTTTAATCTTAGTTTTAAACTCGCTTAAATATCGTGGAAGGTGCGCTCGGAATCCTAGACCGCTCAGGGCTGGACCAAGGCCGCGCAGTATGGTGCAATCGCCCGCCGTGACGATTTTATTCATACATTTTTTGCACCCAGAAATGTGTAATTCTATTTATATCTTCCCGTTTTATCCTAGTAAATGTCCACTCAAAAGGGTAATGACAATAAACGTCGAGAGCTTTGTAGGTACCAGTAACATCTCTGACATTGTTGCACCTAATTGCGTACGATGCGTGCCTGCGGTTCTAGTTTCATAGATGTGGTCGCTTTCTGGTCAACTAAAATGTAGTTCACACTGGGAAATAAATAGCTTTGAGAATGTAACAATGCAATGACATGTTGTGTTGTTGCTAACCGAGCGAATGTTTGAAAAAATATTTTCACAGTGTAATAAAGTGTGCCTACTTACTAATATTTATTAAGCGTAACGGTGGTTCATTATAGAGGCTAAGTGAGTACCTCCCTGTGTTCGGAATGTCGGTCGCTATCCTAAAAATGCCGGAGCATCGTCTTCACTAGCGAATGACGCCGACGTCTACTGATTTTATGGACTCTAATTACGCGATAAAATTGAATGACGTCCAACAAACTCGGCAGAAAAGGTGTGAGAGCTGCTAATTGCGTATCAGACTGCACATGTAAACACCAATAATGGTAGCACAACTAGTTGAGAAATCGCCGAAGAAATATTATTACTTTTTTTGATGAAATGATTAATTTTTATTGGCGGAATGCGGGACCCGTTGAATACCTCCCTGTACTTATTTTTATGATCGTGTGCCGTACCGGGCAATTAGTGGGAGTTCACCAATTTGTGTAATTATGTTCATCAGACTAATCAAGGTTTAATGTGACCGGCCATTTGGCGGGCTACGTATGTACTTTCTACAGTTCATTAATTTTTATTTCTGTAAAAATATTCAGTTAGTTAAAATAGTTTCTGTGCAAGGCTGGTATTTTAATTGTTAACGAGTTCTTCTTCAAAAATACGAAAAGTTGAAATCCTACAGTGCTTAATTTTTTAAAGAGTGATTCAATTTAATTGCAATGGTAAGGCCACTTAAATATGCCTTTCAAAAGAAAACAAAAGAATCTATTTTTAGGGTTCCGTATCTGGAGGATAACCAACGGAATTCTTTTACTAAGCCTCCACTGTCCGTCCGTCTGTCTGTCTGTCTGTCTGTCAGCGGGCTGTATCTCAAGAACCGTAATAGGTAGACAGTTCAAATTTTCGCAGATACTGTATTTCTATTGCCGTTATAACAACAAATAATAAAAATTAAGGTTTATGCCCTTCGAGTGCGAGTCCGACTCGCTCTTGACCGTTTTTTTCTGGAGATTTTTTCATTTTGACTTGAATTTTTCTATACTTAATTTTATAAAGAAGAAAGATTTGTTTGTTTGAATTGAATAGGCTCCGAAACTACTGGACCAATTTGAAAAAATCTTTTAGCATTGGATAGCTACATTATCAGGGAGTAACACAGGCTATATATTATCCCCGTACTCCCACGGGAACGGGAACTACGCGGGTGAAACCGCGTGACGTTCACTAGTATGTTATATAATAACATATCTACACTAATATTATAAAGAAGAAAGATTTGTTTGTTTGTTTGTTTGAATTGAATAGGCTCCGAAACTACTGGACCGATTTGAAAAATTCTTTTAGCATTGGATACCTACATTATCAGGGAGTAACACAGGCTATATATTATCCCCGTACTCCCACGGGAACGGGAACTACGCGGGTGAAACCGTGTGACGTTCACTAGTATGTTATATAATAACATATGTTAAATAATAACTGCCGCACGGGTCGATCTTCAAGGTTAAGCAACGCTTACTAATGTGGATGGGTGACCATCTTAACATACCGAGTTTCCTCCGCGCCTCGGAAAGCACGTTAAGCCGTTGGTGCCGGCTGTCATTTGTAGACCTTTGGCAGTCGTTACGGATTGTCAGAAGCCAGTACATTTGAATCCAGTCCTGCCAAGAAGTACCGTGTTACCCATTTAATGGGTTGCGGAGGTCTGGCAGGCAGCCGCTCCACGTAAAATACTGGTATTCAGCTGAATCCGGTTTGACTGGAAGCCTACCCCAACATAGGTACTTAGTTGGCTAGGCAGATGATGATGAATTTGTATGTTTCAAATAAAAAAACAAACAAACAACGCAAACAACAAGGCAAATGTGCTCCATCTTTGACCGCATCATCGCTTACCATCAGGTGAGATAGTGGTCTATCTATAGTAAAAAAAGACGTTAGTAAAACAACATAAATCTTTACGAATACAAAAACAAAGTAATGATCAATCAATTTATTTATTTTTCTTTAAGGCAGAATCGAACGGAATATGACTAAGAATGTACAGGAAGCAGAGTTATGCGGCTGTGCCGTAGTAAATAGGTTAATTTAAGATCTGACTGGATAAGTGAAGAAAAGGAAATACTTATCCAGTGAACAATCTTTGTATAATCCTTTACAATTTTACAAGTGTACCATCTATATCTATATTCTATAGGCTATAGGCTATATTATCACGCTAAGACCAATAGGAGCGGAGCAGTAATGAAAAATGTGACGCAGACGAAGTTGCGCGGGTCAGCTAGTCATATTTTAATTTGAAACAAGCTACGATATAGGAGAGGTAAGTGAAAAACCGGTCAAGTGCGAGTCGGACTCGCACACGAAGGGTTCCGTACCATAAACCTTAATTTTTATTATTTATTGTTATAGCGGCAATAGAAATACCACAGTGAAAATTTCAACTGTCTACCTATTACGGTTCGTGAGATACAGCCCGCTGACAGACAGACGGATGCACGGACAGCGGAGGCTTAGTAATAGCGTTCCGTGGGTTACCCTATGGGTACGGAACCCTAAATAGTGACCATTACCACGAAAAACCTTGGCATGACTGATGTCACATTTTTTCTTCTGACCACCCTTAACGACTAGAGTCACTATATTTTATTTTCATTTGACGTTCAAAAGTGCCTTTTTTGGTCTAGTTGAAATAAATCATTTGACTTTGACTTTGACTGTCAAAGATCTACTAATGACAGCCCGGACAAGTGGCTTAACGTAGTCAACAAAGCTATTGGGTATGCAGGCAGCTAACTTGCAACTACCTTTAAACAATGTTGAGAGTGTGCTGAGTAGACAATTATTGTACAACACACTCGTAAGTATGTCAAAAGCTTAATAAATTATAATGCACACATTAGAAGTAAACATTGGCAGTGCTGTGGAAAAATTAATATTTTTGCTTGTATGCCGAATAGCTTTGTTGACATTTTAATTATTGAATTGTATTTCAATGTTGTAATGTGTATATGGATTATTCTGAATTAAATAAATTATTATTATTATTATTTTGTTTGTTTTTCACTTTCTCGGGTCCCTGGAGACCCGGTCCTTTGATAGGCGTACGAGGAGCCGACGCCAACTCGCAGAGGCCCCGTTAGACATTTCAAATGGAATGGGGCACCAACCGACGATTATCCCTGTATGCACTGTGAAAGTATACCCAAGGATAATCCCCGGTTGGAGCAGGACTATTGCAGAATATGGAAACAAAAGATTAATCGCTATGGGTTTGGGTGGTTTAGAGGACTGATAATCGTTTACTATGGAAAAACTATTGGCTCCTGCCTGACTACTGACAATTATAACGGCTTTAAAATGGCAGGGGGTGACTTGCAAACTCAATAAATGGGCCCCTCGAAAACGGTCGCTAGCACAAAGTGATGTAGCGCCAAAGGGGCAACATATCCTGAGGTGCTAAAGGAGTGGAGAGGTATACCACGGCTATCAGGACAATCCCGGAAGTACGGTCAAGATCCCTACCAGCATCTTACTGGATTATACATCCTTCTCCCGAGCACGTTTGCTCTTGCGAATTTCCACTCAGACCGGCTGATTAAGGCAAGAAAGAGGTGGGAGCTCTGTTCCTCGTCAGTGTCCACTCCGGCAAAGGCAAGCCGGAGATGAAGAACAAGACTTCTCCCGGGAGATCAGGTCCGTGGGGTCGCTACTGCCCAACAGTTCGCCACAAAACTGCCTTGCGGATCCAGAAAACTGCCTTGCGGATCCACAAAACTGCCTTGCGGATATTATTATTATTACTACGGGACACGGTGGAGTCTTCTGAGCAGGGTACCTACCCATCTTAAAACCATCATGATAACGGTGTGGGAGGGAGACGGAGTTATAAAAGATGCATAATACTATTTCTTTTTTACAGCTTTTAGCACGTCATAATAGGCCCCCGGACCTCGGCAAGCCGTCTCTCGAGAAATGCTATAAAATAGTGTGCACATGAAGCAACTTTTCGTCGGCATTTACTGAGAAGATACATCTGAAAAAAAAAAGTAATCTACATGATATGATACATAATTTGGTTTAACCAGAATTTATGTATCGGTATCACATAATAAGAATAAAAAAAACACCAAATCACTTCAAAATCGTTGAGATGAAACCATTTTGCTCCTTCATTATTTAACAAGTCTAAAGAAACAAATCTACTGCTTTGCAATACAAACAAAAATCATTTAGTTTTGTTACTTTTTTGAAATATGTGTTATTTTTTTATAATAAATTAAAAATGCGGGTAGCGGAGTGGTGCGTAGAGGAGTAGTTAGCTCCGTTTATATGCACAAGGTCATTGGCATGTATAAAAGCCTTAACTTTGAAAAGCACCTAGCAGCTGTTACTATATAGCCACGAAAGTAATAAACCAACCAGTACTAAATACACTTGTCACGTTGTTACCCATTTCCCACATAAAAATAAAAACAAAACGACACAAAACCTGCTGTCTGTACCACACATGTTTTTCATTTGAACCTCTGTCTAACAAAGTAAGACTAATGAAGTAATTAAATCAATTGTCACAGCCATCAAAATTAATGTCACCAGCAATGGCGTCTGGAGGAACCGGAAACGACGCCATCCTTTTTGAAAGGCCGAAGATGGCCGAACATGATCGTGAGAATGTTTGAATTTAGAATCTTCAGATTTTCTTTTTTTTTCCGTTATGCTTTTTTTCTTCGACGTGTGTGGCCGTTAATTTTTATAAGTGGGCGGAGAATTGGTGTTCTTTTTTTGTTTTTGGATTAAAAGTCGTGAAGCTTTTGATCTTTGGGAAAGGAGAGTGCTAAAAATAGGAGTTCCTGAGGTCAAGGATTAGTTACAGAGTCACTGAGGTAAAGGGACTTGCGTAGTTCCAAGTTCTTCATAGTTTAAAATTCTTCTTTTTAGGGTTCCGTATTCTTGGTTACCGTGAAAAGTACGTCCGACGGCCGGACAGCGGAGGCTTAGTAATAGGGTTCCATTGGTTACCCTTTTTGGTACGGAATCCTAAAAATAGTATTTTACTTTTTTTACTATTAATAGGCATACGTTTGACCACTATGATGGTAAGCGATGATGCGGTCGAAGATGGAGCACGTTTACCTATTCACCCTTGTCTTAAAGACTCCCAGGTTGTAGCTATCTGGTAACACAGACTCTGGCAGGGAATTCCACTCCTTAGCTGTACGTACTATGAATGTGTTCCCAAAACGTTTTGTGCGTGTGGGTGGGATATCTACCATGTCCCGGTGGCGCATCGCCGTTTGTCTTGTGGTCCGATGATGGAACGGGCTTGGCGGGATTAAATCATGTAATTCCGTCGCACACTCACCAAAATGAATCCGATAGAATAACCGACAGTCATATTATATGTTTACTATGTACCGTTTACTGCACTGTATATAACTCAATGATACATAAAAAAACCCAAGATGCACAGTCTCGAACAAATGCAACACTCAAAACTGTCGTCAAAAACTGACATGTATCAAGTATGAGTTGTGTGTAGTTATACTATAAACAATTTATATTGCAAATTCAACCTTACACGCATCGCTTAAAGTTGTTTTTACAAAGCAGTACAGTATGGCGAGCGATGCGAGACTGTTTGAAACTTGCGCATATTGCGCTTGTTTTTTGCGGACGTTTTTGAGATGCTGAGTGTGTATCTTGGGTTTTTTATATATCAATGATATAACTACAATATTATGAAAACGAACAATAAACGGTGCCTTACGAGATTCTCCAATTGCCGATCAACACCATAAAACGAAAAACACTCGCATTCCATTTACAAATCTCTAAAAATTGCAAGTCATGCAAGCAGGCCCTACTATTTACGCCCAACTCACTGTTGTTTCACCTCACGAGTCGTGACCCGCGTTCCTCCGATGAAGTCATAATTTATATAATGCATTGGAAATTGTTTCTCGCGTCAGATAGCCGAGGTGCACCTACTAATCGGTTACGGTGCGCCCGAAGCGTCCGCAAAAAGATTTATGGGAACGAGAATCGAGAATCGAGATCTCGTTTGCGCTGAATCGATTCCGTCTCATAATAAGTGTGGAACAGTTGAAAGATGAATGGGGAAGTGAACGGTTCATGATCGAATCGAGCGAACGCAAGCGAATTGTAAATTAAATACTGATTATTTTTTATGGAACTCTTTGGCGCCGTGATGTGAATGGGGCTAGACGCTGCTGCTATCGTAAATCATGATGTGAGGGAAATAAAAATGCAATTCTCTTTATTATGAATACAGTATAACTGAAAAGAAAGCATCGACGCGTCACAAATTAAATGCAATTCAAGTGATTTTAAGTTCATTCGACCAATCACAAAAGCTAACGTACTTACGTTTGACAGTTCGTCACATTCATTTGCTTTTCAGAAACTAGGACTAGGTATATAAAAAAGTCTATTTTTCTAATTTTCTAGGGATCGAGGGGCTTTCGGGACCGGGACCGTGGACCTATATCATTTTTGAGTAGTACTTGGGGACCACCAGATGCGAATGCGAACGTTACTTAAAATGGTTAGAATTGGCACTGAAGATGGTCAACCTTAGAACCTTTCAAACGTTGTTCAGCAGGTGATAGGTTCCATTTCCATACCTCTAATATACTCCTTTTATAGATTTTGTCTTATTAAATTTTTAGTATGGGGGTGGGTCACTTTTGGGGGTCAAACTAGAAAATTTAAAAAAAAGTTTTTTGAAAAATATCGTGTGACATATCAAATTAAAGGGCTTACTGTGAGGGTTTTAATTATATTTTTTTTTCATAATTTTAAAATAAATGTTTTTGAAGTTATTCAAGAAATTAGACGAAAAATGACCATTCCCCCCCCTTATCTCCGAAACTACAGTGCCTAAAATTTTGAAAAAAAATGGAGATAATGGAGCTTTACCTAAAGATTACAGGAAAACCTATTAAAAGTTTGTAGTGTTCAAATAACATGTTAAAAATATTAAATTCGTTCGGAACCCTTTGCATGCGAGTCCGACTCGCACTTGACCAGTTTTTTCACAATAATCACGTTGTGCACGATCCTACCCCTTTAATTATATAAATAAACCCATATTCAATTAAAATAACGTATGCAACGAACGTGACCCATATCAGTTCACCGCTAAAATTGCCCAAGCTCCCACCAGCACTCAATTATTTTGTAGTAAATTAACTCCCGACAGAGTTTATTAATAAAATACGTGAGTTAATTACAAGGAGATTTTAACATAAAAATGTAATATTTACAAGGAGCAAGCAATCGATCGGAATGAAGCTATAAATTATTGTACTACCTTTGAAAATTATTTTCTGTTCACCATTGATTTTTTTTTTTCGATATGCATCTGACAGGGCCGGATTGCATATTAAATAGCATTAAAATAAACGTCCCGACTGACTTAACATTTACATTTTACGTTGTGTCTTCATATTTAAATATCATTTACTCGTAAGGAATAACGAGGGCAGTTTTTCAGGTAATTTTATTACTTGCATATCGTTCTGTTAAATGATTTTCGTATATTTTTTATGCCTGTTTGATTGACAGTTGTAAGAGAAACCGCGTGTCATTGTAAGTTATGAAGATTTATGCTAAGCATATGTAGTGCATTACCATGCTGATATGGGAGGAAAAACACGAAGTATCACTTTATTGTTTTGTCATGCGAGCGCCTACATGAATCTTTACAATGCATAATTAATTAGGCAATTATAAAATAGCTGCGTTTTAATTTAAATCTTTGTCTGGCTTATTAAACAGAATATATCACAATGAGCGCTAATGAAGTTTTGACAAATTGTTATTGGTAAAGTTTTTAATTTTCATGGAATCATATAACGAAAAATCATCACGTTTAGACTTTTCTACGTTGTGTTGTAATCGGAATCCAGATCAACCAGATGCAGGGCATTAGGAGGAACACGGATGGGTTTTAGTCAGTAAGAGTCTGACACTCCCTTCTGCTTCACCCAGAGCGGGAGGAGTCATTTGATGATTTCGAATCCATAAAAAAAAAATATCTGCTCGGCGCAACTGTCTTTTTGATCAGTTCAACCTAGCAACTGCGAAGCTACTACGAAACACCTGGGTAAGACAACAGGAAAAAAAAAACATTGTAATTAGTATACGCATTAAAATTATAATGTATAATGAATATCTGACATTTAGAATAGAATCTAGAATAGAATAGAATACTCTTTATTATGTACATCATATACTAAAGTCACAGAAAATAAACATGAAAACATTACATAGGGTGTCAGAATGGGCGGCCTTATCACTAAAAGCGATCTTTACTCATTATTTCTTTTTAGGGTTCCGTACCAAAAGGGTAACCAACGGAACCCTAATACTAAGCCTCCGCTGTCCGTCCGTCCGTCTGTCTGTCAGCGAGCTGTATCTCAAGAACCGTAATAGGTAGACATAATAGGTTGAAATTTTCACAGAGTGTGTATTTCTATTGCCGCTATAACAACAAATAATAAAAATTAAGGTTTATGGTACGGAACCCTTCGTGTGCGAGTCCAACTCGCACTTGGCCGGTTTTTTCATATACTTTGTGTCCTTGAAATGGTATCAATTCCTGCCTAAAACGAAATTCCACAAGAAGCGACATTATTCTTGTTCGCTCTTATTCTTCAGGACCTATTTCATGAAAGAAGGGACCAAATAGGACCCAAATCAATCACCCACAGTTAAAATACAAGCAAACCCACCCGACTCCGCCCCTGTCCTCCTCCGTGCTCGCTCCAGGGAGGTCTGCGCCTCCCATAGCATCTCGATCGCACTACACATTACCTAACAATGTTGCCAACACTAAAATTTTGATTACCCAATGAAAGTGCGATTTCGTCGCGGTATTACGTTTGACTTTTATGAGGGAAATGACGTCTTTAAAGTAAAATATTGAAGAGTGGGTGTGTAATGTGTTATGCAGTTGGTTTAAGTGCTTCAGTTTTTATGTATCTGCTTATTCAGTGGGTTATAGATCTAGTATTTCTGGTACTATTTCTGCAGTTCTTTGTTCAATTAGTCATTCATATTCTATCGGTCGGGAGTGGCGTCTGCCTTTCAGAAGACGAAGCGTTGGAAGGCCTGAAGTGGACCGATGACCTGGTGAAAGCCGCGGGAATCTTCTGGGTGCTAGGCGCACGAGGCCGGTCGATGTGGCAACACTTGGTCTATGTTCCGCAGTAAACGTCTTTCGGCTGAAATGATGAATCATCAACACTCAATGGAATTTACATTTGCCTTCGGTAAATTGAATCACTCTATTTGCCATCGACACGGTAAGATGCTGAGATCGCTGAGCGATTCTTCAAGGCGGGTCTCGGTATGAATCTGGACAAAACCAAAGTCATGTACAATGGTCATGTCACCACGAGACCTGTAATCGTAAATAGCGCTACCGTCGAGGTTGTGCAAGAATACATTTATCTAGGCCAAATTATACAACTAGGGCGGCGCAACTTTGAGAAGGAGGCGACCAGAAGAATTCGCTTAGGCTGGGCGGCATTCGGGAAGCGTGATATCTTTGAATCGTCGATCCCACAATCCCTTAAGAACAGGGTCTATAAACAGTACGTCCTACCCGTAATGAGTTACGGAGCCGAAACGTGGACACTCACCATAGGCCTGGTCCACAAATTCAAGGCAATGTTCGGGGTTTCTCTTGTGGATAGAATTTGCGCGTAGAATCAGCATGCTGAAGTGGAAGTGGGCCGGCCATGTCTGTAGACGGACGGACGGTCGATGGAGCAGACATGAATTAGAGTGGAGACCACGTATGGTGGGATGCCCTGCGGCACGATGGATCAATGATTTAAAGGAGGTGGCTGGCAGCGGATAGATGCAGATTGCTCAAGACCGGGATGGTTGGCGCTCTTTGGGGGAGGCTTACGTTCAACAGTGGAAGGCAATTGGCTGATATGATGATGATGGCGACGCTGGAAGAACACTCAATCTAGCTCCCAGTCTAACACGATGCTGCTGAATACCAGTTCTTTACATGGAACGACTGCCTATCTGGCCTCCACATCTAAGTGACTGGGGAAGTGGGGACATAACATTTTTGACTATCCGTAACGATTGTAAAAAGATCTACAAGTGACAGGTGGGACCAACAGTATACTGTAAAACTAATGTAAAACTTTTTGGATCATAAAATAAAGATTTGTATTTGTATTTTACAATCGTTATAACGATACGATCTTTTTATAACGTAAAGTACGTTAAGCTGTTGCTGTTTGAGGCATGCATGACTCTCAGTATGAACTGGGCGGGCATCCATTCCCGAAAGTGTTACTTTACTTCGAAAACTGACTCGTGCGGCCTTTATTATTTAGCCAAGAGCTCTTCCAGGAAATGTATAGAAAGCAAAGCAAGACTTCAGCCTACTACTACTTTTTTTAAGGATGAAAAATCATCAAATGACTCCTCCCGCTCTGGGTGAAGCAGAAGGGAGTGTCAGACTCTTACGGACTAAAACCCATCCGTGTTCCTCCTAATGCGCTTTGCGTTCCAAGGCCGCGGTGACTCTTTCAAATAAATTCCGCAACCATGGCAGGTACTGGGCCTAACTACAAGATTGCCTACAAGTTTTATTTGACACGATTTACATTCCACTACTAGTGTTCTAGGTTTTGATGAATATCCCATCAAATCAATACCTGGAACACTAGTTCCACCTTAAAAGGACCAGACATTAATATTTACGATACAAACAGTTATCTTTACATTAAAATAAACATAGAATACAATCTTCATTCGACCCGAGCGTGATGTGTGTGGGAGTGGTCACGTCTA
The DNA here is from genome assembly GCA_947578705.1 of Lacanobia wlatinum. Taxonomy (NCBI): domain Eukaryota; kingdom Metazoa; phylum Arthropoda; class Insecta; order Lepidoptera; family Noctuidae; genus Lacanobia; species Lacanobia wlatinum. The sequence continues at coordinate 7,891,034 of OX388039.1, read as the reverse complement.
GGCACCTAGTAATTATACGCAGTAGAATAAACACAGATCAAGTCCCATACCTAGTAATTAAAGCAAATGTTTGATTCAATTCAATTAACCCGTAAAGGCAGGTTGGTAATTATTTTTGGATGAATGAAGTCCGTCCGTTCAGTGGCCTCAGTGATTTTTTTTAAACAAACTTGTTCGCGTTTACATAAATGACAATCACAATCACTACATATTATAAAACAAAGTCCTTCGCCGCGTCTGTCTATTCGCGATAAACTCTAAAACTGCTGAACCGATTTTCATGCTGTTTTCACCAACGCATAGAGTGGTTCTGGTTTTCTATACTAATATTATAAAGAGGAAAGATTTGTTTGTTTGAAATGAATAGGCTCCGAAACTACTGGACCGATTTACAAAATTCTTTCAGCAATGGATAGCTTACATTATCAGGGAGTAACATAGGCTATATTTTATCCCCGTACTCCCACGGGAACGGGAACTACGCGGGTGAAACCGCGTGAAGTCCACAAGTAGTATATAATTTGTCTAGAAAAAAAAATAGGGATCCTTTACAAAATTGCAGCGCGGACGAAGTCGCGGGCGAAGTGCTAGTTTGAACTAAAAATTAATATGCACTCATGTCTGGCATAACAAGCAGTGCGCTTCTGTAAACTGTTCACCGTGTATGGTCAGGTGAAGTGAACATGAAGTGAGCTCTTCATCTTCTTCTTATCGTGTGGGCAGTAAGGTCTAACGACCCCACACACCCTAGTGTCAGAGTTTCTAAACCACCTCAAGGGCCTCTGACATGGTTTATTTGACGACTGTCATTTGGCGGCCGGGACCACCGGCTTATACTAAAGCACGAAATCATCTTTTTATCAGACAATCAGGTGATTCAAGCCTGCAATGTCCTAGCCAAACTGGAAAACAACGTTACAAAGTATGCTCTTCCCATGGGAATCAAACCCACGACCACCGGTTCACAAGACAAACGCCTACACCACTCGACTATGGAGGCAGTTCACAATCCATACAAACAAGATAGAATGACGGTTTACTTCATGCTTACTCTGCCTAAGTGTACACACTGTAATGTTAACAAAATAGACCAGTAGGCACACATCCAGGATACCAGACTGCTTCTGAGATAGCAGTAGCACTTTGCCCGAGCTGTGAATCGAACCCAGCACTTCATGCACAGCAGTAGCCCTGGCAACCACTAGGACGACCACCGAAGCAAATAATAATTATACGCAGTGGAATAAACACAGATCAAGTCTTATACCAAGTAATTAAAGCAAATATTTGATACAATTCAATTAACCCGTAAAGGCAGGTTGGTAATTATTTTTGGATTAATGAAGAGCGTCTGATCCTACCTTTAGTTGCGCGAGTTTTTAAAAACGAACTCGATCGCATTATACGTAAACAACAACAAGTACCAAAACTGAATAGACGCCACCTGGTGACTAAATCCCGACTCAAGAATTCCACATGAATAAAAAAGAATAAGTTTTTGTCCGACCTGGAAATTGGACCCAGGACCTCATGCAAAGCACAGCAGTAGCGTAGTCCGACCACAGCAGTTCGTTTTGTATGTCTATTGAAATAGCCAACATTTTCTGATCTCATTCCGACAAAAGTCCGATGAACTTTGAAATAGAAATGGCATTGGATAAGAATCACATTTTTTCTTGTCAACCTGAACTCTTCCACTATCAGCCAATGATATGCTCCCATTCCTTTCATTTCTCTATTTGTTGTGCTTATTTTCGCGAAATTAACAAGAAACTAGTAATTAAACGCAGTGGAATAAACACAGATCAAGTCTTATACCTAGTAATTAAAGCAAATATTTAATACAATTCAATTAACCCGTAAAGGCAAGTTCGTAATTATTTTTGGATGAATGAAGACCGTCTGGTCTTTGACTCAGAAATTGTCAACCTTTCTCTAAATAGGGTAAAATAGAAAATAACCTTGAGCAGAGGAAGAGAGAGGTCAATAATTACTCAAGTCATTTGTGTTCGTATTTTTCGTCAATATGTAGGTAGCAGCTGTTTGTACTCATCATTTTAGATACTTGGTCACTAAGTGAAAGTTGTTCATATTAGTGTTTACCCTTTGAAATATGGCCAATGATCTAAACGTAGTTACACTGTACAGGAAGTAAAATAGTAGTTGAAGCATTAGTGACAAAGCTATCAACTACTACTTCTATGAATTTTCATCATCAGCTTAGCCTATTTCCAATCATACCTGCCTATTAATTTCTGTTTTCTGTCTAACTAGGTAGGGTACTTGCAGCATTATTTAAAACTATACAGCTCATGTTTTAATACTATCATAAAATTATAATTATTAATAAACGACGTCCGCTAACCTCAACCTTTACAAAGGAATTGATTAAAATGGCGAATAGAATTAATCCCTTATGCGCCTGCGCTGCGTCCATCGTATTGATGATAAGGTTAAGGCATAGACCATGGAACACCGCACTGCAACTATAGATGTTCTTATAATATTCATAGTCACGCATTTAGATGGCATAGCTATATTGAAAATTGTGATAGCCATAGTCAGAATTGTCGCAGCCATAAACAGAGTTGTTGCAGCCATAATCAAAATTGTCGCACCTATAATCATAGTTGTCGTAGCCATAGTCAAAATTGTCGCAGCTATAATCAGAGTTGTCGTAGCCATAGTCAAAATTGTCGCAGCTATAATCATAGTTGTCGTAGCCATAGTCAAAATTGTCGCAGCTATAATCAGAGTTGTCGTAGCCATAGTCAAAATTGTCGCAGCTATAATCAGAGTTGTCGTAGCCATAGTCAAAATTGTCGCAGCTATAATCATAGTTGTCGTAGCCATAGTCAAAATTGTCGCAGCTATAATCAGAGTTGTAGTAGCCATAGTCAAAATTGTCGCAGCTATAATCATAGTTGTCGTAGCCATAGTCAAAATTGTCGCAGCTATAATCAGAGTTGTCGTAGCCATAGTCAAAATTGTCGCAGCTATAATCAGAGTTGTCGTAGCCATAGTCAAAATTGTCGCAGCTATAATCATAGCTGTCGTAGCCGTAGTCAAAATTGTCGCAGCTATAATCATAGCTGTCGTAGCCGTAGTCAAAATTGTCGCAGCTATAATCAGAGTTGTCGTTGCCATAGTCAAAATTGTCGCAGCTATAATCATAGTTGTCATAGGCATAGTCAAAATTGTCGCAGCTATAGTCAGAGTTGTCGTAGCCATAGTCAAAATTGTCGCAGCTATAATCATAGTTGTCGTAGCCATAGTCAAAATTGTCGCAGCTATAATTAGAGTTGTCGTAGCCATAGTCAAAATTGTCGCAGCTATAATCAGAGTTGTCGTAGCCATAGTCAAAATTGCCGCAGCTATAATCAGAGTTGTCGTAGCCATAGTCAAAATTGTCGCAGCTATAATCAGAGTTGTCGTAGCCATAGTCAAAATTGTCGCATCTATAATCAGAGTTGTCGTAGCCATAGTCAAAATTGCCGCAGCTATAATCATAGTTGTCGTAGCCATAGTCAAAATTGTCGCAGCTATAATCATAGTTGTCGTAGCCATAGTCAAAATTGTCGCAGCTATAATCAGAGTTGTCGTAGCCATAGTCAAAATTGACGCAGCTATAATCAGAGTTGTCGTAGCCATAGTCATAATTGTCGCAGCTATAATCAGAGTTGTCGTAGCCATAGTCAAAATTGTCGCAGCTATAATCAGAGTTGTCGTAGCCATAGTCAAAATTGTCGCAGCTATAATCAGAGTTGTCGTAGCCATAGTCAAAATTGTCGCAGCCATAATCAAAGTTGTCGTAGCCATAGTCATAGCCATAGTCAGAATTTTCGTAGCCATAATCAGAGTTGTCGCAGCCATAATCAGAGTTATCGCAGCCATAATCAAAATTGTCGCAGCCATAATGAGAGCTGTCGTAGCCATAGTCAGAATTGTCGTAGCCTTGGTCAGAATTGTTACGGGCCATCAATTTCTATGTGTAAATGTTGGGCGGGTAGCCAATGGATGCGAGACGGACAGGACCGGTCATTATAGCGACGCTTGGGGGAGGCCTATGTCCAGCAGCGGACGTCTTTCGGCTGATATGATGATGATGATGATGAAATGTTGGCACTAACTGGTATGCTTGGTATGTATGGAAAGTGTTGACAATTCCGTCTTAACTGCCAAAGAGCTCGATGCTCTGTGGTTTAAGGGCTCGTTACACCACTTTCAAATGAAGAGCATGTTATATCGCTTTCAAATAAACTCAAAGATACCATCTAATATATGTGTGGGTAGAAATTAACATCATAATGCGATATTTATTTATAATGAGTCCATCAGCTGCTTTCATCTGCCGCTAATAGACGGTGCACAGAAAGGGGGCTATTGTGTGGGGGATACTGAATATTAAAATAAATAATTAATTAAAGGGCCATCCACTGGTTGTTGGCACCTGCTTTGCAAAGATATACATTGAGCACAAAGGCTCTAAGCTAGACAAAGGCATCCAGGGGCCCTAGACAAAATGCAATTCTATTAGCGACTGCGATTGTCGAAATTCAAAAATGTAAGGGGTGGATTACGTGACATTTCGACAGCGTTTGTCAATCCCATACATTTTTGACGTTTTGATGATCGCCTTCGCCACGCTAGCGCTGCCAGAATGTCACTTGTCTAGAGCCTCAGATATTCTATCAATCACGCTTGTCAAAACGTTCTAAAAGATTGGGATTGACATGTCAATCCATTTATGTATTTATAAAAAACTTTTTACAAAAAAATATAAGCAAAGTACAAAGTATAAAATAACCTTATTTTCGGAAGTCGGTGTTAAAAAAAACTAAGAAACAAAACCAAAAACACTGACTTCCGAAATTAAGGTTATTTCTGAAGTAGTTTAAGGATATTAAAAGTTTTTCACTTTTAAGTGGTGATACTTGGACGACGTCTTCGTTTACGCAGATGTTGAAATAAGCAAAAATGCTCATAACATAAAAACTACTGAACCAAACTGAATCAAATTTATATGTATACCGCAACGAATGAAAAAAGAATCACAGAAATCGGATCAGAAAACTCGGAGTAATCGGTGTATATACATAAAAAAATAATATAATAAGCCACCAAACTGAGAAATCCTCCATTTTTGGAAGTCGGTTAAAAATATTGACACCATAATGTTATCGCTGATAGAAATTTCAATTTGTTTAGAGCCACAAATGTCGAGAGAGCCAATATTTTTAGGATTCCGTACCCAAAGGGTAACCAACGGAACTATGTTACTAAGCCTCCGCTGTCCGTCCGTCCGTCCGTCTGTCTGTCAGCGGGCTGTATCTCAAGAACCGTAATAGGTAGATAGTTGTAATTTTCACGTATGGTGTGTTTCTATTGCCGCTAAATTTATAAAAAATTAAGGTTTATGGTACAGAAACTTTCGTGTGCGAGTCCGACTCGCACTTGGCTGGTTTTTTTTTTTAACTTTGTCGTTTCTAGACGTACTCGTACCTACATGAAAAAATATTTTAAATCAATAATTTTTTTTTTCTTCGAAAATAGTCGATTTTATGTCATCGTAGGTAGAGCTTGGGAAGACCTGTGCTTTGAAATCTATGTTTTCTTCTTGAACCCAACATTTAATCTTATCGTTGGTAAGTAGAGCAGAAAAATCTGAACTTCCAGAAGACTATGTTTTTTTTATTTTTATTTGTGATGGGTTTGCTCTTGACTCTAGTCTAGGTCAGAGATGACCGAGACAAAGTCTACGATGGAGCGAGCTTACCCAGAAGGAGCCTGTTCACTCTAACTTTGAAGAGACCAGGGCTGTATGCGTTTGGAAACACAGACGCAGGTAGAGAGTTCCACTCCTTTGCTGTGCGCATTATAAAAGACGTTTGGAAACGCTTAGTGCGAATTGGTGGAATAGCAACAAGGTAGGGATGGTAAGATGCATTGCGTCTGGATGTCCGATGGTAGAAGGGGGCCGGTGGGATGAGGTCGTGGAGTTCTTGGGCACACTCACCGAAGTACAATCTGTAGAAGACCGACAAGCAGGCAACCTTACGGCGATGAGCCAAGCTATGTAGCTTGGCATCCACCAGTTTTTCGTCACCGATGAGCCTCTTAGCTCTGCGTTCCACCGAGTCAAGCGCGGCAAGCTGATACTTAGCTGAGCCATCCCAAAGGTGGCTACAATACTCCATGCAGGATCGGACTTGCGCTTTATATAGGGTTAAAAGCTGTCCAGGCCTGAAGTATCGCTTCACCCTATTTAGGATGCCCAGCTTTTTGGCTGCGGTTTGGGCTTTGTACTCGATGGTGGCGCCGAAGTTGAGACTGGATGTCAACTCCATGCCTAGGAGCCCGAGCCGATCAGTCACAGGAACAGATGCACCCCGAAAAGTAGGAGTTTGGTCAAAACGACTCCTTTTTGCGGTAAAAAGACACGCCTGTGTTTTGGTGGCGTTAAAAGTGACCATATTGTCATCACCCCACTGGGAGACAAGGCTTAAGATCAAATTTGTCCGCTCTACCATGGCCTCTCTCAAGGAACGAACTTCATCCCCGCTGGTTGTTGCGCTGGACAAGTTTCTCTCTGAAACCGTACTGTCATCTGCGTACCCAACAAGACCAGGCTGAAGTAGGTCATTGATGTGTAGCAGGAAAAGAGTTGCAGATAGAACAGACCCCTGAGGAACTCCGGCATCAATAGCCATGCGGTCAGAGGAGCAGCCGTCAACAACTACTCGGATCGACCGTTCACTCAGGAAGTCTGATATCCAGCTACAAAAACCAGCTGGGATGCCATAAACAGGAAGCTTGCTGAGTAGACCTGCGTGCCAAACCCTGTCAAAGGCCTTCGAGATGTCGAGCGACACGGCAAGTGCTTCGCCGTGTCTCTCGATGGCCTCGCCCCAGCAGTGCGTGATATACACAAGAAGATCGCCAGTTGACTGGCCCCGGCGAAAGCCATATTGACGGTCACTGAGGAGATCATTGTCTTCAAGGTAAGTCAGCAGCTTACTGTTAAGAACCCTTTCCATAACCTTGCACAGGATGGAGGTAATGGCGATCAGACGGTAATGTGCAGGGTCAGCACGGTCTCCCTTTTTGGGCACCGGTTGCACATTCGCAAGCTTCCATGATTTCGGCACCGTTCTTTTTTCAAGAGAGAGGCGGTACAGGCGTGCCAACACAGGAGACAGTTCAGGTGCACATTGCCTCAGCACTCTCGCTGGAATTCCGTCAGGCCCGCTGGCCTTATTCACGTCTAGACTGCACAATACTCTTCGGACCTCTTTAATGTGAACTGTGATCTCCGGCATCGAAGAGTCACAACGAGGTAAAGTCGGTGGTTGCTTGGAGCCAGCGTCCATATGCGAATTGCTTGCAAAGAGAGTTGCAAATAAATTTGCTTTCTCACTTGCAGAGTGAGCCAGCGAGCCATCAGGTTTCAACATTGGAGGCAAAGTGGGTCGACAGAAATTCGTTTCAACCGCTTTCGACAGGGACCAAAACTGTTTACTACCTGGAGGGTGCAATGCTAGTTTGGCGCCGATACGTCCGACATGGTCAAAACGTGCCCTACGTAAAACCCACTTGCAGAACTTAGCGGCAGAATTAAAGGCTCTTTTCCTCGCGCGAACCCTACGTGCTTTAACCTTTCGGTCGCGGGCCTTGATCCACGCTTGGTATGCAGACTCTTTACGGGCCTCAGCGTGGGCGCATTCTGCATTATACCGAGGCCGGGATTTGTGACCGAGCGGGATGTCGGAGAATGGAATAAAATACTCCATCCCCTGCCGAATCACGTCCGCAATCATGTCAGCACAGCACGAGGGGTCACCCGAGGAGAAGCACACTTGCCGCCATGGATAAGATGCAAAAAAGTGCCGCATCTCATCCCAATCTGCTGACTTGTATCGCCATACTCATCTCGTGCCTCTAGGACTCTTATCTGGAGGAGAGCAGGTCAATACGGATTTCACAAGGCAGTGGTCAGAAGTTCCCAGCGGGGCTGAGACCGATACTGAATGACTGCCCGGATCAGTTGTCAGCAGAAGGTCCACGCAATTGGGTGTAAACATCCGGTACCCGCGTTGCCATATTCACCAGCTGGGTTAGATCTAGCGTTAAAGCAAACTTGCGCGCCTCTAACCCGGCATGGTCAGTTTTCTGGTACGGGAACAACCACTCTTTATGGTGGGCGTTAAAGTCCCCCAGAAAAATGAGCTTCGCTGTTGGGTACCGTTGTTGGGCTACGTCTGTCAACTCCACGAGGGAATTAAACAGCGCTGTTGTCACCTGGGGGGCTACTCTCTAACGAAATCCGTAGTTTCGGGCTTAGTTGCGGGCGTATTCTACTCCGTATCACCTACAGACTTACGATTAGTCCCGAACCCGAACTGAGAATGAATGACAACACGATTTCACAGTAACTGTCAAATCGTGTTATCATTAGTTCTCAGTGGTTAGGTGATACGGAGTAGAAAATGCCCGCCCGCAACTAAGCCCGAAACTACGGATTTCGTTAGAGAGTAGCCCCCCTGGTCACCGCTGTGCGATCGGTATACGCCGATGTAGATGAATTTCTCCACGCCAGTGTCCACAAGCAGCCATATGGCAGAGAAACCCGATTTCTCAAAGCAACGGAGACGACGACAACAAATGTCATCGCGGACGTACACACAGACCCCAGCCTGCTTCTTGAACTTGTGTTCCAGAGAGTAGCCCGGGTAGTTGAGGTACGCCACGTCCGACGGGGTTGTTATCTTCGTCTCCGTTAGGAAAAACAGGTGCGGCTTCTCGGTCTCAAGATGGTGATGGACCGGATCGAGATTGGAGTGCAACCCCCTGATATTAGTGAGGTGCACTTTTATTTACCCACTATTTTCTTTATTTACCCACTATTTATTTTAAATCTATTAGGTCACAAGAAAACCAACTGAGCAAATCAACATCGCAACAAAAATAACCGCGACGCTATCTATCCAACTAGCAGCGAACTACTACTTCAAATCCTGCATCGCGCAAGCAGAGTTTACCGTGCGATTTGAACATATATATCAGCCCGAATATCAACTATCGGGCAGTTGCCCACGCCAGACACAACAACCATCTGGTCGGAGGATCCTCCTTTTCAATGGAGGTGGGGGGAACTTTACTCTCTGTGTGTGTGATACCTCTAAAGGAAATCATTAAATGACTCCTACCGTTCTGGGCGGAGCGGAAGGGAGTGTCAGACTCTTACTGACTAAAACCCGTCCGTGTTCCTCCTAATGCGTTCCAGGGCCGCGGTGACTCTTTCGAACAAATTCCGCAACCCTGGCAGGCCAACCCACTACCTCTAAAGGTGAGGCAACACTTCCACGTCAAAACTAACGTGACTAAAAGCAATTTAACTTCAATATTGGAATATCACTTAATAACTTAATCCCAAAAGGGCTTACACCACACCTTTGAAAGTAGGTAGATACATTTAATAGACCAACCAAGTACAAAATGAAATTTATTCCATCTTTGAGGCGTGGGAATAACTTAACGTTATGGTTGACCCTAGAGGAGTGGTCACACCAACTATAGCAGTTATGCTAAAGCTTAGACCTGCAAAACTAAGCCATTAGAAAGGTCGCAGATAACCCTTACAGATAAGATGTGATTTAATGAGAATGTAGCTTATTACATGCATTTATAACGTTACTATTTGCTACTAATATTAAGTCTGTATGTTTGAAAGGAATGTAAATAAAATAGGGTTTATTTCTCTACAAATTAGATAAAGAATTAAAAAAATAAAAGGCAACAAAATGTAGTATACCAACTATTGCCCGCGGTTTCACTCGCTTTAAAGAGCCTATAACCGTCTTCGCAGGTCCCTTCTATCTCTGTACAAAAAACATCAAAATAGCTACGAACTGAAATCGTACAAACAAACTCACTTTAGGTTAGGTTTAAAGATTCTTTAATTATTCTAAAAGAATATAACATACATTGTTCTCTTGGCGAATAAATACATATCTAACTAAGGTTTGTGTAGTCCAGTAGCTAACGGTTTTTCGCATTTGTTTAATTAAGTTGATGTAGGATGAATTAGGATATGTGTCACATTTGTGCAATTTGGCCATAGCTGAGCTTAATGCTTGTAGTTTGGATATTTATAAGTCCCAATAGCTTTACGAATTTGGATGCCATATGAGACATTGGTGCGTGCAACATGTAGCGGCATCAATACAGCCACAAGAAAAACCAACGGAGCAAATCTACATCGCAACAAAAAGAACTGCAACGCCATCTATCCAACTAGCAGCGAACTACTACGTCGAAATCCTGAATCGCGGTATCAGAGGTTACCGTGCGATTTGAACATATACATCAGCCCAAATATCAACTATCGGGCAGTTGCTCACATCGGACACAACAACCGTCCGAACGTAGGATCCTCTCTTTTCAATGGAGGTTTTCGGGAGTTTACTCTCTGTTCCGCACACCTCTATAGGTATATTATGACCAGGATCAAGACAAAGGTAACTTTTTACCACGTCAGTCCTCTATCGGATAATTTCAGACTTTCTCGCGAGCGTAGCCACTAGCAAAAGCTAGTAACCCTTCTAATGTTAAACTTCATGCCTTATAAGATGATTAAAGTTGTAAGGTTAAATGTACCCGTATAAGCGTGGTTGATAAAGTCGAATGACAAAATGGTTAATTGTTACATAGATCAAGAAGCTTAGTAGTAGTAGGATGAGCTTGGGGGTTATTTGTTTCTTGTAGACCTTGGACATTATAAGTTGATTATTTGTCCTGGAAAGTATGAGTTTATCCACTGAAATAAAAACTTAGAGATTGTTACCTAGAGCTGGTGTACTGTAACTGTTCGTTATCATGAGGCTTATGGTATTGGAGGTATTAGAAAACTGTGTTAAAAAAGAATCTTTGTCTACTACTGTTTTACTCAGATTATTATTTTTAGTAGACTTTTCACATATCATTGATGGATATGGTAAGATACATAATTCTAGTGAAGAACCGTCACTAGGATTTTTTTGCGCAGATTGATTCAATTGTTTGTATTTTGCTACGTTTTAATAAATGAACTGAAGACTGATGAATTGATGGCTTGTGATTGGAGAGCTAAGAGGCTCATTGGCGACGTAAAGCTGGTAGATGCCAAGCTTCACAGCTTGGCTCATCGCCGCAAGGTTGCCTGCTTGTCGGTCTTCTACAGATTGTACATCGGTGAGTGTGCCCAAGAACCTCACGACCTCATCCCACCGGCTTTCTGCCATCGGACATCCAGACGCACTGCAAGTTACCATCCCTAGCTTGTATTCCACCAATTCGCACTAAGCTTTTTCAAACGTCTTTTATAATGCGCACAGCAAAGAAGTGGAACTCTCTGCCTGCGTCTGTGTTTCCCTAATCTTTCCAAAGGTAGAGTAAACCGACTTTTTCTGGGAAAGCTCGCTCCATTGTCGACTTTGTCTCTGTCACCTCTGACCTAGACTAGGGTCAAACCCATATCAAATAAAGAAAAGAGTCCTAAGACCAGCAAGTCGACATCCACGAGCTAATGCCAACATGATTCCGTTGTGAGAGAAAGACGGAGCTACACAGGATTAATAGCGTTGCGTCATAGTAGGGGCTTGATGATGCGTGTAGTTTTGATTGTTTCATAAATTTTGTTTCACTAAGCATACGGCGATATTTTTCCAAATGACCATGCTACTGTTAGTTTCCGACCGGTATTTAATTTAATTAATAAAGAAATATGTCACTGGCTAGTTGGCCATTACTTTAAGCAGCTGTTAAAAAGAAAGGGACAATAAAACTAAACAATATCAATAAAACACTTTCTTTACAAAGTAATTTTAACGTGAACATGAAGAAAGATTAAAAGCCTTCGATACGCGTTCTAATTACTGGAACAAAAAACATTTTTCACTTTAAAATAAACGAGTGTTTGTCGCTTTTAAAAGTTATTAGTAGCCTAAGGGTTAGCTTACAATGACAAGCGACGCGATGCGATGCGACGTTTCACTTTTTAAGCTCAATATCTTTATTGCATTCCACATGTATTCTTCGGTGGTAAAAACAAAATTAGTTCATGTCGGGCACAGCAAGATAAGAAGAAGAGAGGAAGCATTTTTTAATTATGTATATTACCAAACAAAAACATCGACTTCCGTAGTTAAGGTTATTTTAAATACTTTGTAGTGTTTTGTTTGGAAGTTTGCTATATTTTTTTGTAAAAAGTTTTTTTTTTCTATTTTCTGGCTCCCCGTAACCGCTGTCACTCATCCACGACCCGACCTCGGCAAACGTTGCTTAACCTCCGATATCAAATCGTGCGACTGCTTTTACTTAGACTCGTGCCCCTTTCTTCACAAACTAAAAGAACATAGAGAACCTCCTCCTATTTGAAGTCTGTTAAAAAGCAATACAAAATAGAACTTTAAATTCGATCTGGGGGGCACGGCGGTACCCCGCCCAGTCACTCTCTGATGCACATGTTGTGTAGTAAACAAAGGTCTATAGTAAAAAGCCACGTTTTAAAAAGTGCATGCAGTGTCGCGTCGCCTAGCGTCTCGGTGTAACCTGAGCCTATAACTTATTAGCAGCCTAAGGTGGTAAATATTGCATTGTAAGCTCTTTTAGCAACGAAGACGTGCAACTTTAATAGCTTTAAATAACTTGGAAATTACATGAGATCGTTAATTATTTGATGTTATTAAACACGAGGTCTCATTAGTGAGTGTATGAAGTGTATTCGACACTTTAGGGTTAAAAGAATGTTTGTGAACTACGCTGATCTTTCCAGTTAATGTGTTACGGGTAGAAAGATTCAGGTGTTTTGTTCCGTATGATGTCACAAATAATTCGGGATATGGCCATAATAATGATGATGAGAACGTTTAGGGTGCCTGTCCATTACAGCGGAGCGAGGCAGTGGAGCGGAGAAACGGAGAAATTTTAACCAATGGAAATGCATAAATTTCCGTACCACATGAGTCACTGACATTTTGACTGACATGATTGGATAATATTTCTCCGATTCTCCGCTCCGCTGCCTCGCTCCGCGCAATTGGTCAGGCACGCTTTGAATATGCTTTTGCTCACGACTTCATACACGCATATCCCATTTTTTCCGGTCCCGTAGGAATTTCGGGAAATCCTTTGTAAGTGTTTCTCTACTCTTCCCAAGGAACCTAAATGCGAAATTTCAGCTTTCTACTACTCGTAGTTTCGGCTGAGCGTTGTCTGTCAGTCACTCAGTATCGAAAGAATTTTATTATCATCATCATCATCATATCAGCCGAAAGACGTCCACTGATTGACATCCAGGCCTCCCCCAAGCGTCGCCACAGCGACCGGTCCTGTGCGTCTCGCATCCATCGGCTACCCGCGACATTCACCAGGTCATCGGTCCACCTTGTTCCCGGCCTTCCAACGTTACGTCTGCCGGTACGCGGTCGCCACTCCAGAATTTTTCGGCCCCATCGACCATCTGTTCTGCGAGCAATGTGCCTTTAAAGAATTTTATATACTCATATATTGATGTTGGTACCTATTTATTGGAATTTGGTATCTGTCTGAATGAGGTAATGGCCACACTTACTACCCTGACGATGAGGTGAGTTTCTATAAAGGTTAACAAAGACAAGCGCAACGCGACAATGCACCAACGATGCAACACAGTAGTAGATAATTGTTCTATATCTACTTGTAAAGCAATTTTAGAACAGCGTACATAATATTTCGAAGGCGCTGTCGCATTTTCACCACACCTTTGTAGCGACACAAGCTATTCATAAAAGGCTCGAAGGCGGTCTAGACATCTATCTTTAGTGTGACCTTATCTAAGAGTTAATTACTTTAATCTTTTTATCTAGTACCCACCAAGAAACCTTGAGTAACCAATAAATAATGATTGCATGAACACATTCCTAGGACCAATAAATTCTGGCCCTGTGTCCTATCACCTACTTATATTTATAGCGCCCTGGTACTTTTTCAGCTGTCTGTATCGTTTGGTGTTGCCACATTTATATCACTAATATCTACTATGTAAGTACAGAGTTTATATAATTTTCGTCCGAAGATATTTCTTGGCGAGGATAAATTATGTTTTGAACTTTTTAATTGATTCATTAGTTGGGTATGTTGAAAAGACACCATCTTGTCAATTTCGAACTTGACCTATACGAATGATATATCGAAATATGCTTACAGAATGTTAAAAATATTATCCACACGTATCTCTTTAAAATATCCCCTGTACTTATTGCTAATAATGACCATGTGCGGTTTCTATTTGCAACTAAATTTTCATATCGAATACTAAAACGTATCCTATTCAAATATTTAAAAAACGAACCCGCCGCCGTACCAAAATGTTTACGTATAAAATGCAACGCAGACAATTGATGTCACAGTGAAATCTCCACCATTAGAAAGAGCTAGACAAGGGAATGGACCGAGGATTCTGGAGGAGGGAGAGAGACAGCATGCGGTGCAATGTTCATTAAAGAGGGTCAGCGTAGGCTTGGGGGTGTAATTTCCCCCTCGAAACCCCTTAACCCCCCGAGGCGATCTTGTGGTCGTCTTTTTAATTTGCTCTTGGATTTCAGGGATGGCTACGTTCGGAAAATTGGTGCATAAATAAAAGACTGCTTTTGTGCCATTACGAGATATGTTTTCGGGGATTCCCTTTGTAGCATTTTACGATTACGTTTTTTCATTAGTGCTACATTTTCGCTTTGAGGTGCACTGAGTTTCAGGTTGCATTAGCATAGTTACAAGTGATACGGTCTTACGGAGGGTTTATTAGCCTAGCCTTGTTTTAAACAAAGCTACTTCAGCTTTGTTTAAAACAAAGCTAGGCTAATTAATTTAGGAGCCCAATTATTGTGTACCTCCTCAAAGTACCTTCATACAAGCGTATGTTATCGAAATAAAGGAAGAAATAGCTTATGTTATCTAAGCCACATTACTACACTGTGGAAGGATACTAATTACAATTAGATGAATGTGTGAAGTTGTGTTCGTAAAACATAACCCGGAACACCTCGCCACTCACAAAGAAACACAAAGACTCCCACCCAATCCAAGAAAAATCTTTCCAAAAACAACAATTTTCCTTGAGTTTTCCTCTTCGTAGCAGCCCTGTGATCTCAAGACAACATCGCTGGGAGGCGCGCGTCTTATCAACGAATTAATTCTAGACTAACGAAGACCGGGGGTGGCGCCGCGATTAACACAACCGCCCCTTTCTCGTAGACCCACGAACGCATAGACCTGGCGAAGATGTGGCTCATTGGTGGGGGTGATGATGCGACTGCGCATTGAGGAGCTCAAAGACTATAAAACCATTATCTATGGAGGAGCTACTAATCAAAGCCAAAATTCAAAGTATTTAACTTAGTTGTACCAATAAAAGACTTTTTTGTACAGTAAAAAAACAGGCCAAGTGCGAGTCAGACTTGCACACGAAGAGTTCCGGACCATAAACCTTAGTCAAAGTCAAAGTCAAATGATTTATTTCAACTAGACCAATAAAGGCACTTTTGAACGTCAAATTAAAATAAAATAAAATATTGTAGTGACTCTAGTCGTCCGTTCGCTAAAGGTAGATTCTTATGGAGAAGAACGGACAAGAAACTCCATAGTTACTCTTTTCAAAAATAAGCTTTACAATATTTGCATACATTAATCAGTTGATTATATGTGAGGACGATGCTCCCAAAAAAAACAATTATATACTACTAATAGATACAATAAAGAAATGCCAACAGAGGTAAAATTAATAAGTTTGCCAGTAAGGGAACATAATACTCACATATGTACAAATTTTTGCAACTATTGATTTATATGATCAGTGTGTGAGTTAAATTAAGTAGTAGTTTAGTAAATACACCTTAATTTATATTATTTTTTGTTATAGCGGCAAAAGAAATACACAGTCTGTGAAAATTGCAACTGTATACCTATCGGTTCTTGAGATACAGGCCGCTGACAGACAGACGGACGGACGGACAGCGGAGGCTTAGTAATGGGGTTCCGTTGGTTACCCTTTGGGAACGGAACCCGAAAAAGTGATTCTAGTAGTCCATTTGCAGAGGTCAAATATTGCCATATGTCTTTTGTTACTATTTTTGTTATTATATTACTTATAGAAGGTATTTACGTGTGATGTAGAAGGTAGATGACACCATACCATCTGGTATGAGATACCAGGCAAGGGTTGGATGTGAGAGACCCAGGAACGCATAAAGTTAAGGTGAAATAGTGTCGGTAATGGTTGGGTACGGGTTGAGAAAGAAGAGGTAGAATTTTGTGGTGGTGGGGTTGTAAGTACAGGGGGTTGTAACTGTAAGATTGAAATTTTTCAAGCTGTAAACGGTGCTTCATCTATCCAATGACTACTACACATTCATTAAATCAAAAATATATACATTTTTGAACATATTTATTTAAAAATATATATATTATTCATTATCTTGTATGTATGCATGTAAATTGGGCTAGTTTCCGCAACTCCACGACTAAGCGCGTATTTTGGGTGCAGGTGAGACAAATGTGTCATTCGATCCACCCCAGCTCCCCAAGGAAGGCCAGCAACGCCTTGGTATTACCAACTATCTCACAGAGGGTACCTGGGTTTCCGAAGTACTTAGCTCTGTAATCTATTCATTATCATGACGCGTGATTTAGTTTAGAACATCCAGGAGTGGGCGCAGTCCGAGCCTTGTGTTCCAAGGACGGCGCGGAATGGAACGGCGACATTGTTTTGTTACGTAAACATTATTAACAGGGTGTTTCATATTTCGAATGCATTATTTATATTGTACTGTCAACTTAATAAATTATTTAAAAAAAATCGCTTCTAGAGGTAGTTTATGTCGGGTACATCTAGTGGGCTGCCTTTGGAAGACGACTAAAATGGCACCGTGTATTTTTTTTTATAGAAACAACATTTTTATAGAAATTATTCTACGGCTTTATAGTCCTTGTGCGAAAAATTATTTATAATATTTTCATACAAACGGTAATCGATTTCCGCATCGTGCTTGTCTGCTAAAATCTAAAACTTAATTTCTTAGAAGCATTATTTTAAAGCTAATATTGTAACAGAAATTACTTAAAGCTATAAACAGAAGTAAACGTAAGCTATTGTCTTAAAATGTAAATGAAGATTGCAAAACATTATTTTGTAAATATGTAAATTGCGTACTTATGAAAACTAAACAGTACATATAATTATATTTTTAGTGTCTACTATTAAGTGAATATTAGATATTGGCGGAAAGTTTATGCCGCTTTAAGATTTTATATGAAAGGTCATAAAGTAAAAATACATTATGACCTTACTGTTTTTGAGATGCCATGCAACTATTGATCTGCCGGTTGGTTTATAGTCGAAAGCTTATAAATCTGTCTATCGTAAACTTGATATATGCCACTTAAGAGCATAAGGAAAATTAATCAACCAAGCAGATTCATCTTGAGAACCTTTTCCCAATTATGTTGGTCGGCTTCCAGTCTTAAATAGATGTAGCTGAAGAAAAGTATTTTACACTAGCACTTCGCCCGCGACTTCGTTCGCGCGAGTTAAGTAGGTACTCCACAAACTTCATCTCCAATACCTCCCTTTTTATAGGGTAATGTGCAAAAATTACTTATTAACGTAGGGCAGTTAGCTCTATTCTCATTTATCTTACTAAGAGTATTTTGGGTTATTATTCCTTTTTTTTTTAAGGATCTCTACTTTTTTTGAAAATATAATATAGCCTATGTTCATCAGGGATAGTGTAGAATTCTAATGGTGAAAGATTTTTTCAAATCAGTCCAGTAGTTTCGGAGCCTATTCAATTCAAACAAAGAAATAAACAAATATTTACTCTTTATAATATTAGTGTAGATACATAATGTGACTGCTCATCTGGCCTTCATAATCCGGTAACTGGATGACACTCCTACCCCTTGGTACTCCTAATTATAGTTAAAAAAATATAATTAAAAAAAGAATATCGCGCACTATCGCTAGCACGTCAAACCTTTTGAAACATTGGACGTCCTTACTAACTCAGAAGCTGTGTATTTTGTCTAATTGAACTGAGAACAAAGCTTTATTTTACTGACTGTCTTCAATTTATCAACGACATGTAAATTTATTTACTACCGGGAAAGTTTCGAGAAAATTTGCAATACCAAAAACAATAAATGGCTACCTGCATCACTAGATTTAGTCAACAGATAGATCTAACGGTAGATGGTATGTTGTACCCATTGCAGGCATTTAGACATCAGATAGATACACACACATAAGGTCGCAGGTCATACGAGATAGTTGGATACTCCAGCATAATCCCCTGTGTTTATTTGAATATCTTTACCCAATATGGCTAGTCTTTTAGGACAGATTTACGATATGCACGTGGGAAGTACAAAATAAATGCTAAAATTTTCCGTTAACACTTTGAGATCAAGGGTTTATGATAAACTATTGTTTTAAGTTAGGTAGGTTCCGCCGTATGGTGTCGGCCGGTGCCGTATGGTGCTGTAAAAGAAAATACCATCCCATCACTACCCGTGGGTGTCGAAAGAGGCGACTAAGGGACACGCCAGAGAATGGGCAGCAGCGTTCTCTGTAAAACTCAACACCACACACTGCGATCGCCAACCCGCTAGCCAAGCGTGGCGATTATGGCTAACCCCCCTTTTGGGGCCTATGTCCAGCAGTGGACGTCTTTCGGCTGATTGTTTTAAGGGCTTTTGAACAAGTATTTGCAATGTTTTAGTCTTTGTAAGATAAGAGAATATTTGCAGTTAGAGATATGTCTCGCTCCACAAGAGAAGTCAGATTTCTTGTCTTTCATTGATGAGCAGAGATGGCGATCGTAAATGTGATTTTAGACAGACCACCAGTCTTCTTGGTTTATTAATTTTTAGGTAACAAGTTCCAATGTATAGCACTAGCTTCTGTCAGCAGTGTCGCCCGCGTGATTGTCAGGAATCATCCTAATCTCCCGAGACAAAACAAAACGTTTTCTATGTGTTATTCTAAATTGTAATCAATCTCTGGCTCAAATTTCATGTAGAACCGTTTAGCCGTTCTGGTTTGATTGAGTAACAAATATCTATTCATTCAAACTTTTGCATTTGCAATTGAAGTAACATTGAGGTGAGTACCTAAACTATTCGCAGTGATGCGGCTAAATCAAGAATTTCTGTGACAAGATTCTAATGGCATTAAATTATCATCGCGCAGGATATCTTCGAAGCAAACCGTTGCATACCATCACGAGGCCAATGAGGCAGTAAAATCATCATAAAAATGTCATAAAAGATAATAGCCGTATTAATTGGTTCACAAGACCAATACAACCGGTTTCGTACGAAATCCCTTTTAATTGCAGCGGCTCCTGCGTCAAGACCAATCTTGAGATATTTTTACTTTACATTGATGGTTTATTTAGTTGTACCTACTGACGATGATTTTCTCAACATAAGAAGCAGTGGATTTGAAATTTTTGTTTGGAGGAGGAATATTAAATTTTTTGCGTTTGTCACCTCTATGCGTTTCCTAAGTCTTCGCCCCAAGGTCCGAGCGGGTGGCATATTAAGACGAAGTTGGAAGTAAAAAAAAAGGCGAAAAAGAGTTTTATATTCTCTCTCGAATGGGAAGAAATAGGGAAACCTTTCTCATTTAGCTCACCAGTGCAAGTCGGGGTGTCGTGCTGAACACACTGCCTGATTTTTAAATCGTTTTAAACTCATTTAAATGTTGTTTTTAATTGATTTTCGGTGGTTTCGTGAAGTGATCTCGATGTGGTCGCTGGTCGTGGGCCTTTGGTGGCTGATAAACAAGTTGTGGTGTAGTTGTGTATGTGTATATATATACTGTGCTGTGTGGAGGGTAGAACCTGAGCGAAGGTCGGGGTTGTTTTGGTTTAAGCGATGTTTACAACTTCATGTTGGACCGGAATGAGAAAGAAGAAGTAATATAGGTAACTGTGAAGTGGCCTTTAATACGACATCTGACAGAATGGTCTACCAGGAATTTGGCTGATTCTATCCAAAACATGTGACCTGAACGTTAAAGACTCTTTCACTTTTTCAATGGAATGATTGTTTACTATGTGGAAAAGGTGAGATCTTAATAAATGTTACCCACATTTAGACGGACGCTAAGATAATAACATAATTATGCATGTACTAAACTTCTCTAGTAATTTTCCATCGCGCCAAATGACTCTGGCGTTATGTTGATACTTACGTCTTTTAAAATGATAAAACTTGGTCTCCAACAGCTTGTACGTAATTAGCTAAACTAACATCTGGAGGTAAAATTGATTAGGTGTTTGTTTGTTTATGTTTACAAAAAGTAATCTCTGGAACTTATCTGATTACAAAAAATCTGGCACTGATTTTTTTTTATTTGTGATGGGTTTGCTCTTGACTCTAGTCTAGGTTAAAGGTGACAGAGACAAAGTCTACGATGGAGCGAGCTTACCCAGTAGCAGCCAGTACATCTACCATGAGTTTTATCAATCTATACTCGCTAGCGACTGTAGTTAAAAAAATGTACGAAAACTTAAAAAAAGACGAGTTTCTAATTATTTGTTTAAGTTGTTAACTAACAAGCAAGCAAGTTGTAAGTAAAACTTTAGTTAGCAACTAAAATAATAAATTAGAAACTTATGTTTTAAAAGTTTTCACAGATTTTTTTAACTACAGTCGCTAGCGAGTATAGATTGATAAAACTCATGGTAGACGTACTGTTCACTATAACTTAGAAGAGATTAGGGTTGTATGCGTTCGGAAACACAGACTCAGGTGGAGAGTTCCACTCCTTTGCTGATAAAATATAATTTCGACAATATCGCTAAGAGTCATAGGGTTCTATGACCAACTTCCAAAAAGGAGGTTAAAATAAACGCAATAGCTCTTCAGGGGTCATTGTACTCATCATTATGAACAACTTTTACTATGGGACAAATCCCGAAATCGCGAATAAAAATCAGCTGTTCAGTACATTTTGTCGAGTTACGCGCACACAAATGAAAATATGAGGGAGTCGATTTTTTTTTAACGATTTCAGTGTTGGTCCCATAGTGAAAGTTGTTCATAATGAGTTCAATGACCGGTTGTATGTTTATTCGTCTCTATGTTTTTTACCCGAAAATTTACCCGAAAAAATCTCAGCTCAGCAAGTTACAAGAACGGCTCCAAAACTTATCTAGACTTAAACTCTAATTTAAGTAACGGCCAAGGAAAATACCAATATTCCAGTTATTTGTCAGTGCTAACTAAGGAAATGGCCAGTTAAGGCGCTTGCACCGATATGTTATCCGTCTGTCAGTACCGATGCAGTTATCTGCATAACTATTGACGGCTCTGTATAAGGAATAATGTATTATTTCAACTCAATCAAGAGAACTTGAGTGGTTTCCGGCCAGCAAATTGTTGGTACAGCCAGCGATAAAAGATGACAAACAGTTTTAATTACTAAATACTTTTTGTTTATTGAGCAAAATACTTGATTTAAATTGGGACAAAAGTGTACTCTAAGCTGTCATACGAAATGGCAAAAAAGCGGCCAAGAGTGAACTCTCTCACGAAGGGTTCCGTAGCACAAACCAAACAAAACAAGTTTCTTGTATGGGGCTCCCTTAATTATAAATTTAATTTAATTTTTATTATTTGTTGTTATAGCGACAACAGAAATGAACATTCTGTGAAAATTTGTACTGTCAACCTATTACGGATCTTAAGATACAGCTTGCTGTCAGATAGACGGACGGACGAACCAACGGATGGATGGACGGACAGCGGAGGCTTAGTAATAGGTTCCGTTGGTTACCCTCTGGGTACGGAACCTTAAAAACTGTTACTTTTGAACATCAAATCAGTCTTTGTTATATATTAGGGTTCCGAAAAAAAAAGGAACCCTTATAGGATCACTCGGGTGTCTGTCTGTCTGTCTGTCTGTCTGTCTGTCTGTCTGTCTGTCTGTCCGTCTGTCACAGCCAGTTTTCTCCGGATCCACTGGACCGATTCTGTTGAAATTTTGTACACATATGGACTTCTGTAACCCAAACACGGACGCATTACGTAAATCATTAAATGTTTAGTATGGGGGTCACTTTTGGGGGTCAAACTAGAAAATTAAAAAAAAAGTTTTTTGAACAATATCGTGTGACATATCAAATGAAAGGGCTTACTGTGAGGGCTTTAATTATATTTTTTTCATAATTTTAAAATAAATGGTTTTGAAGTTATTCAAGAAATTAGACGAAAAATGACCATTCCCCCCCCCTTATCTCCGAAAGTACTGAGCCTAAAATTTTGAAAAAAATGGAGATAATAGATCTTTACCTAAAGATTACAGGAAAACCTATTAGAAGTCTGTAGTGTTAAAATAACATGTTATAAAAATGAAATTCGTTCGGAACCCTTTGCACGCGAGTCCGACTCGCACTTAGCCAGTTTTTTTTTAATTCGTTCTCCACACTTGCTTAATCTTAACTTCCTACTCCACACTCGCTTAACGATACTCGCTTTGGGTACGGAACCCTAAAAAACAGGTTTTCGAATTGTTTTGTGTAAATTTAAATGCTGTGCAAAAATTATAGCGTTAATCGTTTTTGACGCTGACTGGGCCTATTTGGTTTTGTTATGTTAATGAGATAAGTGTATGGATATTTGCAAGATTACTTTGGTATACTTCCTTATTTCCTCTGAACTTATTCAGTTGTAACCGTAATTGATTCCTTCTTCCTTCAATATCACATTTATTTGGTACCTATCGTATTATTCAGTTTCTGGGCCGTGGAGGTCAGGGGGTCTAAAAGTCCACTTTAACAGAATCAGAAAGCACATCACGCTACCCGTCACTGTCAAATTTTCCCAATCAACCTTGAACCTATTGTGTTAGCGATAAAGATGAGAATAAAATTTGACAGATTGTTGTGTGATTAATATTATGATTCTACTAAAGTGGCTTTTAGACCCGCTGATAGGCAGTCACTTCGTGTAGAACTAGCTGAAAAAATGAAAATGAAAAAAAATATTGCAGAAACTTGTACAAACTTTTACAGGTACTCTCACATAGAGACCTCCTTTTAAGTTAAATATATACCTGTGCTAGCCTCCTAGCCGCTCTTCAATGACAAATAAATGGTAAAAGTAGTGTACAAAAGATTACAGAATTTAAACAAAAATAAAAATTACAAGTAAGATCTCAATTTAAACAGGATATAACTAAATAAAGGCAAACAACAAAACGCTGACCCGCGCAACTTCGTTTGCATCAAATAACAGAGAAAAAAAATCACCGCTTTTACAAAATTTCTCATTGATGCTCCGTTCCTACTGGTCGTCGCGATTTTTCAATACGAACCAGTAGTTCCTGAGACAAGCGCGTTCAACCAACCAAACAAACTCTTCAGCTTTATTATATTAGTATAGATAAGTACCTCTAAGGATACTAGTGCTCACCTGCATCAGGTTCACTGGAAGCCGAACCCAACATAGTTGGGTTACAACGTAGTTCTATTGCCGCTATAACAACAAATAATAAAAATTAAATTAAATTTAAAATTAAGGGAGCTCCTATAGAAGAAACGTGTTTTGTTTAGTTTATGCTACGGAACCCTTCGTCAGAGAGTTCGACTCGCACTTTTCCGGTTTTTTTACCAACGCTTACAACCCTAACTCCCCAAAGTTAGAGAGCACAGGCTCCTTCTGGGTAAGCTCGCTCCATCGTAGACTTTGTCTCTGTCATCTCTGACCTAGACTAGAGTCCAGAGCAAACCCATCTCAAATAAAAAAAATGTTTGGAAAAGAATCTCAGGATCAATCTATCGGTTTGATTCATCTGCCTAGCCTCTTCCCATCTATATTGGGGTCGGCTTCCAGTCAAACTGCATTCAGTTGAATACCAGTATTTTACGTAGAGTGACTGCTTACCAGTCCTCCACAACACATTAAATGGGTAACACAGTATTTTTGGCAAGACTGGTATCAGATTTACTGGCTTCTGACAATCCGTAACGACTGCCAAAGTTCTACAAATGACAGCCGGGACCAACGGCTTAACGTGCTTTCCGAGACACGGAGGAAACTCGGTATGCTAAGATGGTCACCCATCCCCAGACCAACCTTGGCAAGCGTTGCTTAACCTTCAAGCCACGAGCTCCTCAATCCGTCTGATTGATTAATTGTCCTTAAATGTGGCATATTTCAAGTATATGATATATTTGCTACACTTTCCCAAATTAGGCCACATGTCAACCTGAACCGAGCTTCCATCTGCCAGGGTTGCGGAATTTGTTCCTAAACGTTACCACGGCCCTGGAAAGCAAAGGGGATTTCGAGGAACACGTATGGGTTTTAGTCAGTAAGAGTATGACACTCCCTTCTGCTCCGCCCAGAGCGGGAGGAGACATTTGAATATTTCCCATCCTGAAAAAAAAAATCCAGTTCGTATGCAATATGCATAACATTGTTAAAATGATTCACTTGTTCATACTGTCTTTATTATTTTTTCAATATTATATCATCTTTGCCAAATCTAGGCTTGTGGTAATAACGCCATCATTAGTAAAAAAAATTAGGCTGAGAGTCAGCACATTTTGAACGTCAAATTTTACATACAGTCCCCCAAAACAGCCCCCGTCACCACTTCTCTTCTTTTTCTTCTTCGTCTTTTAGTGTTTTAGCTAGGAAGAAGAAGTGGCGCAATAATAATAATAAAAATATTGAAATGTTCCTGCCTATCTACTATAAACTTAAGTACCAAGTAGAAATATTACAGTGAATTATTAAAGCCTATGTATAAGATAGCATAAAGCTTCTAATTGCTGGGTTCATTACGTATATAAATCTTAATGAAACATGTTCATGTGGGGTCAAATCGTAAAATTAAGTGAAATCTTATGTTTGTAGGGTCATAGATACAATAGAAATGGAAAATGCAGATGCATAGATTAATAAAATTATGATTTATTTGGCACAAGACAATAGACAACATACAACACATAAAATTTAAATTAAATTTTAAGCACCAATTTTATAGGTAAACTTAAAACTTGCTTTTGCCGGGACGTCGTACGTGCATTCCCCGTGTTTTCCAGTTCCCTTAGGAATTTCTTGAAATCCAGCTTTTTATAACCAGCAGTTTCGGCTGTGCGTTGTTCGTCAATCACTCAGTCACCAGTAGCAGAAGAATTTTAAATAGATTGATGATTAAATCTTGAAAATATGCCTAGTAATAAAATTGCCCACCATTCGCCGTATGGTGTCGGCCGGTCCCGTATGGTGCCGTAAAAGAATAATACCATCCCATCACTTTCCGTGGGTGTCGTAAGAGGTGACTAAGGGACTCGCCAGAGAATGGGCAGCAGCGTTCTCTGTAAAATGCAACACCATACACTGCGATCGCCAACCAGCCTGTCAAGCGTGGCGATTATGGCAAACCCCCCCCTTTTGGGGGAGGCTTATGTCCAGCAGTGGACGTCTTTCGGCTGATATGATGATGACGATGAATATAATTGAAATTGGAATCAATGCTTTATATCGTTTTCTATGTTATTTTCTGGCGTGAATTTAGTTGGGTATAGTATATTATGTCACAGGAAATTATATTAACCATATCCAAGTTTTTGATACATTTCGCGTGACCCAAGGGCTGGCTTTTACCTCGGACAGAGGATAAGCACTGTCACACAACGTGGCAATGACGCGTCTTTCGGGCTCACTTCCAGTCGACAACGATGCGGACGAATTTTTTGACGCCATATTATAGTTAGGAGTTTTAAATTCTACTTGAAGTGTATATAGTTTATTTTTTTAAATAGCAGTGAAAGTATGTAAAGTATTTGATGTTTCCATTAATTTGATAAATGATATTTATTTTGCAAATAGGTTACAAGTAACTCTTTTACACTTCATTTTTTTGTCATATTAATCTAGATGAGGCCGTTGTTTCCTAGCTGAGAAGAAACACCGAAATAAACTCAGAGGTCATAGTCTCTTTTGAAGTCCATACAATCGCCAATAACATATGAAAACCATGTAGGTTAACGTCTGAGGTGGCCTTTTGAGGAAAGCACCACGCAGGTTTGAGTGGGCTTGTCCAGACAGTGCAAGAATTTGTCAGTTATCGTGCAGCTCAACTCAGAACTTTGAGGATTTGAGGAGCTCAACGAACCGACGAACAATACCAAAGTAAGGACATTTGGGTAAGCCGCATAATATACCTATTCAAACTGCCAGACAGTCATGAAATCAATTCTTAAAATAACGACCTACATAGTCCTCACACTTACAATACATCATTTTTTAAGAACCATGCAGATTAGTGTCTGAGATGGTCTTTAGAAGAAAGAACCACACAGATTTGAGTGAACCTGTCCAGTCAGTGCAAGCATTTGTCAGTAGTCGTGTAGCTCAACTCAGATCCGCTTAGGAGCTCAATAACTCGACGAACAATACCAAAGAAAGGACATTTGTGTAGGCCATACAAATCACTCAAACTGCCAGACATTAAAATTGCTCATTTGCATTTGGTACTTATAACACGGTACATGACGTCCGTTACGTACCAAGACTCTATTAAGCTGTTGCTTGTTAATTCCTAGATCGCTGACAGTAGATAGTTACAGGTAGTCAGAAGCCAGAAAATCTGACCTGTTCTGACTTTACCTAGGGGTAGAATGTTATTCAGTCACTGGGTTGTAGAAGTTTTATAGGCAGTGGCAGCTTCATGTAAAATCAGACTGAAAGCCGACCACATAATGCGGAAGTGGTTAAGCAGAATGGTTGGTTGGAGAATGCTTTATGGTAGGGGCCAGATAAACTTGCAATCATCAATCAATCAATATATATAAAATTCATCCGTTACTGACTGATTGACTGACTGAGTGACTAAGTTACTGAGTGACTGGCAGAAAACGCACAGCCGAAACTGCTGGTTGTATAAAGCTGAAATTTGGCATACACGAGTAGGTTCCTTGGGGAGTGTAGGGGAGCACTAATGCACTAATAATGGGAATTTCGGGAAATCCTTCCGATTTCCCGAAATTCCCACGGGAACAGGAAAAAATGGGACATGCGCGTACGAAGTCGTAGATATCCGAACAATAAATTATGTACCGGTTTTCATTACTAGAGAACGTAAAGAATTACGATTGAAGTCGATTCAGGACAGCTTCATGTCTTTATTTCTGTTTTTGATATTAAAAATATTAAAAAAGTGAATAAATGTTTGTGGGTTACTGACCGTTATGGCACATCTGGTGTCTCCCATAGTTTTAAAGGAGAGGTAAAGTAACAAGATGTAAAACGTCCCAAGCGGCTTAGATGCTTACGTCAAAATGAGGCCGATATGATTTAATACACAATTAACTAAACTGTCGCCTTAAAACTAGTTATTAATGCCACATCACAACTCAAAGTCAAAGTCAAAACGTTTATTGCGAACTAAGTGTACAATGGTGTTTCTTATGTTTTGTTAGTAGGTACTTATGAGTTAGCAGCCTTTTACAAGCATTGCAATAGGTAAATCTAAATTGAAAATGCTAAAACTAAATAAACTTACAGTTAACTTGGCAAACCGATAATGAAGATTACCGTTTCTTCGATTAAAGCTAGCTAATATCAATATATTTAACTTAAAGTGATACTTATTTATACGTTAATATTATAACGAATGTAACTCATTGAAGAGAATGTTAAAGTTTATGTTTCTGAACGGATTAGAGGAGGTCTTACCTGGGTATCGCTACAGTATCGCTGAGAACCAGACTGCAATTAACATTATTGTAGCATTATATATTAGTTAGATAATTCTTGCCTGTTTAATAATGATTGCCATTATTTAAGCTGGAGAATATTGCGTATTAATGAAGGCAGAGCTCGTGGCTAAATAATAACAGTCGTACGGGTCGATCTTCAAGGTTAAGCAACGCTTGCCGAGGTTGCTCTGTGGATGGGTGACCATCTTAACATACCGAGATTCTTCTGTTTCTCGGAAAGCACGTTAAGCCATTTGGCAGTCGTTATGGATTGTGTCTGGTAGGCAGCCGCTCCGCGTAAATTACTGGTATTCAGCTGAATACGGCTTGAATGGAAGCCGACCCCAATATAGACGGGAAATGGACAGTCAGACAGTCCATTAGAAGAAAATTAGAAAAAAACCGGCCATGTGCGAGTCAGACTCGCACCCGAAGGGTTCCGTACCATAAACCTTATTTTTTATTTGTTGTTACAGCGGCAATAGAAATACACAATTTGTGAAAATTTCAACTGTCTACCTATTACGGTTCTTGAGATACAGCCCGCTGACAGACAGACGGATGGACGGACAGGCGGAAAGCAGAGGCTTAGTAATAGGGTTCCGTTGGTTACCATTTGGGTACGGAATTTTAAAAAGTAACTTACCTACCTAAACAGTTG
Organism: Lacanobia wlatinum; assembly: GCA_947578705.1. Taxonomy (NCBI): domain Eukaryota; kingdom Metazoa; phylum Arthropoda; class Insecta; order Lepidoptera; family Noctuidae; genus Lacanobia; species Lacanobia wlatinum. The sequence continues at coordinate 7,862,582 of OX388039.1, read as the reverse complement.
CATGTATGGGTCACTACTTGTAACTGATTTTTAAATCATTATCCTCAACCGATTGACCTGAAATGTTGAAAAATCGTTTGATTTGAACGTAATTCGAAATTCGAATTAATTTAATTTAATTTGGTGACGTAAGTGAAATCATTCTTAATCCAATATGGCGGAGTCCTCAAGATGACGGGTCGAGTAATTTTTATACAACCCTATAATATGGGTATCAAATGTTAGGGTTGTTTGAGAGCAATACAGAAAATAAGATTGTTTTTAAAAAGGATTTAAAAAAAAGTTAATATTGTATTTTTTAGGGTTCCGAACAAAAAACGGAACCCTTATAGGATCACTCGAGTGTCTGTCTGTCTGTCCGTCTGTCACAGCCAGTTTTCTCCGAATCCACTGAACCGATTCTGTTGAAATTTGGTACATATACATTCTGTGACTCAAACACGCAAGCGTTATGCAAATGATTACATTTTTAGTATGGGGGTCACTTTTGGGGTCAAACTACAAAATTAAAAAAAGAAGTTTATTGATCAATATCGTGTGACATATCAAATGAAAGGGAGGATGCGAGGCATTTAATGTTATTTTTTTCATGATTTTAAAATAAAAGGTTTTGAAGCTATTCAAGAAATAAGACAAAGAATGACCATTCCCCCAACTTTATCTCCAAAAATACTGAGCCTAAAGTTTTGAAAAAATTGTAGATAATAGATCTTTATCTATAAATTTTATTCTATCTTATATATCTAAACAAAATATATACACTTAAAATAAAAAATAATCCTAACTAAAATAAGTAAGGCGTCAAAAAATTCGTCCGCATCGCTGTCCACTGGAAGTGAGCCCAAAAGACTGGCTGCATTGCCACGCTGCATGGCAATGCTTATCCTCTGTCCGAGGTAAAAGCCAGCCCTTGAGTCACGCGAAGTGTCAACTAAGCGTTTAGAAAGATCTTTAAATAAGGCATGAGCACTCGGACCCCACGGTCCAAGAGTTTCAACCCCAAACAGCTCAAAAATATAATTGCCAACAAGGTTATTATATTTTCTCCGCTTGAAGTTCTCAGCAGCAGCAGTACCAGCACAGCACGACGAGCTAGGAAGATGGGATGGCGCAAGAGTATCGACACAAGTAGCGTCCCACACTAAAGGCCTACCCATCTTCCATGGAAACAAAGACACACCGTCCGGTCGCTTGCCGTCGTCGCGTGCCAGGCCATTGGGTTCTAGTACGGCTGGAATGCCGACGGCGACAAGAGCGCGTCGGATAATGTCGTTGATATTTGCATGCAGTGCAAAGCGACTCGCACTTCGACTGCATGAGAGACCGTGGTGCCCGAGGCTGTTGACAGCTTCGCCACAATGACAACGATGAGGAGAACAACACGATGCGCCTAAGCGAAGGGAAGCAGCGAGGCGGAAAGTTGTATCGTCGAACAAGGTGCCTATGTTCGACGACGGTAGTGCGTGAAGCCAGAGGCCCGACTCCCACTCACTCACAGCCAGCAGGCGCGCACGCTCCGCAGTAGAAGCAGAAGTGGCTATGAGGTTCCTCTGAACTTCTCTGCAGAGCGGCTCATCCCACTGTCTCTGGTATGATGGGTTGTCGGGTAGATTTACATTCGGGCAAGCGAGTTTCCAGGCATTCACAGCCTCGGTGAAGCACGGCACATCAAAATCAATCAGTGTGGAAGCTATGATATTCCTGACTAGTGGACGTCACGCGGTTTTACCCGCGTAGTTCCCTTTCCCGTGGGAGTACGGGGATAAAATAGCCTATTATACTCTCTGATAATGTAGCTATCCATTGCTGAAAGATTTTTTTGCACGCGAGTCCGACTCGCACTTGGCCAGATTTTTTTCTATGATAATTTTGATAATAAATGTACAGTTACTTATACGAGTACAATCACAAATTATATTCATTTTTTCCCTCAGTAAGTATGCTTCCGAACGGAAAGTCCAAAAATTTGGGGATATAAAAAATTTATTGCTTTTATTGGTACTCTACTAACTGTACATATAAGAACGAAATACTTATATGTAGAGTCATTTATTTTGAAAAGTTAATCAAAGTATTCACATCCCGATTAATAACGATATTATATCCCTTGGTTTTATAAAAAGAGCAACGTGGTTCCGTACACATCTTTTTATGTGTAACACTTGAAATAATAACAATAATTTTATTTCGGAAAATCCATAATTTGTTAGTAAACATTAACCAAAATAACTATGTTAGTAAACATGCAGGTTGGAAAAATAACGTACGAACGGGCAATCAAATTTCCCCGCAATGACATTGAGGAGACTTCGAGCTGCCCTATATTTGGCGGTTTCTATCTCACACTCAAACAAAAACCAAATACATACAAATGAATACATATCCCCCTCCTTTTTTGAAGTCGGTTAAAAATAAGTATGATTTAAATAAAATATTGTACTACTTAACGGTTACTTTTGAGATCAAAGTGTCAAGCATAAACAAAATTTTAAACTCCTCTATGTATATGTGTTGTTATGTTTCTGTGTTGTATTTTTTGTGTGTTTTATGTATCTTTTGTGTATTGTATGTTTGTACCTACTTATATGAGTCTTGTTACTCGAAATAAACAAATTTAATTTTTAATTTAATTATAATTTGTGGTATGGCATTGCTTTAAATGATGATTATCATTTGAAGCAATGCCATACCACAAATTATAATATCTGCACATAGCCCGGTTAAATTAGAGGTGGAACCAGTTAATGCGTGGTCAAAGTAATTAGATATTATCACTTCCTTATAAGCGTATAAGATGTTTTGATCCCGCATTGCCCACTTATTATAATGACACTATAAACCCGCTAAAAGATCGTAAGCCTAACAGGAATTAATAAATGTTAGAAGTACTTAAAATTTATCCGACGATCTACTTATTTATCTACCGCGGTCATTTTAAATGTTTAAATGTACGCAAGCTTAATAACATAAAACTTAACGAATGTCGAAACCGCAACTACAAAATGTCTATTATGCCAAAACATTTATTAAATTTCGCATAAATTCTATAAATAGCCGACCGTTTTCCGAACCGCTTTGCGGTATTCCAAATATAGTACTTGAAACAATAATCCGGCCGGCCAAACTCGGGAAGGGTCACATTCTTACCTACAAAAGTGTGCGGAACCTTCGTTATCCCAAAAACCCACACTGCGGAAAATTTCATTTCAATAGGTATCCCGATACCTCATAGCAAATAACTCGGGATCCCGGCTTAATATGCATTAAGGGTATTCCCGAATTTTCTCCAGTAAAAATGTATGGGAACAACCCGCGCGTGACGTATAAGTGGATTACGCGTGCCGTCTCGCTTTTTCGTATACCTCTGTCCTTTGTTCCAAATCCTGAAAATGCTCTGGGAGGCAAAGTGTGGAGCAGGCGTTTTTTTTTTTATTATTATTATGTATAGGCATACGTTTGACCACAATCTCACCTGATGGTAAGCGATGATGTGGTCGAAGAGGGAGCACGCTTGCCTAGAAGCAACCTATTCACTCTTGTCTTAAAGACTCCCAGGTTGTAGCTATCTGGAAACACAGACTCTGGCAGGGAATTCCACTTCTTAGCTGTACGCACTATGAATGTGTTCCCAAAACGTTTAGTTTTGGGAACAAATTTTTTAATAAAAAAATAAGTATTCATTCAAATTATTTTTTGGAGTTCGTCTTTAAAATCTGTAACTATTAAATCTTAGCAATTTTTTTACTATAATAATAATGGACACAGAGTTAAACTTTATTTTATGTGCCAACGTAATTATAATGTCCCGTAATAAAATAAGTAATAAAATTTGCATAAAGCTAAGTACGATTAAACATATTGAAGATTTAAATCTTGTGCAAGAAATTGCAAAACCCGCGCAGTAATTAGTTGATAATAATATCTAATAATAACAAGAAAACTTACGTAATAGTTTTACAAATGCGTGTAAAACATGCAAATGTCAAATAAATGCATTGAAAAATTATGTATGCAAGAATAAAATGATATTATTCACATAAAAATTTATAGTAAAAGCCTTTCAAGAAACATTATCCGTAATAGCTTTCCTTAGTGATAATATAATAATAAAATTAAAATGTGAACGGCATTTACCGGCAAACTTGGTAATTAATTCTTATTGTTTTATAAGTAATTCATTTTTATTATTTTATAACCATTTTTTAATCAGTCTTTCTTATGTATCGTGCCTACAATTAGTGCAAAGCTCTATATTTATCTACACTAATATTATAAAGAGGAAAGATTTATTTGTTTGTTTGAAATGAATAGGCTCCGAAACTACTGGACCGATTTGAAACACTCTTTCAGCAATGGATAGCTACATTATCAGGGAGTAACAAAGGCTATATTTTATCCCCGTACTCCCACGGGAACGGGAACTACGTTGGTAAAACCGCGTGACGTCCACTAGTATATTATACGTTAACGGAATATCAGTGGCGTGCGGTAGGTGCAAGCCAGCAGGACTCCCTAGTCCCTATACACGGTGCCACTTTAGTCTCTCTAGGCTTTTATATCATTTACGTTATAAAATACTAATAGGTTGAAAAAAGTTTTGATCTTGCTCAGCTGTTTTAGTTATTTGCATTATGTTATATTTCGTTTTTTTTTTTTTTTTTTTATTTGTGATGGGTTTGCTCTTGACTCCAGTCTAGGTCAAAGATGACCGAGACAAAGTCTACGATGGAGCGAGCTTACCCAGAAGGAGCCTGTTCACTCTAACTTTGAAGAGATTAGGGTTGTAAGCGTTTGGAAACACGGACGCAGGCAGAGAGTTCCACTCCTTTGCTGTGCGCATTATAAAAGACGTTTGGAAACGCTTAGTGCGAGTTGGTGGAATAGCAACAAGGTAGGGATGGTAAGATGCAGTGCGTCTGGATGTCCGATGGTAGAAGGGGGCCGGTGAGATGAGGTCGTGGAGTTCTTGGGCACACTCACCGAAGTACAATCTGTAGAAGACCGACAAGGAGGCAACCTTACGGCGATGAGCCAAGCTATGTAGCTTGGCATCCACCAGTTTTACGTCACCTATGAGCCTCTTAGCTCTGCGTTCCACAGAGTCAAGCGCGGCAAGCTGATACTTAGCTGAGCCATCCCAAAGGTGGCTACAATACTCCATGCAGGATCGGACTTGCGCTTTATACAGGGTTAAAAGCTGTCCAGGCCTGAAGTATCGCTTCACCCTATTTAGGATGCCCAGCTTTTTGGCCGCCGTTTGGGCTTTGTACTCGATGGTGGCGCCGAAGTTGAGACTGGATGTCAACTCCATGCCTAGGAGCTCGAGCCGATCAGTCACAGGAACAGATGCACACCGAAAAGTAGGAGTTTGGTCAAAACGACTCCTTTTTGCGGTAAAAAGACACGCCTGTGTTTTGGTGGCGTTAAAAGTGACCACATTGTCATCACCCCACTGGGAGACAAGGCTTAAGGTCAAATTTGTCCGCTCTACCATGGCCTCTCTCAAGGAACGAACTTCATCCCCGCCGGTTGTTGCGCTGGACAAGTATCTCTCTGAAACCGTACTGTCATCTGCGTACCCAACAAGACCAAGCTGAAGTAAGTCATTGATGTGCAGCAGGAAAAGAGTTGCAGAGAGAACAGATCCCTGAGGAACTCCAGCATCAATAGCCATGAGGTCAGAGGAGCAGCCGTCAACGACTACTCGGATCGACCGTTCACTCAGGAAGTCTGATATCCAGCTACAAAAACCAGCTGGGATGCCATAAGCAGGAAGCTTGCTCAGTAGACCTGCGTGCCAAACCCTGTCAAAGGCCTTCGAGATGTCGAGCGACACGGCAAGTGCTTCGCCGTGTCTCTCGATGGCCTCGCCCCAGCAGTGCGTAACATACACAAGAAGATCGCCAGTTGACCGTCCCCGGCGAAAGCCATATTGACGGTCACTGAGGAGATCATTGTCTTCAAGGTAGGTCAGCAGCTTACTGTTCAGAACCCTTTCCATAACCTTGCAAAGGATGGAGGTAATGGCGATCGGACGGTAATGGGCAGGGTCAGCACGGTCTCCCTTTTTGGGCACCGGTTGCACATTCGCAAGCTTCCATGATTTCGGCACCGTTCTTTTTTCAAGAGAGAGGCGGTACAGGCGTGCCAACACAGGAGACAGTTCAGGTGCACATTGCCTCAGCACTCTCGCTGGAATGCCGTCAGGCCCGCTGGCCTTATTCACGTCTAGACTACACAATACTCTTCGGACCTCTTTAATGTGAACTGTGATCTCCGGCATCGAAGAGTCACAACGAGGTAAAGTCGGTGGTTGCTTGGAGCCAGCGTCCAGACGCGAATTGCTTGCAAAGAGAGTTGCAAATAAATTTGCTTTCTCACTTGCAGAGTGAGCCAGCGAGCCATCAGGTTTCAACATTGGAGGCAAAGTGGGTCGACAGAAATTCGTTTCAACCGCTTTCGACAGGGACCAAAACTGTTTACTACCTGGAGGGTGCAATGCTAGTTTGGCCCCGATACGTCCGACATGGTCAAAACGTGCCCTACGTAAAACCCGCTTGCAGAACTTAGCGGCAGAATTAAAGGCTCTTTTCCTCGCGCGAACCCTACGTGCTTTAACCTTTCGGTCGCGGGCCTTGATCCACGCTTGGTATGCAGACTCTTTACGGGCCTCAGCGTGGGCGCATTCTGCATTATACCAAGGCCGGGATTTGTGACCGAGCGGGACGTCGGAGAATGGAATAAAATACTCCATCCCCTGCCGAATCACGTCCGCAATCAAGTCAGCACAGCACGAAGGGTCGCCCGAGGAGAAGCACACTTGCCGCCATGGATAAGATGCAAAAAAGTGCCGCATCTCATCCCAATCTGCTGACTCGTATCGCCATACTCGTCTCGTGCCTCTAGGACTCTTATCTGGAGGAGAGCAGGTCAATACGGATTTCACCAGGCAGTGGTCAGACGTTCCCAGCGGAGCTGAGACCGATACTGAATGACTGCCCGGATCAGTTGTCAGCAGAAGGTCCAAGCAATTGGGTGTATGGGCGTCAACATCCGGTACCCGCGTTGCCACATTCACCAGCTGGGTTAGATCTAGCGTTAAAGCAAACTTGCGCGCCTCTAACCCGGCATGGTCAGTTTTCTGGTACGGGAACAACCACTCTTTATGGTGGGCGTTGAAGTCCCCCAGAAAAATGAGCTTCGCTGTTGGGTACCGTTGCTGGGCTACGTCGGCCGACTCCACGAGGGAATTGAACAGCGCTGTTGTCTCCTGATCTCCGCTGTGCGATCGGTATACGCCGATGTAAATAAATTTCTCCACGCCTGTGTCCAGAAGTAGCCATATGGCAGAAAAACCCGATTTCTCAAAGCAACGGAGACGACGACAACAAATGTCATCGCGGACGTACACACAGACCCCAGCCTGCTTCTTGAACTTGTGTTCCAGAGAGTAGCCCGGGTAGTTGAGGTACGCCACGTCCGACGGGGTTGTTATCTTCGTCTCCGTTAGGAAAAACAGGTGCGGCTTCTCGGTCTCAAGGTGGTGATGGACCGGATCGAGATTGGAGTGCAACCCCCTAATATTAGTGAGTTGCACTTTTAGTGGGAGGAGGTGCAGCCGTTGTTTTACCATATTTTTCTTCTTTGCTTTGGTCATCATGAGAGTAGATGGGGAGAAAAGTTGAACTGTCGAGGCGCTGCTCAGTGAACCAAGTGGAACACTAGAGCTAAACTGACCTGTGGGGAACTCATTTGGAGACTGCGGGGACGCCCGAACCCCCCCGGATATGGCCACCGGGTCCTCAAATCCAGTCGCCGGCTGGCACGGTGGAACATACCGGGATTTTTCGCTAGTTGGCGGGGCAGCCTTTCACACGTGGCTGGCGTGCTACTTGGGCCCCCTACTAACTGCGGTCGGCCAACGGCTGGCACCGTGCTTCGGATCCCGCTACCCTCCAAAATGAGTTACCCGGAAAGCCCAGCCCAGTGACCAAGACCGGTTCTGAGCAGAGCAACTGACAGTCTCCTTCTCCCCCAGAGGCACTGGCACTCCCGCACACCGACGGAACACAGCAAGCTGCTTGGCGCCGGACTTCGGCGGGATGGTGGTAGCGAGCCAGGCGGCTCCTTGCGGAGCCTACCACCGCTTTTAGTGGGATCGTTCTGCCGTACCACAGGCAAGCCTGTGGTGCCGTTGCCCGGGGTGGACCGCGAGGAGGTAGATCCAAAACCACCCCAAAAATGTTATTAATGATATAACAAATAAACACGTAACAATTTAATATCACTATAGCACAGAATTCAGTACAGAAACAGCACGGTGCAGTGGATCGGTGCGGTAGTGAAGAGTTATATGGTGTTTTCTTTTTAAACAGTTATGCTGGTCTATGCAGGCTTGCACCTACCGCACGCCACTGCGGAATATACATAAATAAATGCACAGATTACTGAGGATCTCAAACTCTTAGATTTCTGACAAATGTGGTATTATTAAATATGACAAGATAGATCGACGAGATAGACAAAAACAAACCGAATCTGATAAACAAAACTTAACGTTTCAGATCCACCAATCAATGTTGACGCCATTCACATTAATAATTCGTAACTTGAAGTAAACCCTACTGTTACTGACACACTGACATACCTCTTAACAGAAAATAATATACATTTACTCAAAGCGTTAGTTGTTACTTCAATAAAGTCCAGTTTCTATACAGTTCTCGTGTTTATTACTTCATAATTTATTTTACTATTGGAGCTTCATTAACTGTATTCATTAACATAAATGAATGTAGCTGAAAGCTGGCTTGTATGGAAAGCAGTAATTAATGCTTGGTCACAGTGCACTTTTATGAGTATTCATTAATAGAATGTTATATGGTACCTGGTGAAGCCTAAGTAACAGATACTTGAGAATTTGTACAGTTTTCTGCGGTGAAAGTTGTAACGATAAAATCATATTTTTAACCGACTTCCAAAAAAGGAGGAGGTTTTCAATTCGGTGGGTATTTTCACGTAAAACTTTGATTCAGTTTGTTTCAGTAGTTTTTATTTTATGAGTATTTTTACTTATTTCAATTTCTGCGTAGACGAAGATGTCGTCGTCCAAGTATCACCATTTTAAAGTGAAAAGTATTTTTCATTACTCATACTCCGAAAGTAGGCCTGAAGTTGCCTAAGGAGCGGGTTGAAAGTATTACTTTTCAGCCCTAAGGAGAATCGTTTTCAACTGACAGCCGTCAAATTATAAAAAAAAAAACTTCTATGCAGCCTCTCAATTATAGCGCGATGTATAATTTAAATAACATAAAGATGAGTATTAATTAAAGTTTATATTTTTTTTGATAATATTATTATAAAACAAACCAAACATCTCGGGACTAAAACAGTTACTTTTACCCCTTAGATAACAATGTACTATTTTTTTTTATACAAAAATATAACCGACTTCCAAACAAAACATTACAAAGTATAAATAATTTGTTAAAAAACAAAGAAACAAAACCAAAAATACCGACTTCCGAAATTATTTTATACATTGTAGTGCTTTGTTTGGAAGTCGGATATATTTTTTTTATGATTTTCTACTCACGCATGCATTATTTTTGTTTATGATTTGTACATAAAATTTCCTTGAAATAAATTGTAAAAAAAGAAAAACCGGCCAAGTGCGAGTCTGACTCGCACACGAAGGGTTCCGTACCATAAACCTCAATATTTATTATTTGTTGTTATAGCGGCACTAGAAATACACAATCTGTGAAAATTTCAACTGTCTATCTATTACGATTCTTGAGATATAGCCCGCTGACAGACAGACGAATGAATGGATGGACGGATGGACGGACGGACGGACGGACGGACAGCGGAGGCTTAGTAATAGGGTTCCGTTGGTTACCCTACGGGTACGGAACCCGAAAAACTATTTATTTTTGATTATGAAACCATTGTTTGTTATATATTTTTTAAAGTCGTTCTCCACACTCGCTTAGCTTTCGCATCTCGCGGCGGAGACAAAGGCTGTGTGATGTAAGCATATTTTTCTGCTAGCATTTCGTTCAGAAATCAATACCTTTCGACCAGACGAACATTTTACACTAGCATCATCATTTTTCATTGAATGTGTCTGGGAGATAATTTTTGATGCGGCTTGTGTCAGGGAAAAGTGTCTGCATTGCAGGACAGTTTTCTTCGTATACAGGGAAAATTTTAAAAGTTATTTATATTATAAATAGGTTACGATTATCTAAGTTTTAAATAGACGAGGCCAGTATTTCTTAGCTCACTACATTAAGAAGAGACACCGAATTAAACACAGAGGTCTAAGGCCCGTATTAATAAACGTTACTCAACCCATGAGATCGCACTTAATTTGAATGTTGAGATGCTGATCGTATTAATAAACTTGATTATTTATGTTCTCAAGTTGCGGATTAGGTTTGTGTCATCAACTGAGTGATGGACTGATTAATAAACGAAACCCAACCCTTAAGTATACATCGAGCGCGGGTTACTGAGATGCTATATTGTGAGTGCAGATAGACCATGACTTGAGGAGTGATTAGCGTGGCGCCAAACATGGAGTTTGAAAATATTGAAATGAAATGAATTATTACGATGAAGAAGATTACTATGACGGTATTTTGTGGCCTTTGTGATTTCGTTTACCAAAAGTTTATATAAGAGATGCTTCAAATCCTTTTGAGTTACCTAGTGAAAATTAAAAAAAAACAGCCAAGTTCGAGTTGGGTTCCGTACTACAAACGAAAAAAACACGTTTCTTGTATTGGAGCCCCTTTAATTTTTAAGTTTAATTGTCTTGTTATAGCGGCAATAGAAATACATACTCGGTGTAAATTTCAACTTTCTACCTATTACGGTTCTTGAGATACAGCCCGCTGACAGACAGATGGACGGACGGACGGACAGCGGAGGCTTAGTAATAGGGTTCCGTTGGTTACCGTTGGGATACGGAACCCTAACAAGTAAGAAGTTAGGTAGGTACTGTGCTAATATTAATAGAAACAAAACCATTAATTCATATGATAATGTACCTAACGTAATTAATTTAGGTATATTCTTGAGATGTTCGTGCTGAACAAAAACAGATGTTTATGTTTGACGTTCCTTTTTTTGACACTAATGCTACATTGCGTTATGTTGTTTATGCTTACTGAGCTAAGTAGTAAACAATTATGTCATATTGGGAAATAACTACACATTTTTTTGACAATTTAACGCTTTCTTGGGGTAGCAAACAACTTTATAACGTGTATTAGCGCTATTCATTAAAGATTTAATGAATAAAAGTATTTAAATCAAAAGTTTTACATCTTATTATAACATAGCAATAACGAAATGCGACAAGTCTCATTCAAAACTTCGGTCAATGTGACGTCATCGTTCACGCGATTAAGGCATCAAGTACAGCTAGGTTAGATGCTGATCTTGGTTACTGAGATACTGTATTTATGTGTCTATTAATAAGCAATAATCTTGAGATGCTGATTACGTCATAATGCCGTATCAAATGATAACGCATTTGAGTACGTTGTTGAGGGCCGTTTATTAATACGGGCCTAAGTCTCCTTCAATTTAATGTAAGAGCGTATGTGAGAACCATGCAGGTTATTGTATGTTTTCGGTTTAATTTTTCGTGTTGTAGGTTCTATACAATAAATGCTTAAGCGTATGGAAATAAAATTATCGCAAAATTGATGTGACTTTATTATAGTTGGCTGCATTTGCTCGAATGCAACAGCAAATCGGAATATTCGATGATTTCTTCCTAGAAATTAATAACGAAAAATACCGATTTTACTTTGGATGAATGCGAGACGCGCAGGGCCGGTCCTTGTGGCGACGCTTGGGGGAGGCCTATGTCCAGCAGTGGACGTCTTTCGGCTGATATGATTTTACTTTCATCATATCATCCTCATATCAGCCGAAAGACGTCCACTGCTGGATAAAGGCCTACCCCAAGATTCGAGGGTTTGCCATAATCGCCACGCTTGGCAGGCGGGTTGGCAATCGCAGTGTATGGTGTTGAGAGAACGCTGCCCAATCTCTGGCGAGTCCCTTAGTCGTCTCTTACGGCACCCACGGGAAGTGATGGGATGGTATTATTCTTTTACAGCACCATACGGCACTGGCCGATACCATACGGCAAATGATTTTACTTTATCCCTAGTTAAAATATTAGGACCTTTCAGGCATAGGTCCCCGCAGCCATTTTGATTTTTATTCATAGTTGCGTTCCTATGCCCATAGAATAATGTTCGAACCCCTTTCCAAACATTGGACATTTTTTTTGTCATAGTTTTTCGATGAGATGATACGACTGGAATTTTAACGCTTTTTAAGTACGAATATTGGCCTGCAGTAAACCAATTACATTACTCCTAAAAATGTTTCCGTAAAAATCAGCATTGCCATTCAACGCGGCAATGATGCCAGTGTTCTGGGCACTTTTGCCATTGACAGCGATGTGGATTATTTTTTTGATGCCCATAATTAATTTTGTTTTTATACGCGTTTGTACATAATTTTTTGATAATTTGTGTAGTTGTTTAAGTCTTCATGTATATATTAATGAAATCTTATTATATTTATGTATATTTTTAGATTCTGTTAAACATTTTAAAAAGCTGTAAAGCTACAGTTTCAAAAACAAACCGGCAAGTCTGCAATAATCATTGCACAGCAGTTCCAATATGTCTGGAAATGCCGGCAGAGTGGATCCAGTCCTGTTTAAAATGAAATTTAAATGGAATGAGACAGAAAAAGCTCGGGACGGCGAAGCTGTGTACAGTGGCGCGCACAAATTGCGGCGAATAGTTGACTTTTTATAAAATTACTTGAGCCCGACGTTACCCCGGCCATGTCGAAGTATTGACTTTAAATCCAATATGGCGGCTAATAAAATAAATTATCAGCGGCGTGACTGGTCGCTGCGTTTGTTCGTGTGTACCTTTTTGAGGTACGATGGAAATTGAGTAGGTTTGTATGAAGTTTGGTCTGTAATAAACAACAGTAAATTGGTGAGGTGTTCTTGGAGTCTTTGGCATGTTTGTTTGAATCGCAGATACATGTCACCATGAACACATAATGGAAAAGCGTGTCTGACAGGAATTCAATTTGGAAGGGTAACGATTCTGAGTTAATTCCCAAAGACATGAAGAGTTAAACTGATTTTAATTTTAGCGAACTAATTTATGTTAAAAAAAATATATATTTGTTGTACTACTACCTGTTGTAGTCTTTTCAACCCATAAGATGACTGGTATAGAGTGCTTTGTTGCATAATTCCGTCTATGTCCACTTCTGCACATAAAGTTTAACCTCTGAAGGATCTTTGTTTTTTTTTACTAACTGGGAAAATAATAAAAAATAAAAATAAACGAAAATAATCCGCAAGCAATTTTTACAACGCGCGAATGGCTTGGCCCCAATAGGGCCTTACGGATTCTGAAGCTTGTAGCGATTTGGCCCCAATCGGTCCTTGCGGATCCTGACAGGTTAAACACCTAGAAAAAAAAAAAACAATACGGGTCCAGAACTATATTCCTTATAAAATAAAGGGCATCGAGGTTATATTAATATTAACTTTTTTTCTTTCATTCTTGGTTAAAGACCTCATTTACAGGTGAAAAATTGACAATTCCATTTAATTGCAAATTGAACAAGCATTCGACATGTCACATAATATAGTAGGATATGATTACCTTCCCATCTTGGGAGATTGGCCTTGCGATGTAACTACAAATTCATTAAAAATGCAAATAATATCAGAAAAAAACTTGTCTTTAGTCCATATTTAAATTAATTTACATTGAGTCTAAGATCGGGTTGTCTTACATTGTCCTGTTGTTGTTGTCTTACATTGTCTTGTATTGCTGATTGAAAAGTGTAATTATGATGGCGATTTTATCTACAGCTATTTAAGTACATGTAAATATGGATCTTTGTGCCTTTAATTACAGATATCACGTATGTTTGTAAGATAAACTACAACTTTAGACTACCAGCTGTACTGTTGCCCCTGGGGGCTGCGAACTTTGTTCGAAAGAGTCACCGTGGCCCTAGAACGCAAAGGGCATTTGGAGGAACACGGGTGGGTTTTAGTCAGTAAGAGTCTGACACTCCCTCCTGCTGCACCCAGAGCGGGAGGAGTCATTTGATGATTTCCCATCCTTAAAAAAAACAGTACTTTTGCCGAAAGAGTCACCGCGGCCCTGGAACACAAAGGGCATTTGGAGGAACACGGCTGGGTTTTAGTCAGTAAGTCTGACTAAAACCCACAGGTAATAATTATATTTATTACATACTAATTAAAATTCCTTGTAAGTAAACTTTAATAACCTACAATGCTGTTTCCAAAGTTCTCTCTCGTATTTTTCTTAGTCTTACGACCATAAGCTTGAATTTAAAAGGTCAATGATGTGTAAATGTTAAGCTTTTAATATGTAATTATCGGTCAAAAGCGGTCGAAGCCATGATACAATCTTTTTACGTGACATTTTGGACGTTTAACACTATATTTAAGACTTTAAGGCGTTAAAATATAAATAGATTAATATTGGAGTAACCTTTTGCGTTTAATTTTGATCTCATTTTGCGACGAGTAAGCAAGCGCTGACACTAAACAAAATAAAACAAAAAACACACCAAATAACAGTGGATTATCGTTGCGATAACCCATGAGGAATTGAATGACAGCGACTCACATTATCACGTATACACGGTACATGTGCGTTGCAATCATGCTAAGGATAGTATTGGTGCTGCACCAGGGAAATTCACCTTTTCGCATTGTTGTGTAAAAACAATCGACAAACTCTCTCTCTACCTGTGTCTGTGTTTCCGAACACATTCAACCCTAATCTATTCAAAGGTAGAGTCAACAGGCTTCTGCGGTTCTGGGTAAGCAACGTTGTCTGATGCATCCGTGACCAACGCCAACTTCGCGTTACAATCAGGATGAGCCAATAGTGCTGCTTGACAAAGGCTATTCTTGCAGTTCTGGAACGCCTCGTTCTACTCAGATGTGAACTTGACTGGATGTGAACCTTTAACCGATCTTGTTAGCAGTGCGTGCAGGGGTGCTTTGAAACAAGCTGCACCTGGAATAAACCGTCTGTAGAAGTTCAGCATTCCAAGGAATCTGCGCAGCTCTCTCACGGTCTTTGGTCTTTGGCGCTGGGAAATTCTGCACAGCTTTGGCCTTGGAAGGCAATGGTCTTGTGCCTTTGGCTGAGATGTGGTAGCCCAAAAAGTGTGCAGACACTCCAAAGGTGCACTTAGAGGTGTTGATGACCATACCATAGTCTCGGAGCCTAGTGAAACCGCTAAAGTATTCTTCTGACAGTGCATCGTTGCAGACTCCCCTGTGGTAGAATCTAGAAAATAAAATACACATAAAAAAGCACCAACAGTATCCTAAGCTTGATTGCTAGTCGCCTGGACTGTATTTATATGGGTTGCTGTTGTGGAATCACGCATGGTTTGTCGTAGCAGTGATCCACCATTATTTTTGTTGTGTTGTTTTGTTTGTATCGGTGTTTACTAACTTAGTCTTAAGTTTTACTGACAGTTGAGTCATGTTAATCGAATAAATAAAAATTATATTCTATTCTAAAAGCAATAGGTCGAGAAAGCTTCCTTTATCTACCTTACATAATCCCTCAACTACCCAACAAAGGTAACTCAGAACTTAAACAAAAATATTATTTACCAAACTACAAGACCCACACACACGGGCCGATGAAACTAAGTTCAGCTAATATAACCTCCGTTCAAAGTTACAGCTTTTACCACGAACACAATAAAAATTAAAACGTTTAGTCTTTAAACTTGGTTTAATATTGTGGCGTACGGTGGAGTTCGTCCGTGGCTTTTTATTTCTTGCTATAAGTTGGTGGAAAATGTTAGAATTACTCGACAGTTTAGTCTTTTATGTTGAGTTTGAGACAGTTCAATTGTTTTGTGTCTATGTTTAGGCACTGTCGGGTATTGCCCTGATTGTATGGTCTTTGGTTAATTTTTGTTTTTGGCTTGATACTTTCTTTTTATTTTTGGGAAATAATCAAATAACTTCTCCCGCTCTGGGCGGAGCGCAAGCAAGTGTCAGATTTTTGCTGACTAAAACCCATCCGTGTTCTTCCTAAAGCCCTTTGCGTTCTAGGGCCGCGGTGACTCTTTCGAACAGATTCCGCAACCCTGGCAGGCACTGGTCCTAGCGAGCTCCGTCTACTTGTCTTACTTACTAAAACCCACCGTGTTCCTTCAAATTCTCTACGCGTTTCAGGGCCGCGGTGACTCTTTCGAACAAATTCCGCAACCCTGGCAGGCAGTGGCCCTAGCAGGCCCCGTCTACTAGTCTTACTGACTGGATACCCACCCGTGCTCCATCGAATGCCGTTTGCGTTCCAGGGGGGCTAGTCTCTAAGCCCGAAGTCCGTAGTTTCGGGCTTAGTTGCGGGCGTATTCTCCTCCGTATCACCTAACCATTAAGAATTAATGACTACAGGATTTGTTAGTTACTGTCAAATCGTGTTCGCGCGGGGGTCGGGACTAGTTGTAAGTCCGTAGGTGATACGGAGTAGAATACGCCTGGAACTAAGCCCGAAACTACGGACTTCGGGCTTAGAGAGTAGCCCCCATGTACCGCGGTGATTCCTTCGAACAATTCCACAGCTCTGGGAGCCTCATCAACTATTGGCTTGATACTTTGTTGATTGGCCAACAATGTCCTCTCATATTAACACTGTAACGTAGAAACATTGGAAAATCGGTTTTTTTTTTAAGATTTACCCTGACATCGAATTACGAAGGGGTAAAAATATGGTTTCTCTGATTCGAAATTTGTTTGAAATGGTCTGACAGCTGTGTCTGTATAGATTTGACTATTAAATGTATGTGGTTTTATTCTATTAAGTTTAATAAGCCTTTAAGTAATGACCACATACTTTAAAAGCTCGTTTTATTTCTATTTTTTTTTTCAGAAATGTGAAGATACTGTCTTTCATATTCGGCGAAATAAAATGACTCTTGAGTATAAAATATGCCAAGAATAAAAAATGAGCGCTATTTGCCATTAGCAGGCACTAAAAATGAACAGAAGCTGCCATTAAAACGCCATACCCATAACTTCAGAACAAACGACTCCAAAATAGTAACACAAATTATTATTTTCGCTAAAGGAATTAACTCTATAATATTACCACACAATGGGGCATACAAAACGTCCAAGCTGCTATACCAACTGCATACTTGCAAATGACCAGCATGTCTTGACATTTGCGAATGGCGCTGCTTGCTAACACAAACGTCAAATAGACGTCAAATTAAATACATTAATTTTAGTTCCACATTTCCCAGTGGGTCAAAATAAACTGGTGAATTTTAATCGAACCAAGTTTACAGGTTCGATTAAAATTTGTCTCGTTTAGTGTATGCTAATCGCTAAAACGAATGGTGAATGATTGAATGAGTTATATGCATGGCGATTTGAGGTAGTGGTTCCGTATGGGGTTTTAATCTGGGTGCAAGTTACAGTAGGTAGGTAAATATTGGTGTTTTTGGATTGAAAGTGTTACGGAGTTAAAGATTTTAAAGAAAAGAAATAAACATTTGAAGAAATAATGACCCTAAAGACATTCTTCGTATGTATCATTATGATGTTCGAAAACATCTTGACATTCGACGACATTCTGACATTTGAAGACATCATGTCATTCAACGATATCATGCTCATGCTAGTCGATAGACCCTGATTGCGGCCTGGAGACTTAGGCCCGCTCCTAGTCTCAGAAGTTGGCTTAAGCTCCAGCAGTGGGTAAATTGTAACGCTTTTCTTTCAAGAGCAGATTCAATAAAATTATGCAAGTACGCAATGGAGACTCTTGTCAACACAAACTCAAACTCAAAGCATATATTTCAAATAAACCATTTGCAGGCACTTTTGTATTGTCAAAGTCGGTCCGTCAAAAACATGAAGCTATTTGCACGTTCCAAAGCGTAGATCTCTCTGGAGAAGAACGTGCAAGAAACTCCACGGAAACTCTTTTAAACCATGTGATGTATTACAAAAATCTTGTTAGCTTTATCTTTGATTGCTTCTAAATGTGAGGACAATGTAAAGAACAAGAAAATATATAAACAACTCAAAATATACAGATTAAAATAAGCCAGTGGCAGGTAAGAGATCAACAGTCTCAACTGACAGCGCCCGTTCACGAACATGACGCGTGCATCAGCACCATCTAGCTCGACCATTTTGAAGAGAACCAAATGATCCAACACACGCGCCACCATCTGCGAAATATTTGTGTGAGCATGGCAAGCTCTCAACTGCCACGCTCGTTCATGTCAAACTAATTTAATCACAAAATCTATAACTAATTGCATACGTAACTAGTTCTATAGTGCTCACATTTACAAAATTTTGAAAACATGTTTCTATATTATACAAAACTATAGATTTCAATTACCAAGTAACTAAGCAAAGAAAAGAACTGGCCAAGTGCGAGTCGGACTCGTGTGCAAAGGGTTCCGAACGAATTTAGTTTTCTTAACATGTTATTTTAACACTACAGACTTCTAATAGGTTTTCCTGTAATCTTTAGGTAAAGATCAATTATTTTAATTTTAATTTTAGATTTTGATAAGGGGGGAATGGTAATTTTTCGTCTAATTTCTTGAATAACTTCAAATCCATTTATTTTAAAATTATGTCAAAAATATAATTAAAACCCTCACAGTAAGCCCTTTCATTTCATGTATCACACGATATTGTTCAAAAATATATATTTTTTTAATTTTCTTGTTTGACCCCAAAAGTGACCCCCATACTAAAAATTTTATAATTTACGTAACGCGTCCGTGTTTGGGTCATAGAAGTCCACATGTGTACCAAATTTCAACAGATTCGGTCCAGTGGATCCGGAGAAAACTGGCTGTGACAGACGGACAGACAGACAGACACCCGAGTGATCCTATAAGGGTTCCGTTTTTTTCGGAATCCTAAAAAAGCTGCTTTATTGTGTATACTTACTTTGCAAATATATTATTGCAAAGAAATAATAAATCAATTATAATATAGGAGAACAAAAAAAGGGTAAGCATTTCTGCAATTATAAAAAAAACTTAACTAGTGGACACATGCGGCTGTGGCTCTGGAGCAGGACCGGCATTTAGCCAAGCATTTTTATCAAGGACATAATCTTCCAGTTTATAATATGCTTCTCTACATAGTGTGCGTTTTATACATGTTTTCAATTTTCTCTCATTCAGTTCGGGAATATCAAGTGGTATTTTATTATAAAATTTAACACAGTACCCCATAAAAGAAGTGTGTACTTCATCTAATCTGAATCGGTCGGATCACATTGCAGGAGGAGCCATAAGTATACATTAAATGTTACTAAACTGTCGACAACTTAATTCCTCAATAATAAATCACAAACACCTGAGAGGAAAAGCAATTACCAGAATATAAACGTAGAACATTGACAAATAGTGTGACTAACCCTAATGGACGTCGTAATAGCCCATAGCCTATAGAATCGGCTAGCAATCGAGAGGTCGCGAGTTCAGATCCCACCTAGTTGAACCCGGGTTAGGTACCAATAACATGTAAATGAGAAATGAAATGAATGATTGTTTACAAGTAAATGGAATTGCGGAAAATAATTCGTAAAACAACAGAAAGGCTTCCACAGATAATTATGTTGTAAATGTATCTTGGTGCTTATTGACCTAGCTCTGTTCTGTCTCCTGATTGATATCTCTCTCTCTCTGTGTGTGTGTGTGTTTGCGTTTGCGTGAGAGATATGGCCTGTGACCACACACGGAACGCACCCTTTCGCCGAACATGATCGACAGTTTTATTAATGGGTTCAAAGGCCATTTTCTACAATGCACCCCAAGTTAGCTCTGAGTCCGCACGCCAAATCTCGCTCGCTAAATCTAGTCTTTCGCTAAAGCCTATCTTTGTTAATATTGTTCTCGTAATTAATAAAACAGTGGTTTGTCTAGTTAATAAATATATTTGGAACATGACATTTATTATTCATCGTTGTATAGAAGAGACGTGGTAATTAAAAACTTAGAAACGTTAAAAGCTTAGAAACGTTAGTCGGGGTAATAATTTAAACGCGGGTTGCGTTTAAATTATTTACCCCAACTACACTTCACAAACAAACAAATAAACAAACAAACAAAACAAACACAAACAAACACAAACAACTTTTTTCTTCAACTTCTTTTTCTTATTTATTCTTTTCTTTTTTCATCCTTCTTCTTCTTTTTACAACTTTTCAAACTTGTTACCTTATTTGGAAATTATGTTTTTCTTAGTCCCCCGCTGTTCTTTTCTGACCGTAATGGTTTTCATAATTATGGTTCTCTATTAAGCTACATGGTTCTCATATGATTTGGCCAGAACAGTTTTTATGAGCTTTAAAAGAGACTTTGACCTAGAATTTGTTTCGGGGTTTCTTCTCAGGGTAGTCGGATAAGGAGTACCGGCCTCATCTAGCTTAAAATGACCAAAAAAGATTACAAAATAAATATCATTCATAATTTATCATGATTAATTTAATTCCAGGACTCAGCGTCTTTTTCTAGTGGTCGTCACTGTTGATCCTGACTCTCAGGAGTTGCAGTGATTGGGAATAGTGTGTTTCTTTGTTTAAATAACAAAAAAATTAAACCTCCGAAAAAACGGAAAAGCATAAAATAATAAACCTTTTTACAAAATATAAATTTAGGTTATTTCGGTAGTGGGTGTTTTAGATTGTTTCATCGTATTTTAACACCGACTAAGAAAGTAAGTTTAATTTTATACTTTTTTGGGGCTATAATCTATTAATTAATACATGCTTAATTTTTATTACTTTTAAAATAACTACCTATCTTACTTTACCTATTAACTGTTATATAATCTAATACTTGTTGTATAATATGAATACTTAAAAAAAAACAACAGGCTTTATATACCCTATATACCCACATGGGTAGGCTTACAAAAAATGCTACACAACTCTGCACTAAAATCTGTGAGTGAACAATATTTCACCCCTATTTTCCCCTCTTTAGGGTAGTTTTTTTTAATTATATGGGCCCACTTTCGAGGTATACCCTACCATTATATCTATGTACCCTACCCAATAAAAGAATTAACAAAATCGGACTACTCTGTAAAAAGTTATGCGTGGACATACATAAAAAAAATATATGTACACGTCGACTTGAGAACCTCCTCCGTTTTTTCATCGGTTAAAAAAGACAGATATGATGCTACAATTCCTTTTAATTTCATTAAAATATTGTTCTAAACGATTTTTAGACACACTTCACACCTGCCTGTGGAAGCCTTAAATTCAGTAAAGCCCTTTACTAAATGTTTAACAGGAATTTAATAGCTTACTTTCAATAATGTTAAGATGTTCGTAGTGTAATCCAAGATTACGCTATTGATTAACTTTAAATGTTAACATTATTTCATTAATTAAAATGGTGTTAGTTGTGATTCGTTTTGTTCAACAGACAGTAATGGCAGATGTATTGCAAGTTTATTACAGTTTAACAAGATTTTCGTTTTAAATGTCAGTGTGTATGTGTGTGTGTGTGTGTTTGTTGTGATGGTGTGTTGGTCAGTGTTAAATGTTTCTAGGTGATATTTTAACCGTGAATATTTAGCACTATTTGCAAGATTCTGTGGAACATTGACTATCCGCCTAGTTCTATTCATCCTGTGATTTATCATTGTTTGCCCTTATCCCAAGAAATATGGGGCCAGGCTCTTCATCCACTATGCACTAATAAGATTGTTGTTTGTAACTCATTTGCGCAAAAAATACTGAACGGGTTTTAATGGACACTCATATCTATACTAATATTATAAAGAGGAAAAATGTTTTTTGTATGTTTGTAACGAATAACCTCAAAAACTACTGGACCTATTTTAAAAATACTTTCACCATTAGAATTCTACATTATTATAGCATAGACTATACACGGTGACATTTTAATCGTCTTACGTCTTACTTTATGTATAATTCGTCACCGAACAAACACACAAACGAACGAACAAAGAAAGTTAATATAAAGCTTGAACAACCCTCCTTTTGGCGCAGTGTGGTAAAAATGTTTAAGAAAGCAAATCAAAGAACTAATCAGCAGAAAAACATATTCCCATTGTATTAAAGGAACCCAAAATAATTCGCAATCGCACTTAGAATTCTGTAGCAGCAACAGGAATTTTTGCGCCCAGTTCCACGAATGTTTGTGACCAGACTAGACAAAAATAACGCTTAAATGATACACGACTTCAATTTGAATAGCTTTAAAAAACAATGCTACCTGGAAAATAGTCTGAATTAAAGTGACTGATTGATGAGTATGTTAAATGGTGATGGTACTGCCATGCTAAGCTTGGGTAATGAGGACCAGGGTTGCTACGTTATGTGGGAGACGATAGGGCCGTTCACTGAAGAAGTACTGGTGAGCGGCGTTTTTGTGAGAGAAAAATGGAATTTAAAATGAGTTGTGACATGCTCGACTTTGGCTGCTGTTTCAGGGATGGGCATGCGATGACACATTTTCTTTTTTTTTTTAAACGAAAGTCTTCTCCAGCCTGTATTAGTGTCTTAATTTTTACTGCTTTGAGTTCGAAACTTGATTTTAAAGCTTCAAGAGACAGTAGACCGTAGAGTATTTGATATTAATTCCAAGTTGATACCTAAAAGCGTTTCTGAGAAAAAGGGTCTTAACAGACAGATATATATAAACGGACGAGGTGATCCTATAAGGGTTACTTTTTCCCCCATTTTTAGTTACGTAAAAGGACTTCGTGAAAATTGTGGACCGTTACAAGAAAAAAAAATTGAGTTCTGCTTAAAATTCAATTTTACTTTAACCAAAAAAGTGCGTGAACAAACCTAAATGCTTCTAGGTTTATTTAACCGTAAAACGTATACAAAATTCATCTGCGCTCCACATTATAAGACCGTCGTATATTTCCCAAGAGTGGCTGTGTCGCGGGCTATAAAGAAATATCACTCGGAGTGCGTTGCGCGTCGCTCCTTTTAATACTACGATTGAGACTATTTGATACTTGGTGAAAAAAGGGATGGGGAAAAAAGGGAGGATTTTAGGCCTTCATTTTGTATTGTTAGTGAATTATTTTGGCATAAAATGTTATTTTTTAGCTGGTCTATTCTGTCAAAATATCACCGTGTTTTTTAGTTGAGTGAGCATGAAATGAACTGTCATTCCATCTTGTTTGTAAGGATTGACAGCTCACTTCACGTTCACTTCACATAAGTCTACACGGTGAGATATTTACAGATTTACAGAATCAAACTGTTGGTGTTTAGACCAATAATTAAGATACTAGTAAACGCTGTTACAACTTGTATGGATCAATTCATAAGTATTTGTAACAGAACTTATGAATGATACCAACGACGATAGAGATAAGTTTAAAACGGCCACCTATAAAATCAATAGCTTACGTAATTTTGTGACGATTTTTTGGTAAAGAATGCCATAAAAACGTGTCTTCACTTTTGCAACAATAAAAGATCCGTTCAGTTTTCACAAACAAAGTTATGGCATTGCATACCAAGACGATGAATAACATCAACCTAATCATTTCTAACTGACACAGATATTCTTGTACTGTTTAAAAATAAAGAAATTACACACGAGTTTACAACTGACGTATCGAAAAAGCGTAAATAGCAGCCGTTAAACAGCCAATACATTCCAGAAGTTACTTGTAAACAAAAATGGCGATTGTTTTGCCAGTAACGACTCCTAATGGCATGATTCTGTTGCGGATAAACAACATTTTGGCATCGCGCCTACACGTGTGCAAAGTTTTTGGGCTCGCGTTACAAAACACTATTCGTTTTCAGTTTACTAGGAACTGCGGCCATTGTTTTATTTCAGTTGAAAATACGAGTTTTGACTTTAGTTGCAACTCGTGTGCATAGACTGTTGAGCTTTGGAAGGTTCGGGAATTCGTTAATTGATGGATAAAATGTTCGGATATCGTTCACTGCATTTGGTATTGCATTTTTTTTAAACGATTGGCAGATGTTTTTTTAAAACAGTGCGTTGTTTTATTGATTTTCATTTTTCTTTTTATTGGTTTTATGAAAAAAATGCGTAACTTATACCTAATTAGCACAACGAAACAATTGTTAATTAATCGAGGAAGAGCGAGGTTTATCCCATCACAAGTATCTTCGGATTACTTTCTGGGAAGCCCCGGCAACTTAATTGTATAGATTTAAGATAATAAACACATTTTTTTTTTAATTTCAGTGTTTTGTAGATTGATGCTCAGTTTATAAAAAAAATAACAAAAACCGAATTGCACTGCTATACTTTCTTTTTCGCAGCATATGAAAACCATAATTGGCGTCGGTCGCTCAGGTCTGTTTATGTTGTTATCATAATTAAGTTGCCGGTGTTAGGTATTAATTTATTTTGGTATTTGTTCTGTCCGAGTCCCAAATAAACATACTTTCTATCTGTACTAAACACTCTTATTTCTAAGAAAATAGACAAAGTATCAAAACGTACTAAGAGACATACATTAGAAAAAATCCATTTCAGCTCAACCAAGAGACGCTATAAGTAGGATTTGGCGCTTGGAAATCCTGGGAAAAGAGAAAAAAGATGAGCCAGATAGAGAGGGAAGATGCCGAGTAAATGAAATGCAAGTATATAAGCGTAGAGATACATAGATCGAGTATTGAATACAAGTAGATAGCGAATGAGCACGGATTTTGAATAACATAAGCTTTTAAGGTTGTGATCAAACGAAAGGTTGTAAAAGAGACTTCTTTACGTATAAAATCGTTTGTCCTGACTAGCTTCAAAGTACTGACACGAATAATTCTACTCATACCTTATAGTTTTGGGTGCTTGGTTGAAATTTGGAATACAAGTTTATTTTGATAACGTAGGCATCAACTAAGAAAGGATTTTTGGAAATTTCAACAATAAGGGGGTGAAATAGAAGGGTGAATCTGTATAAAAACCTTTGTTCGTTGAAGCTGACATCTTGTGGACGAAGTTGCGGGCATCAGCTTGTGTTAGATATCATTATAAATTCCTTGAAATCAATGCCGGTTATGCGGTCTCTAATTTAAAGTTGTTTAATGTAGATTCTCATTACAACACAATTAAATTAATTTTACAGCCGAGATGCCTCTTGATGGGAATCAGAAGGTCTCTTACCGTTACTCGATTAGCATGGAATCAGGAACACGTCAGCTGCACAGACAGACCTCAAAGTTTCACGAAAGATCTTCCTTATTAGAAAAGATACAATTCATTTAAACAAAGAAGGACAACACGTAGAATATAAATCGGCATTGTTTTCATATAAAACAGAGTTCTCTTAGACGGGGGGGGGGGGGGGTGGATTCTAAACCACCCAACGCAATCCGCTCTAAATATCGAATCTATTTGAGCGAGAAGGATGAAAAAGTAGGAGGCGACGGAGAATGCAAGGTTTTCTGTGAATACGAATGATTTCTTTGCCAATGTCGCTTTTTGTTTGTTTCTGTTTATTTAGATTCGTTTAAGTAGATTGAAAAGTAGTGGCTTCGGAGTTGGATGAAGGTTTTTATGTGTAGACCGCTGGTCATAGTTTGAACGATCTATGTAGTAGCTGAGGATTTACGTAAGATTGTAGTCGATGTTCAATATCTTAGATTTGAAATAGAGGAGAACATTATGAATGCAAATAGAACAATACTAACTATAAACACCAAAGTGAGCGTGTTTGTTTGTTACAAACACCTAACTTACTGTTACGAATTTGATAAAGTTTGCTTAAAAAAAATCTAGAGACGGTTAAAGGCTACTCTTTTTTTGCCACAAATCTATTAACGCGAGCGAAGCCGGGGGCAGAAGATAGTAATTTATATGACCAAAATGAAAATACAATGATACTTATTTAAGACAAGGGTTTAATACCCAAAAAAGGCACAAAGGTTCGCGACGAATGATCCCAAAATAATATAATAGGTAGGGTCTGAAAGGGTTGCAGAATGATATGAATTTTCCAGTATATATATAATATTTGTCCCAATGACCCAGATATTAACGAAAACGGACGGCTGATTTTTTTGTCAGTAAAGAGGTTGATACTTAAGACCATAATTTCATATAATTATACTAGCTGATCGGCAAACATTGTTTTATAAATAACCTACCACCTATTCTCATACCTACGGAATACACTCACAAAATTTCATGAAAATCGGTCGAGCCGTTTCGAAGGAGTACGGTAACAAACACCGTGACACGAGATTTTAATATATTTTAACAATACATTCGAATAAGCCGTCGTCCTACTAGAAAGCGACCATCCCGCGTATTTGCGATCGTTGTGTTCATTTGTTCGGCTAACCTAAAAACGGCGACGAGCTAACAGAGGGCGCTTTTCGGTTTAACCGTCAAAATGAATGCGACAATCGCGTATTTGCGCAATGATCGCGTTACGATTAGAAAAAAATTGATAATATCTTAAACTAGATTTTGCCCGCGACTTCGTTCGCGCATATCCCGTTTCCGTTGGAATTTAGAGAAATCCTCTCTTAGTGCTCCCCTACGGAGTAAAAGGAACCTTCTTGTCAAACTTCAGCTTTCCACGACCAGTAGTTTCGGCTGTGCGTTGTCTGTCAGTCAGTAATGGAAGAATTTTAAATATTTTAATTAAATCCACTAATTACAATGCAGACATTGATATAAACTCCAGAATTTAGAAAATATTGCATCGCATTTCCAATTCATTTATCAAAAGATAGGAAACTAAGAGATAAGCACTTAATGTAATATTCATAGTTAGATTTATGATGGAGATAGTGATAGCAGTCAAGTGTTGCATGTTTATGGATCTGATTGTACTTGTCTGAATACTTTAGGACTTCGCTAGTCGTCATCGTGAGGTAGAACTTGATTGTACGTGTAAAACTTTCGTTACGTTAGTGAGTACCTAAGGGTTTGATGTCGTGGCCATGTCGGAGAATTGACTATTTCATGATGTGGCCGGCCTAGGTTCAGTGGCGTGCGGTAGGCGCAAGCAGGATAGACCAGCATAGGTAATAACTGGTTAAAAAGAAAACACCATTTATAACTCATCGTTATCGCGTCGACCCACTGCACCGTGCTGTTTCTGTACCGAATTCTGTGCTATAGTGATATTCAATGTGTTTAATTCTTATATCATTATTAATAACATCGAAATATAACATAATGAAAATAACTAAAACAGTTGAGCAAGATCAACTTTTTTCAACCTATTTTTTTTTTATTGGGACAAGCCCGCCACACTTTCCCAACCACTGCAACTCCTGAAAGCCAGAATTAACAGTGGCGACCACCAGAAAAACGCCGAGCCAATGAAGCCCGACGAGTCCCTACCTATTAGTTCCAACTTAACGTTTGTGTGGTGCATATTTTTAATAAGGTAGCTAGCTAATTCAATTAATAGCGATGAACAAACATAAGGGGAAGGCATAAATTTTATAATCAAACATTGTTGGCTAAGCTAAAAGTGTAAATTCGGAGCCTATGCATTTTTGTAAGAGGTAGCATAGCAACATACTTCATTATTCTAGTCCGTATCCAAACGACAGGGGCCATAGACAAAACCATTCTGCTTAAGAGATTGTGAGCTCAAGCCCTGAGTTATTACAGTATCATAGACTAGGCTCAAAGCTGAAAGCACCTGACCCAATTCCGTGAAAAGCTTCGCCTGAATGGACGTTATAGTAAGCCGCTGCAAACTGGTTCTGATATTCTGCCGCGTGTTAGCCGAAAATTATCTCTATAGCAAGGTGGTGGTATGTTTTCAGCCTTAATGCCTCGGCAATAGTACTTACTATATCTATATTAGGTCCATTTAATTATCGAAAAATACCAGTAATTATAAATACTTTCTTTTGTTCTTAATGAGTTCGCGGTAGGTAGACATTTCGTGCAAACTAAACATTTACTTAATTATACAAATATAACGAATGTACTATCAACACAAAAAAAAACATTTAATAGTGAATTCCTTTTATGAAACAGCGAAGTAATACCGGTAGTATTTTGTGTAGAGGATGGTTCTATAAAGTGTAAAATTTACAACTTTCGTGCGCGAAGAGAGTTAAAAGGAGTGGTATAGAACAAAGCTGACTTGGCGGCCATTAATAAAAGTTCCCGCCAAGCAAAACTTCAGCAATATTGCGATAGTCCGACGGAACCTTCATTCATACCAAGTCACGAAACTTAATTTTTTTTTCTTTTTTTTTGTCTAGGTATTTCGTAGTTTTCTGAATTCGTGTAATGCCGTGTTTTGCATGCATTTGACTTTTTAAACAGTGCACTTTGAATTCGGAAGTGGGTATTTAATCCTTGCAGTTTTATCGTTTGGAAGAAATTAAAAAAACTTTGTTGGTGCGCTGTTTTTCTATGGCTATTATTTTTTTTTATAGCAATCAAGGAGGGTGTAATTAAGTCTACGATTTATTTGTAGTGTTGGGTGTAAAGTGTTTCTGGAAGGGTGGGGTGTGAAGCGCTATAAGTGTATACCAACACGCTTTACTGTGGTTATTAGGCGAGTTAGAATATGAATCACAAGGATTTTTTCACCTTTTTATTGGTTCTTTTGAAACGGAAAATGTTAAAATTTCTAGTCTCTAATAGGTATAAAAGCTATTTTGATAAGCTTTTAATATTGTGCAAAGCTAAAGAAAACATAAAAAGGAGGTATTTTCCGGAATAGTATACATGTATCATTTCTTAACAAAAGAAATTAATGCCCAGGCAATACAGACAATACATTCCCAAGGCAACATCCAATAAAAAATAATCTCCGACATATAGAACATTAGTGCTACAACATAACTCCACATACACACACACCCACCGCTCCTCCCAACTCTTTCGCGTACCGATCCATTTTACCCCATTTTCCCCATTTTTCCGATAACTGTATTCGCCAATAGTGACTACGTGTGTGGGGGAAGGCGGGGCTACACGGACTTTATTGCGAATTCTTTCTTTGAGATGTGAAGATTCTTACGATATGTTGTAGCGCGCATTTTATTAGCCTGCCGAGTTGTATTTTTATGTGTAGGAGAGCCATTATAGATGTTCGATAGAATGTCGGGGACGTACTTTACTTGGAAGTTCCTTTTTTAAATTGTCTATATCTTCGTTTGTTTTTGTAAGGTTGGTATGTTAGTTTTAATGCTTGTTCGGTTAAGTTGCTTTGGAATAATTTAAGCTGGATAAAGTATTTTAAAATAAAAAGCTTAAGGCTTGTAGTTTAGTTAAACTTTTTTCCTTAAGAATTAATATGAAAAGCTTCTAAAATATTTATTCCTCATACAAAAGCAGACTATTCAAATAATAACCATATACCTAAATACATAAGTCAAAATACATTTCACTTAACCAGCAACGTCAATTTAGAAATCTCAAGGCAATTTCAGGAAACATTTTTACCCATACCAACTTGTTTTTCCAAACACACATACGACATATAGTAACATATTTCACACATTCCCACGCTATAAAAGACATGCCTACTTTCACGTAGCATAATGCTATTTTGTTTCATGTAGGCCCTGTACCAACCTACCGCCTCTCCCTATCCAACTTATGAGAAATTCTTTCTTTGACGGCGGACGCGCCCGCTACGCAAATTGATTTCGACGCGTGAACTTTGCGATGGGGCCCCGAGAGTAGCGGGAAGATCAGCGATTGGCTGTAGCGATGTTAGTGTTGTTTATTTTTTATGTTTTAACTTAAACTTTATGTTCAGGTTTTTTATTATTTATGTATTGGTCTATCTTACACACAAACGCACAGAGGCGGATTTAAATCAGCTTTGGATGATGCAAACACAAATAGTAGTCTTTAATTTTCCATTGGTTATCAACCGTTTTAGGGTAGGGTATATAGGTATATAGGTAGGGTAGGTATATACTTATAAGTTGAGACTCATTATAAGTATAAAACTTTCATAAACACGTTTTATATTTTGTTGTAATATTTTTTCGGGCTGCAAGGTGCCAAATGAACCAACTTAACGGAATTGTTGTCTGTTTTAAAAACTCTCGCAAAAACTTTTCAACAGTGTGTACTAGTCTTAATCAACATCTAATAATAAAAAGTCATTAGTCTAAAAATAAAAGTAATTAATTAAAATTAATGATCCATTATTTTATAATTGGAATGAATCTTAGATCAGTGCCAGAACAATGATACATCAATCATGTGGTACCTACTGTCTACTATGTAATTTGTACTATGTTGTTAACGTGTAAATAATGATGTAGCAGGTATCTATGTACTTATAAGCGTATGTGCTACGTATTACATAAAGTAAAAGCGAATTGTCAGTTCGATTTATTCTTGCAAACGAGAATAGATGCATATTTGTCACAGACATCACTGTTTTAGTTCAGCTGAATAAATGCTTGGAATGAATAAATAATTTAATAGATGTTTTAGTCAAAATTAGTGTTTAGAGTATGAGCAAAAGCAGATCTTCAGACATTTGTTTGGTATTTTTTACATCTGCGAACAGAATTATAAATAGAAAGTCAAACTTTTTACATAGACACGTGTTTGTGCCAATTTTTCAAGTGTATAAAACCAAGTAATAAGATTTTACATAGAACGATTTCCCCCATTTTTCATCCCATAAAAAATATGTGACTTATAATTTCACCAATGTTATGATTATTTGCTTTTATTTGCAGCAAACATTATAGTTTTATGTTCGGTGTAAGTTCCTTTCTTGATCTAATGATTTTATTCATTTTTTTTATGTTTAGCAGTGTCCCTTGAGGCTCTACACGAAGTACCATTCTATCAGCGAATACGATTATCGAAATGCCAAATTGGGATTGATCACGTGACATTTAGTTAATCTCATGCATTTTTGAAGTTTTGACAAACGTCGTCGCCACGCTATAGTTGACAGAATGGTATTTATTTAAAGTCTGTGAGAGCCAATTCTACTCATTTTTAGGATTCTGTACGCAAAGGGTAACCAACGGAACCCTATTACTTAGTTTGTGCTGTCCGTCCGTCCGTCCGTCTGTCTGTCAGCAGACTGTGTCTCAAGAACCGTAATAGGTAGACAATTGAAATTTTCAAAGGCTGTGTATTTATATTGCCGCTATAACAAAAAATAATAAAAATTAAGGTTTATGGTGCGAAACCCTTCGTGTGCTAGTCCGACTCGCACTTGGCCGGTTTTTGTGCAACGTTAACATACACATGTCACCACACGACACTGGCAGAGTAGTCGTCATCGGCTCAGTTGCCAAAGAAGATAAATAATAGTAGAACTAGAACTCAGATTGTTTCAAAGTTTCGAAAAATCCCAACTATTCACAAAAACTCGCAGATTTTGTGGCCCAAGTCTCACCGTCTTCAGATATTAGCTGTGAAACTTAATATGTGAGCTACAGGCAAAAATATTTGGCATTTAATTTACGAGAGTTTTCGACAAATTAGTAACTTTGCCTGTTATACTGCTTTTGCGTATTCTTTACTGTGTGTATTGGAATTTAATACGAGTTGATCCTTTTACACGGTCGTTAAATAAAAGTTTTCGCGTTACTTAACATTTCCCTGATAGTTTGAAATTTGGATTTAGAATGTCTTCTGTTCTTTTTGATGTCTTTGAATGTTTTAAATGTGTAGCGTGTTCTTTATTTAATTTGAATGGGTCGTTTTTGATCTTTTAGTTTAATTGAAAGAGGTGTTTAATATAAGTTAGTGCTTAATCTAGTGTTTTAGTTTTAATCATAAAAAAAATTGAATTTATTGGTTATTTTGAAAATTACTTATTTTCATAAGTTTCTGCTAATACAGGTAGGTACTAATTTAAATTTTACCGCTACCATGCTGTAATATTTTTGGACAAAACCTGTCAATTGCCCTAAAAACCTGTTAAGGTCGTCTTTAAATAAAGAAAAAGTTCGCGATACACATGAAATGTTTGTAGAACTGTAAAGGCAGATTAAATGAATGTTAAATAAACAAGCCATTTTTTTATGACATACGGACTATTTCCTAACTTAAATTCCAGTAACCAATCAAGCCAGTACGTGCACATCATTTAATAAAGTATTTTAGCCGTAACTTGCCGGAGATGTCACCCAAGAGTTCAAACGCGTGATCTTTGCAAGCATGTATGTCAAGAAATACACTTCACATTTCATGTTCGCCAGCTATTCTAGCCTACTAATAATATTATAGTGTTTGTCTGAAGTTTGTGACTTAAGAATTTTGATACCTTATTGATAGTCTCGCGTTTGATCACAATTTGTGATGAATTTGTTGGATTGTGTCGACGATGAAGCTGATTTGCCTCAAAGTAGTACCTACGCTTTTCACCCTTTACATTTAGGTACTTACATTAATTTTCACTTCCACAAAGGTACCTTTTAAACTAACATTATACAACCTGTAACAGAATATACGCAATACCTCTTAACACTTTCAGTGCCAAGTGCAAAAGTGTTTTTACATTTTTAGTGCCAAGCACTCAACACATGGGCCGAACCACAATTCGTTTGTGTACCCACAACCCGTGCATGAACACAAGTCACATATAGCTACTTAAAACGACGACTCAGATACGGGTTGTGGGCACATGAACGAATCACGCTCGACCCATACGCTGAGTTCTTGGCACTAAAAGTGTGAAGTGGTCATTGAACTCATCATTATGAACAACTTTCACTACGATACAAACAATGAAATCGCGAAAAAAATCGACTCCCCCGTATATATCTGTGCGCATAACTCGACAAAATGTAGTGAACAGCTGATTTTTTTTCGCGATTTCGGGGTTGGTCACATAGTAAAAGTAGTTCATAATGATGAGTTCAATGACCCCTTAAAAAGTATTGCGTTTATTCTGTTACAGGTTGTATAAATAAATAGAAAAAGGGATATTATAAATTGCATATCAAATAAATAAACGCCTATTAATACATACTCATCATTTATATTCTTTTTTACATCACATAACTTACTTCACTACAAATAAACTAAATGTTTTACAAAACTCAAACTGCAGATAATTCGAAATCATACATCAATATGACATTACTTTTTTCCTCATAATGCAATACAGTTAAATTTATTTTTGTACAAAAATACTACATACATAGCATAAATACTGACTGCACAGCAATTTTTCCATATTTATGGACACCACCCCGACTCAGACTACCCCGACTCGGATAGGTTAGGTTAGGTTTTTTTTTTTAAGCCACCCAGAACTACGGTGATTCGCACTACAGTTTTGTCGTGCATTAAGATTATTAGCTGTGCATTGATGAAAAATGTTGCTTTAGGAAAAATCGCTGTACGCTGCGAAAATAAATTATAGTGTGTTTAGTGATATTTTGAGTTGAATATTTTGCTGTGCAATTAGTAATTTTGATGGGAATTCGGAATCTTATTGCATAGAAAAAGGATATTTTTTTATTTGCGTTTAAATACTACCCATAGAAAAATACTCTTTTGTTGCAGACTAGTATCTGTACTAGGAAACCCTGTCATACAGATTACCAGCCGAAAACAGTGGTCTTGATACAAAAATTACCCTTTACCTAAAGATAACCTGGGGGGTTATAACTATCAGAAACATAGTCTCCGCGGCTGGGAATTCCACTTTTAGATGTGGGTACGCAAAAATGAAAGTATACCCGAAATTCTCGTACTAAAATTTTCAAATTCAAATTGCAATATCGTCTTAAAAAATTGTTTATATCCTCTCGGGTCATTGATAAGTACGTCCCTGTTTTTAAAAATGATGTAATTTTTAGAACACCACACGGCCAAAACCGGGGGCAAAAGCTAGTTCTTCTACACTAATATTATAAAGAGGAAAGATTTGTTTGTTTGTTTGTTTGAAATGAATAGGCTCCGAAACTACTGGACCGATTTGAAAAATGCAGCAATGGATAGCTACATTATCAGGGAGTAATATAGGCTATATTTTATCCCCGTACTCCCACGGGAACGGGAACTACGCGGGTGAATCCGCGTGACGTCTACTAGTCTACACTAATATTATAAAGAGGAAAGATTTGTTTGTTTGTTTGAATTGAATAGGCTCCGAAACTACTAGACCGATTTGAAAAATTATTTTAGCATTGGATAGCTACATTATCAGGGAGTAACATAGGCTATATTTTATCCCCGTACTCCCACGGGGACGGGAACTACGCGGGTGAAACCGCGTGACGTCCACTAGTTCTTAATAAACCTACATTCGAATACATTTTATTAATCAATTGCCTATTAAGCTTAGTTCGTTCATTAAAACTGAAGGTATTCGAGACGGCATCGCTGTGCACTTGCCGCTTAAGGGGAAACAGAATTTTAATTGGCTCCGCTACTTATTCAAATATCGTACATACTGATGAGGCTTGATACTTGGCCTTAATTAATATAAATGTGTACGTCATAAATAATATATTTTTCAATTAGTTTAATCGTGTCAGCGTTCGTTAACGGACGGGTATGTTGACGTTGAGTTTTGTGGAATTTGAGGTTGATGCTCTAAATCTGAGTTTTAAATCAGTAGCTACTGGGAAATTTAACGCATTTTAACACTTTATTTTATTGAGACTGATTACAAGTTTGATTAAGTAAAAAAAGATTGCACATTTACGGCTACATTAACAGTTATTTATAAAAAATAATCAAATGATTATTTTAAATACCGATTGGCAGATATTCAATTTATAAACTGCTAATAAATTGGTGAAAGGTACTAACATAGTTTTAAGCTTTACTAACACTTTTATATGGAATTATATTCTGAATTCAATTATAAAATAAAATAAATTAATAATTGATATTTAGAACAAACAAATATGTTTTTTTTTGTTTAGGACTTATTAACAACGTGTGACAGAATAAATGTAGTACCTCTTAAGGGGCAATTGTACTCATCATTAGCGGGTTGGTCCCATAGCAAAAGTTGATCATAGTGACGAGTACAATGACTCCTTAAGAGGTCCTATTGCGTTTACTTTGTTATACGTAATATATAAAGCTCATATATAAGATTTTGGTAGAAAAAAAGATGGATGAGCACTTGCAATGCCTTGTTGCTATTCCACTAATTCGCACTAAGCGTTTCCAAACGTCTTTTATAATGCGCACAGCAAAGGAGTGGAACTCTCTGCCTGCGTCTGTGTTTCCAAACGCTTACAACCCTAATCTCTTCAAAGTTAGAGTGAACAGGCTCGTTCTGGGTAAGCTCGCTCCATTGTAGACTTTGTCTCTGTCGTCTCTGACCTAGACTAGAGTCAAGAGCAGACCCATAAAATAAAAAAGAAGATAAAAAATTGAGCAGTGATTATCTCAATGGCCAGGAAACACTATAAAAGGCTTCAACGACATAGCATGCGAAAGAGACTAGTCAGTTTTGTATAAATGTTTCCACAGCTAGCCACACTTAATGAAATTATGTTGATAATAAGTGAATAAATAACCTATGTCAGGGATGGCGAACCTTTGGCACGCGTGCCGGTGGTGGCACGCCGCAAAATAATTCGGGCACGCCAATGTAAGATACTTGACATCCAGGTAATTTGCAATAGAAAAAAGCACCCTAACTTTTTCCTTTTTTTTGAACTACGATATCGACTTCAGTATGAATTTCAGGTTCCCAATAGAGTTAAAGTAATAGCAACTAGCATGTTGTTTTGTCCAATAAACTACCAAATCAACATTCTTTGGTGGCACACATGGACACATTATTATTATTATTTTTTGGAGAAATGGCACGTTACCAATAAAGGTTTGCCATCCCTGACCTATGTAAATCAATAGTCTACTCTTTTTCCGGATCAATAGCACTCAAAATTCCAGCACCAGAAATACTTTGAACTGTCTCTGTTCTCCTGGTACTTGTAAATCTTTATCACTCACAAAGTCAGTCCCGAAAATACTCCGACATGTTTCTGGTCTCCTGGTACTTGTGAATCTTTAGGACTCAGCCAGCAGCGGCTCTAAGTTTCCACTAACGTCTTCGGTCCAGGCGTTCTCGAGTTTATCAAACAACAATTAAATCCAAAAAATAAACACAGAAAGCAGTCGTTAATAATTAATTAGCTTCTAGCTTTCTAGATATTGCACTACGCCTTAACAAATGCACATTATGGTTCCTAGTCCATTCCCAGAGCCACCTAGTTGGTTAGTCGGCTCATTACCGAGCAGCCGGGATTGTTCACGTAAAAGGACTGCAACTAGACTCCAATAAGCAATTACCTTCAATAATAAATGTGTTTGTTTGCTTCCTAACTGTATCCTTAGCTTTTGTAACGACTTCTATAGTCATAAACTATCTTAAGGCTTGCTTGTGCCAATGACCTTGTGCATATAAACGGAGCTAACTACTCCTCTGCGCGCCACTCCGCTACCCGCATTTTTAAATTATTATAAAAAACAACACATATTTTAAAACAGTATTATACAGTATAACAGTATTATTTTCGTTTGTATTGCAAAGCAATAGACTTTTTTTTTCAACTTTTGTTGAAAAATATAGGAGTAAAATGGTTGCATCTCAACGATTTGGAGGTGATTTGGTGATTTTTTTTCTTATTATTTGATACCGATACATAAATTCTGGCTAAATCAAATTACATATCATATCATGTAGATTAACTACCTATTTTTTCAGATGTTATTTTTCAGTAAATGCCGACGATAAGTTGCTTCATCTGCACGCTGTTTTTAAGCATTTCTCGAGAGAGCAGCCTTAAGCAGTCTGTTCTTAGGGAATCGTTCGTTGGTAAACATAGGTGTGTATTTAGACATTTCATGCAACATCATCAATATCACGACTACTACCCTAAAAGGTATTAGCCTAAGCTGTACGCATTATCCTGCCAGGATTGCGGAATTTGTTCGAATTAGTCATCGCGGCCCTGGAACGCAAAGGGTATTTGGAAAAACACCGATGGGTTTTAGTCAGTAAGAGTCTGACAATCCGTCCCACTCCGCCCATAGCGGGAGGAGTCATTTGATGATTTCCCATCCTTAAAAAAAGCTGTAAGCATTATCAAAGTATTCCCAAATTGTGTGCGTCTGGATAGGATGTCCTTGTCCACCATGCACCGCTAGCGAATCGCCGTACATTCACAGGGTCCTCCCTGTGAAGAGATGTACGGCGATTCGCTGGCGGTGCGGTGCGGAAATATCTTTAAACACCAATGAATGTATGGTGAATGGCTGCAATAATGACTCCTTGTGTCTAACTTAGGATTTAAAAGAAAAAGGTAACGTATAACAAATCATTAAAAAACCGACCAACTGCGAGTCGGACTCGCGTGCAAAGGGTTCCGAACCAATTTCATTTTCGTAACATGTTAATTTAACATTATAGACTTCTAATAGGTTTTCCTGTAATCTTTAGGTACAGTATCTACTATTCTCAATTTTTTTTTCTAAATTTTTGGTTCAGTAGTTTCGGAGATTAGGGGCGGAATGGTAAATCTTGGTCTAATTTCTTGAATAACTTCAAAACCATTTATTTTAAAATTATGAAAAAAATATAATTAAAATCCTCACAGTAAGCCCTTTCATTTGATATATCATACGATACAGTTTAAAAAACTTTTTTTTTAATTTTCTAGTTTGACCCCCAAAAGTGAACCCCATAATAAAAATTTCTTTATTCAAGTGTCCGTGTTTGGGTCACAGAAGTCCATATGTATATCAAATTTCAACAGTATCGGTGCAGTAAATCCCGAGAAAACTGGCTGTGACGGACAGACAGACAGACACCCGAGCGATCCTATAAGGGTTCCGTTTTTTACGGATGTTCGGAACCCTAAAAACAAGAGGAAGGGACAGCAGCACCTTCTAGTCTGGTAACGAACAACACAACAAAGCGGTCATTGAAAGATCTAAGTTCAATAGTGAACAGAAGACTTAGTGCGACTTTTAAACGCACTCGATAGCGTTAACGTGTCTGTCCTTTAAGGCCACAGACGATATACCTATCACCAAGAGGTATAAATTCAACGAAAACTATGCATTTTTTTGTCAAGGAAGTAATTTTTATGGTTTTCGGGTTCGCATAACGAAAATGGGTTCGAAATCGAAATTCCAAGTTGGTGCAAGAGATGCGCATTTCGACTTCACACCGACTGTTCTGGGAGCAATGTGCCCTGGCCACTGCCGCTTCAGTTTGGCGATCCTTCGGGCTATGTCGGTAACCTTGGTTCTTTTGCGGATATCATCATTTCGTAATTCGAACACGCAATTTCCTCCAAGAATTGCCCTCTCTATTGCTCTTCATGTGACTTTAAGTCTTCTGATAAGGCCCATTTAAATTGATAGACATAAAAGTCTTAATTGATAATACGATACCGAAACTAGAAAATTATGATTTTATTCTATCAGCATGACATCACAATTGACTCTGAATATATATTTATTCATATAATTAAGGATGATTAGTGATTAGTCTTTGAATACGGTCTCTGTTTGTCTTACAAGTTAAATTTAACTTTCTGGCCGTATGTTTGGTTGCGTCATATTGTGTGTGTAATCGATACTGGCATGATGGACGGTCGAGTGGACTGTCTACATCTGCTCGTGAATTTATTCGAGTGGTTTTGAGGAGAGTTTTCTTGAGAGCTAGTGCGTTGTGTTTTTGGCTAGCTCTTTTCGATAGAATAAAGCGAGAAACACACTGGTCCCACGTACGCAACGTATGCAACGCATTTTGATATCTTGGCTCTTGATTGTATATGAAAAACTATGCATTCAACTGCATAGTGTGTACTATGCAGTTGAATGCATAGTACACACTATACAATCAAGAGCCAAGATATCAAAATGCGTTGCATACGTTGCGTACGTGGGACCAGTTTGTCTCTAGCTTAAGTTTCAGTAAATCGATATTTAGTTGATTGTCACAAAACACTCGCAATTCTTGGACTACTTTATTAATTTTGAAATTAATAAAGTAGTCCAAGAATTGCGAGTGTTTTACATATTTCAAACGTTACACCATTCGAAAAGAAATGAAGATTTTTTGGTATAATCTTTTCTTATAATTTTTAAATGTTGATTCACCCTGCTTTCTTATAATCATATCTTTGTATTTAATTTCTTCTCCTCCATTAGTTTACTAAGAATCTTTGTGGTCCGTAATTTGTTTATTCATGTCGTTTTCATCTTAAGAGATACAGCACCGTTACGCCATACTATCCACTCAGCTACCCAAATTCCTCCAAAACTCATACGTTAACTCGTAAAATCCTTGTAAATATTTTATGATGGTGTGTGGGCACTCTCCAAGCCGTACTTGTGGTACGTATGAACAAACACTAGCCCGTACATGACTCATAGTATGGATTCATATTAGCGCTGGACGCGGCCCATTCATTCTGTATTAGACATAATAATTTGCGTATGCCTGTCTGTTTGGACGACGGAGAAATTTAAGGTGACAGGTACGGTCTGCAGAGGTGGTGAAAGGAAATTAGGAAGTTAGTTTTTTTTCTGAGTGTTTTTATAGTGTTTCAA
The DNA here is from genome assembly GCA_947578705.1 of Lacanobia wlatinum. Lineage (NCBI taxonomy): Eukaryota > Metazoa > Arthropoda > Insecta > Lepidoptera > Noctuidae > Lacanobia > Lacanobia wlatinum. The sequence continues at coordinate 7,822,973 of OX388039.1, read as the reverse complement.
CGATCTATAAGTTTAAGGGAACAGAGAGTTCAGTTATTTCTGTTGGCAAAAACTTTGCATGCACTACAATATAAGAGTGGAATTCCCTGCCAGAGTCTGTGTTTCCAGATAGCTACAACCTGGGAATCTTTAAGACAAGAGTGAATAGGTTGCTTCTAGGCAAACGTGCTCCATCTTCGACCGCATCATCGCTTACCATCAGGTGAGACAGTGGTCAAACGTATGCCTACCTGTAGTAAAAAAAAAATATATATTTCCTGTGTACTTGGCTAATCTTCGTTGAAACTGACCTCCGTGGCCGAAATTCAATCGAGGGGAGTATTAGTACTAACCTAGATCTTGGATACGACTTCACCATCAGAGCGTAATTTGGCCTTACTAGAGTAAATGTTTTATATTATCACTAGATTTTTGCCCGCAACTTGGCCGTCGCGGTTTTCATGCAAATTTCCAGCCCTCATTTCACCCCTTCACAGGGGGAGTTTCGTAGAACCCTTTCTTTGCTGACTCTTCTACTCATAATCCACCTTCGTGTTAAATTTCATCTTCATAGGTCTAGCAGTTTTCGAAATTTCGTGATTAATTTAAAATTTCGTAATCAAAAGGTCATCCTTTCGCTTTTATGTATATTGACCATATCATCGCTTACCTTACGGTGAGAAAGTGGTCAAGCGCGTGCCTGACAATACTAAAAAATATAAATTTTAAATACATATTAGGTATTTCATGAAAATGCAAAAGTTTTTCTGTATTGCTTAAGTGCTGTTTTGCACGAATACATTCTAAGAGAAAACAACTTTTTTTTTAATAATATTTCTAAGCAAATAAAAAAGATTTCTGGATTCACAATTTCTGTAAAGTCATAAAAGTGTTCCTACAAGTTCGCAACACATTCTAATTCATTACGCAACTACTTTTTATTATTTTACCCTTTTTGTACTTCCAAATTCCCCCAAACCTAATCTGCCGACGCTACCAAACCAAGCAACGGTTAAGCATCACCGTGAGTGTATTGACCGACAGTACAAACGTATATTTGCACTCTCAGCTACCGCATTCCGTTGCCAAACAAATATTGTAAGTAGGCTTTACCTTTCATCATACACCCGCCTTTTTTGCCGACCGTACACGCTTGGCCGCTGAGTGGATCAGCCAAGATGATGATGTTGAGTATTATTACGCTTTGTACTATTCGGTGTAGGCAGCACTTGTGACTCTATTGTGTACGGTATTTAGATTTCGTGTGGATATTGACTTGGTACTTTTGTGGATAGTGGATTTTGAAATGGTTGAGTTGGAATGTCCGGGGTACTTGTTTGATACTTATGCTTCACAGTGAAATTAGAAACTCCATGTTATAGAAGTAAGAAATAGTAGTAATATTTGTGAATATTATAAATGATCATGAAATTGTCAATCTGTAGGTAAGTACCCATTTCCACAGTTGGATTGTCGATTTACCGAATAGATTCATTTGCAGATCCTGGAAACCTTTACTGACCTGTCATATAATAAATAATAATGATATTCTTTTTTGTGTGTTTTGACTGGGTCCGTGGTTGATTTAGATAAGCAAATTATTGGTCTGCAATTGGGTTTAAGATTTTATTTTTCTTATTAAAAGCCAAGGGTCAGGTAGGGCAACGGCTGTTGAGACCGCTAGTGTGAAATTAAATATTTTGAATTTGAATTTAATGCAAGACAGGAAGACCAAACAGGAATTCGAAGGAGTCACCGCGGTCCTGGAACGCAAAGGGCACTAGGAGGAACACGGATGGGTTTTAGTCAGTAAGAGTTTGACACTCCCTCCTGCTTCCCCCAGCGCGGAAGGAGTCATTTGATGAATTCCCATTCTTAAAAAAAAAAGCCAATGAAACATGACAGTTGATTTGCATTATGTTTGTATGCACAAGAAGCCATTACTTTCCATCACTTCCCGTGGTTGTCGGCAGAGGCGACTAAAGGACTCACCAGAGAATGGGCAGCAGCGTTCTCTGTAAAACTCAACACCATACACTGCGATCGCCAACCTGCCTGCCAAGCGTGGCGATTATGGCAAACCCGCCATTTTGGGGGAGGCCTATGTCCAGCTGTGGGTGTCTTTCGGCTATTATGATGATGATGATGATGACGTAAACCTTAAGTCAGCTTCCAAGAAACTGCGAATTTAACGGAACTATAAATGTAATTTTTAGGAAACCTTACGAAACTGCCATTTTCTTCTCATTACAATTTTTCAGAAAATTTCACCACCTCTTCTACTACGTAGTACAAAACCGCTCTTCATTATTTCTCCATCATTTTCAAATCTCAAATCAATACCGGAGAAATGGATGGATTTATTAAAATTCCTCCTTTCCCTTTGTTCTTAGCAGCCAGTTCTCCCGACGCACGGAATTAGTATGCAGCTCTCATACATACCAGATTGATTTTTTTATTGTGAGATTTTGTGAAGCTGGGCTTATTAAACTGGCTTTGGTCGTGGCGTAAAGGCAGGTATTTATTATACTGGTGTTCCAAAAGTGGGTTCAGGTTGATGTTGGGTGTACAGTAAAGAAACAATCATCATCATCATATCAGCCGAAAGACGTCCACTGCTGGACATAAGCCTCCCCCAAGTGTCGCCACAACGACCGACTCTGTGCGTCTCGCATCCATTGGCTACCCGCGACCTTCACCAGGTCATCGGTCGCCCTTGTGGGAGGCCTTCCAAAGTTGCGTCTTCCGGTAGGCGGTCGCAACTCCAGAACTTTTCGGCCCCATAGACCATCTGTTCTGCGAGCAATGTGCCCTGCCCACTGCCTCTTTAGAAAGAAACAATACTTAAACAAAAAAAGTGACTTAAAAAAATCCGACAGCGTAAAACGACTAAAAAGTTCCAAAGAAATCACTTTTCAAGCAGTCTGGTCTGATGCAGTTGGCATTTCATCATCATATCAGCCGAAAGACGTCCACTGCTGGGCATAGGCCTCCTCCAAGTGTCCGGTCCTGTGCGTCTCGCATCCATCGGCAACCCGCGACCCTCACCAGGGTCTCGGTCCACCTTGTGGGAGTCCTTTCAACGCTGCGTCTTTCGGTACACGGTCGCCACTCCAAAACTTTCATAGTTGTCATTTATTTTAGTTCAATCACAGATTTGAAGTCACCAACTGCATCACTTTTTTAGCTAAGTACTTAACAGCAACGATCAGGTGGACCGATGACCTGGTGAAGGTCGCGGGTACCCGATGGATGTGAGACGCTCAGGACCGGTCGTTGTGGCGACGCTTGGGGGAGGCCTATGTCCAGCAGTGGACGTCTTCGGCTGATATGATGATGATGATGATGATGACCTAACAGCACCCTTAAGGCGCAGATACTGCTCAGTAGCTGATTTAAAAATGAGCATCACGTCTAAGCGACTAGTCGTAATTTAAAAAAAATATTTTACATAAGACTATTTTCTTAATAATTTGATATATGAAAATTTTTAGTTTTAATTGTTCAAAATAGTGTAATAAATTTGTAAAATTATGCCTGAAACCGACATAAAAACGACCATCGGACCGTCGCCGAGCGTATTTTAATGGAGTTTTCACTATTTCAAAGATTATCTACATTTTGATATACGGCTATTTTTGTTAAAAGTCATAGAATAATAAGGAAAGTAAAGTAAAAAACTACTGAATTTTACGTCACGCGGTTGTAAAATGAGTGCGCGTTTTGTTCCTCTAAAGTCGCTGGCGTATGTCGTCGTCTTAAGTACCACCCACTCATGATACATCCTGTATTGCGATGGTCAATTTCGAATCGTCCATTTACATGTGAATTGACGTCTAAATTCGATAAAAGAAATGTTTTTCTCGGATCATAATTCAAGTCATTTTGGTTGACCTCGTAGTTACTTGTAATATGTGTTTAAAAATCTGTGTCCACGTTCGTTAAGTTCTAGGTACTGTCTAATTTGATTAAACTATAAACAACTATTGCAACAAAATAAACACAATACCTGAAAAAGGGTCACTGTACTTATCATATGAACATTTTTTGTAGCGGCATTAATGCCACAATAAAAAACCAACGGAGCAAATCTACATCGCAACAAAAACAACCGCAACTCCATCTATCCAACTAGCAGCGAACTACTACGTCGAAATCCTGCATCGCGCAAGCAGAGTTTACTGTGCGATTTGAACGTGTACATCAGCCCGATTAAGAACTATCGGGCAGTAGCCCGCCAGGCCAAACAACCGCCTGGTCGGAAGATCCTCCTTTTCAATTGAGGTTTGCGGGACTTTACCGCATACCCTCTAAACTATAAGACCAAATCCGAAATCGCGAAAAAAAATCAGCTGTTCTGTAAATTTGGTCGAGTTATGCGTATAGAAATCAAGGCAGTCGATTTTTATTATGGTAAAAGTTGTTCAAAATGATGAATACAAATATTTTGTAACATGTTGTTTATCGAACTAGACCTGTAAGTAAGATAAATCTTTTAGTTGGAACTTTTTAGTTGACTAGGGAAAGCTATTAATTTACAAAGCAAATGCTCGTTAAAGTTACGAGTTCGCTAAACCATTCCTGTCATATAATGATAATACTTATTAACGTTCGTATTTCATGCAAATATGCAAGAAAAGTCCCCTTTATAGGTGTACGGCTAATTTCGTTTTTACAAGCGTAATTCACATAGAGATAAAAATGCATTAAAACAAGCAATATCCCAGATTGCGTATCTAGATTATCTCAAAACGTCCCATCTTTAAGTATTGAGTTTTTTACTATCCATTACTTAGGTACAAACAAACATATTATTACATCCATAAAAGATCAGAGGGTCTGAGAAACGGACATTTTATTACCGATAAGAATATTCTAAATACATTCAATGCGCTAGTGAAATATTACGTGAAAAAAAAAATTATATCCAAATATCCCAAAAATGAAAATTGAGTAGTGAGTCCAGAGTATCATCGGCAATGATAGGCTCGCCGCGACGAAGTTCCAAAGTCTTGAGCATCGACGACGAGTTACTAGCCTGTCGGTTTTCTACCGGTTGCATTTTGGGGAATGTGCGACGGAATTGCATAATTTAATCCCGCCAAGCCCGTTCCATCATCGGACCACAAGACGAACGGCGATACGCCACCGGGATATAGTGGAAATCCCACCCACACGCACAAAACGTTTTGGGAATACATTCATAGTGCGAACAGCTAAGGAGTAGACTTCCCTGCCGGAGTCTGTGTTTCCTGGTAGCTACAACCTGGAAGTCTTTAAGTTAAGAGTGAATAGGTTACTTCTAGGCAAAAGTGTTCCATCTTCGATCACATCATCGCTTACCAACAGGTGAGATAGTGGTCAAACGCGTGCCTAACAATAATAAAAAATAAAATATGCCCAAATTCCACTGATTTTTCTACAATTTTGACAGATTACCACTGAGATACGAATGCGAAAGATGTCTAAAAAAATGGCCAATTGCGAGTCGGACTCGCGTGCAAAGGGTTCCGAATCGATTTAATTATTTTTTAACGTGTTATTTTAACACTACAGACTTATCAGCATTTTCTTCATAATTTTAGTTTCTGTAGTTTCGGAGATAAGGGGGGAATGGTAATTTTTGGCCTAATTTCTTGAATAACTTCAAAACCATTTATTTTCAAATGATGAAAAAAATATAATTAAAACTCTCACAGTAAGCCATATTCCAATTTCATTTGATATGTCACACGATACAGTTTGATTTTTTTTTTAAAATTTCTTGTTTAACCCCTAAAAGTGGCCCCCATACTAAAAAAAAATATTTAAGTAAAGCGTCCGTGTTTGGCTCACAGAAATCCATTAGTATACCAAATTTCAACAGAATCGGTCCAGTAGATCCGGAGAAAACTGACTGTGACAGACGGACAGGCAGACAAGCAGACAGACAACCGAGCGATCCTATAACGGTTCCGTTTTTGTTCGGAAACCTAAAAATTTGTTGAATCGCCCCTCTGTCTTTTTTCAACCCCTGTCGCTGATATAATATCACTCGGTTAATAAAGCTAGGTCACATTATCAGCAATAATCACTACACCGTAATCACTGTGTTTAACCACAGCGTAATCTTTTTAACCCAAAGGTTGACTGGTAGAGAATGCCTTGTTGCATTAAGTCCGCCTATGTACCACAATTGTGCATAAAGTTTAAATAAATAATGATTGCCTAAAGTCAGAAACGTGTTGTATTGACGAGCGCTACTAAAATATCACGTAAAGCTTTTAAGCATTTTGAGAGTCACTATCGACGATAGAATGTCTCTTTGCTCTGGAATCCTAGCATTCTAATCTCGTCAAGCGAAAACTAAAAACGATCTTATTCATGGTCTAGATAAAGTGATCCTGTTAACGATAACGAGTCCAAAATGTCAAAATATATTAGACTAGCTTCTGCCAGCGGCTTCGCCCGCGTGATCCCTTGGGGACATATTCCCGGGATAAAAAGTAGCCAATATGTTATTCCAGGCTATAATCTACCTCTGTGCCAAATTTCATGAAGATCATTTCAGTTGTTCTGACGTGAAAGAGTAACAAACATACATTCATCCATTCATCTATCCTCACAAAATTTCGCATTTATGATATTAGTAGGAATCGGATTGACAGTACAAACAAAATGTCACGTAGCAAATACTAAACACAGTAGGTACTTTTGAATGTCACTCTGCCCAATGCCGCAGCTTTCTTATCCCACCAAACAAAAAAGATCTCCAATAAAATTAAAAAAAAAGAACATCCCCACTTAATTCCCATCCCTAATTGCGTAACAAATCACAAAGCGGTTTCGATTCGCCCCGACCTACCCCAATATCGATCCGGCAAAAATCTAATTACTAACAGGCGTAAATTTGGAGCGTCGCCCTATTGATTTTAATCGACCTTGGGGTAAAAAGAATTAAGTCAAAGACTGACCCAATTTGCCCCTCCCTTGGCGTTCATTGCCAAGTTTACATTGAAAGAGCCGAACGGCCATTTAGTACGGAATAAAAGAAGCGACGCTTACTTAGCTGAGAAAAAGCTCTTTAATGAGGAAGATGGGGCGTTTAAGAAATGTGTTGCGGATGTGAGGAGTTGGTACTTGATTTGTGTTAGTGTTAATTTTGTATGGGATGAGTTTTTTTGCTATTAACTGGCACACGTTTGACCACTATCTCACCTGATGGTAAGCGATGTGGTCGAAGATGGAGCACGCTTGCCTAGAAGTAACCTATTCACTCTTAACTATTCAATAGTATAATTATTTATTGTAATCTTTGGGCATACGCTAGACAAGGGATGTCGAAGTTGATGTGGATGAGATAAACAGTTTTGAATTGAAATATCCTGTACTTGTGTTTGAATTCGATAACTGAAGTAAATTGTAAAACAGAAGGTTTTTGTAAAAATACAGACAACATTAATCATTTGTTTCTATAATAGTGTATAAAACCTTCTGTAACAAATAAATACTTTAACAAAAGAGCGTGCGCAATTAAAAATCAGTTAATTTGATGATCCACATTAACATTCAGTGGAACGCCCAAGACCGCTCGGTCGCAGTATAATTAATAAAAAAGAATTAAAAAGGAGTTCGAATCAACGGTCGCGTGCCCCGGAGGCCAACGTCCTTTAGACAAGATCGCCCCCTCTACCTCCGTCCCTCTCTAATTAACCGTTTAATCCATAAAGCTGTCCCTTTCACCCCCGGGGATGTTAATATCGTGTTACTTAATATCCCACTGGGACACCGCTCGGATAATAATTTCCAGAATATTATTGCCCCCGTAATACGTCAAAGAATTCTTCTTTTGTTTTCACGAAAATGCTCGAGTCCAAATGATTCAAAGGAGCCGTTGGTGTGGAAACCGACCGCTATCTTCACTGATTTCAGTTCGCTCCGCAAAATACGTAATATATTTTTTATGTACGTCTGAATCGAGTTTCTTTTTTGATATACGACAAACCGTATCCGATATCGGAGCCGTGAGTTAGCAATAAAAGTAAAGCATGTCGAAAAATATCGTTAAGTAGCACACGCCCGCCCCTTAATATCTTCCACGCGGCCGCACCCGGCGCGCCGTATCGGGGAATTTTCATCTGAATATTTTCCTTTCTCATTGTCGTTATCTGAAAAATATGTTTTTCGTACGGTCGCAATCGCCCCGCTCTCCTCAACCCCCGGCGCCACACTTCCAAAAAGTCGCAACAACCACACACTGTATACTTCAAATTCGAGTGTGTCTCTCTGGATTCAAAGTTGGCATTCTTTTTCGCGCGTCGATGTCACGTTGCTCTTGGATGTAAAAGAAAAATAGTTGGTGCGTCACCTCGAGAATGAAATCCTTTCGCGAAGGTGTTAGAGTAGGTATTTGTTTGGCGTGTGTCGTGCGGACGCGCCGGGTGGTAGGCGGCGGCACCGGAAGTGCGGGGTAGGAGGGGGGGGGGGGGTTCAAATGGACGGAAGAGAAGCAAGGCAAATAACTTCGCCCTTCTGTACACATGTATAGGAGGCTCGGAGGGCGCACAAAAATGCTCGCAGAGCCGTTTCCAAGTTCCACAATGAAACGTTGAGTATTTTTGTCATTTGTCGTCATAAAATCTCTCGTCTAAAGAAAAATTCGCGTTGAAATGTTTTTGCCGTTCTCAAGTTATGAGATATGTCGGAGTTACTGCATATGAAAGTTTTAATATTGTCGCAGAGAATGGCGTAGATGATAATGCTGGAGTTTAAGAACTGTGGGCGAATTTAAACGTGAAACTAGGAAGCTAACGTAAAGTTTATGAGACAACATAAATTAGTTTGTCATCACTGAGCCAATTTAGTTTTCATCAATCGTCCGCCATTGAGCTCTCATCTATCGGCACGGGAGGCGGGTAATAAACTAATGCGATAAACACGAGGCATTTTGCAGTGTCTATTTCTAACTTCGGATCTTGACAAAACTCAAAACATTGCTCTTAAAAATCAAGCTGTTCTTGACGTAGATGAGATACCTTTTTCAAATCATCATAAAAATCAGTTTTATGTTTCTCTTTAACCCAAACGACTCAATTGTGACCAAAACTTACATCCATATAAGTATCCGTTCCATACTATTTATAGCTTAATAATTCTGAATTGATTCCTTTGTAGTGGCAACCCTATTTAAATAAAGTATTGTATCGCCATTGTTACAGCCATTGAGAGGGCTATTATTATCGCTATTAAATACTTACAAAATAGCTTTGCATGTAGTAAAGTAATTTGTGAACGAGCCTCCGATTGTGAACCATTTCTCTTCACTGTTGTCAGGCTTTAAAATTTTGTTAATATTTTTTGGTTGATTTGTTTGTAGGCAGCTTATAAATTGCTATAGGAATTAAGATGATTGTCCGTTACAAGGTAAAATAGTTTAACAAAATCCTAAACCATATTATTAGCTTTTACGCCTAAATCACTGAAACAATTTTGGTGAAAAGATAGATGTGACTCTGGAAACGGTTAAGCCGCGGACAAAACTTTTGTTTTGTTAAGAAAGGTACGACTTTGATGATGAAGAGATTGTTGCCATTAAGTGGAATGAGTATAAAAGAAGAAGGATAAAATCAACAGAAGAAGAAGCTAAGACAGCTATTATGAAGAGAATTTTTCATGTTCATATTTAAGAAAGCGACATTGTTGATCATTAGAAGGTGAAAAAGGGGTCAAAATTGGTAGGACATAAAGAAGGGTTTGATTAAATAATGTCAACGACGCGGAAGATGTTAAGCGGAATTGATTGGATGAGACGGAATCCAAAGAGCACCCTCCCGGTACGCAATCCATTGCAGGTCTGAATAAACGTTAAAGTAATTTGCAATCTAATAAAAAGGGGCTTGACCCAGTTAAGACTCATACTTATTTCCTCAGCTTCTAAGGTAAAACTTTAATAAAAGAAAACAAAATTATTGGAACGAGTATTACTGCATTAACTTGAAAATTAAATCCTTGCTTAATATCACATCGAAATTCCCTTTGTGGTCGAAAAATTCTTTGCCAAGTCGAAAATCAAAGCATCCAAATAGCAAAAGTTGGGTGCCCTTTGAGCAGTCGCGTTATTATTTTCTCAAGAACCTCTTTTATGTAAAAGAACGCTTCAGAAAGCGAGGGTGGTAAAGGGAAAAATATGACGGAGAGTAGTGGTGTTGCTTTCTCTTTTTCTCTTGTAGGGTTAGACAAGGATATGGGTGAGTCGAGTGGCTTTCGTGTTAAGAGTCTCCATACACGAGCTCTCGTTACGTCATAGCCCGGGGCCGGAGACGCTGTGTGGGAGGCATTTTGACAAGTATTTTATGAAAAATGTAACCGCCTTTGTGACAATGCTTGAAGCTTTTTAAGCAATGCGCCTGTTGTCAACTCTAATGAGATGAGAGTTGCCACCGGTTACAAAACTTGTGGACACAGCGCCCCATCAGAAAGTTTTGGTACCGTCAGCAAAGAGAACCCAGAAAAAAAATAAGATTAAACGTGCGACCAAATATGGGGCAAAATAGGAGAATTGTCTACCGTCACTTAAGTAGGAATAATTTTGCCCAAAATAAACTAGCCACAGTCAATTTATCATTTATCACAGCGAATATCAAGTTCAAATTTGCCCGGGCGGTGGTAATTTTGCCCTCACATGAATATCGCCCGTAACATATACAATGTACGTCATATTAACATCACTAGCTCTACAATCGTATCTAAGCTAGAGTCTAAAAACAATTTAGCCTGTATTTATGTACTTTTAAGTAGGATTAAATGTGCCAATTTACAACCTATTTGAAGGTTCTACGGCATATAAAACAACAATGTTGCAGGAGTAAATATGGTTACTAGTGATAAGGATAACGTTTACGATTAGTACTGTTTGATTCGATGATTTTTTATTTACAGGTTTTGTAGCCTAATAAAAGGGGTTCTAACTTTTTTCTATCGATGTTGGTAAACCCCCCCCCGCTACCATTTTAAGTTTTTTTTAAAAGTTGCGGTGCACGATCTAACATGCATTTATGGGTAGAGGACACTTAAACAAGCAAACAATTTTAGCAACATGGTGCCCTAAATTGGCACGTTGACGAGATATTTGAAGGTTAAGTCACCATATGAGAACAATTAAAATCATTAAAAACTGGCCAAGTGCGAGTCGGACTCGCGTGCAAAGGGTTCCGAACGAATTTCATTTTTTTAACATGTTATTTTAACACTAAAGACTTCTAATAGGTTTTCCTGTAATCTTTAGGCAAAGATCTATTATCTCCATTTTTTTCAAAATATTAGACTCAGTAGTTTCGGAGATAAGGGGGGGGGGGAACGGTCATTTTTCGTCTAATTTCTTGAAGAACTTCAATACCATTTATATTAAAATTATGAAAAAAATATAATTAAAACCCTCACAGTAAGCCCTTTCATTTGATAGGTCACATGATATTGTTCAAAAAACTTTTTTTTTTAATTTTCTAGTTTGACCCCCAAAAGTGACACCCATACTAAAAATTTAATGATTTACGTAACGCGTCCGTGTTTGGGTCATAGAAGTCCATATGTGTACCAAATTTCAATAGAATCGGTCCAGTGGATCCGGAGAAAACTGGCTGTGACAGACGGACAGACAGACAGACAGACAGACAGACAGACAGACAGACACCCGAGTGATCCTATAAGGGTTCCTTTTTTTTCGGAACCCTAAAAATGAACTTATCACGCTCTTATATGCAGTAGATTGTATTCTATAATATATCTAGGCTTGATTTGACCATTTATATAAATTAAACACATTTTTTTTGCGAAGTTCTTAATAAGGTGGTTTTTAAGTGTTCTTATTTTTACTTTCTTCCAAAAAATGTTTGCTCAAGCTGGAAACTATTATTATTTGAATTTAATCTAATGCGTATAAGTACATAATTAAGTAATTTTTAACGATTCTCATAATGTCACATGGTGACTTTACCTTGAAATATCTCGGCAACGTGACATAAAGTGTCACGTTGCCGAGGCACCATGTTCCGGACATTTTGCCGGGCACCATGTGCCGGGCACCATGTTCCTAACATTTTTTGTTTGTTGAAGTGTCCTCTACGCATATATGAACGCGGTGGGCTATGCCACAATGGTTCTATCCCCTTTATTTTATACTTGGCCAATTCATGGTCTGCTATAGTTAGAATCTAACAGCAATCTTGCCAAGTGGATGTTGTATTAACAAGGAACTGGGTTCTGTAGGTCAGGTGACGAACTTGGGGCTTAGGAGTAGTCGCATGACCAGCCGGGCTTAAAATACGTGGTGCGCAGTTCCATGCCCGCCTTTATAGGATCATGTGCGGTCATTGGATCGGCTACACTAAGAGGAGCCCGCTTGTAATGACAGGCTGATACCAGTCGGGGGTGCGCGTAAATTTTATTGTGGCCCGGGCCCTCGACTCATGTTAACGTTAAAAACTGTGAGGTTTTAGTTGGTAGGAGTCCGACATGACACTCCGTCTTGCTAGACGGAGTGTATCCAGGGGATTTCTCCACAAAAAAGATCAGCAAATACTGGTATTCAGCAGTATCCAGCTAGATTCCAGTTCCGCCGGATGCTGCTGAATACCAAGCCGACCCCAACAAAGTTGGGAAAAGGCTAGCAGAGGATCCTCCCTTTTCAATGGAGGTTTGCGGGACTTTACTCTTTGTACCGCATACCCTCCAAAATTAAAAATTAAATTATGAGATTTTCCGGAGATGACATTGCGGAAAAACTTCCATGGGTCTGCAAAAGTTTTAGCTTAACTCAGTAGTGGTCATAAAAGATTCTTGTACAGACGCCAGCACATCAAGCTCCAACAATCTGTCAAATTCCTTTAATAGATTTTCAACTTTATCGCTAAACTATTAGGTTCTAGATTGAATGGGAAAATTTGACAGTTTCGGGTAGCTTGATGAGCTGGCGTCTGTCCTCCAAGACGCACGTCTGTTTACTAACCTGAAAGATATGATGGTATGATATGATACGTTATGCTTGGGGCAAATAGACTCTATTTCTTTCTTTCTAACTATGTCATATTTTGAACGAATGTCTAAATATTATACAAACGAATGTCGTAATCCATCATCTTCCAATCCTTCAAGTCAATTCACTGCTGAGAACATCGCCCAATAAACCATGCAAATCCTTGTTTACGATTAATTTCGTTAATCCAATATATTTGTTGATATTATACGTATAAATAGCGCAAAGAAGTCTGTTGACGTATGGAAGCAGTAACAGCAATAATAAACTCCGGAAGAACGAATGTTTTCCTCCCTGGATTGTAGCGACGTGGATAAGGATCTATTAAAATATATCTGAGCTATCGTAGGACGTAAAAATACACCTTGCTGAAATTACACAAGCATGCTCTGTGTTCAAGTAGATATTAGAAAGTTAAGCAAAAATCAGATTTATTAAAGGATGTGGTAATTGTCTCACCTATTGCGTTTTCACGTCTATAGCAGACTAGTGGACGTCACGCGGTTTCGCCCGCGTAGTTCCCGTTCCCGTGGGAGTACGGGGATGAAATATAGCCTATGTTACTCCCTGATAATGTAGCTATTCATTGCTGAAAGAATTTTTCAAATCGGTCCAGTAGTTTCGGAGCCTATTCATTTCAAACAAACAAACAAACAAACAAATCTTTCCTCTTTATAATATTAGTGTAGATATATTTTGGTTATATTTAGTTATGAAGATGGATTTATAGAATGTCTTGTAATTCCGATACACCTTATCTATGGATATCTGTCCTCAGCGATTGTGGAAAGCCGATAGAATTCAGAAAAGTAAGTTTAAATTCTCTACAGTAAACTTTGTTCGCACGCCCACGCCCATACTCAAAAACGCAATGTAAACAAAGTTCCTTATCCATCCTCACTATATTCCAAGACTTTACTTCGAGAATATTACGCGCGTCTCCCTCATTACGAGCCAAATCATTACTGGGTGAAATCGTATGGAATCACAGAGGGATTGTTCGCACCCCCATTCGAAAAACAACCCTGACTTAACTACATAAGATTCAAAATTCCATGGCTGCAGCACTAAATTATGATCCACAGTGACATGTCATCCGCGCAGTATGAAAAATATGAGATGTATTGAAAATGAAATCTCCTCGATATTCGCTAAGAGGTTTTTAATATCACTTGGGAAGATAAAAAGTTTGGTTTGTTATTTATTTTTATTTGAATGCTGGGTCTGATTTAGGGAGGATTGTTAGGGAATGTAAATGGGATTGTCAGAATGGGTCATTAGAGAGCATGGTATTAATCCTGAAGATTTTGAAAGTTCTGAGATGCCATGGTAGTCGTATGTGGGGCAAATTGAGCAAGTGGAAAGTCCATCTTAAGAGTACAACGATGTTGGTTATAGATAGATTAATATAACTTAAGAGAGACCTATGTACGAGAATGTTGTTCCTTTGTGGAAAAGACACTTTAAATAAGATCAGCAATAATCTGGTGATCTGGTCTAGTCTGTGCTATGCCTATTAAATTCTCACATTTCAAACATTATCTAAAAAGGTTCTTACGCAGAGCAATCCTGTAAAAATACCTACATAGTGTACCAACTATCCTGAAAAGCTACCCCTATTCCCTTACAATCGAAGCATTTTTATAGCACCCACCTCCCTTCAATAGGTTACGTATGTGACCCCATCTACACCAATAGTAGCAAAGATGAGTATATCACGATTTTTCTTAACGTAACCCGCCTACATATGGTACCCCTCCCTTCTTGCCCCCTTTCACACATTCTTGTTAAATATATACTGAAAAACAAAAGGTTATAACTACCATTGTCTTTTATACAAAATAGTGCTTTGTTTTCATGATGGTAAAGTTGTAAATTCAGTGTGATAAATGTGTTGGTTGGGTTACGTGTTGGTGCAGACAATTTCGTGAGATTGGCTGTCGATATGGCCAAAGATTTTTACGATTCGTCGTAAATTCTAGTTAGTATCGTATTTCTACGGTCACGTTTGTTTACAAGTTGCGTAAGTTTTGTGGGACTTTGGTATAAACAGGCTATTGTAGTTTTTTCGAGCGGGGCAAATTGACGATGTGATGTGTTTTGGCCAGATAAGAGGGTCGTTGTGATTGTTGATGATGGCTCGCCGAGGGTTATGACTTAGAGTATGTGTGGGGGTCAATGGACTATAACGATTTCCAGTTTTTAAGCAACTTATCTTTATGGATAACATTGCTCTCTCTACACGTGGTTGCAATAGTATTTTTTAGACTGGTTTTAAGGTCGTGTTGTCTGCTAGTCTGGTTATCTAATACGTACATCAGGCTGCTGTCTGTTTAGTTTGTGGTCCAGGACTGGTCATAGACTTTGCCTGCTTTCATTCTTGTGTTCTCTTTTTTAGTCTTTCAGAAAACAAAAGATCTGTCAAAGATACTCAGGTTCTAGGTTTAAGAAATTGCTCCTAGGAATCACTAGACATCACTACTAAATGGATGAATTACATATTAGTCACATTTTTCATTTGTTTTTGTTTTTATGTGTCATACATCTCATTTTCTCTCATCGAATATGGAATCGTTTTATAACCTCCTTTTGATATTGTGAAAACCAGCTGTTCTTTAACATTTTAGATTTAAATTACCTACCTTTCGCAACTTAAAACTCAAAACTCTTAAACCTTTGATATACCGATAATAACCATAAAAATACTTTTTGGACAACGCAACCGAGATCGAATACGAAAATTCAAGATGGCGTTCGAAAAAACTTTATTTATAACGTTTAATTGATGATCGGCGTACACGCTGACGATAAAATGCCATGTTTTTAACATTATTGATGATCATTAACTCTCAAATTGGTATTTAGTATGGTTAATAAGTATGGTCGACTAAATTAATGTAGTTGAGTGCTGATACTTCAGATGGGCGGGGGAATTTCACTTTTATTGCAGTCACTAGCTCTGGCTTTCGATGATGTCGACGTGCTTGAGATACGATATTTTGAGAAATTGAAGACTTAGATGGGTTATTTCCATGGAACAGAAAAAACTCTGTTCCTTGGTTATTTCAGACAAAGACATATCTTAGAAATGATTGAAGAAATAAATAAAATAAACTAATAAATACTATCGCTTAGAAATTTTAAAGCGAGAGACATACTGGTCCTATGTACACAACGTATGCAACGCTTTTGTATGGTATTGTATTTTGCATTGCATACGATAAGTGTGTCTCTATTGCATAGTTTTTCATACAAAATCAATAGTCCAGATATCATAATGCATTGCATATGTTGCGTACGTGGGAACAGTTTGTCTCTAGCTTTATTGTTTACTAGTGAACGTCACGCGGTTTCACCCGCGTATTTCCCGTTCCCGTGGGAGTACGGGGATATATATATAGCCTATGTTACTCCCTGATGAAGTAGTTATCCAATGCTAAAAGAATTTTTCAAATCGGTCCAGTAGTTTCGGAGCCTATTCAATTCAAACAAACAAACAAATCTTTCTTCTTTATAATATTAGTATAGATAATTTTTATGCATGTCAGTTGTGACTTATGAGTCACTAAATAATTTGTTACTTTTAAACGGAATGTCATTTTGTAAAATTATCTGCCAGATAACTTACTCAGAGCTGGTGCTAAAGCCATCAAACTCACTCGTGTTGATTCTCTTAACGAGTTTCGACTTGGTTTGAGTCATTTCAAGCTTATTGCAAATGCAGGGTGAATTTCTAAAGTGTGCTTGGATGGCCAAATTAGAAACTATGAGGGTAACGAAAAACACTTGGTTAATAAAAATGAGCTCTTTCTTCCCAGAATGTGTTAATATAGTGTTTTTTTTTTTCAATATCAACTTTTTACCTTTATTTATTTATTCATTCATTTATTTATTTATTCATTCATTCATTCATTCATTGAGTTTCATTCATTCATTCATTCATTCATTGATTATGATGGCGTAATGGAGTGTGCTAGCTTACAATTGGCAAATGATTTAGTTTTTAGGTTGTACGTGTTACCCAAAGTCTATTATTTTCATTGTAATAAAGCTTTGCATACTATTGTGTAAATGCGAGTTCTTCTAACTCAACAGACAGATGTGTTGCTGGGGAGTTTGTTGGCCACTTCTTCTCCACAGCTAAAACACTAGGAAGTGGTGACGGGCGGACGTTTTGGGGGACTGTCTGTTTGTAAACGTTGACGTACAAAAAGTGCTGGTACTCAGCCTAATTTGAATAAATGACTTTTGATTTGATTTGAACAGGCCCTGGCTAGCACTTCGATTTTTCAAAAATCCAATGATTTTTCGATATTCCTAATAGTTTCGGATTTGATTTATTTATTTATTTATTTATTTATGTACACACAATAAACTTAAAAAAAGATAATTAAATACAGACAAAAGATTACAAAGGTACTGCTTATTTCAATAGAAATTTCTTCCAGCAGACCTGCGACAGAAGAGTGGGATAAGAAACGTAGACACAGTGTGTAGAGAGACAGAGAAGGAAACTTAAAATAGACTATACTAAGTTAACTAAGGTATATTATGTACTATGCAATAATAAATATAAACTACAATAAAAATACAAATAAAACACAAATAGATTAGCCTAAATACATAATTATAATAAAATAATACATGCCTATAATATATAAAGGATTACACTACAGTGGACAGATAATGCTCTTTGACTTCTTTTTCTCGTATGTTAGGCGGGAGTGAGTTCCACAGACGTACTGCAGTAAACGAGAAGGAGTGGGAATATGAAGGAGATTTATGAGATGGGAAGTTTAGGTGAAGTTTGAGGTGGGATCTACACAGCGCATCGGCAGAGCGTGTAAACGAAAAACGATCGCGCAGGTACTCAGGGTATGCAGGATTGAAGAGGATGTTGTAAAGGAGACATAATATTCAAGTGTTCCTGCTCCGATGTTGATCATTCACGCACACTTTAAACATTCAGCCTGTATAAAATATTATAAAATATAATCAACCAGCTATTACAATCTACAAGCGCTATCACGCAAAAATAACTCCTGTCGTATATGGAATGACGGAGTCAATAATTTACAAGAAGATGATATTTATCGATCATAACTTGTGCGCGTGAGTCGATTCCGAGGAAGCTATAAATCGAAGAGATGGTCAGGAACATGGGCTTATGGACAAATGGCTGATGACTCAATTAGATGGGTTTAATGTTATACGTTTTATGTCATGATATTTAAGCTGCAGAGAAATGAGGATGAATAATTATGGTTTTAACGACATAGGGATATTTATATTTGCACGCCGAAATTAAAGGCAGAATAAGAGAACAATTTTGTACATTTTACCAACCTTCTATAACATAGTTAAGCAAATGAATTATATTTTTGATTTGAGAGCAATCCAAAAAGTTTGTCTATTTCGGGTTCTATACCTAAAGGGTAACCAACGGAACCCTAAGCCTCCGCCGTCCGTTCGCTCGTCTGTCTGTCAGCGGGCTATATCTCATGAACCGTAATAGTTACACAGTTGAAATTTTCACATAATGAGTATTTCTGTTGCTGCTATAACAACAATTAAAAAAATACGATGGTACGGAACCCTTCATGCGCGAGTCCGACTCGCACTTGTCCGGTTTTTTTAAGTATCTATACCTAGGTTGGTACTTCATTAGATTTTATAATGTATGCAGATTTTCGTTCTTCAAATGAGATTTATTTAACCAAGAGTCTAATTTTTGCCTGTTTTTATTTTTATTTTTTAACCGACTTCCAAAAAAGGAGGAGGTTCTCAATTCGGTGGGTATTTTTTTTGTAAGATATCAAAATCTAAATTTTCAGAGTTCATAATTTAGATAGTCATTCGTTTCAAACTAGCTTTGCCCGCGGCATCATTCGCGTCAAGGTTTATTTAAAAAAAAAAGCTGTGTTTAGGGTCCAATCTATCATTGGTACAGAGATTCATTAAAGTCGGTTCAGTGATGAAGTAGGAACTTATTTTTGAGACTCTAGCCTATAAAATAAAAAGTTCAAATGACTCGTTTTTAGCTTAAGATACCTACATTTTAAATCAATATATATAAAACTAGCTTTTGCCCGCGACTTCGTACGCGCATGTACCGTTTTTTTCCCGTTCCCGTAGGAATTTCCCATTCCCGTATAGCCTATAGCCTTCCTCGACAAATGGGCTATCTAACACTGAAAGATTTTTTCAAATCGGACCAGTAGATCCTGAGATTAGCGCGTTCAAGCAAACAAACAAACAAACTCTTCAGCTTTATATATTAGTATTTAGATTATT
This sequence comes from Lacanobia wlatinum, assembly GCA_947578705.1. NCBI lineage: Eukaryota > Metazoa > Arthropoda > Insecta > Lepidoptera > Noctuidae > Lacanobia > Lacanobia wlatinum. The sequence goes on along the minus strand of OX388039.1, from coordinate 7,803,691 downwards.
CCTTTACTGACTGATTAAGTGACTGACAGACAACGCACAGCCGAAACTGCTTTCGGATTCCCCGAAATTCTTACGGGAACGGGAAAAACGAGATATGCGCGAACGAAGTCGCGTACAAAAGCTAGTTTACAATATAATTGTTTTCCAGGTATTAAAATCATTCTCATAAACAAAGCCATTTACTAACTTCTAGGAACAAAAATTCGATTTCTCTTAAGGGCTGTCATGTCTAAACTTGAACTCTGATCCCATTAGCTTTATAGCTCCAACAGCTTATTATTCAGTTAAATATTACCAGTCAGTTAAATAAATAACTAACTTGCGTTATGAGGTTGTGAGAAAAGTTTTTGTATACTACATGTGGGAAGCTACGCGATTTTGTTGCGATTTATAGCATGACATGCATGATGCCGTAAGGTATCGGCCGGTGCCGTAAAAGAATAATGCCATCCCATCACTTCCCGTGGGTGTCGTAAGAGGCGACTAAGGGACTCGCTAGAGAATGGGCAGCAGCGTTCTCTGCAAAAATCAACACCACACACTGCTATCGCCAACTCGCCTGCCAAGCGTGGTGATTATGGCAACCCCCCCCCCCCCCGCCCTTTTGGGGGAGGTCTATGCCCAGCAGTGGACGTCTTTCGGCTGGTATGATGATGATGATGTATGATGCATTATGTTCCGTTTCATTAGTATCTTACCTTATGGTAAGTAGCTAGTAATCACATCATGTGGTCAACGATGGAGCACGCTTGCCTAGAAGTGGTTTGTCTTTAGACCCTAGGCTATTGGGAATTGTAGATGGATAATATTTTGTATAACTTTACAAGCACAAAAGAATTGCAGCACGAATGGAACAATTTTCATGCCACCAATATTCATTGATTCAATTTCTGCTTTTCAATGACAAATAATGGCGCCATTAAAGAATCTCATAAATAATACCTGGGAGTCTTTAAGTCAAGAGTGAATAGATTACTTCTAGGCAAGTGTGCTTTATGTTTGACCTCATCATTGCTTACCATCAGGTGAGATAGCGGAAAAAAACTCTACATTGTCGCCTTACATAGCGTAGCGTTTAGTACAGCAAACCTTATTAGTGTATTTAGCACCTAAGTTGCGCCTACGACTAATAAAAGAGAAACTTTATTTCTAAAATTTGCATTATATCGTCTTCTATGATAATTCTCATGTTCATGAAAGTTCAAAACACAGGTCAAGACATAAAGACGATTTCCCAGAGTCTTACCTAGCTCAAGTCTTTTTTAAAACGATTTCTATTCATAATTATGTCTATTAATAACTGCGGCGACATATATACTACAATATTACTAGCTGACTCGGCAAACGTTGTTTTGCCAAATAAAAAAAAATAACCTACCACCGATTCTCATACCTAACGAATATACACACAAAATTTCATGAAAATCGGTCGAGCCGTTTCGGAGGAGTTCGGTAACAAACACCGTGACACAAGATTTTTATATATTAGAGATTAGAGATAAAGACGACAGATTTGCATGTTTGTAACGAATAAACTTAAAACTACTGGACCGATTTGAAAAATTCTTTCAGCAATGGATAGCTACATTATCAGCGAATAACATAGGCTGTATTTTATTCCTGTACTCCCACGGGAACGGGAACTACGCGGGTGAAACCGCGTGACGTCCGCTAGTCGGTATTAATTATGACCGTCTTTTTAATTGTAAACAGCCATAGTATATCCTGAATCATTCGCCCTGAATAATTAGCTGAGGTAAGCTTTTAGTGAACTATCATTTCACCTTGATTGTATGGATTGACAGCTCATTTCATGTTCACTTCACAGTGAGAATTTTACAGAATGTCATCACATCGTCAAGGCTCGTCGCGACGAAGCTCCAAAGTCTTGAGCATCGACGATGAGTTGCTAGCCTGTCGGTTTTCTACCGGTTGCATTTTGAGGAATGTACGACGGAATTGCATCATTTAATTCCGCCAAGCCCATTTCACCATCGGACGACAAGACGAACGGCGATGCGCCACCGGTACATGGTGGACATCCCACCCACACGCACAATACGTTTTGGGAACATATTTATAGTGCGTACATCTAAGGAGTGGAATTTCCTGCCGGAGTCTGTGTTTCCTGATAGCTACAACCTGGGAGTCTTTAAGTCAAGATTGAATAGGTTACTTCTAGGCAAGCGTGCTCCATCTTCGACCACATCATCGCTTACCATCAGGTGAGATAGTGGTCAAACGCGAGCCTATCAATTGTAAAAAAAACATAAGCTTACTAATTCCGATGTTGGAAGGAGACGGAGTTATACAAGATGCGTTATACTATTCCTTTTTCACAACGGAATCATTAGCGCTATGACACGTAATAGTATAGAGGCTACGGCCCTACTATAATATCTTGTTACAATCATTATGATTCTGGTGTTCTAGAGAGACTGAGCTATTCGAGACGCATAGCACTATCCCTTTTTCACAACGGAATCGTTAGCGCTATGACACGTCATAGTATAGAGAGAGGCTAGGGTCCTACTATAATATCTTAATTTTTTTTTTTTTTTTTTTTTTATTTGTGATGGGTTTGCTCTTGACTCTAGTCTAGGTCAGAGATGACAGAGACAAAGTCTACGATGGAGCGAGCTTACCCAGAAGGAGCCTGTTCACTCTAACTTTGAAGAGATTAGGGTTGTATGCGTTTGGAAACACAGACGCAGGCAGAGAGTTCCACTCCTTTGCTGTGCGCATTATAAAAGACGTTTGGAAACGCTTAGTGCGAATTGGTGGAATAGCAACAAGGTAGGGATGGTAAGATGCAGTGCGTCTGGATGTCCGATGGTAGAAGGGGGCCGGTGGAATGAGGTCGTGGAGTTCTTGGGCACACTCACCGAAGTACAATCTGTAGAAGACCGACAAGCAGGCAACCTTACGGCGATGAGCCAAGCTGTGTAGCTTGGTATCCACCAGTTTTTCGTCACCGATGAGCCTCTTAGCTCTGCGTTCTACCGAGTCAAGCGCGGCAAGCTGATACTTAGCTGAGCCATCCCAAAGGTGGCTACAATACTCCATGCAGGATCGGACTTGCGCTTTATATAGAGTTAAAAGCTGTCCAGGCTTGAAGTATCGCTTCACCCTATTTAGGATGCCCAGCTTTTTGGCAGCGGTTTGGGCTTTGTACTCGATGGTAGCGCCGAAGTTGAGACTGGATGTCAACTCCATGCCTAGGAGCTCGAGCCGATCAGTCACAGGAACAGATGCACCCCGAAAAGTAGGAGTTTGGTCAAAACGACTCCTTTTTGCGGTAAAAAGACACGCCTGTGTTTTGGTGGCGTTAAAAGTGACCACATTGTCATCACCCCACTGGGAGACAAGGCTTAAGGTCGAATTTGTCCGCTCTACCATGGCCTCTCTCAAGGAACGAACTTCATCCCCGCTGGTTGTTGCTCTGGACAAGTATCTCTCTGAAACCGTACTGTCATCTGCGTACCCAACAAGACCAAGCTGAAGTAGGTCATTGATGTGCAGCAGGAAAAGAGTTGCAGAGAGAACGGACCCCTGAGGAACTCCGGCATCAATAGCCATGAGGTCAGAGGAGCAGCCGTCAACGACTACTCGGATCGACCGTTCACTCAGGAAGTCTGATATCCAGCTACAAAAACCAACTGGGATGCCATAAGCAGGAAGCTTGCTGAGCAGACCTGCGTGCCAAACCCTGTCAAAGGCCTTCGAGATATCGAGCGACACGGCAAGTGCTTCGCCGTGTCTCTCTAAAATCATAATGATTCCGGTGTTCCAGAGAGACGGAGATATTTAAGGCGCATAGCACTATCCCTTTTCACAAGGGAATCATGACGGCATTGTCCGTTCATCGTTGGCCGCAAGTCCTTTTGTTCATGAAATTACGTCAGATGTTTTATCGTATAAAATATATAAAAATTCACTTGTACGTACAGTACATTCGCTGTCAATTAAAAAGCTTGTTATGACTGTATCCAGTTACCTGCAAGTATTAACAATATTTTTAAATGGCTGTACAGTAATGGTCCTTTTTGTCGTGCGACTTAATAAGGACAAAGAATGATCGTACCTAAATATATGTACGCATAATAAATTGGTATTTAACTCGGTAAAAACTTTGAAGGCTTTGTAATGAATGTGTGTGTTATTTGCAGGTTTAAGAGGGGACTCTATTCCCGAGGAATTTCAAAAATAGGTATTTGAAGAAACTATTGCCGATGCCGTCGCGCTGCGCCCTATCAAGTAAAGTGCGAAAGCGACAACTGCAGCAGACGCTGATTTTACCTATAAAAACCTTGAACAAAAGACGTTTTGTATTCCCCTGTTTTCTTCTTCAAAACTGGACTGATCTATAAAAAATATGTTACAAAATTTAGGAGAAGACTATATCTATGCTTCTATGATTTAAACTGTTTTTTGGGATTTTGGATTGTCATAATTCTTTAAATAATTATGTTTTGGAAAAAAGATAATGAAAGATGCACGTATTAATTCGATCTAGATTTTGTGGAAAAAATCATTGCTCTAGCAGCAATATCCACGAAGAAAACAGCGGAATGCGTTTGTATGGAGAAAGGCCCAAGAGTTACCGACTTGAGTCCCCTCTTAAGTAGGCATGCCCTGCGGCGCCGCCCGTTTGGAGTAAGATGTTGACTACACATTTGCGATGGTCATTATATTTATTAAATTGTAATTGATTGTTAACAACATTGTAAATTATTGTTGCTGTGTTTTTGTTAAATTAGTATGGGTTAATACTGTTATGGGTAAATACACATGAAAAATATTTATATTCGTTATAATAATGATTATCTGCACATGGTAATCTTTAGTATTGTTATTCAATTTTATTATTTTGTTTTCATGCAAGAAATATAGTAGATATTGGACCGATTTGAAACAGATTTGAAAATTCATTCGAATTTAGAAGTACGATACGGAGCAGATGTAATCTAAGTGTTTTTAGGGTTCCGAAAAAAAAAGGAACCCTTATAGGATCACTCGGGTGTCTGTCTGTCTGTCTGTCCGTCTGTCACAGCCAGTTTTCTCCGGATCCACTGGACCGATTCTGTTGAAATTTGGTACACATATGGACTTCTGTGACCCGAACATGGACGCGTTACGTAAATTATTAAATTTTTAGTATGGGGGTCACTTTTGGGGGTCAAACTAGAAAATTAAAAAAAAGTTTTTTGAACAATATCGTGTGACGTATCAAATGAAAGAACATACTGTGAGGGTTTTAATTATATTTTTTTCATAATTTTAAAATAAATGGTTTTGAAGTTATTCACGAAATTAGACGAAAAATGACCATTCCCCCCCCTTATCTCCGAAACTACTGAGCCTAAAATTTTGAAAAAAATGGAGATAATAGATCTTTACCTAAAGATTACAGGAAAACCTATTAGAAGTCTGTAGTGTTAAAATAACGTGTTAAAAAAAATAAATTCGTTCGGAACCCTTTGCACGCGAGTCCGACTCGCACTTGGCCAGTTTTTTTTTTTAATATGAATATATTCATGTTTTAAAGTACCATGAAGTACCGAGTTACCCAGTTAATGGGTTGTGGAGGTCTGGTAGGCAGCCGCTCCATGTAAAATACTGGTATTCAGCTAAATCCGGCTTGACTGGAAGCCGACCCCAATGTAGTTGGGAAAAGGCTAGGCAGATGATGACATTCATGTTTTAAAGTGTTACCTGATTTTGAAAAATAGGTATAGAATTCATTTTTTTAACTTTCATTTCTATGTTTCGAATTGATCTGTTTTATTATAAAATATTTTTTTGGGTAAACAGAGGACAGACCTAATCTATACTACTCTATACTTCTATATCTATACTAATATTATAAAGAGGTAAAGTATGTGAGTTTGTGAGGTTGTAGTGGGTAATCTGTGGATCTACTAAAACGATTTTGAAAATTATTTTCCCAATAGAAAGGCTACGTTATTTATGAGTCTCATAGGCTATATATTAAACCCAAAAAATACCGCCCAACGAAGTAGGCACGAGTCATTTAATATACCTATACTAAGTTCGATCTGTGATAGGCACACCAATCTTACAGTACCTACCTATTAATTATACGATATTTTCCTTATAAGAATGTATTACGTAAGAATAAGAAAAAAACCCTGAAGGGTGTGACGCCCCGCCCTCACGTTACATTGACATGTGGATCCACCCTTTCTTCCATTCGTGGATTTTTACCAATTTTCCTTGAAGACCACTTTCTTACGGGTACATGTTTGAAGGGCGTGGGGACGTGTGAGGGAATTTAGTTACCTACATGTGAGAGGAAAAGTGATGTGCATATATTGTAGTGATGTAAGGGGCGTGTGTGAATTTTATGAGGTTTTGAGTGTTCAAAGATATCAATTAATTTTCAAGGAATAAATGGATTATTACAGGTTGATTAGCTTTTGTTCGCGACTTCGTACGAATTCTTCCCGTTTTTCCTTTGCCCGTAGGAATTTCAGGAAATCTTTTCTTAGTGCTCCTCTACATTTCCCAAGGAATTTGCATGCCAAATTTCAGCTTTCTACGACCAGTAGTTTCGGCTGTGCGTTGTCTGTCAGTCACTCAGTAACGGAAAAAATTTATGTATTGACTAGCTTTTCCCCGCGACTTCGTACGCGCATATTCCGTCTTTTTCCCGGGAAATGCTCTCTTAGTGCTCCCCTACGGAGTGTAGGGAAGCTTCGTGCCAAATTACAACTTTCTACGACCAGTAGTTTTGGCTGTGCGTTGTCTGTCAGTCACTCAATCAGTCAGTAACAGAAGAATTTTATATTTATTGATTAGGATAAATCCAGGGAAGTCACAAACATCCGGGACCCTGGGACATAGGCGGGCGTCAAAAAATATTGTTGCCTCCATTTTGTACGAACTCTTTTACACACTACTACGTACTGACAGTAAAATCTGTTATGAAAGGAGATGTTAAAAAATGGGTCAGGTATATGTACACTGCCTCAAAAAAAGAGAATGATCCATAGAATTTAGGAAACATACAGATAAATCATTTAAATGTTTACTCTTGTGGTAGTTAATTGATGTTTATAAATTACTTTTATCAATTTTCAACATGGCGTCGCATTGATTTAGTTACTCTGTGCTTAAAAATAATGACAGTAAACCATAGATCATAGAGAGATAATTGTCAGTTGTCACAAAAATGTCACTTTCGTCCCGTTGTCGGTAAATAAACATGTCAGAAATGAATGTCAAACGTCAATAATCAAACAACATGACAGCTTACCGCCATGACGGGTTTATGTTGTCATTTCAAGTGTCATTTCTTGTGTTTTACCAGTAATCGAAGCCATTTTAAAGAAATTGGACAGTTTCGAACTGTTTTAAATGTATTTTCCTATTTTTAAGCATAGTGTACAAGGACCTGGCCCAGGCTCCATACATTTTGGAACATCTCTTTTGTGTTACAGACGATGTTTTCTTCAACAATGAAAGATTGGTATTTTCGCACCAACTTTAGAAAAACAGCTATTTGTTTACCTACTTAGCCATTTTGTTCGGATTTTAAAAGCTTTAATCTTCTAGTTAGGTACTTTATTTCTCACAACCAAAGCGCAAATAAAAACAAGAATTTTTCAGCATAAAATCTACTTACCAATAAACGGATTTACCGAAGTTGCCATAATGCATTTTGTTGGAAATAGAAATCAGAGGCTGCAATATTCATTCAATAAACAGCAAAATACTATTTTCCGACAGACGCTATTTTAAATCGGTAGGAAAGCCGCATCGACACGGAAATTACGTAAACCTTGTTTTATGACAAAATGTTCAGTAAAATGTTTATTTTCAATTCGCTGGCAACACTGGGAGGTTCGATGGGTCCCGCCATTTCTATTTAAAGGTTGTAGTTGTCAATTGAGTGTCCAATTATTGAATTTAATGTGTTATTTAAGTGTGATGGGATCGGCAGCTTGAGTTTAATTAAACTTGTTAAAAGATTTATTTAGGTAGAGCCTGCTACATCACTTTCGGATAATTTTCTTTTAATTAACTTGGGTCATATAAAAACAATTGTTCTGTTTGATAGCGCGTCATCATTTCATCTGAGAAATGTCAACTGCTAGACATGGAATTCTCCCAAGCGTTGCCACATCGACTGATCTTGTTCATAAGTACAGAATAAAACAAGACTCCCGTAGTCCTCATCAGGTCATTGGTCCACCATGAGGGGACCTCAACGAGTGAAATAGTGCATTTCATTTAACCTCTGAATGACCTTTGTTTTGTTTCCTAACTGGTGAAGAAATAAATAATAAAAAAAAATCTTTACTCCTTACTTAATATTATAAATACAAAACGATCTCTGTCTGTGTGTCGCGCTTTCATGCCAAAACTACTACACCGATTTAAATGTAATTTGGTACACAGATAGTCTAGAGCCTGAGAAAGGACATGGACTTTTTATCCCGGGATTATGTTCCCTAGGGACCACGCGGGCGAAACTGCTAGCAGAAGCTAGTACAAAATAAAAATAAACGAAAATAATTCGCAAGACGCATACAAGTGACGTTTACACCGCGCGAGTTGGCTTGGCCCCAATAAAAAAATAAATAAAAATAAAAATCTTATATTTCAGACAGAGTCCATTTTTTGGTTAGTATTCAAAAACTTAGAAAAAAGGGCCAATAGGGCCTTACGGATTCTGACTGTTGGGGTGATTTGGCCCCAATCGGTCCTTACGGATCCTGACAGGTTCACTTAGGTGAAGTGAGCTGTTAAATCATAGTTTCGTTAGAAATAACTGTTCACTTCACTATTTCTTTATCTAAGTTTCGACGGTGACATTAAACAGGATATATTGGCTAGATACATTTTTAACGATACAGTCAATTTTTATTTGAGATGGGTTTGCTCTAGTCTAGGTCAGAGGTGACAGAGACAAAGTCGACGATAGAGTCAGCTTACCCAGAAAAAGCATGTTCATTCTAAATTTGAAGAGAGGTTTGAATGCGTTCGGAAACACAGACGCAGGTAGAGAGAATACCGTAGTTCCCAGCCCCGTGATTATTTAATTTTTTAACCAACTTCAAAAAAAGGAGGAGGGCAACTCTCGAAGATTGTAGGCACGCATCTGGTAAAAACTTGATATTCGTGTGTATATCGGGTGATACTTCAAAACAATGAAGGTTTGGATCAGACCTGATGATGGATACGACAGAGAGTCAAGGGAACTCCACATCGGTAATTGTAGGAACCACAAAGTGTTTGGGATTATTTCATTCGTGTTGACCTTTACACCGAAAGCACTAAGTCAGTTTTATTAAATAGGCTCCAGTTCATAACATAACATCACGCCGGTACGCTGTGAATGGGTACGCAGGTACCACTAAAAAGTGAAAAATAAAAACCTTTTTTACAAAATATATAACCGACTTCCAAAACCAAAACACTACAAATAGTATAAAATAACTTTAATTTCGAAAGTCGGTGTCAAAAAACGAAATAACCAAAAACACAGACTTCCGAAATTAAAGTTATTTTTGTTTTGTTTTTGGAAGTCGGTTATATTTATCTCAACACTCATGGTATCCCAAAACTACGTCAATGACACAGTAATGGATTCTCCTTCTCAGCTCCATTAAGCCACCTTTACATTTAGAATCACAATATAAAGTGCGCTTCCAATAAAGCCTGTTGTACACCGGTAACATCGTGTTTCCTAATGGCCGAGCTTGCAACGCTTGACATTATTTCGGCCCACGCGCAACAAATGCTCTGCCGTGCCGCATTCACACGACTGGCATGGCAACTCTCTAAAAATAATGTTATTCTAACCTCAAAACTGTTGGTTGTTCAATATTAATGGATTGGATAAGAAAGTTGACATTTTTGAATTTGATTTAGTGGGATAATGTGTCGATAGATCTTTTCAGTTATCGATTGAAAATATTTTAAATATTGACACTAGTTCGTGTAACAAGTGTAGGAAAAATCTTGAAGAAAACAGTTGGTACTCACTCAGTAAATTTTGATCACCAAGACCAAAGTCAACAACTGGCTCAAGCGAAAAAACAAATCTGATTCCAAGATCTAATATTTCATAAGTACCTAGCCCGAATTCTGACCCAAGAATATGAAGTTGAGTATGTGGATTTAAAGTTATTTGTCACACTCTACTTTAGCCTGAAAACCTCAGGATCTTAGGCACTAAATTAGGTTTGATATATTCTTAACACACAAATGCTCAACTTAGAAATCAGCAGTTTACATAGGATCATAAAAACTTAAAAGTTTAATCTTACTGAGTAAGCATGATACTCGAATAAAATTCAAACCATAGATACGCCCTATAAGATTCAGAGGTATGACATGTTACTGTCAAACATAAATCACTCAGTAACTGTTCGTATCTCCAGTTTTGAACGAGCACACACTTTGTGACCAACATAAACAAGTTTTATTTCTAAGCTCGTAAATCAGTTGGGTCCCAGAAAATATTTAACACAGCCATTAGGATGTCACCGGTAGCATTAACTTGTCTTCTTTTTAGTAAACGGAAGTCCGTGACAACATTACGTTACTAGAACATGGTTATTTGACAGGTTTTACAAATCGGTAGTGCTATTTTGTGTCCAATTTGAACGTTACTTAAGTGACCGGTCGCTAGTCGAGAAGATGCTCATTTGTTTTTAATCATCACAGATCCGCATCTCACTCTTCCTTTAAACCCTAATTTCTTCAAAGTTAGAGTGAACAGGCTCCTTCTAGGTAAGCTCGCTCTATCTTGTCAAGGTCATCTCTGACCTTGGCTAGTGTCAACCCATTAAAAATAAAAAAAATGGTTCGAATTTTGATTTGCTTAAGCAAGGCCTAAAGGTATTTCACTTATTCTTGGAAAAAAGTTTAAAGAGAAAGTGATTTTTCACTTTCTACAGAAAACTTAAAAATAAACGAAAGAAACGCTCCTAGCCTGTTCTCTCGTACCCTTCGATCTTTCCATCGTTTCCGTCTTGCCAATTCTTAAAGAAGACATTCAATTCGTTCCAATATTTTAATCTTACGAGTAGGTTTCAGAAAATTCTTCAAGATTCTATGTGTACTGCAGAATTCTGCATATGACATTCTCGAGTTAAGTTTAGTATTCGGGTGACAACCTGATATAATGACGTTTAGCATCAACCCTGCTTTTTTCTTAAAAGAGTTTTGATATAATAACGTTTAGCATCAACCCTGCTTTGCCCTTAAAAGAGTTTAGATATAATGACGTTTAGCATCAACCCTGCTTAGCCATTAAAGGAGTTTTAAAAAAAAACCAAAACTGGTTCGGTAAATTTATATTTGTCTCGCCTGTCTATGTTTGTTTGACTGTCTGTCTGTACTTTCGCAATTTTCCCAAAAACCACTAATATAATAAATGCTCCTATTCTAAACCTTACATTCAAACGCTCCTCCACAAAGCTGGGAGTATTTCTAAGCGATTATCACGTAGTGTGTGGGTGTCGGCATCACTGGCTTATCTAGTGTTGTGACATCACACTAGTGTTGTCAGCTAATAGTGCTGTTACACAATACTAAATAAATCTCTTGTCGTTGGGATAATCAATATCTATGATTCTATGGTGTGGTTTAGGTGGATGAGAATCTTGAGAGGGTTCTGTAGGAGATGTATTATTACAACATATTTTTCTTGGACGAATAACCTAGTAGTAAATCTCTGAACTGTTTAGAAATATACTAATCAGTAGCTAAATATCTCTGAGATTTTTATAAAAGGCCCTTGTGCACCAAATTTGCAAGGCTGTAAAGACACGGAAAGCGTGCATTATCACATCATTTCTTAAGAGGAAATGCTGGCGGTGAGACTTTGTATGTAAAAAGTCATAATTCGAGGATTGGCTCTCGACTGTTTTCTCCTCCAATATTGGACCGATATAAGAGATATTTCACAAACTGAATAAGAAGGATGTATACTATGTCTCTTTGTTTTCCTTTTTGATTAGTAATTGCCAAATTTGTACACTAGGGCTCTGTTGACAGCGTTTTATCGGACAATTTTGAGCATTTTGTGAAAGTTCTAGTGCTCATACGGTTAATAAATCATCAAAAAGGAACATATAGGGACACAGTATATATCCTTGTTATTCAGTTTGTGAATGATCTCTTAAATCGGTCCAATATTGGAGCAGAAAACAGTCGAGAGCCAAACCTCGAATTATGACTTTTTACATACAAAGTCTCGCCACCAGCATTTCCTCTTAATTGCCCCATTTTCCGGTCTATCTCCTAGTGGGTTCATCATCGCATATCTACTCGCATCTAACTCACTCGAAGCACTCTGGATGGTAACAAACCGTAGGTAGAAGCTAAATTAAAACTATATTCAATGTAGTGGTTGATGATTCCTTTTTGGTGTCATATGGAAAGCTTTTTGAAATCATCCAGGATAGTCGACCGGATGAGTAGCATATTTTTCTTTTTTGATAATTATATTGGATTCTAAGTTATTAAATGGATTTTAGGTCCATAATTTTTTAAGGATTGGAATCCATCAAATGATTCCTTTTGCTCTGGGCGGAGCAGAAGGGAGTGTCAGACTCTTACTGAGTAAAACCCATCCGTGTTCCTCCTAATGACCTTTGCGTTCCAGGGCTGCGGTGACTCTTTCAAACAAATTCCGTAACCCTGGCAGGACTGGTCTATCATGGATCATTCTTGATCTATGTCAAACGATAAACAATCCATTTCCCGACGCAATAAAACAATACCAATGAGGTATTAAAATCAGATCAGAATCACACCTGCGCCTGCGACGACAATGAGGCGGTCCCTAACAACATGTTCAACTATTATCGTTTATGTGGGTGTGACTGCTCCAACACTCAACAGTCCAACATCAACACGCTTGTCGCCTATCTTGTCGCGTTAACACCAATGTTATCTGTTACACAATGTTGTTCGGTTTCTTTATGTTTTGTTTTCTGTTGTTATTGGTGTGGCAGAGTAAGAAATGCCCTTATTACGATTTATTCTTATAGGATTTAATATACGCCACTCAAGACGAGGTTTTTGATCCGTAGTTACCCATTGGTTAACAATTATTAACCGACTTCCAAAAAAGGAGGCGGTTCTCAATTCGGTGGGTATTATTTTTATGTGTGTACACTGATTACTCCGAGGTTTTTGATACGATTTCTGTGATACTTTTTTAGTTCGATGCGGTATACTTACCATTTAGTCCCGTCAAAATTTGATTCAGTTTGGTTCAGTAGTTTTTGTCTTATGAGCATTTTTGCTTATTTCAATTTCTGCGTAGACGAAGACGGCGTCCAAGTAACACCACTTAAAAGTGAAAAATAAAAAACTTTTTACAAAAAAATATAACCGGCTTCCAAACAAATTACTACAAAGTATAAAATAACCTAAATTTCGGAAGAAAACAAGAAACAAAAACTAAATTCGTTAACGTGCTATTTTGATCAATATTTAGAGCAACGGATGGTCTAATTGGACGAAAAACGCATTTTATTGTGACTAAAAAATTTCAACCGTTGGATAATTCAACTAATAGGCAAACATTGCTGAAATAGGTTTTTCGATCAATCGTTAGTTAAGGACTAATGATTAATACTTACTAATTGACCATTAGTCAAGCTTAGGAATTCCCTCAATTGACGGAAAATCGAATTTTTTGGGAAGTAAATTTTTACCTATTTATTAGTTGAGTTAAGTACGTATCAAAAGACAAGCCCTTAGGAAGCTTCTAATTTAATTTTTCATAAACATTCGTAATTGTGTTCTTATTAATTGTGTTGTACGTTGTTATTTATTGCAACAAGGCATTCTCTACCAGTCAACCTTTGGGTTAAAAAAACTAGACTGTGGTAGATAGGTATACAACAAAAAATCCTTACTAATATTATAAATGCGAAAGTAACTCTGTCTGTCTATCTGTCTGTCTGTCTGTCTCGCTTTCACGCCAAAACTACGAACCGATTTAAATGAAATTTGGTACAGAGATAGTCTAGACCCTGAGAAAGGACATAGGCTACTTATTATCCCGGGAGTATGTTCCCTAGGGATCACGCGGGCGAAGCCGCTGGCTGAAGCTAGTTATAAATAAATGGAAACTTTTGGGGAACATTATACAAATAATATATATTTTTTATGCTTTTTTTTATGTTATTGTTATTTCCAGTTTTACCGTTGTCGTTTAACTACTTTTTCAGACCCGCTTATCAACCAAAAGCGCAATCAACAAAAAGAACCCTAATACTAAGCGTCCGCTGTCCGTTCGTCTGTTTGTCAGCGGCTTTATCTCAAGAACCGTAATAGGTAGACAATTAAAATTTTCATATTGTATTTTCACGTACCGTATGGTGTCAGCCGGTCCCATATGGTGCCGTAAAAGAATAATGCCATCCCATCACTTCCCGTGGGTGCCGTAAGAGGCGACTCACCAGAGAATGGGCATCAGCGTTCTCTGTAAAATTCAACACCATACACTGCGATCGCCAACCCGCCTGCCAAGCGTGGCGATTACGGCAACCCCCCCCCCCTCCCTTTCGGGGGAGGCCTATGTCCAGCAGTGGACGTCTTTCGGCTGTTATGATGATGATGATAAATTAAATTTTAATTATTAATTATTATATAGCCGCTATAATAATTAATAATTAAAATTTAATTTATTTTAGAATTTAAGGGGGCTCCCATAGAAGAAACGTGTTTTTCGTTTTATGGTAGTCTGAGAGTCCGACTCTCATTTGGCCGGTTTTATTTTCTTAATTTGGTTATGGTCTTGACTCTAGTCTAGGTCAAAGATGACAGAGACAAAGTCGACGATGGAGCGAGCTTACCCAGAAGGAGCCTGCTCACTCTAGGTAACTTTGAAGAGATTTTTTTTTGAGTTCAGTATCTAGAACAAGCTGACGACGACAAATATCTTAATATCTTTGACCTCCTCAATCTTGCTTGCTGGACTAAAATACACAGCCATCGTCACTTGAACACTTAAAATAGTGTAGACACCTACAAGTACTTGTAGGTGCCCAAAAGACCGTTTCAAACCATTTAAGTAACCACAACAACATTAAAAACATTTCAACACTCAAGCATCATCAAGTAAATGTTAACACTCGCTTTAAGTAGATACTGTTTGGTACTTTTGTTACTAACACCATTGTGAAATAAAGGTGCGCACTGATTTATCGCAAGACGCTGTCGTTTTGGTTAGGTTAGTAGTAGTTCGTCTTTACTACTTTGGATTGCTTGACCCTTGATGACCTAATGCACCGTCCACACGATACAATAATTTTTAATCGGCTTCAAAAGGAGGGTCTCAATTCAGTTGTATTTTTTTAATGTTTGACATCTCATAACTCCGTCATTTATGAACCAATTTGAAAAATTATTTTATGTGAAAGGATATACAACCTGTACCAGAATAAACGCAATACCTCCTAAGGGCTCATTGAACTCATCATTATGAACAACTTTCACTATGGGGCCAACACTGAAATCGCGAAAAAAATCGACTCCCCCATACATTTATTTCTGTGCGCATAACTCGACAAAATGTACTGAACAGCTGATTCTTTTTCGCGATTTCGGGATTGGTCCCATAGTAAAAGTTGTTCATAATGATGAGTAAAATGACCCCTTAAGAGGTATTGCGTTTATTCTGTTACACGTTGTATAATTTCCGATTGGTCCCATAGAAATGTTATAAAATAAAATTATTCCTTTGGATTTAAAATTAAAATAGCTGCTTTCCTGCGACTTCCAGTGGTGTTGTTAGGTGGGGGGTAAAACTAAAATATAAAAAGAAAAGGAACTTTTTTACAAAAAAATACAACCGACTTCCAAATAAAAGAAGTCGGTTCAAAAACACTACAAAGTATTAAATAAGTGGAATTTCGGAAGTCAGTGTATATTACGAAGAAACACTTACACACGAGTTTTTAAAAATTCTGTCACACCTATATTTGTCGCCTAAATAACATTTGAAATCGGCACTTTAGTAACCATGCAAATAACAGGTATGCATGACATTGACATACTGAATACAAGAAGACAAAAAACACACACTGGATACAAGAAGATAAAAATAAGAGTGTGTCCAGTAGACCTAAATCCAAAACACTACAAAAACAAAACAAGTCTTGAGCTATATAGACGTACATTATTCACATTGTTTATATAAGAAACGTTTGTATGAAGCGAAACTCATAGAAAAAACAACGATAGGGTAATCCATTAAGTTAGACCTTTCATTATATAGCCTTGCCTACGTGTTAGGGGGATATTAAAGGTGGAATTTTCTTTGTAAGTGCATAGAGTCTATAAGAGTTCTCAATTTTCAAAAGGGTAACCAACGGAACCCTAATACTAAGCCTCCGCTATTCGTCCACCCGTCCGTCCGTCTGTCAGCGGGCTGTATCTAAAGAACCGTAATAGGTAGACAGTTGAAATTATCGCAGAGTATGCATTGCTTTTGCCGCTATAGCAACAAATAATAAAAATTAAATTAAATAAAAAAATAAGGGCTCCAGAAAACATGCTTCTTGTATGGGAATACAAGAAACATGTTTTCTTCGGCTAATGGTAAGGAATCTTTCGTGTGCAAGTCCAACTTGCACTTGGTTGATTTCTTTTAAGGCTGCTCTCTCGAAAAAAGCTTAAAAACAGTGTTTATTTTACTATAGATAGGCATACGTTTGACCACTATCTCACCTGATTGTAAGCATGCAGATGAAGCAGCTTTTCGTCGGCACTTACAGAGAAATTACATCTTAAAAAAATGTAATCTACATGATATGGTAATTTCGTTTAGCCAGAATTTATCTATCGGCATCACATAATAAGAAAAAAAAAACCACCAAATCACCTCCAAATCGTTGAGATGAAACCATTTTACTCCTTCAGTTTAAGGGGTTCCGTACCCAAAGGGTAACCAACGGAACCCTATTACTAAGCCTCCGCTGTCCGTCCGTCCGTTCGTCTGTTTTTCAACGGGCTGTATCTCAAGAACCGTAATAGGTAGAGAGTTGAAATGTCACAGATTGTGTATTTATATTGCCGCTATAACAAAAATAATAAAAATTAAGGTTTATGATACGGAACCCTTTGTGTGCGAGTTCAACTCGCACTTGGCCGGTTTTTTATCAAAAGAGTACAAACAAATATATTTACTGCTTAGCAATACAAACTAAAATGATTTTGTTACTTTTTAAAAACATGTATTAGTTTAGTTATAAAAAAATAAAAATGCGGGTAGCGGAGTGACGCGTAGAGGGGTAGGTAGCTCCGTTCATATGCACAAGGTCATTGGCATGTATACAAGCCTTTTGGTAGTGGAGGTGCTTTCGCATTCGAATCGCAGTCGCAAACTGTGCCAAATATAGCAATAATTTCCCATCATTTTGACAAGTTTTTGGCATTAAAAGTACACGAATAGGCTTTCTGAACGGAGATAAGATTGTCATGATATAATTTCTATTGGTTGTTTTTAGGGTTCCGAAAAAAAAAACGGAACCCTTATAGGATCACTTGGGTGTCTGTCTGTCCGTCTGTCACAGTCAGTTTTCTCCGGATCTACTGAAAGAAAGAAAGAAAGTAAAATGTTTATTTGGGACTCGCACTGAACCGATTCTGTTGAAATTTGGTACACATATGAACTTCTATGACCCAAACACGGACGCGTTACGTAAAGCTTTAATTTTTAGGGTTCCGAAAAAAAAGGGAACCCTTATAGGATCACTCGTGTGTCTGTCTGTCTGTCTGTCTGTCTGTCTGTCCGTCTGTCACAGCCAGTTTTCTCCGGATCCACGGGACCGATTCTGTTGAAATTTGGTACACATATGGAATTCTATGACCCAAACACGGACGCGTTACGTAAATTATTAAATTTTTAGTATGGGGGTCACTTTTGGGGGTCAAACTAGAAAATTAAAAAAAAAAGTTTTTTGAACAATATTGTGTGACATATCAAATGAAAGGGTTTACTGTGAGAATTGTAATTATATTTTTTTCATAATTTTAAAATAAATGGTTTTCAAGTTATTTAAGAAATTAGACGAAAAATGACCATTCCCCCCCCTTATTTCCGAAACTACTGAGCCAAAAATGTTGAAAAAAATGGAGATAATAGATCTTTACCTAAAGATTACAGGAAAACCTATTAGAAGTCTGTAGTGTTAAAATAACATGTTAAAAAAAATTAATTCGTTCGGAACCCTTTGCACGCGAGTCCGACTCGCACTTGGCCAGTTTTTTATTATGGGTGTCACTTTTGGGGGTTAAACTAGAAAATTAAAAAGAAAATGATTTTGGAACAATGTCGTGTGACATATCAAATGAATAGGCTTACTTTGAGGGTTTTAATTATATTTTTTCCATAATTTTAAAATAAATGGTTTAGAAGGTATTCAAGAAATTAGACTAAAAATGACCCCCCCTTATCTCCGAACCTACTGAGCCTAAAATTTTGCAAAAAATTGAGATAATAGATCTGTACCTAAAAATTACAGGAAAACCTATAAGAAGTCTGTTGTGTTAAAATATCATGTTAAAAAAAAACATATTCGTTCGGAACCCTTTGCAGGCGAGTCCGACTCGCACTTGGCCAGTTTTTTTATGATTTAAAGAATTGGCGCTATTTAGGTTTTATGGGTGTAACGGAGTAACCTTAATTATAACATTATATTGGGGATTTAATTATTAGATGGCTGACAGCCAGGGCCGGCTTTAACCATCTAAGCGCCCCGGGCGAGTCATACATTTGGCGCCCTTTTATATTTCAAAATAATCAAACTATTTAGAAAAACCTTTATACCCCGATAGTTTCACCCCCACCTATCAGTACTTTTGCTATGTTATTTAAAGCATCATTTCTTACAACTGTGCCAAAATTCGCATAAACACGAAATCACAGCACGAATTATTTCCCCTATGGGCTGTTTTTGGCTTTCACCAAATGAGCTATAATTCAAGTTTAGAAAAACTGCGCTACTCACAACAGTCACTGGTATTGTTAGCAGAATACACAGCGATATCCAGGGATATAATTCTTGAAATTTGTGCTTT
Source organism: Lacanobia wlatinum (assembly GCA_947578705.1). Classification (NCBI taxonomy): domain Eukaryota; kingdom Metazoa; phylum Arthropoda; class Insecta; order Lepidoptera; family Noctuidae; genus Lacanobia; species Lacanobia wlatinum. Next base: position 7,784,614 of record OX388039.1, on the reverse strand, counting down.
TTAATATAATTTCAAGTTTTGATAGGTGTTGCCTGAATGTCTTCGAGATTGTGTTGCCAACCTAAAATTTCATTGCACAACAAATCGCCATTAATATTTGATTTTTTCTTTATATCAAAAGAAATAGGTACTCAAATTACGTGCAGCACCGGGTATGACCTGGCGCCCTCCAGTTGCCGGCGCCCTGGGCGGCCATCCGTGTCGCCCGGCCCTAAAGCCGCTACTGCTGACAGCAATCCACAACGACCAGCTCATATCATTTATGAAGAGGAACTAAATAAATAATAGTAAACGCGTACTTGTCAGCCAAAGTAAATATTATTTCATGTTTTATAAGCGATATATGGCTCACTGAGTGCTCTGGGAAATTTTCTATTTGACAAAACTTAAATGTCTTGAAATTGGCAAACAAAGGCTGTTGACGAATAAATCATAATTTTTATTGACCGAAGTACTTATTCAAATAAAGCTTAAATATTGGGTTTTTTCGATTGAGCAAATAGTGTTTTAGAAAAGTGTAGGTGTAAGTCAGATTGAGTTATCTAAAAGCGTTGGTATTAAAAGGGGTTTTATTTGAATTGAATTTAAGCCTTTGTGTGGTAATAAATCTGCAAACAGCACTTAGGTAACAAATGGTGTTAAAGTGCCTCCTTATGTATACCTAAGCGTGTATTTTCAACAAGAAGGTCATTAGAATAAATAAACATGTTTAGGTGAAGCTTGAAACGCATAAAAGGGAGACTGTATTTGCTACTATGATGCAATAACCATTCCTTATATATAAAAATCTCGTGTCACGGTGTTTGTTACCGAACTCCTCTGAAACGGCTCGACCGATTTTCATGAAACTTTGTGTGTATATTCGGTAGGTATGAGAATAGGTGGAAGGCTATTTTTTTTTGTATGGCAAAACAACGTTTGCCGAGTCAGCTAGGTTATTTATAAAAAAAAATGTTGATCAGCCTACGAGTAACACATCAGTTTTTTATAAATTAATATAATAATATTATTTTAATCTTTATTGGACCAGAAATATGCACAAATGTTCACACAATTTGCTAACAAGCTACATAATCATAATTATTAATCTTAAAAATATTTTTTTATTACAAAAGGGAAAAGAATAAAGATTGTAATAAAGGTTGATCGATTGATTGATTGGTTGTCTCACCGTCGCATTGCGTCTGTCTGCGGGAGCCTAAAAAGGTTGCCTGTAGTACAGAAAGATTCGCATTGCATAGTGCATAACAAAATGCGAACTCGACACTGCCTGCCGATTTGGCTCACATACCTAAAGACTACCTTTATTGGTTTATTTAAACCCTTAGATACACAGCAACGTTTATTTCACGCTCGCTTCGATATTCAAAACCTCACAATAATTCATCTCACGCGCACAAATCTGACATAAAACATAATATTTTAATGGCGTCGGAGCACCTCCTAGTGTATTCGGGACACGGTAACGAGTTGCCTACGCCTACGCTTTCCTCCGTTCACGATAAATCACATACCTACTGTGAAAAGTACGTGAGAAACGATAGTACCCCACCCGAGATAAACCTCACTTGAAATTGAACATCTGAAAAGCAATCTTATTGTTCAAGTGGTAAAGTTGTAAGTGATCTGAAGGTTGACAAAAACACGTGTAAAGATTTATTTGGTAAATTGATTTCGTCAGATTCATGTAACTGTTTTTCTAATATATTTATGTTGTTTTTAAAGTTAATGTTTTCATTATTGGGTATCGATAAATTATGTTGGACTGTTAACTGGCTCGGAATATTCAGTAGGTACCGTGTAGATAGGTACAAAATACAAACTCAAATCATTTATTTAAATTATTACTAGCTGACCCGCGCAACTTCGTCTACGTCACCAATAACAATACGTCGTCAATATAACTCCTACCCTACTCCAACCCTACTCCTACTCTACTCCTACCCTACTCCTACCCTACTCCTACCCTACTCCTACCCTACTCCTACCCTACTCCTACCCTACTCCTACCCTACTCCTACCCTACTCCTACCCTACTCCTACCCTACTCCTATCCTACTCCTACCCTACTCCTACCCTACTCCTACCCTACTCCTACCCTACTCCTACCCTACTCCTACCCTACTCCTACCCTACTCCTACCCTACTCCTACCCTACTCCTACCCTACTCCTACCCTACTCCTACCCTACTCCTACCCTACTCCTACCCTACTCCTACCCTACTCCTACCCTACTCCTACCCTACTCCTACCCTACTCCTACCCTACTCCTACCCTACTCCTACCCTACTCCTACCCTACTCCTACCCTACTCCTACCCTACTCCTACCCTACTCCTACCCTACTCCTACCCTACTCCTACCCTACTCCTACCCTACTCCTACCCTACTCCTACCCTACTCCTACCCTACTCCTACCCTACTCCTACCCTACTCCTACCCTACTCCTACCCTACTCCTACCCTACTCCTACCCTACTCCTACCCTATTCCTACCCTACTCCTACGCTACTTGCCTTCCCTGTATTTTGGCGAATCCAACAAAAAAAGAATTATTAAAATCGGTTCGTGCGTTCTGGAGTTATAGCGTCAGGAAGGAAAACCCGACTTATTTTTGTATAGTAGATTAAGCCTTTAAAAGCAGTTTTAAACGTCGACAACAACAGCAAAACAAAAACCAGTCAAGAGCGAGAGAGAATCGCGTGTAAAGGGTCCCGAACGATTTTTTTTTTTAACATGTAATTTTAACACTAGACTTCTTACAGGTTATCCTGTAATATATAGGTAAAGATCTATTATGTCCATTTTTTTTACAAAATTTTAGGCTCGGTAGTTTCGGAGATAAGGGGGGCATGGTCATTTTTCACCTAATTTCTTGAATAACTTCAAAACCGTTTATTTTAAAATTATTAATAAAATATTATTAAAACCCTCACAGTAAGCCGTTTATTTGATTTGTCACACGATATTGTTCGAAAACCTTTTTTTTTAATTCTCTAATTTGACCCCCAAAAGTGACACCCATACTAAAAATTTAATAATTTACGTAACACGTCCGTGTTTGGGTCACAAAAGTCCATATGTGTACCACATTTCAACAGAATCGGTCCAGTGGATTCGGAGAAAACTGGCTGTGACAGACGGATAGACAGACAAACACACACCCGAGCGATCCTATAAGGGTTCCGTTTTTTGTTCGGAACCCTAAAAATAAATGAAATGACTAAAATTGTTCATTCGCAAAAGTGGAATGTTATGGAGAAGAACGAACATTTGAAAACTGCACAAAAACATGTGATCCATAGGTATCGAATACACGCCCACAGCCATTCAATCATTCAACCATTCCCCCAGATTCTAACCGAACCAAACATCAAAGCCATGACTACCCACATCTATTTTCAAGACTTCAAAACTTAAAAATCCCTCAGCGAAGTCTATCAGAGTCTACGTCACTCTCAAGAGTTCTCCGAAGTCCTTCAGATTCTCCAGTACCCTCCGTGGTACTTCGGTGGTACTTCAGGTGACGGATCCGGTACTTCGTCTAGAGATCGGAAGATAGTGCATGCTTCCAATTTTCTGGGCACACTTGAGGTGACGTGAAATTTTGAGCATGTTTGGAAGTTAAATTGGAATTTTAAAGTAAGGTCGGGGTATTGTGTGATGAAATAGTACTTATCCAACTAATTCACTTTTTTCATTAATGCTCAGCTCACATTGGTCGTAGCGTGATGATATATAGCCTATAGCCCTCCTCTATAAATGGGCTAACCAACACAACAAGATTTTTACAATTGGAACCAGTAATTCCTGAGATTAGCGCATTCAAGCAAACAAACAAACAAACTCTTCAGCTTCATATATTACTACTAGCTGACCCGCGCAACTTCGTCTGCGTCACAATTTCCATTACTGCTCCGCTCCTATTAGTCTTAGCGTGATGGTATATAGCCTATATCTTTCCTCGATAAATGGGCTATCTAACACTGAAAGAATTTTTCAAATTGGATCAGAAGTTCTTGAGATTAGCGCGTTCAAGCAAACAAACAAACAAACTCTTCAGCTTTATATATTAGTAGTACTAGTTGACCCGCGCAACATCGGGCTAACCAACACTAAAAGATTTTTACAATTCGAACCAGTAGTTCCTGAGATTAACGCGTTCAACCAAACAAACCAAGAAACTCTTCAGCTTTATATATAAGTACTAGTTGACCCGCGCAACTTCGTCTGCTCCGCACCTATTGGTCTTAGCGTGATGATATATATAATAGCCTTCCTCGATAAATGAGCTATCTAACACTGAAAGAATTTTTCAAATCGGACCAGTAGTTCCTGAGATTAGCGCGTTCAAGCAAACAAACAAACAAAACAAACTCTTCAGCTTTATATATTAAGTATAAATATATATATTTCTAAGAAAAGACAAACAGCAGTTAAAGAAAACTTTATGTAACTTAAGCATTTGATGAATTCTTAACAAATTATTCTTATTAGTTTACGAGCCATATTCTTCCAAAAGCTTAAAATAAATAATAAAATAATGGCTGAAGCATAAGTATTTTATTACAAGAAAACTTTGTCGTTGTGAAAGTTGAACCGTTAAATTGTTTCGAAACGTAACCGTAAAACTACTAAGATGAATGTGAAATATGTTACTTTGTTTAGCATAATATTCAAAACATTGTTGGTAGTGAACCTAATACTGTTAAAGTAGTTCTGATTAAGAAAATAGTTTTCTTTTAGGTTTACTTCTCAAATGAGTTTCGCAGAAGAGATATTTTTAGCGTTCCGTATTCAAAGGGTAACCAACGGAACACTATTACTAAAATAAATAAAAAAATAAAATTCATTTATTTCCGGTAAAGACCCATAGACATTCAATTAATAGCGTAACATAAAATTATCAATTTGTCAATTATTTTAAAAGTCAAAAGTAAATGTCAAATTAAAATAAAGAAAAACTATTCAATGTCAACTACACTAAGCCTCCGCTGTCCGTCCGTTCGTCCATCCGTCTGTCTGTCAGCGGGCTGTATCTCAAGAACCGTAATAAGTAGACAGTTGAAATTTTCACAGATTGAGTATTTCTATTGCCGCTATAACAACAAATAGTAAAAATTAAGGTTTATGTTACGGATCCCTTTGTGTGAGAGTCGTACTTGGCTTGTTTTTTTTAGCTCTATGAGCTTACTCTTGACCTCTTCGTATAATATTGGCAACAATAAATTCATATTAACCAAGATATCCGCCATAGAACCAATGTTACCGACATAGCCCGAAGGATCGCCAAACTAAATTGGCAGTGGACAGGGCACATCGCTCGCAGAACAGATGGTCGATGGGGCCGAAAAATTCTGGAGTGGCGACCGCGTATTGGAAGACGCAACGTTAGAAGGCCTCCCACAAGGTGGACCGATGGCCTGGTGAAGGTCGCGGGTAGCCGACGGATGCGAGACGCACTGGACCGGTCGTTGTGGCGACGCTTGGGGAAGCCTATATCCAGCAGTGGACGACTTTCGGCTGATATGATGATGATGATGAAGGTTATATCGAGTTGAGGGCGAATTGTCTCCTAAAATTGTTTAGTTTTTTTTAAGTGAAACTTTTATTACATCGTCTCAAAATTTTTCGTCTGTGTGTTGCATGTCGCGTGACGGTTGGCCGCGGAGTAGGCCTCTAGGTAAATTTTTTGTTAAATGTCTATAATGTGAAAAAAAGTTTCACTTTTACCGTGGTTTCATAAAACCACACAATCCTTTTTCTTACTATAGATAGGCATACGTTTGACCATAATCTCACCTGATGGTAAGCGATGATGCGGTCGAAGATGGAGCAGTTCGATCAATTTCACCCTTCCAAAATGAACATTTAATCCTAAAATTCTTCACCAAAAATCTTAGCTAAAAATATGTTGTACATAATAAAATCACTTGGGTTCAGCAAACAAGTAGGCTGGAAGCGAGATTGGTCATTCTTCAATGCGGGGTCACGCCCGAGCCTGACTCCGCACTCATTCGAGAACACCCCCAACCTCCATGCCGACCCAACAACCCCCAGTGAGGGATGAAGGAAATTACGCGGCAATTGATGATTTAATTGAATAATGTGTGATTTTTGATATTTAAGTTAGTTCTTATAAGATAAGGAAAACTTATGACTACGATATATCATGATCATCTGTGCGTGTGTATTTTTTAACCCCCGAGCAAAAAAGAGGGGAGTTATAAGTTTGACCGCTACGTGTGTTTGTGTGTCTGTCTGTGGCACCGTAGCTCTTAAACGGGTGAACCGATTTGGATGCGTTTTTTTTTTATTTGAAAGCATCTCGACTGCAATAACGTAAACTTTAATTTGTGATCTAGTGCGTTAACTAACACGCACAAAGCAAATATGTTCAAAATTACATAAAAAATAGTCGGCGAAACCTGAATTAAAAACAATAATCGGACTATACTCAGATACAGATAGAAACACGTTCTGCTTTTTAAATTACTTGATTTCCTCCTATTTTGATATCCGGTAGTTCTGAACGTCCAATGATTGTTTGTTTGTAAGCATGACGTATCAAAAGCTGGATTTTCAAATTATGAGTTTTCTAGAACGTACCTATTGGTCTAGCAATTAGATAAGATGCAGCTGGTGCGTCACCAGGATCCTAGTAGACTTCTCCAGGAGACCAATCACGCACTCGGAGACCATATGCTTGCCCACGTGTCCACAGCTGACAGTGGATCGTCCAGGAGATAGATGTCCACCTGAAGAAAACAAATAATTCCTAGTTACTCTTTTCTTTATTCTTTACTAGCTGACCCGCGCAACTTCGTCTGCGGCACAATTTTCATTACTGCTCCGCTCCTAACGGTCTTAGCGTGATGATATATAGCCTATAGCCTTCCTCGATAAATGGGCTATTTAACACTGGAAGAATTTTTCAAATCGGACCAGTAGTTCCTGAGATTAGCGCGTTCAAGCAAACAAAAAAACAAACTCTTCAGCTTTATATATTAGTATAGATAGATTGTACACCATATAACATAGCAAAGGTTGGTACTTAATAAGAACAAAAATAAGGACAAAAACACTTTGTCACCCAAAGATCATTGTCCCCACAATTCTCTCACCGACAAACATCATCAATCATCAAAAATCTTACAATCCCAAAATCACATCCAATTCGTTGTTCGTTCGCGACAGATGCCGAACAACCCCACCTGGGGGTGCACCCTTTTACCCCACCTTCCCACCCCCTTCTGTGATACACACGAATACTTGACGATTTTTCCGCTCATCCAGAGAGTTTTAGGAGAATCTTACATATAATCTGTCTGTTTCGGCTGGTTCTCGAGGGATTTGTAAGGGAATTACTTTTAATGGTGATTTTTGTAGGTGTTGTGCTAAGCATTGCGGAGTACCTGTAGATGTTTCTTGGGAGTTGAATAAAATAGGTACTTACTTTTAATAACGGTTTTATTTTGAGAAATATTGAAAGTTTGAAGCACTAACTCCGTAGTGGGTATCGATTCTACAACTTGTAACAGAATACACGCAGTACCTCTTAAGGGGTCACTGTACTCATTATTATGAACAACTTTTGCGATGGGATGGGATCAGCTATTCAGTATATTTTGTCGAGTTATGCGCACATAAATGTATGGGGTAGTAGATTTTTATTTCACAATTTCATTGTTGGTCCCATAGTGAAAGTTGTTCATAATGATGAGTTCAATGACCCCTTAAGAGGTATTGCGTTTATTCTGTTACAGGTAACAATTCAACTACAGTTGATCAAATCGAAAATAATTCTAAAAATGTATTGCATCTCAGCTTGAAATGAAGTACTATTATAATGGTATGAATGGCCCATATGGCAATCAGGGGGGCTACTCTCTAAGCCCGAAGTCCGTACTTTCGGGCTTAGTTGCGGGCGTAATCTACTCCGTATCACCTAACCACTAAGAATTCATGACAACGCGATTTCTCAGTCACTGTCAAATCGTATTGTCATTCTTTCTTAGTTCGTATTCGGGACTAATCGTAAGTCCATAGGTGATGCGAAGTAGAATACGCCCGCAACTAAACCCGAAACTACGGACTTCGGGGTTAGAGAGTAGCCCCACAGGTTCAATATGCTTAGAAAATATTCAAAACGTTGGATGACCTAAGCACGCCGAATCAATAAACTGCATACCTATTTCAATTTTTTTTTAAATTCAGTTACGTCAAATTCATGAGTGTAATGCATATCAGCACATATTATAAAAGCCTCACCACAAATCCAGTACGTTTGCTCCAACCCGTATCACAGAGCAGACTAAACGATTTTTAATGCCAGAGAACCAGCATAAAAATCACTAGAAAACTGTTAAGGGCGTCGTGAATTTTTAAAGAGGTGCAAATGAGAGGGTTCGGTTACAGGCCCGAAGAGAAAGCAAGCAATACATCCAACCTTTTGTTTTTGACTACCCTCCAAAATAACCACCCTTACGAGACCCCTCTCTTTTTCCAAAACTCCCGGTTTTTTCCGAATTTCGCTCCGTCTGGCAGGTCATCTAAAATTGGGCGCACGGAGAGTGGTATAGAAATAACTTAAAAAGAAAAATTAATGCTGCGAAAAAGAAAATGGGAATGTTGAATGAGAAAATGGTGGGAGCTATGATGCTGGTCCAAGGTGACCATTGTACGTGTGGACTTTGTTTTAATCCGGTAAATTCTTATTTTGAGGAGTTCGAAATTGTCTAGACTCTAGGATCGACCTTTGATAGGCTCTAAAGTCTAGAGCCTATCGAAGGTCGATCCTAGAGTCTAGACAATTTCGACAGCGGTTGGCAATGCCATACAGTTTTGACGTTTTGACAACCGCTTTCGTCATGCTACCGCTGTCAGAATATCATTTGTTTACAGCCTGTTATACAACGTAGCTATCTTAACGTAGCGTGACTCAAAAAACCCATAGATTTTAAGAATTTATGTTAGCTACCTATATTCTTGCAAATAAGTATATCATTCATTCATTCATTCCAGGGATGTCGTGTTACCCAGTTACTGGGTTGTGGAGGTCAGAGACGCAGGCGAATCATCACATCATATCAGCCGAAAGACGTCCACTGCTGGACATAGGCCTCCCCCAAGTGCCGCCACAACGACCGGTCCTGTGCGTCTCACGTCCATTGGCTACCCGCGACCCTCATCACGTCATCGATCCACCTTCTGGGACGCCTTCTAACGTTGCGTCTTCCGGTACGCGGTCGCCACTCCAGAACTTTACGGCCCCATCGACCATCTGTTCTGCGAGCAATGTGTCCTGTCCACTGTCGGTTTTGATAACTGCACAAGCTTAATCAATACGCTCCCGATAAACTTCTATTTTATTAGTACTAGATCGTTATTAACATGAAATTACCAATAAATTATGCCTCTAGATTTTATGACAGTCATCTACAACATTATAAATGTGAATTGTATATCTCAGTTGAATTACGCCCGACATCGACGTCGTAACTCGCTAAAATCAATTAGGAACCACTTTTACTTTTCAATCGTGATATTATTTATAACAATTAAGCAACTGAAGTCGTGAGACACAATTAGTATTTAATATAAACCCACAGAAGACAAGTACAAACATATTTTATTACTAATAGATCACGAATCTTAAATGTACCTAAGCGTGCTAAGCCATCTAATTTATTGAATCGAATGTTTATCCAATTATCGATTTAACAACAATGGAATCGATATAATCGCTCGGTATCGATCGTTATCGATTAAATCGGATAAGGTATGTTCGTGATCGCCCATTGTTTAGTTCGGGCCGATTCCAAGATATAATTGTAACGATAAGTATCGAGATATGACAATAGAATAGAAATAGCACTTCGTAAGGCCGTATTTTTGTATTGTTACACTTTTTCTAGATTGAATAGTTTTAGTCACGCCTAGGGCTGATTTACAGGGTATACTGTCATTTTAAGAAACACGCTGGCTCATTGTCTTGAAACCTATATAGTTTTTATTATCACTTTTTATACTTACCTTGCTCGAGTGTTTGTCGGCCATTTTCAGGGTAAGCAAAATTGTGATAAAATATCGTTAACCCTCGGTTTCCGTTGCTTGAAATTACATGTAGACCTCGAGACTTGGCATGAATGAGTTTTTTTTAAAGTTGTTTTTAACTTTCATTGGTTTAAGACGTCCATGAAAATTAGGTGGTTTTATCAGACGCTTTGAAGTAACCACCAACCAAAGTAAGATGGTGAACCCATTCATCTCGTCTTTTAATGTCCGGTGGGTCCTATATCTCTTTTTGAACCTTTTGTGTACATAATAATATTAATTGGTATTAAGTGTTATCCTTAACATGTTTATTTTGTATGTAGATACTTGTTATTATTAATCAGTTTATTTCAGATCAAATTAAATCAATCCAGAAAATTAAAAAAAAAATGAAATCATTAAATTAAAATATAAAAATTACAATGATAGGTCCTATTGTGTTAGTAAGTCTTATGCACCATGTTAGTCAACACCCATCACAATATTCATCCATTTGTTTTGGATAGGACAATCCGCACGAGATACAACCATCTGCAAGATACCGTTGCTACTGCCTCGCACGCGCTGCTGTAAGGAGGCTACTTTCATACGTATTACCGCATGAAAGCCGTCCGTTCGCACCTCGGAAAAGCATATCCCAAGACAATTTTTAACCCCCGACGCAAAAAGAGAGGTGTTATAAGTTTGACGCTGTCTGTCTGTGTGTGTGTGTGTGTCTGTTTGTGGCTTCGAAGCTCTCAAACGGATGGACCGATTTCGATGTGGTGGTTCTTAGCTATGTTTGCTTAATATCGGTCCAGCAGTGTAAGAGTATCAGCTCTTTTCCAAAATGATGTGAGGCATTTTTGGCGTATGATTACTCGATTAAGTGCTTCACGCGTGCCAGTCTAATCGATAAATGACAATTAATTGATAACTTCGACCTGATGCTGCACCCTGGATGGTCTCCAGAGAACCCAACTCCTCGAAAACTTACAGCAGACATATCGTCTTTGGATTCAATATATTAATTTTAATGAGTCAAAAATAATAACTACCGCTGAACACAGACAGAAGCTAGAGCAGAAAAAAATTCATCGGGGCTGCCATTCCTTGCCCTGAAATGGAATAAATAATTGCAATTCTACAGACTATGTGAGCAATCATTGTATCCTGTAATTCCAGGACAGCAAATGGCAGCCCCGACGGATTTTTTTCTGCACTAGCTTCTGTCTGTTCTCAGCGGTAGTTATTATTTTTGACTTTTTAAATATTCGTTTTTCTTTTTTTTCGTTGGGGTTTTTTTAAATTTTTAGTTTATATTTTCGTTATACGTTTATGTTTGAGTCTCAGAAGTTCACATGATGTGTGTGTCCTGTAAGGGCTCTGTTTTTTCATGTTCAGAATCCAGAATGATAAAAATATCCGTCTTCATCCCAAGTTTTCGTGCACACCTCAGCTTTTTGGCTCAAAAACCGTTGTCTGAACATGCATCCACTCGTGTTCGTACCGCACTGGGTGTCTTGAGGGTAACACTTATTTTCTTGTTGTACTCCTTCTAAATGAAATGGAACCTCGTGTAGCGTGCATGTAGAGGATTTTGAGCGACGCTTCTTTTTTTTTAGTAGTCTCGAGAGGTGAAAATATGTTGGCACCTTAGGTTCAGAAGAAAGGGGGTGAAAACCCGTGGTTGTAGCCAGCGAGAAGTAGGTACATATTTTGTGGAATGACTAAGTAGGCAAATATCAATACATATAAAATTATTCCGTTATTGACTGATTGAGTGACTGAGTGAAAACTAAAATTTGGCATGTAGGTTCCTTACACTCGGTAGAACAGCACCAAGAGGATTTTCCGAAACACTTACGGGAACGGGAAAAAACGAGATATGCGCGTACGAAGTCGCGGGCAATAGCTAGTCCTTAATATGAGACAAATAAACCAATATACGGGGTCCGTAAGGGTGTGCAGAACAGGGTTGCGGAATTTATTCGAAAGAGTCACCGCGGCCCAGGAACGCAAAGGGCATTAGGTGGAACACGGATTGGTTTTAGTCAGTAAGAGTCTGACAATCCCGTCTGCTTCTCCCAGGGTGGGAGGAGTCATTTGATGATTTCCTATCCTTAAAAAGATAAAAGGGTGTGCAGAACACTCAGATATGGCGAAATATGGAGGACCCTTTATCTATACTCGGTCTGTTTCTCACCTCTTAAAAACGGCTAAACGGATTTGAATAAAGCTTGCCACACGTATAGACCATGTCCTGGAATAGGACACAGGTGAGGATACTTTTAATCTTAAGAGTATGTCCCTTGGGATAATTTTTGTCTTCCACACAGGCAAAGCCGCTATCAGAAGCTAGTACTTAATTTGTACAGAGTCTACTACCACAATTGCACAACAACTACATAAAGGTAGCAAGTTCCTTAGTTTGAATTTGTGAAACAGTAGGTGGATATGCCAAATAACTAAACCAAACAACATTCTGCCGCTATCTCCGCCAATTTATCGAAACTTTAACGTCCACCTAACCCAAAGCCCAAGTTATCGTAGGCCTACACTGCCCATCACATTAGATATCCCGGACAAAGGAGCCCCGAGCCACTTCCTCCATTATTATCGCCAAATAACATTCTAAAATCGCATTAAATTCCTTTTAAATCTAACTTATAACGTCCTTACATCACACAATATGACCACATTTCACTCAAGTTGGGTTTTGTTTGGAATAAAGGTTGCTGCACACACTTCAGCTACATCATCTAATGGTGACGGGTAAAAATTGATGTGACTGAATAGTAACACAAGGAAGAATACATTACTAACCATAAAAAATAATGACTCTCTATTGAATGTCGGATTTCAGTAGCAAAAAGAGCGGGCTCAAAAAATGTTGAGCAGTGTGCAGCAGAGACCCAACCCTGGTCAACGGTGATTTACAGATCGCCCACTTTCATATTCTACCATTTAGTTCAGTAGCGGGTGCCCGCCGACCTCATGAAGGAAAAAGCTAGGATGATGAGAAGTCGTAAGGCACCAGCCCTATACGTCGTCACAGTCAAAGTCATGATTCCGGGCATTGAAAAGTGTATGCTTCACGCATACACTTTTCAATGCCCGTCACAGGAGCAGCATACAACCCTAATCTCTTCAAAGTAAGAGTCATCAGACTCCTTCTGGGTAAGCTCGCTCCATCGTCGACTTTAGTTTCTGTCATCTCTGACCTAGACTGTAGAGAAGAGCAAACCTATCTCAAATAAAAAAAAACATTATTATGGGAGGTTTACTAATGCTACGCCTGCGCTTAAGCCTATTGAAGAGAGGTCTTTTAAAAAAAAACTGGGTAAGGCCTCCCCCATTTGTCCCCGTCTTTGGTGACCTGACTGAAGTGTGTGCATTAACCTTTATCCGGGAATAATGCCTTGTAAGGTGAAGTGGCTCCGGCGACACATATTTTCCGAAAGCCTAGCTTGAAGTAACAGGCGTAGATAACTTTCCTCTAACGGCGACAGCTTTAAACAATGTAACTTTAAACGCTACTGCGAGTTTTTAGAAAACCGCTACTGTCTGTAACGTACATAGTGTAAAGGTGTGTTTCCATTAGATGACCACTGTTGGTTAAGGCTGATCTCCCGAGAAATGCTTAAAAACAGCGTGAAACAACTTTTCATCAGCATTAACTGAGAAATTACATCTGAAAAAATAGGTAGTAATATACATGATATGATATATAATTTGGTTTAGCCAGAATTTATGTATCGGTATCACATAATAAGAAAAAAAAACACCAAATCACCTCCAAATGTTTGAGATGAAACCATTTTCCTCCTTCATTTTTTAACAAAACTCTAAAAAAATATATCTACTGCTTTGCAATACTAACGAAAGTAATTTGGTTTTGTTACTTTTTTAAAATTATTGTTATTTTTTTATAATAAATTAAAAATGCGGGTAGCGGAGTGGCGCGTAGAGAGTTAGCTTCGTTTATATGCACAAGGTCATTGGTATGTATACAAACCTTAAGACGGTCGTTTATTTCAGTAGGCAGCTACTTTTAATCTAGTTTCGAAAAACAGTATTTTCAAAATCAATCCATCTTTAGGAAAAACTGTCAGATACAAGACTGATCTTGGTTTTTGCTATTTAAATGTTCATCTATTTGCTATTTTATTGTTTATCAAATAAAATTAAGTAACTTACTTATTTTCTTTTTATGATTAATATTTTATTTATTCAATTTATTATTACTATTTATATTAAAACACAGTGGCAGCTATTAGCTGATGCGTGTGCTTGAAGATTGGAGATTGGAGAAAGCTTGGAGACATCTAATTTGCCCAATCGCAGCGATTTTTTTTTATTTGTGATGGGTTTGCTCCTGACTCTAGTCTAGGTCAGAGATATGCTACGATGGAGCGAGCTTACCCAGAAGGAGCCTGTTCACTCTAAATTTGAAGAGATTAGGGTTGTAAGCGTTTGGAAACACAGACGTAGGCAGAGAGTTCCACTCCTTTGCTGTGCGCTTTATAAAAGACGTTTGGAAACGCTTAGTGCGAATTGGTGTAATAGCAACAAGGTAGGGATGGTAAGATGCAGTGCGTCTGGATGTCCGATGGTAGAAGGGGGCCGGTGGGATGAGGTCGTGGAGTTCTTGGGCACACTCACCGAAGTACAATCTGTAGAAGACCGACAAGCAGGCAACCTTATGGCGATGAGCCAAGCTATGTAGCTTGGCATCCACCAGTTATACGTCACCGATGATTGGATAGATTAGATATCTCCAAGCTTTTAAATACTAAGTACGTGTTAGATTACTATTATAAATCATCAATTTTTAGAGCGTTGCTTAGTCTCGGTATAAGAGGTATTGGATGTCAGAGGAATTACTCTGACATGAGGAATTTCAGCTGAGTCTTTGGAATTCTCCTTTTATTCAAAAAAGTTCGGTATTTGATGCTTATCACTTACCATCCAGTGATGTCAGTTTGCTTGAAACATGCTCATTGGCCAAAGATCTACCACTTTGACGCTAGTAATTTTATAACGACCTGGTTGACTGTAAATCCTAGCTAGATAGAAAGGCCATATATTAAGCCACATAGCCCAGTGAAACCTCGCCTTAATAACGACCACTTGTGTGCTTAACATTCACGAGTAAAAGCAATATGTTGTCACCGCTAAAACAGTTGAGTCCACAAGAACATAACCTCTATACAAATGGCCACTGTCACTTGGGAAATTTTACTGCTAATACGATAAGCCAACCTGACCAGGCAAGGTGGATATAATTGGCCATACATTTTGGTAGAAATAGAACATACACAGTGATTTTGTCTGAGACTTTAGATTGAGTTGTGAATTGTAACTTCCAATAAGACTGCTAATTCTAAAATTTTGCAATAACGCAACGTTTGCGTTCGCAAGCTCAAGAAAAACCGGTCAAGAGCGAGTCGGACTCGCGTGCAAAGGGATCCGAACGAATTTTTTTTTAACGTGTGAAGTTAACACTATAGACTTCTTATAGGTTTTCCTGTAATCTATAGGTAAAGATCTATTATCTCCACTTTTTTTCAAAATTTTAGGCTTAGTAGCTTCGGAGATAAGTGGGGGGAATGGTCACTTTTCGTCTAATTTCTTGAATAACTTCTAAATCATTTATTTTAAAATTATGAAAAAAATATAATTAAAACTCTCACAGTAAGCCATTTCATTTGATATGTCACACGATATTCTTCCATAATCCTTTTTTTTAAATTTTCTAGTTTGACCCCCAAAAGTGACACCCATACTAAAAATTTAATAATTTACGTAACTCGTCCGTGTTTGGGTCACAGAAGTCCATATGTGCAACAAACTACAACAGAGTCGGTCCAGTGGATCCGGAGAAAACTGGCTGTGACAGACAGACGGACAGACAGACACCCGAGTGATTCTATAAGGGTTCCGTTTTTTGTTCGAAAGGCTAAAAAGCCTCTATTTCCATACATTTTTAACAGATTGCGACTCACATGCGGATGCGAGCGTCGCTTAAAAAGTAGTAGAATTGGTACGAAGATTTGAATATTTACCTCTAACCAGAAACTGTATTTTTTTTTTTACTATTTATAGGCTCGCGTTTGACCACTATCTCACCTGATGGTAAGCGATGATGTGGTCGAAGATGGAGCACGCTTGCCTAGAAGTAACCTATTCACTCTTGACTTAAATACTCCTAGGTTATAGCTATCAGGAAACACAGACTCCGGCGACTCTCAACATAGTACAATACATTTAGGGGGCGGTATGAGGGGTTAAAAAGTGGTATTTTATAATCGATTGTTATTGACGAAAGTACAAAATGTAGGACTCTCACACAAAGTGTTCCGTCCCATAAACCACGTTTATTGTGTGGAAGACGCCTTTAATTTTTTTTTGTTACATTATACGTTATAACGTAACTTGAAATACAAATCTGTGAAAATTTCAAGTGTTATGGTTCTTGAGATACAGCCCGCTGACAGACGGACGGACGGACGAACCGTTGGTAACTCTTCGGGTACGGTACCCTACTAAAACAATTTCTCATATTATTTATGTATGTATGTACTTACTTTCATTCGCTAAGTAGCAAAATGCCAATAGACCCACCTCTCAAATACAAACGAAATAGACCCTTACAGGTGTTTTCACGAAAAGGGTATCAAAATACCATAATTTCCAACAAACCCCATTACTGCACACATGTTAAATTCACAAGTGGTTCATTAGCACCACCCGGGAACCGAAGCCGGTATACAATGACGCCGCGGGTGTCGAGAGAACCTATTGTGTTCCGTACCTACGCAGCGATGTTTATCGATTTGTTTGTCCTTAATGAAGTTCATCAAAGTACGAATTGGGGTAGGCAGATAGTGAAGTGGTGTCTATAAAATGAAATGGCTCTTGGTTTTAAACCATAGATAGGATATGTGGTAAATTGCGATTAAAGAATATATCCAGATTCAAAGCCAATATTTCCGGAATGTCTTTTGCAGCTGTAACAGTTGTAGCTTATAGAAGACTAGTGGACGTCACGCGGTTTTACCCGCGTAGTTCCCGTTCCCGTGGGAGTACGGGGATAAAATATAGCATATGTTACTCCCTGATAATGTAGCTATCCATTGCTGAAAGAATTTTTCAAATCGGTCCAGTAGTTTCGGAGCCTATTCATTTCAAACAAACAAACAAATCTTTCCTCTTTATAATATTAGTGTAGACTAGTTGACCCGCGCAACTTCGTCTGCTCCGCTCCTATTGGTCTTAGCGTGATGGTATATAGCCTTTAGCCTTATTCGATAAATGGGCTATCTAACACTGCAATAATTTTTCAAATCCTTTTATTTTTCTATGTTGCCTAGCAACTCGCGTGAGTGTCAGTACAACCTTAGTATATGTTACCTTCCCCCAGATTTACCTATTAGTGATCTCGAGGCTTTTTATACGAACAAATAAATAAATAAATCGGACCAGTAGTTCCTGAGATTAGCGCGTTCAAGCAACCAAACAAACAAAAGAGCTCTCCAGCTTTATATATTAGTATAGATATAGAGAGCTTATAGAAGATACATCTGTTTTCTTCCGTACTTCCAGTCCAGCAGCCATTCCAGGATAACTGGGGGCCACTGGGGGATACCTAGAGTAGTATTCCTGCCAGGGTTACGGAATTTGTCCGAAAGAGTCGCTGCGGCCCAGAAACGCAAAGGGCATTAGGAGGAACACGGATTGGTTTAAGTCAGTAAGAGTCTGATACTCCTTTCCGCTCCACCTAGAGTGGAAGGAGTAATTTGATGATTTGCCATGCTTAAAGAAAAACACCGGACAAGTGCGAATCAGACTCGCACACCATAAACCTTAATTTTTATCATTTGTTGTAATAGCGTCATTAGAAATACAAAATCTGTGAAAATTTCAACAGTCTACTTATTGCGGTTCTTGAGATACAGCCCGCTGACAGATAGACGGACGGACGGACCGACAGCAGAGGCTTAGTAATAGGGTTCCGTTGGTTATCCTTTGGGTACGGAACCCTAAAAAACCATAGGGTTCTATCAATCTGCAATCTGCCTGCGTTTTGCTGTTACATAGAGCGACTGCCTATCTGCCCTCAACAACCCAGTAACTGGGTAACACCTTCAACTTGGCAAGACTGATGTCAGAATTTCTGACCTCTGACTACAACTAGCGACTGGCACTTGAATCCTACATTTTTGTACGCTTTAAAATGTTTGAAAACTTAAGAGGAAATGCTGGCGGCGAGACTTTGTATGTAAAAAGTCATAATTCGAAGTTTGGCTCTCGACTGTTTTCTCCTCCAATATTGTACCGATATAAGAGATATTTCAACAATTGAATAAGGAGGATGTATACTGTGTCTCTATGTTTTCCTTTTTTGAAAATTTGTACACTAGGGCTCTGTTGACAGCAATTTATCAGACAATTTTGAGCATTTTGTGAAATTTCTAGTGCTTATACGGTAAATAAATCATCAAAAACGAAAACATAAAGACACAGTATATATCCTTCTTATTCAGTTTGTGAAATATCTCTTAAATCGGTCCAATATTGGAGGAGAAAACAGTCGAGAGCCAAACCTCGAATTACCACTTTTTACATACAAAGTCTCGCCGCCAGCATTTCCTCTTAAGAAGAATCCGGAATGATGACTGGAAATACTAGGTGTTCATAAAAGAGAACTACCTATATGTAGGGAGGGAAACAGTTCGATAATATGCTCTCGTAGCCTTACAAAGCTTTGAATGGGTGTCGGGAATCACAAAGGCATTGCAGCGCCAATAACAATGATTCAATATCAGGGTTACAAAGGATGATGGCGCTAATTGATATGACAAACCTGCCTGTGTATACCTTTATAGTTAGCTAAAGATACTTTTGTATACATATACAGTAAGTCCATGAAGTAAACCAGGTAGGTTTCTTATAGATATGTATATAATACTAGCTTTAGCCCGCGACGACTTACTCGCATTTCCCTTTGTTTCCCGTTCCTGTAGGAAATTCGGGAAATCTTCTCTTAGTGTTCTCTCACACTCCCGTAGACAACTACATGCCAAATTTCAGCTTGCTACGACCAGTAGTTTCGGCTGTGCGTTGTCCTGTCAGTTACTCAATCACTCAGTAACGGATTTTTTTATATATATTTATCCATGGTCTGTATACAGGTACATAAACCCTTTACTAACAACCGGACACTGGCTGATCAAAACCAACTTTTGTATTTTTCTTTTAAGGCTTGTATACATGCCAATGACCTTGTGCATATAAACGGAGCTAACTACTCCTCTACGCGCCACTCCGCTTTTAAAATTAGTATAAAAAATTAACACATGTTTTAAAAAAGTAACAAAACCAAAATATTTTCCTTTATATTGCAAAGCAGTAGATATTTTTTTTTTGAGACTTTTGTTCATAAATGAAGGAGTAAAATGGTTTCACCTCAACGATTTCGGGGTGATTTTTTTTTTCTTATTATTTGATACCGATACATAAATTCTGGCTAAACTAAATTACGTATCATATCATGTAGATTACTACCTATTTTTTTCAGTTGCAAATCTCAGTAAATGCCGACGAAAAGTTGCTTCATCTGCACGCTGTTTTTAAGCATTTCTCGAGAGAGTAGCCTTAATGATCGGAAATCATCAAATGAGTGGAAGGGAGTGTCACTTACTGACTAAAACCCATCCGTGTTCCTCCTAATGCCCTTTGCGTTCCAGGGGGGCTACTCTCTAACGAAATCCGTAGTTTCGGGCTTAGTTGCGGGCGGGCGTATGCTACTCCGTATCACCTACAGACTTACGATTAGTCCCGAAACCGAACTGAGAATGAATAACAACACGATTTCACAGTAATTGTCAAATCGTGTTATCATTAGTTCTCAGTGGTTAGGTGATACGAAGATGAAAATGCCCGCCCGCAACTAAGCCCGAAACTACGGATTTTGTTAGAGAGTAGCCCCCCAAGGCCGCGGTGACGCTTTCGAACAAACGTAACCCTGATAGATACCATCCTAAATTGAACTTTTTGATTGCAACAATTTTATCAATCAATCAATCAATCTTTATTTGTGAACACAGGTATTACAATAAAGGTAAATAATACTTTTCATCATTGCGACAATCTCAGAAATTAAATCTGTATTGAATTACCAATAATGATGTAACATTGTAAATTGGAATCGGATATGAGAGATATGTTCTGTGGCCAAAATCAATCCAATTTAATTAAATAAATAACATAATATTAATTAGTACTATATTTATTAGTAGTATTGTTATTTATTTAATTAAATAAATAACATAATATTAATTAGTACTTATTTTGTTAGTGGCCATTATGTTTCATGCTGGAACTTTGCTCATAAAATATGCTTTTGTTCTCACAAATACAAATATTCTGGATTGTTTGCTCTAAAATTACCTTATTATTTCATATTGGTTATTTGTTAGTAATTTGTTTGGTAAAATATTTTGAACGTAATGTCTAAATACTAAAAACTGGCCAAGTGCGAGTCGGACTCGCGTGCAAAGGGTTCCGAACGAATTTTATTTTCTTAACATGTTATTTTAATAATATAGACTTCTTATAGGTTTTTCTGTTATATTTAGGTAAAGATCTATTATCTCCATTTTTTTCAAAATTTTAGGCTCATTAGTTTCGGAAATAAGGGGGGAATGGTAATTTTTTAGTTTCTTTAATAACTTCAAAACCATTTATTTTAAAATTATGAAAAAGATATAATTAAAACCCTCACAGTAAGCCCTTTCATTTGATATGGCACACAATATTGTTCAAAAATCTTTTTTTTTAATTTTCTAGTTTGACCCCCAAAAGTGACACCCATACTAAAAATGTAATAATTTACGTAACGGGTCCGTGTTTGGGTCACAGAAGTCCATATGTATACCAAATTTCAACAGAATCGGTCCAGTGGATCCGGAGAAAACTGGCTGTGACAGACGGACAGACAGACAGACAGACAGACGGTCGTACAGACAGACAGACCCCCGAGTGATCCTATAAGAGTTCAGTTTTTTTTTTCGGAACCCTGTACACACACGTACGTAAAAAACAAATCATTGGGCATCAAAAAAACTTCATCCACATCGTAGTCAAAGGGAAAAGCGCCCAGAACAAGCCCAGCCCTCTGGCCACGTAAACAGTCAACTAGCTGGGTGCTGTCTGGCCACGTAAACAGTCAACTAGCTGGGTGCTGTCTGGCCACGTAAACAGTCAACTAGCTGGGTGCTGTCTGGCCACGTAAACAGTCAACTAGCTGGGTGCTGTCTGGCCACGTAAACAGTCAACTAGCTGGGTGCTGTCTGGCCACGTAAACAGTCAACTAGCTGGGTGCTGTCTGGCCACGTAAACAGTCAACTAGCTGGGTGCTGTCTGGCCACGTAAACAGTCAACTAGCTGGGTGCTGTCTGGCCACGTAAACAGTCAACTAGCTGGGTGCTGTCTGGCCACGTAAACAGTCAACTAGCTGGGTGCTGTCTGGCCACGTAAACAGTCAACTAGCTGGGTGCTGTCTGGCCACGTAAACAGTCAACTAGCTGGGTGCTGTCTGGCCACGTAAACAGTCAACTAGCTGGGTGCTGTCTCTAAAGACACGATGAGCACTCGAACCGCATGGGCCTAATATGACAACCCCAAACGGCTCAAATATATAACTCCCAACTAGGTTGTTATTATATCTGTCAGTAATCAATACATATAGGATTCTTCCGTTACTGACTGGCTGATTGACTGATAAATAACGTACAGTCGAAACTACTGGTCGTAGAAAGCTGAAATTTGGCATGTGGATTCCTTGGGGCTTGTAGAGGTATACTAAGAGGATTTCCCGAAATTCCAAGGAGAACGGGATATGCGCGTACGCACTCACGGGGAAAAGCTAGTAGTTTATAAAACTGATATGTTTTTGCATAACAAAGCATTAACGTTCCCACTGCTGGGCACAGGTCTTCTCCGGAGTTAGTGGGCTAGAATCCAGGATGCACGTCCAGGTTGGAATAGAGTGGGCCCGTATATCGCAATACCGAGCCCTGATACAGCAAAACACCTTGGCTGGATTTTTAATGGATTAACGTCAAAAAGCCCAACATAGAGAGAATGGGCCTCCCCCATACTTTCTATGTTGGGCTTTTTGCCCGGGATGGCACTTGGCTTAACTTTATGGTTCTAGAACATGATGTATGTCTCTTCATGCTGTTTTCCTTCAGCGTTGTATAGTGACGATAAGTTCCTGCCTGGGTAGCTAGAACCCACGACCTAGAAACTTGTAAGTCGTGGTCGTTACCTACGGGCCACCATGCTCTATGTGTACTGCAGTGCAATTATCTAAACCTTTCATCGTGTCAATCCGTATGAACAAGATGGAATGACAGTTCCCCTCATATTCACCCCACCTAAGTTTACACTTTGAGATGTATTTCATTATTTGTAATTAGTTATAGATGTTAGCATAAGTTAGGATAAGCGCATTTATCGCATTGGATTAAACCTGTCATGATAGATGTAAGGGGGAAATAAATAAATAAATGTTGACAGTATACCTTTGAATTTTGATAGTTATGAAAATATTACGTATCATCACTACATATTATAAAACAAAGTCCTCCACCGCGTGTGTCTGTTTGTTCGCGATAAACTCAAAAACTGATTCACCGATTTTCATGCTGTTTTCACCAACGGATAGAGTGGTTCTCGAGGAAGGTTTTAGAGTATAATTTGTCTTGAAAAGAGTTAGGTATCCTTATGAAAATTGCAGCGCGGCGAAGTGCTAGTTATTTATATTTGTAATTTTGCACAATACTGTGGTTTCCTAGGGTGGGCTTTGCCGCCATGATCCTAATAGCCTTGGGCGATGATTCCGGGTTGTTAATTTGTAACGATCGGGAGAAGCCTGTTTATTTGGACTTCACGAAAAAATACGTTGATACTATCTATTTTTCTTAATTTCCTAAATATATACTAATTTTTATTTAATTTCTCGTTACAGGATCAACTTCTTGAAGCGAAGAATTAATGAAAGCGAAAGAAAGGCATCAGCGGTGTAATTCTGTAAACATCATCATCATATCAGCCGAAAGACGTCCACTGCTGGACATGGGCCTCCCCCGAGTGTCGCCACAACGACCGGTCCTGTGCGTCTCGCATCCATCGGCTACCCGCGACCTTCACCAGTAAACATGTCGAAGTGAAACTTGGGCAAAGTGACCTGTCACACCGGCTGATATCTCCATCCACGTCACTACCTAGAATCATAGGAAATAGGGGAATATTATTAAAAGATACTACGACCCGCCCCAACTTCGCACAGGGGCAAATTATTTACACAGTTGTACCTCGTCTAGCTCACTTTTTTAGTGGAAACCGTATCAAAATTTGTTATGTGGCTTAGATGAAGTAAACGGAGTAACAGACAGAGGCAAACAAAAACTTTGTTTTATCTATTCTTTCATGAAATCGTGTGATTTCATTTTTGTGACGTGACAAAATAGGGTTATTTGTAAAACATTAACGACCTCTTCGGGAGTTAAAATACTCATTATTATTAACAAGTTTTACTTTGAAACAATATCGGCTGTTTCATACATTTTCATCGGCTAAATACTGCATTTTGTATGAAACAGCTGATATTTTTTCGAGTTTTCAGGATAACTCTCAAAGTGAACGTTGTTGTTTTAATCGCATCGCAAACATTATCACCATGTGGTATTTCATTTCCTAAGAGGTTGTTAGCGTTTTACAAATAAAACCACGAAACGACAGCGCCTTTCCATAGAAACTGAAATATGTGGAGCATTTTTAGAGAAAAAAAAACATCTTATTCGTAATCATATTGTTGTCGTATTGTCGCGTTGAAACTATCTGCAGGCACCTTCCTCGATTCCGTTTTTAATGAATTTTTATAATAAGGTATTTGACTATTATAAAAAATTAAATGTACTTATTTGAGATTTTATTAAAACAGTTCGATTGGTGAAATTTAGTAAAACATAGAATAAAACGATTTTGAAGTTATTTATTAATCCTTGTCACACAAAATGTGTTTTGTACTTGATGGCTTCAATTCAATATGGCGGAACTTGTGAGTGACATCACATGCCCTTAGTGCCTCAGTTTATCACAGATTTGAAAACGCTGACAACACCGCCACTTTTTGTGATTTTTAAGCAATATTTTTTAACTACGTCTTGTCGTTGTCGGCTCTCTATGTTTTGGGTAATGTAATAAAAAATCCATTCAAATACCCTGTTGTATGATTTCATCGACCAAAGCTACCAAAGGAGCTCTTAAATTGTGAAATAACAACAGAATTAAATGAATAAAGACATAACCAAAGACTGCAGAAAAAACCTGCCTTAGTGATTAATAAAACAATTAATTGTTAAAATTAAATGCAGTTTTCGTTCATAAATGCGTACTTTTATTTCTTTTAAACAAACGGTTTGTTGACACCTCAAGGCAAGTTCAAATTGATTGAGTAAAATTATTAAAAAGCGACAAATACAGATATTTCACGTGATCAATGACAAATAATTGGATAAATACACTTGAACATTAATTGTGGGGAAATTATCCTTTATTGTGGGGCCAGTGAACTAGCGGAAAACTTTCAAGAGCGGTAAGCGGTAGCGGGTTGAGTAGTTTATGTTGAGAAAGGCATTTTAAAAGAGCGAGAGCTGTCGAATGAGGACAGCAAGGCTAGTTTTGCCAGGGTTGCGGACTGATTCGAAAGAGTTACGGCGGCCCTGGGACACAAAGGGCATTAAAGGAACTCGGGTGGGTTCAGTCAATAATAGTCTGGCATTCCCTCCCACTCAGATCAGAGTGAGACAAGTAATTTAATGATTTCTAATCTACAAAAACGAAGAGATATTCAATCACGTTTACAAGCCCTCGAAAACCGTAAACTACCCACAAATTCACGGATTCTGCTTTTAAACCTTATAACATTTCAATTTTTATATTAGCTCGCACTTAAATCTGATACTGATCGTGCAACAAAAATAGTATTGTTGGAGAGTCACCGTCGAACTGCATAATATTTTAACCATATCAATGAAATCGCTGAATTTCTAGCCACACCCACAAGCAATATTGAGACGTTGCTTTAAACATAGGTTGCAACCACAATGGGTTGCAGTAAGAACCAGTCGCAGGTTCACATATAAACAGTCGATCGTGCACAATTACAACTGAGAATAAAGATGGTCAATCTTTTTGAAAGAGTGCGATTGTTAAGACATTGGAGTAGAGAAATGGAGTGTTAAGATGTATTCTAGAACTTGCATTTTGCAATCAAGTCACGATGAAGAACCAAGAACGGTTGGCTGGTATAAAAGAAAAAGCCAGAAGATCTATGGTTGAGCCCACCATTCTGTTTCATGCACACTATTACAATACTAGCTGGCTTAACGATCTATGGGCGAAACAGAGGTGATACAGCCGCTTGTAGCTGATGAAATCCGTATCGTACGCGTATGTGCGTGAGACGTCGACGGCATAAACAGGATGGAATGGCTATAACTGGGGCGGTTTGGGTCAAGAGTGCATAGGTTACTTCTAGGCAAGCGCGAGCGAGTAAAATTAAAAAAAATACTCTTCATTTATTGTTTAAAGTTATCCTAGTATTCTTTTTATTCTTACTCCGTGGCAAAAACACTTATTGGTAAATGGCACTCTCGATCCGTTTTTCTGGATGTTGTTGATGTACAGTAATGATAAGGAATTGAAGGTTTTTAGTGGGAGGGCGTTATAATTGAAAGGAAGATTGAAAGTGGTGAGCAGAGCAGTAACCTTTTCCCACAGCCCACTTCATAAGTATAGCTGTTGAAATAATTGTCTTTGAGTGATGAACGAACTTAAGCTACGTTTTGTAGGTTATATTTTGATCGTCACGCTTGTTCACGATGAGTTTGCTTTTTAGATATATTTTCCTAGCTTTTTTTTCCTACTATGTTGGGTTCGGCTTGTAGTTGCCAATTCAAAAGTGCCTGCAAATGGTCTATATGAAATAAATGCTTTGGATTTGAGTATGACCGGATGCAGCTGTACCTATTCCAGTATTTTACATAGAAAGAAGAAAGAAAAACTGTAAAAAACACTGAAACCACTGTGGAAACTGGGTAATACGATCCCTCGGTAAGATTGGTGTCAGATTTTCTGGTTTCTGGCTTCCCGTACCGACTGCCAAAGATCTTTGGATTCCAATGGACGCCCATCCGTAGACCGACCTCGGCAAGCGCACCCCGAAGTGTGAATTGTGTAACAGCACAATTCACACTTCGGTCACAGGTCCTTCGAGATTTCATCAGCATCATCATCATCATGACAGCCAAAAGCCGTCCACTGTTGGACAAAGGCCTCCCCCAAAAGGGGGGGTTTGCCATAATCGCCACGCTTGGCAGGCGGGTTGGAGATCGCAGTGTATGGTGTTGCATTTTACAGAGAACGCTGCTGCCCATTCTCTGGCGAGTCCCTTAGTCGCCTCGTACGACACCCATGGTAAGTGATGGGATGGTATTATTCTTTTACGGCACCATACGGCACGGGCCGACACCATACGGCTTCGAGATTTCCCTCTAGATATTTAATACGAATCCGAAGAACGTTTTCCTACATCTTAGGCTGTAGAAACGTGACACTCCGTCAGAAAAAAATATTGTGCATAGTTCTAAACGATTGAGATTGAACATGTTTAAATTTGGTAGCATATGTCAGTTCCATTCGTTTTGGACTTCTTAGTAATGGTTATTGCTAAAAGTTTATCATTTGTCCTTTCTCATAAAAAATATTATTGTTCTTTAAAGTAAGTAGAATTTTAGTTTTACTTGTCTCACCTTGTCTACATTTAATATTTTAATCCGTAGAGCATGCCATTAAGCTTCGAGCTACCAAGACTTAGTCAGCTAGAAGTAATTTCATAAATTCGAATTCCCTTCGTATTTCATATTCATGCTCAAGTTCTTGAGTAATTAAAAGCAGGGCTTATATGGCATTAGCATGCAGCATATTCAACATAATCTTTTCTAGAAAACGTTTACCTGCAACACAAAAAGATATTTATAATTAATACAGACTTCAGCGTACCAATTAACACTATAATTTTGTTGTATTTAGATGTTAAAAGGCTAGTGTATGTTGAATAGAATACTCTTTACTACACCATATAAGTTACAGAAAAGATGGCTGAAGAAAACCTTACATAAGGTGACACGGGTGACACAATGTGCAGCCTAAACGCTTAAAGCGATCTTATAAGACCACCTTTGGATGGATTAACAACAATGCGTGTTTACTAGAATGATTTTTTGGATGTGAAAGTTTTCATGAATATGATCAAATTTTACAATGGGAGTTCTGAAGAGTCACGAAAAAAACTGGCCAAGTGCGAGTCGGACTCGCGTGCAAAGGGTTCCGAATGAATTTCTTTATTTTTAACATGTTATTTTAACACTATAGAATTCTTATAGATTTTCTTGTAATCTATGTAAAGATCTATTATGTTCAAATAGTCCATTTTTAAAAAAAATTTAAGCTCAGTAATTTCGGGCATAAGGGGGGGAATGGTCATTTTTCGTCTAATTTCTTGAATAACTTCAAAACAATTTATTTTGTTCATGGCACTGATAAATTAATCAGGAATATCCTAGCTTCCACACTGATTGATTTTGATGTGCCGTGCTTCACCGAGGCTGTGAATGCTTGGAAACTCGCTTGCCCGAATGTAAATCTTCCCGACAACCCATCATACCAGAGACAGTGGGATGAGCCGGTCTGCAGAGAAGTTCAGAGGAACCTTATAGCCACTTCTACTTCTACTGCGGAGCGTGCGCGCCTGCTGGCTGTGGGTGAGTGGGAGTCGGGCCTCTGGCTTCACGCACTACCGTCGTCGAACTTAGGCACCTTGTTCGACGATACAACTTTCCGCCTCGCTGCTTCCCTTCGCTTAGGCGCATCGTGTTGTTCTCCTCATCGTTGTCACTGTGGTGAAGCTGTCAACAGCCTCGGGCACCACGGTCTCTCATGCAGTCGAAGTGCGGGTCGCTTTGCACGGCACGCAAACATCAACGACATTATCCGACGCGCTCTTGTCGCCGTCGGCGTTCCAGCCGTACTAGAACCCAATGGCCTGGCACGCGACGACGGTAAGCGACCGGACGGTATGTCTTTGTTTCCATGGAAGATGGGTAGGCCTTTAGTGTGGGACGCTACTTGTGTCGATACTCTTGCGCCATCCCATCTTCCTAGCTCGTCGTGCTGTGCTGGTACTGCCGCTGCGGCTGCTGAGAACCTCAAGCGGCGGAAATATAATAATCTTGTTGGCAATTATATTTTTGAGCCGTTTGGGGTTGAAACTCTTGGACCGTGGGGTCCGAGTGCTCATGCCTTATTTAAAGATCTTTCTAAACGCTTAGTTGACACTTCGCGTGACCCAAGGGCTGGCTTTTACCTCGGACAGAGGATAAGCATTGCCATACAACGTGGCAATGCCGCCAGTCTTTTGGGCTCACTTCCGGTGGACAGCGATGCGGACGAATTTTTTGACGCCTTATCTTAGTTAGGATATTTTATTTTAAGTGTATATATATTTAGTATTCTATCTTATTCAATCATAGTATTCTGTTCAGTTTTATTCTAATATTAATAAATACCCCATTTATTTAAAAATTATGAAAAAATATAACTAAACTTAAACTTATTAAAACTTAACTTATTTAAACTTTTCCGTGTTTGGGTCACAAAAGTCCATACGTGTACCAAATTTCAACAGAATCAGTCCAGTGGATCCGGAGAAAACTGGCTGTGACAGACGGATAGACCGACAGACAGACAGACACCCGAGTGATCCTATAAGGGTTCCGTTTTTTTTCGGAACCCTATAAATGGCTGTTACCTACATTTCGTACAATAATAAATGCACGCCGCTGCAGAAGTATTTTGTATAGGTTGAACATTTGTATGACTACTCTTACCCCTGATGATGTATGCATTGAATTTGACTTCCACATTAGTTTGGACACCAGTATTCATGCGTACTATTGGTGATGCCTCAATTTTTTTAGTTATCTATCGTTTCTTTGCGTACCATCCCTAGCGTGCCTACTATCTGTTACCCAACCAGTCACTCAGTCCACTTTGGCAAAAGGATCTAGATCCTTTTGTCAATCCCGACCGGTCGGTCGATTAGTCGAGCGTACGATTGGTCACCTTGTGTAGTCATCTGTGATTTAATAGTGAGTGTCTGAGTTTACCTGGAGGGAGTGAGACGTGACCTCTGTTGTAGTCTACTCTGTCATGACTGTGTTGCCAGAATGTAGATGGTGTATCGAAATAAATGGATGGGATGTGTTAATGTGATGTTGTGCCTTGCTAGCTTATTATAATGCTAGTTTAAGACTTGATTTCGTACTGCAAATTGGTCTGTTTAAACTTTTCTTTAGAGTTCAAAGACCATTTTTTTTTATTTAAGACTTAAAACTTAACACAACGTACAGAGGCGGAGTTAATCCCATAGATATTATCTAACAGTCGACCTTTAGGTGATGCAGTGACAAATAGTGGTACGTGCAATATGTAGACGCGATTGATATTTATTTAAGTAAATTATATAAATGTAAAAACTATACATAAATATTGCAAAATATCTTTCTTTAGTCAAAATCTTTTTATTTTGGCAAAATCTATGTTGTATTGGAAAATTTAAGGTAGAAAAATATTAGTATAAGGTACTTGTCTTACCGCCGGCGACGACTATTTGCTCGCTAAGTAAAGGGACAAAAGATATAGATCTCGTGTGAGTAAAAGAGACACATACATTCATAGTCGATAGCTGGCTGTTCACACTGCCGGCGAGCGGCTCTTACCTCTAGTTGATCGCAGCGACAAGAGCTATCAAAGATTGTACTCGCTCAGCGACACTCGCTTGGTAGTCAGAACTCACCAAATAGCGGTAATTTCTACTGATAGAGTGCGGGCCGGAGCGAGTATTGCGAGTAAAAGTCCGTCGCACAAAAGCACTAGCTGAAAGCCGAGCGTCAAAACTATTGAAACTTTTCACTCGCTGCTCGCCAACTCGTTTCGAGTTTTAAGCTTTACTCGCTACTTGCTGATCGCCGGCTGTGAGACAAGTCCCTAATGTAGGCCAGCTGGATAGATTTTTATAGTAATACTAGTGGACGACACGCGGTTTCACCCGCGTAGTTCCCGTTCCCGTGGGAGTACGGGGATAAAATATAGCCTATGTTACTCCCTGATAATGTAGCTATCCATTGCTGAAAGAATTTTTCAAATCGGTCCAGTAGTTTCGGAGCCTATTCATTTCAAGCAAACAAAACAAATCTTTCCTCTTTATAATATTAGTATAGATAAGTTTAGCAAACAAGTCAAGGCAGTAAACAGGCTGTACGAAAAGGCAAAGTAAGCTCTCCCTGTAACTATAAAGATTAATAATAATTATGCATATCAGCCAACAAGCTTTTATCTCATAAACTGTATGAAGATTTATGTCAGCTATAACATTTTACAGCTACTGAACTTAACTTTTATAACTTACCTCAAAGACTGTGGACATTGTAAATGATTAAAATTGTTATAACAGGACTTGATATATTTGTTTTCAACGAGCATGATTTCTTATTAACAACACGAAAAACATAACCTCGTCTTGGCGCAGTCAGGTAAAATAAAATATAATACTCTTTAATATGTACACCAAATAAGTTACAGAAAAGATACATGAGGAAAATATAACATAGGGTGACATAATGGGCGGCCTTATCGCTAAAAGCGATCTTTTCAAGACAACCTTTGGTATATTATAAAGAGAAAAAGGAAAGACAGTACTGTAGGAAGTTTTAGGTGTACTATTTAAACATATATGCAAATAAATACACAATAGATAAATATATACAACTAGCTGAACGTTGCTTTGCGAAATAAAAAAAAATATTCTGCCACCTATTCTCATACCTACCGAATATACACACAAAATTTCATGAAAATCGGTCGAGCCGTTTCGCAGGAGTTCGGTCACAAACACCGTGACACGAGATTTTTATATATTATAAGAAGATAATAATGGTGAAACAAAAACAGAGAACTCTAGTAAAAACCATTTAAGAGTGAGGTAGTGGTGGTAAATACGACCGTATCGGCAGTAAGATCCACTTTAAATAATAAGTGAATCGGTCTGCCTAACTTTTCCCAACTATATTGTGGTCGGCTGCAGCTGAGAACCAGTGTTTTGTCGTATTAAAGCTTGTATACGTTTGTAATGCAAAACAGTAGATATTGCTTTTTTAGAATTTTGATAAAAAATTAAGGAGTAAAATGCTTTCATCTCAACGATTTGGAGGTGATTTTTGATTTTTCAGATGTAATTTCTCTGTTAGTGCCGACGAGAAGTTGCTTCATCTGCACGCTGTTTTTAAGCATTTCTCGAGAAAGCAGCCTTCTTTCTGACCTCTACAATCAAGTAACTTCGTGCTTCGGAAGGCACGTTTACGCACGCTACGGAGTGCCGTAGCGTGCGTAAACGTGCCTAAAACCGGCCGGTTAGCTTTATTTATGTCTTTTTATAATTTTTTATTGTATTTTCTGTTCTGTATTTTGTCTGTAGTTGTGTGTACCCCACATATGACTTAATGTTGCTCGAAATAAATTTATGTTTTTTTTTTTTATTTAAACCGTTGGTCCCGGCCGCCAAACGGCGGTCTCAAATAAACCATGTCAGAGGTCCTTGAGGCGGTTTAGAAACTCTGACACTAGTGTGTGTAGGGTCGTTAGACCTTACTGCCCACACGATAAGAAGAAGAAGAATCCAGCAACTGGCAAGATTGGTGTCATATTTTCTGGCTTCTGACTCTGTCCGTAACAACTCCCAAAGATCTACAAATGACAGCCGGCATCGACAACTTAACGTGCTTTCCGAGCCACGGTCTTTTCTACCACCTCCCTGGACCATGCAGTTACAAATCATGCTCCACCTCCTCTCTTGCCCTCTGTGCCCCAAAACATACTCTTACATCCAAAGAGACATATGTGCTGCTGCGGAATTTGATCGAAAGAGTCACCGCGGCCCTGGAACGCAAAGGGTATTAGTATAGGAACACGGATGGGTTTTAGTCAGTAAGAGTCTGACACTACCTCCTGCTTCGCCCAGAGCGGGGGGAGTCATTTGATGATTTCGCATCCTTAATAAAAAAAGAAAAAAGGAGACATTATGTCCTGCCACCACTAATGCCGTGGAGGTGGCAATGTTTTGGGCAAACATAAATCTAAAAAAAAAACTTGTCGTACCAGCGACACGAAGAAGAAGAAGAAGACCTATCCCTGAACCGAGCTCGGCAAGCGCTGCTTAACCATGAAGATTGAACCTACTGGCTATGATGATTTAGCCACGAACTGCTGTTTGATGCTGTCTCAATTATAACGTAGTTTCTAAATCTTCAGTACTTCAGTTAGGGTGTGTGGGGTCGTTAGACCTTACTGCCCACACGATAAGAAGAAGAAGTACTTAGTTACTTTAGAAATCATTTTTCTTGTCACCAACCACATAAGTACCTACCAGTAAGCCTATTCAAGTTTCATATTAAAGCTACAGAATTTAGTCCGGAGACATAATTGTGTGGATAATAGCGTCACTCGTAGCTCTGATTATTTCTACGAATGCTGGCGGGACCGTTCTTAGAAGCGGTGTTGTAAGGCTTGGTTTCGACTGGCGTGTTGGTTGCTGGTTGCGTAGTTGTTTGTTTGATTAGACTTTAGCTGTACGAGGAAAATACGGACTTCTTGGAACTTACTCCCTTTCAGATTACATTATTGAACGTAGTTTTCCTGGAATTACTTTCTCACAGATTAAATTATTAAACAAGCGTGAGAAGGAAAATACTTATAAGTAGGTGGGAGGAAACGCGAATGTTGGTATTTATTACATTGCTCTTGAAACTTATAAGCATTATGAGGTAATTACATGGTGCCAGCATTGTCGATATTATACCTAGTACCGTTATCGCATTCGCTGGAACTGGAACGTTAAGACACAAATCATTTAAAAATTGGTAGAGCTCTGATCGAAAATGCCAAGCCACCAGAAGACCATTGCATCAAGCATATAAATATAATCTCAACACACATAACATAGCATGACGCCTATCTTTTCTGAAGGGTGAGACAAAGGAGCACCTATATTAAACCCATATTTCGCCACTTATGTCTAAGTTCCACTTAAACAGCATATTACCATCCATCGGGCAGAAACCAAGAACTCCAGTAGATAAGCAATGCAACTTTTTGATGGCTTCCCAGTATCCTAGAAATCACTAATCTTCCAAAGCCTTATTGATTTCTGCAATCAAGATTCAAGATATAAAACATTTATTCGAATAAATCATTTACAGGCACTTTTGGATTGACAAGGTTGGTCAGTCAAAAACATGAACCTGTTTGCACGTTCGAAAGCGTTGATCTCTATGGAAAAGGATGTGCAAGAAACTTCACGGACACTTTTTTAAATCATGCAGTCATCTGCATTTGTAGAAGTGCTCTTCGACACTATCTATCTCTGTAGCCTATTCTGTACGTCTACCATGAGTTTTATCAAACTATACTCGCCAGCGACTGTAGTTAAAACCATGTTTCAAAACTTAAAAAAAAAGCAAGTTACTAATGTTAACTAACAAGCAAGCAAGTTGCAAGTAAAACTTTAGTTAACAACTAAGAAAATGAATTAGAAACTTGTTTTTTTTAAGTTTTCATACATGTTTTTAACTACAGTCGCTAGCGAGTATAGTTTGATAAAACTCATGGTAGATGTACTGTCCAGTTACTGGGTAAGGCCTTCCATGTACACTAGCCTTAACAATAAGAGACCGAGATACGAAGCATTAACGTTTTTCACAGAAGCCAGTGTGGCAGAAAAATAAAATGAGTGATGGCGAAACTATAATTGTGTACCGAGATCGTAAGTGAAATATGTGCGCGCTATATATATCTAGCCTTTATTATAAGCCGTTATTTCAAGCTAAGAAACTAAGTAAATGGCTGGTTCTTAGGAATAGTGAAGTTGTTTGTTAGTTGTTTGTCTTCATATTTTAAAGTAACAGGTTTTTGGAAATAATAGTCTGGCTGTCTGTATTTCCTTTAGGTACTCTTTTTAGGGTTCCGTACCCAAAAGGTTACCAAAGTAATCCTACCACTAAGCCTCCACTGTCCGTCCGTCCGTCCGTCCATCCGTCCGTTCGACCATCCGTCCGTCCATCCGTCCGTCTGTCAGCGGGCTGTATCTCAAGAACCGTAATAGGTAGACAGTTGAAATTTTCACAGATTGTGTGTTTCTATTGCCGCTATAACAACAAATAATAAAAATTCAAGTTTATGGTACGGAACCCGTCGTGTGCGAGTCCGAATCGCATGTGGCCGGTGTTTTTAAATAGTGGCAAGCCGCTAGGATTGATCTTCAAGATTAAGCAAAGCTTTCTGTGGTTGATTCGTTCTTTTTTCAATCTTTTCAAACTGGGATTCCTCCGTTTCTCGAAAAGGAGGTTAAGCCGTTGGTCACGGCTGTCATTTGGAGATCTTTGTCAATTGTTACGGGTAGTCAGAATGCAGGTAATCTGACATCAGTATTGCCAAGGGTTACTGAGTCGTGGAGGTCAGATAGGGAGTAATTCCTTGTAAAATACTGGTATTCAGATGCATCTGACCAAACTAGAAGCGGACCCTGACATAGTTGGGGAAAAGCATTTCGCACTAAACGTTTCCAAACATCTTTTATAATGCGCACAGCAAAGGAGTAGAACTCTCTGCCTGCGTCTGTGTTTCCAAACGCTTACAACCCTAATCTCTTCAATGTTAGAGTGCACAGGCTCCTTTTGGGTAAGCTCGCTCCATCGTAGACTTTGTCTCTGTCATCTCTGACCTAGACTAGAGTCAAGAGCAAACCCATCACTAATAAAAAATAAAATACGGGTACAATTTTTAACAAATTTTGAAACAATGAAAGAAAAGAAATAAAAAACTGGCCAAGTGCGAGTCGGACTCGCGTGCAAAGAGTTCCGAACCAATTTCATTTTTTAACATGTTATTTTAACACTACAGACTTCTTATAACTTTTCCTGTAATCTTTATATACCTATTATACAAATTTTGAAGTGAAAACTTCTTTAGCGGCGTTGAGCACTTTTTCTGTAATGGGTATAAAATCTTAAACTCGCGTCAGGACACGTGACCTGATCGAAAAAGCGTAAGACGGACTCGCGTCAGGGTCACGTGATGCTGATCGAAAAAGCGTAAGATCGAGGGGAAGGGAGAGGAACTAGTATCTCCCACTCTTTCTACCGTGCCTGAGTGTGCTGCTCCGCTTAGGCGGCACAGGGCGCTTGCGCGAATGTCCGTCTGTGTTTATGTACAGCGTGCCACGCGTATCCAAGGATACGAAATTACGGAATTACGAAATTATGGATGAAAGTTGATTTTTCTAAGAGATAAAAATTAATGTAATATATAAATAAATAACGATATAATATTATGAATAATAACATGTAAATTGCCATATTTGTGTACGATAGCGCAATAAATAAACATTGTATTCTACCTCATAAATGATAGTATTTTTGTACTTATAATTAAACACAACGTTAATACTAAAGTTTTCACTTCTGCCGGCACTCCCGGAGTGCTACCGGTGTTTTTTTTTCAAAGTTTTAGTCTTCGGAGTTCCGGAGATAATGGGGGAATGGTCATTTTTGGTCTAATTTCTTTTTGGTATAACTTCCAAACTATTTCATTTAAAATTATAAAAAAAATATATACTTAAAATTCTCACAGTAAGCCCTTTCATTTGATATGTAATTTTTTTTTCTAGTTTTACTCCGAAAAGTGACGGTCCATACTAAAAAAATATTA
Source organism: Lacanobia wlatinum (assembly GCA_947578705.1). Classification (NCBI taxonomy): domain Eukaryota; kingdom Metazoa; phylum Arthropoda; class Insecta; order Lepidoptera; family Noctuidae; genus Lacanobia; species Lacanobia wlatinum. The sequence goes on along the minus strand of OX388039.1, from coordinate 7,748,628 downwards.
TTTACTTAACGCGTCCGTGTTTGGGTCACAGAAGTTCATATGTGTACCAAATTTCAACAGAATCGGTAAAGTAGATCCCGAGAAAACTGGATGTGACAGACGGACAGATAGACGGGTTCCGTTTTTTACGGATGTTCGTAACCTAAAAAGTATAGCTATAATACGTTTCCTTAAAATTGGCGAAAATACGAAAGTGCTTTTGCCAAGACGCATAATGTGACAATCAGTCGATGCAGTTAGCCAACCATTGAAATACATTAGGTTTTTTTTTACTATAGATAGGCATACGTTTGACCACTATCTCACCTGATGGTAAGCGATGATGCGGTCGAAGATGGAGCACGTTTACCTAGAAGCAACCTATTCACTCTTGTCTTAAAGACTCCCAGGTTGTAGCTAGCCGGAAACACAGACTCTGGCAGGGAATTCCACTCCATAGCTGTACGCATTATGAATATGTTCCATTTAGTACAATAAACCTGCGGTAATTCTTGAAACTAAGCCAAACCATAACCGTAATAATAAAAACCAATACCTACCTACAAATTCCCATAACCATACCATCTAAAATTCCCATAACCTCATCCAATAACACCTCACTTTCCATATAACAAATGACGTTCGAGATTAATATCAAACAATTTCCATTTAAATAGCAATATTGCCCTTAAAACAAATCATCGTAAACATAAAAGAAACGTCAAAGAATTTCTGGGCTCGGCACCGTTGTGGAACCTAAATTGCCACTTGTATTTGCTAAACACTTTCCAATTAATTATCCAAAGGGACAGAACTTCCCCAAAGAAAATTAACCTTTAACAAACAAAACTTAGAATTGGAAATCGCTTGTTGGTTAAACCATACATCGTCAGCACAACACTATAGTCTTTTCCCACGGCGGTCAACCATGTGTAGCTGTTGTCATCGAACAATTTCTAATCAATTTTCTATCTTATGTAGCACTTTATTAAGTTGGTAATTGATTGTGTAGGAAAAAACCTTAGTCGTTTCCACTCTGGTCATTTCCCGAAAGGAGTAGAGAGGTTCTAGGTCCCTTGTATGGATATGTGTAATTAATGGTTTGCAGTGTTCTGCTATGGCATTTCATGCTTGGCTTGATGAGAAGTTGTCTATGGAAACTGTCACTTCTCATTACTAAAAAGTTGTAAAGTGCTTTGTTCGTAAACGTGAGCATTAAGAGCTTACTTATTTGTAAACTAGCTGTAAAATTATGGCTGGTTTGAAAAAGATGGACCTGTTCTAGGGTTCCGTGGTGAGTTGATGGGGGACCGTTATGATTTACGCGCAGTGGTGTGTACTGTGTTTGTATTTGTCTACTGTAACGGTATAGTCTGTGATCACCCGGTTGCAATAGCCGTCGCGACGCAACAACAATTGTATAATTTACTGTAAAAAAATCGGCGGCCGCCATGTTTTTTTGGTCGATCGAGGGCCATAGGATATTAAACACTGCGTTTTTAAAAAAAGAAGTTTAATCCGCGTGATTTAGGGTAGCCTGTGGGATGCCATTATGCGTCAATGTCAGTTGACGCCCAATGGCACAGCCGTGTGCCAAAGAAAAATTACAGGTTAAAATTATTTATGTAAATGGAAAAGTGCAAGTTTACAATGCACCTGTCGCTGACACTTTGCAGCCTCTTGACAAACTAAGCATAATGCAATGGCATAATGCCAAAATTCTGCAGAAACAGTAAACTTTTCAATCAATATCATTCTTTTTTTTATTTTCTTACTACTCCGCTTTTATTTCCTGATTAATTTTGTTGCGGGATCCAATACAGTTTAATCGACCTCTCCTGGTGGTCGAAACTATTAATTCTGGCTCTCAGGAGCTGCAGTGGTTGAGAATTGTGTTGCACGATTGTGCCAAAAAACGTTCTTGATATTTGCTTAAAACCAGTATAATGAATAGGTACCGAAGTTGCTATATATAGCGACAGTGAGTTTTAGTTTTATGACCTACAAAAAACACAAATAGTCAAGAAACGGTTGTGTGATTTATTTCAAAATCCTACAGAACCTTGACCATCCGTATTCCGTACGCACTTGTCAACTTTTTTCTCTCAAATGGACTTGCGTATTTAGTAAGACCACCCAGTTATTAATAGTCGAGTACATAAGTAAGTATATAAATGTGGAGAAGGTTCATCTTTATAATAGGTCTGCATTTTACTACGTTTATATCCACTGCAGACGATTTATGAATTAATTTGCGAACAGGAATGTGGGATACTGATGGTGATGACTATTTGTAAATAATGGAGGGAAGATATTTTAATTTTTTACATGTTTACTTAATGTTCATTGGAAAGGGTTAAGAAGGAGATGTCTCAATGAGTGTGGTGGGTAATTTATGGGTTTGGTTGCACTTCGGTGTAAACCTCGTCTCATACAAAATGGACAGTCACAAAGACTTCAAGGATGTTATTTCATAGGTTTTTATCTGAATATTGAACCTATGAATATTTAAAACACGTTGTAAATTTCGATTTTTGAATAGATTAAGATTTAATTGATTTCTAATTTTTTTTCTGATTTTAGATTTTTGTACTTGAGAGACTTGCGTCTAGAAAGGAATTGCATTTTTTTTAAAATAAAATCGTCTGACCAGATGCATTCCTCTTCTTGAGAAATGTAGAAACCGATAGGGTGGGGTGGGGAGTGGGGTTGGTTATGCACGATTTACGATGGGATCTCACATGTAGCGGCATCAATCATCACAAGAAAACCCATTGGAGCAATTTTTTGACTCCTTATTTTAGTTAGGATTTTTTATTTTAAGTGTATATAGTTTGTTCTAATAAATATATGGAGCAAATCTACATCGCAACAAAAAGAACCGCGATGCCATCTATCCAACTAGCAGCGTACTAAAATCCTGAATCGCGCAATCAGAGTTTACCGTGCGATTATCTGTTCAAATCAGATGAATCAAATGCATCAGTCCGAATATCAACCATCGGGTAGTTGTCCACACCGAACACAACAACCGTCCGGTTGGAGGATCCTCTCTTTTCAATGGAGGTTTGTAGGACTTTACTCTCTGTACCGCATATCCTCCAAACACAAGTATTGAGCTGCTAAAAAGACTACAAAGGTGACGCATGGTAATATAGAAATCAGAGTACATTATGATATCATTCAATAACTGTTTCTTTATTTACACCGTGTAATGGTGCATGAAACGAAGGAATTAATTGAATTTTTAATGGCTTGCTTACTAATATAAATATATTCATTACCCATACCAATAGTCCTTGAGATGTTTGAATTGGATTAGAAAAAATGTGATTGATAAATAGTAGATATGTAACGGCTAATGGAATGAGTTCCAAATGTCAAGATCCGAAGACGTACGAAAGTTAAAACGTCGGCAAACGGAACTGAAATGGAGTTGGGCAGGACACCTGGCAAGGCGTGGTGATGATAGGTGCAGTGACCGAGTAGCGTCCGCGGACTGGAAGAAGAAGTGTGGGACGTCTGGCAGCGGGATTGTTGCCACTGCGGGTAGAACCTGGATGAAGCTAGCTCAAGTACGTGAGGAGTGGCAGAAGCAAAGAAAGGCCTAGATGCTCAGCAGTGGGCGAGATCGGGCTGTGTATCATGATGATGATGATGATGAGGTATGTTACACCTGTGACATACCTATCTAATATGTTTACATTCATAGTGCGTACATCTAAGGAGTGGAATTCCCTGCCAGAGTCTGTTTCCAGATAGCTACAACCTGGGAGTCTTTAAGACAAGAGTGAATAGGTTGCTTCTAGGCGAACGTGCTCCATCTTCTTCATCGCTTACCATCAGGTTAGATAGTGGTCAAATGTTTGCCTATATGTAGTAAAAAAATATATATATATATTATAACAACTAGTTATCTCATTAGATAACTAGTTGTTGGTGACTGAAGGCCAACTGTCGTACTTTCAAAGCTTTGAAAGTAACATCTCAGCTACAATCAGTGGCAAAAACTTGTAAAAATATAGAGAAATTAGAGATGTTTTAACAGTATGTTTCTGCGATGCGAATGCTATCTCTCCAAAAGCTAAAAATACGGGAACTATGAATCTAGCACACCTTTTTGGGACTAACTCGTTAAACTATTCCCAACCATTGCAACTCCTGATACCCAGAATCACCAGTGGCGACACAAAAGCGCCGAGTCAAAGAAGCTAGAAGAATCCCAGGGAAACGATTCAACTGCCCTGGATTCTACAGCAAAATTGACAAGAAAAGAACAGCAAAGGAGTAAGAAGAAAACACAATACAGGTTTCCAGTAAACTGTAAACTATAAATTATCTCTATTTTTTTTTTCAAGATTTGAGGCACAGTGGTTTCGAAAATAAGGTGGTACTAGGATTTGGTTTTGTATCTTCGTTTTTTAACACCGACTTCTAAAAGTAAGCTTATTTTATATACTTTCTAGTGTTATTTTTGGAAGTCGGTTACATATTTTTATTTTATACATTTTTTTTTATTTTTCACTTTTAAGTGGTGATACTTGGACGACGTCTTCATCTACGCAGAAATTGAAATAAGTAAAAATGCTCATAAAATAAAAACTACTGCACCTATCTGAATCAAATTTTTACGCGACCAAACGGCAAGTATGCCGCATCGAACTAAAAAAGAATCACACAAATTGAATGAGAAACCTCGGAGTAATCGGTGTACCTCCTCCTTTTTAGGAAGTCGGTTAAAAATAGCTTACCTATGCCTGAATTTTACTGCAACACAAAAAAAAACAATTTCACCCACTAAAATCGTTTAACACCGAAATCCACCAATCAATCAGCTATAAACCCCAGTACACAACAGCTCAATCGATTGATATTTTAAAACCTATAAGTGTTATTAAACACTTCTTGCGCTGCCCATCCGTCCTGTTCTGACGCCGTAATCCTTTGTTATTGAGTGCGCCCCCGATGTTACTTTGATTGATAAACAGTGTGTACTTAGGGCTTAGGGCAGTTCTTATGGGGTATTAGTGTTGTGCTGAGCTTTTAGATGTTTAGTGATGAGATGGGGTAAAACTTTTATGACCTCACGTTATGGTGGTGGTATATTTGGTGTAAGTTGGCAATAAAATTATTATTAAGTAACTATAATTCTGTAAGTGGTGGGAAAAGGTTTTTTGGGTCCAGAAACGAGTCAAGCAGCAACGTGTGCATAAAAAGTAAAACTTTATGATTTACAAATTGGGTTGAGATTTTCTAAACATTTCACTGTAGCAGCTTCTTTAGTTAATTAAGGGAACAAGAAAAATTAAAGGCAAATCAAGTAATCTAACTAGGTTAGATATTCACTTAACGCGATTTTGTCACATTAATCTTACGATACGTATCTGTAACTGTGTTACCGTGTTTCAAAACTGGCTTATTTATCATATTTTTTCTAAAGATTCTAGTTTGATTTCAAAGCCGGAAGGTATCGGCCACTAAATAATTAATTTTTGGAAAGCCAAGTGTCAAGTACCTTTACAACTATAAAAGTACAGTTACTTAGAAAAACCTATAAGATTTTATATTAAAATATGCAAGATAATGTAATTCTAATGAAGCGGTCGCATCAATATAACGGCTACACCCGGCTCCGCCCGCTATTTATAAACGTGTTTAGTAATAAAGTGATATGAAATAATCAACGGAATAGTTAGATGCTATCACTTTTGCTACATGCCTTCCAGTACAGTTGCGGATAAAAAGGTACTGGTCTGCTAAAATTAGGAAGAAAATCTTGAATAAGTTGTGATTAATTTGCATGTGTTTTTTTTGTGAAACAAATATGTAAGAAAGTATGTAACTAACACTTCAGAAGAACTAATTAAAAAAAAAATTGCATATCCGACATAGATTGGCTGTTGATCCTGAAACTGTTATGATGTATTATAAGATCAAATTGTACACAGTTACGTAATAAATAATTCTTATTTATATTTTTCGGGGCGTTTAATTTTTCTTATAGACTCCCTTATTCCCAAAATCTCAACTGATGGAAAGCGATAATTTGGTCAATGATGGAGAACGCTTGCCTAGAAATAACCTATTTACTCTTGATTTAAAAACCTCCAGGTTGAAGTAATCAGGAAATACTCCGACAGGGAATTCTATTACTTAGCTCACCCACAATTACAGTATTTTCAAAACGTTTTGTTTTTTGTATTGGCTTTCAAACTGAGTTTATTTGATTTCCACAAGTATTTTTTTGGTTTGCAAAAAGGCCTCGTTCAAGTCCTACTAGTATCAGGGACTTTTTTCTTGCGTTACCTCAAACTAGTCTTCGTGTTAATTTCGCCACCACTTTCTGGGCTTAACTTTGATGACGCCGTTCACGTTCAGTCATTTAAAGAGTGAAATACTTGCCCAGTTTGCCAGCACACAATGACCATTGTGAGCTTGCATGCAGCTAACCACTGGATTTCAGAATGGCATACTTCTTGTCTCATCATCATTTTCCTGCACTTGTCCCATGTTACTTGGGGTCGGCGCAAAACGTTTTTTTCTTCCATTTTGTTCTATCAACCGTCACACTATCACTAATTCCCTTTTCTCATATCGCTCCTCACACAATCCATCTATCTTTCCTTGGCCTTCCTCTCCCTCTCCATCCATCCACAAAGGCAAACTTCTTGCCTACACAAATTAAATTTCCAAATATATTTAGTTAGTACAAACAAAACAAATAGGTAAAATATCAACGTCCAACAACACCAATTGGTGGCACATTTACTAACATTTTCTACTGTTAATTTATAAAAATAGTACCACACTTTTTGTCACACCATCCGCTTTCGCACCACCAGATTTATAGTCCACAAATCTATAACTAACAAGCAATCCACTTCTCCACGCACCTGTACTCAAGCAAGGTAGCGGATTTAACGCTACCCGTCTCACATTCGGAATTTATTAGTGACGTCAAAACATTATGCAGTCAACAATTTATCGACACTTGCCGCAGGGGCGAACACTGAAAAATCGACTACTGCATGCGTCCGCGCGCATAGGGATTGCGTATCGAATAAATAAGTATGGATATTCGATATATTAACGGTGTTTATAGTATTTATGTAATAGTTTAGCACGGAAGTAGTGATGTACGGTATTGGCTTGCGCTGGTTAGAGGGAAATGTATGTGAGTATCGGATTTGTTTGTGTGTTGCTAGTGAGGGGAATGAGTTGTGTTCGCTAGTGATGGGACTGCAGCTTGTTAGTGGTTGTAGTTAAGTTGTGATTTGTGTTCAGGTGATCAGTATACTGATTTATCGTGCAGTGGACTTCATCCACTAAAGTTATGTATGAGGCTTTCTTATTTATTTATGTACGTACACACAATATACTTAAAAAGAAAATTTAAACAGAGAAAAGAGCACAAATGTACTGTTTATTTAATTTGATATTTCTTCCAGCAGACATGTGACAGAAGAGTGGGATAACAGACGTAGACATAGTGTGTAAAAAGAGGTTTTTGACAATTTATGTGCGTAATGCGCTAGTCATTGACTTCTAATTTTCTTTTATTCTAAATTTGAAAATCAACAAACAAACAGGGGGATTGCTCTACAAGCCCGAAGTCCGTAATTTCAGCCTTAGTGACGGGCTACTCCGTATCACCTAACCAATAAGAATGAATGACAACACGATTGAAAACAAGATTTGTAATCGTGTTGTCATTCATTCTTAGTTCGGGTTCAGGACTAATCGTAAGTCCGCAGGTGATACGGAGTAGAAAACCCCTGTAACTAAGGCCGAAACTACGGACTGGCTTAGTGAGTAGACCCCTCGACACCAGCCTGGCCAAGGGGAACCGTATTATTTATTTATTATATACTTTATTGTACACCTCATAACAAGCACAGGAAAAACGCTTATAAAAAAACTAGTGTACAATTGCCCTTGCCCTGTGCGATAAGACTGCCCGTCTTATCGCACAGGGCAATCTCTTACAGACAACCTTTGGATGGACTGAACTAAAGAAGTTAGATTTAGGGCGGTCAGTGTACAAACATCCGTAATATTAGTAGAGAGACATACATGATAATATAAAACAAATACATAAAATACTAAATAATATACTAATAAATATCAAATATATAACAGAAAAAGGAGACAAAAAGTTATAGTGAGAGGTAATGTTCCTTCACCAATCTACACTAATATTATAAAGAGGAAAGATTTGTTTGTTTGTTTGTATGTTTGTTTGTTTGTTTGAATTGAATAGGCTCCGAAACTACTGGACCGATTTGAAAAACTCTTTTAGCATTGGATAGCTACATTATCAGGGAGTAACATAGGCTATATATTATCCCCGTATTCCCACGGGAACGGGAACTACGCGGGTGAAACCGCGTGACGTCCACTAGTTTTTTAAACGTTGGTAGCGTTTGAGTGCGCCTCACATCTATGGGTAATGTATTCCACAAACGAGCTTCTTGAATAGTGAAAGATTTGTCTATTAATAATTTTACATAGTTAAAAAATGCTTCCTCTCTTCTACTTATCTTGCTGTGCCCGACAGGGTCCACATGAACTAAACCTGTTTTTACCACCTAAGAATACATGTGAATTGCAATAAAGATATTGATTATTGGGTATTGAGTATTATCTAGTTATTGGTCTGTGGAAGTCAGATATTAAGTAGCTTCTTGTAAAATACTGGTATTCAGCTGGATCCGGTTAGATTGGAAGCCGACCCTTAAGAGGAAATGCTGGCGGCGAGACTTAGTATGTTAAAAGTCATAATTGAGGTTTGGCTCTCGACAATTTACTCCTCCAATATTGGACCGTTTTTAAAGATATTTCACAAACTGAATAAGAAGGATACATACTGTGTCCCTATACATTTATTTTTCATTAATAGCTGCCAAATTTGTACACTAGGACTCTGTTGACAGCGGTTTATCGGGCAATTTTGAGCATTTTTTTAGTGTTCTAGTGTGCTTACACGGTTAACATATCATCAAAAACGAAAACATAGGGACACAGTAAATATCCTTTGTATTCAGTTTATGAAATATCTTTTAAATCAGTCCAATATTGGAGGAGGAAACAGGCGAGAGCCAAACCTCGAATTATATGACTTTTTACATACAAAGTCTCGCCGCCCGCTTTTCCTCTTAACATAGTTGTCTAGGCAGATCGACATAAAGCTTTAACGATAACCCGTACAATCTCACCACATCCTCTTTCATACGTAATTTTATCATCCTTCACCTATGAACTTTACCTCTGCGTCTCCATATAAACATTAAATCCATAATGAGGTGCAGTCAGTACGTAAATACAAGTGCACATTAACCGTAGAGCTGCCCATTAACCTGGATCCGCTGAACTGATGAAATCGAGAATAAAAATGGGGCAATGCCCGGTAGAACCGTACAATAATGATGAATGAATCGCTGTAGCTGTCGGGCTGTGGTCGCAGTGAGAGCGGGGAAGAAAAAGGAAGCGATTTACCTATAATAGTAATAATGAAATTGTGACAATGCTCGCTGAAACTGTACTATAATGATGAATGAATCGCTGTAGCTGTAGGGTTGTGGTCGCAGTGACAGCGGAGAAGGGAGAGATAGCGATTTACCTATAATATTAATAAAAATGGGACAATGCTCGGTGGAACTGTACCATAATGATGAATGAATCGCTGTAGCTGTAGAGTTGTGGTCGCAGTGAGAGCGGAGAAGGAAGAGGTAGCGATTTACCTATAATATTAATACAAATGGGATAAAGCTCAGTGGAACTGTACAATAATGATAAATGAATCGCTGTAGCTGTAGGGTTGTGGTCGCAGTGAGGGCGGGCAGTATTGAGCTGGTAATTTCGATTTTTTTTATATAGTCTCCAGAGCTAGTCGCTGTTATGAAAACACGGTACAAGAGTTATTATTAATGAAGTTCATTCTTAAAAACGGCGAAAATAAATAATTTGTTTAAAGAGTGCACTTCAGAATTCACATAATAGACATCAAAGAAGCTTAAAAATGAGGAGCTCTATCGATTACTACTTCCTAGAGCTAAGGTTTAGGTATAAAATATAACTATGTCTGATCCCGAAAGAATACAAAGTTGATATACCTATGTTAAATGCACAATTATTCTGAACATAATAGACATATGGTTTGTCATAATAATTGAACACGTTCGCTGTCACTGAGACCTCGCCCCCTCCTACGCAAAATAAATGCAACTCAAATGCATTTTCACATTACCGATCTGATATCGTTATCACAGTAGCTGTTTGACTAATGATAGCCTAAAATCTACCATCATATCTTCACGCTGAACCGAAGTAGGGCGGGCAAGCTTAATTACAAACGGATGTCGTTATTCAAACACCGGTGGGGAAAATAAAATAAAAGTTGCAGAAGGCGCATTCAGATCCAACGCAATGGCTTGATTAAAGAAAAAAGATTGACGGTAGTTTCAGTGATCTTTGAAGAAGTCTTTATTTAGATTTTTTTAGTTCGAGCACTTTAGATTTTGTTAGTTTTTGTTTGAATTAGCCCGAAAAGCCAACCTTATCTAGCAGTGGGTAGTACACATTGCTCGCATGTGGAATGGCGACCACGTACCTACCGGTAGACGTAACGTTAGAAGCCCTCTCCCGCCATCAGGAGGACCGCTGACCAGGGGAGCTACTCTCTAAGCCCGAAGTCCGTAGTTTCGGACTTAGTTGTGAGCGTATTTTACTCCATATCACCTAACCACTAAGAATTAATGACAACATGATTTAACAGTCACTGTGAAATCGTGTTGTTATTCATTCCTAGTTCGGGTTCGGGACTAATCGTGAGTCCGTAAGTGATACGGATTTGAATATGACCGCAACTATGCCTGAAACTACGGACATCGAGCTTAGAGAGTAGCCCCCCAGGACACTAGTTAAGAACTTGCACAATTTTTTAAATTTATTTTTTTAAGGCTGTGAAATGTTTAAATGACGGAGCAAAAGTATCACCTAACCACTAAGAATTAATGACAGCACGATTTGACAGTTACTATGAAATCATGTTGTCATTCATTCTTAGTTTGGGTATGGGACTAATCGTAAGTCCGTAAGTGATACGGATTAGAATACGCCCGCAACTAAGCCCGAAACTACGGACTTCGGGCTTAGATAGTAGCCCCCCAGCCCTGACTTCGCAAAGGTGTAAATTATACACAAACCTCTGTTTATCGTTCTTTCTACTAAAAGTAAGTAAAACATGTAGATATCAAAATCTTTTGAGTGGTGAAACAAACAATTGCAATAAAGTACATTGACCTTTCCCTAATATCCTGTCTTTGACACCCAAACAATAAATTATGAACCGTTTTTCATTACTTGAGAACGTTAAGGATTACAATAGAAGTCGATTCGGAACATGTCTTTATTCATGGTTTTGTTATTAAGAAAGTTAGTTAAATGTGTGTGGGGTCAATGACCATTATTGCACAATTATCTGGGGTCTCTCATAATTAAATAAAAAAATAAAATAAAAAAAAAGCCTTTTATTTCTAGCAAAACACAAGAAAAAATTACTTAGATTCTAATTTTATTTATAGTATTTTGTTAGTAATTTAGTTAAGTTTCATTTAAGGTGTTAGTTTAAATTTAACTTGAGTTTTTGAAGTGAAAACTTCTTTAGCGGCGTTGAGCACTTTTTCTGTAATGGGTATAAAATCTTAAACTCGCGTCAGGACACGTGACCTGATCGAAAAAGCGTAAGACGGACTCGCGTCAGGGTCACGTGATGCTGATCGAAAAAGCGTAAGATCGAGGGGAAGGGAGAGGAACTAGTATCTCCCACTCTTTCTACCGTGCCTGAGTGTGCTGCTCCGCTTAGGCGGCACAGGGCGCTTGCGCGAATGTCCGTCTGTGTTTATGTACAGCGTGCCACGCGTATCCAAGAATACGAAATTACGAAATTATGGATGAAAGTTGATTTTTCTAAGAGATAAAAATTAATGTAATATATAAACAAATAACGATATAATATTATGAATAATAACATGTAAATTGTCATATTTGTGTACGATAGCGCAATAAATAAACATTGTATTCTACCTCATAAATGATAGTATTTTTGTACTTATAATTAAACACAACGTTAATACTAAAGTTTTCACTTCTGCCGGCACTCCCGGAGTGCTACCGGTGTTTTTTTAATATTTTTTTTTCAGTACGACAATTTTTGTTAGTAAATTAGGTTTATTTCTTAAATTTAGTTATTAGTTTAGATTTACATAGATGTTTAATTGTCTGCTAGAACTCCTCTGCACGTAAAGGCCTCCCCCAAAGATAGCCATAATTAAGGGCTCAAAATTGAAAAGTAGACCAAGCAAGAGCTTCTAGCTATACTGCTGCCTTGTGAAAACAGAAGATCATCGGTCAGTTACTATTCTTTATTCTCAGCCAAAAGCAAGTCATAGGTACACTATTGTGCCTCAAATCTTTATTATAAATACTTTTTTGTTTACTATATATAGGCATACGTTTGACCACAATCTCACCTGATGGTAAGCGATGATGCGGTCGAAGATGGAGCACGTTTGCCTAGAAGCAACCTATTCACTCTTGTCTTAAAGACTCCCAGGTTGTAGCTATTTGGAAACACAGACTCTGGCAGGGAATTCCACTCCTTAGCTGTACGCACTATGAATGTGTTCCCAAAACGTTTAGTGCGTGTCGGTGGGATGTCCACCATGTACCGGTGGCGCATCGCAGTTCGTCTTGTGGTCCGATGATGGAACGGGCTTGGCGGAATTAAATCATGCAATTCCGTCGCTCACTCCCCAAAATGCAAGCGGTAGAAAACCGACAGGCCAGCAACTCGGCGTCGATGCTCAAGACTTTGGAGCTTCGACTCGACGAGCCTGTCATTACCGATGATCTTCTTAGCTCGTTTCTCAATTGACTCAAGGGCATCAAGCTGGTATTTTCTCACCTACAACTGAAATAATGAAACAAAGATTGAACAATTTGTTAAACGCTAAATGCTTTTAATGATTTATCTTTATAGCAAGACAAGACCTTTATAGCTCTTTAACCGTCTTGGTATAAAGACCCAATGTCCATGACAATGTCGAACCAAGAATTATTCCATTGTTCGAAGTTGACTTACTGAAATAATTGTATAATACAATCTTACAAAGAGTAAGTACACATTCGTTAGTGAGCCATTTATATTTATTGCATTTAGTTTATGCCTTCAAATGGTATATATACGTAATGATGTGTTTATATTTCCTGGCTTTTATGTTACGGCATTAATTGTTAGTTCGAAGTGGCAAATGGCTGAAGTTTTAGCCGGCAATTGCTTTGCGAGTTTCTTGTTGCAATGTTTTTGTCATGCATCTACACTAATATTATAAAGAGGAAAGATTTGTTTGTTTGTTTGTATGTTTGTTTGTTTGAATTGAATAGGCTCCGAAACTACTGGACCGATTTGAAAAATTCTTTTAGCATTGGATAGCTACATTATCAGGGAGTAACATAGGCTATGTATTATCCCCGTATTCCCACGGGAACGGGAACTACGCGGGTGAAACCGCGTGACGTCCACTAGTTAGTTATAAGTGAATAGGCTTTTTATGTTTGGTGGTTAATTTAATTTAAATTTTAGTTTGCATTTAAATTGACAACGTAACCTTTTTGTTTAAAGTAATGTTTTATCGTGTCAGTTGCAGGATTTGATTTACAAAGGAATGGTGTACTTACCTACTTGAAGATAAAGTTTTTAGTTCGTTTAACTACCTTATAAAATAAAATAATATTTACTGTTGGTATTGCATCATTTACGTGACAGTTTAATTCAACACTAAAAAACGGAAAAAATATCCATTGCTTTAACAACAGTATCGCACATAAAAGCGAAACTATAAATCTACCAAAATCCACGCGACGAAACTCAACAAAATAAATCAGACCACATTTTTATTCGAAAACAGAAAACGCATACGAAGCTGCAAAAAAGAACTACATTTAAATTATTAAAGCAATGATTACAACTGTACAGCCAGTAGAAAACATTCGAAATTTAAAAATACCCTAAAAAAACTATTTTTATCTTTTAAAAGCAATGGTCATAACAGTATACAGCCAATTTAAATCGAATACATTCGCATGGGAATCGACTATTTCAAATTCGATTCCTAGTTTGAAAATAGAGTTGTCGCAAATGAATCATCGAGTGAAATGAGGGGTTAAAACAAATAAAAACTCGTTGGTGGCGTGGCAAATAAATGGATAGCGTAATTCGAGACTATGGGACGGATCTCTAGTTACTACGGAACCACAGCCCGGGGGCATGCCTCTGTAGGCTTTAGGTTACGAAGTTTTGGTGTTCTTTTGTTTTAGGGTTACTTTAGGCGATTTTCTGCGAATGGAATTTGATAGGATATAGATTTGGGCGGCAGATGGGTTATAAAGTAGGACATGATATTTCTTTTTGTCTCTACCATGGCTGTGGAAGTAATTTGAATACACTTACTCATGGAGTTTTTGAGTTTTTTTATGACATTTGAAAAGTACTTGTCTTTCGATGGATAATATGTAGTGTTACGAATACTTCAGATTTAAGAAAAAAAACTTTTCAAATTATCTAACGAAACAACATAGCAAACATATTTATTAATTTATATTTTATCGATTCATATTTCCAGTATCTACGTATGTTAATTTTAATGAACATATATTAAGTGGCAGTAACTAATTTTCATCTGTCTAGCTCACTTTTCCAACCAACTTATACCAATTAACAAAAACCAAAAAATACCAATTAAAACCCAAATAAAACTCACAATCATTATATATTCCGTCCTAAAAATCAGACCATACCCCATTCAAATGTCAAAAAAACGGTCCGACAAAAATAGTCGGTACATAGTACACGCAAAAATACCTTTCGATTAGTCCCAGTCTCCCAGACACGTTAGAGGTCGTTAGTATTTACACCGGCGATAGGGACATGGCCTGACAGGGCAAGACCGCACCCGAATTACCGTCGCCAGCGGGTATGATTGAAAAGCGAAAGGTGAGACGCAACGCACTGGGGGATAGAGTTACATTAGGGTGTAGTATATGGTCATATGGTGGGATTTCAGAAGTATTTTGTTGTATAATTTTATTGGTGATTTGTTTTGTCAGTGACTGGGTTCAGAGGAAAACTGTTTTAATTATAGACACTGCAGAATAACTTCGCATAGCATATAATTATTAGATAAAAAGCTTCTTGTTTTCTAATGTTTTTTTCGTTTATTTATCACATCTAGAATGACTATTCGGGCATCTTGAGTCAACCACAAGCTACATTGGGATTGAAAACCCAGGCCTGAGACCTACCTACCTCCACTATAATGTGTCATTTGAATCAATTCCGTTCTGGAAAAAGTATAATGCTATTCGTCTTGTATAGCTATTAGCTACGTCGCTCACTCACATTAAAACCATGATGGCATCAGGGCGACAATAGCCAATACCACCGTGCCGCCGTGCCACTGGACCGTGCCACCGTGCCGTGCCAGCACGGTCTTTAATTTTGTTATACATTTTCCTTTGTTTAGAAGGAAGATGTACAAAGCCTTAACCGTTAGAAGGAATGGAAAGGAGCCTTAGCCCAGCAGTGGGGCAGTACGAATAGTAATCATAATAATTTTCTTTTCTGTACAAAAAGCTTCTGGCCCCTTCCCATATACTACATAATCCAAGATAATCCGTCGGGCACGGCGGTGCTTGCACGCTGGCCTCACTGCACTAATCGATTTTCCGTCTATTTCAATTAGCTGCGTTATACTAAGCCGCGCAGCCTATTAACTGTACCTCTAAGTATGCAGCACTTAATTATTTTAGCTCACTTAGAATCTATAGGTCTTAGGTCTTTGATGCGCTGTTTAGATTGTGTGATGAATACTCGATGGTTGAGTAATAAGGAACTTCATTTTAGAATGTGAAGTTGGTTTCTTCATTATGAGCGGTCTGGACAGGTTTCGTCAAAACGGGTAGGAGGAAGCGCCGGCTCGGGAAATATGGAAGGACTGTCGGACCTTTGCGTAGTGCGTAGTGACTAGAGCAAATCATGGGTAATTTAAAATAATTTCAAGACCATGCTATTGGCATGCCCAAAGGAATAAATCGTGGCTTAGCCCCCAGTCTTTTGAGTAACCAATCGAATGCGATGCGGAGGTATTTTTAGGAGACAACATTTTTAGGGTTCCTTACCTCAATAGAAAAAATCGGAACCCTTATAGGATCACTTTGTTGTCCGTCCGTCTGTCTGTCAAGACCCTTTTTCTCGGAAACGCGTGGAGATATCGAGTTGAAATTAAAACCATATACTCAGCTCTACAGTTCCTTGAAACTGTGAAAAAATAAAAATCCTAAGTCAACGTTAAAAAGATACGGCCGTTTATGCCGCAAAAAATGTATATTTCGACACCCTCAAGGGAATCAAAATACATAGGGAATTTCCCGTTGACCTAGAACTATGAAATTTGGCAAGTAATATCTTCGTATACTACAAGTATAGGGAAAAGTCTGAAAACTATAGTGTTTATTTCAAAGTAATTTGTACCTACAAATTTGTACGGAACCCTCGGTGGGCGAGTCCGACTCACACTGATCTGGTTTTTTTTTAGATTTGGTTAGTTTTGATTTCGTATAGCTTTTTATAAGTTTAATTACGTATGTCTGTGGTTTAAAATGTAAATATTTCTTTAGATCTATTCAAAATTATACTTAAATACAAACAAGGCTTAAACAATAATGATCCACTTCACAGAGGGTGTGATAGGAGGCCTTTGCCCTCCACTGCACTTACTGACCGATCCCATAATACTATCTTATACAAAATACCAACCTAACGAGCCTTAAGTTTAAATACTACCTACTTAACAGAATTCACTGCCGAACAACATCATATTTTCTATACATACAAGTTATTAAAGTTCAGACGGAGATTCTTGTTCCTGATAACCTTAACACTATCTTGTGGATAAATCACCGGAAAATCGCAAACTCCGTAAGATTATAAAATTACTTGAGAGATTGTAAACTTTCGATAAATTGTCAACTGAACATTTGGAATGCTTTTTTACGCATCAAAATTTGATATTTTGTAATTTCTCGAATTCATTCCGAGAAGTTGTGAACTGAAAGAAAATGGCGACCAAGAGCACATGTTTACAAGCAACAGGCCCTCATTGGTCTGTTCAGATGTGACATCACATGTACGCCATAGAGAATCATGTATGTCATCTGACTTCATTGGTCTACTTAATCGCATCGTAAAAGGGACGTTGTAGGTTTGATTACGAGGTGGGCAAGTGTTGATAAGTTTACTAAGCCTCAGGTGTCTGTCCGTCCGTCCGCCCGTCCGCCCGTCCATCCGTCCGTCTATTTGTTAGCGGGCTGTATCTCAAGAACTGTAATAGGTATAACAATTGAAATTTTTACAGAGTGTGTATTTCTATTGCCGCTATAACAACAAATAATAAAAAATACGTACGGGAATCCTTCGTGTGCCAGTCCAACTCGCACTTGGCCGGTTTTGTTCGTATTTTTCTGGTACTTATATTGAACATTTTTCAAATACTAAGAATCAATTTGAGATTTATTTTTATTTACATTAACTAAGCGACACCATTTTTTTTACCAATCTATACTGCTGGGCAGAAGTCTCCCCTATAGCTTTCCACTTTTCCCGGTGTATTGCTCTCTAAGAACAATCCGTCATGAATACCTCCAAGACGTCACGCCAGCGTCAGCGTTTCTAAGGCCTAGGAAACGCTGCCGCTGGCGTCAGCGTTTCTTAGGCCTTGGAAACGCTGATGCCTCGGCGACAACACCCGACCTCTGACTCTCACTGCGTAACGTCTCTGGCCCAGCTATCCTGATGCAACCCACATACATGACCCGCCCAATCCCACTTCAACCTGGCAGATTTGTTGCCTACAACGGCGATCCCTGTTTTGTAGCGAATCGGGGTATTACAAATTCGATCACTGAGCTTAATACCTAGAACGCTACGCTTCATCGCCCTTTGGCAAACCTTGAGTTTGGACTTTTGAGACTTGGTCAGTACCTAAAAGTAATATCTAAATCCCATCAAAAACATAACTTGTAAAAAAAAAACTTTTTACAAAAAAATATAACCGACTTCCAAACAAAACACTACAAAGAATAAAATAACTTTAATTTCGGAAGTCGGTGTTTTTGGTTATTTCGTTTTTTGACACCGACTTCCGAAATTAAAGTTATTTTATACTTTGTAGTGTTTTTTTTTTGGAAGTCGATTATATTTTTTGTAAAAAAGTTATTTACTGTTCACTTTTAAGTGGTGATACTAGGACGACGTTTCCGTCAACGCAGAAATTGAAATAAGCAAAAATGCTCATAAAATAAAAACTACTGAACCAGACTGAATCAAATTTTTATGGGATCAAATGGCAAGTATACTGCATCGAACTAAAAAAGAATCACAGAAATCGGATCAGAAACCTCGGAGTAATCGGTGTACATAGGTACATAAAAAAATACCCACCAGATTGAGAAACTCCTCCTTTTTTAGAAGTGGGTAAAAAACCAGGTCTCGCAACTCAGTTCATCTACCGTAAAAAGTTGTGAGATCCATGTAATACCAAGTTGGTTAATTTATTCAGTTCCTACTTAAGAGTCCTTCTGTCTTAAGTTATCAAGTAATTAGCTAATCTTACAACATCTTACAGTGACCATATCAATAATAAAAATATTTTATGGTTTAAATAAATAGACTGACTTGGCCATCGCATGAAAACACAATGTACCTCACAAGTATTGACAATTTGTACGTATGTGAGTACTATGTCCCCTTACTAGCAAACTTATTAATTTTACCTCTGCTGGCATTTCTTTATTGTACCTATTAGAAGTTTATAAGTGTTTTTTTGGGAGCATCGTCCTCACATATAATCAATTGATTAATGTATGCAAATATTGTAAAGCTTATTTTTAAAAAGAGTAACTATGGAGTTTCTTGTCCGTTCTTCTCCATAAGAATCTACCTTTTGCAAACGGACGACTAGAGTCACTATATTTTATTTTCATTTGACGTTTAAAAGTGCTTTTATTGGTGTAGTTGAAATAAATCATTTGACTTTGACTGAATGATACTAAAAATGATACTAAAAAAATAAATCTTGACTTAGCACACGAGGCTGTTGACATGTGGAATGTGGACTCAGCTGTTATTGTGCCGATAGTCGTTACGGCCAATGGCCTGATGGCCAAAAGCTTCGAAGATCACCTGTCGAAGCTTTACGCGGTCGGATAAAGGGCCTGATACAGAAGGCAGTACTCCTCGATACGGCTCGTATTGTGAGGAGGTTCCTTTCTCTGGAGCCCTAACCACCAGTAGCTTGGACCCTGCTCCCGACGCCGGCGGACTACTATTTTTTATATTTTTAAATGTATTTTTTAATGTTTTTTTTTTAAGATATATTTAAAAATGTAAAATATATGTATATAAAAATAAATAGACGAAATGATACTAAAAAAATTAATCTTGACTTAGCACACGAGGCTGTTGACATGTGAAATTTGGACTCAGCTGTTATTGTGCCGATAGTCGTTACGGCCAATGGCCTGATGGCCAAAAGCTTCGACGACCATCTGTCGAAGCTGACGTTACGCGGTTGGATAAAGGACCTGATACAGAAGACAGTACTCCTCGATACGGCTCGTATTGTGAGGAGGTTCCTTTCTCCGGAGCCCTAACCGCTTGGACCCTGCTCCCGACACCGCCGGCTTCTATTTTTTATATTTTAAATGTTTTTTTAGGTGTTCCCTTGTTTCGCAGGCAGAAATTTGATAGAATTTCATTTCGCAGAAAATGTTTCACAATCCTTATAATTCTATGTCGAATATTATTGTTTCAACAATTATTTACTTGAATGAAACATATTTCACAGAAACACAATTCAATTTCTATTCACATTTTTTATTTAACAAACTTATCAAACAGTAGAATTATTTTTTAACGAATATTATTTGTTCGTTATATTTTTCCATGGTATTGTATTTCAATGAAAATGTAATCAATACTTAATATTATTGTTTTATATGTCCGAATTTACAATGGTATACTTTGATGATGGCAGATTTTTTTTGGAATAATTTTACTGGGCACAGTGCCATTTTTATAAAATAGCATTTTTAACCCTGCTTTAAAACTAAATACGTCTTAAAAAGTCAATATTTTGTGCTACAAAACTTAGTGACAGAAACGAATCGCTGTAAAACCGACCCCACGAAGTCTTGTCTGCCCTACCCCTAGAGTGTAATTTAAGCTTAATCTGCGAAGGCGCGGAGGGGCGAGGCGGCCCGCGAGCTGAGGAACAGGTGTTAACGCACGCCAGCCTCAGCCGCGGCGGCGTGCGTTAAAACCATCTGCGATGATAAGTTCGCGTGGGATCGCCGAAGCCCCGCAGCGCCGGAGCCGTGACAGAAACCATGCCTGCTGCATGCTGCATGCTTGCTCGTATGCTGCATGTTGCATGCTTGCTTGCATGCTGCATGCTTGCTGCATGCATGGTGTATGCTTGTTTGTATGTTTGCATAGTTTTGTCTTTTATCCCCATCGCCATTTCCCGCCACCATCGCTTCGAGGGGCTCCATCGACTGGGCCCGAATGAAAAGTTTTGGCTTGACTAGAATTTACCCGCGTTGTTTTTGTGAACGCGGTGTAGGAGGGTATGCACATTGACAAAGGGAGGAATTGAAACATTTAGAAACTGTCACTTGATAAAATGTTTTTCTTGGTAACAAGTTTTATATTAACTAATCAATATGATGACAAAGAATATTTGATTTGTTATTCTATGATATAATGATTATCGAAAAAAAGTTTATTTGTAACAAAAATCTATGATTCAAATTTATTCAAAGTGAGTATTCTGCGTATTGAGTATTCTATGAAATGATAATACGAATAAAATTTTATGTGAAACGAAATTCTATTAAACTATTTTCTATAAAACAACGTACAACCTTTTTTTAAGATGTATTAAAAATTGTAATTTAAATGTGTGTGAAAGTAAATAAACGAAATGATACTAAAAACCACTTCAAGAGGTAAATAAAAATGAGAAAAGAGTGACTTTAACATTAGTCATACGAATAACGGCAGACAAACAAAGAAATCCGGAAAATAACGGCATTTTTATCCTCTCAATGAACTGTCAACTAAATTAAATTTAGTTCACATAAAAAGGGCAGGTTCATTCAGTGGAGTTACAAGGACAGCCTTCGTCATGCTCCAGTGCCTGCTACAATATTGCGGTCTTGTAATTTAATACTGGAAAAAGCAAAAACGACCTTAATTTTCACATTCTTCGTCTTTTAGGTGTGACATTCTGGTCCTTAAGGTGTGAACAGGCTGCTAGGATGATCTTACATCAGTGTAACGAAATATGCCTTGACTAGCTTCTGCCGCGACTTTGTCTACGTGGACTTCAGATCGAGATAAGGATTTATAAACTAGATCTGTGCCAAATTTCATACAAATTCGTTTAGTTTTTTTTTCGTGATGGGGTAAAACCATCTATCCTCGCAAACTTTTACATTTTTTAATTAATTTAATTTTCAGTCTAGTCGTGTTTCTAGTTCTCTAAGAATTTCTTAGTCAATATCAGGGGGCCTACTCTCTAAGCCCGAAGTCCGTAGTTTCGGGCTTAGTTGCGGGCGTTACCTTTTTTTTAACGGGGGGAAATCCTCATGGATGTCCTCCGCCCTGGGGCGGGCAAAGGGGTCTGTCAGACTCTTACTGACTAAAACCACCCCGGTGTTCCATCTCTCACCTACGCCGGAGATCTCGGGAACTTACGACTTCCGTGATGCAGGCCACCTCGGGTCAGCGGGGGGAGTGAGGTATTTAACTTCCCCCGCGACGTCAAAGAACACCACGCGCCGCCACCTCGGGTCCGGATGAATGGGGGGCGACGGACATCCTGCGGGCGTTACCTAACCTAACCACTAAGAATAAATGACAACACGATTTGTCACTCGTGTTGTCATTCATTCTTAGAACGGGTTCTGGACTAATCGTAAGTCCGTAGGTGATACGGAGTAGAATACGCCCGCAACTAAGCCTGAAACTACGGGCTTAGGGAGTAGCCCCCCAGTGTTTACCTTTACCTGATAAAGACTTATTAATGAGGAATATGATGGAACGAGTGACCACAGCAGATTTTGTGGACTAAGGTTATCGACGTAGCCTGAAGAATAAATAACCAAACATAAGTGGAACTGAGAAGGGTACATTGCTTGCAAAACAGATATTTACTGGGTTCGGAAGGTTATGGAGTATCGACTACGTACCCCACCAGGTGGGGTTGGGGTTGGGATCCTCCCACTAGGTGGACTGATGACCTGGTGAAGGCCCTGTTCTATGTCCAGCAGTGGATATATTTCGGCAGAAATGATGATGATGACGTTTAGTATTGCTGTGAAGGCTGCCGAGTTATCACTACTGGTAACACAGACATTCTTTTGCCGTGAGCATAATGAATGTGGATGTAGGTATTTTACACAATGACATGACGCTTCGTTCTTCAAATTACTAACATTAAATAAAGGTTTATAAGCCACTGAATTCTTATACGGATGACCAAAGTGTCCATACCATATCTCCGGCATACCAGTTTTGTTAATTTTATTAAATACTATTCCAACCGATCTCAATATCGATTCGCTAAACAAGGCTTGCTGCTTGGAATTCTGGTCACCACCGAAGAAAAAGAGCGTGAAGACGGGAATGTGAACTTTGAAAAAAATTGCCTACATATAATTATAACAATTACTTTCATGGCCATTGGTCTTTACTCCAGCAATTAATTTATGGGCAAAAAGTTGCATGAGGTGTTATGGTCACACGGATCGTTGTTCCTGTACCTCGCCGACCAAGGTGTCAAGTTTTTGTCGGTTCGAGTTATTTTTGTCGTAAGGTATCGGTACAGCTTGAAGTGTCTTATGAAAATTATGAACTATATTTTAATGCAAATGGTCTGCCCAGTCAGTTCAGCTTTTTCTGATACGTCCGCTTTATGTTGGAGTAAAAGTCTTCTTCAGATTTATAAGGACTAAAGCTGAAAAATTGGCCCCAAATAAAACAAGAAAATATATTTCTGAATGAAATGGAACTTCAAAAAAGGAACCGGTGCGATTTTTTATTCTTCATTCAAACTCCCCAAAATGGCCGCTCCGCTTGACAGCTGATATACGAATTTGTTTCTTAAAAACTTTTTCCAACCCGCACAAAAATGTGAAAACATGTAAAGATTTACAAATTTGTCAAATTAAAGTGTTCGCGGAGATTTCTCGCGGTGTCTTTAGAGCGAGCAAAAAGGTCGGGTTGCTCACAGAAATATTTACCAAGAACTTACATTCTGCGCAATTTGTAAGCGGGCAACACTCACGCCGTCGTGGGGTAATTTGATGATTTTTTTAAGATGTCGGCTAAGTGTGTGTCGGATTTTATGGGAACTTCTAAAACATAAAGTAGTTTTTGTTGTGTTCAAACGTAAAACTTTAGGTAATTGTCTTTAAATAATTTAAGATTGTTCTATTTTATGTTTATCATTATTTTCCTTTTCCCATAACATTCAGAATAATAATTCTGTGTGGGTGTACTTCCATAAATCTGATAACCCTTGGTACTAACTAGATATAATAGGTAATTTCGGTCACGGTAGGTAGCCAAACTACATCGAGATTATAGCCAAGTACGCAGGAGACAATATAGTGCAGAAGTGTGTGCAAACACAGTTTTTTTTTTTACTATTGATAGGCACGCGTTTGACCACTATCTATGATGTGGTGGGAGTACGCCTGCCTAGAAGTAACCTATTCACTCTTGACTTAAAGACTCTCAGGTTGTAGCTATCAGGAAACACAGACTACGGCAGGGAATTCCACCCCTTAGCTGCATGCACAATAAATGTGTTCCCAAAACGGTTAGTGCGCGTGGGTGGGATGTCCACCACGTACCGGTGGCGCATCGTCGTTCGTCTTGTGGTCCGATGATGGAACGGGCTTGGCGGAATCAAATTATGCAATTCCGTCGCACATTCCCCAAAGTGCAACCGGTAGAAAACCGATAGGCTAGCAACTCGTCGTCGATGCTCAAGACTTTGGAGCTTCGCCGCGACGAGACTATCATCGCCGATGATCCTCTTGGCTCGTTTCTCAATTGACTCAAGGGCATCAAGCTGGTATCTGGCAGATCCGTCCCAAAGATGAGAGCAGTACTCCATACATGATCGAACTTGCGCTTGATAGAGTTTGAGCAGCTGTTCCGGCGTGAAGAACCGTCTCACCTTTGCTAGGATCCCCAAATTCTTTGCAGCCACTTTAGCTTTGATGATGCAGTATTTGTTCCTTTACTCTCATATGTACTACTATCTGCCGATGGGACGGCAATCCGAAGCGACCGGGGAGAGATCAGGTGCAGTACCATCGGCCTTGCTTGCTTTCCGGACACTTTTTGCCAGATCTGTGAATCGAAGCTAGAGTCGCCTTTGCAACCACGAGACCCTTTGGGCAGTAATATCTGTATTTTACTGGAAGTTGGATAGATCGTTAATTAATTTATATAAAATTCTTCCGTTACTGAGTGACTGAAAGACAACGCACAGCCGAAACTACTGGTCGTAGAAAGCTGTAATTTGGCATGTAGGTTCCTTAGGGAGGGTAGGGGAGCACTAAGCGGGGATTCCTCATAAATCCTACGGAACGGGAAAAAACGAGATTTATGTGTGTACGAAGTCGCGGACAAATGCTAGTCTCAGACAAAACAACCGCATCTACAAGTATTACCAAGCTAATCATTGTTCCAGCATTCGCAGAATGCATTCTCTTCAAAAAAACTATTTTTCTACTTCGTCTCAATGCCAAGAAGCGAATGACCGACCGTGAGTTCTATTTCTTGATACACAAACAAAACTGTTTTAATTGTTGTAGGTTATTTTGAGATTCAACATTTACTATACTTACATATGAGTTACCCTTTCAGTTGGCTGGTGATTATTGGCTTACTTACTTATAAGCAACTTTGACAAATAATGGTTTAAAAAAAAGCCATTGTATACTCGTTTCTGTATCTTCCTATTCATTTCTTTTGTTTTTCAGTTAAATGTTAATTTTAAAATATGTCTATTTTAACGTAGTTTAAGTACTATTCTAGTTGAAGTCATAATTGGTATGCATGCACGTCAGTTCTGAGACAATTAACACTTTTTTCTTTTTTTTTGGTTGTAGTAGGTGATCACAGAATACAATTGCTACTTTGTTGATGTGATGCCATAAATCATTCATTGCTCTTTTTTAGGCTGCCAGTATTTCTAAAAACTATGTTATTGATTAATAGAGCTCACTCCATATTTTATTTTCTTCCATGTACTCAGAATTTCTAATAGAAAGACAGGTAGTAGGGAAGGAAGTATGTTGCTTTGGGAGATAACAGTATATATCTGAGGTACCAACATAGATATTAAATCCTTTCCTTACTAATATTATAAATCCGAAAGTAACTCTGTTTGTCCGTCTGTTTGTCATCAAAACTACTAAACCGATTTAAATGAAAGTTGGTACACAGATAGTCTAGAGCCTGAGAAAGGACATAGGCTACTTTTAATCTCGGGAGTATGTTCCCTAGGAACCATGCGGGCGAAGCCGCTGGCAGAAGCTAGTAGTTAATAAGGTTGGTTTATTTACCTAATGAACAAATCCAAAGTGTAAACACTTTTTGAATGAAAAACAAAGTGAAGGTTTAATTTTAACCACTCAAGATTCCAAAAACATAAAAATGCCTTTGCACAAACTGGGCAAATGTTAACATAATGTTTGCGAAGAAATTACTGTCGTACACAATGTTCATTTAACACCAGAATGCCTATAAATTGTTGTTTTTTCTTTCTTTTGAACTTCACTTGCTATTTCGTAAAACATAATTGCAACACTTTGAGGATTACCTGCATTAATAAGTTAGACAGTGTTGTTTGATTAACTTGGTAATTTTATTGCAATTGATAAGTTCAAATACATTTTTATCCACCTTCCAAAAAGTAGGAGGTTCTCAATTCGTTTGTATTATATATTTTAGTTTATGTTTGTACACCGATTACTCCAAGGCTTCTGATATGATTTCTGTGATTCTTTTTTAGTCAGATGCGTTATAATTGCCATTTGGTACCGTAAAAATTTAATTCAGTTTGGCTCAGTAGTTTTCATTTATGAGCATTTTTGCTTGCTTGGATGATGTGATTTCTGCGTCCAAGGACGATGACGTGGTCCAAGTATCACCACTAAAAAGTGAACATTTTATTGTAAAAAAGTTTTATTTACTCTCATCTGGAAGGAAATATATGGCGTTTATATTTTTTTTTGTAATTTTGTATTTTAATGTACCTAGTCCTAAGTTATGAGATTATCACCGTATGACAGGATCACAAGACCGTTTTTCACTTTATGGATTTAACACTGGTCAAAAGTAAGAGGTTGTTACAACAATACATTAGGTATATAAGTTATTGATAAAAGACTATCTATTGACACCGAAATATATTATTCTAGAACCCTCTAGCTCGTAAAAATTTCAGATGATTGACGAAAATATGTATATCGAAGCCCACCTGCGGGTGTGCTACGTGGAATACTTTAGGTGTGCTTCGTCTGGGTGTGCTTCGTTTGGGTGTGCTTCACGGAATACCTCAAGATTTTTTTTTACGTTTGTGGTGCTAATGGGCCTTCTATGCAGGCGATATAAAATGTAAATGAATTTATATATTTTTGTAGATTATTCTTTGTAAACAATTTTTCGTTTTACGCAGCCAATTTGATCTGGTTGCAGAAAACGAAAAAATGTTTACAAAGAATAACGTACATTTGTTGAAAATGCAGTATTAACAAAAATTCGAACATAAAATATTTTTGACCCGACAAAAATGAGGGCAGTACGCAGATATATTTTTACACAGTCATTTTTGGATTTACTCCAAGAGCACTTTGCATTTTTATGCCCGTTTTATAGGTATATAATTTATTCGGGATTTATTCGAAGTGAATGCACTTAACATCGCGGCAAATGCAAAATTGTTGAGTTATTGTGACAAATGTATGAAAAACTAGCTTTTGTACGCGGCTTCTCTCGTGACTTTATAAATTTTCGGCAAAATTAGGCTATAACCTTCTCCAGGGTCCCATACATTGCTGGGGCCCTGGATCGCAAAGGGCATTAGGAGGAACACGGATGGGTTTTAGTCAGTAAGAGTCTGACACTCCCTTCTGCTCCGCACAGAGTGGAAGAAGTCATGTGATGATTTCCCATCCTTAAAAAGAAAAGGGTATCATCTATTTCTGAACCAAAAATCATCAAAATCAGAGGCATGAAAGCAAATAAAAGTAACTACAAAAACCTCCTTTCGGATTTACCCTAAAAATATCTAAAGTAATAAGGTTACCTAGAGTGGTAACTGAGCAAGGGAAGGTCAACCGTTTTCATGAGTGGGTGTTGTAAAAGGTGACCGTGCTGAGTAGTTATTTTAGGGGTGACCTATCACTACCCTTATTGTAAAGCAATACGATTTTAAACTAGAATTAGCTTAGTAAAGGGTAACTGACAGAGGCCCTTGAGGTGGTTTAGAAGCTCTGACAATAGAGTGTGTAGGGTCGTTAGACCTTACTGCCCACACGATAAGAAGAAGAAGGTAACTCTAGAAATATGAAATTGAGCACCCCTCTAGAATATAAGTGCCACTGGACAGACTTATATGAATAACTGTTTTTAATGTATTATTACTTCTTATAAAAGATTATGAATCCAATAATATTGTTATTAAAATACCGAGTTGTGACGCCCGTGTAGAGATCTGGATGGAGGATCTACGGAGGAAATACGATTGAGGTAGGTATACCTACACTTCATTATGGGTACGATTCTATGCTACTCCAGCAACAAATTACTAAGACTTCCAGCTATTTTCCAGTACAGGTAAACATAGCAAATTAATCTTTATGCATAAACACCATGCAAAGACGCCCCAGACAGGCAATGATGTATTACATTTAAACACTGCACAAACATAACCTGCAGGGAGCCTAGCATCCAATAAAGACATTAAAACCCTGCTAATAGCATTTTAAACACTTTTAAATGGGTTTCATGACCAAAAAGGAAGATCAACGACGTATTACTTAAAGCAAAATAATCGGGGCTAGACGCGAATATCGCCATGAGTGGTACCCATCAAAAATCGATTATTTACAACAAATTGCGATTTAACAACCAGTCTGAAGACGTTTCGACGAAAGTGTTAAGTGCGCGGAGTGCGACCGGCGAATATCCTTTGTTGTTGTTTATGAGTTTGTGGGGTAATTTCAAAGTAACTCATCGAAATGTGCACTTGATTAAGTACCTAAGTGTCTTCCCGTGTGAAGTTTCAGTGTAATATTTAGATTCGCAGAAGTTAGGTGTGAAAAGATTCAGGTAGTTGTGTGTGTGTGTTTAGAGATCTTTAAAAATAAAGTACTAAGTCATTACTACCTACTAATAATAAGTACTTACCTAGTAGTAAGTAGTGTGTGAGTGAATATAAGTTGTAATGGTGTACAATAAAGAATAACATGAATTAGGTAAGAAGACCTAAAACATAAAATAATAGGGTGACCTAAGGGCCAATTCTACCATTTACAAACAACGTTTGCAATGTCAAAAACGCCTCGAATTTCTTTACATTTTGACATGACATGACAGATTGCGGCTAAAATGTTAATGTGAAAGTTGCTTAAAAAAACCGGCCAAGTGCGAGTCGGACTCGCGTGCTAAGTGTTCCGAACTAATTTCAATTTTGTAACGTGTTATTTTAACACTATAGACTTCTTATAGGTTTTCCTGTAATTTGTAGGTATAGATTATCTCCATTTTTTTTCAAAATTTTAGGCTCAGTAGTTTCCGAGATAATTTCTTGAATAACTTCAAAACCATATATTAAAAAAATATAATTAAAACCCTCAAACCCTTTCATTTGATATGTCACACGATATTGTCCAAAAAACTTTTTTTTAATTTTCTAGTTTGACCCCCAAACTAATAATTTAATAATTTACGTAACACATCCGTGTTTGGGTCACAAAAGTCCATATTTGTACCAAATTTCAACAGAATCGGTCCAGAGAATCTGGAGAAAATTGGCTGTGACAGACGAAGGGTTCCGTTTCATAAACCTTTATTATTTGTTGTTATAGCGGCCATAAAAATACACAATCTGTGAAAATTTCAACTGTCTACCTATTACGGTTCTTGAGATACAGCCCGCTGACAGACAAACGGACGGATGGACAACGGAAGCTTAGTAATAGGGTTCCATTGGTTACGCTAAGGGTACGAAATCCTAAAAATTAGTAGAATTGGCTCTCATGACAAGCAGCATCAAAACACGGTAATCAAAGATACCCTTTTGAAAACAGTACCATATATGCACTAATGATTCACTACAGAAGTGCGTATTTTAATTTGTTAATGAAGTTTTTAAAGTTTTTAATCACTACAACCCGTATAAATAAAAACACGTAACCATATATGTTCTTAGGCTTTAACGAAGGACCACCACCATTCACCTAATTACAGACAGCATGAATTTCTTTTTACAATTCTCGACAAACCAGTACGACTGTTCTTAGAAACAAAACCATAGAGCAGACTTGTCACAACAAGTTTTTGAACAAAAAACGCCCTACATAATACGAATATTATTTTTAAACATTTTATTTTTATTCCGATTATTCGAATGCTCGTTAATTAATGGTATCGATTACATTTATTCGAAATGTCAACGGTACAAAATGGCGATGTAATTAGCGACATATTTAATTAGTAACAGATGTTTTCATTGAGAATATTTCATGTTCCTTTGTGTTAATATTCATAGTCGACTGTAAAAAGGTTTTAATGTAATTTATACGAAGTTATTGTTAGTTTTTGTTGGACATTTTTACCTGTACTGTGGATCTTTGATTGTAGTTTTAATTAATGAGGCGGTTGACGAATTGGGTATTGTTATTTTAGTGGCTTAGTTCAGGTTGATTTTGTTAATTAGATTTTGTAGGAGCAGCTGTAGCATTTTTAGGGCATTTAGAATTTTTCAAGTGGTCAGGTAGGGGCCAATAGTACTTCCATAGTATACGGCAATGACTCCACTAAACCACCATAACCCATTTCTTTTTAAGGATGAGAAATCATCAAATGACTCCTCCCGCTCTGGGCGGAGCAGAAGGGAGTGTCAGACTCTTACTGACTGAAACCCATCCGTGTTCCTCCTAATGTCCTTTGCGTTCCAGGGCCGCGGTGACTCTTTCGAAAAAATTCCGCAACTCTAGCAGACCCTACGATACGATACGGTAATGTATCCACTAAACCACCCTAACCCATAGCTTCTCATCTTTTACTTCCCTATTATGCAATAGTTCTGCACCATCTGGGAATTGTCCTTGGGTAAAGTTCCATAGTACATACAGGAATAATCGTCGGTTGGTGCCCCATTCCATTAGAAATGTCTAACGGGCCTCTGCGAGTTGGCTTCGGCCCCTCGTACTTCGTACGCCTACCAAAGCAGAGCCCACTTTAACTACACGTCCAGCATTTTTATCAGTCTACAGAAGTCCACTGATAGGCCTTTTCAAATTCCATTTATCGCAATTCTCAGTAACTCTCATCTAGCTTTCATCCAATCAGCGATGATAGTTTCCCAGCATACCAGCACGTAAAACAAATTTATTAAAAAGCAAGGAGGAAAAATATACAAAAAATAATCATACAAATTTATTCCTTCGACAATTTTCTAGGATCTCGTAACACACTCTATTTATGATTTTCAACGAAAACATTTTCACACATCGTGCAAGCAATCACACAGATAGCCAAAAATTCCGGGAAGTCTACTCAATTTCTCTTTGACGCATCAGCGAAGGAAATCGTTTCTAGGATAGGTACAAAATTACGATTTATCACAAAAATAGGGTAAAAGCCGAGTAGCCACAATACAAAAAGTACAAAAAACAAAATACTTTTTTTTTAAATGAGTCACATTCCCTTTGATAATTCCAGAGTACAGGTGATTTTTGCGGACCTCTTAATTTTGTGACAACTATCCCGTATATGGGATAGCTGCTTTATCCATCTAATTACATATAGGATTGATGCTCCGACGAGAAAAAGGACTTTTATCCCGCAAAAACTTTGATCACACTTTGCTTTCCCCTGCAATCGCACAGACACATGCAAAGTGGTCAACTTAGTAGAATCCGTTTACTATGACTCCGCCTATACTGACCAACCGCTTAATATGAAGTTAATACTGGGCGAAGTTTGGTTTCCATATAAAACTATTAATAAAAGGTTCAGGTATAATGACTTCGTTTATGGACTTGTCGCTTATTATAACGTATGTTTTTTAAATATGTTTGGGCTCCTTATTTTGATTGATCTCTCACTTTTGGTTGGATTTATTTAAAGATACATACCATTTGTAATATTTCTCTCTATTACACCAAATACTTAAAAAAAAATAGGAAGTTATTTATTTTCTAAGACTATGCTTTGTATGACGTCTGCTTAGTATTACGTCTTTGTCACTTCTCTTCGATGTCATTGTAAGCAGATTCTTCTGTAGTTGTAGAGTCTCTCGATTACCCTAACAATCCTGGTTTTACCCTAACTGTGAACTTCATTACTCGGTTCATAAAATTGTTGGAAGACAATACGCACATGCGTTGAGAATCAACGCAATGAATGAAAGAATATACTTCTACGATTTTAATTGCACCTTGATGGCTGCTGCACAGAACGTATCTTTTTACCTACTGAATTATATTATCTATGACGAAAAATATTATCTTGATCATCCAACGATTTTCGCCAATGAACGGTGTGCCAGTGTGACTACCAGTCTTACCAAAAGGGTATCAAAAAAAGACTACCCAGACACATACAACACATACATACATAAACACCACACACACACCACACACACCACACCACCCCACCACACACACCTCACCACATACATATTACCCAGTTGGTATCTATTCAGCAGTAACCAGTTAAACTGGAAACTGATACTACAATAGTTGGGAACAGTGAATCGTACAATCAGGTCGGAATAGTTGGGATCTATCTTCTATGCAAACAATATCAGAATAAAAGTACTTTATGAAAGTGGTAGTACTTCATTCCAACTATTTTTAATAACCTTCCGGTCGATATAAATAACTGTGTCACAAAAGCGTCTTATAAAAATAAAATACATGAGTACCTGTTCAATGTATACTGCCAGAGCCTCACTGTGAAGAAAATATAAACTTGACTTCAGTGTTTATCTGTTGCATGTGCTAGATAAAAGGAGCTGCATCTGCCAAAAAATGCTTTTCAGTTTGGCAGAAGTAATGATGTAATTGTAAAATGCATTTTCGTGAATAAACACCTTTTATTATTTTATTTTCTTTCATCAACTGATAAAGCTTCCTACCAGAGTAGACTCCCAGATTCACAGCAACTGTTACTAGTTGTAAATGAATAATTCGCTAACTGACTTATTTCGAAAATAATGATGTTGAAGAAAATCACAACCTTTAGACATTCAGTGGATAATACTAGTCGAACTTTTACAACGACAAAGCGATGATATGTGAAATTGCAACTTTGATAGACGATAAATAAATTAAACGAAATAATTTGGTGAGAGGGCAGATATATAAATAAGCCTATTCTGAAAACAAAGGAATAAAAATCACAAAACTGACATGCATACAAATAATGTATTAGTAGGTTCTCGTACAACTAGTACTAACTATAGTATTAGTAGTAACGTGGTAGCCAATACTGGCCCCATGTCTGCAACAACTGACTATTAAACGATGATAGATGAAATACCCACTTTGATACACACAACACAAAAGAAACAACGTACTTTGAAGACCAGCCACGCTGCGTACAGCAGATATTTTTATTGCCAACAGATATTTCTTCCGGTTTGGATGATAGTGCTCGTGATTTGTGCGCAATGACATCCTTGACACAAGAATCCCGGTGAGGCGCCATGTTTTATGCACTCATTTGTTTTATGCTCTTTGGTATTGTCATTGACCGAGGGGAGAGCTTGGAACCAGGCTACTTTTTAGGGTTCCGAAAAAAAAAAAACGGAACCCTTATAGGATCACTCGGGTGTCTATCTGTTTGTCTGTCTGTCTGTCTGTCTGTCCGTCTGTCACAGCCAGTTTTCTCCGGATCCACTGGACCGATTCTGTTGAAATTTAGTACACATATGGACTTCTATGACCCAAACACGAACGCGTTACGTAAATTATTAAATTTTTAGTATGGGGGTCACTTTTGGGGGTCAAACTAGAAAATTAAAAAGAAAAGTTTTTGAACAATATTGTGTGACATATCCAATGAAAGGGCTTACTGTGAGGGTTTTAATTATATTTTTTTATAATATTAAAATAAATGGTTTTGAAGTTATTCAAGAAATCAGACGAAAAATTACCATACCCCCCCTTATCTCCGAAACAACTGAGCCTAAAATTTCGTAAAAAAATGGAGATAATAGATCTTTACCTAAAGATTACAGGAAAACTTATTAGAAGTCTGTAGTGTTAAAATAACATGTTAAAAAAAATTCGTTCGGAACCCTTTGTACGCGAGTCCGACTCGCACTTGGCCAGTTTTTTATTTTATTTTTACTACAAACGCGTGCCTATTAAGCACGCGTTTTACCACTATCTCACCTGATGGTAAGCGATGATGGAGCACGCTTGCCTAGAAGTAACCTATTCACTCTTGACTTACAGACTCCTAGGTTGTAGCTATCAGGAAACAGACTCCGGCAGGGAATTCCACTCCACTTCGAGAAATATGTTGGTTAAAAACCTATCATAAAGTAAGTAAGTTAATGATGATGTTCCTAAGTTTATGATAAATAAATAAATAAACTGAATCAATAATGTCGGTATCGTAATGATGATTGTTGAGTAAAAGAATTATTTGAAAACTATGCCTGCTTTTATGCTGATTTATTTGGGTCGTCACAGCGTGTTTTCTTTTTCTGTCTGGCATGGCATGTCTTTTTGCCATCATTTTAATAGTAATATCTTTTTCGAAATAATTATTTTCGTCAACTGTAC
This sequence comes from Lacanobia wlatinum, assembly GCA_947578705.1. Lineage (NCBI taxonomy): Eukaryota > Metazoa > Arthropoda > Insecta > Lepidoptera > Noctuidae > Lacanobia > Lacanobia wlatinum. The sequence goes on along the minus strand of OX388039.1, from coordinate 7,714,425 downwards.
TTCATTTCAATAGTAAAATCTTTTTCGAAATATTTTCGTCAACTGTACTTCATTTTCACGCACTAAACGCACTAAACGTTTTGGGAACACATTCATAGAGCGTACAGCTAAGGAGTGGAATTCCCTGCCAGAGTCTGTGTTTCCAGATAGCTACAACCTGGGAGTCTTTAAGACAAGAGTGAATAGGTTGCTTCTAGGCAAACGTGCTCCATCTTCGACCGCATCATCGCTTACCATCAGGTGAGATTGTGGTCAAACGTATGCCTATATATAGTAAAAAAAAAATAGTAAAATCTTTTTCGAAATATTTTCGTCAACTGTACTTCTTTTTAATAGTAACATCTTCTAAATATTATCGTCAACTGTACTATAACTAGGTCATCCGTGTCTTTTGTAGTAGTGTAAGATGCATTTAGTAGATCTATGTAAAATTAGCATACAGCTTGAACTAGAAACTTTACGACCTAACCAGATGCGCCTAACCAAAACTCTAAACACTCCATATTTAACGAGTCCCTACTCGTCTAAATTTAATTATAATTAATATAGCAGTGACGTTGGAAGGTCGAGCCAATTGCGCAGGCGCCGCCGCCCGCCGGTTGATATGTCACTTGGTAATTATGCCACCGAGCGCGACGGATTAATTGTAAGGCCTGGCGGACACTTGATGCGAAGATTGACCACCTGATGGAGAAATTACGGCGACATGGAGACCTGGTGACGGCCAAAGTGGTTGGCTGATCAAGATTGGAGTTAAGACGTGTATCTCTAGGTAGTGATGTTAATATATGGAAATTTTTTTAGGTCCACTTGCACTTGTTAAATCACCAAAAACGGATTTAAAGCATTATTCTTTCTCTGTCATGTTCAAACAATTGACCGAAATAATAATAATCTTTATTTACCCGAAAACATACAGAATTTTAAATATAGTTTGATATTTAGTTTAAAAATATATTTAAAAGTTTGTGTTGCAAGTTCTGTACAAAAATAATACTCTACCCCTTAGGATATACCTGTATTTTAAGAGGTAGTAATATACGATCAAGGTTTACAATTAACAACGAAAACTTATCTTGAGTGGACTGTGCCATTCTACTGTATGGTTTACAAATTTTAATAGTGAAATTGTGTGTGAATGGTGGGTGTGTGTGTATGTGTGATGATGTGTGGGTGAGTGTTTGTGTGTGTATTACACTAGATATGTAAGTAAAGACTCCGTGTAAGAGTAATCCTTTAGGAGCAGCCACTCTGTTACCTTAGTTTTTAGTGCGTGTGAGTTTAAATTTATAATGTTGAAGCGATTGTTGTTCTAATCCAAATCCTAATATATTAAATTCTTCCGTTACTGACTGACTGAGTTACTGATAGACAACGCACAGTAGAAACTACTGGTCGTAGAAAGCTGAAATTTGGCATGTAGCTGCATGTCCTTACACTCCGTACGGGTGGGAAATTCCTACGGGAACGGGAAAAAATGGGATAAGCGCGTACGAAGTCGCGAACAGAAGCTAGTAGAACGATCATTTGAATTCGTTTAGCGTTAAATGCATTTAATCATTTTTGACGTAAGTTGGCATTACAACTTCTAATCCTAAGAGCATCTAGCTTCTGCTAGCGGCTTCACCAGCATTAAAAGTAGTAAAATCTTTCAAGAAAACAGAAGTATCTGGTAATAAAACTATGCTATGTCCTATACCAGGAGATGGGCTACCTGTGTACCAAGTTACATTCAAATCTAAACAAACAGACGGACAGCGTTACTTTGGCATTTTTAGGGTTCCGCACCTCATAAGAAAAAAACGGAACCCCTAATGGATCACTTTGTTGTCCGTCCGTCCGTCTGTCTGTCTGTCAAGACCCTTTATCTCGGGAATACGTGGAGGTATCGAGTTGAAATTAAACCATATACTCGGGTCTGCAGTCTCTTGAAGCTGTCAAACTTCTAAATTAACGTAGAGAAAAGATACGGTCGTTTATGTTGCATAAAACGAATATTTCGACACTCTCAAAGGAATCGAAATTTATAGGGTATTTCCTGTTGACCTAGAACTACGAAATTTAGTAAGTAATACCGTCTTATACTACAAGTGTAGGGGAAAATCTGAAAACTATACATTTGTTATTAAATCATTACAAATATAGTCTTTAATTAAAGTAGTAATATGTAGGTACCTACTTTGTACGGAACCCTCGGTGGCCGAGTCCGACTCGCACTTGTCAGGTTTTTTATATCAGTCTTATGTATATACTGTGCAGGGAGGGTCTTCGTTGGCCAAAAGTATGGTCATGGCGATTTTTACGATAAGTTAAAGACGACAAGACGGTCTTCAACAAAATTCTCTTCCGGCACCATCTTTCCAGCGAACAAAATCCGCACGACGACACAATCACGCTCCGATTGATAAAGCCATCCTCCTGAAATAAATGACACACTATTATTTACCATCACATTGTCACTCCACTGAACGTCAGCCCTGAGTTTCTCTGAACTGAATTGTACTAATCCATTACAGTGTTGATGACCTCGTACAAATTGCACCAAGCCAAATGAGCAGTTGTTACTAAAATACAAACTTATATTTACCATCCTTCAACAGATACACACAGTAATTTCAACCTTAATATTCCAGCTATAAGAGAGGTCAGAAAAGTTTTTAGGGGTCTTCAACGGTATGTATATCTTGGTCCTGTTTTACGTGGGGCATGGTGTCAGTAGCACCGAATAGGTTTATGTTTATGCCACGTCAAATGACAGGAGCTGATATCAAATTGAAGACTTTGTAATGAGGATAGGAGTTATGGCCGTCATCCTGTTTAGCTTAGGGAAAAGAATTCTTGGTAAATATAGAAAACAAGATACTGTTGTTGTGACTATGGAGATCAACGGTCTTATTTTTTAGGGTTCCGAACAAAAAACGGAACCCTTATAGAATCACTCGGGCGTCTGTCTGTCTGTCCGTCTATCACAGCCAGGTTTCTCCGAATCCACTGGACGAAATTTGGTGCACATATGGACTTCTGTGACCCAAACACGGACGTGTTACGTTAATTAATAAATTTTTAGTGTAGGTGTCACTATTAGGGTCAAATTTTAAAATAAAAAAAAAGTTTTTTGAACAACAATATCGTGTGACATCAAATGAAACTACTACTAATTACTATGAGGGTTTCAATTATATATTTTTCATAATTTTAAAATGGTTTTGAAATTATTCAAGAAATTAGACGAAAAATGACCATTCCTCCTTATCTCCGAAACTACTGAGCCTAAAATTTTGAAAAAAATGGAAATCATAGATATTTACCTATATATTACAGGAAAACCTATAAGAAGTGTTAAAATAACATGTAAAAAAAAATCGTTCGGAACCCTTTGCACGCAAGTCTGACTCGCTCCTGACCGGTTTTTTTTACTCTTAAATGTGACTCCTATCAGAAGGATGCAATGGTAGAGGAAGAAAGGCGTGTGGAAAATGGAGACGAGGCCTTTGCCCAACTGTGGGACATAACAGGCTAATCAGCTAGTCTATTCTGTAAATAACCATTTCGCTATCGAGCTTCACCTGAGTGACAAAGCTCACAAAGTGAGCTTTATTACACACAGCATAAAGGTCTTATGTCCTCCCACCTCGGATTCCGCTGTCGAGATACGAAAATGTTCTTACAGTGGTCTTAGTGCGAGTTTTATAACGTTGAAACTGAATAAGCGCCGTCTGGTGACAATAACGGAAAACCTTTTTTTTTTCTATACATTTTGACATAAGCGAACGATAACGTTAACGCGATCGAGTGCGTTGAAAAACTTACACTAAGCCCTCTGAATAGCACTACAGCTTAGAGTAATTTAAAAAATCGAAAAAAAAAAACAAAGCACCCAGAGTAAAAATAGTTGAAGCAGTATTATCAAAACAAATGAATCATCTTATATTTGTATGCGTGTATTCATTTGCTTCAAAATGATAATTATGACTCGGTAAATTATATTTGGTAATAATCTCCCTATCTCGTCTATGGTCTTTTGTTTCGCATGATAGACGATTAAAGGGAAATAGCAGTGACACATAGTTTTGATCATAAATTCAAAACAAAAGAAAACTTTCATTATCTCCACGTATTCGATTTTAAATTGTATTTCTCCAAAGAACATTACATTATTGACTTATGGAAGAAACTACTAAACATACCTTAAATCTAATTACAACATTATGGACCTTATTTTTATACTTAACTAGCTTTGACCGCAACTTCGTACGCGCCTTTCCCGTTTTTTCCCGTATCCCGTTTTTTCCAGTCCCAAAAAACTTCTCTTCTAGATTTTAGTTGGATCAAATAACAGATAGTTACATAGTTTCATCAAAATCGGTTGAGTAGTTTAGGAGTCCATCGCGGACAAACAACGTGACACGTGATTTATATATATTAAGACTATCTAATGGTATTGCGCTCTTAGAATAAATTGTACCTTAATATTATTGAGAGTTTATGTATGTACGTACTTCATACATACATAAACTCTAAGAGCACACACATTTTGTGTGGATTTGTTAGTTATTGTATGTTTATATCTATGGGTGAGCGTGGATTTTTGTAAATATTTTATAGTAATGATAATATTTTATAGTATTGTTGTTTTTTAGTTTCATTGTACATATTTTCATAGATTTCATTAATGAATATCTTCTCTCATTTTTCGACGATTTTAGTTGACACAGTCGTTTTTTACGCAATCACGCTGATCCGCTTCTAAAGTCAGTAATCAGAGCGACATCACAAAACTTTAGAACCCATTCCACCCAAATATAGCCATAAAAACACAAGACGATGGTCTTAGTGATTCGTTTAATGATACGGGCACTCTTTTAGCTCTGTTACAGCCAATTCCAGGCCCCTATAATAAAGTTTGACCCGTTGTCACTGTCGTTATGGCTGGCGTCCACTTGACCCCGACTTAAATCCATTTAGGGCGTAGATAAGTGGCATAGAAAGGTACTAAGTGCTGGTGGGGAAGTCTAAAGTGGCGACGTTTGGTTGTGACCCAAGGGAGATACGCTGGAAGATCAATGGGATCGGGTTTGGTGAAAGTTTTTTGAGGTGGTAAGTGCTGCTATGAAAATAAGACTGTATTATTTACATGCTCAATTACATTATAGTTGTATTATATTACTCAGCCGTATGGTGTCGGCCGGTGCCGTATGGTGCCGTAAAAGAATAATACCATCCCATCACTTCCCGTGGGTGTCGTAAGAGGCGACTAAGGGACTCGCCAGAGAATGGGCAGCAGCGTTCTTTGTAAAAATCAACACCATACACTGCGATCGCCAACCCGCCTGTCAAGCGTGGCGATTATGGCAAACCCCCCCTTTTGGGGGAGGCCTATGTCAAGCAGTAGACGTCTTATGGTTTATATGATGATAATATTACTGGAATATATCTACAGGGTAATTTTTCGATGAACAACCATTTTTTCCAGGTATAACAAAGACTTGATTTATAGAAAAATACACTCACAAAAAATAAAACAAAAATCTGCTTTTACATTTTGTTGAGTTATGCAAGCAAAAAAGTAATGCGGGTCTCTAAGGGCCACTTTAGTAGAATCAGCCCGCACATCAAGCTACCCGAAACTGTCAAATTTTCCCAATCAACCTTTAACCTAATGCTGTAGCGTTAAAGAATTAAATGAAATTGACAGATTGTTGTATGATCAATATGTATTATGAACCTTATATGATTCTACTAAAGTGGCCCTTTTAGACCCGCTGAACCGTTGTTCTTTTTCTTTTGGATGAAAACTGGAGCATTTGTCTGCGCATATAAATCTAAGATTGTTGTTGATTACTATTGTATTTGACCAGGAACTCTTGCTTGTATACATTTGATCAAAGAAATTTAGATTACACTAGTAAGATCTCCATCATTATTGTTGTAAGTACTTTTCATGATGAAAATCCACATTGTTTCAAAATCGAAATTCATCTGAGGGCAGCACGAATATTTTGACGTATATTAACGTAACGTAAAATTTTACCATAGCTACAATACTTGTTTCGCATATGCTATTTATTTGAATTATTTTAAATTATTTTTATTTTATTATTATTTACATTTTTTTAAATTATTTATATTCATGTTTTTGAATGATATAAATTGTGTATGTCCCATAAAATTAAATCAAAATATGGGGTTGTAGTTTTTCACATTCAAAATTCACTTTCGTTAACGTTACTATACGTTAAAATATTCTTGCTAGGGCCTCTGTTTCTTTTGCAACTTTTTCGTTATCTGTATCGTACAACGAGTAGAGGTAGCTACGATGCCCTGGTTCATTTTTAGATTAAAACAATTGCAGGAAGTACCTCCATGTAGTTGATAGGCTGTCTCAATTGAGATTGATTAACACTATTTTTGATGCCAGCGAATTAATTCTGCTGTTTTCTGTTACGTCAATTGAAGCAATTGTTACGTTGTTGTTGGGAAATTAACTGTTCTGTAGTTTCGTAATAGTTTTAGGGTTATTGAGGGAGTTTTGTATGGTGAAATGGTTACTGCGTAGCTGGCTTAGAAGGTTGATTAACAGGTCTTTTGTTACGTGTAGGATATGTAGCTGTTTAAATATGAAATATCCAAACACAGGTGATAGACCAGAAAATGATATTTACCATGAATCAATTGTTAGTATCATTTTTCTGGTCTCTATTTTAGAGAAAATGAGAATGAGAAATGTACAAGTTTTATGATCTGTGGGTTTGAATTGTTTTAAGTAGAACTTAAGCGAAAACTTTCCTTATGAAATTAATGTCAGTTTTTTCCTCAAGGACAGTTTTGGTCAGGTTTTCCTTATAGTTTATCCTTCTCAAATAGTCTTTTCTACACTAATATTATAAAGAGGAAACATTTGTTTGTTTGTTTGAAATGAATAAGCTCCGAAACTACTGGACCGATTTGAAATTCTTTCAGCAATGGATAGCTACATTATCAGGGAGTAACATAGGCTATATTTTATCCCCGTACTTCCACGAGAACGGGAACTACGTGGGTGCAACCGCGTGACGTCTACTAGTCTTATAATAACTGGAAACCTATTTTTATTAATATTGGCCCTGCAAATGCGACTCAAAAAGTCCATTTTTATTTTTCTTTGTCATAATATGTCCACATATTATGTTAATAACATGGCAAGTAACACCTGAATCAGATAGTTATAGAATTTTTGTTTCAAGAGTAAAACATGTTGCCATTTAAAAAGCGCTCACTTTTTTTCATAGTAGCCTATTATTAAAAGCAGATACTGAAAAACATAGGAGCTACTATATGATCATACCTTGACAAATGAGCTAAACCATAAATAAAGACATTAAAATAATATCCACAAGACAAGAATATAAAAATAAAATGGCCGCCGATATTCCCGCCACAATTAATGATAATCTTTTAGCTCGAGGACTTTAAAAGCGTAATGTCTACTTATTACCAGTTCACGTATTTACATGTAAGTAGCACAAAGTTGTTCTTGTTGATTTAACCATCAATTTAGATCATTCTCAAGTCTTCTTTTGCTTTACTCTGCGCAAGCGGCTCTGAAATTATAGCTTCTTATTTGTCACTGCTCGCAGGTCTGCCAGTTATTTTTGTCTGCAACCCACGATTGACAATGTTGCTAGATTAAATAATTATATCTGAAATGAACGTTTTAAGTGGCTCGTTGACTAGAATTATGATCTGGCTAATAAGTTTGTCTGGTTAGTCTATTTGGTATGTTGTGAAGGTGGGTAGATGTGACATGAGTATTTCTTGTTCGTAGTTTGGGTGATAGAAGAAATGGTTTTAGATGTGGTATTTTGGTTTCTTCTAGCAACCATGCAACCATGGTTTAGGAGTCTCTAGATCTTCCTTTGTAGCTTGAACTTTCTCTATTGTGATATCACCATGTGGATCTGTAGTCAATTTGGTTTTGTATTATTTTTTCTTGTCCAGTGTGAATTTTCTCCGCTTCGTTTTTGTTTCTAGGGTCTAAGTTTGTGATTTATAGCTCGATTGATCATTTGTGCACCGTGACTTTCTTAAATGTTCATGATTCCGGTAAAATGAAGACGGTGCTTAAGTCTTAAATCCCTTAAAAATAACGGAATCATGATGACAATTCCTCAAATTTTCAATTTTTTTGCTTTGCTGTAAATTTAGTTGACTTGGAGAAATTCTGAAATATGATGAATATTTTCAGAATTTCTTTAAGTCTTCCTTCCGTATCCTTTGATACTTAATAATCTATGAAGGTCTTGTAGCATGAATAGCTCATACAACCGTACAGAAATAATCACCAAAGATTTACAACTGTCAATCCTGACTACTTAACAATCCCATCATCAATTCTTCTTCTTCTTATCGTGTGGGCAGTAAGGTCTAGTGATTCCACACACCCTAGTGTTAGAGTTTCTAAACCGCCTCAAGGGCTTCTCACATGGTTTATTTGACGGGACCACCGGCTTATACGTGCCTTCCGAAGCACGGAATCATCTTTTTATCAGACAGTCAGGTGATTCAAGCCTGCAATGTCCTAGCCGAACTGGAAACAACTTAACAAAGTATGCTTCCCGTGGGAATCGAACCCACCACCACCGGGTCACAAGGCAAAGGCCTATACCACTCGACCACGGAGGCAGTCATCAATTCAGAGACTTATCCACACTTAGCTGTATTCCTAACCTGTTTCTGGCATGGTTTACAAAGAAATCAAGCATGCCAAAATACTTGCAATATGATGCATTGAAATCTGTAGCAACCAGCTTAAGCTGACACATCCCGGAATAATTCTGACTTCTTATGATAGAGGACACAGGATTGATATTCGTTTGGTTTGCAAGGGTGTTAGAGACAGATTCATTTGGTTGTTTAAGTAACAAAGTACTGATCAATTTAGCAAGGATACATTTGTCATGTCGCTCAAATAAATCGACTGTCGGATCGGGTACAAGCAGTGTTGATGGTCGTTGCTACAGTTTTGTTTGTTTCTGTGGTTTTGTATTAGTTTTGGTTGTTAATCCAGGATTAAGTGGTGTAAGAAATAGATTGCTGGAAATCTGAGATTAAGTTGAAGTTCTGAAAATTGACAATTGTAAAATTTAATTTCATCATTGATATACAGGGTGAGTTTTTAAAGTGTGCGAGGATGGCCAAATTCGAAACTATGACGAATATCGATAAACACTGAATGGATTCTCGAGCCCGATTTTAATGAAAACTAAAACTGCAAATTCACCTGTATAAAATTTTTCCGTTACAGGTGACTCACTGAGTGACTGACAGACAACGCAACTACTGGTAAATCCAGGTCGGACTTACACCCAGGCTGCCTCACAATACGAGCCAGTCTGGATAGTGTCGGGCTCCAACCTACTAAAACCACACTCCTTGTAGGCTCCTTGGGGCTCCCCACACTCAAAGATCTCACGAAATTCCTACGGGAATGGGAAAAAACGGGATTTGCGCATACGAAGTCGCGGGGACAAGCTAGTTTTGATATAAAAGTTTTATTTTTCTATTTCGTTTAATTATTTAGTGCTAATCTTGTCCGGTCTAAATAAACTGTTTTTCTTTCTTCAAAAAATACCGTTAAGGTTCTAGCACTATACTATCATGCTAGCTTTCGTGGGAAACCTTTTCGAAAATAATAGCCCATAGACTATTTATATTGAACGAGTAGACATAATCATAAATAGTTGCACATTTTTCTTCGTTTACCTGAATATATTGCTAGAGTTAGATATTACTCAGACACTTTATACCGCACGAACAAAAACATGAATAAGAACATTATAGTTGTAACGTAACCGTGAAATTACATAAAAAATAAAGAAATACCTTCGCAACACGTCGTGTCTAAGGATCAGCCGATGATAAACGTTTACTTTTCAATAGTTTTTACTTCGTGTATAATTGGCTTAATAACATAGTCATTGAAACTGCAATTTGCAACAATGTTGCTAACTACGCCCAAGGAATCAAACGAACAACCCTAAAGTAATTGAAAATCTACCTTATGTCTTGTCAATAAAGTGCATTTTCAGTTGGATGAACGTCACAGAATGATTCAGTACCACTCTTCGTGCTAACAATCCGAAAATAAACTCAGTGACGTTGAAAATAGAACACAGTATTATTTATTCGACAATTTGAAAAAAAATTATGATAAAAGTTGCTAATCAAAAAATTATTGACACACGGTAGTCAAGATTCCTGTAATCATTGAGCAATTACTTTTATTATTTTTTCAATTAGGAACTGATTTCGTGAAGGAATGATAATTTTGTGTTTGGATCATGACTCAATCATCAAAACTTACAGAAGGTCCAAGGTGACCTCTGAATGCACTTCAATAACTTATGGTTACCTACCCCTTTTTTATTTATTTTTTATTATTTCTGCATTTTGCAGTTTACTGTTGAACAATTAATGATAAGGATATTTATAGAATGGTATGTTAAAGGATGTTACGAAAATGATAGATATTATTTATGGAAAAACTATCTGCTTAGCTTTTTCACAACTATCTTGACGTCGGCTTACAGCCTAACCGGATACAGCAAATAACAATATTTTTACTCTAGTTTTGACCGCGAATTCGTACGTGAATATATCCCGTTTTTTCTCGTTCCCGTAGGAGTTTCGGAAAACCTCTAAGTTCTCCCCTACACTCTCCAAGGAAACCTACATGCCAAATTTCAGCTTCCTACGACCAGTAGTTTCGGCTGTGCGTTGTCTGTCAGTCACTCAATCACTCAGTAACGGAAGAATTTTATATGTTCACTAGCTGACCCGCGCAACTACTTTTGCATCACATTTTTCATTACTGCCCCGCTCCTTTTGGTCTTAGCGTGATATATAGCATATAGCCTTCCTCGATAAATGGGCTGTCTAACACTGAAAGAATTGTTCAAATCGGACCAGCAGTTCCTGAGATTAGCGCGTTCAAGGAAACAAACAAACTCTTCAGCTTTATATATTAGTATAGATATAGATTAGTATATTAGTATAGATGAAGCGACTACTGACCTATCCTGAACAACCCAGTACCTGGATGATACGCTACCTCTTAGCATGACTGGTAAATCAGCTGTTGCACCCAGGTAGTGAACTGCGGTGGCCTGTTTGGAAAATTTTGCACCCAGGTAGGCCGCTGTAAACAAAACTTGGTGAAATGGGGTTTCATAGACCCGTTGGATACTCAAGGTGAGTGCGGTGCCCCTGTTCAGAATATGAGCCACATGGTAGAGTACCCAAAGTGCCCATACACCTGTAGTTTGGGGGATTTGATGAATGCCACCGATGCTGCAATGAACGTAGCCACCTACGGGGACCAAACGACCTCGGGAGTCGTCCATAGATTCGAAAAGATGAAGAAGCCGTTACGACCGTTGAAAATATCCAAACCACAACCGGAACCAACATCTTAACGTGCTTCTTGAAAGAGATAACTTTACTAGGGAACCTATTCACATTTCATATTAACATGAATAGTACTGTCCTATAATACTGTCCCTTTGGAGGCACCTAGCCTAGTTACTTCATCGAACTACAAGACGTACAGCGATGCGCTGTATTGGACATCCCTCTCATACGTCTACACTAATATTATAAAGAGGAAAGATTTGTTTATTTGTTTGTTTGTATGTTTGTTTGAATTGAATAGGCTTCGAAACTACTGGACCGATTTGAAAAATTCTTTTAGCATTGGATAGCTATATTATCAGGGAGTAACATAGGCTATATATTATTCCCGTATTCCCACGGGAACGGGAACTACGCGGGTGAAACCGCGTGACGTCCACTAGTTAAAAATATTTTGAGCATACTTTCATTGACCGTACAGCTAAGTTGAATTCTGTGTGTGTTTCCTGATAGCTATAACCTGGGAGTTTTTAAGTCAAGAGTGAATAGATTACTTCTAGGCAAGCGTGCTCCATCTTAGACCACATCATCGCTTACCATCAGGTGAGATAGTGGTCAAACGCGAGCCTATTAATACAAAAAAAAATGGCCAAGTGCGAGTCGGATTCGCGTGAAAAAGGGTTCCGAACGAATTTATTTTTTTGACATGTTATTTTAACACTATAGAATTATTATAAAATTTTAGGCTCAGTAAGCCCTTTCATAAGATGTATCACACGACATAGTACAAAAAAAATTGAAATTTTCTAGTTTGACCCCCAAACGAACGTAAGGCTTGTATCAAATTTCAACAGAATCGTTCCTGTGGATCCGGAGAAAACTGGCTGTGGCAGACGGACAGACAGACAGACAGACAAACGGACAGACAGACAGGCACCCGAGTGATCCTATAAGGTTTCCATTTTTTGTTCGGAACCCTAAAAAAGACGTAAATCCTAATTTATAAAATACTTTCGTAACTGACTGAAAAGGCACAGCCAGAACTACTGGTCGTGGAAAGCTGAAATTTGGCATTTGGTTCCTTGAGGAGTGTAGGGATGCACTTAGAGAGGATTTCCCGAAATTCCTTCGGGACCAGAAAAAAAACGGGATCTGCATGTATGAAGTCACTAATCAATTCTAAATTTATAAATTGTTGTCATGCAAGTGTGGATGACTGTACTTAATAAAAGTAGCCAGCATTGAATAGCCATCATTCATACATTATTTATTCAATAGAATATTGTGCAATTTCAGTTTTTGTGCTCTGTGAGGAATTTGAGCAAATAGTTATGTGCTTACATTTGGCTTCATAAATCTTGCTCTGTTTTAAGTAGGGTCGGCAAATATTATGAACTGGGACAAATTATAATTACCTTACATAAATAGGGTGCATTAAGAGGCGTTTTATATAGTCCAGTGGCAAAGGCCTTTTTTAGGGTTCCGAACAAAAAACGGAACCCTAATAGGATCACTCGTGTGTCTGTCTGTTTGTCCGTCTGTCAGCCAGTTGTCTCCGAATCCACTGGACCGACTCTGTTGAAATTTGGTACACATATGAACTTCTGTGACCCAAACACGGACGCGTTACGTAAATCATTAAATTTGTTGTATGGGGGTCAACTTTAGGGGTCAAACTAAAAAATTAAAAAAAAAAGTTTTTCGAACAATATCGTGTCATATCATATGAAAGGGCTTACTGTGAGGGTTTTAATTATGTTTTTTTTATAATTTTAAAATAAATGGTTTTGAAGTTATTCAAGAAATTAGACAAAAAATTACCATTCCCCCCCCCCCTTATCTCCGAAACTACTGAGCCTAAAATTTTGAAAAAATGGAGATAATAGATCTTTACCTAAAGATTCCAGGAAAACCTATTAGAAGTACGAGTATGTAGTGTTAAAATAACATGTTAAAAAAAAAAAATTCGTTCGGAACCCTTTGCACGCGAGTCCGACTCGCACTTGGCCAGTTTTTTTTTAGTTAATATCGATTTTTAACAAAAATAATGAATTAAAGTAACGTGGAACGGAACGTATGTAAAAACAGCAATCAGCGTTTATTGACGTTACTGCTCTTATGACAACGAAAAGGCAACCTGATGTCTTTGAGTTAGGACAGTTAGGACCAGTGGCAGACAGGAGCGACGTCATTGTCCGTTTTCGCGTGAAAATTTAAACCGTCTGTTTAAAAACGCAATTTTGGCTATAAATTAAAGCGTTTTCTTTTCTTATTTACGTGGTGGTCTATTCTAGATGGAGTTCTTTAAAATTAAAGCAAAAATGGAAATATTGCATGTTCCCTATTACATAGCCCACTTCTTACAGGTACCTCCTGAAAGGGTGTCTCTCATCTATACTAACATATAAAGCTGAAGAGTTTGTTTGTTTGTTTCCTTGAACGCGCTAATCTCAGGAACTACTGGTCCGATTTGAAAAATTCTTTCAGTGTTAGATAGCCCATTTATCGAAGAAGGCTACAGGCTATATATCATCACGCTAAGACCAGAAGGAGAGGAACAGTAATGAAAATTGTGACGCAGACGAAGTTGCGCGGGTCAGCTAGTAAAGTATATTGTTACTAACACTATGAGTCTTGAATTAAAATAAATTATTATTATTAAATACTCAAGCAAGTCATCGTATTTTATTAGAGATTGTAAAAGTACATGTTTGAATACAAACGTACATTGTTTTCGTAAAACATAAGCACTTGTGCGATAATGTCTTCATTAAACAATGATCGGACGATGTCACATGTCTTCGATATTGTCTTTCAAATCAATTGTGCACACGATTGTACCACCTGTGATAAATTTTGGATGTTTTCTTTATGAATAGCGTTTATTTAAAATGTTTTACTCGACATTGATGAGTGTGATTACTACTAAGTGATTACTTGAGCTTATAACTAAGTCTATGATCAGTGCGTGTTTCCAGTGATGACATATGGAACTGAAACGTGGTCTCTTACAATGGGCCTAGTCAGAAGCCTCAAAGTCACTCAAAGGGCAATTGAGAGGGAGTTTCCTTGCGTGATCGATTCAGGAATGATGATATCTGCACAAGAACCAAGGTTACCGACATAGCCCGAAGGATCGCCAAACTAAAGTGGCAGTGGGCAGAGCACATTGCTCGCAGAACAGATGGTCGATAGGGCCGAAAAGTTCTGAAGTGGCGACCGCGTACCGGAAGACGCAACGTTGGAAGGCCTCCCACAAGGTGGACCGATGACCTGGTGAAGGTCGCGGGTAGCCGATGGATGCGAGTCCGGACCGGTCATTGTGGCGACGCTTGGGGGAGGCTTATGTCCAGCAGTGGACGTCTTTCGGCTGATATGATGATGATGATAACTAAGTAGTAAGTTATAACTAAGTAAGGACTTAGTGATTTCATATTTATTACTTAGTTATAATCTCAAGTAATCACTTTATTAATTTTGCAAAACATGCTTTAATATAGGAGCGTGGGAGCTTGGCGGGCGGGAGCTATTTTTTTAATACATGCTATGTACCCGCCTGCAAACAAGTAACAAAAAGCCATGTCATTTTCCCCGTGGCATTTTACTAAGTGACACCAAAGATATAGCTAAAAATGGTGTCATAAATATAATTAATATAATTTAGCTGCTAGTTATTTCATAAACGAAAGCCCTAAGTCATGAATGGAACGCATTCGTGAGAACTAAATGGCAACCCCATCAATCATAAGTACAAAAAATAATTAAACACATTTTGGAAAGTCCAGCGAAAGGTGCGAATTACCTTACAATAGAAAACCTTTTAGAAAAAAAAAACTTCACAATGTATTTTATACTTTCATATCAAGCTCTGTATTATTTATTAGCAATTATCCACCAGTTATAGTCTCCCACAATCTATCCGACTAGACAAACTATTCAACACCTAAAATATCCAAGTGCACAAAAACTTAGCCATTTCTGGTGAGCCCAGCGACTCTTGCTGACGTTACTTCCCCCCCAGTTAGGGTTGCCAGGTCTTCAAACCGAAAAGCCGGACAGACCAGCCAATTTAGCCGGACATTTGGGTAAAATGGCCGGACATCCTTAATTTTTTGTTTAAGTATCGTTTATTTAAAGTGAAACAAGGTTTTTTTATCATTTACTATATTTATAAAATATACCTTAAATTCTAATGAGACAAAAATAAAATTGAATGAATCAGTCTTCTTTATTATTGATCATTCGATATTCATTCCCTACTATTGTAGTTTCTATAATTGCAATGGTAGTCGGTAAGTAGCTAGCGAAACCAGGTGAGGTAAGAAATGAACTCATAAGATGGTAAAAAAAATGCTCAAATTCAAAAATCCTAACAAAAGCCGGACAGGCCGGACACCATTTAATTTGGCCGGACACACAATCAAAAAGCCTGACTGTGTCCGGCTTTATCCGGACAACTGGCAACGCTACCCTCAGTAATTTAGCTGTCAAACTCAAGAGTGATGTATTGGCTAAGCGTCAACTTAGCCCATTGTTTTTGCCTAGGTATAATACTACTTTTTTTTAAAGTGGATCAAGGCTTTTTATCATTTACCATACAATTTACCTTAAATTCTAATGAGACAAAAATAAAATTGAGTGAATCAGTCTTCTTTATTATTGATCATTCAATATTCATTCCCTACTATTATAATTTCTATAATTGCAATAGTAGTAGGTAAGTAGCTAGCGAAACAGGGTGAGGTAAGAAATGAACACCATTTAATTTGGCCAGAAGGGCAAGCCGGACACCATTTAATTTGGCCGGACTCGCAACCAAAAAGCCTGACTGTGTCCGGCTTTATCCGGACGCCTGGCAACGCTACCTCCAGTAATTTAGCTGTCAAACTCAAGAGTGATGTATTGGCTAAGCGTCAACTTAGTCCATTGTACCTGACGGATTATTCGGAGTAGACATGAGCTATTAAATGAATTATCCAGTTTTTACTATGACTTATTACAGCCTGGTCGGAGAGTGATTGGTGACTTTTCTTCTATAGTACAAGATTTTGATTGAGAAATAAATTACTGTTGTTTAAACGTTCGTTTGATTTATATTGCCAATTTTGTTTTCATGTTTTCGTCGAAGTTATTTGTCAGGTCCTTAGCCTGTGGGCTTCATTGTGTGGGTTCTTTATCGTGGCAGTTTCTTGCTGACTAGCTGTCTCCCGTGGCTGTGACTTAGATAAGTCACTGAGTCAGGGTATCAGGGTGTTGTAATTAAAGTGATAATTTATGTAAGGACCTGCATTGTGTCCTTTGGCTATCTGTGGGCTGAATGTTGACTAGGAGATGTGATTAATATTGTCTATTATTCCTAGATGACAACTGAAATTTTGTCAGCCTATCAGATATGTAGATATGTCCACCTCAAGCTTAGATTTTCTGGTGACTTTTGTTACTTAACTAACTTAACTTACAACGTAAACATGACGTTGACGTTAATTTAACTAATGTGGGAACAAGGTTTTTGCTCTAGCAAAAGCCTTGTTCCCACATTAGCCACATACCTGACGCCTTAGGGCTGCGACTTGGTGTACGTCATTTCTGAAGACCCTCGTTGTTGTTTTCTTAATAATAGCTTATTTTTATTAGAACTCGTCACACTTTTCCTAAAATTGTGGATTGCCGTGACGGTGAATATGGTAACGCATGTTAAACGAATTCTACAACGGTACATTATACATTGTCTCAGCGGCAGGTAGTGCAGCGGGAAGGAATCAGGAATAGATTTAAAATAATATTTTTTTTTTATTTAGCGCTTCGAGTAGTGTTAGAGAAATTATTCAACTGTCTCCAGAACAATCAGGATCAGAACGGCGAGAAGCCCACTTCTCGCCGTTCTGATCCCGGCTGACCGTTCTGACAAAAATCAAATCAGAATCTTTGGTTTATCTCAATAAAAAAAAGATTCTGATTTGATTTTGGTCACATCAAACGGACTACGTACGGACTATTTACCCCTGCATTTAATAGCCTTAGGTTCTCGTAAATAAAATGTGGTAGGAACCTATGAGCCACTGTAAAACGGTGAAACGAATCGCTTATGATCCCGGTTACTAGTTATTAAGAGAGGATTCTGTGGCCAGCTGTCATGCGTCGTCATAAATATGTGCTTGAGCAACAAACGGATTCTGCGCAAGCGCAACGTGGATGTGCAAACTTTTGGATGAGTACGGGAATTTAGGGTGAATACCTGCGATTTTTTTGCGAAATTGCACCGAAATTATAATTTATTTTTAAGATAAAAACTTGCCGTGTTTGACTTTCACATAATCTAAAAGCATCTAGCCTCTAACGTAATTTAGTAATATTATACTGAACTAGTGGACGTCACGCGGTTTCGCGTAGTTCCCGTTCCCATGGGAGTATGGGGATAATATATAGCCTATGTTACGCCCTGATAATGTAGCTATCCAATACTAAAAGAATTTTTCAAATTGGTCCAGTAGATTAGGAGCCTATTCAATTCAAACAAACAAACAAATCTTTCATATTTATAATATTAGTGTAGATGACGGGAGCAATTTTATTTGTCCCCAATTTCAGAAAAGAAGATCCGATTATTTTGCTGTCCGGTCTGCCAGCGATTTTGTTTGACTATAGAACCACCTCACTTAACAAATCAATCTGCCCAGCTTTTACCCAACTATTTTGAGGTCGGCTTTTGGCCTAACCAGATGCAGCTAATTAACAAGCAGTAAGTAGACGCTTGGGGGAGGCCTATGTCCAGCAGTGGACGTCTTTCGGCTGATATGATGATGATGATGATGAAGTAGTAGTAAAGTAGTTATTTACATAGAGCGTCTGCATTTTTCTGACCTCCACAGCCCAGACGATATGATACTTTCTCGCAAAACTGCTGTTAGATTTTTTGACTTCTAACCCATAATGACGGTCGCCGGTGTACACGTGTCAACCGAGACCAACGGCTTATAGTGCTTTCAGAAACACTGAGGAAACTCGTAATGTTACAGATGGTCACCCTCCAAAGACCTTTTGAGGTATGCGGAACAGAGATTAAAGTCCCGCAAACCCCCATTGAAAAGGGAGGATCCTCCTACCAGACAGTTGCTGTGCCTGGTGTGGGCAACTGCCCGATAGTTGATATTCGGGCTGATGTAAATGTTCAAATCGGTAAACTCTGCTTGCGCGATGCAGGATTTCGACGTAGTAGTTCGCTGCTAGTTGGATAGATGGCGTCGCGGTTCTTTTTGTTGCGATGTTGATTTCCTCCGTTGGTTTTTCTTGTGGCGTTACAGACCAACTTCGACCAGTGTTATTTATTGCCTCTAATATTCGTATGGTATAAAGTACCTCATCCGCTCCACACTAACTCATGCTCACCTGGGAGCGCCGCACCGCATCTATTAATTACACCGCGCAAGTGTACAATCACCAATTCTATGGGCCTGTAATGACCGGCCACCATCTTCAATTATCTACACATTACTAAGGCCCGAATCGAACCCAGCACTGTTATGAAACTGAGCCTCAGGCCCGATCGGAATTGTAAAAAACTTGAAAAGGGTTCCGCATTACCAAAGTTGTAAAGTTTGACTCGGTTTAGAAAAAGTTGGCAAATTAATAAAGCGTCGTAGGTTATTTTCACAGATAAACCTTTCAACAATAATTGTTTATCGGATTATAATTTATGTACACGACATTAACCCTGTCGTGTTGCACACGTATGCGGAAGCTTCTATATATAGGAACACGTATTCTTGTTACGTTAGCGTAGAATAAAATGCCTGCCAGGGTTGCGGAATTTGTTCGAAAGAGTCACCGCGGCCCAGGAAGGCAAAGGGCTTTAGGAGGAACACGGATGGGTTTTAGTCAGTAAGAGTCTGACACTCCCTTCTGCTTCTTTTACGCCCAGAGCGGAAGGAGTCATTTGATGATTTTCCATACTTAAAAAAAGTGTACAGTTAAATAAATTTTGTCGATCTGTTAAGATTTCACCAGTCTACCTAGTGCGGTTCAAAAGATACAGCTCTGTGACAAACCGATGGACGAATGACTTAGTAGCCGTTTTTCCCCTTTGGATATTGAACCTCAAAAAGCCGGCCAAGTGTGAGTCGGACTCGCACACGAAGGGTTCCGTACCATAAACCTTAATTTTTATTATTTGTTGTTATAGCGGCAATAGAAATACACAATCTGTGAAAATTTCCACTGTCTTCCTGTTACGGTTCTTGAGATACAGCCCACTGACAGACAGGCGGACGGACAGACGGACGGACAGCGGAGGGTTAGTAATAGGGTTCCGTTGATTACCTTTTGAGTACGGAACCCTAAAAATGCTATCGACAAATTAAAATGATAATTAGGTTTTGAAATAACACCCATAGAATTGAAAATTTGTTAGCCTCAAGCAGCCTCGAGGCATCTTTTTGCCTTCCCACTAAATATCGACATGTCATGAGGAACAGACAACCCGTAATGAATATCAATGCTATTAAAATTGCCGATAACTTTTCACTTATGTACTAATTATGTATTTATGGACGATTGATAGTAATCGGTCTGTCACTAATTTTGATATTCGATTGTTAGTATGGGACGAAGTTATTTATTAGAGATTCATATTGATACATTATTAAGAGTTTTAAAGGGGATTTCTGACAGCACTTTTAGACTAAGCGTATATTCTAAGATGCAGATGACGCAGCACAGATTGTGCAGGGCAGGGCAGGCGGGGCAAACATTGGCGTCTCCGACATACGTACCTGTGCCGTAGCGTACGCACCTCTCTTAGTACATTCATGCATTACATGGTTTTACACGAGATATCAGGGATGCACATCTTCATCAGGGATGTCTCGTGTTCGCGGCAGCACCAACAGTATTCTCAGAGTATTCGCAGATCGGTGGGATTCCCCGATAATGCGGAGGTGGATGCGGCTACACGATGAAGTTTAACTTTACATTTTTATGTGTCTGTAACCTACTGACAATAGAATTTAAATTAAATTGTTACTAACCCTATGGACTCCGGTCTGAAATAAAAACATTATATTCTATTCTATTACAAAATATGCTCTGCCCTGCGCTGCGTGGACCTGCGACACCTTTTATTTTGCGCTGGGAAAAAATGCATTACGCATACCCTCCCATCGGGGGATGGGGGGCTATGTGGGACTCCCCGGGCTAGCCCGGTATACCCACTAAAAAAACCCAGCGGCATTCCCGCATCGTCTGAGTGGAGAGTGAGTCCCAAGGACCTGCGACACCTGCGTCTCGGCCTTATGGTTGGAGTTAGGCATGTTGCTGCGTTTAGTTACTTAATATCAATATGTTAAATATTTAGTTTAATTACTAGATTCACTGCGTAGAGACTCATAAAGTAGGCATATAGGAACAGGCTCCCCACATGTCTTGTTTTACTAAAGGGATTTGTGTTACAAGAAAACTGTACTTACTGTAAAATACTGGTAGGTAATTAGCTACATTCGATTATGACAATGTAAAATAAGTCATTTGTTTGGAAAAGGCTAGGATATAATGATGATCATCTTAAGTAGAGTTTAGATTTTTGACGATTTCTCTTTAAAGATCGTTCGTTGTTTTTTTTTTTTAATTTTGGACATAATCCTAATCAATCATCATCATTATCATCATTTCAGCTGAAAGACGTCCACTACTGGACATAGGCGACACCCACGGGAAGTGATGGGATGGTATAATTCTTTTATGGCACCCTATGGCACCGGCCGACACCATACGGCACCATTTTTTTTTTAAGGATGGGAAAGCATCAAATGACTCCTCCCGCTCTGGGTGAAGCAGAAGGTAGTGTCAGACTCTTACTGACTAAAACTCATCCGTGTTCCTCCTAATGCCCTTTGCGTTCCAGGGCCGTGGTCACTCTTTCGAACAAATTCCGCAACCCCGGCAGGACCATACGGCACCATACCGCCTAATCGATCAATATATTTAAAATACTCTCCTTACTGGTGAGTGTTGACTGACTGAATGACTGACAGACAACGCACAGCTGAAACTACTGGTCGTAGAAAGCTGGAATTAGGCACGTAGGTAGGTTCCTTGTGGAGTGTAGGGAGCACATAGAGAGGATTTCCCGAAATTCCTACGGGAACGGGAAAACACGGGATATGCGCGTACGGAGTCGCGGGTAAAAGCAAGTAAGATGCATTAAAGTGCATAAAAGTTATCAATAAATATCATCACTATAATTTGCATTAAAGTCCCCAAAATACTACTTAATTAAGATTGTAAGTACATGCGCATTCTCAATAAGCCCTGTTACTACAGAGTTTTACATTAAAATTGTAAATTTTCAATTTCGCAATTCAAAATAGTATGTCATTACAGTCGCTTAAAGAAATTGACGTTTTTAATAAAACTTTAAAATTACCTGCCTAATTACGGCTCTGTATTGTAAGAAATAATAATTACAAAATGTAAGTGGTGGTGGTGGTATAGGTACCTACTTACACATCTGACGAACCCATTGGAGAACGTTTTTAGTTTAAGTGGCAGTACAAATACACACTGATAATTTCTGTTTCCTACCTATTGCGGTTCATGAGATATAACACGCAGATAGACTGACGCACAGCAGTAGCTTAGTACTAAAGTTGCATAAGTACAGAACCCCGAAAAAAGAAGAATTCGCATAATCAATGAATACATTTTAAAATAGGCGTTGAATCACATTAATTTAAGCCTTATAGATTTTCATCAGCTGATTAAATTTATCATTTAAACACACACTTATTAATGATTTATTTCAAACTTAGAAGAATAAAATTGATTCTTTTAATTGGGATATAACTTTGATTTTATCTCGTTTCTGGAAATAATTTATGGATTCGAAATAATAAATTAAACACTTGGAAATTATTAACACTTTTTGAGGTCAACAGATACATATCTATAGGAGGCAAAATAAAGTATCTTTATGGTGGTTATTTTTCATTATGAAATGAGGAATATAGAGGCTTGCACCTGCAAAACATGATATAGGGCAATGAGATGTTCTACATCAGTTCACTGAGGATTGCAAAAAGTCCAAAGGAACATTCCTTGGACGTACAGCTAAGGAGTGGAATTCCCTGCCGGAGTCTGTGTTTCCTTATAGCTACAACCTGGGAGTCTTTAAGTTAAGAGTGAATAGGTAGGCAAGCCATCTTGGGCCACATATCGCGCACCATCAGGTGAGATAATCGTCAAACGTGTGCCTATCAATAGTAAAAAAAAGTAGTGGACGACGCGTGGAGGGAAAGGTAGCAAATAAGTTATCCCACCAAATGTTACTAAAGGTTACCTCACCATTGCAGTGGTTCATTGCACCTTTTCAGGCGTACTGTACCTACATTTTCTTTAATTTCGCCAGTTATTTTATTGATCTAAGAATGAGCCCACCTTTGTCAACCGAGTACGACTTCTGGCTGCTTCTGTGATTATCCTAAGACGGCTACCTGTCAGGAATCTAGACACCCTGATATGTTAGTATTTCACACGAATAAATTCGCCATCACTCTGCTCGACCCTAAGATCGACCAAACCCAAACCCAGTCGGATTTTCAAAGCGAAAAACTCAACAACATATTTTCAGATCCGAGGTTTGAACCTAATTTGTTAGTATTTCACACGAATAAATTCGCCATAACTCTGATCGACCCTAAGATCGAACACACCTAAACCCAGTCGGATTTAAAAGCGAAAAACTCAACAACACATCGTCAGATCCGAGGTTTGAACCTAATCTTAGCACTCATACTCATACTTTGTAAAGTGGTTTTCAGTTTGGCTAGGTCATTGCAGGCTTGAATTACGTGATTGTCTGATAAAAAGATGATTCCGTGCTTCGGAAGGCACGTCTAAGCTGGTGGTACCGGCCGCCAAATGGCGGTCGTCAAATAAACCATGTCAGAGGCCCTTGAGGCGGTGTCGAAATTCTGATACTAGGGTGTGTGGGGTCGTTAGACCTTATTACCCACACGATAAGCACAAGAAGCACTCATCCTTGCCACTATCTACAGTTAATATAACTCTCCTGACCGAATTTCTGCCGTCCTTAACAGAGATCAGCCAAGTACGTAGGAGATTTTATGTAGCACTGGTGTGAGCGCAAATACAGGTGCTCTTTCTTTCATAGTCCCATAGGATGGCAATCCGACATAGCCGGGAAGATATCAGGCAATGGGCCAATGGCTTTACGTGCTTTCCCAGGCACGGGAGTGTCACACCACTAAAGGTGCCTTCAAAACTCTGGGCTGCTACTGACAAATAATAATGAAAAACTCAATAATACGTTGCTCCACCCGGCAGGCAGATATCCAATAGCTTTGCGTGCTTTCCGAGGCACGGGGCTGTCATACCACCAACTTTAAAGCTCCGTACTACTTCTTTGGAATTCAAAATGGAAAACCCAATAACCCTTTGCTCGACACGGAAATCAAACCCAGGACCTCACTCTCAGCGAACTGTTAGACCGTTTTTAGGGTTCCGTACCCAAAGAGTATCCAACAGAACTCTATTACTAAGCGTCCGCTATCCATCCGTGCGTCCGTCTGTCCGTCTGTTTGTCAGCAGGCTATATCTCATGAACCGTTATAAGTAGATAGTTGAAATTTTCACAGAATGTGTAAATTCTGTTGCCATTATAACAAAAAATAATATATATACGATGATACGGAACCCTTCATGCGCGAATCCGACTCGCACTTGACCTGTTTTTGTTTCTAGGATTACAAGTCATCAAATGACTCCTTCCGCCCTGGGCGGAGCGGAAGGGAGTGTCAAACTCTTACTGACTAAAACCCATCCGTGTTCCTCCTAGTGCCCTTTGCGTTCCAGGGCCGCGGTGACTCTTTCGAAGAAATTCCGCAACCCTGGCAGGCACTGGCCAATTTATTAAAACTCTACGGTAAATGTAATTCATCATCATTATCATCATATCAGCCGAAATACGTCCACTGCTGGACATAGGCCTCCCCCAAGCGTCGCCACAACGACCGGTCCTGTGCGTCTCGCATCCATCGGCTACCCGCGACCTTCGCCAGGTCATCGGTCCACCTTGTGGGAGGCCTTCCAACGTTACGTCTTCCGGTACGCGGTCGCCACTCCAGAACTTTTCGGCCCCATCGACCATCTGTTCTGCGAGCAATGTGCCCTGCCCACTGCCACTTTAGTTTGGCGATCCTTCGGGCTATGTTCGGTAACCTTGGTTCTCTTGCGGATATCATTATTCCTGATTCGATCACGCAAGAAAACTCCAAACATTGCCCTCTCCATTGCCCTTTGAGTGACTTTGAGCCTTCTGATGAGGCCCATTGTAAGCGACCACGTTTCAGTTCCGTATGTCATCACTGGCAACACGCACTGATCATAGACTGTCTTGAGACACTGTGGTACGTGGGACGAGAAGATACCGCAAATGTAATTGAACGCACATAATAGAATATCATTCCCTATACCTATCGTTAAGCATTTAAAACAATACTGCCTAACGAACAGATGAGGTTGGTTAGCGTTACTAGTCATGGTGACCTTTGTATCACATAACTCATGGTGGTCATTGCAGTGAGCTTTCGTACGATCGCGATAAGATAAGAAGCAAGGCTTGGCGTGGGTGTGTGGCGTAGTGGGAGATATGTGATGAGATATATCGCTGAGGTGTTTTGAAAAAGATCGAAAAAAAAATTACGCTCTAAAATCAGGTGTAAAGGAGGAAGATTCTTGAAAAAAAAATGTGATATGCGACTATCTAATTTTGCAGTGATATAATATCACTTTATTACTTAGACAGAAAAGGTATTGGGATTCTAATAGAAAGAAAAAGAAAGATAAGTAGAGGTACCTAACCTTAGGTCAATAAAAAAGTAATAAAACCCTGTTCTTTTTTGTTGCCATTCATATAGACGTGGAACCTTCTTTTTATTCCGATAAATCGAGACCAAGAGTTCTCAGAAATGTATCAAGTACCCCCTTATAATTAATAAATAAATATATTATATTTTACCTTTATTTTGCGAAACAACAACCATTTCTAACCAACTTCCAAAAAAGGAGGAAGTTCTCAATTCGGTGTTTTTTTTTTTAATGTATGTACACCGATTACTCCGAGGTTTGTGATCCATTCTGTGATTCATAGTTCAATGCGGTATACTTGCCATTTGGTCCCGTAAAAATTTGATTCAGTTTGGTTCAGTAGTTTTTATTTTATGAGCATTTTTGCTTATTTCAATGTCTGTGTAGACGAAGACTTCGCCAAGTATCACCACTTAAAAGTGAAAAATAAAAACTTTTTACAAAACATTACAAAGTATAAAATAACCTTAATTTCGGAAGTCGGTATTTTTGGTTTTGTTTCTTTGTTTTTTAACTTAATGTTATTTTATACTTAATAGTGTTTTTTGGAAGTCGGTTAAATTTTTTGTAAAAAGTTTTTTATGCAGCACTATTTTCATATCCCGCAGTACACCTCACACCTAAGGCCGTGTACTCACGTGCGATTAATCATAAGGCCCCGCCCAGACGCGACGACAGCGTCGCGTGACCGCTCCGTGCCCACTCCGTAATCACCCGGACACTTAGATATCGGACACTTGGGCAAATCATCTGCTGTTAAAAGCCCAGTGCAAAATCACCCTTATTACCTCACACTTGGGTTACAATTAGTTTGCAGCGGCTAATTAATGTGTGATTAATAAATAATTGTTTAGTAAAATCTGTTTGGCTAGATCATAGACCACAGAATCGACTAGAGATGCCATTACAAATAGTACTCGTGCTTGGGAAAATACGCGGAATACAAGATTAGTCACAGTCATAGCCAGAACATAACAGAATATTCGACTTGTTTTATCTTTTTTATTTCATTGTTCCAACCTAGAATACATGCCAAACACAGTAAATAAGTATCTTAAAAATGAAGAATATTGTGATCGTTTAAAATAGACATAGCACTGATTGCGTGTGACATCACATGCAAGACACGCTATACTGATTTTGCACTATCCAGTAAAAAGAAGTTATGCCAGACAAGAATAGAAGAATAACTTCAAAAGCGTGTATCTTCTCTATTTTTCCATCGATTTAATTTTTTTTATTCAAATAAGTATTAATTCATTTAGATGTTTGATAGTAGTCTATGAGTAAACGGTGAAACTCACTTTGTATGGAACTAAGATACGCTTGATTTGTATGAAAAATTTGACAATGCCGTTTTAACTGTGACCTGTGCGTCTCTGTACTCTATGGACTAGATACTCGTTGCTTCCGTGAAAATCTAGGCAGACAGGCAGGTAATAAATCACCTGCCTGACTACCTAGGCAGGTTGTTAGTTGAGAAATGAATTATTCTCGCCTGTAGGTGATTAAGTAACAAATAGTTATAATTTGTTGTCTTCGGGGAAGCTGTGGCAATAAGGCGTTGTTTTCTTCGTAAGTTAATGAGAGTTACTCTTGCGTGAACTTAGCTAGGTACAACTAGTGTCTAAGTCTTTAAGTTACGTAGGCGTTAACCACACTTAATAGGTATCGCAGTTGAGTTTTAAAATTCGTGGTAAGTACCTATATCTATTTTTATGTGGGTCTCCTTCTTTGCCTGAAAAATATTTGCTTTTCTGGACTGTCATTGAAATTGCTGTTGTGGTCTTGCGAGGAAGCAAATAGATTAGGTATACATAACTTACTACCTAGTTTTAAGACCAAGGACAGAGAGAGAGAGAGAGAGCAGAGCAATCGCAATGCAAAGAAATATATGAACCGATTTTAATTAAACTTTATATGTACGCATACACATGGCCACGTTATATTTCCATAATCACTACATTTTAAAGTCAGTTAGGAGATCAGATATAATTATCAGATTGGAGGACGAATGTGTTCAATACTCTTGATGTAACTACTACTACTACACACACACACACACACACACACACACACATACACACTACTACACACACTACTTTTTAAAAATATATTTTTTGAAAACCTAAAGATGGACAAAGAGGTGATTTTTAGTTGCGGAGAGAAGCCAATCAAATATAAATACAACTTTTAACATTTCCCTTCACCAGTTAAAAGAAACAAAACCGTAAAAGATGCACTCAAAAAAATACAAAATACGTTTTAATTCCAAAAATTAGCACTTAAATATTAATGCGACTTGCACGGTGTATTAGTGTTGCGACAAAAAGCGTCAAGACATTTTATGTCGCGTCGTTAGTGCGCATCTGCCCTAATTGTATATGAGTTTAGGCTTTTTAACATTTAATGAGGCAGGTGTGATTTTTAATACAATTTTTCGATTTTACCTTTGTTTTTGAGAAAGTTTGAGGTCTGAATTTTGATTGTAAAATATTTATTTTGGGAAAATAATTGTGCAGCTGTTTGTGGTCCAGTGCATGTTGAAGTTTAGAAAAATCCGTATAATATATGAAAAAAAATGAATCTCCGAAATGTATGTACGCGCACAACTCGTGAACTACTTTATCGATTTAAATAATACTTTTTTTGCTGTGTTAAATAATACGCAATTGTCAGGGCAAGGTTTGTATGAAAATTAGAAAATTATAAAACGAAAATACACCCGAGCGAAATATACGTAGTTACACAGATCTTTTACACAAACTTGTTTTTTTTTTCAAATCTAAATCAAAAGGCATGTATTCAAACTAGGCTGCAAAATCAGCACTTTTTGAACGTCAAAATTTAAATGAAGACAGTCCCCCAAATCGCCCAGCCCGTCACCACTTCCTAGAGTTTTAGCTGGGAAGAAGAGTGGCCAACAAACTCCCCAGCAACACAACTGTCTGTTAAGTTTAAAGAACTTGAATTTATGTAACATTATTATTCAACATTTTATGATAGATATCGAACATTAAATTAAATAAATGGATGGCACATGTCAGCTAGCACACTATATTATCCCAACAATTAAATATGAAACAATGATAAAACTAATTACATATATAGGTAATTAAATAAGTAAACTTAAGCATACAATACTAATCAAAATGAGCCTCCAGGGATAAATGGCATGCCCGCTTACATGTGCAACAATAGAATTTAACCATAAGCTGTGACCCAAAGTCACAAGTGATAAACTAGGACCGTCGCAGTTAAATTATAACACTTAAAAAATTATAAAAATAATAAACCACGGTCAGCAAGTCGGATTCTATGGGTACAATGGTGATCTTATTTCTGACAGCATAGTTTGTTTATTGGAATCCACCCATCAATTAAGCCTATTTTTTCCCACTGCTGGTCAAAAGTCCTCCCTCTCCCATTTCCACTCAAGTCTTTCCTTTAATTTCCGAATTTTAGGGAGAAATCAGTCAACGAAAAAAATATATAAGACTTCCAAAAAAACACTACAAAGAATAAAATAACCTTAATTTCGGAAGTCGGTGTTTTTGGTTTTGTTTCATTGTTTTTTAACACCGACTTCCGAATTTAAGTTTATTTTATTCTTTGTAGTGTTTTATTTGGAAGTCGGTTATATTTTTTTGAAAAAAGTTTTTTATTTTTCACTTTTAAGTGGTGATACTTGGACGACGTCTTCGTCAACGCAGAAATTGTAATAAGCAAAAATGCTCATAACATAAAAACTACAGAACCAAACTAAAGAATCACAGAAATCTGCTCAGAAACCTCGGAGTAATCGGTGTACATACATAAAAAAAATACCCACCGAATTGAGAACCTCCTCCTTTTTTGGAAGTCGGTTAAAAACAGATACAATTTTATCGATATCTTTAGCACAGCCCTCCTCAACACAAATGTCGCAAGATTAAAAAAAGAAAAACAAATAAACTAAGCAGTCTTTTTCAGTCCAACCCTAGACTAATTTCTAAAGTACCTTTTACTGAAATAAAACACAAAATACACAACAATACACACAATCCATTTAGCCATTTGAATACATCACGTGAGAGTCAGAAAACATGACTCTACTCCACAAATTAGAAAACGAAATTAACTACAAATATGGCAAAAAACCTGCACTTGGTAACACCCCTGTTATGTAGGTTACAAAGTACAAAATTGTTTGAGTGGAGTGTTATATTAAGTTTGTATAATCAAGTCATGCATTAGAGTAATTGCATGCGGCTCCCATCGCTGTGTTTAGGGTTGTCACTTGCTTAAATTGAAAAACCGAACAGACCAGAATTGTATTTGCGGTATAACAGCCGGATAGCTTTAATTTATTAAGGATTTTGTGTCTTGCAACATTTTCTATATTCGAAGATAATACATAATTTACTTATCTAACACATAGGTGTTGAAGCATTAGCGGCATGTTTCGTTCTGTTATCGATGGTGTGCCCACTAATAAAATCATAATATCATAGACAATATTTTTGTGTGTAAATTCTACTTTTTATTTTGATACCCATTAAAAAAATATATGATGTGCGTTTTTGTCTATGCAGAATAATATTCCTTGTAATAAAGTAAAGTAACAACAATATCGAATATTTGTTTTTCCTTATAATGCAATTCTCAGCAAAAAGCGACTGGGAAAATTAAAATGGCCGGACGGGCCAAACATACTTTCAAAAATCAAACTACCGGGTTTACGCATACGCCTGGCAACCCTAGCTAAGTTATTAAAAAAACATTAGACGATGTCAAATTAATTACTTTATAAGAAACGTCAGTTAAATTATTACAATTGAAGCGGGTTTTATACACATACACGTTTGTTAAACTCTTAATTGTATTGTTTTTAGATTCAAAAGTAATTAAGCGGAATTAAATTTATTTGATAGGTATGTTTTTTCGGTAATGCTGTTTTAATTGGGACTTTGTTTCGGTTTAGCCAAGTGTAATAATTTGAGTTGATTTGGGTAGTAGGTTGATTGTTCATTATTTTAGTGTTATTATTAAGTTCTAGTAATTTTCTACATTTTAACCAGTTTTTGACATCGATCGTCGTTGTGTTGATAGTGCGCTTTGGATTTGAACGTTTATTAGGGTTCCGTATCCGAAGGGTAACCAACGGAACTCTATTACTAAGCCCGCGCTGTCCGCCTGTTCGTCTGTCTGTCTTTCAGCGGGTTGTATCTCAAGAACCGTAATAGATAGACAGTTGAAATTTTCTCACAATGTGTATTTCTATTGCTGCTATTACAACAAAAAAAAAATTTAAATCAACGGAGGCTTCCATACGAGAAACTTGTTATTATCGGTTAATGGTACGGAACCCTTCGTGTGACTTGCACTTGGCGGGTTTTTAAAGTATAATTCGCAAGCTGATCATCTATGGCAGGGCCCGTTGGGACCAGCTAGTCTATTCTGTAAGTAACTATTTCGATATCGAGCTTCACCTGAGTGACAAACCTCACAAAGTGAGCTTTATTGCACACAACATAAAGGTCTTAATTTGAAACTCACCTCGGATTTCGCTGTCGAGATACGAAAATGTTGTTACAGAATAGTACTACACTGTCTGCCAGGGTTCGGGAATTGTACGGAAAAGTTACATTTTAAAGGAACACGTATGTGTTTAAGTCAGTAGGAGTCTGACAATCACTCCCGCTCTGCCCAGAGTGGAAGAAGTCATTTGATGATATCTCCTCCAAAAAGAAGTTGATCGGTTATGATTTTGGAAATAGTAGAAAAATATTAGATACTAGCTGACCCGCGCAACTTCGTCTGCGTCACAATTTTCATTACTGCTCCGCTCCTATTGGTCTTAGCGTGATGATATATAGCCTATAGCCTTCCTCGATAGATGGGCTGTCTAAAACTGAAAGAATTTTTCAAACCGGAGTAGTTCCTGAGATTAGCGCGTTCAAGCAAACAAACAAACATACAAACAAACTCTTCAGTTTTATATATTAGTATAGATTAGTAGTGCTCTTGACTGAATTTCGTTTAAGGCTTGTATACATGCCAATGACCTTCTGCATACAAACGGAGCTAACTACTCCTCTACGCGCCACTCCGATGCCCGCATTTTTAATCTATCTATACTAATATATAAAGCTGAAGAGTTTGTTTGCTTCAACGCGCTAATCTCAGGAACTACTAGTCTGATTTGAAAAATTCTTTCAGTGTTAGATAGCCCATTTATCGAGAAAGGCTATAGGCTATATATCATCACGCTAAGGCCAATAGGAGCGGAGCAGTAATGATAATTGTGACGCAGACGAAGTTGCGCGGGTCAACTAGTACTAATATATGTATAAAGCTGAAGAGTTTGTTTGTTTTCTTGAACGCGCAGATCTCAGGAACTACTGGTCCGATTTGAAAAATTCTTCCAGTGTTAGATAGCCCATTTATTGAGGAAGGCTATAGGCTACCAATAGGAGCGGGGCATTAATGAGAATTGTGACGCCGACGAAGTTGAGCGAGTCAGCTAGTAGAAGATAAAAATATAAATGAAATAGGTAGGTTTGTCAGAACTAGAAGAACGTTTCTTGTCTTTAGAAAATTTAACTACCATACAACCCATATACCATATATTATCACGCTAAGGCCAATAGGCGCGGAGCAGTAATGAAAATTTTGACGCAGACGAAGTTACGCGGGTCAGCTAGTTATAGTATACAATAGGGTATTTTACTGAAAAAAACTAATTAGTCCGTCAGATAGATTTCCAAAAAATATTGGACATGTATTTTTTCTTATTTCACAAAAACAAAAAATGATGAAGATACAGTACGTTGAAAACTCGCGTGACGTCACTATGATAGTACAATTTTACTAGCGACGTGACGTCACCAGCCCCCTCTCCCGAGTTTAGATGCATTTTATCTTTGTCAATATTCATTGCTTTACAAAAACAAAAAATACGTGTCCATTATTTTTCAATACTCTAACTGACGGACTAAATAGATTTGCAATTTATTGATGGTGGAAAGTAGCCTATTGCATGCCCAAACACAGGCGCACTATATTTCCCCACTCAGTCCGGTGTATCGGCAATCCAACACGACCGAAGACAAAATAATATCAAATAAAAAATACACTACAACAACATTTCATTAAGGAAATCGCTCTTATTCTTCAATAAAACAATGGCACCATAACCTAATACAAATGACATAAGTTTTTACAATTCGACCCTTAAAATAGTCTCGTCAAATGTTTTAATTTCTAATTAAAGAAGCGAAGTGTGCTGGTATGCGTGTCACTCGAGTTCACTACCAGAATAGAAGAGTTATGTGTATGTGTCAGACTCGACAACCGATTCTAGCAAGTTTGATGCCTACGACGGTAACTACGCTTGTTATTTTACGTACAGTCAACAAAACTATTTGGTATACAGCCAAAAATATTAATTTTATCACAGCACTGTGTGTGTATTATATTTTTTTTTGCTTTTGACATACTTACGAGTGTGTTGTACAATAATTGACTACTCAGCACACTCATAACATTGTTAAAAAATTGTTGCAAGTTAGCTGCCTGAATCCCCAATAGCTTTGTTGACTGTACCTAATAGAATAGAATAGAATAGAATAGAATAGAATATGCATTTATTTGCTCAGAATGTAGGTATTTACAATAAGATGGTTTACAATAATCCTTGATATTAAAGAGTCCTTGTACATTCTACCATTTTGGCATGCAAACAACATATTAAAAAGGCAATCATAGGTTAATCCTCTAAAACGAATTTTCGTCATTATTTCAGTTGAAAGACGACCACTGCTAGACAAAATCCTGCCTCCAGTGTCACTACATCAACTCTGGTACCTGTGCGTCCCGTATTTGGTGGATTCCTGCGGCCGCCATATCATCGATCCACATGTGTGAGAACAAATCTTCAATAAAGTTTTAGTACGTTCTTTTCGGATATAAATTAATGTGAACAGGCTTCATCTGGGTGGTTTGTGGGTTCTGGGAGTGGAATTTCCTACCGGAGTCTATGTTTCCTGATAGTTACAACCTGGGAGTATTTAATTCAAGAGTGAATAGGTTACTTCTAGGCGAGCGTGCTCCATCTTTGACCACATTATCACTTACCATCAGGTGAACTATCTCACCTGAACGGACGCGTGCCTTTCAATAGTAAAACAAAAATAAAAAACTTTTTACAAAAAAATATAACCGACTTCCAAACAAAACACTAAAAAAAAGTATAAAATAAGTAACCTTAATTTCGGAAGTCAGTGTTTTTGGTTTTGTTTCTTTGTTTTTTAACACCGACTTCCGAAATTAAGGTTATTTATTTTATACTTTTTAGTGTTTTGTTTGGAAGTCGGTTATATTTTTTTGTAAAAAGTTTTTTATTTTTGACTTTTTAGTGGTACCTGCGTACCCATCCAGAGTGTACCGGCGTGATGTTATGTTATGAAAATAAAACTTACTAAGTGCTTTCGGTGTAAAGGTCTCGTCAATACGAATGAAATTAGCCCAAACACTTGGTAGTTCCTACATACCGATGTAGAGTTCCCTTGACTCTCTGTCGTCTCCATCATCAGGTGTGATCCAAACCTTCATTGTTTTGTAGTATCACCCGATATACACACGAATATCAAGTTTCTACCAGATGCGTGCCTACAATTTTCGAGAGTTGCTCTCGATTTCTCAGGGTTTCCATCATCAGATCCTGACGTGGTGGCAATGGGACCGCACGGGAATCACCAGCTTCCAAAAAAAAAAAGAATCATGAAAAATTTAAGTTAATATGAGGTAACAAACATAAAAAAAAAATCTGTCGAATTGATAACCTCCTCCTTTTTTTGAAGTCGGTTAAAAAGGTTACTCCATCATCAACTTTGTCTCTGTAATCTAGATTAATGTCTGAAGCAAACCAACATCAAGTAAAAAAGTTGAGAGTATGTTATGACAAGTGGAGTAATGCGCTGAGTGGTGTCTTAGACTTTAGGCTTTAAGCCAAAGCCGACCGACAACAGCTAGTTGCAGATAGGCAGAAAACTAACTCCAAAACTTGCCTCATCTGCACATCCTCTACTCTCCATACACCAGCACTAATTGTTGTTTGATTAATGACTATGAAATTCAGCTTTTTAATTAAAACGGACGCGTGTCAGACATACACGAAACACGTCGCTCTGTGTAAATACACCTTTATTTTTGTTATAATTTCTAACACTTGAAATGTTACTTTATTTTGAGATGGAGGTAATGTGAGCCGGTTCTGTTTTTCGGATTTCGGCTTTGATGTTTTTCTTAGTCATTCTGGTTGAAAGATTTGAAAAATATATAAAACTTTTTTTTTCGTTGAGGTCCGGGTCCGGGTCCGGGTAGCCGGTGAATGGGAGACGCACAGGACCGGTTGTTGATGCGACACTTGGGAAAGGCTTATGTCCAGCAGTGGTCGTCTTTCAGCTGATATGATGATGATGAGGTTCTGGTGGGGCATCGCCGTACCTCTTGTAATGCAATGATGTCGCGAGCTTGGCGGAATTAAATTATGCAATTCTGACGGACGCTCCACAGCAAAACACCGACGGGCCGGCAACTCGGCGTCATTGTTCAAAGCTTTGGAGCTTTCACCATGAGCTTCTTGGCTCGTTTCTCAATCACTCGTACCGTTTAAATACTGGACCTATCCTGTTGATTTGTCCACATAAAGCTTTTTTTTAAAGGATGGGAAATCATGCAATTACTCTCCGCTCTGGGTGGAGCGAAAGGTAGTGTCAGACTCTTACTGACTAAAACCCATCCGTGTTCCTCCTAATGCCCCTTGCGTTCCAGGGCCGCGGAGTCTCTTGCAAACAAATTCCGCAATCTTGCTAGGACATAAACTTTACTTATTTCTCAGGTAGGCACTTACCTTTTATGTCCGAAGCACTTGCTAGCCAGGAAATACCTTTGACACGTCAATAAAATAAGAAAATCCCATCAGTAAAGTGACCACGAATGGTTGGTGGTCGCGAAATACCACTTTTCCTACAATAAACGTGTTTATTATCATTGCTACCACGTTTACTTGACCTCTCTCATAGTTCTTTTGTGAAGGGTTGTGGGTTTAAGTTAGCTGGTCGCATTAAATAATATCTGTGACACGTGGAATGGACTGTTTAGTGTGCAGTTTATTAAGTTGGAGTTGTTACTACTGGAAGGTAGCTACGATTTTATATGTATGGGTCGTAAATATGCAGGAACAGTTGGCAGTGAAGACAGGGAAACCATTGGGTGATGATGACAAGTCTTAAAACTTGTGAAGGAATACTCTCTAGTCCATTTGTGGTTACAAATCTAGTAGTTTTTTCTAGTTTTTTTATAAAATGGGAATTCTTCAAATGACTCCGTCCGCTCTGGGTGAAGCGGAACAGATTGCCAAATGCCCTTTGAGTTCCAAGGCCAAGGTACTTCTTCGAACAACGAATTACATTAAAAAAAACCGGTCAAGAGCGAGCCGGACTCGCGTGCAAAGGGTTCCGAACGAATTATTTTTTTAAACATGTTTTTTTAACACTATAAACTTCTAATAAGCTTTTCTGTAATCTTTAGGTAAAGATCTAGTCTCCATTTTTTTTTCAAAATTTTAGGCTTAGCAGTTTCGGAGATAAGGGGAGAGAATGGTCATTTTCGTCTAATATTTTTTTTTTTTTACTACATATAGGCATACGTTTGACCACAATCTCACCTGATGGTAAGCGATGATGCGGTCGAAGATGGAGCACGTTTGCCTAGAAGCAACCTATTCACTCTTGTCTTAAAGACTCCCAGGTTGTAGCTATCTGGAAACACAGACTCTGGCAGGGAATTCCACTCCTTAGCAGTACGCACTATGAATGTGTTCCCAAAACGTTTAGTGCGTGTGGGTAATTTCTTGAATAACTTCAAGAACATTCATTTTAAAATTATGAAAAAAATATATTTAAAACCCTTACAGTAAATCCTTTCATTTGATATGTCACACGATATTGTTCAACCATATGTGTACCAAATTTCAACAGAATCGGTCCAGTGGATCCGGAGAAAACAGACAGACACCCGAGTGATCCTATAAGGGTTCTGTTTTTTATTCGGAACCCTAAAAAGAAAATAACATTTTGAGCCTCACGGTTAGACCAAATAGGTCCAGTTCAGCGGAATGCCAGACAACATTAATTTTCTGACGCTGGTTGGTCCATGCCTAAGCCTTTTCCATATGAGAACTAGCCTTGCCCAGTTGTGGGTTTCTATCTGGTTTTTTGCTGTTACCCAATTAGTGGAATTATTAAGTACCTAAGTAGTGGGTAGAGGGCACATAGCTCACTGAACAGATTGCGCGCGTGGAAGACGCAGCATTGACAAGGCCTCTCATAAGGTGGTCCGATGACTTGGTGAAGATCTTTCTATTAAAATAACGACCTTAGTGGTAGGTCTTAGATATGTAAAACAATACTACCGTCACAATAAAACCAGAAGCATTTTCTCCAAGTCATAAAGTTGTGCAGTAAATTGTTAACAGTGGTGTAAACGGCGCAGCGTGATGGAGACTATTGTACGGTTCGCAGCGGAGAACCGTTAATGACGTATTCAAACACCGGTATTTATGTTAGCGATACTGAGAAGATAGGTGCAGAAGGCCAGATAGGGGCAGCTCGAAAACGGACGCATACGCGGATGCGCGTTTACGCAGAGCAAGTGCAATCGCATTCATGACTGCCATTTGCAGTGCTCAAACTCTCGTAATAGAGTACTAATTCAAAGTCTTTTAGCACCTTATAGACCAGAGTTTCAATGAAGCATAATTCTGAAATTTACTATCCGGAAAATAACTCGAGCTTCCGACGAAGCCTGGCCATGTCAATGGATAGGCCTGTGGCTGGTAGAGAAGTCCATTCCTGAAGTAGAGTATCGGTAGTCGTTGCGTAGAACACCTTCTAGTTAGGTGGATAGGCGACCGAGGTGCTTGGGACGGACATCATGCGAAAGGCATAGGTACACATAATTGTAGATACCTAAGTAAGCGTTTGTTTTCACTAGCCCTATGGAATTAAAGTAATTTTGTTGCTTCCTCGAGTTAGGTTGTGGGCGGAGACGAAAGGCTTTTTTAAAAAGATAATAGGTGTGTTCAGCTTAAAGAGCGGATTAAGACTGACTTTAATTAATATGAAATCTTAAAAGCTAAGCATATAGAACAAAGGGTTATTATATCTTAATGTTTCTTGTCATCGCAGTTTCAGGAATCATCACGTAATGTAATCTTATTACCTAATTACAATGAAGGTTATTGTCTAATAACCATGATATGGTTATAAAACTCCACCCCCCTTAAGATGGACGCGTACCGAAGGCTGCGACTGAAGATGAAGTGCTTCAGCTTCAGGTTGTTGCAGGACTGAAGTGTGAGCCGACCTGGGAATCCACCAGAGTTGGTAGAATGCTACTCCAATTCCTTTTGCAAGTTCTATGATGTACAAGAAAATTGATGACCAACTAGATGAGCTTGACATGATGACTAGATCTGTGATTGCAGACTCGTCTTCTGATTGCTGTATAGTTTTCTTCAGGTTATCTAGCTTTATCTTTTCTAGCTTTATTTTGATTGGTAAGACTTTTGGCGTCTGGTGTGCACGTGGTTTCCTTGATGTTAATGTACCGTTGATGCATTGCCAATGTTCTTTCCATGACTTGCACTTTGCAATTGTTGTCAGTTGTCATCAGGAAGACGCCCTTGTTGCGTTGTTATTGAACGTCATTGCCGCAGTTAGTTTTGATGACTTCTTTCTGCTTCATGATGACTATCCAGCAGTTGTCCTTGATTTGCTGAATGATGTTGTTTTCAAAAGTTACAGTGGCGTAGGTGCAGTTGTGTGGTTCTTGATGCTGGATAAATTGAGCTATGCAGTCATTTGAGTGCAGTAAGTTGTCCATTCTAGGTGCTTGCAGATGACTTCGTCTTCCACTATCTTGGTGCATAGGCGAACTCATTATTTCCCAAGATAAGGAAAGCATTTTTAGGACTAAGGGTTGTGTTATTAGGAATGGAATACAGGTGTAAGAGGTTAAGGGTTGTTCTGCAACTATTGGTATGTCCAGTATGAAGTTAATCGTTTCATTAGTACTGTATGCTTTTTCTGTGATAGCTTTTCCTATAATTGAATGTTATTTAGGTTTGGGGCAAAAGCTAAATTTCTACTGATTTCATTTTAGATATTAAATATGAAGGGTTAATTATACTAGGATGCATTTTTTCAAGTAGTGAAAATGTTAATGCGTTTTCTAGCGTGTCCAGTGTATCGTAAAGTTGCTGAAGCGAGTCTTAGACGCTATTAAAGATGCAACGAGCATCTTTAATAGCGTCTAAGACTGGTTAGAGTTGGTTTCAAATTCAGTTTCTTGAGTTGAGTATCCATCTATAGCTCTATATAGTTCTTTTTGGTTATTTTTGATATTTCATAAATTGTTTTCATATTCTTTCATAAAACATTGCATAATGCTAGTCGTATTTTTCTGATTGACTCTACTATTTTTAATTGATTTAATTTCATTATCAATCTTTGTTGCGTCATCCTGATCTTAGTTACCAATGATGGCTTTTACTACAGTGTCTAAGCCGTCTATAAGGCCACGTTTATACCTACAGCTTAATCTAAACCCTATTGTTTCTAATCCTAAATATAGTAACTTACTTTCTATCGTATCTATACGGTTATCTATTTGCTTGGTAATAGCCGTGATATTCGCAGAACTATTTTGTTTTAATTTGATAGTGTAATAATTACTACAAATATCTACGAAAACTTCTCGTAGTTTAGTTGTGATGTAAATTACTGCTAGGTGGTATTTTTTCACTTGGTATTGAGCGTTAGCATCTGTTAGCACTAAAATCTCATTGTGATTATCTATTGGCTGTATGACTGTTGTAGCAGCGGCGAGCTGGACCGCTGCGACGAAGACGATGGCGTTCCTGGAACATTTTCAGGACGCCTTAGTAAGCGGAAGTGAACTCTGATTGTTTTTGCGTTCACTTGCTTGCCTACTATTTCAGCTATTTGATC
This sequence comes from Lacanobia wlatinum, assembly GCA_947578705.1. Classification (NCBI taxonomy): domain Eukaryota; kingdom Metazoa; phylum Arthropoda; class Insecta; order Lepidoptera; family Noctuidae; genus Lacanobia; species Lacanobia wlatinum. Next base: position 7,675,102 of record OX388039.1, on the reverse strand, counting down.
TAGATGTTAGCAAAATATCGTGTAAGGGTCTAGATATTTGGGTTCGAGTTTGTTGCTCCTAGCTATTTTCACTACTGATTTGTGGACGGTACCTACTTTAAATTGAGCCATTCCTTTGTTTTTATTGAACTTTTCTATTTCTTGTTGTTTATCGTTTGCTAGTTTATTATTTTTTGTGCATATTCCATTATTTGTTTGTGTTATTACGTATTCTTGATAGGATTTTTTAGGACAGTGTAGTTCTAAAGGGTTTCTACTATCAGTATGTCCATAGAGTAATTCAAAGGGTGTGAAGCCTGTTGAAGAATTAATTTTATTATTGTATGCTATCATTGCATATTTCATTAGGTTTGTGGGATCGTCCTTGTCTGTTATTTTTGTGAATGAGCTAAAATTGAATGCAATCTTTCTATATTCGTCTAGATATGTTAGTACATTGTCTAGTCCTCGTAATACCAAATCCATCAATCTCTGGAATGTGCTTGGTACGTTCTTTAAACGGAATGGCATTCTGAGAAATTCTTAATGTCCGCGATCTATAGAAAATGTAGTTTTCTCGATGTCATGTGGATGCATTTCCACTTGATGGTAGCCTGAAGCTAAATCTAGTGAAGTAAAATATTGGGCATGTCCTAATTTATCTAAAATATAATCTATGTTAGGTAGGGGATACTTACCTTTTATGGTCTTATCAGTTAATTTCCTATAATCTATAACTAATCTATATTTTTGCTATCCTGAAGCGTTGACTTTCTTTGGAACTATGTGTACCTACTGGACATGACCACGGGAAATTATTTTTCCCGTCTCTATTATGTTGTTTTCCAGGAGTTGAGTTATTTGTTTTTTCATTTTTGTTTTGGTGCCTGTCTATAGTTACGTACGAAAATAGGTTTATTAATCTTAGTTGGTGTTTAATTTCGTGAGTGAAAGTTAATGGAAATTCCTCGCAATGGAATATATCTCAGTAAATGTAACATAGTATTTTAATTTCACGGTTTTCCTCTGGATTCATGTGACTGGTTCTCAACATTTCTTAGTTTTGTTTCTGCAATTTATCTATGGTTTTACCTAATTCTTTAGTATTATTTACTGTTTTTGTTCTTTTTTTCTATTCTTAACCGTTGGAAGTATAGGTGACAACGGTTTTTAAAGACAATAGTTTTATCTGATGTGTTTATGACAATCATCCTTGCGTTCTCATTTTGACTGTAACTGAAGCCAGTGGGAAAATTAATTCAATTTATGTAGTTTTCTTTTCTGAAAAGCATTCACCCTCCTTATAATTGCACTAGTGGACGTCACGCGGTTTCACCCGCGTAGTTCCCGTTCCCGTGGGAATACGGAGATAATATATAGCCTATGTTACTCCCTGATAATGTAGCTATCCAATTCTAAAAGAATTTTTCAAATCGGTCCAGTAGTTTCGGAGCCTATTCAATTCAAACAAATCTTTCCTCTTTATAATATTAGTGTAGATAACAGATTTATTACTTGCTTACAATTGGGTCCTATTTTGCTGTGTTATTTTATGTCGTCTAAGTATCGAAGTACCATGTTTTTAATTTCTATTTTGCATTTGAGTGGAACTAGTAAATCTAAGCCTAGTAGTCCTAACTTAGTCGAAACTTTGGGTTATAATATTTTATTTGAATAGTTCTTCCGGGAGTTTGATATATGCTACCTGTTTGTGTTTAAATGTTGCATGAGCTGTTTTATGAAATGTGTTTTGCTTTTTATAGTAATATCACTAATTTTTGAGTTCTGTAATATTCGCGGGTTAATAAGAGATTGTGAAGCACGTGTATCTAAAAAAAATCTGCCACCTAATTCGCTTACGTAAATATGGAAGACGGTTACAACCGTAACCGTAATTAGGCAGTCTGGCAATGGTCAATTAACTGGCAGTCTTTATGAATAACATCCAGATCTATAGTTCTGGATGTTATTCATATAGATTGCCAGTTGATTTGCTAGATCTGTAAGAAAATTTTCGTCCTCAACTACCTCGGAGGTGTCCTCCGTTTCCTCTTCCGGGGTTGCGTTATTTTCCTCGCTTTCATCAACTTCGTTTTGGAAATGGATTTTTTTGGTCTGTTCCAGGCTATTGGGGTTTTCATTTTGACCATTTTGGAATTTATTTTGGAATAAAAACCAGACTTGTTTGATTTATTTAAGTTTGCTTGTCTAAATATGCTGGTATTACTTTGATCATTGCGTCTAGCCCGTAATTTGATTTCTTCTTGTTTAGCTACTGTGATGGCCTGGTCTAGGTTTAGAGCCAAATGCTTATAAAAATCACATATTTCGGGGTTAGTTGAAATGAGCGCGCACGTAAGGGACCTAATTTTATCAACAAATGAGTCTATGGAATTATTTTCCCTTCTGATTGACATAAGTACCTGAACTAGCTGGATCTCTGTTCTGAATTCTCCAAATTTTTGTTTCAGACCTATTTTTATATGTTCCCAAGATCTAGCCTCGGGATATTCTGAAAGTGCTTCAACAGCTTTACCTGACAGTTTATTTGTAATAAGACACGCTATGCATGCGTCCTCTTTATTAGTGACTAATTCTAGTGCGTGTTTTACACCTTTGATATAGAATGCTAATGTTCTCCTGTTTCCGCCGAACCAGGGTAACAATTTCGAGAACGTTGAGAAGTCAGTGGGAATCGACTTCTCTTCAGAAATAGGTTTCTTGTCCAGTGCTTTCCTATCACGAGCCCATATTTATCTTAGTGGTTCGGAAGGCAACAAAGAAAGAAACAGCGAGAAAAAGTAGTAATGAAAATACTGATACCTAAACACTAGAAACACGCAAATAGTTGCTTATAATTATTGTGTTAGAAAAAAGATTAAAAAGGATCTCGGGAATAATGATATTCAATGCTTACCCCACGAGCATAGCCGATGCGAGACTGTTTGAGGATAGATGAGTCTTTCTCGTCCTCGCGCTGCTGCTACTGCTTTTTCTGCTACTTGCCGTTCGTACTGGTTGCCCACGGTAGGTTTTTGTTCGCTCATATTGTAGCTCCTTATTTTATTTTATTGTAGTTTTTCAGTATCTGATTTTAATAATAGACTACTATGAAAAAAAGTGAGCGCTTTTTAAATGGCAACATGTTTTACTCTTGAAACAAAAATTCTATAACTATCTGATTCAGGTGTTACTTACGCCATGTTATTAACATAATATGTGGACATTTATGACAAAGATGAATAATAATGTTTTTTTTTGGGTTGCATTTGCAGGGCCAATATTAATAAAAAAAATAGGTTTCCAGTTATTATAAAACTAGTGGACGTCACGCGGTTTTACCCGCGTAGTTCGCGTTCCCGTGGAAGTGCGGGGATAAAATATAGCCTATGATTTATCCCCGCACTTCCTCCATTGCTGAAAGAATTTTTCAAATCGGTCCAGTAGTTTCGGAGCCTATTCAATTCAAACAAACAAACAAACAAATCTTTCCTCTTTATAATATTAGTGTAGATAGTGTAGATGAAATCTTAGAAGCTAAATACATAGAACAAAGGATTATTATATCTTAATGCTTCCTGTCATCGCAGTTCCAGGAATCATCACGTTATACCAGGTCTAACCGTGATATGGTTAAATAACTCTCGTCAGCGTTAGGGTTCCGTACCTCAAAACGAACAAATGGAACCCTTATAGGATCACCTTTTTGTCCGTCCGCCACTCTCTCAAGACCTTTTATCTCGGGAACGCGTGGAGGTATCGAGTTAAAATTAAAAGCCCCTTGCAGCTGTGAAAAAATAAAACTTCTAAGTTAACGTAAAAAATGATACGGTCGTTTATGCCGCAAACGTATATTTTGTCACTCTCAAGGGAATCAAAATATTTAGGGTATTTCCCGTTGACTATGAAATTTGGCAAGTAATACCGTCTTATACTAGTAAATAGGTCTGAAAATAAAGTTTTCATTTGTTTGCATTTGTAATTAAAGCTTATTAATATAGTCTTTATTTAAAGTAATTTGTATTTACAAATTTGCACGGAACCCTCGATGGGCGAGTCCGACTCGCACTTGGCCGGTTTTTTTTGTTATTAACTTCGGCGCGGGATCTAAAACAGTGCATAGTTTCTCCAGGACTCTTCGATTTTCATGTTATCGACGTTTTTCTGATGGTCACTGCTGTTGATTCTGGCTCTCATGAGTTGCAGTAGTTGGGAACAGTGTGGAAAGCTTGACCAATAAATAAAAAAAAAACTGTATGGAACTGGTTTTCTGTTCTTATTTATCCTGTGTTACACCGGTGACAGTACCGCGTTAGCGTAAATATGGGTGCGTGAATGTGCGCTGTTGTTATGTGATGTGGAAGCGGGAATGGGGTTCGGGTTTATGGTGGTATTATGAGTATTTGGACTGTCTTAAGTGGGGTGGCTGCTCATCTTTAGGGACAAAAAATATAGAGTAAGTAAGTTGTGATGCACTTCTGATGCTTAGTGAAGCGGAAAGTTAACCTTAAGATGTCATCGGGGCCCTGGAACGAAAAGGACATTAGGAGAAACATGGATGGGTTTTAGTCAGTAGGAATATGACACTCCCTTCTGCTCCGCCCAGAGCAGGACGAGTCATTTGTGCACATGTAACACGTACCAAAACTAATTAGTACCGAGGGATCGAAACTGTGTCTCCTAAACACAGGCTATTTTGTAGCTTAGTTAGGAGGACAGAGCTTCATCCACCTTTTCGTGGACTATAATTCTGTGTTATCTACCCATTATTATTTATCACACCACACCACACACCACACCTCATACCACACCACACACCACACCACACACCACAATTACACACATATATGTTCATACACACACACGTAAGTAATTAAGTAATTAATAAATTGTAATTTGTAATACTTTGCACCGCATCACACTTGTAAATGCAGCTCAACTACGGTGGTGACGGAAGTAACTGGTGCTTATAGCACAGGAGTCCTCCTAGTTTAAGCCCAGTTGCACATGTTTTGTATCTTGCCATTAACTGATAAAGTCCTCTTTAAGGTACAATTAATTGTAATTAAAACAAAAAAAAATCTACAATCTGTTTATTTGAATAAATATTATGAGTATTATTTGATGATATCCCATCCTAAAAAAAAACCTAAAGGACAGGTAATGTCGACGATTATACAGTCTTCAGTGAATAGGTTGCTTCTAGGCAAACGTGCTCCATCTTCGACCGCAACATCGCTTATCATCAGGTGAGATAGTGGTCAAACGTATGCTTATATATAGTAACAAAAAAACAAGAATTGCACTGGATCAGTGTGAAGGGCTAGGTACGTCTAACTCCTACTTACACAGAGGATATTAACACAACAGATAAGAGTAATATGGACTAGTGGATTTCACGCGGTTTCACACGCGTAGTTCCCGTTCCCGTGGGAGTACGGGGATAATATATAGCCTATGTTACTCCCTGATAATGTAGCTATCCAATGCTAAAAGAATTTTTCAAATCGGTCCAGTAGTTTCGGAGCCTATTCAATTCAATTAATATTAATGTAGATAATGTTAAGATATACCTATTATGTTACAAGCAAGTTCTACTATAACTTTGCATCAAACGAATATCTAAAAATACTCCCACTATATTATTCCTCATATTTACAAAGAAACAAACCTTTCCATCTTTGACACTACCTACCTCCTGTAACGACCACATCGATCCAAAATAAGTACCCTGTCCTCCTCCTACAGTAACGACTTTCACATGGTGCAAACGATCCAATTTGCCAGCGACTTGATGATCAACCACACCCGTCACGATGAAGACATTTTGGTCAATGAACAATTGAATTCAAAGACGGTAGGCGTAAGATTGACAGCGTACCGGGACCGGTAGCCAGGGTTGGCAGAACACTATTCGTAAGCTGATTTTAGGTATATATTAGATATTAAATTCAACGAGACGTACTGTGACTTTTGGAAATATCTGCTTTCATTGTGAATACAGCTAAGGAATGGAATTTCCTGCCGAATTCTGTGTAAATTTGTATTTCTTGATAGCTGTAACCTGAGGGCGAAGATGGAACAGGTTCTACTTCTAGTCAAGCGTGCTACATTCAGCACCACCATTGGTGCACCGTCGTTGCACTCACATAAGGGAAGATACCGGTCTAACACAAGCTTATCATCAGTGAAAAAAAAATGTTAATTGACAGATTACAATGCTTGGTGATAATGGACAGGCTAACTGGAATGATAACGCTATTTATTATTATTATTATTATTATTTCCTTATTTATTTCATACTAGCTTCTGCCAGCGGCTTCGCCCGCGTGGTCCCTAGGGAACATACTCCCGGGATAAAAAGTAGCCTATGTCCTTTTTCAGGCTCTAACTATCTGTGTACTAAATTTCATTTAAATCGGTTCAGTAGTTTTGGCATGAAAGCGCGACAAACAAACAGACAGAGTTACTTTCGCATTTATAATGTTAGTAAGGATTCTTATGATTTACATTTTTATATGTTTAAAAAATTATTGTTACTATTTATTACTTATCCTTTATTTCAGGCACCTGAGATCCATAAAACACTATACATAAATAAGCTTAAAAAAACTAATATATGTATAAAAAAAAAACTTAAAAACTTACGAAGTGACGGCGTCGTGTTGCGCTGCGAGGAGTCGCGTAGCCGGCCTCGGAATCGCCGATACAGCACACCTTCCGGCCAAAACTCTTCCTAGGGGAAGGTCACCAAACGATGACTCGGAACACGCACCACGAACGACTTGAAATTTGTGTTATGGCGCGCTTCCAACTTCTCCACCCTCAAGGTCTATATGCCAGGTGTGTTGGTAGAATGTGAATAGCAGAATCGAGCTAAATGGTATACGATTAGTGAAGATCATATCCAGGAGACGATAACCTGGGCTTAGCTGGTGGTGGTTAAGATGGTAGCGTTATCTGGTGTTACTTAGTTTTCATAATGATTGTTATCAGACACAATAATTATGTTCTACTAGCTTTTGCTCGGGACTTCGTACGATATTGATTCACATATTTGCCAAATTTCAGCTCTCTACGACCAGTAGTTTTGACTGTGCGTTGTCTGTCAGTCATCATCATCATCATCATAACAGCCGAAAGACGGCCACTGCTGGACATAGGTCTCCCCCAAAATGGGGGGTTTGCCATAATCGCCACGCTTGGCAGGCGGGTTAGCGATCGTATTGTATGGTGTTGTGTTTTACAGAGAACGCTGCTCCCCATTCTCTGGTGAGTCCCTTAGTCGACTCACAGTCAGCAACGGAAGAATATTAGATTTTCTTCAAATTAGTAAGGTCTATGTTACCACTTCGAAGAAAACATGACGATGTTAATGCAACATCGTGATTTCGACTTTGAATTGCAAGATTCTCATGATAATCTAGTCCCGTAGACCACACAACATCACAAAACCCACACAAATTTCCTTGGAAACTTTGTCAAAGATTCCCACATGTTACCTCCTTTGCCTTAATTTCTACTAAACTCATTTGTGGAGTAGCAACCCTATCGCCGCGGGCCAACACGAATGCTGCCATTGTATGCTAATAGACCTGTGATACGCATGCACCATGGAGCACGCATCTAGGATTTTTTAAGCCATGCTTTCTGAGAATTTTGGGACGTGCACCTTGGTGATGTTTATAGGCAATTCCGTGTGAGATGATTAGTTTCTGGAATCGTGAACTTGAGATACGTATGTTCTTTTGTTTTTTGTTTAAATGTGGATTTAGATGGCGGTGGAGACAGGTAATGTGAAAGATGGTGATGTGATGTGTGTGGTATTTTTTTTACTATAGATAGGCATACGTTGGACCGCTAGGCAAACCGCGGCCTTTAGCCGTTTGGCATAGTGATATACATAGGTATAAGTATTGTGACGGCTTTTGCATAGGTTCAACTAGTCGTTCATTGGCAGAACTAACCTTAAGTTAATTCTATGTAAAGGTCAAAGGTTGATTCTATGTTACTTACGTGTATAAACAGATGCCCGTAAGTTGCAAAAATAATGCAAGTAGCTTGCACACATTAAGCCATAACAAGTTCTGATTGATGTGTCACTATGACCTGACAGTTACTTACTGCATAATTTTGTGCAAGTTACAGGCATGTGTATTACGGCCTTAAATTTGAGTATCTATCTATAATCAGGGAATGTGTTTAGCATACTTAATTATTAAAAATTTATGAACAAGTGAAAAAAATACTACAAAAGCTAAAGCTTTAGGCATTTGCCACCAGTCGATCTTAGTCTGGTGCAGATACAGACATCGGTATTAATACACCGTGACACTTTTGTTTTTTTACTATTAATAGGCACGCGTTTGACCACTATCTCACCTGATGGTAAGCGATGATGTGGTCGAAGATGGAGCACGCTTGCCTAGAAGTAACCTATTCACTCTTGACTTAAAGACTCCAAGGCGCTAGGTATCAGGAAACACAGACTCCGGCAGGGAATTCCACTCCTTAGCTGTACGCACTATGAATGTGTTCCCACAACAGATCTTTCCGGGATTCGGTTTTTTTTAGTTGATGGACAAAATTAGACTTCAAGTTGTTTACATGAAAGTAATGTACAGTCAGGGACATAAATTGTTAAGCGGATACATAAAGGCAAAAAGCCGCGTTCGCCATTTCACTGACAAATAGTGACAGCTGTATTTTGAATCTCGAACAGTTAAAGTGGATTGTCAATTTGCTTATCCATCAAGTTCCCTAAAATATCCATGCAGGTATATGCGATAGCTGCCTCATTATCAAAATCAATGAAGCGTTATCACAACTATAATGAGGTCAAATTCGAAAGTTTAAACAGATGCCACTAATTATAAAAGGTTTTCACTGTTCACAAAGACAGCTGCATTAATTTCATAGATTAAAACAACTATAAAAGGGGAGGGGGGGGGGAGGCTTATGCAGATGTCCATAAGTAAACAGTGCCTAAATTGAAACCATTTTTCACTACATTAAAATATTTCTTCATCCATTTTTTAATTCTATTTTATTTTAATCGCGACAGCGTTAAAACGAACCACTTTATATGCATCAAAACTAACATCTGCAGGTCTTTAATATTCAAATACAAAGTTACTTGTCACTTTGTTATCTTTAAAACGACATTAGAAATTATTATTAAAACAGAATTCCATACACTTATATTGTATATCTCTGGTGCCTTAACAGGTTTAGACGTAGATAAGATATCTTCAAAGGAGAGTACTTAAAGACATCTAGCTGATAGTATCTATATAGAACATGTAAGCCTTAGAGAAGCCGTATGGTGTCGGCCGGTGCCGTAAAAGAATAATACCATCGCCACCTTGGGTGTCGTAAGAAGCGACTAAGGGACTCACCAGAGAATGGGCAGCAGCGTTCTCTGTAAACCTCAAAACCATACACTGCGATCGCCAACCCGCTTGCCAAGCGTTGCGATTATGGCAAACCTGATATGATGAAGCCTTACAGAAGCGAAACTCAGGTCAGATAAAATGATTCCTCCAGCCCGTGCAGTTGTCTGCTAGATATCGCTGTACACGCTGTACCCACACAATTGATAGTACGTGTTACGAGTATAAAAGTACAAAGTTGTACAAAAAGGCATATCATCATCATCATCATCATATCAGCCGAAAGACGTCCACTGCTGGACATAGGGCTCCCCCAAAAGGGGAGTTTTGCCATAATCGCCACGCTTGGCAGGCGGGTTGGCGATCGCAGTGTATGGTGTTGATTTTTACAGAAAACGCTGATGTCCATTCTCTGGCGAGTCCCTTAGTCGCCTCTTACGACACCCACGGGAAGTGATGGGATGGTATTATTCTTTTAAGGCATATACAATCTTTTTATCTGTCAATCTGCCAAACATATATTTTTCTGACTGTACTGTGAGCAACCAAACGACCAAATGCTCATTCTAATAATATCCATAATCCACCAATTTATTTTTAATCAAAATGTGATGGAAAATTTTTTAGTTCGGTCAAAAAATTCATGCTTGTTCCATGTCTATGTTTGTTTGGTTGACACTTACCTCCAAAATCCCTTTAAGCCAAAAACAACGTTTCTTACTCCCCAAAACTTTACATTACCCAGCTTTCTTTCTTTATTTCTTTCTTCGTCTACTGCTGGGTTAGGGGTCATTTTTCTCGTGCTAATCGCTACGCTTCTGTATGCACCTCAACCAGGTTATACAAGCGATGGCATTGATGGTGACAATGTCGTCTGTCCATCTCGCCGCTTCTATACTTACTTTAGTCTATAATAGTTAATAACATCTAGCTGATAACGTGTCCCTCAGCTTCAATTAGTAAGGGCTTGCACCTAACAAGGGACGGTAACAAATTATTAACTTAAGACACATTGTAGGGATTATGAAGGACCGTTTAGTATGGTGTCCACGGACACGGCGAGAAATTTTTGGGACAAAATCCTTTTAAATCTGAATTTTGCATTTTATACAATGCACTAGTTGGGCCGCGCAACTTCATCTGCTCCACTCCTATTGGCCTTAGCGTGATAGTATATAGCCTTCCTCAATAAATGCTCTATCTAACACTGAAAGAATTTTTCAAATCAGACCAGTAGTTCCTGAGATTAGGGCGTTCAAGCAAACAAACAAACTCTTAAGCTTTATTTATATTAGTATCGATTTGATGAAATTAAAGAACTCACGGCTTGTATACAAATACATTTGAAATAATAATTAGTAAGTGAATATAATTTTATTGCTAAGTATGTTGCTAAAATACGGCAGCTAAAATATTGTGTGTGATGTAAGTATCATGTGATTGAATTGTCTCAAGGAAAAAATTTTCTTCATTTGAAGTAAGACTACAGTAGAGTATGTAAACGTAGCTAAGAAAATAAAATACAGTTTCTAAGAGCTGTTCAAGGAGGCTAATATTTGTCAGTAGCAAAGGAGAACTCAAATGCCTCTCATTCAAAATCTATTAACTAAAAACACTTACATCTAAAGAAACATTTTCTCCGCTACAAATACGCAGCGATTCGTGTAAGAGCGCATTGGCCGTTCGTCGGCAACATTTTAAATTCGCTCATTATCATAATATGGCGATCAATATTCGAAGTTAGCTTCGTCGAGTGAGAGCCTATCTACATGCTGATTGCATCCCGTCCATCGGTCCGTCCGATGTGTTACACTCTTTATTAGGGTGACCATAAGAACGTTTTTGTATCACGGTGTGTGTGTGAGTAGGTAACACGTGGGTTCTGTAAGGATCAGGTGATTCAGAAGAGGAGATTGATTATATTCGATTATTGGTAAAATAAGTAGGACTTCGTTAGTCGAATGTCACATACGGGAAATGGATTGATTGATTGTCTGTCTGTCTGGGAAAACTGCTGTCAAGTTTTCGTTTAGTTTATTATTTTAAACACAATACGTACCTTAAAATCTGCATCAAAAGGATCAGGCATGAGCCCCAGCGGTGAGAAAATTGTGAGAAAATTATAAATATTCAAAAATCAGACCAGGCCGAAACAAATTGCCAATACAATTTCACAAAATTAGACAGAAACTTAACATAACACTAAAAAAAAAAAACACGTATTCTTCTATAAAAGTAGTCTGTGGTGAAAAACTCATGTAAGGAACTCTAAAAGCGAATATGGCATTGCGCAGCTATTATTTTATACAATGTAAGCCCTTTTTTAGCATAATATAATTAAAATCGCCAATATAAGTTATGGAAGTGTAAGTGTTTATATTAAAATCCTGACTTGTTAAAGATGTTGCTTCGACATTATTAATTAGTCGATAATTTGCAAAATGCTAATATTATGGCAATTGCTATTCTAAAAACTTATTAAATATTTATGCCTCGGTAGATGTATGAGCTATTCTTATAACCAATGACGAGGTGATATTAAGTTGTATTTTTTTTTATTTTTAAACTAGCTGCTACCCCCGTCGTCATGCGCGTGGACGCTATAAAACAGCAAAAATACTATTTCTGCATCGCCGTTCGTGTATTTTTTTACCTTGCACCATAATAAGTACCTAAGCAACTTTTAAAATCATATTCACATACCTCTATAGTGAGCGCAGCTGTATATAATTGCATTATATTCTGGAAATACTCATGAGTACTTCTCATTTTATTTTTAAATGTATAAATTATGGAGAACATGTAACAAAAAGTGGAAAGTGCCGAACACATTTTGTTGGTGGCTTTTAATGCATGAATATTCTACAGTTTAATGTGTCAAAAAAAAATGTGCGACAAAAGTGTTAAAAGTTGCATGGTATCGTGTCAATAGAACATAAGAATTTACCATCGAATTTTATTACTGACACCAATAAATTCACACAAAAACTAATACTTAACCTTTATTCCAAAAACTTTGTCACAACATTAAATAGAGTATACCTGGTACATATTACAGAATAATTTTCTCAAAAAGAATAACAGGTATCATTACGTAGTTAGCAAACAAGTATCACTGTAATTTATCAGTAACCGCTTCGTTTGAAGCAACTGGTTAATTAGGAATTATTATTCGGACTTGTCCGTACACTTTTCTGAATCATGGCCGCCCTAACACACACTTGTGATTGTCGCCTTTGCCTGCTTACTTTACGTTTCAAGTGTATCTAAGTACGTTTGATATTGTCATAAACTAGCTTCTGTTAGTGGCTTCGCCCGCATGAAAAGTATTTTTAAGGTTGTTCTTTAAACGGAGCTCTAACCCTTTTTCTATGTAAAAATAGAAGCCTAAGTTATTCCTTATAACATCGGCTATTTGCCTGTGAAAGTGATCGAGCAATTTCCAAGATTAGCCGGAACAAACAATCGGGCAACATTTTTTTTTTTGTAAGTATCATAAATAAATAAACTTACATTGAATTAACCAAAATTATTTAAGTATATTTATTAAAACTGATAGTGCGGATCAACCAAAAACTACTGAATATATACACTTAAAATAAAATATCCTAACTAAGATAAGGCGTCAAAAAATTCGTCCGCATCGCTGTCCACCGGAAGTGAGCCCAAAAGACTGGCGGCATTGCCACGTTGTATGGCAATGCTTATCCTCTGTCCGAGGTAAAAGCCAGCACTTGGGTCACGCGAAGTGTCAACTAAGCGTTTAGAAAGATCTTTAAATAAGGCATGAGCACTCGGACCCCACGGTCCAAGAGTTTCAACCCCAAACGGCTCAAAAATATAATTGCCAACAAGCTTATTATATTTCCGCCGCTTGAGGTTCTCAGCAGCCGCAGCGGCAGTACCAGCACAGCACGACGAGCTAGGAAGATGGGATGGCGCAAGAGTATCGACACAAGTAGCGTCCCACACTAAAGGCCTACCCATCTTACATAACTTACATTTAGATGTCATTTTTATTTACTTTGTTACAAACAAACAATTCAATTTTAATTATTTGTAAAGATAATATGTTGTATAGATACTGGTACAACGTACCGCATTGATCAGATATTGTTTATAATGAACACTATACGTATTTTTAATTAGAATATCTGTATTCATATGTTTTTCTCTATAAAGTTTTATAGAGTTGACCGTTGAGAAGTTTTTAAGTCTCAGTACAAGTTATAGACTATGAAAGTATTTTATAACAGTATTTTTATGAACAGGTATGATGGTATTCCTATTATTTTTTATTGAATACTAAGTTTTAATGGTGTACTGTTGTGTTACACATGATATAAAAATAATAGTTTTCTGAGGTTACTTTAATGTTGCTTGATGTCATGTTTTATTTAACTGATTTATTTGTTTGTATTATTTTAGTACCAATATTTTGTTTTTATGAATAGTGTGTTGTTGTATGAATTTAATTTAATTAATTAAATTTGTTTAATTTAATTGCCTTATCAATAGCAACACCGTAAGAAAAGTATTTGTTTTTGTTTTATATTGAATTTATAGTAAAACGTATAAAGGTGTTCTAGACAATTTTATTCTTACTACACCTACTATTATTTATTTAAGTGTAAATAAAACCGGGATTTGGTGACGTTTTTAGTGAAAGAATCAATGTAAATATAAATTGGGGTAAGTTTTTATAGCCCGGTAACTTATATAACAGGAATAAATCTGGCGTTTTGGCAGCATTTTTTGACGAGATAACCTCTTATAAATCGATGAACGCCGGCTGCACGAACAAAAAAGTGTCACGTTCCGAGAGCGAGAGCGCGGAACAAGCGATGGAGAGGCACGATCGGCCTAAGCGTTCGGCTTGTTTGTTAAGAATTCAATTGTTTTCTTGTGACGTTATCACGTAAAATTATCGTCCGTAAACCGAATTTACAGACAACTATTTTTTTAAGAAAATAAGTGAAACGGCCATATTTATCTTTCAGGTAAAAATATTACGGTTGTAAAATACACGCAAAAGACGCAAATAACGAAAAACTCTGAACCGTATAATTTTTGGGGTTCCGAAAAAAAAACGGAACCCTTATAGGATCACTCGGGTGTCTGTCTGTCCGTCTGTCACAGCCAGTTTTCTCCGGAACCACTGGACCGATTCTGTTGATATTTGGTACACATATGGAGTTCTGTAACCCAAACACGGACGCGTTACATAAATTATTAATTTTTAGTGTGGGTGTCACTTTTGGGGGTCAAACTAGAAAAATAAAAAAAATAAAAAAATTTAACAATATCGTGTGACATATCAAATCAAAGGGCTTACTATGAGGCTTACTTTTAATTGTATTTTTTTCATAACTTTAAAATAAACGGTACAGAAGTTATTCAAGAAATTAGACGAAAAATGACCATTCCCCCCCTTATCTCCGAAACTTTTGAGCCTAAAATTTTGAAAAAATGGAGATAATATATCTTTACCTAAAGATTACAGGAAAACCTATTAGAAGTCTGTAGTGGTAAAATAACATGTTAAAAAAAAAAATTCGTTCGGAACCCTTTGCACGCGAGTCCGACTCGCACTTGGCCAGTTTTTACATAGTATAAAACAAAGCCCATTTTCTATCTGTACGCTTCATCATCATCATTATATCAGCCGAAAGACGTCCACTGCTGGACATAGGCCTCCTAAAAGCGTCGCCGCAACGACCGGTCCTGTGCGTCCTATATCTTTTAAACTACGCAAACGATTTAAGGCTTATATACGTGCCAATGACCTTGTGCATAATTATGAACGGAGCTAATTACACGCGCGACTCCGCTACCCGCATTTTTAATTTATTATAATAAAAATAATACATGTTTTTAAAAAGTAACAAAACCAAATTATTTTCGTTTGTATTGCAAAGCAGTAAATATATTTTTATACCCTTTTGAAAAAAAAGTGAAGGAGTAAAATGGTTTCATCTCAACGATTTGGAGGTGATTTGGTGATTTTTTTCTTATTATGTGATACCGATAGATAAATTCTGGCTAAACCAAATTACGTATCATATCATGTAGATTACTAACAGTTTTTTTTAGATGTAATTTCTCAGTAAATGCCGACGAAAAGTTGCTTCATCTGCACGCTGATTTTAAGCATTTCTCGAGAGAGCAGCCTTAAGAGAAAATGCTGGCGGCGAGACTATATGTAAAAAGTCATAATTCAAGGTTTGGTTCTCGACTGTTTTCTCCTCCAATTTTTGACTGATTTAAGAGATATTTTACAAACTGAATAAGAAGGATATATACTGTGTCGCTATGTTTTCTTTTTTGATGATTTATTAACCGTATAAGCACTAGAACTCGCACAAAATGCTCAAAATTGTCCGTTAAATCGCTGTCAACAGAGCCCTAGTGTACAAATTTGGTAACTATTAATAAAAAAGGAAAACATCGAGACACAGTATACATCCTTCTTATTCAGTTTGTGAAATATCTCTTATATCGGTCCAATATTGGAGGAGAAAACAGTCGAGAGCCAAACCTCGAATTATGACTTTTTACATACAAAGTCTCACCGCCAACATTTCCTCTTAATGCGGTTTTCATCAATAGACAGAGTGATTCAAGAGGAAGGTAAATATGTATATTACGTTCCGTAATTCCTACGGGAACGGGAAAATGGGGTATGCGCGGACGAAGTCGCAGGCAAAAGCTAGTATACCATTTACGACCCTTTTCTAAATACGAAGCCGGTCTTCAAACTAGATAAGCAAATACTCATTAAAGCTGCAGATAGGTCTACTTATATTTGCTAGACCCCATATAGCATATACGACCCTTTTCTAAATAGGAAGCCGGTCTTCAAACTAAATAAGCAAATACTCATTAAAGCTGCAGATAGGTCTCGTGTTTGTTCGACCACACAAGTAATTTCTATAAGGACATCATACCCAGTTCTATTCCCATTACGACCTAGGCATATTTTAATATCTAGATTCTAGACTTTTGTATCTTCAAAGATCTAGACAGGTTTTCTAGCCGTTCTGAGATCTTGTTGATATCTTGAGACTGAGTAGGGCTGCCATCCGTCCGGGTTTCCCCGGATTTGTCCTAGTTTGGAGGGGTCCGGGGAGCGTCCGGGCGGGGTTTCCAAAAAGGATCCGAGTGAAACCCGGACACAGTTTTGTTCGATTGATTGAAACGTTAAACGGTAGAAATAAATTAAAACAAATGTTAGTTTAAAATTAATACGTAATTGTAAGCATTGGAAGGCCTCCCACAAGGTGGACCGATGGCCTGGTGAAGGCCGCGAGTAGCCGATGGATGCCAGACGCACAGGACCGGTCGTTGTGGCGACGCTTGGGGGAGGCCTATGTCCAGCAGTCGACGTCTTTCGGCTGATATGATGATGATAATGATGATGAATTGTAAGCCGCATATTAACTACTTTGGCAAGAAACTTTCGAGCCCGCTACGTTAGCTCTTAAATCATTATTTATCTCTTTTTTAGGCATTTTTAACCGACTTCCAAAAAAGGAGGAGGTTCTCAATTCGGTGGGTATTTTTTTAATGTATGTACATCGATTACTCCGAGGTTTCTGATCAGATTTCTGTGATTCTTTTTTAGTTCGTTGTTGTTGTTCATTTGGTTCCGTAAAAAAAAAAATGATACAGTTGGTTCAGTTGTTTTTGTTTTATGAGCATTTTTGCTTCTTTCAATTTCTGCGTAGGCGAAGACGTCGGCCAAGTACACTTAAACGTGAAAAATAAAAACTTAACAAAAAAAATATGACTGAAGTCGGTTATATTTTTTTGTAAAAAGTTTTTTTTAGAACTAGATATTTCTTTTTTAGGGTTCCGAAAAAAAAACGGAACTCTTATAGGATCACTCTGGTGTCTGTCTGTCCGTCTGTCACAGCCAGTTTTCTCCGGATCCACTGGACCGGCTTACTGTGCAGCTTTTAATTATATTTTTTTCATAATTTTAAAATAAATGGTTTTGAAGTTATACAAGAAATTAGACGAAAAATGATCATTATCTCCGAAACTACTGAGCCTAAAATTTGGAAAAAAATGGTGATAATAGATCTTTACCTAAAGATTACAGGAAAACCTATTAGTGTGTTAAAATAACATGTAAAAATAAATTAAATTCCTTCGGAACCTTTTGCACGCGAGTCCGACTCGCACTTGGCCAGTTTTTAAATTGTTAATTTTGTTTTATTGCGTCCGGGGAAAAATTTAAATTTCGCCCAAATGTCCGGGGTTCTTAAAGGTTTTGTCCGGGGTCGGCAAATAATATGATGGCAGCCCTAAGACTGAGTCATCTTTAGTAAATAGTTATCGTAAGTTTATTTATTTAGTATGTGTATGCTTATGATGTTATATATTTAGACTTCATACGCATATGTAGATAGGTGCCTGAAACAGGGAAGCGGAATTTGTTCGAAAGAGTCACCGCAGCCCTGGGCCCCAAGTCTGCTATTACAATAGTGTCAGAATGGTCTATCATTGATTTCATAATGGTTGATTTTGACAAGATTCTATGCCATTTCTTTCAATGGAGTGTCAGTGGTTTACCGCTGGATATAAAAGCGTCTTTATGACTTTCCAGTGGTCAACCACTAACACTCCATAATATTATAATAACAGACTTGGGGCCCTGGAACGCAAAGGGCACTAGGAGGAACACGGATGGGTTTTAGTCAGTAAGAGTCTGACACTTCCTTTCACACTCCGCCTAGAGCGGAAGGAGTCATTTGTTGATTTCCTATATATATATATATATATATATATATATATATAAAGATTTGCCTGAAACATTATCTAACAGTAAACCAAGGGTGATGAAGAGATATCATGGTAGGAATATCGTTTAATTTTTTTTTTTTTATTCAGGAACTGAGCTCTCTACCAGATTATTTGGTCCACTTATTTTGCCTATTAAAAATGTACTAGACCAGCATTTTTTATCTACTCTTTGTTAAAACAAAATACAAAAAAATCCTAACTAAAATAAGGCGTCAAAAAATTCTTCCGCATCGCTGTCCACTGGAAGTGAGCCCAGAAGACTGGCGGCTAGAAGATATTCTGTCCGAGGTAAAAGCCAGCCCTTGGGTCACGCGAAGTGTCAACTAAGCGTTTAGAAAGATCTTTAAATAAGGCATGAGCACTCGGACCTCACGGTCCAAGAGTTTCAACCCCAAACGGCTCAAAAATATAATTGCCAACAAAGTCCGCCGCTTGAGGTTCTCAGCCAGCACAGCGGCAGTACCTACCAGCACAGCACGACGAGCTAGGAATTAACAAAAATATTATTATATATCTCAAGAATAATACATATCACCGGATTATTCCGAATACCGCTAAGTTTGTAATTTTTTACTCACCATGAATTTTGAAGACATCATATAAAAATACGATAAATTTTATCCTAATTCGAAAGTTTAAAAAATATTTTATTATTATGTTATTTGTCTGATATTTCAGGCAATAATTTTAAGGCCCTAAAAAACCGATAAAGCATAGCATTAAAACCTAAATCTAGCATCAAACCAGTGACGCAATAGTTATGACGTAAATACTTAATTTAAAGCTCACTTGGCTCTAATTAACGAGCCAACGAGGACGTCAAATTAATGAGGGTAGTTTATATGCGCACTTTGTTAAAATCAACCATAAAGAGAATGGACGGAGCTTTTTTTTTTTTTCAAAAAAAAAACTTTGCCCCACACTAGGAATTTCTCCTGTATCGTGGGTGCTTTTACAGACATATAATCTCACATACACAAACAGCCAGACCCGGAACAACTATCTGTAGGCCATACAAATATTTGTTCCGTACGGGAATCGAACCCGCGACACGCAGCGCAGCAGTCAATTGCTCAACCACTGCGCCAACCGTGTCAAAGAAAGGACCGCGGCTCTAAAAAAGCCACTTGAGCAGAATCAGAAAGCAAATCACGCTACCCGTCACTGTCAATTTTTTCCAATTAACCTTGAACCTAATGCGTTAGCGATAAAGATGAAAATGAAATTTGACTGATTGTTGCGTGATTAATATTATGATTCTTCTAAAGTGGCCTTTTTAGCCCCCCAGGTATAAATTGACATTCTTTTAGGGATAACGATTATTGGCTGATCGAATGTCTCTTTGTCCACAGGCTTAGGCATTAAGTGATTACGTTCAGAAAAGATCTATAAATAACTTTTCTTACATGCATTAAAAGTGTAACAAAGAAGTTGAACTCTCTGCCTGCGTCTGTGTTTCCGAACGCTTACAACCCTAATGTCTTCAAAGTTAGAGTGAACAGGCTCCTTCTGGGTAAGCTCGCACCATCAAGAGCAAACCTATCCCAAACAAAAAAAAAAACAAACAAATTAATTAATTAAAAAATCGTAGTTTTATCCCCTTCTTCTTCATAGGAAACAGACAAATTTAAAATGCATGCATGCATGTACATGAGTACATGCATGCATGCATTTTAAATTTGTCTACGTGAAATGTGTTTTTTTACGCTTTTCTACAATGCTGATTGAGCCATGTCATAGCCTTCATCTACACTAATATTATAAAGAAGAAAGATTTGTTTGTTTGAATTGAATAGGCTCCGAAACAACTGGACCGATTTGAAAAATTATTTTAGCATTGGATAGCTACATTATCAGGGAGTAACATAGGCTATATATTATCCCCGTACTCCCACGGGAACGGGAACTACGCGGTTGAAACCGCGTGACGTCCACTAGTCACTTATACCATAAGAATAGACACAGGTACTGGCCACACAGTTGTATTGCCTCTTTCTACAGAGGGGTTTGTGTGTCGGTATCGCTTCGTTCATTCTCTCGGCTAAAATGATTTACTTATTTATTAAACTAAGCACTTATTATCGTGTGTAACTAGCCTAAATTAAGAGGTTGCACGCACTGAGGTTTTTTTGAAAAATGTCTTGCGTAGTACTCATTTATCTTTTGGATAGTTTTTGGGCCAGATAATTATTAAATTATGGCGTGGCTACCGTGGGTAGACATTATATTAATTGTTATGATAATAAAGTTAATTAAGTTACATGCGATGCTTTTGTTTTGTGATGTTGTGGGAGATTCGACCAATTGATTAAAATATTGAAAGAAAATTTTGCGTCAGGGAGTTTTCACACCTTTTTTATAGACCAGAGCTGAGCTGAGGCCTTTGAAAATGGTAAAAAGTGAAAAAAATAATAATAGAAGGATGAAACCAATTGGAAAAGGAAGAGAATATATTAAAAATGAAAGGAAAAATAATTTACGGGCGATCTGAGGTCGGAAAGTGGATGGGGGTGAGATTTTTTTTGCATTTTATGAGATTTATCATAGTAATGTATATTTTTTTCACACCTTCTTCTTATCGTGTGGGCAGTAAGGTCTAAGGACCCCACACACCCTAGTCACCACCACACCATAAGAAAGTAGAGATTTCAAAGAACAACAAGTACCACCGACTTTTTAAAAAAGTAGATAATTTGACGGGAGAATTTTCGATTGAAAATTAGGGTGCTTTTTCGATACCAAGTCAAAATAAGCTGAAAAAATAAATATTTCAAATGAGAAAAAAAACTGGTCAAGTGCGAGTCGGACTCGCGTGCAAAGGGTTCCGAACGAATTTAATTTTTTTAACATGTTATTTTAACACTACAGACTTCTTATAGGTTTTCCTGTAATCTTTAGGTAAAGATCTATTATCTCCATTTTTTTTCAAAATTTTTGGCTCAGTAGTTTCGGAGATAAGGGGGGGAATGGTCATTTTTCGTCTCATTTGATATGTCACACAATATTGTTCAAAGTTTGTTTTTTTTTAATTTTATAGTTTGACCCCCAAAAGTGACCCCCATACGAAAATAAATATGATTTCCGTAACGCGTCCGTGTTTGGGTCATAGAAGTCCATATGTGTACCAAATTTCAACAGAATCGGTCCAGTGGATCCGGAGTAAACTGGCTGTGACAGACGGACAGACAGACAGACAGACAGACAGACAGACAGACACCCGAGTGATCCTATAAGGGTTCCCTTTTATTTTCGGAACCCTAAAAACAGTGTGATTGGGAGATAAAATGGTAAGTTTTTACCAAATTTCGTGAAAGATAAAAATAAAAAACCAATAACTTGTGTTTTGAATTTTTCACATTAATGAGGTTATGTGAAAAAAGTTTAAATAAAAAAGTTGTAGATCTTTTTATTACCAACAATTTTGCCGGAAATCGAGATAAACCAATCAATCAATCAATATATTTATTGTGGATCATAGGTAGGTACATAATACAGGTCTTAGACAATTCAATTGCGATCAGCTATGTCCCGCCCTTAGGGCATACAATAGTAACACATAGGATATTAAATTTACATTATTTTTACAAACTGTTAATATTTCATATAAAATACATAAAAGATAAAAATAGACGGAACGAATTAGGTAGGTACACATCAGTGGGCCATTGAACGCATCATGACTGAGGGGAACTGTATTGGAGCAGTGATTTGTCTGATAGAAAGTCTTTTACAGAGTAGTAGCCGTTTTTTTTACCCTTAACACCTCACCCCCTCCACATCTCTACCTCAGATCGCCCGAAAATTATTTTTCCTTGCATTTTTGTTATATTCTCCTCCTTTTCCAATGGATTTCGTCCTATTATTATTTTTTTGGTTTTAAAAATTACACGAGTTTACAAAAAAAATAAAAAAAATGTCCTTGCAGTAAATTACATATTTTTTTAATTAGCTGCAGTAACTCAATGCAAACATGTACATTTTTAATTTTTGTCACGTCACAGATGGAAGATATCGACCCCTTTTAGTTTCGACTACCCACAAGTTTGTTCCGAAATAGCTAGTCTTCATTTTGATAAATGTTTGTTTTCAAAAGGTCAAAACGGTTGGTTAGAGTACATTCTGGCTGTTTTTGGTGAACTTATTGTATCTAAGAAAGAATATTCTATAAAGAAAACACTCAAATATGCCTATCTTTTTTTTCTTGAAAATTCCGGTCTCTCATCGGGATAAAAGTGGGTTTCTCAAGTGTTTATTGAAAAATGTAGAAGAACGCTAAGCTGCTGGAATGCAAGTTTAAATAGATTGTTGAAATTGCAAGCAAATGATAAAGACCCACCATGCAACCACGAAACTGATTGTTACTCCTATCGCTAAAAGCATTTGGCTTTAATCATAAAACCAAGGGTTAAATTACACGTGCCCATGTCCAAGCAGCTTTTTTAATATTTCAAAGGTGCTAAAAAAAGCATTTGGGTTATTAAAAAATATCAAAAACGTCGACACTAATTCATTTTTAGTCTCGTTATGTTTGCAAAAATATATGGGGAGTATTTTCGAAATGTGACGTGTTGGAATTTTTTAATATTTTTTTCTAAACTTGCAGCACCTCGTTAATTAAGAATAAACACTTTTCCGTTCCAGGACAAAAACCTTGTAAACTAGTGTTATCGACCCTGGTATATTAAGGATAACTTAACAATGAAAAATTTGACTTATTTTGAGTTAGAAATGTTCAAGTTTATTTTTATATTAACACAGTTTAATTTTCTTCTTGATTTCTCGTCCATGTTGGCAACAAATAAATAAAAGTAGTCCCGGAGCCGATGGATGCGAGACGCACAGAACCGGTTGTTGTGGCGACACTAGGGGGAGGCCTATGTCCAGCAGTGGACGACTTTCGGCTGATATGATGAGTCCCGGAGCAAATAAAGGTAGGTAAACACCGGTTTAAATATACAGATATTCTTCCAAAGGCAAATAATGACTAGCCTCATAATATCTGTGATGCCAATTCTGAGTCATCTCACCTAACTTACGATATTACATACTTAATACAAAATGGTGAACTTAGACTCCAAAGCGGTATAACGTGGGAGTCCAAAGCATTACCGTAAAATCTAATTTTATTATTTATTCAGAGGACTTGAAATGATTTTAAATGATCATTTTATGATTATCTGTGAATACGTAGCCTAATCCTGGATGTTTGTCTGCGTTTGTGGTTGTAAGTATAGAATTGAATCGTTGTGAATAGTTAGTTACCTGCGTACATAGGTAGGTAGGTAGATGCACATCCTTGAGAGTACTCGTATAGCTTCCTCTTTTTCTTTCCGTGGCAATTTGTCTTGTCCTTCTCAATTTCTCCGATCAGTATGTGGCCACTTTGACCACACTATCGTTAGCCACGTTCAAGTCCTGTACGTCTACTATGAGTTTTATCAATCTATACTCGCTAGCGAGTGTAGTTAAAAAAAGTATAAAACTTAAAAAAAACAAGTTTCTGTTTTATTTTTTTAGTTGTACTAAAGTTTTACTTGCAACTTGCTTGCTTGTTAGTTAACAAAAACAAATAATTTAGAAACGTGTTTTTTTTAAGTTTTTGTAATTTTGCGAGTATAGATTGATAAAACTTATGGTAGACGTACGTACAGGTTGTTGGGCATAACAGGCCAGTAGATGGAATGGGTTTGCGAAGGGTTTGGGGTGTGGCCAAATTTTTTCTACAGCGGCCAACCTGGGTCCGCAATTGGTTAAGTAATTTCCAGAACAAATGAGCTGATAATTTGGAGAAGGCAAATGGAACAGTGTGGGTGAACAAAAATATTCTCATCTGTACTAATATTATAAAGAGGTAAAGTTTGTGAGGTTGTAGGGGGTAATCTCTGGATCTACTGAACAGATTCTAAAAATTCTTTAACCAATAGAAAGCCACGTTATTTGTGAGTGTCATAGGCTGTATATTAACCCGAAAAATACTGCCCAACGAAGTGCGCACGGGTCAGGTATATTGCAATATAGGGGAAAGTTTGAGGTCAGGGTTTAAACAGAAACCAAGATTCCTACTTCCTTTTTTACTTCATCCTTCAGTAATGAAAGTCACAAAAAATACTGACGATATCCGTAGTTTGACACCCACTCCGATTCAAAAATTAATTCTCTACACAGACAGAGCCGCAGGCGAAAACAATACATTATCATTTATCAACCATTCTAATATCAAGAAGAAATTAAAACACACCGACAGATATAATCATTTTCTCACGTTTGAATTCAATTAAAATAATATAATTGACGGCAAAGAGAAGCCAATGCGCACTATTTCACATTAATATTATAATAAAAATGTCACATAAAATAGAATAAAACGGTATTTTTTGAAGTTTTTAAGAAATGCCATTTCGTAATTTATGTATCCTGAATCATTTTGTCTGTGATGTGCTTTATAATGAATTATCTTTTTTGTGTGTTTAAAAATAGCATTGACTGTTATTCTCTTCTACTAAGTTAGTTTAATTCTGAAATAAATGAAACTGGTTACCATTTATTGATCGGTGGTTTAATTAAATTAAATTCGGTGTTTTTTTGTAAAATAGAGAAAATCTGAGATTATCGAAATACGTCGAAAAAAGTCTTAGTAAAACTATATAGGCTTACTTAGGGAGGAGGTTCTCATAATCAATCGTTATAATTTGATTAATTCTCATTTTGAGCAGTGATCACTGTATGTAACAGCAGAATATTTGAGAGCAGGGGAAGACAAAACAGTTCAGGGGGGCTAAAAAAGCCACTTTAGGAGAATCACATTAGAATCATAATAATCACTCAACAATTTGTCATATTCATTTATTTATTTATTCCACAATGTACACACAGCTACAGGCTTTTCTTATAACCAATAAGTACATGACCCTGTTAGGGCGCAGCAAGATAACTTAAAACTAAAACATTGTGTAAGTATGTATATTAAATTACATTATATTTTACTATCATTATATTATGTTATTATTACATGTTATAGCATCATTATAATCTATTATTATCTGGTTATCGAATATTACATTTTATATAAGTCATTCAGAACTGTCACAGACACATTTTATTTAAATATTATTAATTATATGTATAGATTGAACTTTTATCCAGTTTTACAGTGAATAAAAGGTAAAAATAAGATATATATTTAAGTGATTACATTATTCATATATTTTAAGGATTTTTACCGTCCATAAATTGTTGTACACTATAAAAACATATTCCTATGAGTAATGCCTTCAACCTTTTCGTCTTTATCGCTAACGCATTAGGTTCAAGGTTGATTGGGAAAAATTGACAGTGACGGGTAGCGTGATGTGATTTCTGATTCAGCTCAAGGGGCATTTTTAAGACCCGCAGAAGATGATACTTAAGAAGAAGAAGAGTAGAAGACTAGAAAGAAGAAAACACGGTTGGCGCAGAGGTTGAGCGATTGGCTGCTGCGCTGCGTTCGCGGGTTCGATTCCCGCACGGAACAAATATTTGTATGACCTACAGATAGTTATTCCAGGTCTGCCTGTCTGTGTATTTGAGTTTGTATGTTTGTAAACGCACCCATGATACAGGAGAAATTCCTTGTGTGGGGCAACGTTTTTTTTTTTTAAAAAAAAGATGTACTGCTGACAACACGGCAAATTGAAATGTATGGAAGAAGAAGCCATGCTGCATCGACCCCAAATAAATTGCCATATGGACAGAAAGACTGAAGGTTAAATTTAACAACATAATTTCGCAAGCATTTCCTAGCTCATCCAACAATGCAAGGCACACCAAAGCCCAGGGTTGTAGTCAACGTGTATAGAACCGTCCGGTTTCATAATGTTTGCCGTGAATATTTGCGAACGGAGCCGGAAGGGGGGGCGTCGACCTTGTATGTCAACAGGCGAACCGTCAACGCGCCGGACAAACAGACATAGTGAGTGGTCCAAGTTATGAACGGGTTAGATTTGGCTCGTAGAAGAGCTTGTAGAAGAGTTCAAAATGGCCATTCACTTCCACTTTTGTAGCCTTAAAAAATGCAGCCGACACGGTTAGCTTGCCCACCTACTAGACCCTATTAATTTAGCTAAATATGTATAAATAAGATACTAATTACTAACTACAAAAAGGTAGGTATTTACAAATATAAAAATGAAAATGTTTAAACCTTAATAGCAGAATATAATAGCTTATTATATAGTGCATGTAGCGAAAATCAAGAGCAAACAACTCGATTTTTGAAAGACCATTTTTCCTTTTTTTTAGAGGTAAATAACAGAAAAATCTACAAAGCGTCTTGTTGGAATTCATCAAGGACCCACTCATTCCATATCTTTTTGACCACCACCTCACCCACCTCATTAAGCGATCATGAGGACACCGAAGGTGAAAGCAATAAACCTACCTAAGTTCATCATTATGATCTGTCAAGCCATTTACTATATGGTAAGCGCCAAATAAATTTGCAACAAACTACATTTAACCTTTCCCTAATATCTCTACTTATGTACCCAAAATATAAATTAGGAATCGTTTTTCAATACTAGAAAATGTAAAGGATCACGATAGAGGTCGATTCAGGACAACTTTATGTCATAATTTCAGTTCTTGAAATAAAGAATGCTAATAAAAATGTAGGTGTTATTGTAAACTTATTTGGCGCCTACTCTAAGTTGCCTTCGGGTTCCAATCTAATGGGATATATCTGAATACCATAATGGTACGACTGCCTGATCTCTACAATCTAGAAACTAGCTATAATACGATTTCCATTGGAAAGACTGGTTTTCAGACTTTCAGACTTAAGAGTCTTAAATCTAGAACCTGTAACAGAATAAACGTAATACCTCTAAGGGGTCATTGAACTCATCATTATGAACATCTTTCACTATGGGACCATCACTGAAATCATTTGTTCTGTGACACGTTGTATAGGTAGGTATACACAGTACCTTGTACACCCATTCCAAGATCGCTTCAGCCTATCCCTTAACCCACCCCCGCTAGCGTCTTGTGGACAGTGCCAACACGATGTGTACACGTCTCTAAGACAACACTGACCGTTCTCACGACGTGTTCCGGAACGGGACGACAACGGCCGACGGACGACGGACAATACAAATTAGGGAACGTGCGTGATGGTACGTGAAAACAATGTGAAATCTTCTTAATCTTGGGTTGGTGTGGGTTCGGAGAGTGGCTCGTGCTGTGGGTGAGAGATATTGTTCGTGATGTTGGTAGGGATGCTGTATACGTACGAGTAAAATAGTCATCATCATTAGATGATTTGAAATGGATTTCAACTTCATTACATCTTAGATTTCTTTTGACGGCCGTGACCGCACCCCTCACTCCTGTGTCTCCACGTCTTAATCATAATAGGGGAATGGACTAAAAAATTTAATTAGTCCGTCAGATAGTAACAGACAGATGTGTTGCTGGGGAGTTTGTTGGCCACTTCTTCTCCACAGCTAAAACACTAGGAAGTGGTGACGGGTGGGCGTTTTGGGGGACTGTCTTTTGTAAAACTTGACGTTCAAAAAGTGCTGGCTCTCAGCCTAATTTGAATAAACGACTTTTGATTTTGTTTTTTTTTTTTGGTAGTCAGATATTTCCAAAAATTATCCGAAACGTATTTTCTGCAGTCCCTCTGTAATGTTCGCGGTAACCCATACCGATGGGTTTCATGTTATCATACGCAAGAAAACGGCCTCGCTCCTGAGCAGAATAAGAGGCAGTCGCAATAGCATACTGAAGGCTGTGGCGGCTGATACTTCCTCCACCATAGTAAGGCAATTGGTGTGAAGACCTATACCCTAGTATTTTGGTGTTTAGTAAATGGGTGGTCCTCTCATTAATTCGTCTTTAATTTACTAACAATAGTGTATAATTGCAAACCTGTTACTAACAATTTATGGTTCTCTTAGTTGTCCAAAATAAAATGATTTTATTTTATTATTATTTTTTTCTTTTTTCTTATGACGTCACTTGTCTAATGTATAATCATATTAATTATTTTAAACCATAGTAACCAAGGAAAATAATTAGGAGACTTAATTTTAAAACAATAACAGTTTTGCCTCAAGGTGGCGCCAAATAGCAGAACTTTTGACAACATGAAAACTGCTAATCATTACAACCTCATTAATTTGAAAAAACTTTAATCCTAAGGATATTTTGGGATTATGTCAAGGATTAAAGCTATTCAGGTTCCTTAAGAAGAAATGCTAGCGTATACTTTGTATGTAAAAAGTCATAATTCGAGGTTTGACTCTCGCCTGTTTCCTCCTCCAATATTGGACCGATTTAAAAGATATTTAACAAACTGAATAAGAAGGGTGTATACTGTGTCCCTATGTTTTTTGGGACACAGGCGTGGAGGAGGAAACAGTCGAGAACAGAACCAAACCTTGAATTATTATTGACGGCACGGTTGGCGCAGTGGTTGAGCGATGGACTGCTGCGCCGCGTGTCGTGGGTTCGATTCCCGCACGGAACAAATATTTGTATGGCCTACAGGTAGTTGTTCCGGGTCTGGTTGTTTGTGTATGTTTCTTTGTTTGTTTGTAAACGCACCCACGATACAGGAATAATTCCTAGTGTGGAGCAACGTTTAAAAAAAAAGATACGACTTTTTACATACAAAGTCTCTCTTCCCGCGTTTCTTCTTAAGAAAAATATAATTTTATTGTGATAACTGTTATTTTCATACGTTACGAACTAAATCTACACTAATATTATAAAGAGGAAAGATTTGTTTGTTTGAAATGAATAGGCTCCGAAACTACTGGACCGATTTGAAAAATTCTTTCAGCAATGGATAGCTACATTATCAGGGAGTAACATAAGCTATATTTTATCCCCGTACTCCCACGGGAACTGGCACTACGCGGGTGAAACCGCGTGACGTCCACTAGTAACTAATAAACCTAACTATATTCACATGAATATACAAAAACAAATACACTCAGGCGTCGAAGAATTCCTCCGCATCGCTGTCATCCGGAAACGTGCCCAGAAGACTGGCAGCATTGCCACGTTGAATGGCAAAAAAAAGATTAAGTACGAATTCCGATCCGTTAATCTATTCCAGTTAGTCATTTTTAAAGCTTCAAAAAAGTAAAAGAAAACTTAATTTAAGCCTAAGATCTCTTTTACTTGTAGTTAGCTTTATATTGGCATTAAAACACTTAAGAGCCTAAGAGCAATCTGCTGAAAGGTATGAAGGTAGACAGACAGATGCATTGCTGTTTGAGTTACCTATTTTTTAAACCTGGTTTTAGGGTTCCTAAGAAAATCGTTCGAAACCCTGCGTCCTACACAGCCATAGTTCATCATTTATATCCTCTGAGTACACAACATAAAATTAAATTATTAGTTTATTGTTTTTCTGTAAATAATCATGACGGATATAAACCAACGAATAATTTATCAAAAAAGAAGCTTTAGTTATTATTTATTAATTTGCCAATTTGCTTCAAATCTTTGTGGTCAAAGCTTATCGAACCCATCTTGATAATTTTTCTTAGGTGTTTTCTTTTTAATTTATTTTTTATTTAAACTTTATGTCAAATAGTGGTGCGGACTTAATGCAACAAGGCAATCTCTACCAGTCAACCTTTGGGTAAAAAACTTACTATTTCTCTTGTTATATAATAAAACTCTTTTTTTAATTTCAATTTCTCCGTGTCATTCTTATTTTTTAATGCACACATTCTACTCAAACTCAAAGTATTTATTTCAATTACACTATTTACAGGGACTTTTGAAATGTCAAGGTCGGTCGGTCAAAAAGATGAAGCTGTTTGCACGTTCGAAAGCGTAGATCTCTAGCGAGAAGAACGTGCAAGAAACTCCACGGACACTCTTTTAAAAATAATAAAATATTGTTACAAAGAATACGTGGAGTTTTAAAAATAATAAATATTGTTACAAAGAATACAGACCCAATAGGACAGCCTATTTACTAAGGCAAGCTTACCCCACGATTAACTTTTCTTGAAGCAAACCTCAGTGCGATACAGATTACCTAAAAAAATTAAAAATTGTGTAAGGAACCCATTGTCCCCTCACAAATCTTCCTTGCCACTTTTTTTTCTACTGAGATCCCAAGATGAGACGACTCGAAGTGAAACTATGCTAAGAGGTCCAATCAAAATAACTATATCACAGGCAATAATTGCACTTAGCAGGATGGGAATAAGTGCCGATCATCCGTGCTGGCTAAAATGCTGCTTGGCGGTATATCTTTTTTGTTGAGAGTAATCTTCGACGCTGGGCTGTAAAAAAAACATAAAAAGTGTTAATTATTTGAGAACTTGGTCTAGAAATTGTTATTATTTTTTCCGAACATCCCTAAAAACGGAACCTTTATAGGATCACTCGGATGTCTGTCTGTCTGTCTGTATATCCGTCTGTATGTCTGTCGGTCTGTCCACCTGTCACAGTCAGTTTTCTCTCTCTCTGTTAAAATTTGGTATACATATGGACTTCTACGACCCAAACACGGACGTTTTACGTAAATAAATATTTTTTTAGAATGTGGTCACTTTTGGGGGTAAAAAAAGAAACAAAAAAAAGTTTTTCAAACTGTATCGTGTAACATATCAAATGAAAGGGCTCACTGTGAGGGTTTTAAATTTTTTTTTCATGATTTTAAAGAAATGGTTTTGAAATTATTCAAGAAATGAGACCAAAAATAATCATTCCCCCTTATCTCCGAAACTACTAAGCCTAAATTTTTGAAAAAAAAAGCAGATAATAGTTCTATACCTAAGATTACGGGTAAACCTAGAAGTCTGTGAAATAAAAAAAAATCATTTTATAAAATTAAATTGGTTTGGAACATTTTGCACGCGATTCCGACTCGCACTTGGCCAGTTTTTTACTGGAGTTATCTAAGGAAGTTTCTAGACGGACCCGCAGCTAAACAAGTTTCTGTCTTCAAGGTTAAGCAACGCTTGCTGAGGTCAGTCTGTAGATAGGTGACCTTGGTGCTTGGCAACCAGTCCTGAGTCTTGCCAAGGTACGTCAGAAAGGCAGTTGTTCCAAGTAAAATACTGGTACTCAGCTGCTAGACTGGAAGCTGACCCCGAAATAGATGGGGAAATACTGGACAAATTGATTTTGATGAGACATGTTCAGCTTTCTGATTATTACTGGCTTTTGATTTGATCATCAACCATCAATATATATAAAACAAACTTTTTCCCGCGACTTCGTACGCGCATATCCCGTTCCCGTAAGAATTTCGAGAAATCCTTTCTTAGTGCTCCCCTACACTCCCCAAGGAACCTACATGTCAAATTTCAACTTCGTATGACCAGTATTTTCGGCTGTGCGTGGTCTGTCAGTGACTAAATCATTCAGTAACGGAAGTATTTTATACAATTAGGATAATTACGTTACTGACTGATTGAGTGATTGATTGACTGAGTGACTGACTGACAACGCTCAGCCGAAACCACTGGTCGCAGAGTGCTGAAATTTGGCATGTAGGTTCCTTGGGGAGTGTAGGGGAGCACTAAGAGAGCACTCCCTGAAATTCTTACGGAACAGGAAAAAACGAAGTCGCGGACAAAAGCCAGTTCATATATATTTTATTTACCTAAATTCCACTTAACTCGTAAAACTTTACTTAACTTACTTTAGTTAACAAATCCTAAAAGATATAGGAAACTACTGAACTCACGATAGCACTCAAAGGTTCTAACCAATAAGACTTTAAGCGAGAAATTAGGTATCTTATGATAATCATATAGTTTCTAACAAGCTTCTCACATAAAATCCCTTTCATCTGATAGTAATATAACGAGCACGAAAGTCCTCTTTAAAACCGATACACTAACTGAGACACGGAATAATAAATAGATGGAGTGACAAGTACATGTGAATTCCTCAAAAACCTTCATATAGATCAATAACTGAAAAAACCTAAATTAAAACATCAACGAAAATTAAATTTACAGTTTATGTCTAGTTGGAGTTAAGCCGTCACTCATGGAACATCGTCCACACGATCCATGGTCACAGCTGGAATCCAGCCTAGTTGCGGGATGAAGAAGTACCCTTCTAAACATCAGGATGGCAACCAGTCAGTTTTCCTTTAAGGTGAAGGTACGTGAATTATTTGTTGATTGGTTCGCATTCACAAATATATATATAAATATTTTTACTATTTATAAGCACGCGTCTGTCCACTATCTCACGTGATGATAAGCGATGATGTGGTCAAATATGGAGCACGCTCGCCTAGAGATATTATTTATTTATAATAATGTAAAATGGTTTGTATCTTAGTATGTTTTTACTTACATCATGTTCTGTCTCTGCACCACCATAACGTCAACAGGTAGTTAAATACCTGCCCAAGGCATTATTTCCGTCCTAGGCAGATAAATGTTTTTACTATTGCATAAAGTTTTTATAAAGAAATAAACGATAATCTAGTTTCATTTGACATGTCATCGCCATGAATCTTGTAAATACAAATATTTTTATTTTCTGAACATAGGTCTAATATTATTATCACGAATTATATTAATCATTCTAATTCCAATTTTCAACACACAAAAAATTTATAATAAAAATTTATAAATTGTAAACAAAGGAAAATCAGGTATTCATAGTGTGTCAGTTAGGTATTCGTTCACCGTATAATACGCTTTATCAAAGTTAAATGATTCTTCTGAGTACTCCATTGGCTTAATCTCCCGACTTCCGTGGTCCACAGTAACTTTAGTTTCAAACGCTACAGGTACGGTAAGTGAAGTCGGGAGGACATTAGCAACATTGTTGTTAACTGCCACCCGTCAGCCATTTCTAAGAGAGTGGGCAATTAAAACTACTATAGTAAATTGTTCAAGTCTTTAGGTGGTCTAGAGACTTGGGTTACTTTGAGATTTATTGACAGGGTATTGTTAGGATAGAACCAACAGAACCGCAAGAGAACCAAAGTTACCGACATAGCAAAGTGGCAGTGGGCAGGGCACATTGCTCGCAGAACAGATGGTCGATGGGGGCGAAAAGTTCTGGAGTGGCGACCGCGTACTGGAAGACGCAATGTTGGAAGGCCTCCCACAAGGTGGACCGATGACCTGGTGATGGTCGCGGGTAGCCGATGGATGCGAGACGCACAGGACCGGTCGTTGTGGCGACGCTTGGGGGAGGCCTATGTCCAGCAGTGGACGTCTTTCGGCTGATATGATGATGACTGTAAGGATTTTTTTTTTTTTAAGGATAAAGTGTCAATAAAAAACATGGTACCTGTGGTTACACCAGAGATGTGCGAGAATGTGTAGCGAGTGATGTGTTTGTTAAGAACCAATAGTATTGTTTCATTTACCTAGCCTCGCTCAGCACAAGCTCTTCTATTCATCATAACATCTCCGTACCAAGTGAGTCACTGACATTTTGACTGACATGATTGGTTAATATTTCTCTGTTTCTCCGCTCCGCTGCCTCGCTCCGCGCAAATGGACAGGCTTAATGGACAGGCACCCGAGTTGTGTTTATTTGTAAGCAAGACTTCTTAGAAATTAATAGACTGATTTTAATTAAACTTAATTCGGATACGCAAGATAGGTCTCAAAATTCATATGCATGTAGGTACAAATTTAGCTAGCCCATTTCTACCTGAGTTGCGCTAAGCTAGGTTAGGAATTAAGTGAAACCATTGTTTGAATTTTCTCTTGCGTACTTATCGCCTATCTAACTACCTGGCACATATTTTGTAGAAAAACGTCTTCGAGACATTAGTTGTTTAAATAACATTAAGTACTTAAGTTTTTTATGGTAACTCTATTTTTGTTTTTTTTTTTTTTTAAGAACGGATGAAGTCGTCAATTCTCCGACTCTGGGCGAAGCAGAAGAGGAGTGTCAGACTCTTACTGACTAAAACCCATCCGTGTTTCTCCTAATGCCCTTTGCGTTCCAGGGCCACGGTGACTCTTTCCAACAAATTCCACAACCCCGGTAGGCACTGGCCCTAGCGGGCCCCGTCTTCTATGCTGACAGCTCTTTGAGGCACGCGTGGAACACAGCGCGCCATCGACCTGGGCCTGGTTCTGATCGGACGGCGAGCCACCCAATGCTCGCCGTCCGCAGGCCCGCGCCTATGGTGGCCGGGAATCGCCCTGCGACTCTCGACGCCTGGGGCGTCTTCTCCTGTTGCAGCGGCTGGAGCGTTCGGCCTCCTCCTTCGCTAGCGTTACTGCTTCGCAGAAAGAGGTGACCGCTTCCCATGCCTCCTCGCTAAGGACCATAGATTGAATCAGAGCCGGACGCGAGAGGTCGCCGCCGCCGATCGCCTCGACGAGGACACGGCGGTGTTCCGCCCAAGCGGGGCAGACCTCCACCGTATGCTCCACTGTGTCCTCCGGGCGATCCTCGCAGTGTTGACAACCGGACCTAAATACACCTAAATAAACATTCATCACAAACAGTTGGTCTATTTCGCACTTAACAAGCAAGCTACCCTTATTTAGCCAATATCAATCAGTAATCAAGCACCAAACAGCTGGTATTTGTATCAATTTGGCACAAATTATCTGCCAGATAGCTGTGATAGGTAACTAATCCCTTCAGATTGTAATCAGGCAATGTTTTCCGCCCACTGGCCCTCAACAACATTATAGATTAATGAGGAGTGAGGTGAGGAACACTGTTGGCGGCACTGTTGCTATTGTCTATTTTGATTCTAGTAAGATTTGTATTGGTAAGTTTTTCTTACAAGATGAATCGGTGCGAGAATAAAACGGTTTTATTTAGTACTAGCTTCTGCCAGCGGCTTCCCCCACGTGGTCCCTAGGGAACTCGGATAAAAAGTAGCCAATGTCCTTTCTCAGGCTCTAGTCTATCTGTGTACCAAATTTCATTTAAATCGGTTCAGTAGTTTTGACGTCAAAGCGCGACAGACAGACAGACAGAGTTACTTTCGCATTTATAATATAAGTAAACGAAACGGTAAACGGTAACGGTATTCGAATGAGTAAGAGTTGTTATAAATAATACAATTTTTCAAATTTAAGATTGTTTTATTTTTAACCTTGAAATTTTCAAATTTAATTTCAAGGTTAAAAATAAAAAAAAACATTTTTGGTCATTTTAAAATAGATGATATTATGGTGTTTCCTGACTGATTATCCTGAAAAGAAACACCGAAATAAACTGAGAGATTAGTATGTTTTAACGTCCATACAAACCGTGCTTTTCTAGTAACAATTTTTGTAGTAGGTGAGTATTCTAACAAGATGAATCGGTGCGAGATTCCAAAATTTAGATTTCAGTTCTAATAGGTATATTTTTAGATTTAAGTCCTACATGCTATGAAAATAAGGCTCTTACCAATGAGTTTTCAAAAGCATAGATTAGCTGGTGACCAATGCCCATGGAATATGAGATATGATAGAAGAATCGTATCAGGTGGCTTTATTTGTTTATGTATACACAATGGCTTCCTGTAGTTGCTGCATGTGTTTCCATAGGAAAACGGCTTAACTGATAATAATCAATATAACAAATAAAAAAACAAGTGCGAGTCGGACTCGCGTGCAAAGGGTTCCGAACGAATTATATTTTTTAACATGTTATTTTAACACTATAGACTTTTCATGGGTTTTCCTGTAATCATCTATTATCTCCATTTTTTACAAAATATATAGGCTCAGTAATTTCGGAGATAAGGGGGAATGGTAATTTTTCGTCTGATATCTTTAATAACTTCAAAACCATTTATTTTAAAATTTTGAAAAAATATAATTAAGACTTTCACAGTAAGCCCTTTCATTTGATATGTCACACGATATTGTTCAATAAACTTTTTTTTTAATTTCTAGTTTGTACCCCAAAAGTGACCCCCATACTAAAAATTTAATCATTTACGTAACGCGTCCGTGTTTGCGTCACAGGAGTCCATATTTGTACCAAATTTCAACAGAATCGGTCCAGTGGATCCGGAGAAAACTGGCTGTGACAGACAGACAGACAGGCAGACAGACAGACAGACAAACAGACAGACAGACACCCGAGTGATCCTATAAGGGTTCCGTTTTTTTGTTCGGAACCCTAAGAAAAATGTTTAATTTAGTTACATAAAGCATTATGAACTAAAAATATTTTGTTTCGCTTTCGAATTTACTTTTAAAATACTGTAATTTTAGTTATGGCATGGTTAACAATTGGCTCCATCACCCCACACCAAATTGGTCCACATAGCTGAGTGATATCACGTGGGTGTCACCGACTGTTTACAACTTAAATATTGTGTATACATCAGTGTCTGACACTAACGAGCGACACAAAAGACACCGACACTCCGACACTACACTTAATTTGGGAAATAGCTAATTTAACAATGTACCAATCGTATAAATAGGCTATTGGAAGCAATAAATTAAAGTTATGGTAAATTTAAATTAATCTAAATATTTTTAAGGAAAGGAAAAATTAATCTTCTGACAATATTTCGATGGAAATATTTGCATGATCTTCACCTAATCTGTTTGAGTTATGGTGTGTTTAAATTAATCTGTTTTTTATGTGAAATATCAAGTTGTTTGACATAAATGTAACTGGTTGACGTATCAACAGGCAAGCTATTTGTACTAGATAGGTATCTGTCATAGGTACATACTTGTTTTCTAAAGGATTAAAGACGTAAACAAGTGGACGTGATACTAAATCATCAAAATAACGAGCAAACGTGGTTCATTTTCTTAACTCACCTAGTGAAAAAGGCTGTAGCTAGGTACTACGAGTTATTTCTAAATACCGGTAGGTGCATGGTGGGCACTGGGCATCCCACCAGACAGAACAGAAAAATTTCAATTAACGTGGAATTCCCTGCCGGAGTCTGTGTCTCCTGATAGCTAAAATCTGGGTGTTTTTAAGTCAAGAGCGAATAGGTTAGTACTTCTAGGCAAGCGTACCTCATCGTCAACCACATCATTGCTTACCATCAGGTGAGATACCTAATGGTACCTACGCTTATCCGTCAATAATGATGTTATCATCATCATCATAATCAGCCGAAAGACGTCCACTGCTGGATATAGGCCTCCCCCAAGCTGTCGCCACAGCGACCGGACCTGTGCGTCTCGCATCCATCGTTATCAATAATGATATCACACAAAATTATTCCTTTTAGGTAAGGTTTTTTTTTTTAAGGATGGGAAATCAGCAAATGACTCCTCCCGCTCTGGGTGAAGCAGAAGGGAGTGTCAGACTCTTACTGACTAAAACCCATCCGTGTTCCTTCTAATGCCCTTTGTGTTCCAAGGCCGCGGTGACTCTTTCGAATAGATTCCGCAACCTTGGCAGGCACTGGCCCTAGCGGCCCCGTCTTCTATGCTGACAGCTCTTTGAGGCGCGCGTGGAACACAGCGCGCCATCGACCCGGACCTGGGGGGCTACTCTCTAACGAAATCCGTAGTTTCGGGCTTAGTTGCGGGCTGGTATTTTCTACTCCGTATCACCTAACCACTGAGAACTAATGATAACACGATTTGACAGTTACTGTCTTCTTCCTATCATGTAGGCAGTAAGGTCTAACGACCCCATACACCCTACCCCCCCAGTTACTGTGAAATCGTGTTGTCATTCATTCTTAGTTCGGGTTCGGGACTAATCGTAAGTCTGTAGGTGACACGGAGTAGAATACGCCCGCCCGCAACTAAGCCCGAAACTACGGATTTCGTTAGAGAGTAGCCCCCTGGTTCTGATCGGACGGCGAGCCACCCAATGCTCGCCGTCCGCAGGCCAGGTAAGATTAACCCTGCTACCAAGACAACTCAAATAAAATTAACAATCCAGACACCTGACTGGTTAATCTGTTCACCACGACTATGAATCTTGCACACTTGGGTGTACCATTTGGAATCAAACAATCTTATTTTGGGCACACAATGTATCTTTTTTAAATGGTTTGTATTTGGCCAGCCTACACAACAAGAGAGGGCGTATGGAAAATTGATATATTAGTGTTGTACCTCGTTAATTCTAATTTATATTATTATTTATGTGATACATTTAAATTCTGATTTATTTAAATGTTATAGTGATTAAGATAATGTATGTTATCTAAATGTTAAAATTGTATGTTGTCATGTTGTATAGGGATGCGTGGGCTAATCGCTATCTATAATATTTTAATTTATACAATCGTCTAAATAATAAAATAACTTGAGATAGTTTAATAAAAGGTCAGGAGATCAAATCTATGGAATTTGAATGCAGTGTCAGTTTTGTCTTTTATGGCTTCCGGTCATTCGAAATATTATGCATACGTTAAAATCGAGAGATGGGTTAGCGATTCCGATTAAATGTATTTTTTATCTTCATTTCTATTACATATCACTGGATGGTGATCAAGCCTGTTGATAACTCGCTTTTTGATTCTGTTTGCACTCAAAGGATTGGTAGTTTGTCCATTACGTATGACAGTATCTCTTTGTATCTGCCTACCATTCCAAAGCCTAAGCTAAAATAAACCCTCTATTTTACGGTAAATCTGCCTTAATTGCGTCTTAATACGGCTTTTTGTGTATGTGAGTTTATAAATAAATAAAAATAATAAAAATTATTTCAGACAAAAAAGTATAGAAAAGTATATATAAATCCATATATAAGCAAGTTGGTTAGTAACAGAATTTTGTTTATAAATAATGTTAGTTATTAAAAATTAAAAAGAAGAAACTAGACACCGTCTACCCCTGCACAGTAGGCTCACTGGTCCCGCAACACATGGAGTTCAGTGAACCTGCTGAGCAGAACATATGTTTGTAAACGCACTCAGACACAGAAATTCCTAGTATGGGACAACGTTTCTTTTTTTTTAAATATAATATAAGGCCGGGCCTTAGCTTTTGCTGGGTTTTAGACTAATCCGACGCACAACCGAATTTTGTTCACGGTGACCAATCTTTACAGAGGTTATAAGCCACAGTATGCAGGAGAAACTACAGTCCACAAGCGTGTGTATAAAGTTATGCTCTTTCTGTTTCTTTAATCTCATATTCTGATAGGACGGGGGTACGGGGCAGTACAAGTCAGCCGGCTAGAAATCAGTCACAGTATTAACAGCTTTACCGACTTCCAAGCTCGGGTTGCTTCTGTAAAATTCCTAATCGAAAAAAAACCTAGTTGAAAAATCCAAAAATCTAGCTTGTTGGTATTCCACCAATTCGCACTAAGCGTTTCCAAACGTCCTTACGTCCTACGTCGTACGTCCTATTTTATAATGCGCACAGCAAAGGAGTGGAACTCTCTGCCCGCGTCTGTGTTTCCAAACGCTTACAACCCTAATCTCTTCAAAGCTAGAATGAACAGGCTCCTTCTGGGTAAGTTCGCTCCATTGTAGACTTTGTCTCTGTCATCTCTGACCTAGACTAGAGTCAAGAGCAAACCCATCACAAATAAAAAAAAATCCAAACAAATACAAAATTCCTAATTGAAAAAACCCCAAACTTTGCGCGACCTGGGAATCGAACGGATGACCCCGCCATAGAATAGAATAGACTTTTATTTTGCCAATAGACTACCAACAATATTTTGTCAAAACATGACATTTACAAATAGCAGCCAAATACTTATGCTGTCTCTAATAACACAAGTTACTGGTTGCATAGAACGATAATATTTTAGACCAAAATGGCAAAACGCATATAAATTTTCCACTTTTGTCTAATCAGTTAAAAGCATATTGAAACATGTGAACTTTAAAACAGGCGTAGGCAGTGGCGGATTCAGGATTGTCGTTTAGGAGTTGGGGGGCTTGGCCCCGCCGAGGGTAAGGTTTAGCAAAGGAAACACTTAAAAAAGCACACACCACACACTCTCATATGCTTTGATGGTGCTAGCATGTCATCTGTTTGTTTCTGATGCATAATAATAAATTAAGTAAATATATGGTTAATCTGTAATTAACTGTAAAATAGGTTAATTGATTTTAAGTAAAATTGTTAAAGAGCTGTGGACTTTTGAATAAATAAAAAAAAAACTTGAGAGGTGTCAAGGGACACCCGGATGGAACGAAGTTCCTTTCGATTAATTAGTGAAGGAATTGTAATATTTTTTTAAGTTATAATAATATTTTTTTTTATTATTAACAAATATAATGTAAACAGAAATAGAAAGACGAAACGAAAATAACTGGCTTGCTTTCTATGAGAGAGAGAGAGAGAGACAGACAGAGAAACACGCGCACGCCGCACGGCTAACAACTATAGCAAAAAGTATCGTTACAACTTTTCGTATGATTTTTTTCCGTCTAGCCCCCTTTCACAACGCGCGATAAGGAACTTCGTTCCAATAAATAAATAAAGAAATAATTTTCTTTTTCTTTACAAAAAACAAGGCTCCTTAGAATTTTTTTTTAAATCCTCAAAAACTTCTGTAGGTTGTACATAATTAAAGATTTCTTGGTCTTTTGGGGGGAGGGGGGTCTTGAGCCCCATAGCCCTCTTGTCCTGGATCCGCCAATGGGGGTAAGGCTATTCGACAGTGAAATATTAGCTACACATATCTTTTGTACTAGTTTCGTTACGACAAACTATTTGTAAGGTTTACTAATGTTTCAATGGTTTCGAATTGTTCAAGTTAATCGAGGTTTAGACTTACTTACTACTTTGAATTGTTGTTTGTTATCAATTATTTGTTAACCTAAGGTCCATGAACGTTAGGTTATAGGAAATTTCCACTGTGGCGGAAATGTTTGGTTGAGCAATCTAATTAATCTTTTCAGGTTCACATTTCCGAGATCATATTGCTTCTTCTTCTTCTTATAGTGTGGGCGAGTAAAGTCCAATGACCCGACACACCCTAGTGTCAGAGTTTCTTAACCGCCTCAAAGGCTTCTGATCATATTGCTGGCCATATGCAACCTAATGGAAATATCTGAAATTAAAAGTATATCTTCACAAAATGTCAGAAGCTATAAAACTGATTGTCAACATGCAGCTATCGTGGAATCTCACACACACAACAAAGGCATAAATTATTTTAGGGTTCCGTAACATAATTCTCGAGAGAATTGGAGTACTAAAAAACTGGCCAAGTGCGAGTCGGACTCGCGTGCAAAGGGTTCCGAACGAATTTAATTTTTTTTAACATGTTATTTTTACACTACAGACTTCTAATAGGTTTTCCTGCAATCTTTAGGTAAAGATCTATTATCTCCATTTTTTTCAAAATTTTAGGCTCATTAGTTTCGGAGATAAGGGGGGGGAATGGTCATTTTTCGTCTAATTTCTTGAATAACTTCTAAACCATTTATTTTAAAATTATTAAAAAAATATAATTAAAACCCTCACAGTAAGCCCTTTCATTTGATATGTCACTCGATATTGTTCAAAAAACTTTTTTTTTAATTTTCTCGTTTGACCCCCAAAAGTGACCCCCATACTAAAAATTTAATAATTTACGTAACTCGTCCGTGTTTGGGTCATAGAAATCCATATGTATACCACATTTCAACAGGATCGGTCCAGTGAATCCGGAGAAAACAGGCTGTGACAGACGGACAGACAGACAGACAGACAGACAGACAGACAGACAGACAGACAGACAGACAGACAGACACCCGAGTGATCCTATAAGGGTTCCTTTTTTTTCGGAACCCTAAAAATCAAGCTTCTAAGTCAAAGGACTAAAAAAACAGCAATTTATGCGACTTATTTCGATGTTCCCAAATAAATCGAAACCCGGGTACTTTCCATTGACCTAGAATCATGAAATTTGGCTAGAAGCCAGGTCTCACAGCACAAAGTTAGAATTAACAGGCTTTTTCTGGGTAAGCTCACTCCATCGTCGACTTTGTCTCTGTCACCTCTGAACTAGACGAGAGTTAAGAGCAAACCCATCTCAAGTAAAAAACAAGTGCGAGTCGGACACGCGTGCAAAGGGTTCCGAACGAATTATGTTTTTTTAACATGTTAGTTTAACACTATATACTTTTTATAGGTTTTCCTGTAATCTATAGGTAAAGATCTAATATCTCCACTTTTTTCAAAATTTTAGGCCCCGCAGTTTAGAGATAAGTGGGGGGGGGATAGGTAATTTTTCGTCTAATTTCTTGAATAACTTCAAAACAATTTATTTTAAAATTATAAAAAAATATAATTGAAACCCTCACAGTAAGCCCTTTTATTTGATACTAGTGGACGTCACGCGGTTTCACCCGCGTAGTTCCCGTTCCCGTGGGAGTACGGGGATAATATATAGCCTATGTTACTCCCTGATAATGTAGCTATCCAATGCTTAAAGAATTTTTCAAATCGGTCCATTAGTTTCGAAGCCTATTCAATTCAAACAAACAAATCTTTCCTCTTTATAATATTAGTGTAGATGTCACACGATATTGCTCAAAAACTTTTTTTTTTAATTTTCTTGTTTGGCCCTAAAAAGACCCCCATACTAAAAACTTAATAATTTACGTAACATGTCCATATTCGGGTTACAGAAGTCAATATTTGTACCAAATTTTAATAGAATCGGTTCTGTAAATCCGGAGAAAACTGGCTGTGACAGACGGACAGACAGACAGACACCCGAGTGATCCTATAGGGGCTCCGTTTTTTGTTCGGAACCCTAAAAAACAAGATTTGCTATTTTTCCCTACCAACCCTATCCCTAGTTTGTCCCACCAAGTTCTACCAAACGATACAATGAAATCTTGATCCTTAAACTTTAATAGACAACTCAATGTGCACTCTCTTGCATGTCCTACAATGTGAAATCACTTCAACATCGACCATACACAGAACGGATTGCCCGTCCGCAACTTTGTGTTTATGGTAATGTTCAAGTACAGCGTACAGAATCAAGAGACAAGAGAACCAGGGTAACTGAAAAAGTTAGAATAATTGCTGAACTTAACAGGGAATGGGCATTTTGCGCAGAAGAAATGGCTGTTGGTACCGAAAGGTTCTACTAAGATCGGTATTATTTTTGAAATATCACAAAACGATATCGATACCTAACTAAGATCACGGTGACAATGAGGCATAATAAATACTTATTAAACTTGAACCACGCAATGCGTCACATTTTTCATTAATATTCCGCCCCTGTTGGTTGTTGCGTGATGTTATGTTATATAGCCTATAGCCGTCCTCGATAAATGGGCTATCCAACACTAAAGGAATGTTTCAATTCGAACTAGTAGTTCCTGAGATTAGCGCGTTCAACCAAACAAACAAACTCTTCAGGTTTATAATTTTAGTACAGATACGGTCTTGTCAATGAGCCTCATCAGAAGGCTTAAAGTCACTCAAAAGGCAATGGAGAGGGCAATGCTTGGAGTTTCTTTGCGTGATCGAGGAAATGTTGATATCCGCAAGAGTAACAAGTTTACCGACATAGCTCTAAGGATCGCCAAACTATAGTGGCAGTGGGCAGGGCACATTGCTCGCAAAACAGATAGTCAATGGGGCCGAAAAGTTCTGGAGTAGCGGCCGCGTGCCGGAAGACGTAACGTTGGAAGGCCTCCCACAAGTTGGACCGATGACCTGGTGAAGGTCGCGGGTAGCTGATGGATGCGAGACGCACAGGACCGGTCATTGTGGCGACACTTGGGGGAGGCCTATGTCCAGCAGTGGACGTCTTTCGACTGATATGATGATGATGATGATGATGACGGTCTTGTCGTTGCGTGTTTGCGTTATAACTATTTCAAGTAAACCAAATGGAAGATATATTAAAAGTCTGTAGGAACCTTTTATATTTTTGTGCACCGTACAAGTTTTGTTAGAATATAAATTA
Organism: Lacanobia wlatinum; assembly: GCA_947578705.1. NCBI lineage: Eukaryota > Metazoa > Arthropoda > Insecta > Lepidoptera > Noctuidae > Lacanobia > Lacanobia wlatinum. The sequence continues at coordinate 7,631,156 of OX388039.1, read as the reverse complement.
CTTGAGTACATGCTTAAAGGATTGACGTATTGAATGGCTTTCAGAGGCTGTTGGCTTAAACGGTCGGGTCTACGTTATTTGGAAGTAAAGGCTTCAAAACGTACAGCTGTCGCGAGACGGTTTTGTTATATGCGTGGGCATTTGTGAAGACTAAATATAGAACCAAGATCATCAATGGGGCACAAACAAACATACGTATAACATTAATGTATCCGTACCTGGGGGGCTACTCTCTAACGAAATCCGTAGTTTCGGGCTTAGTTGCGGGCGAGCGTATTCTACTCCGTATCACCTACAGACTTACGATTAGTCTCGAATCCGAACTGAGAATGAATGACAACACGATTTCACAGTAACTGTCAAATCGTGTTATCATTAGTTCTCAGTGGTTAGGTGATACGGAGTAGAAAATGCCCGCCCGCAACTAAGCCCGAAACTACGGATTTCGTTAGAGAGTAGCCCCCCAGCACATACATACATAATCGGAAGTATATTCCAATGGGGTCAGATGGAAACCACAAACCCACCTGCTACAATTTCTTATTTCTTTTGCTTCAAAAATTAGGTATGCTCTGAACAATATCTTTGGCGTATTGTTATTATTGCTGTATTCCGGATAAAATTTAAATCTTTGGAAGTTACAGGTATCCCAAAGATTCACTTTGAGTAAAATCAGCTCATTTGGATGCCTTGAAACATACAATCGTTAGATTAGAGCACCTTTCTGTGCCTACCTAACTCACATGAGTGGTAAATTGATATTGAACCGAGCAAACTGCTGAACACAAACTTACGGGGAAAGGCAAGCTTGTTGCGGACATTTTCGAAAGCGTCACCGTGACCCTGCAACGTAAAGGGCATTAGGAAACACGGATGGCTTTTAGTCAGTAAGAGTTTGACACTCCCTTCTGCTCCGCCCAGAGCGGGAGGAGTCATTTGATGATTACCCATACTTAAAAAAAAAAACGCCAAGCTTAACCCAGGACTGGGTTTTAAAACACAAAGGGTAACTCTACGACATTTCAAATTTCTCAGTACTTCCTACATCACAGCTGACGTCGCGATACACCATCTTTATTGCAGCAATATTATCTTAAACGTCATCAAACTAAAGTATAATTCTCAATTGCCTAATGAAACCCACGGGACTCCCGCAGTGTGACCGAGCCTTATTGCCTGACCACAGACTTAGAGCTATCCAGATCAACAAATAAACTTCAGATTAGCCCACCAACGCTTTTTCACTAGAATTGTTGAAACGCCACATATTGTCTAGATAACTGTAACTATATACAACGTGTAACAGAATAATCGCAATACGTCTTAAGGGGTCATTGTACTAATCATTATGAACAACTTTTACTATGGCACCAATCCCGAAATCGCGAAAAAAAATCAGCTCTTCAGTACATTTTCTCGAGTTATGCGCACATAAATGTATGGAGGAGTCGATTTTTTTTTCTCGATTTCATTGTTGAGTTCGATGACCCCTTAAGAGGTATTGCGTTTATTCTGTTACAGGTTGTAGACTTTGTCGACAATCTAAAACATTTTACTCCACTCTTAGAGAACCTACTTTTTTAAGGATAGGAAATCATCAAATGACTCCTACCGCTCAGGGCGGAGCGGAAGGGAGTGTCAGACTCTTACTGACTAAAACCCATCCGTGTTCCTCCTAATGCCCTTTGCGTTCCAGGGCCGTGGTGACTCTTTTGAACAAATTCCACAAGTAAGAGAACCTCGTGCGAACTAGTTTGTCCATCCACATCCACACAGCACTATTTATGCTGTAATCAGCAATCGAGGCTGCATTTCCACAAATAAGACTATGTTATCTTCAGCCGCTGTGGCCCGCTCACATTACGGCTTGTCTTCTCAAATCTCGCTGAATGCCACCGGTACCATAAATTTCTCTATCTAAATGGCCATGCACAACGAATTGTGGTATGGCCGCACTAGCCTATTGTGGCCATTACATTTTTTTTTATACCGTTTTTTTATCAGACTATAACATAGTAATTAAGACTGGCAGTAAATTAAAAGTATTTAATAATAAAAGCACAGATTAGATATAAACGAGATTCATCTGTGAATTTTGCAGCACTGCCTGTAAAATAGGTTTAGACTCTGCCTGTCTAGTCTTTTCAGCTGAATACCATTATTTGACATTTCCTTGTCAAATTATGGTAGTCCTTCCGGACTGCATAACCGATAGAAAAACCCAGTAACGACTAGAGTCACTATAATATTTTATTTTAATTTGACGTTCTAAAGTGCCTTTATTGGTCATGTTGAAATCATTTGACTTTGAAATCATTACATATGGATCAAGGTCTGAAATAAAATTATTTTATTTTATTATTAATTTTTTATTTTTATTTTTAAAAGACTGGCAGTAACTGGGAAACACGAAACCCCTTGGCAAGACTGGTGTCAGATTTTTGGGTTTTCGATAATGACTATCAAGATCTGCTAATGACTGTGAGAGCATCAAATAATTCCCGCGACTTCGTACGCGCATATCCTGTTTTTCCCGTTCCCGTGAGAATTTCGGGAAATTCTCTCTTAGTGCTCTCCTACACTCCCCAAGGAACCTACATGCCAAATTTCAGCTCATAACCTGTGGTTTCGGCTGTGCGTTGTCTGTCAGTCACTCAGTCTCTCAGTAACGGAAATAATTTTATATATTAGAATAGTATACTATGTAATTTTCGACACATTTGTTTAAATTGCAAATAAACAAATATAGAAATAGAAAGAGTAGAACTCCTGAGAACGGACGCGCGCGTTGAGGTTAACTTAGAAGATAGGTAGGTACTAATGTACTTGAGAAAACCGATAACCTCAATTAATTGCAGCTCAATGACTATGTAATAGCATTAGGTAGGCACTATTTATGAAAGACTTTCTGATGAAGAAATGGTCCCATGAGCACTTTGAGCTATTTTCATCGGACTTCTAGAAAAATTATTTAAGCACAAGATTAATTTCTTTTTTTATTATTTATTTGTAAGGGGTTTTTATCCACACGGATACGTCAACCCCATTGTACCCTATACTTAATTTACACACAAATATATACTATACCACTAAAATTATGGGTAAAATTTACATTCACATCACTACATCCTATGAACCAGGAAAGGGAATTATTGCCTAAACTTCTGAATTAACCCACAAATTATTCGTTTAGTCCTTCCTGATTTAGGTTATGCCAAAATATTTTGTATAAGTCCAATATCTCACATGGTAAGTTTAAGCTCCGTAGCCAATGATTCCCTTTCATATTTGTTTCTTAACACATTCCATCAGCAAATGTTGCACATCTTCAATTGTATTGCATGTCTCACAGATAAGCGATGCATCTTTTCGCATTAAGAAAGCAAACTTTGCCGATGGATAGTGGCCAGAACGAAGCCGTAACGCTTACTTAACATAACTCCTAGCTAAACCGCTAAATTACAATATGTAGATACTTCAAAAGAACTGACGGTCAATATAGAAGAACTAGCTGACCCGCGCAACGTCGTCTGCGTCACAATTTTCATTACTGCTCCGCTCCTATTGGTCTTAGCGTGATGATATATAGCCTATAGCCTTCCTCGATAAATGGGCTATCCAACACCGAAAGAATTTTTCAAATCGGACCAGTAGTTCCTGAGATTAGCGCGTTCAAGCAAACAAACAAACAAACAAACTCTTCAGCTTTACATATTAGTATAGATTACGAAAAAAAATGTAGAATTACGAATATGTAAGAGGAGAACAAATCTGATAGATGTCATCTTGATGTAACACCAAGTACTGGGGGAGCCAAAGAGACAAAAAGACGGTCAAGAAAACGGCAATTGAAAAATTTTGATACACAGAGCTAGTTACTGGATGGTGCTCATATCCCACGTGCTTGGTGGAACGTCGTTTAAGTTATTTTTAACCGACTTCAAAAAAAGGAGGAGGTTATCAATTCGACTGTATTTTTTTTTATATGTTTGTTACCTCATATTAACCGACTGGATGAACCGATTTTCATGATTCTTTTTTTATTTGAAAGCTGGTGCTTCCCGTGTGGTCCCATTGCCACCACGTCAGGATCTGATGATGGAAACCCTGAGAAATCGAGGGCAACTCTCGAAAATTGTAGGCACGCATCTGGTAGAAACTTGATATTCGTGTGTATATCGGGTGATACTACAAAACAATGAAGGTTTGGATCACACCTGATGATGGAGACGACAGAGAGTCAAGGGAACTCCACATCGGTATGTAGGAACTACCAAGTGTTTGGGCTTATTTCATTTGTATTGACGAGACCTTTACACCGAAAGCACTTAGTAAGTTTTATTTTCATAACATAACATCACGCCGGTACACTCTGAATGGGTACGCAGGTACCACTAAAAAGTCAAAAATAAAAAACTTTTTACAAAAAATATAACCGACTTCCAAACAAAACACTAAAAAGTATAAAATAAGTAACCTTAATTTCGGAAGTCGGTGTTAAAAAACAAAGAAACAAAACCAAAAACACCGACTTCCGAAATTAAGGTTACTTATTTTATACTATTTAGTGTTTTGTTTGGAAGTCGGTTATATATTTTTTTTTTCATTAATTAATCGGATTCGACCATTAGTGATAGTCCACAAAGACGTTCATTTGATTTTAACTCCTCGATATCTAATACCCACGTAATATTGCATTTCCTGACAAAAATACCGTAATGTCTATAATTATATTACTTAGAAATAATATTTGGTATACAGTTAACAACAGCCATTTATATTTATTACCTGGTGTTAAAATAGTATAGTTGTATTTCATTTTATTAGTAACCTATAATAAATATGTCGTATTAACCTATTTGCAATAAAGCAATATTTATCAAACATCTACCTTTAGTTTATCGTATTTTATGTGCATTTCCTATATTTATTACCAAATATTTACATATACAGAAATTAAATACTAGTTTATAGCATAATTTAGATGTATAGACGCTTACAAGTCGTATGGCTAGTTTCTTGTGTAATAAATTCCATATTATAATCTTAGTAAGTAATAACTTATGAAATATGTCAATTTATTAGCTTGTAGAACAAGTGTGATGTGGTTGTACCTTTATAATAAGTTATGCCTACGCGAGGAAACAAAAGTAAAGTTTATATTTATTGGTGAAACTCAAGCGATGCTTGTTAGCAATTGGAAAATGTTAAATGGCCTGTAGCTCATGGACCATATAGCCCACGCCTGTGTATGGGTCACCACTGCATCTTTATTTATGTGCCTACTTTTACCCGCAACTCGGCCTGTTTGGAATTTTTCGTCTATTGTTGCGCGCCCACTTATGTGTGGCCCACATAGTAACTTAAATCACTTGAGCTATGGAATATGCTGCTGCGTTACTAAGTTCAGAAGCAGTTTAGATTACTTTGTGATTATTTATCGTCTGTTTACAGGTTTGAGAGTAGCGACCACGCACTGGAAGATGCAGCTTTGGATGGATGTTTATTAGTTAGTTTATTTATTTATTCCACAATGTACACACAGCTACAGGCTTTTCTTATAACTAATAAGTACATGACCCTGTTAGGGCGCAGCAAGATAACTTAAAACTAAAACATTATGTATGTATATTAAATTACATTATATTATATTATCATTATAATCTATTATTATCTGGTTATCGAATATTACATTTTATATAAGTCATTCAGAACTGTCACAGACACATTTTATTTAAATATTATTAATTATATGTATAGATTGGCAAAGCAGACGGAAGATATAATGAAAGCCGAGGTTCTTGAAGCACAAGACCTGTCGATCTGGCAACGCTGGAGAGCGTATGTTCATCCGTGCAGTAGTCAAATTAAGTTTTTCACCATCATCTGCCTAGGCCATTTCCCATCTATATTGGGGTCGGCTTTCAGTCAAACCGGATTCAGCTGAATACCACAATTTTACATGGAGCGGCTGCTTACCAGACCAAATTACATTTTTAAGTAGCTCTATATTGAGAAGAAAACTGATTAGCCGTGGACTTCATCTATATTATTCTATCATATCAATATCTAGTATAAAAGTAAGTTTTTGTGAGAATAGGTGGATTCCGTAGACTTTGCAACAAAGAGTATCATAAAATTCCTTTAATTTAACCTGGTATAACATGTGGAATACTTTTATATCCCGATCTGAGGTCCACGCAGACGGAGTCGCAGGAACAGGCTCGTAATTTAAAACCTGCTTTCTTCGTATGTTACAGAACTTACAAATTTGAGACGGACTTGTACCGTTACCGCACTAAAAACTGTGATTTCGTTTCTTGAGAAAGATCTCAGTCTTTACATTATCTGGAATCCTTACATATTCTAGGTATTATATTGTAAATATGAGTGCACCTAGTAATTTTCTTGAGAATCGCATTCATGGCACACCAAACTTTAAAGTTCCGAACAAAAAACGGAACCCTTATATCACTCGGGTGTCTGTCTGTCTGTCTGTCCGTCTGTCAGCCAGTTTTCTCCGGATCTACTGAACCCATTCTGTTGAAATTTGGTACACATATGGACTTCTGTGACCCGAACATGAACGTGTTACGTAAATCATTAAATTTTTAGTATGTAGTAGTTTGACCCTCAAAAGAGTCCCCTTTTGAGGGTCAAACTACAAAATTAATAAAAAGTTTTTCGAATAATATCGTGTGATATATCAATTGAAAGGGAATGCCGGTTTTAATTATATTTTTTTTTTCATAATTTTGACATAAATGGTTTTGAAGTTATGCAAGAAATTACACGAAAAATAACGATACGGCCCTATTCTCCGAAACTAATGAGCTTAAAATTTAAAAAAAATATATGGAGATAATAGATCTTTACCTATAGATAGACACGAAAACCTATAAAAAGTCTATAGTGTTAAAATAATATATTAAAAAAAAATCGTAGTATCTTAGACTTAGTTAATTTCACGATAATGTGGGACCACCCTTACTCGCAGCTAACTTCCTACAAATGTGCGACATTTCGACACTAAATTGATTTACGATAGTTTTTACACCAACGTTTATGATTGATCACTCAAAAAGTTGATCTCAAGATTTATTATTTAATTTATAGAAATGTGTAAATCTTTCAACTCCATACGTCAAAATTAAATTAGTCGTAGGTATTATAGAGTGAAGTATTTTGTAATTTTTCCTGTTTGTGTGCACGGCTTGAAATTACTGGACAGATATTAATGGAACTTTTATGATAATTCTCCTCGAGTTTGTATTACTTAAACTGCCGTTAGTTTAAAGTCTCTGTTATTATACCTGTCATATTATTTCTGCTGGTTTTAGTTTTAAGTTTGCTAGTATTTTACACAGGTCAACAAAAATAAGGGAAAAAAGGTGCAGAGATTTTTATAGAATTAACGGTTTTTTATTAAATTTCCATTGGTAACTCTAAAATTTATTTTTTCCTACGTGTAGTTTTGGATTTACCCTCAGTTTAATGTGTGAATTTTGGCCGTTATCAGTACTTTCATGTGTTTGGTTTGCTTACTTACCGGTACATTTCTATAAATACATTGATTTTAATACCTGTATAACATGTTAAATTCTTAAGTTCAATGAACAATTTGGAATTACCTGCGCGGATGTTGTTTGTTGAGGTCACTAAAAATTTACTTGGAAATCACAATTTAAATAACTACTCTAACATGCTAGAGAAGTTTAAGAACTTAGGATGTAGTATGTCCATCAAAGTGCACTAGTTCCACATTCATATTGCCCCTTGTTCTTTGCTATGGGATCCAAGATTCTTTGAGAATTGATCAAGATGACTGTGTGTGTAAATCCAAAACTACACGTAGGAAGTCAAAATTTTTGGTGTGAATGTAATCGGTAATGCGGTCCTAACTTAAAAAATACAGTTCTTGGCACCAACACTAGTGTTGACCTGTGTTATGAAATAGTATAGTTGCTTTTTAACCGACGAAAAAACGGAGGAGGTTCTCAAGTTGACGCGTATATATATATATATTTTTTTATGTATGAACACGCATAACTTTTTACAGAGTAGTCCGATTTTGATCAATCTTTTTTTATTGGAAAGGGTGTATACCCACGAGGATGGTCCCATATAAAGAAAAATCTTATTTTTACTATTAGATTACTTTTAACATCATACAAATTAAAGAAAACAAGATATAAATAGAAAACATTACATAAGGTTACACAATACGCGGCCGTCGCACTAAAAGCGATCTTTTAATTAAAAAAAAAAAGAATGGAGATACAGATAGGTACAATTTTATTTTAACCCATTACAAAAATTATTTATTTATTTTCTAAACTATAGAGGACGCAAGAAACCTTTTAATATCCAGAATACAATTTTAAATAATAGTCAAAACACTCGTAGTAATCTCCTAGCAGCCCCTACCCCACAGGTGCAGGGGTCACATAAATCGCGCAGGTAGAAATACCAACCCTTCCTACGCAGACAGGGGTGCTAAACGTATGGAATGCGTGAGCACGGGAGCTTGGTTCTGTGAACACACGTTAGTATCTATTCTGATGTGATCTTTTTTAAGGCTTGTATACGTGCCAATGCCCTTGTGCATATAAACGGAGCTAACTACTCCTCCACTACCCGCATTTTAAATTTTTTATAAAAAAATAACACATAGTTTAAAAAAGTAACAAAACCAAATTATTTTCGTTTGTATTGCAAAGCAGTGGTTAGTTTTTTTTAGACTTTTATTACAAAATTAAGGAGTAAAATGGTTTCATCTCAACGATTTGGAGGTGATTTTTTTCTTATTATATGATACTGATACATAAATTCTGGCTAAACAAAATTACCTATCATATCATGTAAATTACTACCTATTTTTTTCAAATGTAGGTAATTTCTCAGTAAATGCCGACGAAAAGTTGCTTTATCTGCACGCTGTTTTTAAGCATTTCTCGAAAGAGCAGCCTTAGGGACTCTTTGATGATGCCTATGTTTAGAAAATTGTAACTAACCTTGGTTTTTCTTTGTGGTATGCGTCACACTTGACGCAAACAAATTGTTTTACTTCCTTCTGTTCCTTAATCACAAACTCAAAAGTTTTGAAGGAAATTGTTCATCTATTACTTCATGTTTGAAAAATTCGTCTACTCGACAACGAAAATGACGCTATTTATTACGTTGTTTTTGAGTTGTCAATATAAAGAAATTGCCATAGCTTAATTTCCCGGTTGGTTCACGCATACTAAACTGTTAATTTTACATTAATTAGTTAGTCACTTATGAATGGCTGTAAAGAGTGTTTAAAAATAGCTCCTCGAGATATCCGAAACAGTATTTATTCGTCAAACCTATTTGAGTAAAAGAAGAAACATAGACTATGCTTATACATGCATTAAATTGGAATATGTTAGCACGTTTAAATATTTAGGCCTTAAAATTGATTCAAACTTTAATTGGAAAATGCATGTAACTGATATATGTAACAAGTTGAGATCTGTATTGGGGAAGTTCTATCAGTTGAATAATGTTGTGAATAAACAGACGCTTTTGATTGTGTATTATGCACTTGCTGACTCACTAATCAGTTACGGTCTTATTGTATATGGGCGAACGTTTAAAACATACTTGCAAGACATAAAAACATTACAGGTAAGAATAATCAAGTTCCTAGTTAGCAAAAAAGTTAAGAAAAAATGTAATAAAGACTATGAAAAATTATTTCCTATTTGTAAAATCCTACCGATACATAAGAAGGTCGATTATTTGATAAGCCTAGAACACTATTTAAGTGATGAGTATAAAGTACCTGTTAAAAATAAATATAATACAAGAAGTGTAAGAGAGAGAAGACTAGTTCAACCGAAAATAACAAATTATTATGGAGAAAGAACTTCAAAGTATTTTGTACCAAAAGTATTTAATAAAATTGATATGTTAAGACAAAGCCCTAAGTTAAGTAAAGGTATGTTAAAATCAAAATTAAGGAGTTTGTTGCTCGATAGCGACGATTCTGCCGTTGCCTAGGAACAAGCTCACACCGCATAAATAAATAAATATGATTAATTAATAAGTAGGTAATCTGTGATTCGGTTTGGTCAGGCCGGCGCGGGCGGGTTGCGGCCGCGGCTCCGGGCGCGGACACTTCCAGACATATGGGCTCGCGGCTACGTAATATGATGCTATGCGTTTTCGGTATGGGCTGGCCTCTTATTGTACGGAAATCCTATGCGATGCGAGGTTAGCCTATGCTGGGGATGTGTGGCTTGGTGTCTGGCTCTGAGTCTGCCACTCGCAGTCTGTCAGTGTCCAGTGTCCGCGGCTCGTCCGCGAGCTACTCGTGCCGGTGTGACTAATCCTTGAGCGAAATAGTGCGTAGTTTTAAGGTTGGTATTTCATAAGAATATGTGTATATTAAACAAGCGCTTCTCGCCATCAAACTAATAAGTTTGGCGAGTAACATTGTAAGAAAAACAAATAGTGTACCAATCTATGTTTGACAATAAAAAAAAAAAAAAAAAACATACCATGTATTAAATTTGCAAGAAATAATTAAGTACCTTTATATAAAAATACCAAATCGGTGTCAAAACCAAAAAAATGTTGCGCACCACTGACTTCAACTTGTAACATTTTTTCTAGCAATAGCTTACAAAAACGGTTAAAAGATGGAGTCGTTCGGGCACGTCACACATATTTTGTAAACATGTTATATCTTCAAATGGGTCTGCTTTGGAGCAGAAATACAAATAAGAACGAACTCGGTATTTCTTTTTACCCTACAAAATGAGAGGTGGTGCTAGAAACGGTGTAGTTTGAAGATGGGAGGAAAATTTATTGTTTTTAAAAGAGTGTCCGTGGAGTTTCTTGCACGTTCTTCTCCATAGAGATCTACGCGTTGGAACGTGCAAATAGCTTCTTTTTTTTCGACCGACCGACCTTGACAATTCAAAGGTGTCTATAATGGTTTATTTGAAACTAGCTGACCCGCGCAACTTCGCCTGCGTTACAATTTTCATTACTGCTCCTATTGGTCTTAGCGTGATGATATAGCCTATAGCCTTCCTCGATAAATGGGCTATCTAACACTGAAAGAATTTTTCAAATCCGACCAGTAGTGCTTGAGATTAGCGCGTTCAAGCAAACAAACAAACAAACAAACTCTTCACCTTTATATATTAGAAGATATAGATAAATATTTTGAGTTTGAGTCTGAAGACTTTTGAATATGAACATTCAGAATTCGTATGTAGTGTGTGATAGCGTGACGGTTGATAGAATGAAATGAAAGAAAAACCCGGCCAAATGCCAGTCGGACTCGTAAACGAAGGGTTCTGTATGATCAACCGAAAAAAACACGTTTCTCGTATGAGCGCCCTCTTTTTAATTCAGTTTATTTTTTATCATTTGATGTTATAGCAGCAATAGAAATACACACTCTGTGGAAATATCAACTGTCTACCTATTACGGTTCTTGAGATACAGCCCGCTAACAGACGGATGGACGGACGGACGGAAGGATAGCGAAGGCTTAGTAGTACCCGAAGGGTAAACTCAAACTCAAATCGTGTATTTCAAATAAAACATTTACAGGCACTTTTGAATTGTCAAAGTCGGTCAGTCAAAAACATGAAGCTATTTGCACTTCCAAAGCGTAGATCTCTATGGAGAAGAACGTGCAAGAAACTCCACGGACACTCTTTTAAACCGTGTGATGTATTACAAAATCCTGTTAATATTATCTTTGATTGCTTTTATATGTGAGGACAAGGTAACCAACGGAACCCTATTATATATAGTTGTTGCCCCGACACCAAGTAATAAGCGACAAAGGCAGGGAGATGATGATACCTGTTAATTTTGCAGAAGAAATAAAAAAGAAATAATTTACGGTACCATGCTTTTCCAAAGATAATTTTACTTTCTTAAGTCTTGGGAATAAACCGAATCATCGTGAATTTTGTCAATATCGTCATTGTTGCCATTTTAATTTAAACCCACCCACTTATTTGGCCCTTGAGGCGGTTTAGAAACTCTGACACTAGGGTGTGTAGTTGCCGAAAAGTTCTGGAGTGGCAACCGCGTACCGGAAGACGCAATGTTCGAAGGCCTCCCACAAGGTGGACCGATGACTTGGTGAAGGTCGCGGGTAGCCGATGGATGCGAGACGCGCAGGACCGGTCGTTGTGGCGACGCTTGCGAGGCCTATGTCCAGCAGTGGACGTCTTTCGGCTGATATGATGAGGGTGAGTGGGGTCGTTAGACCTTACTGCCCACGCGATAAGAAGAAAAGAAGATTGTAATTTAAATAAGAAGGCCTCTCCAAAATCCCTTCAAGAAGACATCTCAAGATTACGAAAACCCAACCCAAACAGTGATCACAATCTGAGTTAAAGTAAAATTGTTTGTTTGTTTGTAAAAATCTTTGGAAGAAACGAACTGATTACGAAAATTCTTACACTGATACAAAACTGCACCATCGCTGAGTATCATAGCCATTGACTACTTTATATCCCGAAAAAACCTGCCAAGTGCGAGTCGGACTCTCACACGAAACCTCTTTAATTTAATTTTTACAATCTATACTTACTAATATATAAGGCTGAAGAGTTTGTTTGTTTGTTTGCTTGAACGCGTTAATCTCAGGAACTACTGGTCCGATTTGAAAAAATCTTTCAGTGTTAGATAGCCCATTTATCAAAGAAGGATATAAGCTATATGTCATCACGCTAAGACTAATAGGAGCGGAGCAGAAGAAGTTGTGCTGTTCAAGTAGTAACTACTTTAATATTATAAAGCTGAAGAGTTTGTTTGTTAGTTTGGTTGAATGCGATAATATTATAGATATATTTGGTTGGAATTGAAAAAATCTTTGAATGTTGGAGAGCCTATTTAACGAGGAAGGCTATATTATAAAATCACGCTACGACCAATAGGCGGGTTAGCTAGTTTGTTGATATAGTGGCAATAGAAATACACACTCTGTGAAAATTTCAACTGTCTACCTATTACGTTTCTTGAGATACAGACCGCTGACAGGCAGACGGACGTTCAGATGGACAGCGAAGGCTTGGTAATATGTTCCGTATGTTACCCTTCGGATACGGAACCCTAAAAAAACGATCGGTTCCTATGGGTTCTCTCGCGCGGCTACAAAACTTCGGGAAAAGATAGATATAAGTCGGTGTTTTTGGTTTTGTTTCTTTGTTTTTTAACACCGACTTCCAAAATGAAGGTTATTTTATATTTTGCAGTGCAGATTGGAAGTCGGTTATATTTTTTTGTATAAAGTTTTTTATGTTTCATTATTAAGTGGCGAAACGTGGACGACGTCTTCGTCTACGCAGAAATTGAAATAAGCAAAATGCTAAAACAAATAAAAACTGCTGAACCAAACTGAATCAAATTTTTACGGGACTAAATGGCAAGTATACTGCATCGAACTAAAAAAGAATCACAGAAATCGGATCAGAAACCTCGGAGTAATCGGTGTACATACATAAAAAAAAATACCCACCGAATTGAGAACCTCCTCCTTTTTTGGTTTGGAAGTCGGTTAATAAAGGTTTTTGTTTTGTAAAAAGATTCTAAATGGATAATCTCTGGAAGTTTTTATAATCCTAGAAAATTCTTTCATTTATAGGATGATACACTATCGATAAAGTGTCATAGCCATAGGCTACTTTTTATTCCAGAAAAAAAAATAACGGTTCCAATGGGACGAAGCCGCGGGGAAAAGCTAGTATCTCCAATAGTAAAAGTAACATTATCAACTTTCTAGTAAAGTATGGGTTTTACGTTTATATTGTGTTGTCCATAAACATTGTGTTAGACGTTTTTAAAAGCCATTAAAGTCGACGGCACTAGAATACATGGCAGGTTCGATTTATTACTTCAGTGATAGTTGTGGGCCATAAAAATAGCGGGTACTGTGTGAAATGTGATGGCGATAACTTGGAAAAGACAAACATATATGAAATAATTACCTATGAATGTTGACCGTTGAACGATGACTTCGGAAATCGTAGATATCATCATCATTATTTCAGCCGAGAGACGTCCACTACTGGACATAGGCCTCCCCTAAGATAGGGGGGGGGTTTGCCATAATCGCCAAGTTTGGCAGGCCGGTTGGCGATCGCAGTGTATGGTGTTGAGTTTTGCAGAGAACGCTGCTGCCCATTCTCTCGCGAGTCCCTTAGTCGACTCTTACGACACCCACGGGTAGTGATGAGATGGTTTTATTCTTTTACGGCACCCTACGGTACCGGCCGATACCATACGGCAGCAAACGGCCCATCGCAGATATATAGTTGTCAAAAAATAAAAGGCCCGTTTTGACAGCAGGATACAACATTGCTTTACTAGTAAGTATGAAAGAGACATAAAAATAAATCTCTTTCGCAGTTAGTGGTAAAGCAATCTTCTCTCCCTCTCTACTCAGCTTTCAAATTGGACTTCTTAGATTTTGGTGACTTTAATAAACAGCACGAGTGGTGAGCACACTTTCCATTGGTCGGTTTGACGACGACAGCTCTGACGCTTCGTGTTATTGGTTCTTCAGTCAATGTTCATCGACTATTGGGCTTGTTAGCTTCGTTCGCCCACCGTACATTGGCGAGTTCACCCTGCTGCATTAATCTGTCTGTCTGTGCGTGTGTGTGTGTGTATGTATGTGTGTGTGTGTGTGTGTTACTCGTGCTTGCTACTAAATAACATGATCTTAATCCTTTGAAAGATGTCCATGGGGGAATGGTTCTGGAGTGGCGACCGCATACCAAATGACGCAGCGTTGGAAGGCCTCCCACAAGATGACCGATGTTCTGGTGAAGACACCAGGGTAACGGGTATCTGCTGGATGCGAGACGCACAGAACCGGTGGATGTGATGGTATTTGGGGGAGGCCTATGTCCAGCAGTGGAAACCCTTCGGCTGATATGATGAAGATAGATGTTTTATTTGGTTAAAAAATTGTTCAATACTTTTTGAACTGCGCTTACATAATAATTATGGTTATAATAATTATATTCTTTTAATATGACGCGATCGAGTAAATATACGCAACGAAAGCTTTAAACATTAAAGATTCGTTCGAAAAATCCGATATTTTATGAAAATCCTTTTCGTCTTCAATATACAGGTTGAGAGTTACCAAAGATAGCCCATCCGTGGTAAAAAAGGCTAAAACAAACCCTGCACCCTTCATAATGGTGTAGTTAATCCATAGTATAAAATGTGTTATAGTGTATTATAGAAATCATGTTCATAATATCTCATGTTTGATGGCCACACTCACACAAAAATGTCGTAACAATGAAATTTCACATTTTCCATAGATTGGATATTTATATCATCATTAGCAAGTTGTTCTAAGATTGTGACATTCATATAAAATGTTTGTAGGTGTTAATGTTCTCATCTAACAATATAGGAAGTTTTAAGACGCATTTATTGGCTATTGTCATGTTAGGATTGGCTCTCGTTAAGGTAATGTTATGTAGTACGTCAAGATAAATTTATCTCTTTGTTACTGCTTGATTGATGTTGAGTTTTGAATATGTTTATTGCTTCTCTAATTGTGGCTCTTATTATTATGGCTTAGAATAATGGGCACTAAACGTCTGGGGTGACGACGTTTAATTTGGTTTGGCGCACCCAGCTTAATAGACTTTGCTAATCTTTTATCACGTTGATACTAAAACTACGACTTTCTTTTTCTGTGTTTCTTATTAGTTGATACTTTTGTGTTGTAGTCAAGAGAATATTTTGAAACTCGAAAAAGGTAGTCTCAAAGAATACACAAGTACACAACTACCAAATTTTTTATTAGCAATAAGGCCGTTATTTGCACATCATCAACTTCATACCTCATTAAACATATTTCTATGAATCCTAATAAAATCCGCCTTAAATCCTTTAAGATTGTTTACAGAACAAAGTCCACCATGGGAATCGACTCAAACTCTAATTAATTAGAACAGTATTAACTGAACACACCATAACTTCTGGCGCCATTTGTAAAAACAAGGTGTCAATGACCGGTTACGTCATCCTCACACAGAATCTACTAGTTGCTAAGGCGTGTTTTTTTTTACAACCTTGAAACAACGCATGTGCTAGGGATGTGTGTAAGTTTTAATTAAGAAAGAATGACTAACTGTTGAAGACAGCAAAACAAAAACGAATAAAAAAAACTGTTTAGTATAAAGTTTCACACATAAGCCCAGTTTCTGAAAGGCAAATTATGGCAAAATCAAAGATTGTCAAACGCGCAGATAGTGATTGGCTGAAATAATTTGTAAGAACTAATCATGGTGATCCATGACTAAGGTCTAATTTGTGACTATATTTAACTTTGCCCATGTTGTTGGCTTTTGTCTTTGCAAGAAGGTAAACCAGTCACAGCGAAACGCATTCTTACACAAAAAAAAACCTATTACATTATAATAATTCCCAAAATAGAATTCGCACCATTTTTTATATAACAACGATTCGCACCTAAAAATTATAAGCTTATGACAACTTTTGATTTGCATTTTGTGACATTAAAAATGGCTATATTCATAACTCATATTTTAAAACTACACAACACTCTCAAACTAGGTAGGTTATCCTGAGATTTATTGTACCTATTTCAAAACTATTGATTTAAATCAGTTTTTTTTTTTAATTTAATTGATAAATGGACTATCCAACACTAAAACATTTTGTCAATTTGTACCAGTCGATCCCGTTTTTTCCCATTTCCGTAGGAATTTCGGGAAATCCGCTCCCAAGAAACCTACATGCCAAATTTCAGCTTCCTACGACCAGTAGTTTCAGCTGTACATTGTCTGTCAGTCACTCACTCAGTAACGGAAGAATTTTATATATTTAAAAAAAATCCATGATTTGGTTCTGATTCAGATAATGAAATCATAGATTTTTTTTAGATTCCAATTTAAAAATAACACAAAAGATATTTATTAAATCCGTCAACCCTACATAATTTTGGTCACACTTCTGCTATGAGCTCGTACTTACTCGTTTTTACGAACATTTGATATATGTATGTTACATTTTTTTTTTACCAAACTGTAGAACCAAGTTGTAGTAACGAATGTTGAGTCATTTAACATACGTTTAAAAATACCATGTTTTAATGTTATGCCTCGTTGGTTTTAACAAAAACATTCTTAACTTTCCTCCTTAAAGTGTTTTAGTTTTAATTTATTTTTTCAGATGTTTAAAACAAAAGTGTTTCAAATCTAATAATGAAAAAAAAAACTTTACTTTTACAACTTTTTCTTTCATGTGCACTTAATAGTATCTAATGATAGATTCTGTAAAATTAAAAAGCCTCCGATTTCTAAATTAAGAGGGGACTCGAGTCCCGAGGAATTTGAAAAATAGGTATTTGAAGAAACTATTGCTGATTCCCTCTCCTAGAGAGGAGGCCTGAGTCCCAACAGTGGGAACATTATAAGGGTGACTATGCTATGCTATGCTATTGCTGATGCGTCGCACTGTGGGGCTATCAAATATCAAGTAAAGTGCGAAAGCGACAACTGCAGCTCAGGCTGATTTTTACCTATAAAAATCTTGACTAAAATATGTTTTGTATTCCGCTGTTTTCTTCTTCAAACCTGTATTGATTTAAATTAATACACCAAAATTTAGAGGAAGATTATGTCTATGCTTCTATTATTTTCTATTTTGTTAAAAACTTATCAAATTTGTCTGACAGTCGTCTGAACATGGCGGTAAAAACGGGCTGTTTTTTCGGCTTTTTGGATTGTCATAATTCTTAAAGTAATAATGTTTTGGAAAAAAGAAAATGACAGAGGCACGTAATTATTTGATCTATATTTTTTGGAAAAAAATCATTGCTCTTGCAGCATTATCCACGAAGAAATCAGCGGAATGCGTTTGTACGGAGAAAGGCCTAAGAGTTACCGACCCGAGTCCCCTCTTAAGCATTTGATGTTGAGTGTTTGTCAAGCTGTACTTTAGCCTGAAAACCAATAAAATCTCCACCCCCTCCCATCCCCTATTAGGTTTTTAACTCAAAATACTATATTCAAAATTTATTTTCCCCATTTTATTTATTTCAGTTCCTTGAAATAAATAAAACGCAAATAAAGTGACGTGATTGGCTGTTGAAAATGTATTCAGTCAAACAGAGCAGCTAACACGTCATTGGCAATTTGACACATTTATTTTGCGGTAATTTTAAAGTAACAGAAAATGTGTCCAAAGATATATTTGTAAGGTATCACCAACAATGCATTCGTATTTAAAGAATTTAAAGAAATACTTATTTCTGCCATAATTAGTATAAGTAATCTTATAATAAAAAAATATGAGCAATAAAATATATATATATTCACATGGGTCGATGATACTAACTAAAGTGGCATTGACATAATGCTAATCAATAGATATGTTTAGTGCCAATAATATCAAATATTTTAGTTATTTTATACCAAATTTTATGTGAAGCGAAGTGTCAAAGTGTCTACGTCCATGTATGTACCATTTAGAAATCATGGGCCATCATCAGCAGCATTTTAGCATGGTTATAAAAGTTTATATATGATGAAGTTATTATACTAAAACTTTATATATTTACTGTATAACGGTTCAGTCGTTGATTGTGATCGTGCAGAATATTAAGAAACTTCTTACCGACTGTATCACTTAAAATGAAACGTAAGTGTGAAAACTGATATTTAGGTGCCGAGCCTTCGAACGCAATTCTACTACAAAATAATATAAACTTAAATATTTTTGTAACTTAATACTGATACATATTTTTTTTTACTATTTATAGGCTCGCGTTTGACCACTATCTCACCTGATGGTAAGCAATGATGTGGTCGAAGATGGAGCACGCTTGCCTAGAAGTAACCTATTCACTCTTGACTTAAATACTCCCAGGTTATAGCTATCAGGAAACACAGACTCCGGCAGGGAATTCCATTCCTTAGCTGCACACACTATGAATGCCCATGAACAGACAAACAGATTTAGAAAATAAATAAATAAACAAGTATACCATTGCTTGGATTAGGATAGGGTACTTTTCATTAGTAGTAACGATCCTTGTGCTCCTGATTATCTAAAACAATATTTAATAGTAATGACTTTTTTATAATGCCCGTCCCTGACACAGGCTGTACTTTTTTTTAAGTTTAGTTTTACGGTCTAAGTTTTGCCTCTCATTTTGTTTTATAGTTGTTTGTTTTTGTGTACTTTAAAATAATGTAATGTTAATGTACGTCTATTTGGGTGGAATAAATTATTATTCTTTATTTTAAAGTGTTGGGCAGTTCTCACAGTCTTAACCTCCGAGCATCAAAAATTTTCATTCTACATATTCCTCTTCACCGCACCAGGTTTTTGTCTAATTCTTACGTCATTTCTACCATTAAACTCTGGAATGTGCCACCCCTTAATATCAAGAAGGCTGAGTCTAAATTCTCCTTCAAACGTAAAATCCAAAAACACTACCTGAAAGACTGTTAATCTTAGTTTGGTCTTCGTCATTATTATTATGAGTTCTCTTAATCAGAAAGATGATTATAAAACATCATATTTATTAGTTTATTATTGTTAGCATTATATATGTAATTTACTAGTAGTATGAATTTATTTATTTTATTATTTATGTACACACAGTAATAAATAACATTATAATTGTGAGTACAAAGGAACTGCTATTTTCTGCTTTTTTCTTTTGCTTTGTAAAAAAAAAAAATTCGTAACTAAATTCTATTTTAAATTTAATTTTGTTGCTGTACACCTACCACAGTGTATTTCTTTTTCACCCAAAGGTTGACTGGTAGACAATGCCTCGTAGCATTAAATCCGCCTATGTAACAATATTGTACATGAAGTTTAAGTAAATAAATAAATAAGTAGTAAATTCCCGTGGAATGATTTTGGATAATTGAGCATTGAATAAACTTAAGTATAAAGTAGTAAGAGCTGACCAATAGCCTTTCATAGGTATAAATTGATGACCGGATTGGAGAAGCATACTTGAAGACGCTGCCTTGGAAGCTGGACCGATGACCTGGTGAAGGCTGCGGAATCCGCTGGGTGCGAGACGCACAGAACCGGTCGATGTCGCAACACTTGGAGGAGGCTTGATGATGATAATGATGAAATTTTTGACTATTAGAAGGACATGAAGTGAAATATCAAATTACAGTGAACAGGTTTCTTTTGGGTTTAAGCTCTTTTTACTTTTTATTTTACTCGACTCCTTAGGGTCATAACGTGATGTTTAAATAGCATACCTATACCCTTCCTCAAGAGTTATTATATTAAAAGGGAAAAAATAACGGCGTTTGGTATTTCCAGAGACAATTTTTTTCTTTCAACGTTCAAAATATATTTTTTTTCTTTCATATTAGTTCATATACAGGTTTCTCAAAATTGCAATGTCATATTTTAGGGAGATGTAGTTCCTGGCATTTATTTTAGATTAATCACAGATAGTATGATGCCACCAACTCATTTATAGGTCATTTTTAGGGTTTTGTGCCCGAACGGTAACCAACGGAACCCTATTAGTAAGCCTCCGCTGTCCATCCCTCCGTCCGTCCGTCTATATGACAGCGGGTTGTATCTCAAGTTGAAATTTTCACAGAGTGTGCGTCTCTATTGCCGCTATAACAACAAATAATAAAAATTAATAAATTAAAAACTGTAGGAGCTCCATACAAGAAACGTATTTTTTTCGGTTTGTAGCACGGAACCCTTCTTATAAGAGTCCGACTCGTACTTGGCCTGACTGAATATAAGATACAGAACATCACCGTAAAATGCGATCACGCAGTGCCAACACCATTGCCATTTTTGTCATCTCACAACGACAGCCCACTTCATCTATCCAATGACTACTACACATTCATTTAAAAAAATTGTATTTAAGAACATTTGTTTATTTAAAAATTTAAAATATTATTCATTATCATGACACATGACGTAGTTTGAAACATCTAGGAGCGAGCGCAGTCCGAGTCTTGTATCCCAAAGACGGCGCCGAATGGAACGGTGACATTGTTTTGATCAGTTAACATTATTAACAGGGTGTTTCATAATTCTAATGCTTTATTTATTTTTATTGTATCTATATTATCTTGATTTGAATGAATTATTTCAAAAAATAATCGCGCCCAGAGGTAGTTTATGTCGGGTACATTAAGTGGTCCGCCTTTGTAAGACTACTAAAATGCACTGTGTAAAAGTCAGTCGTTACGTTTCAAAGTACCCTAAAACCAAAAGGTTATTTTGTTAACGCTCGATTAGGTGACAGGCAGTTAAATCTTCGGTTAATTGTCTATTAATTTTGTACATATTACTGCCTAGTAAAATTCTTTGTTTTATTATTGCCAGTTAAATTCTTTGTTTTACAATGTAGGTGTAATGTTTCGACTTAGAATGTTTGAAATTTTGATTAGGGTTTTGGGCACAAAATTGTTAGTCTTTTTATGTAGCAGATTATTGTACCACAGTTAGTGAACTAGTGTCTTGTCGACCAAAAGAATGTCGGGATAACGTTCAGTCGAGGTGAACACCATCGGCTAACTGTTCTTTCGTTAAACTTAAGGTCCGGAAAATGATCTGTCGAGATAGCGTTCGTCGGGATTTTGTTTATCGGAGTAATATGGTGTGGTGGGTGTGTGGTGTGGTGTGGTTGGTGAGTAGGGTGTGGTGGGTGAGTGTGTGGGGTGTGGTGGGTGTGTGGGGTGTGGTGTGGTAACAATAAAGTTTTGAGTTAGTAACCGCTACTCATATGAGTTTTTGATAGACTAAGGCCCAGTTTCTCGAAACAAAACTACTGCGACACATTTTCAAACGCGCATCATCCAAATGTGATTGGTTGAATGGGTTTTCACGTGCATAACTTGACTTGCGTTTATTATTATGTCGTTTATTCACTATGTTAACTTATTTCTACATTTTTAAATATTTAAGTAAAAAATATAAAAAAAAAACAATTAAATATATAAAAAATAGTAGCCCACCGGTATCGGGAACAGGGTCCAAGCAACCGGCGGTCAGGGCTCCAGAGAGAGAAGAAGTGTCCAGAAGTACCGCTTTCTGAATCAAGCCCTTGAACCAGCTGCCTAACGAGAGCCTCCTGAGGTGTTGGTCGAGGCTCGTAGCTATTAAGCCGTAGGCTGACACGACTATCGGTACAATGATTGCAGATTTCACATTCGACATGTCGACAACCTCGCGAGCCAAGTCAAGATATTTGATTTGCTTATCTTTCTCGGCTTTTACGAGGTTCTCGTCATGCGGAACGATTATGTCTACAATTATTGCACGGCTCTCGATTTGATCCACCATCACTATATCAGGCTTATTGGCAACAATCGTCCTGTCAGTGATGATGGAAGGATCCCAGAACAATGTGATATTGCAATTATCGAGAACTCGTTCGGTCACATACCTGTAGTACGGCACCTCCGCACAACCCAGTATTTGTGTAACACGGCACTTCCTGCAAAAACTGGTGTTGGATTTTATGGCTTCTGACAATCCGTAACGACGATCAGAGATCTACAAATACCAGCTGAAATCAACAGCTTAACGTTTTTCCGGAGGCACGGAGGAGTTTTAGTACCTACTAAAACTCCTCCGTGCCTCCGGAAAACGCCTATTTTAAGATGGTCACGCATCCACAGACCGAACTCGGCAAGCGTTGCTTTTTTTTACTATTGATAGGCTCGCGTTTGACCACTATCTCACCTGATGGTAAGCGAGCCTTGAATCAATTGAGAAACGAGCCAAGAGGATCATCGGCGATGATAGCGACAAAGCTCCAAAGTCTTGAGCATCGACGACGAGTTGCTAGCCTGTCGGTTTTCTACCGGTTGTATTTTGGGGAATGTGCGACGGAATTGCATAATTTAATTCCGCCAAGCCCGTTCCATCATCGGACCACAAGACGAACGGCGATGCGCCACCGGTACATGGTGGACATCCCACCCACACGCACAAAACGTTTTGGGAACACATTTATAGTGCGTACAGCTAAAGAGTGGAATTCCCTGCCGGAGTCTGTGTTCCTGATAGCTACAACCTGGAAGTAGTTAAGCCAAGAGTGAATAGGTTACTTCTAGGCAAGCGTGCTCCAGCGAGCTTAGCATTGAAGACCACCTCTTGCGGCGGTTTTTATTTAGCCACGAGCTCTTTCAGTTCCTATCAATAGCATAGTATATTGCAGTTAATTGCCCATAGTAACAACTATTGTAGGGGATCCCGTTGCATTCCCACCATTATATACGTATTCTAACGCTAATTGCGTGGTACCACACAACACAGGCTACAAGCTCTAAGGTGAAAGATCACTACAATGCATTAGTATTAATGGCCAATTTGTGGCGACCACATTAACCGGTCACCACATTAACTCTTTATGCAGTTTCTTGAACGTATAGCTTGACCAGTCTGCAAGTTGACCAATGTATCATAGCTGTTTTCCGCAACTCTTGTCATTCATTCATTTTCCATAAATCAGGTTTCGAGGAGCTTTTGCATTTTGACGGACTTAAACTTTGGCATGCAATGTTGTTTAATTTTGTTGGGCTCATTTTTAGGGTTCCGAAAAAAAAAGGAACCCTTATAGGATCACTCGGGTGTCTGTCTGTCTGTCCGTCTGTCACAGCCAGTTTTCTCCGGATCCAGTGGACCGATTCTGTTGAAATTTGGTACACATATGGACTTCTGTGACCCAAACACGGACGCGTTACGTAAATCATTAAATTTTTAGTATGGGGGTCAGTTTTGGGGGTCAAACTAGAAAATTAAAAAAAAAGTTTTTTGAACAATATTGTGTGACATATCAAATGAAAGGGCTAGCTGTGAGGGTTTTAATTATATTTTTTTCATAATTTTAAAATAAGTAGTTTTGTAGTTATTCAAGAAATTAGACGAAAAATGACCATTCCGCCCCCCTTATCTCCGAAACTTCTAAGCCTAAAATTTTGAAAAAAATGGAGATAATAGATCTTTACCTAAAGATTACAGGAAAACCTATTAGAAGTATGTATTGTTAAAATAACGTGTTAAAAAAAAAAAATTCGTTCGGAACCCTTTGCACGCGAGTCCGACTCGCACTTGGCCAGTTTTTTGACTACCACTTCCATTCCAAAAAAAAATCTGGCCAAGTGCGAGTCGGACTCGCGTGCGAAGGGTTCTGAACGAATTTAATTTTTTTTTACATGTTATTTTAAGACCATCGACTTTTTATAGGTTTTTCTGTAATCTTTAGGTAAAGATCTCCATTTTTTTTTTCGGAGATAAAGGGGGCATGGTCATTTTTCGTCTAATTTCTTGAATAACTTCAAAACCATGAAAAAAATATAATTAAAACCTTCACAGTAAGCCCTTTTATTTGATATGTCACACGATATTGTTCAAAAAATCTTTTTTTTGAAATTTTCTAGTTTGACCCCCAAAAGTGACCCCCATACTTAACATTTAATAATTTACGTAAAACGTCCGTGTTTGGGGTCACAGAAGTCCATATGTGTACCAAATTTCAACAGAATCGGTCCAGTGGATCCGAAGAAAACTGGCTGTGACAGACGGATAGACAGACAGACACCCGAGTGATCGTCGAGATAAGGGTTTCGTTTTGCTCGTAACCCTAAAAATGGTTTAGATACACTTTCATTGTGCGTTCAGCTAAGGAGTGGGATTCCCTGCAACAGTATCTGTTTCCTGATAGCTACAACCTGAGGGTCAATAAGTTAAGGTTATTTCCAGGCACGAGTGCTCCATCGTCGACCATATCATCGCTTACGATCAGGAGAGATATTGGTCAAAAGAGAGCTCATGAAAAGCCCCGTATATGATTTTCCGGGTATCAAAACAGATAGCTTGAGGATCATGCCACGCAAGATACTCAGGAAGTCTAGCTAAGGGCAATGCTTCTTAAACCAGCTGTACCCACGTACAAGTCAACGCACGCACAGCAGCTGCGTCCAATATGGCCTAGCCCTAAAAGTTTTATTACAACAAGAAAGGCTTATTCCAGCTAAACTATAAACACTAAGATGGCGAGCAGTTAGCATTATTTCAACATAAACTAACCATATCTGCTAATGGCCTATTAGTATCTAGGAAAGACCGCACCACTTCGAAAAAAAAATCGAAATCATTCAATGAATTTCGTATCCCTCACGTAATTGGCGATTGTTGGTAAAAAGTGGTCGTGGCTATAAAGGGACGTGCACACCCGCCGAACCGGGTCATAAACACGCGACAAAAAAGTCGCGGCGACGGACATGTGTCCGCTTCGAGCGACAAAAACATGTAAAGCGAGTAAACCACCGCAGTGGCCGTTGGACATGGCATTTGAGTTGAGTTATCGTGCGGTATTATAAGATGTGTGTTGGGAATCTGTGGGTTGTTTATTTGAGATGAATGATAACTATGACTTTTATGTTCATCCTGTGCATAGTTTACATTGTGCGTGTATGCAAATTAATAGTAAATAGCTTGTAATTTTCCGCCTGTTGCTCGGAGCGCCTGGATGATGGATTTATCAATTTGATGGATTTACAAATATTCAACCTGGAACTTGGACCAGTCTGGAGGTCGAGTCACCTGAAGCTACTGGGAGCTTCAAGAAATATAGGAAAAAGTATTTCACAGAAAAGTGCATATTAAAGAACAAAAACTTGCAACAGCAACAAAAACAGCTACAAGTATTAATTTTATTCATGTATCAGCAAACATGGTGCATTGTCTGGCTTAAGCCTAAGTACAACGGTACTTTCTCATTATTTCTAGTTAGTTAGTTCCACCCAACCCACACAACTCTTCATCAGAACACAAAATCCATTTCCGAAAAGCCCATCCACATTAAATCATACAAAGCAGAGAACAATTTATTAAGTCGCGTTCCCGAGTATGTTCATAAATACGGTGACCTAAGACCTCGCTATAAAACTTAGTGCGACAACTCACGGTGTTGTGGAGCCCTCGCGACTTGAATAATGTGGCCGAACCGTTATGCGCTATGGGAAGCTAAGAAATGTGAATTGATATATGAGGTGCTGGTGGTTGGTGCTAATTGAAGGTGCAGTTGCAGGGAAGTGTCTGTGGGAATAGTGTGGAATATTTAAGAGGGATTGCCACATCTAAAAACGGTGCCTCACGTCGTCTTATCAAACAATCGAGGTCTCACCTGATGCTTGCAGCTGCTATGCCAGCAGTAGTACACCATAATTGTTTTTCGCGAATTCTGAGTGTTGCCTAGTGAAATTTGATTTCAGACAATACGTTCTTCCTTCTTTTATGTACTTAAATGTACATAAAGTACTTTTTACACCACCTGCACGAAAACGTCAAATTATTTCCCATGCAAACCTAACCTAAAATACGTCATTCTAACCCGCGAGCGGCTCCCTTCCGCCTCCGCTTCTACATGCCGCGAGCGCATTCAAAATGCATTCCAAATTCAAATCACATTATTGCCCGGCGGGTTATAATGACATACAGTACAATATTATTGCCTGTGGGCTGTAGCCGAGCTTCGGGCGCGCGACCTGCTCCTAGCAGTGGAGGCTGACGCGTGCCACCTCTTTTCATGGCTAGAGCACAATTTTCTCGCAGTAGGTGTGAAAAGTGGAGTATGCTCCTCAGTGTTAAAGGTGTCTTTGCTTTGGGCTAGCTTGAATCCCTCGCTGCACTCAGGATTCTTGTATTAACTCCCTCGCTTCGCTCGTGAGTTAAACACTAAACTCCATTCCAACGTTCGGGAGTTAACTCTCCAATTCTTGACTGTGTTCGGGATTTAATATGACGCCCGTGACATAAGACACTGCTTTATCCCCTCGCTGCATAATCTACTATTATGGACGCACCGATTCGACATAGAAGATTAAAATTACTCTTTCGCATGGTCCATGCACGGACACGATTTGACGGACAGGTGACATACGGTACTTGTAACATATACATACAAACGTTTAATATAATATAATTACAGCTATATCTTTGCAAAACTTATCAATATTCATAGACGCCAAGCTGCACTAGGAGAAATTGTAAATTATAGGCATGTTATTTTCCAAAACTTAGTTACTGCCGAACTACTGAGATCAGTACTCCTATAAACAATCAATCATCAATATATACAGGGTTATTTGTAAAACACCAACAACCTCCTAGGCTGTGAAAGTCCATCCACCATCTGCCTAGCCTTTTCCCAACGATATTGGCTGAATACCAGTGTTCTAGGCTTTGAAAGTACACATGAATTTAAACAACTTTTACTTTGAGACCAACCCTGAAAACTCGAAAAAAATATCAACTGTTTCATACATATTCCTGGCTAAATATTGTATTTTGTATGAAACAGCTGATATTTTTTTCGAGTTTTCGGGGTTGTTCTCAAAGTTATAATCATGTGTACTTTCACTGCCTAAAGGGTTGTTGGTGTTTTACAAATCACACTGTATAAAATTCTTCCGTTACTGGCTGATTGAGGGACTGAGTGAGTGACTGACAGACAACGCACAGCCGAAACTACTGATTGTAGAAAGCTGAAATTTGGCATCTAGTAGTTCCTTGAGGAACAGGAATTCCTACGGGAGCGGAATATGCGCGTACGAAGTCACGGGCAAAAGCAATACTTAAAAAAGAAGTCCGAATTGACTCATCACGAAGGATATTTCGAAATTTACCTACTAAGGAACTGAAAGAGAGTTAGCAGAGTTTGTATGGAAAACATTTCTGTTTTTCCATACAAACTTTTTTACCTCGCTTTGCCAGCCGGTGAAACTTGGTCTTAAGGCTGCTCTCTCGAGAAATGCTTAAAAACAGTGTGCAGATGAAGCAACTTTTAGTCGGCATTTACTGAGAAATTAAATCTGACAAAAAAGTCCTGGTGAAGGTCGCGGGTAGCCGATGGATGCGAGACGCACAGGACCGGTCGTTGTGGCGACGCTTGGGGGAGGCCTATGTCCAGCAGTGGACGTCTTTCGGCTGATATGATGATGATGATGAACTTAAGGCTGATCTTTCGAGAAATGCTTAAAAACAGCGTGCAGATGAAACAACTTTTCATCGGCATTTACTGAGAAATTATGTCTGAAAAAAATATGTAGTAATCTACATGATATGATACGTAATTTGTTTTAGCCAGAATTTATGTATCGATATCACATAATAAGAAAAAAAAACACCAAATCACCTCCAAATCGTTGAGATGAAACCATTTTACTCCTTCATTTTTTAACAAAAGTCTAAAAAGAAATATCTACTGCTTTGCAATATAAACAAAAATAATTTGGATTTGCTACTTTTTTAAAATATTTGTTATTTTTTTATAATTAATTAAAAATGCGGGTAGCGGAGTGACGCGTAGAGGAGTAGTTAGCTCCGTTTATATGTACAAGGTCATTGGCATGTATACAAGCCTTAACGCGCTTTGATACAATCAAACAAACAAATGCTTTGGTCATTTACAAAAAGCAATCCCTAAGTGGTGAACGGGTCTATAATAGGGTTACGGAATTTGTCCAAGGTTGCAGAATTTGTTCGAAAGAGTCACCGCGGCCCTGGAACGCAAAGGGCATTAGGAGGAACACGGATGGGTTTTAGTCAGTAAGAGTCTGACACTCCCTTCCACTCCGTCCAGAGTGGAAATAGTCATTTGATGATTTAACATCTTCAAAAACTGGCCAAGTGCGAGTCGGACTCGCGTACAAAGGGTTCCGAACGAATTTCATTTTTTTTAACATTTTATTTAACATTATACACTTCTTATAGGTTTTCCTGTAATCTATAGATAAAAATCTATTAACTCCATATTTTTTCAAAATTTAGGCTCATTAGTTTCGGAGATAAGGGGGTGTGGTCATTTTTCTTGAATAACTTCAAAATCATTAATTTAAAATTGTGAAAAAAAATGTATTTAAAACCCTTACAGAAAGCCCTTTCATTTGATATGTAACACGATATTGTTCCAAAAACTTTTGATCGAAATTTTTATATTTTGACCTCCAAAAGTGACCCCCATACTAAAAATATAATGATTTACATAAAGCCTCCGTGTCTGGGTCACAAAAATCCATATGTGTACCAAACTTCAACAGAATCGGTCCAGTAGATCCACAGAAAACTGGCTGTGACAGACGGACAGACAGACAGACAGACACCCGAGTGATCCTATAAGGGTTCCATTTTTTGTTCGGAACCCTAAAAAAAAAACGTGGAGGAAAGGTCAAACCGCGAGCAAAGCTGCGGGCAAAACTTAGTTCCCAATATTACTCCAAGCAGACGATTAAACAATGATAAATGCAGAAACATTATCCACAACGTTGTGGTGTGTCGTTAATTGTAATTAATCTCGAACGGGGATATATTAGTAAACGAACAATACATGCTAAGCTCAGATTATGGTAAGAATTTACACGGATATGCGATTACAGGGAAACGAATATTCTGTAATGGTCTCCATGATAATTTATTTATTTATTCTCTTTTTTGAAAATTAATCATTAATCCTAATACATAAGGGTGCATTTCCACCAAAGAAGTGCTATGCAGCTACGCTGCGAGAATGTGAAAGCTAAGCTACGAAACTATGTAACCGTTTCCACTGATGCTAAGCTATGTAGCTGTGCGAGGAAGATGCGCAGCTTGAGGTATGCGATGTATCGACAATGGGGAAGTCACGCACTGCTCTGCACATAGCTACACACTTCGCGACCATCCACAGCACGCATCCATAGCTCACATCCATAGCATACATCCACAGCACACATCTTACCATATAAAAAAACGTGCCTTAGTTGAATCATTTCCACCAGTGCTACGCTATGTGGACCGATGAATATGATTGGTGGATATCAAACGCATCCATAGCACCGTAGCATAGCACAACTCACTCTTCCGTAACTGAGTGACTGACATACAACGCACAGCTGAAACTACTGGTCATAGGAAGCTGAAATTTGGCATGTAGGTTCCTTGAGGAATGTAGAGGCACTAAGACAGGATATCCCGAAATTCTTACGGGAACGGGAAAACGGGATATGCGCGTACGTATAGTCGCGGGCAGAGTCTAGTTATTAAAAATAAATGATTATAAATGACTAGCTGTTTCCCGTGATTTCTTTTTGTTTGAGTGTGTTGAAAAAACCGGCCAAGTGCGAGTCGGACTCTCACACGAAGGGTTCCGTACCACAAATGAAAAACTGGCCAAGTCGAGTCGGACTCGCGTGCAGAGGGTTCCGAACGATTTTTATTTGTTTAACGTGTTATTTTAACACTATAGACTTCTAATAGGTTTTCCTGTAATCTATAGGTAAAGATCTATTATCTCCATTTTTTTCAAAATATTCGGGGGGAATGGTCATTTTTCGTTTAATTTCTTGAATAACGTCAAAACCATTTATTTTAAAATTATGAAAAAAATATATTCAAAACTTTTACAGTAAGCCCCTTCATTTGATATGTCACAAAATATTATTCAAAAAACGTTTTTTTAACTTTCTAGTTTGAGCCCCAAAAGTGACCCCCATATTAAAAATTTAATGATTTACGTATTTACGCGTCCGTGTTTGGATCACAGAAGTCCATATGTGTACCAAATTTCAACAGAATGGGTCCAGTGGATCCGGAGAAAACTGGCTGTGACAGACGGACAGACAGAAACCTGAGTGATCCTATAAGGGTTCCGTTTAATGTTCGGAACCCTAAAAAAGCACGTTTCTTCAGTGGCAGCCCCTTTGATTATTAATTTATTTTAATGTTTTTATTATTTGTTGTTATAGCGGTAATAGAAATACACTATCTGATTTCATCTGTCTACCTGTCACGATTACTGAGATACAGCCCGCTGACAAACAGATGGACGGATAGCGGAGGCTTAGTAATAGGGTTCCGTTGGTTACCTTTTGAGTGCGGAACCCTAAAAACGACGTTTGATACATGTGGACATTTGTGATGGCGCTATCTAGCACCAACATGAACTAAAATCTTGCATCTTTATATTCTGGAATTTGGAAGTAAGTACGTCATAGAAAGCCCCCAGGTGCATTAGCCAAACCTACACGCCTCATAGATAAGTTGGATTAGCCACAAACTGCAAGGGATAAATCACCGAGTGTGCAACCAGCCTAATATCACCCTAATTTCTATCAATCTTCATGAATTCAACATGAAGGAGTAAATAACCAGAAGATTGTCCTCAATCCCTCGCCTACAGACACCATAGTTATAAGTTACCTGATTTCTAACTTGAATACAGTAAACTTGCGTAGGTCGGAAAGCAGCTTATAGATAATGCTACACTGATCCCCTCTGTCCAGATAGGCATAAAAAATGTAATATTAAAACTCAATGGATTATGATTTTTTAATCCAACGATCTCGATCCGTTGAAAATTGATTTCATAATAGTAAATTAATCAGCGCATCTCACATCGAGAGCCTCACAATCACCATCGGTTATAATAAAAGCGATTTCTTTAATCGATTCCGATTACCAACAAGAAACGGCCGGGCGGCTCGACGCGTCCAAACGAATTAATAAATACGTCATCTAGTCGGCCATCTTCACGGTTCCAAATTCAAATTACGAAAATCGAACCGAAAAAACGTCGTTTTAACGGACTTTTTTTGTTAAAAAAACTCAAGGTGCGGACGGGACAGTACACCTGCTTGCGCTATTGTGTAGTTACTCACAAATTTATCGAAACAGGTGTATTTAAAAAACTGAATTTATTTCAACTGATACCTATTGACCCTAATTAAAACAGAGATAAAACAACAATTTTTATCAATTGAGTGCAACAGCGGCACTGACTTATGATTTTCTGCAGTCGTAAATATGATCGTAACGAATTTCTCCGATGCTTTTTTAACTTTATATTATCATCGTGTTTTGTTAACATAACTGTTATTAATGGTTGGCTGTTAATGTCAAATGTCGTGGTTAAACCCTTACGCTTGACATTCATACTTTTTACAATGTTTTTATAGTTAGAGGCTAATATCGTTGCGGTTATTACCTATGGTATAATTTTCTTCTGGTCTCGCGATTACATTAAAATATCTGGAACTAACAGACTTGCTATCTCACTAGCATTGCTGTAATAAACGTTGAGTATAAAAATTTAATCGTGTCAAGTCATTTTATGGTTATTGCGCCGGGTATTATCCATAATTCAATGATAAAGTGAACAAATTGTCGAAAGAAGCACTCAGAAGATGGAATAAAAGGGGTTTTACTGCAAGAAACACAAATTAGCACAACACTAACGAAGCTCGATGGGTTGAGCAACGTATGGCGGGGACATTAAAGTTTTAACGCCCTATTACATGAGTGTCGGGAAAGGTTATAGTGGCTGTAACTATACTAAGTAATGTGTTATATCACTTTAGTGCTTCGAAGGGGTCACTTCGTTTTTACAAAATGAAATCTTTTATTCAAGAAAGAGTCGTTGCACAATGGATGCCTTAAGAGGGCATCGTCGCTTCGGGAGGCCTAGGAAACTCCTTGTGTCATGACCTAAGCGTTTATGGAACTTTTCCAAACGCTCCATTGCCTTTGCAATGAACAGGGAAGAGTGAAAAACTATTTAGGCCACACCTGTCTTCCTCATGGATACTCTCCCTCTGGGGAGAACAAAGTGTCATGTTGGACTCTTACCGACTAAAACCTGATAATTTCTACCGCTACTTCTCTTCACCGGTCCATCCATCCGATAAAGGGTGATCCACAAATATCAGGACGGTGATCGGGACGTTTCCTTAGGCTAGCACGTCCCGGGCACGGCCCAGCTCGAATGTGTGCAACCTAAATGGCGCGCCTGAATCAATTGCGCACTGACTGGTTAGGTGACGACTCAGCTCCAAGTTCGCCGCCCGCAGGCACTTCCTTTAGTGGCCGGAGATCATGGCAGCTTCTGGTGGACACCTATACCTTGCAGTGGAACAACACATCATTAAAATTAGCAAATAGCGCTCGAGTCCTGGTCATAGGCCACTCCAATCGTAACACTATGAAAACTAGGTTCAGGTAACAAGGCAAGGGATTTCTTTTTTATTATTGATAAGATCCCGTTTGACCACAATCTAATTTGATGGAAACCGATGATGTAGTCGACAATGGAGCAGGCTTGCCTTGAAGAATATTATGATTACTTAACTGTAACTGAAACGTGGTCGCTCACAATGGGCCTCATCAGAAGGCTCAAAATCACTCAAAGGGCAATGGAGAGGACAATGCTTGGAGTTTCCTTGCGTGATCGAATCAGGAATATTGATATCCGCAAGAGAACCAAGGTTACCGACATAAAGTGGCAGTGGGCAAGGGCACATTTCTCGCAGAACAGATGGTCGATGGGGCCGAAAAGTTCTGGAGTGACGACCGCGTACCGGAAGACGCAACGTTGGGAGGCCTCCCACAAGGTGGACCGAAGACCTGGTGAAGGTCGCGGGTAGCCAATGGATGCGAGACGCACAGGACCGGTCGTTGTGGCGACGCTTGGGGGAGACCTATTTCCAGCAGTGGACGTCTTTCGGCTGATATGATGATGATGATGATGAACTGTAACCCCAAGAGAGATTTGTTGCTGGGGAGTTTGTTGGCCACTTCTTCTCCACAGCCAAAACACTAGGAAGTGGTGACGGGCGGGCGTTTTGGGGGACTCTCTTTTGTAAAACTTGATGTTCAAAAAGTGCTGGCTCTCAGCCTAATTTGAATAAACGACTTTTGATTTTGATTTTGATTTTGAAGAAGCTTTTAGGTTACAGAGCCTATTGAATAAGGTCAATCAATATTTCTTCATGAACAATTAATATTTTTTTGGTCAATAGCATTTCATAATAATGTGGATGCAATCACAGTTATTTTAATTACGTTACTTTGGAGTGACAGAAACACGCCCACGCTTCAACGGTTGCGGTTTGATTGATAACACTTTATGAGTTTCATCGGATTTCGTTTTTGGTTAGGAGCAAAACGGACAGAAACTTTTACCGATCATAAAACTTAGATGCAAAATTAGTAGCACGATAGTCAGATATAGAATGGAATATAATGTTTTTGTGTCAGACCAGAGTCCATAGGATTAGTAACAATTTTAATTAAATTCTAGTGTTAGTAGGGTACTTACAGACACAGATAAAAATATACAATTAACATTCAGCGTGGAGCCGCATCCATCTCCGCAACATCGGGGAATCCCAACGATCTGCGAATACACTTATAATACTGTTGGTGATATACCTAGTCTTTTTTATTTGAGTACTTTTGTGCTTTAATACTCTGAAGAGATCATAGACGTACTATTAAGATATCTTAGTTAGTTGTAAGAATTTTAATATCAACTATAAAAATGAAAATTTCTGTGTAAAATTAAAATAATTTTAGCAATGGTACTAGTATTGGCTCGTATGAGTGATCTGCAAACATAACTACAGCATAATCTTCGATAGTGTTGTGCTTATGAACTTCACTACCCCGTCAAAAGTCCGATTAACTCCCAAGCACATTTAGTTTACACAAACAGGTGTTTTTAGATCCCCGCGCCCCGGGCCAATTTTGACACTCCACACCGTGCGTCTACGCACTTTTAGCCAATTTATTACACATGACGGGTCCACTTGCCATAGATAAACGGACTTTTAAAACGTAATTATGTGTTTGGGGCCATCCCTAAAACAGATAATTGGTTGGGCTGTCAATGTGTGAATTTATAGAAAGTTTTGAAGTGACAATCGCCGGAGGGCTAATTTTGGGTAATTATTTTAGCTTTAATTTAATATCTTGCGAAAGGAAATGTGTGTACTAAAGCTTCACATTGCTTAGCTAGAGGTATTCTTTTATCGGGGTTGTGAAATTGTTCGAAAAAGTTACCGCGGCCTAAGAATTCAAAGGGCATTAGGAGGAACACGGATGGGTTTTAGTCAGTAAGAGACTGACACTCCCTCCCGCTCCGCCCGGAGCGG
Source organism: Lacanobia wlatinum (assembly GCA_947578705.1). Classification (NCBI taxonomy): domain Eukaryota; kingdom Metazoa; phylum Arthropoda; class Insecta; order Lepidoptera; family Noctuidae; genus Lacanobia; species Lacanobia wlatinum. Next base: position 7,596,183 of record OX388039.1, on the reverse strand, counting down.
GAGGAGTCATGTGATGGTTTAACATCCACAAAAAGAGGTATTTATTCTAAGTCCTGGAGATAATTTTATTTCTTAATAAACGTCTATTCCTATAATGACTAAGTAGGTACGTAATGAAGAGTTCAGGTTTGGTTTTCTGTGTTGTAATCCTAATACCTACATACAATTTTTCCGTTACTGAGTGACTAAGTGACTGACAGGCAACGCACAGCCGAAACTACAGTAGTGCTATTCTGTAACAACATTTTCGTATCTCGACAGCGGAATTCGAGGTGAGTATCAAATTAAGACCCTTATACTGTGTGTAATAAAGCTCACTTTGTGAGTTTTGTCACTCAGGTAAAGCTCGATATCGAAATAGTTATTTACAGAATAGACTAGCTGGTCGTATCGTAGGAAGCTGAAATTTGGCATGTAGTTTCCTTGACAAATGTAGGGGAGCACTAAGAGAGCGCTAAGAGGGGAACGCGAAAAATGAGATACGTGCGTACGAAGTCGCGGGCAAAAGCTAGTTTTAATACATTTTACCGCACCGTGTTTAGTTTATGGTTCAGCAATAAGACCATTATTACTTAGAACCATGGTTAGGTATCTCTATGGTGTATTTAACAACCAATGTTAGTTATATTAGTCCTAAGGGCAACATAAGTAAATACACAGTTGTACCTTGGAAGATGTCTCAACCAATGGCCGGATGGCTACGATGCCCTTAAGAAATATTTCATTACTTTAATGTTGTATTATATTTACGATGGACCATCAAGACTGTACTTGTACGCCTATTGGCAAACATTATTTGGTTATTATAAATGAATCCGGTATGTCTTGTGACATAAGCTGAAGCGACTTATAATCTGACGCGGACGATTCAAACATGTCCACATAGGTTTGTAAAATAAAATATCTCTGTCGTCATCACAGTAAACATGAAAAGTGTTTTGGGGTTCTGGGATTTCACAATGATTTTATTGTATTCCTATTAAATAATCTATACAGATCTTAAATCTAATCTTATCAGCTTGGCAAAATATTTGACGTCTCTACTGAACTAGCTCTAGGATTTTTATGAGCCTGCCAGGGTTGCGGAATTTGTTCGATAGAAAAAAACAAGCCCTGAAAAAAGGGCATTTGGCGGAATACGGATGGGTTAGAGTCTGATACTACTCTCCTCTCCGCCCAGAGCGGAAGAAGTAATTTGATGACTTCCCATTCTTAAAAAAAAAGAATTATTATGAGTGCATCGGTAAAAGCTTTTTTTTTGCTTCATCATTATCATCATATCAGCCGAAAGACATCCACTGCTGGACATAGGCCTCCCCCAAGCGTCGCCACAACGACCGGTCCTGTGCGCCTCGCATCCATCGGCTACCCGCGACCTTCACCAGGTCATCGGTCCACCTTGTGCGAGGCCTTCCAACGTTACGTCATCCGGTACGCGGTCGCCACTCCAGAACTACTAACATAAAATTCACTACAACGCCGAAACGCTATGGTGGAGAGTTTGCCGTCTTTAGGGATGGGGTTGAGCTCACGACTTCTGTGGCACCCTAAAAGCTGTAAAGGTGTGTTGTAATTCGAGCAAATAGTGGCACTCCCGGTCTGTATGGAAAGTCTTGTCAGGGCCACCTTAGATATCTCTAGAAGCGCTTTCAATAAATTTCCGTGCTATGTCCCGCAACCTATCTCAATTTGCAAAGACAATCTCAAACCTATTCGTACGTAACATATTGAAACACTATACAACGTGTAACAGAATAAACCCAATATATCTTAAGGGGTCATTGTACTCATCATTATGGACAACTTTTACTATGGGACCAAACCCGAAATCGCGAAAAAAAAATCAGCTGTTCAGTGCATTTTGTCAAGTTATGCGCACAGAAATGTATGGGGGATTCGATTTTTTATACGCTATTTCAGTGTTGGTCCCATAATGAAAGTCCCAAATAAACATTTTTCTTTCTCTTTCTCTTATTTATTTATTAGGCTCACCAACAATTGTTAGTACCAAAAATTTTACAAAAATACTTAACTTAAAAAAGGTGTAGTGCCACAATTTCTTACAGATAAGCAGCACATGTACCAAAACAATAATGTGCTTAACTTAATAGAGGATATAAAAATATTCTTAGAAATACAATAAATACATAAAAATCAAAACAAAACACAACAAGCCAGTCACATCACATTGTGCGTCAATTTGCGGAACTTGGTAAGTGAGTCTGCATGCACATCCACAAGATCGCAAATGGGGGAGTCGATTTTTTATACGCTATTTCAGTGTTGGTCCCATAATGAAAGTTGTTCATAATGATGAGTTCAATGACCCCTTAAGAGGTATTGCGTTTATTCTGTTACAGGTTGTATTAACCACGCTGTCACTTCTTACTTGGACCAAAACTCCGCCTAAGACAAGTCAACTAATAATATTTCCCGTGGCTAGCAACACCACTCATTCGAAAGGCTTGTATTATGATAATGTTCCGTCTTAATTACCCCGGTTTATTCATCTAATGATCGTATTTATTACCCCATATAATGTACGAATGTTAATGCTGGGATTAATCGCCTAGTAAAAGGTAATGTCTAGTTTCAGTTGGGAATGAAAATTGTGTGTTTCATATTTATGTTGGTACTGTAATTACTTCATTTTATGCTGATTATTTTGACAGGCTCTAAAGTCTGAGTCTGGATCGAATAGTCGACTTTCTATCCATGCTCTACAATTGCTATATAAAAGTTTACCTCGTTGGCAGTGGTTGCAAATGATACAGCTGAGCATGTAGTCCTGGGTTCGATTCCCGAGCCGGGTAAAGTGTTATTAGGTTTTTCCATCTGGAATTACTCAATAGCAGGCCGGAGTCTGGATTTGGCAATATTTTCACTGCAATCGGGACTGGCGAACTACTGTAGCTCTACCACTGTCTAAGGAAAAACAGGCGTGAGAGAATATAATACTCTTTATTATGTACACCATATAGGTACGTAACAGAAAAGCTAGATCCAAAACATTACATAAGGTGACACAATTGGCGGCCTAATCGCTAAAAGCGATCTTTTCAAGACAACCTTTGGATGGATTTTAAAGAGAAAAGGAAAGACAGTATTGAAATAATTTAGCATCTCATAGGTATGTAACCAGTACCCAGATGTACCGGTCACTACAAGCAATAGCCAGTTAACTCGTAAACATTAATGGTTCATCCATGAATACGAATCTAAGATGTTCTTCACTGCGGTATTCACATATATTTAATTTACATTTATCGCTTCAATACATAAAAACGGTAGGTTATGTTCTCTGGGAATTCAGAGAACAGTTATTACCCCAAGTTTAAATTGACAACATGGTTGGCATAAGTACGGGTCAAAAAGTCAATGATATAATAGTAAAGAATATAACTGCTTGACTGTATAATTGATGATATGTCACAGAGTTTAAATGGTTTTTGTGGAATATCAATTAAATTTTATGCATCTTGTTTTTTCCGTTTAGGAATCAATCAGATAGATGTGTTTGTCATCGTGTGATTGCAAGCTCCGTAAGATTGTAAAATATCTTGATTATAAACTCTCGCTAAGTTGTGAACTGAACGTTTATGGCGACCAATCAGTGCAAAGGTCTCAATTAGTTATATTTTTGGTGCGAGATTAAAAATTTTAAACATGGCCCTCATTGGTTGGTGTTGTTAGTTACAAACAAAACGTTTTAGTTAATTATTGTAGGGGATGTGGTATACCGAAAAAACTCTTCACTTCTTGAAGCCTTCTTTTATTTTTAAAACCTATTAATTTTACAATGTCCTTCTTCCGTCTTATCTGTCAGTTCTCCTTTCCCTTTCAACATTTTTTTTTTTCTTTCAAACTCGCTACGTTCATACGAAAGTAGCGAGTTTGAAAGAAAAAAAAATGTTTGTAAATAATAAATGTAGGATGATTAATTCAGAACGCATCAAAATTTACATTTATTATTTGAAATGAAATATTATTGGAAAAATCTTATGCCTAATCTAAGTTTAAATACATTAGATCATATTCTTTACATTAGATCATATTCTTTGCTGTATGGTGTCGGCCAGTGCCGTATGGTGCCGTAAAATAATAATACCATCCCATCACTTCCCGTGGGTGTCGTAAGAGGCGACTAAGGGACTCGCCAGAGAATGGGCAGCAGCGTCTTGGGGGAGGCCTATGTCCAACAGTGGACGTCTTTCGGTTGATATGACGATAATGATGATATTCATTACATCTACTTGCAAAAATACCAGTCGACACATCACAAAACAAAACGGTATCTTCGAGCATAAGCAGAAATGATGCCATACCCAGTAGCACAACCATTTAATTTACAACCCTTTTAACGTCATGAAACTCACGAACACACAAAGCAATTATTATCCGCATAATTTATTGGGAACAACACATAAATTTACCACATTGCCCGTTGAACGAACGGCGGTCATTTCTGACAGTAACTGCTTATTGTTCGAACTCGCCACTTGTTCGGTGAAAGCGAGGCGTGGTCCTTCATCCGTTTGTTTAAATGTTAACTGTGTGTTTATAGTGTATTTAAGGGTTATGAGGATTGGCTGAATAGTAATAAAAATATCGGGTTAATGGAACAAGTTGAGTGTGTATGTGAATGTGAAAACAGGTAGTGTAGAAGGGAATTTTATTTTTACGCGCATATCCAGATTTTTCCGTTCCAGTGGAAATTTCGGGAATTTCTCTCCTACTGTAGGAAAGCTACATGGCAAGTTTCAGTTTTCTACAAAAAGTAGTTTTAGCTGTGCGTTGTTTGTAAGTCACTCACTTTGTAACGGTAGAATTTTATATTTAGGAAGTATATTGATGATGGTTGCAACGGTAGTTTCTTCCAGCTGTGATGAGAGTGCTAAGAGGGATGGAAGGATGTGGGGTGTTTATGCAAATGGATAGAATAATCGTAAGATGTAATAGGTCTGAAAGTATTACCGGTGACCGAAAAGTTGTTCATCATGGTATGCCATGTGTCATGATTTCTGATGAAACGCCAACGTTCTGGCAGGATACCGACTGTCGGAGCCGCTACCGCTAGTGAAATATACATAATTATGTATTTTAATATTTCTCATGAAAAGTGAACATTTTATTATATCACTAGCTGACCCGCGCGACTTCGTCTGTGTCACATTTTTCATTAATGCTCCCCTCCTTTTGGTCGTAGCGTGAACTTATTTAGCCTACAGACTTCCTCGATAAATGGGCTATTCAGCACTAAAAGAAAATTGAAGAATTTTACAATTCAAACCAGTAGTTCCTGAGATTAGCGCGTTCAACCAAACAAACTCCTCAGTTTTATAATATTAGTACAGATATCACGCGAAGTAATAGTACATGTGTATTCATACACGTAGCGTCTATTCTATTCTTCTTTTATCCACAAAAGGCGATTATAATTGTTTTTTGAGATTCCGAACATCCGTAAGAAATGGATCCCTTATAAGATCACATGGGTGTATGTCGGTCTGTCCGTCTGCCACAGCCAGTTTTCTCCGGTTCAACTAGACCGATTTTGTTGAAAATTTTGATTATCGTCCCCCTCAAACGATAAAAATAAAATAAAAGTTTTTCAAACTATATTGTGCGACATATCAAATGAAAAGGCTTACCGTTAGGTTTTTAATTACATTTTTTCATAATTTAAAAATAAATGGTTTTGAAGTTATTCAAGAAGTAAGACCAAAAATGACTATTCCTTATCTCCGAAACTACTGAGCCTATAATTTTGAAAAAAAAGCAGACAATAGTTATCTAGGTACCTACAAATTACAGGAAAACCTATAAAAAGTCTATGGTATTAAAATAAAATGTTTTAAAAATGAAATTTGTTCGGAAACCTTAGCACGCGAGTCCGACTCGCACTTGGCTAGTTTTTTTTATTCAGGTGTCTGTCGGTCTGTCCATCTGCCACAGTGTTCGCCGGTTCTACGTGGGGTCAAACGAGAAAATTAAAAATAAAAGTTTTTCAAACATTTTTTTTTTTCATAATTTTAAAATAAATAGTTTTGAAGTTACTCAAGAAGTTACACCCAAAAATGACCACTACCTCTCCTTATCTCCGAAACTACTGAGCCTAAAATTTTGAAAAAAAAGCAGACAATAGTTCTCTGCCTACAAATTACAGGAAAACCTATAAGAAGTCTATGGTGTTAAAATAAAATGTTACAAAAATGAAATTAGTTCGGAAACCTTGGCACGCGAGTCCGACTCACACTTGGCTAGATTTTTTTATGGTATCCTTGAGTTTACACAACCCTTATAAGGAGTGTTGAGGTGATAATTCGTTAATTAATTTTAACGAATTTACTCTGGCTGCTCGATAAATAGAAGTCCTTTTAACAGAACTACGATATTTTGCGACGGTGGATTTGTCATGTAATTTGTTTCGTTAGTTCCTCCAAAGATCACACATGCTACTTTTTAGTATGAAGCTAATAAATAATGCTAAAAGGTAAGCATGGCAAAGACGTTGCGAACACCTCAAGTGATCTCCAATTATAATTGAAGTACTACCGATGAACATGTACTTTGAAGACATTTTGTGACCCAAGAGCTGGCTTAAACTTTGGTCAGAGGCTAAGCATTGCCATTAAACATGGCAGTGCCGCCAGTTTTTTAGTCTTGTGGGCACATTACCAGCTCACAGCGTTGAGCAGGAATTTTTTTTATGCTATATTTTAGTTTGTTATAAATTTAGTTTTTTTTTTGTGACTGATCTAGGTAGGTATCTATTTCATTATATTTTTAATTGATATTTATTTCGTTTGCAGGAAATCCAGGCTGACCACCCACTTCAATGATGGAGCTACAGCTGTATTAAAAACTGGCCAAGTGCGAGTCGGACTCGCGTGCAAAGGGTTCCGAACGAATTGAATTATTTTCAACATGTTACTTTAACACTATAGACTTCTAATAATCCTGGAATCTATAGGTAAAGATCCACTATCTCCATTTTTTTTTTCAAAATTTTAGGCTCAGTAGTTTCGGAGATAAGGAGGGAATGGTGGTTTTTCATCTAATTTCTTGAATCACTTCAAAAACATTTATTTTAAAAATATGAAAAAAATATATTTAAAACCCTCACAGTAAGCACTTTCATTTGATGTGTCACATGATTGACCAAAAAACTTTTTTTTTTAAATTTTCTAGTTTGACCCCCAAAAGTGAACCCCATACTAAAAATTTAATAATCTACGTAAAACTTCCGTGTTTGGGTCATAAAAGTCCATATGTTTACCAAATTTCAACAGAATTGGTCCAGTGGATCCCGAGAAAACTGGCTGTAACAGACGGACAGACAGACAGACACCCGAGTGATCCTATAAGGGTTCCGTTTTCTGTTCGGAACCCTAAAAATTAAAGAAACGTTTACAATCAATAACAAATCAAGAACGATAACAATCGAACCTATACAAGAAACGTTTTTTCGGTTTACGGTATAGAACCCATCGCGTGAGAGTGCGAATCGCACTTTGCCGGTTTTTTTTTCTTACTATCCGTAACAGCTGTCAAAAATTTACAAATGACTGTGACTAGTTCAATGACCGTCTATGACATAGACGACCAAACGAAACAAACTTTGCGAAGATCGGACCATGCGGATATTATTATTTTGTTACGAGAAAAGAAATAAAAAAAATAAAAATACCATCACTTCCCGTGGGTGTCGTAAGAGTCGACTAAGGGACTCGCCAGAGAATGGGCAGCAGCGTTCTCTGTAAAACTCAACACCATGCACTGCGATCACCAACCCGCCTGCCAAGCGTGGCGATTATGGCAAACCCCCCCATCTTGGGGGAGGCCTATGTCCAGCAGTGGACGTCTTCTTTATTAAGTAGGTACGTATTTAGTCGTAAAATAAAAGCCTTCTCGGTAGTAGAAAGTTATATACATATAGCTGACATATATTTCTAACTTAAAAAAACTGGGTAAGTGCGAGTCGGACTCGCGTGCAAAAGGTTCCGAACGAATTTATTTTTATTAACATGTTATTTTAACACTACAGACTTCTTATAGGTTTTCCTGTAATCTTTAGGTAAATATCTATTATCTCCATTTTTTTCAAAATTTTTGGCTCAGTAGTTTCGGAGATAAGGTGGGGGAATGGTCATTTTTCGTCTAATTTCTTGAATAACTTCTAAATCATTTATTTTAAAATTATGAAAAAAATATAATTAAAACCCTCACTAAGCCCTTTGATTTGATATGTCACACAATATTGTTCAAAAAACCTTTTTTTTTAATTTTTGGTTTGACCCCCAAAAGTGACCCCCATACTAAAAATTTTATGATTTACGTAACGCGTCCGTGTTTGGGTCATAGAAGTTCATATGTGTACCAAATTTCAACAGAATTGGTCCAGTGGATCCGGAGAAAACTGGCTGTGACAGACGGACAGACAGACACCCGAGTGCTTTTCGGAACCCTAAAAAGTAGACAAAGACAATGATGAATTTCTCGCCTGAAGCTGTTCACAAGACTCTCCTCATTAGTACCAGCATAGCGGCCGCTCCCAGCACACATATTTGAATACGCCCACGATGCACTAAAACCGTTAACTAAGTGTAAAATTTCATGTGCGTATGTTAAACTTACTTAAAACATTACTTGATGATTCCAAACATGTCTTGTTTTGTGAGCAAACAGTTTATTATGACTACTTGATCAAGCTATGGTCTGTAGCGACTCTATGGTATCTAGTCAAGAGATTGGTAGACGTAATTAGGTGTGGTAAGGTAATTATGCTTCCGGTTCTGGGGGGCTACTCTCTAACGAAATCCGTTATTTCGGGCTAAGTTTCGGGCGGGCATTTTCTACTCCGTTTCACCTGACCACTGAGTTACTGTGAAATCGTGTTGTCATTCATTCTCAGTTCGGGTTCGGGACTAATCGTAAGTCTGTAGGTGATACGGAGTAGAATACGCCCGCCCGCAACTAAGCCCGAAACTACGGATTTCGTTAGAGAGTAGCCCCCCCGGGTAGGCTGGTTTTAGGGAGGAAAGTAACCTCTCTAGTTTTTTTTTTGGTTTGCTTTTAGCGATAAGGCCGCCCCTTGTGTCACCCTATGTTACGTTTTCCTCATATATTTTTTCTGTAACTTATATGGTGTACATAATAAAGAGTATTCCATTCTATTCTGGCTGTGAACTTTCTAGTTAGATTCCTTTACAATGTTGTTATATTGGAAATAGAACCCATGACTGAACGCTGACCCCAAAAATACATATCCAGGCCTAGATTGGGAATGTATTGTTCCGGTAAGGATCAGATTTGTGGCAATAGATTCGTGTGTTATTTTGTTATGACTGGTTTGTAACATATATTTGTAAGTGTCAATTTTTTTTATTTTTTTTTATTCTGTGCTAAGCCCCAAATAACAGAAACTATCGCAGCCCACTGCTGGACAAAAGCACCACAACACGGGCGGGTCGATGATCCATATTTCCATACTTTGAAAGTCTGTGTGTCTGTCTGTCTTTCTTTTTTTCTTCACTTCTTAACAGCTGAACGGATTTCGATGAAGATTGGCACACGGTTAGAGTGTATCCTGGAATTTTAATAAACGTTGCCCCACACTAGGAATTTCTCCTCTATCGGGGGTGTGTTCACAAACATACATACTCACATACACAAACAGCCGGACCCGGAACAACTATCTGTAGGCCATACAAATATTTGATCTGTGCGGGAATCGGACACGCAGGGCAGCAGCCAATTGCTCAACCATTGCGCCAACCATGTCGTCAAATGGAATAGGACAGTTTTAGTTATATTATAGGATACGATACTTTTTATCCCGGGGATGTGTGCCTTTGAGATAATTTTCAAATTCAAGGCGGTTGATGTTAGTCAAAAATAAACTCCCCCTAACAACAGGCCTATACAGAAATCCGGCAGGTCATACGTTGGAAGACCTCCAACAAGATGGACCGATGACCTGGTGACGGTCGCGGGTAGCTGATGGATGCGAGATGCACAGGACCGGTCGTTGTGGCGAAGCTTGGGGGAGGCCTATGTCCAGCAGTGGACGGCTTTCGGCTGATATGATGATGATGAAGATGATGTGATGATACATTTCACACAGTAATTTTGAATTTTTCTACCATATCCAGAATTTCAAGCATCATATTCATATTTTATCTAAGAAGAAGCTCCTCTCTTAAGATATATGACTACTACAAAATATCTCAACCGGTTTCCATAGAAAGTCACGTGTACGTGTTACCGTTAATATGTGAACTAAGAGAGAGTCGGCAAATTTCCAAAATTGGTACCTAATTTACCAAAATTATCATATCGATCTAGAACCAACAGTGAATACCATGAAATAAGTTACAATGCAAAACCTGACGGAGACAGTATTTTTCTTGTTTTATGCTGGCATACAAGCAAAGTAACATTTTTTTATACCATTTATTTAAAGCATTTCGGCCCTCTTATGCACGAACAATTCACTTGTTTTCGTCAAAGTCAAAGTCAAAACGTTTATTTCAATTAGGCCATCACCATTTACATTTAAAATAATATAGTGACTCTACTGTCCATTCGGAAGGGTAGATTCTTATGGAGAAGAACGGACAAGAATCTCCATAGTTACTCGTTTCAAATAAATGTTTTACAATATGCTCTTGTATACAAAAATTTTGTTAATATATGTAAGGACCATGCACCTAGAGTTTGCAGAGATAGACCTATTAATTTTCTAAATAAGTACATGGTACTCACAAATTTACAAATATTGAGCCATTAATTAGCAGTGCGTGAGTGAACAGTAAAACAAAAAAACACAAAAATGAAACAGTAGATACATCTATAAAGTTGATACATAAACCAACCAGTTTGATTTTGTCTACACCATTGATTGTCCTATGGAGCAGGACCAGCATGTATCCAAGCATTCTTATCCTGAATTAAAACTTCTAATTTGTAACTTGCTTGTTTACAAAGTGTGGTTTTAATATACGTTTTAGATTTTCTTTCATTTAGTTTTAATATGTCATAAGGTATTTTATTGTAACATTTAACACAGTACCCCATGAAAGATGTGTGTAAGTACTTTAGCAAATCTATAAAATGGTCGATCTAATTTATCTTTATTTCTAGTATTAATATTATGTCTATCACAAATTTTACTTAAAAGATGATGAAAAAGATGACGTCGACTAGAAAGATCATCCCTTGACCATACCTCAAACTTTTGCTTCAGCGAAAACATCATAGTGCAAGTCAAACAAACTATTGAGAACTATTTTCTATTTTTCTACTGGCAAGACCGCTCATTTCCCATTTTTCAAACTTGAACCGCAGCACATATCTACAATCTAGCATATTTTGTGTTCTAAAACCAATTTCTCTTGTGCTATTGATTACTACATTTTTTGTCTGTTAATAAACCCAAAAGTTTCACATTTTAAAACTTGAAACGCATAAACTGTCAATACATAGCTTTAGATGGAATGACAGTTCACATCATCTAAGTTTTCACGGTGACATTTTAACAGAACAGACTTACTGTTTTCCGTTGATCTGGATCTGACTGGTAAGACCACACATTTTCCACTATCTTAACTTTTACTACAACCCATACAACCAAGTACATGTCGTCGTGTGAAAAAAATATCCCTTGCGCTATTGAGCACTGTCTTCTGTTCTTCTACTGGTAAGACCAAATATTGACCATCATTCAAACATTTACTACAACACATACAATCTAGTACATGTCGTCGTGTGAAAATAAATTCCCTTGCGCTATTGAGCACTGTTTTCTTTTAGTCTACTCACCTAGTAAGACCAAACATATCCCATATTTCATACTTGAACCGTAACACATACAACCTACTTCATGTCGTTGTATGAAAATAATTTCCGTTGCGCTATTGAGCACTGTTTTTTTTAAATTAGAATTAGGCCATTAAACGGCACTATTGAACGTCATTCACATTACAAAAAATATAAAATAATAAAGTCATTCTACTGTACATTCGGAAGGGTAGATTCTTATGGAGAAGAACGGACAAGAATCTCCATAGTTACTCGTTTCAAATAAATGTTTTACAATATTTGGTATACAAAAATTTTGTTATATGTGAGGACCATGCACCTAGGGTAGGATCATAACATTTTCCATATTTCATACTTGAACCGTAACACATACAACCTAGTACATGTCGCTGTATGAAAATAAGTTCCCTTGCGCTATTGAGCACTGTTTTATTTTAGTCTACTTACCTAGTAAGACCAAACATTTCTCATATTTCATACTTGAACCGTAACAGATACAACCTAGTACATGTCGTCGTATGAAATCAATTTCCCTTGCACCATTGACCACTGTTTTCTATTAGTCTACTCGCCTAGTAAGACCATACATTTCCCATACTTCATACTTAAACCATAACACATACAACTAGTACATGACGTCGTGTGAAAACAATTTCCCTTGCGCTAGAGCGCTGAGCACTGTTTTCTATGGGGCTGTGAAGTCGACTACAGTGTATTCAATAACCTATATTGTCGGACTAAACTAAGTGCCTGTGCGCAGTAAGGTTGAACGCATACTGGGGGTTGGGGATTGAAAACAACAATTATTATCTATGCTTCTGCCAATGATGAATGTCGGTAATTTACCAAGAGAACATTATCCCGGGATAAAAAAGAACCTGTTTGCTATTTCAGAACGCGCTAATCTCAGGAACTACTAGTCAGATTTGAAAAATTCTTTCAGTGTTAGATAGCCTATTTATCGAGGAAGGCTATAGGCTATATATTATCACGCTAAGACCAATAGGAGCGGAGCAGTAATGAAAAATGTGACGTAGACGAAGTTGCGCGGGTCAGCTAGTAATATATGTCTGTGTAAATTTCATCCAGATCCTTTCAGCCGTTTTGGCGTGATTAAGTAACAAATATCCGTCGTTTATAGTAGTGGTAAGATATATATACAGAGACAAATTTTATATTGTTGGTTACATAAATATATTACAAATTATGTTAGTATAGACACATTAAAAATCGGTCAGTTGCTAGTCGGACTCTCATACGAAGAGTTCCGTACCATAAACCGTAAAAACACTCTTGTATGGGATTCTTGTATGCCTCCTTTAATTTGTAAATTATTAATTTTGCAGGATTTGTTCGAAAGAGTCACTGCGACCCTAGAACGCGGCGGGCATTAGAAGGAACACGAATGGGTTTTAGTCAGTAAGAGTCTAACACTTCCTTCCTATTTAATTTTTATTATTTGTTGTTATAGCGGCAATAGAAATACACACTCTACGAAAGTTTCAACTGTTTCCTTATTACAGTTCTTGAGATACAGCTCGCTGACACAAAAACGCCTCGCTCGAGTTCAGGATAGACTGACACGCTATCTGTATCAGTTACCGAATGAGAGCCTTCATGACTGCCGCTTCATCATACACAGCCCAACTTCCACCACTGCTAAGCATAGAGCTCTCTTGAACCAATCCGCACGTTCCTTTTTTTTTTTTTTTTCGAGCGAAGAAAATGCCTAACGCATACCACATCATCCGGGGAGACGACGTGGTTATGTGGGACTTGCACCCACTAAAAACTTCGCCTGTGCACCTACTTTCGCCTTGATGGGTGGTTCGCGGGAACTGCTAAGCATGGCATTCGCGGCCCATCCAGCGTGGCCCACTTCTGGGCTCCCTCTTCTATGCCCGTCTCCGGGCTCCCTCTTTTATCAGCGATGCCCGGGTGCACTGGGACATCACCACAACTCCAAGGACCTTGCGGCGTGGACGATAGAGTCCCCGATCTATCATCTGCAGGCCCCTCTTATGGCGGCATCAAGTCGGCATTTCGCCGCCTGCGCCGTCCTGTCCTTCTGCGGCGAATCGGGTCAGCGAGAGAGTCTTCCTCCCTGACCCGCTCCGCCGCTTCCTTTTGTGAGATTACATCCTCGCAAAAAGACGCAACAGCCTCCCATACCGTTTCACTGCCGATCATACCCTTAACAACGACCGGCAGCGACAGATCTTCCCCAATTTCTGACACCAAAACACGGCGTTGCGCTTCCCAGGCAGGGCACTGCTCGAGAGTGTGCAGAGCCGTGTCTTAGCTGCAGCCGCACTGGTGACACACGGGAGTCGCCTCCCGTCTTGCCACTGTATGTAAGTATTTGCCAAAACAGCCATGCGCCGACAAAACCTGCACTAAACGGAAGGACAACGTCCCGTGTCGCCTCCGAGCCCACTCCTCTAGGATTGGCTGGATAGCCCCAACAGTCCAGTGACCGGCACTAGGCGTCTCCAGCCTCTCTGCCCATTGTCTCATGATGGCAACCTGCGCCTCTCTGCGCCACCTCATCACCACTTCAGGCGGCGGACCACTACCGCTCTCCGCCCGAACTTGCACACTTTTTTGGTAAACTTCGGCAAGCACTCGCGCCTCCAGATCCCACGGGGGTGTTCCTGCCAATGCGAACGCCGCTTCAGCTGAGATTGTGCGGTATCCGCGTATTACCCTTATTGCCATGACTCTTTGCGGTCGCCGCAGATGAGCCTTGTTCTGGGCAGTCAGGACTCCCTGACTGCCCAGAACAGTCAGGCAGTCAGGGAGTCCGCCCACACTGGGGCACCATAGAGTGCCATCGAACGCACCACCCCCGTGTAAAGCCGTCGGCAGCTCACATTCGCTCCACCCAGATTCGGCAATAGCCGACTTAGGGCAGAAGCTGTGCCGATCAGCTTTGGGGCAAGTTGGCAGAAGTGCTCGCCGAAGTTCCACCTGCGATCTAAAACGAGGCCCAGGTATTTCATGTGCGTGCGCATCATGATTTGCTCATTACCTATAGTGATGAAAGCTCCCGCTGGTGGTCGACGTCGGGGTCCATAAAACACCAGGGCCTCGGTCTTCTCGAGCGCCACTCTAAGACCCAGCGCTTCCATGCGGCTAATGACCAGAGACGCACCTTCAGTGGCCAGGCGCGCCGCCTCCCCAAAATTTCCTCCCTGGGCTGTGATTAAGGTGTCGTCAGCATAACAAATGACGCCCAGCCCGGGTGAGAGAGCAACGCGAAGGACCCAATCGTAACCCACGTCCCACAGTAGCGGCCCCAGGACCGACCCCTGTGGAACACCACACGTGATAGGTCTCCGCACGATTTCGCCATTGCGTCCCTGGTAACTAACACAGCGCCCCCTTAAATAGTCTGCCACCAGCTGCCTCAAGTACATGGGCACCCCATGAAAACGGAGCGCTTCTGCGATGCAGCCGAATGGCAAAGTATTAAACGCATTGGCGATGTCTAATGACACCGCCAACATTACCTCGCTTTGTCTGACCGCATTTTTCGCATGAGTCTTGAGACGCATTATGGCGTCCACGGTCGAACGCCCGCCCCGGAAACCGAATTGGGCGTCCGACAAATTTGGGCCAACCGTATCCAAATGTCGGACGATGCGGGTAGCGAGAATCTTCTCTAGCATCTTCCCCACCTCGTCCAACAGCACTATTGGCCTGTAGGCCGAAGGGGACTCTGGAGACCGTCCAGCCTTTTGCAGTAAAACCAAACGACCTTCCTTCCAAGGCTTAGGGAACTGTCTCGATGTCAAACAATTATCGAACAGTTCTCTAAGCCTATCCTCCATTGCATCCATTGCAAGAGCCAGTACCTTTGCAGGCACCCCGTCCGGTCCCGGGGCGGTGGTTTTTGAACGCGCCCGTGAAATCACGGCCTCCATCTCCACATCTGTGACCGCAGGAGTCTCCTCTTCGATGTCCTGGTCATCAGCCGATGGAATCATCATCATCGGAGGGGTGTACCCCGCCTGGGCCGGGAAAAGTGCCTCCACGACTTCGGCAAGGAACTGAGGCTGGAGGGATTCCGTTAATGGGGGTCCTTGGGCGCGGAGTTTATTCCGTGCCGCACGATAAGGGCGTCCCCAAGGGTCGCGATTTAAACCATTCAACATCTCACTTCTCGCCTGCTCTTTTGCTTGGGATATCGCCACCTGTAGAGCTTTTCGGGCACTTCGGTAGTCCTCATACAGTTGGGATTCCAACTCCTCATTACGACGGCGTCGTCTGCGCACTTGTGAATAGAGCCTCCGGGCAATAATACAGGCCTCGCGGAGCTCCGCCAACTCCGGGGACCACCAGTAGACCTCCCTTTTTGGGGGCCGACTATGCGTACGAGGCATGGAGGCGTTGCAGACAGCCGTCATGGCATTTCGAAATCGGTCAGCTTGAGCATCCACCTCTTCAGTGGAAGACGCTGAAGGTAGCCATGCCTGGATAATGGCTGCCTCCTCCAATAGGTCCCTGTCAAGCCGTTTCACTGCCCAGCGTGGAAAGTACCGAACTTCTGAGCGTTGAGACACTCCCGACCCCCTTGAGGTGGAGACATCCATACGGATATATAAGTGATCTGATAGGGTCTCAACACCCTCCACGACTCGCCAGCCTTGGACACGTGTGGCGACAGCAGGGGTAGCAAAGGAAAGGTCCACTATCGACCCCCCCTGCTGTCGCACACACGTATTAGCAGAGCCTCTATTTAGGAGACAGAGGCCTGTAGCTACAGCCCATTCCTCGACTGCTTCTCCTCTGACATCCGTTCTTGGGGAACCCCACGCGATGGATTTCGCGTTGAAGTCCCCCATGACTATTACATAGCCCGATGTCATTCGCCGCACCGAGGCTCCCAATCGATCCAGGAAGTCCTCGAATTCGGCCAGGCTCCTGTTTGGGGAGAAATATACGCCAATGAGTATGACGCCCTCCCGCGCGACCGCAACATATCCCGGACCCCTCTCTTTGAACGAGAGGGGTGGGGAATGAGAGGTCGTGGAGCCGATGATGGTGACGGAACCATCCACATCGCCCAGCCAATCAGGCCGAGGTGGTATGAAATATGGCTCAGCCGCAACGGCCACGTCTATTGACCACTCCGCCATTGTTTGAAGGAGCAAGTCCTGTGCAGCGGCAGAGTGGTTTAGGTTCGTCTGGAGGAGATAATGATTACGGGCTTGATCCATTGTTAGTCCGAAATCATTACCTCCTCTTGCGACTGCTCCAGTTGCACCTCACTAGAAGCGGCCGGGGTTGAAGTGGTCGCCTCTTTCCTTTTTGAAAGGGCTGGCAATTTGCAGCTCTTACTCCCAACGACGTGGTTGGCTGGTAGCTTTGCCACCTCACATAATGGACAGTGAGGGTCGGCAGAGCATGTCGAAGCTAGATGCCCCAACATACCGCAGCGGAAACAGTGCCCGCTGAGGTCCGTGCCAGAAGTGCACTTATGACGGATGTGCCCCCTCTCCATGCATTTGAAGCATCTCATGGGCCGAGCCTCTAGAATCCTCACTCTGGCAGAGCTCCAACCAACGAGTAGCCGGCCGGCGTCAGCGAGTTGCTTTGCAGCCTCGACAGGGCATTGGGCCCAAGCAGAGCCGACGCCTCCCGGGCCGGGACGTATTGTACCAACTCGAACCACTTCTGGAGGGCAACCGGTCTTTCGAGCGATTGCCTCCTGCACGTCTCGTCCAGTTATGGAATCGTCCAGACCGGATATGCGCATTTCAGCGCACTTTGTGGGTCTAGAGATCTTGACATCTTCAGCGAAAATTTCTTTTAGCTTTTCCGCTATAAGGTCTGCTCCTTTGGTGCCCTCAGTTCCCGGAAACTCCAGCAGACGCGCCCCCGTCGCTGCCTGACGGAACCTGATGTCGGTTATACCCAGGTCTGCGAGGTTCACGCTTTCCTTGGCCCTCGACAATACCCCCGCATAGGTCAGCCCCCTCTGCGCTGCTTCAGGCTGCAGTGTCAAAACTACTGCAGCCGACCTAGGTGCGCGAAGCTTCCGTTTCCTCTTTTTGCCAGAACCGGATCCAGCCCCAGCTCCTGTAGCGGATACCTCAGTGTAAGGTACTAGAACCTTTTTCTTTTTTCCGCCTCTCTTCCGTTTCCCTTTCACAGCGGTCTGCCAGCCGTCATTGACAGATGTTGACGGCGTAGGGTCGGGTAGGGTCTGCGTGTTTGCCACAAAACTACTAGGTGGCGGGGCACCCCGCTGCATCTCGGCCGCTTGAGACACCGATTGGGAAGCTGCCTGGAATGCTTCCCGAGATGCCATAGATGGTTTTTTAGGCCTTCTGCTAGTATTGGCAGCTTTTTTGACGTCCGCCGCTAGCGGTGTACGGTTACTCTTTGCCGGTAGAAGGCGGTCCTCAATCCCAGCGAACCGGGCGTCCATCATTTTCCCGATTTGGGAAACAGCAGCTCGCAACAATTCATCTGACGAGGGATTCTCCACGATCGAAGAGCTCACGGAATGTGGCTGCGGCTGTGGCAGTTCAATTCGTTGTCTTCCCATGGAGCGGACTTCTTCCCGAAGAGCCTCCATTTCTTTACGGAGGGCTCCCACCTCTTTGCGCAACCGGTCGTTTTCCAGTTGCAGCCTCCGAGTCTCTTCCGAGGAACTTCTACTAGCAAGCCCCTCTATCGCCATTCTGACGCGTTCTGCTGCCTCTTTAATGGCTCTTTGACACGTACCCTTCATATTTTTGGATTTTCGTGTAGTATCCAGGACCACCTGAATATCCTGAAGGGCCTCTTTCTCCAGAGCTTCCGCTGAGCCAGCAGAGTTCTCTACATTTGCAGAGGCAGGAGTGATTTGGGTGCTGACTTGCACATCCATTCCTTCCGCTTCACTCGCTTTGGTGTGCGATTGGCACGTCGGCGGCACGCTCTGAATGTCCGACTCACTGTCTTCGGTGCATGGAGCACTGGAGCCAAGCGCCGTGTGAGGTCTAGTAAACTGACCTTTCCTATTCCTATTACGTGGGAGACCTCCCCCTCGAGCAGTCCTCGCCTTCAAGGGTACTTTGGAAGGCGGCAACAGCTCCCCATCCACTGCTGTATCTCGTTGCCTTTTATGACCGCTTTCTACTGGCAGCCTTTCACTTGGTGCGCCATGCGCCGTCATCTCCTCTATCGGCTTGGAGCCGGAGGGTTCATGGTCATCATGTTGTGATTGCATCGTTGTCCGTTTGTCACGCGTATGGTTGTCGTTGGTGTCCGAAGGGACAGATGAAAGACGTTTGTTGCCCACCCCAGAGTACGAAGGGCAGCCCGCCGAAGCGGGGTGGGATTCCCCGACCGCTGAGCAATCGGGACCCACCTGGGGACGTTTTTCGCAAAAGTCTCTATCCATAGTTTCCTTTTAAGGGTGAGGTCCCTATTACTCCCTGCCTTACGTCTTTTTTTTTTTTTTTTTTTTTTAACCCTTTAAAGGGCCCCCCCTCTCCACTTGCTCACTGCTCTCACAGTCGCGTCTGATGAGCAGACGCGAACCATAGAGCAGTGAGCAAGATACCATCCAATGAAACGCACACCGTCCGAAAACCCGAAAAAATTGTTCAGGTCTCCGAACGGTGCGCCCCTCGCGTGTCCCTCTTAGTCTGGTCCCTCACTTAAACCTTTCCGGCATGAGTAACTCTACCGGCAAAGCTCTAAGATCATTGAGACACACAAGCCCCACCACGACGACAACGTGGAGACACCCTCGGTGGGGAATCCGCACGTTCCTGTGCCAGCCTCTTCCAAGTTCTACCCGCGATGGCAACAATGTTCTCTGCTCATGTCGCTGCCGGATGACCCACAATTCTTCTTTCAGTCCGCCAGTCATGCTTCTCAACAATTATTTGAAAGGTGGTTCGCTTACGTAGAAACTGGCGGATGAGCCAAGCTATGTAGCTTGGCTCATCGCCGTAAGGTTGCCCGCTTGTCGGTCTTCTACAGATTGTACTTCGGTGAGTGTGCCCAAGAACTCCACGGCCTCATACCACCGTCCCCCTTCTACCATCGGACATCCAGACGCACTGCATCTTACCATCCCTACCTTGTTGCTATTCCACCAATTCGCACTAAGCGCTTCCAAACGTCTTTTATAATGCGCACAGCAAAGGAGTGGAACTCTCTGCTTGCGTCTGTGTTTCCAAACGCTTACAACCCTAATCTCTTCAAAGTTAGAGTGAACAGGCTCCTTCTGGGTAAGCTCGCTCCATCGTAGACGTTGTCTCTGTCATCTCTGACCTAGACTAGAGCCAAGACCAAACCCATCACAAATAAAAAGAAAACGCATTTCTTCAAGAGTTACTTTTTAAAATAAAAATTATTTTGATAGGGCTGGATTTTACCTCGGACAGAGGATAAGTATTGCCATACAACGTTGCAATACCGCCAGTCTTTTGAGCTCACTTCCAGTGGACAGCGATACGGACGAAATTTTTGACGCCTTATTTTAATTAGGTTTTCTTTATTTTAAGTGTGCATAGTTTGATTTAATAAACAAAAAATAAAATTTTGATTAAGCCGGGAAATGGCTACACATACATCGCAGCATCATGCAGTCGAATGTACCTCGTAGATAACACCCATCATGAGCTGGCCTATGGAGTTTGAAAAGAATGCGAGGTCAGCTTATACTGGTTCTGTTACATTGGCGTTAACTAACCAATTAATTAAATAAGTGGTAAATAATTGAATAATAAACGGTTGGTTTCCTAGTAATCATTCTCTTCCTGGAATTAATTATAGGTACTATAGCACGTCGCGGACGTGTTTCCGTTTAACGAGAATCAAATAACATAAACATTTTAACATAAGCATCTATTTTTACTTCCACAAAGGTGCCTTACAAACTAACACTATCTTAATAAATAGATACAATACTCCTTTGTGGGAGACTGGTATCTGCACTAGGAAATCCTGTCACACAGATTATCACCCCCCCCCCCCAAATAGTGTACTTGTTATAAAAAAATAAAAAATAAATAAACAAATGTGGAGAGCACATACATACCTTGTAAATACCATTTCATTTATAACACACGGTAGCATTTTAGTTGTCTTACAAAGGCGGCCCACTTAATGTACCCGACATAAACTACTTCTAGGCGCGATTTTTTTTAAAATAATTAATTAAGAAAATAGGTACAATAAAAATACGTAATGCATTAGAATTAAGAAACACCCTGTTAATATTTCGTGCTCCATCTTCGAGCATCATCGCTTACCATCAGGTGAGATAGTGATCAAAAGTATGCCTATCTATTGTAAAAAAAATAATAATAATAATGTTTACGTATCGAAACAATGCCGCCGTTCCATTCCGCGCCGTCCTTGGAACACAAGGCTCTGGGGGGCTACTCTCTAACGAAATCCGTAGTTTCGGGCTTAGTTGCAGGCGGGCATTTTTTACTTCGTATCACCTAACCACTGAGAAATAATGATAACACGATTTGACAGTTACTGTGAAATCGTGTTGTCATTCATTCTCAGTTCGGGTTCGGGACTAATCGTAAGTCTGTAGGAAATATGGAGTAGAATACGCCCGCCCGCAACTAAGCCCGAAACTACGGATTTCGTTAGAGAGTAGCCCCCCAGACTGCGCTCGCTCCTGGATGTTTCAAACTACGTCATGCATCATGATAATTAATAACATTTTCTTTTTTTAAATAATTCAAACGTTCATAAATATAATTTTTATTTAATGAATGTGTAGTAGTCATTGGATAGATGAAGTGGGCTGCCGTTGTAAGTAAAATGGTATCGCGTATAATCTACCTAACTGTACGTCTACCATGAGTTTTTTCAGAATCGGTCTAGTGGATCCGGAGAAAACTGGCTGGGACAGACGGACAGACAGACAGACACCCGAATGATCCTATAAGGGTTCCGTTTTTTTTCGGAACCCTAAAAATGTATGAAAACTTAAACAAAACAAGTTTCTCACTTATTTGTTTAAGTTTTTTAACTAACAAGCAAGCAAGTTGCAAGTAAAACTTTAGTTAACAATTAAAAAAATATTAGAAACTTGTTTTTTTAAAGTGTTCATACATTTTTTTAACTACAGTCGCTAGCGAGTATAGATTGATAAAACTCGTGGTAGACGTACAGTAGTGCTATTCTGTAACATTTTCGTGTCTCGACAGCGGAATCCGAGGTGAGTATCAAATTCGTATAAACATAAGACCTTTATGCTGTGTGTAATAAAGCCCACTTTGTGAGGTTTGTCGCTCAGGTGAAGCTCGATATCGAAATTGTTATTTACAGAATAGACTAGCTGCTCGTAAATGTGCAACTCGAATGTTGGTGTTGCGTTATTGGCTGTTTACGGGTATCTTTTTTTTTAGTTTTCTATTACTAAAGTATGTTTCCAATAAAACCTTCTATTAAAACTTCTTATTTTGATTTTTGGTGTGACATTTTTTACAGATGCAGTAAACCCCTGTATGCGTTGCCCCTATAGAGGAAGCGGCGCGCGCGTCGATTAATACGCGTAACTGTCGCGGTAACAAATTGTGCGCCAAATGAATGCCGATTCAAACTACCGACGAACGGATTACTTTCGAATAGCATTGAGGAAGCATTGTCAAGTTATTTACTTTAATATGGAAGAAAGTTTAGAACCTGGTACTGTTGCGGAAATTATTCAAAAGAGTCACCGCAGTCCTGGAACGCAAAGGGCACTAGGAGGAACACGGATGGGTTTTAATCAGTCTTCGGGAGGGACCGACTTTAATACTTAGGTTAATACAGGAAAAGAGAAAATTTTATCAGCCTAGGGTAACTTGGGAACAGTCACATGTGTCTTACACTCTCTTCTGCTCCGCCCAGAGAGGGAGAAGTCCTTAAAAAAGGTGTATTTGGAAGTTAGACAGTCAATCAGGAAATTATTAAAATAAAAACCACTTAAGAACATTTTAATTGTTTAAAAGGAATTAAATGATTTTTCAAGCAATGAAGACCTTTTGTTCCCCACCACAGCCAGAGTTTCGTAAGATTTCCAACATTCCCTTAGAGCCAGAATCAGTATGGTGACTATCAGAAAGACGGTGGCGACCAGTCAATAAAGCTTGACGAGTCCCGGATAAACGATTCAACTGTCTTGAATGTCGCAAAGAAAGTAATAAAAAAAGAACAGCGGAGGAGTTGGAAAAACGTTATTTCCACCGGAGAGAAGTCAAGCACAGCAGCAATGGCTTAACGTACTTTTTGGGGCGGGGATATCGCCTCTTTCCAAACTCGGGCCAGGACATTTCCATTCGCAACTGGGCATTTCCTAATAAATTAACCCCACAAACACTTTTCCCAATCTGGAAATCGAACCCAGGACACCCACACACAGCAAGCGCTGTGATAATCTTAATATATTGAATTTTTCCGTTACTGGTGACTGACTGAGTGTCTGAGTGACTGATAGACAATGCACAGCCGAAACTACTGGTCGTAGAAAGTTGAAATTTGGCATGTAGGTTCCTTGGGGAGTGTAAGGTAGTCTTTTCTTATACTCAAGACATGTACTTACGAAGTCGCGGGCAAAAGCTAGTTTTCAATAAAATTCTTCTATATTTCCTAAGCTACAATTTACCACGTCAATGGCGGAAACTACGCAACCTGCGCAAGAGTCGATTAATACACGCAACCGTCGCAGTAACAAATTGCGCGCCAAATGAATGCCGATTGAAACACACAGCACTTTCCAACATGGAGGACGCTGAACTACTATTGTGAGTCCAATTGATCTATTGATTTAGAAATATGTTATTTCAACATTGATTTATTTTATTAGCAGTGAAATGGAAATAGTATCGTTCGTCGTTATTACCAGGATGAGAAATTGGTTTGGAGTTCGTTGCATCACTACTTCACAGCATAGGCTGGCGGTATGGAGGACTACCTTGGTTAAATTTTGACGTTCAATAAATGCTGATTTACGCTCCAATTTGCATCAGAAATTATTAAAATCGAAATTCATTAATGGCTTTTAATTTTAGATATTTTACTGACATGGATATATTTCAATAAACCTATTACCAGACCTAGATCTATTAAAAAAATACGGTGACATAATAATCGGCAATAGAAATACACAACCTGTGAAAATTCCAACTGTCTACCTATTATGGTTCTTGAGATACAGCCCGCTGACAGACAGACGGACGGACGGACGGACGAACGGACAGCGGAGGCTTAGTAATAGGGTTCCGTTGGTTACCCTTTGGATACGGAACCCTAAAAACCAACACTCTTCTTAATTTCAAATGAATGTGAAGGACCTCCACCTGATGCAGTCGCCATGACAACGGAACACCCCTCGATTAATGACAATTAATAACAGGCTATAACTATTAATCTGATCATTCAAAGAGTCGTCATGTTGGTGTACGGGTACACGACTTAGAATATAGGAATCAATATTCCGCCCAAACTGGAACAGCTAGCAGGAAGAGCAAAAATAACTTCCCACTACAATTAAAGATATGGGATGGCTCAGCAAAATACTAGCTTGCTGCATTAGACTTGGTGGAACGCAGAGCAAAAAGGCTTATAGGTGACGAGACGTTGGTGGCTCAGCTTCACAGCCTAGCTCATAGGCGTAGCGTTGCATGCCTGTCGGTCTTCTACAGATTATACTTTGGTGAGTGTGCGCAGGAACTCCACGACCTAATCCCACCATCGCCCTTTTACTACTGGAATACCAGACGAACTGCAGGGTACCATCCGCACTTGGTCGATATCCCGACTAGTCGTACTCAGCGCTTCTCCTCCACATTTATTATGCGCACAGCTAAAGTGTGGAACGAGTCTCTGTTCCCGTCCACGTATAACCTGTATGCCTTCAAAACAAGAGTGAACAGGCATCATGTGTGCCCGCCGTGAAGGCGGGTGGTCATCGGAGGAGGATAAAACGTAAAGGCTGCGCTGATCTCCCAGTCCTCCTCCACTCAGACGAGGCGGGAATGCCGCTGGGTTGTTTTCAGACCGGGGAGTTCCACATCGCCCCCCATTCCCCCAATGGGAGGGTATGCGTAATGCATTTTTTCCCAGCGCAAAAAAAAAGGTAAGGTTAGACGATGGATCAGTCGTGTAATTTGTTTCGTTACTTCCTCCAAAGATTACACATGCATTTTTTAGTAAGAAAAGCTATAATGCTAATAGGTAAGTATGAAAAAAACGTTGCGAACGCGTCAAGTCATTATCTGCCTAGGCAACTTTACCAACTATATTAGGGTCGGCTTCCAGTCAAACCGGATTCAGCTGAATACCAGTATTTTAAGTTGAGCTGCTACCTGCCAGACCTCCACGACCCAGTAACTGAGGAACACAGTACTTTTTGGCAAGACTGGTGACAGATTTTCTGGCTTCCGACAATCCGTAACGACTGCCGAAGATCTACAAAATGACAGCCGGGATGAACTGCTCAACGTGCTTTCTGAGACACGGATAACTCTCGGTATGTCAAGATGTCATCATCAAGTCTCCTACCGACCTCGGCCAGTGTTGCTTAACCTTGAAGATCGACCTGTGAGGCTGTTATTATTTAACCATGATCCATTCGACATAATAATATAAAACTTTTTTACAAAAAATATAACCAACTTCCAAGAAGTCAGTGTTTTTGGTTATTTCGTCTTTTGACACCGACTTCTGAAATTAGAGTTATTTTATACTTTGTAGTGTTTTGTTTTTGGATGTTGGTTATAGTTTTTGTAAAAAGTTTTTTATTTTTCACTTTTTAGTGGTACCTGGGTACCCATTGACAGCGTACCGGCGTGATGTTATGTTATGAACTGGGACCTATTTAATAAAACTTACTTAGTGCTTTCGGTGTAAAGTTCTCGTCAATACGAATGAAATATGCCCAAACACCTGGTAGTTCCTACATACCGATGTGGAGTTCCCTTGACTCTCTGTCGTCTCCATCATCAGGTCTGATCCAAACCTTTATTGTTTTGAAGTATCACCCGATATACACACGAATATCAAGTTTTTACCAGATGCGTACCTACAATTTTAGAGACTTGCCCTCGATTTCTCAGGGTTTCCATTATCAGATCCTGACGTGGTGGCCACGAGACCACTTCGGGAGTATACACTTTCATATAAAAAAAGATTCATCGAAATCGCTTCATAAACAACGAAGTTATCCGCGAGCACACATAAAAAAATATATACGCGGTCCTATTGAGAACCTCCTCCTTTTTTGAAGTCGGTTAAACATTCAAAAATTCTATACCAAATTCCATTTAGTCAGATCTGTGTATCCTTGTTAGTTTTAATGTTTTATTTCTCCTTCATTCCTCTGTTCAGTCGGTGTTTACAGGCCATAATAACCATACTTCACGTACTACATAAATGGCAGTTCCGATGAAATTTAATATCCTGCTATTAAAGTTGCAATAAAACTGAATGGTACCTGGTACGATAGAAAATGTATGATTAATTACATAATAGAATTTGACGTCTATGAATGTGGATGGATGGAGAGGGAGAGGAAGGCCGAAGAAAAGATAGATGGTTTGTGTGAGGAGCGATATGAAAGAAAAGGGAGTTAGTGATAGCGTGACGGCTGATAGGACAGAATGTAAGAAATAAAACGTGTTGCGCCGACCCCAAGTAACATGGAATAAGGGCAGGAAGATGATGGTGATGATTCCATGAAGACTATTTATTACCTATAGTACAGACTACAGATAGATGTACTGTTTTACATTACGTCTGTTGTATGAAATCTTATTAATAGGAGAAAGGCTTAGGTAGCAAAACACTGAAAACACCATGCTACTGAAAACATCTAAATTGAAAACCCAATAACATTGCCCAACATAAGTATCGAACTTAGAACCTCACGCTCAGCGGTAGGAACCTAAACAAAATGTAAATATAGATACGCAAAGGCAAATGATGATGAATTCACAGAAGAATGTCTATTGTGCTTTGTCGTGAGACACGAAATAATCCAAGCTATAGGCCGAAAGACGAGCGATAAAAACTTTGCAATAGGCCTGAAAGAATGACTTAATTGTTCGACTATAATGTAGTTCCTTATCCAGTTATTTGAAACGAATAAGAGAATTCGGCCTTCCTTCTGAGCTACCTAGCTTAGGCCATGATCGGGTTAAGAGCATAAGCAAACTCGTAAATCGACCTACAATGTTTCAACTGGTGGGCTATAGGCTTCTCTCTATAACTGTGTTTTATTTTTAATTCACTCCATAAGCCACGATTCAGTGGATGTCACAAGTCTTCGAGTTTTTTGTTCTAGGACATGCCGGTATCCTTATGATTTATCTTCATTTTCTTGCCCTTATCTCAGATTGGGGGCTTTGGGGATTTGGGGGTTTTCTTTGGGATTGGGAATAGGATTGGGATTGGGTTTTTGGGTTCGGCTAAAATTTGTCTTCTTCTTTCATGTTTCTCTTTTAGTCGTCCTCTCAATAATAATCCCTCCTTTCTAGCCAGATATTTCATACCCTCCATCTATCGACAGATTTCACGTTTTTGCTCTCTCCTTTTAAATTTTCCCTTACGCCATTCTGTTCATTCGTTCATTTTTCTGTCTCCAGCATTGAAAAAAATATGATAAAGTACAGCAATTTCACAATCGAAGAGCTATCAATTTTCAACAAAACAATTAATATCTTGTATTGTATTCCTCTAATCAAACAGAGTTCCTCGTGAGAATTGCGTTGCGTGTCAATCTATAAACGTTGAAACTGTTGAGTAATTGTTGATTGTAATTGTATCTGTAAGTGCAACTGCCACGAATCTCTCGTAATCTTCTATTGTAGCGTTATTCTTGGTTACAGGAAATTGTCTAGGTTTGAAATGTTTGAGTTATACAGGCAAATTGTCGGCTGTGTTGTCGTCTTCGTTAATTGTTTTTTCTTGCTTCATAAATAGGGTAAAATTCTTTCGTTTTTCCAGACAACGCACAGCCGAAATTTCTGGTCGTAGAAAGCTGAAATTTGGCATATAGGTATCTTGGGGAATTATTACGGGAACGGGAAAAACAAAATATTTGCGTACAAAGTCGCGGGCAAAAGCTAGTTATGATAAAATACTGACACTAACTGTAAAAGTTAGTGTTTGGAGGGTATACGGAACAGAGAGTAAAGTCCCGCTAACTTCCATTGAAAAGGGAGGATCCCCCGACAAGACGGTTGTTGTGTCTGGCGGGCAACTGCCCGATAGTTGAAATTCGGGCTGATGTATATGTTCAAATCGCACGGTAAACTCTGCTTGCGCGATGCAGAATTTCGACGTAGTAGTTCGCTGCTTGTTGGCGTCACAGTTCTTTTTGTTGCGATGTAGATTTACTCCGTTGGTTTTTCTTGTAGCGGCATTGATGCTGCTACAAGTGCTTGTTAATTAACCCTCAACGCGATAACCCCTCTAGGGGTTAGGATGAAATTGGATACACGATTAAGGGTGCCTGACCATTTGCGCGAAGCTAAACGGCGAAGCGGAGCTACGGAGAAATATTAAATATTCACATCAGTCAAAATGTCAGTGACTCACGTGGTATGGAGATTTTATACCATTCCATTGGTTGAAATTCTTCCGTTTCTCCGCTCCGCTGTAATGGACAGGCACTCTGAACCCTGGATTCTTATAAACAAAGATGCGGCCAATGTCATTGGAAAAAACTCGAGTAAAAAAATATTTTTTACAAATGGCAGAATAAGCTGGCCTTATCATTTGAATATGGCAGTTGAACTAAACTATAGTTTTCAGTAGCAAGTACTTCAGGAACAAAAACAACTCATAGTTTATTTCTCTCATAAAGGTACATTGTTTCAGTAGGTAATTTATTCATAACATACTACGCTAAAACCTTTGTGAGAGCTGGAGTCTGAACTGGTTCGTAAACGACTAGTTTCAGACATCACGTCACGTCCAAGATAAGTGTTCCTTCTTAGATTTGTATGGTGGTGAAGTTAGTACGCCTAGTTCTGATTTATCTACCTTTTTCATTTATATTTTTATCTTCTGCTAGCTGACCCGCGCAACTTCATCGGCGTCACATTTTTCATTAATGTTCCGCTCCTATTGGTAGCCTTCTTCGATAAATGGAATATCCAAGGCTAAAAGATTTTTTTAAATTCGAACCAGTTCCTGAGATTAGCGAGTTCAACCAAACAAAGAAACAAATTCTTTAGCTCCATAATATTAGTATAGATATTCATCCTGATTTCAATGTGATCTATGATTTTTAATTTAGCTTTGATTGGTTAGGCAACGTTCAAAATACCGGTAGCCCAACTAATTCAAGTGATGAGATGAATAATAATCAAGTTTGTATTGAAGAAAAAAAGCCAAAACGACGTAGTATTAGATGAGTGGATGGAGGAAAACGATCACTGGTTTTTTTAAAACAAACATGATTTTATTTAATGACAACACATTAAAACAGAACAAGAATTCTTGAATGTCAATCAAAGTAAATTGGCTTCTATGTACAGTTAGGTTTACGATGCAAATTACTTTAGTTAAATTAATTTTAGTAATAAACTAGATACTGCTGTATTTAGAAAATTATTATTAAAGCTGAATTATATCAATCAACGGTTGTCAAGTTGGCTTCTTGGTTTATATTTCCGCTTCTAAAGCACCAATTTGTTGGTTTTAAACCGGACAAGTGTTGTTATAAACTTTTAATTACTACTTTCTCACTTAATTTTGCTTGTATAGAAGTTATCAAAGAAAAGCTCAGACTAGAAATAATTGATTGAAATACTCTGGAACAGGAAAACGCAGAAAATGATTTATTTCAATGACTGTAATCTGCGTAGACTATTTCGTCGGTATGTGGACAGTGGAGACAATCTATACTATCTAGCTATCTATACTAATACTAATATTATAAAGCTGAAGAGTTTGTTTGTTTGGTTGAACGCGCTAATCTTAAGAACAACTGGTTCGTATTGAAAAAATATTTTAGTGTTAGATAGCCCATTTATCGAGGCTATAGCATTTTTCGAGAGAGCAGCCTTAAACCTATAGCCCTAGGCCCTAAGCTTAATATAGCGTGCATATGATGCAGTTTTTCGTCGGCTTTAACAGAGAAATTACATCTGAAAAATATTGTGAGTAATCTACATGATATGATTCGTAATTTGGTTTAGCCAGAATTTGTCTATCGGTATCACATAGTAAGAAAAAAAAAACACCAAATCACCTCCAAATCGTTGAGATGAAACCATTTTACTCCTTAATTTTTTTATCAAAAGAGTGTAAAAAATGTATTTAAAACATGTATTATTTTTATTAAAAATGCGGGTAGCGGAGTGGCGCGTAGAGGGGTAGTTAGCTCCGTTTATATGCACAAGGTCATTGGCATGAATACAAGCCTTAATAAAATCACGCTATGGCCACAAGTAGCGGAGCATTATTGAAAATGTTTATGATACGAGTAATGGATGTAAAAACAGCGTACTATAGTTTCTTCCTACCCCGTATCCCGTGGGAAATAACCCCGAAACAATATATAAAAAAGTCCAGATCGAGACAAAGAACGTATTTACATCCCTTTAAACCAACACAATACTCACCCTACAGATTTAGCTGTACAAGGTCGACCTTGAACAAGTTCTGTGACCTTGGTCGGTAGCGGGTCGGTTCCGACGACCCGGGACATGTTCCCGTTCCAATTGTAGACTAGTTACAGTTCCAGCACGTTAGTTTTAGTTGCTAAACAAGTTGGGGAGACCAGTTTGGTACGAGGTAAATAGCAGTCAGGAGTTTGGCATTGGGTTTTTGGGTTTGTTTTTGGGAGCAGCTGAAACTTAGTGTAACTTCCAATTAAACCTCGCAAGGTTCTTCATAAACCTGAATGTCGGTTTTGAGGTTTTTAACTGAAGAAGAATCTTCTACGGCAGAGATATTATATACGGCATAATATATATTAAATACGGATATACGGCTTCATAATTCTCGTGGCAATTTTTCTAATTATTTAGGGTTGTTCCACCTGTTCATCTAAAGTCTCTATTAGTCGTCGTTTTAGTACTCCATCCGTGTTTATTTGGCCTTTCTTTATTTTTAATACCATGTGCTATATTTTAGGCACAAGGTAGGATTCTTTTTCATTTAAAAGTACCGCTGTATAAATTTTAGGCTTTTAAAATTACGACCTACACCATCAAAAATCAGCAGTAGAACTTTTTACTAATATAATTACTGAAATTGAATTTGATAATAATGAAATCACCGCGGCGAAGGTGTTGTGACGATCCATTATGTTTGCGGGACAAGCTTGGCCAGAGATGGAAGGAGAAAGAGGAGGCCTTAGCCCAGCAGTGAGCCACAAAAACAGAAAATAGGAAACGGCAAAATTAAAATGAAAGATTTCCCAAAACATTACCACATACGTAATTTGCCACAAAGCACAAATATCCCATTTGATCAAGCTGTCTTAGACAGCAGCTGAAGAATTAGCTATCCACACAAGATGAATGGTCAGCAACGTTTGTACAACGCAGTCTGCCTAGGGTTCTCGAGGTCAGATGTCGAGATGTCCAAGCTGTCACACGACTGTCGCTTAGCGGAAATGAGCGCGAAGAAACTGGCCAAGCGGTTACTAATGAGCGAAACATAGTGCTGGACAGGCAGTGAAATTGTAATAGAGAAGTTGAATTTATTATACATAGCGTATAATATTGAGTCTTTGAGAAATGTAAAGTATACAGTGCGTTGAAAACACGCGCGACGGCACTATGATGGTACATTTTTTAAGAGCGACGTGACGTCATGCGTATTTTCAACGCACTGTATCGTCTTAATTTTTTTTTACGTCAAAAAAGAAAAATACATGTCAAATATTTTTTGGGAATCTATCTGACGGACTAAATAGATTTTTTCCGTTTTTTTCGGGCCTCTTTGAATTATTATGATAACTTTGGTTGGAATTTACAATTCATCAGTAATTAATTTGTTTGACGCATTATCGATCATGGCTTACTACACGACGACGTTATCAAGACAATGCTAAAATACAGAAGATACTATACTTTCTATTTTCTATTCGTTCCTATGTTTTTCTTCCTAATAAAAAGAAAGTATAGAACTTTCTTTTTTCTTTTCGTTTTCTTTTTTCTTTCTATTTCTTCTTTTTATCTCTTTTTTTATTTTATTTTTTACTTTCTAATTTTTTTACCTATTTTTTATTTTTTCTCTTTCTTTTTTTTCTCTCATTCATTATATTCCATTTATAGTGAGTAAAATATACATTTGCAGCTCCAATATATTAGATCATTTGATAGTAATCCAAAGCTGGCA
This sequence comes from Lacanobia wlatinum, assembly GCA_947578705.1. Classification (NCBI taxonomy): domain Eukaryota; kingdom Metazoa; phylum Arthropoda; class Insecta; order Lepidoptera; family Noctuidae; genus Lacanobia; species Lacanobia wlatinum. The sequence continues at coordinate 7,564,050 of OX388039.1, read as the reverse complement.
TATACCTACTACACATGTGCGTAAAATGAATACTGTCATCATCAGGCTACTGACAAAGATTACTAAATAAACCGCAATAACTATTGTAGGAGTCAAAAACATCAAAAAAAGACTATCCCAAACTCACATTTATTTGTATTCAACCAACACTAAAATCTCTAGCGACGGAAATCTCGACCCAGCCGCCAATTATTGAATTATTATTCGTGTCACTTTCAAAGCGGCGTCGAAGAATCCAGTGGGTAGGCAGGCGATATAAAATTAGTTTTAACATCACCAGCTAGGCTTGGTGAGCATACGAATTACTAGTTAAAACCACTTATTTTACAAAACAGTTAGCGGCAAGTTATTCTACAGCGTTGACGCACGGAACCCCAAATTAGGCAACAAAGTTGTCATAAAAATAAATTGGCTATTTGATTAACATTTTGTGACGTTCGTTTTGGTATGTGACTTTAGATTGGTTTTAGAGTCTAAAAATCATCTCAAATCATAATTAATGGAGTTGAGCGTTCTAAAAATAAAATTGAATGCGAATAACAAGTTCTAAAGTATTCTTATGAAGAGAAATTAATTCCGTAGTACCTAGTTGTTTTTTAATTTTTGTTTTAATAACTGACGAAGGCTTCAATCGTACTGTCCTAAAAATAGACAGTAAATTCAAACTGTAAAAAGACTTCGACAAAAAATCTTTTTAAATTTTAATTAAGAATTTAGGGTGCCTGTCCATTTGCGCGGAGCGAGGTAGCGGAGCGGAGAAATGGACAAATATTAACCAATCATGTCAGTGACTCACGTGGTGTGGAGATTTTATGCAATTCCAATGGTTAAAATTTTTCCGTTTCTCCGCTCCGCTGCCTCGCTCAGCTAAGTATACAGAGTGAAAACTAAAAATGTATCTTTTTGTGTTACCTGTCCCTTAGTTTTCCATGTATTTATTACTTCACAGAATTTGATCCTTAGTACCGCCAATTTCAGATGGTGTTATAAGACAGGGCGCACTCTTTAAAATTCACCTGTATTTTTAGCCGACTTCCAAAAAAAGAGGAAGTTCTCAATTCGGTAGGTATTTTTTTATTTTTTTTTACACGTCATGTTCTTTTGCTAACTTTAAAAAAATTCTGGTGCAGAAGAATTGCTCTGGCTAAAATTAAAAAAAAGAAACAGTGGAAATACAAAGGCTTTGTTTTGTGTTGTTGTTTGAGAGTGCATCGCCATGATCTCAACAACTAGTTCTCCATCCAATCTCTCCGTATGTCCACATAGAAAGTTCAAACAAGCGTGTTGGCATAAACAGGGCGATTTGAAACCGTTGAATGGTGCCGCATTTAAACTGTACGCTGCCCAGCTTAGTATGTGAGTGTCGTGTGGGTTAGCCCCTTTGACGATGGCGCTCACACTTCCAGGTTTAGAAGAATAACAAGTAGTGGCTATTTTATAATTTTACATGGTTCATGTCACGAACTTTATATTTTTACAGTCATCATAATTCTCATATCAGCCGAAAGACGTCCTCTGCTGGACATAGGCCTCCCCCAAGCGTCGCCACAACGACCGGTCCTGCGCGTCTCGCATCCATCGGCTACCCGCGACCTTCACCAGGTCATCGGTCCACCTCGTTGGAGGCCTTCCAACGTTGCGTAAGAAGAACGAAGAGCCCCTGAGTGACTTTAAGCCTTCTAATGAAGCCCATTGTGAGCGACCACGTTTCAGTTCCATAAGTAATCACTGGCAACACGCACTGGTCATAGACTTTCGTCTTGAGACACTGTGGTATGACGGACGAGAAGATACCACGCAAAAGTATTTTTTTAAAGTAATTTAAAATAATAGAGTAAGCCACCAATTCGCATTAAGCGTTTCTAATCTTCTTTTATAATGCACACAGCAAAGGAGTGGAACTCTCTACCTGCGTCTGTGTTTCCGTACACATACAACCCTAACCTCTTCAAAGTTAGAGTGAACAGACTTCTTCCGGGTAAGCTCGCTCCATCGTAGACTGTCTCTGTCACCTCTGACCTAGACTAGAGTCAAGAGCAAACCTATCTCAAGTAAAATAAAAACTGGCCAAGTGCGAGTCGAACTCGCCCACCGAGGGTTCCGTACAAATTTGTACGTACATTTTAAAGATTATATTTTTGACTAGATTTAATAACAAATGTCCTATAAGGGTTCGCGTTTTCCTTTTGAGGTACGGAACCCTAAAAAGTAAAAACTCTCCACGCAAACCACACATTGGAGTGCCCCAAGTGTTATTTCACCTGTAGTTTGGAGATTTAATGAATGCCACCAATATTAAAATTTCTAATCCATTGCCGTACGGGTTCCTCTCAACTAGAAACTCGAAAAAAAAAAACTGATCCATGATAATAATGTTTTTCGACCGATTTGAATATATATATTATTTAGTTTTGTTTGCCTCTGCACTGAGATGGTTTAGAAAAAGATTTTAGGTGATATGAACTTAACCGGGAACTCATCTGAACTGGTATTCTGCTGAATCCGGTTTGACTCGAAAAAAGTTAGAATAATAGGCAGATGATGATGAACTTCACCGGTTAATCTAACCGCTGATAAATAACCAGGGACAACATTGCAAATGGGAAGCTACCGTAAATTATTATCTGCCGCAACTGAAAGCCTATGTTCAGCACCGGACATTTATCTATCAGATAAACCAATCAGACCTTATCGGTAGGCGATAATCAAAAGCTGAGAAAATGCCGCTAAGGCTGTACCTGTAGTAGGTACAGCCTTAGCGGCAAGTTATAATGGCGCAAATCACACCTTTTCTTTGACGGATAACTATAAGTTATGGGTTTATGTTTACTGATGCTAAATGGTCAATAAATTAGAAACTTTGCGTTTTCTATTATGTATCGTTTCTGATAGTTTTCTCTTATATGACCCTTTTATGGAATAGATAATGTCAAAGAGATACGCCGTTTTGTGATTTATTGAATTTTTTACTGCCGCAGGGGAAAAGGTACAAATGTAGCAGCAGTGTTATGAAAAAGTTCAAATAAAAAAATACTATGTAGCACAAAAAAAAGCATTGCCATTTGATTTTGTGTTTAGTAAACCAATAACGACAGTTGCTCGATTTTTACTCCACTGATTTAACATTGACGAAAAAAGAAGTTAAAAGCTAAATAAGTAATTAATCAGGCGTTAAAACTAAACCTATTCTACAAGCAATTGATGTCGTCTCAATACCCATTACGTTGAAATTACTTTACCAATTTCCACAAATTGTTAATTTTCAAATGCTACCTCTTCTTACACATTCAGCATTAGCACGTCCATCCTTACTTAATATTATAAATACGAAAGTAACTCTGTCTGTCTGTCTATCTGTCTGTTTGTCGGTCTGTCGCGCTTTCACGCCAAAACTACTGAACCGATTTAAATGAAATTTGGTACAGAGATAGTCTAGAGTCTGAGAAAGGACATACGCTATTTTTTATTTTTCCTTTCTTCTTCTTAATGGTTTTTTATGATGCATACTGTATGTCTGTTTTCTTTTAACTTTTTTTTTTGTGAATTCGTGGACAATGGTGTGGGGTACATGTGTAGTAACGTAAAAATGGAATAGGTTATGCATAATTGTATTTCTAAGTAAGGCTAATTTAAGAATCTTTTGTTATATCTGGCATGTAACTGTTTTTTGTCCCTAACAAATAAAATAAAAATCCCGGAAGTATGTTCCCTAGGGACCACGCGGGCGAAGCCGTTGGCAGAAGCTAGTCTTCTATATTTCTAGGTTACAACCAATTAAAATTTCTCAATAACAAATAAAACTAAAATGTTACGGCAATTAAACATCTGTACCAAAAGCAGGCAGTTAACATTCAGCAGAAATTATCAATTAGTGTCTAAAAAGGCCTACACATTTGAAACAAGTCCTAACAACTATATTCTTTAAGACACAACTAATTTGCGACGGCAAAAATCGAAAAACCATAAAACAGAATCGTTAACAAAATCACACAATCCAAAAAAGCTTTTATTTCAGTATCATTAAAGCCCGAAATAGCGTGGAAGGCAATTTGTTTTGGTACTAAAAGTCAAATTGTGGCCCGTTGCTGTACGGTTCGCGTAGGCACTGGAGCTATCAAGTGGTGACCCGACCATCCCGTTAGCCGTTCGATCCCAACTTTATAGTAAAACCGTTGTAATCTAAGATTGAATTTATAAATAATTCAGATAGACTTTCTTAGATAACGTCAGTCGTTTAGATAGAACAATATCTTGCGGTGTAAAGTCCATGGGTGGAAGCAGTGCGGGGCATATCTAATACTCGCCTTACGTTATTGGTTATCAGTTGTGTGAGCGATTAAGGTCGTATAAAGGGTGTAAAATTGGATTTGCGGAGTGGAGGTTGTAATTTGAAATAGACCTAGAATTCTAGATTGCGGGGAAACTAAAGAAGGCTTTGTATCTTATATAATCTATGTGATATAATAAGATTGTTGGAAGCAGTTGCCATGGTCGTTGAGTTGAAAAGGCTGGCGGTGCTGGTGATTAAGAGCGGACTGATTTCTAATTTTTTTTAATGTATTTGTTATTATAGCGGCAATAAAATACACACGATTAATGTATGCAAATATTGTAAAGTTTATTTTTGAAAAGAGTAACTAAAGAGTTTCTTGTTTTTTCTTCTCCATAAGAATCTACCTTTTGCGAACGGACGACTAGAGTCACTATAATATTTTATTTTCATTTGACGTTCAAAAGTGCCTTTATTGGTCTAGTTGAAATAAATCATATATAGCCGCTATAACAACAAATACTAAAAATTAAGGTTTATGGTACGAAACCCTTCGTTTGCGTGTCCGACTCGCACTTGGCCGGTTTTTATATGAACACTTTCACACACGTCCGAGTCCGGGCTGTGCCCGGAACGTGTCAGACCACGGCCCGGATATATTATGTCCCGGTTACGGCCCAGACAAGTGTCGATCCAAACACATGGGGTTGATGGACCTAAAAAAAATAAAAAAAGGTTTAATAAGTAATTATACGTGTCCGCACTATTACTATAAGATATTTTGTAGCAACAGTTTGTTCCCTTCCCGCAGACAAACCGTGTAAATGGTTTTGTGGGGCATAGTTATAAGAAAGATGTTTGTAAAACTTGTTTATGATAAATAAAATCTATAATAATAATCAATAATGGATTGAACCGATGGATGTAAAAATTATTGCAGTTTTTCAAATCGTATAATTCAAATTTTACTCAAAAGTATACAAAAACAGTAACAATTAAAACAACGATTTCAACGCTTAATTATTGTACAATCATTCTAAAACAATAAGTCCCCGAAAACCACAGTCAATTGACGTACTAACCTCCAAATCCAAAGATAATCAACGCATACAACATTATCCTACACATAAGCTTATCCCATTGTCTACCATTTAAGTAGAAATCAAGGAACATCTTCCGAATTCATCATTGCACCTATGGTATTCAAATCATTTAGTATTTCATATACATGTTTTCGCATCATCGCTTCATCGCTCCTTACTATATCTGAGAAGTAGAGGCACCATCTTTTGAGTAAGATAAGAGATATTGGGATGGTTAAAACTTCTCTCTTTTCAGTCGGTCCCTCACTGCTGAGGATCGTGACTCCGTTTGATTCCGTCAACCAGTTGTCTCCATCGGTCCCGTTCTGTAGCTTGGTGGAATGCGTCGCTGACAGGTATTTTCAACTCCTCCGCTATTTGGTCTGACCATCGCTTGGGACTTCGACCCCGAGGCCTTTTTCCCTCGATTTTGCCGGTCACTATAAGGCGTGTAAAATCTTAGGTTAAAACTTAGTACCTGTGTAAAATCACACTGGTAATATCTAATGCCCGGTGATTTATTAACAACTCGTAACTTTGACAGCTCGTTGACGTTTCTTTTTTTTATAGCCCAACATCTGCATACATTTGGCCTACTATCAGTAATTCGATACCCTCCCATCCGTACGTAGCAAGCTGTCGGTAATTTTACTATTTTTTATAGGCACGATTTTGATTCATGCCTCGTAGAAAATACTACTTACTACCCGTGAGCAAAACGAAACGTTTCTTATTTATAGGCACCGGGCATTAATCGACTGGAAGTCGTCAAAATCTTTTTGGAAAAAAACCCATCCGTGTTCCTTTTAATGCCCTTTGCGTTCCAGGGCCACAGTGACTCTTTCGATCAAATTTCGCTACCCTGGCAGGCAATGTGGTCCTAGTGGCCCCCGTCTATTATGCTGACATCTCTTTGAGGCTAGGCTGCTTAGGAGTTTTTTTACAGGAGGTATGGTTAGATGGAGTGGCGGTTCTCGCAAGGTTGCTACTAGCAGATGAATGAGAGAAGCCAGTGACTCAAGAGGCATATGTCCAGCAGTGGACTGCTACGTGCTGATGAACATAATAGAGAGAGATGGCCATAGCTCGTGAGGGTTCATGTTAAAGCCGAACCGGTCGATCTACAGTGAGGGCCACACACCACAGCCACATACTTCTTCTTCTTGCTTCTTTCTTCTTTCTTCTTTCTTCTTTCTTCTTTCTTCTTTCTTCTTTCTTCTTTCTTCTTTCTTCTTTCTTCTTTCTTCTTTCTTCTTTCTTCTTTCTTCTTTCTTCTTTCTTCTTTCTTTTTTGTTTCTTCTTCTTCTGCATCTTCTTCTTTTTGTCAGCCACATACTATGTTGTGTCGTGTCGTGGTGCCTTCTGACGCAGTTCAATGGCTACAATACACTTTGTGATAAATTACTGGATATTTTTGAAAATTCTTCAACCGATTGTAATGAAACTTGTTAAGCAGACCAGAGGAAAAATTTATTTTTTATAAAAAGTGGAAAACCACTATCTCTTTCTCTCTAACTGTTTTTTAAGACATAAATAATTTACATTTGCGCATGCTTATCAAGTTTCATTAAGATCTGTTCATTAATTTCCAAGAGCAAGCACTTACCAATTTGTATGAAAGTGTGGAGCAAATACTGTGAAAAATATTTTTGAACACACTGATATAATAAAAGGAAAGAAAGAATAAAAAAAGATAAAGATTAAGTTATGAGATAAGATAGGTAAGGGGAGGGGAGGGTAAGAGGGGGGGGGGTAGGTAAGATATAGATAAAGATTTATTATTATTATTCGACGTCTATCCCATTTCATTCTGTCATTCAAAATCCTAAATAAAAACAAAGTGTAGTCATTCTACAAGAATGAGGAGGAAAGCATACAAAGTAACTCTGGTGTTAGAATATCAAGCAATTGTAATACCTTATCTTTATTTTTCAATATTTATAGACTATTGTAGTCTCCAGGGACGGCCTATCATTTCGGCCACTGCCTACGCGCGAAGAATTCTTAATCGTCATTCTAAAGTTTGTTGAACCCTTGTATGTACCTTACAAAACTTAATTCTGAGACCCACCAAACACATAACACACCTTAACACAATCTACATAAAGGTGAAAGTCACGTGGCTGAAAGTTTCAAACCAGAAAATGGGTTGTGGTATTCGAACTTGACCAAGACGAAATTTGTGATCGGAATTGACTTAACGTTTGTGTGAAGATAAAGTTTTAAGTTACAAAAGTGAAAAATACTTGTGTGTAGAAAAATAAATTATGGTTCAAATTAAAGTCGTCAACAGAATACCTATTCGGATTGAAAACGGGTTAAATAATGCAATTTACATATGTAGATAAAGAATATGTATATATGTAAATAGCAAATATACTAATAGGCTCTCCATAGGCACTTAACTGAAATAAAAAAATATTATTTAAATAGTAGTTCAAAATAACTTATTGATATATCATCGTAGCTATTTTAAAATTATTATTGGTACTGGTTTTTCAAGTTGGCCATTAGAAAAATAGTAGATAGGCAGAATTTCTAGACTCAAATGTTACGTTTGATTGCCAGGTGGAGAAATAGACCAGGACTGAAGCCTTTAAAAATGGCAAAATGTGAAAAAAAATTATAGTAGGATGAAACCCATTGGAAAAGCAAGAGAATATGACAAATATTAAAGAAAAAATAATTTACGGGCGATCTGAGGTCGGGAAGTGGATGGGGGTGAGTTTTTTTTGTATTTTCTGAGTTTACCTCAGTAATGTATATTTTTTTTACACCATCTGAAAGTAGATATTTCAACGAACAAAACGACCACCGTCTTTTTAAAAAAGCAGATAATTTGACGGGAGAATTTTCGATTGAAAATTAGGGTGCTTTTTCGACATTAAGTCAAAATAAGGTGAAAAAACAAATGCTTTCAAATTGAAAAGATGACAGTGTTTTTGGGACATAGAAAGGTACGTTTTCACCAAATTTCGTGAAAGATAAAAATAAAAAACCAAAATCTTGGTTATTTGAATTTTCCACATCAATGAGGTTATGTGAAAAAAGTGTTAATACAAAAGTTGTAGATCTTTTTATTACCTACAACTTTGCTATTTGACTTTTTTCCATAGGACTTTTAGTTTTGCCGGAAATCGAGATAAACTGTTTTTTTTTACCCTTAAAAACTCACCCCCATCCACTTCCCGACCTCAGATCGCCCGTAAATTATTTTTCCTTTCATTGTTGTTATATTCTCTTCCTTTTCCAATGGGTTTCATCCTACTATTATTTTTTTGGTTTCAAAAATTATCGACTCTGGTCTAAAAATTTCAAGCGATTCTAAAATATATAACCAAACAATCTGCCTAGCCTTTTCTCAAATATGTTGGTTCCAGTCTTACCAAATGTAGGTGACTTCCAGTATTTTTTTGCTTCGGAAGGCACATATAAGTCGGTGGTCCCGGCCGCCCAATGGCGGCCGTCAAATAAACCACGTCAGAGGCCCTTGAGGCGGTTTAGAAACTCTAACACTAGGGTGTGGGGTCGTTAGACCTTACTGCCCACACGAGAAGAAGAAGTATTTTACATGGAACCACTGCTTAACTGACCTCCACAACCCAGTAACTGAGTGGCAATGTTACAGAAACTAAATAACCAATAACATAAACGAAGATCACTACACATCGAGCCAAAATAATCAACCCACCAATAAAACCGGAAAAATAATATCCGAATGAGTAACTACGAAACAATAATGTAAAAGTGTCCCACTAAAATTACACTGACAATAATAAAAAGTTAATTAAAAACAGCATAACAGATTGTACCGGAAGGGGCAGCGACGAAACCTCGGTAATAAGTGGGTAAGCAGCTATGGAAGAGGTAAACAATAATTTTGTTAATAGCATTATCCAAGACAATAGTGCTTGTGTGGAACTGTTTAGTGTGACTACGAGTTGTGAAAATTTAAATAGGACACGAGTTTCTGGCACGTTCTTTTCCATAGAGTTCTACGCTTTGGAACGTGGCGATCTTGACAATCAAAACAACATAAAAGTGTGTAACGTAGTTTTCATTTAAAATAATAATGGGTATCTTGCTGTTGCTTACAAAGTTTTATGTATTTGTCGTGTTAGTGCATTAATGAGTTTCTTTCACTAATTGGGTGGACAAGCCTTGCTAATCAGTAGGCATACCTAACTTTCATCAAAGAAAGTTGACCACTGGCTTTTTGCCAAAACACATTTACAAATTACTAGGCAAAAATTTATTGAGCGTCATTTGCCTTTATTTGTGTGTCACGCTGATTTTGTTTTACATTTTCGACCTATTCACGATATTTCCCTGTGATCATTGCTGGATTTGCTCAAGGCTTCTTGAATCTTCAAAACATCAATAACGTATTCCAAAAATACACAAACAGAACAGTTCCGGAAAACTGGATATTACTGAAGTCAGAAAAAACGTTTTCATCGTATCCAAAGACCAAAAAAAAATCATAGCCACACTAGCAAAAGCTTTTTGTATGACAATGCGCACAGTGACCGCCCACGACATATCCGGTATTTTGTTACCGTTTCACTTCCCGGGACTCGAACCCGCTTTGGACAATAACTCATAATATTACTCGGGAAAAAACGATCGTGGCAGACGAACATGGTCATTTTCGCGAGAACGCTAAATCAGCGGCGAGTCTGTTCTAAGAAATGTGTAATGTAAGTCTGTTTGTACCAATTACTGTCAGCTAGTGGACGAGGCTCTAATAATTCTGGGATAAAATAAAGTGTGGTTGAAAATAATGCACGGAAGTGTAGCTAATTGCTATGCATCCGTGATCATCGGAAATTGGAGTTGCTTCGAAGCATTATATTATAGTTACTTTTGTTTGTTTTATTTTCTTTATGCTTAGTTTTACATTAATATTTTTTATTTGAACAAAAGCATATCGAAGTTCACCTTGCGCTATTTGCATCCAGTTTGTCCACCTCCATGATGTACTCGTATTCGATCAATATATCTCATTATATCAATAGGGAAGATGCAAATACAGAATTTATGAGAATGTTGTTGATAACATGTTAAACTAGTGGACGTCACGCAGTTTCACCCGCGTAGTTCCCGTTCCCGTGGGAATACGGGGATAATATATAGCCTATGTTACTCCCTGATAATGTAGCTATCCAATGCTGAAAGAATTTTTCAAATCGGTCCAGTAGTTTCGGAGCCTATTCAATTCAAACAAACAAACAAATCTTTCCTCTTTATAATATTAGTGTAGAAAAGTATAAAATTAAGGACATTGCAACGTTTTTATTTTAGTTAACATCGATTTTTCACAAAAATAATGAATTAAACTAACGTGAAACGGAACATATTTAAAAACAACAATCGGCGTTTATTGACGTCACTGCTGTTATGACAACGAAAAGGCAACCTTATGTCTTTGAGTTAGGACAGTTAGAACCAGTGGCAGACAGGAATGACATCATCGTCTGTTTTCGCGCGAAAATTTAAACCGTCTCTTTAAAAAAGCAATTATGGCAATAAATTGAAGCGTTTTCATTTCTTATTTATGTAGTAGTCTAGTCTAGATGGAGTTCATTAAAATTAAAGCAAAAATGGAAATATTGCATGTTCCCTATTGTATATTATCAGACGCTAGTCGTATCAGAAGCTATTCTGCCAGTGGCTTCGCCCGCGTGGTTCCTAGGGAACACAAATTCCCGGAATGAAAGTAGCCTATGTGCTATTCCAGACTATAATCTACCTCTGTGACAAACTTCATGAAGATCCTTTCAGGCGTTATGACGTGAAAGAGTAACAAACATACATCCATACATCCTCACAAACTTTGAGTTTGTTTGTTTGCTTGAACGCGCTAATCTCAGGAACTACTGGTCCGATTTGAAACATTATTTCAGTGTTAGATAGCCCATTTATCGAGAAAGGCTATAGGCATCACGCTAAGACCAATAGGAGCGGAGCAGTAATGGAAATTGTGACGCAGACGAAGTTGCGCGGGTCAGCTAGTTTATAATATTAGTAGGTATAGTAGGAAGTAGGATTCCTACGCAATACGCAGAGAGGCAGAAAATTCATCATCAGCACTTTACGGCTGCTCTCTCGAGAAATGCGTCAAAACAGGGTGCAGATGAAGCAACTTTTCTTCGGCATTTAATGACAAAAAAAAAAATTGTTTAAAAACTAAAAAACACGCTTTTAGCACGCACTAAAAATTACGAAATAATTCGGACATTTAGTTTGATGACAGAAAGCGTGGAGCGTTTATGTAATCTTTACTCTTTTTGGACAAAACGCTCCACGCTTTCTTTCATCAAACTAAATGTCCGAATTATTTTGTAATTTTTAGTGCGTGCTAAAAGAGTGTTTTTTGTTTTTTAAACTATTATTTTTATTTTATACTTTTTATTATATTATACGTGATTATTTTTTCGTATCCCATTCAGGAAACCCTTTCATTTAATACCCATATCATGGGGATGCATTTCAAATAGCCAATCCGCCATCTTGGATGTCCGCCATGTTGGATTTAAGTCACGTGACTATTTCGTTTTCCTGACAGCAAACCCTTTCATTTGATACCCATATCATGGGGGTGGATTTCAAACATCCAGTCCGCCATCTTGGGGAGGCCACCATTTTGGATTTGTAATGACTTTTCTTAGCTAGTCATGTATTGTCATCAGAACTCAGAGCGTGTACAAAATTTCATCCTAATCGAAGACCGCGAAGTGGGTCAAATTAAGATTCCAAGATTTTCTTACATGCATAGTAAAGTGTTAAAAAAATAGGTAGTAATCTTCATAATATGATACGAATTTGGTTTAGCCAGAATGTATGTATCGGTATCACATAATAAGAAAAAAAAATCACCAAATCACCACCAAGTCGTTGAGATAATTACTCCTTGAATTTTTAACAAAAGTAAAAAAAAATATCTACTGCTTTGCAATACAAAGGAAAATAATTTGGTTTTGTTACTTTTTAAAATAAGTGTTATTATTTTAATAATAAATTAAAAATGCGGGTAGCGGAGTGGCGCGTAGAGGATTAGTTAGCTCCGTTTATATGCACAAGGTCATTGGCATGTATACAAGCCATAACCGAATGACGTTGACATAAAATCTCCTCCAAGTATTGCCACAACGCGGAGTTTTATTTCTTTATTCAAAAGTTTTATCTTCGTTTTCACCAGGTCATAAAAGCTCACATAGTGGATAAGGTTTCCTGATTTAACATATTCGCCTTAATTATTATTGTTTTTTTTTTTAAGTGGCCTCTCGCAGATACCTTTGAGGAGGCCGTCTGTTAAACCTGCTTGTTTGTGTCTCAAGACAGGGTCAAAATTTGCTTATTTAAAATTCATCTTCTTATAATCAGTAGGCCTTTTTAGGGTTCCGAACATCTGTAAAAAACGAAACCCTTATAGGATCACTCGGGTCTCTGTCTGTCTGTCCGTCTGTCTGCCTGTCTGTCCGCCCGTCTGTCTGTCTGTCTGTCCGTCTGTCACAGCCAGTTTTCTCCGGATCTACTGGACCGATTTTTAATTTTATTTTTATGATTTTGTTTCTATTTTAATTATTATTTTTTTGCACAATCTTTATTGTTAAGAAATAAATCACTTACGACTTACGATTCTGTTGAAATTTGGTATACATATAGACTTCTGTGACCTAAACATGGACGCGTTACGTAAATAAATATTTTTTTAGTATGGGGGTTACTTTTCGGTCAAACTGGAAAATTAAAAAAAAAGTTTATCCAACTGTATAGTGTGACATATCAAATTAAAGGATTTACTATGAGGGTTTTAATTATATTTTTTCATAATTTTAAAATAAACAGGTTTGAAGTTATTCAAGACTAAGAATAGACTAGACCAAAAATTACCCCCCCCCCCCTTATATCTCAAACTACTGAGCCTTAAATTTTGAAAAAAATGCTGATAATAGTTCTGTACCTAAAGATTACAAGAAAACCTATAAGAAGTATGTAGTGTCAATTTCTTTTTTTTTAATGTTATGTCTTGTTAAAAAAAGGTTTTTTATTCCGGAGTCCGACTCACACTTGGCCAGTTTTTATGGATGGGAAACCATCAAATGACACATTCCACTCTGGGCGGAGCAGTAGGGAGTGTCAGACTCTTACTGGCTAAAACCCATCCGTGTTCCTCTTAATGCCCTTTGCGTTCCAGAGCCGCGGTGACTCTTTCGAACAAATTCCGCAACAAATAGGAGGTCTGTATCCTGGCCGCGGCATTGAGAACGAAATAGACAGATTAAGTTGCAGCAATTAAAAAAATGCCCAAAACAACAAAATTCCTGACACACCTAGGGGCTGATTCAAGAAATAAAACTAAAATTGTTCATAATTACATGCGTGCGTAAGTAAGACGATCGAAATCACACAAAGAATGATTATGCACTTATGTGGGTAGTTGTTAAAAGATAAAAATCATCGCTTCTGTGCGTTTATTTAATTATGGACTGTGTGGTCTGATTGAGAGCGGATAGCGGAGTTAATGGAGATAAGAGAACTGGAACAACGGGTATTCATTTTTGTACAGGTGACATCAGCTATTTTATATACGACGAAGCAAAGCGCTTTATACTTTGAGATTATTTGCACCAGCGAATATTCTCTTTATTTAGTAAAAAAAAAAAAAAATAATTATCAAATTGATTATACCTAGAAGGATAAACAATATCTCTCGCCAGTTTTAGATAAAGTCACATGATTAGTTCATACTCGTACATAGATTTTACTCATGAGGTGAAAATCTCAGTCAATCAAATCAGAATATCGCTGTCTAAAGCTGAACACACTCGTATATAATATGCCTCTTACATGTTGCATTAACAACACCCAGTTTCCAGTCTTCCTCATTCAGACCACTATTGTCTCATTCAGCTCATCCTTCTACTTAGCCGCGTGCGTAAGTGGACTCACGGAGCTCCATCGATTGAGCTTTTCTGCTGGTCACCACTGTTGATTGACTCTAAGGAGTGCATCATCATCATCATCATTATATCAGCCGAAAGACGTCCACTGCTGGATATAGGCCTCCCCCAAGCATCACCACAAGGACCGGTCCTGTGCGTTTCGCATCCATCGGCCACCCGCGACCTTCACCAGGTCATCGGTCCACCTTGTGGGAGGCCTTCCAACGTTGCGTCTTCTAGTACGTGGTCGCCAATCCAGAACTTTTCGGCCCCATGGACCATCTATCTATTCTACGAGCAATATATGTGCTCTGCCCACTGCCACTTTAGTTTGGCGATCCTTCGGTCTGTGTCGGTAAACTTGGTTCTCTTGCGGATATCAACATTCCTGATTCGATCACGCAAGGAAACTCCAAGCATTGCCCTCTCCATTGCCCGTTGAGTGACTTTGAGCCTTCTGATGAGGCCAATTGTGAGCCCAAGGAGTGCAATAGTTGGGAATATTGTGGCAGGGTTTTCCCATTACAGGTGGAATGTCCAACTCTTCTAATTCAATAGCAAAACCGCTATCCGCTGTTATTAGCACCTCTATGCTTGCTCAAACGCACCTTGTTACAATAACTTTATCTCCTGCGCTCTCAACGGTGACCACACCAATTTCGTAACACAAAACCGTTACATGTTCTACTCATTTACATTTTCTAGTTTGGTTCATCTAATTATGTTTACATAATTTGGGATTAATTATTCGAGTTCTTTATCGGCTGCGTGTTCTTTCGAATGCATTTTTATGCGGAGATTAGGTGGAGTTATTTTTAGTTTTAATTTATTTCATTTGAATTATGAGACTAGCTTATGAGTAGGACTGACATTTGCTTAGAGTATATTTTAACTTAGTTCACCTGAGATATGTCCCTTTTTAAAAATGGTAAATCATCAAATGACCGCTCTGGATGGAGCAGAAGGGAGTTTTAGTCTCTTACTGGCTGAAACCCATCCGTGTTCCTCGTAGTGCCCTTTGCGTTCCAGGGTCACAGTGAGTCTTTCGAACTAATTCCGCAACTGATTATATCCTTAGGTCCAATATGCTCGAAACCTGTGAAGACAATTAGACCCAAGCTTGGTAATTTCAACAAGTGACGTCATTATTTCAGCCCAAACATGTTCACCACTAGAATGCAGACTTCCTCAGACATCGCTACATCAGTTGGTCCTATGCATTTTGCATCTAGTGGACTCACGTGGCCATCATTAAATCATCGACCTACCTTGTTCCCGGCTTTTCTAATCTGAGGGTTAGGACGCTGTGGTCCAAAAACGTTTTAAAGAGACAGGTAATCAAAACTATCGAGTGGGCTTTACATTTCAAAATTGAAATGCCCCCTTATTCAGCAGTAGGTACGTAGACGAAGTGAAACACCAGAGAATAGGTAGCAGCGTTCTCTGTAAAACGCAACACCCATACACTGCGATCGGCAACCCGCTTGCCAAGCGTGGCGATTATGGACCCCCCCCTCTTTGGGGGAGGCCTATGTCCAATAGTGGACATCTTTCGGCTGTTATGATGATGATGATGAAACGAAGTGAGGGACAACATCAACGTATTTGTTTCACTTGAAACAATTGTCATCTCCCACAAAAACTCTCGATTTATTCGACTAATCAGGTACTTCCCAACAATTCTTTCCGTTGGGAAGTTCCCGCCTGAAGCTAATCCAGCGCTTATCATGTTTTTGTGCGCAAACGCATCATTCTCGGTGCTCACATTAAGTGGATCACTTGTATCCATCCGTCCATTAAGTTGGCAAATTATGGCCTCAGATAAGGCGGTTGAACATGATTTATAGTTTTCTATTGTCTAGATGTTAGTAGGAATTTTATTTTTTTCAATTTTATGATTATTTTATATTCTAGAATATTTTTCTATGTAGACTAGGGAAATGAACAGTCTCGTGACTGAGAAATAGTATCTGTACGGGTCGATCTCCAAGGTTAAGCACCGAAAGGTGAATTCAGCCCCCCCCCCCCCCAATGTTTGATACAAGGCCCCTTTAAAACTAACTACCCCACTGTGACTATTAATTAAATATCAAGATCGTGCTTCGCAAAGGCTTTGTAGTTCTTTGACAGCCATTATAGATACAAACCCGAAAGTCTGACCACCAGCGTTACCCAGGAAATTGTGTGCCCCAGTAACTGGGTTTGAAGGTCACAGATAGCCGTACCGTCGGACCGCACATGTAGAAATGGATATTAACCACAAATTATTGGCATAGTAATTACAAAACAAGATGAGTTCGTGTTAATATTCAATTTATTTTGTGTTTAACATGACAATAGGCACTAAACATACAAACCAAACAGGAAACTCTAAGAAAATTGTTTTGTAAATTTAATTATGACAAACGGTAAGTTTCTTCTCAAAATTAAATGTTTGTTCATATGTACAAACAAATAGGAAAAACCGGCCAGGTGCGAGTCGGACTCGTGCGCAAAGAGTTCCGAACGAATCATGTTTTTTTTAGGGTTCCGAACAAAAAACAGAACCCTGATAGGATCACTCGGGTGTCTGTATGTCCGTCTGTCACAGCCAGTTTTCTTCGGATCCACTAGGAAGAAGCTGCGTGGTATCTTCTGGTCCCACATACCGCAGTGTCTCAAGACGAAAGTCTATGACCAGTGCGTGTTGCCAGTGATGATATATGGAACTGAAATGTGGTCGCTCACAATGGGCCTCATCAGAAGGCTCAAAGCCACTCGAAGGGCAATGGAGAGGGCAATGCTTGGAGTTTCCTTGCGTGTTCGAATCAGGAATGATGATATCCATAAGAGAACCAAGGTTACAGACATGGCCTGAAGGTTCGCCAAACTGAAGTGGCAGTGGGCAGAGCGCATTGCTCGCAGAACAGATGGACAAGGGTTCCGAAAAGTTCTGGAGTGGCGACCGCGTACCGGAAGACGCCGGTGGACCGATGACCTGGTGAAGGTCGCGGGTAGCCGATGGATGCGAAACGCGCAGGACCAGTCGTTGTGGCGACGCTTGGGGAGGCCTATGTCCAGCAGTGGACGTCTTTTGGCTGATATGATGATGATGATGTAGGTATGCGTAAAGAAATATTATCTATATTTGTATTAAAATTTAAAGCGCATTAGTTTCGGAGATGTGGTCAACTTTCATCTATTTTCATAATTTACAAATTTAGAGTTGAATGTTTTAAAATTGAGTTAAAATTATGCTTGAAACGCTTAAGATGACCTGTTTTCACTTCATATGTCACACGATTCAGTTGAAAATGAAAAAATGTAATTTGCCCCCCAAAAGGGTGGTCTCAAAAGTCCATTTTCGTAAAGATCAAATTTAAAAAATTGGTCAAGTATATACGGACCAATATGGCCGTGACAGACACACGAGTGATCGTACATAAAGCTGGGTACCGACTGGTATTACGGGGCGTATTGTAACATTACAAAGCGAGCATTCGTGCGATCAGTACGTGGAAACGAGCACGAACACGCGCATGTTACCTACTCGGATTTTAGGACACGGCGTATCGTAACAGGTTCGCTGCGAAAGGTACATTACGGCCCGTAACATCGATCAGTACCCGGGAACGGGAACTAGATAGATCCCGTTTTTCCATACGGAGGTTTCGATCCCTAGAAAGTCAATCCTTTCTTAGTCATAACTATTTCGTCTCTGTCTACTTTGAATGATAGACATTCAATAAAATACATATTTAATATCTAAGCCTGCTATAACCTGGCTCTCGTTTGCAAACGTAATTATTTTCTTCTACTATAAAAATATTCAGTTACGAATTTATGAATAGAAATTTCCTAAACGGGAATTTTCTATTCTAAATAATAAAATTTTATAGTACCTTTGTTTTTAGACCTGAAACATCATGAATAATGACAACTCCGTAGAATAAGAGAAAATGGTTGATTAATCTTGATAGTTTGAACAAACAACAAATATTGCCAGGTGAATAAAAGCTTGTGATTTTTACAAAATATACAGGAAGTTAATTTATTTATTTATTTGTCACCAACTTATATTAACACTTTATACCACATATACAAGTTACAGGCATACAATGATAAAAAAGCACAACGAAAAGATAATCTATACTAATATATAAAGCTGAAGAGTTTGTTTGTTTGCTTGAACGCGCTAATCTCAGGAACTACTGGTCCGATTTGAAAAATTCTTTCAGTGTTAGAGAGCCCATTTATCGAGGAAGGCTATATATCATCACGCAAAAACCAAAAAGAGCGGAGCAGTAATGAAAATTGTGACGCAGACGAAGTTGCGCGGGTCAGCTAGTAACAGATAAAAAGTATAACACAGAACAAATCCATGCGTGGTGATATTCCTGAAGTTTTTGGCATAATATTATGACATTTTGACATGTCAATCTTACACAAGATGTTCAAGAAATACGTGGTCATATTTAAGGATGATATTGGGTAACTGATATACATTAAGGAAACATAGGCAAAACAAAAATTAGGAAAAACTCGGCCACAAAAAAGACTAAAAAATTCCGAAATTATGGCTAAAGGACACAGCACACATATTTACTCGAAAAGGGACCGTAACCGTATCTCGTACTGCAACGCACACTAATTGGAATCGTAACGTAATCGCCTCGCATCGGGACAAGCGCGACGACGCCTAGCCGTAAGCGCGGTGTCGCTTAGCCGTAGCCGAGTCGACGTACCGGAGCTGCTGGTTCGCTTTGATTACGTGCCTACTTAATTCTGACGCCTGCTTAGCGGCGAGGCGAAATGCGATACGGTTACGATCCCTTTCCGAGTCTATATGTGTGCTGTGTCCCTAATTAAGCAGTTTGATGCAGTCGGTGCCGTCAAATCTGTGATTGAACAATAGAAAATGAAACAGGCAATCAAAACAATCGACTGGGCTTTACATTTCAAAATTGAAATGCCCGCTTATTCAGCAGTAGGCACGAGAAACGAAGTGAAGCACCAGAGAATGGACAGCAGCGTTCTCTGTAAAACGCAACACCATACACTGCGATCGCCAACCCGCCTGCCAAGCGTGGCGATTATGGCAAACCCCAACAACCAACATGACATGACATTCCACTAACTGTGACAAACTCCTTGATTAGTACATTTTTCTGAACTTTTCAGTCGTCTTTTGTGGCCGATTTTTTTGAAAAAAGTCTCAGTTTAAGGATTCCGTACCCAACGGAACCCGATTACTAAGCCTCCGCTGTCCGACCGTCCGTCCGTCTGTCTGTCAGCGGGCTGTATCTCAAGATCAATGTATATATGCAGGTAGACAGTTGAAATTTTCACAGATTATGTATTTCTATTGCCACTTTAACAACAAATTATAAAAATTAAGGTTTATGGTACTGAACTCTTCGTATGCGAGTCTGACTCACACTTGGTCAGTCTTTTTTGTTTTGCTATTTTTTCTATATTGCATATCAGCTAACCAACATCACCCTCAAATATGACCAGGCACTTCTGGAACA
The DNA here is from genome assembly GCA_947578705.1 of Lacanobia wlatinum. Taxonomy (NCBI): domain Eukaryota; kingdom Metazoa; phylum Arthropoda; class Insecta; order Lepidoptera; family Noctuidae; genus Lacanobia; species Lacanobia wlatinum. The sequence continues at coordinate 7,544,240 of OX388039.1, read as the reverse complement.
CCTTGTATATAACTGACATGCCAAAATGTCATAATGTTATGCCAAAAACCTCAGAAACCGGACATTATTTTTTTTTAGGGTTCCGAAAAAAAAGGAACCCTTATAGGATCACTCGGGTCTGTCTGTCTGTCTGTCACAGCCAGTTTTCTCCGGATCCACTGGACCGATTCTGTTGAAATTTGGTACACATATGGACTTCTATGACCCAAACACGGACGCGTTACGTAAATTATAAAATTTTTAGTATGGGGCTCACTTTTGGGGGTCAAACTAGAAAATTAAAAAAAAAAGATTTTTGAACAATATCGTGTGACATATCAAATGAAAGGGCTTACTGTGAGGGTTTTAATTATATTTTTTTCATAATTTTAAAACACATGATTTAGAAGTTATTCAAGATATTAGACGAAAAATGACCATTCCCTCCGTTATCTCCGAAACTACTAAGCCTAAAATTTTGAAGAAAATGGAGATAATAGATCTTTACCTAAGGATTACAGGAAAACCTATTAGAAGTCGGTAATGTTAAAATAACATGTTAAAAAAAAAATTCGTTCGTAACCCTTTGCACGCGAGTGCGACTCGCACTTGGCCATTTTTCTTTAATATTGTGTATTTTTAATTTAATTGTAGTATTGGGACTTAGTGCCCTAATAAATAAATTTTATTATTATTTCCTTTATTCATTAGCTATACATAAATGTTATATTTTTAAATATTTCAAAAAAAAAAATATAAAAACATTTAAAAATATAAAAAATAGTAGCCCACCGGTATCGGGAACAGGGTCCAAGCTACCGGTAGTCAGAGCTCCAGAGAGAGGAACCTCCTGACAATGCGAGCCGTGTCCAGAAGTACCGCTTTCTGAATCAAGCCCTTGATCCAGCTGCCCAACGAGAGCCTCCTGAGGTGTTGGTCGAGGCTCGTGGCTATTAAGCCATTGGCCGACACGACTATCGGTACAATGATTGCGGAATCCACATCCCACATGTCGACAACCTCGCGAGACAAGTCAATATACTTGATTTGTTTATCTTTCTCGGCTTTCACGAGGTTCTCGTCATGCGGGACGGTTATGTCTACCATCATTATTATTATTATTATTAATCATTTTGGCATTTTGACGATCGCATTGACCAATGGAGTGCCCCTTTGACCAGCGGGTTTAAAAAGGCATCTTTAGTGGAATCAGTCAGCACATCAAACTACCCGTCTAAACTTACTGTCAAATTTTCCCAATAAACCTTGAACCTAATGATTTAGCGATAAAGACATATTATGTAAAAAACCCAAGATGCACAGTCTCGAACAAATGCAACACTCGAAACTGTCGTCAAAAACTGACATGTATCAAGTGTCATGTGTGAGTTGTGTGTAGTTATAGTATAAACAACTTTTTTTTGCAAATTCAACCTTACACGGATCGCTTAAAGTTGTTTTTACAAAGCAGTGCAGTAGGCGAGTGATGCGCATTTTGCAAATTCAACCTTACACGGATCGCTTAAAGTTGTATTTACAAAGCAGTGCAGTATGGCGAGCGATGCGAGACTGTTTGAAACTTGTCCACAATTATACATATTGCGCTTGTTTTTTGCGGACGTATTTGAGATGCTAAGTGTGTATCTTGGGTTTTTTATATATCAATGCTTTAGTAGAATCAGCTAGCACATCACGCTACCCGTCACTGTCAAATTTTCCCAATTATCCTTGAACCTAAAGCTTTAGCAATAAAGATGAAAAATAAATTCGACAGATTGTTGTTTGTTTAATATTATGATTCCAATATAATTCTACTTAAGTGGCCTTTTAGACCCGCTGATCCTCTTAGCACAAAAATACCATTCACTCAAGACTCACTACTCAAGCTAAATCTCACTTCTCATCAAAATATTTAATTAACTATTCCGTTACCTTCTAATAATTAATCCCTAATGGGAATTTAAAGTTAAAGTTTTAAACCGTACTTTTTAATGAAAGCCATTACCGCCTGATAGTTAAGAAAGGTTAACTATTTTATAATTAGATGCTAACTAAGCTGCCTGTTTCATGGTATCACGGTTATTTGATAAGATCTCGGCGTAAATAACACTTTGACCAATAAGTTTGGACAATGGTCTGCGTGTGCGCAGGGAAGTTAAGGTATAAGCGTAATGGGAAATGAGGAAGTAATATATAGTAGTATTTCACTCATTTGGATGTGGCATCAATTGGCGACCGCGACCGGCGACAATGTCGTGCGACGGCGACCCACTGCTTTGTATGAGACTTTGTAGGGCACTTACGGGTGCAAGCGACTGAGTCGCGCGACCAATGGGCGTGACCTGCGAGCGACTTGACGATCGCGACGCTGTCGCGCCGGGAGCAGTGCCGTCGCGCGACGCAGCCGAAAAGTACATCAAATGGCGGCGCGACGAGACGTTTATAAAAGCCGACCTATGAATGATGCAAGACATTAATCGAATAAATATAACATCGTGTGTCCTGCGGCATCAAAATAGATTTTTTTTTAAATAAAGTAGTGTCCCATACATCCCAGGAGGTCCCAAATTCATCATTAATCATAATTAAAAAGTGAAAACTAAATGAATCGTTAAAGAAGTTAATTAAGGCTCCTTCTGGGTAAGCTCGATCCATCGTAGACTTTGTCTCTGTCATCTCTGAACTACACTATAGTCAAGAGCAAACCCATCACAAATAAAAAAAATAGAATCAGTACAATCATATGCATTTTGACATTTGAGCAGTGAAATTAGAACAACTAAATAATAAATTATGCCCTGTGGAGCATTCTGAAGGTGTTCCTTTCAGAATGCTTAAAGATTGTTCCACACATATCAGGGCCGTGCCCAAGCCGTACCCGGGTCATGGACGGCCCGTGGTCTGACACGGTGTATCAGAACACGGCCACTTTTTCTCAGAAAGTATTTGGTGGTGTGATGACAGAATGTGCATTTATTCGTTAGGCTGTATATTAGACAACACCAACATGCACGCTTGAGTTTGGTTTAAATTTTAGACTTTGATTTAGTGTGAAAAAATTTTTTTTTCTTCCTCCTCCATCCTTTATTTTTTAGATCCATGTGGCCAGTACACCAGACCCTAATGGTCCCAAATAAAGGGCGATACAATGACGTCACGCACCGTGACACACGGACACAAAGCGTTACATTTTGGACATTAGAATACCTTATCTACTGCTTTGGACCAATTTATATGTACTGTTTATTTTTTGGGTTCAATTTTTGGGGAAACACAAAACAATGAAGTTGTTGTAGTTGAAGATAATTAGTTACATTGTCTAATAAGTAATTGTGAGTGAGTCTCAACGGGTTCGAAACTTCGGTGCCTGATAAATATCAAAAGTAAAGTGAAGTGCCTGATAGTGATCAGTACCAAAAGTAAAGTAAATTTTGATGTCATGGGTAAGGGTTATTAATCGGTTCAGCCAGGCGGTAAAATCGAATAGCGTAGATGAATGTTCGGGAAAAGGCACAAGCCGAATGATGCCGAACCTAATGTAGTAGTTGCTACGGATCGGTTTCCGTTCCTCAAATACTGCCGAATCAAATAATGTATCGACCGTCGACGCGAATGAACTACCCGATCGGCACAAGCTGATTGAAACGAAACAAGTGCAGTAATAGGGTATTTTACTAAAAAAAAAAACAAATTGGTCCATTAGATAGATTTCCAAAATATATAGGACACGTATTTTTTCTTTTTTCATGTAAAAAAAATGAAGAAGATACAGTAGGTTGAAACCTCACGTGACGTCACTACCATAGTACAATTTTTACTAGCGACGTGACGTCACAAGCCCCCTCTCCCCAGTTTTGATACGTTTTGTCTTTGTCAATATTTATTGATTTACAAAAACAAAAAATACGTCTCCATTATTTTTCAATACTCTAACTGACGGACTAAATGGATTTGAAATTTATTGATGATGGAAACTAGCCTATTGCTTCGGGTCGGCTTTGTTGTTCAGCTAATATTGCCGAACTAGCTAATACTGCCGAACTGGTCGGCCCGCTTATGTGTGTTGCAACCTTAAGTACACATGATTTTGAAATTTTCTGCATAGGTACATGCGTCTACGACTGCGACTTTCACAGGCCGTTAGCTTTTTCCCGGCATACTCAAAATAGAAAAGGAGGATCATTGAATTTCAGTAATTACAAGAGAACTCTGACGGAAAATATTTGTATTTTAATTGGTAATCAAGTAATAAATTAACAATATCAATAACTAAAAATAAAAATAAACTAAAATAACAACAAACTAAAATATAGCATCAAAAAATCCGTTCAATTTTCGCGTCTATTCAGCTTTCGCGGCAAACAAGTATAAAATGAGGACTAATGTGTTATTATCATGCGAGTGCTATAGACTTCAGGGCTGTTCTGCCGCTGCCGCCTTCTCATTCTTAAGACGCTGTACGCGTCTGATAGAATCAGAACTGTATATGTGTAACCAAAATCGTTCAGCGAAACGTGAATGGAGCTGAATAAATCTGAGTAGTTCGTTATCCGTAACCACTATCAAATAATATGAACAAATGACAACCGGGACCAACGGCTTAACGTGATTTCCGAGGCTTGGGAAAATATTTCCTAAATACCTAAATATAGTAAAACTTAATCATTGCGCATGTATCACTAGGTAACGCCTCTGATACGCATCACGTATCAACATATCACTCATTATCAGTCACTACTCACTATATTACACAATTTCACTTAATTTATGTGGTCTGGTATCACCATGACAGCTGCAACAATAACTTTGTCACGGTTATAGGATGAAATTAGACGAAATTAGGCATCGCTCCTACCGGCCACATCCTCGTTTGCTCTGTTGCTAGCGCACAGTATATGTCAGAGGTGCAGATAAAAATTGGAACCAGTTTTTGTTAGTGTTCAATGCGAATCTGTGTTTTGAATGTATGCGTTGATAAAATAGTTTTTTAAATATATATTAAAATCATTTATTTCAGAACCAAAAATAAGTCTGCAAAAATATAATCATATTTTTTTTATACTATATGTAGGCATACGTTTGACCACAATCTCACCTGATGGTAAGCTATGATGCAGTCGAAGATGGAGCATGTTTGCATAAATTGTTAGAAGAACAATAAAAAAAACGAAATAGAACAATGAAAATTAAATAAATTAGAATGGTTTATAATTGTAATTATTTACTTCACAGCGTTTCTTTGTGTAAAATGAAACCGTATTTAATATAAGAATTATCCACGGTTTATTGTATTGTAAGTACAATCCCGACATGTAATTATTGAACTATTATAAACAATTATAACAGACTGTTATAACAGTCCGTAGAATAAAAATAGCTATCTCAATTGAAAGCAATGATAAATATAAAAGGACCACAGGAAGTCTTACAGTTTAAACCAAGATACTATTATATATCATTACACTTATGAAGCCAAGATTCTGTAATTAATACTTCTATAGTAGATAACTATGGTATGTGTTAAAACTAGTTAGGTAAATATCTGTTACTGCACTGTTAGATTTAAGACACGCAATCTAGTTAACTTATCTTCAGCTGGATTATAAAGACCACCAAAGGGTTTTAGGATCTATTCACACACCGCAGGACTAAAAGGCACAGTCCATTCTTCAAAGTCGGTTGAAAAGAAAACTCTCTGTTAATTTCTCATTAGAAACATTTTAAGCAAGTACTTATTCGTTTTCATATCCAGACACAACGCAGTCGGAAATTACAGTATAGTTTGGCAAAATCACAAAAACAGCAAATGAGATCAACAAGTCACCGTTGATATAATTTACAACAACCATGTCAAATTATCTTCATGCATAATTTTGTCATAAATGTAAAATTTTCAAGATAAAATAATATACCTAATTAAATAGATAACCATATTTAGCTTGCGTTTAACCATTATGTCATCTACTTATGTAAAGTAGCCAGATGGTATCAACAATAAAGCACGCTTCCTAAAAATACAAAACTATTAATTTTCTCTTGACCAAAAATAATAAATCCACCCATTTGAAAATAACGTTGTTCCCACATACATTGCCATAATAAAAAAGTTATAAAAAATAATAATATTACCTGCGAACACATTAATTTTATATACGTAATAAAGATGTCAAAACTTTCGATATACTGACATGGAACATTGTATTGCGACATCAAAATCAGGAAATGACTCTATCGCGGGTCGCTGCCTCTACTAGAGCCGTGTTGTAGAGTTACTGGATGTGGCTGATATTCTTTGGCTATATTAATTGTTCCATAACTTATTAAGATTATCAAAAATTACATGTTTTTAGCTGTTAAAGAATTACTTTGTCTTAGTGATTGTAAACTTATTTACAAGGAATATATTTTCAACGCACAGTTTGAAACGTTTTAGTTGATGTACAAAATTAGCCATGGATCTAGAATTACCTTATTTAAAAGAACATTTTTGTAGCATTCTCTACGTTTTGCAAAATTTTGTACAAAGGTGTCGATTGCTTTTTTCTAATGAGAATACGCTTTGGAACGAAAAGACAACTTTCTGTCTAATCCGTCACGCTACTGTCACGTTACTTTTTATTAGGGTGGCTGGATTAAAAAAGAAACGATAAACTTTAAAGCTAAAAATGTTATCATTTAAATTTAGAAAAAAAAAGAATAAAAACGAGAGGGTAGCAGGTAAGGCCGGTCAAAGGTCGGATTACGTAGGAGGCCATCAATACCGCACTCTCCTGCTTGGTGCCAGTCGGCCTTCCAGGAAACTTTAAAATCCCTTCATCATCGTAATCATTTCAGTCGAAACACATCCAATATCATCTGGATATGAACCATTTCTGTGCTTATCTCATCTAGTGATCTCCCGGACAATCTTTTCAGTTATTTAAGTAAATCTTCAATAGTCAACTTGTCTACTAACTACGCTCATATGCTGCTCCAACCCCATCTAGCACACTCCTACATCCCTGTAACCCACAGAACATTACACGCAGTGACGAACATACCGATCCACAAATGTTTACACATTAGCGTCCACCGTATATCGTGTTCAAGTACATCACGATATAAATTGGATTACCTTATGAAAGGCAACCAACTGTATTGTATGACGAAATCGCTTGATTTTGGTAGATCAATCTATGTGATACGAGTTAACTACTATTTGGATGGTAACTGTGCGTCGGAATTGCATAGGTAATATATTTCCGCCAGGCTCGGTTCATAGTCGGACTATAAGACCTACGGCGATGCGCCACCGGTACATGGTGGACAATCACATACGCGCAATACCTTTTGGGAACACATTTCTTGTGCGTACAGCTAAGCAGTGGATCTCCCTGCCGGAGTCTATGTTTCCTGATAGCTACAACCTGGGAGTCTTTCAGTCAAGAGCAAATAGGTTACTTCTAGGCAAACGTGCTCCATCTTCGACCACATCATCGCTTACCATCAGGTGAGATAGTGGTCGAATGTGAGCCTATCAATAATAATTTAAAAAAAAACTTTTGAATATGGGACTACTCACACTTATTCAGCTCCATTCAGCTTATGCCCATAGAAAACAACGATTTTATATGGAGACACGTACGCATCCGTTCAGCTTTCCGCGTCTATTCAGCTTTTCGCGGGAAACAAGTATAAAATGAGGATAAATGTGTTATTATCATGCGAGTGCTATAGATAGGGTTCAGCGCTGTTACTACTAGTTTACTTACGACGCTGTACGCGGCTGATAGAAGCAGAACTGTAATAGTGTGAACAAAATCGTTCAGCGAAACGCGAATGGAGCTGAATAAGAGTGAGTCGTCCCTAAGTCATCATCTTCCTAGTCTTTTCCCAGCTTTCTATGTTAGGCAGACCCTGAAGTAGCTCCCGTAGGCTTTTATTTGGTGGTCTGCGTCTGTAGGATGCAGCTTTATGCGAGCTACAGAGTATCTGACTCTGGTTATCAGGTCACTAGGGCCAGTGCCTGCTGGGGCTAACCATTATGAACAACTTTCACAATGATTAAACAAAAAAAAAATCGACTGCTCCATACATTTATGTGTGCATAACTCGACAAATATGTAATGAACAGCTGTTTTTTTTTTCGCGGTTTCAGATTTGGCCCCATAGAAAAATCTGTTCATAATTATTAGTACAGTTACCCCTTAAGTGGTATTGCGTTTTTTCTGTTACAATATGTTGTATTCCAAGTCAATTTGAAGGACCTCCATTCTATTCAGTCAAGGCCTGCTCCACCTTGGATTTCACAATTAGTTGCTATCCATCTATCTATACTTCTATACTAATATATAAAGCTGAAGAGTTTGTTTGTTTGCTTGAACGCGCTAATCTCAGGAACTACTGGTCCGATTTGAAAAATTATTTCAGTGTTACATAGCTCATTTATCGACGAAGGCTATAAGCTATATATCATCACGCTACTAACAATAGTAGCGGAGCAGTAATGAAAATTGTTACGCAGACGAAGTTGTGCGGGTCAGCTAGTCTAAAATAATATTCATCGCATTTAATTAATAACGGTACATTTCACCGGTCCAGTCCGGTCCGGTTGTTGTGGCGACACTATGGGGAGGCGTATGTCCAGCAGTGGACGTCTTTCGGCTGATATGATGATGCTGATGATGATAATGCTACATTTCAAATTAAATTTACCTTCCACATATTATCCACAAACATAGAATTCACACTCATTCAATGATATTACAGGTTATCTAGACACACCTAATAAACTGTTATTATAAGATTAACTAGCTTTAGCCCGCGACTTCGTTCGCACACAACCCGTTTTTCCCGTTTCCTTAAGAATTTCGGGAAATCCTCTCTTAGTGCTCCCCTACACTCTTCAAGGAACCTACTTGCCAAATTTCAGCTTTCGACGACAAGCAGTTTCGGCTGTGCGTTGTCTGTCAGTCAGTCAGTAACGGAAAACCACTTTTACTTCGAGAACAACCCCGAAAACTCGAAAAAAAAACAGCTGTTTCATACAAAATGCAATATTTAGCCAATGAAAATGTATGAAACAGCTTATGTTTTTTTCGAGTTTTCAGGGTTAGTCTCAAAGTAAAAGTTGTCTATAATCATGTGTACTTTCACTGCCTAAGAGGTTGTTGGTGTTTTACAAATAACCCTGTATATTAAGAATTAGCTAGGCGCATAACTCCATGCCTAATGTATACGGATAATGTAATAACGAACTATAAGTATTAAAATTGATGACCTGAGAATAAATAATACGAAAAAAAGGTAACATTTCGACGCATGTTGTAAAAGTTAAGTCAAGTTAAGTAAATTAAATATTACATCGATTACAGTTAACTTGACCTGAGAAATCACTTATCCATGCTATGATATTTCTATCACATGAAGTTATGAAGGAATGGGGCTATTTTTACCATTGTTAACATATAACTATTTAAATAAAATAATATGTAAAACCGGACAAGTGTGAGTCGGACTCGCAAACGAAGGGTTCCGTACCATAATCCTTAATTTTTATTACTTGTTGTTATAGCGGCAATAGAAATACATAATCTGCGAAAATTTCAACTGTCTACCTTTTACGGTTCTTGAGATACAGCTCGCTGACAGACGGATGGACGGTCGGACCGGAGGCTTATTAATAGGGTTTCGTTGGTTATCCTTTGGGTACGTAACCCTAGAAATGGTATTTAAGTGTGTTGATGACAGTGTGAGTAAATTTGTGATTGCAATTGAGACTCAATAGAGCCCGAGAAGGCGAGCGGAAATGCTGGAGGCGAGACTTTGTATGTAAAAAGTCAGATTTCGAGGTTTGGTTCTCGACTGTTTTCTCCTCCAATATTGAACCGATTTAAGAGATATTTCATAAACTGAATAAGAAGAATATATACTGTGTCCCTATGTTTTCTTTTTTGTATCAAAAGTTGCCAAATTTGTACACTAGGGCTCTGTTGACAGCGATTTATCGTACAATTTTGAGCATTTTGTGAGGGTTCTAGTACTTATACGGTTAATAAATCATCAAAAAGGAAAACTTTGGGACACAGTATATATACTGTACTGTACCTCAAAAAGAAAAAAACGGAACCCTTATAGGATCACTTTATTGTTTGTCCGTCTGTTTGTCAAGACCGTTTATCTCGGGAACGCGTTGAGGTATCGAGTTGAAATTAAAACCATATTTATACTCAAGTCTACGGCCCCTTGCAGTTGTGAAAAAATTAAACTTAAGTTAACATTAAAAAAAGATACGGTCGTTGTAGCCGCAAAAAACGTTTATTTCGACACTTTCGAGGGAATAAAAATGTATAGGGTATTTCCCGTTGACCTAGAACTATGAAATTTGGCAAGTAATACCGTCTTATACTTACTACAAGTATAGGAAAAAATCTGAAAACTATACATTTGTAATTTAATCATCAAAAATATAGTCTTTATTTAAAATAATTTGTAGCTACAAATTTGTACGGAATCCTCGGTGGGCGAGTCCGCTCGCACTTGGACATTTTTTTTTGTTCTGCATTAACCGTTTTATCCCGGGAAAATGAAAGGTTAGTGAGGAAGTACACAGAAGCAAACCAGCGTGAAAAATCATGTTACTTAATATAAAACCATTTTTACTTCTGCAGCACCAAAATTCAAACACATACAAACGTATAAAAGCCATAAAACGAATCCCATCTTATATCTTTGCGCAATAAATCAGCAAAAGTAACAACTCTAATACTATAAAATCTGTGTGACCAGCTACTTTAAGCCCAAACTATAAAATGTAAAAACGTCTAATAATATTTAATTTTATAGTCCACCCCGACCTTACAAAATGGTGAATGAATAAAATAACGACATAGAGCTGTATTTTCATGTAAATCGTTTTATATAATTTATTTTTTATGTCACTACCTACGCTGAGTATGCGATTTTTCTAAGTTTATGAAGACAGGTGTCTTTTACGTCTAATAGAAAAAAATAAAATGACAGAATCTCTCAAAGGTCCATTAAATACAAGAGTAGTTGCTATTAACGACACGGTTGGCGCAGTGGTTGAGCGATCGGCTGCTGCGCTGCGTGTCACGGGTTCGATTCTCGCACGGAACATATATTTGTATGGCCTACAGATAGTTGTTGCGGGTCTGGCAATTTATGTATGCGAGATTGTATGTTTATGAATGCACCCACGGTAGGGGAGCCGGGGGGAATGGGAATCAGTGGGCAATGGGAGTCAATTCAAAATGAATTGAACCTAAAGCTTTACAGAATACGACTATGTCGCACGGGGTTTAGCTCTGCATCCCTCTCGCACTGGCCAATACGCCGGCCCGCCAGTTAGGCTCGCATCACCGCGAGCGACACGCGTGTCACAGAGAAGGGGTCGTTGTAAAATTTCCGAAATTTCGATCGAAAAATTGAGTACCTTTAACTGTTAATTTTGCACATAAAATAATCTTAAAGTGTAGTACTCGAACTAAACTTATATATATTAATGCGAGTTATTCGATTTTGTGATTTTTTTTCTATAATTATTCAAATGTAGCAAACAAACCGTCAGTGGGGTAATGAGAGTCAATTTTCCCCATTCCCCGCATCGTCTTTTATTATGATAAAACATAAGAAAGACCTCTAAGACGAGTTGGACTGCAGGTGACCTGCAGGCAGCTGCTGTACGCATTAGGCAAGGCGTCTCAATACGCAAAGTTGCCAAGGAAACTGGTATTCCTTTCAGCACATTACAAAGAAGGATATAGGAAGATAAATTCATACATCCAAAATTAGGGAGGCATGCCGTTTTTAATGAAGAGCAAGAAAATGTACTTACAGAGCGTATTTTAAAATTAAGTAATATGTTTCATGGTTTCAAATCCCGCTAAACATCCAGCAAAACTCCCAGAAAGAGAGTGATCAGTCCGTGTGCGCGTTATGCTACGAAGAGGGAAAACCGAGAGAAATCTGGTACCGTGTTGCCGTCTCTGTGCTGGATGGGCCCATGAGGCATGTACAGGATGTGATGATCCAAGTCGCTATCGCTGTGATTATTGCAATTAACTCGATTTATTTACTATTCTTTGTTATAATTCCATTGGGTTATCATTTCAAACTTTTAATTTTGTTAATTCTTACTTTGTTGTTAAAAGAGATAATCATTTTGTTACTTTCTTCGTTTGATAATATTGACTCGTATACCCCCATGGACTGACTTTCATTTCCCTTACATGTGGGTAATTGGAGTCAAAACTACTGTTTTGTTTTTTAATTATAATTACGTTTATGGCAATGATAGCAAAAAAAAAACTTGTTGAACTCGATACCTGATTAGTTTTTAAAGATAAGTAATTGTGAACAAATTATAAGACTGATCATTAGTGATTACAATAACGAGTTTTCCTTAAGTGACCCCCAATTCCCCCAGCTGACAGGAGAAATTCCTAGTGTGGGGCAACTTAAAAAAAAAGAGTTGCTTAGCGAGAGGTCCTTGGTTCATCTTCTAAGTCGAGAAATGAATAAGTATGCAGAACCTAATGTTCTTTCTTCCCATCAAAGATGGTGGAACATTGGTTGTTGTTAAGCAACTTGGACGTCTCATGACTGACATTGGATTTCAATAGTTATCAATGCCAGTTGGAAGGCTAGGTCTGGTCATCGAAAATGGGGACATTATTGCCAACTTGTCTTGCTGGTCCTCCTTGAAACCAGAAATAAATATGTAGCATAAAAATAAAGCGCTTCGGTAATGTTCGTTTGTACGAATTAGCATAAAAATCCGGGATTTTTCTCACTAATATTTTGTTTTTTTTTTGCATTGAGATGTAATTCTATGATTTAGGAAACATTATGGCAATGCCCAATAGGCAAGTACTATCATGTTGTAGCAACTCTATATTAGATCCCACCCTAGCCCGTTCGTATTCTCGATGATACACGATGATTCCCGAAACGCATATTTTTCTTAGGATATGTAACAGTCGGTGTCTTAGAAAAAAAGCCGGTATTCCTTTGCAAAACCAAGAAGCCAATACTTAGCCTCCTAATAAACATATCAGAAAAGCGGCACGTCACAATTAATTATTACTACCTACCGCCAATTATTGGAGGCCGATAATAGGGCCAATCTAAGCCAAAAGGTCACGCCGTTCGTGTCTTACATATCATTATATACGGTAATTTATCAAAACGGTTGCAGATAAACATAAGCGAAACACCAGCGAACTAATGTCACAGTAACAACAACGATAAATATGCAAGCAATTATCTCCTCTATATGTTTGGACCAATGTTAATATTTGTGTGCACGATTTTGACAGTTATGGTCAATTAATGCGATGGTAGCGGTAGGGTTGGCAAATTCGTATTGCAATGAAGTACGAATTAGAGTATTGCAGGATTAGAGAAAAAAAAACCTGAAGAGCTACTATGATGGCTAGTCTATCAATTTCACTAAACTAAAGACCCGCTAACCTCCATTGAAAAGGGAGGATCCTCCGGTCTTCGGGTGGTTACCTTGTCGAACTCTTCGTTTCTGATTCGATCACGCATAGTCCTTGCTATGGCCTTTTAGTTTGACTTTCAGTCTTAAAAAATAAAAAAGACATAAACCTCTAAACCAAAAACTACCATTTGGTACTTCTTTTCGCTAACCCTACACAACGCGTACAATCGTAACGCCGAAACGGGTGCGCACGAAGCTGACCGAACAGGCGCGTAATGACACGAGCCGTCACGAGCGCGTCCGATTGCACCCGAACACGACGCGATCGTGCGCGCAATACGGTTATCAAGGTGTCATAGGGAACATTGATTTTCAGGTCGGAAATGAGAGCAGAAACTGGCATAAGTATAGTTTTGAGTCACGTCTAATTTGAGCTAAAGATATTGTCTTTTACTAAGTACATTGCTCCCGTATGCACCATACTTTTTGGGAATACTTACATTGTGGGTTCAACTAAGGAGTGGAGTTTTCTGTCGCAGTCTGTGTTTTGTAATAGCTACAACCTGAAGGTATTTACCTTATTCAAAAGTGAATAGGTTACTTCTAGACAATCGTGCTCCATCGTCTACCAAACCACATTATTGCATCGTGAGCCTATCGTGTTACAGGCGGAGTGGTGATGAAATAACTAATATAAAGTGCCTGGGTTCGAACCCACGTCCCAGAGTTATAACTAGCGGCTGTTACCACTCGGCCACCACTGCCTCTATCTTCAAAGCTAAAGCCGACCACAAATACAGAAAAGTAAAAGCACATTGGATACATATAACGTTACATAAATGGTATTGGTTACCCTCTATAATAAACTAAATAGACCCTTAACTAATGCAGAGCCCGTAAATTTTCACTACTTATCGATCCACCGCGGAAAGGTGCAAACAATGTTTAAAATACGTTCACAAAAGCTATATTTGAACATGTACAAATAAACACATCGAACTGCATTTAAACGACGCACATTAAAGGAACAAAACACAATAAACTCTTACAAATAATGCATCCTTTCGCTGCAAAAAGTCGCGTTCGAGTATCATAGTCAACACTGCGAAATAAGGCTGAATAAAGACATGCAACAGAGTAATGCTATCGCTTGGGGCAGCTGTCAAGCGAATTGCTTCGGAAATTATCCGAGTACTCGATACCCGAGGCACATCCACGATTTACGATACCGAATTCCATAATCGAATGCATCAGTGGAAATCGTCCCGTTTTAGGTAGGCGAAGATTTATGATGCGAATTCGAAAGTCGGTTACAATTTTACAAATCGAATTTGGAATTTCTTTTGAATTACTTACGGCCTGTTATCGTTGACGCCATCGGTACATTAATAAGTTAGCGTGCATTTTGGTGTAAATGTCAAAAAGCGCTGGAGTGATATTCGTGAGATTTTATCTTTTTGGCATATTTTTTTTTTTTTCGAAATGACTGCCTGCGGAATATTTGTTGTGGCTTATCATGTCTTTAAAACTCCGTCTTTGGTTTGTTTTACTTTGCAGTAAACTAGAATCAAGAATCCAGTATCTTTGAAATCCGTGAAAGCCTTTAAGTGCATGTAAAACGAGATTACCACACAGTAAAACGTTTGCGTCGCATTCACATACTGCCATTTAGTACACAAAAACTTTATTACACCAGCACGTTACTTTCACCCACTTAACATATCCAAATACGTTGCAGCGTCTGTTAGAGCCGAACACGCTCGTAAAATGGTCCTAAAATCTATTTTCTATTTCAATCTTTTATTACTTACCACGGCTCTAAAGTTGGACAATAATATAAGAAGCGAGACCAAATAGGTTTAACCACCAAATTATTTCGACCCCTAAGCTTATTCCCAAAACCCTTTGACACGAAGAAAATGTTTGTGATCTATGAAGCAGGGAGGGTCAACCTTGAATGGATGATTGAGTTTTAATAAGATGAAAATACGTGTTTTTAAGATCCTCAGTAGAATTTTGGAGGATAGTAAATTATGCGGCAATGTTGACTAGATAGTTTTTATTACTTGTTTATTAGAATCTTTTAGCGATTTTCTCATCTATTAACAGATTTAGATTACAGTTTATGAGTTCTGTGATTTATTTATTTTGAAATAATTTTTTTTTAACTCCGCAATTTAAAATGGTTCTGTTCAGCATCGAAGATGTAACTAAGTTCTCTGATATAACCACATAAAATTGACATTTGTGATACTGCAAACACTTTTTATAAGAAGTTTTTTTACCGGTAGTATATTGCTCTTAAATGTAGTTAATTTAATTATGAAAGGATTAGATAAGTGCTTATCTATATAATATATACGATAGTGGGCTATGAAATTAGATCTTGCTAACATGAGAAATGAAAACCTGCTTGAAACATCAGTGAAAATTGATAAAATACAAAGTGGTATAGTTAAATTAGACTGAGAATCACCACTTTCTCAATGACATCAGCCAAAAATTTATATGAAGTCGATTCCCTAAAATGCCCTCCCGTCACCACTTCCTAGCGTTTTAGCTGGGAAGAAGAGGTGACGCAACAAATTCCCCAGCAACATATCTGGCTGTTATTCTCTGTCTCCTATTCGAGTATTAGGCTAGACAACTAAAAAAATCTAAATAGTCCTTCAGGGGGGCTAAATTTAATTTTCATTTTTATCGCTAACGCATTAGGTTCAAGGTGGATTGGAAAAATTTGACAGTGACGGGAAGCGTGATTTGCTTTCTGATTCTGCTAAAGCGGCCTTTATAGTCCGTCAGATAGATTTTCAAAAATATTGGACACGTATTTTTTCTTTTTTCACATAAACACAAAATTAAGACGAGTTTCCAACGCACTGTGCGTTGGAAACTCGTGTCACGTCACATTTTAGTACACTTTGTACCTGGTAGTGACGTCACAAGCCTCCACTCCTGATCTTTGATGCGGTTTATCTTCGTCAATTTGTCATCATCATCATCATAACAGCCAAAAGAGCGTCCACTGCTGGACATAGGCCTCCCCCAAAACGGGGGGTTGGCCATGATCGTCACGCTTGGCAGGCGGGTTGGCGAGCGCAGTGTATGGTGTTGCGTTTTACAGAAAATGCTGCTGCCCATTCTCTGGCGAGTCCCTTAGTCGCCTCTTACGACACCCACGGGAAGTGATGGGATGGTATTATTCTTTTAGAGCACCACACGGCACCGGCCGACACCATACGACACGTCAATTTGTATTGATTTGATAAAGCAAAAAATATCTGTTATAATGTTTTTCGATAATTTAACTGACGGAAACAATATTTTTTTTTAATTAAAGTAACTGACGGACTAAATAGAATTATATTTTTTTTACTCAGGCGTCATCCCTAACTGGACAATAAATTAATTATGGATATAAATCTGGTATTTTCTATAAAATAAACAAACCTACAGCTTCCTAATCAAGTCAGAATGTCAAATAAATTAGTACAAAATATACGACACGATAGTAAAAATCCTACAAAGTCAGAAAACATGAGATGATCTGAAACACCCGCATTTTGATGGCGGATCGTAAATGTCTACAATAATTTAATAGTTTCCTTGGTTTGTAGAAATGTTTAATGGCTATTTAATATATAATTTTGAGAGTTTTTGTGGCTAAACGGCTTCTGCGTAGATCCATTGGTTTTGGGCTGGCCGCAACACGTTCATTGTTTTTTTTAAGGCTCAATAGCTGATTTTAAAACTTTTTTACAAAAAACATAACCGACTTCCAAAAACTAGGAGCCCGACTGCCATATGTCACCGACGCTTATGATCTGTAATATCAGAATCACCACAGGTGTTAAAACTTTGTTACTGAATTTGTTCGAAAGAGTCACCGCGGCCCTAGAACGCAAAGGGCACTAGGAGGAACACGGATGGGTTTAGTCAATAAGAGTCTGACACTCCCTTCCACTCCGTCCAGAGCGGCAGGAGTCATTTGATGATTTCCCATCCTTAAATAAAAGGTGGCAAATTTAGTTTTTTGTTTCAGTTACGGTTACACCAAACTGTGCACATCTTCCTAGGTGTCTTAAGTTGCCAGAAATGCTGATGACAGAGGATGATGAGCTATTCCAATTGAAACGAGTGAAGAACAAAAATAGCGGCATGAAATCCGGACGGATGCTCAAATGGGTACGATGAATTTAAATTGGGGCCGGGCCGATATCATCATCATATCAACCGAAAGACGTCCACTGCTGGACATAGGCCTCCCCCAAGTGTCGCCACAAGAACCGGTCCATCCATCGGCTACCCAGGACTCTCACCAGCTAGTCTATTTTGTAAATAAATATTTCGATATCAAGCTCCACCTGAGTGGCAAAAACCCACAAAGTGAGCTTTATTACGCACAACATAAAAGTCTTATGTTTATGTGAATTTGATCCTCACCTCGGATTACGCTGTCGAGACACGACAATTATACTAGTCCACCTTGAGGGAGCCTTTCCAACACTGCGTCTTCCGGTACGAGGTCGCCACTCCAGAACTTTTCCTCCCCATCGACCATCTGTGCTGCGATCAATGTGATCTGCGGGCCAATATAGTCATCTTAAATTAAGTACGGAACCTTAGACAGAGCAATGGTGGATTGGTACCGTAGCCACTATGACATCATTATGGCTTGATAGAACCTGAAAAAACCAGGCGCTATTGTTACTTTTTACAGCCTTTTAAAAAGTAATTTCTATTCCCTACATGTTACTCCTAGAATGGCTGCAACATAGTAAGACTACAAAGCTCAATTCTTGTCAATATTTGATGGTCGAGAGACCAATCGAGTGCCTAGACCCGGGATACGATTTACGCCGAATAAATGCGAGTCGCATAAAGAATCGATTTACAATAGGATACAGGATGTAATGGTGTCTATTTAAGGATTGATGTATGTTTTTTTTTAATCAGAAACAAAACATGCTAGGCACTGTCACAGGTAACAAACTTAGTACAGTAAAACTTGGTTAAGTGGGACCTGGATAAGTGAGAAACCTCCATAGATGGAACTCATGCTTAGGTCCCGACACTTTAGCTCTTTATTACCTCTGCTAGTGGGACAAAACAAACCTCTGTATCTGGGATAAGTGCTTTCGATTTTATCGTCATAACAACCTCTATAATTGAAACAGAGAGTATATTTTACCTCTGTTACTGAGACTATATTTTGTGTACCGTTCTCGTTAATTCTTATTCTACCTGCAAATTCCGCACTTGGTTAATTGTGTAAAACTGACCTCCAGTTTTAGTTTGGTTTAATCGTCCGGATGTTTATTTGAAAATGCCGAAGCGAAGGCTTAAGTCTTTATCAATACGTGAAAAACTAAAGTTAATATATTATGTTTATGAAAGTGGAAGGACGCGCGATGAATTTAAAGTGCCAAAATCTACTCTTTGTAGAATCATCCAGAAAAAAGATGTTATTTAGACTCAATGTTCTCAAGGACAATAAAACTATAACGTTTGTATTGTTTGTAAAAAACGTGCTTAATTATTTTTGTTAAATAGCTTTTTGATTGATACTAAAGATTACAACTCGTATATAATGTTTAGAAAAAATACGCTATTTCATTTAATAATTGCACCTCTATAACTGAAATAACGTCTTTTCTCACCTCTAATAATGAAACCCTCTGTAAATGAGACAGATATTTATTTAAACCTGAATATCTGAGACACTGGGTAAGTGGAATACCTTTTTAAGTGAGACAAATTTGCAAGGTCCCTTAAGGTCCCAGTTATCCAGGTTTCACTGTATTTGTTTATTGGTATATCTACAATTGTTACACTACATATCCTCAGAGTTTCTAAACCGCCTCAAGGGCCTCTGACAGGGTTTATATGGCGACCGCCATTAGACGGCCGGGACCACCGGCCAACTCTGACACTAGGGTGTGTGGGGTCGTTAGACCTTATTGCCCACACGATAAGAAGAAGAAGACTACAAAATCATGCGATTGACACAGCATGCAAGAAGGCCTATAGATACGTAGATACATTTTCCTCACAATTTTTGGGAAATTTTCATCATCATATCAGCCAATTGCCGTCCACTGCTGAATCTAAGCCTGACCAAAGAGCGCCAACCACCCCGGTCTTGAGCAGTCCGCATCCATCCGCTGCCAGCCACCTTCTTCAAATCATCGATCCATCGTGCCGCAGGGCGTCCCACACTATGTTTTCCCATAAGCGGTCTACACTCTAACTGGAGTTTAACACATGTCTGCTCCATCGACTGTCTGTCCGTCTATAGACATGGTCGGCCCACTTCCACTTTAGCATGCTGATTCTACGCGCAATGTCGGTGACTTTAGTTCTCTGGCGAATGACTTCGTTGCGAATTCTATCCACCAGAGAAACCCCGAGCATTGCTCTCTCCATTGCACGCTGAGCAACCTTGAAATTGCGAGTTTGCAATTTCTAACTTTTTCTTCCGTTTACAAACCTCAGATCATACCAAGTCATCGCCAGACTGAGGTTCAAAGATCTTAAGATCTATCAGGTACTTCATACAAGTCCAGTACCTACATATTATTATATACTTGGAGATTCAATCCACGTCCCACGAGGCGTCAGTACATACCACCAAGTGTCTCAACATCCATAAAATCGTTGACATTTTAGAGTATCATGATTAGAGTCAGGTATGTAGACCAGTTGTCGTCCCACCATTTAATATTTATTTACACACGTTTCGCCTTACGTGTGCTATCAAAAACCGTCGTAAATAATAGTTTAAATTCATAGCACATAGTCTGAGGCGCCAGTTATAGCGAAGAAAGCGTCAAATGCTATAAAGTCGACGTCGAGATTGTCGCGATTGAAGTAAGGTTGGGAGACGTGTTGTTGGTAACGTGATTTATTTTAAAGTTTTTGAAGTGATAACGTCTTACAAATCGATGAATGCCGGCTGCACGCACGAAAAAGTGTCACGTTCCGCCTTTGCCGAGCGTGCAAGCGAGAGCGCGGAACAAGCGATAGAGAGGCACGATCGACCTAAGCGTTCGGCTTGTTTGTTAAGAATTCAATTTTTTTCTTATTACGTTATCACGTAAAATTTTCGTCCGTAAACCGATTTTACAACCATTTTTTTTCCCGACCGCCGAGGCGCTCTTTCCTGAAACAGTACTATACGTCAAAACATTCGTGCTAGGCCCTCCGCAGTATTTAGATAAAACATAGGTAAAAAAACATACCTACTGCTTTAATAAAACAACAAAAATAAGTTGCTTTGTCTATAAAAAACGCTTACTGCTTTTTCAGAAACCGACAGTGATGAATGGTTCCACTGTTGGTTTTTTTTTACCATTTAGCTTTGTGTGTCTTGTAAACGTGTTGTGAGCCTTTATGTTTTTGTAAAATAAATGTATATTATTTCTAATCCATATATCGGGAAAATGCATGTCGTACCTACTTGTAACCTATATCTGAGCCAAATCTCAAAAAAAAAAACACAAACTCACTAAAGTGCGGAAAAACTTCACCAGATCTTTGACAGATCTGAAAATAATATACACTCTTTTGTCATTCACTCATTCAATTGATCAATTCTTTTTTCAAACGCCCCGGTGTACGGCAGTACTGCCCACCGTGTCAATCTTGGACAGTTGAACGACTGAACGTGGGATACGCCAATCATTGTGCGGAATCAACGCTTTGATTGACATTCGATTACCTTCGTAATTTGTCTACACTGTAATAGAGATAGGTGAAGTGCCCTGGTCAATATTGATATCTCAATAGATCTATCAATAGATATTGATATCTTATGACGAAGGTTTTTTTTTTGACACTAGATTCTAAATGTTTTGCTAGCTATTTGATTTGATTCCGTATTTCTTTGATTCAATTAAGTGGCTAAAAATGTTGGTTTCAGAGTTACAGCAGCGTATAGATAAGTGTATTAAGTAAGAGATTAATATTTTTTAAGATAAATATAAATATGTTTCTGTTATATATCTTCATTTGGTGCACAATACGACTTTCTTCTAACATTTATGGTTATGACGTGGTATTCCAACTTACCAATAAGGTAGGTGACCAAAAAAAAAACCTTATCGGCCGGTTTCACAGAAAATAGTACAGTTTCCTAACTGGACATCAATTGTCCTCGTCACCCTGCACTAGAGAGGTACCGTTTCACCTCTCTGATGACAGTTTGTCGACAGAAATGTCATAAAATTATAAATAAATACTCTTGGCGTTTTTATTATCAACTAACGTTGGTGCTCTAGTCTTTTATGAAGTTCCTTCTACATATTTTGTCTATTTAAAATATTTTATCAATTTTATAGACATGTTACTTTGTTGATGTGTGGTCTTGGCTTTTAGGAGGTACTCAGTTACTCTTAAATATACATAACACCATCACGCCTGTATCATCCGAAGGGTTAGGCAGTTTTTAACTGACTTCCAAAATGGGAGGTTCTCAATTCGGTGGGTACATTTTTTATGTATGTACACCGATTACTCCGAGGTTTCTGATCCGATTTCAGTGATTCTTTTGGTTTTTACAGTTCGGAATTTGATTCAGTTCGGTTCAGCAGTTTTTATTTTATGAGCATTTTTATTTATTTCAATTTCTGCGTTGACGAAAACGTCGTCCAAGTATCACCACTTAAAAGTGAAATGAAAAATAAAAAAAACTTTAAAAAATGTATTACCGACTTCCAAACAAAACACTACAAAGAATAAAATAACCTTAATTTCGGAAGTCTGTGAAAAACAAAGAAACAAAACCAAAAACACTCACTTACTGTTACACCACACCATACATAACACCATTAGGCAGTTTTAACATACCTACAAAATATTTTATTCTTTTTAGTGCTTTATCATTTTTCATAATTCGTTACCAACAGTGTAAAGAAAGTAACAGGAAAGCAAAATACACAAATTCGTTTACTTGGATGACATTTTTTTCCCAGCTATAAACCGAACTACTAAACCAATTTTAATGACAAATATGGAACCAATAGGAAAGCATTACTTTCACATAAAAGAAGATTTTTTCACATCGGTTCATAAATGAGGGGGTTACGAGGTAACAAACATAAAAATACAACTGAATTAAGAAGTTTTTAGGGTTCCGAAAAAAAAGGAACCCTTATATGATCACTCGGGTGTCTGTCTGTCTGTCCGTCTGTCACAGCCAGTTTTCTCCGGATCCACTGGACCGATTCTGTTGAAATTTGGTACACATATGGACTTCTGTGTGACACAAACACGGACGTGTTACGTAAATTATAAAATTTTTAGTATGGGAGTCACTTTTGGGGGTCAAACTACAAATAAAAAAAAAAGTTTTTTGAACAATATCGTGTGACATACCAAATGAAAGGGCTTACAGTAAGAATTTTAATTATATTTTTTTCATAATTTTAAAATAAATGGTTTTGAAGTTATTTAAGAAATAAGACGAAAAATGACCATTATCTCTGAAACTTCTAAGCCTAAAATTTTGAAAAAAATGGAGATAATAGATCTTTATCTAAAGATCACAGGAAAACTTATAAGAAGTCTGTAATGTTAAAATAACATGTAAAAAAAATTAAATTCGTTCGGAACCCTTTGCACGCGAGTCCGACTCGCACTCGGCCAGTTTTTTTTTAAGTCGGTTAAAAATGTACCGTATAGTAGTTTTTTTGCGATCTCAGGCTTAGAGTTTATTCTGTTACACATTATATAGGTAGGTAGTTAACACATTCTGCCATTCGTGTTTAAATTCTACATTATTGTGAGCGAGGAGAGCCTAAAACCAGACCCCAGGGTACCTATTATGGTCGCCTCTTTCTGCGAAGCAGTAATGCTAGCGAAGGAGGAGGCCGAACGCGTGAGAGAGAGAGAACTCACGCCCCAGCCGCCGCAACAGAAGAAGACGCCCCGGGCGTCGGGAGTCGCAGGGCGATTCTCTTTGAGCGCCCACAGCGCACAGCTGTCAGTATAGAAGATGGGACCCGCTAGGGCCAGTGCCAACCGGGGTTGCGGAATTTGTTCGAAAGAGTCACCGCAGCCCTGTGAAATGCAACGCATTGAGGTAATAACATTATTACCTCAATCAAATGACGCAAAGGGTAATAGGAGGAACACGGTAGTTTTTCAGTCAGTAAGAGTCTGAAACTCCCTTCTGCTCCGCCCAGAGCGGGAGGAGTCATTTGATGTTTTGCCATCCTAATAAAAGGCCTTGCTTCTGTGAAATTCAAGACGAAAAAAAACCAATAACACTTTACCCGCCCCGGGAATCGAACCAAGGACCATCGAACTCATTGCCTTAAATTCTAAATTATCTTAAGATTATTCGAATGTGCCGCAATTAAAGTGCTTATCCCGTATACCGACGCAACGTCGAAAAGATGAAGTAATCTTGATTTTCAATCACTTCGTAAAAGAAACCAGTTTCAGAGTTGATTGACATTGTTTTGATCACATTCTGAAGGTAATATAATTAAACTCATTAATTAATATATTCTTAAGATCGAATCAATGATAAGAACTCATCAGATTTTGAAATAAGCCGTCTTTAATGATTCAAATAAGATTTTTATTGGGAAAGAAAAGTAGACTGGTTGGAATGGTTGCAGTTGCAAGCGTCGCGCGTCGCTTTTGAACAGGAGTTGAACTGGGGACCCGGGTTTGATATCTGGGTTAAGAGAGGACTCGAGTTGGTAACTCTTGGGCCTTTCTCCATACAAACGCATTCCACTGTTTTCTTCGTGGATGATGCTGCTAGAGCAATGATTTTTTTCCAAAATATCTAGATCAAATTAGAACATGAGGCACGTTCTAATTTGATCTAGATATTTCTTTTTTCCAAAACATAATTTCTGAAAGAATTATGACAATCCAAAAACCCGAAAAAACAGCCCGTTTTTACCGCCATGTTCAGACGACTGTCAGATAAATTTGATAAGATTTTAACAAAATAGAAAATAATAGAAGCATAGTGATATAGGTCTTCCTTTTAGATCAGTCCAGTTTTTTTATAGCACTTTACTTGATAGGGCACAGTGCGACGCATCGGGAATAGTTTCTTCAAATACCTATTTTTGAAATTCCTCGGGACTAGAATCCTCTCTTAAGGCTCTAACTGATAGATGCGACGTCCTTTTGTAACCTTTTCGTTCTGTGGAACAATCATTTCACGGAAACGCATTGTGCCATGGTTGTCGCATTGTCGCGTTGCATTTGGCGTGAAAGCCTTAAAGCCCTAAAGAAAATTCTTGTTGGAATTTTCTGATGGGAAAAATACCAAACTAAACAGTTCATGATAAATGATATTTAATTAGTACTTAAATAGGTTAAACGTAACACTTTTACACGTCAATCTTTTTTGGTCATTTTAAACAAGATAAGGCCGGTTACAATATGTAAGATCAAAATGACAATAGAGTAGGAAGTACCAACGTAATAACACAAAGAAGTTGCGCGTAGAATCAGCTTGCTGAAGTGGAAGTGGGCCGGCCATGTCTGTAGACGGACAGACGGTCGATGGAGCAGACATGTGTTAGAGTGTAGACCGCGTATGGGCAAACGTAGTGTGGGACACCCTGCGGTACGATGGACCGATGATTTAAAGAAGGTGGCTGACAGCGTATGGATGCAGTCTGCACAAGACGGGGATGGTTGGCACTCTTTGGGAGAGGCTTACGTTAGCAGTAGACGGCAATTGGCTGAAATGATGATGAACACATAGAAGCGACCGATTCCTAGAATACTAGACGCCTAATTAGAAATTTCTAGTTTAATTAGAAACTCCGTAAATTATAAATTGCCTGACCTATTTCTGATCTAACAATAAGTATTTTATCTAACGGTTCTCGGCTCTTCACAAACTGTCTATTAATAGACACTACACTTTATGACAGTCCCGATGCCCCCTATTGCGTTTGAGATATGGTAACCAGTCATATATTTCATATTTACAACCCACTTATAAGTAATTTACGACTCTTATCACAATGTGATAAAATGCAAGCGCCTGCGTTGAGTAACCAAACTAGTATTTCGACAAACAACTTCAAGTTTCCGTAGTGTAGCGGTTATCACGTGTGCTTCACACGCACAAGGCCCCCGGTTCGATCCCGGGCGGAAACAGTTGCTTTTTGCGATTTTAAATTTTCGTTTGTGTACGTTTGCAATGTTTTTGCTTGATTTTTTAGTAGTTTAGCAGAAACAAAAACATATTGAAGTTCGTCTAACATTTTTTGGACACAGTTTTAAAATGAGTTAACTTTTTTAAACTCCGTGTCCAAAATCTTCTAATCCTGTGGGTTATATGTGTTTTAAAAGGAGGTCTGTAGGAATCATAGGGAAGAGCGTCCATGGAGTTTTTTGCACGTTCTTCTCCATAAAGATCTACGCTTTCGAACGAGCAAATAGCTTCATCTTTAAAAAAAAACTGACCTTGACAATTCAAGTGCCTGTAAATGGTCTAATTGAAATATGTAAATGCTTTGGATTTTTTTTTGAGTACCTACCTATTATGATGTAGGTAAATTGCAGATCACATACATATACATTATGATCATTCCTAGGGCTAATAGGTATGTGTATGTACCATGTATGTACCTACCTACACCAGCCAAGAAACTCTTCTTACAAAAACCTTTTACAATTCTTATTTCAAAAACGTATTTCGAACAAACGAACAAAAAAGCCGTTAATTTAAAAACACATCACAAATTCGAAAGGCAAGTCCACACGTGCATCGCCCGCATGAATAAAACAAAAAAATAAAATAATAATTCGTACAAAATTGATTTGCATAAAAGACTCCTTTTTATAATACTACACGGGGCGCCTGAACAATCAGTCTATTGTTCTTAGTAACTCAAAAAATAATTAAAACAATGCATTCGCAGTGTGCACTGCGCTTTAGAACCGTTTTAAATGCGGGCTCTTTTAACCAACTTTGACGAAAGGGGTGTAATTGGATCTAGTGATGTCGGACAAAGATGTCGAACGATTTATTGTCTAGAAGTTTTGAAAAAATATAATATAAGACTTATTGAGGTACCTTTATGGAATGAAAAAATCAATCGCATTTTTATAGCCAAGAATGAGGGTCTAATTCTGAATTAAGGATTTCTTATAAAGTCTAATAGATCGTGTTCCTAACGGCGAGATCCGAAGACGTGCGAAGGTTTTCGACATCGGAAAACAAATTGCGGAACTTACCTACCTACAGACACATGTAAACCACATTTTATAAATTTAAAAATATTAACATTCCCATCACTGTATATTTATGAACTAGCATTAGACGTTAGAAATAATATTGATAAATATCACACGTTAAAAAGTACCAGGCTGGCCAGTACACTTTGTGCAATACGCCATAAAACGGCTATGTTTGACAAGAGTGCATTTTGTATGGGCCCTAGAATCTATAATAAATTACCTAATAATATAAAGGATGCTGAGAATTTTATGACATTTAAAAATAAATGAAAGACTAATCTAATTAATAAAGTCTATTATAATGCAAATGACTATTTAAACGAAAAAACTTAATAAGTATGTATGAATAATTAATATTATTTGTAATCGATTAATAATTATAATTATGAATAATATTTGATATTTGCAATCATTTATTTATTAGATATTTGCACACCTGTTGTGGTAGAATATGGCAGACTTTTTTTGATTGTAACAACACATGTATGTACCCATATTCCAGCAAATAAATTATTTGTATTTGTAACTAAAATTCAGCTGGGCAGGACACCTGGCAAGACGCGGTGATGATAGGTGGAGTAGGGCACTGGCTGAGTGGCGTCCGAGGACTGGAAGAAGAAGCGTTGGTCGGCCGGCGCCGAGATGGACGGATGACATTGTTGCCATCGCAGGTAGAACCTGGATGAGGCTGGCACAGGAACGTGGGGATTTGTACAAGAAAATAGAGATCCAAAGATTTGAAACTCTAATTGTTGTAATTAATTCAATAAATTTTCAATAGTCCAAGGAATCACTCGAGTTGTGTTTAGTTTGTGACACGTCAATTATTTTCTAATATATAAAAATCTCTTGTCACAGTGTTTGTTACCGAACTCCTCCGAAACGGCTTGACAGAATTTTTTAAAGAATTTTTTGTGCATACTTGGTAGATCTGGGAATAGGTCGAAAGCTATTTTTTATATATATGTCAAAACAACGTTTGCCCGATCAGTTAGTAATTTATATAATTATTCGAAAACCGGGGTTATAAACTAAAATATAGTTTTATTGATTTTAAAACTGTATACATTCAATTAGTTCTTTGATTCCGTTAGTTTATTTATTAAGAGCACATCAAATGTCCATCAAATTGATTTTGAAATATGTATGTAGAAATAAATTCGTTAGAGGACTATAAAACTAATCTAGCCGATTTAAATTTTTACAATATATGTATCGAAATTTGATGAAGATTTATGAAAGAAATCAACGTTATACTGTATTAATAAAAGGACTGTAATAAGAGGTTTTACCATCACGTACTTTTGATTAGTTTGAATCATGGTTACTGAGTCAGATAAATAAAAATGTACCTTACAAACTTGCTCGTAAGTCTAGATATCAGTTGTTTTGCGCTAAGAGCTTTAAAACCAATCTGGGTAATTGTTCCACCATTAACCGTTAGTCGTCTGTCACGCTCACTCAGTGTAGATATTGATATGTCTTACTGTTTACATAAAGTCATTTCTGTCTTGCGTAGGCATTATCGTATAGACGAAAAAAGAATATTGTACCTAAGTTTCTTTTGTCTTTTTCACTTGCGTTATAATTCAGAAAATGAATGTTTTTGCTTTTTTTTATTGGTAAAACGCAGAACAAAATTTATCGATTTGATTCATCCAACCTATCTGAATAAGTCAAATCTGTTTTGTAACTGTACAACATTTCCTAATCCTATGTTTAATGCATGCCGTGGCAGCCTGTGATTAAGGCTACACTATAAAATGTACAAATATGCGAACTTCAACATGTATTCTGGTGTATGCTTTATTGGTTGTCCTTAAATAAATAAATCAACGTAAGATTGGTTCGAAGAAAATAATAGTTTCCCTTGATCATGAAAAGCTGTCATGACCGAATTCAAAAATACTTAAACTTTAAATGACCTTAAAGAGAAAACAGCAAGCAAAATCCAACTCAAAATAAAAAGTATTCCAAATGCAAATAAATCTAGAAATTAACGGCTTAGAGATCCGTTAATTAAGTCCAAAACCATAGATTCTTCAAATTGATACGAATCCTGACTAATTTGACGTTTATGTTTCGTTCGGTGCAATTATGTCGCCATTATAACCGTGGGTGGGTCCAGAATCATATAAATTAAGTTTAAAGTTATATTTAAGTAGCACATTAAGTTTCATAGATGCTCTGATTGAAAAACCGGTGATATTCTTAGTGGAGAATATCCGTTAATTTTAGTTTATGGTTCCTATATTTTAGTTGAAAAAGTAAATTAGTCTGCTTTTTATGTGCTTAGGAACGTTAGTGATGCTCCTTTATCGTTTTGTTATTGAAATGAAAATAGCATTAGATAAAAGTAAATAAATACTTTTTTTGTTTTCATGTATACGTAACTTCTGTCAGCTGCTTTGCCCGCGTTATATTCGAAAGACTTGAAGAAGTGAGAAACACACGGCAGAATTTTATTACATTTGTATTTATAATGTTAGTATGGATTAATTAATTCGCACGGTCATTTCTTCTTAAATCATTTTAATATAATTACAAAAATAACTCATAATTTACAATAATTTATTGTTAAACATTAGTCAACTAAAATTATAAGACGTCACTAATTTGTCTTCAGACTCTAGTGTACGCTTTATTGTTAATTTTTTGCTCATCTCACACTCATTATCTAATTTTAAAAACAAAAGCTTGAGAATCAAGTTAATTTGTAACATTAATAAAATGCTAAACAAAAAACTTTGTACATGTCATAATAATTATAATTCTTGTCTGTTTCATTTACCATGTCTACTACTTTATTCTAAACTAGTGGACGTCACGCGGTTTCACCCGCATAGTTCCCGTTCCCGTGGGAATACGGGGATAATATATAGCCTATGTTACTCCCTGATAATGTAGCTATCCAATGCTAAAAGAATTTTTCAAATCGATCCAGTAGTTTCGGAGCCTATTCAATTCAAACAAAAAAACAAATCTTTCCTCTTTATAATATTATTATATTATATATTATATTATAAGTGTAGACTTATCTAGTACCTAACATATCGAGAAGAAAATTATAAGTATAAATAATGTCTGGATATAAAAAACCTTTTTACAAAAAGATACAACCGACTTCCAAATAAACCGATTTTTTAAATTTTAGTGGTACCCCACGTCTGACAACACCACTGGAAAGTCGCAGGAAAGTAAAATAGGCAAAAACGATTCTCATTTGAAACCGGGTACGCGCCAGCCCCAACAGCATCCTGAGAGCTATAGCCGACAGGTGGGACAGCCCCATCCTAGGACATTGGATAGGTAATTATGTAGGTAGGTAGGTAATTATGTTAAAATTAGATCAAATCAAATCGTATATTTCAAATAAACCATTTACAGGCACTTTTGAATTGTCAAAGTCGGTCAGTCAAAAACATGAAGCTATTTGCACGTTCCAAAGCGTAGATCTCTATGGAGAAGAACGTGCAAGAAACTCCACGGACACTCTTTTAAACCATGTGATGTGTTACAAAAATCTTGTTAACATTAACATTGATTGCTTCTATATGTGAGGACAATGCAAAGAACAAGAAAATATATAAACAATTCAAAATGCAGGTACACATTAAAATAAGCCAGTGGCAGGTAAGAGATGACCAGTTTCAACTGACGGCGCCCGTTCACGAACATGACGCGTGCATCAGCACCATCTAAGATGATGATGATGAGATAGGATGTAAGTACTAACACTAGTTCCTAAGTTTTTGTATACTAACCAAATAATGGAGTCTGTCTGAAATATAAGATTTTATTTATTTATATCCTGTCACATAAAACAAGATTTTTTCAAATCGGTTCCTTAATGACAGACCTTTGAGGTTAAAAACATAAAACATAAATTACAGCCGAAGTGAGAACCTCCTACTTTTTTTAAGTCAGTTTAAAAAGTAAAGAGAATGCCCCGTGCGATAAGTATGTACTCTAGTTTTTATAAGCGTTTCTCCTGTGCTTGTTATGAGGTGTAAAATAAAGTATATAATAAATAAAATAAATAAAGGAAGACCTAAAAGACCACGAATGAATTGCGTGATGAAGTCATAGGTATGATTAGAAAGGAGTCAAGGGTTCAGATGACGGCAAATGGGGATGTGTGGATGGAAAAGATACCAAATAAATTGGTAACAGAGCAATGCAGTAGGAGGTTGATGATGGGGTCTAGTATGATTCCACTTAGATAAATCATAACTGAGGATTTTTTTTTAACTGACTTCAAACAAAAATAATGGATCGGTGATTTAAAGAAGGTGGCTGGCAGCGGATGGATACGGACTGCTCAAGACCGGGATGGTTGGCGCTCTTTGGGGGGGAGGCTTACGTTCAGCAGTGGATGGCAATTGGCTGATATGATGAAAAAAAAGGAGGAGGTTCTCAAATCAGTTGTATGTTTTATATTTGTTACCTCATAACCCTGTCATTTACGAACAGATTTGAAAAATTCTTGTTTTATGTTAAACATAATACTTTCCGATTGGTCCCATAGAAATTTCATCAAAATCGGTTTAGAAGTTTGGTTTGTAAATCAATATAGCTGGAATTAGTATGTAAATCAACGTATTAGTAAACGAAATTTCGTAAGTATTTTGCTTTCCTGCGAAATTCCAGTGGTGTTTTTAGGTGTTGATTACCACTAAAAAGTAAAAACCTTTTTACAAAAAAATTCAACTGACTTCCAATTAAAAAAAA
Source organism: Lacanobia wlatinum (assembly GCA_947578705.1). NCBI lineage: Eukaryota > Metazoa > Arthropoda > Insecta > Lepidoptera > Noctuidae > Lacanobia > Lacanobia wlatinum. Next base: position 7,512,862 of record OX388039.1, on the reverse strand, counting down.
CACTCAAAATTATAAAATAACTTTAATTTCGGTAGTCTAGTCGGTGTTAAAATAGAAAGAGATACCGACTTCCGAAATTAAAGTTATTTTATACTTTGTAATGTTTTTTTTTATTTGGAAGTCAGTTGTATTTATTTCTAAAAAATATTTTTTGGTTTCATTGTCTTTTTTACATTCACCATAGAACCGCACGTCTCACCTAATATCAGCGTATAATTTAATAAACACGTATTATTGAATACTTTTGTTTGAACCCTCTAAACCCAACAGTGTGGGTACGAGGTATTAAGCTTCATACGTACATATACGGCCAGGGTTGCGGAATTTCTTCGAAAGAGTCACCGCGGCCCTGGAACGCAAAGGGCACTAGGACGAACACGGTTGGGTTTTAGTCAGTAAGAGTCTGACACTCCCTTCTGCTCCTAGAGCGGGAGGAGTCACATAACAAAAGCTACATATACTGTTAGGGTTAGTTTGAGTACATTTAAGTACTGTTAGCATTACACTTATCCTTTAAATGAAGCAATCTACATCTAGTGGACTGCATCATTTAAAGGATAAGCTCACCGCAGTTCATCCATTTAAGACATGGACTGCCCCTATCAAAAATATCTACGGGTCTAAAAACGCCACTTTAGCAGAATCAGAAAGCAAATTACTCTACCTGTCACTGTCAAATTCTGCCAATCAACCTTGAACCTAATGCGTTAGCGATAAAGATGAAAATGAAATTTGACTGATTATTGTGTGATTAATATAATGATTCTAATAAATGATTCGCCTAAAGTGTCCTTTTTAACCCCCCCTGCTCTAATAGCTATTGAACATTGACAAGCATTTCAAGAATTCGATTTTTAATATTGACTAAAATAGTTTTAAGAACTTCGTTACTAACAATAGGGAATATGCATGAAAACAATATAAAAAAACACAACAACAAACACACACACACACACGCACACGTTTTAAAAAATATAACAGTAACAGTGAAAATGGAATCAAAATTGCTCGATAAACAAAAAAGATTTAATTATTTTAAACAAATATATCTGTCCCTCTTGCGAAAACGCTGTTTTATATGGCAGCTATACAGGCGTCATGGACTTTGACGTCAAAGTTCATATCGGACTTCTCCTTCTAATTGTAATCTTCGAAGTTTTATAAAAAATAATTTCATGATTGTTTACTAGAGCTTATAAGTATTTCATTTTGCAAATAAAAAAATCGCGCATGTTCCCTGATATAATGAATTGAATTGAATTTCAAGACCTCTGCTATTCTCTTCCAAAAGTAATGGCGGTAACAACGATTACTCTTTTTACCCGACTGGTCTAAGAGGAGGGTAATGTCTTTCTATTGTACATGTACATAATCTTATTGAAGATCATAACAACGTAATGACACCATAACGACATGAAAGGCTAGTAAAGGCAGAAACATTCGAATGTTACTCGGTAATAAAGATAAAATTTCACCTGCTGGGCACGGCTTCAGCCATTGTGCAGTAAATAAGAAAATTGAATAGCACGTACAAATACCACGAACCATGGAAACGTCTCGGCGGCAGGCTAGAGAGGCCCGACTGTATCAAAACTTCCTATTCTAAAAACGCCCCATTAGCTAAATGTCCTATTAGTAAACCAACCTATTCGTTCTTCTAATAGAAGGATTTTTAAATAAGTCGGACGAGATGGCCTCCGTATAAAAACTGGCAGTAATTTTTCAGCAGAACTACACTTTGAAATTTCTAATTTCAAAGTGTAGTTCTGCTAACAGGTCATCGGTAATGACAGGCTCGTCGAGTCGAAGCTCCAAAGTCTTGAGCATCGACGCCGAGTTGCTGTCCTGTCGGTTTTCTATCGGTTGCATTTTGGGGAGTGTGCGACGGAAATGCATGATTTAATTCCGCCAAGCCCGTTTCATCATCGGACCACAAAACGAACGGCGATGCGCCACCGGTACATGGTGGACATCCCACCCACACGCACAAAACGTTTTGGGAACACATTCATAGTGCGTACAGCTAAGGAGTGGAATTCCCTGCCTGAGTCTGTGTTTCCGGATAGCTACAACCTGGGAGTCTTTAAGACAAGAGTGAATAGGTTGCTTCTAGGCAAACGTGCTCCATCTTCGACCGCATCATCGCTTACCATCAGGTGAGATAGTGGTCAAACGTATGCCTATCCATAGTAAAAAAAAAAACAGTACGATTTGTAAAAAAGTCGTTTTGCTAATAGGACATTTTGAGAATAGGACGTTTTGATACGGAGACGAGATGACACTGTAAAAACTTTCTATACAAATGCTCTCCGCGACTCTGAATGGACGTTAAGCCGTTGCCCAAGGCTATAATTTGAAGTCTTCACAGTCGTTACGGGTATTTAGAAGCCAGAAAATCTGACACCTCGGCAAGGGGCCTTATCGTGTCACCCAGTAACTGGGTTGTGGTCAGGATCAGGTAGACAATAGGCTTGTCCACTGAAAAATCTAATTAGTCCGTCAGTTAGATTATCAAAAAAGATTTGATCCGTGTTTTTTATTTTGTCACATAAACCAGTATTGATGAAGGTACGACGATTAAAAAATTCTCAATACGTCACGCCGTGGTATAATTTTTAGTGCGTTCTGACGTCACCAGCCCCCACTCCCGAGTTTTGATGCGTTTTATCTTTGTCAATATTCATTGATTTACAAAAACAAAAAATACGTGTCCATTATTTTCCAATACTCTAACTGACGGACTAAATAGATTTGTAATTTAAGTATTGATGGTGGGAACTTAGCGTATTGTTCCGTTTAAGTTACTGGTATTCTGCTGCAGCCGGTTAGATTAAAAGTGGACCCTTGATTCTCTATTCGTGGTTCCGTGCTCTGTGTCACATACCGATTTTATGAGTCAACACTTTTCCTAGTGACCTGGCGTTCACACAATGGCTTAACATGGTCATGGTTTAGCGTTCAGTAATAGAGTACCTACCGTGCATCTTTCAGGTAGCTTTTACGAAATGTCATCTTGAATATGAAGTCTTTTACAAAATCACAAGTTTAATCTTTTAAGACTAGTTGGAATAGTTATTCCAATGAGATGTCAACATCTCATTGCAAATAAATTACTTGCTGAATTGATTCAGCAAGTAATTTATTTATTTAAACTTCATGCAACACACAGGTGCAAAGGTAGACTCAATGCCTTAGGCATCTATCAGTCAGCCACGGATGATGGAGAGCTTTTTTAATGGTAATCATCAGATTCCTTCCGCTCTGGACGGAGTGGAAGGGAGTGTCAGACTCTTACTGACTAAAACCCATCCGTGTTTCTCCTAATGCCCTTTGCGCTCCAGGGCCGCAGTGACTCTTTCGAACAAATTCCGCAACTCTGGCAGATGATAGAGAGCTAGCATTACCATGCTAGCTCTCCATCATCTGCCAGAGTTAAAACTGCAACTTCAGCTTTCTTACCAATTTGGTAATGAGATCCTCCAAGAAATTAACCTACATTAGCTGCTGATTCACCAGGCCAACACAGGACCAACGGCTTTAAATGCTTTCCCGGGGCACAAGGGTATCACACCACAAACTTGGAAACGCTGGTATGCTACTGAGAAATTCCTTATCGAAAAACCCAATAACACTTTTTGATCGACCAACTGCGCTCGGCAGTCACGATTATGGCAGTTTACACAGTACGAGCTAGCATGCGATTCAGCCTGCCGAGTACAGTAATTCGCATAATATGAACGAATCTTAGGAGTTACTACCACGTGCGAGTTGGATAGTAGCTCGCATCCGAGTTACTTCAAAAATGTTTGTGTTCACTTGCTTTCACTCTTCTTCTTTCACTATTCTTGCTTTCACTCTTCTTCTTTCACTATTCTTGCTTTCACTCTTCTTCTTTCAGTCTTCTTGCTTTCACTCTTCTTCTTAACACTTTTTCTTGTTTTCACTCGCATGACAATAACTCACCCATGGCATCAGCTTGGACATCACTTGCATTGTTCGGACGCGTTCCGCAGTAGCTCGCCAGGGTCAGCTAGGCAGTTACGAGCGGAATCTATATTTTTTGTTTGCTGCGCCTTGCAAGAGACTGGACAGCTACTTTCATCGGGAAGACAGCTAAGGTTTCTGGCATACGAGTATCTGGCTACTATCTAGCCAGCAGCTAGCACTGTGTAAACTAGCGATAATTACCTATTGAATAACAGACATTCTTCACCATTTTACCCATATCCGCTTCATACAGTGATTCAGCATCAACAATTTCAGCTGAATCCATTAGAAATCTAGGGTAAGGTTTTTTCCTTATACCGCAATCAGTGGAGTTCCGTTGACCGCTATAAGAAGTTAATTATTGTGTTACGTTGAAAAGTGATTCACTTGCATGATGAAATGTTGCTCGGAGATTCGACACTGGTTGACGCCGTCACGCAGTTGTAAGTCACTGGAAACTGTCCGCGGTTTTAAAAGAATCCTTCGGAAATGTCGAGCTATCAGTTATAAAAGACAAGCACTTCGCCCGCGACTTCGTTCGCGCGTGTTTAGTTGGTACTCCACGAACTTCATCTCCCCTCTACCCTCGGGTAGTGTGTTAATTACTTATTAATACATAGATTAGACGTAGGGCAGTTTGCTCATACCGAAGATTTTTCTTACTTAGAGTATTTTTATACCCATCGTAACTTTTAAACGAAAGTTCCAATTTTAATAATTTCAAGTGTAATTTACATCTACATAACCAACTTTAATTATTTAACAATTTAAATAGATAAGGATTAACATCATGATACTAAAATCACTACTAATCCATTTCACCCGGGTTTTGATTGAATAATTTGAACAAAAAGCGGTTATTGTGACTGAACCATAATACATAGTTAGACGTATACCCTTGCGAATTTTTTTGTAGATATTGATGTTCTCTATAAAACTGTAGTACATTAGTTTGCTCTATTGTCAATAGTTTCCGCAGCGTACGTGATGTAAGGATCTTTTTTGGTATTTTTTTCTCACCTTGGGTCACATTATCAAAGTTTTCATACGAATCCCTAACTTTTTGAAAATATTCTATAGCCTATGTCCATCAGGGATAATGGAGGATTCCAATGGCGAAAGAATTTTTCAAATCGGTCCAGTAGTTTCGGAGCCTATTCATTTCAAACAAACAAACATACAAACAAATCTTTCCTCTTTACAATTTTAGTGTAGAAGTTATATTGAAGATACCAATATCGAAATCCATTCAGTAGCTACAATGTCAATTTGAAATAGTTTTACTTGCAAAATCATTCTTTCAATTCTAACATTGTTTAAAAGTACAAGACTAACAAGCAGACTGTTACGTTCTTATAAGACATACACTTTATCATTTTTAAGACAAGCACCAGAAGAACATCACCAATAAGAAAGATTGGGTATTAGGTTTCTTGCTGTCTTTTTCTTTTTTTTTGTTTCAATTCTTTGCCATTATTTTGCAATCTTCTGTCTTCTTTGTAATATGATCCACCGTAATATGATCCGGTATTAGAAAATCGTCGTTCATATGAGCTTTCGCTTTGGTCATTGGTCCAACTTACCACAGCCGTGATATTAATGTTGATCCTTTCTAAATTTTCTAATCATCCTTATATTGAAACCAATTTTAGTCACTGCTCAGAAAGTTAATACAATTAATTAAAATTTCAACCAAATTACTCTGCTTACCAACTTGCAGTCTATCAGCTGTAGCTACTAGGGTTCCAAATTCATCAAGGTCTAAAGCAGTACATATTTCATTAAAGTTCAAACATAATTGTTTACAAGCGTTGCTGGCCTCATCAACAGCCACAGATACCAGCGAACGTTCATGTCGGTGACGATTTTCTAATACCGCTAGGTATTAGAAAATCGTCACCGACATGAACGTTCTCTTTGAACATTGGTCCAACTTCCCACAGGCGTAATATTAGTTTATTTCTAAATTTTCTAATCATCTTTATTTAGAATCCAATTTAAGTTACTGAATAGAAAATTAAAGCAATTTATTAAGATTCTAACCAAATTTGTCTGCCTGCGTCATAACTTCTAGCCTAAGAGCTTTGGCAACTAGGGTTCCAGATTCATCAAGGTCTAAATCAGTATCTATTCCATTGCACTTCAATCGTGATTGTTCACAAGCATCGCTGGTCTCATCAACAGCCACAGATGAACCACCAGCGGTATTAGAAAATCGTCACCGGTATGAGCGTTCTCTTTGATCATTGGTCCCCCTTCCCACAGGCCGGTGGGTGCATTATTATGCACTGATCTTTGACGGCTATTTTCCCCTTAATGATAGTGTGTATCGTGTATGAGTATGTGAAGATTTTTGCTGTTGTTTGGATCACTGCAGAGTTCAGAAAGCTGTAGGCTTAGTTCCTTTTCATTCCGTTCCTTGGTGAAAAAAAAACTTCAACAAAAATGACTTGAAACTTCAAATTACAGTTAGGTTTGTCAAGAAAGAAGTGGTAACTTAAGTAACGGTTTTTTAAGCTTAGTCAACGCAGCGCGCTATCGGTAAACAATAATTATAGATCCTGTCAAGTTTTCGTAGTGATTTTGGTAGTTTCAATTACTGTTACCGAATCAGAAAATTTTGTTGCATAAAACCCCTTCTGCACGGATGTAATCTAGCGCTTCATCCAATCCTATCCAAGGTGACCTTGCTAGACTACATCCGTGTAGACGGAAGATGTAATCCAAATTCTTACAAAATTCGCGGATAGAAATCAAGCTCTCTCCAAGGCCACCTTGGATAGGATTGGATGGAACGCTAGATTACATCCGTGTAGAAGGGGTTTTATACTTCCCTCCCTCAAAATTGACTATTTTTGATTTATTGAAAGTTGATTGTCACAAAACATGAAGTTTTGAGAAGCGAAAACAAAACGATGTACATACTACTAAATTTCCTAACATCTATTTCCAAATTACAATACAATGCAGAACTATTATTGCGTTGTTAAAACCAGTACATTTTTTTATTTAAAAGAGCAAAAAACTCATCCGCATACCGCATCCATTGTGACCCCTAAATTTTAACCCTTCAATGCAGTTGTTTTTAATACCATATTTCGTGCACGAATTCTCCGGACCTTATTTGCATACGCGTTTGTTAATATGACCCTACGATTTTTTCTAGATACTCTAGGTTTGTTAAGAAAAAATGGCAGCGTAGGGTTACGTTTTTTTTTTCTTAAAATAAAAAAAATATATAATTGTCATTGTAATGAAAAAGTTGAAAAAAAAAAACGTTTCTGGTTCTTTTTTGTTTCTTTTTTATTGTTTCAAGCACATCTGCTCTTTTTTTCCGCGAATTTTATTGGTTTGTCATTATGTTTGGAGAGTGTTTTGTATTTCATATATTCCAATTTGCATATTAGCAAGCGTATTGTTGTAATTGTTTAACGTTAATACATCTGCAATATGATAAAGTTTTCTACGGCCGTTTGAGTAATTGCAACGTGATTATTTTGCTAGTTTTTAAAGTGTTAAAAATAATGTAACCAGTTTTTATACAACGTAACGGTGTTTTTTGTTAGTTATTTAGTTAACTATAGTCGCAATTTATTATGATCAGTCATAAATTATTTTGTCGTTCGATGATAGAAGTATCTTATTAAAAGTTTTAAAACTTTTCTATCTAATAGAAGGTATCTTTGATTTTGTTATTGTAAAAAAACGATTATTGTACACACCTTCGTATGATTTATAACTAAAAATATTGAAAACTTTAATAACTTTTATGTGCAATTATGTACCCAATCATAATATTCACGATTTTGATTGGATGTTTAATTGAAAACTGTATTGAGATTTGTTGAAATATTAAGCTTTAAAGTGTTAAACAAATGAAGTTCAAAAACACATGTTCGGCGGTGTTTTACAACACATGTTTCTCCCATAAAATTATGTAAATACAAAATTACTTACCAACAAGCATTTTAAAAAAATCTGTAACAGGCTTCATTAAATCCCTGTAATAACGCTAAGACGGGCCTGATTACCATCTATTACTTGGCCTTATAAACGTATAAGCTATTACAATACCGGATAACCGGTTCAGACCGGTTCTAGCTAGTTTCACTGGCCATCAACTTTTTCAAATTTAGTGAACATTGAGATTAAAATTATTGGCCGTTGGGACCGGCCGCGCAGTAAACGGGTTAGTTAGCGGGTAAATAGGAACTGTTAACTGTTGAATAGTTCCAGTTATTTAACTGAATGGCGGCTTTCAAAAGTGACTGTCATGGAAGCATTTAGAAAAGATGTCACTAAGAGCTTTAGATGCATTGAGATGGGCATCAGGAATTTGAACTTAGATATTCAATAATATTTTATATATAGTGGGAATTGCTTTGTATTCAATTAAGTGAATCTGAATAAAATGCGGTATTTTGTGCAAATAAATTGCTAAGTTAACTTTAAGTACTTACTTATATCCAGTGCCAGTAACGGTTTTATTTCTTCCTCGTTTTCTTATAGCGTTTATTTCTCGCTTACATCGTTACCTGTCTTTATAGCTAGCTTGACAAGATTTACTACAGCCGATGAAGAAACCTCATGTTTAGAACATTTAATTTATTTATACGAGCCAGCATTATTTTTTAAAAACAATTTATTGTTATTGGAAAACATTGCTTTTGGCTGGGAGGCTCGTTTAAAAAGATTTTTTTTTGAGAAAAAATTTAATATATTTTGTAATTGGAGAAGAATGCACTTTATAAGAACTTTGTGTGTGGAGTATTAAAACTTTTATAAACCCTTAAGAGGAAAAGCTGGCGGAGAGACTTTGTATGTAAAAAGTCATAATTCGAGGTTTGGCTCTCGACTGTTTTCTCCGCTAATATTGAACCGATTTAAGACATATTTCATAAACTAAATAAGAAAGATATATACTGTGTCCCTATGTTTTCCTTTTTAATGATATATTAACCGTATAAGCACTAGAACCCTCACAAAATGCTCAAAATTGTCCGATAATTCGCTGTCAACAGAGCCCTAGTGTACAAATTTGGCAACTATTAATCAAAGAAGGAAAACATAGGGACACAGTATTCATCCTAATTATTCAGTTTGTGAAATATCTCATATATCGGTCCAATATTGGAGTAAATGTCAAACCTCGAATTATGACTTTTTACATACAAAGTCTCGCCGCCAGCATTTCTCATAAAACCCGCTCATTAGTTTTAACGTGATAAAGTAACAGACATCTAGGTGTCCATAACACCCAGCCATCCATCCATCTACGTCTTTCCTCACAAACTTTTGCGTTTAAAATATAGGTAAGAAGTTAAATCCCCAGCTGCCGCAACAGAAGAAGACGCCCCGGGCGTCGGGAGTCGCAGGGCGATTCTCGGCCACCGTAGGCGCGGGCCTGCGGACGGCGAGCATTGGGTGGCTCGCCGTCTGGTCAGAACCAGGGGGGCTACTCTCTAACGAAATCCGTAGTTTCGGGCTTAGTTGCGGGCGGGCGTATTCTACTCCGTATCACCTACAGACTTACGATTAGTCCCGAACCCGAACCAAAAATGAAGGACAACACGATTTGCCAGTTACTATCAAATCCTGTTGTCATGAATTCTTAGTGGTAAGGTGATACGGAGTAGAATACGCCGTCAACTAAGCCCGAAACTACGGACTTCGGGCTTGGAGAGTAGCCCCCCAGGCCCGGGTCGACGGCGCGCTGTGTTCCACGCGCGCCTCAAAGAGCTGTGAGCATAGAAGACGGGGCCCGCTAGGGCCAATGCCTGCCGGGGTTGCGGGATTTATTCGAAAGAGTCACCGCGGCCCTGGAACGCAAAGGGCATTAGGAGGAATACGGATGGGTTTTAGTCAGTAAGAGTCTGACACTCCCTTCTGCTGCACCCAGAGCGGAAGGAGTCATTTGATGATTTCCCATCCTTAAAAAAATAAATAAAAAAAAAGGTAAGAAGTAAAATCATAAACTATTCACTATGATGAAACAACAAGATGACAAGCCTTAAAAATATTCCAAATACTATTCAATCATAGCATTATAGGTAGTAATTATCACCGGTTAAAACGGTATATTTTAAATCCATCACCTCGATGACTAACACAATTGGAATTCAATGTTTTTTTTTTCGATATCTTAGTCAATGCCTTTTACAAAATGCCTAGTATGATTTATTAATTATTATTCTAGTTATAAAAACAACGAATTCATTTTTACACGGCTATAAATAATAATTTAGGAGAAACAAAACGTATGAGTGGGTTTATAATGTCAAAAGTGATCTGTCTATGGTCTGTAGTTATGATTGAATGGGGAACATTAGCGGTTTCAGTTATTTATTATTCGATGAATAATTTATTTTATACCAAAACTGTGAAATTTGCTGCAGTTTTCTTAAATGACTCGATACCATATTTATTTTGTTAATACCATACCATACTATTCCATGCCATGCCATGCCATGCCATGCCATGCCATGCCATGCCATGCCATGCCATACCATACCATACCATACCATACCATACTTGTTTTGTTTTTTGTTTTGTATATTTGTTTTGTTATTTTTTTATTTGGTAAAAATTATGTCTAATTCGATTTTATTTCAATCTTAGTAGGTATAGTTGGTTTAGTTAAATTCCAGGGATTATAAAATAAAAGTGAATAAGGTACAATTAAATTGTTACATACAAGTAGCCGAATAAAAAGATTATCAGTACAGATTAGAATATGAGAAGAATACAAGATCGACGAAAAAATAGTCTCACCAAAACGAAAAGGCTTGACATCTTTTATAGACCTTTCCCAAGGAAACGCCTGATCTTAAAAGATTCCCAGTAGTAAACCTGAACAAAAGATATTCAAATCAGCCAGCATCAGCAAAAACTATCAACCCTTACCTCGCTGACGAATAAAAATAAAATCGAAATTCGAACATTTAATCGAAATTTGAATATTCTTGGTTTCACACAATTAGCATATGCCACGGCAGTAGGTACGCAGGTCCCGCAAACGTGAGAACTGTAACACAATACATCGAACATCGATTGATTACTCGTATATTTATGCAAAACAGTGGGTACATTTTAATTTTAAATTCGATTTATTCTTGGAATGTCTCGCGACTTTCTCTGTATTACAAACTACTTGTTACTTAGAAGGGTTATGTAAATTTTTGTATAGATAAATTCAGGTAGCGGTTAACACAATAAATCTAATCGACAATTTTGGTATTTTTTAAATCGGTTCCAGTGAAAAAATTTAAATTTTTTCGTCTTGTATTTCGGTCACACGAGAATTTTATAAGAGAGTACTGAGAATATGAGGTGAAAGAGATACTATACAGAAACTATTTTTAAATAAAAACTTGAGTTTTTTTTTATAGTGGAAAACAGTCCTTAATTGAAATTTGTTAAAACCGTAGTAAGTCATGTAGAACTTTCTAAACCAATCAAAACGAAGAAGTCAAAATAAAGAGGTGTTTAAATAAATCAAAAGCCTCGTAGAGAGCTTAACTTCATTTTATGGTCAAATAAGGTTTTATAGCGTAACGGTAGCGGCCATAGTGTTTGTCAAGGCCCTTAGTACCCGGCTACTTTTATTGCCGTAAAATCATTAAATTAATATTTTACGACTGGACTTCGATCGATTGGCTGTTTAAGGGTTATGTTTTTTTTTTAAATTTGTTTTAACGATTTTTGTTTTGAACCTTGGGCTTTTAGGAATAGTTTTTGGTGATGTAGATTGTTTTTGCGAGTTTTGGTGTGAATCAGCAAACTTAACCGAGTTTTTCAGTTTCAACAAAAGCTATTTATTTGTTTTTTTTTTGTAATTAATGATAGGGTCACATTTGGCCACCATATCATCTGATGGTAAGCGAAGATGTAGAGCACGCTTGCCTAAAAATAACCTATTCACTTTTGACTCAAAGACCCACACTTTGTAGCTATCAAGAAACACAGACTCCGGCAGGGAAGTCCACTCAGCTGAGATGAGCTCCTCAAAGTTCTGAGTTGAGCTGAACAGTAACTGACAAATGCTTGCAGTGTCTGGACAAGCCATTCAAACCTGCGTGCTGCTTTCCTCAAAAGGCCACCTCGGACGTTAACCTACATGGTTTTCATATGTTATTGGCGATTGTGTGGACTTCAAAAGAGACTATGACCTCTGAGTTTGTTTCGGTGTTTCTTCTCAGGGTAGTCAGCTAGGAAATACCGGCCTCATCTAGATTAATATGACAAAAAAAAACAATTGACGTGTAAAAGAGTTACTTGTAACCTATTTGCAAAATAAATATCATTTATCATTTCTTAGCTGCACGCACAATAAAAGTATTCCTGTGTTAGATCATAGATACTCGTTGGTAAGATTTTTCTATGATCCAAAGTGTTAAATTCCAATTATTTTTAATTGAAACTACTTATTAGGGCAGTCACATAAAAGACGGCACTGACAAAGGTAACCGTGTCTAATTTTATTTATAATTTATACAATTAGGTACCTACTTACTTAACATACAAATCTTTTTACATCTTAGTTACTAATCTATGTTAATCTATCCACTAAATATGGCGGCTAGTGAAATTATTAAAATAACACTAATAATAAAAGGCAATAATAGTTTCTATATTTAAGTGTTACAATTAATTTATTTTAACGACTAATTAATATTTAAGAGTCGAATAGGATTATTATGATAATTTATATTTTATACTTTGAGTTACATACTTATTTTTACGACACCGTTTTTCCTTTTTTTTGCAAAAAAAATAATCTTATAATGGCGCAAGAAATGGCATAGGCACCATTTCTTGCACCATTTTTCTTGCTTCTTTTGGAAGCTATACGTTAGTCACGAAAAATAATATTCGAATATTAATTCGTCAGATTTTAAGCCCCGCAAAATTCACACTCATTTTTTTTCTAGCAATAAAATATACCAACCGTTTTTCCGCATCACAGAAATATTTTTTGCGTAGCAGTAACAAGTTAACATGCAATAAAAATATTTACCTACACAACGCGGGTACCTCCCACATGTGGCGAAAAACATGAGCGCGCGCCCCCACACTAGAGAGCTTTGCCAAATCGCCCTTTGCCAATCAATCGGGACATCGACTCACGATTGGTTACCCCACACATCCCCTACGCTACCAACCACATTATCAACAACTCTAAATCACAAACATTCTCATACAAAACCTACAGAAAGCTTAGGGTGCCACAGCTCAACGAAAAATGGCACGCCACACGTATGATGCAATAAAAAATTTATTTTCCATGATTTCCCCCGTTTCGGGGATCCTCGGCAATACTCGTGGGGATTCGACCAATCAAATTAAATTCGCTATTGACGTTCCATCGCTTGAATTTCGAACTCTACATTTAAACGTCAGCAAATTTAAATATTTGTTTTGAAACGTTAGGTTTTGAAAAATGAAATTGGAAACGCGTAACATTTAAGTTTCAATTTAGAAATTAGATTACCATTTTAAATTTTCTTTATTATTTAGATAGTTTTTAAAGATAAGCTAGTTTTTGTTGGTGATTGATCACGTTTATATTTGGCGTCAAATAGGTTATTAAGACAACTTCATTTTGGAGGTGTGTCTTGGCTAATAGCCTATGAATATATTAGAAGGCTGATATATGTATTATATGCGAGTCTATATTATTACTGCCTATAAGTAACCGATATGATGTCAACAACATTTTAAACGGAGATCTACTCATAAAACGAACTTTTAAAAGACATTAACATTTTTGCAGAGAACATACGGGCACAGCACACATGATTGCTTCATAATTCACGAAAAAAATAATCTTTAGGTTCAAAATACATATGTAAGTTATATTTATCGTGTTTTTAATTGTTGTTAAAAATTTGAATGAAACCTTTACTTTTTTTTTGCTAAATACGTACGAAAGACGTCGTAATGAATAATTTTGGCAAATAATATTTAAATAAACCACTGTTTTGTACGATAATTTATTAATACATTTGGAACGAATAAGGTTGACAACAGCTCTCAAACAATAATATTTAGGTTCAAAATACATATATAAGTTATATTTATCGTGTTTTTAATCGAAAAATTTGAATAAAACCTTTAGTTTTTTCTGCTAAATACGTACGAAAGACGTCGTAATGAATGATTTGGCAAATAATATTTAAATAAACCACTGTTTTGTACGATAATTTATAAATACATTTGGAATGAATAAGATTGACAACAGCACTCTAATTTGAAATAAAAACTTCTAGGTATAGACTATCTTAGACAAAATTTAGCACACAGTATAATTCTATAACATCGTATGCATCCTATATCTATCGACCTAAAGTTCAAAATCCTATGTTATCGAGCATTTTTAGAGGAAATCAAGGGCTGTCAGAATATTTGTTTGGTAGAACAACGGACTTCTTTGCGGGGGAGTACATACAAAAACACTCATTGTATGAAATCTGGCGTAGTTTTTTCATAATAATATTTGTTTTTCAAACACACGTGCGTTCCGCGTTTGTAACTCGTAGTGCGTTGTGGAGGGTTAGTTACAGATAGTGATGGGACATCCCGGGATTTTTTAGAATGGAACTAAAAAATTATATTTGACACGGTCGTCTTGACGTTTCGATTTTTTTTTTAAGAGCTGTGGAATTATTAAGTACTTTACTTATTTAGAAAAAAACCAAATACACCAAATAGGTAGGTATTTTTGATATCTGTCCTAATAAGTTATTGGAGAGTATCTAATAAATTATCTTCGATAAAGTCTTCTCAACTTTCGCACTTCGCAAAACCACAATTCGTCTATCATAATTGCATTTTTCACTGCTTTCGGTTACCTAGTCATCCATTGGTAGGTACGAGCTGGTACAGTGAAAATTAATTATACGGAAAAATCCAGGTCGGTACCTATTTAAATAAAACTGCTCGTTGACAATTGATTTTCCTTCCTTATGTGGCCCTACCATAGTCTTTAGGTATTGGGATCACCAATCCACGTGATACAGTAAGCCGCACGCCAAAAGTTACAAAACCAGTATAAGCGTACTACTGAAACTCCATACAACGCATGGTCAGATTTAGATCAAAGTGTTGTCACAGACATGCGGTCAGCAGTACCAATCATCAATTTCATGCCTTTAATACGCCAACAAAACACGCTTGAACATAATTATATGGAAAAATTATATTACAATAGGTAGGTGAAGTCCATGATAGAAAATAAAAGCAATCTTTATTCCCTACAAAGTGGGGATATATAAATTGTTTCATCCCACTCGCTGGCCGAACTTAATAGCCGTTCCATTTCTAATTTAGTCACTAAAAAAGAAAAAGGAAAATTCTATCATTTAACTTATAGCGGCGACGGTTGTTTGACAATTGCTGTATGTGGTTTTACAGGCGTTGTTAGAATCTAGAATAATCAGGCATTTAGGTATAAGTACCAGTATAGTCAGCCTATAGTGTTCCTATTGCGGGATTTAGGTGACACATGTCTTTGAACTTCTGGTTCTGGGTTTTACCGGTGGATGTTTCTTTTTTACATTAATTTGAGTAAAATAGAAACTCGTTATGAATTCTAAAAAAGACCTTAGACTATCAATCTGGTGTGCGTTTAAACCGTTCAATCAGTTTGAGACGGTCAAATTGTATAAATATTTTGCATCCTCTAGCATTGTATGATCAATCAGATATTTTAGCCTAAAATACGGATTGAACTGTTGGTCATCTAATTTCCCCCAAAGGTACAGTTTGCCGTTCTCTTTTCTATGGCTGGCGTAATTTTCCCAGATTCCTAGCAGGAACTTCTAAATCAGAACTTTAAACAATTATCTTACTTTTTAAATCCTAGTTTAAACTACCAAACCAAAAACACTTTCCAACTTACCAATTCGTAACTTAACACAAAACTATTCCTTAACATTCCAGCCAAAAAAAACTCCACATCAACTACGCATCAAACGCCACAATTTTATTCAAATTTGATCCCGGCAACCGGTCGCAGTCGCCTATTAAACAATAAAGCAGCCGTCGTTAGATCACCTATGATTAGGGCGCACCCCTATTATACCAGCTAACCCTTTCGATTCATTACGGGGTACCTACGTGCCCCGGCATTCGAGCCAGCTTGATTCTTTATTCAGTTTCTTTTATTTTATAGTGTGACGTCACTTTGTAGCGCGACTGTGCAGTCTTGATTATTTGTTGAGATTTTGGTATGAAGTAGAATTTATATTTTATTTCAATACTAGCGTCTGTCAGCGGCTTCGTCCTCGGAAATTATCCCAAGGGAATATAGTCCCGGGATAAGATTAGCTTATGTGCTATTCTAGACCAAAATGTATCTTTGTGACAATTTCATCCAGATCTTTGTAGCCGGTATTGCGTGATTGAGTAACAAACATCCACTCATCCATCCAAACCCTTTTATTTATAATAATTTTATAAGCTTTCTGACTTCTAATTTTCTACTTTTATGGTATGTTACGGAATGTGTGTGTAGTAATATGAAAATGGAATCTGTGATAGCGTGACGGTAAGACCGTGGTAAGTTGTTGACAGGACAGAATGGAGGAGAAAACGTGTGGCGCCAAACTCAAACAACATAAGCAGGGAGGGCAGGAAGATGACGATAGTGGTATGTTACAGCGACGCTTAACACCTGTCATAATTATCAATAATATTATTACCTACATATAACACATATGCACTATTTAATTTTGTAACATCTTCTATACCATGTTTTTATGCAAATAAATGTTATTCTATTCATTGCGGGGTGCCAACTGAAAACCAGCGGTGGGTGTCTGACGCCCAGCAAATGCTGAGATGGTAATCCTTTCGGTATGGGCACGCTCAGCACAATTTCTCTATATCGTATGTTTTGTATTATTGTTCTGTTGTTTTCTTTTATAATGTGTTTGTTGCTGTGTGTGTGTCTGTGTCGAATAAATATTTTCTATTCTCTTCTATTCTATTATATTTATTCTATTGTGATTATCATTATACAAACATTCTTAGAATAAACGAATCCGTTCCTCGATGGTCCTTACAAAATTATGACAATAGGTAAACTCTACACATGCGACCATTATATTGCTGAAGCAAGAGGAAATTATGGTGTTTTCTATTTTCGTCTGTTTGTGGTTCATTAACTGAATATTATGATTTTACCTCAACCAACCAAACTAAATGACCAAATACCAAACCTACTGATACCTATTGATACCAAATTTAAAACTTTACTGCCGAATAAAATTAATGAAGAAATTATTGACTCCAAAAACCATCTTTTCATATAGACAGATTTTAAAATCAAATCCATGCATGCATGATTTCTAGAACATGTAGCAGTTTCTCATATACCTACTTTAATATTATAGTTTTTTGTAACGTTTTTGAGACGAAACTTACATAGTAAACTGGGTCTTAGGTACATCAACAAGTATCAAAACTATCTCCTCGCACTAAACCACAGTTCTTTCGTGCAACGTAACTATGAACTATGACGTATCACCTTCGTTAATATACCATTTAATACCATACAACATCGAGTTCTTTGTTTTAGCCCCTGTGGGCTGTGCCACACAAAAAATACCGGTTTTTTTATCGAAACAACAATGTGTGGAATCCCTTTGAGATCGTTGCATGGAGAATGTTTCGGTTATTACGTGATTAAATCTGTTCGGTGTTTAGACGAAAACTTTGTGATAGTTATTTGTTGCCTTTGTAGGCAGATTTGTTAGGTTTATGTAGCAGATATCATTTGTTTTTCTATAATTTACTTTTACCCGCGGTTCGCTCGCGTGTTAGTCGAAAATTATACCAAGGCAACATGTTCTCGCAACATGTCATGTATGTATTGTCTTGTGGCAATATGTCCTATTCCAGAACATGGTTTAGCTATGTCCCAAGTTTCATCCGTTAAGACGTGGTAAGACAAACAAACAAACTCACAATCGCATTTTTGTAATATTTGTTAGGCATGTAGGTTAAACCAATGCATACTCATTGGTTCTGTAAAACTTCCTAGCTGGAATTGTCATCGAACCTGACAGAAATAAACTGAAAAATAAAACTGACTTCTCAATCAAACTTCAGATTGACAAACTGACTGACTAAATAAATGTGAAAAATTCAAAAAAAAAACATGTGAAGAAAAATTATTCTTCATGTCGTGTCGTAAATCGACATGTCAATGCCTCGACAAGGAATAAAAATAAAGAACAATGTGCAATGTGCTGGACGATTACCTCAAGACCTACAACCCTGACGTAACGGAGTTTCATTCAGACAGCTCGGACTTCGAAGGAACATCCTCTTCACTGTTTACGCAGAAAATGGTTCGACGCAAACCCCCAATGAGAACACTTTACCCAAATCGCAAGAAAAATTCCATTTTTCAAACCTACAACAGTCAAACGAACTCAGTTACCGAAAATAGCTCCAAAGAAACGTGGGGGTCAGTAACCACAACTATCAGTCCAAATGGATCAACCGTAGGCATACAACTACAAAAAACCTACAAAAACAAAAAATACAAAATACTTGACAGCGGAGAGCAAGTTGAAACAATACAATCAAAACGTTCAGTAATACGGCACAAAGTAATACCTTGTCTATCTAACATATTTGGACGGTCCAATAATAATGTTAAACAAATGTCAATTATAACGGAAAACCCAGCCGAAAACGTTAACATAGAAAACGGTTGTCAGACTAATCACGTCAACGGTGAACACAAAAGAAGTAAATTTTATAGAAGACAGCAGCACACACAATACTACGCAGCCCAACCTGTTTATGCCGTTGAAAAAAACACTCGTGCCAAGTCGCCTCCATTTCATCACACAAAAATTGTTCGAGAACCGTTAACAACCAGCACAGCAGTTGGAAACGGGAATTCCGACAACATTTGCAGTTTGACATCATCTTCCGAGGAAGTCGAAACTCGCAAATATTTTAAGAGGAGAAAAGGGAAACGTAATAAACCTAAACACAATATCGTCGAGTCTGACTTAGGGAAAAAATATTTTGATCATTATGAAGGAAGGGCTTTGAAGCACATAGAACAACAATATCCTGCAAAGATGAGTCAAATATCGTCCTACAAAAATGACACAGCTCCTGATCAAACCCAAAAACAACAGAAGGATGATGGCTGTGAACCAATTTTTCACGATAGAGAAATCGAGCTAAGTAACGCTTGCTCCGGTTTTTGGGAATATATTGTGAATAAAATTAACCTGAAGACGCAACCCAAGGTTGACAAAACCGAGACAACCACGAACACACTACCATTCAAGATTTGTACGTGTAGTGGAGATCAAACAAATGCTAACGAGAATTGCTGTTGCCCTAATTGTGATTTTTTCTCAAAAAGACAAATTAAACCTGATAATTCTTGCGAGAAAATGAAAAAAAAGAAAAACAAAGTCGATTGTCAGTGTCCCGCGCTAGGACGACCCTGTCGACCCTGTCCTGGCCCTGAAAGAACCCGACCATGTCAATACAAACATGACGAAGTCACCGAATCTTTAGCTAAGAAGTACAAAGGTGAAATACTCTGCATTCATAACCCACCTTGTATTTTGATAAACGGGTGCCTTAAATTACCACCAGCTTCTACAGAAAAAGACCCATGTCAGACTAAGGACATGTTTTCAGTAACTACCGATTCAAAGGAAAACAAGTTTGGTTACGAAGATGCGAAAACACAACGGTCGCAAAAGCAGCAGCCAGAACCCCATGGTCCTCCATCACACGAAAAAATTAATTACCAGAATATCGATGCTCCTAAGAAGTCACCATGCTCGACTATTGATGCAAGCTGTCAGTGCTTACCAATGTCAATGGAAATGAAGTCACAATTTAACAGTAAAAAGAATGAAAGTTGTCAGTATCAAGTTCCTCAAATATTGAAACAATTAGTGCATCCAAACTGTGGTATTCATTATCACTCTCCACCACTTGAAGCGCGCAAACAGCAGACAACTGATGACGAATCGCACACTGACATGCAGAATCACCAGGCAACTGATGTTGAGGGTTATAAGTACTGGTTATCACCTGATGAAATAAGACGGCAGGAGATTGCTACTCATGTAAGCTGTCAGTATAGAACATCATCAACTGAAATAAAAAAACAATCACTCACTTCTGACGATAGCTATGGAAAATTACGAAAAGTAATTGGGATAAAGCAAATCAAGACTAAACGAAAAAAACAAGAGAAAATTGTTCAAAGCATCTGTCCTCATAACCCTCCTTGTGAAGTCGTGAGGACTTGTTGTAAAACGAAAATTGATCCGAAGCTACAGACCTCTTGTGTGCATGTACCCATGTGTGAGAATGTTCCTTTGTGTTTAATGGAACTGAAGAATCGGTACCAGAATATCTCATCTCGTGAATGTCCACATAAGCCTAAATGTGCTGAAGTACCGGTTTGTACGAGGAACTACATAATATTGACAGCAAAGGAGGAAGCGGCAACTCAGGTGCGACCGAAGACTAAGATGATGTGTCGGCATGAGCCACCTTGTATCATGATTCCGACGTGTCTGGCGCGCGTCTGTGACAGCTACATACCATACGACGCTATCCCCGACTGTATTCACCAGCCCATGTGCGAGATGATACCAGCCTGCTGCAGGAAGTCAGCCAAAGAAATGGTTTCTTTTCGTTCGCAATACCCAAGTCAGTGTTGTATAGTTTAGGAGACAAAGTTCAATTTCCTCTGCTCATTCGAGCGATTATTTTAACTTGTAGCGTGTTGGTGCTAACTCAGCTAAATTGCTAGACAAATATAGTGTTTTACTGATTACATACGAGCGTTGGTACACACGTTATGTTGTACCAAAGTTTGAATTTTTTATGTTGTTACAAATGACGATTGCCTAGAGTCACAGACGTTATCGAATATTTTCGTTCCACTTAGAGCCTTTACTTCCCGTAGGGTATGATTGTATGTTTGGGTTGTGAGATCCAGTATGATCTTTGAGTTACGAAACATCGTGTCTTCATCTAAGCTTTCATTGTGACAATAATTAAATCTTTGCTTTTCAAAATTTAAATTTGACTTACAAGCTCGTTCGCTCACAATGCGTTGACGCCAACACACTTAGCCTACGCTCTCCTCACTTGCATTGTGACTGCAAGTGGGTGGCGCGTTTCAATTGAACCTTGTCTCCTAGAGAATTCCTTCTTCGGAAGATGGAAGAACCACTAAAGTGCGGCAAGTGCCAGTGTATTACCATTCGAGACTGTTGAAGAAACAGAAGATAAAGCGAAGGCGTTCAGTGATAAACCAGTGCTAAATAAAGTCAAAATCAGTGTTATTGCGGATTTTTTCTTTTCTTTACAAAATTATGCAACATTATCGTGGTTAATGGTGATCCCAGTATATTGTTGTCTCAGTTAGAACAGTAGAAGTAATTGTCCGTCTGTTTGGTACTGATAAAGACTTAGGGGCCGTCTCAACGAGCGAGAGAATCGCGGCGATTCGACGAGTGACAAAACGTCAACTCGCGGTGATACTCTCACTCGTGGAGGTGGCGCTTGTAACGTTTTGATTAGCCCCTTTCTCATTTGCGGCTAAGAGGTTACAAGTCCAACTTCACTGGTATTTTCAGTCTTTAGCTCCTATCCTCCTACACTAAAGCACAAACGTATAGGTATACCAACTTCTAACATACTGAGTACCAAGTAACACATACAGGTGGACGAAAAAATAAATCTGCCTTTTCCTGCTCCTTACTATGTTAGAATCGGCTTCCAGACTAACCTAGCACCCGGGTAACCTAACACCCCTTGGCAAGAGTGGTTGAGGATGAAGAGGATAAATCACTACATAGTATAAAACAAAGTCGCTTTCTCTGTCCCTATATCCCTATGTATGCTTAAATCTTTAGAACTACGCAACGGATTTTGATGCGGTTTTTTTTAACAGATAGAGTGATTGAACAGGAAGGTTTATATGTATAATAACATCCATTAAATAGTGGAGAAATACTGTTATTTTTGAGGTTTCTAATGAGATGTCGTAAATAATTACATTTTATGACGCAGACGACGTTGCGCGGGTCAGCTAGTATTTTATAAATTACTAGTGGACGTCACGCGGTTTCACCCGCGTAGTTCCCGTTCCCGTGGGAATACGGGGATAATATATAGCCTATGTTACTCCCTGAAAATGTAGCTATCCAATGCTAAAAAATTTTTTCAAATCGGTCTAGTAGTTTCGGAGCCTATTCAATTCAAACAAACAAACAAACACACAAACAAACAAACAAACAAATCTTTCCTCTTTATAATATTAGTGTAGATACACACATTGCATTACGAGAGCATTAGTATAGACATCACACGAGTCTTGTAATATAATAGCATCCCCATTAACTTCATCTTTCAAAATTCGTCTGTTATTATAACATTTCTTTTCAAATGTTTTAGATTCAATTGTAGTAGTTTCTAACTAGTTCTGACCCGTGGCTTTGCCCCCGCGGCTTGCTCCACAGAACCCACGCAATCGATAGTATAGCTTTTTATATCGCAATCGGACCAGTACTTACAAAAAAATGCATTTTTATTAAAAAAAAAACTAGCTGATCGGGCAAACGTTTTGCCATATAGATAAAAAGTAGCCTGCGACCTATTCTCAGACCTACCAAATAGACACAAAAAATTTCATAAAAATCGGTCAAGCCGTTTCAGAAGAGTTCGATAAACACGTGTGACACGAAATTTTTATATTGACAAACAACACCTATAAGGCTACTCTCTCGAGAAATGCTTAAAAACAACGTGCAGATGAAGCAACTTTTCGTCGGTATTTACTAAGAAATTACATCTGAAAAAAATAGGTAAGTATCTACATGATATGATACGTAACTTGGTTTAGCCAGAATTTATGTATCGATATCACATAATAAGAAAAAAAATCACCAAATCACCTCCAAATCGTTGAGATGAAACCATTTTACTCCTTCATTTTTTAACAAGGGTCTACAAAAAAAAATATCTACTGCTTTGCAATACAAACGAAAATAATTTGGTTTTGTTACTTTTTAAAATATGTTTTTTTTTATAATAAATTAAAAATGCGGTTAGCGGAGTGGCGCGTAGAGGAGTAGTTAGCTCCGTTTATATGCACAAGGTCATTGGCATGTAAATAAGCCTTAATTTGATGATTATGGACGTTTTATTTGTCCACGTGTACTTCAATGTATACTTATTATAGTTAGTTAACGTATTGTCCTATACTATTTATTATACCTTTTAGTTAGTTTAAATACATATTGCCATTCGATTTTCCTCAGTCCGTCTCATGATTGAGTATTCATTATTCAATCAGCGGACGATCCCGTGCCTCTGTGAGAGGCATTCAGATGATTACTAGAATATATTATGGTTCGTCGTTTCCTTTATTATTGAGTAGGTACAGATAGTTTATAATTATATATAGATAGATTATAATATGAGTCACTTATTACGTAAGCGTAGGAAACGTAGTTTTCAATCAATTTTAGGCTTCCGCAAACAGGAAAGATGCAATCACGTTTTTTTTTCTTTTTTTTTTTGTGATGTGATTCAATTTGCCTAACTATTTTCCACTGTAACTGGATATAGCTGAGTACCAGTATTCGACTCCACTGAACAAACTTTATCCGTAAACTGGTATAGCAGGTCCAGCTGTACGAAGGAGTGTTGCATGCGCGGTTGAGAAATATAACCAAGAATCCGATTCCCGACATCATCCCCTTTACGAACATACAGTGGCCCCTGGTAGACTAAAGAGCCGGAAGAGTTTTCTCCGCTGCACACTGGCTGTCCAGGACCAGCCACCCAAAGTAAGAGGCAAGTTGTGGGCAGAACTGCACCCTCCTCCACCTGACTTCTTGAAACCTCAGGAACACCTGCCGCCTGGACGTGAACTGCAGTGGCCAATATGGAGAGCGCTCAATCGTTTGCGCACACAAATAGGCCGCCGCAAATACAACTTGGCAAAATGGGGTTTCATTGATCCGCTTGAAACTAACTGTGAGTGCGGTTCCCCCGTCCAAAATATGGCCCACTTGTTGGAGTGTCCCAAGTCTTACACCTGCATCATTGAGGAACTGATGAACGCCTCTGATGCCGCTGTGAACGTGGCCACCTACTGGGCACAAAATATTTAAAAAGAAGAAGAAGTATTCTACATGAAGTGACAGCCTATCTGACCTGGAGGTCAGATCCACCCAGTAACTGCCCAACACGATACCTCTTGGTAAGGCGAGTGTCAGATTTCTTGACTTCAGACTGCCCGTAACGACTGCCAAACATTTACAAAATACCAGATTTTTTTTTTCAACAATAACGCGATCTCGCAGTGTCACGCCGCGCCTCGCGCCTGTCTGCAATGCTTTACAAATAATACCCTTCAACTAAAGGCTGACCCTTTAGTTAAAACCTTAGTTTGGTATAATGTTGCTTAGAGTTTTGAATTAAACAAACTACTGTCGAGTAGCCCGTATGCAATCCAACTAAAAGTGTCAAGAATAAGCATGATAGATAAGATGTTTTTCTAACTTAAACGTCGAAAAATGTTCTAAAAAAAACTGGATTTTGTTATTCTAGTAGCAGTTTGTCAGTTACCCCATGAGTCATCGCGCAAAACGTTTCTCTAAACTCGATGATTAACAAACAAAGACTATCGTAAATTGCCAAACTCAATTGTTTTCACTGTAGAATATTTAATTCGAAATCAATTCAATGCAAATCGCACCGACGCCGACATTCTTCCACGGACCCATACGTTTTAAGAATACTAACTATTTAAACATTCAAACGAAATTATCTAAAAAAACCTGTTCGGAGCCGTCCCTATAAACATTTCTGACTTATAGTTGAGAATTTCCTAATCTATAGGTGCTCGAAAGAGGAATTTTATCATTTCGAGAGTCCAAAAGTAGAAAACCAGTTATGTACCAACTTGTAAAAAAAATTTGGCGACTCTACCATTCGAAAACCTTCTTTATGCCTTCAGTCTAAAGCTGAATATCGTTCTAAGCACGTGTGGGACATATGACGTTAAGTTGTTTATGAGGGTGTGATCAAAAACTAATGAGTTGAGACCGTTGAACCTGCCCAGTTTTGGTCACCACGTGTATTTAGGGTTCCGTAGACGCTGTAATAAAACTTTACTGTTTTTCTGCCATTATGATAGAATTTTATGGTTTTAACACACTGTAATGTTGATTGTAATGTGACTGGATTTTTAGTGGCTTTTAAGTGGAGAGCCACATTTTGAGTGGAAATGGTTTTTACTGTTTCTTAAATGCATAGCTTAAGTCGTGGATAAATTTTCCCATGGCATCAAAATAAAAAGGGATTAAGTACAACTAGTAGTGATGGTATTAAATAAATATAACTACAGCATGTCCAAAGAATATATTATTATGCAGTAGGTACCTACTTCTATGCCTATATTTATAATAGATATGTGAACACTGATTTCCAAATTAGTTTTATTTGATCTTCTAGATGCTTCATATTATTACCGTAAAGCTTTTTCTAATGTTTGCGTACATACCTGAAAACTTGAGAATTCTACCGAAAGTTTTTGTCACGATTACCTATACCTATTATTTAACAATATTTCTACAGCCGTCTCAAATATTATATATTAAATATTAAATATTATAAATTCCTTGTACAAACAATCATTTCTAAACTAAAAATGTCTCAACTTAACCAAGACGTTATCACACAAATTAGCCACAATTACGTCAAGAAAATAATCACCTAATCGCCACAAATCCAATAGGGGGCGTTCTAAGAACGTTTACTTAATTTCCTTATAAAACAGAAAACGAATATTACCACCTAACGTAGCCTGACCAATCGTCATTCACACAGTAATAATTGTACGCATTCCTTCCACAAATACATTTCGTGATGAAAACCAATAACTAACACAACAATGTAATGGGAAAAAACAGTAAAAACTTTTTTTTCTACTTTCATAGAACATGATTTGTTCGAAAAAGTGAATTCTTGTGTAAAGATAAGATGGCGTATGCTAGGTGTGTTCTCTGGTCTATGGTTATATTTTTTGAACATGGAGCGTTGAAATTCTAGGGACGGTTATGGGTTATGGTTATAGGGTCACATTTTCTGTATGGCCAGTTTCTCTTTTATTAGTTGATTTTGATAGCGAGGTGATTGATAAATTAATGTTTTGAGAATGTCGCCATGATTTTCTGGAGTTGATAATGTTTTCGAGCATTGTATTAACGGGAGTACCGTTACCAGAAGCATCGCGGCAAAGTAAAAACTCATTATTAAACCATTTTACTAAACCTAAATTCCTTATTTGTTGTCACTCTTGTTATAAAAGGAACTCTGGTTTAAAATGTCATGCATCTAGGACCCTTTTTTTAAGGATGGGAAATCAACAAATGACTCCTCCCGCTCTGGGTGAATCAGAAGGGAGTGTCAGACTCTTACTGACTAAAACCCATCCGTGTTCCTCCTAATGCCCTTCGCGTTCCAGGGCCGTGGTGACTCAGCCTGCAGATTAGGCTTTGCGTTGACTGACAGTAAATTAGTGAAAGAAAGAAAGAATATTGAAGAAACCGGCCAAATCTTTCTTTGAAACTATTAGCAAAGGAACCTACTTAATTTTTTTCTATTTTATGCGTAGACATGCATAAAAATAGTTCTCTAGTTGTCTAGACATTATAGTCGTCTCCGCAGACGAATCACATAAAAATGTAATTCCGAATATATTGGTATCTGCTTTTATTTATTTGGTGAGCTTATTAAAAGAGAATTTAAATACATTAAGGCTAAGAATTAGAGCAGATCGGTATTAAACATTTAATATATTATTAAAAAATTAGAGCATATCGGTATTAAACATTTCATATATTATTAAAAAAACCGGCCAAGCGAGAGTCGGACTCTCACACGAAGGGTTCCGTACCATTAACCGAAAAAATAACACGTTTCTTGTATAGGAGTCCCCTTTTTTTTTTGTTATAGCGGCAATAGAAATACACTGTGAAAATTTCAACTGTCTACCTATTACGGTTCTTGAGATACAGCCCGCTGACAGACAGACGGACGGATGGACAACGGAGGCTTAGTAATAGGGTTCCGTGGGTTACTCTTTGAGTACAGAACCCTAAAAATAGCTATTAGGTATTTTACCTGAAATGGATCTCGTTTATTAGCCCAAATAAGTATGAAATCGGGCTTTTAAATATTTTAATGTATTTCCTAGCTTCAGTAGGTATGTGAAAGAGCGTATGGACGGATCGTGGTAGGTGACAGTCTATGGTTTTAGCTTTGACTACCTAAATTAATGGGAAAAGGCATTTGTAAATTCCGTTTTTCGGATGATTAATTCCTAATTTTTCCTTTATTTCGTTGTAAATAAGGCAAATAGTGCCAATAGTGGCTGATCCAGCCGGCTAAGTAGGCGTTTCGGCCGCTGAGTTTTGTCCGATCCAGCCAAAACAGGAATTTCATTATTATTAATATTTTTGAGTGGCCATCCAGCCAGTCTATTCCGTCTTACACGGTGAGAGGATTACAGAATGAACTGAACTGCTTTATTTCCATCCAGCCGATTCTACCTTTTTAGGTTTCTAAATTAAATTATCGACTTATCACACCACTAAAACCCACTGAACGATATCACAACTTATTTACCGGCCACATACTGACTTTTATCTTCGCTAGACACAAATGTATGTAAAATACCGCCCAAAGTAATAAATCCATTGGTGGCTTCAAAAGAGACATCAACTTCGAGTATTTTTTGTTGAAAATACATTGTATTATGTATTTATGAAAAGTTATTGAAATATGTATGTTGGACTGTGGGTAGGTTTCTTTGCAATGTAGTGTATGGCCAGATGTGTAGATGAGGGTGAAGTAAAAGTTTTAATAAATGAAAGTGTAGTGCAGCAACGTTTTTACCCGACTGCCACCCTTCCTTGGCAGTCGGGTAAAAACGTTGCTGCACATTAAGATGTCGTTAGATTTGACTCAAAAACCCAAGTGTCCTAAGATAGGTTAAAAAAATAAAACAATCAAAATGGCGGATTTGTGGCGCTAAATTGCAAGTCGTTAATATTTTTTTTTACCAAACCTGTCGAGTAGTGTACTAAAATGAAGGAAATTAAAAGGAGATTACCTAAATTTCTTTTGGTCTTTTTAGTGCATTGCTTATAAGTTGACTTTTTGCCGCCGGGATTTTAGATTTTTTAAATCTTTCACTTGTTTCAACGAGTCCTCTAAACTTTTGCCAACCACTGCAATTCCTGAGAGCTAGAGTCAACAGTGGCGATGACCAGAAAAGCGCCGTATCAATGAACGCTGGTAGTAACGTCTCAGGAATCAATATGTTATGAATTTTCCTATAACGATAAAAAAAAACCGTGTTGCTGTACGTATGTGAGACATGGAAGGTCACTAAGGACATCTCGCACAAACTCCAGGTCAACCGATTTCTTCGTCGTAACCTCGGTGTTTACTGGCCCGAGAAAATCTCCAACCAAGATCTGTGGGAACGCTGCGGTGAGACTCCGATCGACCAGCAGATCAAACGCCGCAAGTGGAACTGGTTCGGCCACACGCTCCGAAGGGATCCTGAACACATACCGAGGCCAACCCTAGACTGGAATCCCCATGGAAAGCGTCAACGTGGTCGCCCCAAGTAGACCTGGCGCCGGACGATCATTGCAGAAGCGATGCAATTAGGAAAGACCTGGAGCGAAATGAAGTGAGAAGCTCAAGACCGTATGGGATGGCGGCGCACCGTGGACGCCTCTGCCCCATCTAGGGGACACAGGAACTTAAGTCTAGTCTTTTTCTAATTAAAATACGTAGGGTCAGATTCCATGGCTCGCCGTCCGATCAGAACCAGGCCCGGGTCGACGGCACGTTGTGTTCCACGCGCGCCTCAAGTAGATGTCAGTATAGTAGACGAGGCCCGCTAGGGTTGCGGAATTTGTTCGAAAGAGTCACCGCTACCCTGGAATGCAAAGGGCACTAGGGGGAACACGGATGGGTTTTAGTCAGTAAGAGAAACGTTCTGGGAACTCATACTGCGTACAGCTAAGGAGTGGAATTGCCTGCCGGGGTCTGTGTTTCCTGATAGCTACAACCTGGGAGTATTTAAGTCAAGAGTGAATAGGTAACTTCTAGGCAAACGTGCTCCATCTTCGACCACAACAACGCTTACCATCAGGTGAGATAGTGGTCAAACGCGAGGCTATCAATAGGAAAAAAAAATGTTTGACACTCCCTTCTGCTCTGCCCAGAGCAGGAGTCATTTGATGATTTCCCATCCTTAAAAAAAGAGGGTCGGCTTCCAGTCTAATCAGCTACAGTCTAATCTACAGCAGAGTAGGTACGAATACATTACATTGAGTGGCTGCTTATCTATCATCAGCAGACCGCAACTGATTTATTGGGTAATACACCCTTTGGTCATCAGAGTAACTGAAGATCTTGTAGCAGTAGAGTCGTAGAGAAGTGGACTGGAGCTTCTGCCAATAGCTTTGCAGATAGGCCTAAATTTTTCAATGAAGATAAAAGAGCCTCCCTCAAGGTGGACCGATGACCTGGTAAGGATAACGGGTAGCCGATGGATGCGAGACGCACAGGACCGGTTTTTGTGGCGACACTTTGGGAGGCCTATGTCCAGCAGAGGTCCTCTTTCGACTGTAATGAAGATGAGATAAAAGAGCGTACGGGAAACGGCAGCGTTGGTAGGCTTCTGACAAGGTGGACCAATCATCTGGGGAAGCAAATTCGCATGCCTATTCTTCACCAGATCATTGGCGCTATGCTTTGGGAGAGGCCTATGATCAGCAGTAGCCGTCTTTCGGCTTAAAAGCATGTACAATTAAGATTGATGTCAATCATACCAGCGACCCGCTATGCAACGGTGCTGGACATCACAAGCATTCCTATTTTATCGATCTTTCTATTAGTTAAAACCGTATTCCTAATCGGTTCCGTAGTTTAGAAATAAGCGGAACAACAGATAGAAGCAAGCCTAAGTCACAAATGTATAGAAGCGGACTTAATCCGCTTCTATACATTTGTGTGCATGAAGTATTAAATAAATAAATAAGCAGACAGTGACTTTGTTTCAAACTATAGGTTAGAGAGAGTGACCTTTCAAATGATGAAAATGTGGTAAGGAATGCATTTTCTTCTTGCAGAGGTTATAATTATATTTATTTCATTACTACTTTTTTATCGATGGGAGTGTCAGTCTCTTACTGACTAGAACCCATCCGTGTTCCTCCTAGTGCCCTTTGCGTTCCAGAGCCACGGTGACTCTTTCGAATAAATTCCGCAACCCTGGCAGACATTGGCCCTAGCGGACTCCTTCTTCTATGCTGACATCTCTTTGAGGCGCGCGTGGAACACATCGCGTCGTCGACACGGGCCTGGGGGGCTACTCTCTAAGCCCGAAGTCCGTAGTTTCGGGCTTAGTTGCGGGCGTTTTCTACTCCGTATCACCTTAACCACTAGGAATGAATGACAACATGATTTGATAGTTACTGTAAAATCGTGTTGTCATTCATTCTTAGCTAGAGCAGTGGTGGCCGAGTGGTAATGGCTTTGATTTACGAGTTGTAGGTCGCGGGTTCAAACCCAGCCAGGCACATTACTTTGTGTAATTTATTTTATTACCACTACTCTCAAAACGGTGAAGTTAAACATCGTGAGGAAACCGGCATGTCCTAGAACCAAAGATTCGAAGACATGTGACATTCACCAACCCGCACTGGGCCCGCGTGATGGATTACGGCCCATTCCCTCTCATAGAGAGGAGGCCCGAGTCCCAACAGTGGGAACATTATAAGGCCGACTATGCTATGCTATTCATTCTTAGTTCGGGTTCGGGACTAATCGTAAGGCCGTAGTGATGCGGAGTAGAAAACGCCCGCAACTAAGGCCGAAAGTACGGACGTCGGGCTTAGAGAGTAGCCCACCTGGCCCGTTCTGATCGGACAGCGAGCCACCCAATGCTCGCCGCAGGCCCGCGCCCATGGTGGCCGGGAATCGTCCTGCGACTCCCGACGCCCGGGGCGTCTTCTTCTGTAGCGGCGGCAAGTGAAGGCTTGGGTGAAGTGATCACGAAGTGAGCTGTCATACCGTACAAACAAGATGGAAACGGAATGAGCTCACTTGTCGTTCACTCCACACAAATGTACACTGTGAGACCGTGTACACTTAGGCGAAGTGAACGACAACTGAGCCGTCATTCCATCTTGCTTGTATGGTTTGACCGCTCATTTGTCGCAAGAATCGATCGGCTAATCACACACGCACGACCAAGAACATCACCAATGTGTTTTACTATGGTGTTTTCCCGGCGTTTACAATCACGTCTGCCTTGTGTTGTCTTTTATCGGACGAAAAATCGCCTTCACAGTTATGTTTTAACGTTTTGAATCCTAAGAAATGCATATTATCGCATAACACTGAATAAAGCAAATTGCTGGCACAGTGGTGTTATTCTGACACCAATAGAGAATAAGTATGAAAAAAATATTTATCATCTATACTATACTTTTATAAAAATATACAAATTTATAATACTAACAGTGAAAATAGAAACAAAATTACTCCAAAAACAAACGAGATATAATTATTAATTTGAGCTCTAATTTCGTAGTTATTGATCAAAAGTTACAAAATACAACACCCATAATGCACATTCTCAGTAGTAATGAACTCTTAAAAAGTGGATAAACAAATATATCTGTCCCTCTCACGAAAA
Source organism: Lacanobia wlatinum (assembly GCA_947578705.1). Classification (NCBI taxonomy): domain Eukaryota; kingdom Metazoa; phylum Arthropoda; class Insecta; order Lepidoptera; family Noctuidae; genus Lacanobia; species Lacanobia wlatinum. Next base: position 7,481,073 of record OX388039.1, on the reverse strand, counting down.
CGCTGTTTTCTATGGCAGTTTTAAAGGCGTCATGGACTTTGACGTCAACGTCAAAGTTCATATCGGACTTCTCTTTCTAATTCTAATATTTGAAGCTTTATAACTTCATCGCTGATGAACGTTCATATTTAAAAAAATATTTCATTATTGTTTACTAGAGCTAAAGTATAATTTAATGTTGCAAATAAAAAAATCGCATGCATATGTATTCTGTCAATATTCGTACCCGGACAGATAAATAAGTTTGAACATGTTCAGTAGGTAGTAGATACTCACTTATATGAAGACAAGTACAAGAACACTTATTACAAGAATGGCAATTACGTCTCCAAAGCCGTTGACATGGTAGTGACACCACCTAATTATATCAATAACCAGTTACTGAGGTACTTACTTTAGGAAGATTTCAATCGGTGTCAGAACTTTTATCGCTTTCTTTATAGCAATTGATTTTTTATCTATAAAGTGACGAGAGGTATCTTCAGTGAGAATGTTTATCTAATGACAGGTAGCTGTTATTATAGGTTTTTTTGTTAGATGATCTCAATCAATTGCATCGTCGCTTTCTTCAATGTATCGGATGTTATAAGTTTGAAAGGTATTAAGAAGGTTAAGAGTTGATTCACACATAACCGGACCGTGTTCCATTCAGAGCTCAAAAAAATATCGGTGCGTAGTCCGTACATAATATCAGCCGAAAGACGTCCACTGCTGGACATACTTAGGCCTCCCTTAAGTGTCGCAACAACAACCGGTCGTGCGCGTCTCGTATCCATCGGCCAACCGCGACCTTCACCAGGTCATCGATCCACCTTGTGGGAGGCCTTCCAACGCTGCGTCTTCCGGTACGCGGTCGCCTCTCCAGAACATTTCAGCCCTATCATTATTATTATTATTGTTCTACGAGCAATGTGCCCTACCCACTTCCACTTCAGTTTGGCGATCCTTCGAGCTATGTCGGGTACATTTCATATGAACTCGTTCGCACACGTCCTTTTTCCGGCCGTGCCCGGAACGTGACAGACCATGTTGTGACGGAACTGGGGGGCTACTCTCTAAGCCCGAAGTCCGTAGTTTCGGGCTTAGTTGCGGGTGTATTCTACTCCGTATCACCTATGGACTTACGATTAGTCCCAAACCCAAACTAAGAATGAATGACAACACGATTTGACAGCAACTATTAAATCGTGTTGTCATTAATTCTTAGTGGTTAGGTGATACACGAAACTACGGACTTCGGACTTAGAGAGTAGCTTCCCTGGTTCCGATCATGGCTCAGACACGTGTGGATCAACCTTTAACGTTCAAAGGATTGTTAACGGTGTGTCAACCGTGAGACACACACTAGTTTCTGGTATACCCTTTTTGTTTGTTATTTCCAATTCTATGTACCGTGCGTGTTTCATATATGTGCTAAATAAATTTTATTCTTTCTTTCTTTCTTTTCTTTCTTTCATGTATCTACAGGGTGCTACGCAATCAATAACCAGTGCAATTGAGTGCGTTCCTGAAAATCGGTTATAGTCGAGCTAATATGCAATGATTTTGATCCCGAAAACTTGGGATCCTTATTGGGCTGTTTGAGTTATCTTTACATAGTATAAAACAAAGTCGCTTTTCCGTCTGTATGCTTATGTCATATAAACTCAGGATCCTTGTCCCTTTCGGTAAAAATCGCTCCATCCGTCAGAATACGTAAGTCCCTTTCGGGACAAGCCGACACTCGCGCGATTGCGCACGCGGTTTTGTCCCGAAAGGGACTCACGGATCAAGAGTGGATATCTTTTAAACTGCGAAACTGATTTTAATGAGGTTTTCACCAATTTACAAAGTGATTCAAGGGGAAAGTTTATTACGAATAATTCGTCCAGAATTTTCTACGGGAACGCGAAATATGTGCGTAGAAAGTTGCGGGCAAAAGCTATAACTTATATACTTTTCAAATAGCTTATGAACGTATTAATTCAGGTTTTCACTTCTAACTTAAAATCAGGTAGAGAAGCCGATAACATGCAGTGAATAGTTGCCGCCAGAGATCGTTATGAGGATGGATAAAATATAGCTAAAGATACTCCAGCAAATAAGCAACGTCTGCTGAAACAAATAAATGCAGAAATAAAGACGGCATTTACAAAATATCATACTAAAACAAGACACCACCAACGATTACATATTTATTCCTTCACATATAATAAATACACTCGTGCAATATCGACACTGAATCTATAATTACATGAGTTTACGATACTTATTACATTTTATTTCATGTCACTGATAAGAGCCGGCAATAATGTGATAATGGCGAGACTTGACAGTTAAATAATGACTAAAAAATTGTTGTTATTGATAATGTTTATGTTTGTCAAAATGTTTTTGATGCCTATTTACTGATATATAGATGATACTACCTACACAATGCTACACTAACTTAAGAGGATATGCGGGCGGAGAGAATTTTGAGTAAAAAGTCTAGTTCGAGGTTTGGTTCTCGCCTGTTTCCTCCTTCAATATTGGACCGATTTAAAGATATTTTATAAACTGAATAAGAAGGATATGTACTGTGCCCTGCCTATGTTTTCACTTTTGATGATTTATTATCCGTTAAAGCATTCGAATCCTCAAAATTATCCGATAGAAAAAGAAAAACACCTTATAGCCTTCCTCGATAAATGGGCTATCCAACACTAAAATTTTTTTTTTCAATTCGAACCAGTAGTTTCTGAGATAAACGCGTTCAACCAAACAAACTCTTCAGCTTTACAAAATTAGTATAGATACACGGTTACTTGTAATTCGAGGTATATCCGTCAGGTGCTGATACAGGGGCCAAAATGCAAAAAATTTAACCCCTCATATGTATGGCCGAAATTCAATCGTTTTCAAGATATTTGAATTTTTTATGGTGTTTTTTATATTTACCCAAAATTTAACATTTAATTCCAAATAAAAAGAAAACTACATATGGAATGGGTACCATCAGAAAATGATATCGTAGCTGGCACTTCAATTCATTTATCAGTAGTGCTCCGCTTCCATTGGCGAAGCGTGATATTATATGTTATACGTGGCTAACTAACACTAATAGATTTTTTTAAATTCGAACCAGTAGTTTCTGAGATTAGCGCGTTCAACCAAACAAACAAATTCGTCAGCTTTATACTAGTATAGATTAAGAATTAAGATCGTGTCAAACTTAATGTTAAATCCAAAGTTTGACGGGCTATCACTTATCAGGGTAATATAAAAGGAGTTACAATATCATTTCAGTTTTCAACGGGGATCTACAAACACCGGCAACCTGCTTTTCGTGAACGTTCCATTCAAAATGGCGTTGCGGTCAAACTTATGGGTCCATTCCCGGATAACAGCAACTTTGATTTGTAAATACATAATTATGTACTAAATTAGGTTTGATATAAACATGTAGTTAGTTTTATTTTATGAAATTTATATTGCTGTTTTCCTTGCAAAAAATACAAATATTATATACTCAACATAAATTGTTTATGTTGAGTACATCATATATGTGGTAGGTAACTCTCATTTCTGAAATTATAGGTACTTACCCATCGATATATAAAAAAACCAAGATACACACTCAGCATCTCAAAAACTTCCGCAAAAAACAAGCGCAATATGTATAATTGTGCGCTAGTTTCAAACAGTCTCACATCGCTCGCCATACTGCACTGCTTTGTAAAAACTACTTTAAGCGATCCGTGTAAAGTAGAATTTGCAAAAAAATTGCGCATCACTCGCCATACTGCACTGCTTTGTAAAAACAACTTTAAGCGATACGCGTAAGGTTGAATTTGCAAAAAAAATGTTTATAGTATAACTACACACAACTTACACATGACACTTGATACATGTCAGTTTTTGACGACAGTTTCGATTGTTGCATTTGTTCGAGACTGTGCATCTTGGGTTTTTTTATATATCAATGTTTTGTTCACTTTTGCTTTTGTTTTGTTTTTGTTCGTTGTTAATTATCAAAATAACGTAGGTAAACAGGTCCATTGTACAACCAACACTTTAATTGTCTCACTACATATCCTCATTCGGAATACATTTAGGTTTTCCTAAATATTATTTGAATACGGGGAAACAAACATGAAATAATAATGATCAGTTATTTATAAACTTACAGGAAATTGGGTAGAGGACAATGAACATTGTTTCAGGATTTAATAATATATGACAATCATTTTAAACAGAGTGTCGATTCTGTTAATTTTTAATCAACGGTCGCATCTCAGTCGTAATTTGTCAAAAAAGCTTAAGGCTGCTCTCTCGAGAAATGCTTAAAAACAGCGTGCAGATGAAGCAACTTTTTGCGGCATTTACTGAGAAATTACATCTGAAAAAATAAGTAGTTTATCTACATGATATGATACGTAATTTGGTTTATCCAGAATTTATATATCGGTATCACATAAATCGTTGAGATGAAACCATTTTACTCCTTCATTTTTAACAAAAGTAAAAAAAAAATATCTACTGCTTTGCAATACAAACGAAAATAATTTGGATATGTAAAAAAAAAAAAAAATTTGAGACTTGCTTTTTTAAAGTTTTCATATATTTTTTAAATACAGTCGCTAGCGAGTATAGATTGATAAAACTCAGCGAGCGAGCATGAAGTGAACAGTCATTCGTGAATATTGGCCTAATGTTTAGGCCCTAAACAAACAATTTAACCTGTCAGGCATCGAGCACGCAAGAAAATTGAAAGACAATACCATTTGGCCTTAATCGGGCCTTACGGTCCTTGTTATCTCCTATCCCATGAAATACTTACATAAATGTGAAATAGAGAGTCAAGGTCAATGTTAATAATATGCGTGATTGTCGACTTCAGCGACAAAACAATTGAGATCTAATTAATGAGTGCCAAGTTTCGTAGATATTCCTGAAATAAGAGAAATTAAGGCTCAAAATTCGACTTGGCCAGTTTTGACATACCTACATGTTATTTTGATTTATATTTGGCTTATCACCTTCTATACTAATATATAAAGCTGGAGAGTTTGTTTGCTTGAACACGCTTATCTCAGGAAATACTGGTCCGATTTGAAAAATTCTTTCAGTGTTAGATAGCCCATTTATCGAGGAAGGCTATATATAGGCTATATATCATCACGCTAAGACCAATAGGAGCGGAGCATTCAGGAAAAATGTGACGCAGGCGAAGTTGCGCGGGTCAGCTAGTGTTAATAATATGCGTGATTGTCGACTTCAGCAACAAAACAATTGTGAGTGCCGTAGTAATGAGTTCTGTAGATATTCCTGAAATATGAGAAATTAAGGCTCAAAATTCGACTTGGCCAGTTTTGACATACCTACATGTTATCTTTATTTATATTTGGCTTAAATTATCATCTTTGTATTATATCTACACAAGTTCAGTTTTTATATTGAAAGCTGAACATGCCACTAAAAAAATGATTTGCTGTTATAGAGGGCATGCAGAACAGGGTGTGAAGTCCCGCAAACCTCCCTTGCAAAGGGAGGATCCTCCGACCAGACGGTTGTTGCGTCTGGTGGGCAACTCCCCGATAGTTGATATTCGGACTGATGAATATGTTCAAATCGCACGGAAAACTCTGATATCGCGGTGCAGTATTTCGTTCAGTAGTTCGTCCCTGGCGGGATAGATGGCGCTGCGATTCTTTTTGTTGCGGTACAAATTTTGCTTTGTTAGTTTTTCTTGTGGAAAATTGATGATGATTGATGCCGCTACACTGGTAGGAACTAGCTAATCGTTCTATCGACCCAGTCGTTCCATGTTATACTTACTTGTGTCTTGGAGTCTACGCTTTATGCCCGAAGTCCGTAGATTCGGCTTTAGTTACAGGCGTTTTCTACTCTGTATCGCTTAATCAGTCTAACCACTAAGAATGAATGACAACACGATTTGACAGTGACGTTTCATTATTAATTTGGGGTCGTTAGTCCGTAGGTGATACGGAGAAGAAAACGCCCGTGACTAAGGCCAAAACTACGGACTTCGGGCTTAGAGAGTAGACCCCCTTGTTGGACTGGAAGCCAACTCCAAGAATCAGATTGATTAATATAGGTAGGCAGCTCTGTGTTATAGACATTAATGCCAAAATTTCTCTTTAGGCAGGTATCTGATGGGTTGTGATTTTTTCTAGAGCCTGTGGCCGAACTTGAGAATTAATTAAGAATTAATCACGTCCAATAGATAAATATTTAAATGAAACACATAATAACAGCATGTTAATGAACAATTTCAGAATAATTGTAGTTGGTACCTAGACAGACACAAATCTGAAACAATACACCAAAAAATTTTACCTTCCTTCTGGGAGAATTGAGTATAAATACATTAAGGCCGCGGACAAAACCTCAGCGGCGCGGCGGGCGGCGCGGGCAGTTACATTATACATCTCTGCAATTGAAGGCGCCGCTGCAGCGCTGGTCGCGTCAAATGTAGAGATGTTGAAGTAACAGCCCGCGCCGCCCGCCGCGCCGCTGAGTTCGTGTCCGCGGCCTTATAACCGACTGACGCTGATAAAAACAGACCTACCGCAAAGTAGTTTAAGTTAAATTTTCGCAAAGCACACATACACCAAAGAAAATCGAGAACGACATCGGTCTTGTTACAAATCAAAAAGGAACACAATATATAGCTACATAAATTTTAAAATCGTTTGCTTCATAATTCTCAAATGATGATGTGTTTTCTTTCTTCAGGTGTTGTCGAAGAACGGCGTATTGAAGAAGATTGGCGTACCCAAGAGCACGGTATGAAGTTCCTACAGCTGTATAATACGTAGGAACTCTATACCTCGCTAGTGGCAATCACCATTTTGAAGATAGGCTGCTGAAGTCTTCTCTTCTGTTCTTTTTGGAAGCTTCTTGAAACTCGTCGTCTTCTTGGCTTGAAATTATGTTCTTCGATAGTGGTCATGCTAAATAAAAGGCAAAGTATTTATAGATGTTAAAATTATAAATTGATACACATAAAAAAGATGTCTGTAGCAAGGAATTTAATAACAATACTCCAAATAAATTCTCTTATATCATCTCACACATTAACATTTTCCATTTAATTTAAATTACAAGAGAACATAATTTTAATTCAATTCAAACCGCCATGTGGTCCAAAAATGTATCAAATAATCTACCAAATATGGGCTCCCAAGGCTACCCACCTGAGTCGGTAGCCATCTTGAATTAGCATTCGAATAAATCGAATAAAAAAAACGGCAGCTGTCAAATCTCGCATAATTACTTAAGGTATTTGCAGATCTGCATATTTTACGCCAAGTTCTTAGGGATACCAACCCTTTAGGTATGCAAATTTTTCAGCCCGTGGGAAGTCGGTCGTTTGCATAAGAAATTCATCTTATTTAAAGGTTAGTATTTCTTGTTTTTTTCGAAGCAGGAAGTTTCGTGAGAACTCGCTGGACCAGTTTTTCGGATTAGGGAGGATGGATAAAATGCTAGTAAAAAAAAATAGTTGATATTTGCAATTGAATGATGTTGATTGTTGGAACAGTATTTTTGTACGTATACAAATTTTATTCTTATAATTTTGTAGGCTAAGATAAAAAATGAGGTACGTTTGAAAAAATATGTCGTTACAACGATTATTTCTTATTAAAGAAAATGACAGTAGCTGTACAATAATTAAAAAATAAAATAAAAGGAGAAATACTGTAGCAACAAAGAATACGCATAATTTCTTGGCACAAAATAAATTAAACCGTTGTTAAAGAAGTTTAAGTGCGCTAAAAGAGCTACCCCTACATAAAACATGACCTACTAGGCTAGTACCCTAAGGCGATATACACATGTACTGTAAAGTTCATTTTTAATGAGCCATAACGCAAACTGTCCGCACCCTACTTTATAATTAGGAGAACAAAGGGTGGGCTTTCACCCAGTTTAACTTGACCTTTAGTTTCGATTCTTTTTGTATTATTGAAGGATCTTAATATATTGGCGGTTGTTTCTGAGATAGTATTTTTAAACTGTCTTATTTATTGTGATTATTAAGTTACAATGGCTCTAGTGATGTTTCGTTCGACACATGCTGAGTTTGGGTTTGTAAGGGTGCTTCGTTATTAATAAGGTTTTTTATGCTAGTAGTAGTACCTACTACTGTAGAGCTGGGGTTTTTATCATTTTATCTTTCAAACATTAAAATTTTCTAAAATTCAGGAGTTGGTTATTCATTACTTTGAGGACAAATTTCTACGACAGGTCAAAGTTTTTGGTGGTATTTAAATCAACATACAAGAGTTTTGACCGAAATATGGCGTAACAAAGTAAGAAATATTAGGTCACAAAAGATCAAGCTTTTTGAAAGTAAAAATAACTTTTCAGCAGACATAAGTATCTATTTGTCTGCACAAAAGGCTTAGATAACGATCGAAAACAGTTACTTAGTAACAGAATATTTAGTTTCTAGATCCATAATAAGAACGGACTAAAAGAGATATTTAGAAAACACAGTTCCAACTTAGAATGTATGTAAACAGTCATTGTTTTAAACAAAAATGTTGATACTGCAAACAATTAGAAAGACAGACAGGCTAATATTTGAGTATTAGTGTAAATGAGCAAAACGTTCCAATTTTGAAACAACCTTTGTAAAATAGCTGTTTTTTGTTTGCTGAAACGGTTTTCGAATAAAAACGACACTTTATGAAGTACTAGCTTTTGTCAGCGACTTCGTACGCGCATATCCCGTAGGAATTTCGGGAAATCTTCTCTTAGTGCTCCCGTAAATTTCTCAAGGAACCTACATGACAAATTTCAGCTTTCTACGACCAGCAGTTTCGGTTGTGCGTTATCTGTCAGTCACTCAATCACTCAGTAGCGGAAGAATTGTATATAAATTGATTGATTGATTCATTGATGATATATTTTGTGGCTATTATTGCCGTATTTTTAGCAAAATACCTAGATACTTTATATTCAGATTACAAAAACAGTATTATAATAAAAACGGTTAAATAGCGTAACCTAATATTATACCAGAGCAATATTTTTTTAACCTACGAAAGAAAAAATTAATAAAAAAGAAATGAAAACATGGCAGAGGCCCTTTGAGGCGGTCTAGAAACTCTGACACTAGGGGTCGTTAGACCTTACTGGCTTACACGATAAGAAGAAGGAGACTTGAAAAAAATCCTAATCATAATTTTCCATCTGTCTTTCAACATGTCAACATATTTTTACACCATTCATTTTCCTAACCCTACTTCAAGCCAAGACACGCCATATTCCCGACCGTAAAATCCGATACAATAAGCCAAGGCACAGCTCTAGCTATTTATCCGTATGTCTCATCTACATCTGTAACAGGGGTGGGTAAGCCCGAGATTTGCGAACTAATTTCAACTGCAAATCCTTAAAATGAGAGGGATTTAAAGGATACTACACCTTTATGAATGTTCTCGTAATGTCATCACGGATTGTGTGCACGGTGCTTTATGTAATGCTTTGGTACTGGGATTGGGTATGGCTGGGCTGAAGTTCGTGTTTTAGTAAAATAGACGCATAAACTATTTTTTAAGGTTTTATAAGGTTTCTCGTTTCTGAATTTAAAAGTTTCATTCAGGTTCTGGAAAATAAATGATTCCAAAGAATTTGAAAAAAAGAACAAAGAAATAAAGCTTTCCATAAACTCGGAAATTTATATTGAAGTAAATTCCAGTGTATGTTTTGTTAAATTTCTGTATTGATTGGTTCTTTCAATGAGTTTGTCGGTGCGGGCCTCGCCAGCAAAGCGCTGAACCACGCCACGACCAGTGTGCAGGAATATCTGGGCGCCTCAACGGATATGTGTTTTTTTTTTGTGTTTTGTTTTTAAATAATTGTTTTTGATTTTCTTTTTTCTTGTTTGTTTTTAGTTTTTAATACCTGTATGCATTTTTATACTTGCATAAGGTCTTTTATAAAATGTTTCAATATTTTATTCAAATACTGCGGGGGGGCCCTGGTGACCTGTACCACAGGTTTTATACCAAAACCTATTTTAGGCACCAGTCTCTTCCAATGGTGGAATTATACAATTTAGTCATAAGTAAGGTAAATTATAAGGCAACCATTGTAAAGAGAGAATAAATAAGTTTTGAATTTTTGAATTGAATATGTTTTTTTTTCGATTTTTATTGTATTAACTACTACTAAGATGAATACTTTTCAAGTTATATAATAAGTTGTGTTCTATTTATATAATTTTAAACTTGTTATCAGGCACAGAAAATGTTATCTCAATGATAACTGAGAGAGATTGCATATTTATGTAGATACGAAATGTGCCTAAGATATTGTATGCTAGCTACAATGTTATCTTGGCATTGTTTGAAATACAGTACAGAAATACAAATTTAAAATATTCACACACAGAAACTTACCATAGGTACTGTTATAGCTATTTTTTCTGTAATTTATTTTTACTACTGAAATATTTTAGACATCTAACCTTAATTACGTAACAATTAAAAATATCAAAAAAAAATAAGTAAAAGAAAAAAATAAATATAAAAAAAATCACCAGCTCACCGATTAGGTACGTACAATCCACCAGTAAAAGCACAAAACACACGCGCCACGTATATGTTTACGTAAAATGTACGTGAAAGTTACGTTTTATCGGCATTTAATCCGATTCGACGAAATTAATGCCGACTAAATATGTATGAACGGCTCAATTGTTACTCCACGCGACGCACATAAGTGCCCCTACGCACGACAACACAGTATAACTCAAGTAGCGAGCGGAATCCGGCGAAACTTGATACAGAGTACTTAGTGCTCGCGTGTCAGTTGGCAGTTTAACTCCGTATCTTCTTCGCCTGACGCAGCGCTGCGAATGTCCAATAAATACGCGTTTGACGCCCGTTGCGTACACAATAACCAACCACAAATGGTCCCTCGAGCCGAATCACGGCATACTACGTCTAACTCACATCACTACCACAGACGACTGTGAACGGCTCTCGCCTATCTGGTCGAGCGGACCGAACGACAGTGCTGCCAACACAGACGTACCAACTAACAGGCCTTTTGTCGCATCTGAATTGATATTAACGCAAATAAATAATTCAAAACGTGTAACGCAAGAAACCAGACATAATGAATAGATAGTGTTGTGACTCTGTGAAAATAATTGCCCGAATAAGGTTTATTGCCTTGAATGGATCCTTATTGTGCGGGGAAACGGTTTTGTAAAAAGTAGTTCCTTGCCAAAAGACGATGCATGCATGCGTGCGTTTATGGCGGCGACATTTCCCGCGCGTTCCATATTTAAATTTTATAGGCGATTAAAAATGAGCATTTTATATTTGCATTCTAAAGCTATTTTAATCAATATTATATACATTTTTTCGTCATAAACCCTAACTTTTTTGAAGCATATATTTTTTTTAGTCAGACTCTCCATAATTACGAGAACAAAGTCCTAAAGATCGATAAATTCTTAAAGAAGACTCTAAAACCTACTATTTTAGCAGACAATAATGTTATTTTCACACTTGGCAACTCGTTGGAACAGTCATTTTATTGCGTTAGCCACACACAGACGCTGTTAACCCTAAAACAGTTTACAAGGGTATCGTACATTAGTGTAATTACTTGTGAACGCATATTTTAGTGTTTTGTGTCTCCCTACGTGGTATATTTGAATATGTTTTCCTAATGGATTCACTCGTTTAATTTTTATGGATAGGAAAGTACTGTGAACATTATCGGAGACGGTATTTTATAGTATGTAAATATATTTTTTTCGAAACAAAATACTATTTAAAATCTTATATTTTTGTTGTACACCTACCACAGAGTTGTCTTTTTAAGCCAGAAACTGACTGGTAGAGAATGCCTTGTTGCATTAAGTCCGCCCATGTACCACTATTGTACATAAAATTTAACTACATAAATACATTTTTAAAGATTTTTATTTTATGTTCTGTTTTTACAAATATTAAACGATAAAATGTCATCGTTTTACATAAATAAAACACATTTGGATTATAACTACCATATGAAATGCATTCGCCCGGGCCGCTAAAATGCAAACACTCGTTTTCGGGTTATTTCAGGGAGGCGTTTAATGGTTGCATTTTAACGGCCATTTGTAAGTTATATGTTACTTTTATGGCAGCCAATAAAAACGTAAAAATGTAACAGAATGATATTTTTGTACAATGTGCTGGTGAACTGTGAAGTCATAACGTTTATTACAGGTTGTAAAAAGTAAATATGCTGATTATATCATAAGTAAAACAATGTATATTTTACTTACGAATGATCAAAAAAGGAACTTTTTATTTTCATCCAACTACCGAATAAATTGTTTAAAGTGCGTGCAATGCAAAATTTCACATTACGAGAACTGTGTGGGGCAGGCAGGAAATACGCTATTATCATACCCTCCTCCACACATAAACACACATCACTACATAGGGTGTTTACCCCTCGGGGGTAATTTTTACCCCATCAACGAACGTCGCCACCCACTCTACTCATCATTCGTTATTTGAATTACTAGTGAGCAATTTCGTTAAATTTTTCGGTATTTCTTTATTCGAATTTTGCGGTTTTTTTTCGAATAAATCGCGTAATTTCTACATTATTTTTTGCAATGTCTAAAAAGTTGAGATTTCTAACGTGATGGATTAATTTAAACCAATTTTCTTCCAAATTATTTAGATAAAATCATCACATATCCATCCTTCTTGTAAAACAATACATCATGCTATGCGAGCATTTGAAATTTATTCGATTTATACCACAAATTATCGAGCAAACGAAATTATTATCAAACATTTACAATTTCAAACGTTTATTGATGTAATTGGACCAGATAACGATGATTACGTGTTTAATTCGATTATTCGATGAATTATTCGATATACCGAATGCGTTGGTTAAATTTTTAGGGTGCGTGACGCCATGATTTGTGGTGGAAGTTTCATTAAGTTGAAGATTTGGAGCAATTTATATAACTGTTCTTGTGGGAATTATAACAAATGTTCTGCTCGACGTGCTCGACCGAGTAATTTTCTTTTTAGGATTTTTTTTTAACGTGATACGTGAAATTACGTTCTGTTCACGGCGAGTGCTACAATATTACTGAAATTAAGTTGGTACAAAACTGTAAGGTTACAGGTTATTTGCCAAATTAATGAAGATTATTCGACTGATCGCCATTTCGATTTTTATTATTATAATTTTGAGACAATTAACATCATTAGTATCACCAATAAAAATATTTTCAACACTTTTAATATTTGTGTTATTTTAAATTCTAAACGATCTCGTTTAATAATTCACAAAAATAATTTAAAACAACTCCAAAACTCCTTATTCATAGCCCACACATCGATAAACACCTAAAGGGGAAAACTGGTGATAAATTATATTCAATATTCATAAATATTTCGTCCTTTTCGCACCTACGAGATACGAGCGAGATAAAATAGTGCTCGTTCCAACATATACAAGTATACCGCTAATTTGTTTTGACATATCTGAACGAACGACCACTTTTCCCGCCTACAAGTTGCCTACTCCAAAGGGGATAGATTTCGAATAATCGAATAACAAAAAATGTGCTTCGTATTCCCACGAAATAGGGGTCGAAATCGTTTGACCGATTTACGAAGTTAGATCATTGGGTTTTATTGTTAGAAGCGAACGCGATTGAGTTTTCGCATATCTATTGTACTGGACGGACCCTTTCTGCATTTTTTGCCCTTCACTACGTTAGGGTGACCCCCCAAACGCGTGCCGTGTAAGATATTGCGTTACGTATCACACAAAAACTTATACCGCAGTCGATCAATATTATAGACGCAACTAGATCTTTATTAAAATTTAGAAAGTAGGCGCATGAGTAATTATCATTTGTGAGTCAAATAGAAGTCGACTAATTATTACAAAATACGTAACATCAGGGTCCCCCGGGGCACAATGCACAAAGAGATCTATTGTGTAACCCAACAATGGCGTGACTCACTCACGACGGACAGAAAGACAATGAGACGGCCGACACTCTTCTAGGGCCCGTATAAGGCCGATATGCATAACGGATATCGGGGGCGTCGTATAAAGTGGAATTTCTCTCTCCACATCTTCGTATAAAAAGCAAATTTTAAAATTTGCCTTGTCTTTTTCACATCCGTACAAAGGATTTGGCGTGTGGCCAGTTAATTTATGCATTTTTGTTGTAAGCAAACCTTAAAAATAACTCACAATTTAAGAGTCGTTACACCCGTATTTATCTGCAACAAAAAGATTTAAGAATAAAATAACAATTGAATATAATTTTAAAGGAGGTTCTTAAAGAAGAATGCAGCGTGAATGGGGCATCCGAAAAAAAAAAAAAACAATGAGAATCAATCGCGTGCCGTAAAAAGAAATCCCATCAATCAGTCGAGCCGAATGCAATATTCAAATGTGGAATATTTTTTTGTCCGAAGTTCAGTATCCCCGCGACCTTGCCACGGTCAACTTGTGACCGTTTATCCTAGGCGATATTTGACGGCGATACTTTTTGCGAGATACATTTTTTGCGAACTGCCATTGTTATTGTTTACCGCACTGTTTGATAGGTAACGAGCTTAGACGTCAATGCAATGATTAAAATACACGTTCAAAAGGCACTATTCCTGAAGAAATTCGGAAAAAAAAACTATTACTATTCATAATTGAAAACCGTTCTTGATCTTTTTTCCAATGCCGACCTTTAACCGCACATGTTAATGCCACCTCATCACTACATATAAGCCAAAGAATTTACATGAAGGTGCAAATGACACAATTTATTTAGTTTTCAGTCGACGTTAATGGCCTCAGTGTCACATTCAGTGCGGTCGTCGCACGAGACACGAAAACTGACAAATGGCAGCTAATCATTGTATTCCAAACGACCGACACACTTGTTACTGGCCGACAGCAAATTTCCTTTATTAGTTGTTCCGTAAAGGTATAAAATATGAGTCACAGATACGTGTTTTTGCATTGGCGATGATTTTGCGTTTATTTTTTATAAGCGTGCAACGCCCGCTGCGACCTGCATGACCTAAGTCTTTGTTAGGCTATGTCCTTTATCATTTTTTGCACATGCACATTACAGAAACGTTCGGAAGAACCCGATGTTTGGAGCACAGGACGATTGATTCGATAGTGTCTCAGATCGTCCACATGTTGCTCAAGAGTGATGGAAGTAAAAAACTGGTTCCGTTGCCGGTCGGCAAAAACGGAAAAAATATTCGATATTTGAAAATTTGAATATGGCGGTCGGGGGCGTGGCTTTAACCGATGCCACCAAACGTCCGAACCGGTTGCGATAAAAACTGAATGATTCTCGTCCAACGGAATATTTTATAGTTAAATTCAAAATTAATTAATTACTTACTGTTCCCTTGTAAGGTTTGGAAGTTTCCAAATAGACATTTTATCTGAAACATGCGCCTAATGGGACCGCAGAGCGGCATATAGATAAACAAATGGAGGAGGCACTTGGGCGATAATTATAGGTATATTTTTATCAGTTTTGTATCTAAATAGGCACCATTACTTGTAGGTATCTGGCGGGTCAGTAAGGGCCGTCAACGCAGACCATATAAAGACTGCTGGAAACAATTTGTGCAATAGATACTGATCTCTATTTGTATTATGTGTAACTTAAACCGCCATTAAGAATGGGAATATAGTAATAACTTAAATTACAACTTAGAAAACTAAATGAACTAACTGCAGTGGCTGTGAATTTACAACCTAATATTGCAATCATCAAATATTAGTCCTAAAAATCTACGCACTAGTGTAGATAATAATGAATGTACTTGCATCGTTCGAACATGATTTTTTATTAACAAAATAAAAACACGAGATCCAAACTTTATTTTTTAAACATATCCACAGTAAAACGTTATTTATTAAAAGGTAGACAGAGTTGTTAAACATTTTGTCATCACCAAGTGTAGGAATATAAACAGCAAACTATAAACACTGCAAGGTCCCACGGTCGGGTATTTTAAAAAGTTGTTGTTTTTAAAATGAAAAAGATTATTTTTTACCTCTATTCCAACCGGTCTCGCGAGAGCAGGTGCCGTGATGTTTCTATGTTCGATAGAACTATGAAGGTTTTAAATAGTGATTTTTTTTTAACTTTTAAAATTGTATTTTAATTGAGCAAGAACTCGTATAATGTATCTAAGTGCACTGGGTACTCACCTTTATCAAATATCAAATATGTTTTTTTTTTAATTTTGTTAATTTTCATTACTTGGTTATAACTTATTATAATTTTTAAACTTCTTTCTTTCCTAAATGTTAAATTCACGGAAGAAAAATATACGTTCGAAAAACAAAAATATTAAGAAGAAAAACTCACAAAGCCGTTGACATTAATGATAAAATGTCATGTATATTGCATGCGTCATAAATTTTTATGCATGTTCCTTATGCGAGTTTTCTTAATACAGTCTTTCTTATTTGTTGGATTTTTGTTGTTTTTTGTTTATTTTTCTTTTTTAACAAAAATAATGATTCCGTGCTTCGGAAGGCACGTATAAGCCGGTGGTCCCGGCCGCCAAATGGCGGTCGTCAAACAAAACCATGTCAGAGGCCCTTGAGGCGGTTTAGAAACTCTGACACTAGGGTGTGTGGGGTCGTTAGACCTTACTGCCCACACGAAAAGAAGAAGAAGAACAAAAATAATATCAATATTGTTGGCATAATTTTTGAACACAAACAACAGCACCCACACAGATAAAAATTATTTTATTTTATTTTAATTAAAAAAAGTCGTGACTCAGATATAAAAGTGCAACAGTGTTGCATACAGCCTTCCTCTCATCTCAACGCGCAGCAGGTAGAGCATTCACATGTATTTCTTTGAAACATTGATCGCCCAGTAAACAGTTCAAGCGAAAACCTACTCCATTTACTCTGAAAATAAGACACAAAGTCCAATAGACCAACCCCAATGAGTGGATAGCAAAATAGCTCAGCACTATATAATTTAAAACATATCAACAGGTCCCGTGATTGTCTGTCCGTACGTTTGTGACAAAAAGTAATCAAATTAACAATGATTGAGGTTGTTTCAAGGAAAATACGCATTTTATTTTTATTATGAAATGATAATGTTTATAAAATTGCAAGTGGGTTGGATCAAATTTTTAAAGATGGCGTTTTGTTTTCGCGCGAATTCGGGGTCCTGACCGTTTTAATGTCCATAAAGACAGAATGATTCATATAATTGTTGTAAGATGAGCTTTATAATGTATGAAAGGGACATGTATGACGCATTTCAATTTATTAAACAACATCTTTACGGTCCAAAAAAATATTTAAAGGCTGACATTTGCGCATAAAAACGTCTTAACTAAAGATTTATTAAAGTAAAAAACTACCAAAAACAGTCGTTATTACAGCCAACAAAACAACTATCTTAAAAAAAAAAAAAACAAAAAGTATTAATTCCGTGAAATAAATACCCAAAAAAAACATTAACCCTTCACGAACTGAGTCAAATTAACTTTAATCCTGACCCCAAGACCCCAATTTCGAAAGTAAAAGAAATAGGTTAGAACTATTTCCGAAGGCATTCGAAAAAAAAAGAAAAAAAAAAGTTGTACGATACCTGCACTTCACCTCTACTAGAGTGGTCCTGTCCATTCAGATACGCCGTAAGGACTGAGACACAACAATAGCAAAACTATTCAGTCATTATTGTTCTTCAATATGAACTTCGTATTAATGCTTGTGACTAACGTTTGTGGACTAGTTCAAAGAATTTTATTTTTATTGGTAATTTCATAGTTTATTCAGAAAATTATAACCAGCTGTCTATTTTTTTTTAAACTTTATATTAGAAAAAAGACATGAATGAAGTCATTTTTAAGAATTGATCAGTCCGTTTTTTTTGTGATTTATTTTACCGATTTTTCATTAATAATTCTCCAAATATAAAACATTTGAAAGTTGACTTCAAACGTTTTATATTCATTCAATCATTCTTAAAACAGAGTGACTTTGTTTTCCACTTCTTCTGTTATCTTTTATCATTTAATTAGCAGATAACGAGATTAAATGATAGTGCAATGTGAAACCCTGGCGATAATTTAGTGTAGTATGATAAGTTCATTGATAAATTATTTTATGGGTGTTGGCAATTATTGCTTTAGTCTTTGAGAAAAAAAACTCATTAACATTGTCGTTAAGATAAAAATAATATTCGTTCACCTTTTTATCCGTTTAATAGGTAAAGTTATCAGATTAAAGAGTAGAAGAGAATATTACATCACTACTTACATACGTAAGTGGTGTTAAAGTCAAAGTCAAAGTCAAACGATTTATTTCAACTAGACCAATAAAGGCACTTTTGAACGTCAAATTAAAATAAAATAAAATATTATAGTGACTCTAGTCGTCCGTTCGCAAAAGGTAGATTCTTATGGAGAAGAACGGACAAGAAACTCCATAGTTACTCTTTTCAAAAATAAGCTTTACAATATTTGCATACATTAATCAGTTGATTATATGTGAGGACGATGCTCCCAAAAAAACACTTATGTACTACTAGTAGGTACAATAAAGAAATGCCAGCAGAGGTAAAATTAATAAGTTTGCTAGTAAGGGAACATAATACTCACATACGTACAAATTTTTGCAACTATTGATTTATATGATCAGTGTGTGAGTTAAATTAAATATGAAAATCAGTAAATACACCTGTTTACATAGTAAATATTAATACAATAAACACAAACATATCAACCAGTTTCACAATGTCTACTACACCCTAGATTGTCCTATGGAGCAGGACTAGCATGTTTCCAAGCATTCTTATCTTGAATATAATCATCTAATTTGTAATATGCTTGTTCACAAAGTGTCTTTTTTACACACGTTTTAAATTTTCTTTCATTTAATTCTAATATTTCAGAAGGAATTTTGTTGTAACATTTAATACAGTACCCCATGAAAGATGTTCGTACTTTGGATAATCTAAAAAATGGTTGATCTAGTTTATTTCTATTTCTAGTATTAAAATTATGTCTATCACTAATTTTGTTAAATAGATGTCGATTTTTCCTTACATGCATAATATTTTCATAGATGAATTGACAAGGGACTGTCATAATATTAATCTTTTTAAAGAGTTCCCTAAGAGAATCGCGGCGACGAAGATTATAAATGGCTCTGACAGCACGCTTTTGTAGAATAAATATGGATTCAATGTCAGCAGCTCGACCCCACAGCAAAATACCATACGACATAATGCTGTGAAAGTAACTAAAATAGACCAAACGCGCGGTTTCTATATCTGTTAGCTGTCTTATCTTTCTAACAGCATAAGCGGCTGAGCTTAGCCGCGCCGCAAGAGATGTTATGTGAGGTCCCCATTGCAATTTCTCGTCTAAAGTGATTCCCAGGAAAACCGTCTGATCAATAAATTCCAGTTTTTGTCCATTCAATATGATGTCACATTCGTTACTTTTAACATTAGGTAAAGAAAATTTAATACATTTAGTTTTTTTTTCATTTAGTACTAAGTTGTTTGCCGTAAACCAATCTTGAACCTGGTGAATAGAGTAATTGACATCATCAAGGTTTTGTGACCGTCGGTCTATTTTAAATATCAATTAAATATTTCATTAAATATTTCAATATACCTACTCAAACTTAAAGTTATTATAATCCTAAAGATCCCTAAATCTCTCAGTGTACCTCAATCTTCAACCCACTCCTATCTCTTTTTCAAAGGATCGAATTATTTTCAATTTTTTTTCTCCGTTTTTTACATTTTTTACAAAAAAAAAACAGAAAAGAATAAAGAATAATATGGAGCGCTCACCAAATGTCCCCGAGCACACAACAGGTTGGCCGCGGTGGTATTCCAGTTTTTTTCTTTTTCCCTTTTTGTTGATCTCGTGTTTCCGACACATCTGAAAAGTAAGAAGGTTTTGGTTAATCGATATGATTTTGTAACGAGCATGGAGGTATAAGTTTTTTTTTTACTTTTGACCTAAAATAACCTTGTTCTTTTAAGTTTTTTTTTTATACACAGTTTTATTACTTAGTAGAATAGAGTAAGTGGCAGTAATGGCATAAACAATTTTAATTTAAATGTCCGCTCACTCGTTATCCGAACACGAGAAAAACATGCCTCAGCATTCTGGAAATACATCGAGTAAACAAGCAAATTATTTATAATAATTATTATAAATAGAATAACAACGTCTGTTTCTAATTATAATCAATTAGTAAACAATATTCCGGTTATAACTTGACGGTTTGCTTAACCTTTTGTTAAAGTTACTGAGTTGAGATAAATATTTTTTTTAATATCTGTTTTCATGATTCGGTTTATTTTTTTCTTGAGAACACATTGATACCATTAAAACGATCAAGTGTTTAGAAAAAAAAACCTCACAATACACGTGTTCCGTTAAATTAATTGCTGTTTAAATTAATATAATTACTTACACGTGTTTATGACACATTAATTTTTATATCAAGGTCTCTTTATAGTTTTATAAACGTATCTATGAAAATAATTGCCTATTTATAATAGTCACATTTTATTCAACAACCAGCTTTTGCCCGCGACTTCGTACGCGCTTATCCCGTTTTTTTCCCGTATCTCGTTTTTTCCCGTATCCCGTTTTTCCCGTTTCATAAAACCATCCTTTCTTTTAAGTTGGATCAAATAACAGATAGTTACGAAGTTTGATCAAAATTGGTTCAGTGGTTTTAGTGTTTATCTCAAACAAACATTGTGACACGAGTTTTTTATATATATACATAGATGTAGCACAGTTTAAGTTTATATTGTAAAAAAAAGTTATCTCTGCCCAAAAACCGTCAATAATTTTAACAAAAAATAAGGTATTTCTTACTAAATTGGTTACACAACATCGTAATTTCGTTTCGTCCACATTTTTGACCTCACAGTGTAGTAACAAAAAGTACTTATGGCTGCACGTGAAAACACGGTAACTGACAAAGTGGCGATGCCGCCTCGTGATAGGCTCTTGCACGCTCCACATTTATATACAGGTTTTATCGTGGCGTATCGTGAAAAATAACGCGAGAAAAAAGTCTAAAACGAACCTTTGGAAAGCCGACCGTCAAGTAAGAACATAATCTGATTACAAGATCGAAATCTAGAACTTCTAGAGCTGTTGGAAGTTGCGCTTTAGTTTACTTAAATTAATTATTTTTTTTTGTTTTACCATACTAAACATGAAACCCTATTTATCGTTGATGAAGAGCGTGCTAAACTCTAATCAGTTAACTACAGTTATAGTTTCGGTGCAAACTGATCGACTGCCACTGGTAATGAGAAAATATAACCATTGTTTCTCAAACAACAATCAACTAGACTTCGATAATTGTGAGAAAATGCACTGGCTTTAAAAACTTCAACAGCATAAAACCACAAAAGAATTACCATAGAAATTGGAATAATATTTAAAATCGTATTAAATAATTCATGCAAGTGATCCATCAAACCAAACAAGGCAGTATGCGCTAGCGCTCACTGTAAATGTAAAAAGAATTAAAAAAAAAATAAAGAAAGATGGCGTCGCGTCGTTCTACAGCGGGGGCGATTAGTCCGATAGCCACGCCTGCGCAATGACTGATCACAGGGGTAGGTATGGCCACCATATTTTAATAATTCTTAACATCATTTTTACTGAGGGGTAATGCTCAATGGGCATGAAGAATCGCGGATTATTTTTATTTCATGTTGTTATTTGTATGAAGTTTCGGAATTATCGGACAAAAACCAGCTTAACATAATGAGACCATGTTAGGGTCTTTGGGTGACCGTGATTTAGAGGACCTCATTATTAAAATTATTTTTTAATGTCATCTTTTACTGAAGACAGAAAATCTAAATCCCTTTGCTGTGTACAAAAAATTCATTCCAGCGTCAAGTAATCCATATTTCTCGTGAAAAAGAATCGTTACTCTTATCACCAAGACCATATTTTTCAAAATTCAAAGCTAAAATAGTTTGTCAAGGATATATTCGAGCTCCGTTTCTAGCGGCAGTTAATTAAGTTAATAAAGTACAATGACCTACTATTATTTATGAGCTGTCAACAGCACTAGGGTACTTCGTATTACATCATGGCATGACGTGGTCTTTAGGTACTGCCCTAGTTTCAATGGCCTTTTCCCTTTGTTTATGATTGCTTTATATATTTTATATATTTTTTTTATAAATATTGACAATAATAATTCTCCAGCCACAAATCTGCTGGAAGAAATATTAATATGAAATAAGCAGTAGCACCTTTTTGCTCATTTATCTGTATTTGTTATTTTCTCTTTTAAGTGTTTTGTGTGTACATAAATGAATAAATGCTATTAATATATTAAAAAGGCACAGTGCATTTTTATGTTTTACCTGTAAATGTAAAATACTAGTATAAAACACTCCACGTAAAATACTGCTATTCAGCTGAATCCAATTTAACCGGAAGCCCACTATAGTTGGGAAAAGACTAGGCAGATGATGATGATGATATTTTACTTTTAAATAACTATTTAAAATTAAAATCACTTTGATTTTTCCTCGGCAATAACTTTTAAATTAAAATAGATATAATATGATAGTTTTATCCGCGTAGCTGCAATGACGCAAAAAATGGAACAAATTATATATTTGTCCTTCCTAGAAACAGTGTCTAAAATAAAACTAATCGTTGTACAAACCGCCTACGTGCCGTCGCTTGCTATCAGTGGTTTTCGCAAACAAACAGACAGACAGACAAGATTAAGTTCACGTTTTAAGATAGTAAACACGTACTAGACAATCTTTGGAGATAAACACTTACATTGATTTTATGCCGGCTTTTGTTTCCTTGTGCTGTGAAATAAATTTCACTTTGCACAATATTTAACATCGGATTTTATTTTTATTAACTTGTATTTTCCCACTGTTGGGCATGTGTCCTCATACTTTTCCAACGTTCTCTGAGAACGTTGGAAAACTATGACGATTTGGGTCGTTGCTGACGGGTTGGCAGGACTTCTCCTGCCAACCCGTCAGCCAACGAGTCCAAATCGTCACGTTCTTTGGCCTGCCTCGTGTACAGTCGGTTACTGTTTACTGTTATTTATTTTTTTACGTAAATATATACTTAGACTGAATCTATAATATATACCCCCATTAGAACCCATCCCAGTAAAATATACGGGATGAAAAAACAAAACGTGTTGCACCTCTAAATTGTGAAGTGTTCAAACATCGCTGGTATTATAATCATTAATTAATGATTATCACGGATACTTTTTCGACCATAATAACACCTATTAACATATGTATTTCAAAGCAAAAAGAGCTATCTAATAATCACCACCCTGTATACAATTACATGTAATTTTTAAAAAACTAAAGTCACGTATTTTGTTTAATGGTTAACTTAAGAATTTTAAATAATACCGACGATATAAGATACCGATCGCCAATTAAATTAAACGATACGAAATGTTAATTAAAATCTTTGACATAATTGAATCGAGATATTTTTAAATACGGATAATTTTTAAATACGAATAATTTTGATCGAATCGAAACGATTGGGATGGCCTTACTTGCGATGTGATATAAAAGTTGATTGAAAGGATTATTGCTAACTAGCTTCTGCCAGCGGCTTCGCCCGCGTGGTCCCTAGGGAACATACTCCCGGGATAAAAAGTAGCCTATGTCCTTTCTCAGGCTCTAGACTATCTGAGTACCAAATTTCATTCAAATCGGTTCAGTAGTTTTGGCGTGAAAGCGCGACAGACAGACAGACAGACAGAGTTACTTTCGCATTATAATATTAGTAAGGATTGCTAATGACGATATAAACAATTTTTCACTTTTTTTTTCAAAAAAAGTATTACATTTTCAGATACTTAAACAAGATAGTGCTATAAAAATTTTACGTGAATGAAGAAAAAACTTACAAGCATAACAGTCGATCTGATAAAGGCATAACATGCACTTGAACATTAAAAAACCAATCCTTTTAACTAGAAACAAAATAATTATATCTTTGTAAAAAATCAAGCGTTTTCTTCAACTGCTACCATTATAGCATTTTACGTGCTGCATCTTACATCCGTCAGGTGTAAAAAGGATCATTTTCGCAAAACAAAAAAAAAAAACATATTTAAGTCTGGAAAAAGGCCTTCTGTAAAACAAAAGTGAGAAACGTTCACTTATCACGTTCTTGTGGTCCCCTTAGCCCCTTTAATTAACGCCTATAAAATTTTATTGAGGAAGCCACGAAATTAAATGACATAACATATGAAGCAGTCATTTTATGCCGCAAGACACGTACAGCTATGTAAAATAAACACTGCATACTATTGCATAAAATTTACGTTTAAAATTCGTACATTTTCGCACGGCGATAGAAATGTATATAAAAATGTTTCACGTGTCGAACATAACAAGTAAAAAATATCGTCGTTAGTCGAACACTGAAATATTGGAATGAATCAATTTCATTTTAATAAAAGTTGATCGGTTTCTACTCATTTCAATTTAAATGAAGAATAATAAAATGTTAATAAACCCGTCCTCTGACGTCAAGCCGTTTATTGTTCGAATTTCAAATAATAAAAACTATAAATAAGATTTATAGAGTGACATTCATTTCTAGATTTCAAGAAATTATTAAAAAAAAATGTTGGCAGTGAATTAATTTGCAATTTAAAATAAATTAAAACTTATAAAGTCTTCAGAAATTCACTTCATGGTTACTAATTAATTGCCTAAAATTTTTGTATTGCAATCTGAAATAGTTTTATGTAAAAAAGAAATAAATAATTAAATAATTTAAGCCTCATTAAGATTGTAATGTGTCGGTGCATCCATTTGGTTCTTTGTATTTTAATTATAATAGGTATTTCCACCAAGATTTTTTGTTTCAAAGCAATTGCTTAATCTTTATGATTAAACAAACCGCTTCTAAAAATATACAATTTAAACATAGACCACACAGGTCGTAAAATTTAAACGTTTTTTTTTTTTTAGGCAACAGCAAATAGTTATCTTGTATAATTTCACACTAGGATATTTATTTTTAAAGACTAAACCAATTTCGTGTCGAGAAGAGCATCTAGTCCCAGCTAAAAATACACGCACATGATAATTGCGCAACAAATACTGGCCACACTAGAATTTTTGTATTTTTTTCCTCATGGCCCAGCCAATGAACCTAAGTGGCAACACGGAAAGAACAGAGATAACCTCTTTGGTACGGTTAGTATTTAAAAAAATAATCGTTTATGGTTCGTTGCAATTGACTTGTTCACTAAAAGATGATCAAACTCTATTTTAGATAAAAATTAGTTTGTTGCCCCTTTCTTTTTTACATATTTAGATTTGTAAGTAAACGAGAGATAAAAACTGTAAATCTTCCATCAAACTAGTCATCATTATTGTGGTAAGATCTTATTTAAAAAAAAACCGGTCAAGAGCGACTCGGACTCGAGTGCAAAGGGTTCCGAACGAATTTAATTTATTTTTACATTTTATTTTAACACTATAGACTTCCTATAGGTTTTCCTGTAATCTATAGGTAAAGATCTATTATCTCCATTTTTTTCAAAATTTTAGGCTCAGTAGTTTCGGAGATAAGGGTTGTCATTTTTCGTCTAATTTCTTGAATAACTTCAAAACCTTTTAAAATTGTGAGAAAAATATAATTAAATCCCCTCACAGTAAGCCCTTTCATTTGACATGTGACACGATATTGTTCAAAAAACTTTTTTTTTTTAAATTTTCTAGTTTGACCCCCAAAAGTGACACCCATACTAAAAATTTAATCATTTATGTAACGCGTCTGTGTTTGGGTCACAGAAGTCCATATGTGTACCAAATTTCAACAGAATCGGTTCAGTGGATCCGGAGAAAACTGGTTGTGACAGACGGACAGACAGACACCCGAGTGATCCTATAAGGGTTCCGTTTTTTGTTCGGAACCCTAAAAATCGTTAAATAAATCATATAATCGCAAAATTCACACACTACAGGTCTTCGAAAATAGTTTCACAAATATTAGCAAAATATGAAAGCGTTAGATTTTCGATAATGAAGACAGCCCGTCACTGTAAACTATGAGAAGTCGTAAATTATTTATGACTACCATAAAACTCGGTGTTTCTCCACACAAGTGTTTGTTAAAGTTAACTATATGAGAGTTACGTCATGTGTTATTAATAATTTATTTTAAATAACGGCACTTTAAAAAGGATTACATGGCGCTGGAGCTTAATTTCCACATGTTTTGTTAACGATGGATGAAGACGTAATTCTTGGGAGTTACCTATTTGATATCTTAAATTTTACATTCTTGCGTTATTTTTTCGGATGGGCATAAGTCATATTATAATAAAAACATCACTACCTTATACATACATATTGAGAATTAAATGACCCAATTTCTTTCAATATTTTTGTATTTCAAAATGCAATGCTATCTGAATAATATGTATTTTATCTCACATTTTATAGCACTTACAAAAACAAGTATAAAATATTTTTAACCCTCTCCAAAATAAAGTCTATTTAATGTTACATATAAACTTTAAACTTTCGTAAACTCAAAAAATACAGACCTGAATAAACTTAGGCGCGCCTAAATTCAAGGTGAGCTACACTCATCGGTTCCATTTTATCTGCAATTTTTTTAGTCTAGTTTTTTAATGGCAAAGGTCGTTGAACATACAGCCAGTGATATTTGTACACGTGCATTTTTATATCTGTACGAAAAAAAAAATAGTTTTATTTACCACGTGACTTCGGTTAGTACAGACTACTGTACGTCTACCATGAGTTTTATCAATCTAGGTATACTCGCTAGCGACTGTAGTTAACAAATGAATTAAAACATGATTTTTAAAAGTTTTCATGCATTTTTTTAACAACAGTCGCTAGCGAGTGTAGATTGATAAAACTCATGGTAGACGTACTGGTTATTTCTAGTACAACGAATAAAACGAAATACTGCTTTGCATAAGAATAGTATAGGAACAGCTGTGTTCGTCGGCCATATGTGTAAGGCGGGCTATTAACATACGTTTTGTGTACTCGTGAAAGAGTTCCAAGTTTAATTTTAAATGAACGGTGTGTTCGAGGATTTGAATCTTTGATTTTGGAATTATTTTAGGACGATGTTCGAATGCTATGTTCGATTAAATAAGTTCTTTTTTTGAACTATAGTCTTCTGTAAATTGTTTCAATATTATTTAAATAAAAGCTAAGGTTTTTATAAAGAACTTACCTACCTACATGGACGATTTAATCTCTCTGTATATTGTTCTTCTAATAAATGCCTATAAACATAAAATTATAATAGCAACCACATCCTTCCTAGCGACTGATGTATAGGTACAATACGCTATGAAAACAGCAAAAATAATCTCTAACTCATAAACAATAAATTATTACAATAACTATTAACATTAGATCATTATTATAATTATAAAACTTAACAATAACCGTCGGGCTCATGTTATTACTAGAATTAATAATCGTTACGGACCGACAGCTGAAATACTGTCACAATGCAGTTTTATAAAACAAAATAAAAATACACTATTCACCAACAAAAACGTAAATAATAATACATAGTTACAAAAATAGGGCATTATTAATAGTATTTTTTTTTTTGTTTAAAGCTAAGTCTTGAAAACGTTCTAAATTCAAATATGTAATAAAAAAAATCTGCAGTTCGAAGTTTCGAATGGCGTGCACCAAAGATAAGTGCAAAACTGTCGTAACCGCGACTCGTCGACGTAAAACTGTACTTAATTTCGACTTTTCTTTTTAAAACCAATTATATAATTAAACACATGGAATGGAACGGTAGAGGAAACAGCACCAATTACTGATCGACAGGCATTTCTCGTGAATGTTACAACGTATTCATCAACTTTTTTTATTTATGCCAAGTAGTATTTTGAAATGATTTTGAAGATACCTACTAAGAATTTTGTATTCGGAATAGTACCGAACCCACTATTACCGGATTTGTATAAAGTTATCTATCAGCCAGATAAATTAAATAAACCGCAGGATGCATTAAAATTATACAGATAATTACGGAGAGGAAACTTCGTCATTCGTACCTAAATAATCACTATTATATTATAAAATAAAGTCCTCCGCCACGTCTGTCTGTCTGTTTTCACCAATAGATAGAGTGGTTCTCGAGGAAGGTTTTAGTATATAATTTGTCTATAGAAAAAAAATAGGGATCCTTAAGAAAATTATAGTGCGAACGAAGTCGCGGGCGAAGTGCTAGTTTAAAATGAAATGGGGTTTCTCTTTTGCAAATTATTGAAGTATGTTAGATACACAAGTTCTTTTTTAATAAGATTAACTAAAAGCCTACTGAGATCTAGTTCACAGCACCCTAAAACCGGATTTAGGAACCTACTCGACATATGGGCATAATTAATAATGCCCTTTTAATAAATATTTGTGTTGAAATATTATGTAAATATGGCACTTCGATGTCCCGCTGCGTTCTTAATTAAATTCTATAAAGGAGAGAACTTATTGTTAATAAAGTTAGAGAGTAATAATAATTATCTAGTATTTTCTCTTAGTGCACGCAATATTCAATTTAAATAATTGCTGCAATTGCGAACTGTAATATCTTATCATGAAGTAGATGTCTTAAATAACGCACAATAGTGCTTATAACAACACATTTTTTGTAACTTGTATAGTTCTCGCAAATGGTATATCTATCCATAAGGGCACTATACAAACGGATTCTCCAAAAATAAATCTTAACGTGGTAAGAGGTCAGAAAATTCCCAAATAAACAAGCAAAAAGCCACAGGCGAATAGCTGCTCAAAATAAGAAGAAAAGTAAACAACAAACAATGTTAATAAATGACAGTTGTAATAACAATTACCACAATATCTGATTACTGAA
Organism: Lacanobia wlatinum; assembly: GCA_947578705.1. Lineage (NCBI taxonomy): Eukaryota > Metazoa > Arthropoda > Insecta > Lepidoptera > Noctuidae > Lacanobia > Lacanobia wlatinum. The sequence continues at coordinate 7,452,118 of OX388039.1, read as the reverse complement.
ATTACACAGATTCACCACAGAGACGACGGTTAACAGATAATTGTTTAATTTTCCATTTTACCTCGTTTTTTATGCGGCATCGCGTCGCTGACTACGGAAATCGTCGTAAGTCCTATTACGGTTTTAGGTATTCGTTTTTCGAAAAAGGCTTATTACAATAGTAGACCATTATTTTGTTGAAATAAGATAGGTATTAAGACTGGATTTATAAAACAATTTTGAACTTATGACTAAGACTAGACATTATCTAATTCAAAAATGGAATATATATTAACAGCCTAAGCCAAAGCACAGCTATAAAATCTAGATTAAAAATCCAAACACATGTAGATATTTTTATGACCCAATATCTAAATACCAGAATAATAATCCTTTGACAAAATTCGATTCAACAATCGTAAATCATAGGATCCATTCCCGAAATAACGTTAATCCGTAAAATAATGACCAATGAACCGTCTTGAATCGTATTCAAATGCTTGGAACCGTGAGCATTAGAATACGGAGAAAAATATATCACTAGCTTTTCTCACATAAATTCTATTCACTATGCATGGGAATAAGACAGTAGACAAAAGAACAAATCTTAATAAATGATTGAACACGTAGGGTCGATTCAACCCTTTAAACGCGACACCTGGTCTCAAAGACCGGAGTCAAAAAATTTCTTTATCGCATTAGCATAATATTTATAATATTCACAATAGGATGCTTTATTCAAAGTAGCTTCGATTTTTAAATATACAGTAGTTTATTGTTAGAGATAGAGGATGGGACAATGGCGCACTTTGTGGTGGTTTGTAAGACGATGTTGAAAGGGTTACGGTGAGAAGTTAACGAGCTGGTAACAATGCTGCTTCATTCAATAATATTTTAGGTCTTCGTTTTGTTATTCATGTTTTCGGTCATAAATTTATAATTTACTGTAAATAAAGTGTGGTTTCGAGTAACTTGTTTGAAAGGAACTGTAATGAAACTTAACCATATTTGTGGATTTTAATTGAACGTTAGTTAAAAATAATGCTTGTCCAATTAAAAATCATCAATCAATAATTCAAGCTAAAAAACTACGCAAAAAGAAAATACCTACTAACCCATTTATCGAAACGAACAAACAAAAAACCCAAAAATATCGTTTACAATCATAAAATAAAAACCGAAAGTAATATCCATTCATTCTGAGCAAACTATCAGTTGCATCTTCCGATCCAATTTCGAAGACAGCAAAAAAAATCCTTTTAACCCGACAATAGACAGTGGGCTTTTGTCGAGACACCGTCAAATGATACGCATTAGGTTTTTTATGCGATATGAATACATTTAAAACAGGAAGGATGTGAAAGTCGGGGCATAGAAGACACCGTATGGCAATAAAGGGTTAGGGTGGTTTAGAGCGGCTGTGTCGTACAAAGAAATAGGGATAATGGGTGAAACATTGTATTAACGAATGAATTATTACCGACATTTTGTTGTGGTTTTTGAATATTTTTAATATTATGCGAGTGTTATAAACAAAAATATGAGAGAAAAAAAAAAGTTTCGCTGGAGTGACTTTGCCCGCTTGAAATTCGAAAATTATAGCAAGGGATTATATTTCCGGAATGAAAAGTATCCTATATCATATTCCAAGACATGGTCCTGTGTACCTGTGTGCCAAGTTTCATACAAATCCATTCAGCCGTTACAACCTGAAGAAATAACAAACAACAAAACTGACTTTCGTAATTATAATATAGAATATGCGTTGGCGAGCATAAAAGAATCAAGTCCAAATACCTACTGTTATAAAAAAAGAACAAAGAAACGAAAACAACAATATAATCAATTTTACTGCAGGTAATTCATCATTGCTAAACCGCTACTGTTTTTTGATACCATATACAAATGACAGAGCAAAAACTATTTAACAAAAAACACCTAGATTCAGCTAAAGTCGAACCAATGTAACCTTAGAATGTCATGTCGAACTAAGGTGAAATTCTTTCGATACTATATCTAATCGATTCGATAAGTATAAGGACCTTGTTTTTACCTTTCAATCAATCAATTTTTTTTTATCAAACTTTCTCCACGAAGGTTATTTATTGATTATAGATAACACGTGTAACTTGTTATGTTATAAGAAAAGGGCATAAGCGACAACTAATGGAAAAAGGTAAAACGTTAAGTGAAATGGTTCCAAAGACCATTTGAGTAAAGAGGGAAATGAAACTAAAGACCACTGTATTAATAGAATCTGAATCCATTTTTTTGGATCTTTGGTATCCTTATTTACTTTTGGCTTTAAACATTTTAAAAATGTAGGCCCCTTCGGTGATACGTTGAAGATATATGTTATCTAAACCGCGACCGTGTCGGGAACATTTTATTTTGGCCTTGAATTGACTATCATATTGTATGAGACAACATGTAGCTTCGATAAGGCCCAAAAACTGCTAGCGTGTGATGGGGATCGAACTTGCGACGCGACGCGCACAGTGCATAGAAGGTAGCTGTTGTAACCGCCTAGCTAATTCCAACGGTTCAAATTGAGCTGAAAATTGGCGCCACATTGCAGGTGCCAGAATTATTTTGTTTTTTTTTTCTAAGTTTTCGCATAATTCGAAATGGTGTTTTAGGTGAAAAGTAGTTTTGAATTGATTAAGTACTTATAATAATTCATTTAAATTCTATTTTTTTTATTACTTAATGTTAAAATTACCTTTAGGATTTCCTTCGGCTCAATAAGTTTAATATCCGTTACACATCTGAAACAACACAAAAACTTCATTAGTATTATTGCCAAGTGTTTCCAAGATCTATATTTAGCCTAAGTAGCCCAAGTGCCGCACCACTTGATTCAACCTTAAATAAAATAAACATCGACTTAAAAGGCTTTATCTAAATCCTATTTTTAAATAAAATAGTAAATGCTAAGCTCTATAAATTATGTAAAGCGATACCGACACAGCAATCAGCCATTTCAAGTACCTATTACCTTCGCAAAACGTGTTCAATCGGGTGACTATTTAGTTCTAGTATCTAGAAAACCTTTAGCGGAAAATAAATGGAAAAAATTAAATGCTACACAATTTTATTTTCCATTATTCAAGAGACTAGCTGGATATCGTGATCGGATCACTTTATAACGACAGCGAAACATTTAGCACCGCCTATTTTCATTGCCGTTTGATTATTGTCAGCCTCAAGTACGACTAAACAATTCATTTTAATAAGATTTTATTTTTATTTGACGTTTTATGTCCACTGGCAATTACTGAGTGCATAGAAATTGAATTATTCAGCGGCAAATTTATCGGTTGCCGTCCTCGGAGTACATGTAAATCAACAAGGTATGACCCATAAAGTAGGGTTTGATTATTGAGGCTATAAAACGTGATTTCAATGATTTCTCTTACAGCCATAAACAGACAATCAAGTCGAATGTCCTCCTTCATACCTCCATCCAATTACGCGCGTATAAATACACGAACAGACGGATGATTTATTAAAAATGTTATCGCGCAGAGGTGTCAACAAATCTTATTTGACCATCCATCTTTGTCTAAATGGAGTTATCGTTTGCTGATATCTATGTGCGGGGCACATACATTATTTATTTATGCGCGAATTTGCATCGACTTTTTAAGGGTTAACCCGTCGCGATGTTCGCGCGTCGTAATCGCGTTGCATGCGAAAACAGTCGTTTATTTTTATTTTAGCATTTTGATATTTTACAAATACCAAGTTGTCAGTGAATTTAATGTACGATTGCAAATTAAAACTTATGTAGGCAATGTTTTTTTATTCAGCTACCGTTCGAGTGAAAAATGTATTTTATCGTGAGAAAATAAAATACGTTACATTACTATCGAACACGACATAAATAACTGGTATTTAACTTAATATTTATACAAGCTTTATCAAATAAACTTAGAAACGATATTAACAATAAATGCCAACTATAATAAAAACATATTTTATGTTTTTCAAACAAATCCTACCTGTATAGTGGTTTTGCTTGAAACGTGATGCCGTTTGCCTTGAACTTACAGGGCAACATTGTATCTCAACTCAAAACTTTATTAAAATATCAAGTTGCCTAAGTTGACTTCGAAGAAAGGCGCACAATATGGTAACGATAAAGCACGCTTGTAAATTAATATTGGAACGGAGAAAAACAAAGAAGAATAAAATTGCGATAGAGTATTAAACATAATAGGTAGAAAACGCAAAGAAAAAAAGCTTGCACAAACGTCATTCATAATAAAAAAAAAACAAAAACACATTTAAAATGTCTCAATACCATTTCAAAAAAAGAAAACTAAGAAAAAATTTACAATAAAACCACAGATTAAAAAAAAAGAACACTCGAAGACGCAACTTGAGTAGGAAATTATTTCACAATAGTTTACAACTTTTGTGTTTGTAATAAAAAGGTACTTAATGTGATTGTACCCCATTGTAGAGCCGTGGGCTATGGATTTCTTTCCTATTGTGTGTCGAAGACAGTAATGAATTGCTTGTTACTTTATGTCACACTTGTTTTGACAGCTAACATAAGCTTGAATGCTTTTTCGAACAAACATAAGCGTTGCGTTCACTCTGCCTATGAATAAAATGTAATTAAGTGCAATTGTCGTAATCATAAAGTTTTATTTGATCGTTAATGACACGTTATTATTCGTTGAAATTAATTTGTGTTTCTTTAGTTGATGATTGTTTATTCCAATTAAACTTTAGAGTCAAGTACACATCATTGAATCAATAATTGTATGCCTTAGGGCTATACCAATTAATTATATTGTAATTGAATCAAAAAGTTATTTTTAATTATTTTTAGTACTTATATTTGTTCAATCATACATGACACACCATTCAAGGAGTTTAAAAGTTCATAAACGTCATTGCAACACATTGACGGATAGAGTTATTGAATAGAAAGGTCAAAAAACATTAAAATATCATTTGTTAAGTGTCATGCAACGCCCTTGATAGTTCTGAAGGCAATAAATTATTTTGAAAAAAGAATACTATTCCGACAATGCACTTGAGATATTTCCCTGTCTGTTTAATTGCCTGTCAGAGTAAAACATCTAACCTTTTACAAGTGGGCGAATAAAAATGGGCATAGACAACAGAAAAGTCTCAAGAATGAGGTCATATTATTTTTAATTTTGAACTTTAGATAGAAACTTTTTGTGTTTTTTGCGTTCGTATTCCGTATCTATGGGTTGATCGATTTCGTTTTTTTTGTGCGTGGTCCTTGTCTATTGATTGTGATGTTTTTATTAGATTATTTGGAAAGGAAGTGTTGTTAATTAAAAAGTTATACTTGTTTGAAATATCAGTATGTGCAACAGAGTTACGACCGTTAAAAAAAACAATGGTAAGTATTTTTATAATTATGTATTTTCTTTTTCTTCGAGATATATCTCCAGCCACGTGGCTTTAAAATAATGACGTAACTATGTACAAGGATAAGAATCTTATTAATGTACCCAATTATTTGGTACGAGGCAGTAATTGTGTTGCCTAAACTGTATAGAAACCAGTAGCTAGGCAAGCCTGCCATACTAACATTGTTCTTGTCAGTCTAATTGCAATTTATTACCGGTTTACGTCAATTACTGAATTTAAAGATATTTGCTAGGGCTAGCAGCAAATGCTACTGTAATCAAAATTTTCCTCTGAAATTCCTAACCCCCCCCCCCCTAATGGTTTACCTACATTTTTATTAGTAGGAGAAGTGATTTCGGAACGATTTCATAAAGAAAAATCCTCTGTGTAATTTGTATTACACAGGTTATTTGTTAACCCGTATTGTAATAACATAAGAGAGAAAAATATTTCTAAATCGTCGATGGCACAGCCCTAACCTAATCTTTACATAGCCTATAAATACTAAGTTAATTTAACATATTATATTCACAATGTAACCTAAATAACGTAGTTCACTTACATTTTTTACCACACATTTTTGACACAGATTAAAAATAACTACCTCTATTTAGACCTAATTTGTTCTACCGAAGAACAATGACCATTGCGTGTGCCAACGCAAATTTTTGCTCATTTATATCAATCTCGTTCGTTTCAGTACAATCATTCGTTCACTTCGTGCCGTTCTAAATGAATTTTCAAACGTTATTTCCTGTTATTATCAAGCCATTATTATTTACCATAACGAGTGTCATATTATGAATAAACCTATTTTAAATTTAAATTGGCTTGGATTGACACTTTGACAGTTGAATCATCAAGTACCAACTCCTACCTCTTGGATTATTTAATCATATTAAGAAAATAAATACTATAAACTTTGAATCCTGTCTTTTCTGTGAGTTTGTTTGTTTGTAACGTTTTCACGCCTATATCGCTGAAATAATGTTGATAAATTTTAGTAAACCTATACTTAGATATGATGGCACCCTGAATACGGCTAAATTTTTCGCGAAAATATATATTTTCGAGAGCAAAAGCGCGGGCTAAATCTAGTTTTGAATAAATGAACTGCGAAATTGTTTAAGTTTTTTTTAAAGTAAAAATATGAAAAAATAGATATAGTAGTAGTGAGCGTCCATGTCATTTTATTCTATTCTCGGCAATGACCGCACATGAGTCACAAGCAACATGTTTTCATATAATGTTGGGCAAACGTTGGCATACTGGCGAATTAAACAGTGTGGCGATGATTAATGTGTGCCCAAAAATTTGGCAAACATTTTTAACAAAATGTTTGCTCTATACGAATGTGCCTTTGTGAATGACCCGACTGTTGAGTTGTTTGGTGTTTAGTTGGATAAATATTTTTAGAGTGGGTAAGAGCGTTTTTAGCGATTTGGAAGTACCTACCTAAAATATTTTTATAAATTTTTTAGAAAGTAATTGCAGAATAACAGAGGAATTTGTAATATTTACTTCTGTAGGACTAGGTAGGTGTCTACCTACTGATGAATATGTACTTAAAAATACTTTTTTTTCAGAGGCAATTGGAGGGCGATGCGAAAATACGTTTCAATAGATATCGTTGTGTGTGTGTGTGAAATAAAAAAAGAAAGTCAGAAAATAATGTAGGTAAGTAATAATATTCTTGCAGAACTAAAATATATTACGGATACCGGGAAAAGTAAAAGTTCAATAACAAAATAATATTAAATAGCTGTAAAGAAAATTGTGACCTACAGGCATCTAAAGTTTACTAGAAATCTTTAATTAGTAGCTCATTTATTTTCACGATTCCTAACATCACTGTATATTTATAATTTAATAATTTCTTGTGAGTTTACCTCAACTGGTAAAATGCAATAGCTTAGTTTGAATTTTATTTCTAAGATTAAAAATAAATTGGATACCTATTAAACGAGGGCCGTAGCGCCCGTAGCTTTAAATCATAGAAACGTCTTTGAATTGAATAAATCAATATTTAAAATGAAAACTTGTAACTTTCTATAATGTAAAAAGTTAAAAAAAATTGTTACAAGTTACAATTTATGTAAAACCTAATTATTATTTTCATGCTCTCGTATTTTATTGGTCCATTTCGAAATTTAAACACCTTTTAGGTCATTTAAAATTAGAAATGGCAGATAAGAAGGCCAAATTCGCAAAAAATAAAGGATTAAAAAAGCGAATCCACTAGGTATAACAAGACAACTCGCATATGAGTCACCACTTCGACCTTGGAAACGCCACATACATAATGAAAAATGCTCTACGACATAATACCGAGTGCTTGACGATCAACAAGAATTACCGTAGACGGTAGCAAGGTAGCAAGTAACCACCGCCCGCATGCCGTAATATCATAGACTAGCGTATTATTACAGCGTTATTGGTCATCATAAACCGATATTTTGTGGTCATTTGACGACGTTGAACGCGATTGCAATACTGTTGTAGATTTATAGCAATTTCGCGATCAACTACGTTCTCGGAAATTCGAATTAAGAATGTTTTATTCTGTGTGGCAACTTTTTAAGTGGCCAGAACTTTTTTTTCTATGTGATTGGTTGTCGATTAAGGTAGGCTATTCACGAGTGAAACTTTTATAAAGTTTTAAAAAGGGATATTTATTTTATAGTTTCCATTTTTTATCATATCGTTACAATGTCATACATACCTATACATATTTTCCATTTAATCTAAAGAATGTAATTCAAACACGTTCTTTGTGGTATATGGTTAAAGAAATAGATTCTTATTTATGTACTTACCTATTCTAACACTAATGATTCTTTGTATAAATTCCTAGGGTGTGGTTTTAATGCACATGCATTAGAACGGGTTTTGCTCAACTCCTAAACGGAATAGTCATGACAATTTATCTAAGCGACTGTAGATGTAGAATAAATTATTTGTTTCCTCAAGTTTATAAAAATCGAATACATATTAGTAAGTACCTATATACACATTAATATTCATACAAGTAGGTAGGTAAGGCAGTCCAATTTTTTTTTTACATTCATTGTTTATTTATAAGATACAAATTAATAAAAATAACTATACGCCATAAAACACAACTAATTAATATTTTAATAGCCAAAATTTTGTTTAAAATACCTACATAAATTTTTATAATTTCATTATTTATTCGTACAAGCACTGCTGACCATAAACTCTAATCTTTTGAAAAAACAAATCATTTATAATAAAATATGTTTTTTAATAACTCCAAATATAAGTTATTTTATTTTGTAGACACACATTTAACATTACGTACCTTTCTTGATTTACGATTTTCTTTTAAAATAAAATCATTCTAAATGCTAATGCTACCTACTTATTTATGTTTACTTGAGAATAGAACTAGTAAAGTTTTAAATTTATATTAAAAATAAATCGTAGTTTATTAGTTTCATTTATGTTTTTTTTTTTTTGTTGTCGTTACAGCTCATTTACTAGTAAATTATTCAAAACCAGCTGGATGAAAGATTTTATTTTACATAAAATTTACCTAAATTGTCGGTTATAAAACAAGATATAGGTAGTTTATTTTTTTCTTTGTCCACCAACAAAAAAAAATCCAGGTTTTCTTGAAAATAATCTGTTTACAGGCCATTACTGAAAGCAATTCTAGAAACATTGATTTAGGCTTTGAATCAGTAATCAGTGGGTACTTAATTAAAACTTTTATTTTTCATTATCAAGTATCTATTCATTAAGTTTAGCCCACACTATCCTAGTGAGAATCAATTTCTTACATTTTCTCACAGATCTCCACACTATTATTAAGCTCAAATCATAAAATTGATAAAAATCTTGCAAGTCAAAGAAGATATATACTGTTAATAATTAAATTATCACATAATTAAATGCAATATTTTAATTCGTAAACGTTCGTGCATCACTCCAATAGATCAAGGAACACACGCAATATTTAATACCTCTATCCGCGTACCATTCTTTCGTTAACATGATTCGTAACTAGCCTTCATTAAGTAGTTTAATTATAATTATTATTGTATTTCATTACGTTTTTTTATAAAACGAACAACAGATGAACACTCAAATTCCAGTATTATTTTGTCGTCGCAGTCACAAATGTATATTTAACGCTATATCTCTGTCACTTTATAAATGTAAAATAACTATATAAAAGTAAATGTCAAAAGTCAAAGTCAGGTATTTTATTTTTTACGCTTTTACGCCTAAATCGCTGAATTGATTTTGATATGGAGATAGATCCCATGGGACCTTGGAGACGGTTACAGGCTTTTACGAAAATCTTTTTTTTTTAATTAACGTCTTTAAGTTGCGTTTAGGTAATTATCCGAACGTAAGAGATAATTTGAAATATAATTGTTTTAAAACTTATCTTATTTCTAAATCAAGAACTCTGATTGCAATCTAAGTGATTGGTATTGTGATTGATTGCCTTATTAGATATAATATAACGCATTGCATGCTCACTCAGAAATCAGCCAAATAGATAAATATAATTGGGTTTTTTGTGGGGCGATCCTTACAATAATTTTATTGTCATCATGACAATAAAATTATTGTAAGGATCGCCCCACAAGTGTGAGTGTGTTGTAGAAAAACTGAAATTTGTCGAATTATTTTTTACAAATATAAATTCATTAAAAACAGCTAGCAACGTTTATCTTTTACTTGTTTTTTTTTTCATAAGCGAAGAAGAAATAGAAAGAATTGTATTTAGTCAAAACATTGACCTCTGTAACAATAACACTTTTGATTTAAGAATGACGTGGGTGGCTGAGCAGTATTTAAAAAAAAAAGAAATATAGTCTGCAGTTTAAGTTTGCATCGTTTAAAAATATAAATTGATTATTCTGGTCGTTATGCCAAGCTATATTTTATACAGCATGTCTATGAATGGCTGATTTTATTACTTATATTTCAGTAATCCTAAGATTTATATCTAAAATCACCGTATTTTTTTTCCTTAACGGTACGTCTTGAAGACTTTTATCTCGCCAAAATGTTCAACGAAAAAAAAGATGGCTACCAAGATTGGCGGCAGAATTGTTTTTAGTTTATAATAACATCAAAGATTTTAACTCGGTACAAGAATCAAAATAATACGTAGGTAACACATGTTGTTATTTGTATAAGTAATGCAACTCGTAAAATATACATATTGCGGCCACATGAACTCGAGCTGTCATTTTTGAACGTTTATTTAGGTGTGTGGGCGAAAACCAATGTACAGTCAACAAAGCTATTGGGTATGCAGGCAGCTAAGTTGCAACTACTTTTAAACAATGTTGTGAGTGTGCTGAGTAGACAATTATTGTACAACACACTCGTACGTATTTCAAAAGCTTAAAAAATTATAATGCACACTTTAGAAATAAAATTGGCAGCTTTATTGACTGTACATATTTTTTTAAATAACAGTCACGTTGGAGGTAAATTTTATGCAGCTAAAATTCCATTTTAGGCAGTATAGTAATTATGTATTTTTTACCCTTTTCCAGAGACAAAATGATTAGACCAATCAAGAAAATACCTTTTTCAGTGATCTTACCATTTCCTACAAAAAACTCAAGTATTACAATTATCTGCAGTTTATTTTAGGTATATTTGAGTCATCCTTCACTAAGTTACAACAAAACCAAAGGTTCGTAAAATTGCATCGGAATCTTTTTTACCAAAGAACTTTTGAATGTCAAAAGATTTGTTTTCAATACAAAAATGGCTTGTAGGTGTAAACTTGGTTTATAACAAAACCGGATTTGAAAAGGTCTTTTAAAATGACTAAGTTATTACTTTTTTATCCTTACACTTTTCCTGTTTTTGGGTCGGGCTGAAGTTCAAGCGAGTGAGTATAATATTTCATATTTTAGTGCGATTTTATTTCCATGTATAATCCAAAGTAAAAATGATACTTTTAAAAAGATAGATACTTACTACAAGTACAAATCATACACATGTAAAACGGAAAACCATATTAAAACAGCTGAGTCACACGCCTTAAAACCAAAGATAAAATCATTCTTGAACGCTACATAAAAGCGACAAATTAATGACATAAACACAACTAAGTACGAACATAATTGCGACGAAAACAATTATAAATAAACATACAAACAAACATACTAATGGATAAAATGAACTAAATTATTTTTAATTGCAAACAAAATGGCTGCCAGCCAAACTATTTACATCGAATAAAGTTGTTGTTAGTGAAATTAATGTTGCCAGTCTATAATTTATTTAATTTACGGAGTGACTGAGGAAATTCGTTATTCAGCCAGCGAGGTGTAAGACTCGCAATGTGGGATTAAATATAATTATTATGCAGTAATGAAAGTTTTGTTTAAATCCATTTTATTTGTTTCCATTCCTGGAGTTACTGGTTTAATGTGATTAAATATCATTTTAAGCTATTTGCCAAGGCAATGTTGTTGTACACACCTTTAGAAAATCCATATTTTGTCTTAAGGCGGGGTGAATGACCGTGAGTGCTGGTTTTAACAAAGTTCCAAATAGCACGAAATTAATTATATTTGGACACCTTTTCCTGTTCTTGTTTGTTTCAAAACTTATTGAATTCAGTACCTACTGCACTAATAAAAAAAAACAAAAAACTTGTTTTACTTAAAAAAAATCACCCGTATAAGTGGATACATTTTTAATTATTTGGTTATCCCAAAATAACTTGCTTTTAAATCTTGTATAAACATACCTATTTCATATTCTGTATAGTATCTACAAATAAAAAAATTGAGCCATACCAATAGGTATATTTATTTTTTAAATCAACTGTTCGTTTTTACTGGAGCCATAAATTTCTTTAATCTGCCAAAATATTATGTCGAAAAGTCATGAGATTCTACATTAGCAATAAATTTTTAGAAAGGCTAAATCCACTCTAAAATATTTTTACTAAATATTAAACAGAATCACTGATGGGAAATTATGTATGAAATATATTGTAGAGACATATTTAATAAATTAAGTATTATAAGAATCTGAATCTGGGAGCTCAGTAGTGCTCTCGCCAAGTCGAGGCTTAATTTTGCACGGTGCTCTTCGTTTTTTTTTTGTGCTTTTATTATTATTTTTTTCTGAAACGCCTACATCAATTAATCGTGAACAAGTCGAAGAAACTGCAACATTCCGCAACACTTCCTAGCGGCCGCTGGCTAAAGATACGAGTTACTCATAAATAATAATTAGCAGCCGGGAATCGAACCTGGGCCGCACTTTGTGACTAACGATCCTGCCTGTCGCCCAAGGCGAACAGTTATTAATAACAAGCAACAACCATCTGATTTATATCTTCATACGGACGACTATACTCGGTAATCATTTAAAGTTGATTCGATTTAACGTAAGTAGGTACACCAATTACAATGTCCGACTTAAGATAAATTGTCTAATTAACGATTGTAAAAGTGAGCAAAAAGCGCGCGTTTCGGTTGTGTTCAACACAACGTTTCTGAAGACTTATACAATGCCGTATTTACGACTGCGTTACGTACGGACTTGGCCATTAGCGTGCACACATCAATCATTTACCGTTCCCTGAATTCGAAATAAAAACTAAAATCGATTGTCTTCAAAACGCCTCGAGATAAGGTCCAAGACGAAGTCACGATAAGCCTTAAGGCCGAATTTGTAATAAAAAAGGTTGCCCACGGCCAAACTAAATTAATAATTCCGCGTTTACAGTCTTATAATAACCGGTATTTTTCGTTCAACACAACCAAATTATTTTTGAGATAAAAACATTTATCTGTGGGCGTACTATTGCAATACTGTCGACCACGAATTTGTAAAAAAATAACCCGAATATAATGTTTCGAAATTCTTACAGGAATCAAAAACAGATGTTCATTCATTGCAGCAGTCATTATCCGTTTTTGGTTGGTGAAAGTGTTGAGTCCGTTAACTTTTTAATTTCGTGAAGAAATATGTTTGAGCACACCTTATTCAGCTTGACGTGTTGTTTTGAATTGTTACTTTACAATGTTTTTTTTTTTAATAAAAATATAGTAAATGTTATGTTTTATTATATTTATTTTCTAGTAAGTACAGGCATATTTTTACTTTAAACTTTATGTATGAAACTACGTTATTAGGAGTGCACTATTCAACTTGACACGTTATTTTAATTTAATCAAAAGTAACAGTTATCAAAAACCTGGTACTTTTTGTTGCACCAAAAGAACAGGTACTTTTTAGAACACATTTTAAATACTTTATAATTTTATGTAGATTTTTTTTGTATTTTATTTAATTTATTAAATATATTATTTTTAAAATGACACAGGAGTCCAATAACATACTTTTACTTTAGTACAAGCCATACTTAAATAGTAAATATGCATAATGGCATGTGTTGATCTTGATGACCGTTAATAATTATAGGTTGCAACAAAAAGTATAAAAAGTACTGACGACACATTCTATTGGCAAGTGTTTTTACCAGACAAAATGAGTTTTCCGAGTTTTACTCGAAAATATCACTCAGAAAATACGTCGACGAAAAGTAGGTATTAACAAGTTGTTCAGTGCATCAAAACGGTTAAAATGTGTGAAACTAATTAAACTTTTTAGTTGCTTACACCAGTCCGTCATGGCAACCCAGATAAGGACCAACAATGTGTTTTATAAAACTCACAAAATATAATCTGACGCGTGATAGTATAAAATTAGCTCTATATCAGTCGCTATGTATAGAATTTATGTGCAAGAACATCAAAAATCACCTTTTGGTCACAACACGCCGATAAGTTGAGAGGTGAAGGAGATAATAAGGCGCAGTAGATTATGTAAGACCACACGATAATAATTTGATGAAATACCTACTTAAATGTTTTCGTTTTGTGCTAAGGATGATAAAGTACTATTTACAGCTTAGCAACAGAGCAGGACTGCGTTTTTATTTGTTGTACTTTTCTAAAAATTATAAATTTAAAAGTCTTAGTGTATTTAAAAAAAATGTACTACTAATATTTTTTGTCCTTTATTTGTACTCGATAAGGGACTAGTAGGTATGTTAAATCGTCGTTGTGTGATAAAAACATGTGACTGTTTTTATCATGAACATTGACTGTTGCTAAGCGGATTGATAAGTGCCAACTGTTTTTTTTTTATGCTAAGTTATTTTATTTATGAATAAAACCAGTAACTGTAAAATAAAACGTAAAGTTATTTATTTCAGTCAAATAATTCCAGGCTTTATTTATTCTTAAGTATTAAAAAAATAAAATTAAATAGCTACGTAAATGCAAGTTTTTTTCTAACTAACCTGTTGATAAAAATGTTGCCAGGCTAACAATTTAACTATGCGATAACTGTTTTTTACGGTCAATGTAATTCATTTACAAAAACATCGACCCATTTTTTGTTTGTTAAACTTTGGACGGCAAAAAGTTAACACACAAAAAAGGCTGCGTGCGGTGTCGATTAAAGTGAACGTCTTTTTATTGTCACTTTTTAACGTAACTTTTGACTTTTATTGAAGTTTGTAAATATGCGCTAGTCCGTCGGAGAAGTTAACACACACCTTTAATAAGTATAAAAAAAAATAAAGGAGAACAAAAAAATACTCACCAATTGTGTTGCCGATGAAAAAATTCTAAATTTTATTTTTTATTTTTGTCGTTGGCACTACTTTTTGCGCCTGATGTTCCATTGACACTGTACCACTAATCGTCACTTCGTAAATCATTACTATCACAACATTTACAGTTCTTAAGTAACCTAACTGTGTTTTCATATTTTCCAGAAAATAGAAAAACTTCAGATTTAAAATTCATTTATTAATGAAAACGTTGCTTTTCTTCAATATTCCAATCACTATGGTAGCCGCACTAAAATATTTGAAGCTCAAAATCATTAATTTTTGTTAGCTTTTTTATGATAATAATGGAACTTGTATTCTTATAAGAAGTTCCAAAACCGCTTAGGGAGCGCTGAACTCGTATGAGTTTCAAGATGTTGTAAAAAAAACAATTGACGATACGTGTTCGCGCGTCGATTGTCGTCACAAGAAGAAGCCACGCATCCAACGCGAGCGTCGCCCGCGCTCCGAACCAACGGATTGTGTAAACGCGCGCCACTCGCTCGACTGGCGTCGCGAGCGGGGGCGGAGGCGCGGGGGAGGGTCGCTGGCTCTCTCGCACGCACACATCCACCCTACCGTACACCACTCCATTACTAACGTTCCTATTTTGAATACGCGACGCGCCAATCTAGCTCCTATGCGATAGCTATAGGAGCTGAGGGATGTGATGACCGAACCGCGACGTGCGACCGACATCAGATCGTGCGTGTAGATAGAGAAGGCACTACGATTACTACGAGACTGATAGAGATGGAAGATCATCGGTAGTTGAGCCGCGTAACGCATGTGTGTCTTTAAACGCGGGGCGATGCAATAGTGGCATAAGTGGCATAGTGTCAGACTTTGTAAGTACACGTAGCTAAGAAGAGCAGTCTTAAAATTTAATAAAGAAAGCTCTGTTTCATTCTCTTTTATTTCAGCTAAATGGGATCTACCACGCCATGTGGCATTCAAACGCCCCAACTCTTCTGACATTGAAAATTATTAATTGACGCGTATTCACGGATCAGTGAATATTGCTCGGTTTAATTTACCCGACACCGAAGCTCGCATTTCTACCTGAGATGTTAATAAAGATTACTATATTGCCAGTGTTTAATTAAAATTTATCATTCAATTTTCAGTAGAGCTATTCAGCTTGGTATTGAGCAGGTTTGATACAGAAAAATGGACATGAGGAATGTTTTATCACACGTACGATTTTACATCAATGTGTCTAAGATCGGTCGCTTTCAAAGTAATAATGTGACTAACACATTTTAAAGACTTGCGCTAAATCAAATTTGCTTGATACAAAACTGGCAGTAAAATTGGACATACAATACTCAAAAATAAATAATCATGAAAAATTATGATTTCAATAAAAACGCCATATTTTTGTAAAACAAGATCAAAGCGTAGTACAGAAATCTCGAGTTTAAAGACCTTATTCGCGTTACCTCCTCGATGTTATGACAAATAAAATTTGATTATCGAATCGAGAGAGAGAAAATCGTTTACACAGTTAATATGGGAGTACGAACACCCACACGTGAGCCCACGTTCGCAATTCAAAATTCAAATTTACGAATTTCTATTGGTTAGAGGGCATTCGGCGTGTAGTTGCGTCCAACCAGCCATCTTTATCATTTATGTTTATTCGACTGGTTCTAAAATGGTGATTTAAAAAACCTGATTTTTCGTCTATAGGAGAGTGATTTAATGCATTATGTTGTATGTGGACACAGGTGTTACGGCTAATTTACTATTCAGTTTTTGGTATTTCTGTCCAGGTCGAGCTCCGTACGGTTTCTATGTAATAAACTTAATTAGTACAGTTAAATTTATCTTGATGACATTCTTTTGAAAGTTGACTTAACATACCCATTGAGCCATCTGTTCAAAGATTTTACAACCCAACATGTGCTACGAGCTACGATGATCTAGTTGCGTAGATGAAATTTGTTCTTTTAACCAGGAAATGATCTCCTTAGAAGCTAAAACAAAGATCGCGATATGGCTAATATTGTCTTGCACACAGAAATAGTTTCATATTCCAATAAAGGGCATTTCTATTAATTGCAAAGTAAATAATAAAACAGGCCAGAATGAGGAAGTAGCTAATAAGCTAAGCGCAGAGAGAAAAACTGGTCATTCTTCTCGATTTTTTTTCTTGCTTTTTAGCTATGTTCATGATTAAACTTCATAATAGCTATAAATGACGTTACATATAAAAGGAAATGATAAAATGCATTAACTCGTCTATTTTGTATGCACATAATCTGACATGCTCTGCTGGCAAAAGCAGGAAAATAGAGCTCTAATCTTCTGTCGTGCCTTAATTGTTTTGCGTAGAGTCAATTTCTTGTTAAATATGAATATTTTAGAGGTAAAGAACGATTCTCTTATCATTCTTATTGCATGATTCTTTTATGGGTAAATAGCATTTCAATATTGGCCTAACATTTATTTGATTTGGATGCTATTCCAACCATTTCTAGCTCAAGGAAAAATCAGAAACCATCACTTAAGAAAACTTAAATCGAACTTTTGAAAATTGAATGTGTCATCAAGATCATGATAAATGTATTTTTTTTCGAAGTAAGCGTGTTGGAAAGTACAACAGAGACTTTACTCAGAATTTGGCCTCATAAAGTCCAAATCTTCTTCACATGAAGGTCTACGAGAAATGTTTGGTAGGCTTAACATAAGTCATCATTAGTCACATAAGACTCTTATACAAGTAATTTTAGAGTATTCCACAATGTCAGGCAGTGCTACAGAAGAACCTAAAAGAAAAATATTTGAGGAAACATTTCCTGAAAAATTCCAGTAATTTTGGCCTACAGTCTATCACAAATATAAATCCATACCACCGAGATGCTATTTAAGTAGTTTTTTCTCGAGGATCAAAATATATTACAAAATATACGTATGTGATATTCACACAAAGAGGTTTTAAAAATATATCTATAATTTTATCACTTCTCACCTGGCACAATATCAGTAAGATAATGCTACGACACTGGCATTCGAGATAAACGTTATTTTGTTTTTCTCTTTACCTACAACAATGTCCACACTGATAAAAAAATATTTCTTTTCACATAATATAATCTCGAATCAAATAACACCTATGATTTTTATAATGCACTAAAATAACAGGTATTTTAACTGTTACTTACTTAGGTACTTAAATTAATTACTAAGTATTTTATGAGTTTTGTTTTTAAGTAATGAGTTGCAGATTATTTTTTATTTTTAAGGTTATAATAGTTTTATTGTTATTTCTAAGTTTATATTCGTAAGATAATTTGTAGGCAAAACTTACGCATTATCTTACGTTACGCATAGAGAGTGCTTGCGTACACAGAGTTGGAAATAGTATTATTTATTTTAACTTCAACGTAAGAAAACACAGTACTCAAAAGATAACATTACGCTATGAAAGTAGTACATTATTTACTTTAGCATTTTCTAATTTAGATGCAAGTAAATTTCTGAAGTTTTGTGTACATGAATAGATATTGAATACTGAAGTTCAGTAAAATTTGTAGTTTATCAAGACGAAATTCTGATGTTTGCTTGCATCTATTTTGGCATTTAGCACATTGTGCTAAAATGTAGAGGCGACAAACATGCTTCCTATGTGATAATTGTATTTTTATTACAATATTTACTTTTAGAAACCGTTGCTCGCCATGCTGAAACATTAGTTGATTTTGTCTGTATTTTGGCTAGTTTTGGAGCGTAGATTTTCAATTCAATTCCACTACTTTCAGGAACGTTGCCTTAACAATTTCCGTTTCAACAGTTCTCACTAGTCAGTCGAACGATTACCAATTTTCACTGTCAGGCACTCAGGCCACACGAAAAAAGCGCGGTATCGAATTCGATTCATTACCAGTTTTAGCGGGAAACAGCACAGTCATCGCGCTGCAGTGGATATCGAACAAACACCACGACATCGCCACACATCGCCCTCACAACAAATTCGAGGTTATTTTCGAAGTTTCAGTTCGAATATTTACCTTTTGAAACTTAAACTTAGAACGTTCACAAGAGCACACGTTAGGAACCGTTTCGTTTCGCCAGGACGTCACTAGTGGGGCGCTGCACCCGAACCGTATTCGCTTATTAGTCGCAATAATTAGCGGTTGTTGTTTTTGTTGGCGCGCGCCGGTGGCGACCGCTCGCGGCGCGCTTCACCACTGCAACTCCTCACATTATGCCACTAACAACGTCTCTTTCCCCCTTTACTTCCGCACCGGCTTTTTACCGAGGGCGCAGGCGCCCCTGACATTTTTTAAACCGCGCCCATGTTTCTGTAATTTCTATCGCGGCGCGCACCTTTGATGAAAACAGCTTTTTTCGGACATTTTTTTCGCTACGTCTCTCTCTAACGGCTTCGTTCGCCAACTCGCCATCCCCCTCATTCTAACGGTCGTCGGTAGGCACTGCTCCGACGCGACGCTAGCTACATTATATCCTCTCTTTCTAGTGACGCCGCGACGCCGGTGATGCCAATTATTTTGCCACATTCTAGAGTCTAAACGCAATTTCAACAAAGCTCATGTTTGATTTTCGACCTTATCTACCACACATAAAGTTCAAGCTCTGGTGCGTCTAATGCAGTTGCGACTTTATGGTCTAACGCAAAAAGTGTAAAGTTCCGGCCATTTTTGCGATAAAAAAAATGCTTGCATGCACGTAACCACGCCTTTGTATACACACATATTGCTGTCTATTTTACTCCTTTTTTATTTTTCACTCGCGGTCTCGCTCTATCACACACACATGTAAACCATTTGACGCGAATGCTTCGGGACGCTCCGTGTCGCTGCCACCTAGCGGGCAATAGCGGAACTTTTACGATGGGAAAGCGTTCGTCAACTTTCACCGAAGGGGTGGCAGCACTGAGAAAAAGGGGTTGCTTTCCCGGATTAGTTCGGCTATTCGCCGCAGCGCCGCGCTGTGCGTCTCGTCGTTTCAAATGCGGCTTGGGGATTTCCATTTCATTAAACGGGTTGCGTGCTGTTTTACTAATTAAACCGTTTATTAATGCGACCAAGAATCAATTATAGAACCGGCCCTAAGCCGTTAAGGAAAAAAATCTGTCTTGTCTACTTTAAATTTAATCAAAACAGATTTTACTTGGCGAATTAGCATTTTATTTGCTCGTGTAGCCGCGATTCCCGGCAGGGGGCGCTGCGAGCCGGTCCAACAACTGGATTAACGAGAGCCGTAGAAAGAAAAATTGCCTCTAAGTTAGTTTAATGATTCAAGTCAATAATGTCATTTTGTCCATGGACAAGCTTGTTAATTTTTCGTGTTCCGTAGTCGTTAGGTTGGTGTCCATTATCGTTTTATTGGATTCAGTAGGCAGGTAAATTAGGACCAATTTATGATTTTTAATGGTCTTTCGTTAAACAGTTCAATTTGAAATGTCGTTTAAATCATGATCAAGGCGATTAGGTTCCGCGCCCTTCATGTAAATTAACTCAGCGTGGTATCATGTACCAACTTTTTCCTTCTGTTTTGTTTGCGCTTTTGTTTGTAACTTTTTTATTTAGATTTAGTTTTTCAACTCGATCTATCGGTCTTATTATGTCAGTAGTAGGTATAAGTACATGCTAATAACTTAACTAAAACTAACTATAATTTTGAAGGTAAATGAGATTTACAAATTACAAAATACTTGCTTGAAAAAAATCACAGTAAGTACCTACTGAAAAATAGCAAGATATTCATTTTTTAGAACATTCAAGAAACGCAGATTCTCAATACCGTCAAGTCAAAGCAAAATAATCTCCTACAACAAGAAGCTGCACAAAACCATTAAAATATTCATACCAATGAAATCAAATAGTTAATTGTACAAGGAATAATAGAACTGTGATTAACTTGAACCAGTAGGCGCCAGATGCTGATAAATATTGAACGTTAGGCACCGTTGTTTGATAAAACGAACAAATTGTTACACAAATCGTTGTTACAGAACCCACACGGGCCGCACGACCTATCAAGGATAATGACTTTGGAGGAGATGATGAAAATGGAGTCGATTTGAACCAGTGATATGAAAACGCCAGCAGTTGAAGGCCAAAAAATGTTAAGTATGAAAGTGGATTAAAGAAAAGAGACCAGGTTAAAGAGAAGATGGATTGTGAACTTGGAAAAATGTCTTTGACGGTAGTGGTGGTGTAACAATTTGTGCGTTGCCTCATGAATTCTGTCATCATTATGACAGAATTCATGTGGCAACGCACATATTGTTACAGAAATCGTTGCTATAGAACCCACACGTACGGGCCGCACGACCTATCAAGGATAATAACTATGAAGTAGTTGACGAAAATGGAGTTAAGTTTGATAAGGAATTCCAAGAATTTTGCAGCATTACAAAGTTCCTGATGACTGCAACCTGGGGGCTTTAAATCAAGATCGAATAGGTTGTTTCTAGGCAAGTGAGCATGTATCGTTTTCCAATTGGTGAGATAGTAGACAAACGCAAGCCTATCAATACATTTTAAAAAATAATGGCAGAAGAAGTGGATTAGTGACAAAAACGATTGAGTTGTGGTGACACCTAGGTAAAGCATACTTAATTATGAATGCAGTGAATATTTTTGAAGTCGAACGATAAGTGAATGAAGGTACAAAATGAGTGATAAGCGAAAGAAACGATGAATGTGTTGTAAAAGATGACATTGTTAAGAAAGAACTTTGGTATAATGCTAGATAAAGATAATAGAATGAAAGTCAAAGATGTGCTTCTGTTGAACTGACTCCAAGGAGCATAATCAAATGACAAGAAGATTATTTTCGTTGTTTTCATTAACAGATACGTATTACTTGTACAAACTAGGTAAAATTACCTTCAGAATGCAAGTCTTTACAGAATGGCCTTGATTATGATGCAGCTAACAATATAATACAAATCGTCAGGCATCCTTTTATGACGCCCACTATTACACGAGTTGAGACATGGGTAGGTACTGCATAAAGCATACCTTTTGATTGTTGCACAGCAATCTGTGTGAGTCACTCTTAATTACATATTTCATATAGTCGTAATGTATCTCGAAGGAAGTTATTATCTCAATGTAGGGAAACCAATGTTTACTCAAGAATAAAGTTTGACAGAGGGTAAATAAAATTGAGCAATCTAATACTCAAAAGATAAAGTAGAGATGATAAACTTTTGACAGTCAAAGAAGTGCCTTAAGAAATAAAAGTAGTTGCTACATATTCCTGAGTAGAGGTAGCTATGGAAGTTCTAACTCCAGTCAACAACAATATTGAGATTAAGACCATGCTCAATTTAAATACAACAAATCGGGTAGATACAATACCGACCAGTGACTTATAGGAACCCAACATAAGTTATACAATAACATTGGCAACAGAACGCCTTGATGCCGTTAACTTAGCAAGGCTGAATGAAAGTCAAGTCAAATACTTGACTAAATCACTAGTAACTTTATGTACTTAATTACGTTTTGTTAAAGCTTAGACTTATGTAATTAATTATTCTCTTAATTGATTGGCATACCAATGTAATATAAATGTAGTTTCGATAATTCTTCGAGACTTCGGCTATCGTAATTGTTAGATATAAATTTTAATTAAGGGTTTTACACATAGTTATCGTCTTATCGCTGATTTTATTACGGTATTTATTGGGGCCCCGTAGTTACTGAAGTGGTCTAAAGAGAAATAAACAAACGACGTTTAAAGACTTTATTTTTAAGGGTATTTGATGGCCATAACAGGGCTGAGACACAGTGCTTTTCTGTATGCTTTACAGTTGTCAAAAATCTATGGTATGGACATGTGCAAGGCTCTAGAGGCCATATAGTAGTTTGGGCGATAATTCAAACTTGAATCAGCGCTTTTTGAAATTCGAAACGAACATTAGCTCCCCAATACTTCGTAGTCTTTTAGTTGGGTATAAAAGGACCAACATTAAATGACAGCACCTAAAATTACAGTATTCTGTCCTGTTTCGTATTCTTGTGTATTATGATTTCTTCTTAAACCCTCAAAAAAAAATTGCCATTTAAAGACAAAAATACTGGTATCGAAAGATCACCTTTGATCGTTTTTTGCTTATTCTTCCTCAGCACGTCGTTGACGTAATTTGGACACTTCACTAACCTTATTTACAGGATTCCTATGTCAAAACTTGCATGTTGTAGAGCATAGCAACATCTAAGCAATTGCAGTTCTGGTTTAACTCCCAAAGACCAAAACAACTTACCACAAAACTCTAACTTGAAACACGGCTTATCGTTAGCGGAACCTGAGTTGTCGATAGTTTACCAGATCGGGGCTACCAATCACCTAAGTATCGACAATCCATGATTGTAGCTGATATGATCGTAATTCGTAAGGGTAAAGCCGGATTGTTACAGTTAACTTTATTTGAAACTGACTGGCGAGTATTGCAATTTAGAGAATTGCCACGTAGTAACCTGAATTTGTAGGGTCTTGCAAAAATATCTATGAAGCGTTTATAGCTTTTGACTGATGGACTCATTACAAGGATGCCGCTTGTGAATGAACATGGCACGGATATCAGAGTTATTCTCCTTATTAGTTGCGTCGATTGACTACTAAACTTTAAAAAATTGTCCTATTAGTTTATGGGCAGCTCTATCGATAGCTATTTTCAGATCCTGAAAGATGCAGATGGTGAGATATGAAGGTCAGGAATCGAGGTGGCGCATGTCGTGTGAAGGGATTTCATACTTGCGCTGGAGTTAAATAACGATTATGCTCATCATAATCGTTTTTAGGAAGTTTTTTTTCCTAGGCCAAGTAACAGATTCTTGAAGAGGGGCTTTATCCTATCCTAATATATAAAATTCTTCCGTTACTGACTGATTGAGTGACTGACAGACAACGCACAGCCGAAACTACTGGTCGTAGAAGTCTGAAATTTAGCATGTAGGTTCCTTGGGTAGTGTAGGAGAGTACTAAAAGAGGATTTCTCGAAATTTCTACGAGAACAGGAAAAAACGGGGTATGCGCGTACGAAGTCGCGGGCAAAAGTCTGTACTTTATATAGCGAATGCTTAACTGACCTCCACAACCCAGTAACTGGATAACACGGTACACCTTGTCAAGACAGGTCAAGTTTTTTGGAATCTGACTACCCGTAATAACTACTAACCACGAACGCATTTTCGTACCTACGTTCAACGTTTTATAGTTCGGTACTTGAAATATGTTAGTTTTTTCTGCAATACCTGGTTGCTCTTAGCTTGCCCCAATCGAGGCAAGGTGTCTACAATCAACTATTGTTAGTCAATACTATCGTAAAGCCGCTATCAGACTTACGTTCTGCGATAACACTGATCGTTTGCTTTGAAACAACTTTTGTTTTCATTGCAGTCTCGTTTTATGAGAATTTTCAAGTTACCTACAAGTATTTTTTTTTCTATCTGCATGATCTAGAAGATGATTGTTATTCCCCTTAAGACACAACCAATTTTTTAGATGAAATGGGTTGAGTAATAATGAGTTCACCCGTCAGGCCCCGAGCACGCAAGACAATAGAAAGACTATACCATTTGGTCCCAATTGGGGCTTACGGTCGTAGATTATATGATGTAACTATATTTTCACCTTCTGATATCTCCTGGAGTGGACAGCATAATCAGGCTACAATGTTCTCAATGCTGGGCCAGGCCTTTATTCTCTGAGAGAGCTGTAGATCTAGTGTGGTTTGTTGGATGTCTGGTTTGTTCTAGGATATGCATTTCTCCTCGCAATATTTTCTACACCTTACCATTAACTGGATAGCTTTTCCCATATTAACGAACGGGTGGTTTATACTGCAACCAAGCTTGATGAAGATTAACGGGTCTAACACTATCCTTTCTAATTCCAGTACCTTTATCGCATAACGAAATCAACACAACAATTTTCTAATTGCAATTTTGTAGCTATCATATGAAGGTAACAAAACTGTAGCCTAATCAAGCGGCAAAGCCTCGTCCATCTATTATTGCAGTCGCAGATAAAATCGTAAGGGTTGCGTCTGACTGCCGCGGTTACATTCCGTCGCCGCTCACAAGTCATCATAACTCAATCGAACAGGGATCTTGATTGCGCTGCTGTCCGTGGAGGTGGTAGGGTTAGCAAAAAAAACGAAGATGACGATTTTGCAGAAACGGCGAAAACTACTTAAGTGAAAGGGAACTACGGTAATATAAGTATCGAAGCCCAGGGAACAAAACATATCTGTATTTCCGAAGGTATGCCAGAGGTGTTATTTATTGTTTACATTGCCAGTAAAAAAAATATAGTACAGTTATAGTGATATGCGGAACAGGGTGTAAAGTTCCGTATCCACATTCAAAAGGAGGAGCCTCCGACTAAACGAGTTGTGTCTGGTGGGCAACTACTCGTTGGTTGATGACGGACTGTTGCATAAGTTCATATCGCGAGAACTTTAATAGAGTGATGTAGGATTTGTGTAACGTCAGGTCTATTTTTGTAGTAGTGTGTGGCGGAATTGATGTCGCTAAATAGTTACGTGTAATAGGGAACAGCCTATTTTCACTAACCGGACACATATTTAGACTCCTGGCAACAAATCCTGATGAAAAAAAAACACAAATGGCTTGGGAATCGAACACAGGAATTAAATTCATAAAAACAACGACGAAGTATTTTTGTCACAGTTGTTGCTGCGCCAATTGTTTTAAGTAAAATCACAATGTTAATAAAACTTAATATTTCTGCCAACCGTACACAGTAAAGTAAACGAGTCGCATGCCTTTCCGGATTCTATCTGTGAGTCTGTGAGCGCAAATCTCGGAAACTGAGTTAGCTAGAACAAATTTCAATGCTACTTAGTAATTGTCGCTAGGCGAGCATTTGTTGACTAGTTGTGGATCGTGGGTTTGTTCGAGGGTTTGGTTAAATAAGGTATTTCAGATAAAATAATGTCAAAATGATTTTTCTTTTTGTCTGAAGATCGGTTAAATTTTGTGTTAAACTTAAGAATAGGTAGTGAATTTTCATCATAATATTTGTTATTGCTGTTGTTATAGCTAGATAAGTAAATGATCATTGCTACAAGCTTATAAATCTTGATTTATTGAATTGGGCATCATCGCCAGAATCTTGGGATAGACAAACGAATTTTATTTATGTACAGTCAACCAAGCTATTGGGTATGCAGGCAGCTAACTTGCAACTACTGTTAAACAATGTTGAGAGAGTGCTGAGTAGACAATGATTGTACAACACACTCGTAAGTATGTCAAAAGCTTAAACAATTATAATACACACGTTAGAAATAAACATTAGCAGTCATCATCATCATCATAACAGCCGGAAGACGTCCACTGCTGGACATAGGCATCCCCCAAAGGGGGGGGTTTGCCAAAATCGCCACGCTTGGCAGGCGGGTTGGCGATCGCAGTGTATGGTGTTGCGTTTTACAGAGAACGCTGCTGCCCATTCTCTGGCGAGTCCCTTAGTCGCCTCTTACGACAACCACAGGAAGTGATGGGATGGTATTATTCTTTTACGGCACCATACGGCACCGGCCGACATCATACGGCGTAACATTGGCAGTGCTGTGGAAAAATTAATATTTCTGCCTGTATTCCGAATAGCTTTTTCGATTGTACCTATAAGTTATGAACACTTTTAAAAATGCTAAGGTACATGTAGGTTGGTCTAATGGGTTTCAGAGGTTTTAATCAGTCATTAATTTATCCGTCAAGGCGTCAACGCTATTTGTCATAACACCATTGGTTCTTCTTATCGTGTGGGCAGTAAGGTCTAACGATCCCACACACCCTAGTGTCAGAGTTTCTAAACCGCCTCAAGGGCCTCTGACATGGTTTATTTGACGACCGACATTTGGCGGCCGGGACCACCAGCTTATAACGTGACTTCCGAAGCACGTAATCATCTTTTTATGAGACAATCAGGTGATTCAAGCCTGCAATGTCCTAGCCAAACTGGAAACAACTTTACAAAGTATGTTTCCCGTAGGAATCGAACCCACGACCACCGGGTCACAAGGCAAACGCCTAAACCACTCGACCATGGAGGCAGTTAACCATTGGTTGGTTAGTGGTTAAAGAACAGATAAACGACCGATAAAGTACATCAGAAACCAGGCATAAGTCAGCTTACTATCAAATATCTAACAAACAGACATACAGCCATTTCTCGAAACATCCCCAAGTGTTACATTATGCCTACAAATGTCCATGTTTGGCACATCCGCGATGCACACGCCGATGTAAATGATTTCTCGGATGAGACATGGTCTGACTAGTGGACATCACTTGTCCTGTAGCCATTAATAGAGTTTGAGGCATGGGTTATAAATATTGATAGGGTTAACTTATGCAGGACTAATGTGATTGAGAACAATGAATAAAATTAATTGGTTAGTGTCGTTTGATAAAATAAAAATCTATTCGTTTTTAATTGGAATTTTGCATATTTTTTCTCTTAAATTGGATAGTATCGCCAGGAAGTGACTGTTAAAGTTATTTCAATAAGAATATGATATGCATTATCTCTACCTGTTTTCTTATTGCTACATCAGTCCACTGCTGGACATATTTCTCTCCTAGTGCACGCCATTCAACTCGATTTCCGGCAACTTTCATCCAGTTGCTACCAGCCACCCTGTGAAGATCGTCGCTCCACCTTAGGGCGTCCTAGCTTACTTTTGCCTATTCGTGGTGTCCACTCAAAAACTCGTCTACCCTAACGGCCATCGGTTCTACGGGTAATTAACACTAAATTACCAAAGTTATTCAGTTTGTTTCATTTCTGTCTACGTCTAGTAACAAATAACATGCCCTCAAACGTTATAGTCAACAGTCAGCTTAAGATTCATTATCATTATCACTTAGAATTACTATTCTAAGCATATATTATCATCATTTCATTTGAAAGATGTCCACAGCTGGATAGAGGCCTCCCTTAAGCGTCACCACATCGACTCGAATTTGATAATTCTTTGGGTTCATTGTAAGGTACCTACCTTCATTAGTTTATGGGCTATTATCGTTAAAGAACATCTGCGACTGAGGCAGAAAGGCTCAAATGAAATCACGTTTCCACAGCTTACATTGAGCAATTACCAGGTTTAAAAATGCTGTTAATTCTTACAGCTGTACTCATGATAAGAAATGATAATCATAAAAATTCTCAGCAAGAAAGACCTTTCAATAGCTGCTAATAACCTTAATTAACGGTAATAAAGCTGACTGTTTATTAAGTTACTAATTAATCCAGAGTAAACAATAGATAGTTGGCGAAACTTCACGTAAAAGTATAATTAAGGACAGAACAGATTAATTGAAGTGTTTCTTTTTTGTCACTTAATAACGTAATGACTTTTTTGTCACGTTTGGTCAGGTAATCAATTTTTAACCGACGAAAAAACAGAGGAGGTTCTCAAGTCATGGCGTATATATTTTTTATGTATACGCATAACTTTTTACAGAGTAGTCCGATTTTCATAATTCTTTTTTTTATTGGAAAGGGTATACCCCGAAATTGGTCCCTTATAAATTTGGAAAAAAATATCTAACCCTAAGGGTAGGAAAACAAGGGATGATTGATTGTTCACTCACTGATTGTAATGTATGACCACGCGTAACTTTTTACAGAGTAGTCCGATTTTGATCATTCTTTTTTTATTGGGTAAAATACGAAGAAACAATCAAAAACACCGACTTCCGAAATTAAAGTTATTTTTTGCAAAAAGGTTTAACATTTTTTGCTTTTCAGTTTTTTCGGAGGTTGAATTTTTTTGTGTTTAAAAGTTTTATGATTATTTATTATTTTAATTACATTTTTTTTTCACTCTAAGTTCGTTCAGTTCATGCGAAGGTTATCTGGTAGAGGTCGTTTTTAGTGAGAAGAATGCCATTGTACCCATCAAATTAAGATTCCTTGTACCATTATGTAACTATTTTGGTGTACTCAACTTCTAAGTCCATCAGCCGATGGAGAGTTCGAGTCCCCTGGTGCCTTTTAGGTTGTGTCTTCTTTTGAACAAAACTGTATTTATCTCAAATACGGAATACCAAAAGTGTACAACAATACTTTGTTGTTTTCATTAGCTTAACGCCATTTTCTTTCGCAGATACATATCTTACCTCTCCTTACCTCCTCTTCCTCACTGCGGCTAATAGGTTGGTACCTGAAAGAAGAAAACAAAGAACTTAATATTGTTAAGTTGGTCAATAGCAATGATCCCTACAGGCACTGTATAAGTAACTTGAACGCTACTTTTATTGACCGTGTCGGTTTTGAATATCCTACGACATCGCCAAATGCATGACGTCAATATTGGAAAACGAGCTATGGAACTCAAGTGGAGTTTGCCGGGACACATGATGATAACAGGTGGAGTAGGTAAGGCAATGGCGTCCAAGGGCTAGGGAATGAATCTTGGTCGTCCTCGAGATGGGTTGACGGTATTATTGCCATCACGAGTAGAACTGAAGGAGGATTACGAGTGTGGGGATTTTTTTTTAA
Source organism: Lacanobia wlatinum (assembly GCA_947578705.1). NCBI lineage: Eukaryota > Metazoa > Arthropoda > Insecta > Lepidoptera > Noctuidae > Lacanobia > Lacanobia wlatinum. Next base: position 7,422,582 of record OX388039.1, on the reverse strand, counting down.
TTTAGTATATGGAATTTGTAATGGATTGTGATGTTTTTTTTTTAAATAATATAGTACCTATATCAATTTTGTAATTTGTTGGATTTATATAATCAATGATAATGAATAATATGTGTAAAAATTCAATTTAATGTGATAAATTTAATTTAATTTTTAATTTCATGACATGTGTAAATTGAGAAAGGAGAAAATGTTGTAGGTATTGATTGATTTCTATGGGTTTATAATAGCCTGAAATAAACGAATTTTATTTTTTTTTTTATTGGAAAAATAGAAATGGGCGATGATGACATTGCCCAAGGGTTTATTAACAAAACGTTATTTTGACTTTAGAACATCTTCAAGCTGTGTGAAAGTAGTTTTAATTTTTTTTTGACGTGACGTCTTATTAATTGATGAAAGCCGGCTGGACGCACGAAAAATTGTCACGTTCCGCAAACGATAGAGAGGCACGATCGGCCTAAGTGTTCGACTTGTTTGTTACGAATTCAATGGTTTTCTTATGACGTTATCACGTAAAATTATCGTTCGTAAACCGACTTTACATACAACCAATTTTTTAGATTTATTTGTGTGTGTGAAAAGTTTTAGTTTTATTAACATCTAGAACTTATTAAGAACTTTTCTAATGGCGACATGACTGACTACTCTTTTAAGTAACTAAGTAATAATTAATTAATGTTCTTTCAAGCTAATAATCATTTATCAAGAACTTATTAATACAACAACAATATTAAAATAAAACATGACACTATGACACCTATAATGACATTTAAATTAAATCGTTCTTGTTAAGGATATTTTATTTTAACTAAGATACGTTATTGATTAGCAATAAAACTTTATGCAGCAATCAAATGGACTTGTAATCAATTAAAGGTATTTTAATTAAATTAAATGTGTCAGATTTAAACAGCTTTTTAATAGGCCACACTCTTCAACTACTAAAAGTCGGTATCAACAGTGATAACCAGCAGGAAACAATTGAACTATCCTGGAGGGATCCAGGAGAGTGCATCATCATCATCATATCAGCCGAAAGACGTCCACTGCTGGACATAAGCCTCCCTCAAGCGTCGCCACAACGACCGGTCCTGCGCGTCTCGCCTCTAGGAGAGTTACAACGTTATTAATCAGAAAAGTACACGTTGAAGCAGGAAGCATACGTTGTAAAGTTGTTTCCAGTTTACCAAGGATATTGCAGGCTTGAATCACCTGATTGCCTGATAAAAAGATGTTTCCGTGATTCGGAAGGCACGTATAAGCCTCTGGTCCTGGCCGCCAAATGGCGGTCGTCAAATAAACCATGTCAGAGGCCCTTGAGGCGGTTTAGAAACTCTGACACTAGGGTGTGTGGGGTCGTTTGACCTTACTGCCCACACGATAAGAAGAAGAAGCGGAGAAATAAGAAAGAAAACATAATTTCTACTTGTGGGACAAACGGGTTTTGAAAAGGTAACTTATTTCGTTCTTGATTATGTCATTGCAACTGCTTCAAGTCGTACGAAGATAGGATTGTAGGAAGGCATTCTTCCTATCTATATATCCTATATTGCGCGGTATCTTCTTGTCCCACATACCACAGTGTCTCAAGACGAAAGTCTATGATCAGTGCGTGTTGCCAGTGATGACATACGGAACTGAAACGTGGTCGCTTACAATGGGCCTCATCAGAAGGCTCAAAGTCACTCAAAGGGCAATGGAGAGGGCAATTCTTGGAGTTTCCTTACGTGATCGAATCCGGAATGATGATATCCGCGGAAGAACCCGACATAGCCCGAAGGATCGCCAAACTAAAGTGGCAGTGGGCAGGGCACATTGCTCGCAGAACAGATGGTCGATGTGCCGAAAAGTTCTGTAGTGGCGACCGCGTACCGGAAGGCGTAACGTTGGAAGGCCTCCCACAAGGTGGACCGATGACCTGGTGAAGGTCGCGGGTAGCCGATGGATGCGAGACGCACAGGACCGGTCGTTGTGGCGACGCTTGGGGGAGCCCTATGTCCAGCAGTGGACGTCTTTCGGCTGATATGATGATAATGATTCTTCCTATCTACTGTAAGGTTATGGCAGAATAATCATTTTCACAGAATATCTTTTTCTCTGTCTTTCAACCTAGTCTTTGGCCACTATTATAGAAAATCGGCTGACTTCGTAGCGTGATGGTATATAGTCTTCCTCGATAAATGGGCTATTCAATACTAAAATAATTTTTCAATTCGAACCAACAGTTCCTATGATTAGCGCGACCAACAAACAAACTCTTCCGCTTTATAAAGACTAGCTTGCGCCCGCAACTTCGTACGCACATATCCCGTTTTTTCCCGTTCCCGTAGGAATTTTGGTAAATCCTCTCTTAATGCTCCTTTACACTTCGCAAGGAACCTACATGCCAAATTTCACTTTTCTACGACCAGTCGTTTCGGCTGTGCGTTGTCTGTCAGTCACTCAATCAGTCAGTCAGTAAGGGAAGAATTTTACATATCTATACTGATCTAAACTTAATATTATAAAGCTGTAGAGTTTGTTTGTTTGTTTGCTTGAACGCGCTAATCTCAGAAACTGTTGGACCGATTTATCGAGGAAGGCTATAGGCTATATATCATCACGCTAAGACCAGTAGGAGCGGAGTAGACGAAGTTGTGCGGGTCAACTAGTTAGGATATAAGATAAAAAATATGATCAAAAGGGCAATATTCGTATTTAAGGAGTGTTGGCGTTCGCATCGAAATCAAAACTACCAAAAACGCTTCTAATTTCCCTACATTGACAAGCTTGTGACACTAATTGTTGTTGAGATAATACTATACTGGAGTGAGTATGTTAACAAGATTTTTGTAATACATCACATGGTTTAAAAGAGTGTCCGTGGAGTTTCTTGCACGTTCTTCTCCATAGAGATCTACGCTTTGGAACGTGCAAATAGCTTCATGTTTTTGACTGGCTGACTTTGACAATTCAAAAGTGCCTGTAAATGGTTTATTTGAAATATACGATTTGATTTGATTTGATTTGAGTAACAAGTGAACTCTCATTCCATCTTATTTGTATGGATTTATGGATTTCACTTCACCTAAGCTTACACGGTGAGAGGTTTACAGAATCACACTGCTGGTTACATTCACTGTCTATAAAACCGGTCAAGTGCGAGTCGGAGTCGCACACGAAGGGTTCCGTACCATAAACCTTAATTTTTATTTTTGTAGCAGCAATAGAAATACACAATCTGTGAAAATTTCAACTGTCTACCTATTTTAGTTCTTAAGATATAGCCTGCTGAGATACAGACGGACGGACGGACCATATCATAATTTTTAGGGTTCCGTTGGTTACCCTTCGGGTACGGAACCCTAAAAATGATGCTGTTTAACAAAGTGCATTGTTATCACAATTTTAATACCATATGCTTCAAGTAAAACAATGTTGGTGCCAGTTCACGTTTGTTACAACCAGATGGACTTATGTTCTTGCACGAATTGTCTTTCTGTTCAACCTGTTGGTTTATCGTAGTAAATCAACATTGTCATATGTGTAACACAGGTTGTTGGCAAGCTTATAAGATTCCAATGAGACTACAACTATAGCCTGAAGGCAAATTGGAATCCCAGTAAAGCTGCGAACCCACCGCAACGCACGGAGAGGCTACGCACGTGTGTGAGGCTTCGCCGTGCATGAAAATGTATGAGATTGTTTCCACTGCAACCCACGGATAAGCTACGCATCCAGTGACGTCATTGGCACACGCGTGGCTTGCTCGAATATGGCGCCCACGTAGCTCAACTCTGTCAACGCCATGTACGCTGTGCACGCGGTACACGTTATACATGAATATTAACCCACGACTATGTCAAAACCATATTCTTGCAAAAAAACGTGCGTAGCGTCTCCGTGTGTCGCGGTGGGCTATGCTCGCTATGTTACAGTTATTCGTAGTCGTGGGCGTGTAGCGTGTACTTCAGTGGAAACGTAGACCCACGTTGACAAAAAAACCGGCCAAGTTCGAGTCGGACTCGCACTTAGTGTGCCACAAACCGTACCACAAACCGAAAAAAAAAAATACATTCCTTGTATGGGAGCCCCCTTTCATTTTTAATTTAGTTTAGTTTTAATTATTTGTTGTTATAGCGGCAATAGAAATGCACAATTTGTGAAAATTTCAGCTGTCTACCTATTACGGTTCTTAAGATACAGCCTGCTGACAGACAGACGGACGGACGGACAGCGGAGGCTTAGTAATAGGGTTCGGTTGGTTACCCTACGGCTACGGAACCCTAAAATTGAAGCCACGCAGCTAAAATGCGCCGTGTGGCCGTGGATAGCGTATACCGCGGTGGGTTCGCGGCTTAACATTCCAGCGACAACTAACGTTACAAATTGTTGGGAGATCACAGGTGTTTCTGAGAGTTTACGGTTGTGATGCAACAGCGTGCGCTCCTTAAAAGTACCTACAGGAATTGCTCCTCAGGTCGGGTCAAGTCGGGTGAGATTGGTTACCATGCTAGTAATGCTGCTTCTTTGAAGAAACCCACGGACGTAAATTATTATAGTGCACAAGTGTATGCGCAAACATAAGTGTACCTATTCTCTGTTTTTTTACTTTCATTGTCTGATAGGACTCATGGGACGGAATCCGACACGACGCCGGGGGCGAGATCAGGCGCACGGCCAGTTGCTTTCTGAGCCACGGGAGTAACACACCACCAACTTCTAAACTACGGGCTGTTGCTTAGAATTCCCCAACAACACTGTCCGACCTGGGAATCAAACTCAGTTTCGTATGCTCAGCAGTCGCGGCGTGACACGCTTGTATACCAATTCTGTACGTAATTTTAGTAAAAGTTTGCCCTTGATTTGTAAAGCATCAACCTATTTGACAATCTCTAGAACTCGACATGCCATATTTAACACCCCACTTACATTATACTAAACCGACTTCATGACAATTTAGTAATGAATTCTACCAATTAGTGCGCACGAACTGCATTTGATCGCGATGACCCTAATGCTTAACAAACTGTTTATTTTGAGTCCCTGGCTCAATGGATGTGACCTCAATTAACACTTTGTGCAGTAATTATTACGATATGTTTGCTACTGTTGAGTGTGCTGTGTCATTATGTGGGACATGGTTCATGGTGTTACTGAAAGTACTGATCTAACCGATGTTATTACTAGGTAATGTTTATTCTGCCTATAGTATTTTTTTTATTTGTGATGGGTTTGCTCTTGACTCTAGTCTAGGTCAGAGATGACAGAGACAAAGTCTAAGATGGAGCGAGCTTACCCAGAAGGAGCCTGTTCACTCTAACTTTGAAGAGATTAGGGTTGTAAGCGTTTGGAAACACAGACGCAAGCAGAGAGTTCCACTCCTTTGCTGTGCGCATTATAAAAGACGTTTGGAAACGCTTAGTGCGAATTGGTGGAATAGTAACAAGGTAGGGATGGTAAGCTGCAGTGCGTCTGGATGTCCGATGGTAGAAGGGGGCCGGTGGAATGAGGTTGTGGAGTTCTTGGGCACACTCACCGAAGTACAATCTGTAGAAGACCGACAAGCAGGCAACCTTACGGCGATGAGCCAAGCTATGTAGCTTGGTATCCACCAGTTTTTCGTCATCGATGAGCCTCTTAGCTCTGCGTTCCACCGAGTCAAGCGCGGCAAGCTGCTAGTATACTGTAAAATACACTAGAATCTGATCCTATATCGGAAATGGCTGCCGATTAATTTAGCCTAAAATATAATCGGCTAAATCAACCTGTCTAGCCTTTCCCTGACCAAAGGCATCTCGCACTGATGAGCAAAGGCCTCTCCCAAATGTTTCCAAATATTATTTTCCCGAAATGTCTCGAACCAGTCCTTGCAGTAGGCGTCTAGGTCGTCTCGCCACCTCTTCCTAGGCCGAACTCGGTCCAGGGTTGCGCAAAGAGCGCTAGGAGGAACATGGATGTGTTTTAGTCAGTCTGATATAATTTCCCGTTTTTAAAAAAAAGCCCATACTCGGTGGTATACTCAGGCTACCACTTAATGGAGACTGTTCCATCGATCATGGTGCATGGAGTCGACTTGCCCTTTGTTCTAGTTTTTGACTCGGCTTTTTCCAGATTAAAAACAAGTCTAGGGAACTCACCTATAGAGAAGATTCTATTAATTTATATTTTCCTATTGGTATCTTTTATGCATCCAAGCTATATAATTTGGCGACCTTCCTTCTTTCTTGCTGACTCAATCAGTCTTACTTGAATCTTTCCCAAAATAGACTCAAACCTACTTGCATTAAGTAACGTTGTGCCCTTACATTCTATGTCAAGAACATTTAAATACATTTCAGTACAAAGAGCTCATTCAATACTGCTTGTAATAAACTCTTAGTGCGGATCATGTTTCGTTTATTTTAGCCCTGATAGGGCTGGCACTGCTCTGAGATGATCACAGAAGGTGATACGTAATCCCTTTGGTCTTTTTCAAAGCTTCTGGATTACTGTCAGTTAATCTTAAGTGTACTCCCACTTAAAATTAACTGACAGTAAGGCAACCCACCACAAAACAAACCAACGGAGCAAATCTACATCGCAACAAAACAGAACCACAACACCATCTATCCAACTAGCAGCGAACTACTACGTCGAAATCGTGCATTGCGGTATCAGAGTTCACCGTGCGATTTGAACTTGTACATCAGCCCGAATATCAACTATCGGGCAGTTGCCCACACCGGACACAACAACCGTCCGGTCGGAGGATCCTCCCTTTTCAATGGAGGTGTGCGGGACTACTCTCTTTACCGCTTACCTCTAAATGGGCTAACCTCTAATTTCAAATTTTTCACAGTTAATTATATGAGACAAATCTGACCTCTGCAACGCAATTACTGCTAAATGATAAAATTATTTATTTCGCTAGTTGGTAACAATAACTAATGTTGGTACGTGTATTTTTTTTTTTCAAATTAAACTAGATGAGGCCATCGTTTATTAGCTAGAAGATACACCCAAACAAACTCAGCTCAGCTGGGAATTACGATATCTCTTGGTTAGACTGGTTTTAAGATTTGCATGCTTCTAACTATTCCTTCTTCTTCGTCATTCATGCTGCCTACTATCATCATCATCATCATATCAGCCGAAATACGTCCACTGCTGGACATAGGCCTCCCCCAAGATGGGGGGTTTGCCATAATCGCCACGCTTGGCAGGCGGGCTGGCGATCGCAGTGCGTGGTGTTTAGTTTTACAAAGAACGCTGCTGCCCATTCTCTGGCGAGTCCCTTAGTCGCCTCTTACGACACCCACGGGAAGTGATGGGATGGTATTATTCTTTTACGGCATCCTACGGCACCGGCCGACACAATACGGCCTACTATATAGCCTACTTAATAGGGAATACGCAAGCAATGTTTTTATTTACAAAATTATATACTTACTATCTCTAGTAAATTATTATGAAATAATGATTAAAAAACCTTCATCAGCTATAAAGTAATGAAGCTTTGAAGTTGAAAATTAGAAAGTGACCAACTCTGACGTCAAATACTATGACGCCTGTACAGTTCAGCTACCTTAGAAAACGGCGCTTTCATGAGAAAGACATATACAGGGTGGAATTTTGTCAAGTTAAAGACTTTTTACTTAAAGATCAATCGATCACCGAATTGCTCGTTAGATCTTTGAGTAAAAGTGTTTTGTTCAAGCCCCATTGAGTCAAGTTAAAGTTCTTTAACATATCTTTTATTTATTTATTTATAAGTCCAGATTTCATGGCTTTCTCTCATTTAATTTATTAGGTTTGTAAGAGAGATTACATCCTTATAGTTGACCCTAACGATCGATGCAATAAAAGTACACGGCGTTATTTTTATAAATTTTAGTCGGTTCGATTCCCAGGTGTGGCAAGCGAATTTTCAAAAATCTTTGAATACAGTTTTCTTTCTTTAAACATTAGGTCCATCGGGTCCAAGTGCGCATCGAGTCTTTCGGGACATCAGTAAACAACTTGTCGACTGTTCACGTGACCAGAGGGCTGGACTATTCTTCGGCCAAAGAATCAGCATTGCCATTCAACGCGGCAATGCTGCCAGTGTTCTGGGCACTTTTGTCATTGACAGCGATGTGGATTATTTTTTGATGCCCAATGATTAATTTTGTTTTTGTACGCGTTTGTACATAATTTCTTGATAATTAGTGTAGTTGTTTAAGTCTTCATGTATACATTAAATTTAAATTCTTTCAAAAAATAAAGGAAAGTTTTCTTTGAGTAAAATTTTCTATCTACAGTTTTAAGAGTACTTCCCTTCAGGTGGCATTACAAAATTCCACCCTGTATATATGTATTTGTTAATAGTTATATCTCGTTTGTTTTTCGGCCAATTTCGATTCAATTTTCACTGTAAAATTTTATGTTTTTATGTATATTTTAGATGAACTGTTTAGATAATAAATATTTTCTTCATGCATATTCCCTATTGCGTTTGTACATCTTGCCGGTGTTCTGCCCTGAGCGCGTTTTCTTTCGATCTGTCCCTGAGCCTTTCCAGGCCATGCTTAGAGGAACGCATAATTTGTCCGAAAAGGCTGAGGGTACACTTTTGGCATGTAAAGATAGCCGTTTGCTGATACTGACTGCTCGTACCCGTTACGACTTTCAAAGATCTAGAAATGACAGCTGTAAAAAAATAGTGCTAATCAATCTACTACTATGTACAAGCAACCGAGTTACCTTTACGATAAACTTAGCTGGATCGCTGGTAGAAGAGAATGCACAAGCAAACAATGTTCTCAACAACTCTGTTCACAGCCGCACAAGACAGCCGCCTTCAGAGGCAGTTTCAGGTACGCTGCGTCCAAGTGCTGGAACAATATTCCCCAGCCAATAAGAAACACCAAAACACTAAATACCTTCAGAAGCCGGCTTCGTCAGTTCCTTATCAACTCGCAGAAAGAACTGGGCGTGGCGATTTCTAACACGTCGATAATTTAGGTTTAACGGCCAGCCGTCGCAGATTAGAAAAAAAAAATTAAGGACATTCTGTTGATGGAGCCAATCTTTCGGTATATTTAATTTATTTTAAAAATATCGTTTTCAAATACTACACACTATTGTAGTAATTATTGATCGCAGCCACTATTATATTTATTTTTCATATCGTTTGAACACTACACACAATCATATAAATTTCTATTCCCGTATCTATGAATGCCTGTGCCTGTTGTTACATTCCCACACCAAGGCATAAATAAACAAAACACAATATTTAATAATCAATTTTTAAATAAATATGGGTTACTCGCCGTGCAAATCCATTATTCAAGATTGCACTTTCTAACTTTTTAAATTTTTCTGCACCTGCTCGGCGTCCGTAAGCGCCACAGGGATCCAGCAGAATATCAGCGTCAGGTAAACTGCCTGACACATGCTGAGCTGGGCTCCCATTCGGTACAACTTGAAGACACGAACCGCACAAGGATTTTACTTTGTCACAATTCTTAAGGCTGTAGGTAGTTAGGAAATCCTACCGAATGTTCTCGTTTTCTTTTTTAATGTATTACCTATGTTCTAATCGACTTGTTTCTTTTTCTGTTTTATAATTTATATAATCATGCTTTTGTGTTGTGTCTTATTGTGTTGTACTGAATAAATGTTTTATCTATCTATCTATCTATCAATCTCAATTGAGACAGCCTATCAATTACATGGAGGTACTTCCTGCAATTGTTTTAATCTAAAAATGAACCAGGGCATCGTAGCTACCTCTACTCGTTGTACGATACAGATAACGAAAAGATTGGAAAAGAAACAGAGGGCCTAGCACGAATATTTTGAGTCATAGTAACGTTAGCGCAAGTGAATTTTGAATGTAAAAAACTACAACCCCAATTTTATGGGACATACACAATTTTTATCTTTCAAAAATATGAATATAGTATCTAATTCGAATAACAATAATGTGCGATACGAGTATTGTAGCTATGCTAAAATTTTACGTTACGTTACTATACGTCAAAAATATTCGCTGCTTGACGTGCTTTCCGAGACACAGACAAATCTCAGCATGTAATAGGTGGAACTTCTTTTGTAACCAAAACTACATAAAATAGAGTTAAGGAAAAATATCAGGGGGTAGCCCTAAATTCAAAAGTACTTCTCATTAAAATCTAATAACATAAACGTCTGTACATTAAGTGAAATATCTGAGAGGAACGGAGTTGCAATGAAGTCAAATTGACGGCTTATGAAACGGTTCCACATTCACATTGCTCTTAATATTTAAATTATCTAAGTACTATTTCTTAGAACTTACGTGTGGTCTATAACCATCTCATCATTTGTCATCATAACCAGTTTCTCTTGATCCGTGGCTGAATGTGGAAACTGAATTGACTTCTACAATTTTTTTGTTATATCGTTGCAACTAGCGACACCATGAGATGTCACGTTATTTTGGCTATACTGTTAGGGATTATGTCAGAATGATGACTTGTTTAACATCAGTTGTGATGGTGTCAACGTATTGTGTCAGACTTGTTATTAATGTTTTTTTTTCATTGTAATGGGAAAATGTATTAAACGACAGTTAATGCCTAATAAAACTTATTTAATTTCAAACAAATATTTACCTTCCTTAAAAATTAGCCTTTACATACTGACTGTACCTGGTGCATGCAATATACCGCTATAGGTAAGTAGATGTAGCGCTACCATACGGGAGTAACCCATTTGGACGAAACTTGGTACCCACAGAGTTAGATGATAGATAGATACACACAGACCCTTGATATTTTTTTTGACTTTCGCGTAAACTAATCTATACTAATACTAGCTGACTCGGCAAACGTTGTTTTGCAAAAAAAATAGCCTACCACCTATTCTCACACCTACCGAATATATACACAAAATTTCATGAAAATCGGTCGAGACGTTTAGGAGGAGTTCGGTAACAAAGACCGTGACATGAGATTTTTATATATTAGATATATAGCTGAAGAGTTTGTTTTTTTATTTGCTTGAACGCGCTAATCTCAGGAACTACTGGTCCGATTTGAAAAATTCTTAAGCTTGAGCGGAGCAGTAATGAAAATTGTGACGCAGATGAAGTTGCGCGGGTCAGGTAGTATAGAATAAAGTCCAAGAATAATTCCTAACATGTTACCTATGTTTATTTAATTCTCTGAAAGCGACTAATTAATGTCTTTCAGATAACACGATCCATCCTTTGTTGAAGTCGGTAAAGAGGGCAGTGAATCATGACAATGATGTCAAGTTTATTCAGAAAATGACTCAGAACGCATGGTAGTAAGTCAGGTATTCCTTTGTCATGAGTAAGTAGTAATGCTTTTGTCTTCTTAGATAAATATAGCATCATGCTTGTGTTCCATTGAGGGTTAGGCAGAGGTGGGGCTTTTCTTTAAGAGAAAACGCAGGCGGAGAGACTTTGTATGTAAAAAGTCATAATTCGAGGTTTGGCTCTCGCCCGTTTCGTCCTCCAATATTGGACCGATTTAAAGGAAATATCCTTTGAATCGTTATAAACTGAATAAAAAGGATATATACTGTGTCCCTACGTTTTCCTTTTTGATGACATATTAACCTAAAACACTAGAACCCTCAAATAATTCTAAAAATTGTCTTATAAACCGCTGTCAACAGTGCCCTAGTGTACAAATTTGGCAACTATTAATGAAAAAAAGAAAACATAGGGACACAGTATACATTCTTCTCATTCAGTTTGTGAAATATCTTTTAAATCGGTCCAATATTGGTGGAGAAAACAGGCGAGAGCCAAACCTCGAATTATGACTTTTTACATACTAAGTCTCGCCGCCAGCATTTCCTCTTAATCCCGTGTGATAAGGTCGACTGTGGTCAACTGCCCGTGACTGATGTGGTCTCAAACACGACTGCTGACTTGGGGTCCTAGTTTCAATTCCCAGGCTGGGAAAAATTGTATTTATTTATTTATTTTATTATTATTATTATTCTCTTTATTTTTTATCCTTACATACTAATTTACATTTTTAAATATTTCTTAAAAACAACACTATAAAAAAAAACATTTAAAAATATAAAAAATAGTAGTCCGCCGGTGTCGGGAGCAGGGCCCAAGCTACCGGTGGTTAGGGCTCCAGAGAAAGGAACCTCCTCACAATACGAGCCGTATCGAGGAGTACTGCCTTCTGTATCAGGCCCTTTATCCAACCGCGTAACGCCAGCTTCGACAGATGGTCGTCGAAGCTTTTGGCCATCAGGCCATTATTATTATTACTAATTTTTTTAATGGGGTTTTCCCTGAAGAGTTTGGATGTTGATGGTATGACACCCCCGTGTCTCGGAAAGCACACCAGGGCGGGAAGGCTCGACAAACTTACCGATCGCCTAGCGATCGAATTCGGTAGTCACCCGTACAAAGTCAATCTCGAACGCATTCCACAGTCAAAATTAATGGTATGATCCGTGGATCGCGTTCGAAAATTCGGTCGCTACGCAATCGTTATCTACGTCGAGACTGCAGGCCCAGTGGGTCTACTCTCTAAACCTGAAGTCCATAGTTTCGGCCTTAGTTACGGGCGTTTTCTACTCAGATCTCTCTCCGGTCTTGTCAGATCCGATGGGATGGCATTCCATCGGATTATGAGAGTGATGGAAAATGGAGTTACGGTGTCTTATGCACTCACTATAATTTCTCCTGTCTTGATGGATTGTCCAATGAGATTGGTCGCCATAGCCGAACTCGGTCAGGAGGACTAATAAGGTCGACCCCGTAATTTAGCTTAGCCAGGGTATCGAACACCAGAATGCACTCTCCGAAGATAACTGTGATCTTTTCTGGTGCTTCGTTAAAATCGTACTAGGATTAGTAATCTTACTCATAACTTTAATATTATAATGTGATGGTAATTAATTTGTTACGCTCTCGCTTATGTCGCTGAACCGATTTATAAATATAATAAACCCCGAAGATGACACGAATCTTCGCAAAACGTATGGATAAAAATATATGTTAAAGTTTGTATGTTTGTTTCATTGTAGCACTTGGGGTTACTCCAAGTGGTGCTAAAATTATTTTTCCCTTATGTTTAGCCTCCAGAATACCAGATTTCTCTTCCATACTAACTAAAAAGACTACAGAACACGAGTTTAAAGCCGTCAACCGCTCAGCTGCGCATACGCATTCAATGCACGACAATGTAATACCCCGATCACGAGGACTGATTTGCACTATTATAACATTACCAACTTATCCCTTTTACTGAAAAACCCAAACCCATTCAATTCTGAACCCTATCACCTACAACTTAAGATTGCCAAGGTTTGTGGAGAGCGGTAAATAGAGGTTGTACTAGAGTATTACGGCTGGCATTAATGACATTCCAGCGCTGAGGACTCCCTCACTTTTGAAGGTTACCTTCGGAATATGGCACGAGAATACTTAGCTTTTAATTGAATAGGTTACGTTGGAAAGAGGTGGTTTCCGTGGTTAGGGAAAAATCATGTTTTTTAGGGTCCCTAAAAAAAAGGAACCCTTATAGGATCACTCGGGTGTCTGTCTGTCTGTCTGTCCGTCTGTCACAGCCAGTTTTCTCCGGATCCACTGGACCGATTCTGTTGAAATTTGGTACACATATGGACTTCTATGACCCAAACACGGACGCGTTACGTAAATTTTTAATTTTTTAGTATGGGGGTCACTTTTGGGGGTCAAACCAGAAAATTAAAAAAAAAAGATTTTGAACAATATCGTGTGACATATCAAATGAAAGGGCTTGCTGTGAAGGTTTTAATTATATTTTTTTCATAATTTTAAAATAAATGATTTAGAAGTTATTCAAGAAATTAAACGAAAAATTACCATTCACCCCCCCTTATCTTCGAAACTACTGAGCCTAAAATTTTGAAAAAAATGGAGATAATAGATCTTTACCTAAAGATTACAGAAAAACCTATAAGAAGTCTGTAGTGTTAAAATGACATGTTAAAAAAAAATTCGTTCGGAACCCTTTGCACGCGAGTCCGACTCGCACTTGGCCAGTTTAATTTTTTTTGTGATGGGTATGTTCTTGACTCTAGTCGAGGTCAGAGAAGACAGAGACAAAGTCTACGATGGAGCGAGCTTACCCAGAAGGAGCCTGCCTGATGCAAGTCTTTATTGAGGTGATGAAAGGTAGTTTGCTCAGGACGGTCTGTAGATGGTTGACTACCATCTTTTAGATACCAAGACCCCTCCGTGCCTCGGCAAGCACGTTAAGCCGCTCTTCCCAGCTATCATTTGAAGATCTGACAGTCGTTAGAGATTGTCAGAAGCCAGAAATTCTGACACCAGTCTTGCTGAGCGGTACCGTGTTACCCAGTTACTGGGCTGTGAAAGTCAGATAGGCAGGCGCTCCATGTGATATACTGGTGCATAGTTGCATCCGGTTTAACACGAAGACGGAGCCAGTATAGTTAGAAAAGGCTAGGCGTATCGTTTGTTTGTTTAAAAAAACTTTGCCCCACACTAGGAATTTCTCCTGTATCGTGGGTGCATTTAAAAACATTATAATCTCACATATACAAACAGCCAGATCCGGGACAACTATCTGTAGGCCATACAAATATTTGTTCCGTGCGGGAATCGAACCCGCGACACGCAGCGTAGCAGTCAATCGCTCAACCACTGCGCCAACCGTGGTAGCTTTACAGTTAAAGACATTGAAATGGGGAACTATAACCTGCTGAAATGCATCAAACGAAGCTGCTATATGCATCCACTGGATGTACAGGCTTTCGTTGTGACGATTCCTAGAGGATGTGTCGCGGTTCATTAAGTAATTTGTTTTATTGTTTGTCCTGTGCGCCTCGCAAGTAAACAATTTACTCTTTCTTTCCTGAGCCCGGAATTGAACCTTGAACCCATCCTTCACCAGCCTCACTTCTACCTACCAAACCATACCTCCTACAGCATCAAAACAATTTTATTTTACACCTTATTACAACAAAAACCAGTATCTCAAGATTTTCCTTCAAGGGCAAAACGTAATTAAAACCAGCCCACATCGTCGGCACGTTTGAGCTAAGCGACCAATCGGTTTACTGATTAGTTATGGCTATAAGACCTAACCACCTACATAGGTAGTTAGGTACCTACTTAGGGTTCTGCCAAGGTCCTTAGTGATTAACGTGAGACTGGTGGTATTGTGTGGGTTTGCTTGTGCAATTGTGATTCATTCAAGTATCTGTCATATTATTGTAATACGGTGTTGGTATTTTCTACCTGAGTCTGAACTATAAGACTAAATTCTTTAGAATTTGTTTTTATTTTTTAACCGACTTCCAAAAAAGGAGGAGGTTCTCAATTCGGCGGGTATTTTTTTTTATGTATGTACACCGATTACTCCGATTTCAGTGATTTTTTTTTAGGTCAATGCAGTATACTTGCCTTGGTCCCATAAAAATATGATTCAGTTTGGTTCAGTAGTTTTTATTTTATGAGCATTTTTGCTTATTTCAATTTCTGCGTTGACGAAGACGTCGTCCAAGTATCACCACTTAAAAGTTTTTTAAATTGAATTATAACATTTTGTTTCTCATTTGGTTGGGAAAATAACCTGTCGCAATTAATTTTTACGTATCTTAAGTGATGATCTGCTTATACATATTTTGTTAAATATTTTTCTTTTTCTTTCTTTGGCATTATTTGGCCTTATTTGTAGTGTATATAATTTGTTCCACAGAACAAATTATACACACTATAAATATACCAGGTTACCTGGTATAAATATACCAGGCAAGCTCTAGACGTGAAGACCTGTAATTGACTGTCATACTATCATAATGTTATTTATCACCATTGTATTTAGATGTAAGTCTTCGAAAGACTTTAAATAAATAATATAAATAATTCTTCTAATTTAAAGAAGAAAAGGCTGCTATATTCTTGGTTCGAGCTTAAGTAACTCTGGCTGAGGTCCGGCTGTCATTTGCAGATCTTTGTCAGTCATTACGGAACGACAGAAAATCTGAGACCAGTCTCGCCAAGGAGTACCATTGTATCAAGTTACTGGGTTGATTAGATCAAATATGCAGTGGCTCCATACTGATACTTAGCTGAATCTGGTTGTCAAGTCTAGACCTTACTAGGTCTAACGATCCCACACACCCTAGTGTCAGAGTTTCTAAACCGCCTCAAGGGCCTCTGACATGGTTTATTTGTCGGCCGCCGTTTGGCGACCGGGATCACCGGCTTATACGTGCCTTCCGAAGCACGGAATCATCTTTTTATCAGACAATCAGGTGATTTAAGCCTGCAATGTTCTAGCTAAACTGGAAACAACTTTACAAAGTATGCTTCCCGTGGGAATCGAACCCACGACCACCGGGTCACAAGGCAAACGCCTAAACCACTCGACCACGGAAGTAGTCTCTTTGGTGTAATTGTCATATACACTACTCGTACTGCTGAACAGAAGTTCCTGGATTCGATTTATTCGGTAAAGTATTATTGGATATATCTCAAATCAGGTTGATGGTAATAGTCTCGCCCATTATTACATGCAATGCCAAAATCTGCCGCGTCCAGTCCATTCCGGCTTTCTAAGTAGCATCATCGGTCATTCCAACAAGATAATTTGAAAAAAAAAAACATCTAAAATACGCTTCCCTTCTCTCGCCCTTAACCTACAGAACCATCACACGAGATATATTTCATTATTACACCGCGCTCTATATAATCGGCGATCATAAAGCTCGGAGCATACGATAAGATCTAAAACACATCCCGCTAAATGAGTTCGTGTGTACAATCTTTAGCCCTTATAAGATTTTTTCCGTGATATTCCGTACTTGTCAGGGGAACATCGTGACTTTAGTGCAGGGTCTGTTTTGAGTCGAAGGTTATTATCACTTGTAAGCTTACACATTTAAACATACTTTTGTTAAACAACCGTGATTTGCCGATAAGTGTGAAGAATTGCCTAAATTAAGTGACAGCGGCGTTTAGGAGCTCGATAGACGCGCTCTTTAAGTCTCACACACTAAAGTATCTCAAGACGAAACTCTATGACCATTGCGTTTATCCGGAGATGAACTGAAACGCGGTCGTTCAAAATACGCCCTATCAGAAGGCTTAAACCATTCAAAGGGCGATGGAGAGAGATTTAGAAATGAAGATACAAAATGACGACAGATCCAAGGTTAACGACATAGCCTGAATAATCGCCAAAGTTAACAAGAAGAGTGCAGGGATTGTTTGCAGAACAGATAGTCCACGAGACTGAAAGATTCTGGGGTGGTGACCGCGTGCCCGAAGATCTTCCACAAGGTGGAACTATAACCTCGTGAAGGCGAGAATCAGCTGGATACTGAAAGCACAGGTCAATTTGGATGCTTGTGGGAGGCGTATGTCCAACAGCTAGAGGGCGTGTTTTGTAATGAAGCTTGTGATATAGGCTAGGCCAAAGGCAACTGGATCATGAAGTGTCTGCGAAGAATTAAGGTTTATGAAAGCTCGTTAAACCTTTGCCTATACTATCTGCAATACCACACAGGTGGTCAATAATAATAATAATGTTTTTATTGTGTTGTAATTTTTTGTATTGTGTCTGTATCTATGTCTGTGTATTATACTAACATAGTCTAAGTATTTACTAACAAACCCTATGGGATATTTGTCCTGATTTAAATATCAATAAATAAATAAAAATCAACGTAGGTTGGCGGCAGAAATTAGTCAACAATTAAGATAACCTACTCAGTTAAACAACGGTCTCCTCGTAGCTACTGCAGATAACATGATTATCATGGGTAAACCCCCATGGCTTTGCAAATCTCCACTATTAGCATTTAGTGTTTCCTAATCACCAGGTTACTAATTAGTTCCTCTAATCCTGCCTAGTAGGCCGGGAGATGACCAGAATTTAGAGTCATTTCTTAGGACTTCACCACTTAGGGAAATACACTATACTGACCTTGTAGGTATGGAAAAGGGATACGTGACTTGTAAAGTAAGAATTTACAGGAACACATCTTACTTGCACATACCAAATCTGTAGCCCCACTTTGCAAGATTAGCGTTACACCTTCCTACTTGCGTTCCGAGGCGGTTCAGGGACTTCCAAGTAGACCACGGAAAGTTAAACCCTGTGGGACGATGCTCACTTGGTGATAGTTAGCTTGTGGGTGGTGGAAAAGTGCCTCGTAAAGTGGGAATAGCTTGATGGATCAGCAGCAGGGTGTGGTTGAAGAGCCAAGTCACAAACTATGTTCCACCCCGTATCCTACCCTCAGAGACTCAAAATCTGCAGCCAAAGAGACCTATGCGCTGCCACCCACGATACCACGGAAGTGGCAATGTATTCGGCCACTCAAATCTGAGATACCGTCGTACCAGTAGGTAACTCAAATAAGAAGAATACCAAATCAGTAGGCTATAAGACCAACCAATATGTTTTATTGTGTACGGAAATTGAGAACTCTAATCCAATCGCTGAAGCCAATTTCAGTTATTTATAAGGCCAATCGAGTCAACAAAATATCTCATCTCCTGATATTTTCATTAACCCTGTTGCTTGCTATACTAAAACCATTTGTTTTTCTGTAAATAGAGGGACAATGTATTGTTGTAGAACGTGCGGAGTCACATCGTAGTCGGAAACTGTCAAAAACAACTCTAATTACCCTACATTTTGACAAGCTTTGGACATTAATTGTCATTGAGATAATAGTGCCAAATTCTTCTAATTTTTAGGGTTCCGAACAAAAACGGAACCCTTATGGGATCACTCGGGTATCTGTCTGTCTGTCCGTCTGTCACAGCCAGTTTTCTCCGGATGCACAAGACCGATTCTGTTGAAATTTGACGCACTTATGGACTGCTGTACCCCAAACACGGACGCGTTACGTAAATAATTAAATTTTTAGTATGGGGGTCACTGTTGGGGGTCAAACTAGAAAATTAAAAAAAAAAGTTTTTTGAACAATATTGTGTGACATATCAAATAAAAGGGATTACTGTGAGGGTTTTAATTATATTTTTTTCATAATTTTAAAATAAATGATTTTGAAGTTATTCAAGAAATTAGACGAAAAATGACCATTACCCCCTTTATCTCCGAAACTACTAAGCCTACAATTTTGAAAAAAATAGGGAAGACAGATATTTACCTATAAATTACAGGAAAAGAAGAAGTCTATAATGTTAAAATAACACGTTAAAAAAATGAAATTCATTCGGAACCCTTTGCACGCGAGTCCAACTCGCACTTGGCCAGTTTTTTAAGCTACGTTCGCATTCAAATGTCAGTCAAAATCTGTCTCATGTATTTATGTTAGTTATCTTATACTAGCTGACCCGCGCAACTTCGTCTGCGTCACATTTTTTATTACTGCTCCGCTCCTATTGGTCTTAGCGTAATGATACATAGCCTATAGGCTTTCTCAATAAACGGGCTATCTAAAACTAAAAGAATTTTTCATATCGGTCCAGCAGTTCCTGCGATTAACGCGTTCAAGCAAACAAACAAACTCTTCGGCTTTATATTTTATTTAAAAAAATTAAAGTATAGATTGTACCTACATTTAGAGCAAATAAAATTTTCTGATTCTGATTTTTAGATGCGAATACAAATGTTGCTTAAAATTGGTAGAATTGAGCCTATTGGCTTGTAGTTCAATCCTTCATTACATCATAAAACTGAAAACAGACCCAAGAAATCTTGATAATGTGACACTATCGCAATGACGATGATAAAAAGTCAAAAGTATTGACCAGCGCTACCAAAACGTCACGTGATCAATGTGATCAAACCTTATGCATCTTTTGACAATCTGTATTGCTGACTAGCTTCTTCCCGCGAATTCGTACGCGCATATCTCGGTTTTTCCCGTTCCCGTAGGAATTTCGGGAAATCCTCTCTTAGTGCTCCCCTACACTCCCCAAGTAACCTACATGCCAAATGTCAGCTTTCTACGACCAGCAGTTTCGGCTGTACGTTGTCTGTCAGTCCTTCAGTCACTGAATCAGTCAGTAACGAAAGAATTTTATATATTTTGATTGAAATTGTTAAAATGTAACTTTGTCTACAGCCAAAGCTGCACGAAATCAGTCTCTATGTACATCTGATTCATACAAAGTGCATTACTGGCTATATCAATGCAAGTGGCCGCATGCGGAACCCTGACTAACAAATATGCACAGTGTTACCCCGTAATAGGAACACCGTGCATACTAAACGGTCCTTATAAGGATCCTGTGCGTTTCCACTTCCTAAGTACATGAGATTCAAGTTTTACTACATCACAGAGTGAATAAATTAACATAAAACAAGAACTATAAATAAATTAATACATATTACAATTGATGAAAACTATATGAATCTATATCTGGTCTACATGATTTGAATTTGTAGTACTGGTTTCGATTGCAATAACATTACAATTCGAACGAGAACGTTTACAAACATAATGTTGGCCCTTTAGGCGGCTTAGCAACTCTGGCAGTAGGGTGTGTGGGGTCGTTAGACCTTACTGCCCACACGAGAAGAAGAAGAATGATGTCGCTAAAAGGTAAGAAGAAGGGGCTGATATGATGATGATGAAGAAATTGTAAGAAGTTCATCTTCTTTACATTTTTCCAGAAACAAGTCATCATTAGTAGTAGTCTTCCTAGCCTTTTCTCGAATATATTGCGGTTGGTTCAGGTCCATCCATCATCGGACCACAAGACGAACGGCGATGCGCCAACGGTACATGGTGGACATCCCACCCACACGCACAAAACGTTTTGGGAACACATTCATAGTGCGTACAGCTAAGGAGTGGAATTCCCTGCCAGAGTCTGTGTTTCCTGATAGCTGCAACCTAGGAGTCTTTAAGACAAGAGTAAATAGGTTACTTCTAGGCAAGCGTGCTCCATCTTCGACCACATCATCGCTTACCATCAGGTGAGATAGTCAAACGTATGCCTATCAATAGTAAAAGACAGGTCTAACCAGATGCAGCTGAATACCAGTATTTAACATGGAGGAACTTCATTTCTGACTTCCACAATCCGGTAACTGGGTATCTTGAAATTCCTTGGCAAGAAATATCAGATTTTGACTGCCAAAGATGTATAAATGACAGTGGGGGCCAACGGCTTAGCGTGCTTTCTAAGCACGGAGGAATCACGAGATGTCGAGAAGGTCACCCATCCAAATACAATAGCATAGCAATTGCATTTAGCAATCAATAGAGCATTTTATAAAGATAATATTCAAATTAGTAATAAATTCCTAACTGGAATCATTATAGATTTTATATACACTTCCTTTTTAGGGTTTCTAACGTCCATATGAAAAACTGACCCTAAGCCTGTCCATTACAGCGGAGCGAGGCAGCGGAGCGGAGAAACGGAGAAATTTTAACCAATGGAATTGCATAAAATCTCCGCATCACGTGAGTCACTGACATGATTGGTAAATATTTCTCTGTTTCGCCGCTCCGCTGCCTCGCTCCGCGAAAATGGACAGGCACCCTTAGGACTGTACGATTACTCTTTTGCCTGTCTGAGAAGCTAGCTGGCTATCTGCCTGTTTGTCAATATTTTTTTTCTTAATTCTAAAATATATGGTTTTGAAGTTATTTAAGAAAATACTGCGTCTAGAATTTTGAAACATATCCAGAAAACAATTCTTTATTCAGTTTGATGTCAGGAAAACATAAGACGTAAAGGATTTTAAAAGACCATTTATCACAATAATATGTTTCGTTCGAAAATAACCCTTTGTGCGCGAAATCGATATACACTTTTCTGGTTTTATTAGGACACGAATCCACCCACACCCTGACCACGCACAGTCTAAAATCATTTAGGCAAGCTACATTAAAGCCGAAAGACTCTTCAAATAAATTAATATAATCCGTAAAACAATGCACACACCCCCTTCACGTTCGAACCGCACTAAAATTTAAATTCGCACTAACTGTCAACGCGATTGCCATTCCGTGACAGTCCTTCTTATACCAACGATATTTTATTAACTGCCGATCTTCCCCGCTGAATACCTAATGTATTTGTACCTGGTAACACTGCAAACCTAGTGTCAGTTGGAACAGATGCTGTTGGATGGCAGTTCTTGGGATTTCTGGTATTAGAAGCCTTTTTTGTGGGTGAGGAATCATCAAATGACATTTCCCACTCTTGGTGGACCGGGAGGAAGTGTCAGACTCTTACTGCCTAAAACCTACTAACCGTGTTCCTTTAAAATGCTCTTTGCGTTCCAGTGCTTCGGTAACTCTTACGATGCTTGATAAGGAGGGAAGTGGAAATTATATATATATATATTTTTCCTACTCCTTCGCTGTACTTTTCTGATTAATTTCGTTGCAGGATCCAAGACAGTTGAATCGTTTCTCCGGGACTCGTCGGGCTTCATTGGCTCGGCGTTTTTCTGGTGATCGCCACTGTTGATTCTGGGTTTAAGGAATTGCAGTGGTTGGGAATGTGTGGCGGGCTTGTCCCAATTAAAAAAAAAACTCTTACGATCAAATCTGCAACCCTGGCAGAGTATTAGGCTAAGCAAGGGCTTAGCAGTGGGGAAGTCGGGTTTTGGATGACAAGAATGATGACGAGGAGGAAAAAGCCGTGACTAACTCAATAATATGTTCATTCTGCCTGCGACTTTGTCTGCGTGGGCAAAAGTGGGTGGTATTCTATGTCATGATCAGGTTTTTACTACTGATAGGCTCGCGTTTGACCAATATCTCACCTGATGGTACGCGATGATGTGGTCGAAGATGGAGCACGCTTGTCTATAAGTAACCTATTCACTCTTGACTTAAAGACTCCCAGGTTGCAGCTATCAGGAAACACAGACTCCGGCAGGGAATTCCACTCCTTAGCTGTACGTACTATGAATGTGTTCCCAAAACATTTTGTGCGTGTGGGTGGGATGTCCACCATGTACCATATAAACTTTGTGTGCCCACCCAAATCCCTTCAGTAGTATTTGCGTGAAATAATAACAAAGATTCATTCATTTTCACACACAGTTGCATTCCTGATAGCAAAGAATGATGGATGGTGTAACGGTTTAAGTTTTTTTTTTTACTATCGATAGGCACGCGTTTGACCACTATCTCTCTCTATGGTAAACAATGATGTGGTCGAAGATGTTGCACGCTTGCCTAGAAGTAACTTATTCACTCTTGACTTAAAGACTTCCAGGTTGTCATTCAAGTCATTTCATTTATTTCAATCTCTCTTCTCATCGTGTGGTCAGTAAGGTCTAGCGACCCCACACAACCTATTGTCAAAGTTTCTAAACCACCTCAAGGGCCTCTGACATGGTTTATTTGACGACCGCCATTTGGCGGCCGGGACCACCGGCTTATACGTGCCTTCCGAAGCACGGAATCATCTGTTTATCTGACAATCAGGTTGCAATGTCCTAGCCAAACTGGAAACAACTTTACGAAGCATTTTTTTGCCGTGGGAATCGAACCCCCGACCACCGGGTCCCAAGGCAAACGCCTTAACCACTCGACCACGGAGGCAGTTATTTATTTCAATAAAACCATTAAAAGACACTTTTGAACATTGACTTTAAATTAAGTTTAAAAATAATAATATAGTGACTCCAGTTGTAAAAAGTTACATGAAAGAAAAGGGAGTTAGTGATAGCATGACGGTTGAAAGGACGGTTTTTTATTATTATCATTATTATTTTTTTATTACCACAATAGTCTACATACACAATTTCATGATTAATTTGTGGAAGACTGGTGCTTAAACTAAGTTTTTTATAAAACCTGTAGGTCAGGTCACCAATGGGACCTGACCAATGGGACCGGACCTGGGAGGAATGGGAAAAGATAACGCGTGGATTAAGGCAGATGATTATATTTAAGATATACATAAGATAGACATACATACATTTAATAAAGTGATTGTTCTTATAAGTGTATAAATGAGAATATAGCATTTAGCAGTCAGCAGAGCATCTTTATTACAATAATATTCCAATAAGTAATAAATTCCTTACTGGAATCATCATAGATTTTATGTTCACTTCCTTTTAACATTTTATTGAGCCGTAGTGTATGGCACATCTATCAACAGCTAACTGCTATAAACTCTTCTATAAATATCATAAGAAGAATGAACATTAGCATAATTTAATCTAAAATTAAACCTGTATTCATAAAAGGTGTCAGACAGACCTCATTTATTTAAAAAATTGATGACATACGGAACTGAAACGTGGTTGCTTACAATGTGCCTCATCACAAGGCTCAAAGTCACTCAAAGAGCAATGGAGAGGGCAATGCTTGGAGTTTCCTTGCGTGATCGAATCAGGAATGATGATATCCGCAAGAGAACCAAGGTTACCGACATAGCCCGAAGGATCGCCAAACTAAAGTGGCAGTGGGCAGGGCACATTGCTCGCAGAACAGATGGTCGATGGGGCCGAAAAGTTCAGGAGTGGCATCCGCGCACCGGAAGACGTAACGTTGGAAGGCCTCCCACAAGGTGGACCGATGACCTGGTGAAGGTCGCGGATAGCCGATGGATGCGAGACGCACAGGACCGGTCGTTGTGGCGACGCTTGGGGGAGGCCTATGTCCAGCAGTGGACGTCTTTCGGCTGATATGATGATGATGAGGTCTATACATGTGCATGGGCGCTTATGAAACGTCAGAAGCTAGTTCACAGTTGGAGTTGTTCGTCTCCTACTGAGAAGAACCAGAAAGAAACTCCAAGAGTGCTCTAAAAACATATAAATATATATTTCAAATAAATGAATTAAAATCTCTTTTGTATAGTATGTATTACTAACAACATATGGATTAAGGTCTGAATTTTTTTTTTATTGTTGGGACGTGAGAGGACAGCGTTTACCAGTCAAGTAATATATAATAAAAAGCAAGTAAAGTGGTACCTGGCCCGCCTATCTTGAGAGCTACATGCTGAGAGTGAAGGTGGAGGCCAGCGTGCTCCATTTACTGCAACATTTTCGCTTTACATCAGGTGAGATTATGGTCAAACGCGACGTATCAATAATCTAGCTGACCTGCGCAACTTTGTCTGCGTCACATTTTTAACCGACTTCCAAAAAAGGAGGAGGTTCTCAATTTGGTGGGTTTTTTTATGTATGTACACCGAGATTCCGAGATTTCTGATCCGATTTCTGTAATTCTTTTTTAGTTCGATGCAATATACTTGCCATTTGGTCCCATAAAAATTTGATTCGGTTTGGTTCAGTAGTTTTTATTTTATGAGCATTTTTACTTATTTCAATTACTGCGTTGACGAAGACGTCATCCAAGTATCACCACTTGAAAGTGAAAAATAAAAAAACTTTTTACAAAAAAATATAGCCAAAGTCGGTTATATTTTTTTGTAAAAAGTTTTTCATTTATGCTCCGCTCCTATTGGTCGTCGCGTGATGTTATAATATTCGATTCGAACCAGTCGTTCCTGAGATGAGCGCTTTCAACCAAACAAACAAACTAGATTTAATAGAGATTAGAAACGATGACAAGTCATGTTTGTGTCCACAACACTAACGAGGGAAAGACACCCGTTCCCATGAAATCGTCCACCCAAACACACTAGGTAAAAGCACTTTTCCCACCAGAAGTGAATCCGCGATTCCTAACAAGTTAAATCTAACTGTACTGCCAAAAGCCCACAACAGTATGGTTTTCTTGTCATTAGCATTATAACTATCAGTGGGCCCAAATATGGCCCAAGACCAACTAGATGTCTAATCGACTGGCTACAGTAGCCATTGTAAAATGTGGTGTACGGTACTGGTGGGGTGACCAGAATTTTGGTGTTAAGAGGACATTCTTGATTATTGTTATCAGGGCTGACAATTAACACAATTAATAAAATAGTGCAGTGCGCTTGGAAAATGTAAATAAGGCAGAAATAGGAATACCAATATTTACTTTATTTTTAAGGTATTTGGTTTACAATTGACTACAATCTCACCTGATGAAAAGTTGCGGCTGATGATGGAGCACGCTTGCCTAGAAGTAACCTATTCGCTCATCACTTCAAGCCCCCCCTGATGTAACTATTAGGAAACACAGACTCCGGCTGATATGCTCGTTGTCCAATTGAATCAAGCTCGTCAAGCTGGTATTTGGCAGAAATGACCCAGAGATCGCATATAAGATTCTTGATTTTAGGTGTAAAAAACGTTTGGTGACTTATTTACTTAATAAAACTGACTGGTGACAAGTGACAAGCGATTATCTGACAATTCTACAATTATGACGTTTATTTCATACATTCTCTGCTTTATTAAATTACACCTATCGCAAAATTGTTTCAAAAATATTATTTAATTTATTTATTTGTATTATACTTATCGGATTGTCAGCTATATTAAACAGGTTCTTGTTGGAAAACGATTTTACATTTTCCTTTCAACATTTCTATTCTATTAAACTCTTTACAAATACTTATAAAAACTACGCCACCCTACAAACAAGGCACCTACTCCATGTACCAAAGAAATTGACCATAAATATTTATTATTACCGAAATGGCTGAAACTATCATTACTCTTACTACTAAACAAGGTAGGCAGAGATATCGGTAGTTCAGGATTAAGTATTGCAAGGCAGGGAGTAATTGAATGGTCTGCTGTTCGAATATACGATTGAATGTCGAATTTGTAAGATCAAAGGAATTATCTCAAACATTTTTTTTGTTTAGGTTCGATTATGTTCGTAAAAAAAATAAAGGCATTGAAAATTTTAACATTAAACGTTTACACGTTTAATTTTAAACTTTTCAAAAACTTTTATTACATAACTATTGCTTACTTACCTCCGATTTCTGAATTATGAATTTGATTTGAGTATTTCTCAAACTATGTTTTGGCCAGAAAAACTGACAAACCGTACTATAAGTTTATTAAGTACAGTATGGTTTGACACGTTTTAGCTTAAAATACTCATTTAATTACCTATTTCATTTTGATTTTGGACTAAAAAAGTAACTCTAAAATTGATTTTAGTGTTACTTTTTCATTAACTATCGATATAATAACTAATTATGATATCCATTCTGGAAACCACTAGATATATGCTGCTGCTAAAAATACCGTTGCTTAGGAATAATTCAATAAATCCATCAAACTTAATGATTATGGTAACAAATCTAGACCTAACAAACTATTTGCCAGTCTCGCAGCTGTTTAAATATTTCCGTCTCTTCAACAACCGAATCAGGACACTCAACTAAGTGTTACAGATAAACAACAATCGTAACATTTCTGTGGATTTCTATAAAATTAGCCACGGGACATAAATCATATTTGCCGTTGCAGCCATGAGTCAGGCCAACAATCGCCAATGAAACCAATCTGATATCTATCAGACAACAAACTATCAAAGGAGATATACGAGACCGAAATATCTTGGCCTCCCACCCCCTGCAATATCCTAGAAATTTCACAGAAATCGAGGTCACACTATCACTGTCCGCGTATCAAACGTAACTGGCTACCTTACCTGATTTTCTGTCAAGTATAATCAAGTTATTTAAGCTCAAGCTGTTTGCGACAAGGCTAGGGTTTCCACCTTTTTTGTGCAAATAAAGTACATTGGTTATTAAAAAGGAAGAAAAACCGTACGCTATGTCAAAATAAAGTACGATTTATTTTACTTCATTATCGTCTTCATTGTCGCATTGGGTTGTTTATCCTGTAAAGATAGTATAAGTTTATTAAAATAAATAAAAAAATTATTTTGCTTAAAAACACGTTTTTTGTTACTTTTAGCAACTTTTTAACAAATCATTCATTCATTCATTTCAGTTTTGGGGTTCCGCACCCAAAGAGTTACCAACGGAACCCTATTACTAAGCCTCCGGTATCCGTCTGTACGCCTGTCTGTCAGTCAGAGGACTGTATCTCAAGAACCGAATAGGTAGACAGTTGAAATTCACAGTGTGTATTTCTATTGCCGCTACAAATCATGAAAATTAAATTAAAGGGGGCTTCCATACAGGAACGTGTTTTTTTTCCGTTTATAGTATGGAACCCTTTTTATGAGAGTCGGACTCGCATTTGGCCGGCTTTTTATCCGATTCAGAGACCAATTGTTTCTTTCGTCATGCCATTTGCTATTTATAACAGAAAAAAAACACCTTTTTTGTATATTACATGTGAAATGAATCCCAGAGCAATTAAATGATGTGAAATAACGTATTTTCGCGTACAGTATTGTTCTCATAAAGTACAATTACCCGAAATAACGTACAAAACGTTATAATAAAGTACGGGTGGCAACCCTAGACAAGGCCCTTAACGGGTTATATTCCCGTTTTGGTTATAACCAAATGCCACTTGTTTAGATAAAACTAACTATAGGAATGTTTGAGATAGCCGTTTAAAGGAGTTAAATCTAATAATTTGTTATCATTATTGATTTATTAGAATCTGTGAATTGCTAATTAAAAATGATTGATAGGATTTACAGTCAAGTCATAATTGGTGATAAATAATGTTATCTGATTAATAATAATGATAATAAACGGTAATGATGCTACTTTATTGTAAAATTTAAATAATCATTTGAAATATGAAGACTTTTTAAAATTAATAGTTGATTTATTAGTAACTAATAAGATACGACACTTTTTGTTCGAAAAACTTTTGCTAGAAATTTGTTTGTTTATTTATCTTTAAATTTATTCTAGTTAGATTTATGATAATCTTAATAGAAAACAATATTTAAACAGTAGAGTATCCAAGAGGTGTTCGTCTTCTTGTCGTCATATCTTGTGGGCAGTAAGGTCTAACGACCCCACACACCATAGTGTCAGAGTTTCTAAACCGCCTCAAGGGCCTCTGACATGCTGGTCAAAGTCTATTATTGCTAAAAATATAATTAATTCAGGTGTATTGGAAACTACATAGGTACATGAGTATAATTTTCACCTCAAGCTAAACACCATATTTTTATGCAACATAAATGTCGAGGAATTATAAACACTCAACTTAGAAAAATGATTGCTAACGACGACCACAAGCGATAAAATTACAACCAACTATAATCTTGCAAAATGGAATTAAGCGTAAACTTATCGAAAACATGCTCGTATGGCTTCTAGCAATACTGATGCACATGTCGGTAATAATAGTTCTGCTGACCATACTGGGCAAAAGGCGTGAATATAAAATTTTGCAGCACATATCAATGAATTTTCAATCAGTCAGCTTGAGTTTACTCAGTCGCCTTTGGCGACGCAGGATTACGCAGGATGTTTCTAAATTGACGAATCATCGTGTGCTAGAATCTAGGAGAAGATTAGGCTTGCTACATGCTTTTGGTTTAGTCCCACCTCTTTCCCATCCCAACTGTTCCCCTATGCCTATGCTATAGAGATGTGATTTTTTGTAGGATAAACACAGAGAAGGCAGGCATTTTGTTTGACTGATGAACTTGTAATGAAAATATTTAAAGAGCAGTGTAAATATGTAGTTTTTTCGGACAATACTGATACACTTGCTGAAGAAAAGGCTTATTTCAAGCAGTGAACATCTACCCCAGAGCTTCCTAATCTTTCACTAGTGCGGATACTCCTAACGCCACCTTACTATGATCCGTGGACCCCTATAAATAAAACAAAAAAATAATCGCTCTCATACTTTTATTTGAAATACGAAAAATGTATCAGTTTTACTATGAAAAACTCACATGTATCAGTTTTACTATAAAAACACCACTCACTCCCGCAAGCAGACGATCTATTTCACAGTCCAGTCTCCGCGTATTGTGTTATTGATTGCACATTTCTGTCATGTTTTGTCAAACGCTCGGTCGCGCTCGGTTTTTTTCGGACCCTCAGCGAAACGTCCGCGGACCCCCACGGGTCCACGGACCGCAGGTTGGGAAACTCTGGTGTACTCATTGAAATGATGATAATATTTAAAAAAATGTCAATCAGACAAAACAATTTAAAATAATCTTTGAAGCAATGACTGTCGTTAAAAGGGATAAAAGAAAGTGAGACAAGTTCGTAGTCTTTAATTCATTTGTTATCAAACTTTTGTAATCCTCTTTCTCAATTTAGGTAATTTTGAAATAGGCCATTGGACAATTTTATAACCTCCAGTGCTTTCAAAAATACAGGCTAGCTTTTCACAGATGAGTCTTATCTCGTAAAGAAGCCCACAAACGACCCCAGATATAATGAAGGCCTCAAAAACAAGTATACGATTAATATTCATCCACAAGCTTATTTCAACTGGTAGATTGCAACCAGCCTTATTCACTAGCAATACATGCAGTGTATCTCGCGATACACAACAGCACAACTGACAGCTTGATCGATCATGAGCTCAGCTCTTTGCTCAGATGCTGCAACCAAGATACTGTCATACACGCTGGCTTGTTACAATTATAATAGAATCTTTGTTTATTAATTTACTTACGTTTATCATGAGAGAATTAAAAATTCCAGTAAATCTGACTCCAGTCATGAAGTACCGTGTTACCCAGTTAATGGGTTGTGGAAGTCTCGTAGGCAGCCGCTCCACGTAAAATATTGGTATTCAGCTAAATCTGGCTTGACTGGAAGCCGACCCCAATATAGTTGGGAAAAAATTAGGCAGATGATGATGATCTTGAGAGAATTATAAGTAAATTCTACTATCAGACATAATAAGATAGTCAATGAGGTCGAAAGTCAGTGCAGCAATGTAACTGAAGAAACTGGAAGCCATCGCACAAGGTGGACCAAATACCGGGGTGCCAATTCTACAAATTTTAAAACAATGTTCGCATTCTCAACTCAGTCGCACTCAGGCGCACTGTCAAGAAAGCATCAATTTCCCTACATTTATGGCAGAATGCGACTCAGATACGTGCAAAAATTATTCGAATTGGCCCACTGCCTGGTGAAAACCGATAGGACCCATACTAGAAAAACCCATAGCACCGGTCGATGTGACGACACTTGACATGTCATGAGATATAAATAGTCCACTGAAAGCCAGACATACGGACGGACAGGCAGCAGAGGCTTGTTTATAGCGTTCCGTTGGTAGCTCTTCATGTAGTCCCGAGACCGAGAGGGAAACAATTTGACATTATTTGTCCTACAGTAGAATCTATTAGCTAGATTTGTACAAGATTAGTACCAACCAAAAGGTGTTAGATTTCGCGCGTCTTGAGACGAGGACGCATACTGAGGGGCCCGCGGGCGGTGGGGCCAAAACAGCCCTGTTACCAGCTCGATAACGGTTGAAGATTCCGCGAATTTGAAGTTGTTTCAACTCAACTCTGTTTCAAAACCCCTCGATCTCCCCTACGGAACCCTAAAAACAATGAGTGGGCAAAGATGATGCGACCAGATTGACTAGTAAGTGTCTAAGTGTATAAATACTAAGATGACATCTGATAGATATGTATGAAAGAAGATTAAATAAACAATGAAAAATCGCTCAAAAGTGAAAGTTCATGATCATCAGATGTCTTTGTTACTTTCAAGGTTTAAAAAAAAAACACAAAGTTAAAAATGTTTCATTGGGTAACAACTTTAATTTTATCTATTTGTGTTATGCGCTGCGCTGTAAAACTCCCATATAATTAAAATCGTCAATAAAACCACATATAAATCTTCTGGCCGAAGAACAAAACTATGAAATATATTACTAATTGCAATTCAAATATTTAATAGCTTATAATAAAAAAGCACATGGCTTGATCAAGTGGAATTAATATTGCTAACACAGTATAATGAAATAAAAGAGTTTGTTAATGGTAGCCATAAAAATATCATAATTATAATTTTTGATACAACTAGTTGACCCGCGCAACTTCGTCTGCTCCGCTCCTATTGGTCTCAGCGTGAAGATATAAAGCCTATAGCCTTCCTCGATAAATTGGCTATATAACATTGAAATAATTATTCAAATCGGACCAGTAGTTCCTGAGATTAGCGCGTTCAAGCAAACAAACAAACAAACTCTTCAGCTTTATATATTAGTACTAGCAGACCCGCGCAACTTCGTTTGCGTCACATTTCTCATTACTGGTCCGCTCCTATTGGTCTTAGAAGAGTTTGTTAGTTTGTTTGTTTACTTGAACGCGCTAATCTCAGGAACTACTGGTCCGATTTGAAAAATTGTTTCAGTGTTAGACAGCCCATTTATCGACAAAGGCTATATATAGGCTATATCATAGCTATATCATCAGCGGAGCAGACCGAGTTGCGCGGGTCCACAAGTATATTATATTGGCTTCCTTTTTAACAGAGTCAGCACGCAATTCTTATTTGTAACAATCATTGTTAAACATTCAAAATGTTAATGAGACCCATCTCGATGCGTTGAAATCACTTTTGCAACTCACTGTGCATGCTGCACCAAGAAATCGATTCATTTGTTATGCTATGATTGAGAATTACTAGCAGATTATTAATTCTTTAGAAGATGGTTATGAAGATTAAGTAGAAGAACGTTATCAAGCAAATATGGAGACAGAATGGAATTCCAGCATGCGAATAAAGCCAATTTGTCAGCTTCTGATTGATTTTAAGTAAAAGCCTAAGTCCGTTAAAATTATGGCCCATTTGTTGTAGTGCCCCAAGTGCCTTACACCTACACCATTGAGGACCTAATTAATGGCACTGCCGGTATATTCTGTCAACATCTAACCATGTAAACTGAGGAAAACCTACTCCAGATCATGAACTGTCATTCCATTTTGTTTGAATAAATTGATAGCTCAATTCATATTCACTTCACCTAGGCATACAAGGTAAGATGTTTACAGAATTCCACTGCTGATGTCGCTATTAACGTGGCCACTTACTGGGCTAAATCTATCTAAAGCTCACCATCGACTAAAAAAGAATAAGAAGTCCAAACCACAGTGTTAGGGTGATATTTCATGAAAATAAAACCAAAAGAAGTTTAATTAATATAGTAAGTCTTGAAAGCCAACTTGAAATAAAAGAAAGGTAATAAAATTCATGATGTTGCACATTTCGATCAAAACAAATAAACTGATGAAGTAATTGATTAATAAATGGAAATACTCATTTGATGCAAAGCTTGTAAATAATATTATTTATGATATTATAAACTTCGTAATTGTAATGATGATCATTCAGTTTATTTATTTGCAAGTCAATGTTATTTTGTGCGACGTAAATATGCAAATTAGTAACTTGTAGCCATATTTTAATAATTATGTTTATGATAGACTTTTATTGCTATCCTAATGATCTAAAGATCGAATGCTATCCTGTGTATTTTGTTAATGTCATCATGTTTTCGACTGAGTTGTCGTAATTATTCGTCGTCTCTATTATTTGAATCATCAGACAAATTGTTGTCTCTATACAATTTATCGAATAGGTCTAATTGCCAGGTACTGTGACAAAACTCTTAGATTGCCTTTTGACAAAATTATTATGTTCGTGTAGTCGTCAATAGTTAGGAATTATTTTATAGAATTCTAAATACAATAAACTACTGCCGATAATAATCTCAGTTTTGACAGCTTCTAATAAAATATGATCATACTGTATAAACAGTGGTAGTTCTTACAATTTTCTAAATACCAATACAAAACGATTTATCTTTTGTAATTAAACACAGTTTATTTATTGAAAACTGATTGGAAACTTCGATCGTTCTAGATTTCGATTTATTCATAACAGACGTGAATAATGTATTTCATAAAGGGCTATAATGTCAGCAATTAGTCACACATGAAACATAAAAATGTGGTCCAATAACCGCTCCTTGGGAGACTCCGTCCGCGAAGCAAGTTTCTGACGCAAAATAAAGAGGTATCGATACTTGTCTTATATATGTACAGTATACACGTGCCGACTTAATCTGTTACGTAGAATATCCGACAAGGTTCGCAAGTAACATTGTTTGTTGCACATTCAAGTGTGTCAAAGGCTTCTGTTAGATTTATTGTTTTATAGCGTGAGACAATGGATTGCAAAATAATTGTTTTTCATTAGCCAAGTTGGCGTGACTGAACCAGATTCTATGGAATTCTGCTGCTGTTTCTAAAAACTTGATCTGTCAGACAACTTGTGGCAAACAATTGAGTCTAGATCGACGTTATAGGAAAATAGAAGTTATTTTTTTCCTGGTTACGTCAACATGTGATATTTTTATCGTTATTGTAATAACGGAAAGTGGTGCCATTGAAATTCAATGTCCTCATAATTATTATATTTTCATTGGCAGTTTTAACAGTACGCTAATGGTAAATAATAACATAGAAAAAGCATCTAGTCGTTATTTGACATGATAAGAATTTATGTTACTGTTTCAATTAAAACTTGGTCTTTTATGATCCTATTATACCCTTGAATGGACAAGACTAATTCTTGATAGCTGACAGATAATCGACTTTATGGGGAAGGTGTTTCTTAGTCATTAGTCGAACAATGAAAACAATAAATATATTGATAGCAATAAACACTTCGTTTCAAAAATTATATTATTGCTGAATGGCTATATGTAGCACAGAATATAATATTTTAGCAGTTGATCAAGTAATAAAAGTCGATAATAAATTGCATTGTCTTGTTTAATATCCCATTGATTGTGGTGCTGGAAATACAATTTTTTTGCACAATCGTAAAAAGGTAGGCGTGTGCTGACTGCAGTAATAAAAGATCGATTGTGAAGTTTTTTCGTAGCAAATTATCTCCTAAACAATGGATGAGAGAAACTTATGGATCTATAAATCGTTGAAACAGAATGTTCAACCTAGCGGTGTATTTGCAAATATTTAGATTTAAAAAGTGTGATAATTTACTTAAAAACTTTTGATTTGAACTTGATTTTTGTAGCTCATCCTTTCATCCACCTTTTTATTTTAATACTGCACTCGTAAATCCTCGTAATACTATTATTTAAAAGACATATTTATCATTTCAATGTTTTAAAATTCACTTTTCCGATCTTCTTGTATATGAACAAACTGGTGTAAATGAAAATGCAAAAAATCTTTCAAAATTTTTCATGGGAAATCTTTACTTAGTCTGAATTTCGAATTTGAGTATTTATCAAACTCTACTTTCGCCTGAAAAGCTGTCAACATTTGACATTAGAGCAAGGTTTGACACGGCAACTTCAAATACACGATTCAGAAATCGGACCAACTTCCAATAACTTCGCTACAATAGCGCCACGACTTGAAAACAGAGAACAACTACAAAACAGTTTCTTAAAACGCCAACAGATGTCGCTAGTATTGCAAAAGCAGCTAGCCGCCAGGGAACTTGTAAGGACATTGCAAAGGGTTCGTATAAAGTGTCAAACTGTTACTCACCGAGCGGCCAATAGATGGCGCTGATGATTCCTGATGTGAAACAGATCTGCAATAAGAAAAAATAACACGTTATTTCTTGTAGGAAAATAGGGTAACTATTTGAATAACTAGTTAAAGTAACGTTATTTTGGTTAGAATAACATGGAGAATGAAGTCATGTTTTATTTTAATAAATTATAATATTAGAACCTACACTTGCGTAGATAAAAAAATAATTTGAGGAAACAGTAACATTAAATACGGCCAGTATTTTATGAAATGGCCTAGAAAACACAATATTAATTATGGCAATCAAGTCGTTCACAGTCAATACGACTGATGACTGTATTTACTGGCAATACTAGTTATTAAAGTAATTATTCTACGGACATAATTATAACGTGCAAGCATTGCAGACATGGGCATTAATATAGTTATATTCCGGTTAAAAATGTTTTATCCTTGGAACACATTTAGAATGAAATTCTAGAGTTAAAAGTTTTCTGTTAGCAAATAGAAAATTACAGGGAATGTAAAAGTTTGAAATGTTGAAAAGTATTTTATTTTAGTTATTAAGTTGCCTAATAAAGCGATGTTTATAATATGCACCTACTTAAGAAGAATGGGATAATTATATAGTTATTTTATAATTAAGGTTCGAAAGACGAAATAGGTAGGAACATTTTATTGTTTTCGATTGGAGGCACACTGTAATAGCAAAAAGCAATAATCATAAAAAAAAATAATTATTTTTATGAAGCAACACTCAGAAAACAAATACATATCACACTACCAACATGCAAAACCTATTTAAAAATAGAATTTCAAACCAAACAAACGTAACGGTCAAATTAGAAAAAAAGTACCTCAACCGGAACAAAAAACTTCTATTTTCAAATAGAAAAAAAAAATCTTATAAGAAACCGACAGCTGTTGGAACTATCGGGGGCTGTTCAGTCCCCACTATAGAAAAAATCGATGGGCGTCACCATAGAGCATGGGGTTACCACCCTCGGTCATTCTTGGCGTGCGGATCACGCGATGCAATTTTAAATTATGGGGTGGCCGAGTGATGTAAGTTTTTCATTTTTTTTTTCTCGGTACAAAATGTTTTTGCCAGTTTTTTTTCTGGTTTAGTGACAATAATTATTTTTTTTGGGGTAAAATTTGTTTTTTTTTTTCGGTGCTGTACTTTAGTTGCGTTTGGGCGGTTTGTGGTTTTGGTTTATTATGTATATAATTTTTTTAATAGCTTCTTCGGAAAAATGTGACATTTCTATTTTTCTTTTTAACCGACTACCAAAAAAGGAGGTTCTCAATTCGGTTGGCACTTTTTTATTTGTATGTACACCGATTATTTCGACGTTTCTGATCTGATTACTGTGATTTTTTTTAGTTCGATTCGGTATACTTGTTGTTTGGTCTAGTAAAAAATTAATTCAGTTTAGCTCAGTAGTTTTTATTTTATGAGCATTTTTGCTTATTTGGATGATGTGATTTCTGCGTCGACGATGACGTCGCGTCGTCCAAGTACTAAAAAGTAAAAAATAAATACAACTGACTTCTAAATAAAAACTCTACAAAGTATAAACTAACTTTAATTTTGGAAGTCAGTGTCAAAAAACGAAGAAACAAACCAAAAACACCGACATCCGAAATTAAGGTTATTTTACACTTTATAGTGTTCAGTATGAACAGTTATACAATTTCTCACTTGTGTGATTGTTTTCAAAGAATTTTGTCAGACACTTCCTTACCTTCACAAAAGTGTTTTAATTTTATTATTTTTACGCATTACAACAACTGTAACTAATTTATTTATTTATTAAGAGTACTGCCACATCACATACAAATAACATCAAAAATATTATAAAAAATATTATATAAGTGGTCTGATGCATGTGACAATAACGGCGTACATAACATTGATAATTTTTTGGCTCCGTGATAAAACACAATTATCATATTTAAAAAAAAAAATAGTACTATGAAAATTGACTTAAATTTCTACGACGAAAACAATATAAATGGCCAATATAATTTCATAGAACTTATATAACCACTCTACCTAACCTATCTCAATTACCATTATTTTCTGAACACAATCCTATTAATAATAAGTACCTCTTTGTCTCTAGTTGCAGTACCTACGTATTATTAATTTTAATAAGTAGTAGCTGTCATGTCGGTAGCCAAAACCGTCGGGTATTATAAGTAAATTATGACATCATTTTATGCATACGATGTGTCTAACGGTAGAAGTGTATGCAACTTCCTTTTAAATTGTAGGTATGTTCAGTAGGGAAGGGCTGTGTTGGCTATTGGCTATTACTAATAGTTATGTATGACTGCATTGAATATACCTAATTATAATATTGTTATAATACCTACTTGTAAAAACCGGTCAAGTGCGAGTCGGATTCTCACAGGAAGGGTTCCGTAAAATAAACCGAAAAAACACGTTTCTTGTATGCGAGCCCCTTGTAATTTTTAATTTAATTTTTAGTATTTGTTGTTAAAGCGGCAACAGAAATACACATTCTGTAAAAAGTTTAACCGTCTACCTATTACCTACGGTTCTTAAGAGTCAGCCCGCTGACAGACAGACAGACGGAAGGACGGACAGCTGACGCTTAGTTATAGGGTTCCGTTGGATACCCTTCGGGTACGGAACCCTAAAAATGGAGAAAGAAGGACTTAATCATTCGAATTTCAAAAACTATTCAACATCGGGACGTATTTCAAGTTTAATTATGTTTTATGCGTTGTAGATGGCATTAGGGCTCTTTTTCTTCCATTCCGTCTTATCCTCAGTCACGCCATCACTCAATACCACCCTTTTCTATCATAATATCATTCTTCACAAATAATCCATTCATCTCATTCTAACTAATATTGTAAATGCAAAAGTGTGTTATTTATTTATTACTCTTTAAGAGGAAATACTGGCGGCGAGACTTTGTATGTAAAAAGTCATATTTCGAGGTTTGGCTCTCGACTGTTTTCTCCTCCAATATTAGACCGGTTTAAGAGATATTTCACAAACTGAATAAGAAAGATATATTTTTTAACCGTATAAGCACTAGAAATTTCACAAATGCTCAAAATTGTCCGATAAATCGCCGTCAACAGAGCCCTAGTGTGCAAATTTGGCAACTATTAATCAAAAAAGGAAAACAAAGAGACACAGTATATCATCCTTCTTATTCAGTTTATGAAATAACTCTTATATCGGTTCAATATTAGAGGAGAAAAGAGTCGAGAGCCAAACCTCGAATTATGACTTTTTACATACAAAGTCTCGCCGCCAGCATTTCCTCTTAACGCCTAAATTTATATACAGATTTTGAAGAATTTTGGCACATAGATAGATAAGAACCTGGAGACGGTTTCAAGCGATTTCTTTGCGAAAATATATGTTAATGTGATCAAAGCAGCCGGCGAAAGTTAGTGTGTCAATAACAAGAACAGTGCGAAAATTATTAATTAATATTAGAGTTTCCTTTTTTACTATTGATAGGCACATGTTTGACCACTATCTCACCTAATAGTAAGCTATGATGCGGTCGAAGATGGAACACGCTTGCCTAGAAGTAACCTATTCACTCTTGGCTAATATAAAACTAGTACTAATATTATTAAAAAATGTATATATATATATTATTCGTCGTGTTATTAGTCGTCACAGCAAAGTAGTGGAACTCTCTGCCTGCGTCTGTGTTTCCAAACGCTTACAACACTAATCTCTTCTAAGTTAGAGTGAACAGGCTCCTTCTGGGTAAGCTCGCTCCATCGTAGACTTTGTCTATGTCATCTCTGACCTAGACTGGAGTCAAGAGCAAACCCATCATAAACAAAAAAATAATAATAATAATATTAATATTTTTATATAAAACTAGTACTAGTATAATAAAGCACATCACTACGCTATAATATGCTCCGCCCGTTGTCTGTCTAAGCCCACGTAGAATTTATAATAAATCATAATAAATATTTATAATCAGTAACAAACCCATGAATGATACCTCATATTTTGTGGGTGTTTCTATGCATCCGTAATTTTATTGTGGCTGTATTTTATATGCGGCTCGTGGAAAGGCTTAATATTCATTATTATAATATTACTGTTATCGAGTTAGATGAGCTCATGGCTAAATTATAACTGTCGGACGGGTTGATCTTTGAGGTTAAGCAACACTTGCCAAGGTCAATCCGTGGATGGGTGACCATCCATTTCGTACTGAGAATTCTCTGTGCCTAGGAAAGAATGTTACGCCTTTAGTCCTGTCATTTAAGCATCTAAGACAGTCTTTATGTTACCGTAATGACTGCTAAAGATGTAGGTGCCAGAGATGTAACATAACATAGGTAACTCAAACTCAAATCGTACATTTCAAATAAACCATTTACAGGCACGTTCCAAAACGTAAATCTCTATGGAGAAGAACGTGCAAGAAACTCCACGGACACTCTTTTATAGGTATGTCTTTTCATAGGTATGTCTTGCCAAAGATTATAGTGTTACCCCGTTACTGAGTCGTAGAGCTCATATAGACAATAGCCCAATGTCAAATACTGGTGTTCAGCTGCATTGGCGGATCCAGCGGGGAGAGGGGGGAGGCATAGGGGCTCGAGCCCGTAAAAGCCTGAGATTTCTTTGGTAGTTTACATATCCTAACAAAGTCTTTGAAGATTAACCTGGGAGTCGTCTCACATTCATAGTGCGTACAGCTAAGGAGTGGAATTCCCTGCCAGAATCTGTGTTTCCTGATAGCTACAACCTGGGAGTCTTTAAGACAAGAGTGAATAGGTTGCTTGTAAGGAAATGTGCTCCATCTTTGACCGCATCATCGCTTACCATCAGGTGAGATAGTGGTCAAACGCATGCCTATCTATAATAAAAAAACTGGCCATGTGCGAGTCGGACTCGCGTGCAAAGGGTTCCGAACGAATTTTATTTTTTTAATATGTTATTTTAACACTACAGACTTCTAATAGGTTTTCCTGTAATCTTTAGGTAATGATCTATTATCTCCATTTTTTTTCAAAATTTTAGGCTCAGTAGTTTCGGAGATAAGTGGGGGAATGGTCATTTTTCGTCTAATTTCTTGAATAACTTCAAAACCATTTATTTTAAAATTATGAAAAAAATATAATTAAAACCCTTACAGTAAGCCCTTTCATTTGATATGTCACACGATATTGTCCAAAAACTTTTTTTTTAAATTTTCTAGTTTGACCCCCAAAAGTGACCCCCATACTAAAAATTTAATAATTTACTTAACGCGTCCGTGTTTGGGTCATAGAAATCCATATGAGTACCAAATTTCAACTGAATCGGTCCAGTGGATCCGGAGAAAACTGGCTGTGACAGGCGGACAGACAGACAGACAGACAGACAGACAGATAGACAGACAGACAGACACCCGAGTGATCCTATAAGGGTTCCTTTTTTTTCGGAACCCTAAAAAAAAGATTTAATGAAAAGTAATCCAACGAAGCTTGCTATGCGTTCGTTTAGTTAAATATTGTTTTTGCGCTTGTATTGTTTTTTTTGGGGTCAAGCCAAACGACAATCCTGGAACCACCCCTGCCAAGCTGCATTAATTTAGACTTAAAATCGACCCTAATATGGTTGGAAAAAGGCTAGGCAGACTAATAATTGTAAGTACCTAGACCTCAATACAACGTGTAACAAAATACACACAATACCTCTTGAGGGGTCATTGTTCTCATCGTTACGAACAACTTTTACTATGGGATCAACGCCGAAATCACGAAAAGAAAATCAGCTGTTCAGTACATTTTGTCGAGTTATGCGGACATAAAATGTATGGGGCAGTCGATTTTTTTTTGCGATTTCAGTTTTGGTCCTATAGTGAAAGTTGTTCATAATGATGAGTACAATGACTCCTTAAGAGGTATTGCGTTTATTCTGTAACACTTTGTATATAACTCATTGATATTCCACGTGTATTACCAGAGCTTGCAAACGCTTAATTGGCAAATTCTGCGAAATTTTACAATGTTTACGTAAGTTACTCGTGCCCACATGTTTGTGCTTGCTTATTTGTCAGGGATTGAAATAGAACTTAGTAATAAATAATTTTGGTGCTCAAAGTAAATGCTTAGATATTATTATCAATTTTAGCTACATTGGTCATGAGGATCGATTTGGCCCTCAAAGGGTCTAAACAAAGTGATGTTATATCGGCGAAAACTATCGTCCAAAATCTTTGAGACAAGTCTGCCACACTATTCCCAACTCCTGAGAGCCAGAATCTACATTGGCGACCACCAGAAAAGCACCGAATCGAGAAAGCTAAACATCTCCAACTGGTAAAGATTCGACTATCTTGGATCACACAACGAAATTTATCAAAAAAGATCTACGTCGGAGTAAGAAGAAGTCGGGGCCCGCTAGGACCAGTGCCTGCCAGGGTTGCGGAATTTGTTCGAAAGAGTCACCGCGGCTTTGGAACGCAAAGGGTATTAGGAGCAACACGGATGGGTTTAAGTCAGTAAAAGTCTGACACTCCCTTACGCTCCGTCCAGAGCAGGAGGAGTCATTGGATGATTTCCTTTTCCACTATTCATGAATTCGTTAAATTTCGATCTCAAATATTGGTGACCATTTTCTATCCTGGTGACTAATATGGCCAAAATAATATCAACTTACAGTAATAACCGACAAAAAAAAGATTATTATTTTTCGTTTTCCTAAACTTCTGGCCGCCACTGAAAAAATAAGAAGACAAAAGACATAGGACGTAATTAATTGCACCCACGCGAAGCCGCTAGTTTCCAAAAAACAAAAAAGAATCAAATTCTAAGTTATTCTAACTTATTTTACAACCGAATTGTAATGGCAATCATACATACAAGTATTTCCAAAATTGCATGTGATAGCCAATCGTCCCCTCTATAGGGTGAATAACAAAGGAGGTGGGCAGGGACGCGAGTTTTGGGGCAAAAACTACCGAATGTGGGGGCCGGTCAACCGGGAAATTGACTTTTTTTATTCTTGTGTGTTTATTATCATGAGGAAGTTCGTGATTAGGTACGTTTTGTGGTATTTTAGGACCCTATATGTTTGTAAGGGTGGCGAAAGAGAAGGGAAAGGAAGTTACTTCACAGAAAAAATATTTTAAAGGTGCAAATCTAAAATAAAATGATTAGCAACAAGCACTTCGTCCGCGACTTCTTCCGCGCTGCAATTTTCTTAAGGATCGCTTATTTTTCTTGTAATAAATATAGCCTATGTTGCTCTGGGATAATGTAGCTTTCCAATGGTGAATTTTTTTTTAACGGTCGAGAAGTTTCTGAGTCAAAAATTAATTAATAAAAATATTAATTTAGGTTCAGATAAACGTCATTATATCACTATTATGGTCTGTTTTGATTCTATTAATTCTTCTGTAAAATTTGCTCTAGTTTTTTTTTTCTGAAAGTGCCGCACTATAGCTCGATCTTCACAGGGTGACTGGTAGCATCTGGATGAGAGTTCCCGTAAATCGAGTTAAATGGCGTGCAAAAGGAGAGGTCTATGTTCAACAGTGGGCAGTGCAATAGGCTGATGATAATAATGATGATGATAACTCGATGAATCCCAGAGAAACGATTCAACTGTCTACAACAACTGGCGGAGAAGCAAGTGAAAATAACCACTTGCCAGTTAACTATGGTTATCAGTCAGTGGTTCCATGTTTGACATGGGTGACAGTTAAAAATTTAGTGCGCGTTATCAGCCCAGTTGCTTGGCTCATTTACCATGGCATAAGCTTAATATAATTTTCCAGCTCACAGAATGAATTTATCTATTAAACACTGAGGAAATCATGAGCCATGAAGCTTTTATGACTTCCATCTACAATATTTAGTTTCCCAATGCAAATCCAACAAATTTTAGCCTCCGTTATTTCAGTATCAGCTTTCATTCGATCATTAGTCTCAATATTTTAATAATAAACTTGTAAGCTTCGCCAAGGAATTAGCTATTAATATCAATTTCATTGCTGTATTTATTGATGTTATTGTTGTGACTTGAATATGATATACTGTTGACATGGATATTTTATTAGTAGGCCATGTAGGGATTTTATTGTCATGTCTCACGTGGGAGGGTTTCTAATGAGCTGATGTTAGCGCCCACTTAACTTGAGCTTTGATATGTTTTTATTGTTTGTTGGCTGTATCTGAGCAAAGATATACATTCCTCTGAGTAAAAATGCACAGCGAAATTAACTAAGGCTAGTTTGTTTCATATTAGAAACGAAAAATAATGTTAAGACAAAATATGCGATATACGGATCTCGCGCTCAGATTGGTGAATAGCCAAAGGGTACGCTTGGCTATTCACAGATCTGAACGCTAAAATGATACAGCCCCAGGTTAGAGCTACGATACAAAAATATAATTTCCAAAAAATATCTAAGTGTTGCGCAAAAAGAAAACAACTTTGTATATTGGAATCCACATATAGTTAGGTGTTTGTAAACCACAAACAAGAAATACAGAGCTTGAATCGTTGGTTACGAAAATCCTTGGATACAAGGGGCCTACTCTTTAAGCCCTCCGTCCGTAGTTTTGGCCTTAGTTACTACTTAGTTTTCTACTCTGTATCACCTAACCTCTAAGAATGAATGACAACACCCTGTGTATCGTTGTGTGTTAGTTCGCGTACGGGACTAATTGTAAGTCCATAGGTGATAGGGAGTAGAAAACGCCCGTAACTAAGGCTGAAACTACGGACTTCGGGCTTAGACAGTAGGCCCCCAGAATTCCACCTATAACAAGTTATATCGACAAGAGCGTCGATCATTCCAAACTATTGACACAAGGACCAACTGTCACTTGAGCTTCTACAAACCCTTTAACAGAATCAGGCCGTGAACATAAAATAACAAACTGCAAACTGCATAAGCCAATAAATCACTCCAGTGATCAAAAAGCGTATTGATCGGATCCAAAAGATCCCTCATCAATGGATCCAAAGCCAAAATCGTTAGACCATTC
Organism: Lacanobia wlatinum; assembly: GCA_947578705.1. Classification (NCBI taxonomy): domain Eukaryota; kingdom Metazoa; phylum Arthropoda; class Insecta; order Lepidoptera; family Noctuidae; genus Lacanobia; species Lacanobia wlatinum. The sequence continues at coordinate 7,378,317 of OX388039.1, read as the reverse complement.
TTTGCCGAATAGGGAAAATTTGCATAGCAATGGGTTATTTTGCATATTGGGTTACCGAAATTATTTTGCATATAAAAAGGTGAGGACTATTGTTTGGTACGTACCTGGTTTGGGACATGTGCAAGCTAAGTTTGGTTAATAATATTTTTTATCAACCCTTTGGGTTAAATCTGGGGTGGGAGAAACTGCATCCAGCTTCCAGTAATTTTGATGTCAATTTGGCAGTGGTGTGCTGGCTTGGTAAGCTGTCGGTGATAATAGTCTTAACTCCACGCTGTACCACTACAGCAAAGGGTCTTCATACATAGAACAAACATTGATCAAGCATCATTACGTTTTAATGAAGATTGCACTAAATACGGTTTTAGTTTTGATACTATTATTTTACTCGCTTGCGGCAAAATTCCAAAAAAAAAACGATAACCTAAAATTTATACTAGTGCCCCGAATAATTTCAAAAGCACAAAATTATTAGAGCAATCACGTTGACAAGTGTAGACATATAACATTTCTTAAACGTCGTTTTCAGCTAAGTATAATAATTAAAAATAAACCCGAATGAAAAACGACTTAGAGTTCATGAAACCGAAATCACAATCGAGGAATTTCAATTAATAATTATATGAAGCGCATTATTAATCCTACGTACGGCCCTACCCAAAAACATTTTATTAAAATTCTATAACCCTCCAACTGCCGGCAGTGAGCCGTGCGAACAATCTATCTTACCATTCTTACCCATTCGATTCCTTCCCGACCCGTAGACGCTAACGAACTCATACAAAACCGTATGCAAATATAAATCATGTAGTCACTAAATACAATGCGGCATTCAAATACTCAGGTGCCAAAGTGTCACAATGGTCTGCAATAAAAAATCATTCACATTATTGTTACTAGAGGGTTCAGGCGGTCTATTTAATATGCGTGTGAACTGCGAATATTTTCTTATTAAACAAGATGTATTTAACATTTGCTTGCTTTTTAGTACACATTCACAACTCGTGTATTATTGATTCTGCTGAAATTACCGCTAATTTTACCTTTTTGCGGCAAGTTTTGCGTGCATATGAATATATTTCCATTTACTACAGTGATATTTTTAGAATGACCGCGTTTAGAATTATGCTTGTATAAAATTTGCATAGCAACCGGTAACTCGAAACACTAAAAAAGTTAGTTAATATTCTTTTAACTGTTGTATTTGCGACCACATGTGGATTAATCAAGAATATTGTGAATACTCGAGTAATAATAGGTTGTTGTTCAACAAAACAAACCAAAAACTTGAGTCAATTATTTTCGTAAACCGACGCTTGAGAGCGAAGATTCCCACTATCAATTTCACGCTCCCGATTGTCTTCGATCAATAAACTAAATAAATCATCTACAAGATTTTTTGTACCCACGGATTCACTTTCTAGGCAGGTGTCCCGAAGACTTCCTGCCCCAAAATGAAAGGGTTAAACAGACAATTGTCGACAAGAAAAGGGGCTAAACATCCCTTTGTTAGAAATCTCAGGTGGCGCAAACCGATGTAAGTTTTTTTCTTGAATGGGTTCATGCAGGTTTAGTGAAAGTGAATCTTCGGATCCTGTTGCGTTTGAGGGTTAAATTTAATAGGACATGGCAGACGTGACTCTGAGGTAAGATTTGTTTTTTTTTTGTGAAAGATTTTTGTACGTCAGTTTGGATCACTTTCATTATTTTGATTGTTGTAAAATTTATTTGAAAAAAAGTTGAGTTTTTTGAGAGAGTTTTTTAGAGTCAAGGACGTATATGTCGGTAAATAACAAACTTTAACACGCAATTTGTTTGATCAGACGAGTGGAGAAAATTACTTAGAATACAGATGTTGTTTGTTGTGTGTTTTTTTTTCTTTTTATGTTTGTAAATTTACGTGTACCTTTTCTCTTTATTTTATTTTCTATACCTAAATGTGTAGTATCTGAGTAGGCAGTAGCTTATCAAACGCCTTTTAAAATAGCCACTATATTGTTGATAGTTGCCGTAAACATATCTAAAGTAAAAGAACTTGCAATTTAACGCCCTTTTATAAACAGCTGATCAGCTTTTTATATAGCTTTGAATAAAAACACAACGTCCAATGCAATTTTATTTTACATTTTAAATTTTTTAACTTAGAAATGAAAATTTAATGTTTCGTTCTTAATACGTCATAAAATTAATTCGTCTTATGTCGACACTTAGTATTGAGTCCCGTTAATTACACTTCATCACTTTTTAAAACCATAAAAAAATATTTAATGTAGTTAGGGTTGCTAGAAATGGGATTAAGGAGCTTCATCATCATCATCATCATATCAGCCGAAAGACGTCCACTGCTGGACATAGGCCTCCTCCAAGCGTCGCCACAACGACCGGTCCTGTGCGTCTCGCATCCATTGGCTACCCGCGACCTTCACCAGGTCGTCGGTCCTCCTTGTGGGAGGCCTTCCAACGTTGCGTCTTCCGGTACGCGGTCGCCACTCCAGAACTTATCGGCCCCATCGACCATCTGTTCTGCGAGCAATGTGCCCTGCCCACTGCCACTTTAGTTTGGCGATCCTTCGGGCTATGTCGTTAACCTTGGTTCTCTTGCGGATATCATCATTTCTGATTCGATCACGCACACTTGAGCCTTCTGATGAGGCCCATTGTGAGCCCATTGATCACAATCAAGGAGCTTACCACTAATGAAACTGTGGGTCTATCCTAATCTTTCCTAATATATAAAATTCTTGCGTTACTCAGTGAGTGACTGACCGACAACGCACAGCCGAAACTACTGGTCGTAGAAAGCTGAAGTTTGGCATGTAGGTTCCTTGGGGAGTGTGGGGGAGCATTGAGAGAGGATTTCCCGAAATTCTTACGGGAACGGAAAAAAACGGGATATGCACGTACGAAGTCGTGGGCAAAGCTACATTGTCATTCCACATGACAAATTGAAATTGCATTTCAAACTCACTTTACCTTCACGGTGATTTTTAGGGTTTAGTAAAAGGTAACTAACGGAACCCTATTACTAAGCATCCGCTGTCCGTCCGTCCATCCGTTCGTCTGTCTGTCAGCGGGCTGTATCTCAAGAACCGTAATAGGTAGACAGATGAAAATTTCACTCGTACTTGACCGATTTTTTTTTTTTTCAGAATAGGCTTTATGGCCTTTGAGCGTAAACGTCAATCCTATTCTTAAAATTAAAAAGAAAACTGGTGACAATAACAGGAACACATTTTTTTACACACGGCGGTGCCTTTTTAGTAGTCTTACAAAGGCGGCCCACTTAATGTACCCGATATAAACTAGCTCTAGGCGCGATTTTTTTTTAATAATTCATTTAGATATCTAATAGGTACAATAAAAATAAATAATGCATTAGAATTATGAAACACTCTGTTAATAATGTTTACGTAACAAAACAATGTCACCGTTCCATTTGGCGCCGTCCTTGGAACACAAGGCTCGGACTGCGCTCGCTTCTGGATGTTTCTAACTACGTCCTGCGTAATCAATCAGTCAATCAATCAATTTATTATTTCAGGCAAATAGTCCATTTGTTAGTCACAAAAATATCTTACAAACTATGCTAGTAGACACATTACAAAAGAGTACATAAAAGCTGGTAGGTATAGTCATGAAACCTTTCGCTCGAGTCTAGCCCAGATTGCATCGCTATCCGACCAGAATCCGAACGAAAGCCTTCATGACGGCTGAGTCATACTTCTCAGCAATTACTTGAAGAATACTGTTAGTGCTGCCCCCGTACTCTGCTCAGTAGGGAGGCGGGGCGGTAATGACAATGAACAATATTTTTTTTTTAATAATTTAAATTTTCATAAATATCATTTTGTTTTATGAATGTGTAGTAGTCATTGGATAGATGAAGTGGAATGCCGTTGTAAGACCACTAAAATGGCACCATGTATACATATAGGTTTTGAGGAAATTGGTGGTGTTTAGCCGTTGTCATTGATATATAAAAAACCCAAGATCTCAAAAACGTCCGCAAAAAACAAACGCACAATGTATCATTGTGCGCTAGTTTCAAACAGTCTCGCATCGCTCGCCATACTGCACTGCTTTGTAAAAACAACTTTAAGCGATCCGTGTAAGGTTGAATTTGCAAAAAAAAAATTGTTCATAGTATAACTGCACACAACTCACACATGACACTTGATACATGTCAGTTTTTGACGACAGTTTCGAGTGTTGCATTTGTTCGAGACTGTGCATCTTGGGTTTTTTATATATCAATGGCCGTTGGTCCCCGCTGTCATTTGTAGATCTTACATCATTCTTTAATCATTGTGGATTGAACCCATCGTTGTATTCGTCCACGGAGCTCCTTAGGCACTCAAAAAGATTCTGAAGTTTGAGCTGAAAGCTCTGGGAGTTTTGGATCTGGATCAGTGCTGGACGGAGCGTAGACCTCATCAGTCGAGACCTTTCCAGCTTAATATTTCAGTTCAATGTGCCTCTTACCATGCGTTGATCACAGAGACATCATTGAATATTTGCTTCTTCGTCGACATGATGAAGTCAATCTCATTTTTAGTTGCACCGTCGGGGCTCTGCCAGGTCCACTTCCTATGTTCACGCTTTCTGAAGAAGGAGTTCATCATATAGAAGCCCTCCTTCTCCATAAAACTGGCCAGTAAGTGTCCCCGTTAGTTCCGACGTCCAAATCCAAATGGCCCCACTCGCAGTTAGTCACCGTCACGTTTGCCCAGTCTAAATATAATCAACACAATTTAAACCGCGTTCCAAAGCTGTCGGTGTCAATATTATATTTAAACAAAACATTTCATTTATTTCTGTCATCTCTGACCTAGACTAGAGTCAAGAGCAAACCCATCTCAAATAAAAAAAAGTAAACAAATATTTTTAAATTGGCAACCCTATGATAGGTACTGTTGCAAAAACTTTAATTTATCACTACGTTTTGCAGGAACGATGTGCCTAATTAATTGGTAGAGGTAATTAAATGTTGAAGCTGATTACCACACGGCAATGAAAGGGCTATAAAACAGTACTTATTTGTAATGAATCGTGTATTTTCATTATAGATAATGTAGCTTTAGGTACTTATTAACTGTCCTTACAAAGTAGCTTCTACCTTGGGTTCAACGAAAACGTGCCACTGTATAATGTATTAATAATCAACTTTACATAGAGAACAGGAACAAGTATTCATTTTTTTTTGTGTTGTTAGTACCTATAATATAATAATAATTCTTTGTTATCTGTGTGAATTATACAAAAGATGAATTTATTATTATTACTATTTTTATATATATATTTTTTTTTTAATCTTCCTATGCACCTTATTTTTAAACGACTTCAAAAAGGAGGTTCTCAATACGGTTGTATTTTTTTATGTTTGTTACCTCATAACTCCGTCATTTATGAACCGATTTGAAAAAATCTTGTTTTATCTGAAAGGATAAAAAAAGGATTGGTCCCATAGAAATTTTATCAAAATCGGTTAGGAAGTTTGGCTTTTAACTCAAAATAGCTGGAATCCATTTGCTTGGATGAGTTTTTTGTCACCCAAATAAAAATAACTTTAATTTCGGAAGTCGGTGTTTTTGGTAGTTTCTTCGTATTTTGACACCGACTTCCGAAATTAAATTTAGTTTTTACTTTGTAGTGTTTTTTTATTTGGAAGTCGGTTGTATTTTTTTGTATTTTTTTTTTAAAGGGCTAGTGGAATATTTCAAGCTTACAACCCGTCGTTTACGGCTGTGTGCATATCCTGTATTTTTCCCGTTCCCGCAGAAATTTTAGGAAACCCTCTCTGCTACCGCATGCTTCCCAAGGAACCTACATGCCAAACAGCTTTCAGTCACTCAGTCAGTACCGGAAGTATTTTATATATTAGGATTAAGTAAACAGCTGCTGACACTGAAACCGACATTAACTTTTAATCGTGAAACTAGGTACGACCTAAGTTTTGCTCAAGACTGATGAAGCTCAGTAAGCAAATATGGACCTAGTCTGGAAATAAATGTTATAAACAACAGAAAACGTACTGCACACTGAGGGTTCCGTACCACCCTATAAGTCCCTATTGGGTGAATAAAAATCAAGCTCCTAAGTTAACACGATAAAAAGATAAGGGACTAAAGGCAAGGACTTTCGTGAAAACTTTAAATACCAAAATTTACCTTAATTTTCAACATTTTTGTTTTTTGGAATTTTTCCTTTATTTTTGCTCTAAGACCTAGCTTTTGCCCATATCTTTTTATAGTTTTAACTCAGGACCTTGATTTTATACACCTAATGCGGACTATAAACCTCAGTATCTGGTATAAATTTCAACTTACTAGGTCTACCCGTTCCTGAGAAAATCGGTGGTGATACACAGACGGACAAGAGAGTGATCTTATAGGGGTACCTATTTTACATTTTAAGGTACGGAACCCTAAGAATAATAACTTTCCACCAACCAAGCTGGAACTAGCAATCCAAATTACCGCTAAATAAGCATGAATTTTGTAATTAAAGCACTTGATAAAGTTCGAAACGGACCAATTACTGTGTGAAACAGTTATTAACAGATAATGCGACAATTTTGTCGCAGACGCGTGCGACTAATGTCAGCTGTTGGAAGTGTATCACATTATTAGTTCTTTTTTTAATGTTCGTGTTTAAGTATGTAGCTATGGGAACGAAGATGTACAGATACTAGATGTGACATGATGTGTTAGGTAGATGGAAGAAATTGTGGTGCTGGTTTAATAACAATAATAGGTAATAATAAATCTTTATTTTAGCGTTTTCAGGATACTATTAGTGCTACCCCGGACTCTGCTTAACAACGACCCTGGCGTCCGCGAAAATACCGGAGGCACTACAAAAGCGGGGCAACCCTAATAACATCCTAAATCCATTGTTATATTGGACACGTAGCGCACTGAGCAATCTCTGGTTTGGGTGATAGGTCTTTTCTAGCAAAGTGAGCTTATTAGCTCTGCTGGGATCCTCTTTAAAGAAAATCGATTCCAGCGTAGAATCTTAGGATAACCACTGCAGAGTCCGTCACATTCAATAGAATAAGTAGATGGAGGGCTTACTTCTAGACGCAGCAATATTTACTTTTATTTTATATGCATGTCAACATATCAGCCGATAGACGTCCACTGCTGGACATAGGCCTCCCCCAAGCGTCGCCACAACGACCGGTCCTGTGCGTCTCGCATCCATCGGCTACCCGCGACCTTCACCAGGTCATCGGTCCACCTTGTGGGAGGCCTTCCGACGTTACGTCTTCCGGTACGCGGTCGCCACTCCAGAACTTTTCGGCCCCATCGACCATCTGTTCTGCGAGCAATGTGCCCTGCCCACTGCCACTTTAGCTTGGCGATCCTTCGGGCTATGTCGGTAACCTTGGTTCTCTTGCGGATATTATCATTCCTGATTCGATCATGCAAGGAAACTCCAAGCATTGCCCTCTCCATTGCCCTTTGAGTGACTTTGAGCCTTCTGATGAGGCCCATTGCATGTACTCAAAGTAAATTTTGCACCAAATACCAAGAAGTTACTTTTCTGCCATCAAAATTTCGAAAGACGCTCCATCCTAGTAAGTAGCTCGGGGGATTCCAGATCGCCTGGCATACAGGCCTGTCCCAATAATATATTACCTACCTGCTGATCCATCTACGTCACATTTTTCATTAACGCTCCGCTCCTTTTGGTCGAAGCGTGATGTTATGTTTATATAATCCTACTCTTAAAGAATTTTTCAATTCAAACTAGCAGTTCCTGAGATTAGCGCGTTCAACCAAACAAACAAACAAACAAACTCTTCAGCTTTATAATCTACTTCTAATATATAAAAATCTCGTATCACGGTGTTTGTTATCGAACTCCTCCGAAACTGCTTGGCCGATTTTAATGGAATTTTTGTGTATATTTGGTAGGTCTGAGAGAAGGAAATTTATACGGCAAATAACGTTTGCTGGGTCAGCTAGTATAGGTATAGATTACATTTTTGTATTTGGCCCACCTTTTGTTATATTGCTAAAACTAGATGACCCGCGCAACCTCGCCTGCTCCGCTCCTATTGGTCTTAGCATGATGATATATAGCCTATAGCCTTCCTCGATAAAAGGGCTATCTAACACTGGAAGATTTTTTCAAATCGGACTCGTAGTTCCTGAGATTAGCGCGTTCAAGCAAACAAACAAACAAACTCTTCAGCTTTATATATTAGTAAGTATAGATTAATAGACACGGTAAACATAAGATTAAAAAGTCCATCTTGCCACTTCTAGCGTCACTCTACAGCTTCCATATTTTCCGTTTTTTACAAATACCCATAAAGGTGATTAAACGTTTATATAAGGTTCGTTTACAGTAACAGTAAAGTAAACCGCCTCCGTGGTCGAGTGGTTTAGGCGTTTGCCTTGTGACCCGGTGGTCATGGGTTCGATTCCCATGGGAAGCATACTTTGTAAGGTTTTTTCCAGTTCGGCTAGGACATTGCAGGTTTGAATCACCTGATCGTCTGATAAAAAGATGATTCCGTGCTTCGGAAGGCACGTCTAAGCCGGTGGTCCCGGCCGCCAAATGGCGGTCGTCAGATAAACCATGTCAGAGGCCCTTGAGGCGGTGTAGAAACTCTGACACTAGGGTGTGTGGGGTCATTAGACCTTACTGCCCACACGATAAGAAGAAGTAACAGTGACGTCACAGGACCGGTGCAACATTGTGGTCGTTACGCAAAACGTCCGGGTAATGTGAATAGCATGCAAATTGTGGGTAAAATTAGACCTAATATGCTTGCAAATGTATGTAGATGTAGACTAGTTAGTTTTTCATGTAAAGTGAGCTAAATATAGAAGTTTATTGAATTAAAAGATGCTCCTATAAGTGTACCGTTGGTTAACTTTACAGGTGAGAACTGTACGCTTTTTTTTAAGACGATTACTTTATTTCAAACTAGCTATTACCCACGGATTCGTTGCCGTTTTGGAACCGATCAACAGTAATGTTAGCTATGGCACTCAGCTAAAACTACTATTACATGGGTAAGACTTTTTCTTGAACTACTAGAAACAGTAGTGAAAGAATTTTTGGAAGTCAGGAATTCTGAAGATTGCCAACATAGTTAACAATTTCATGTCACGATAAAAACTGAAAAGGCGTAAGTAAGGTTACGTTTTAAATAAAAAGTACAAGAGCTGTACCACATTTTCAAAACAGTTTTATATCTAGAGAAATGGGCAACTCAATTGTTTTTTTTATGAAATCCGGCCCTACAGTCACCTAACCGTTTGCTTGTTTAAGCTCCTATGACACGTCTATTAAGGCCTGGTTACACACTACAAGCTGCTGACCTGACAATCAATCGATTGTCAAGTCAGCAGTTTGTATTCTGCTCTGTCTTCCTTTCTTTGTTTATTCATTTAACAGTTTATGTACACACATTAAACAGACAGATAAAAAGAAGGAAACAGAAAAGTAGGTACAAAGGTGATGCTTATTTCTGTGTATTAACTAGGATGCGAGCTTGGATCATAATCGTCTCGCACATGACATTAATGTACGAGTTGACTCTACTTGCACATTGTGACTGTCATAATGATGACCTCTGACTCAATAGACGCACATTACTGACTAGGACAGCTAATTCGCTAGCTTGTATTGTGTACTCTAACCAAAATTTTAAAGAACAATTTTCTAATTGATTTGTTTAGTTGTTAACTAACAAGCAAGCTTGGTGCAAGTAAAACTTTAGTTAACAACAAAACAAAAAATAGAAAGTTGTTCTTTAAAAGTTTTCATACATTTTTTTAATTACAGTCGCTAGCGAGTATAGTTTGATAAAACTCATGGTAGACGTACTGAACTCGCATGCGAGCTATTGACCGACTCGCACGTAGTATGTCGTTTCTTGGTCCAAGTATTAATGTTGTATGGCTTGAAAATTGTATATTTATTACATAACAGTTTTTGTACACATTTAACAAATTGATAAAAATAATGAAACAGAAAAATAGGTACAAAGGTGATGCTTATTTGTAAAGAAATCTCTTCCAGCATTCTTGCGAAAGGACTTCTATTTCTTCTGTTTGTGTCGACAGTACATGTTTGTATTGTTTGGGCCCAGTATGCGGTCACACGGTGCGAGTAAATGTAGTCTTGCATTATGTAACCTAGCCTTTAGATGTCACATGTTTTACTATATAGTCTACTATCATAATAACTAACAATTGAACTTTCTATGACTCCAAAAGGGTGCGTGACAAATTAATATTGTCCGATGACAAACTCCGCCATGTTTAGTACACTTTAGCACGAGAATAACAGACGAGATCGATGTGTGCTCCCTTAATGACACCTTTCAAGCTACTATTGAGGATAAAACTATATTAAAAACTGTATAATGAACTTTGGATAACATAGGGAAAAAAAGGTAGCAGAAGGTTCAATTACTCCAATAAAACAGGTTTTGCTTTATGATGATCCATCTCCTGACCTGTAGTGCTATCTGTGACAACATTAATTTCATATCTCGACAGTGGAATCCGAGGTGCGTTTCAAATTAAGACCTTTATGTTGTGTGCAATAAAGCTCACTTTGTGAGTTTTGTCACTCAGGTGAAGCTCGATATCGAAATAGTTGTTTACAGAATAGACTAGCTGGATCTGGCTTGAAGGAAAGCGATGGCTGAGGTTTACATAACAGTGGCCCAGCCCAAAAGAGGCCTGATCACGAGCCGTTCACACTTTATATGAATTTTTCTTCTTATGACTCGCGACTTACTTGCCAGTTGATTTGTTTTTAGCCTTAATTTATTACTAAGTAACTGAAAAAGAAAGAAATCTGTGGTTTAAAAGTAGCATGCTAAAAAACATGATTCGTTCGGAACCCTTTCCATGCACGCACGACTCGCATTTGGTCGATTTTTTCCTAAGTCAAGTAGATGTGAATTTGAAGATTTTCAGTCTGGCGTTCGACTGATAATGACCAATCATAATCATCATCATCATCGTATCAGCCGAAAGACGTCCACTGCTGGACATAGGCCTCCCCCAAGCTTCGCCACAACGACCGGTCCTGCGCGTCTCGCATCCATCGGCTACCCGTGACCTTCACCAGGTCATCGGTCCACCTTGTGGGAGGCCTTCCAACGTTGCGTCTTACGGTACGCGGTCGCCACTCCAGAACTTTTCGGCCCCATCGACCATCTGTTCTGCGAGCAATGTGCCCTGCCCACTGCCACTTTAACCTTGGTTCTCTTGCGGATATCATCATTCTTGATTCGATCACGCAAGGAAACTCCAAGCATTGCCCTCTCCATTGCCCTTTGAGTGACTTTGAGCCTTCTGATGAGGCCCATTGTAAGCGACCACGTTTCAGTTCCGTATGTCATCACTAGCAACACGCACTGATCATAGACTTTCGTCTTGAGACACTGTTGTATGTGGGACGAGAAGATACCGCGCAACTTCCCGAACCTTGCCCAGCCGAGTCGGATTCGACCGTTGACCTCTCTTCATCATAATCATGGAAGACATTAATAAAATAATGAAAACTCAACATATTGGCAATAAGCTTCGTTAATAAATTTATTATTAAATTATTAGTTTGCACAAAGTAACCCTTCTGTATCGATCTTTACTATAAAAAAATATTAAAAACTTAATAATAAAGTGCTAATAACATTGTATAATTCTGTAATATAACATGTGACAGTGTTATGACGGTTTTTTACAGAAGGCGACCAATGAGCGACTTTTTATAAGTAATACTGGTTTTTGGTCACCGGTCGCCATTTGGACAAAGTGCACTGTTGACATTATTAATATTGTTTTTACAATATTATTCAATAAAAACTGTCGTGAATGGCAAATGTTATTTTTTACTTTTTTTAAATTAATGGAGCTGTCTTGACCGTGATCTTTTAAATTGTCTTACACAGTATTATGATGTAAGTGGTTCCAATTTCGATTTTATCTGCTTACAAATTGTTTATGTTGGTATATAGGTAATGTGCAAAGCACTAATCTGCGTCCGTTTCAAAATGTCTTAACTAATTTAAGTCAATTATGGGGGTTCTCTGACTGAAATCAAATAGCTTTTCGTAAAATGTTACATGGTAAGTATTATAAAAATAGATAAATTATTATTATATTTAAAAACTGAACAATAAAGCAAGTATATAATATCTTATATAAGTTTTAAAAAAATAATTAAATCTTGTTATTTATTCACAAACAAGACAACTTTTGGTTCACATTATGTGTTAGTAGCACTTAATACTAAGTTAGTTTAATCAGTAGACAAACAATAAAACTACCAGTGAAATTCATAAATTTCATAATTGTAAATAAGTGTAATTGTATAAAAATTGAAAATTTGTAAATAGGTAAAAACCGTAATATACTACTCTCTCTCTCGTGGACTTAACACTCCACTTGTTTAAATAACTTGTCTTCAGTTCATCGGCAACACACAAACAAAATACTTGACTAAATGTTGAGATTAACGTCTTATATTATAATGCTGGTCGCTCACAATGGGCCTCATCAGAAGGCTCAAAGTCACCAATGCTTGGAGTTTCCTTGCGTGATCGAATCAGGAATGATGATATCCACAAGAGAACCACAAGGATACCGACATAGATCGAAGAATCGCCAAACTGAAGTGCCAATGGGCAGGGCACATTGCTCGCAGAACAGATGGTCGATGGGGCCGAAAAGTTCTGGAGTGACGACCGTGTACCGGAAGACGCAACGTTGGAAGGCCTCCCACAAGGTGGACCGATGACCTGGTGAAGGTTGCGGGTAGCCGATGGATGCGAGACGCACAGGACCGGTCGTTGTGGCGACTCTTGGGGGAGGCCTATGTCCAGCAGTGGACGTCTTTCGGCTGATATGATGATGATGTTGATGATGATTATACTGCTGTTTGTTGTCACTAATAAAAAAAAATCGTTTTACCTACTTATAAGTCGGTGACGTGTAACCGGCCTTAAGTATGAAAAAAAGTGTACCTGTTCCAGTATTCAAAAATAGCAAATAGTTACCCTGGTCAGTGACTTCAACTATAAAGTTCTACAACTCAATCATTAGTTAATTTAATTCTCCATGCACAACTTCCAAGTTCCCTCACGCCATAATTCATTCACAAATAATTCGTTAACTTTACAATAACCAAATTAAACGTAACTATAATTTTCTAAGACCTCCACCGCCTTAGGGTAGCGGCGCCAATTATGGGCGCAGTGAATTTATCTAAAGAATACGGCGCACTGTGTGGCCGTTTTTGCCATTGTGCCGATAATTTATAAACGCAATGCTTTTATTGTTTATTTACTGTTGCATTCTCGCGGCCACATTGCGGGATTCCTTGTTAGGAACTAATGAATCTACGGCATGCGAAATATCCAATAAGTCTTTACTATGCAACAATTGTAAAAAACACGCTCAAAATAGTTATCCCTTATTTGTGAACATCTACCATCAATGTTTTCAATGGGAATTGCGTTTAGAAATCGATATATATGTACAACCTGTAACAAAATCAAGCAATACCTCTTAAGGGGTCATTGAAGTCATCATTATGAACAACTTTCACTATAGGACCAACAGTGAAAAAAAAAATCGACTCCCACATAACTCGACAAAATGTACTGATCAGCTAAATTTTTTCTCGCGATTTCGGGATTGGTTCCATAGTGAAAGTTGTTCATAATGATCAGTACAATGACCCCTTAAAAGGTATTGCGTTTATTCTGCTACACGTTGTATGTATAGTTGTTGTAGAAATGTGCAAGCTATCAACTTCAGGTTGCATTGAAACAAATTTATAGACATTTATAGGTTTTCTATACGTAAATAATAAAATACAATAGTCTTAAATGTCAGCTGGGTGCACTAATAACTCCACCAGTGACTTTTTAGAAAGACAGGAGGCCCTTAAAGTGGACAGATAGATGGACATAATGTGTGGTAGTTTGAATGGAAATTGCGATACAATTAATGTGCAACTTGTGCCTCGGGGTGCCAGCGACAGGTGTAGTCGCCCTATTACTTATGTATGTACAATGAAGTGAGTATCAAATTTGATTTCTGAGATAACGCGTACATGTTCATTTAGTTTAGATTTTAAATACAATTAAGTAAGGTAATATAAAGCAGTGTCATGGTGTTAGAATGGGTGTTGATTGGTAGAGTATATCTTTAAAAAGATCGTGAGTTAAGTGTGTAATTAAAGTTTGCGGTAGTTTTGAAGATATAATTTGATGATTGTAATAGATGCGGGGTAAAAAATATATAAAGTTAATTGCTAGATATTATCTACCTGCGTAGCCTTTTTGGATACAAAGGGGATGGTTTCTTCGGGATGTAGCTGAATACCAGTATTTTACATGAAGGGACTGCCTACCTGACCTCTACAAAACCCAGTAACTGGGTAACATTTGGCAAAAATATTTTTTTCCTACTCCTCCGCTGTACTTTTCTGATTAATTTCGTTGCAGGATCTAACACAGTTGAATCGTTTCTCCAGGACTCGTCGGGCTTCATTGGCTCGGCGTTTTTCTGGTGGTCGCCACTGTTGATTCTGGCTTTCAGGAGTTGCCGTGGTTGGGAATGTGGGGTGCGCTTGTCACAAAAAAAAAAAATTTGGCAAGACTGTGATCTACAAATGACAGTCAAGACCAAGGGCTTAACGTGCTTTCCAGGCTCGGAGGAATCTCTGTAGGTATATTAAGGTTTTTTTTTTAAACACGTTGTCCCACACTGGGAATTTCTCCTGTATCGTGAGTGCATTTACATACATATCTCACATACACAAAAAGCCAAGATGGTCACCCATCCACGATCCAACCGCGGCAAGCGTTGCTTAACCATAAAGATCGACCCGTGCGGCTGTTACTATTAGCTACAAAGGATTTAGACAATTTTAGAAATGCTAGATATTATAAAGAACAAAAAACTCAGGCACCAGCAACTACTTTCATTCAATCAATCTGTTAGCTGACCGATTACGATAGGAACACTATGGTAGGCGCCAATAAACTTGCAATAAAGTGCATTGAACTTTCCCCAATATCCCGTCGTATATACATAGGGATATTAGGTACAGGTCAGTGTCGGTTATCTGTCCGAACAATATCGTTTTTAACCGACTTCTAAAAAGGAGGAGGTTCGCAAATCGGTGGGATTTCTGTGATTCTTTTTTAGTTCGATGCGGTATACTTGCCATTTGGTCCCGTTAAATTTGATTCAGGTTGGTTCAGTAGTTTTATTTTATGAGCATATTCGCCATTTTCAATTTCTGATAGACGAAGACGTCGTCCAAGTATCACCACTTAAAAGTGAAAATTTCGGAAGTCGGTGTTCAAAAACAAAGAAACAAAACCAAAAACACCGACTTCCGAAATTAAGATTATTTAATACTTTGTAGTGTTTTGTTTGGAAGTCTGTTATATTTTTTTGTAAAAAAAATCATTTCTGGAGAACGTATAGGATCACGATAGAAGTCGATTCAAGACAGCTTTATGAATTGATTTCTGTTTTTGATATTATTAAAGTCAATAAATGTTTATGGGTCAATGACCGCTATTGTACATATATCTGGCGCCTATCATAGTAAATGACATCACACTAATCGTACATGAAAACGAATGTAACTTGCATCTTCAATAAAGAAACACGACTTCCAACACCCCTAATTTACATCCCTAGAACAAAAAGCTCAAAAGATCCCATTACCAAATTGGAAACTATCATTTTCGCACGCTCATATTTTCGCAAGCCCATATTTCGCAGTCGCAGACAGCACGATTCGCAATCGTATCGTGTCCGTGCCGTGCCAAAATCGTAAATATGTCCGAATGAAATACTCGTTTACGCTGAATGTACGAATATTGGCGAAAACTTATGAGCTTGGCAAAGTTGCAGTACAAAATGGGGCTAGTTGTTTATTTGTATTTTTATGGGTATAAAGAAGGTCGGTACTAGGTATTTTAGGGTTCCGTGCCCTAAAAACCTACCTATTACTAAGCCTCCGCTTTCCGTCCGTCCGTCTGTCTGTCAGCGGGCTATATCTCTAGAGCCGCAATAGGTAGACAGTTCAAATTTTCACAGATTGTGTATTTCTATTGCCGCAACAACAAATAATACAAATTAAGACCATACAAGAAACATGTTTTTAGGGTTCCGTAGCTAAATGGCAAAAAAACAGAACCCCTTTTTTTTTTAAATGTGATGGGTTTGCTCTTGACTCTAGTCTAGGTCAGAGATGACCGAGACAAAGTCTACGATGGAGCGAGCTTACCCAGAAGGAGCCTGTTCACTCTAACTTTGAAGAGATTAGGGTTGTAAGCGTTTGGAAACACGGACGCAGGCAGAGAGTTCCACTTCTTTGCTGTGCGCATTATAAAAGACGTTTGGAAACGCTTAGTGCGAGTTGGTGGAATAGCAACAAGGTAGGGATGGTAAGATGCAGTGCATTTGGATGTCCGATGGTAGAAGGGGGCCGGTGGGGTGAGGTCGTGGAGTTCTTGGGCACACTCACCGAAGTACAATCTGTAGAAGACCGACAAGCAGGCAACCTTACGGCGATGAGCCAAGCTATTCAGCTTGGCATCCACCAGTTTTACGTCACCGATGAGACTCTTAGCTCTGCGTTCCACCGAGTCAAGCGCGGCAAGCTGATACTTAGCTGAGCCATCCCAAAGGTGGCTACAATACTCCATGCAGGATCGGACTTGCGCTTTATATAGGGTTAAAAGCTGTCCAGGCTTGAAGTATCGCTTCACTCTATTTAGAATGCCCAGCTTTTTGGCCGCGGTTTGGGCTTTGTACTCGATGGTGGCGCCGAAGTTGAGACTGGATGTCAACTCCATGCCTAGGAGCTCGAGCCGATCAGTCACAGGAACAGATGCACCCCGAAAAGTAGGAGTTTGGTCAAAACGACTCCTTTTTGCGGTAAAAAGACACGCCTGTGTTTCGGTGGCGTTAAAAGTGACCACATTGTCATCACCCCACTGGGAGACAAGGCTTAAGGTCGAATTTGTCCGCTCTACCATGGCCTCTCTCAAGGAACGAACTTCATCCCCGCTGGTTGTTGCGCTGGACAAGTATCTCTCTGAAACCGTATTGTCATCTGCGTACCCAACAAGACCAAGCTGAAGTAGGTCATTGATGTGCAGCAGGAAAAGAGTTGCAGAGAGAACAGACCCCTGAGGAACTCCAGCATCAATATCCATGAGGTCAGAGGAGCAGCCGTCAACGACTACTCGGATCGACTGTTCACTCAGGAAGTCTGATATCCAGCTACAAAAACCAGCTGGGATGCCATAAGCAGGAAGCTTGCTCAGTAGACCTGCGTGCCAAACCCTGTCAAAGGCCTTCGAGATGTCGAGCGACACGGCAAGTGCTTCGCTGTGTCTCTCGATGGCCTCGCCCCAGCAGTGCGTGACATACACAAGAAGATCGCCAGTTGACCGTCCCCGGCGAAAGCCATATTGACGGTCACTGAGGAGATCATTGTCTTCAAGGTAGGTCAGCAGCTTACTGTTAAGAACCCTTTCCATAACCTTGCAAAGGATGGAGGTAATGGCGATCGGACGGTAATGGGCAGGGTCAGCACGGTCTCCCTTTTTGGGCACCGGCTTCCATGATTTCGGCACCGTTCTTTTTTCAAGAGAGAGGCGGTACAGGCGTGCCAACACAGGAGACAGTTCAGGTGCACATTGCCTCAACACTCTCGCTGGAATGCCGTCAGGCCCGCTGGCCTTATTCACATCTAGACTGCACAATACTCTTCGGACCTCTTTAATGTGAACTGTGATCTCCGGCATCGAAGAATCACAACGAGGTAAAGTTGGTGGTTGCTTGGAGCCAGCGTCCAGACGCGAATTGCTTGCAAAGAGAGTTGCAAATAAATTTGCTTTCTCACTTGCAGAGTAAGCTAGCGAGCCATCAGGTTTCAACATTGGAGGCAACGTGGGTCGACAGAAATTCGTTTCAACCGCTTTCGACAGAGACCAAAACTGCTTACTACCTGGAGGGTGCAATGCTAGTTTGGCCCCAATACGTCCGACATGGTCAAAACGTGCCCTACGTAAAACCCGCTTGCAGAACTTAGCGGCAGAATTAAAGGCTCTTTTCCTCGCGCGAACCCTACGTGCTTTAACCTTTCGGTCGCGGGCCTTGATCCACGCTTGGTATGCAGACTCTTTACGGGCCTCAGCGTGGGCGCATTCTGCATTATACCAAGGCCGGGATTTGTGACCGAGCGGGATGTCGGAGAATGGAATAAAGTACTCCATCCCCTGCCGAATCACGTCCGCAATCAAGTCAGCACGAGGGGTCACCCGAGGAGAAGCACACTTGCCGCCATGGATAAGATGCAAAAAAGTGCCGGTATACGCCGATGTAAATAAATTTCTCCACGCCTGTGTCCAAAAGTAGCCATATGGCAGAAAAACCCGATTTCTCAAAGCAACGGAGACGACGACAACAAATGTCATCGCGGACGTACACACAGACCCCAGCCTGCTTCTTGAACTTGTGTTCAAGAGAGTAGCCCGGGTAGTTGAGGTACGCCACGTCCAAGGGGTTGTTATCTTCGTCTCCGTTAAGAAAAACAGGTGCGGCTTCTCGGTCTCAAGATGGTGATGGACCGGATCGAGATTGGAGTGCAACCCCCTAATATTATTGAGGTGCACTTTTAGCGGGAGGAAGTGCAGCCGTTGTTTTACTTTGCTTTTCTTTTTAACTTTTGTCATCATGGAGAGTAGGTGGCCTTACCCCTTATGGATTCGTCACGTCTGTCTGTCTGTCCGTCCGTGTCACAGCCACTTTTTTCCGAAACTATAAGAACTACACTGTTTAAACTTGGCAAGTAGATGTATTCTGTGAACCGCATTAAGATTTCACACAAAAATAGAAAAAAATAATAAATTTTGGGAGTTCCCCATACTTAGAACTGATTTTTTTTTAATAATGATATTGAGGTTTCTAATATATTTTTTTTTTAAACTGAATAGTTTGCGCGAAAGACTTTCAAAGTGGCAAAATGTGTGCCCCCCCCCCTGTAACTTCTAAAATTAGAGAATGATAAAACTAAAAAAAATATATATGTACATTACCATGCAAACTTCCACCGAAAATTGGTTTGAACGAGATCTAGTTAGTAGTTTTTTATTAATACGTCATAAATCGTAAACCGCAATTTTTCATTCAATCAACTCAAATATATAAAAAAAACGTTTAGTTTCATAGACATAAACCTTATGCATAAACCGTGAACCATTTTTTTGCTAATAATAAATCTGTAATAGGTGCCTAAGCAAATAATAATTATAAAGTTACAACGAACTACAAGAACTTTTATATTGTGTTACTTGCTGCTACGGAACCCTTCATGGGCGAGTCCGACTCGCATTTGGTCGCTTTTTTTTATCGGGTTATGCTTCGGAACCCTTCGTGTTCGACTCGCACTTGGCCAGTTTTTGTAAGTTTACTTGGTTCATTTAAAGCGAGAATATCTCTGTCGATCTTCAAGGTAAAGCAATACCTACCTGCCGATCGGTGGACGATATTTGTACCTTTTTAGGGTTCCGAAAAAAAAACGGAACCTTTATAGGATCACTCCGGTGTGTCTGTCTGTCTGTCCGTCTGTCGCAGCCAGTTTTCTCCGGATCCACGGAACCGACTCTGTTGAAATTTGGTACACATATGGACTTCTATGACCTTAACACGGATGCGTAAATCATAAAATTTTTAGTATGGGCGTCACTTTTGGGGGTCAAACTAGAAAATTAAAAAAAAACACCGGTAGCACTCCGGGAGTGCCGGCAGAAGTGAAAACTTTAGTATTAACGTTGTGTTTAATTATAAGTACAAAAATACTATCATTTATGAGGTAGAATACAATGTTTATTTATTGCGCTATCGTACACAAATATGACAATTTACATGTTATTATTCATAATATTATATCGTTATTTATTTATATATTACATTAATTTTTATCTCTTAGAAACATCAACTTTCATCCATAATTTCGTAATTTCGTATCCTTGGATACGCGTGGCACGCTGTACATAAACACAGACGGAAATTCGCGCAAGCGCCCTGTGCCGCCTAAGCGGAGCAGCACACTCAGGCACGGTAGAAAGAGTGGGAGATACTAGTTCCTCTCCCTTCCCCTCGATCTTAAGCTTTTTCGATCAGCATCACGTGACCCTGACGCGAGTCCGTCTTACGCTTTTTCGATCAGGTCACGTGTCCTGACGCGAGTTTAAGATTTATACCCATTACAGAAAAAGTGCTCAACGCCGCTAAAGAAGTTTTCACTTCAAAAAACTTTTTTGAACAATATCGTGTTACATATCAAATGAAAGGACTTACTGAGAGGGTTTTAATTATATTTTTTCATAATTTTAAAATAAATGGGCTTGAAGTTATTCAAGAAATTAGACGAAAAATGACCATTCCCCCCCTTATTTCCGAAACTACTGAGCCTAAAATTTTGAAAAACATGGAGTTAATAGATCTTTACCTAAAAATTACAGGAAAACCTATTAGAAGTCTGTAGTGTTAAAAAAACATGTTGAAAAAATTAAATTCGTTCGGAACCCTTTGCACGCGAGTCCGACTCGCACTTGGCCAGTTTTTAGTTATATACTATCACTTCGCCCGCGACTTCGTTCGCGGGGTTTTTGTAGGTACTCCACGAACTTTATCTCCTATACCTCCCTCTTTATAGGGTAATGTATAAATTACTTCTTAATAAACTCAACGTAAGGCATAGTGTATTTTATATCCGTCGTAACTTTTAAACTACAGGTCAGATTTGAATAATTTACATGTACATAATCAACCTTAATTATCAAACATGTTAAATGGATAAGGATTAATATCATGATATCAAAATCACCACTATTCCGTTCCACCCGGGTTTTGATTCAATTATTTAAACAAAAAGCGGTCATTGCGACTTAACCATAACAGTTAGACATATACCTTCGCGGACTATTTTATAGGTAATAATGAGTACTTCAATTATGCAGTACATTATCTTTATGTATGATCAACAGTTTTCTTAGCGCACGCGAAATAATGAATTTTATGGGCAAAATTTTGCTACTTTGGGTTACATTATTGCAATTTTCTTAAGGATCTCTATTTTTTTTTAAATATAATATAGCCTATGTTCATCAGGTATAATGTAGGATTCTAATGTTGAAAGATTTTTTCAATTCGGTCCAGTAGTTTCGGAGCATATTCATTTCAAACAAACAAACATATTAGTGTAGATTAAATAAACACCTACAGTTTTGAAGTCGGCTTATTTTTGTCGAGGTTCAATTCAGGAACACAAGCCTTGATACATATGTGTCTAATCGTTATAATTCAAGTGAGCAAAAACCTATATCACTCTGAAATTGCACATAATAAGTACCTACTTACCTATTTAAAAGTAATGCAAATTACTGCTGGAAACATTTATTTTAACACAATCCGTAATTTGCATTAATAAAGTGATAAGGAATATGCATATTATGCTCAAGGCCGTAACTAATCCTTTATATTATATTTCATTAAAAACTATATATTCTGTAAACATCTCACCGTGTTTAGGTGAAGTAAGCTGTCCATCACTAGCTTTTGGTGATTGACAGTCCACTTCACATGTACTTCACCTAAGTATTCACAAAATAAATCATTGAGCAGCAAAAATTTCATCATCGAAAGATTCGATGAGCACTCTAGCCCCATGGGTAATCCCGAAATCCATATATGTCAATATCATCAACTTAAATATAAAACTTGCTGTATGGTGCCGGCCGGTGCCGTATGGTGCCGTAAATGAATAATACAATCCCATCACTTCCCGTGGGTGTCGTTAAAGGCGACTAAGGGACTCACCAGAGAATGGGCAGCAGCGTTCTCTGTAAAACGCAACACCGTACACTGCGATCGCCAACCCGCCTGCCAAGCGTGACGATTATCCTTTGGGGGAGGCCTATGTCTAGCAGTGGACGTCTTTCGGCTGATATGATGATGATGATGATATATAAAACTCTTCTGTTACTGAGTGACTGACAGGCAACGCACAGCCGAAACTCGTCGGTCGTAGAAAGCTGAAAATTAAATGTAGGGGAGCACTAAGAGCCCGGAGGACACGGTGGAGCATACGGTGGAGGTCTACCCTGCTTGGGCAGAGCAACGCCGTGTCCTCGTCGAGGCGATCGGCGGCGGTGACCTCTCGCGTTCGGCCCTGGTTCGAACGTTGGTCCGGAGCGAAGAGACATGGGAGGCGGTCACCTCCTTCTGCGAAGCAGTAATGCTAGCAAAGGAGGACGCCGAACGCGTGAGACAGAGGGAAACCTCACGCCCCAGCCGCCGCAAAAGAAGAAGACGCCCCCCCGGGCGTCGGGAGTCGCAGGGCGATTCCCGCTTCGTAGGCGCGGGCCTGCGGACGGCAAGCATTGGGTGGCTCGCCGTCCGATCAGAACCAGGCCCGGGTCGACGGCACTGTGTTCCACGAGCGCCTCAAAGAGCTGTCAGCATGAAAGACGGGGCCCGCTAGGGCCAATGCCTGCCGGGGTTGCGGGATTTATTCGAAAGAGTCACCGCGGCCCTGGAACGCAAAGGGCACTAGGAGGAAGACGGATGGGTTTTAGTCAGTAAGAGTCTGACACTCCCTCCTGCTTCACCCAGAGCGGGATGAGTCATTTGATGATTTACCATCCTTAAAAAAAAGAAAAAAGGGGGGCATTAAGAGAGGATTTCTCTAAATTCCAACAAATAATTCTCTTCGTACGCGCGTACGAATTCGCAGGCAAAAGCTGGTTAATACATAAAACAACTGCATAATAATCATTATTTTTACTTAAAAACTACATCTAAAGATTAAGTCATATTTTTAATTATGATAGGTATCGTTAGCTTATAAAAAATGTAAAGAATAATTGTTTAAGTTTTAACAACTGTGTTCCGGTGCTGTATCTCTAAGTGGTATGTTTTTTGCAAGCCATTAATCTTGATAATATTTCGACTTTTAGCACCACATAAAAATTATAATTATAAAGTGGCGAAGTAGATAACTGTTTCTCTGTTTTTGTGTCGTTTTTTTGCAATATATATTATTTTTTTATTTATCCTTTATTTCAGGCCACTGATGCCCATTAAATACAATACATAAATTTAAAGCATAAAACAAACTAAAAATAAACTAATACATAATTAATACTAAAAACTTAAAAATTACTGTCGCGTAGCTGGCTACAGAAACGCGGATACAGCATAACTTTTGGCCAAAATTCTTCCTTAGGAAAAGTCACCAAATTATGACTCGGAACGCGCACCACGAACGACCTGATATTCTCCACCCTCAAGGTCCAGTTGGTCTTCACCCCTATGTACTCTACGATGTCTTCGTATTGTGGTGTAAACGGGACACGTACTACGTACAGCACACCACAACAATAAATACAATACAAGTACAATGGACAATAAATTCTGGCCTTTTGATTCGTATAAATAAACTAGCTTTTGCCCGTGGCTTCATACGCGCATATCCTGTCTTCTCCCGTTCCTGTAGGAATTTCGTGAAATCCTCTCTTAGTGCTCCCCAAGGAACCTACATGCTGCAATTTGATTTAAATCGGTTCCTTTTTTTTGTGATGTGTTTCTTCTTGACTCTAGTCTAGGCCAGAGATGACAGAGACAAAGTCTACGATGGAGCGAGCTTACCCAGAAGGAGCCTGTTCACTCTAACTTTGAAGAGATTAGGGTTGTAAGCGTTTGGAAACACAGACGCAGGCAGAGAGTTCCACTCCTTTGCTGTGCGCATTATAAAAGACTTTTGGAAACGCTTAGTGCGAATTGGTGGAATAGTAACAAGGTAAGGATGGTAAGATGCAATGCGTCTGGATGTCCGATGGTAGAAGGGGGCCGGTGGGATGAGGTCGTGGAGTTCTTGGGCACACTCACCGAAGTACAATCTGTAGAAGACCGACAAGCAGGCAACCTTACGGCGATGAGCCAAGCTGTGTAGCTTGGCATCCACCAGTTTTACGTCACCTGAGCCTCTTAGCTCTGCGTTCCACCGAGTCAAGCGCGGCAAGCTGATACTTAGCTGAGCCATCCCAAAGGTGGCTACAGTACTCCATGCAGGATCGGACTTGTGCTTTTGTATAGGGTTCAGTAGTTTTGGCGTTAAAGTGCGATAGACAGATAGAGTTACTTTCGCATTTATAATATTAAAATTAATATAAGTAATAAGTAAGGATCATAATATAAGTAAGGATTCCGTTGCTGACTGATTGAGTGACTGTGAGATAACGCATAGCCCTAATGGTCGTAGAAAGCTGAAATCTGGCATGTAGGTTCCTTGCATAGTGTAGGGGAGCACTACGAGAAAATTTACCGAAATTCCCACGGGATCGGGAAACAACGGGATATGCGCGTACGAAGTCGCGGGTGAAAGCTAGCTTTATATAGATATTAGGATAAATTAGCTGACCCGTGCGACTTCGTCTGCGTCACATTCTTCATTAATGTTCCGCTCCTATTGGTCGTAGCGTGATCTTATATAGCCTATAGCATTCCTCGATAAATGGGCTTCAGCTATATATTAGTATAGATGAATGAACTACTTAAGATACACCTTTTTGTATCATCATCATCGTCATCATTTCAGTAAAAAAATGACAACAGTAGCGCTACTATGACATGCCATTGCCATTATTATTCCGTTATGAAAAGAGGATAGTGCTATTCGTCCTGTATAGCTCCGTTTCTCTCTCACATCGAAATCATGATGGCATTGGCAAGTTATAGTTGCTGATGGCTGTACGTAGTCTACTCCAAAGCGTCGCTACGTCGACCAGTCCTGATCTTGTCGTATTTAAAAAACTTCTGTCTGCTGCGGCTCCTGTCAGGTGATCGGAGCTATACAACCTATAACGGAATAGACGCAATACCTCTTAAGGGATCCTCGAACTCATCATTATGACCAACTTTCACTAGAGGACCAACACTGAAGTCGTGAAAAAAAAATCGACTCCCCCATACATTTATGTGCGCGTAACTCGACAAAATGTACTGAATAGCTGATTTTTTTTCGCGATTTCTGGATTGGTCCCATAGTAAAAGTTGTGCATAATGATAAATACAATGACCCCTTAAGAGGTATTGCGTTTATTCTGTTACACATTGTATACTTTTTGTAACTTAAAACATACCTACAAACACATAAAAATACCTCTTTATAGACTTCAGTTGAAAAGTGGCATCCAAAATGAGTCACACTTCAAATAAATAAAAAAAAAACTGGCAAAGTGCGACTCGGACTCGCGTGCAAAGGGTTCCGAACCAATTTCATTTTTAACGTGTTATTTTAACACTACAGACTTCTTTTAAGATTTCCTGTAATCTCAACAGAATCGGTCCAGTGGATCCGGAGAAAATTGGCTGTGACAGACGGTCAGAAAGACAAACAGACAGACAGATACTCGAGTGATCCTATAAGGGTTCCGTGGAGTTTCTTGCACGTTCTTTTCCAAAGAGATCTACGCTTTGGAACGTGCAAATAGCTTCATATTTTTGGACCGACCGACATTGACAATTCAAAAGTGCCTGTAAATGGTTTATGTGAAATAAAAATTTTGAGTTTGAGTTTTACGGATGTTCGGAACCCTGAAAAACATACAATATTGTCACGCGATAACACATTTCCACGCCCTAAGCCGCAGAACAAAACCTAAAGCTAAAACAAAAAGATTAGTCCGTTAGGCATTCTCTTTAGGCACCCTAACTCCGTGAATGCTGCATCGGAAATCCTGGCCAGACGATGAAAGATAGAGTCCTCAAACAGATCGTTTGAAAATTCCGGCACTAGACGGACTTGGGTACTAAGTTTTAGACCCTCGTTTAGGTATTGTTTTGAGCTGGGAAATGTCTGGATTTCGAACAATGGTGTTTCTGATATGGTGACTCTTTGGATGGAAAAATAATTAATTTACTTATGCTTTTTTTATGGGTTTGCTCTTGACTCTAGTCTAGGTCAGAGATGACCGAGACAAAGTCTACGATGGAGCGAGCTTACCCAGAAGGAGCCTGTGCACGCTAACTTTAAAGAGATTAGGGTTGTAAGCGTTTGGACACAGACGCAGGCAGAGAGTTCCACTCCTTTGCTGTGCGCATTATAAAAGACGTTTGGAAACGTTTTGTGCAAATTGGTAGAATAGCAACAAGGTAGGGATGGTAAGATGCAGTGCGTCTGGATGTCCGATGATAGAAGGGGGCCGGTGGGATGAGGTCGTGGAGTTCTTGGGCACACTCACCGAAGTACAATCTGTAGAAGACCGACAAGCAGGCAACCTTACGGCGATGAGCCAAGCTATGTAACTTGGCATCCACCAGTTTTACGTCACCGATGAGCCTCTTAGCTCTGCGTTCCACCGAGTAGAGCGCTTTATAGAGTAAAGTGAAGAAAGTGAAATCTCGTATTTCTAGCAGGCTTGAACGTGTTTCTAAACATCCCAATCAAATAAAGAGAGTGTGTAAACTAACACAAAACCAAATATTTTAACTAATTTTATGAAACCTACCAACAAAATAAAATATGGCGTCGATTAATCTATTACTAATATATAAAGCTGAAGAGTTTGTTTGTTTGTTTGCTTGAACGCGCTAATCTCAGGAACTACTGGTCCGATTTGAAAAATATAAATATCATCACGCTAAGACCAATAGGAGCGGAGCAGTAATGAAAACTGTCACGCAGACGAAGTTGCGCGGGTCAGCTAGTTCCTTCATATTACTCAAGCTACGGCCACACTACCGTAATATGGCAATAATTATGACCATAATTGGTGTTGTTTCAATTATGCCATAATACGACCACACTACCGTAATATGGCCGTAATTGGTGTTGTTCTAGTTGGTTTTGTTTCAATCATGCCATAATACGGCCACACTACCATAATTATGGCCATAATAGGTGTTTTTCTAGTTGGTTTTGTTTCAATTGTTGTCATATTACGGTAGTGTGGCCGTAGCATCAGTGCTAGTAATGCGCCCAAAAGACTGGCAGTGATATCATGTTGTATGGAAATGCTCCCAAGTTAAAGCCAGCCCAGGGTCACGGGAAGAGTCAACTATCCATTATCAAAGTTATTTGCCACGATATTATTCGCCATATACCTACCTACTTGTAGCACAAAATAGCTAATAAACATGGCCACTACACACGATGTCACAAATCTCAGTGGGCGCACAAATCATGGTATAATACGGCTGATTTGCATATCACATGTACGCTTACGATTCATACGCAGCAAATGTAGCCAAGACACGACAGCACTATATCGTGCTGCGTTGGAATGAGGAAGCTAGCTTGCTTGTGTAAGAGGGCTACTCCAATGAAACTCACTTTATTCACATTTATCACTTTTATTTCACTGTCTTGCTTGTGACACAGTTAAAGACCGACTGACTCCCAGAGCTAGCGCGCTACACAGGGAACCAACAAGAGTGGGGGCCGGATGTAGCGCGCCAACTTGACAGAAACGGTAAACTATTTATTTAAATTAGTAAACGTTAAAAAAAACGAAAACAATTCCAACAAAAATATAAAAACACAATATAATCACTATTTAACTAAACAAATGGATCGTAAACACACCAAAACCAACGCCATCTAGTGACAACATTTGACAGTGATTTCTAATATCAAAATGAGTGTCGCATATTCTATTCTGACAGTAACTTACAGTTTAATAACCATACAATGCGACAATCTTATTTAAGTATAACTAAATTCTAACACTCGGCCATCCGCGCAACTTACGCGTCCTCGCGTAATTACATGAATGACTAGAGCTTAGAAGGAAATAAAACAAAAAATAATAATTGCAAACAAGCAACAAGGATTAATCAACAAACAATCAAGTACATACAACTGTATGTTTTATATTAAATATTTTACTAGTAGTACAAGTCACTACTACCTTGAAACCACTATGGCGGTACAAGTCGCTACTACCTTGAAACCACTGGGGCGGTACAAGTCGCTACTACCTTGAAACCGCCAAAATTTGTCAAGTTAAATGTGGTACAAGTCGCTACTACCTTGAAACCACTGGGGCGGTACAAGTCGCTACTACCTTGAAACCGCCAAAATTTGTCAAGTTAAATGTGGTACAAGTCGCTACTACCTTGAAACCACTAGGGCGGTACAAGTCGCTACTATCTTGAAACCGCGACAACACAATTATTTAAAGGTAGAGGTTGCCAATATTTGCCTCCACCCTGAACGAACTATTAAAATATACGACGAAATCACATTCATAAGAATCTCGTCTCACAACCTTGCCCCTAAACTTAGTCGATCAAATCGTCCTCTTCATTACCCGAGGAGGAACTTGAATCATTTCTATTATAGTGAGCCCAAGCTTTCATTTTATCCACGGCAATGACAGTGGAATACTTCCGGTTGCCCTTTTGGGTGATCGGGGTGTCTTCAATTTGATACCTGTCATTTCCTAAAACCTTAACTATCTTGTACGGGCCGCGATATTTTGGGACTAGCTTTTTACTCTGCCCCGTAGCAGCAACTTCACGCTCAACGCTGACCAACTCACCTACACGAAACTCAATAGGTTTAGCAGACTTTTTGTCATACTGCACTTTCTGCTTTTCTTGATAAGTGGTGATCTACTCATTAGCCTCTTCTCGAATTTGTTTGATTTTATCCTCTGAATACGTTTCACCATTATCAATAGAAGCTTTAACCCTACCCTCCGTCATTCCGGTTAAGTTAGTACCAAAAAGAACTTAAGCTGGGGTTTTACCTATGCCTTTATTATGTGTATTATTTAAGCCCAGCTGAATCTCTGGCACCTGAACATCCCATTTTCTTTCGTCCAGACCCACACACTTTGCGGTCAGAGCCTCTAGTAAGGTACGGTTGTATCGTTCGACTTGACCGTTGGCGCGTGGGGTTGCTACTGCATTTAATACTTGCTTGACCCCTAGCTTTTCTAGGAAACCGGTAAATTTAATACTTGTGAAACAAGAGCCACGGTCAGATATTATTCTTTTTGGTAGTCCAAATATACTAAAATACTCTTGCATTTCCTCGACTACAATTGAGGCCTTAGTACTGCGAACTGGTTTTAAAACAATAAATTTCGTGTATGCATCAATAATTACTAGTAAATGTGTGTTCCCCTTTGAACTTTTCACAAAAGGGCCAACGTGATCAATGTGAACGGTAACAAACGGTTTTTCGTCCTTCGGTATAGGATGTAATGGTGGCCTCCTCTTTGATGAAGACTGAGTAAGAACATTCAAGGCATGACTCCACATATTTTTTTTCGAATCTCCTCATTTTAGCGAACCAATAACTTTCTCTTACCTTACTCAAAGTTTTCTCAAACGCAAAATGGCCCAAGTCATCGTGACATTGTTTAAGTATTTGCCATCGTACACCCTTAGGCACTACCCATTTATCACCGACATCAGTTTTTCGATATAGTTTACCATTACGTACAGTGTAATTATTTTTGATCTCGACAACATCATTAGCTTGGGGGTCATTTAGAACCGAAATTTTTCTTTGTATTTCCGAGTCTGCTAATTGAACGGTTCCTAGCCAATCTGTTTCACCAATCGCCATCACAAAACATTCACTGTCCTCATTATTTGTTTGGCCGTCGCTTGGTGGTGGATTCCGTCTCAAAGCATCTACGTGAACCATTGAGGCACCAGGCCTATATTCAACATTGAAATTGAACTCTTGCATAGAAATCCACCATCTAGCGACGCGCGGTATCAAATCCCGCTTGAGAAATGTTGCCCTTAATGAATTACAGTCGGTAATAACTTTAAATTCTATGCCAATAAGATATACGCGGAACCTTTGAAGTGAAGCAACAACAGCAAGAGTTTCAAGTTCATATGCAGTCATATGCTGCTCTTCGGATGTTGTCTGGCGGCTAAAGTATGCAACCGGTTTTAATAAGCTTTTGACGTCACGTTGCATAAGCATTCCGGCAATACCTATTTTACACGCGTCGGTATGTAACTCTGTTAAGGCTTTTGGGTCATATAACGCTAAAATGGGCTTTTTCGTTAGTTCATCTTTTAGAAGGCGAAAAGCATTGCTTTGCTCTGGACCCCAAACCCAAACGGAGTCTTTTTTTAGAAGAGTAGTAAGTGGTTTAGCTATCATCGCAAAATTCCTAACAAAACGACGGAAGAAACTACATAACCCTATAAATTGCCTAACTGTGTGCTGGTTAATAGGTTGGGGAAAATCTCTAATTGATTCAATTTTCCGCACTCCCGGTCTAATACCCTCTGCACTTAATTCAAAGCCTAAATAATCTACTGTTCTCTTAAAGAAACAACATTTCGCCAGTTTTAGAGTTAAGTTGGCTTGTTTGATCAACCCCAATACTTTTTCTAATCGTTCAAAACCCTCGTCTAGCGTTACGGAAGGTACAATTATATCATCCATGTAAGCAGATGCAATTCTTCTAGTATTGGGGTTTTGTTCTTCTTGCGTTGGTAAATCCATGCCATTATTAAGGACCAAGTGCATTGTACGCATAAAGGTAGATGGTGCATTTACTAGTCCGAAGGGCATCCTATTAAACTCGTATTGCCCTTCGGGTGTTACAAACGAAGTTTTATGGCGATCAGATTCAGAAATTGAAATTTGGTAATATCCGGACGCGAGGTCTAAAGTAGTATAAAAGTTATATCCCGCAAGGTCGTCGAGTTGGTCGTCTATTCTAGGCAACGGGTAATTTTCTTTTATGGTCTTACGGTTTAACGCTCGAAAATCAATGCATAGTCGAGTTTCACCGGTCTTTTTTTTAACAAGTACTATAGGACTCGCATAGCAGGAAGTTGATGGTCGGATAATACCGCATTCCAGTAACTCCTGTATCATTTCCCGTACCTTAGTTCGTTCACTTATCGGAAGTCGATAGGGTCGGTACACAACAGGTTCATTATCTTTTAAATTTATAGACATTTCTGTAAGTTCAGTTTTTCCCAATTCATTTAAACTAAACGCGAAACATTCTCTATATTTATTTAATAATTCAACGAGTTGCTCAATTTTATCTTTATCGAGATCTGTGTCGCTTGAGATATCATTTTCATTTATTGATCGCAAAGGTTCACTAAATCCTACTCTAGATACATCAGCTATATTTTGTGTCCAAACTTCTTCTTCTGCTTTTAAACCTCTAGCTATTAGAATATCCTTTTTAAAAAGAAAGGATTGACCGAGTTTGCATTTAATTAACACAACTCCTTTTCCTTCTACAACAGTAAACAACCCTTGCACCAGATAGTGTTCACGACCCAATTGATAGCGATTATTTCCAGGAATGTAGACCTCCCCATTATAAATCGGGGCAGTGTGAATGTATAGAGGCGTCAATCCATCTACCATAGTATCTGCCGAACAAAACAGTTTTATCTTATTGAAAATTATTTCACTTTCGTTACTTGAAAAACGTAAGTTGACATTATCTTTTTCTACAGTTATATGAGGTTGTTCGGTATAAGTCTGTCCTACGATAAGTGGTACTCGCATTACCTCATCTGGTACAATAAGAATTTCAACAGTTGCACCTACGCCATCAATGGCAACAGTTGCGGTACATTTCCCTAAAGGCCTAACTATCGCCTCGCCAAAGCCCTTGAGCAAGGGTAATTGCTGACTAGAAACCCAATCATCAGATACTTTTTTAGCACAATCTAAGCTCATCATAGTAGCAGAACTACCAAAATCAATAAAGCAGTTAATGGGATGGTTGTTTACAAAGCCTCGTTTGTAATACTTAGTGGAGTCACTATCTGAACTAACTACACACATCACCGATTTTGCAGGTTTGCCATCTGCGGACGTCATAGGCAGAGTGCATTTTTCGACTGTATGGCCAAACTTGAGACAACGTGTACACTTTACTGGGGGTTTAGTACATTGTGACTTATAATGTCCTTCTTGTTGACAATTAAAACATTTAACCACTCGGTTTTTATTGTCCTCTTTGTCTGTATTGTCGGGCTTACTGTTGAGAATTCTACTTTTCTTTTTCTCACCCTGGTGAATGTTTGATTTAACCGCCTTTAAATATGGTAAAAGCTGATCTGGTGTATCAAAACGAGCGGCTTCAGCACCAAGTCTTACGCTACGATCATCAATGCCGTGAACAATGCAATCTACCGCGCGTTTGCCTTCGATACTACACCGGTTTAGTAATACTATTTTCTCATAAAAATATTCTTCTAGAGAATCGTTAAATTTAGCACGTTTCGATAACATTGTATAAAGCAAACAACCGTAATTTTCGTTACTAGGAAAAGCCAGTTTTAGTTTCTCCTGCCAACTGTCCCAACTAAATAGAACAGTTGGCAACCCCTCGTACCATTTTTGAGCAATCCCTTTTAGTTTTTGTAGGGCAAAATGAGCCGTTTCTTGGTCTGACCAATTATATATTAAAGCGCATTCGTTGACTTTATGCAACCAAATATCTATCGTTTGTTGTTTACGTTCCGGATCAAATTCAGGTATGGTGTTATGGTTGGACAATTTGGCTAATGTATTGTTGTTCTTATTGTTCGCGGCCTGCAATGCTTGGACTAGTTGTGAGACTGAAACCTTGTTATTCTGGGCAGAGGCAAATCTAT
This sequence comes from Lacanobia wlatinum, assembly GCA_947578705.1. Lineage (NCBI taxonomy): Eukaryota > Metazoa > Arthropoda > Insecta > Lepidoptera > Noctuidae > Lacanobia > Lacanobia wlatinum. The sequence continues at coordinate 7,345,624 of OX388039.1, read as the reverse complement.
CTGGGTTTGACTCACCATGCTCCTTCGAGTCCCATCGACGGCTGCGTCCGCTGCCTCTGCTACGATCGGGTGGGCTGCGGCTACGCCAGTTGGGACTACGCCCACTGCGACTGCGCTGGTCACGGCTGCGCCCACTGGGACTGCCCGAGTCCCAACTGCGCCAGCTGCGACTGCGCTGGTCACGGCTGCGCCCACGTCGACTGCCCTGGTCACGACTGCGCCGGCTGCGACTACATCGGCGGTGACTGCGCCGATTGCAACTGCATTGGCTGCGACTGCGCCGGCTGTGACTGCACCGTCTGCGGCTGTGGCGTCTGTGACGGCTGCGGTCGCGTTGAAGACTGTTGATACGTTGATAGGCCTGCCCACTTGGCAATAATGGAGAACCAGGCTCTTGATTCGCAGGCGGCGTTCGCAATTGGCGCTCATTGTAAGGATCCATATCTGGGAAGCACATAAAATAATCGCCAAGTATGTTGTTTTTTTTATAAAAAGAAAACAAAGGAGTAAGTAGGTCAGTGAAAATAAAGTAATAAAAACAAAAACTAGACACGTGTTTTACTAATTTTCCAAGCTAGTTCCAAAATTATATGAGTATGTATGTCGAAAAGGCAGTTGTGAATTAAATTCGAAGTGCAGTTGTTACAAGGATAATCCATTATTCAACAGCAATATATATGGGTAAAAAAAATATAAATAGAATAATAATAAAAAAAAACACTGGCATAGTAAATGCAAAGATAGTACAACATTATTTAAATCACCATTTGTTATCTACATCCGTTATGCCACAATAAACTTGCATAATATCAAAATTTCAAGTAGAAAATAAATTAAACCATACTCTTACCTTTTTAAACGGCTTCAATTCAGAACGACCAAACTTACTAATGTAGGCCTGAATAAAATCGGCTGGTATAACCAACCAACTATTTACCACTTCTGAAATGTAAGAGGGCTACTCCAATGAAACTCACTTTATTCACATTTATCACTTTTATTTCACTGTCTTGCTTGTGACACAGTTAAAGACCGACTGACTCCCAGAGCTAGCGCGCTACACAGGGAACCAACAAGAGTGGGGGCCGGATGTAGCGCGCCAACTTGACAGAAACGGTAAACTATTTATTTAAATTAGTAAACGTTAAAAAAAACGAAAACAATTCCAACAAAAATATAAATCTAAAACATTTGATTTAATTTAACATAAAATACAATATTCAATTAATTAATGTAAAATCACTATTTAACTAAACAAATGGATCGTAAACACACCAAAACCAACGCCATCTAGTGACAACATTTGACAGTGATTTCTAATATCAAAATGAGTGTCGCATATTCTATTCTGACAGTAACTTACAGTTTAATAACCATACAATGCGACAATCTTATTTAAGTATAACTAAATTCTAACACTTGGTATAAGACAAGTGTGGTTACTTGCCCGTAGTGTGAAAATGAGACATTTTCTCGGAAGTAAGTGTTAACGTAACTTCTTGCCAAAAAAAAATCGTTGTTCTCCCTCTCAAGCTATCAATGCCATAAAGTTATATCAGTTCATAGCCTCACACGAAATGCTTAGAATGACAGGTTTATTATTTTCAAAACCTTAAGACATAAAATGACTCTTTAGAGAAAAGAATGAATGATCGTGAAAAGGAAAACTATACAACCACCACCACGACTACTAACTATTTAAGCTGGAATCAAGTTCGTCAAAAATACCTAAGCCACTAATTAGCCGTGGTACTATAATTATCATGAAAACGAAAAGAAGAAAACCTAAACAGACCGACTACGAAGCACGAGTTTCATTAACCAGCATTTAATTCGTCAATTTTAAAATCTACAATCTAAAATCCACTTGTCGAGTTCTTACTCCACTCTACTTGCCAAACCCACTTTACTCGCTTCACCATCTAAACACTCCCCACAAACGAACGCAATACTCAAACGCAAACGTTAACGTTTAGCCAGTGGTTCCGTTCCGTGAGAGGCAAACATAAAAAGTTATTACCGGCCAAGGTATGTATGTGTTTTATGGTAAGCATGTGGAATAGGTATTAAGGAATTATGATGGGGTTGTGATTTTTACGAGTAGAATTGATGTTTTCGGCCGAAGTTACATGTAGAACGGAAATTTGGAAATTTGAGGCGAGTATTCGTGTAATAAAATGTTATCGTGTGGTATTTGGACGAGTCCAAAGACCCTTCATATAGTCGTGACATGTAACTGTAGTGTTATTTCATGTTAATGGATGAAAAAAATAATATTGTAGGAGACTACGTTAGATACCGTGAAAATTCAAATAAAATAGGATATACTATATTGTTCACCAAAAATAGTTTACACAATTCTTTTGAACAAACTTAATGATAAGGGTACAATGGCGGTGTTACTGCTGACAGTGATATCTACCAGAGACTCTTTGTATGGACTTATTAAGTAGTTTCTGCAATTATTTCTAAAATAGCTGACTCAGCAAACGTTGTATTGCCACTAAGAAAAATAGCCTACCACATGTTCTCAGACCTACCAAATATACACAAAAAATTTCATAAAAATCGGTCAAGCCGTTTCGGGGGAGTTCGATGACAAACACTGTGACTCGAGATTTTTCGATATTAGACTAGCTTCTGCCAGCGGCTTCGCCCGCGTGGTCCTTAGGGAACATACTCCCGGGATAAAAAGTTTTAACTAATTTGACTGATGATACTCGGACGACGTCTTCGTCCACGCAGAAATAAAATATAAGCAAAAATGCTCATACAAAAAACTACTGAACCAAACTGAATCAAATTTTAACGGGACCAAACGGCAAGTATACCGCATCGAACTAAAAAAGAATCATAGAAATCGGATCAGAAATCTCAGAGTAATCGATGTGCCTACATACATAAAAAATTACCCGCCGAATTGAGAACCTCCTCTTTTTGGAAGTTGGTTAAAAAGAACCCACACTCGAAACGCTCACTAAACAGATCGCCAAACTTCTTAGGCATGACCTGTAATATTAGATATTTGGAGGCCTATTCTCTTAGCTCGAAGTCAATAGTTTCCGCCTTAGTTACGGGCGTTTTCTTCTCCTTATCACCTAACCATTAAGAATTAATGACATAACTATTTGACTGCCAAATCCTGTTGTCATTCATTCTTAGTTCGGGTTCGAGACTAATCGTAAGTCCGTAGGTCGCCTTGTTGCCCCTGTTGTGTAAAAAGGATAGATAAACTTCTGCATTAATCGGAAACTAGGATAAAACTAAACCATTTTCATTAAAACCCTGAGTCACGAAAGCACTACACTGCGTTCCTCACTCCTAATAGAACGTAGTAACAATGATATTCCAAATGCAAGAAAAATAAATAAAATATTCGACTCCCAAGGGTACTATATCGCGAAAATCACTCACACACTGGCGGCCAAACAAGATTGCCACGTGTACGTACACTTGCGTGCAAAAGTATGGGTGATCTAAGCCTTTGCTTGCGAAAGTGTGCGCCATTTCTTTACGGTTGATCTGAATTTTCGCATGTGCTCCGTTGTACTTACGGGCACACATGCATAACCCTTTAGTTAAGGGGACGTCGTGGCGTTTGATATTCTGTCGAGGAGAGATATTGACGGAGAAATTGATGAAGAGGAAGTATCTGGGGTGACGTGACTTAAGAAATGATGTAGTGATGGCTGAGATGATTGGAATATTTAATTTAAACTTTATGTACAATAGTGGTACATGAGCGGACTTAAAGCAGCAAGGCATTCTCTACCAGTCAACCTTTGGGTTAAAAAGACTACACTGTGGTCGGTGTACATCACAAAAAAAAGTTAAAAATCTTTTCGGGAAAAGTATACAAATAATATATTTAATACCAATAAAATACATATTTATGCTTAAATAATAAACTACTAAATATGATACCTTTTTAATATCTTTCTAATTAAGAGAACTCACAATAATCATGAACCATGACATCGGAAAACTGCAGACTCAGTAAGATCGTAATGACATCTATAATAGAATATAATTTGTCGATAAACTGTGAACAAATCATTTTGTAAATACTAAACAAATTTAATAGTTTCCAATATATCCGTCTGTTATCCAGAAAAGTAAGATTAGTATTTCACGCGATAATTTACAATCTTACGGCTTCTGCAATTTGTTATCCGGTGATATATTTGAATTTTGGACATATTAAACAACTTTTGTATGAAAACGATGTCATGGAAATCTTTTTTCTTTTATAGTGTTGATATTTACTTGATGCTCAAAGTGCATACAAAGCACTATTGGGATATTCAGCTCCATTCGCGTTTCGCTGAACGATTTTGGTCACACTTATACAGTTCATCAGGCGCGTACAGGAATGAGAAGGCGGCAGCGGCAGAACAGCGCTGAACTCTATCTAGCACTCGCATGATAATAACACATTTGTCCTCATTTTATACTTCTTTGCCGCGAAAGCTGAATAGAGGCGGAAAGCTGAACGGATGCGTACGCGTATTCATACAACATCGTTGTTTTCTATAGGCATAAGCTGAATAAGTGTGAGTAGTCCCTTAGGCACCAATACAGCAGACAATACAACATGGTATCCACTCACTGTATGTGACAGATTGTACGGAACAAGAAAATACTAGGCAATGTATGCCAAAAAATGGCCACAACAGGTCCATCTAGAAAAGTTGTAATCTTTTGACACTGTGATAAAGAAGCTGCTAAATAGTATCTAAACCTAAAAACAAATAGGAGGGTCTATGCCTATTTTCCCAATAACCCATAACAAGATTGAGTCGTAAAACTAAAACCCTGTACTCCCCTTAACATCTTTACAGCACATTCACACTAGTGTGTGTAAAGGTAACTCGCACTAGTGTGACTTCTATTCAATCTTCTTACGTTCCATTTCGCAGGGACATTTGATTCTGTCTCCCTCTAGCTCCAGCCCCTCACATGCCTCCATCCCTCTCTATTCCTAACGGGCTTAGAAGCGTGTGATATATTGTATTGGATGGATTTTTCGTTTGTGGAAATGGAATTTCTTTTTTGACTCGGTACCTGACACGGCGGGGATGTTCGATCAAACCACTCTTTCCTTATTCTATTTTATATGGAATAAGTTAAATTTGACGTCGGTTTGATGGTTTAGGATATTATTCATTAGTGCTAATGTATATGTACCTTTAAAGCTTGAAGAGTTGTTCACGTTGAGTGATTTTTCGAGAAAATTTTGTTGCGTCATTTTTTAAAGAACTGATAAACTTTTTACGTTTCAAGATTCACCACCACCATTTTGAGGTAAGAAACGGTAATCAGGTGTTAACGAAAAGCGAAGGAATAACTAGGAATCAATCAAAACATAGATTACAAAAGACCATACAGGAAACGTAACAGTGATGGCAATAATGTTGAAGTAAACGTTACTCAAAGAATATTAATGAAAAATGTGTTTAAATCAACTGCCAACTTAATCTTAGTAGACAAGCGAAAGGATTCAAACTAAAATAGAAAGCATACATTAACAAAACAACATCATTATAAAGAAGACACAAAAACAACAAACGTCGCATTTTTCAGACACAAGATGATCAAACAATTCTAGTTCCAAATAAAACAACAGAACCAAGGTTATCATTTCAACACAAACATGTATTTTATACTGTTTTCTCTCAGATCGTTATAACGAAACATAATTCAAAGGCATCACATGGCACAACGAGCCTCATACCGAGAAAAAAAACGAATAATCTAAAGGAACGGGTTCCCTTCGGGTATTCCAGAAAATTGGAGCCTCCAAAGAATATATTTTGAATTTTTATTATGTACTATTTTCTATTCCATTCCCAAGGTAACCCTTCTTTTACAAAGGGGTTTCGTGCGGAGACATTCTATGGACGAGGGTGGGTACCCCCCTTGTGGGGCATGATGCCACCCCGTCCCATCTCGTTTTACTCTGAAGGATTTACCAAGTAGCATGTGTATTATATCTGTATAAACATATGTATGTTTGAATTATTCCTGTATGTCGCTTTAATAAGGTCATTGTTTGGTTACAGAGGTTCTGTATGGGATTATTCCGTGTCAATTTTAAAGGGATGAGGGATGTTCAACATGGTATTATCTTGGTTTTTCTCTTGGTCCTTTGGAGTTTGGTTCTTAAGGAAGTTGGTTTTTAAAAAGGTTTTTATGTCAATTTGATCAGTATTATTTGTGTCTTTCTTGATTCATTGCGAAACGATAGCTTTTTTTATATATAGTCTCTCGTTTGACCGTTATCTTACCTAGTGGAAAGCAATGATGTAGTCGACGGTGGAGCACGCTTGCCTAGAAGTAACTTATTCATCTTGACTTAAGGCTTGTATACATGCCAATGACCTTGTGCATATAAACGGACCTAACTACTCCTCTACGCGCCACTCCGCTACCCGCATTTTTAATTTATTACAAAAAAATTAACACAAATGTAAAAAAGTAACAAAACCAAGTTATTTTCGCCTGTATTGCAAAGCAGCAGATATTTTTTTTTACTTTCTTAAAAAATGAAGGAGTAAAATGGTTTCATCTCAACGATTTGGAAGTGATTTGGTGAATTTTTTTCTTATTATGTGATACCGATACATAAATTCTGGCTAAACCAAATTACGTATCATATCATGTAGATTACTACCAATTTTTTTCAGATGTAATTGCTCAGTAAATGCTGAAGAAAAATTGTTTCATCTGTTCGCTGTTTTTAAGCATTTCTCGAGAGAGTAGCCTTAAAGACCCAGGTTTCATCTATCAGGAAAGAATGGTGTATCTTTACCTAATCTAGTCGACGAATAGCATCTATGCTAGCAGTTAAAATACCAGAATTCTCTTGGAAACAGCACAATTTTACGTTGTCAATTCTAAGATGCCTCTCTGTGATTTCCAAGAAAATATCAAAACACAATAACTCAAGATTTTAAATCTTCATATCATTCAACGTATTCTTTGTATAAGAATGATTGTGAGTATATGTCAAAGGTCGCGTCTACATTTTCTTACAAGCTGTTTAATATCGGACTTACATTTGTGTTGCTTGTTTGCAACTTCATGCTGTTTCAGTGGGTTTTTAAGGAGCTTGTTTTCCAAGTCAGATAGGTAATGCTATTGCAGAATTCATCATCATTATATCAGCCTAAAGACGTCCACTGCTGGACATAGGCCTCTCCCAAGCGTCGCCACAACAACCGGTCCTGTGCGTCTCGCATCCATCGGCTACCCGCGACCTTCACCAGGTCATTGCAGAATTGATTCAAGAAAATTATGCATCTGCAGTGACTTTGTTGATTGCTGTTTTTTGCTTTCCTGCATGATTTTTGACTGTTTGTTTGTTTTACTTTAATTAGTTATCTTTTTTGCATCAATTATTTAGATTACAGTTATCCTGAATGTTTCTTTTTCAATACTGATTCCGATTTTTTCGGCGTATTTTGCTTATTTAAAGGAAATTTGGTAAAGACCCTGCCATAGAATTATATAAAGGAGCGAGATGATGACTTTTAAAAATCTTTGTCAAACTGTACCCCTAAATACTTCTTCGTGATCAACACAATAAAACTACAGACAAATCAGTGCCAGAACATTATTGGTACGGACCATTATTGGCCCAAATAATTATTGGTACAAACCATTATTGGTACAAATACCAATAACTGTAATACTGTGCCATTGGCTTGTAATATTGTATCATTTCCGTAATAACGGATAATGACCGCTCAATGAAAAGTATTGGTTTTTATTGTAATAATGTTTTCTGCTGGCTTTAGTACTTATAATTTAAATTGGTTTTTGTTATTGGCTACTGATTTGATATCTGTATAGAAGTTTTTTGGCCTATATACTGAAATATGTCTTGACTTTTGTAAGTTTAGACAGCAATATTAGTACTTACGCCGATTTCGTAATACCAAAAAAACATCATTCCGTCAAATAGATTTGCAAAAAATATTAAACACGTTTTTTTCTTTTTCATGTACCTACTAAACAAAAAATTAAGACAGTACGTTGCGTTGAAAACTCGCGTGACGTCACAGTTTGGTACACTATTTTTAGTATAATACCTATGAAGTTGAGTATTTCTCAAAATCTAGCCTGAAAACCTGTCAATACGGGGTATGACACTTTCCTAGCTCGAAATAATCAATTCGGAAAACCGCTTATAGATCGCTAAAGCTTTTTCTAAAGTTTCAACAACTAAAAGGTATTATTACAAAACTAGCTCCTTTTTTTAATGAATAGGAGCCATTTTCGTTTTCGTTCAAAAAATGGACTTTAGACTTTTTAAGCTAAAGCAAATATTCTTTGATGCTGATCTAAAATAAATCCGTGGCGAGACCAACCCTGGAAACTCGAAAAAATTATCAGCTGTTTCATACATTTTCATTGGCTAAATATTGCATTTTTTATGAAACAGCTTATATTTTTTTCAAGTTTTTGGAATTGATCTCAAAGTAAAAGTTATTTATAATCATGTGTACTTTCACTGCCTAAGAGGTTGTTGGTGTTTTACCACTAACTCTATATACTCATGTGTTAACCCTGAAAGACTACTACCATTTCCAAAAACACCACCATTAATCAACTCCCAACTGACACACTTAAACCACGCACACAAAGGAACAACCCACACACACAAAAGAAAATTAATTCTACGCAGCATTCAATCAACAAGTGACACAATAACCCTCAAGAGCTCGCCTAATTCTCCCCGCCTCCCCCACTCATTACGTCTCGCCGTAACCCGGACCTGCACAACATTGGAAGTTTAAATTAAACAGGATCCGGAAAACAAGGAGGGTATAAATGAGTATTTGAGAGCCTCCGGCGTCCGCCATATTTAAAAATGTCGGCAGACGAAAGACGCGTATTGGTTGGTGTTATGCGATGTTTTCATGATTTTTGTTTTAAAGGAAAAATGTTTTAGTTAAAATTGTTTATTCGTAAAATTGTACAAATTATACAGAACAGGATGACCTGCGATCCCCCGAACAAGACACTTGCCTGTATCTTGGGGTCAGAGTTGCCACATGTTTGAATCGACGAGATTGGTACAACAGTGATTAAGTTAAAAACTGGCCAAGTGCGAGTCGGACTCGCGTGCAAAGGGTTCCGAACGAATTTATTTTTTTAACATGTTATTTTAACACTGCAGACTTCTAATAGGTTTTCCTGTAATGTTTAGGTAAAGATCTATTATATCCATTTTTTTTCAAAATTATAGGCTCGGTAATTTCGGAGATAAGGGGGGGCAATGGTCATTTTTCGTCTAATTTCTTGAATAACTTCTAAACCATTTATTTTAAAATTATGGAAAAAATATAATTAAAACCCCCACAGTAAGCCCTTTGATTTGATATGTCACACAATATTGTTCAAAAAACTTATTTTTTAATTTTACAGTTTGACCCCCAAAAGTGACCCCATACTAAAAATTTAATGATTTACGTAACGCGTCCGTGTTTGGGTCATAGAAGTTCATATGTGTACCAAATTTCAACAGAATCGGTCCATTGGATCCGGGGAAAACTGGCTGTGACAGACAGACACCCGAGTGATCCTATAAGGGTTCCGTTTTTAACCCTAAAAACATATACCTATAAAACATAGAAAAATAACGAAATCTAGAAGACTCAACTTGAATTGATGTTGTAAATAGTTTGTTTTCAGTTTTGTGTGATCAATTGATAATTACGTATTTTCGTAAGTAGGATACATAGTCCAAATAGTCATACAAACTATTACGATTTTCTAGTGCAATTTTATCAGCATTTACGGGCGGTATCGTCAAAATTAATACCCCTATAAAACCGACACCATCCAGCAAAGTATGTACTCCACATCCACAAAACAACAACAAAGCAACTCTTCAACTATCATGCAAACATCCCAACTTTACCCACACTGCCACAGTTCCAACACTTTCCCTGGAAAGTCCAATCAAACTTTACCACTTTCACTATCGCATAAAGCCATCCCAAGGCGGTATAATTAAACGTTTCATGAATGGGAGGGAGTGAAATAGCACGATAAAGAAAGAGACGGAATTGTCTGCTGTTGTACGCGTAATCAGTTTTACGGTAAGCGCAAATTACGCAGGGTTGGGGTGAATTAACGCTTTTACAAGGTTACCAGTTTAAATTGCGAACGCTTTCGAAAGTCAGCTGACGGCGGTCGATTCGAAATTTAAATTCAAATGGAATTCGGGCTTTTGGTTCAGATTGGGCTGTCGTATTTGAAGGGTTGATTTCTTTATCAGTTTTTTATAATCGATACGATATCAATTAAACGACTTAATAATAAATGGGTAATAAGTTTTCAGGAGACAGGCTAATTAAGTAAATCTATTGAAGGAAGAATTTTTGCAATAACAATTAATTATGCTATTTTATTGGCCGTCAACAATTTGTCACCGGTCTTATTAATCAATAGTTGCTTAGGAAATCACGATTGCTTTCTCCTAATGGATTAATCAGATTTATCAGTAGTGCCAACGCCAGGAGTAATAAAAGTAATTCAAGTTTAATTGAATGTGTCCTTAAATAGTAGTAATAAATAAATAAGCGATAAAACAGGCCTATCGCCTACGGATACTGTTAACAAACTGCCAGATTATACTTACGACTTAGAAGCAGAGAAATAATAGATTCCATAAATAGGTTCTATCTAATTTGGTATCGTTCAGCAGTTTGAACATTCTGTATAAGATCCGTAACTTCATGAATACGCCCTTATTTACAATTTGCATGTGCTCCGTCTTTCAAACGGCAAATTGTAGGCCAACAATACGAAATGACACACACCGTCGGAATATCAAAACGTCTACACTCTATAATAAAAACCAATAGAAAAAAAAACTTGCCAAAGACATTTACGCTGACTGAACGCAGTTTTTACAACGAAAGAGCAAACCGACAAATTACAAATGGAAACAAAAAAGGAACGTCGCGCGACAAAGGAAAAAATCGAACGCCGTGAAAATTTGAATAAGGAATCATTTCTTTTTTCCTTTACTTTTTTATTCTTTTTTTTTTCACTCGCTGTCAATCATTTGTCTAAGGCAAGGAGGTTCGCTATTTTCTCTGTTGATGGATGGGATATTTTCTTAGGGGTGTTTCTACTTGAGTGTAGTGTATTCTCCCAAGTTCATATTTCATTATTTTTATCTCGCGTGTGTTCGGGCTTGGATTTGAAAGCGTGTTTGTTTACCGAACTGTTTACTTTTCTTATAAGGTTTACGTTTGACATTGCACAAAGTCGGGTTATGACACTGTTTTTATGACGAAATGTACGTAAACATGTTTTATGTGAAAAATATCATGGTAATGAAGAGTCGTTCGCAGAAAGTAATTCTCATGTTTGCGTGATGTTTTTAAATTATAAAAGAAGAACTGGTTTTGCGAGGACCTTACAAAATTGATAGTCTTAAGACTTAACCAAGTCATTTTACCGATAAAGTAAAATAACTTGGTTAAGTCTCATGGTTGCTGTGATCGTATATACATCCAAGTGTTAAATTGGATTAGGTGAGTACTTTTTCAAAATGATGCCAGAGTCTTCGTCTAAGTCTACCCAACTACGAAGTTAAGAGGTATGAACACGCTGTACGCCTACATTTCTAACCTTTGTCACAGAATAAGACATTAAAAAAGTATCTCAGAAATATCACACAGCAGTGATTAAAGTCAGCTTCCAGCTCAACATTCTCGAAAAAAAAATCCCTGAGTCTGAAACTATGTGAACCAGTCCTTACACCTTAAAGTCAGGACATAAACCATCAATTTCAACAACTCATTCGTTCAAGAAGAAAATTCGTTCGCATACTACATTTATTTACAAATCCCAGCTTTCTGTATCACGTGCCTGTAATCAGAAACTGCTATATGAGCAATACATCTGTGTTATCCTATCTTATTGGGTAAATACGAGTGCCGCCCGTCATGTAGATTGGCATCCGAACCAGATGCTAATGCCATGTTTTCCTTACAGATACATTACAGATTCCGTGGTGTCCTTTATATTTGGTTTCCTGATTTGCATGGTACTAGGAGAATGTGTTGCTAGGAGAATTTTGTATGATTTGACATTGATTTTCATATCTCCAAATACAATTATCTAAAGCCCCAGTTTCTGTGGTATAAACCTCATCATCATCATCATATCAGCCGAAAGACGTCCACTGCTGGACATAGGCCTCCCCAAGCGTCGCCACAACGACCGGTCCTGTGCGTCTCGCATCCATCGGCTACCCGCGACCTTCAGCAGGTCATTGGTCCAACTTGTGGGAGGCCTTCCAACGTTACGCCTTCCGGTACGCGGTCGCCACTCCAGAACTTTTCGGCCCCATCGACCATATGTTCTGCGAGCAATGTGCCCTGCTCACTGCCACTTTAGTTTGGCAGTCCTTCGGGCTATGTAACCTACCTTGGTTCTCTTGCAGATATCATCATTCCTGATTCGATCACGCAAGGAAACTCCAAGCATTGCCCTCTCCATTGCCCTTTGAGTGACTTTGAGCCTTCTGACGAGGCCAATTGTAAGCGACCACGTTTCAGTTCCGTATGTCATCATCGTGTATAAACCTACTTAGCTGGATTTATCTTAGTGCTAAACTAGTGCTGTGATATTCTGACATCTTGAGGTACTGGACAATCATCATCTTCCTGCCCTTATCCCATGTTACTGGGGTCGACACTACACTACACTACTATTGTATAAATGCGAGTTCTTCTAACTCAACAGACAGATGTGTTGCTGGGGAGTTTGTTGGCCACTTCTTCTCCACAGCTAAAACACTAGAAAGTGGTGACGGGCGGGCTTTTTGAGGGATTGTCTATTTGTAAACGTTGACGTTCAAAAAGTGCTGGTACTCAGCCTAATTTGAATAAATGACTTTGATTTTGACACGTTTTCTTCCATTCTGTCCTATCAGCCGTCACGCTATCCAATGCAACAATCAAACGTTGGACAATCAGTCTTACGAATTTCATAAAGTAAGATTAGCGTCGAATCCACAACGTCTTCTCCTATACCGAAATTTGGTAAGACCACACAGTTAACTTCGAACGCGATCCCAGATCATTCGAAATTTACTGTGTATAGCCTTACCGAATTTCGATCGCTAGGCGGTCGGTAACACCTGCCGGGGTTGCGGAATTTGTTCGAAAGAGTCACCGCGGCCGTGGAACGCAAAGGGCATTTGGAGGAACACGGGTGGGGTTTAGTCAGTTAGTCTGACACTGCCTTCTGCTTCACCCAGAGCGGGAGGAGTCATTTGATGATTTCCCATCCTTAAAAAAGGCGGTCGGTTACTATGTCGACACTTCCCGCCCTGGTTAGAAACAATGTGACGTAATCTTTAGTAGAAACATATATAAGCATCTAAAGACCTTGCAGTTTACCTAGGTAATTAAGTATTCCCTTGCTAGGAGTCGTAAACCATTTTACAGTTGCAATATGCGGTGTGAATGTTCAAGACCCTTGAGCAGATGTTAACAACCTTAAACGAACATTAAATAATAAAAATCAGCTCTCAAGTATTCTCTGCTGACTGTCCTAAGAATAGCATCATCCAACTCTTCTACAGCATTATCACTTTTATTACTTGAAGCATAGTGTCTATAGTTATCTGCAGTGATATGATAGGCGTCACTAATATTATAGCTTTACTGTATTGAATATAAATTGTGGCCAATACATTATCTATAAATAACGCCTATATACAATTATATTATGATATTACATCACCGCTCAGTTCTGTTTTATGAATCATGCATGGAATCAGATTGGATACACACGGACGATTATTGCTGAAAGACGACAGTGGTAAGACTGTAATCAGTTTACGAAGAGAATCAGTACTATTTGCAAACGTAAATGACATATTTTTAAGGATGGGAAATCATCAAATGACTCCTACCGCTCTGGGCGAAGCAAAAGGGAGTGACAGACTCTTACTGACTAAAAGCCACTCGTGTTCCTCCGAATGCCCTTTGTCTTCTCTTTGAGGCGCGCATGGAACACAACGTGCCGTCGACCCGGGCCTGGTTCTGATCGGACGGCGAGCCACCCAAAGCTCGCCGTACGCAGGCGCCTACGCTGACCTGGAATTGCCCTGTGACTCCCGACGCCCGGGACATCTTCTGGTGCAGCGGCTAGGGCGTGAGGTTTCACTCACTCTCACGCGTTCGGCCTCCTCCTTCGCTAGCATTAATGCTTCGCAGAAGGAGGTGACCGCTTATTGGTTTACTCTAGGTCTAGATCTTTGGCTGTCGCTACGGATTATCAGAATCCAGTAAATCTGACTCAAGTCTTGCCAAGAGGTACCGTGTTACCTAATTAATGGGTTGTGGAGGTCTGGTAGGCAGCCGCTCTGCGTAAAATACTGGTATTCAGATGAATCCGGTTTGAATGAAAGCTGACCCCAATATAGTTGGGAAAAAGCTAGGCAGATGAGATGGTAGTGATCTTTCAAATTCATGAACTGCAGTGCGATCTTGTAACCTTCTCACCGTGAGAGCTTAGGTGAAGTGAATATGACAAACCACACAAAAAAGATCACTTCACGCTTACTTCACCTACTATAACTAAATATCTGAAGATATGATAGGAATAGAACTAGAAAGACGGTGTACGATATAAGTAAGCAGTTTTAACTGAACGCATCTTTAAATAAAGTAGTCGAAGAAGTGAAAAAGGTTGATGACATAGGCGATATTATGAAAGACAATATGACTGACAGAAGACTTACAAATACTGTATTACTAGCTGTTGCACGCGACTTCGTTCGCGAGCAAGCCGGAAAGCAAAATGTTGTCGCTAGATAAGATCTTTAAGATAAGACATATATGAACAGTCAATATCTAGCATTACTTGACTCCTCTTAGATTTAGGAACTTGGAAGAGTATTATGCAAGGCACTGGCTGTTTTACTTCTTCAGTTCCAAATGCCGACCAGCCTTAGAACCGAATTATTAATTCAAGTTTATGAAACTTAACAGTCAGATGTGTTGCTGGGGAGTTTATACACTAGGAAGTGGTGAAGGGGACTATCCTAATGTAAACTTAATTTGACGTTCTTCAGAGTTAAACAGTGCTGCCACTCTTGCTTTGTAGATGCAGACTCGTATTTCGTGTCCCCATAGTTTCTGAATCTTTCTATCTACGATGGCATGACCTTTTACATCACTTCTGGAGAACTTCTATTCGTGATTTGCGATATGCGTGATAGCTGAAATCAGTCATTGGTAATAGGAGATAAGGTGTCTTCTTCAAGTAGTTTGAAATAACCTGCCACTCTTCCATCCACTTTAGTTTTGGTATAGACACCTCCCATTTGTGTTTTGGTCGACAGACCAGACGTGGTTGCCCAGTGTCAATGCAGATTTAGCCTGGAACAACCCGCCCGTCTGCACAGTCATCTGATAACCAACACACGACGCGTTACCCAACGTGCTTACAAAGCTAAACTCTTAGTTACCGGGCACGTAACACAGACTCAAACCACGTTAACTCTATAATAGTACCGGCTGTCTACGCTAGATGGCAGATGCACGTACTACGCCGCCGCTGGATAACGTGATCGGAATCTCAAATACCGAATCGATGGTTTTTAAAGCTCTCTCGGAATCGCAAGGCTCTTCAGCAAATATAACCGAATTGTGACTGGAATAAGCGCCAATTGTTGGTGGTGGGTGCAGCAGAATATGGAATTTTGTTCGGTTGGTAACGTTTTTTTTTTTCGAATTCGAAATTCGAATGTGGAATAATATTTTTTGGTAAGCGGTGTGGCTGTTTGGGGGTGTGACGTGCGGATGAATGAAGCATCCTGTATGCTACGTAATTGATGGAGTATGGAAGCTTAGACTGGAATCATCAAAAAATATGAAATAGTCCTTACTAATATTATAAATGCGAAAGTAACTCTGTCTGTCTCGCTTTCACGCCAAAACTACTGAACCGAATCAAAATGAAATTAGGTACACAGAAAGTCTAAAGCCTAAGAAAGGACAAAAGCTACTTTTTATACCGGGAGCATGCGGGTGAAGCCGCTGGCAAAAGCTAGTTGGTCTATAATGGACATTTGTGACTAAGTGTAGACTATCAAATCTATCGTAATCGCGTAGGTTAAGTTAGAACAATGCTATCAAATCAAGCACAGGTCATTATAAGCAGTCTTTACTTATACCCCACAAGGAAAAATGACACAATAGTAGATAAATAATGTACCAATGATAGTAAAACTAAACACTAGTATCTTAAAGTTTCACCAAAAATATACAGATTATCATCTTCCTGCCCTTATCCCATGTTACTTGTGATCGGCGCAACACGTTTTTTTCTTCCATTCTGTTCTGTCAGCCGTCACGCTATCACTAACTCCCTTGTCTTTCATATCGCTCTTCACACAATACATCCATCTTTTCTTTGGCTTTCCTCTCCCTCTCGTTCTTAAACATTCACATATAAGCAGAAGATGTCATAAGATGATAACATCTTATTAGCAACAAAGACGGAAAGTCCGGATATGATATTTAGCCAACAAAGACGATAAAAGATACCTACTACGACAAAAGTCGTAGTAGGGACAAAAGTGTAGTCGGCTAAGCTAAATGTGCAGATGGCCTAATTGATTCAGTTACAAAATCAGGTTGTATAATTATCAACCGTATGGTGTCGGCCGGTGCCGTATGGTGCCGTAAAAGAACAATACCATCCCATCACTTCCCGTGGGTGTCGTAAGAGGCGACTAAGAGACTCACCAGAGAATGGGCAGCAGCGTTCTCTGTAAAACGCAACACCATACACTGCGATCGCCAACCCGCCTGCCAAGCGTGACGATTATCCCTTTTGGAGAAGGCCTATGTCCAGCAGTGGACGTCTTTCGGCTGATAAGATGATGATAATTATCAAAACTTTCCAATTGGTTTGGTGTCAGCGCACAGATTTTCCTTCGTTTCTTTGACCTTCCCCTACTCATCCATATTTATACTCAAAACATCTAGTAATTGATCATTTTTCAGTGGCTGATTAGGGTTAATTGAAAAATTATTAACAAAACGATGTCCTTTCTCTATAGTTACTGAAGTGTCATGTCAAAATTATAAAACCTGAAAGAGTATTATTAGAAACATTTTCATTCCATTCCAATTATTCCTCAAAACCCAGAGGCACCATAGTTCAATACCACCGTATGCTAATTCACCCCAATCCGAGTTTCATAACAAGACCGCAGCAAAAAAAAAATAGAAACAAGTAAAAAATCATAACACGCTTGAGTACGCGATACATTTCTTCATATCCGCCGTATTCCAATGAAAAATGCTCAAAGAGTTAACTCCTCCAGCCCACTGGGGGGAACTACAAATCCGATAGAAAGAGACGGAGGCACAAGTTAGAAGGAGACGCCAAGCTAAACCCGAAAAGATGGATGGTACACAATGTCACTGAAGATGCTGAAATTATATATTTTATATTCGGTATAAAAAAGTCCCTACACACGATATTAAAAAGACGGAACATTTTCTGCGTACTAGTTATATTGTAAGGAATTTAATCTTGCGGCGACATACGACGCTCTAAAGTAAAGGATTATTGGAATGTTTTCGGTATTTTTTATATTCTGTTAATATTTTGACGTTGAGAGTAGGTGCGGTCTATATGTTTGTATATAAAGTTGATATTTAATAAGAGACGAGAGGACACTTTTGGGATGAATCGTGTTGCTAGATCTCGGGTAGATAGAACACCCACTCAATCTCAGAAATATAGATAAAATTGATTCTAGATAGCTGAATTTCTAGATTTTATAACAGAAAAGCGTAAGGTAAGGTGTTGTCAAAATCAAAATCAAAAGTGGTTTGTACAAATTAGGCTGAGAGCCAGCACTTTTTGAACGTCAAGTTTTACAAAAGACAGTCTCCCAAAACGCCCGCCCGTCACCACTTCCTAGTGTTTTAGCTGTGGAGAAGAAGTGGCCAACTAACTCCCCAGCAACACATCGTCTGTTACGTTTTAAGAACTTGAATCTATATAAAAGTATGCTAAGTAATTATACATGACACGAAATTTACTTGTTAGCTAGCAGTTGTGTTCAGACTACATCCATATTTGATTTTATTAGTTCATCAACGAACTCATAATCATGGGGGATCGATTCATCCAAGACCCAGTGAGAGAGTGGTGCTTATGTTCAGCATATGTACCATTTGTAAGAGTGTCTAAATGCCTGTCCATCTACATCCTTGACGATCTTTACAATGTCTTCAATATCGCAATAAATATGGCCCAAACAGTACAGATAGACGTACCGTCGATACGCAAGGTAAAAGAAGAGAAAACATGATATAAATTAAAATGCTAAAATCTCGCCGATTACGGTAAAGAGGACTATAACATTCACGCTCTAAAACATACACAGTTGTCTGCTACATTTCAGAAAACTGTTAATCTAAACTTGCCCATTTAATCCACCCTTCACTCACCTCAGGCGAAAACCCATCCTAACGAAAGTCATTTTCCCCTATCGAATGTAACCAACTGATTTACCCTTATCGAATCTAAGCGACTGATTTTCCCCTGTCGAATCTATACCCTGCTCCAAACCCGATCTACGCACATCCACACGCTTCCTGGGATCCTGGTACCTCTCTATCAATGCTCATAACCTTTTTAGCTATCAGGCGCCATTTTTAGGAAATAGCTCTATAACGGCTTATCGCCCTGGTACTTAGTACCCCGTGTTTGTGTGTTAACATAATATCTAAGATGCAGCTTTAAAGGGTTAGCTACTGGTTTTTTAAAGACTCACGGAGCTTGAGTTTGCAGATATTTAGTCATTTTGGTACGCCATTTGTCGTTCTAGTAATAACTTACAATATTACTATGAATTATGTCACTGATATTCTAAGCGATAATTTTTATAATTCTTTGATTTTCAATTTCATCATGGTAAGAATTATTTATCAGAGTAGTCGTGCAAAATATGAGTCAGTAGTATCTATAATAATACTCTCCCTGATTGAACCCTGTTCCCGATACCGGTGGGCTACTACATTTTTTTTTTTTTTTTGTAGAAGTATTTAAAAATTTAATTAATTTGTTAAAAAAATGGAATAATAATAATGTAATAATAAACGTTAATTTCAGAATCTCTTCCATAATTTGTTAGTAACAATGTAAACTTATAAGCTGGTGTTAGTAATATTTAATATGTATTTATTGTAAACTGCATGAGGCACGCCGATCCTGGGGAATGTCTACTTGACTGCGTGCAGTCGTATCCACCGCCCCAAGATTGGAGTGTCCCACCTATCAACCAACGCTCTAAGGATGGTGTTGGGGCTGGCGTCTATGCTGTTAGTTAGAAAGCAAAACACAAATGATAAGAAAATAAATAAAACTATGTGTATTTATTAACTTTCCCATGAAAAAAGTAATAAAATAAATAATTTTCGTACTTGAATGAGAAAACACGGAATGTTGCCATTTAGAATCTCTAGAAAATTGACTGAGCCAAAAGAATCCGTGTTCAACGATCGCAATAGGTAAATTATTTTCATTGTTTATTTATATGGAGATTCGGAATGTCACAATGAGCTAATAGGTCTGCAACTCGTTTTAAGGTAGAAGTAACGAAGGAAAAACCAAAGGTCGAAATTCTAACTCATTAAATAGAAATCTATTTGACCTTATCCAACATCACCATAAAAGTCAGCTACTATGTAGTTTTCCTGAATAAATGAAATTGTACTTTTCTTGTAATTTATTGGCTATCCAAATATGATTCCATTAATTATTCAAAAATCTCAAACTTATGTTTCATACGTTTCAAACTTTACACTTCAACCCACGAAAAACGACCCAGCAAGTTTCCAAAACATGAAAGTACTCAGAGTACTCTATTCAAAAAAAAAAACTAAACCAGTACCAAACATGATAAGTGTTTAGAAATCACGCAGTGTATAGAAAGGTGATGTATTTGAATATTAAAACCGTGTATTGTTAGGCAAATTAACCAGCAGATGTGTGTATATCCGGGGACTGAACTACGGAGCACGCCTAATTGGGACAGATTTGCATTATAATAGTCGAGTAGTAATAGTACTAGTACTTGGTTCGGAAGTTCCGAGGTCGGTACGAAAAATTCTGCGTTCGGAAAAATAAATAAATAAGGGTTGCTCGACTGGAGTGTTGTTAGAGTTTGGTGCTGTGTTGTGGTAGTGTCGTGGTATAGACTTATTTAGGGAAATTGATAAAGTCAGCGATTATTTACAATTAAATCGAGTAGATACTGCTTATTCTGTACGGTACACTGTAACTGTATTTAAGTTTCAAAAAAGATAGATATAAAAAACATTACATAGGGTGATAGCTACAACCTGGGAGTCTTAAAGACAAGAGTGAATAGGTTGAGGCAAACGTGCCCCATCTTCGACCGCATCATCGCTTACCATCTGGTGAGATAGTGATATGCCTATCTATTGTAAAACAAACAAAAAAATATTAAAAGACAAAAATAAAGATTTTTAAATTAGTTATTGATAAGTCAACAATATTTAAGATAGTTATTGATTGGTGAATTGAGGTTTATTGGTTTCTATCTAAAAAAACCGGCCAAGTGCGAGTCGGACTCACCCACCAATGGTTCCGTACAAATTTGTAGCTACAAATTAATTTAAATAAAGACTTTTTTTCAATAAAGACTTTCAGACTGTTTCATATACTTGTAGTAAAAGACGGAATTACTCGCCAAATTTCATAGTACTTTTCTGTTCACGGTAAATTAGAAGTTTGAGTTTTTGACAGCTGCAAGGGGCCATAGACTTGAGTATATGGTTTAAATTTCAACTGGATACCTTCACGCGTTCCCGAGATAAACGCTCTTGACAGACAGACGGACGGACAACAAAGTGATCCTACAAGAGTTCCGTTTTTTCCTTTTGAGGTACGGAACCCTGAAAAAAAAGCTTTTTTTAACACCTTTTTATTTATATTTATTTTTATTTATATATGCTTTATTGTACATCAAAATATAAAAACATAAAGAAAACCTTAAACTAAAAAATATACAATTGGCGGCCTTATCGCATTCCGCGATCTCTTCCAGGCAACCTTTTCACGATTCCATACAAATAAAGAAATGATGTAATAAATTTATGAAAACTGAGCACTTCGTACAAACATAGCTATACAAGAAATAGTTGTACCCATTCTCTACATTTCTATTAAGAAACATAATACTATACTTTTAATATAATATCCTTCCGCAAGCAAGCAGGCCATGCTTTACTTGATGTTTTTTTCTTCAAACGGTACAGGGGAACGTTCATAAATCCTTTAGCCCGCCTGTCAACCGCATGCCTAGTGGGTAGTCGTATATTACGGAAAGTAACGGATTTTTTTTCGCTCGGAAAAATTACTATTTTTTTTTAGGTTATATTGAGGTTTTTTAATAGAGTTTTGTAGTGTTTTCCGGAATATTGATTTCGAATATTACACATGAGTCCATTCAAAGATAAAACAATGCCAAGATAATTCGAGATATTTCTGAACCTAATTTAATTTTTGGCACAAACAGCCGAGTATCAGGCCAGTAATAAAATTATAGTTCGGAAGCTTATGTTACAAACAACATGTTTTTACGAGTCATGGATGAATACTAACGTTGTAGATATTTAGATAGCTAAGTTTTCATTGCCTTATTTTTTCTGGTTTATATTGAAAGATGGCGGTTAGTAAACAATAAAATAAAACAAGAATCCTTTCAGAATAATGTAGAAAGACTTCAAAACTTTTCCAAACCAACCAGACAGTTTACCAACCACACAAAAGTAGGTATCTACCGCCGTGTAACAATCATAGGTACTCGCATTTCGCTTCTAGAATTGGACGTCCATAAACCACTTTTGAATTCCGAACACACATTCGGCTTCATCTTGAACTATGACGGCACATAAAAATTCACACCGTCATTATCGCGCGATTCTGTATTCAAATAAAAACGGAAACGCCACATTTTCTACACCGCACGGCGGGGTTCGCTGGCAGTCCTCCAGTGAGACAGAGATAGCACGATAGTTTGGCGCATAAAATAATGATCAATCAGAGCGGGATGACAAGCCGTTTATTGGTTCCACCGAGTAGTTTGTGGCTATCGCGAGCGGCCAACTTCGATGTTATTTTCTTGGCACGATGTGTAAATTTTTAAAGAATTATTTGACGCTGTTTTGTGTGAGTTATGTGTGATGCTCGTAAGTGCATAGTAAATCGTAGCTTATAACTTATTTTTCATGCTTATTTTTTTTTTCAGGAAAATTAAAGAAAATACATCATAAAATCTCATGACTTCTACATTCGACAAAAAAATAAATAAAGGGGCGGTGTTGACTAGCTTCTGGTCGCGACTTCGCTTGCATTAATATTAAAAAAAAAGTATAGCCTAGACTGCCTGTTCCAAAATTCATCAAAATCTTTTCAACGATTTCGGCGTGAAAGCGTAAAAAAATGAATATCGCATTTATATTTAATATTGGTTAGGTTTAGTTTTCTGTAAACAGACAAACATGACAGTGACTTGTCTCCAATTAGTAGGCAACATTAAACCTAACTTTATATACTTAGAATCTTCGACAATTTCGTAGTACATCCAGACTCTCTCAAAAGCCAACCTGTAAATCACAATACACCTCTAGAAGAAGCTCTTCATTGGCTGTTAAAGAAATACAGTGTCGTGTCTCGTACACTATCTTACAGAAAGTCGGCACTAGATCAATACTTCGCTTTATGCCGCACATGTGTCATATGGCGCTGTGAGAGAACAGGGGAGGGATGGAGATGCCAGGGGAATTATTTTTTTGGAATAGGTTGGCGTTTGACAGATGATTCTTGTGTGCAAAGTGATACGTCCCTATGTCTTGGGCTGATAGATAGATAAGTCATTTTTTATTTATTTTTTGAGGTTACTTAATAGTTTACGAGAGGGAGCCGCGGCAGACAACGACGAAGATGGCAGGATGACTTGGATGTCTTCCTTAGGAATTAGCAAGAAGAGGCACAGAACCGGGAACGGTAAAAAGAAAGAAGGGAGGCCTTTGTCCAGCAGTGGGAAAGTTTGGGTTAGATATAATGATAATAGTTTTAATAAAGAAAAGTCATTGTGACTTATTAAAATTGGGACTCATCATAATGTCGTATGTAGCTCCAGTATCAAAAGTATTGTCATGTGTATTTTAATCAGTGACCAGCAGACCCTCACAACTTCGTCTGCGTCACAGTTTTCATTAATGCTCCGTTCCTTTTGGTCGTAGTGTGATGTTGTATAGGCTTTCTCGATAAATGGGCTACACTAATCTATCTTTTGCGAATGGATGACTAGAGTCACTATAATATTTTGTTTTCATTTGTTCAAAAGTGCCTTTTCAATGGTCTAGTTGAATTAATCATTTAACTTTGACTTTGACTTACACACAAAAGGATTTTTCAATTCGAACCAGTAGTTCCTGAGATTAGCGCGTTCAATCAATCAAACAAACTCTTCAGTTTTAGAATATTAGTATAGATATAAACACTAACTAATAGCATGAAAACCTTCTAAACTGACGAAAAAAATAACCACCTAATCAACTTTATCAACAAAAAAAAAAAACAGCAAAATAATTTAGTCGCAACATCAACTCCACAGCATGGAGGCTTATTCCGTGATAGATAATGTGTTACTCGCATATGCCAGGGGAGGCAAGGGGATGTTTTGTCAAACGCCACCCAAAGAAACGTAGGGAAACAGTCGATGCCTCACACGCCTTTATTTCCAAGACTATTTTCCTTACATATGAAGGTTTCAATTTTTTCCTATCCTCCTCTCTCCAGAATATTATTTTGTTTTGTAATATTGGATGACGGTACGCGAAGTACTTTTGTGATGTACAAAATTGTTTAAAGTGAATTTGTTTTTTTCGTTCAATTGTATTAAGTTGGTGAGATGTTTGTTAGGTCTGCTGTGAAAGGATATATATAGCCTTGTTTCTCGGCGTTAGTTGGTTTTTGTTAGTTAAGTATTACTTGTCTAGCGCGATGATGGAGTGTTAGGGCAAGCACTGTCAGGGTTGTGGAACTTTGCCAGGGTTGTGGATTTTGTTCGAAAGAGTCATCGCGGCTCTGGGAGGCCGTATCACCTACGGACTTACGATTAGTGTCGAACCCAAACTAAGTGCCCATTCATACATGGTCTCCGTTTTACTGGTCCGATTTATTGGATATTTTTATTTTATTTTTTTATTTTATTTATTGGATACGTTTTTTTTCATCGATGGCGTATGAGCGACTTCACATAATTATGACACAGTATTCAGTATACTAAATACTAACAAAAAGACGTATCCGATAAAACGGACCAGTAAAACGGAGACCATGTGTGAAGGGGAACTAAGAATGAATGACAAATCGTGTTGTCATTCATTCTTAGTGGTTAGATGATGCGGAGTAGAAAACGCCCGCAACTAAGGCCGAAAGTACGGACGTCGAGCTTAGAAAGTAGCTCTCATGGAACGCAAAGGGCATTAGGAAGAACACGGATGGGTTTAAGTCAGTAACAGTCTGACATTCCCAGAGCGGAACGGGGCATTTGATGATTACTTCTTCATGATTACTTATTCTTAAAAAAAAGGGCAAGTTTCTATTTGGTTTGGTGCGAGTAATATGGGAACCGGTGTTCGCTCTCCATTCTTTTCTGATTCGTTTCGAAGAGTCTCCCTGAGCTTTATGGTCTTAGCATACTTTTCAGTGATTGCCACTGATTCTAGCTCACAGGAGATGTAGTGTTTCTGAATATATTCATTGATCACTAAGATTAGAAGAAACCACAAGGTGGAACGATGTCCTGGTGAGGGTCGCGGGTAGCGCCGATGGATGCGAGACGCACAGGAACGATTGTTGTGACGACTGATGTGATAATGATGATGAATTAGAAGAAATTGAAAGAACTGAATCATAGCCAATAGTCAGTCATATTAAAATAATACACAATACTAATTACGTATTCGATAGGACCTGTTTGTCATTTTGCGGTGTCGAGTTGGAAGATTTAAAGAAGTAGCTCAATACATTGATTTGTTACTGGGGGGCTACTCTCTAACGAAATCCGTAGTTTCGTGCTTAGTTGCGGGCGGGAATTTTCTACTCCGTATCACCTAACCACTGAGAACTAATGATAACACGATTTGACAGTTACTGTGAAATCGTGTTGTCATTCATTCTCAGTTCGGGTTCGGGACTAGTCGTAAGTCTGTAGGTGATACGGAGTAGAATACGCCCGCCCGCAACTAAGCCCGAAACTACGGATTTCGTTAAAGATTAGCCCCCCTGGAACCAAGAACATATTTTTTACATTTTCTTGTTTCAGAAAAGGATGGGCCGAAATAAAGTTAATTACTAATCGTATGAGTATCTGAAATCTGGGGGGCTACCGTAGTTTCAGGCTTAGTTGCGGGCGTATTGTACATCGTATCACCTAACCTCTAAGAATTAATGACAACACAATTTGAAAGTTACTGTCAAATCGTTTTGCCATTCATTCTTAGTTTGGGTTCGGGACTAATCGTAAGTCTGTAGGTGATACGGAGTAGAATACGCCCGCAACTAAGCCCGATACTACGGACTTCGGGCTTAAAGAGTAGCTCCCCTAAAACCGATTACAAAGTGTTGTGGCGTATGTGTGCCACACAATGGCTGGGATGATAACTAAAACAATCTTAGAAACCCGCACCATTATAACAAGTAAGGTAGCTTAATACGTCCACACATAATTTTTTGTACTGTTGATAGGCACAAGTTTGACCACTATCTCACCTGTTGGTAAGCGATGATGCGGTCGAAGATGGAGCATGCTTCCCTAGAAGTAACCTATTCACTCTTGACTTAAAGACTCTCAGGTTGTAGCTATCAGGAAACACAGACTCCGGCAGGGAATTCCACTCCTTAGCTGTACGCACTAAACAAGCAAAAAAATACCCCTACCGTTTCCAACACGAAAATGATTTTACTCACAGAAAAAAATCTCGAAACTTCTAAAATGGGGCAACTTCAGCAGAAGTCGTGAAATATTATTATATTTAAAGTTTACTCCCAAGAATGTTTGCGTGAAGTGGCGGAGGTAAGTCCGGTGTGTCTGTTTGCCTTTATCGAAACTTTTGTGGGCTAAGACGAGCGGAGAGGTAGCGGGAGCGGGTTGCGAAAAGCTTTTGTAAAGCGAGCGCCGACTTTGAAAATATTATTCGACGTTTTGGAATATAGATACATTGGAACGTTTTCGATGTTGGATATAACATTCCATACCTCAATGACGTAGCATTAATTCATTCAGATACTGTAGTAAACCTCAGCATTTTACGCAGAAGTTTCAGCACTGCACTATTAATAATTATTCTATCTTTTCCTCTTGCTTTTACTGTTAAAATAAGTCACAAAAATGAAAAATGGCATCTTTCCTCTCGGCACATTTGGTTTTGCTTAACCAAATGCTGCAATAAAGCAGCAGCTTCAATAATATTTACAGGAGCCCAGAGTTTTAGGATCGCTTGTTGTTCTAGACGCAATTTTGTCTAAGCATCAGACTAATATCTACAGAGGCCCGTTATACGAGCATTGCTTTAATCTCTTTTTTCAAAGGATGGGAAATCATGAAATGTCTACTCCTACTCTGGGCGGAGCAGAAGGGAGTGTCAGACTCTTACTAACTAAAACCCTTCCGTGTTCCTCCTAATGCCCTTTGCGTTCCAGGGCCGCGGTGACTTTTTCGAACAAATACCGCAACATCATCAATTTACCCGCTCCGCTCTTTAACATAACCTCTCCCAATCGACATACGGTTCGCAAGCAGACAAATATATTGTTGGTAAAACTTCATGCCGACTCCAGGAGTGGTTTCCCAACTTTTGAAGCCATAAGTTGCGCATCCGACTCTCTTGAATACGTTATTTTATTTATAACATACTTCTCCAAGTTTTCGGTTCGGGTTCTTTGGTTATCAGCTATTTTACGAGTCGTGTGTCAGTATTTTTTATGATTTTTGCTAAGAAAAGTTTGGTTAAGTCGGCTTTTTTAAATCTAAAGGGACTTCAAGTTGAACAAACGTAATTTTTAGAGTTCCGTACCCAACGGTCAGTGCGTCTAGATGTCCGATGGTAGAAAGGGACCGGTTGGGTGAAGTCGTGGAGTTCTTGGGCACACTCACCGAGAACAATCTGTAGAAGACCGACAATCAGGCAGCCTTGTGGTGATGAGCCAAACTGTGAAGCTTGGCATCCACCAGTTTTACGTCGAAAATGAGCCTCATATTGCAGGTAAGAATCTGCCGATATCTGTTTAGCTAGCACAGGAAGACTTGAATTTCTTGGGAGTTTTAACACGACCAAACATTACGGATCAAAAGGCAAGATTATCAGAACATAGAAATATCGATCAATAGTTTCTTGAAACAAATATTTCCAACTCTATAATCATCATCATCATATGAGCCGAAAGACGTCCACTGCTGGACATAGGCCTCCCCCAAGCGTCACCATAACGACTGGTCCTGTGCGTCTCGCATCCATCGGCTACCCGCGACCTTCACCAGGTCATCGGTCCACCTTGTGGGAGGAGTTCTAACGATACGTCTTCCGATACGCGGTCGCCGCTCCAGAATTTTTCGGCCCCATTAACCATCTGTTCTATGAGCAATGTGCCCTGCCCACTGCCACTTTAGTTTGGCGATCCTTCGGGCTATGTCGGTAACCTTGGTTCTCTTGCGGATATCATCATTCCTGATTCGATCACGCAAGGAAACTCCAAGCATTGCCTCTCCATTGCCCTTTGAGTGACTTCCAACTCTTTAGAGATTTACAAATGCACCTTTTTGCATACAATCTTGATTTTTGTGTTCTACATAAGTTGTAAGGTCATCTATGGCAATTAATAGTTTCCATACTAAACTATAAATGCGAAAGTAAGTCTTCCGTCTTTTGTTACCTCTTCACGTTTTATCGGCTAAACGTATTTTAATCAAACTTGGCACACGGGTAGGTTGCTAGGCTACTTGTTATCTCGGGAGTATATACTCCCGACGTTGCGACGCTCGTGATGCTGCAGGCTAGAACCTCTGCAGCGTCAGGGATCGAGAGTAAAGAAAATACTGACTGGATTTAAAGAATAATTATATTTAGCAAGGGAATATTCCCTTGGGATAATTTTCGAATATCACGCGGGCGAATCCGCTGGCAGAAGTTATAACATTATAAAACTGAATTAAAAATGCTCTACAAGCTTACAACCATCGAAAAGTCAAAAACTTAAAATATGACCCATTGAACCCAAAAAATGTAGAACATCCCGTACCTTTATAGTGTGACAATAAATTATGAGGACACAAAGAGGACAAAAGTAGCATCCCTTTGAATCGAGTGCCACTCAAAGGATTACGTTCGATATTCAAAAATCGTTACAATTGATTGGTTTATTTAAATAGGACTTTATTGAGTGTGCATGATGCGGCTAATGTCCTGAGATTTTTGTGTTTCATTGTCACAGTAGTTCGTAACGGATATTTTAAAGTGCTGGTAATAAAATGGTGGTCCGATTCACGCTTTTGACTAGTTAAAGATGAGAAAATAGCTGTGAAAAAGATGTGACTGTTTCTAATTCAGCCTAAGCTGACATAAAAATAGTTTTTCCTAGGTAAAATATGTCTTGTTGGTAGTTTCCCACGTACTATGAAAGATAAATAATTCACAGAGTAATTCGAAAAACAAAAAATATACACCGTCTTCAAACGCTTAAAACTTATTTACATGACTCGACAAAGTAAAGGCGAAATTCGCGAACATCTCAAAAGGAAAACTTAAAAAAAACACGTACTTGCTTGCAACTCTTAAAAGAAGTATAAAAGAACCTCTTCGGGGAAAGTGCATTAAAAATGAGTGCGCCAGAGAAGGACAGCGCGCTATCGACACGATCTATCTGTCCTTATCGTACGCTTCTAAGAAAATGGTTTTATGAATGAAAATTACTTTTTTCTCACGCCATTTACTCAGTTCAGGGACGTTAGTTTTGTAGCTCGTTTTCCTACACGGGAATAGGTGAAAGTTGTCCGGGATTGCCTTTGAAAGTAGGCCATTGCCTTTTTAAACGTAGCGCTTTTTTTTGCGAGTTAACATTCTGTTTCTTCAGGGGTGTGTGGAATTTTCTGTTTTTTTTTATTGATTTTTATTATTATTTTAACCTAGGTTTTGAATGCTGGCACTTTTTCCAATTATAAAATAAATAAATTACTAAACATTTTTTCAGAATTACTAGCCCAGTGTTACTTTTTTTATTAAGGAAAATGTTTTAATTGTAAATCTAAGGAAAAATGAAGTAGTCAGATTCAAACCGCGATACGCATCTTCTACGAGAAAAAGTTATTTTCTTCCCTTTACCACCAGTTAGGAATAAGAATGTCTAGGTTTTTGGTAACAGTCCAATGCTACCCTAAACATTAAAATGACTAAAAAAAGTTACACCTTGTATTTCATCACGGGGTGTTGACAAAAACTATTTAATGGCACTTATATTTCAAACTTTTGTCAACAAAACTGTCACCCCGTACTTTTTTGTACCCTTCTTCGAAGATTTCGTTTTTTTTGGGGTATTATGGCAGTTTTAATAACTATTTAACAATATGTTATCTAAGTTAAAACATATTTTGTTAATTTGTGTTTATTAAATTACGGACTAGTGATTTTTATCTAACGCTATAAGAGAGAAACAAAAATATGATCGATATTGTTTTTTTTTATAATATTTTGTCCAATAGTTTTAGTAACTCCTAGTCATTCTACTTCCGCTATTGTTTTACAACTAAAACCCGTTAAATTATAATAACAACATTTTAAGACTGTCGCTGTCATAGATCTTTAATCACATGCGTTTGCACCCCTCGAACAAAAAAAACACCTTTGTTATGCCACAGATAAAATATAACTACCATTTTTTACAAGGAATAATACGCATAAATTTATCTATACATACATTAATAGAAAGGGTTTAATAGCCTATAAATCAGTATTTTAAACAAAGGCTAGTCAAATTCGGTACAATAGGCCCCTTGTGCATAGACACGAGTTTTTTTTTTGTTGCCACAAACCCGTGAAATGTTTGTTTTGTTGGAGCCGCTTGTAGTGGCTTTTTGCACAGTTTTTTTTTTTTTAATAATCGATACTTTGATGATTGCCTATAATAGCGTGTATTGTGTTCTTTTTTTAATTCGGTAAATATTTGAGCAGAACTTGTTGGAATTGTGGGTTTTTGAAATGCGTGTAAGTGGAGATATTATGATTCTGATATAAATTGAGGGATTTTTTAAGCCGTGAGTCAACTGTTCTTTATTTTTTAAATTAGATATTACGTATTTTCCATGAATACGACAAATTAAAATACATGATGGAGAAAAATAGTTTCTCTACTAATTGGCAATGCTTACGATTTTTATGCCCATTGATTTTATCTTTCTTTCCCGCACTTTTACTCGCTTGAATATAATCTATTTTCTATTATTATCAATTTGCGTAAATTAACCACTCCTGTACCTACGTAAAAATATCGAACACTTCAAAGTTAACCAAAATCGCAATAATATTATCGCTCCACAGATTTTCAAATTTCAACCCTCAAATGCGATAGCCGTTTTCAAAGTCTCAAGATCCTATATTTCTCACAGATACTCCCATAGATACCAAATACCAGACGTTAGGGGTCAAAATGAATAGACAAAGCCCCTAATATCGGCATCCAAGATATCGCCTCACCGGAAGGGTTTGAGCGTCTGTTACAA
This sequence comes from Lacanobia wlatinum, assembly GCA_947578705.1. Taxonomy (NCBI): domain Eukaryota; kingdom Metazoa; phylum Arthropoda; class Insecta; order Lepidoptera; family Noctuidae; genus Lacanobia; species Lacanobia wlatinum. The sequence goes on along the minus strand of OX388039.1, from coordinate 7,314,753 downwards.
AAGATTCTACTTACGGTTCATCGCACGCATTGTGGTTGATATTAATATAACAGATAATAAGAAATGTGATCGTATCAGTTTTTTATTATTAAAATTATTAATAATAGTGAGTTTGATGTTTTATGAATAATTTTAGACGAGGAAACGGTTTTTTGGCTTGTTAAATTCTACGGTGGTCTTGTGACTGTTTTCTTGTGATGACAATTTTTTTGTTTTTTGTTTTCGTTCATTAATTCAAGATAGTATCTTTTTTCAATTAATTGGTTATTTCAAAACATTAAATACATGTTTATCGATTCTATAACTCCCACTGCTACTTAAAATTGTGCTTTGTACTGTAAAAAGAGTAACATACAGGATTTACTCACCTATACTGCCTCCGTGGTCGAGTGGTTTAGGCGTTTGCCTTGTGACCCGGTGATAGAGGGTTCGATTCCCACGGGAAGCATACTTTGTAAAGTTGTTTCCAGTTTGGCTAGGACATTGCAGGCTTGAATCACCTGATTGTCTGATAAAAAGATGATTCCATGCTTCTGAAGGCACGTATAAGCCGGTGCGGTGGTCCCGGCCGCCAAATAGCGGTCTTCAAATAAACCATGTCAGAGGCCCTTGAGGCGGTTTAGAAACTCTGACACTAGGGTGTGTGGGGTCGTTAGACCTTACTGCCCACTCGCCAAGAAGAAGAAGCTTCGGGAAAAAGTAGGTATATTAAACCAGTCCAGCAAGAATAACAATCTTACCGGCTTGACAAAAGAACAAGAGATTACTTCAATTGATACCCGTGACCTACAAAAAACCTACATGCAATAATAAGGGATCCGGACAGATACCGGGTCTATATAGCAAAATCCCGTGAGATATTTGCGTATAAGTAAAAAAATTATACCGTTGACAAACTTCTATCTGACATACCAAATCGATGCTCCTGCGCATCCCAAACTAAACACGACAAACCTACATAATCCATATTAATACTACCAATTCATCAACCCCCTGAAAAACGTTACACAATACCCTATACATCCTTTCAAATATAAATAATAAACTAAAAATTATATGCAAATTCACGAGCCATAAGTTTCTATAGAACTTAACCCTTTCGCTGCAGAGGGGACAAAAATGGCTCATAATTTATTCACACAAGATAAAAGGTCAGGAATGAGGTCGCATTCAAAATTGTGCTACAACTGTGTTCAGACGTGTTTCTATGTTCCTGGTTTTAGATTTTTTTAGTAATTAAATGTCAAACTGTTAGGTAGTGTTTTGTGCGCATGCGTCATAAAAATGGCGGGTCGAGAAAGTGAATCTGTTTTTTTTTTGAGTTGAGTTTTTTTTGTGATGTGGTTTTGAAGGTATCAAGGTATTTGTTTTTGTTTATCGTTTATTTGTTAATTTTGTAACCTGTTCTGTAGATTTTTTTTTATAAATATTAAGAGGGGACTCGGGTCGGTAACTCTTGGGCCTTTCTTCATTACAAACGCATTCCGCTGTTTTCTTCGTGGATAATGCTGCTAGAACAATACGTGCCTCTATCATTTTCTTTTTCCTAACATAATTACTTAATTAATTAGAATTATGAAAATCCAAAAACCCGAAAAAAACAGCCCGTTTTTACCGCCATGTTTAGACGACTGTCAGACAAATTTGATGTTTTTAACAAAATAGAAAATAATAGAAGCATAGATATAGTCTTCCTCGGATTTTTTTTAGATCAATCCTCTTTTGAAGAAGAAAACAGCGGAATACAAAACGTCTTTTAGTCAAGGTTTTTATAGGTAAAAATGAGTCTGAGCTGCAGTTGTCGCTTTCGCACATTACTTGATAGGGCACAGTGCGACGCATCGGCAAAAGTTTCTTCAAATACCTATTTTCCAAATTTCTCGGGACTAGAGTCCCCTCTTAAACCTAAAGTTGTGTGTCTTGTTGATATTTTTCTCCTATTTTTTTTTATTTGCATATCATATCACACTGTGAAATAGTACATGTTATCCTGACTGATAATATAAATGCAAATGTGTTTGTTTATTGGTTTGTTACGCTTTTATGCCTGAATCTCCGAGCCAATTATGATTATTTTTGGTACTGAGATAGATGGAACATAAATAGATAACTGTCTCTATCTATGTTCCATCTACTTTAACGCGAGTGAAGCCACGAACAAAAGCTAGTTAGTTATAATCGAATTAGTATAGTCTAATAAAAAAGCCAGTACTTATGTTATTCATTGAATCACACTAATTGCCACTAACCATTATAGTTTACTAGGTTCCATTGCATAGTTTATCTACAACTCCTTACAAAACAGTACATTATTTATGATCCTATTAATGTATTCTATTTTAAAGGTCTATCTTCTTATCTATCCATCTAAAAAGCTGTTTTAAAAACTCAGTCTGATTGTTTTATGTGCTTCGGAAGTCAGTTAAAATGTAAAGTTAGTATCGTAAGAGCGTTAAAATAAGACGATGCTTTAATTAATAAAGTAAAGAGAAATTTATTACTAGATATTCGATGGCTATCGTGAAATTCTGTATCTTTTTAACGATAGAATGTATTAAAAAGTATCGCCTTTTTACGTGGCGTAAATAATGGTGGCACCAACTAAGTTGTTGTGACCGCGAAAATATTTATTGAGCAGAAACTATTGCTTTTATTTGTATGGTTAAGTTTTTGTTTAGTGTGAGGCTAGATTTTCTATTGGCTTCGATTGTCAATGTTTTAGCTGTAGAAGCTGAACTTAAACATTTTATTCTGTGATCAGGATCCTTGGTTTGGACTAGGAATTAATAATAATCCAAAAGCTTTATTGTATTGCATTTTGATAAATGCAGCAGTTTTTTTACCATTTCAAGTAATCTGGATAAACCAATTCCAATTAGAATATTATTTCGACGAAATATATTTATGTTTGAAAAACCAAATTTTGTTTTACAATTTTAATTAAAAAGCTTTCAAAATTAATGATTAAACTATTTCTAATAAATAGTCATAAGCAACGGAGGGTTAACTCGACCAAACCCTACAGCGAACATAACTCAAACCGTTCTGAAAACCGAGACAACTCGAGTACTTCCATAAATTGATATAAACAATATCCTAATGGAAACTGTAACTCGATATATTTGTCAATACATTTACCATAGCTCCTATGACTTCTATGTACAAGAGAAATATGTCCAAATTGCAAACCCGAGACATTGGGCCTAAAAACTCGACATTCGAAAATGAACCATATCTCTTTTGTTTTTGGGTGTGTTTTTGTCTGGTTGATGTGGAAGACTTGGGTTGTTTTGTAAAATTGTAAGTCTATACTGTTTGCACATGTTTGATCGATTGACACGCCGGGGGTGGGGTTTGGCATAATAATATTACCCCCGAATCCTATAGGTACTACCGTATTTTAGTTCACTTTCAACGGGCATTTTGACGAACTAAATAATTTCCTCCATTAAAAAAGTTGGAAGTGGATTTAAAACTCTTTTTAATAAATGTAGAGTTAGTGACTTCCAAGTTTCAAGAAAGCATATTCCAGAATAATTGACACAGCGTCACGGCAATTAATATAGAACATTTTGAAACATGACATTTTAATATGAGGACGTCCTGATGTGAAAAATAAAAAATATAATAAAATACTTAGTCACCAATAAGTTATCGATTAAATTAAATCATAAATAACAATAAAGGTAATTAACAGCTACAAACTTATAACAAGAAAGGGGCCAATAAAATCAAACGACCACGTAACGTAATGGCGTGTTATAGACAATTTAGTTTAACAGCCATAGACACAGACAACAAACCTTAATGAAACCTTGTTGAAAGTTTGGATGGATGTTCATAATTCAAATCGGGATGGCTGAATGAATCCAGATACAATTTGTCACAGAGATACTCTGGAATAGCACATAGGCTCCGACAATCACGCGGGTAAAGCTGCTTGAAAGAAGCTAGGAAATTCTAAATTCAAAAATCGAATTTCGAAATTTTTTGACGTTTCCTATAATCGACGGTAGCGATCATAGTCGATTAAACAAGTTCTTTATTAGGCATCTTTTAAATACAAACTACAAAATAAAATTTTACGATCCTACCACTTAAACCGTTAAATAAATAACTACGCCTTCGATTCTCCGTTTGGTCATGCTATAAATTAACCAGGACGTGTAAAAAATATTGACGTTGAGTGGTTTTAAAATAATTAAATATTCTGTACTATGTTCTCACACTGTTGACTGACACTTTGATATATATTTTTAAGTAATTGGCTGATAAAAATTATAAGACAGTAAAAAAAATATTAAAAATTCATTGCACTATTCAACAGCGAATTTGAAATAATTTAATAGAAAAATGTCATAATGTTTTCACTACAGAGTGACTATCACTTTTTACTCACAGAAAAAGCTTAAAAACATTTCTTTTTTCTACACAGCCTGTCTTATTTTCCACATTTTAAAATATAATCGTCCTAGGTAAATGGAAGTCGAACATTATTTTCGATTATTATCGTATTTTATTGCCACAAAAAGTCGTTTCAACTTCGCGTTGTCATCGGAAGGGTTAATATTGCTCGATCACAGTTAAGATAATACAATTTTAGCATCGAAAATTACTCCGGTGTTTAATTTTCGAATGATTACCATGGTTAAATGGGCTTTTGTTTGAAAAAATTATGATTTAGTTAATTACTTAGTTTAGTTTTTTTTTTTCATTGATTTGTTTTAATTGTTTCTATTTTATTTTTTAGTATTGACTAACATAGTTTTAAGACCTTTGTTACTAACAATTATGGACATTATTAGTCTGAATTTATAAACGAATTGAACTGAATTGAATTAATCGAAGTAAGTTTCCATTGCATATATTTATTATTACACGATTTTATGTCAAACTGTTTATGAAAGATTGGGTTTTTATTTTCTTGGAAAAATGTATTTAATTTTAATCTAATGATGGCTCAATAACTTACAAATATCTCACTTGATAGCTATAGTTAGTGGAAAATTGATTTGCACTAACAACTATCATCAGTTTTCTTACACTATGTGAACTTAAGGAAAAACTAAAGGTTGAACATAAATTACGTGTAACTTAATCTAGTGTATCTGGTATATTACTACAATTTTAACACAAAAATGTAAATTATTGTCACTTTGTAATCATTTAAATCACCAGATTTTATACATTTTTCGCCTCTTTGATCGGAAAGTTCGGGCCTTTTTCTTTGATAGATATCTTTTATTATTTTTTTAACCTTTTCATTACTTTTCAAATGTTTTTTTTTTTAATATGCAGGGTAAAAAATTATTGTAATGAAAAAATATTTTTATCTTTATCATAATTTATACATACCTATTATTTCAATAACAACCACTATCCAAAAGTATCACACGGCTTTTCCAAAACCAAAATCAAACATCGAATTCGGAATTCAAAAAAAAAGTTGACAGTTCAAAAATCGTGCAAAGCCGTTGGTTTACAAAGGAGTTAGCCCTATCGATTTTGTCCTCAACCCTACTCACATGTATATATTATGTATATATACATGCGTTGGAGGGTCGCAAGGTACGGGGGTGGAACCAACTATCGACTATACGTAGGTATATAAATTATATGTCGTTCACCCCATCAATAGTATAATGTATGGAGATTCGATATTATTTTGTGATAGGTTTTCCGTTCGATTTTACTTTGTAAGTAGCCGGTTTAGATGGAAATAAAGTTGCTGTTTTATTTAGGAATAAAGTAAATGTATCTCGTCTTGTGATTTATTTGCGCGCGTAACGGTTTTGATTTATAGAAGAATTCGAATTCGAAATTGGAACTGTGTTTTGACTATCTTATGTCATTCGTTTAAATTCTCTTTTCGTCAAGTTTTTTTTTCTTAAGTTGCTTTACCTGTATTTCATTTCGTGATAGGTAATTAAATTGATATATTTCGAACTTAATTGCCATTGGAGTTGCGCTTAAAACTCACAAATTAAGTCGTTAAAAATTGACATTTTAAATACGGACTTCTTTCTCGTCTTGTGAGAGGTACCGGTTCGTTTCAAGTTAAACAAATGTTCTTGAAACTTAATAAAAACGGCGACTAATATTATAAAAGCAAAAGTGAGTTTGTTTGTAACGTTTTCACGCTTAAATGGTTGTACCTACCAATTTTGATGAATTTTGGTACAGAGGCTAATATGGCGGACAAAAGTTAGTGTAAATCCTAATCTATAAAATTCTTCCACTACTGTGTTACTGACAGACAACGCACAGTCGAAACTACTGGTCGTAGAAAGCTGAAATTTGGCTTGTAGGTTCCCTGGCGAGTGTAGAGGAGAACTAAGAGAGAATTTCCCGAAATTGTTACGGGAACAGAAAAAAACGGGATATAAGCGTACGAAGTCGCGGGCAAAAGTTAGTATTAACATAAAACCCTTCAATTAATATCGCATTAATACTCGGAATAATTCCGAAAAACTAAAATATTGTATTGAAGAATTTTCTTTTCGTAGTTACCTATTGACTTTAAATTTATCAAAAGTTGTTTTCCAGATGTTAGATAGAAGATATGTGTTAGATCTTGAAAGTTCTAGTCTTAAATACAACAGATATGGATACTTTTGTAGGTTAAACAATCGCGGAACAAATAATCTTAAATATGCAGTTTATGCTGACTTTCCAATAGACACAGTTTTTTTTATATGGAAAACATTAAAAATTAAATTCCACTAAATTGGATACCTTACGTCAGATGCAAATTAACTTCGAGTAAAGCCGGGTCGCGATCGTAGTTAATATTTATACGTGATTATCACAGCGTGTGCCTTCGGTATTATTTTTTTTAAACTAAAGCTACATTGATAGGAGATAAGGCATGTTTTATCTCTTTTTGAAGTGTTGGCAAATAAATTCAAACAATGTTGGATATATATTTTTTTAAAGACAGTCGCATTCAACGTACTTCTTTATCTCGATTTAAGGAACTCGCTTATGTGACCTCTTTTTAAGTGTCCAATAAAAAGAAACAGGAGTACAAAAATTAATATAAATAGCTCAACGTCATTTATTAGTATTTATATGGCGTGCTTACAAAACAACAATGAAACTAAAAAAAAAAAAAAATATCACGCCATGACGATTATAAATAAAAATTTCTTTGCCTTTTGGACAATCGTTATAACTGACTTAATTTCACTTTATCTAGGCCTTCATATCCCAAAATGTGAAAACGCCAAAATGTCTTAAGAATCAATTTTCAAATATCGAACTAGATTTTTAAACAGTTGATATTTTATTCCGAAATAAATCCCGATGCACACCTCCGTTAAAACAATGGTGTAGTGAATAAGTAGACATCTACCAACCACAAAAAAAAAACGTAAAATAATTAAGTCATTAATTTATTACAACAACTCAATCTTCAGAATACGGTACCTGACAGCTTCCAGGCAAATGTCACTTGTTTTAAATGACATTCAGTACCAGTCCCGCCTACTGGTCGTCAATATTGATGTCATTTCGTCATTTGTGACAAGCGTCATGCCTCTCTGTCATTTTGAATGCTCAATTAGTTGAAATTATTGTCTATTATAGATACTGGTTGTCTGTGGCTGTGCTGTGATTAAATTAAACAGGCAGTTTGATTTGAATAAAAATGTAAGTTTTAAGCAGTTTGTAGAATACTTAGGCGAGGTTCTTGGACTACGAAGTATTTACTTGGAGATTAAATTCCTTGAAAAAGAGCTTCTAAAGTTTGAATACTCAATGAAAAATTACTTATCTACTAATATTAAATTCATTTCAAATAAATGTAGAGACACCTCTAATAATAATATTCCCTACATTATTATTATTAACTAACGCTTAGTCTGTATGTGAATAATCAAAACTTATGATTATATTATCAAAGAGACCGGTTCTTAAAACGAATACCGAAGTCATGACTATGTCATTTATTTTCTAACTGAACAAAAAGTAAAAAATCCTGTCGTACTTCTACTATCTAAACATGTTGAGGCATAAATTCCAATTACAAATTCTTACCCATTTAAATCAATGTCAGATTCATTAAAAGCGTTCGAATTTTAACCAAAAATAAAAATTTCCTGACTTCCGGAAAGTCTTCATTCATTAAGACGGCAGCGTTTTAAAGTTCCCGGCAAAACTTTATAAAGAGACAAAAAAATTGTAAACCTAAAGGTTTTCGTTGGTTTCCGTCAAAGTATTACATAAAATTCTAGGATAAATGTTACGTCATAAAAATATTCTCAAAATATCATAACAGGAACATAAAAACAGCATTTCATGCTGGCTGAAAATATTCTTACCTGCACGGCGACACGAAGCAAAGTTTTCAAGTCAAAATTTTACCGCGGCGCGTCTTTAAAAAAATATTATTTGGCACTGGAAATTAAAAAAAGAATGAAAAAGAAAATTTATAAATACCGCGTCACTTAAATACCGAACACAGCAAAAGAAAAAAAAAATATGCAAAGACAAATTTGGAGGCAACGCGTCCCGAAGGAAATTCGAGAAAATCGTCGTCTCTATGCGGCGTACGGTGAGCGAATGTCCCGTTCAAACTACGCTACAATTTCCTCGGCGAAAACCGAATCGACTGCGCTGTGTAAGTATAGGGAAGGGTGGTTTTTCCTTCGAATTTCATAAGTATCTACCTTTCTTTATATCTAAGCGCAAGAACTACGCTCACCCCTTGAGAATACCTCGTGAGACTCGATCGCGGGCTCACTTCGCCTCCACACTAACCGATCCCGATCTGCCGTTGTAAATTCAAATGTGTTCCAACTAGAATAAGACTCTAGTTGGAGTGAACCATAAATAGTGATGTAACCTTACAACATAGTTGGAATTTCTAGTAAGGCAACGGTAACATAGATAAAATGTATTGGGTGGTGAATAGAAATATATTTATGTATGTAGATTCGTGTGTTCGAGAGTAAGATATGGTGTGGGCTTCGTTTCACGTATGACTGTGGATCTATACTTGTACGTAGACGCTTGCTTAAAATGTGAATTTTGATATGTGGATACGTCTCGCAATTTGTCACAATATGAGATATCGTATCGAGTAAGCAATATCGTTTAGACGATTTCCTTTTGTGTATCAATTCTTTTGTCTGATAGGTATTTTACGATGAAATAAATGAGGTCGCTTTATTATTTTTGTTATGATAAAAATATAAAGGGAACATCACAGAAGAGGTTCAATAGAACTAATGAGCGGAAAATGATTAACCATCGAACGTGTTAATTTTTACGCCCAAAGGGTAGTCTCTCATGCATAAAATTATACGCTAAAATAAGTTTTACGGTTAAACGATAATGGGGGATAGGAAAATTCGGTTCAAAGTGACACCTTCGGTTTATCAAATCGAGTAGCAATCGATTTTCAGGTCCGACGCTCGCGGGATCGGCCCGATGCAATGACACACATTTAAAAAGTCTTAAATAAATGCGAAATGATTCGGCAAGCAACAAGTTTCATTCATTCACGGGAAAGGGAGAAGGCAATCCAATTAGAAAGGGAAAGAGAGGAATTTAAAAAGTGAACGCCCGGAAAGTTAGGCGGGAAAGCTCCGTGCTAATAACCTGTTGCTTCCGCCGCTAAATTAAATATCAGAGCGGACCCCGCTTAATAAAAACATCGACTATCGATATATTTTTCGCAACACAACTACTTTTCCCTACCACTGAATATCCTCGACTAGACGGCACAAAGACACCCTTTTGAACGATTTTCCATACCTTATTCGTTTTTGGATACAGCAGTCTATACTCCGAAATTGCTTACATTTATCATTTTACTATTCATAAGCCACCCCGTCGCCGTTTGAGTATTATCTTGGAAATATCGATAAAGCTTACTTGATGCGGCTGACACCCCTACGCTGGCTTGACATGGGGGGAAAAAGAGACAACGTCATCCAAAACCCGTAGTTAGAAAGAGAAAGAGGATAGTACCGCGACGAGATAAGTGTTCTAATTTATACTCAAATTGCGAACGTCGTCACAAGAACCACGTGCTAAATAACTTATTCAAATTCAGAATGTCTTAAGTGCTTTTATTTTCGCCATTGATATTGAACTTTAGCATGAGACATCAAGGTTGAAATTAAGAATTGATATCAATTTAAGAAAATATTATGTTTGAATTTTTCATTTTTGAGAAACGAATCTCTATCTCAGTTTTTTAGAGACAGGATTTTCATTCTTAGTCCTGGGAAAATTGAGTTGTTTTTCGTTTGCGGGAAAAGTTTGCAAATTAATACGTAAGATTTTAAAAGAAAGACTGTGCATACTAACTAGGGTTGTGTCAAGGTTAAATTGGTGTTTTATTACTTGAGTCGGTTAGTGGGTTAACTGGTACATTTAGGGGTGATTTCGGAGTTACGATACCGTGATTATGTAATTTACGTTTTGTATTTGATTAATTTTATCGTTTGTGATAGCTTTATGATTAGTTTAGGTACGTTTGTGGGGCAATAAAATGGCGGATGGGGCAAATGACAGTTATTCATGCAATTTGATGGGTTTCTGGTGATTAATTGGTAATTAATGGAGACGATGATGTTTGTGATTTCTGCCTATAAATGTATGTAGTTATTATTACTTGGCACAATAAATAAAAAAATAAAGAGCTTTGAAGTAGGTAGGTACTTAGAGGAAAATCATGGAGCAAGGATAATATTCTTTTCAGTCATAAATAAAATTCTATGAATAATATTTTCAATTCTGAGTATTTTCAACAGCTCTTTTTTGTATAGCAAAGAAAAAATCCCTACTAAGTATTATTCATAAAACTTTTTTATTCCACAAACGACTCATCATTTCTAGAGATAAAAACATACATACCTACCTACAAACATAACTAGCACACGCCACTGGAATACCATCACGCCGTCACGCGTGAGGTTCGCGGCAGTTTTTGTAGTAAATTTTTGACACTTGTCATGTCTCTCGCATCACAATGAGATGGGGTCCACCCCTACCCCTAACAACCCTATCTGTACCTTTTCTTTTCTTTCTTTCCTTATATTTTCACAGCGGTGTCGAGACGAAAGAATTTTTAGTTGAAAATGTTTTGGTGATTTCAATTTTAGGAGCTATTTTTGTGAATTCTTGAGGCTAATAATTTCAGATACAAGGTTCGATATTAAAGGGAAAGCAACGCTTGCCGCCTCATCAGAAGGCTCAAAGTCACTCAGAGGGCAATGCTTGGAGTTTCTTTGCGTGATCGAATCAGGAATGATGATATCCGCAAGAAAACCAACCCATAGCCCGAAAGGTCGCCAAACTAAAGTGGCAGTGGGCAGGGCACATTGCTCGCAGAACAGATAAGTAACACAACGAACAGATAACAGAAAAGTTCTGGAGTGGCGACCGCGTACCGGAAGACGTAACGTTGGAAGGCCTCCCACAAGGTGGACCGATGACCTGGTGAAGGTCGCGGGTAGCCGATGGATGCGAGACGCACAGGACCGGTCGTTGTGGCGACGCTTGGGGGAGGCCTATGTCCAGCAGTGGACGTCTTTCGGCTGATATGATGATGATGATGATGATGATGATGAATGCTTGCCGAGGCCGGTATGCGGATGGGTGACCATCTATTACATTGTGTCTCGATATTTACGCTAACTCGTTGGTCTCGGCTGATGTTACTGGTAAACGGATGCCCAAAAGCGCGATAACCAGTCATACCAATGGATATAGTAAAAATACAAATAATTTATTTTATTTTACAAGTTTGTACTATACTTACCTAAAATTTGAAGTGTATTTTTTTGCTAGAATAGGCTAGTTTCCACCATAGATAAATTGCAAATCTATTTAGTCCGTCAGTTAGAGTATTGTAAAATAATGGACACGTTTTTTTATTTTTGTAAATCAATGAATATTGACAAAGATAAAACGCATCAAAACTCGGGAGTGGGGGCTCGTGACGTCAGAACCCACTAAAAATTATACCACGGCGTGACGTATTGAGAATTTTATAAGCGTCGTATCTTCGTCAATATTGGTTTACGTAACAAAAGAGAAAAACGGGTCAAATATTTTTTGATAGTCTGCCTCTCTTCTTTGTCCTAGCCACTTCCCATCATTTGGGGTCGGCTCTCCTCGTTCTGCGGCGCCAGGACAGTCTGTCCTGGGTTGTCGAAACATTTGTTTGGGCAAACTCTAAGTCCTTTGCTACCGTGGACCGCCAGGTGGCCAGTGGGCGTCCTCTACCTTTCTTATTATTCGGCAGTGCTAAGGCCAGTTTTACGACATGGTCTTCGGGGCGTCTCATGACATGACCAAACCATCTTAGTCGGCTCTCAGTGAGTTTTTCTGCTATAGGCGCGACCTTGAAACTTCCTCTGATGTGTTCATTTCGCACTTTATCGAGTCGGGTTACACCTGCTGCCCATCTTAGCATCTTCATCTCACTTACGTGCATTTTCTGTACGTGGGCTTTCTTTATGGCCCAGCACTCGGCCCCGTACGTCATGTCTTACCCTTGGATGTGGAAGGTCAGATAAACCGTCCTTCCATATAAAATACTTTGCTAAAGCCGACCCCTTTTTAGGGTTCCGAACAAAAAACGAAAACCTTATAGGATCACTCCGGTGTCTGTCTGTCTGTCCATCTGTCACAGCCAGTTTTCTCCGGATCCACTGGACCGATTTTGTTGAAATTTGGTACACATACGGACTTACTTCTGTGACCCAAATACGGAGGCGTTTAAAATATTAAATTATTAAATTTTTAGTATGGGGTCACTTTAGGGGGTCAAAAAAGAAATTAAAAAAAAAGTTTTTTGAACAATATCGTGTGATATGTCAAATGAAAGAAGTTACTGTGAGGGTTAAATTAAATTTTTTTCATAATTTTAAAATGAATGGTTTTGAAGTTATTCAAGAAATTAGACGAAAAATGACCATTCCCCCCACCTTATCTCCGAAAACACTGTGTCTACTTTAAAAAAAATGGAGATAATAAATCTTTACGTATAGATTACAAAAAAACTTATAAGAAGTCTGAAGTGAAAATAACATGTCAAAAAAAAGAAACACGTTCGGAATCCTTTGGATGGGAAATCATCAAATGACTCCTCCCGCTCTGGGAGAAGCAGAAGGGAGTGTCAGACTCTTACTAACTAAAACCCATCCGTGTTCCTCCTAGTGCCCTTTGCGTTCCAGGCTCGCGGTGACTCTTTCGAACCAATTCCGCAACCCTGGCAGGCACTGACCCTAGCGGGCCCCGTCTACTATGCTGACATCTCCTTGAGGCGCGCGTGGATGGACGCTGACCCCAATATAGTTGGGTGGAAACATCCAAGCAGATAGATTTTTAGTGACTTTTCCTCGTTCGAATGGAAAATTTTGCTAAAATTTTTTCACAGTGGAAATTTTTCTGATTGGCATTTATCCTCTTCTATTCATTAAGGTCGCTTTGTTAAGTCTCTGAGTTCCTCATTTTTTGATAAGGAACAGAGCCTCATAAGTTGTTAAGTTGAGGCTCAGATATTTTGTGTGACACTTTTGTGAATATGTTGCCAATAAAAAAAATATCTTTCTTTAATATGTGACTAAGTATATCTTAACTTGCAAGATGTTGGTTTTATAAACACTTTTGTCTACATCTTAGAAAAACAGGCGTGATGTTGTGTAGTGTATTGTCTTACCCCATGTACGAGCTACGCTGTACGCACACTCATGAATGCACAGATTGTTTAGCTGTGCATTTAACATAGCTTTTAAGTGGATTAAGGGAATCGTTCGTCTACTTATTTACAGAATATAACATAACATACCTTATAAATGTACAAGTAAGTACATTACATTTTCACGGTAGTCATAACACCCAACATGTGGTCCTTCGAGCTGGATCCTGAATTTAAATGATATTTCTGGAACCAAAATGTACGCAAAATGTTAGCGACCATATTGTCAAGCACGCGAAAACAGCTGTGATTGGCTGTTGACAAATTATTTCACGTCAGTTTTCGTTTCAAAACTTGAGCATCAATCTGAAATCTGTCAATTACCTACACACCACGAGCTTTGACGGGCTAATAAATATCGTCAGGAGAAAATACTAAACGCCATTACAATATCTACATCACTACCAAAACATATCGATGTACGCTCAACTCTAGCTCGTTAGTGCAGTCACAGGCACAATTTTCCTTAACTAGAGAAGCCCGTAATCGTTTAAGCATATAGTAAATAATAATTCGGTAGCCGCAGAGCTGCATATTGTCGTCTAACAAGCAACCCTTGAGAGGTCGCTGGGGAGTTGTGTGCCTACGTCAGACGAGGAAAGAGGGGTGCGTGAAAAATTTCTGGTGAATTTAGTTCTGGGGTGTTTTTTGGCTATCGTTAGCTGGTTATAGTATAATCTAGGAGACGGTGGAACATCCACCTTAATCCACGTGATAACCAGATGAGACATATTTTTTTATCAAATTTTATTGATTTGTAACCACGCCTATGATGGCTTGCCTATCGAAAATTGTTCATGGCTATTTTTTAATTAAATTAATTTTAATTAAAAAAAAATATATAGCCTTCACTTTTTTGATAGCTGAACAAGAAAGTTTCAACTGATAAGTATTTTCATGGAGAATATACCTGGCAAGCAGGTATGAACAGATAAGTCAATATAGGCCACTAGTTCGTCAATATCGATTTGAACCAATAAAATTAGTATCGAAAGAAAGATAATTAGTTAATAACGAAAAAGTGACGAATAAAAAAAAGATAACAAATACGCAGATACCACTAAAAAGTGAATAATAAAAAAAAGTTTTTTATTATTCACTATATTTATTTATATTGATATATTTACATTGAGAACCTCCTTCTTTTTTAGAAGTCCGTTAAAAATATATATCATCTGGTTGTCACGTGGTGAAGGTCGATGTTCCACCGTGTCCTAGATCATTAGTTATTGTTTGCCAGCAAATACTGCCCGAAAATTCAAATTATGCTTAGTCTCGAAAGTTTAATCTTTCTTGTTGTTTATGTAAAATTAAATAAACATGTGAATCTCATGGTAATTACCTGTTTAATACCACCCTACGCCGTTGGTCCCGGCTGTCATTAAAATTTGTAGATCTTTAAAATACATCACGGATTGTCAGAAGACATAAAATATGGCACTAGTCACGTATATAATATACAATAACTATATAATGTACAGTTACCGTTTGTCCTCTTCAGATATGAAGCTGCTGACAGTCGCTACAATGCAACACCTGTACTGAGAAACTGTCGCAGTGCCGCTTCAAAAAAAAAAGAGAAAAATGGTTTATTTGCAGGGAAATACATACATATCATCATCATCATATCAGCCGAAAGACTTCCACTGCTGGACATAGGCCTCCCCCAAGATGGGGGGGTTTGCCATAATCGCCACGCTTGGCAGGCGGGTTGGCAATCAACATACATATACATTCCAAGAAAAGATCTTATTTCCTAAAAGTCGTTTTATTCTGCCTGCAAGCAATCGTGCAAAATTTTTACTTATATCGTTCTTGTCGTTCACTACTGTCTGCGGGATTCTTCATGGGAGCGGGTATCTTCAATACGAAACAGATGATCAATAGCTGTTAATTTGAGTTTCATAATTCTGCTGGGAATTAGCAACAGGAACATGCTAAATGGGACCTATAAGCAACAACGTAAACCAAAAGTTTTAAGGTGTTTTCCTTTAGTACTTGTTCACGTTGACTCGCGGGCGCGGTGGCGGGCGCGGTCACGAAATATCAAACATATGGCGTAATATCCAAGTGTTCACGTACGAAACGCACGTGCGGTGTAAGTAGCGGGCAAGCTAGCGACTGGCGCGCGCGCGCCGCTCGCGTCAATATCAAACGCGTGAGATGTTTGTGTGTGTTCACGTCGAACTAGCGGCGGAGCGCGCGATTATCTCGCGACGTCAGGTAAGTTCAACCAGTTTGAACTTATCGCTAGAAACGCTAGCACGTTTTCATCATGTCACACTCGCGCAAACGCCAGGCGGCCAATGTGAACACGAACCCGCCACGTCTTCGCGACCGCACCCGCCACCGCGCCCGCGCGTTCCAACGTGAACAAGTACTAACCTGTTGGTGTTTTCCACTGCCACGTCCCTTTTAATGTTCTCCTATAAACTGCTCATTCTTCTTCTACTTCGTGTCACTGGCACGACAGGTTTTTTTTTTAAATTTGGGTGAGCCAAAACATTGCCACCTCCACGGCATCACTGATGGCAGTACACAGGTCTCCTTGGATGCGTGTTTTGGGGCACAGAGGGAAGATAGGAGTGTTCATTGATTTTCTGTTATTTGAAGGGTAACCTATTAAAATTGACAATTATTTCATCGGTATTCGACGTCACGTCAATAGAGCGTGCCGTGTCAGAGTTCAAAAGCTTAATTAAATCAGTATTCAGTTAACGCAATCATTACGTTATTATAAAGTTTATTACAATAATAAAATAATTGTAATTAATAATAATGATTAACTGTTAAGTTTTGTGTAGTTGTTTTTATTGCGGACTGTGTTTTGTTATTAATTGTTTCTTACAAAGCCGGTCGCTTGTTTAATCACTGGGATCCTTCCACGAACAATTCAATTCAATTTGTTTATTACTTATAGATGAATTATAATAAAGTACACATCATCTACAACGTGTAACAGAATAAACGCAATATCTCTTAAGGGGTCATTGTACTCATCAATATGAACAACTTTTACTATGGCACCAATACCCAAATCGCGAAAGAAAAATCAGCAGTTCAGTACATTTTGTCGAGTCATGTGCACATAAATGTATCGGGGAGTCGATTTTTTTTTTCGCGATTTCAGTGTTGGTCCCGTAGTGAAAGTTGTTCATAATGATGAGTACAATGACCCCTTATGAGGTATTGCGTTTATTCTTTTACAGGTTGTATAATTACAATAAGATTTTAATGATTGATTGTTGTGTCACAATTTTAATCTACAACTAAATATTTTACTTATTCTGTCATCTAGAACGTGTTACAGAAAAAAAGCAATACCTCTTAAGGGGTATTTTTACTCATCATTATGAACAACTTGTACTATGGAACCAACCTCGTAACCGCTAAAAAATCTGGTGTTCAGTACATTTTGTTGAGTAATTCGCATATAAATGTATGGGTTATTCGATTTTTTTTCGCGACTTTAGTGTTCTGTATGTTCAGTATCTTTGTGGTAAATTTCATCTAGATTTGTTCAGCCGATCTGGCATGATTGAGTACCAAACATCTACAAAAGTACAAAACAAAATATTTGAGAATTCGCACTTCCACCCAGTTTTTTTCCCAGTACGGCTGTCAAAACGAATGGGAAATATGCGAGAAAGAGTGACTGGATAACAAGCACACACACACACACACTGCACATGGGGACCGGGCGCCATCTTGAAACCATTCACTATCGGAAAATTTAGTTTACGTCAAGGAATTGGACTCGGTTCGAATGGGAAGGGTCTGCACGTTGGGTATCGTGTTTTTGGTTCAGTTCGTTGGATTGGCTCTTCAGATTCTTTTTCAGATAGGACGGGTTTCAAATTTATTATTAAAAATAAAAAACAATCGTACCTACTTTTCTATTTTTCTAACTATTGTACCTAACAAGTTTGAGTGAAAACTATTTATAACTAAATTAAAAAAAAACTGGCCAAGTGCGAGTCGGACTCGCGTACAAAGGGTTTCGAACGAATTTTATTTTTTTAACATGTTATTTTAACACTATTGACTTCTTATAGGTTTTCCTGTAATCTATAGGTAAATATCTATTATCTTTATATTTTTCAAAATTTTAGGCTCAATAGTTTCGGAGATAAGGGAATGGTAATTTTTAGTCTTAATTTCTTGAATAACTTCAAAACCAAGTATTTTAAAATTAAAAAAAAAAATATAATAAAAACCCTCACAGTAAGCCCTTTCATTTGATATGTCACACGATATTTTTCAAAAATCTTTTTTTTTAATTTGACCCCCAAAAGTGAGGCCTATACTAAAAATTTAATAACTTCTTCAATTCCTATATCTGAATAGACACGCATACTAAGATACTAACAATTTTGGACTTCATTTGAACTTTCAAATTGCCATTTCTAAGACCACGCTCCTACCTGTAACCAGCTCGAATGTCACTTGCATAACATTGCGGGCGAACGAGGTATAACGTGGACAATTGCTCGATCGAGCTCCGCAGTGTAATTGAACTTCCAAGCAAGTTGCTCACAGGTAGAAACGCGGTCTAAAAAGAGACCTCCAAAACCTCGATTCTCAAGTCCCAATTTACAAAAACCCCAAAACTTAACTTTATCACGACAACTTAATCCTTGTCCATTAAAAATTCAAATTCAAATATCTTCATTTAGTTACATTTATCATTAGTAATCACGCGATTCTCTAATGTACCCGTCTAACAGTGCCAGCGTAGGAAAGTAATTTGTTCGTCGATTTAACACCGAGCCGCTTATTTCGGGTACCCGCTAGAAGGAGTGAAATCGGGTAGCTGGTGAAACAAATGTCTTGTATCCGTTCTTGTCGTAGGGATGGGAAAAAATGAGTTTATAATTATATCGATGCTTTTTTTTAAGAAAATATTGAAGACTTTTGTCGGAGGATGTGGTTAAATAATCACCACACGTGTTGATCTTTAAGGTTAAGTAACGCTTGTCAAGGTCAGGCCGTGGATGGATAAGCATGCATTAAATTTTGAGGTTTCTCCGTACCACGGAAAACACTTTAAGCAGTCAGAAGCAAGAAAATCTGATACCAGTCTTGTTTCAATGTATCGTGTTGGCCAGTAAAAGGGTTGTAGAGCTCAAAAAGACAATCGCAACATGTAAAATATTAATTAATATTTGGCTGTAAAAGGCTAGGCAAATTGACTGATTAAAAAAAATGATTTTCAGAAAACTTTGTCGCTTCTTCTTCCTCTTATCGTGTGGGCAGTAAGATCTAACGAACCCACACACCCTAGTGTCAGAGTTTCTAAACCGCCTCAAGGGCCTCTGACATGCTCTGACTTTATCGCTGATAAAAAAGTGTCAGATTTTGTAGAAACAAAATGTTTATTTGGTACACACAAGGAAATATATTTTAAAATAAATATCAATGTGTATCAATGTATCAATATCAGCGTGTGCCTCTCAGTTTGCAATCATATTATTAAAATCAAAATTCATTTTAATAATTTTAATATTGGAACTTGGTGCCCTAATAAAGAAATTTGATTGATTGATTGATTGATTAAACTACATTATATACTTTACTATAGTGTAAGATCATCATACAGCGCTTATATTAATATTAATATATACATAGATGTTGCATGTAGATTGCAAACGATATGTGCATTGTATAGAAGTCAATCGACAAAGAAATTTCTAGATATGCTAAGTTTTTTTTATTAAAGAGTTAGCATGTGTTCAAGATAGTTGGGTTTAAGTGGTAAAATAAATAAGATAAAGAATTCAATATATTGCTTATTATACGTACTATATCAGATTTTAATAAATATTATTTATCACTACTCTTATTATTGTATATGTATAATGCGAATTTAAATTAATACATACATGAATTTATAATTCAAAATAATTAGAATCCATCGCCGCCAATTCAAGTGTCGAGTGTCGACTCGTGTGTCTCGTGTGTCGACATAGAGCTTACTGTTCCTTATTTTGATAATTCTTCTAATTCAGAATACAAATAATATAACACAGTAGAGTTTTCTATTTAATAAAAGGTGATCTCTACAAATACTTATATTGATACGAAATGTATTTCACAAAAGAAAGTTACGCTATCGGCGAGTGCCATATAATACTTTTTATCCTATAAATGCAGTTTCTGGGTCTTCGTTCACAATATTTTTACGGATTATTAAGGCACATTAAACATTCAGCATTATTTAAATAAGATGGTTTTTTTTTCAAATAAATGGTTCCTTTATCATTATTCGCTCAGAAGTGAGCTAATGACTGCAGTGTTGTCGAAAGTTGAGGCTCAACTACAAAATGGAGAGTAATTCATACATAAATCTATGCAGTATGGACATTCAGACTGCACTTGAATTGACAGTCAAGTATCAGTACAAATATGCGAGCTCAGATCAAATACTTACCTTTAAGATTTCTAGGCTATACTAATACAGTACTTGTCTAGATCTAGCAATAGGATGTGCGACCTAGTTAATAGTTGATGCGTCTTATAATATTGCCTCATTATCTAGGATTTAAAAAAATATATTTTTAGGTTTATCAGCCACCCAAGGCTCTGCCCGAGTGTAATTAGAACTTCCCCTCTGTATAAATTATATATCCTCAGTTAGTATAAACTAAATTACTTACAATTTTCATCAGGATCTGTTTAGTAGTTTTTGCTTGAAAGAGTATAAAAAAAAACTCAAAAACATGTACGGGCTCACAACCTTTCACATTCTTAATATTAGTAGGATTTTGTTGAGAACATTCACTGGAAATTAATTTGGACACGTGAAACCAGGACAGGTCGCTTGTACAAAAAGAAATAATTAAATTAATATACATATGTCGGAAATAAGTCAGTCAATAGAACAATCGGGACACCAACGCCATCTAGTGGCGTTCAACGGAGTCTAGGACGGTGTGCTCGACAGAGGCTGAGCTCAGTCTACTAGTGGCGATCGAGCAGTGCAGACGTGCCCACGTCTAGAAACCGCCGCGTGTTCCGAATATTTGTTCAGTGTACCTATTGTGTGAGAATATTGTAAGTGAGACTTTCGAGTGTGAATAATAATTTGATTTAAAAGCAACCGGTTTTTCTATTGCGCAATAACCAACACTTCCCAAAGTACGCCCACTATAGTTCCAATATCCTGGCTGATGTAACCTGGAGAGTTATACCATCGCTGACACATATAATTAAAAAATATAGACACCTATATATTAATTGAGAAAAAAAATGGGACTGATGAAGTTACATTTCGAGTAGTACATGTTAATGCCATACATTTTAGAGTAATTGACAATCGTTATTCCTAATAAAGCCCTTGTTTAAAACAAATGAATCATCTCATACGTGTTTTCCTTTTATAAAGAACTTGTGGGGGTTGAAAATCTTAAGAATATTGTATACCATACTTATTTTTCCCCAATGGAAGTCCATTGAAGAAAAATAAGAATAAGGTGTCGGATTAATCAAATAATGTTAGAGGTACACCTATTGAGGAAAATAGGTACACTAAGCTGTAAATAATGACATATCGGGTTTTATAAAAAAAAATCGTATTCACAGAGTTTTCCTTCCTATGTTCCATTGATAGATAATGTAAATGTCAATCTATTTCTTAATTTGATATGGTATATTCATTTATATGCTTGGAAAAATACAATCACGGTATTTCTTTTTATGTTGATACAACTATTTTGATTATTATATTAGTAACTAAAATAACAATAAAATATTAAATAAAATAAAAAGAAAAGTCTGCTCTACAACTGTTCTAGAACAGACTTTTTTTAAGATGTGAAGAAACATCGGCTATAATTTATTTAAAAAAAAATGGGATATCTACAAAAATAATTGTAATACTTAACCCGCGCGAACGAAGTCGCGGTCTTCAATATTTTCCACTGAGAAAATCAACCCACACGATTACAATAAAATATTAAATAAAATAAAAAGAAAAGTCTGCTCTACAACTGTTGTAGAACAGACTCTTTTTTAAGATGTGAAGTAACATCGGCTATAATTTATTTAAAAAAAAAATAGGATCTCTACGAAAATAATTGCAATACTAACACGCGCGAACGAAGTCGCGGTCTTCAATATTTTCCACTGAGAAAATCAACCCACAATTTTTTAAAACTATGCACTTGCATAGTTTTAAAAATCGTGTGGGTTGATTTTTGCATACTTATACAACTATGCAAATTGTCTTCCTTAACGGCTTAATACGCTATTTAAAAATCATTATTTACTGTATGCAAATGTGGCAAAAAGGCCGGTTGTACAGAAAGGAATCCTATAAATTACTAGTACTTTGCAATACTTTGATGTGGTAATAAAAATCCAGCCAAGCGCGACTCGGATTCTCACACGAAGTCAAAGTCAAAGTCAAAATTCTTTATTGCGAACTAAGTGTCGGGTGTCGTATGTAACATAAACAAAAAAAAATATATTCTACCGATTACGGTTCTTGAGATACAGCCCGCTGACAGAGAGGCCAGACGGACAAACGGACAGCGGAGGTTTAGTAATAGGGTTCCGTTTGTTACCCTTCAAGTACGGAACCCTATACGATTGAATTGTTATTGTTTGTAGGTGAATTAATCAGTATAGTGATTGGCGATTAGTGAGAACGTTTTATATTTTTAATTACTTTGTATTAAAGATAAAATAACACCGCCACCGCGGCCGCATGGCCGCGGTGGCGGTGTTATTTTATCTTTTATCTTTAAGTGAAATCTTCCGTTAGCTTTATCTTTCTTGTTGAATAGGCTTTGGAATTTCAACGGGAATTATCATGTAAGTGCTACAATTATTTTTATGTGATTCTATTTTCTACGAATTCTGGATAATGATATCAAACTAGTTTCTCGCTCTCTCGCGCCCACGACCTATGTCACAGGAACCGTTTGTTCGTGATTAAAAGTAGACTGAAACCGGGTATCCACTAGGCAACAATTGACGCGCATGATGCGCAATATATATTGCTCATCGTGTTGTACGGCAACGAGGAACTGTTGTTTAGTAACATTGTCAAAGTTGCGCGCCTGCTGGCAAAGTCGCGCGTTGTTGTGC
This sequence comes from Lacanobia wlatinum, assembly GCA_947578705.1. Lineage (NCBI taxonomy): Eukaryota > Metazoa > Arthropoda > Insecta > Lepidoptera > Noctuidae > Lacanobia > Lacanobia wlatinum. The sequence goes on along the minus strand of OX388039.1, from coordinate 7,291,946 downwards.
AACGTTGCTGAACGCGTCAGGCGTCACGTGTTGCGCGTCAAATGTTGCCAAGTGGATGACGGAGGCTTAAGACACTCAGTGAGAGTGTTAGTTTTTCTGTCAGCGAATTAATTATTGTAAGCCTCCAGAAATTGTCCTCCTCCAAACAAATACACTAATTTACCTCTTTACAGCTACAAAAAAAAAATGCTAGGTACGGAAAATAATTGACATTTCTTTCCTCTGCTAAGAACATCGACATTTCCAAAATATTTTTTTTTATCAAATCTTAAAAACATCGATATCATTTCCAACCCTTTCCCCTCCCTAGTTCACACGGAAACGCGCCGCGCTGGGGCGTACAATTTCAGGGCCACTACAAATGTGCACAGTTTTGTTTCTGACATACCACCATCAATAACTTTTCGTAACGCAACAACAGTCGGTTCCTTTTTATTTATTGAGCGCTCACGACTGAGTTTTACTTACTCTGTTAAATGCGCCAATCGGGTGTGTGTGATCGATAGTTGGATTATAGTGAGGGGGTACCTCTATCGATGAAAGTTTGGGACTGATTAATGGATCTTGCGGATACAGTTTTAAAGTTGTATGAAAGTGATTTTTGATCTATTTGATAAATTATTATCACTTACCTAAATGTCTGAATCTGAATCTGCTGGATTTAGGCACAGCAGGACTATTGGTGGTGATCCGTGATGGTGAAGATCTATGTCCAATTTTCCAGTCTCCACGCGACATTTCACTATCACGTAACATCATCATCGTCGTATCATTGTCACGTCGTTTCATCATTTGCACGTAGACAAATGATTAAAGATATAAAGCTGAGTTCACATACTCGTTGTTTTTCTTGTCGATTCACCTTCTGACGCATTTGATTGGTTACAAACCTTGTTGTATGGAAGACATAGGCCTGAGCCTGGGCTGATAGGTTCATAACGTAACACAAAACAATCATCATCATCATATCAGCCGAAAGATGTCCACTGCTGGATATAGGCCTTCCCCAAGCGTCACCACAACGACCGGTCATGTGCGTCTCGCATCCATCGGCTACCCGCGACCTTCACCAGGTCATCGGTCCACCTTGTGGGAGGCCTTCCAACGTTGCGTCTGCCGGTACGCGGTTGCCACTCCAAAACTTTTCAGTCCCTTCGACCATCTGGTCTGCGAGCAATGTACCCTGCCCACTGCCACTTTAGTTTGGCAATCCTTCGGGCTATGTCGGTAACCTTGGGTTTCTTGCGGATATCATCATTCCTGATTCGATCACGCAAAGAAACACCAAGCATTGCCCTCTCCATTGCCCTTTGAGTGACTTTGAGCCTCTGATGAGGCCCATTGTGAGCGACCACGTTTCAGTATCACATTTCAGTATACAAAACAATACAACAAAGTAATGTGTCCGTGGCTTTAAATGCCCTACGGGTCATTATCACTTGTTTTACAGAGGTATAGTGAAATCTGGAGTATTTTGTTTCGTTCGCCCTTTCCATAGCATTTTTATCCTACTTCTGACGCACTACAAACGAAAACATTTTAAAAGCACTCTTACTACTACATAAAACTAATCTTCCACAACAATATCGAGTAAAAAGCGCTACAAATTCTCTAACACTGACAAAACAAAATAATAAAATATATTATTTTCAATAAAACACATTTGTATTGATAAGAAGCCTATCAGCATAAAATAATACGAAACGTAAACCACTCGACTTCTCTTATGTAATTGATACAATGATAAAATGAAGCCACTTAATATAATAGTATACTTATATACAATATACGTTTATATTGGTTTACATGCTGAGAATTTCATAGAATTCCAACATTCGCTGACATGGAAAAATGAATATTATTAAAATACGACAGCACACAGTCGCAGTTGAGAGTAGGGATGTGCTTGTAGAGTTTGCGGATAAAATTCGGATACTCAACTTTATTATCTAGTAAAAGCTTAGTCAATCATTTATACTTATCAGCTTCTGTTAGCAGCTTCTCTCGCGTGATCCCTGGGGAACAAACCCCCGGAATATCTATAGCCTATGATTCCAGACTATAATCTATCTCTGTGCTAAAATTCATGAAGATCCTTTCAGGCATTCTGACGTGATATAGTAACAAACATACATCCTCACAAACTTTCGGATTTATAATATTACTAGCACTTCACCCGCGACTTCCTCCGCACTGCAATTTTCTTAAAGATCCCTAATTTTTTTCTAGACAAATTATATATTTTCATGGTGAAAACAGCATGAAAATCGGTGCAGTAGTTTTTGAGTTTATCGCGAACAGACAGACAGACAGACGCGGCGGAGGACTTCGTTTTATAATATGTAGTGATAATAGGAAGTAGGATGCACGCCTGCTGTGGCAATTAAATACTATTTTCCTTTCTTAACCTTACGAAATCAGACTGACGAAAATGTTACTTTTTCTGGGTTTATATTTATTTATTTTATCATTGAATTATTATAAGACCAAATGCTTCGTATTTTGTGATTAAACTGATACAATTACGAATTACCACCACACTCGCTAAACCGATGTTACGTTTGTTAAAAGTTTAGTCAATATTTAAAAATAAAATTTCCTTCGTGCTTTAAGAAACGTTTAAAAATCGTAATGCTACGTGAGCTTGGTGATTCTACATATCCGAAAAATATTTTCTCTCACGAACTCGACTCACCCCTAAACACAACATACCGCACACACACATCAATGTATGCTTATTCCGCCGAATGTCACATTCATAGGTAAAAATTCAACATCGCGATATGACGTTACCCTTTCTTTATCAAAAACTAACACACGTGCGGATATAACAAGGTTTTCTCGTGTCGATACACGACACGCACACTTTCCCATCACTAGTGCGAAACACAAAACCCAACTTTATGGTTTCAAAAATAAGTTCGAGTCTTGAAAAACGATGAGCAATTTTCTTTTAACAATAGCCGCAAAGAATAACGAAGCTTATTTGCTTGTTATAAAGTTCGTTATTTGAAAATGGCACCGTAAAACTTAAGCCTTTTCGCTCCGCACATCTCTAAAAATATCCCAGCAAGAGATCATGCGAAAATATACTCTAAAGATAAACAGTTACGGTTGATTTTCGGATGTATAAGTTCCGAATTGAAAATATCGCGTGGGTGAATTCACGAGGCAACAATAGTGTCCGAATGGGGTTGTTAGTTTTCGGCCGACTGCGCATCAGTTTTGCGCAGAAGAAAGATGGCGGACTCTGAAGCGCGCGTCGCGCCATTTTGGCTATATTTTTCATTTTCGCCTCAGGAATATTAAAAATAACTCTCTTTTCTTTGAAAAAATGTGGTATTTCGTCAATTTTACGCAGAGAAATCTGTTTTTGATACATGTTGTGAAAAGGTAATGTCTGTGTGCCTAAATAAATAGTTAGTTTGGTAACAACTGAAAAGTTATAGGTCATTGATTTTTATTTTACGCAATGTGGTGACAATGTTTCTGGTATAACTCAATACTTTTACATTTTACTCTTCAAAACTTCATATTTCACGTTTGAACTTAAGAATATTTTACGATTCGATAGTGTTTTATAATTATTTTTTAACACTGTATTTTCTTCCTAGATGTTATCCCCGGACGAAAATGGCACCGGTATATGAAGCCATGCATAAACCCGTTAAATTCGACCGTAAGTATGACAATCCTTCCATTTTTAGGGTTCCGAACATCCGTAAGAAAGGAACCGTTATTGGATCACTCGGTGTCTGTCTGTCCGTCTGTCACACCCAGTTTTCTCCACATCTACTGGACCAACCCTGGAATTTGGTACATATGTGTTCTTCTGTGACCCAAACACGGACACGTTAAGTAAATAAATAAATTTTGTGTATGGGGTCATTTTTGGGGGCCAGACTAGAAAATTAAAAATCAAACTGTATCGTGTGACATATCAAATGAAACGGCTTGACTGTGAGGGTTTTAATTATATCTTTTTCATACTTTTTAAAGAAACAGTTTTGAAGTTATTCAAGAAATTAGACCAAAAATGACCGTTATGTCCGCACCGAACCTATTGAGCCTAAAATTAAAAAAAAAATGTAGGTTATAGTTCTTTACCTACAAATTACAGGGAAACCTATAAGAAGTCTATAGAGTTAAAATTATATGTATCAAAAATGAAATTGGTTCGGAACCCTTTGCACGCATGTCCGACTAGCAATTGGCTATAGCTGATAAAATACTTTAATTCAGTTAAATCTGTTTTGTGCGTTAATTTTTTCATTTGAATTGACTATCTTATCGCATTTTATGTAGATCTCTATTCATGATTTCAGTGGAGTTTCGCAAATAGTCCGGCTTGGTAGACCGACATCTCCTTCGCGCGTAATCGTTAGGCTGTCCCTTTCTGAAGCTCTAAGCCAAGTTTAAAAGACGGCCCGCACTGTAAATTAGATCAAACTCTTCTTTCTCTAATACAATACGAAGGAAAATTTTACAGGGTTATTTATAAAATATTAACACAACCTTTTAGGGAGTGAAAGTACAAATGATTATAAACACCTTTTAGCAACATACAGTAAACAGCTGTTCAGTACATATCCTCTAGTTATAGACACACAAATGTATCGTGGCAGCCAATTTTTTTTCCGGATTTAGGGTTTGGTAAAAGTTTTACTTTCACTTTCGAAGTGGTTGTTAATGTTTTACTAAATAACGCTGTATTTGTAACGACAAAATTAATTAAACGTTGAGAGTTAACTTCAAAAGATATTTTTTTAACTCTTGTATTTATTGTCTCCCTTAGTTGGCGATACTGTGCGGCTTTACACGTCGTGCAAAATGAACGGCTGGACATTTGCAACGCATCTACGGAACCAGCGCAAAGAAAGAAGAGAAGAATGTAAAATACTTCTACATTTAGTTCTGAAGTCCCGTTACTTGCCGACCCTGACCTGATGTTTAGTGTACTAAAGCGTTCAGCCTAAAACAAGGCTAAAAAAGTGGTCACCCCACTTTTCCCCACAAAGACGACATCCAAATAAAGAAGGGCATTATTAAGGATGCCTCCGGTTGTCCATTACTTACCAGCCCTAATTCAGACAGAGCCAGTAACCACATAGGCAAGTGGATGCTAGGGTTGCGGAATTTGTTCGAAAGAGTCACCGCGGCCCTGGAACGCAAAGGGCATTAGGAGGAACACGGATGGGTTTTAGTCAGTAAGAGTCTGACACTCCCTTCAACTCCGCCCAGATTGGAATGACTTTCCCTCCTTACAAAAAAAAAACCCATACTAAATGCTAGGCACACTTCCTAAGGTGCAGAGTACGTTCCTGTGCCTTCGTCAAGTTTTTAGCCCATTTCTCATATATCTATATACTAAATATAAAGCTGAAGAGTTTGTTTGTTTGCTTGAACGCGCTAATCTCAGGAACTCCTGGTCCGATTTGAACAATTCTTTCAGTGTTCGCTAGCCGATTTATTGAGGAAGACTATAGGATATAAGCTGGAGGCTATAAGACTAACAGGAGCGGAGCAGATGAAGTTGCGTGGGTCAACTAGTAATAATATAAAGGTATGCATCATATTATCTTGCATGAAAAACAAAGTCGGATTCAAAGAATTGTATACAACGTCGTGTAACGGAATAAACGCTACCTATACCTATAGGGGGGCCTAAGCATTTTACTCATCATTATGAACAACTTTTACTACGGGAACAACCCAGAAATAGCGAAAAAAACAGTATTTGGCGAGTTATGCGCACAAAAATATATGGGGCAGACAATTTTTTATTCGCGATTTCATAAATAAAAAAATAAATTATATAAATTATATTTCAGACAGAGCCCATACAGAGTACATCTATACTAATATATAAAGCTGAAGTGTTTGTTTGTTTGTTTGTTTGCTTGAACGAAGAAGTTAGTGAAGAAAAATTTTTTCAATGACAGCTTAGACAGCCCATTTATCGAGGAAGGCTATAGGCTATATATCATCACGCTGAGACCAATAGGAGAAGAGCAGTAATGAAAATTGTGACGCAGACGAAGATGCGCGGGTTAGTTGTAGAATAAAATTCGTTTCAAAGAGAAAATAGTTTAAAGAAGTTTGAAGAGGCCTTTAATACTAAAGAGATAATTCTCTCTCACAAAACTCAGTACTATGAGAATTGTTAAAAAGGTGAAAATGATAGCTAGGTATGCAAATTAACGATTTCTATGTATATAGGATCATCATTTTAATTAACAACTTTTCCGCAAGATTTTTCCAGTCGCCAGGTATCAATCAAAGATACAATTTCAGCAAAAATATTCTCCCAAAATCGAAAAAAATGCCAATTTCAGCTTGCTTTTTTAACCGACTTCAAACAAAGGATTTATTCGACCCTTATGCCCGCGATTTTTTCTTTTGTCTGTTACCTAAAAAAAAGGGACTAAAAATAACCCTGTAATACTTAATTTAAATATTTTGTACTTATTTTGTTTCAGACTTCAGTATCCGACCGAGCTCATCAACCGGTCCCGTGCTCCTCAAATCCACCGGATTCCCGCTCTATTTGTAAGCTTAGAAACCAGGAAATAAACAATTAAAATCCAGTAACATACAATTATTTAACACCTTTCCTTACCTTCAAAGAATACCGTATGCAAACCAAAGTAACAGTTAACAAGTAATAAAAATCCAAAGAAGTTGTTAAAAATTATTAAATTACACCCTTCTATTGTTGGTAAATTTGAATAAATTATAATCACAATACATATTCAAATTCGTTCCCAGGGTCTCTTGGAGTCATCTTTTATAATAAAGTTCTTAACCCTTTCAATGCTGCGTGCAGTTTTGTCAAAGTTAGATTTGGAATATTATTATTAGTGAGGATCGGATGATCTTCATTTTTATTATTTTCGGTTCGAGAAGGTTTGGTAAGTAAGAAAGAAAGAAGATTTTTTATAACAGGTTTTGGTTCGGTTAAGTAGAAGAAGATTTTTACTATTAGAGTCTTAAAGATTTAAGCCATTGAGTTTCTTTTGAAAAGTATCGACGTATTTGTAGGTATTTATAATGCTTAAGAACAAAATCGGATTCAAAGAATTCCTGATAGCTACAACCTGGGAGTCTTTAAGTCGAGAGTGAATAGATTACTTCTATGCAAGCGTGCTCCATCTTCGACCACATCATCGCTTACCATCAGGTGAGATAGTGGTCAAACGCGTGCCTATAAATAGTAAAAAAAAGAATTTAAAGAAAAATATTCTAATATTAAAAACACGATGTATATACCACTAGCTTCTACCAGCGGCTTCGCCCGCGTGAGTCCTAGACAAAATACTCTCGAGATAAAAAGTAGCCTATAATGTTTAATGGTGATGGTGGATGAATGGTGGTAATACCCAAATTTAATGGTGATCCTTTCAGGCTTTCTGACGTGAAAGAGTAACTAACAAATATCCATCCTTCTATCCTCGCAAACTTTCGCATTTATAATATTATTAAGTAGGATACCCACCTCATCTACGAAACAGATTATACTGCAAAAGTACCAAGAAGAAGGAAAACTAAAGTCAAAAATAAACTCAGAAAATCAAGATAGGCTTTAATCTTCGTAAATTAAAGTGTTAATAGTAATTCGTGTTTTTACAGGTAAATGATAAGAAATGTAATAAATACACGTATAGGTTTCCGGTTCCTTTTACATAAAACGGAAAATAAATTAAACACAGGCTATTTCTACAAAAGTGGCAGTAAAAATGTTAGTGCGCTCACCACTTCAACCTGGCATTAAGGCGTACAAATAAAATTATATACTCAAACAAAAACTCACTGGCTCTACGGAACACTGTTGACTATTTTTTTCTATTTTTATTAATAATTTAACCCTCCACTTTCGATCTCTAACCGTTTTTTCCGACTTCCGGAACCTCACACATCTGTGCGACAAAAAATGACATACACTATACAAAAGCACATATTATTCTAATTATGCATACTCTGACATGAAAAAAAGAATAAAAAAGCTCGATAAAGGGTTAACTTTTTGCTTTACGATTGAAAGCGAACACTTTTATATTATGCAAATGAAGGCGACATTTGCATACAGTTTTTTTACTAAAGAAAAATCACGAACATCTGTCGCTCTTCCGTTTCCTACTTTAGTTAACGATTGTAATAGATAACCAGTTTGCTGAGTTAATGTCAACCATTTTTTATCTGTAGATAACTAGGTATTTGCATTATTCTTATCAGAAGCCGCGCTTTTAGCTTTGTTCGTATTTTATTTGCACCTGTCGAAAACATGAAAACATAATTGTAACACTTTACGAAGCATAAAGATAAATTTAATTTCTTTTAATAAATAATACGAGACGGATATATTAACCAGGGGCGATTAAAATTAAATAAAAACTGGTATAACTTTACAGTATAATATGTTAGTACAGGGTAACAATTGGTTTGGAAAAAATACGACAGAAGGTAATTAGAAAAATGTCGTAAAATGTTAGATGTGTATCTAACATTGGCGGCTACGCGCTGCCAACAAGATGGACAGATAAAGTTAATATATCATTATAGACAATTATACTGTCGCTGGCTGTATTACGGAAGTCGGAAATATACGACGCGCGCATTCAACGGGTTAGAACATTGAGCCCCAACGTCATTGAAAACGCAACTGTATTTCTTAAAGGCAAGATTCAGTTTTCTTCACTTGCAAATTAACTTGGGACATTTTAACCCGAATGTTTTTTTCTAAGACCGTAGGCGATCTAACCCTTTCTTAACTGCTATCGTGTCAGCTTTTTCCTGTTATCTGTTTTATTGCTCGGTGTATTATTATAGACGGAAATAGCCCGAGGGTCTTAACGACCGTACTTAAGCAATGCAAGTGTTAAATGCCCAGTATTTTGTGTACGAACTCAGTTTTTGCGATTATATTTTTTTTTAATAATATCTTGTATCATTTTGATGCAGTTTTATTTCATGTATTTAAAGGGTAGTTACCGGTTTTATCTTTCTGTTGATTTTATTTTTATATAAGAGTTATGGGGATTGAATTACACGTATTAAGTCATTGAGTGATACTTTAATAAATTTAGTTAAGTAATTAGTTTCTAAGGTTTTTTTTCGTAAATCAATCAAAATCAAAAGTCGTTTAATCAAATTAGGCTGAGAGCCAGCACTTTTTGAACGTCAAGTTTTACAAAAGACAGTCCCCCAAAACGTCCGCCCGTCACCACTTCCTAGTGTTTTAGCTGAGGAGAAGTAGTGGCATACAAAATCCCCAGCAACACATTTGTCTGTTACGTTTTAAGAACTTAAATCTGTATAAAAGTAATGCTAAGTAATTAATACATGACACGAAATTTATAACTTGTTAGCTAGTTACAACACACTATTATACTGATAATGATAGAAATGTATATATATAAAAAAAAAACAACAAATTGACCTACATAGTCAGATAAATAAAAAAAAAAATAAAAATAAATAAAAACAAAAGAAAAACAATATTATATGAATACATATAAGGGGGCGTCCATAAATTACGTGAGGCATTTTTGGGGGGGAGGGGTCGAGCCTAATCTCACCCAATCTCATGTGGGGGAGAGGGGGGTATTTTTTTCCGAAAGCAACTGATGCAATATTTAAAATTGCGGGAAAACTGATCTTTCAACAAATCAATTAGTAAAACATGAGATGTTTCTGAGCAGCAGAGCATCGATGAACATTCCACAGCGCACCAGCAAAACTACAACAGTTTAAGAGGACTGATTTTACTGAAAATCACATGGACATGTTGGTTTGAGTAATTATTCTTAAGAAAAGAACACACATAAGTCCCTGTGGACTGAATTAAAATAATCTTTTACATATTTCAGTAAGAAAGAAAGAAAGAAGTCTTAACTAGTCTGATTCACAGATTGGCGTGTTTACTCTAAAAACACGCATTTTTAAAAATCTCACTTGAGATTAGGACGTGGGGGAGGGGGTCGAGTCAAATCTCACGACATCTCACCAAGGGGCGTAGGAGGTCGGATAATCGCCAAAATCGCCTCACGTAATTTATGGACTTGATTTTTGTAAGACAAATATATTTTGTTTATCAGCAGCTTTTCCCCACAATAGAATACCGTGGGACATAACGCTATGGAAATAACTAAAATAGACTAACCGAGCTGTGTCAACATCAGTAAATTGTCTTACTTTCCTGACGGCGTATGCGGCAGAGCTGAGCCTTTCCGATAGGCTTGATATATGTGGACCCCATTGTAGTTTGGAATCAACAATTATGCCCAAAATACTGCCGTGTCTACAGTTTCAAGCACCTCGTCACTTAAGATTACATTGGGTCCTTAATTTCTAACATTAGGCAAGGCAAGTTTTATACATTTCGTTTTCTTGGCATTTGGAACTAAATTATTTGTCGTAAACCAATCCGTAACCATTGAAAGAGCGTTGTTTACGTTATCGAAATCTTGTCTATTCCTATCTACTTTAAAGATAAGAGAGGTATCATCCGCAAACAATACTACGTCACAGATATCCCTTAAGAAGAATGGTAGATCGTTTATGTACAACAGAAACAAGAAGGGACCCAGTATTGAGCCTTGAGGCACACCTAAATACACTGGTAATCCGGAAGATTTCTCATCACATCTTAGATTTGTTTTTATCTTATATTTTTAATATTATTGTAAAGACATCTATTTCCAATGGGTACCATTTTTAGAGGTTACTTAAAGGCAAGCGTGCTTCATTGTCGATCGTTTTACCGCTTATCATCACAGTCATGACAACGCGTCAAAGGCCATACGCGAACCTGTTAACATTAAAAATAAACATTTAATGAAAATTAAATTAACCTTTACATTGATTTTGTTTTATTACCTAGTTTATTTACCCAGTAATGAGTTCAGTCAGTCCTGCACATGAAATGAAAATTTTCCAATAAAGAAAAGAGTTCCTGACTCCGACTAACTTTACCCAATTATGGAGAAGAAAAGCTTAGGTATAGTTGTTGCATTTTCAATATCAATCAATATATATTCAATTCTTCCGTTACTAACTGATTGAGTGACTCAGTGACTGACAGACAACGCACAGCCGAAACAAGTGGTCGTAGAAAGCTGAAATTTAGCATGTAGGGGAGCGTAGGGGACCACTAAGGAAAGATTTCCCAAAATTCCCACGGGAACGGGAAAAAACGGGATATGCGCGTACAAAGTCGCGAGTGAAAGCTGGTAACTATATAATAAATCAGATAGATATCTTCCTACATAATTATCCACTTAAACTCATCTACGGCAGCCAAAATCGTCTATATCTATACTAATATATAAAGCTGAAGAGTTTGTTTGCTTTCTTGAACGCGCTAATCTCAGGAACTACTGGTCCGATTTGAAAAATTATTTCAGTATTAGATAGCCCATTTATCGAGGAAGGCTATCTACGCTAATATTATAAAGAGGAAAGATTTGTTTGTTTGTTTGAATTGAATAGGCTCCGAAACTACTGAACCGATTTGAAAAATTCTTTTAGCATTGGATAGCTACATTATCAGGGAGTAACATAGGCTATATATTATCCCCGTACTCCCACGGGAACGGGAACTACGCGGGTGAAACCGCGTGACGTCCACTAGTAGGCTATATATCATCACGCTAAGACCAATAGGCGCGGAGCAGTAATAAAAATTGTGACGCAGACGAAGTTGCGCGGGTCAACTAGTTAATATTATAACAGGAACTCTGTAAATCTGTTTGTTTGTTTATTTGTGTAAAAAGTTATTTCACACCAGCTGAACAGATTCCATAAAATTTGGAGACACAGGTAGATCATGATCTAAATTTGGACATAGGATACTTTCTATCTCAGTATTATGTTCCCGTGGGATAAAAGAACACTTGTCATGCCAGTGAAACCAGGGGAAGAACTATAGCTAGTTTCTAATAAGACTCAAAAATAAAAACAACGTGTAACTAGTGTAACTACCAGTGGACAGCGATGCGTACGAATTTTTGACGCCTTATTTTAGATAGGACTTATTTTAAGTGTATATAGTTTGTTTTAATAAATTTTATACGTGTAACAGAATAAACGTAATAACTGTAATGGAGTCATTGTACTCATCACTATTAGTCTCATCACTACTTCTACTAAGGGGCCAACACAAAAAAACGACTGCCCCACACATTTTTGTTATCATAACTCGACAAACAAAACTGTTTTTTTTTTCGCGATTCCGGGTAATTGGTCCTGTAGTGATGGGTACAATAGCCCCTTTTCAGGTATTGTGTTCATTCTTTTACACTTTCTATTTAACCCTCTCAGCTGAAAAAGATTGCTAAAGCTTGTTCCACACGGATGTAATCCAATGTCCCATCCGAGGTGCCCTTGGTGGGAGCTTGGTTTCCATCCGCGAATATTTGTTTGAATTTGGATTGCATCTGCCGTCTACACGGATGGCAACAAGCAAGGTTTCACCTGGGATGGGACATCGGATTACATCCATGTGGAACATGCTTTAGGAAACGGCTATATTTAGGTAACCTATCCCGAGCCTGAATTATGTGCATAAGATGAAATCGTCAGTCGACAGCGCCAAGCCTATCCGTTATGTACAGTCGCTAAGAAAATAATTCACTCAGTAAGAGTTAGTATAGGAAAGAGTATGTAAATATAAGTAAGTATACGTAAAAAGGTTGAGTTTTTAAGAGACAAAAACGAAAAATACCTTTAGGTAATAATAGTAAGACTAAGAAGTAATAAAAAAAATGTTTTGTAGCCAAGCATTTAAAAAATCAATAAACTGAAATTCACCGAAACAAAAGACCGCTTTTCTGTAGCTTTTAGTACACCAGTGTATTAGAAGCCATCCACCGGGTGGTGGATGAATTTTGAAACAAATGAAGCAATTGGTCAGGAATTCCTTTTGATTGTGAAAGAATATGCGAAATCATTTGTCACCGGCTTATCCTGCCGACAAACTGCCACGCAGTTTGATGGGTGTACATGACATGTAAAAATGTTTAGTCCAAAATAAATCATTTATTTATTATTTATTTATTTTAAATAAATAAATTATTTCGGGTTCATTTGTTTCAAAATTCATCTGCTCGACAACGTAGACCACGTAATGAATACTTTTGAAATAACAACATGAAAGGATACATGGGAAATGAAAGGAACCAAATCTATTACTACATCCAGTGAGTATTGCTGACTGAATCGCTGATTCGTGAAGAAATTCGCTCGAGAATCCAGAAGCAGAAACAGCTAGCATAGTGAAACAATGAGTATGGAAATAACCTAAGTATGAAAGTAGTATAATAACAAAGTGTGTAACTAATGCCATCTACCGGGCACAAATACAAACTCGGGGCTGATATTAAGAATTTCCAATTGGAAAACACAATACAGCTTTGTCAACCCGAGAATCGAACGCAAAAGCCCATGTTCTGCGATCACGCTTGTGAACTGTTACAATTCAATATTTTTTTAATTAGTTTAAAGTAGCTAAGGCAAAAGGTTGTTGTGGCGATGCTTGGGAAAGGCCTAATTCCAACAGTGGACGTCTTTCGGCTGATATGATGATGATGAGGCAGAAGGAGAACAAAAGTCAAACAAGAATTATAAAAAGAACAGAATCAGTTACATCTGTGTATACAGAGTTATTTGTAAAACACCAACAACCTCTTGGGCAGTGAAAGTAAACATGATTATAAACCTTTTACTTTGAAAACAACCCTGAAAACTCGAAAAAAATAGCAGCTGTTTCATACATTTTCATTATCTAAATATTGCATTTTGTATGAAACAGCTGATACTTTTTTAGAGTAACCCTGTATAAAAGAGAAACTGACTGACTGACTGACATAAATCAATGCTCAGTCGAAACTATGACTAGGGACATGAAATTTGGCACAAGGCGTCCTTTTATGATGTAGGTCAGCACTAAGAAGGGATTTGTGGAAATTAAACCGTTATGGGGGTGAATACTGAATTTAAACTAAATCTGCGCAGCGAAGCCGCGGGCGAATTGCTAATCTACAATTAACTCCAAGGAAAACTGACTGACTGACCTGTCAATGTTCAACCAAAATGTCTAGGAACATGAAATTTTGCACAAGGCATCCTTTTAGGATATTGGTCAACAGTCACTAAGAAGCCGTTATGGGAGCGAATACTGAATAGGTACATACTAAATTTTCGCGGACGAATTGCTAGTCTACAATAAACTATTAACAGCGTTCATACACAAATGGAATTATAATGTTAAAGTGGCATTATTATTTCTTCGAAAAACAATCAACTCTGTAACCGACTGTACCGTTCATATTATGTAAATGCAGGAATAAAGAAAACACGGTGAGATTGAACATGCATAACGTTCTACTACTCACTTACTTTGTTTCATGCATGTGTGTCAGTGCATACATCACGCCGTTACTCTCTGCAGAGGTAGGTAGAAGTGGAAGCCGGAACTGGCAATGCAATGTTTGGACGATGGCAGTCATAATTCTTTAACAAGTTAGCATTACAGAGGAATTTCTGAGTAAAAACTTTTCAGTCACGGAGTGACATATTATTTATAGAAAAAAACCCTGTAAATAAAAAAAGATTAAAAAAAAAGCTTTTCCGTCTGGATTTATTTGGTACTCAGATATTAGGAATGTTGCGGAATTTGTTCGAAAGAGTAAGTTTTTCAGTCATTTGATAATTTCCCAGCTTTAAAAAAATTGGTTGTATGTAAAGTCGGTTTAAGGACGATAATTTTACGTGATAACGTCATAAGAAAACAATTGAATTCTTAACAAACAAGCCGAACGCTTAGGCCGATCGTGCCTCTCTATCGCTTGTATCGCGCTCTCGCTTGCGGTACGTGACACTTTCGTGCGCGCAGCCGGCGTTCATCGATTTATAAGACGTTATCACGTCAAAAAAGACATTAGGAATTGGAGCGCCCTCTATTACATCGAATATGTAACCTGAGAGGAAATTCTCGTATTGTAAGCATTGATATATAAAAAACCCAAGATGCACAGTCTCGAACAAATGCAACACTCGAAACTGTCGTCAAAAACTGACATGTATCAAGTGTCATGTGAGTTATACTATAAACATTTTTTTTTTACAAATTCAACCTTACACGGATCGCTTAAAGTTGTTTTTACAAAGCAGTGCAGTATCAACTTCAAAAGAGACTGTGACCTCTGAGTTTGTTTCGGTGTTTCTTCTCAGGGTAGTCAGCTAGGAAACATCCGGCCTCATCTAGATAAATATGTCAAAAAAAAATTGACGTGTAAAAGAGTTAGAGCTTGTAACCTATTTGCAAAATAAATATCATTTATCATTCATTTATCATTTATGGCGAGCGATGCGAGACTGTTTGAAACTTGCGCACAATTATACATATTACGCTTGTTTTTTGCGGCCGTTTTTGAGATGCTTGGGTTTTTTATATATCAATGATTGTAAGGAACGGTCCCATTCGCATCGCATTGCAAACTGTCAGAATCATTTCTAAGCTTTTATTGCGAGTTGAATTTGAACGCTTTTTACCCGACTGCGCCAGAAGGAGGGTTAAGTTTTTCGAGAGTATGTATGTATGTGTGTATGTATGTATGTATGTATAATTGTTTGGCACGCTCTGCGGCCTGAACGACTCGATGGATTTTAGCTTGAGAAGTGTCGTTAGATTCGTATTTACGGTAAGAGAGACACTGGGTATATAAAAATTAAAATGGCCGATTTTTGGCGCCATATTATGCCTTGAACTGTCGAGTGGGGTATCATGATAAAGGGCTCGAGGAGACGATTTTAAAAATGTCGCTCAAATATGAAATCTGAAATGTAGGATATTAAAAATTACTTTGTCGAAACCCGACCGCTAAAAACTACTAAAAAGTTCGAAACAAGTCGCTTTTGAAGCAGTCTGATGCAGTTCAATTACTGATCTGATGCCATTTGTATTGTTTGTTTGTTTGTATTATTTGTTAGCGATGTTTTTATTTTATTTTATTTTCTACACAATGTATGTTGTTTTGAAATAAATGACTTATGAGTCAATTTTTTAATTATGAGAATGGATGTATTGCGGAATCACTAAAAATAAATTTAACTAAAACATAGCATCAAAAAATTCGTCTTCAGTGCTGTCAGCTGGTAATATGCCCAAGAGACTGGCGGCATTGCCACGTTGTATGGCAATGCTTAATGTTTTTCATTACAAGATTTAGCCTTCTGAGTGAAATATAGGTATCCAACGTGTAGCAGAATAAACGTAATACATCTTAAGGGGTCATTGTACTCATCATTATGAACAACTTTTACTATGGGACCAATCGCGAAAAAAAAATCAGTTGTTCAGTACATTTTGTCGAGTTATGCTCACATAAATGTATGGGGGAATCGATTTTTTTTCGCGATTTCAGTTTTGGTCCCATAGTGAAAGTTGTTCATAATGATGAGTACAATGACCCCTTAAGAGGTATTGCGTTTATTCTGTTACAGGTTGTATAATTAGCAATCTTAAACAAAGTAAATAAAAAACAACTTATTGCTTTTTACAGAATTCAATAATTAATTTACTGAGCATCGAGATGATTGGCGTGACGGTGGTGATTGGAGAGCCAATTTCTAGCTAATGATGAAGAATTCAAGTATCTACCTAACTATTCCTGAAAATTGGAAAGCAACTTAATGATAGATCTTTAGGTTGCTTTGCCTAGAAGACCAATTGTTACCAATTATTTTATTTTCTTATTGGAAAGGAATTGGAATTTTGAAATCGTTCCTAACAGTAGCCTATGATGGCGGTATCGAAAGCCGCTATTTGAAACGTTTTATATGTATTTTCTTCTTCTTCTTGTCGAATAGGTGGTTTACTGTTTAGATTTATTTGGGCCCGGTAGGTGGCTACATTAATTGCAGCAACGCCGGCAGCATTCATAAATCTCCCAAACTACCGGTGAATCGGCACTTGGGGCACTAACGTGTGCCTCATCATTCTGAACAGGGGTTTGTTCCTGATCATAAAAAGGTAAAATTCGAACTCAAACTTCTCACAGCCTCTTTTAAACAGTATTTGAGTACCTAGGTATACCATTGTAACTAGTGACATCTATGTTCAATGTAAGTCCAGAAAGTTTACAACCACCCTTGAATGATTTAGGTTGACATGTAACGCCATCTATTGAGGGGTGAATCAAATCCAAAAGCTTGTGCCTATTGGAAACTACAAATATTTCTGAATGAATTCTTTGTCCCATAATCAGTAAATTAATAGCTATTTTACTGTATATGGGATCCACTCTTTTTATTTATTAATATTTTTTCGTTCATTGTTCACACACGAAATTAAATGAAAATATAAAATGTGTCAGCATATTTTCTTTACATAGGTTTTCAATATTAAAATTAAAATGTTCACAAGAAACAGAAAAACTTCTTTCCTGCTTTTTTGCATTAACACAAAAGTCATTCAATTGAGTCAATATTCTGTTTCCAATAAAACTGTTAAAAATTGTTCTTATAAGAATGGAAAAGAAAAAACTTATAAGAAACTTTCTGATCAGAACTACTAGCGACATCTATTATCGAATAGAACGACTAACATGCATGTGGGTAAAACAGTTCACAAATGCTTCGGGACGTGAATCAAAATAATAAAAATTAGGCTTAAAAGTTGATGACCTGTTCTTTCAAACTTTTTTATTATTTTCGTCTGCGTGATTATTTAATTATAAAGCAGATTAAAGAATAAAACCCTTCTTTCTGTTGTAGGTACTTTTCATCATTTTATAACTTTATCCCTATATTGTGTGTTGTGCTTCTTGCCTACACATTATTTTTTGTTTATTTGCCGATTTCAGATGAAAGAAGAACACGCTTGTTTGATTTAAAAGAGTGTATGAAAGAAAGTTTTAAAACTTAGTCGTAATTTCATTTTAGGTCGATATTTTTATAGTTTTTAAAAGTTATAAATACGCATAATAGTTTTTTTTTCTTCAATCTAGAAGTAATTTCTAAATGGCTTCATTATCGTCTGTAATCAAAAGAGCTACCTGCCGATTAACTTGTGCTTTGAAAAAGCTGAAAAGCAGATTTGAAGAAATCAAGTTACTCAATCGTTACTTAAATAATATTTTTTCTCAACACATTGAGAATATTCACTATTTTTATTTTTTGTCTAAACCAAGAAAGGAGAGTAGAAAGTAAACCTCTATGGATTCATCATAAGAAAGGTATTAAATAGCAAAAACAAAATTGTAGTGTTAAACTATTGAATTTATTGGAATAAAATGTGACAGCTATTCAGTTATGCCAGTATTCTGGTAAATTCTTACTTTTATCACATAATTTCTATAAGCAAATAAAATACTTATAAATGTTTATAATAATTTTTATAAGACTCTCTATCCACTATCACGTTGTCAGCAATAATTTCAGTAGCATGGGCTTAGGAAAACTTAAAAATGATACTCTAATGATGGAATCATAACCCTATTAGAATGAACATTTAGAAACGAAGTAGGTAGATAGGAAAGTTTTGACATATAAGTAAAACAGGTGAGATTGTGGTCAAACGTATGCCTATATACAGTAAAAAAAAACACAACAAACACCATTATTTCTACAATATAGCAATTTCCCTATAAAATGTTTTTTTTTGTAACAGATTCTAAATTCAAAACATGCTCTATAGATAGAAATTTTGAAATTAGAATCTGCTAACTAGTCGCTAAAATGTTCAGATTTTTTTAAAATAAGGCTCAATATATTGATAACTTCCATACACACTTAACTTCTTAATTAGGGACGCTACATTAGATTAGTGTGTTATTATTAGTCCCCAATAAACTATTTAATAATTTTCAAGTACGGACGACAGTTCGCCGGCGACCCTTTTTTTTTGGATCGGAAATCATCAAAAGTCAAAGTCAAAAGTTATTTATTTAAATTAGGCTGAGTGCCAGCACTTTTTGAACGTCAACGTTTACAAAAAGACAGGCCCCAAAAACGCCCCGCCCGTCACCTCTTCCTAGTGTTTTAGCTGGGAAGAAGAAGTCTCGCCAAAAACTCCCCAGCAAGAAATCTGTCTGTTCCCCAGCAACGCATCAAATTACTCCTCTCGCTCTTTAATGTCAGCTCTTACTGTTTTTTTTTTTATTTGAGATGGTTTTGCTCTTGACTCTAGTCTAGGTCAGAAATTACAGAGACAAAGTTTACGATGGAGCAAGCTTACCCAGAAGAAGCCTGTTCAGTCTGACTTTAAAGAGATGAGGGTTGTAAGCGTTCGGAAACACAGACTTAGGCAGAGAGTCCCACTCCTTTGCTGTGCGCATTATAAAAGACGTTTGAAACCGCTTAGTGCTAATTGGTGGAATAGCAACAACGTAGGGATGGTAACTTGCAGTGCGTCTGGATGTCCGATGGTAGCAGGGGGCCGGTGGGATGAGGTCGTGAATTTCTTGGACACACTCACCGAAGTACAATCTGTAGAAGACCGACAAGCAGGTAACCTTGCGGCGATGAGCCAAGCTGTGTAGTTTGGCATCCACCAATTTTACATCGCCAATGAGCCTTTTGTTCTACATTGTTCCTCATAACACCCTGGATGTATCTGCCTAGCCACTGGGATTGGCTTCCAGTCTTACAAAATGCAGCTGAGTAGAGCGAGAACCTTTGTCAAGACTGTTGGTAAGTTTTCTTGGCTTCTGGCTATTGACGGTTGTCAAAACTTTACAAATTTAATGACAGCCGGGAACAATGGCTTATCCTGCTTTCCGATGCACGGAGGATCACCCATCTACGGACATATCTCTCGGCAAGCGATGCTTAATCTCGAAGGTCTAACCGAACGGTTTTTATTATTTAGCGTAAAGCGTGTCTTATCAAATAAATAAATAAAATCCATCCAGGTGTCACATTAACATTAGGTGACATTAGGTGTCTTCGATTTACCCCGATTTACAAGCAAATAAAATTGATCAATAATCATGATTCCACTTAATTTAACTCAACAAACAAAAAAAAAAACTAGAAAAACGGAACACCAACGAACTGTCAAGAAAAAAAGTTTAAAATGAAAAAGTCATCAAAATTAAAATATTATGAAACCTAAATAAATGAGTTAATGATGGTAAAAAATTATAGGGCCCCACAAAATTATGGGTTCTATGACAGTCTACCATAATTACCACGGACCTTTGACGTTTTAACTTTAAAGTTAGGTAACTTGTCACTGTTGGCAGTTAGTTTAATAAACTTAACGTTTTTATAACGTGAAAAAGTGTTCAGATACAGTCGGAAGTTTAGGGTAAATTAACTTTGAAAATTGGTGTGCTTAGAACTTATATCTACAAAGAATTTTCAATATGCGTTAACACAGACGCATTTTGAAAATTCTTTGCGAACGCATTCAACCCTAATCACTACAAATTCAGAGTGAACAGGCTCCTTCTGGGTAAGCTCACTACATCGTCGACTTTGTCTCTGTCACCTCTGACCTAGACTAGAGTCAAGAGCAAACCCATCTCAAATAAAAAAAAAACTGTGTGCTGAATTAAATTAAGTACCTTCTTACTAAGTAAAACTTGGAACAGCCCGCCACACTATTCCCAACTACAAAAGCCATAATCAACAGTGGCGACCGCCAGAATGACGCCCAAGTCAATGAAGCCCGACGAGTCCCGGAGAAACGATTCAACCGTCTTAGATCCCGCAACGAAATTAATCGGAAAAGAACAGCCGCTTCTGGATTTCCATCGTTTCGAATTAGTACCTAAAGATTCCTACCACGTTTTGTCTCTACACGACCCCAAGGTTATTTTTTAATTTATTCATCCAAGACAACTTTTAGTCCTCAGTAGGTGTTATAGTAGCACTTAATACTCTGTTAGTTAATATAATTTTACAAATACGACAAACAGTCTCTTTATGAAATCTGTTTAAACTTGAGATTGTATTGAACATTAGAAATAAAGATAAAATCGACAAAAATAAAATAAAGTTGTTAAAAATAACAAATTATTTAAAAGTTATCAATAAATTAAAATATCAAAAAATCAAATTAAAATGGGTGTAAATTAAAATGTCAGGTAATAAAATTAAAAATGTCAATAACATAAATGAAAATGTCAATATCTTAAATGAAAATTTTAAATGAAAAAATTACCTGCCCCATGACTTATTCATGGGTGCATATAAGGCCTGCCAGTGCAGCATAAGCCCGTCTAACCTGTTGGCAACGACGGCAAGGAGACTGTTGGCGAGGCTGTGGTTAAGGTTGTTGTTGTTGTTGATAAGTCTGCCTACCCTTTTTCCAACTATATTATGGTCTGCTTCCAGTCTCAGTGGATGCAGCTGAGAGCCAGTTTTCAAATGGAGGAACCGACCTTACCGCCACAATTCAGGAACGTAAATATGGTACTTTTTGGCAAGGTGAGTGCCAATTCTGCTATTTTTAAGCAACATTTGCATTCGCATTCTCAATCGCAATCTGACAAAATTGTATGGAAATTGAGGCTTTTATTTATTTATTTATATATACTTTATTGTACACCAAAATTGAAACACATTAAGGAAACCTTAAACTAAAAAAATATACAATTGGCGGCCTTATCGTATTCCGCGATCTCTTCCAGGCAACCTGGAAGCTTTTTTGATAGTTTGAAAAATAAGTAGAATAAGCCCACTGGTGACAGATTATCTGGCTTCTATTTGGAACAACTGTCAAATAACGATAAACAGGACCACCGGCTTAACGTGCTTTCGGAGGCACGGAGGAGTTTCGATATGTGATCGATGGTCACCTATCAAACAACTAAAGAAAAGAAAAAAACTTTTTACATATCACTGACTTCCAAACAAAACACTACAGAGTATAAAATAACCTTAATTTCAGAAGTCGGTGTTTTTGGTTTTGTTTCTTTGTTTTTTTTTTAACACCGACTGAACTTTTAAGTTATATGTATATATAAAATAAAAACTACTGAACCAAACAGAATTAATTTTTTACAGGACCAACTATGCCGCGTCGAACTAAAATAATCACAGAAATCGGATCAGAAACCAGAAATCGGAATCAGAATCAGTAATCGGTGTACATACATATAAAAAAAAATACCCACCGAATTGAGAACCTCC
Source organism: Lacanobia wlatinum (assembly GCA_947578705.1). NCBI lineage: Eukaryota > Metazoa > Arthropoda > Insecta > Lepidoptera > Noctuidae > Lacanobia > Lacanobia wlatinum. The sequence goes on along the minus strand of OX388039.1, from coordinate 7,269,809 downwards.
TCCTTTTTTGGAAGTCGATTAAGAAAGAAAGAACACTAATTTATTTGGCACACACGGTTACACACAATGCAGGTACAGTCTGTGACCAACGATTTCTAACCCACTTGACTATTAACGAATAATAGTCAAATGGGTTAGATAATGTTGGTCACAGACCCTACAATAAAAGGAATCTTAATAACATTGTGTGCCCCGCGGCTGCGCCAAATAGGCTGACCTCGGCAAGCTGATCGAACTGTTCGGCTGTTATTATTTTAGGCACAACACTGAGGTCAACTGGCAGAAATGACTCCTAGATTAAAATTAAGTTCGCCTCTATGCAATATTTTACTTTCCACATAAATTGTAAAATAGTTAACCTTTATTAGGTACACTAAATAAATTTCTTCATCAACATTTGTCATAAAACATGAACTTTTTAACTAAGGTGTGAAATAAAAAACAGAAACTACGACACATTAATGAATTTTATTCCCATTTGTCATATCAACAAACAATTTATAGAGTTACAAAACTTACAACTTAATTATAAACATATGTAAAATTCAATGAACGATGCAGAATTTTGAACCCTTACCTCCTTAGAGAATACGTATATATAAAATATGTCGCATATGTCACCGGGTTCTTGCAAACATTCAAATTTTTATTAAATTTCGCGATATTATAAAGTACTAGCTGACCCGCGCAACTTCGTCTGCGTCACAATTTTCATTACTGCTCCGCTCCTATGGGTTTTAGCGTGATGATATATAGCCTATAGCCTTCCTCGATAAATGGGCTGTCTAACACTGAAAGAATTTTTCAAATCGGACCAGTAGTTCCTGAGATTAGCGCGTTGAAGCAAACAAACAAACTCTTCAGCTTTATATATTAGTATAGATTTCTTCTCAATAAGACTCAAAATATTGAACTACTACAATTCGATGGGATTAATTTGTGTTCAATCCTAAGAGTTTATTGTCTCGTAAGAATTTTTACAAAGTTAAATGATTTGCAATAATCCAGTGACATAAATGTATAACACTATATCAGCCATCATAAATCCCACTAATAAAAATTTTCATATATTTTATTCACCTGAACTTTTTCATAGCACATGACATTCTTAAAACACGTAATATATATAAAAAAAACATTAGTTAATAAAGGAACCAATGATATAACTAAATTTATGAACTTTTTTTACTGTAAATATATTTTATTTAATTAACTGGTTAATTCAATTTGCACTTAAAAATATTTAATTTAAAAAGTTGTGGCGCTAGGATTACCACAACTTTTTAAAATAAATATTTTTAATTTTGATAGGTAAAGGAACAATACCTTTATTTGAAAAAGGCCCCAAATATATAGAAAGGTATAGTGTTGTAGACAGAACATTGAATACTTCTTACAAAATATTTCAATGAACTACTACTACTGTACAAAGAGTTTAAGTAAATATATTTTATGTAAATAAAAAAAAAAACGTTTATTTGTGTCACAAACTCACTTTAACTTTTACAAAAGTAAATTCTGCATACTTATAACTTTAGTAGCTTTTAACAAAACATTTCCCTGCTCAAAGGCTATAAATCATCCAAGTTCATTGCTATAAAAGACGTAGGTAATCATCTAAATATGGTGACTCGCACGAAAATTATTTCACTGAAGTAAACTTACAAATAGACTGGCTGCTTATACTTACAATACAATATTAAGTGTGTAAGACGTAAATAATAAAAAAGTTGTAACTTTAAATAGAAGCTGACCTGCGCAACTTCGTCTGCATCTCATTTTTTTTCATTAATGCTCCACTAATAATACTCTACTGGTCGTAGCGTGATGTTATATGTAGCCTAAGGCCTTTCTCGCTAAATGGGCTATCCAACACTGAAATAATTTTTCAATTCGAACCAGTTGTTCCTGAGATTAGCGCGTTCAACCAAACAAACTCTTCAGCTTTATATAGGTACTAGCTGACCCGCGCAACTACGTTTGCGTCACATTTTTCATCACTGCTCCGCTCCTATTGGTCTTAGCGTGATGATATATAGCCTATAGCCTTCCTCGATAAATGGGCTATCTAACACTGAAAGAATTTTTCAAATCGGACCAGTAGTTCCCGAGATTAACGCGTTCAAGCAAGCAAACAAACAAACAAACAAAGTCTTCAGCTTTATATATTAGTATAGATATTAAGTACAGATAAGTATAGATCGTAAAAGTATCGTAGTAGTATTAAATATGTTTAATAAGAAACACACATATACACATATTATACATAGATTAATTTGATATCGTAATAAAAATTAGTTTTACATAAACTACTCCTGTTTTAATTACCCAGATATTATTATCGCAGATACTGAATTTAGAACGAAAGATAAGATTTATTTCAATTACATGCCATTATTTATTTTTTACAACAATACGGCTTTCCTTATAACATAAACAAAATAGAAAATGCACTTTGACAGCTTACAAAGATATGAAAACTTAAGTGGTATATTTTTCAATCCAATATTACAGCACAACGGAAAAACCAACACGGTATTTTAATACCGAAATCAAGATGGAAACCAACAAAAATAGTTTCGGAGCTACCCGCCCTGACACTGATACCCCACCCCCAAATATTCGCATACCACATTGCGTGTCGCACCACTTTTGATTAAACTTTAAAAAAAAATGGAGTTTCGTCATGATGAAAATGAAAAAATACCCACCCCATGGGGTGCCACCCCGCGTTAAACTTTGGGGCTGATGCAAATCGAAGATTTATATAAAAAAAACTTTATGTAATTGTGCTGTGGTTTACGGTAAAATTGGCAAAGATAATCGTGTTGATTTTTGATGTTCAATTTAGTGATTAGTGTAGGGGTTTTCTTTGCCGCGGAATTCTTTTTTTTTACTATAGATAGGCATAGGTTTGACCACTATCTCACCTGATGGTAAGCGATGATGCGGTCGAAGATGGAGCACGTTTGCCTAAAAGCAACCTATTCACTCTTTGTCTTAAAGACTCCCAGGTTGTAGCTATCCGGAAACACAGACTCTGGCAGGGAATTCCACTCCTTAGCTGTACGCACTATGAATGTGTTCCCAAAACGTTTTGTGCGTGTGGGTGGGATGTCCACCATGTACCGGTGGCGCAATTCGTTCGAAAGAGTCACCGCGGCCCTGGAACGCAAAGGGCATTAGGAGGAACACAGATGGGTTTTAGTCAGTAAGAGTCTGACTCTTCCTGCTGCTCCGCCCAGAGCGGGGAGGACTCATTAGATAATTTCCTTAAAAATGGGTATTTCTTTAATCGCCGTTACGCGTTTTTTTTTATTTAGGAAACGTTAATTCTAGACCAATATTAAAAACTCGAAAGTAACTCTGTCTGTTTGTTAGCTCTTCACGTCATATAGGTTGAACACATTATAATAAAAGCCGGCCAAATGCTAGTCGGACTCACACACGAAGGGTTCCGTACCATAAGCCGTAATTATTATTATTTGTTGTTGTAGCGGCAATAGAAATACACAATCTGTGAAAATTTCAACTGTCTACCTATTACGGTTCTTGAGATACAGCCCGCTGACAGATTGACGGACGGACAACGGAGGCTTAGTAATAGGGTTCCGTCCTTTTGGGTACGGAACCCTAGAAATGGCACTGGAGTAGACCATATCCAGGAATAGGACATTAGAGGACGTTTTATTTTGAGAATTTATTATTCCCTTGCCAAATTCCGACTATCACGCAGACGAACTTATTTATAACTTGTATTAAACTGCAAAAGACAATCTTTCTTTAATCTTTTAGCTAACATTCCTCAAGCTAAAACGTTTAGTAAGTGAAGTAATTTTTGTGAGAAAAATCTGAAATGGTGAATTGAAATAAATGTTTAGCACGCATTTATCTCTACACGGGCTTTGTAGGGTTCCGTCCCAGAAGCGTAACTAACGGAACCCTATTACTAAGCCTCCGCTGTCCGTACGTCCGTCCGTCCATGCGTACGTCCGTACGTCCGTCTGCCAGCGGGCCACCTCAAGAACCGTAATAGGTAGACAGTTAAAATTTTCACAGATTGTGTATTTCTATTGCCGCTACAACAACAAATTATAAAAATTAAAGAAGGCTCCCTAGAAGAAACGTATTTTTGATTTATGGTATAAACCGCTTCGTGTGCCAGTCTGACTCGTACTTGACCGGTTTTTTTATCAATTTCATAAGGCACTCCTCAAAACATTCCTCACGACGTGTATTCCTTATTCTTCCGCACCAAATGCCTTTAGAAATCATGTCAACCAAACCTCTCGAAGGTCCTTTAAAATTTTCTCAGACAGTGTAGCATGCATAAAAAATAAAACATTATTTTGCAATATTTATTTACTCTCTCAAACTCAAAAAATTATTTAATTATTACCTGCTTAGTATAACACTCAAGTATTTATCTGTTTTATTTTACCCGCGTCCGTGTATCACTGCGGGGTGCCAACTGAAAACCAGCGCTGGGCGTCTGACGCCCGGCAAATGATGGACCCTTTCGGTATGGGCACGCTCAGCACAATTACTCTGTATCGTTTTCGTTTTGTATTATGGTTCTTTTGTTTTCTATAATGTGTTTGTTGCTGTGTGTATTGTCTGTGTCGAATAAATATTTTATTTTCTATTCTATTCTATTCTAACTGCTCGGTCCAATGGCGCAATCCTTTCGCCAATTTTAATTTTCCATCTTCCAAAGGCTTCCTTCAGACGAACGATGAAATCTAAGATTACGCGAAAAATGAAATGAAGCGAGTCCTACCAATCATCGTTTACCTGTTAGGGGGTCGTAACCGCTGCGACCCCCCGGGGGTGCAATTTTCGCGACCCCCTCACTGGCACGGCACTAATGCTTGGTAATTATCAATTAGCTGGCCCGATTTTGTCTTTCTTTCTTGATTTTTATTTGTATAGAGATGTTGTAACCCGTCTTTGCATGTGATTGATTTATTGACACGGTTTTGTTTTGAGAATAAAGAATTTGAAGATAATTTGATAATCATTATGAAAGCTTACGAAAACGACTTACAAAATCCTGCGTTGGTTTCTGTCAATAAACTTTTATAGGTATTTATACGTTTTAACCCAAAAAAAATTTTTTATTAACCAAGAATTTACAAAACTCACACATAGGTATAGGGCTAAATCGTTAAGAAAATTACTCATCATTTTAGAACTAAAACTAATCATTTTAGATAATTTAAAATATTTAAATAACATGACTCCTAAACTAGCTGTGCGTGTACGTGCCTGAAACTTAGGAGTCAAAATCAAAATTGTAGTAGGTAGTAAAACTTTCTCAGGAGCCCAAGATGTCATAATGAAATAAAGCAGCATGATAACCAAAATATTATAACAGGTACTTAAAATATCTTCGTGGCTTTGCTCCGTTGATGAAACCTGAAAGAAAAGCAAAAAATATTTTGAAGAGTTTTAGAACTATTTTGGAGTCGCAATCTGTATGGACGACATTCAATCAGCGTCGACCACAACAATACTTAGTATGAGTAATAATAAGTTCATAAATCAGCGCAAGTGGCATTTCGTAAATACAGCGGTTTTAGGAGACGTTTTATATTCACTTATACTGAGTTAATTACTCATTAATTGTCACTAGTTTCAGATTGATCGAGTAAAGTTTTTAACCAACTTCGCGCATTGTCCTTAACCCGAAGAATCCAGATGAGAACGAATCAGCTGCTGAGTGTCATTCATAGATTTTATAAATTTTGCCACGGCAATAAAAACATCGTTGCCAGTTGAAAAACCATGGACTAGGCTACTCACATAGCTGTCAAACTATTTCACAGCAACCCTTTTTTTGAACCTGTTGCACCAGTTTGAAATTGATTTTTCACTAGCTTGTCAACGTTTATTTTGTACTTTTTTTAGTTCACCGGGGATATTGACATAGATGAATTTCAAGAGATATTGAAACGAGTAAGCGTAGTTAGACAACGCCCAATCGTTCCAATGTTAATTTTTACCAGATCTATTTATTTTCATGTTATCACAAAGTTTTGGTATAATGATGAAAAATATCCGAATAAATACGATTGTAAACTATTTTAATAGTTTAAAATATGTGTTTGTGAATTTTGGTTGACCTATTTATTGGCGAATGTGTAGGTCTGATGCTTTTGTTTCCTATTCATAACAAACGCAAATACAGTACCAAAGTTTGACAAATGAAATAAATATAGTTTCATGTAAATATTATATGAAAAAATCCTGATCCCGATTCCGGAATGTTCCTGGTTTTTACCATGCAGCATAAACCCGTAACAAATAAACTTAGGTCCGCAGTTTCTCGAACGATTAATATAAGATTTATAAGTGACAAACTTTTAAACGCATTATCTAGCTATCATTAGGTGAATGCATTTGATTTGCGAATATTTTTCCAATAAAATAAAATTAAACTTGAAATAAAAATATTTTTTTTTAGAACTGTCGGTTTTTCATTCAAATAAATTAATGAACAGCTCTATACAAATCCATCAGCACAGTGCGACCAGTTTGATTAACACCAATCTTTGCAGTGATTGAGATGTTTAGAGGAAATTATATTAAACGGTTTGTTAACGAATTGTTTAACTTTAACCATCCCTTTTGTTAACCGTTTAGCGCTTTTTATTTCGTAAATAAAAGTAAAAGGGATGCGTTATTTTGTCTCTGGTATTAATAGAACGTGATAATGAAAGAGCAAAGTTGTAGATTTTTGGTAGTGTTCTATTTAGGTACCTATAGTTATCGAGATATTGAATGTATTACATTGAAAATGTCAAAAGCAGATATTATTAGGTATTTATATACAATTGGACCTTATTATAAAGTAGAATATTGTGAATGCCGAAGCCGATAAGCAAACGAAGTATCTTGACTTGGCTCATGTGGTCTGACCGCCGCCCGGTAGCTTGGACCCTGTTCCCGATACAGGTGGGCTCCTACCGACGAGTCCAATATAATAATGCGTTCCGGGTAATGCTGGGCTTGCCGCGCTTCTGTAGCGCGTCGAGGATGTTCACAGACGCACGTGTTCTGGATTTCGGCTCGCTGCTGCGTCTGCGAATCGCATCACTGATGCGTCGGATGCGCGGCAGCCTCGTGGCTACTGTAGCCAGCAGGGTGGATGGCCCAATATTATGTCACTGGATGGCGGCACACAGACCGTCATTCAGGTATGTGAGATGACAAGTTTTATTAAATTTAGTGAAACAAAATAGTTAGTAAGTACCAAATTCTCTTGTTTTTGTATAGATTTCTGAAAATAAAGATTTTATTTATTTATTATTAGTATAAATGCGAAAGTACCTGTCAGTCGGTCTATCTTTTATATGGCGAAACTTGAACCTTCATCACCATCATCATCATCATATCAACCGAAAGACGTCCACTGCTGGACATAGGGCTCCCCCAAGCGTCGCCACAACGACCGAACTTGACCCTTAATAGTATGAAATAGGCTAACATATAGAAGAGGATATTCAGGCGATGCTACAGCCTACTCTTTTGGATAAGTATAAAAAGAGGTATTTCCCCTCACAATAACTTGATCATTTCTAACCAAAAATCAACCTCATCGTAATCGTCTTAAGAATACCCAATTCCCAAAATAGGTACCACGAGCCAATGAAAAATTAATGAAAGACGCATCCCAGTCGAACTTATGCTAAGTACTCGATAAATCTCGCCCCCCTAAGGCGGTTTCCTCCCAATTTATTCTTTCTGTTTCGCCCCTTAATCCTGTTATTAATGGTATTTTGCCTCCCCCACAGATGTGTGCAGAAACTGTCTATGGTGGGAGATAAGTAGCTCTTTAGTAGCGGAAACCACGTGTAGGGTACGATTGAAATACTTAGGAAAACTTTTTTGTTCATTCTTGAAAATGTATGTATGTAAATCGGGCTGGTTTCCGCAACTCCACGACCAAGCGCGTATTTTGCGTGCAGGTGGGACAAATGTGTCATTCGATCCACCCCAGCTCCCCAAGGAAGGCCAGCAACGCCTTGGTGTTACCAACTATCTTACAGAGGGTACCTGGGTTTCCGAAGTACTTGGCCCTGTAATCCGCGACTACAGGGCAGCTTAGAAGCAGGTGTGCTGCTGTCTCATTCTCCTCCATGCAGGCTCTGCATAGCGGGCTGTCAGTGACTCCTATAGCATAGAGGTGTTTATTAAAAGACCCGTGGCCAGTTGTTACGGCTGTGACTGTACGCAACTGTTGTTTAGTCAGTCTTGGGGCTTGTTTTGTAAATCGGCCATCTATAGAGGGAAGTGCCTCTTTGGCCTGCCTACACTCACCATGGTCAACCCATTCTTGAAGATAGAATGTCGGTTCTCTGTGACTACAAGATGGTAATCTTTGAACGTTTATGGCTGTTCGCAAAGTCCAAAATGTAGGTATGATTTACATCATCAAACAAACGACATCTTGTGCGGCCATGTGCGTCTTGATTTATACTTGCAATACTGTAATATCCGCTGGTCATAGACTAACGTCTTGAGACACTGTAGTATGTGAGACGAGAAGATACAGCTTTCCGAACGCTGCCCAGCCGAGTCGGATTCGACCGTTGACCTCTTTCTCGAAGTTTAACCCTACTTAACTGGATCGTTTGTCTCAGGTAGATGTACTCGTGTATAACTTTGAGTGTAAAATGTTTCGAGTGTATAATGGACCAGTGCGTGTTGCCAATGATGATTTATGGAATTGAAACGTAGTCGCTCACAATGGGCCTCATCAGGAGGCTTAAAGTCACTCAAAGGGCAATGGAGAGGGCATTGCTTGGAGTATCCTTGCGTGATCGAATCAGGAATGATGATATCCGCAAGAGAACCAACCCATATCGCGAAGGGTCGCCAAACTGAAGAGGCAGAAGGCAGGGCACATTGCTCGCAGAACAGATTTCAGAGTGTCGATGGGGCCGAAAAGTTCTGTAGTGGCGACTGCGTACCGTAAAACGCAGCTTTGGCGAGCCTCCCACAAGGTGGACCGATGTGATGATGGTAAGGGTTACGGGTAGCCGATGGATGCGAGACGCATAGGACCGGTTACTACTACTTATCGTGTGGGCAGTAAGGTCTATCGACACCCTAGTGTCAGAGTTCCTAAACTGTCTCAAGGGCCCACGACCACCGGGTCACACCACAGAGGCAGTTACAGGACCGGTTCTTATGGCGACACTTGAGGGAGGCCTATGTCCAGCAGTGGACGTCTTTCGGCTGATATGATGATGATTTTAGTTACCAAACTTTTAGATAAACAATAAAAGCTTAAATTGCGACAAAGGTTTGTCTTCAAAATGCAACTACAGGAAATATCCATTAATTATACAAACATAGTTTAACAAGCCTGAAATGGTAATACCTACATACATAGAAAACTTCGAATTCAACAAACAAATATCTAAAACAATAAAATACAAAAATCTTAAAATAAAGAATACAAAACGAGACAGAAGCACACTCGAAAACGAAGGGGACGTACCTAGAACATCTCATATAAAATTTATTTCAAATAACAACCAATTTCGCTTTTTGACCCACCCTGCCGCGTTATTAGGAAATGTATTATACAATTTTCATACAACCTTCAAGGGACAAAAAACCCTAACAACAAGCAATAGAGGACAAACTCCTGTAAAGAAAAGACAAGGTGAAAAAAAAAACAAAAATATTTCCAACTGACTACTTCTCAACATTGCGTTTATTGAAATGAAATATAAAGCGAAAAACGGAATCCCGAAATTGGTCTAAAGGTGACGTGTTACAGTGTCGGATAAAAATATTGTAACGTCTTTGTCTTTGGTAGGTAGGGCACAAGAAAAAGTTCGTGCCGTAAAACCAAATACAAGAATCGGCAAAGAACTATCGGTAGCTTTGAAAACTGTAGTACTATTCAAGCCAGGGTAGCAAGAGAAAATTACATCAATATTATAATAACTTCTCCAATCTTCGCTTTCTCACTTATTCTCTCATTTAATTGTATTAAAAATGTGTTACAGAGCTATCACCAACATCTATTCTCTCCCGTTCCGAAATATCCCATGGGGCTCCAATCCAAAATTATGATGAGATCCCTAAAGTCTCCATTAACATGTAATCACTGCTTATTTTCAAGAGCAAGTCATTTTTATGGTTTCAGAACAAAATACCAAATTAATAATGCCAAAAAAAAAACATATACTTACCTTACCCACATAGATGTGTACGTAGATGTCATTAAAATCTTTACAGCCTCCAAACAAAATGTTCCTAAAAGTATACAATTACCATCGGCCGCCACTGTATTCCGAAGAAAGCAACACGGATCGGCCCTAGGCTGAATTTTAATAAGATGTCACTGCCATAACAAGGGCCTAAGGGAAGCGAAATTTTATTACAACAGAAAAACTTTATCAGAGAACAATAACACGCAAAATTACGTTCACATTTAATTGGGTCTAATCGACTGAGCTATACGATGATAGGGCGAAATATTCAACCACGGGGTATTTTTAATTTGACAGCTCGGTTCCTTATAAGTGTATTAATGTTGAGCCAATTAAGAGTTTTTAGATTTTGTGAGGTGGGCCGTTTTTTTTGTCCCGCAGTGCAGTGTTAATTATAGATAAATGGCGGTTTGAAGTGACGAAACGATGACTTAATAGGTTTTTAATTGCAGTTGTATAAAATCTTTTAATTGTTACGTAATGGGTGGTAATTTTTAGGGTGGTTCTGTTCATAGTTCAAGAAACAAAAAAAAAATTGTACTACATAGATATCTTTGTAACGTGTGCTTTTGAAAATATTTTTGGTGTAGTGTTCGTTTTAAAGTACCTACTTTATTTTAGATTAATATTAGCCCTTGTTCTGGAAATTAGTTTAGGTCATCATCTACTAAGCCAATTCGCTCTACGTTAGGGTCAGGTTGCTGCTTACCATTTGGTAAGACAGCAACCTGACCAGAGCCATTTATTTGGCTCTGAATACCAGTATTTTACATTAAGCGACTACTTATTTGACCTGCAGAACCCAGAAACGAAACACGATACCACTTGGTCAGATCCTAATTCACAAAGCTTGAAAGACATCCACTCGATTCAATCGCCATGTCAGCAGAAAAACCCCTTGATGAATGTCAATAAATAAGACACTAAAACTATTCATCTGATATTTCGAGGTAAAAGATATGACTTGGAATATGGCCCTTTAAAAATATATTTTTTTGTCGGTATACATAGAAAAACCTAGATTCTTTCCCAGAAAAACTTTACGTCAATCCCAAATGGTAAATAAGTATACCTACCGGTAAGTCCAAATAAATAAAAATCGCGAAGTGAGCCTCACAGGCCCACATCACCCTAATATTTATGATTTCGCGTGAATATCGATCACGGAGGAGGTAGGGGCACTGCTAACAAGTGACGGCAAGAAGAGTAAAAATAATTTCTGCTTCTACCTACCCCGGTGTTAGCTGTTAGCACGCATCCAATACTTAGAGCGACTTCACTTTTGTAGTATAGGTAAAATATTTAGAGGAAAAGTCGTTTGGATGGATTAAGTATTTAAATAGTAAAATGTACACTCATTCAATGCATTTAAAAAGCAATTAGCCCAATCCTTAGTCCTTACTAATATTATAAATGCGAAAGTAACTCTGTCTGTCTGTCGGTCTGTCTGTCTGTCGGTCTGTCTGTCTGTCTGTCGCGCTTTCACGCCAAAACTACTGAACCTATTTAAATGAAATTTGGTACACAGATAATCTAGAGCCTGCGAAAGGACATAGGCTACTTTTTATCCCGGGAGTATGTTCCCTAGGGACCACGGGGGCAAAGCAGCTGGCAGAAGCTAGTATTTAATAAATACATAATAACGAATTGCCTTCAATCAGAAATTCATTACACATAAGGGAATGCGTTGGATGAGTGAAACACTCAATATTTATTTTATTGACGAACTCAATACCTTTAGCATAAGCATTGTTCTAATGTAAGTGACTTTGTGTCTTTTTTTGAGAATAACCTATATCTTTTTAAGGATAATAAAAAAAAGAAAAAGGAATATTATTATTTACTATGATCGATCAATAAAAGTTAAGCAGGAACTTAAAAATGTTAACCGTTACTTGAATTTAAATTTGGACAGTAGTCATATTCACTAGCAGTATAGTCTTTTTAGCAATTCAGAAATCGCAAATGAACAAATTTATTTATTCTTGTTTTGTTTCTACATTATGTACAGTCAACAAAGCCATTGAGTATGCGGGCAACTACATTCAAAGAATGTTGTGAGCGTGCTGAGTAGACAATTATTGTACAACACACTTTACGAGTGTGTTGTACAATAATTGTCTACTCAGCGCACTCACAACATATGTCAAAAGCTTAAAAAATTATAATGCAAACATTAGAACTAAACATTGGCAGTGCTGTAGAAAAATTAATATTTTTGCCTGTATACCGAATAGTTTTGTTGACTATACCTATGCCAATTCGATAAACACATAATGTTTCAATTGTCTCTACAAAAAATAAAATCCTATGAACACTCTCGCAACAAAAACCAAACAAACTGACTGAAATATTTAAGTATTTTTCATATACTACCACCGTTAACGCGACTTTACCACCAAACGGGGGTAGGGAGGGACAAAATGGATTCTCGCGACATTCGGCAGCCATTACTCCGACCCTCTGTGCCACTCGCGCCCTCTCTCCCCTCACGAGGCGTGTTTACTAAAAATGCGTTCAATTTTATATGCGGGCTTTTATATACGAGGTGGAATGCTTTGTATAGGCTTCTTGGCCAAACAGAATAATGAGACAGTTTTTATTTGAACGGCGAAAAAAGCACGTTTGCATACTAAAGTGTTTACTCAGTTAGTCACTGCTTGGTTGAAAACTTTTAGAACGAGCTCAAGCGGAGACTTGTTAATCGCTACCTATATTTTCTTTTGAAGTAAGGTGTGTTCTAGTTAGGAAAAATACAATGTGCAAATAGTTACAATGTTGCCTAATGAAGGTCGAGGGAATTAAGGAGTCAGTCAAACGGGATTTTGAGCTAAACTGAAGAATCTGATTTCATATTTCACTATAGTGAGTAGTTTCCCGAGAAAAGGTTTCGAGAAGAAGCTTTCTTTCAGTGAATAAGTTTCATTATCAAATCAAGCCAAACCAGACTTTCAGAGAAAACTATCATATTATGAAATACTAGTGGACGTCACGCGGTTTTACCCGCGTAGTTCCCGTTACCGTGGGAATACGGGGATAATATATAGCCTATATTACTCCCTGATAATGTAGCTATCCAATGCTAAAAGAATTTTTCAAATCGGTCCAATAGTTTCGGAGCCTATTCAATTCAAACAAACAAATCTTTCCTCTTTATAATATTAGTATAGAAATAATTTTACCGCATTGTAATTATTACATTTAAAGTTTAAGATACCCACCCAACTGAGATCATTGATCACTATGAATCAATCAAATTGGACGTAAAAAATATAACACTAATTATACAAATAGGTACCTACATACAAATCCTTAAGACGCATATAAAATTATACTTAAGGTGCATATCTATACTAATATATAAAGCTGAAGAGTTTGTTTGTTTGCTTGAACGCGCTAATCTCAGGAACTACTAGTCCGATTTGAAAAATTCTTTTAGTGTTAGATAGCCCATTTATCGTAGAAGGCTATATATCATCACGCTAAAACAAATAGGAGCGGAACAGACGAAGTTAGGCGGGTCAACTAGTAAATTTATATTAAATATTAAAAAACAATAAACCAAAACGTTAATTTACAGGAAATAAAAAGCTTTGTTTTAGTAGATGTTGGTAGCTATCGTAGAATATTATAACCATTACAGCAACGAATTCACCACTATCTGTAAAAATTAAGCAATTAACTTGGTTGCACATTTTAGTGTTTGTGTTAATCTATTCCAGGATGGGCCCTCGGGAATACAGTCGAGCCCCTCTCACAAAAACACAGCTAGATTCACCGCTATGGGAACATTATGGGCTGATTATGTTCTGCAGTAAATGAACTCCTCCAAATAAGCTAAATACTAATAGTTCACAACTTAAAAACTTTTGTAGAATGGGTGTCACTCAAACTGACGACCTCTTAGTCACCTGCTCGCTCTTGTACCACAGGGCTATAAGTACTTTACAAGATATACTATAGACTGAAGAACAAAGTGCCAATTCTACTAATTTTTAAACAATGTTCGCATTCGCATCTCAGTTGCAATCTGTCAAAACTGTACGGAAATTAAGGATGTTTGTTTAAATTAACATTGTTCAAAAATTACTACCGGTACATGGTGGACTTCCCACCCAAACGCACAAAACGTTTTGGGAACACATTCATAGTGCGTACAGCTAAGGAGTGGAATTCCCTGCCGGAGTCTGTGTTTCCTCATAGCTACAACCTGGGAGTCTTTTAGTCAAGAGTTACTTCTAGGCAAGCGTGCTCCATCTTCGACCACATCATCGCTTACCAACAGGTGAGATAGTGGTCAAACGCGTGCCTATCAATAGTAAAAAAAAACACTAATTTTCAAGCAACATTCACATTCGCATGTTAGCCGCAATCTGTCAAAAATGTATGGATATTAAGAATTTTTGTTAACTTAACATTGTTCAAAAATTAGTTTTAATTGGCCCTCTTATCTCTTGATTACCGCAATGTATGCTATAGAAGCTTTCCCCGCGACGACTTTACGTCGCGTCGTCATCGCGGAACACAAGAACATCCCACTTAAACCTGTCAATTGGCGATGAATAGTGTATGTGTCCATCAGTGAAAATTGTAATCGAATTAGCAGTTTTGAAGATTAGGCCTTCTATCCAAACTTACAAACTTTAGCTTTGTGTATTTCACTCATCAGCAATTCATCCGAAAAACGTCCACTGCTGGATACATGCCTACCCCAAGTGTCACCACACTCGACTGAATTTGTGCATCTCGCATCCTGCGGATTCCCACTGTCCACCGGGTTTCTACCAGGTTATCGGTCTACCTTGTGGGAGAACTTTCAACGCTGCGTCTTCCGGTACGCGGTCGCCATTCCAGAATCTTTCGGCCCTGTCCACTACGACTAAGTTTGGCGATTCCTAGGGCTATGTCGATAACCTTGGCTACTATTTTGTCGTGTAAATGTTTAGATTACCGCTTTGCTTTAGTCATCAGACATTTTCACTCACCAAAGTTCACCGAAATGTAATATTTTAAGTTACACTCATCACATAAAAAAAAATTGTTACAAGGCCTAATTTCCAAAACTAATATTCTCAATTTAAACACAGACACGTCTTCCACAAATCACAATCCGACACTCAATGACGTTTAACCCTTTAGATACGGACGCAACTATTTTATTCCAGTTTTTTTATTCCAACCATAATGAATTCCAGTTTTTATGCGTATTACCTTTAGTCGGGACAAATTGCAGACGGTTCATCTTATAAATATTCTAGCGGTTAAATAAAGGGTAGGGACGACGTTTCCAAAACTTTTTCGCTCTAAACTTTATTAAGTTCTTTTGTTTTCGTGTTATGAAAATGTACTTTTGAAAGTATGACGCTTAAAGGATTACAGGAGTGCAACCTACTTTTTGTTTGTTTGTTAGTGAAATAATAAGTTTAATTTATAACGTCTGTTGGGAAGCGTACAATGTTTGCGCTGTTATTTTTGTTTGACTTATCTTTTCTGAGAAATTAATTTGCAATATTAAATAGCTTTGTTGGTTGTTGTACTTTGTGTACTATATTCTTGAGTTTCTATCTGGACTTTCTTCTGCGAAAATTAAATGAATGAAAGCATAATTCACATTAAATATGCAATTTTCTAAATAATCTGTGTGAGAACATCTATGCGACTTCTAATGTGTCTGTTTCAAAGCTGTTCAAAATGTTTAGAAACGATGACCATACTTTTATTAGTGAGGCTGTGAACGAAATCTCAAGCAATGAATGAATGGAACTTTAATTGAAACCTGTTCTTTGAGCAGATGTACTGATATAAGTAGAGAACCCAAACCCATACATATTAGATGTTCTTTACCATCTTCTTAAGTAGACTTGTTTATTTGAATTCATGTAATCCTCAAATTCTAAGCTTGTCAAAAAATACCGCGTTACCCAGTTACTGGGTTGTGGACGTCTGGTACTGGTACATATTTAGCTGAATCCGTTGTAACTGGAAGCCGACCGCAGTATATTAGAGAACAGGGCAAGGCAGATGATTATGTAACCCTTCAAATTATTGGTAGAATCGCTCATTTTGTTTCATTGCGTGCGTTATGCGTTATTTGTCACCAAAACTGTTTTTCTTTTTATTTTAGACTCAGTACTGACAACTTTTATCATCATAAAAATTATCACAATTTAAGGCCCTAGTCCTAAATAAATGCGAAATTTAGTTTGTTTTTTAAGCCTGAATCAATGAACCGATTTTCATACAGAGATGGATAGTGCCCTAGACACGGTTATAAGCTATTTTAACGAGCGAAGCCACGGGCAAAAACTAGTAAATAATAAAAAAGAAAAATCAAGCTGTCCCTTCTCTCTCATTACAAACGATTAACGTTAGACATAATTGTAGCAATTACCACGCCTCTAAACTGTCCACTATCGCATAATCTAGTTTTATTTTCGCAAAAATGCTATTAATTCACTTACAAAATACATAATTCAGACGTATGAAGTTATAAAAATTGAAAAAATACGGTTTTATCACCTGCAGCAATCAGTCATGCGAACCTCGCATTTTGTTGTTGTTATAGCCAGTTAATCTAATGTTAAGTTTTTTCTACATTCGTTACTAGGATAGAAGTATAGTTTTTGTATATACTAGGGTTGGAACAAAACTTTGTCATCGCAAGTTCGGTACTTCCGCAGGAATTAGTACATCCACATTCGCATTCTTTTTCTGAATTTTAACGAAAGTCTTCTAAGTTGCAAGTTTTTGATGCCATGCCACACATAATTAGCCCTTAGGTACTACAGATAAAAAAAAATATAGATATGGCTCTGACTTACAATTATTTTTCCCTTAACAAGAATTTCTCTTACGCACGATTCACTATTCATTTAAATTCCAAATCTCACACTTTGAATGACATGGTTGACAGTAATCAACAACACCTTGTTAAAATTAAGTAAAACGTGTCAAATTAAGACAATTACAAACCCACAATCTCAGTAGTAACAATACCACCATTATTTTTACCGTAATACAACATGTACCGCATCAGCACGAACAAAAACCAAAAAATAAATTCATTGTGTCAAAAACATCTGTTACGATGGCAACATTACTTTAACGGATTTAAATAAAAGCACAGAACGCTACGAACAAAAAACTGATTAACATGTGAACGCGTAACTGTTATAATTTCGCATTGTGCTGGCATAAAATAATCACAGGAGGCTCTTAAAGAAAAAAAATCGTTTAAGAAAAAAAATATGCAAATTGCAGCAGCATCGTAGGGGTTAAGCGGCGACCGTGTCGAATTGTGTTGTTATTTCGAATAATTATTTTCGTATTTACACTTTTGCGGTATTCGTTTTCGGTTTTACGTCGTTTTTGTTTTATAAAATCGACCATAGTAATTTGCGACTTTTATCGTCGAATTTTTGGATTTCCTTTTCTAATTGGTTCAAAATAGAGGAACTTTTTACCTGGCAAACTTAATACCTAGACCAGCAGTAGCAGAGAGAGTACTTCCTATCATCCTACTAACAATATGAATAGTCTGGATCTCTGAATGTTCAGATTTTTAGATATTTGTCTTCAACGGCTGAAAGGTTTTGTATGAACCTAGGCTAGTTTAATCTTGGTAGCACGTTCCTTTGAGATAATTTGTTTGGATTTTTGTTATCACTCACGCCCCAATGGCGATACGACGATACGAGGGCGATACGATTAAGATGAAATCTGGTTCACTGGCAGACCATACCCTGCATTAGAATATTGGTTAATTTTATCCAGCTAGCTTTTTAATAATAATTAAAAAGCTACTGGTAGGAGCTAGATTATAATTATTGAAATAATAATTTAGGTGCGGCTAAATAACTGTTAACCTAATTACTAGACTAGACTCCAAATGAAAGGCTCTTCCATAGAATTGCTAACATTATCATAAAATTAATAATAATTAAGTTGTATACAAGAATTTATTTGATGAAGTCACGCGTTTCTGTGCCTCGTGTAAGTCAAGGTTAGAAATTCCAAATGCATATTGACAACGTTTCAGTATTTTTAATTACAGTTCTACTACATTTAATTATGTACTAAGTCCTTTTTCTCAATAAAATAATAATAGTATTAGAACGTAAATAGTTTTGTAAACACCGTTCTATAATATTTAATATAGAAGGAAAGACAAGTTTGCTATTGTTATGTAAGTATGTAGCTTACTTTGTATTTTCCTTCGAAGTAGTAATAAGTTTATTTATTAGATTTTTTTTTCAGTTTATCAATTAAACATGATAGGCTAATTCCTGTAGTTTTCCATTTACAACGATTTTTGTCAGGATCTGAATCACTTTATCGACTCTTCTTTTTCACTGAGTGCCGCTTATTAATTTATTATTGGCTGTAATAAAATGAGAATGTAATTATTTATTTTTGTACCCAGCTAAAGTCCATAGAATTTTGTAGTTACATTGGTAAAAATTTGCAGTGTTTGTGATTTGGAAAAATTGCAGAAAAAACAATATTTCCTCTCGAATACTAAACATTGCTAAAGGACACAATATTACTAACACTCTTCCTCAAAAACCACTTACGGAAGTAACTTAACCCGTCCACACCTTTTAGCATAAATTAACATCAGCTTCCCAAGGGTAACTATCATTAAAATAACTTCACAGCCAAAAAACTACTATCTATCCATAGACATTAGATGTTGTGATTCAAATGAATTCTGTAACTGATATCCCTGAGACCACCATCCCATATTCAAATCAAGAACGCGTCGCCATATTGTTTTTTTTTTTGTCTTTTCAAAGTGGGCCACGCATATCATTAAATTGGCCTTTTTAAAGTTTTTTTTCGCCTCAAAACCGGTAACGCTATGAATAATACTTAATCATTAGCTCTATTTTCAAATTGGTGCAGCTGTGCGTTGTTTTTTTTTCGCGACATTGTTTTTTTTTTTGTTTTGTACGTATTTAAAAATGTTTGGTTTGAGATTTGATTTTTTTTTTGCGTTTTGACTATAGAGTCAAAAACGTAAAGCTTGTACAGAATTTATAGTTATATTTTGTTGTATATTTTAATGATATCTGGTTCTGTGTTGAAATAAGTAAAGGGTGCAAAAAATAATCAAAATATGAATGTACTTTTTTAAATCTAAAAACGTAGAATTATTTCTATAGCAGCAATTTTGTATATTGATCCTCAATTTCCATCAAAACTTTTAAGCCGTATTCACACGCAGGTTGATTTCGACCACCACCGCAGAATATCAATGACTTACCATTTAAATTTTCTGCAAAATATCAAACAGGCCTCATAGTATTATGTGCATTGCTACTTTAATGAGAAACTAAAAACGTTAGGAGTAAAAAAAGTATCAATATGTCTAACACGTTTATCTAAGAGCCCATAAAACATTGTAGCATAAAATTAACTATTAAACGAGGCATTACAGACGAAGGCACCCCATTTCCCACACTAGAACCAGTAGCTAAATAAATTTTCAACAGACATCTGCTTGCTAATTGTCTAACGAGCGGTGTGCATAAATTGCACAAAATTATTATACACTACACAAAAAAACCGTCACATGGCGACAAGTCTTTATTTTTAAAAGCAATCGTCTTTAAACCTGTCGTTTCCCCAAGCTCAAGGTGTGAAATTTGCAAAATTAAAAGAATTTTTATATTTAAGAACGCACCTTTAAAATTATTCGAAATTCAACTTACGTTCGTTGGCTCTTATGCCAGTTTTGCATATCGCTCTATGCGTACTTCTTACACTTAGCATTGCAGGGTTAATATGCAAATCGAGTAACCCATTTCTTACTAACCCTATAATTACAGTATTTTGCATATTATTTGATGAATAAATATTTATAAGGAAGTGAAATTGAAGAACTTTTTCATTATAAACTAGTTCTTTAATAAAGTGTTCGTTACTTTTTGTATTTTTTCGAAACTGCAGTAGTTTATGCAAATAATTTTGGGTTTAATAAATTTCGTGTGAAGATACGCCTGGGAACTTCTTCTGATTAAGTTATTCTTAAATTGACATTAATTTAATCGCATATCTGATTTGTAATTTGTCGTCGCATTTTTACTTCGATTTAAATTAATTTGCATACATGGTGGTCTGGCAATATTTTGAGAAAACCTCAAAGATCTTCCTCAAGATTCCGTGACTGATTAATTTGAATTACTTTTTCAAGAAGCGTAGTAAAATATTCTTAATAATCATTCATGGTTTTAACATACGATTTTAAACTTACTTTGAGGTATCTCGAAATATATATTTGCTAGATGTCGCAAGACATTACAAAAATACGGAACAACTATTCGTCGTCAGTTAATCATCTATTTAACACCATTTCTTTCCTCAAGGAGGCGTCAAATAAAAACTACACAATAGACTAAATACCCAAATCATATCGACATCCCTAACACCAATCGACAAAAGATCGATCCTAATATCGAATGAATGGAAACCACTTGACTCGTGTTAAAAATCGATCCAATTGTGAGCCCGAAGATAAGCAAACTGCTTACTAAATAGACGTCATAAAACATTCTCCAACAATCATTATTTTTCTTACATACTCAGTTTTATACCTATTTTAAGATGCCTAGAAAATACTTAGTATTTTTTGCCGGAAGCCTAACATTACAGACATGACATTACAGAAATACGGAACAACTATTGTCAGTTAATCATATATTTAACACCATTTCTTTCCTCCAAAGCTTAACAAGGAGGCGTCAACCAAAAACACAATAGACTAAATACCCAAATCATATCGACATCCCTAACACCGATCGACAAAAGATCGATCCTAATATCGAATGAATGGAAACCACTTGACTCGTGTTAAAAATCGATCCAATTGTGAGCGCCCTATTCGATAGCATTGTGTCGCATCGATTGATTCAGGGGAACAATTCAGCTTATTGTAAAACGATCTTTTCAATTCGAATGTGTTTTTGTAATATTTTGACGTCGCATTGTTGCACTTGTGTATTTTACTTTTTTTGTAGCACGTGCTATTTTGAAAAATGGGTTTGTTAAATTTGTTGGATTGATAGTCATTGTGAATTTTATTTAAAAGCTCTGGTTTGATAAAACAAAAATGGTTTAAATAGCAAAATATTTGTAGTCTAAGGAAAATTCGGAAGCTTATAGACGTTGTTGTTTATTGCTTTCATTTTAATATTTTATTTGCAATGTAGTTTTTGCCCGTGGCTTCGTACGTGCATATCCCGTTTATTCCCGTTCCTTTAGGAATTTCGGGAAATCCTTCCCTAAGGTGTAGAGAACCTACATGCCAAATTTCAGCTTTCTACGACCAGTAGTTTCGGCTGTGCGTCGTCTGTCAGTCACTCACTCAGTAACGGAAGAATTTCACATGTTAGGAATAGGTGTTATTGGTTATTTTCATTGTTTGTTTTAATATGTTTATTACTAATGGACGTCACGCGGTTTCACCCGCGTAGTTCCCGTTCCCGTGGGAGCACGGGGATAATATATAGCCTATGTTACTCCCTGATAATGTAGCTATCCAATGCTAAATTTTTCAAATCGGTCCAGTAGTTTCGGAGCCTATTCAATTCAAACAAACAAACAAATCTTTCTTCTTTATAATATTAGTGTAGATAATTAATAAATTTCTATGGTGTACATAGTAAAGAGTGTTCTATTCTATTCTATTTCTAATTGTGCTCAATACAATCACCAGAATAACACAAATTGAAGATGTAAACTTTTAGTTTCCGTTTGCTGTTTCTTTCGTTTAGAGAAAGGTAAAGTTAATTATTAACTAGTAGAGAATGCCTATGGCATTAAGCCCGCCTCTGTACATTTGTGTGCTGAAAGTGTTAAATTAATAACTTATTCTACTTCTTATGAAACATACCTAGTAAATATGAATTTATAACCTGGAATTTTTAACCTCGAAGATACAAGGCACAGAAATTCGTGACGATATATAAAATAAATTATTGTAAATAGCTCAATTATTATTTTTTAATTAGTGAAAAGTTTACTTATTCCGTAGAAGAACTGTAACTAGGAATCTAATCTAGTAATTAGGTAGGTAATAGTCTAATTACCTAGCTGCTACCATCGGCTTCGCTCGCACCAAATTATTCCAAGGGAACGTATTTCCTGGATAAAAGTAATGTGTTATTCCAGATTATAAACGATAAGTATGTGTGCCAAATTTCATCGAAATCCGTTCAGTAGTTTTCGCTTGAAATAGTACATTACTGCAGCGGCCAGCAAAAGAGGCATTGATGGACGAACGTGTAAATGTGGATCGAGGCGAAGCCGAGGCACATATACGTAAATCCATCAATGCCTAGTTGTGGCCAAAACTTGTATAGTACTTTTGCTCAAATAATGCGCGGAACGTCGAATCAATGACGAAAAACGAACAACAATAATTTTTCCCGCTTTAAAGTGTTCATTTGTTTTTTTTTATATATATAGAATAAACAGCTTTCTATTTGCAAGCCAGTTCGAAATTTAAATAAAACCTCTGGTAAGTTACCTCATTGGTTGCCATGATTCGAAGTAAAATATCGTTCCATTTTTAATTACAAGACAGACATAAAGAAAAGAAAAGAAAAGAAAAGAAAAGAAAGAAAGAAAAATGTTTATTTGAGACTCGCACAAAACAGACAGATGTAAAATTAATTAAAAAGTAAAAGTAGTCTATTACTTAATCAATAATAAATTAGTCTGTGCGAGGCCAAAAAGGTCCCTATCTCAGCATAGGCTGCGAAATTTACTAGCGAGCTTACTATGTAATTAATTTGGCCGCTAAACCACGACAGATATGGATTTTCATATAACTTTTTCCGGCCGCTGCTCGCATGTATTTGGCCAGTACAGCAATTTCGATTTTTCTCGAAGAAGGTTGTCAAAAAAATGCTCACATTTCCAAGCATGTTTGAGAAAAAAATATGAAAATCCATATTTCCACGCAATCTTATACATTTAGAATATCACAGTAGGACAGAAAAAAATATTGGGATTATTTACTAAATAATCCTTAATGTTCACGCTTCAAGATCTGATTTAATTAATGTACACTGGTCCAAAATATTATTACATGGGCGAACCTAATCTTGTGGATAAAAAGACAACACTGATGATTTTAAAATTCTGTAATTAAACAAATTAACAAAACAGCTACCTAATTACTTACGAATAATTTTTATTTTGAACATCTGGATTTGGAAAACTTAAATTAAAATGATATAAAGCTTCTTGAACACTTTAAACACAAATTGACATCATGTACAAAAAAGCTGTACGATATTAGCAATAACTTATAAAAAAACATGTTTCTACGAAAAAAACTCAACGCTTTTTTTTTTTCTTTATTAAATTACAATATTACCAAAATCCATTTAAGGGTTGCACCTGCTAAAACGACTGTGCGACAGTTTTTTTTTTTTAATATCATAACAATAGCTCATTTTGAAGGCAATACAGCTTTTAATTTTATTACCTCGTGACCGGTGTCACGATGCAAATGCGTATTTAATGGTCGATCCCTAATAAATGGTTTGGGGTGAAGGGACGAGCCTTAAGTGGACACAATATAGTTGTGGTGATTAAATTATGACCCTTAACTAGTACGCACCCGCGGTTTTGATCGAGCATTCGATTTATGTCTTCTAGACTTTTTTTTCTTTGTAGTTATAATTTTTCAAAGTCAAGTCAATCCGCTTCTGTTCTTTTGTGTGTGTGTGTGTGTGTAAATGAAATAAACGAATATATTTCAATGAAACCAGTAAAAATCACTTTAGAACGTCAACGTTTATTAAAAAGCATAAAAAAGAATACAGGTATTTTGTTTTTCAGTACCGATGTGACGGTTAAAATTTTGTAATCCTTTATATATTTTTAATTGGGGCCCACTAAGATTCCTTCTTTAGTTTCTTGTCAGAGAGATTCTTAAAACATAAAAACCGGCCGTGAAAGTACGAGTCGGACTCTCACACGAAGGGTTCCGTACCTACCTACGATAAACCGAAAACACGTTTTACAAAAAAAATATAACCAACTTCCAAACAAAACACTACAAATTATAAAATAACCTTAATTTCGGAAGTCGGTGTTTTTGGTTTTGTTTCTTTGTTTTCATTCAAATTAAGTCGGTTATATTTTTTTGTAAAAAGTTTTTTATTATTTTTCACTTTTAAATGATGATACTTAGAAGACGTCACTTCGTCTACGCAAAAATTGAAATAAGCAAAACTGCTCATAAAATTTAAACTACTTAACCAAACTGAATCAAATTTTTACGGGACCAAAAGGCAAGTACATCGCATCGAACTAAAAATAATAGAATCACAGAAATCGGATCAGAATCCTCGGAGTAATCGGTGTACATACACAAAAAAAAATACCCACCGAATTGAGAACCCCCTTCTTTTTTGGAAGTCGGTTAAAAAAAGACATTTCTTGAATGGGAGCCGCCTTTAATTTTTCTTTAACTTGACTGTACCATGGCGATTGGGAATGTCATGCTCACTCTAAAGTCTGGCTGATGGTGGCGCATGTTGGATCATTTGGCATCCTTCAATGTGGTTGTGCCAAATGGTGCTAGCGCAGGCGTCATGTTCGAGAGCGAGCGCCGTCAGCTAGGACTGGCCATCTCTCAACTGTCACGGTTTATTTTATTTATTTGTTTTTTGAATTGTTGCTTTTTTACTCTGGACGCTTGCTCGCACAAGTCTTTCTACATCGTTCTCACATATGTTTGTTTAATTTCCACACAAATGATGTAACCAGAACGTCCAGATCATTGTAAAAAAGAAATAGATTTAAAAGACTGTCCATAGAGATCTTAGTAAACTGTTTTATTTTTTAAAGCTGTACAAAGACGAGTTCAAACCGGGTTAAAAAAATGTGTTATTTATGTTTCTAAAATTATTATTATTTTCCATTAAATAAATGAAGGTTCTTGATACTATTTCCTGTGGTTAAAGCCAGGAAGCTATACATATAATAAATACTAGGCATTATAACAAAAGGAAAAGAAATTGCAAATATTTAAAACGCTATTATATGCGGAAGTTAATATGTCTTAATTATTTTAAAGTTGCTCATTTATAAAAATTTTGTTTTATTTTTTTATTTAGATGGATTTGCTCTTGACTCTAGTCTAGGTCAGAGATGACAGAGACAGAGTCTACGATGGAGCGAGCTTACCCAGAAGGAGCCTGTGCACTCTAACTTTGAGAGATTAGGGTTGTTTGGAAACACAGACGCAGGCAGAGAGTTCCACTCCTTTGCTGTGCGCATTATAAAAGACGTTTGGAAACGCTTAGTGCGAATTGGTGGAATAGCAACAAGGTAGAGATGGTAAGTTGCAGTGCATCTGGACGTCCGATGGTAGAAGGGGGCCGGTGGGGTGAGGTCGTGAAATTAATGGGCACACTCACCGAAGTACAATCTGTAGAAGCCCGCCAAGTTGCAATTAAGCAATTCAGGTTGCCATTGCATAGCAATTGCTTCCATCAGGATATTGGTTTTCGTGGCTAAATTATACCAGCCACACGGGTCAAACTTCGAGATTACGTTACCTTTAGGGTCTGCGGACGGCTGACCCTCCATCACATACCGAGATTCCTCCATGCCTCGCAAAGCACGTCAAGCTATTGGTCTCTGCTATCATTTGAACATCTTTGATAATCGTTACGGAGAGTCAGAAGGCAGAAAATCTGACACCAGTCTTGCCAAGGGCATTTGGAGGTCCAGTCCCGGGATAGTGGAGGACAAATAGGCAGTCGTTCCAAATAAAGTACGGGTGTTCAGCTGTATCTGGTCAAGCCTGAATATTCGGAATAGGCTAGACAGATGGCATATATACAATTAAAAAGAACCGAACAAGTGCGAGTCGGACTTTTCCACCGAGGGTGCCGTACAAATTTGTAGGTACATATTATAAATAGTTCAGGGACTTTAAATAAAGACTATTTTTTATGATTTCATTAAAAATGTATAGTTTTCAGATTTTTCCCTAAACTAGGTATGTAGTATAAGACGGTTTTACTTGCTAATTTTCATAATTCTAGGTCAACGGGAAATACCCTATACATTTTGATTCCCTTGAGAGTGTTGAAATACACGTTTTATGCGGCATAAACTTAGAAGTTTGATTTTTTCACAGCTTCAAGGGACTGTAGACATAAGTATATGGTTTTTATTTTAACTCGATACCTCCACGCGTTCCCGAGATAAAGGGTCTCGCCAGACAGACGGACGGACAACAGAGTGATCCTATAAGGGTTCCGTTTTTCCTTTTGAGGTACGGAACCCTAAAAAACTCGAATGACCAAAAAATGTATGACTTTAATTTTTTGGATGGAAAATTATCAAATGACTCCTACTCTGGGCGGAGCAGAAGGGAATGTCAGACTCTTACTGACTAAAACCCATCCGTGTTCCTCCTAATGCCCGCGGTGACTCTTTCGAAAAATTCCGCAACCAGGTATCATGTCTTAGAATAAAAAAAAATGTTTAAAATGCTTAAAATGTTTAAACACCGTGTTCCAGACGATATACATAAACTTCGACCGGATATTCAGAACATGGAAATAAGCATTTATCATTATGGACACATTAATCAATTCTTGATTTTTGTTAATTTACATACAGACTAAATACCTTGACGTAAACCACCCGCATGCAACCAACCACCGGCATGCCTCTCTATCCGAATTGGCAACGAACATCGATATATAAAAAACCCAAGATACACACTCAGCATCTCAAAAACGTCCACAAAAAACAAGCGCAATATGTATAATTGTGCGCAAGTTTCAAACAGTCGCGCATCGCTCGCCATACTGCACTGCTTTGTAAAAACAACTTTAAGCGATCGGTGTAAGGTTGAATTTGCAAAAACAAATTGTTTATAGTATAACTACACACAACTCACACTTGACACTTGATACATGTCACTTTTTGACGACAGTTTCGAGTGTTGCATTTGTTCGAGACTGTGCATCTTGGATTTTTATATATCAATGGCAACGAAAAACAAATAAAATTCAAATAATATTTGACAGATTTTTCGTTTTAATTGCACTAAGACCCTTTCTTACTGCATAGCTCAATTAAATTAAATTACAAATATCTTTGTAACAAAACCTTTTTAAAATAACTGCTATTTCCTTAGTTGGATTGGATTTGTTAAAGCTATAAAAGCGTTTGCTAAACTTTAAGGATAACGTAAAGAACACGGTGTATACTTGTATCTCTTTACAAATTGATTGACTTATTTATTAGGATTCATACACATAGTTACAAAGGTGGAACTAATGCCCTAGGTAGTCTCTACCAGTCAACCAAGGGGTGGTGAAGATTTTAGTTTGCATTTTTTTTTTCTTCATACATAAAGTGGACGAAACGGTTGGCGCAGTGGTGGAGCGATCAACTGCTGCGCGGCTTATCGCGTTTTCGATTCCCGCACGGAACAAATATTCGTATGGCGTACAGATAGTTGTTACCCACGATTTAGGAGAAATTCCTAGTCTGGGGCAACGTTTAAAAGTAGGTAACGGGTAAAACTCAGCACCGAACACGTTATTTGTCATGCCCATTGCCTCATCTTTCCGTTATGTCCTGCGGTACAAGTTAATAAAAGCATCCCGTAACTGTGGACCGCTGACCGAACTCCCCACTAACCGCTACAAAGAACTCCAACCGGTCACTGGGTTAGTTCCCGCGGTAGCCCTTTGGTTCCATTGTATAGACAATGTAGATGTAGACCAGCCGTACTCAACCTTTTTCCTTCAGGGCCAAATTGCGCTTCTACTATATTGTCATGATGAGCGGCAATAATAACCTACAGTAAAATCATCATCATCATCTGCCTAGCCTTTTTCCAACTACATTGGGGTCGGCTTCCAGTCAAGCCAGATTTAGCTGAATACCAGTATTTTACATGGAGCGGCTGCCTACCAGACCTCCACAACCCATTAACTGGGTAACACGGTACTTCATGGCAAGACTGGAGTCAGATTTACTAGCTTCTGACAATCCGTAACGACTCTCAAAGATCTACAAATGATAGCCGGGACCAACGGCTTAACGTGCTTTCCGAGGCACGGAGGAAACTCGGTATGTTGATGGTCACCCATCCACAGACCAACCTTGGCAAGCGTAGCTTAACCTTGAAGGTCGACCCGTGTGGCTGTTTTTATCTAGCCACGAGTAAAATAAAATTCCAAATTAAATACTATCAATATCAGGGGTAGCCAACTTGACTAGACCCAAGATCGACTTTTTACTGACGAAACCCAGTGCGATCTACTAATTTCATAGGTAGTTCTTAAAATTACGACTGTAACAGTAGGTAAAGTTCAGTACACAATTATGTTGTATTTATCATTTTGTTAACATAACCTATTTAGTATTTGCATAGTTGCGCAGTCTGTTATTCGTACTGATTTATATATTTTTGCCTTGCCGCGATCGACTGGACTAATAGCCGCGATCTACCTGTCGATCTCGATCGACCTGTTGGCCATCCCTGATCAATATGAATAGGACTTTTGAATTTGTGACAAAATACCGTTTTCAAATAGCATAGGCCAACTTGTTCACGTTGCTAGTGGGTGAGAAAGAGTCTCAGCACATCGTCAAAGAATGAATCAGTACAGTATATAGCATCAATAATGTGCCAGGCTAAAGAGCCACACGGAAAAGCTTGACGGGCCACATACGGCCCGCGAGCCGTAGGTTGAGTATAACTGAGACACTCACATAAATATGTTCGTAGTTACATTGGTAGTTTTTCATCTAAAAATATCAATATTATAAAAAGCTACTCGTAATCCTTTGATTATTATGAATAGTTTCACATTGTGTTTACATTTTTGGCAGTCGTTACCTAAGGAATGTAAGAAGTCAGAAAATCGGACACCACTCTTGCCAAGAAGTATCTTATTTCCCAGTTACAGGGTTGTGGAGGTCAGACTAAGTCAATACATGCAAAATACTGGTATTCAGATAATTCCAGTTTGACTGGAAGCCGACTCTACTATAGTTGGGAAGAGGCACATGATGATAAACAGCTTATCATATTATTGTACTACTAGTGGACGTCACGCGGTTTCACCCGCGTAGTTCCCGTTCCCGTGGGCGTACGGGGATAAAATATGCCTATGTTACTCCCTGATAATTTAGCTATCCGTTGCTGAAAGAATTTTTCAAATTGGTCCAGTAGTTTCGGAGCCTATTCATTTCAAACAAACAAATCTTTCCTCTGTATAATATTAGTATAGATAAACTATGGTAGGCGCCGGATAAATGTGCAATAACGGTCATTGACCCATATTGTTTTGAGAACACATTCATAGTGCGTACAGCTGAGGAGTGGAATTCCCTGCCGGAGTCTGTGTTTCCTGATAGCTACAATCTGGGAGTCTTTAAGACAAGAGTGAATAGGTTGCTTCTAGGCAAACGTGCTCCATCTTCGACCGCATCATCGCTTACCATCAGGTGAGATAGTGGTCAAACGTATGCCTATCTATAAAAAAATACATTTATTGACTTTCTTAATATCAAAAACAGAAATAACGACATAAAGCTGTCTTGAATCGACTTCTATCGTGATCCTTTGCGTTCTCTAGTAATGAAAAACCTTTCATAATTTATTGTTCGGGTATCTACGAAAGAATATTACGGAAAGGTCAATGTACTTTATTGCAAGTTTATCTGGCGCCTAACATAACACTATTTTCACTAAAGTATCACGTTGTCAAGCAACAAAATCATCATTACTCTACTCCGACCCCTGAATTCATCAAACAAATAAATTACATGACAAGACGCGTCCTCAAATTATTTCAGTTAGACATGGTAATTGTAAATATCTCGAACGCAAGAGATCAAACATGTTCAGATCAAACAATTTTAATCAGAAACCATTCATATTTTTAATGAATCCCGCCTTTGCGGAGCAAGCCGAGCATGTGAACATCTCAGACACAAGAGCCAACAAACATTAGATACAGGACTATAGATTCACCTTTTGTGATATTTATGAAAAAATACAAACGAATTAGGACCCGCCCGCACAATTATTTCGAGGAGACGTACAAAAGAAATGCGAAAAAGCGGATGAAAAAAAATATAAGCTTTGTTATCGAAATTGGAAACGAAACGAATATCCGTAGGTACGGTACCTAAAAGAAGTTCGGCTTCTGTTGGGGTGCATTTTTTTTTTCAATCCAAACGCGTATAAAAAACACCCCTCCGTGTATGAAACATTACCCCTACGTCCAATGGAGCCGTGCCCCAAACACATCTACGCTCTCATTTTTATAAACAGATTTTTTTCTTTGCAACAGAACGAGACGGATAATCGCCTGTCACATTTGGACGGCGTGTGCTATAAGTACGAGGGAGACGGAACGAAATAAAAAGTTCGGTCTACGGATAAAGAAAGCTCAGGTATGGATAAGGGTGTGGAGGGAAGAAAAAAGGGATACGACGTGGGGTGGTGGCCACCCCTCGGCATAGTGGGGGTGATGTTGAAGTTCCTGCCACCGCCGCTAGATGGGGGTGTTGGAGGAAAGTTTTTTTTTATTGAATTTCGGCGAGTTTTGGCATAATGATGATGGATTGTGCCGTGGCTTTCGGCTGATAAGTTTTGGCGAATTTTCCGCGGCGTGTAATATGTTTTACGTTTTTTTTTCGTAAATTAGGTGCAAGTACCTAAGCTGATGCTGTCAGTTGACTATAAGTTAGGGGTGAAGATGTATTGGTTTCTTTTTTCACAATATTAGTTAAGTTAATTTTAAGTAATATTTCATTAAAACTTTAAGGAAATGACTGCATTTGCAGAGGAGTTCAAGGCACCGAGCAGATAAAAAAAAGAATATAAACTTTATTTTCTCTTCTGTTAACATTTTGATCTGGATTTTCATATTCTTATACGAGTAATCTAATAGGAAACACGTAACCTTATCAGACCCCAAAAAGATGCAATTAAAATTCTAATTAAACAAAATTCTTACAGGATTGCAGCGTTCATAAAAACCCACGTTCTATTGTTCCGTCTCAAAAATCACTACTTTTTTTTGCGACTACTCGTCGTGCGACTATTATGCGCAGTGGCATCAAAATCTTTTAATTAGCGATGTGACGAGAGGGGGCTCTCAGCCACTAATGAGACAAACCCTTAAAAACCGTCTGCCTGCGGTTTGGTTTCCCAAATTAAGGTGTGATGTTGGTGGCGCGTTCCTTTTTCAAACTTTTTAGTGTGGGTGAAGTTTTTTAGAGTTGAAGTGGCGTATGGCTGAATTTTCGGGTGGGAAATATAGTTTTCATACAGTTAGTGATTTCATTGTTAGATTAAGGGGTTTCGAATTATTCTTATATAAGACATGACAGACTTATAAGAAACAAATAGACAAATATTGACTGGTAGAGAATGCCTTGCTGCATTAAATCCGATTATATTATGTATCATAACTGTACATGGAAATTTAATTAAATAAATAATTCTAAAACAACTTATTAATAAACCAAATAAAACCGAACCACATTAAGAAATCAAAACCAAATACAAATGCAGACGCCAAAAAAAAAACAGAAAACGAAAAAAAAACTAATATTTTCTATCGGCGAACGACTCAACCTTTCACAAATATCCAATTTGGGCTTCGTATAAGCAATAAATAAGTGGAAAAGGCTTTCCAGACGGTGCCTGAAGGAAAAAAAAAGAGAGAAAAAAGTAAAAAAGGCAACGGATCGAAGTCTTTCGTCCGTCGGATCCAATAATCCGGCCGTCTGTCCGCCCGCCTAATGTGATCGTAGCCTAATGAAAAACGCTCGGGACGAATCTGTAGGCGGGACTATAAAAAATATCGGTGGTTGTTTTTGCTTTAGTGAAGTATTTTTGTTTTAATATAGCTTTTAAGAATAAGAAAACCAATAGTTTAGTTTTGCTCGGGTGTATATGGAAATTTTTGAAATTGATTTTTTTTCTAAATACACTCATTTTTTTTAAATAGAAACTGAATGTAATTAATAGAATTGGATAAAATTATATAGTTTGAAACATCATTCAATTCTTATTATACAATGTATTACGTCTATTTTTGACAATACAACGGACCACGTATCGTGTCGTGGTCGTGGCAAAAACTTATGTATCATAGTTATCTGGGGGGTTAGTTTCGGACGTATTCTACTCCGTATCACCTAACCATTAAGAATTAATGACAACACTATTTGTCAGTAACTGTCAAATCGTGTTGTCATTCATTCTTAGGTCGGGTTCGAGACTTATCGTAAGTCCGTAGGTGATACGGAGTAGAATACGCCCGCAACTAAGCCCGAAACTACAGTCTTCGGGCTTATAGAGTAGCCTCCCTGTTCCGAGGCTCATAAGAAATATTAACACAAATAATGTCACGATCACAGCCATTGTAACGTGGCATTGTCAAGGAGTCAAATGTCAGAAAGTTCTCAAAGTTAACTTTCGTATCTTTTTTTCCAGTAAATACAAAATAAACGCGTTGGACTACATTATAAAACGAAAAGTATACGTTATATCTTTTATGGGTGCAATGAATATTATTTCTAGTTATCTACGACAGTTTTTGTTTTATCCCATTCCTTATTGATGCGGACTCCAACATACAAATTTTATTCCAATTGGTATAAAACCAGTCACATTCTATTTAACCATGTCCTATACGAACTTCATATAAGAGAGGGCACCAAGCAACAAACTCCAGACTATGAATACGGCCCCGAGCTACACGAATGTTAAAAAAGAAATCGTGAAATGGGTTTGCGTTGGTAACGAAATCAACATAAATTTAGAAGAAAATTCGAAAAAAAAGATACGTTGTGTACCCAGACTGTAATTATATCGATAATTCAACGCGGTTTTTTATATATTGACTGAGAAATGTATTAGTTAGAAGTACATAAAGATATACTCATGAAAAAGAAAGGTGTATAACTTCTTGAGACTTTCTTTTACCTACAAACCAAATTCCTTTCTTCAAACACGGGACAACATTTTTAAACAATGAAGATTCGTTTGACCACTATCTCACCTGATGGTAAGCGATGATGCGGTCGGAGATAGAGCACGCTTGCCTAGAAGTAACCTATTCACTCTTGACTTAAAGACTCCCAGGTTGTAGCTATCGGGAAACACAGACTCTGGCAGGGAATTCCACTCCTTAGAAACGGAAAACTACTGAACCTGTCTTAGAGATTATAAAACAAAAAAAAAGAGCATTTTATTTTACCTGTTTGACGAACTATCGAACAAAAACACACTTAACAAAATCAAATATCGGTCTCCAGAGTTTCAGACTTAGTTTGTTCTTAACAAAGTCAACACCACCTCAAGCAACTAAAAGTCTTTCACAAAATACGTCACTTAGCAAAGACTTCCGACTACCCTTTTAAAAGAAAAAGATCGTAAAAGTAAAGCGAACTTTTTCCACAAAGACGATTCACCTTGAAATCTTCGCAAAGTGTTTAAAACTAAACTTTCATTGACACATCTTCATTTCGATTTCATTAGAAGAAAGCGGAGTACTTTTCTTACTTAAGAAAACCTATTCATTCAACTTCTTGCTTCTCTTTCTTGCATATTAATTGAGGTATCTTTCTGTCTCTGTCGCCGCGATATTCAAGAAGTAGTGACGTCACGAGATCGTCTCCGATTCACTCATTAAATAAACAAGAGAAGTGTTCGTCATGCTGGCGGGACCACTTTAAGACTTAGTTTTTACTTTTTTTAATCTGACGGATTTTTGCAGTTCGAGTAGGAATTTGGTACTTTTAACTGGTATTTTTTTTAAGAGTAAAAATCGATAAAATGTTACTCTATATAGTAAAAGGTTAGATGATTAAACACAATTCCGATAAGTACAAGCACCGTGGATGAGCCAGAACAAAAATACTTATTAGAATTTTCATAGTTGTAATTGTAAAATCCAATAAACTTTTTTTCTAATTATAATTCTCTTCTGACAGTCTGTCAATTTTATTTTTATACTGACATACTCACATTAGTCAAACATGAAACGAACGAACGACAAACCCTTTACTAAAAACACAAATAACGAACGTTCATTGCGAACTAAAGTTGTGAAGTTCGTGAAACTCCGAGGTGGTACCTACACAGTGGCGCACGTTCTCGTTTTAATTCGTAGCTCGACCCCGCTGTTCTTCATTATCTTATTACTTAGCCAACTTTGTGCACGGCGACCGTTACGTTTTGATACTGTGGGCTAATTGTGAAAATGGAAGTTTTTGGTGGTAAAAATTGTTAGTAGATTCGTTTTAATGAGTTTGGTTGCGTGTATTTTGGTTGGTTGGTATAATATGTAATTTGTAATTTTAAATCTTTCTTCTATATTGCCTGAAATAAATGAATTTTGTTTTGTTTATATTCATTTTTATTTATAATGGTAGTGACTGAAATGGTTTTTAAAACCATGGATTTTTAATGTATTATTTTATTCGTTTCTGCTAGTAATAATACAAAATAAACTAGGAATTATCACAATAAGCTGTTGTAGTTTTAATGTGGACTAACTTACTGGCTTTTAATCATAATTATTGTTTAATACGTTCTCTACGTATTGGCTTACTTCTTCTTACTACGAAAACTCCGAAAACATTTATAAAATATAATATTTATTTATTAGATTTTCCCCACCACTGGGTAGGAGTTTATCCATACTGCTTCCAAACTGCACAGTCTATCCCCATATCCGACTGATCGATTCTGGATAGACCATAACAAAAACTAGGTGAAGATAGCATAAATTGAGCTGTCATTCTAATCGACGCTAGAGATTAACAACTCACTCCTAGATCGCCTAACTTACTACAGTTAGATTGTATCAAAATAGCACTAAAGAAAAAGTTTAATTAAAAATTAATTATCCAAGTATCAAGATCTGGAGCTCCCGCTATAAATCTTAAGGCGGTGCTGCCAAGAGAGTTGTTCTAAGTGCAGACGTTAATGGGAGGCTCCTTCACCTTGACCAGAGCTGAACTTTCACCCCAGTTCACCAGAACTGGGTCGGACGAGATGGGGTTGAGAAATAAGACAAAAGGATTCAGTGTTCTTTTTTTGAAATTATATTAGTGTGGAGTAGTTTTAGTTGGTGATTTAGTTGAACTTATCGGGAATATGTGCTGTGATGGTTCCTTTTTTGAATTAGGCAGTTGTATGGGTAAGATCTGTTATGCGAGGAAGTTTGCCCTGGTCCGATGACCTGGTGAGGGTCGCGAATAGCTGATGGACGCGACGCACACGATCAGTTGTTGTGGCGATAATTGGGGGAGGCCTATGTCCAGCAGTGAATGTCTTTCGGCTGATATGATGATGATGATGGGTAAGACTTCTTCAAGTGTTTAACTAAATTGTCATTACTATCAACGCTAAATACAAGAAAAGAAAACTTATTGCCGAATGTTTTATACGATATACTGTTGGGAGAATTAACTAAATCTATTCTCTGTATCAACAATGAAGATTTAGGGAGAATGTATGTGCTTAACCTAAATCGTCTAAAGTTTTGGCGATATTTAAAAACGTTGAATTTCAAAGAAATTGCGCATTTTTATTGCCTGGCTTATTTGTATACAATGTTGATAAAATAAAATCTAATTGGAAAACGTCAGTAGCAAAAACTGCGTTTTTCAGAATGAAGCCTCATTATTAAGACAAATAACATTATTTTAACTGTTAAATAAATCACAATAATAGCAC
Source organism: Lacanobia wlatinum (assembly GCA_947578705.1). Classification (NCBI taxonomy): domain Eukaryota; kingdom Metazoa; phylum Arthropoda; class Insecta; order Lepidoptera; family Noctuidae; genus Lacanobia; species Lacanobia wlatinum. Next base: position 7,233,815 of record OX388039.1, on the reverse strand, counting down.
TGCTCCCTATTTTATCTATAAATAAAAATAATTGTGTCAAGAAATAGCATATAAGCATGCAACGCGGTGACATAAAAGACATTTTGCCGACGGGCGGCGAGATCAAAGCGCCGCCGTCGGGTGTTATCTCTTTGAAGTTGCCGACGGTAATGTGCATTCGGATACTTTACCTTGAGTGTTCGTTTGTTGTTTTTCTTATATTTTCTATTTTTATTTTATTTTAGGACCTAAATGGTTTAAAGTGCGTAAATAAGTTTAAAAGAATAGTGTTATTCGTAGAATGTATTTTTTGTTGTAACACCTTTTACTAGTGACGAATTTTAATTGAATTAATTTAAGTAGCATTACAATACCCGTTTATTGAATTTACACAGTGTTAGGCAGCCATTTCAGAGGTTTCATTAATACATTACCAAATAAATATATTCCTACAATTTCAAATTAATTTACACACTATCAATATTTTGTAGATTAATGTAGAACATTTAATAAGCTTCAGTCAGAACATGGAACAAGTGAATAAAATTATAGATATATTTTTGTTCAGTTTATTTTACATCATCATCATCATATCAGCCGAAAGACGTCCACTACTGGACATAGGCCAAAGGGGTTTGTCCATAATCGTCACGCTTGACAGGCGGGCTGGCGATCGCAGTGTATGGTGTTGCGTTTTACAGAGAACGCTGCTGCCCATTCTCTGGTGAGTTACTTAGTCGACTCTTACGACACCCACGGGAAGTAATGGGATGGTATTATTCTTTTACGGCACCATAAGGCAACGGCCGACACCATACGGCTTATTTTATATACCTCCCTATAATTATGTGAATATTACGTTAGTAAACTTTTCTATCCCTTAGATGTAGCCAGAAAATCGCCATGTAAATATTACAATCCATACTTAAGTAGATACCTACTAGTTGGGTCATCATTATCCAGAATAATGTAATTATCCAATTTTTAAAAGCATTTACTCATCATGCTGTTTCATAAAAATTTTCAAGTTGTTAATCTTAAAAATGTTTGAACCGATTTTATAATGAAACTTAATATACGTACGCAAGATACCAAAAGATGTCTAAGAAGTATTATGAAAACGTTTTTTTTTTCAAGAATTAAGAAAGACAGAGAGAACAAGAAAATGAAACTTTGTCGAAAAAGTTCTTAACTAACTTATTAAACCTACATACGTATCTTTTAAAAATTGTAATACCTACAAGTTTTTAAATATGTTCCTAATGGTTCCAGATGGTGGCCTCCTACAAGATAGTCCGTGACCTGGCAGGGTCGCGGGTAACTGATGGATGCGAGACGCACAGGACCGGTCGTTGTTGCGACACTTGGGGGAGGCCTATGTCCAGCAGTGGACGGCTTTCGGCTGATATGATGATAATGATGAAGATGTTTCTTAATTACTGACACGATTATGAACCCCCTAAACTAATTAAGAAAAAAAATATATAACTGACTTCGAAACAAAACACTACAAAGTATAAAATAACTATAATTTCGGAAGTCGATGTTTTTGGTTTTGTTTCTTTGTTTTTTAACACCAACTTCCGAAATTAAGGTTACTTTATACTTTGTAGTGTTTTGTTTAGAAATCGGTTATATTTTTTTGTAAAAAGTTTTTTATTTTTCACTTTTAAGTGGTAAAAAGAAAAACATAGGGATACAGCATATCCTTCTTATTCAGTTTGTCTTAAATCGGTCCAATGTTGGAGGAGAAAACAGTCGAGAGCCAAACCTCGAATTATGACTTTTTACATACAAAGTCTCGCCGCCAGCATTTCCTCTTAAAATAAACAGAATTGAGCCTCTGTTTTCAGCCAACAACAAGACTACATAACCACCTGATTAAATTAAATTCCTCAAGAAAAAAACAACTCAAAAGGAAACTACTACAAAAATTTCCTCCACCTTAAAGTTTAATCCTTAACGTACGAGTCTCTACCCTACAAAAACGCGTTATTCCTTTACTGGGGAAAATTCGCTGGTATTAAAAAGGGAGGCACTCATGTGTGAACGGCAGTGTATCTTCTGCTGAGAACAAAGGACGGGGAAAACATTCGCTTTTTAGGTCGGTTGTACTGTGAAAGATGTGCTATTGAGAGCTGGAAAGAGCTATGAATCTTGTTAGAATACATACTTCAATAACGCAGCGAAATAGTGACGAACAGTCGGGGCCTGTCACTTGCTGACTTGTATCGTATTGCTGACTTGTGTCGCTTGTATCGTTAATTAGGTATTTACACAGTTAGTTGTATCTAAATTATCACATTGATATAATTTAGATACATTTGTTATACAAGCTCTGCTCGCGCATCATAAGTTTTTGTATTCTGTGTTATCCTAGCTATAAAACTGTAAAAAGTCATCAAAATCCTTTCAGTAATTTTTGCGTGAAAGATTCACCAAAATACCTCCTCACAAACTTCTACATTTATACTATTAGTAAGATGTAGGATAGTAGGAAGTAGTAGTAAAGAGCAAAACAACAGCTGAAGCTGTTTAAATTAACGCAAGTAAATACCTAAGCACAAACCTAAAGATATCTCAGTCTAATGGGGTCTGTCAATGAAACATTTTATCAATGTAAATGATTATCAAAAGTCCAAAATGTTGACAATAGTTTTTGCTTGACATTCCGGTAAGTAGAGCATGTCAATAAAAATATTTTTTGGACCTTTCGACAACGGATGGTAGAACAGTCATGTTATCGCTTCGGTTTAATGCCGTTAGCATTTTAATCTCTCAGTAGCAGCTTGGAATTTTGGATTGTGCGCTGTAAAAGAGTAACTAGATATGTAATGCATCATACACTTCAAGGAATACCAGAGCAAGATAAGATTACCTTAGCCACCGTCGATCATCATTAATCAACCCTACGAAGTGCCAACGCCATCATGATTCCGTTCTGGAAAAGATATCGTACTATTTATCCTGTATAGCCGTCGATCTATTATTGCTATATCCGTCCCTCTTACACAGTGGGATCATGACGGCTTTGGCAAGTCATAGTAAGGTAAGTCATTGCAGCCATCGTTTCCAAAAATATCTCCAGACACTCTTATAGCTTTTAGTGTGCACCAACCTTACTCCATCGGGTATCAGCAGACACAGATATCTCCCAGCACCCTCCTTACGCCGACATTGAGACGTCTTCCACATTAATACCAATACTGTATCCTTTTCTCAATGTTTTCTTTTGTAGCGTTTCCTTTCTTTTATTTCCTAGTGTTTTTTCAGCGTGTGCCAAGTCTGCTTTACTTTGATGGGGTATGTGGTTTTAGTATCGAGTGGATAGGGTTAGCTCTTTCATCCTTACTAATGTTATGAATGCGAAAGTAACTCTGTCTGTCTGTCTGTATGTCGCGCTTTCACCCCAAAACTAGAGTCTAGAGCCTGAGAAAGGACATAGGCTACTTTTAATCCCGGCAGTATGTTCCCTAGGGACCACGAGGGCGAAGCCGCTGGCAGAAGCTAGTTAGAATATATAGCTAATGCTGGTTATGATGACATCGATACTCGTATATCCAAATAAAGATACTACTAGACGATGTAGTCCGTTTAGTACGACTTCGCCGACTTCATCCGTCAGGTGGCGCTGGCGTGTAATGTTTACATTTAATGTGCTCCGTTAATTTAATAAAAAAACTTATAGTTAAGTTAATCTACTGACTCTGTAATGGATATCAAAGTGAAACTGGACTCTTAAAGTACCTGTGACAGTGTTATTAAGAGTTATAGTGCCGTCACAAATAAATAATAGTGATAATCCTTTACCCAAACAGTGACTTTCAAAAAAATGACTGGACAACTGTAAGTTATTCGTGTACCTATGTTTAAAGACATACCGACCCATTCCGAGTCAATAATACATACATAAACTTTGATTACCTTCCTTCAAATACACGAAAATAAGCAATTTCATAAATTTCACGAGAAAGGTTTCGTTTTTTATTTGAAATTGGTTGAATACAACGCCATCTTATGTCAAAACGCCAAAAAAAAGAAGTAAATGGTTACCAACCTCTAAACAATGTTGCCAGAGCAGATTTATAATAATTACTTATTAGAATTGTGATGAGAGACATCTATTGACCATAATAGCAAATACAACGGCTGACAGTGATATGAGTACAAATTTTAACAAGTTTAATACGTACTGTCTGGCTTAGTGGCATAACAACCTGCTTGCAAGATATACGACTTGAGTTCAAACCTCGCCGACCGGGATTATTTTTGGAAGTTATAAATCAATTCAGAATGAATTTCCTGGAGAATATAACATTCCGGAGGACCCGCACACGGTCGGAACCAAACAATGATGAAAGCGATATCATATCACAAACTTTGAACTGCACCACGAGTAGTGTGCCCGATATATCTGAAGACGAAGACGTACCTCAATTGAAATTATTAAAAGATGAAATCTCAAGACTAACATCTCAACTAAATAGTGCACATAAGGAAATTGAATTACTATCAATAGAAAACAAAAACTTAAAGAAAATTAATGAAGAATTTAACAAGAAAAATGTTATTTACAAAAAAATTGTAAACAGTCCCGGAAAAATCAAAGCGAAGTCATCATTAATGTCACCAAAAAAGATTACTAAAACGAAACAAACCCAGACACCTCCGACTGTAGAAGAATATGCATCACTTATAAAAATAAATAAATCTAATAATAATAATGGCAAAACTACAAGCTTATCTAGCTCAAACCAGAACAGGCAAGCCCCAACAACTGTAAAGCAATCGACCTCCACAAAACACAAAATATGTTTGATAAGTAGTGAAACTTCTAACTGGTTATATAAAATTGCAGAAAGAACAAACTTAAGTGACTATGAAATCTGTCATTATCGAAAACCTAGATGTGGATTGCGGCAAATTCTTGATAAAGTTGAACGAAAAGTCCTAAACTTCACGCACTCAGACTATTGTGTTATTTATATTGGTGAGGAAGACTTCCGAAAAACATATAACTATCTAGAACTTGTCATGTTTATTAGAGAAAAACTGCTGACTTTGAGTCACACAAACTTTATAATTTGTTTACCTACATTTAAATATATGACAAATGCTAATTTAATGTATAACAGCCGCATAGAAACTTTTAACAATCTTCTTTACTTGGACACAATTACATGTAACTATGCGTATTTACTAGATTCAAATCTTAATCTACCTTATGACTATTATACCTATAACAAATATTATGGAACCCTAAATAGTTACGGTATAGAGATTGTTATTTCAGATTTGCGTGATTTAATTTTCGACTTATGCAGCCTAAATACCACGCACTCAGAGGTTGACTGCCACTTTGATGATAGTCAATGTCAAAAGGATTCGTCTTCTGATTCACAACAAATGAATTCACAGTTTTTTCTTTAACTACCTTAACATTCTACACCAAAACATAGCAGGACTTATGAATAAATCAGATACATTGACTGTAAAACTAGTAGAATTAGATCATAAAGGAATTATTATAGACGTTCTCTGTGTTACGGAGCATTTCATACAAACGGGTTATGAGAACTTATTACACATCACAAATTTCTGTCCAGCTGCTTTCTTCTCTAGAAATACAAAGAGAGGAGGAACATGTATTTTCGTAAGAGTAGGAATGCAATTTAGAGAATTAACAGACATAGCAAAACAGTCAGTTTCAGGCATCTTTGAATGCTGCGCTGTAGAGTTAATAGCTTACAATATTATTATTATTTGTATATATAGAATCCCAAAACAAAATTATGAAATATTTTATGAAAAACTAGAATATATTTTAACAAAAGTATGTCTTTCGCCGAATAAAAAAATCGTCCTATGTGGTGACTTTAATATTGATGTCTTGAAGAGAAACAGAGCTACACTGGAATTTGAATATTTTCTTACGAAATACAATCTGAAACTAGCGCTTTATACTCCAACCAGGTTAAGTAGTCACACCTGTATTGACAATTTTGCACACAACTACCGGCAAGGGTGCAAAGCTGAGATTGTCGATTTAGCCGTTTCAGATCATACATCTCAAGTACTTCGAGTGCCTATTAACAAAACTTGCAAATTGAAATATTGGAAAACAAAACAGCAGGACTTAAGCATTGAAAATTTAATTAATTTTAAAACACATTTAAGCTGTCTTTCTTTCATGCAAGTACTTGATGCAGAGGACCCAAACGAAGCTTTTGATAATTTCATAGAAGATTTCTCTCTTCTATACAGACTGTGTTTTCCAGAAAAAATTATTACTATTAAAACAAATAAAAAAACAAAATGGATATCTCATGGAATAAAAACATGTAGTAATAAACAGAGGCAGTTACTTTGGGCATATAGACTAAATCCAGACTCAAAAAATAAAACAGTTTTAAAAAACTACACAAAACTTTATAGAAAAATTATTAAGTTGACAAAAAAAGCGCAGAATAATCATTACATAAATACCGCCCAAAATAAGTCTAAAGCTACATGGCAAATAATAAATAAATCAAAATTGTGTCTGCCACAAGAGCCTATCATGTGCATAAACAGAGATAATATGACATTTACGCGCCCCTTGGACGTTGCTAATGAATTTAATAATTATTTTATTGACGAGATTGAAAAAAATGTTAAAGCTGACATCAAGTTGAATAACATTAATTTAAATAATCAGACATCAAATTCACTTTTCATGCAACCAGTAACATTTGAAGACGTAATAAAAATAATTTGCAACCTACAAAATACAAATACTGTTGGATATGACGGCATTTCTACAAAAGTAATAAAATTCACCAAAGAAATAATAGCAGGACCATTAGCTCATATAATAAACTTGTGTATTGCTAATGGCACGTTCCCGAACAATCTCAAGAAAGTTATAATAAAGCCTATATATAAAAAAGATGACAAAACAGATTTAAAAAATTACAGACCTATAGCAAAAATTCCTATATTTTCAAAAATTTTTGAGAAAGTTATCTGTAACTCTTTACATGGATTTTTTGAAAAGTATGATTTATTTTGCAAAGAACAAAGCGGGTTCCGAAAGAATACAACGATTAACATGGCTCTATTTGACCTATTAGCTACTGTAATGTCATCTGTAGACAGGAGAAATCGAGTCTGTGCAATCTACACTGACATGACCAAGGCGTTCGATTATGTGGACCATAAAATTTTGCTACATAAATTACACAGTTATGGTATAAGAGGGAACATACTACAGTTAATAGAATCGTACTTAAGCAATAGGCTTCAATGCACAGAAATCTCAAGAATTTGTCCAAAAAGTAAATTAGAAACCGTTTATTTATCAAAACCAAGGTATGTAAAATATGGCGTCCCACAAGGTAGCGTACTGGGGCCGCCACTTTTCTTAATATACATAAACGATCTTCCAAAAGTAACTGCAAACAAAATGATTCTCTTTGCAGACGACAGTACAGCTGTAATAAAGTGTACAAATCAAAATAGTTACGAGCATGACATGAATACTTGTTTACATGACATAATAAATTGGTTACATAATAACAATTTGGTTATAAATCTGAGCAAGACAAAAGTTATGCACTTTCATCAACGCTGCAAAAACCCAGACGTTATTCTTGCCTACCAAGATTGCTCTATTGAAACAGCAGATACGGCGAAGTTTTTGGGTATATTGATCGACAACAAACTCACATGGAAACCTCATGTTGAAGAATTATGTAAAAGGCTTAGTAAATCCGCATATGCTCTCTTTCAACTATCAAAGAAAGTCAACAGGCAAGCTCTTTTAACAGCGTACCATGGTTTGGTTGCCTCTGTTTTACGACATGGTGTTATTTTCTGGGGGCAGTCTACTGATGGGGAGCTGGTATTTAGAATGCAAAAGCGATGTGTAAGGTCAATGTGTGGTCTTAAGACAACAGATAGCTGTCTTCCTTATTTTAAAACTTTAAAAATTTTAACTTTTCCGTCTTTGTATATTTTGGAAACAGCTTTGTTTGTTAAAAATAATCCATACCTATTTCGGAAACTGTCAGAAACCAGAAAAAATCCAATACGGTCTCAGTATGTCAATGAATTGTGTCATGTGAAATGTAAAACTGCCCTAATGAAAAAAAGCTTTTTTGGTATTGCCCCACTCATTTTTAATAAAATACCTAACGATATTAAAAATATGACTGTATTAAAATTTAAAAAGACACTAAAATATATATTGATTGATAAATGTTACTACACAATTGACGACTTCCTGAATGATAAGTCACTGATTAATTGACATACTTCCTATTCCATTTGAAATTAATGTTCCAATTGACATTATTGTTCTATCTGACATTTGTACCATTTGACATTATTATTATTATTTTACATTTTTCATGTTATATCTTAATTTATTTAATTTGAAGTTAATGTTACTCTATTTGACAAAATTGTTCCGATTGACATATTGTTTTCTTTGACATTTGATCCATTTGACATTGTTATTATTATATTTTGCCTATTCTATGTCAATATTTCATTTAATTTATTTTGATTTCTAATTTAATGTAATTTGCATGCCCATGTGACGGTAGAATATGGAGGACTTATTATAAATGAAACACCTGTACCAATTACCCATGTTCGCAAATGAATAAATGATTAAATGATTAAATGAATAAATGATGATGATGATTCGCATATAACAACCACCCGTGTTTAGCGACGTAGGTATAGGCATATGTTTGGTTTTAATATGAGCCACTATGAAATTATCAGTTCGTTTAGTATGACTTCTGGTTAGTACGACGTAATATCACCGGTCCCGTGGCCGTCGTTATAATCGGATTCTACTGTATTTACTTCGGATATAAGAATGCCCTGTTTAAGGAACATGTGTAGATACTAAGCTAGCTAGCGTAGATGCTAATCTCATCATCATCATATCAGACAAAAGACGTCCACTGCTGGACACAGGGCTCCGCCAAGCAGGGGCGGGGGGGTTTGCCATAATCGCCACGCTTGGCAGGCGGGTTGGCGATCGCATTGTATGGTGTTGAGTTTTACAGAGAACGCTGCTGCCCATTCTCTGGTGAGTCCCTTAGTCGCCTCTTACGACACCCACGGGAAGTGATGGGATGGTATTATTCTTTTACGGCACAATACGGTACAACCTAATCTATGCTAACAATAATCTGCGAAATAATCTGCACCAGTCCAGGCGTGGTCACCTACCTAATCTACGATCATGAACATAAACATTTATTGGTCTTGAAGATTCTTCCTGAAGAACTTCAGCACCAGTTTTCACCTTTCAAAGTCTGACACATTTGTTTCATCTTATGGTAATTTAAAATCAAATTATCAGCATTTTGCGATGTAAGTTAGAGATCTCACTATAATGTTTTAAATGCGAAAGTATTTGCTATAATCTATGTCAACACTAGCAAAGACTAGGTTTTTTTTAAGAATGGGAAATCAACTCCTTCCGCTCTGGGCTGAGCAGGAGTGTCAGACTCTTACTAACTAAAACCCAACCGTGTTCCTCCTAATTCCCTTTGCATTCCAGGGCCGCAGTGACCTTTTCGAACACATTCCGCAACCCTGGACTATCAAGATTGATAAATCGGCTAATTAAAAGAACCCAACATCACTATTCCAGAACCGATAGTATCGAACCCAAACTAAACAGGAAAACGAAGAAGAAAAAATACAAAATTATAGAATCCACGCAGGGGTCAACAAACGATTTCTTTAGCAAACAAATGTGTCTTAAAAGTCGCAACATATTTATATTTGCACAACAGGGGGTGACAACTTAAGGGGTAGGAAACCCCCATCATTTTCTTAGGAGCAATAAATTCTACAAATGCGTACCATAAATTTTATCAACCGCCTTCTAATGCAGCGTTATGTTAAATCGTACTGGTAGCGATTTTCATTGTGAAAATGTAAAAAATATATGTTCGTGTTTTCTTTCAGCTGAATCTGTCATACCTATTTATTCTTGTGAAATATTTACTTTTTAACCGACTTCCAAAAAAGGAGGTTCTCAATTTGGTGGGTCTTTTTTATGTATATACGCCGATTGTCGTATGGTGTCAGCCGGTGCCGTATGGCGCCGTAAAAGAATAATACCATCCCTTCACTTCCCGTGGGTGTCGTATAAGGCGACTAAGGGACTCACCAGAGAATGGGCAGCAGCGTTCTCTGTAAAACGCAACACCATACACTGCAATCGCCAACCCGCCTGCCAAGCGTGGCGATTATGGCATCCCCCCCTCCTTTTTGGAGGAGGCCTATGTCCAGCAGTGGACGTCTTTCGGCTGTTATGATGATGACGCCGATTACTCCGAGGTTTCTGATCCAATATCTTTGATTCTTTTTTAGTTCGATGCGGTATACTTGCCATTTGGTTCCGTAAATATTTAATTTAGTTTTTCAGATTCAGTCATTTTTATTTTACTAGCAGATATCACGCGGTTCACCCGTGTAGTTCCCGTCCCGGTGGGAGTACGGGGATAAAATATAGCCTATCTACACTGATATTATAAAGAGCAAAGATTCTTTGTTTGTTTGAATTGAATAGGCTCCGAAACTACTGGACCGATTTGAAAAATTCTTTTAGCATTGGATAGCTACATTATCAGGAAGTAACATAGGCTATATATTATCCCCGTACTCCCACGGGAACGGGAACTACGCGGGTGAAACCGCGTGATGTCCACTAGTATTGTATAAAAAATATCAGCTGTTTCATACAAAATGCAATATTTAGCCAATGAAAATGTATGATAAAGCTGATATTTTTTTCGAGTTTTCAAGGTTGTTCTTAAAGAAAAAGTTGTTTATAATCATGTGTACTTTCACTGACTAAGAGGTTGTTGATGTTTTACAAATAACCCTGTATAACAGTAACGTAACGAAAAATTTTATTATAATTATAAAACTCGTTTCGCACATAACATTGATTTGAATGGATATTATCTAAATACTTTGTATGATACAAATTGTGTTTGTCGCATAAAATTAAAACAAAACTACTACGGGGTTACGTTAACGATACTTACTTTTTTTTTTAATCCTTGCATCACAGAATTTTTCCTGTATCGTGGGTGCGTTTACATACATATAATCTCACGTACGCAAACAGCCAGACCTGGAACAACTATCTGTAGGCCATATAAATATTTTTTCCGTGCGGGAATCGAACCCACGACACGCCGCGCAGCAGTCAATCGCTCAACCACTGCGCCAACGGTGCCATCAAACTTCATATATTCTAGACTAACGTCAAATACTGTAACATTAACTATGTTTTAACGGCAAAACATTCGTGCTAGGTCCTCTGTATCAGATTTCTTGGCTTCAGACTACCTGTAATGATTGTCAAAGATCAACAAATGACAGCCGGGACCAACGTGCTTTCACCACCCATCTAAGGATTGACCTTCAGCAAGCATTGCTTAATCTTGTAAATTAACCTGTTATAGTTAATGTAACGGGTACGTCCTACTTCCTCCTATAATATCTTCTTTTTAGGGTTCCGAAAAAAAAGGAACCCTTATAGGATCACTCGGGTGTCTGTCTGTCTGTCTGTCCGTCTGTCACAGCCAGTTTTCTCCGGATCCACTGGATCGATTCTGTTGAAATTTGGTACACATTTGGACTTCTATGACCCAAACACGAACGCGTTACGTAAATGATTAAATTTTAGTATGGGGGTCACTTTTTGAGGTCAAACTAGAAATTAAAAAAAAAAGCTTTTTGAACAATATCGTGTGACATATCAAATGAAAGGGCTTACTGTGAGGGTTTTAATTATATTTTTTTCATAATTTTAAAATAAATGATTTAGAAGTTATTCAAGAAATTAGACGAAAAATGACAATTCCCCCCCCCCTTATCTCCGAAACTACTGAGCCTAAAATTTTGAAAAAAATGGAGATAATAGATCTTTACCTAAAGATTACAGGAAAACCTATTAGAAGTCTGTAGTGTTAAAATAACATGTTAAAAAAAATAAATTCGTTCGGAACCCTTTGCACGCGAGTCCGACTCGCACTTGGCCAGTTTTTTTTTTATTTATAATTCTACTGTACGCGTGTATGTCACTGAACTCCTCCTAAACGGCTGGACCAATTTAAATGAATTTTATTTGTATGCGTTTGGGTGGCGCCCTGGATGGTTTAGACTCAAAAATCAGCCCGTAGATGGCGCTGCAGTCGGTATCTAGGTCATTTATCTATACTGCAAATAAGCGGCTGGATCGACTTGAAGTTATTTGGGACTGGTCATTTCTCAGCTGCCATGGTTTATTTTAAATATTTCTTTACATTGTTCCTATTTTTCCGGACGCTGTTATCCTGCTCGTCTTTAACACCGTTCTCACATGTTTGTATAATTTCAACATGATGTAAACAAAACTTTGTAACAATTTATTATTTTTAAAAGAGTGTCCGTGGAGTTTCTTGCACGTTCTTCTCCATAGAGATCTACGCTTTGGAACGTGCAAATAGCTTCATATTTTTGAACCGACCGAACTTGACAATTCAAAAGTGCCTGTTAATGGTTTATTTGAAATAAATGTTTTGAGTTTGAGTTGAGAAGGTAGGTTGGGTAGGTAGGTAGGGTAGCCAGTAAACAGGAGCGAAGCCGCGCGGGTCAGCTAGTAATATTAAAAATGAATGGATGGGTGGATGTTTGTTAATCTTTCACGTCAGAACGCCTGAAAGGATCTTCATGAAATTTGGCACCGAGGTAGATTATAGTCTGGAATAACACATAGCCTATATACAGGGTTATTTGTAAAACACCAGCAACCTCTTAGGCAGTGAAAGTACACATGATTATGAACAACTTTTACTTTGAGAAAACTCCGAAAACTCGAAAAAAAATATCAGCTGTTTCATACAAAATGCAATATTTAGCCAATGAAAATGTATGAAACAGCTGATATTTTTTTCGAGTATAACCCTGTATATCCCGGGAGTATTTTCTCTAGGGATTACGCTGGCCAAGCCGCTGGCAAATGTTAGTTTTTTATAAGCCCGCCGGGTCAAACTTCGAAGTTAAGCTAAGCTTGCCGAGATCGTTCCTTGGATGGGTGACCGACCGTTATATACCGAAACTCCTCAGTATCTCGGAAAGCACGTTAAGCTGTTAATCCCAGCTGTCAAATGAACATCTCTGACAGTCGTCAGGTAGTAAGAAACCAGAAAATCTGACATCAGTCTTTCTAAGGGGTATTGTATCATCCATTAAAAGATTGATCGTGCATTGCAGATTGATTAAGCGTTTTGCTGTTTTTTCGCCAAACAATTTGGTAACTAAAAGGCCTTATGTCTTCAAAGTTAGAGCGCAGGCTCCTTCTGGGTAAGCTCACTCCATCGTAGACTTTGTCTCTGTCATCTCTGACCTAGACTAGAGTCAAGAGCAAACCCATCACAAATAAAAAAAGGCAGTCTTTTGAAATACTAGAGGAGGTGGAACCCTCTGCCTGCGTCTGTGTTTCCGAACGTTTACAACCCTCATCTCTTTAAAGATAGAGTGAACAGGCTTCTTCTGGTAAGCTCGCTCCATCGTAGACTTTGTCTCTGCCATCCCTGACCTCTACTAGAGTCAAAAACAAACGCATTTCAAGTAAAAAAAAAATTCCTGGTGCCTTAGACACAACAAATATTCCAGAGTTTTTATCATCATATCAGCCGTAAGACGTCAACTGCTGGACATAGGCCTCCCAAAGGAGGGGTTTGCCATAATCGCCACGCTTGGCAGGCGGGTTGGCGATCGCAGTGTATGGTGTTGCGTTTTACAGAGAACGCTGCTGCTCATTCTCTGGTGAGTCCCTTAGGCGCCTCTTACGACACCCACGGGAAGTCATGGTAGTATTATTCTTTTACGGCCCCATACGGCACCGGCCTATACCATACGGCGAGAGTTTTTATACTTACATGAAAAACAGATTCCTCTATTTTCATGTATTTTTCATGATAATTTTAGGGAATAGGTGATTAAGAAAACAATCTTCATCAGCTCCATAAAAAATCATTTATTCGTACCAACACATCGAGCCATTAAGTTTTTCACCGAAAAATAAAACAGCCTCAAACGTTCCGTACATAATATATTTTCTTTTTTACATAAAAACCTTCTTTTCCCTTCAGAGGAAAACTGCGGAAACACGAAACCGGAAGTTGCGCCGACCGCCACCGGAAACGAGTCGGCCTGCGAACGTTAAGAACATGTCACATAAATCTCTTTTACTAAAGCGCAGAGAAGGGTGCAGCCTGTATATAATAATAGGTATATTTTAGTGCTAAACGGTATATAAAATAAATGGTGCTGTATCGGGTTCAGTTTGGAATTTCTTCTAGTAACTGTAAATTTTCTTGATGGCTCATATATTCTATAGGTACTTTGCATTCTGAAGGCATCATCATCATCATCATAACAGCCGAAAGACGTCCACTGTTGGACATAGGCCTCCCCCAAAGGGGGGTTTTGCCATAATCGCCACGCTTGGCAGGCATACATGAATTTTAACTTGTGCCTCTTTAAATTCATCCATGCCATTCTGTTTCAAGTATCCAGTAAGGCAATAGTCACAATGTAAATAACAACACAAATCAAAGACAATCAGCCGGTCGATTCTGGAAAAACTCATCATGAAGAGAGTTAGGTGAAGTGAGTATGAAATGAGCTGTCATTCCAATTGATTCTAGAGATTGAGAACTCACATCACGTTCACTGCACCTAACATATCTATACTAATATATAAAGCTGAAGAGTTTGTTTGTTTGCTTGAACGCGCTAATCTCAGGAACTGCTGGGCCGATTTGGAAAATTCTTTCAGTGTTAGATAGCCCATTTATCGAGGAAGACTATAGGTTATATATCATCACGCTAAGACCAATAGGAGCAGAACAGACGAAGTTACGCGGGTCAACTAGTAAATAATAAATAAAAAGCCTGTATTTCCTTATCCTTAATTTCCATTTCAAATGTTGGTATTTGTTTGTTAGTGTTTAGTTAGTTATTAATGTTTTTCTTATTGTCCAAATGTTAGTAAGAGTTAGTTATTGCTACTGGATATGGACCCCTCCTCGCGTGAGGACCTCCTCCAGTCCTTTCCACTCTTCTCTGTCCTTGCTGATAGATTGCCATATCGTCAGCCCATCGTCTTTTCGGTCACCCTACACTTCTTTTGCCGATTGGCCCTTTCCACCTTGTAGTATTGATTGTCCACCTGTTGTCTATGTATCTCGATACGTGACCTGCCCACTGCCATTTCAATTTTAGAGCTTGTGTGATCTGTTATCTTAGTTTTCTGTCTACACCTAACATAACACAGTAAAATTGTTACAGAATAGCATGCAGTGCGATTCTCCAGACAACCAAGATGGAAAGACAGCATGGGCGCCGGGAGAGCGGTTAGCTATCAATAAAACAGACATAAAGATCATCATCATCATATCAGCCGAAAGACGTCCACTGCTGGACATAGGCCTCCCCAAGTGTCGCTACAACAACGGGCCCTGTTCGTCTCGCATTCATCGGCTAGCCGCGACCTTTACCAGGTCATCAGTCCACCTTGTGGGAGGCCTTTCAACGCTGAATTTTCCGGTGCACGAAGATATAAAAAAAATAGACTAGCGGAATGTACTTAGTAAAAGAGAACCAGCAAATCGAGGCGAGGTACTTCGAGCTCCCTCGCGTTCGGCCTTGTATCCGTCTTCTTTAGTTCTGGGCAAAAGAAGGCCTATCCTCCTTGAGGCGAGGTTTTTGAAGATGCACCCCCCTGAAAATAGTCCTGGCGGCGCCCGTGAATGACACCTTACTTCACCTAAACTTCACGGTAAGGTTTTAAATCACAGGAACCTTCCCGACGCCCTCCTCCTTGCGTCGTGCTGAGGGTCGTGACCTCCCTTCTGTATCACTTTCATACGTATGATGTTTCTCCACCTGTTTCTGTCCCTGGCGGTGTGGAGGGCGTTGTGAACGACAGTGTCAAGGGCGGTGCGAATAGTGTCAAGGGCTGCGTCCACGAGGTCATTTCTTCCATTTACTTTGCCGGTCACGATGAGCTTCTCGAGGTTGTCACCTTCTTTCCTTGCAATATGACCGAAGTATTCTAGGACTCTGCGTAGACACTCAGAGGAGATTTTCAGTTCTCGCAATATGGATACGTTAGTCCGAAACTCCAAGGAATACGGAGCACCTTTCTCCAGCACCACATCTCAAACGCGTCAATGCGTTTGGGGTCTGCAGCTCTCAGTGTCCAAGTCTCAGCGCCATACGAAAAGATTGAGAAGACTCTCGAGGAGTCAGAAACACAAATTGTTTCAAATCAGCGTCGCCTGCGCAGACGAGACAATCGGAGACATTAGCGGTAATCAGGAACAGACTAATCATTAATTACACGACGGAATGCAATCTTTTAGTAAATTGAGACAGAAAGAAACTGTGGGGTGTTTTCAATTTGGTGAGGATGTGAGAAGGGATGGAGGAGGCAAATGGAACGCAATTTTTTAGAACAAAACAGCGGGGTTTTGTTCTACTAAGCCTACGCTATCTGTTCTTCCACCCGTCCGTCTATCAGATGGCCTGTATCTCATTAACCGCTATAGGAAGAAAATCAAATTTTTCATAATTTCTGTACTGAATTTAACCAATTAATTATAAAAATAATAATAAATTATAAAAAAGTAAAGGGTACAAATTATTTGACTTTTTCGATTCATCTATGTACGGAACCCTTCGTGTGTAATTCCGATTGGAACTTTTTCTTAATGTCTGTGGTAGCAACAATTGAGAGCAAATTTAAGGCATTTGCAAAGCTGAGAGTTTCTTTTAAGAAAAGACTCCGAAGTAAAAACCTGGAAACGAACCGAAGTTTTTGAGTTTCAAAACTGGAAAATTGAATGGACAAATAATAGATTACATTATTGCTTACCATCAGTTTTAGTGGTCAAAAAAACAAGTTGTAAAACGTGTGACTATCCCATAGATGCTTTAAAGCGATGACCTAAATATGAAAATAGGTAAATTGTGAGATGGAGGACAGATTACAATTTACCTATTTTAATTTATTTGCTGTCTATCACGTTTGAAAACAATGATTTTGGGTATTAAGTTTGAAAAGCGAATAGGGAAGATGCAAACACAGAATTTATGAGAATTTTGTTAATATAATGATAACAAATAAAGGTCATTGCAACGTTTTTATTTTAGTTAATATCGATTTTTAACAAAAATAATGAATTAAAGTAACGTGAAACGGAACGTATGTAAAAACAACAATCAGCGTTTAGTGACGCCACTGCTGTTATGACAATGAAAAGGCAGCCTTGTTTCTTTGAGTTAGGACAGTTCTTGACCAGTGGCAGACAGGAGTGACGTCACTTTCGCGTAAAAATTTGCCAAAATGCAATTTTGGCAATAAATTAAAGCGTTTTCATTTTTTATTTATGTGGTGGTCTATTCTAGATGGAGTTCTTTAAAATTAAACCAAAAGTAGAAATATTGCATGTTCCCTATTAAAGTTTTCGACGAAAGAGCGTTAATACACACAATATATATTTTTTTTAAGATTGTTTTTGTATTAGAATAACTTATGTACCTATTACTACACATTGTGACATTATCTTTATTGTGATTTTTGTTGTTGTGTTCTTAAATATTTTGACATTAAAAATCTTGACATTAAGCTATTTGACAATGACATTATGACATTTATATTCTTCATTATACAATAAGTGAGTGATTTATATTTAATTAATTTTTTTTTGACATCTGTAACTACCTATGAAGTTCGCGAGTAGTTAATAATTGTATTGGTTATATTATTATTATTAAATTCAATTCCAATATTTTGCATGCCGTAAGGCAAAATGTATCGGGACAATTTACAAACTAACTAATATACCTACATTATAAGCAAATAAATGATTGAATAAAATTTCATTTTTAATCAGCTGTGTTAATATATAAATTGTGTTGCCGCATCCAAAACTTCTGAGCTCACTTAGCAGAATCGTTAAAACTCTCCGGACGAGTAGAAATGGAATTATTAAAGACGCCTGAAGTCGTAACGGAGTTATCTTCGCCACCTGTTGATGCGCTAATTAATTCGATTTTCCAAGCACCTTTTTGTTTTAGAGTTCCCCAAAGAATCTTTTGCGAAAATGAACATTTTTCGCTAAGGGTTATCTTTATTTTGTCTGTGCCAGTTTGGGGTTGAGATAAATAAGGCCTTTTTTAGCCGACTTCAAAAAAAGGAAGAAGTTCTCAATTCGGTTGTTTTTTTTTATGTTTGTTACATTGATATACAAAAAAACCCAAGATGCACAGTCTCAAACAAATGCAACAATCGAAACTGTCGTCAAAAACTGACATGTATCGAGTGTCATGTGTGAGTTGTGTGTAGTTATACTATAAACAATTTTTTTTGCAAATTCAACCTTACACGGGTCGCTTAAAGTTGTTTTTACAAAGCAGTTCAAGATGGCAAGTGATGCGCATTTTTTTTTGCAAATTCATCCTTACACGGGTCGCTTAAAGTTGTTTTTACAAAGCAGTGCAGTATGGCGAGCGATGCGAGATTGTTTGAAACTTGCGCATATTGCGCTTATTTTTTGCGGAGGTTTTTGAGATGCTGCGTGTGTATCTTGGGTTTTTTTATGTGTCAATGGTTTGTTACCTCATAACTCCGTCATTTAAAACATTCTTATTTTATGTGAAAGGATATACTTACCGATTAGTACTATTTTAATTTCATCAAAATCGGTTTAGTAGTTTGGCTTTTAAATCAAAATAGCTGGAATTCGTTTTTATGTGAGAGATACTAGCTTTTTCCCGTGGCTTTACTTGCATGATGGTCTATGACCGTTTCCAGGTTTCCATCTATATCTGTAAAAGCGTAACAAACAAACTCATTTCCACATTTATAATTTATTATGGTTTAATCTTAAAAAAATCTTCAAATGGGGTTGCTAAAACTACCTTAGTGTAGTTGCGAGGAAAAAAATATTTTTATAGAAAACAATAAACTCGAAAACCAAATTAATTATTTTTAGATTTTAATTAATAGTTAACGACCAAAACGATCTAAAAGGGAAACACTTTAGTTTGATTTACTACCTTTAAATCAAGGGGTTCAACCTAAAACTGTCGAAAATAATGCTTAATTTTAACTTACTTTCACAATACGCTTTCTCATAATAAATGTTACAACCGCTGTCTTGGGGACAAATTCGTGCAGGTGGTTTAAAGTCATTAAAAACAGTTTATTGCAAAGATCGGCTATCGCGCCATCTTGGGCGCCATATTGTTTTTAAATTTATTACAGTAATTACGTCACGTCACTCGACGCAATTGATATAACAATGTTGCTGGCTTGATATAAAAAGGAAAAATATGTTTTTTTTTTTGTTTTCGTCACATTTTGAGAAAAGAGTGTAAGTTGAAAAATAATTAGTGCAGTAATTTCTCATTTTTAAATTGTTTGTTGGTTGACATTTGTAATTACTGTCATGTCACATGTGTAGGTAATTGATCTTGTTAAGTTCATTGGTGTGACTTTATAATTATTACAATTGAATAAGATCAACTACGACTCACGCACATAACATGTTTGTTAAAATAAATAAAAAATCTCTGGTAGAAACTGAGGTATTCATCCGTTTGCAATTTTGGCTTGCCTAAATGTCTCAGGAAAAAACATTTCTAATGGCATTAAAAAAAAACAAAGCTTTTAATATTTCTGTAAAAGGTTTTCATAAAATATTATAACACACCTAACCTTATTCTTAAATGTGTTTAAACATATTTGAGTTACATTTACGTAAGTTCAACGCTGACACATTTCAGTAGTTTTTGACTGACACTCAACCGTTGACCTTTACCAAATACAAACGAAATAAAAGCCCGAGTACACAGCTAAAAACCAGCATTCTTAAATTCACATACCTACAAATTTTGTGATATTTTTTCCTACTACTTTTTGACGTCAAACAAACGCCGCGCGCCGGTGTGTTTACGTCCTTAGTGACATTTCGCTGACAATTACGGTGTCACATTAGGCTGTCACGTTGTCAGCCGTCATGCCGTCATTACCACTATGTTTTGGCATGTCCCCAGTTATCTATATAACCCTAATTGTCCTGCGCGCGCCATTATCAAAAAGGTTATTTTTGTCCCGTATAAAATAAAAATTTAGATTCTTTTTACCCGTCAGCATTCAAGGGTTAATTTTTGTAATTGAGCTGGATCGGTTTAGATATTTGTTTGAATAAAAATGTTTTAGAAAACCCTTGGTAATGTAATTGTCAAGTATTTCAATGGTAAGTGCAAAGATATGCGTTTGATATTCCAATAATAAGTGTGAACGCGAATGTTTCTTTGTGTATCCAACACCTTTCAAAGCAATTTAAATAAAATATTGATAATTTCAAACCACAAAAGAAGGCTTATAAGGATTATTTCTATTCGCAACGATCTAATAAAGTATTGGTCAGTATTGCAACTGCCGTTCGTAAGCAAGTCGATGGCATAGTGGAGGCATTTGTGACTCAAGAATTTAAAATAGGCATTTTTAAGCACCCTTTTACTTTTAACAACCATCGACCAAGTCCTTTTCGATAAGCTTGTGAAAAAACATAAAAACTTAGAACAAAATTCATGCCATTTTGTCATATTTCAAGATAAGCAAAAGTTCAAAAAGTCGACGTAGAATTAGCTTGGAATCTTATCAAAATCATTCCAGCAGTTTGCTAGAAAAGCAACCATAAATAAGAAGAACAAACAGCTTTTACAGAGTCGTTCAAAATTACTCACACACCGCAACAAAATGTCTTTGTTTATGGTCAAAAAAAGGGTTTATTACTACCATAACATAATTATCTTTGAGTCTAATGAATTTACTTGTTATCTAGACACGAACAGCAATAGTTATCGGGGATACCTCACAAAAAATAGATGAATAATACAACACATTAAAGTAAATTTAAGTACCCGAAAATGGCTCGAGGGTTCCGTACATTTAATTAAAGGTAATTATGATTTGATATGCATTTTTGAGCGGTGGTTAAAGATTGTAGTTTTTTGAACAATAAAATTATGCAAGTAAGTATATAATAGTCTTAAACTTACAAATATAACGCAGGTTACTTTCGACGAGAATTTGGTGTTGGTTCTGTTGTAGAGTTTCAGTTGGTTTTATTATAAAACATGACTATAGGTACGCGGTAGTTTTTTTATATTGTTTGACTACAATCTTCCGTGATGGAAACGGATGATGTGGTCTAAGATAGGGCACGCTTGTCTAGAAGTAACCTATTAACTCTTGCCTTAAGAGGTAATGCGGGCGCCGAGACTATGTATGCAAAAAATCATAATTCGAGATTTGGCTCTCGACTGTTTTCTCCTCCAATATTGGACCGATATAAAATTTATTTCACAAACTGAATAAGAAGGATGAATACTATTTTTCTAAGTTTTCCTATTTTGATTAATATTTGCCAAATTTGTGCACTAGGACTCTGTTGACAGCGATTTATATGACAATTTTGAGCATTTTGTGAGAGTTCTAGTGCTTATACGGTTAATAAATCATGAAAAAAGAAAACAAGGACACAGTATATATCCTTCTTATTCCGTTTGTGAAATATCTCTTAGCTCGGTTCATACTGGAGAAGAAAAACAATCAAGATCCAAACTTCGAATTATGATGTTTTACATACAAAGTCTCGCCACCAGCATTTCCTCTTAAAGGAATTTAATCAATATCACATTGAAATAACGTGTTTTTATATGGATGGAGAAGCATTTCTCGATTAATGTGTTCTAGTCTACACTAATATTACAAAGAGGAAAGATTTGTTTGTTTGTTTGAAATGAATAGGCTCCGAAACTACTGGACCGATTTGAAAAATTCTTTAAGCCATGGATAGCTACATTATCAGGGAGTAACATAGGCTATATTTTATCCCCGTACTCCCACGGGAACGGGAACTACGCGGGTGAAACCGCGGGTGACGTCCACTAGTAATTAATAAAATAAAGACCAACAGTCGAGAGCCAAACCTCAAATTATGACTTTTTACATACAAAATCTCGCCGCCAGCATTTCCTCGTAAAGATTGCTCACTCTAACTCCCTGGTTCTGTATCAGTAAACATAAATTTCGGCAGGGAATTTCAAACCGTAGCTGTATGCACAATGAAAGTATAAAGGTTAGAAATGTTCTCTGAGGTAATTAGTGTCCGTGGAGTTTTTTGCACGTGGCTCTCCATAGTATCTACTCTTTGGAACGTGCAATTACCGCGCTGGAGATAGGGTTGGCGAGTGTGTCTTGCAGAAACACTTGCTGCTCTTGTCACTAGCGGCAGTACTAGTTAGAACTATTTGGCTGACAGACCTTGACAATTCAAAAGTGCCTGTAAGTGGTCTATTTGAAATAAAGCATTTTGTATTTATGTATTTGTAGTCTCGTTATTTTTGCTAAACCTACTAACTT
Source organism: Lacanobia wlatinum (assembly GCA_947578705.1). Taxonomy (NCBI): domain Eukaryota; kingdom Metazoa; phylum Arthropoda; class Insecta; order Lepidoptera; family Noctuidae; genus Lacanobia; species Lacanobia wlatinum. The sequence continues at coordinate 7,211,326 of OX388039.1, read as the reverse complement.
GATAGACGATTAAAACAGTTTATTGGTGGTCTCTCACGTGTTCATAATTGCATGTTTTATTTAAAAAAAAACAACATAATTGTTACCTTATTTCTTTTACTATACTCACTCCATTCAAACAAAAATCATCAGTGATCGGAACAAAATACTTACTGACAAAAACTCGACCGTACACAATCAATCCTAATCGCTTCAAAGTTAGAGTGAACAGGCTTCTTCTGGGGTAAGCTCACTCCATCATCAACTTTGTTTCTATCACGTCTGACCTAAACTTACGATGCTAAGTTGCTGGCCTGTCGGTTTTCTATCGCTTTCATTCTGGGGAGTGTGCGACGGAATTGCATGATTTAATTCCGCTAAGCCCGTTCCATCATCGGACCACAAGACGTACGGCAATGCGCCTCCGGTACATGGTGGACATCCCACCCACACGCACTGAACGTTTTGGGAACACATTCGTTTTGCGTACAGCTAAGGAGTGGAATTCCCTGCCAGCGTCTGTGTTTCCTGATAGCTACAATCTGGGAGTCTTTAAGTTAAGAGTGAATAGATTACTTATAGGCAAGCGTGATCCATCTTCGACCACATCATCGCTAACCATCAGGTGAGATAGTGGTCAAATGTGTGCTTATCAATAGTAAAAAAAAACTGGAGTCAAGAGCAAACCCATCTCAAATTTAAAAAAAAATTACTAGTTCGCTCATTCAAATTCACAATTCACTATTCCCGCCACGGAACCCTAAAAGATCATCGATTAACTGATAACCATCGCAAGTAATTCCGAACATTTTAACCCAAAAACAGGATTGCAGTGGCCATTAATTACATAGCTTTTTGTGTATAAATATTTATACCCACTTATTATGATAATATATGTACAGTGAAAGCGCTAACTCGATGGTTATTTTGAACCTTTAAATATTCCATTTGAGTTTTAAGTAACGACTGAGTGACTGCCCATGCGCACCTGATGTTGAGCGGGTATTATAGTTGATAATGTTTTATTTACGACGACAGCTATTTTAATATTTTAATTAGTGTTTCAAACTATTTTGTATTATTAAGCTTTTTATCGTTTCCTGGGGATGGTTTTGACAATGGTGTGAATAAGATAAATAGGTATTAGCCGCTTCGAAAAACTTGGAGAGGGCTGAACTTGTTCATGATTTTATTCAGCCGTGTCTGTCATTGGTTGTGTCATTAGATGCATGAATCAGAATCAGATGTTTACTTGCTCAAAATGTAGGTACAATATAAGATAATTTACACAAACACATAGCAGCACATGCAGTGGAAGGTATACAGTACGTCTACAATGAGTTTTATCAAACTATACTCGCTAGCGACTGTAGTTAAAAAAAAATGTATGAAAACATTTAAAAAACAAGTCTAATTTATTTGTTAAGTTAACAAACTTTTTATTTGTTTATTTGTGTGCAACAAGGCTTGCTCGTTAGTTAACAACTAAACAAATGATTTTTTAAAGTTTTTATACATTTTTTAAATTGCAGTCGCTAGCGAGTATAGATTGATAAAACTCATGGTAGACGTACTGTTGTACATTACATCAGATCTTTTATAAGGCCCATATAAGACGCATTGCTTTCACCTGACCCTTATGCCTTATCAAGCACCTGGGCTTATGCAAAATCTTATCCTCGTAAAATAATCTATTTCTATTATTACCTTATATTCTACCTTATTGGTAATTACAAATTTGGGCCGTTTGGGGTCATGGGGTCAGAGTGTGCGTCTCCTTTTTAAGGATATTTCTCGCCGACTGATCGACACTTTGCGTGCCCAGAGGGCTGGCTCGTTCTTTGCTCGAAGAATTAGTATTGCCATTCAACGTGGCAATGCTGCCAGTCTTCTGGGCACGTTTCCGGATGACAGCGATGCGGAGGAATTCTTCGACGCCTGAGTGTATTTGTTTTTGTATATTCATGTGTATATAGTTAGGATTTATTGCTTATTTAATATTACTTTCTACAATTAAATTAAAAGATGTTTCTATATTACTACATCACTACTGTAAACGAATCCAACGCAATTCCCACTATGCATTTATTAATATTATTTAGCTGATGACGAAAGAACTAACCAGATAAGTTTGTACCGAACTCTCAAAAACCCTTTGTAGACGCTAATTTATAAACTTAAAATATTACGTCAAAATTATATTTCAACATCGCCTTTCAAACTTCTTTTTTACTTAATTTAAGGGTAGCAGCAACCCCATTAACAGTTAGTTAAGACAACGACTTTGAATTAGGGGTTACCGTGTTAATATCACGATTAAGACCCACAAGCATCTCGTTAATTTGCATATACTATGTTTTTTAATTTCATATTTTGGGTAAAGTGAGCGGAATTCTGTTGGTATGCTGTTACCTTAATTGTTTTGGAATTAATTTATTTTTATTAATAAATTATTGTAATTTATTTATAACACCTATTTTGTGAACGTTAAGCTTATAATTTTAAATGGTATTCTTGTTGTGATTATGCCCTTGTAACAAGAGAATTTCGTGTTGTAGCCAAATATAAATTATAAATTATTGAACTGGGTGAATTTTATTATTAAAATAGCTAGGCTTGTACTTGAAATTGTATGATGTACTTACTTATTTTTGGAGTATAATTATTTTGTACAGACTTTCATATATTATTTTAAATACTAATGTAAATAAAATATAAAAACTTCGATACTCAAACTACCCTTAATTAACTTTTACGATATATTTATTATTGACCAGAAGTCGTTCCGGTTCCTCAATAAAAACGACAATTAAATTTGGTATTTTTACATTAAAGCAACAATGACGCTGAAATTATGTGAATATAAAACATATACTGTAATTACAATAGCCAAAACTATAAATTAAACAAATATAAAGGCCTACGGTTGCTTATTTGACATTAAATTCACCATAAAAATGTGTTTTATTAATGCTTATAAGTGACCCCAATTAATTACAAAGATTACAATCAGAGGAAGACTTCTTAATTGTAATTTTGAATTGTAATGAGATACAAAATTACAATATATTACAATGGCTGTATAATGACATAATTATTTAGTTTTATGTCTTTTTTACGACACGGTCTTTTAATATTCTAATCTTATTGCTAACCTTTTTTTTTTATTTTACGTTTATCGAAAAACATTGCTCTCTTTTTGAGGCAGTTGGGTATAAACGTTGGAACTGCCTCATTATAGTGTAGTGGTCTCAAAGACTACTCTGACCATGAGGTCCTGGGTTCGATTCCCTGGTCGGGCAAATTATTGTTGAATTTTTTAAGCCCACCTTCATCTGGAATTTCTCAGCCTGGATTCTTCATTCGTTCCTGGTGGAGCCAGGCTCGCCCATATTACTTGAGGCATAAACATATCTAGCAAAAGTACATATCTTGTCTCCACGGCTTCTCTCATGTCTCATTTGTTTGTCAGAAGCCAGTAAAATCTGACTCCAGTCTTGCCAAGAACTACCGTGTTACCCAGTTAATGGGTTGTGGAGGTCTGGTAGGCAGCCGCTCCATGTAAAATACTGGTATTCAGCTGAATCTGGTTTGACTGGAAGCCGACCCCAATATAGTTGGGAAAAGGCTAGGCAGATGATGCTGTTACCTGAAACAATGAAATATAGTTTAACAAGTTTGATGAAAACAGCTTGAATCATTCTAGCTCATAAATTGGACTGTTTTTGGGAATTGATCTTTTCGAGAAAAAATAGCACAATCCGATACATTTTATCCGCATTGTGTGTTCAAGTTCAAGTGGACTAAAAGCTTCCCAGGACAGGCAAAAACTTAAAGATTTCCATTCCTGCGAACTGCAATCCTTCTGAAATTGAGCCAATAAAACAACATTGACACAATAATGTTAATGTTCTTCGTTGTTAGTTTAAAAAAACTAACTAAGCATATCTACCTAATTCGAAAGACTGATTTATATCAAACTAGCTGACCCGCGCAACTTCGTCTGCGTCATAAAATGTAATTATTTACGACATCACATTAGAAACCTCAAAAATAACAGTATTTCTCCACTATTTAATGGTTGTTATTATACATATAAACCTTACTCTTCAATCACTCTATCTATTAAAAAAACCGCATCAAAATCCGTTGCGCAGTTTTAAAGATTTTAGCATACATAGGGATATAGGGACAGAGAAAGCGACTTTGTTTTATACTATGTGGTGATAATGTAAGTCTTTCATTTGAAAAGAGTAACTATGGAGTTTCTTTACAAGATAGTTCTTCTCCATGAGAATCGATGGAATAAAATATATGCGAATGGACAAGTACATTTACTAATATCTATTGTTTTATTAATACTGTGTAAATGTAGCCATACAAAAGTACATTTTAAATGTCCAATTGACGTTGTGCAAACTGACAACAGAAAAACGAGATTTTTTTATTCTATGGAAATCGTCACTGTCCAATGTCATTCCACCTTTAAGCAAATACAACTGGCCACTTGTTAAAAACCTATCATTTTCAAAAAAAGAACGACTCGCACATCAGCTATCAAAATAAGTAATTTTGTTATTAGTGTGGCCTCACACGGAACGATTGTACGCCCACAAAAGTGCGTTCACTCAAGGGCCATTCTACTTTTTGATGAACAAAACATGGGGCATGTTTTGTCCGTCAAAAAGTGTAATATTAACGATTGACTTTGAAAATTTTATTCATAATATGTCCATACCTAAATAAATTATGATTTATGCACTCATACTTAGGCTCCTTCGTGCCTCGGAAAGAACGCTAGCCGTTAGTCCGGCTGTCATTTACACATCTTTGGCAGTCTTTACGGGTAGTCAGAAACCAGAAAATCTGACACCTGTCTTGGCATGGGGTTGTTACTCAGAAACTGAGTCCTGTAGGTGAGATAGGCAGTCGCTACATGTCAAATACTCTAGCATCCAGTTTTTGGAGATTTTTATTAAAGTAGTTTTAAGGGGTAAGTTACCTGTACTATATAGGCTTAGGTAGTTAAATAAAGGGAAACAATCTTGATGTGTCTTTTAAACTAAAAAATCAGCTTAATAAAATGCAACTAAAAACCAATGTAAATACAACAATAACGATTGCTAAATCAATTGAACCAAGTTTAAGTAGTAGTTGTAAAAAATCACATCAAGACCTTTATTTAAACTATCGAAACCTTTATTTATTTATTTCTTTGGGAAAACAAACAGTTACACAAAACTTTCTTAATTAATAATCCTAAGTATCTAAAGTTAGTAGTGTATGTGTAACTCACAACGTTATCCACATGTTACATATTCAGATTATATATGAACTAATTAGGCATGCGAGTGAATTTGCATTTCATTATTTTTAGGCAAAATTTTTTGGAATTAATTATTTCGTAATTTGTTAGATGTTAGAGTGAATATATCTATAACCTAACCTAACCTTTCTAGTATACATAACTTCAATTTGTTGAACCTTTAACTGTTTATAGCTAATTATTAAAAAAAAAATGGTAACAACATTATTCGTCTTTGGTAACGCAGTCGTTTTTCTTGCAAACTGTTCCTCAAAAAGTAGAATGGCCCTCGAACACTTTTTTTTTTCGACCGTTTAATTTGCATTCAAGCGGTTATCTGTACGATCTGAATGGTTAATTGTGAACCTGGTTGATGTTAACCGTTGAAACTTATCTGATAGCTAACTGTATTAACACGCAACGGCTTAGGATGTGGTTACACGAGCTTGTTGAACAATGGTTTTACTTTTTTCTTTGTTTTTGTTTTATGTAGATATTTTTTGTGAAGTGATTTAGATGCTGGTTGTGTTCAAGAATTAGAATAGGTAATAAGTTTGATTTATTTCACTGGTTTATCTACAAAGTAAAATTTTCCTGCCCATTTCAATATTTACAAACCCTATTTTTGTGTATTTTTTTATACACTATTGTTAGTAACTTAACTAAAGACGAATTAATGAGAGGACCACCCATCTACTAAACACCAAAATACTAGGGTATAAGTCTTCACACCAATTGCTACTTACTTACTATGGTGGAGGAAGTATCAGCCGCCACAGCCTTCAGGATGCTATTGCGACTGCCTCTTATTCTGCTCAGGAGCGAGGCCGTTTTCTTGCGTATGATAGCATGAAACCCATCGATATGGGTTACCGCGAACATTTCAGAGGCACTGCAAAACCGAGGCAATCGCAACAGCATCCTAAAAATATTATACTATGCTGTAAATATTAATTTACAATATTTTTTGTTAACATTAATCATCATAAATACCAGTAAACAATTGACATAAAAAACCGTGTGTCGTCACCCTAAAACAACGTAAAGTTTTTCTAAGCTTCAGTTATTTTGTGATCGCGATACATTTTAGATCGATCGATATTTCACTTCTACCCGCAATTTTGTTAACTCTATCATGTTTATAATCGCCGGCTTTCATAGCTCAATAATTATACCTTATAATGTACTAGTTGTAATTTCCGGGTTTGCTTACATTAAAGTGACATTTTATAAGCGATAACGTATAGCCAGTGGGTTTACCGTTACAACAAAACTGGCCAAGTACGAGTCGGACTCGCATGCAAAGGGTTCCGAACCAATTTCATTTTTTTAACATGTTATTTTAACACTATAGACTGCTTATAGGTTTTCCTGTAATTTTCAGGTATAGAACTATTATAGAACGCCTTAAATTTTGAATGGTCATTTTCCTGAATAACTTCAAAACTGTTTGTTTTTAAATTATGAAAAAAAAAACTCTCACAGTAAGCCCTTTCAATTCATATATCACACGATACAGTTGGAAAAACTTTTTTTTAATTGTGTAGTTTGAAACCCACAAAAGTGACTCCCAAACAAAAAAAAAATATTTACGTAAAACGTCCGTGTTTAGGTCATAGAAGTCCATATGTGTACCAAATTTCAACAGAATCGGTCCAGGAGATCCGGAGAAATCTGGCTGTGACAGACGGACAGACAGACACCCGAGTGACCCTATAAGGGTTCCGTTTTTTACGGATATTCGGAACCCTATAAACCACGTGACATTTAGGTAGAACAGTTCACTACCACTAGACTTTTTTAGTATCATTATAGCTGACAGAATGTTGTCACTTTACTGGGTTATCTTGATGCTAAACTTGTTGTTACCTAACTTTTTATATTAAAAAAAAAACGTTTTTACACCTATCAGAAGTTTAAAAAAAATAGCGGAGGTGTATGACCACTCATTTCTTTGACAAATAGGTACTTTGACCTACAAAGTAGGTATTCTAATCAAATTATATTATTATTATACCAGAGGTGTTATCATTAATCACACAAGAATCTTGTTTAAAATTTATAAAAGTATAAGTTACCAATATATGTAAAAAAACCCAAGATGCACAGTCTCGAACAAATGCAACACTCGAAACTGTCGTCAAAAACTGACATGTATCAAGTGTCATAATTATGTGAGTTGTGTGTAGTTATACTATAAACATTTTTTTTTTGCAAATTCAACCTTACACGGATCGCTTAAAGTTGTTTCTTCAAAGCAGTGCAGTATGGCGAGCGATGCGAGACTGTTAACTAGGTGATGACTAGCGCACAACTATACATTGTGCGCTTGTTTTTTGCGCACGTTTTTAAGATGCTGAGTGTGTATCGTGGGTTTTTTTATATATCAATGGTTACCAATAAAAATATTAATAAAGATGTAACCACGAATACAACTTGACAAGTTAACCCTGCACCTGCCACTCGATCAAGTAGTCACATATTATTATAATAATCAATAGTCATCACTATCCAACTTTATAATAGTCCCATAATTTAACAACAAAATGAAATGTTTCATATAAAAATAGAGTAAAAAATAACCCTAAACATAATTGGGACATTTATTAATTTTTATATTCCACATTTTATAGGTTTTTAATGGGAACCCGTAAGCAATTAACAAAGGAACATGACTTTGACTATGAAACACAAAGTTTTTTTTATTATTATTAAATTATGATAAAGTCATAATTTCTGAAGTTATGACATTTACGAGAAAAATAGTTGCGTTTGAATTGGATAGTTTAGATAATATCAAAATTATTGTTGGAACTAGAATTTAAATTTTTAAACCGCGTGTTAAATTTTACTTCTACGTTTTATCTAATCTAAAGTTTAGATGTTTAAAGAATTTAATGGCCCTTAAAAGTAGCGTTTTTGAATAACACACAATTAAATTAGAATAGGAAAGGCTTTGTGGGTTATCTGTGACTATCTAAGAATGCTTCACTCGCACTATTGCGGTCAGAAAGACAAAGGAAAAAGATATGTGAACGATATCAAAGTTACATTATAACAATAGGTATTGTTCGCCTTTTAATATTATGTACTTAATCTGCATTTTACTAACCAAGGTTTCACATATCGAAAAATACAATAAATCATAGTTACTCGGACATAGAAAACTTTGAAAACTGGCATCCAAACTTTATTATACAACAAAAAAGAATCGTATCATTCGCAAACCGCTATAAAATGGCTTCCACATACTTCCGAAAAATCAATTTAAGCCCCAAAAAAACGTATCATAATTTCGCTGTTGCCACCCCACGCTGCGTGATAGAGTAAAAGAGACAAAAATATACTTTTCTCCCAAAAGAAAGGGACAAGAAACAAACAAAAAACTTCTACGGGAAAAAACATGGTCGCGAAAACCTCGTAGGGGTTGATTTTAGAGTGGCACATTAGTGAACCCTACACTGAATTTGACTGGAGAAAAATGAATAATAACCACCCCCGCGAACAGGGGGTTAACTTTAACGACCATATTCGAAGATATTTTGTAAGAATGCGAAAGGATATTAAAATTTTAGTGCTCTTTACAGGCGGAATGTCTATGATATGGACATTTTACTTCATAAAACTTGTATGCGGTTGGTATCATGATTACTGGTAATAAGTATTTAAATACTAAAAACGTTCCGGGAATTTCAAACGAAACTTTTTTTATATTAAAAACTTAGCTTTTTCTTTCGGTTTCGAATCGAGAAATATCGCTTTTATTTCCGAGATAGAATTTAGCTTACAGTCATCAATAGTCTAGCTTTTAGAGATTATTTCCCACTAACAAATAATAATTTATGACCTCTTAATAATAAAATAGTTTAAATTACAACAACAATCGAAGAAATCGAAAATTTTTAACCTAACATTCCACCTATTACATTAGCAATGCGTGTCTTTGGTGACAACGGTTGTTCTTGACACCCCTGCGTCATAAATAAATAATATATGAGTAGGGACTCACGCAGAAACATTCGATCAATACGTGCGAAATATTCAAATGTTGTCTATTCTAAAAACAAAATCTGAATAATAATTAATCTGACGTCTTACGCAGCGAAAGGGTTAAAATAAGGCTAAGTGCAGAAGAAACAAATCAATTTGTAAGGCAAGTTCACAACGAATTTATCAATGGCCGTAGTTTTTTTTTTCAATATTAATCTGCCTCGACTTTTTTCGTCTATGATAAGGTGGGTTTCCAGTTAAACCTGATGTAGCTGGATCTTCTTATTCTTATCGTGTGGGCAGTAAAGTCTAACGACCCCACACACCCTAGTGTCAGAGTTTCTAAACCGCCTCAAGGGCCTCTGACATGGTTTATTTGACGACCGCCATTTGGTGGCCGGGACCACCGGCTCATACGTGCCTTCGAAGCACGGAATCATCTTTTTATCAGACAATCAGGTGATTCAAACCTGCAATGTCCTAGCCAAACTGAAAAACAACTTTACAAAGTATGCTCTTCCCGTGAGAATCGAACACACGTCCACCGGGTCACAAGGCAAACGCCTAAACCACTCAACCACGGAGGCAGTTATGTAGCTGGATGACAAAATTTTATATGAAGTGACTGCCTACCTGGCCTCCTCAACCTGGTACCTACCTAGGCAACACGATATCCCCTTAGCGACTCGTGTTAGATTTTCTGGCCTCTTACCCGTAACGACTGTCAAAGATCTACAAATGACAGCCGGGACCAACAACTTAACGTGCTTTCAGAAGCATAGAGGAGCCTCGAAGTGATCACCCATCCACATAACGACCTCGGCAAGTGTTGCTTAACTTTGCAGATAATAATGCGACTGTTATTATATAGCGACGAGCTCTTGCAAGTTCATAAAGAATCTTAAACATTAATGAAACACGATTTCCCAAGTGCTTACTTTTTCAACTTTTTTCAATCCCATCTTACTGTCAAGTCGTTCTTAAGACCTAATCCGTCGTCAATAGGACTTTCCTTACATAATTCATTGTTTATTCTTTGAGAATATCCCGGATAATCCCTGTCTGGACGATGTTATGGCATTTAATGACGTCATCAAAGTAAACAGACACAACTTTTCTTAGCTGCATTGTATTTTAATACCCCTGATTCATTCAATACCAAAATTGAACTGTATCTCTAATAATGTAGAGCTGATTTTTCGTTGTGAAATTTTCTAATTTATAAGTCGCCCCAAATATTTGCAGTTATTTGTCAAGACCGCTAATTGCCTGTTACATTGGGTAAGGAGGAACTGTTTGTCTTTTTATGTCTCATTAGTGATGAACGCCCAATTTGTTTGGATCAGAGAATATTAATGAAGTTTAGAATTGAAGGAGGTTTTAATCCTTTTCATACGACTGGCAATCACGGTGTCAATTCTACTATTTTTTGGGTAACATTCGCATGTGAGTCGCAATCTGTCAAAAATGTATTGAAATTGAGGCTTTTTTGACAGATTGCGAATAAGATGCGAATGCTAACAGTGCGATCGTTAAATGAAGATGGAATGGAAATAATCAGTTCAAATTCGTAAAAGTACTAAGAGCTTAGCACGAATATTTTTGTGACGAATAGTAACGTTAACATAAGTGAATTTCGAATATAAAAATACTTTATTCAAAATATAAAATACTTTTTACAAAAAAATATAACCGACTTCCAAACAAATCATTACAAAGTATAAAATAATCTTAATTTCGGAAGTCGGTGTTTTTGGTTTTCTTTCTTTGTTTTTTAACACCATTTTTATATATTTTTTTTTGTATTTGGTTATATTTCTTTTGCTTTAATTTTAAAGAACTCCATCTAGAATAGACCACCACATAAATAAGAAATGAAAACGCTTCAATTTATTGCCAATTTGTAAGTATCATCATCAAATGCTCGTCATAAAACGACTAGAACAATTACACGATTTATTTTTACGAAATATTCTTAAATAATTAGTAATTTTGTAATATTTTAACGACTAATTAGTCATTGTAATAGTGTAAGATCTGATCGCTATCTCCACTGAGAATTGAGATCCTATTCACAAGGCTGTAATTTGGACATAGTTTATTTACTAAGTATAAATAAAGAAAACTGCATAACTACCTCCTAGACTTTTGAAATATGTCTTATGCCTACATCACTACAAAAATTGCCCGTTGGACCGAGCTAGCAGTTATGTATGCGTACGTAGAAATTACACTAGCACTATTCTATCCAAATATTTTGTTACTGCGAAAATAAGTAACGTCTGGGAGCCCTGGGATCTTGGATTAATAATTAACAGGAGTTACGTCACCAGACGCTGATTGGTGTATTAATATATTTATAGTCGTATTATCAGGATTGGATATTTTAAAGTAAAAAGTAGGTAGTTTACTTATTAATCAATTTTATTCGATTAACTCACTTAATTTATAATAACTGTGAACTCAATTAATTATCATATCATAATTATTAACTAAAAGGTTATAACACGATATTAGCAAATCTAGGCGCTATGACAACACGTGTATCGGACCGAGGTCTAGAATAGAATGCCTCGATCGCTCCGTGCGGTCTCCTTTTACGTCCGAGCACAAACAAGTCGAGTAGTGGGGGAGGTGGAGATGGCGACATCGCCTGATCGGTCCGGTGCACGTACCGTGTACAACCGTACGATGACGTAGCGCCGTCACGGCCATTCTGACGTGCGTACGTCCTCGGACGCGCACTTTAGAAGCACTTAGGTATCTTTAATGAGAACCACAATTTTACTGTTCGTTCATCCTGACATCAAAATCTTATCTCATGGTCTGGTCCGGTCCTACGACCCTTCAGAGTAATAATCTTCTGGTCCGGTCCTAAGACCCTTCAGAGTAACATCTTCTGGTCCGGTCCTAAGACCCTTCAGAGTAATATCTTCTGGTCCGGTTCTATGACCCTTCAGAGTAATATCTTCTGGTCCGGTTCTATGACCCTTCAGAATTATACTACTGGTCCAGTCTGATGACCCTTCAGAGTAATATCTTCTGGTCCGGTCCTATGACCCTTCAGAATTATACTACTGGTCCAGTCTGATGACCCTTCAGAGTAATAATTTTCTGGTCCGGTCTAAAGACCCTTCAGAATTGTAACTACTGGTCCGGTTCTAACGACCCTTCAGTTTTATAATCTCCCGGTCCGGTTTAACTAACCCTTCAGGATTATTACTGCTTGGTCCGGTCATAGAAGACTCTTCAAGCTCTGTTAATTCTTTTTTCGTTCTTTTTTTTTCTCTCTTTTTTTTTTAAACGCTGCCCTACACTAAGAATCTATCCCGCTTCGTGGGTGAGTACACAAACACAGAAACCCACCCGCACAGACACCCAGACCCGGAACAACCATCTGCAGGCCACACAAACATTTGTTCCGTGTGGAAATCGAACCCACGTCACGCAGCGCAGCAGCCAAGCGCCAAAGTACTGCGCCAACCGTGACGTATCTTTTAATTTAAACTGTTCCTAGATTTGCTAGGCCGGACTAAACTGGTCCCTGTAGCTAATATAATAATAAATTAACTCGTGATTTGTCCTTGTTCTATTGAATCAATTTTCTCTATGAATTTAAAGCACTTGTCACAACGTTAATTGGTTTAGAATCCAAAAACCCTTCCAATGATGTACCTACATGATCTATTAAGTTAACTACTGCTACTGGCTTTTTAAGTACGAGAGTCGGCAATTTTTTTTAAAGTGTGAGCCCTAAAATAGTACCACTTAAAACTTTATTTTTATGGGAAGTTTCATGAACAAGTTCTTCATTATTATTCGCCGTCACGTCATCACTGATATTGTCTGCATCTAACGTTCATGTGAGCACTCACGAATTACTTTACGTTAATCTAAAATCATCAAAATTATCGCTGCGCTGTGCGGTTCAAATCAATCAATGTTATTATAATCTCACCCGTATTAAATTGCACAAAATGGAAAATCTATTTAGAACTTGTAATAGCTCAGAATTCTCTGTACCTTTAAAGCTTTTATCAATGTCATTAAAATCAAATTGCTATTCATGATAGTTTTGATACTATCAAATTTACTAACTGATGTTATGTATGGCAAACTGCCTCCGTACGTTAATACGAAAGCCTAGATCCAAATTTTCACTAAAAAAAACGTCTAAGTTGAAACATGACCTTGTGGTACTTGCTATGCGATAACTAAACCTAAAGCTCACACTGAATAAAATTTTGACACTGTTACCGCCAATGGGAAACTCTTTTAAGTACTCGCTTTGTGCTAACTATGTCAAAATTACCTAGCACTATCAATGCAACCACCGAATTGGTATCAACCCCTTTAAAGCTTCGTTTGCTATTCAAATAAAACTTGAGCGACTCACCAAGTATTCCAGTCGGCCTTGAACGCTCTTAACCCCACAGATGTTGACATGATACTTGGCTACTGCAGTTCGCCAACTGTTTGCCAACCTTCGGTCTGTCACGCTCAGAACCGCTCAGAAGTTGCAGCTGCTCAGCAGTTGTTGCAACTGCTCAGCAGTTATGGCAGCATGCCAACCGCTAGCCTCCTGCTGGCTTTATACACCATGATACGATGTCTGAAACCGAAAAATGCTACGACAGTACAAGTCCAATAAAAGCTGTGGTGGGCCAAAAGGTTTCAGGTAAGTGTAGTAGTCACAGTATCAAAGTAAATAAAAATCTAAATTTTATCGGACCATTGGCACAAGAAAGCGGCCTATGCCTATGAATGGTGATATAAAATCAAAATATTCAAAATAAAGTGTTAGGTAACTAAATCGCTCTTATGTCCAAAAAAATAAAAGCTCTCTGGTATTTCACTTCATGACTCAATCAGCGATAGCAGAATAATATCGCTTCATCAGCATTATTTGACCAATGACCAAGGCTTTGTGCCCATTTCAAGCGAACTCCTGTGCAACCGCCACTTCCAGGTATGTGCTTCCAATTCACCAAAAGTAGATAGCGACAGCAAAAGAATGGTCTCCCTTAGGGCAGTGTGTTGGCGCCGACGCTTTTTTTAACATCTACGCGAACGAACCGCCTTCCACTTAACACACGGAGCGGTTCTTGTACGCGGATTACCTGGCCCTAGCAAACCAAGCAGCGACTTTTATGGACGTGGAGCATAAACGTACAATGGCACTCAGTGTACTGAGAGATTAGTGTGACCGCAACGCTCTACGGCCGAACCCATCTAAGAGACAGTCGTGCGCCTTCCATCTCTGCTATAGGCCCGCAAATCGAATGCTTAACATCACATGGCGTAGAGCCAAGGTCCAACACTGCTCGAATCCAAAATATCTCGGTGTGACGTTAGATATGGCCTAAGCGTAAAAGTCAAACTGTTACAATACTTAGCTCCGTCGAACCCGGAATAACTTACTCCGTCACCTAATTTCCATCAATTGGGGAGCGGCACCCGATGTTCTCCGTACAACCGGCATGTCCCTATTTTTTCTGCTGGCGTGTTTGCTTGCACAGTGTGGCACCGACCTGCTCTTTCTCGTAAAGTAGACATTGCCCTAAACGAAACGTGTCAGATAATTTCAGGCTGATTAAAATAGACTCCACAAAACAAACTATCCGCTTGCAGGCATCGCACCTCCTGCTGTTCGAAGGATCTGAAAACCGATTCCCGACATCCCTGTATGGCCACATGCCAACTTCGGGAAGACTAAAAAGTCGCAAGAGCTTCCTTATTTCTACACAGGCGATCCTGGATATGCCATCTAAAGGGAGAAGCAGACTGTGGGAAGAGAAGTATCCACCACCTCACGACTTCATAAAACCCAAAGAGCAATTGCCCCTGGTCGTGAATCGCAATGGCCTTTTGAAAGCGTTAAATCGCGCGCCAGCGCAATTTGCGCACCCAGGTAGGCCGCTGCAAACACAACTTGGCGAAATGAGGATGTAATGATCTGTTGTATACCCAACGTGAGTGCAGTGCCCGTTTTCAGAGCACGAGCCATATGTTACAGTGCCCCAAGTGCCCATTCTCCTGTAATTTGGAGTATCTAATGAATGCCACTGTTGCTGCAATTAACGTAACTACCTACTGGTCCAAAACAATAAAAAAGTTAACGATTGAATCGAAAAGAAGAAGTATTATTAAAAATGCTATCGCTTAATCTGCAACACTTATGCTATTAATAATAGCTTCACTTTAAGATAAAGCGACAGGCCAATATCAAACATCGATTATTGCCATCCATAAAGGCGTTGCCTTTTGTAAGTCAGTCTCCACATCATAAAAATGAACACTCGTAAACAAAATAAAAAGCAGCTCTACAGCAATTAAAAAGTTTAAACGACTCACCAGATTGGCGTAGAAATCTTCATATAAATTCACACTCCTCTCCTTGACCTGACCAGCTGTTGTGAAGTTGCTTGCCTCCAGACGGAACTGGTTTAGTTCAGGTTGATGAGGGTAGCCGCATAAAACTCGTCGAAAAGGAATTCGGCGCAAAGCTCTTCAGCGCCATATGGTAAAACAATAAACTGCTCTGCACATCACTGCATCCTCGACAAAACATACCACCACGGTGACACACTATGATCGTGTGTCGAACTTCGGCCTATCGGATTTAACTTCACGACACACATCAAGTTTTTAGCGTCTGGATAAACGCATGCGTTTTAAAAACAAACCGCAATTTTCACTATCACTGTCATTACATTTCAAAACGTAACCGCCACATATTTCACTAGCATTGTCACGAATCTCCATGTGGGCCCTTTGAGTTACGTCCCAATTCTGATATAGTCGTATTATCAGGATTGGATATTTTAAAGTAAAAAGTAGGTAGTTTACTTATTAATCAATTTTATTCGATTAACTCACTTAATTTATAATAACTGTGAACTCAATTAATTATCATATCATAATTATTAACTAAAAGGTTATAACACGATATTAGCAAATCTAGGCGCTATGACAACACGTGTATCGGACCGAGGTCTAGAATAGAATGCCTCGATCGCTCCGTGCGGTCTCCTTTTACGTCCGAGCACAAACAAGTCGAGTAGTGGGGGAGGTGGAGATGGCGACATCGCCTGATCGGTCCGGTGCACGTACCGTGTACAACCGTACGATGACGTAGCGCCGTCATATTTATTTAATATAATATAAATAACATGTTACATTGTTAGGGGAAGACACTAGCTCCTGTAATACAGTGTACATTAGCGCAGGAGCTAGGGAATTCATAAAAATGTAAATAATAATTTATGTCAATAAATATTATTATTATTTAAGTTATGTCTTGAACAATCTCGGGACCCTGAGGTCCCGGTCCTTTGGTAGGCGTACGAGGGGCCGAAGCCAACTCGCAGAGGCCCTGTTAGACATTTCTATTATTATTATATTTATTTTATTTATTTAATAAAATTTAAAATTCGATATGAACTGGAATGTAAACGTTCCACTGGTCTTTTTTTTACATTTTAGTCACAAAATATTGACAAATATTGTATCTGCATCTTCCCTATTGATGGATGGCTACAAGAGTTGAAGAAGACCAAAGAAACAATGGAGGCACGGTTTGAAAGATTAGAGTAGACGTAATATCGTTATCTCTAGTCATATAAAAAAACTAGCTAACTCGCGCATCTGCGTCACATTTCTCATGAATGTCCGGCTCCTTTTGGTTGCAGCGTGATGTTTTTATAGCCTATAGCCTTCCTCGAGAAATGGGCTATCCAGCAATACTTTTGTTTTTCAATTCGAACCTGCAGTTCCTGAGATAAGCGCGTTCAAGCAAACAAACTCTTCAGCTTTATATATTAGTACAGTAGAATCCGCTTGACAAAGACGTCATACTAAGCGGACATCATACAAAGCATAGTCTTAGAAAACAAATAACCTATTTTTTTTTTAAGTCTTTGGTGTAATTGAGATAAATACTACAAATGGTATGTATCTTTAAATAAATCCAACCAAAAGTGAGAGATTAATCAAAATAAGAAGCCCAAACGAATCATGTCGCTCCATGTAACCAAACATATTTAAAAAATACGTTATAATAAGCGACATGTCATTAAACGAAGTCATTATACCTGAATCTTTTTTTAATAGTTTTATATGGAAACCAAACTTCGCTCTGTATTAACTTCATATTAAGTGGTTTTATAAAACATTGAAATAAAAAGTGTATGTTAAGTTAAAATTTCTAGTCCAATCGAAGTGAAAATAGTTGAATGAGAGCCCCGACAAAAACGACAAAGTTAGGATAGGACCCAATATTATTTCAACAAAAACGGTGGCTACTGAGGCAATGACAAATAGAGAAGAAAACATGTTGTGCCGAGCCCAAATAAATTGTAACAAAGGCAAGAGAATAGTGAATCATAATATTCGAGACACTGGTATGAGACGGTTCTAATAAACTCAACTCAACTCAAATCGTATATCTCAAATAAACCATTTACAGGCACTTTTGAATTGTCAAGGTCGGTCAGTCAAAAACATGAAGCTATTTGCACGTTCCAAATCGTAGATCTCTATGGAGAAGAACGTGCAAGAAACTCCACGGACACTCTTTTAAACCATGTGATGCATTACAAAAATCTTGTTAACATTATCTTTGATTGCTTCTATATGTGAGGACAATGCAAACGGAAAAATCAACCTAGTATATTGAAATAATCAGTGGGAAAACTAAGTTTATTTGGGAAATGGGAATAGAGCTTTTGACAATGAAAGATACTACTTGAAAAAGGTAATCAAAAAGAAGGAAAAACCGGTTTACTTAAAACAGTTCTGCAGTTTTCTCAATAACGCTTGATATCTCTATCTACTGAAATCAGGTATAAAAATGTTTTATTCTTTAGACGACATTTCTGTCACTTTGAATTAACGTTTTCAGGAAGCACCCAGAAAATTACACAGTAACGCATGCCTTTAGAAACAAATTCAATCAAACTTAAACACTCCTAAAATTCTATTACAAAATAGATGCTCCTTACAAAATTGAATCCTCATTCCTAAAGACCCTCGCACACAACAACACATCAACCTTTTGCGACATACCGACTATCCACATAAGACCTTAAACTCGTATAAAATACATCCACAAAGAAGGAAAAAGTAATGCAAAGGAATCAGTACAGACTATCACGAAATTGATCTGCGATTCTACAAGCGATAATCGTTCTTAGCTTTTCAAAAATAGAGGATAAAATCGGGTGGGTGGTCGTGTTGTAAATTGGTTTTTTCATACACATGAATTTCAACTTTAATTGAGGAAAGTTAGAGTCCAAATTTGAGTGTGTAGCATACCTCATATACCCCACATAAGTTAGGACCCAAGTAATACGGATGACGATGCGAAGTTAGTGGAAAGAAAGGGGAGAAGTAGAATAACGAGGGGGTTGGGAGGTGAGGGGTGGAACTCCCCCTGTTTCGGGTTTTCAATAGATGTTAGAGTTTCCCGTGCGATTTAAAAGGTAGACAGGTGTAAATGTTGTACGTTCATGTGCTGGTTTGCGCCGTGTTGGCTCGTGTTATGAGGACTTTAGCGGAGATGGAAATTTCGAAATTCTCAGACGTTGGTACGAGTAGTTGCAACGGTTGTTACCAAAGTGTCAAGACTTCATGTACAATAGTGGTACATAGGCGGACTTAATGCGACAAGACATTCTCTACCAACCAACCTTTGGGTTAAAATAAAAAGAAATATACTGTGGTAGGTGTACAGCAAATAAATAAAATTTAAAACCGATAAAATCAATTGAGGTATTATGAACCGATTTGAAAAATTCTTCTTTCATGTGAAAGGGTATACTTTCCGATTGGTCCCATTTAAATTTCATTAAAATTAGTCTAGCATTTTGGCTTTTAAATCAAAATAGCTGGAATTCGTTTCCTAGATGATGTATTTAGTTAGTCATCCAAATAAACGAAAGTGCGTTTTTTGCTTTCCTGCGACTTTCCAGTGGCGTTGTTAGGTGTGGGGGGTACCACAAAAAAGTCAAAAATAAAAAACAAAAGTGTTTTTTATTTGGAAGTCGGTTGAATTTCTTGTAAAAAAGCTTTTTAATTCAAATGTTTAATTCAGATATCGGTGGTAAGCTTTATTTTTTTAACAAAACACCTATTTGAATCTATCAAAAGAATTTTCAACAACAGTTTTTCATAACTTCTACTGGTTAGTTAACTGTCCACTGTATCGTGTGAAACTTGAATTGTATCTACAAAGATCTTCATTACAGATTAAGTCAACTAAATTGCTATTTTAACTTTCAAAGTCAGCTATCGGCTCTTTACTTTTTTCTATGTAAAAGATTTTCATAATATTCACTTAGGTACACAAGCGCAGATACATCTCGCGATACATCTCGCGATACGTCTTATGATATACAACCCATCGCCACAGAGCTCCGCGAAGCATTTTTCAAGACACAATCCACCCCCGCTTTTCTGAACGTATTATTGTTTGGTGTAATTTATAAGCGATGGCGATCTAGTCCTGGTTTACCTTAGTAAACACAAGAAGACCAAACATTGGAAGGCCTCCCACAAGTTGTACCGAAGACCTAGCCTGGTGGCCTTTTGGCGGTGGGAATCCACTGGATGCGATACGCCTAGCGTAACTCGGGGGAGGCATAGGCTTCCCCCTAGTTACGCTACATACATAGTTACAGCAGTGTGGCCTTCGGCTCAAATCTATATCTATACTAATATATAAAGCTGAAGAGTTTGTATGTTTGTTTGTTTGCTTGAACGCGTTAATCTCAGGAACTACTGGTCCGATTTGAAAAATTATTTCAGTGTTAGATCGCCCATTTATCGAGGAAGGCTATAGGCTATATATCATCACGCTAAGACCAATAGGAGCGGAGCAGTAATGCGCGGGTCAGCTAGTGATAATATAAAACCATCTAGTTTGATGTGTGTTGTTGCTAAAACCGTTAGCACGGTCAACCGTCTCTTAGTTTACACTAAGTAACCTTATATTATTTTCAAAACCTTTTAAGTTCCTCGGGAAAATCGTCATAAAGAATAAAGAGACAACCCCTATCTTGTCACATGAATTATAAAACTATCATGTTTCAATCTGTTACTGCAGCACAAAAATTATGTAACTTTATTTTTTATTTCGAGAAAGTAAGAGTCTAGACATTGATCTACATATTATAATCAGTCAGAAATGTTCCTGTGTCGACATGAACCATCCGCAAAAACGTACCATGAAGTTTCAAGCCTGGGCTCACTAGGGCCCAGATTTGCGGAATTTGTTCGAAAGAGTCACCGCGGCTCTGGAACGCAAAGGGCATTAGGAAGAACTTGGATGGGTTCAATAAGAGTCTGACATCCTCTTCCGCTCCGCTCAGAGCGGAAGGAGTCTTTTGAATATTTCCCATCCTTAAAAAAGCGCGTCTTGGGAAAATCGGGACCGATTAAGTGACAACCTATATTTTATATACCATCGTTACTCTCTTCTTCTGATTTATTATAAGTCCTACCTAACTCGACTTACCTAACTAAGTACAGGGCATTTGTACCCCCCGCTAGTATCTCACAACTTGTACCACCCACCCAGCAAAGTTCGTTTTTTCTCCCTGCTCCTTGGCAGTTTTGATGCATCGCAATATTTTCGTGTCAGCCGCACGGCGGCGTGACGTCACATGATATATTGGAGCGTCGCCTCCTTTACGATATTATAACAATTTCCTTCTAATATCTTTTTTGTTTATTTTGTTTTTGGTAGAAAATTGAATTATCCATTGGAAATTGGAGAAACTTTTTTGAATTATAATTTTGAGTTTGTTTTAGATAGTTTTGGAGGTGTTGATAATGATGATTTGGAATAACATGATGGGACAGAAGTAAGGACACAATTTTTCTAAGATACACTTTCAATTACCGGTAATATTACCATCAATGAACTGCATTTCCATGAACTTAAACAACCACATTCAATCTATCCCTACATATCATACTTCTGTGCTTTGCAACAACAGACTCTGTGTTCAAAACCAAAACAATCAAATTGCATTAAGGCGGCCTATGACCACCTGAAACAGTAGAAATAAATAACACGATTCTGAAGAACTGCGTACTTATTACTAACAATAATTAAATACTGCTCTACTAATATAACAATACTGAAAAGCTTGTTTGATTGACCGCGCTAATCTCTGGAATGAATTATCATAGCCACATTCATGAGGAAGGAACGATACGGAAGGATACGGGAACGGGAAAAAACGGGATTTGCACGTACGAAGTCGCGGATAACCGAATATTTGAACACTTGAATAGAAACAACTTCACTAACTTTACCTAAAAATAAGCAACGTCAAAAAATTCCACATCACTGTTAATATACCCACACGACAGTTTGACAAGACTTATCCTCCGACCAAGAAAACTCAAGCCCACCAACATACTAACCAAATGCATACCAGACGGCATCCAATCAAGATTTAAAAAAAAGTCAAATTCCACAACCCTTCAACACTCGAGACTTACAAACATGGCTGACGGAAAAACCCCCGATATACCTACAAAAAGTATTCTAAACAAGCCCCGTGCCGAAATACTAAGTAAAAGTGAAGACAAAAGAAGGTAAAAAATGCTCGACTCACAAAGCGCGGTGTAAGGAAGGTTCGTTTCGGCTCCTTGCAGCAGTCTGCCTCATATGTATGGAAATGTGGCCTAAGCCCGGCGTCGTTAGGGCGGGGACAGAATATCAGTGGATTTCGAAAAAAAAAATGGAAAACTCGGAAGATTTTTTGTAAAAAAAGTAAAAAAATGCAGACTTACAGTCTATTTATGCAATTTATATTTGTTTATATATAAATTGCATAAACAGACTGTAAGTTTAAATGACAGCGTTACCCTTGAACTCTGGGTTAAGCCTGCAAACTTTAAAAACGGAAAAAAAACGTTAAAAACCTCAAAAAAAAATATATTTTTCTATTATTATTTTTGTAGTAAACGTGAAGACAAAAGAAGGTAAAAAATGCTCGGCTCACAAACCGCGGTGTAAGGAAGGTTCGTTTCGGCTCCTAGCAGCAGTCTGCCTCATATGTATGGAAATGTGGCCTAAGCCCGGCGTCGTTAGGGCGGGGACAGAATATCGGTGGATTTTGAAAAAAAATAAAATTTGAAAAACTCGGAAGACCTTTTGTAAAAAAAGTAAAAAAATGCAATTTATATTTGTTAATATATAAATTGCATAAATAGACTGTAAGTTTAAATGACAGCGTTACCCTTGAACTCTGAGTTAAGCCTGCAAACTTTAAAAACGGAAAAAAAACGTTAAAAACCTCAAAAAAAATATGTTTTTCTTATTATTTTTGTAGTAAACGTGAAGACAAAAGAAGGTAAAAAATGCTCGGCTCACAAAGCGCGGTGTAAGGAAGGTTCGTTTCGGCTCCTTGCAGCAGTCTGCCTCATATGTATGGAAATGTGGCCTAAGCCCGGCGTCGTTAGGGTGAGGACAGAACGGCGGAGGATTTCGAAAAAAAAAAAATATGTAGAATTTTCGCTGAAATTTGATTTAGGACGATCTGAAGAATTTAGTGCTTATTGTCTGATACCTAGTGATTTTATATATCTTCCATTGGTTTGAGTTAGGTACTAAGAAACTGTACTTGGAATTTTTTGTCCGTGAAAAGTACCTAAGTACTTTCTACAAACGAACAAACAATCTCACTTCTCTCTGTAAGTACTTTTCTAATTTGAGAACCTGGAAAAGACGCGGTAACAGTGGCATAAGCCATAGGAGCGAAGCCACAGCTTAAAGTTAGTTGTTATTAGGTGGAATATGTTCAGACTTAAAATATATTAATTCTGAAATGTTTTGCATACTACGACAATGTATAATTTAGCTCTACAATTTAAACCGATAGCCTGCCTTGTCAACCCTTTTATACACATTTTAACACTAGCATATACTATTCACATATCACATACTAGCTTTTACCCGCGACTCCATACGCGTATATCTCGCTTTTCACGTTTCCGTCTTCCTCATGAATGTGGCTTCATACAATTACAAAAAGAAATCCGACTGGTAGTTCCAGAGATTAGTGCGTTCAAACAAACAAACTCTTCATCTTTATTATATTAGTATACATAGATATCACGTATATTTCTAGACACTATTTGCACCACCCTGATCCAGCATTAGTGGTGCCTGGTGTACAAGTTCGTGAAAATTTCGGAAAAACTTCTTTTCTCCGACCGTTATGCCCTCAGCTTTACAATAGACACCATATAAACACAGCTATATATACACAGTTTACGAATACATTTTTCCCGTGATATTGCTCCAAAGATTTGTGGGTATCTCGCAATATTTATACACACCTATAAAATTGCGAGTTTTCGTGGAAAACTCGCAAACGAAGATATATTGTGCAAGTTTCTGTTGAAGAACTTTCGGTACAGTTCGTGCATTATAAATGTACGCGTTCGTTCTATGAATGTTTGGGTTTTATAAGGTTTGCCATACGTTAAGAATGTTTTTGATAATATTTTGATGTTTAAGGGAGAAAAATCATAATGGCAATCAAGAAAGAAAAATTACAAAATAAAATTAAAACTCAATCTAAATTATATATATTTTTATCTTTATTTATTTAGAGTTTTTTGGTTATCACACTTATCACACATCACCATACCTTATTGGCAGAGTTAAAAGTTAGTAAGTAAAATTTAGGTGCTGTTCAATTTTTTTTTGTCGAAACCCCTGTAGTTATGAGGCTAAGAAAATGTTTAGTTTTGTATGCAACTATTTAGCTAATAGAGTATCTCTTGTCTCTTTGTTCGTAAAAATAATAATATTTGAAATTAGAAATCGTCATTTTCAAAAAACTATCACTAGTTATCGTAAAGTTACCTACCTGTGTGTACCCAACTTTTTCCGGCAAGTAATTAAAATAGTCTTAAGCCGATTGTTCAGATTTACCACCTCAAAATGACTGTAAATTCAAATAACAACTGTAACACCGCTGTACACGGAAACTTTACATAGTGAGACAAGCTGTCAGGTAACACACTATCTTAAATTAACTAATATAGGCATTGATATATCAAAAACCCAAGATGCAGAGTCTCGAACAAATGCAACACTCGAAACTGTCGTCAAAAACTGACATGTATCAAGTGTCATGTGTGAGTTGTGTGTAGTTATACTATAAACAATTTTTTTTTTGCAAATTCAACCTTACACGGATTGCTTAAAGTTGTTTTTACAAAGCAGTGCAGTAGTGCGAGCGATGCGATACTGTTTGAAAGTAGCGCACAATTATACATTATGCGCTTGTTTTTTGCGGACGTTTTTGAGATGCTGAGTGTGTATCTTGGGTTTTTTATATATCAACGAATATAGGTCGTAAAAGTTCATTGCCCCACTGAACGTATATCTAAGTTTATAACTCAACTACTATACTGGAAAGGTTTAGGTAGTTAAATAAGGGTAAAGAATATTCAAACACATATTCAACAAATAAACTACTGCTTCAACTAATGGTTCGATTGATTTAGTCATCGTTGTATTTACATTGACATTGTTTTTTAAGTGATTTTTAAATCCTTACTTCCTTACTAATATTATAAACGCGAAAGTAACTCTGTCTGTCTGTCTCGCTTTCACGCCAAAACTACTGAACCGATTTAAATGAAATTCGGTACAGAGATAGTCTAGAGCCTGGGAAAGGACATAGGCTTTTTATTCCGGGAGTATGTTCCCCAGGTACCATGCGGGCGAAGCCGCTGGCAGAAGCTAGTAAAATATAGATTAAAAAGACAAAAAGTTCTTTTTTATTTATTTGAGATCGGTTTGCTCTTGACTCTAGTCTAGGTCAGAGATGACAGAGACAAAGTCTACGATGCAGCGAGCTTACCCAGAAGGAGCCTGTTCACTCTGATTTTAAAGATATGAGGGTTGTAAGCGTTCGGAAACACAGACGCAGGCAGAGAGTTCCACTCCTTCGCTGTGCGCATTATAAAACACGCTTAGTGCGAATTAAACCTAAACTAAACTTTTCTAGTTTAAGTTCAGACATTAAAATGAAGATACTACATAACAGTACATAAAGGACATTGAACCCATATTTTTCCTTCCAGCCCAACAAAACTCATCCACCTCCGACCACCTTCTCGTCACGTAATGCATCAAACGTAATCTTCTTACATCGTCTCAATTTCGGGAATACCCCCCTCCTCCCGTCAGGAATACCCCTCCCCCGGGATTACCCCCTGCATGGGCGATTTTTCTTTTTTTTATTATATCGCCGCGCAGAAGGAAATAGTCAAACAGATTGGATTTATTTATGAATTTTGTGGAACGAGTTCTTATTTTGAATGTAGGTTGGTATCTACTGTTTGTTTTTTTTATTGTGCCAGTTGATTTGGTTTTCGAATGATATTCGAATGTGTGTTTTATTCACGTCGGTAATATCTGAATCTATAGTTTGAATATGACCATAGAGTATCGACTCCAAGGTCGGATGAACTGTTTTATTGTACCTACGTAGATCTTATAGTTTAAAAGTACCATCTATTTACCTATAAGTTGCGTAATGACACTACTAACCCCTGAGCGTTGCATAACAGCATAGAAAATTGAAAATTTTGGAAATATGAAAATTTTGAATGTTTGGGCCGGTTTCTCCCAGCCCGAGTAGGTACTATGTTTTATACAAGAGTTGTATTTCAACGGGGATCACTAACACACTATGATAAGTAAGAGAGAAAAAATGTAAAAAACTTCTTCAAGTGTAGCTTAGATATGAAGATTATATTCAGTGACTACCACATAACAACAAAAACAACAAATCCAGAAAATTTCGATACCATACGTATTATAAACAAATGCCAGCATAATCACACACAATTTTCCTCCCCACACATAGCTCCTACTTACCCCTGGCCCACCGAGAAAAAAAAACATAATTTACTTACATCTCCTATCCAAGACATTACGGTTCTAACAAGACACAATGCTTTCGCGAAATCCTCCCTTTACCATCTCGGCCATTTTAACTCAACCCTCCGCCCGCCGATGTAGTACTAAAACCCGGGCGAAAGCGGGGGTGGGGCGAATAAAGTCAAGTGTCAACTAAAGCTGGGGCGAATATTAGGGATAGCTGGGTGGAAGCTAGTCAGTTTGTGAGTGATTGATGACGTAGGCGGGGCGAATCCAATCATTAAACTTGATGCATGACCGGTGGTACATCAGGTTTTGGGATTTTCGATTTTGAGAAAATTAGTTTTTCGGTGGTTGACTTTTTTTTTTAGGAATTAGCCATGTTAGCAACTAAGTTATTTTGATTTGTATAAAGTTACTGTCTAGTTGGTTTATCAGACATAGATTTTGCAATTTTCCTGGAAAATAAATAACCCATGACAGTCGTCGATAGACTTCTATTAGTGAAAGAGTTTTCGTAATCAAAGTCCTGAGGTTATCTACCTTTTAGAAACAAGGCAATTTCACCCAAAGGTTGAATGGTAGAAAATGCCTAAGGCTTTAAGTCCACTTCTGTGTGTAAGTTAATAAATTACATTTTAACACAAAACATTGGAAAATTATTTTGAATACTCACATGTCACAATTTGACCACACATTTTCTCACAATTACTATACCCAAATACCTACAGATATTGAATAGAATAGATATTCTTAGACTTAAAAAGCTAACACTATCTTAAACACCAATTTCTTCATCCACTCACAACGAAATTCAATATCAAACTGACTGTGCAACAAAAAAATCACATACACAAACGTATCTGCATTTTTAAAAACCGAATACATTAACCCTTGAATAATTAAAAATATGCGTGCGCGCAAATAATCGCGAAGAATTAACCCTTTACATCCAAACGAGGCGCGGATGCGAAATCACGACCGGTCTCTGAGACCCAGGTGTGTTATTATTTTAAAAACAATTTGCATACGACTTGGGGATACCGGATAATATTATTAGGTAACATTCTGTTAAAAAAGAGGTCACGTACACCGGTTTTTGATTTAAGATGTGGATTTTAACTGTTATTTTTTACTGGAAAGAGCTTTGGAGTTTTAAAAGGGCTAAACGAATTAAATTATCATGCATGACTCTTAGATCTTTCCACTACTAATGATCTTACTACTATGAAAATAGAAACGACCAAAGTATAGCTACCAAGAATATAATTATCTAAATTAATAACTACGGTGACTTGGGTGCTCTACAATGCTTTTTTAAGTTACTTTCCAACTCCATCTGCTTTCATCACCATTCTTTAGCCCATATCCCAATATTTTGTGGTACAAACATTAAGAACGTCCTCCCACACCCAGTCTAAGGTTTTACTTTAGTCAAGGCCAACAAAAGCTAAACTTTTCACCCCGACTCACCAGTCTTTCAACCTACCAAAAAAGGTCAACCGCAGAACGACATAGGAACATAAAACCTGTATCCTAAAGGCCACAAAAACAAAACTCAGAGAATCACTTGTTTAACAATATCGCGACAAAGCTCAAGACCTCTTGAAAAGCTTCCCTTTGGGGTTCATTAGAAAACATTCTCTCAAACCAGGTCTAAGGCTTTTCTATAGGTCTGTCCAACAAAAGCTAAAAGTTTTCAATCAATCCAACAAATTCTCAACCTACCAATAAAACAAAACCCGCGTCCCGAATTGCCACAAAAACAAAACTTACATCACAGAACCACATGTTTAACAACATCGGGACTAAAGCCCAAGACAACGGCCATCTAAAGTCCTAACTGACGGAAGTCGTCACAAAGACGACTTACACCTGCCAGACGGAGGGGACACGAATTTGAATTTGAATGCCCAGCGCAGAAGGGTTGAAGACGTTTTCGTTCAACTTTTTCAAACTTGGAATTCTATGACGGTTTTTTAGATTAAGGATTCTGGAATGATTTGAATGTGTTTTTTTTAATTGGAAATTAGCTGACGTTGTCTTTTATTTTAATTAAAAAAAAAAACTTGAATATGAGTGCGATGAAATTTCGATCGTGGGGCATTTCGGTAGCGCTTGTCATCAACAAACATTTTGATATATATTTTAACCGACTTCAAAAAAGGGGGAGGTTCTTTAATTGTAGTAAACCACTGATCATGTCACTTTTTCTGTGGATTCATTGTTAAAAGCGTGGGCTGCTAGCTAAACAAATATTAGATATGTAGGAGATATTGTTTTTCTAATAAATCCTGTTAAGAATACCCAAAGTTATATCTTATAGATGGTTTTGGATATTCTTAACCCTAGTTTTATATGTATGTCACTTCTGAAGCTTACCTGTAATTCACATCTTATACAGATCATTCAGATCTCATAAATCGGAATAGGCAAATTCGCAAACTTCTATAGGAACCCAAACATTCCGCTCTCCCAATTTCAACACCCAATAAATTAAAATCAATCGATACACCATGACACCTTTCCTTTATTACCGATCAATAATTACCATATTACAGCAAATGTTGACACAGCTTTCCATAACATGCGACCCCATCGATTAAACCATAAAGGAAATAAAGGACTCAACTCTCACGACCTAAGGATCCGTTCTCACGAAATCTCTGAATACATTAAAAAAAGGTTTTTATCTATGATATTCAAATTCGGACTGGCCTTTAAGATGTTCGAAATTTGAATATAGAGTGGAAGGGTTATTCTTTCCTGTGTCAAAATTGTTCTTCCGCATTCACAGGATGATCTAGTAATTTGAATATCGAATCTGAATGCATGGGATCTGCTTTGCATATCTTTTTCTTCTCTTGTGCGTTTTTAACTTTTCGCACAAGGGTACAAAGACGCTTTTGGTGTGCGTATTATTGATTTTTGCCGGTCGATGCGTAACTTTGAATGCGTAATGAGATAAAATATTTTCCTTGTGTTGTCATATTTGTATTTTGTAGTCTAATTTATTCGTGTCTTTGTGTAGAGGTGACGGATGTTTGTAGTGCAGTTCCCATAGACTTGGAAGATAGGGGAAGACATAAATTATCTGTATCAAGGCAGTTAAGTATTATCATGATGAATTATTATTTTATTATACGTAAACTAAAACAAATAGCCTGGAAACTGCCTTTATTAAATTAAATTAGGTAGGTAGGTGTGAACTGTTACACAAAGGTTTACCTACTCGAAATACAGTTACAAAAAAAATATTGTGAAAAATTATTAAACGTTTTATCTAGCTGTGATTGTTAAAAAGAGTTTTCGACGACCAATGTAGGTATCACTAAAATTGCGTACCTATAAAATTGCGACGGGTCTAATTATATAGATATATATATATTTAGAAAACGTGGTATGGTCTTGAGTACATTTAAAAACCATTTTTCAATGTCACTTTCCTAAAAATAAAACAGCTCATACAAAACGACATCTCTCATAATGAAAATAACAACAAAACACAAGATTAATTGCATTTATTACAATAACAATACACAACCGTTGTCTATCGGTCGTGAATTATTTAACAATTGACTAAAATAAAATAAACAATTGACATTTCATACAGTTCACAGATAATAAAATAAGGTTTGAATAAATTATAAGCGTTCAATTATTATTTATTGATTGAATTTGCATATTTGAAAGCTTACTATTTTAACTTTTGCGATTTGTGATTGTTTTTTTTTTGTTGTTATTATTTATTGGTTTGTTACCAATGCCTAATATGATCGATTATCTGAAATTCTTTAATAAATCTTAAGTAGGTAGGTACTATAAATATTGCAAATTAACTTTTACCTACTGGTTTCTTAAACTTTTTTTTTCGAAAGTCAATCTGTATAAAATATATTTTAAAGTTTTTTTTTGTTTTACTTTCAGTACCTTTCTTTGCAAGACTTACAAAAAAGAAAACTTTTAAGCCAACCATTCTATAAGTAAATCGTTCGTGAGTAAGAGCTGAAATTTAGTTTCTACTTTTATGTCTTATTTTAGACTTCAACAAAAAAACGATGATAAGAAATATTTTCATAAAACGCAAAAAAAAGTTTTTAGTATAATGATCCGCAACATGACAAACAAAATTTAGGTAGCACAAAAATGGTGTCCTGAGATAGCGAGACATGGTCGTTGCAGGCCATGAAGGACAGGCTTGACTTGCAGAGAAGATTCCGTCGAAACTTCTTTTTTTTTATTTGTGATGGGTTTGCTCTTGACTCTAGTCTAGGTCAGAGATGACAGAGACAAAGTCTACGATGGAGCAGAAGTGAAAGAATACTTTAACTAAGAGAACAAAGAGTGTTATTTTTTCTAACAAATGCCCACAGCCACACTTAGCTACACCCTATACTTGTAGGCAAGCGCGTTACATCAGAGAGCCTAGTACGAATATTTTGACGTATAAAAAGCGAAAAATAAAAAACGTTTTTACAAAAAATATAACCGACTTCCAGTCGGTGTTTTTGGTTAATTCGTTTTATGACACCGACTTCCGAAATTAAAGTTAGTTTAAACTTTGTTGTTTTTTGTTTTTGGAAGTCGATTATATTTTTTGTAAAAAAGTTTCTATTTTTCGCTTTTTAGTGGTACCCATTCACAGCGTACCGGCGTGATGTTATGTTATGAACTGGGGCCTATTTAAAAACTTACTTAGTGCTTTCGGTGTAAAGGCCTCGTCAATACGAATAAAATAAGCCCAAACACTTGGTAGTTCCTACATACCGATGTGGAGTTCCCTTGACTCTCTGTCGTCTCCATCATCAGGTCTGATCTAAACCTTCATTATTTTGTAGTATCACCCGACATACACACGTATATCAAGTTTTTACCAGATGCGTGCCTACAATTTTCGAGAGTTGCCTCGATTTCTCAGGGTTTCCATCATCAGATCCTAACGTGGTGGCAATGGGACCACCTCGGCACATACACTTTTATATAAAAAAGATTCATCGAAACAGGTTCATAAACGACGAAGTTATCCGCCACATAAAAAAATATATTTACGCGGTCGAATTAAGAACCTCATATTTTTTGAAGTCGGTTAAAAAAACTGCAACCCCATAGTACTTATATTGGTTTATTTTTATGCGACATACACAATTTGTATCATTCAAAAATATGAATATAGTATACAATTCAAATAAATATTATGCGCGAAACGAGTATTTTAGCAGCAATAAAATTTTACGTTACGTTACCAGATGTCAAAAATATTCGTGCCAAGTCTTCTGATCACTTCTAGACAAGTCTGCTACATCGTCGACCACATCATCGCCTCCCATCAGGCAAGATTTTGATCAAACGCGAACCTATATAAAGCAACTAGTTGACCCGCGCAACTTCGTCTGCTCCGCTCCTATGGACTTTAGCGTGATGATATATAGCCTATAGCCTTCCTCGATAAATGGGCTATCCAAAACTGAAAGAATTTTTCAAATCGGACTAGTAGTTCCTGAGATTAGCGCGTTCAAGCAAACAAACAAACAAACAAACTCTTCAGCTTTATATATTAGTATAGAGTATAGATATTAGATAGATAGGTATTATAAAGCTGAAGAGTTTGTTTGTTTGTCAGGAACTGCTAGTCTATTTTGTAAATAACAATTTCGATTTCGAGCTTCACCTGAGTGACAAAACTCACAAAGTGAACTTTATTGCACACAACATAAAGTTCTTAATTTGATACTCACCTGGGATTCTGCTATCGAGATACGAAAATGTTGTTACAGAATAACACTACTGGTTCGAATTGAAAAAAAACTTTTATTGTTGGATAGCCCATTTATCGAGGTAGGCTATAGGCTATATAAAATCACGCTACGACCATTAGGAGCAGAGTATTCAAAATGTGACGCAGACGAAATTGCGCAGGTCAGCGAGTCAGTAATAAAAAACAAAACAGTTATTCTGTCACTAATGCCTGCTTTCTGAGGTACTTTATCGTATGTTATTTTTTATAAAAAAATCAAAAAGTAATAATAATAATAAGTAATTATTATTAACCGACTTCCAAAAAAGGAGTAGGTTCTCAAATCGATGGGTATATATATTTTTTTTATGTATGTACACCGATTACTCCGAGGTTTCTGATCCGATGTCTGTGGTTCTTTTTTAGTTCGATGCGGTATACTTGTCATTTGGTCCAATAAAAATTTTGTTAAGTTTGTTTCAGCAGTTTTTATTTTATGAGCATTTTTGCATATTTCAAATTCTGCGTAGACGAAGACATTGTCATCACCACTTAAAAGTGAAAATAAAAACTTTTTTACAAAAAAATATAACCGCCTTCCAAACAAAACAATACAAAGTATGAAATAACCTTAATTTCGGAAGTCGGTGTTTTAAAAAAATCAAAGAAACAAAACAGAAAACACCGACTTCCGAAATTAAGGTTATGTTATACTTTGTAGTGTTTGGAAGTCGGTTATAGGTACTATTTTGTAAAAAAAAATTTTATAACGCCATTGGTTAACGGAATAGTGATCATATTCTCTTATCACTACCAACAATTACTGCATTTCTTATTCCCTATAACAGTAAACCAGTCATCTAAAGAATTTTATAATTATAAAAAAGATAAACTAGATATCGCCTGCTTCTCATTCCGCACATGCTGTATTTACAAGATAATTAAAAAGAAAAAGTTCTACATTTTTCTAGAATGTTTGTATAATTATACCTTTAATGGGCGTTTTTAGAAGAAATTGCACCTTTTACTGGTAATTAAAGGAAATTGATTATTGTTTTTACGTTTTCAATTACGTAATAGAATGCCTCAGAAATGCGATGATTCTATTCGATAGAAAAAGTTAGTGGATTAGACAAAGAAGTGGCAAAAGCCGGGAATTTAAACTATATATCATCAGTGAAGTTCTAACAGTGCGTAAGTCATTTTTGGCGGGTTTTAACATTTGAATGAAGATAGTTCACGTGCTTTCATTCTACCAATCAGAATGGAGATAGCTTTTAGCTTTTTAGCTTTATTTTAAATCCTTTTTCCAAATATGTAGCGGCAGAATTTTCTGCCGCTAACCAATAAAAAATTGTCACCTACTTTTTTGAAGTCAGTTTTGCAGAAAAATCGAAACTGAGATACGTATATTTCATACGAAAACACATTTCTGTAATAAAAGCGCGAAATTTAATTAAAGAAAAAAGGCTTGGGTGTTTTTTAATTAATCTCGCCTCAATGGCTGAATATGAATGGAACATAGAATACCATTTATTTATTTAGCCATACCTTTGACTTTTGTAAAATACTACAACCGTATATATAGTAAACTAGTTGACCGGCGCGACTTCGTCTGCTCCGCTCCTATTGGTCTTAGCGTGATGATATATAGCCTACAGCCTTCCTCAATAAATGAGCTATCTAACACTGAAAGAATTTTTCAAATTGGACCAGAAGTTCCTGAGATTAGCGCGTTCAAGCAAACAAACAAACAAACTTCAGCTTTATTTATATTAATATAATATATAGATAGTTGGGAAAAGGCTAGGCGGTTTGAGTATGTTTCCCTAGTATAATTTTTCATTACCACTCAGGCAAAGCCGCTGGCATAAGCTAGTTTAAAACCAAAAATAAAAAAACCAAAGCAATCGGAACTCGACTTCCGTAAGTCGCAGCAGAGCATCACCTAACACGAATTTACATACATTACCAGATAAAAGGCGACTCGTCATACTCGTAATTTTAATAATATTTAATTTTTTACAGTTACAAGTACCGGTTTTTTGTCTATTGTCACATTGTATAAAATATTTAAATTGAAAACAAAATCGTTGGGTCGAAACAAAGAACGCACCTTTTTGTCCTTGCTTGCATTCGTTTTTGTACACTGTGTGACATTTGACTTACAAACGAATATCACCTTTATGACTGGTCCCATACAGTCTATATTTCCATGTTTGGAATTGGAAAATGACGTGTAAAATTAAGAATTACAGCGTTGAGTGCATCAACGAAATGTTTATGGGGTTAACGTCATAGCTATGTCATTTGAGGATGAAATATCATCAAGCTTATTATTTAATTATTCTCTACCTAAGCCTTATTAGAATGTTGCGGAAATTTTGGAAAGAGTTACGGTGGCCATGGAATGCAAAGGGCAAATTTAAAGGAATACGGGTGGGTTTTAGTCAGTAGGTGTATGACACTTCATCCCACTTCGCCCAGAGCGGGAGAAGTCATGTGATGATTTCCCACCCTTAAAGAAATGGTAACTAACTCTACTCGACAATTTTTCAACTTCGAAGTTGACAAATTGGGTGAACGCTACTAACATCTACCTGAACAACATCCTAAAAAATTAGGACCACTAGACCACTAGACTGGCCTGGAAGCAATTATAAATTGCGACCAGGCCAGTCACGGAAAAAATACTAATTTAATGTCATTAAATACTTAGTAACAATAAGCTGTAACTGTCGACTTGATGAACTCCAATCATTAAATTTACGGTCCTAGCTTATGTGGAGTCAAGTTGAAGGACATTACCTACTTGAAATATGAAGATAATCATCAGTCTGCTAGAAGCAAGTAGAAAAAAGAAAAAAAAAATAATTTCAAAAAACAAACAAATTCAAAATCCAATTCATTATTCCAAAAAAAAAACAGAATCACATCAACAAAATCGGTTAAACATTAAGGTACCGACACACCGGTCCGTAACGAATCGCGAACAAACATGAAGAGTTCGGAACGAATGCTCGAATCACAATAAGATGCTAATCTTTTACACCTTTCGCCGAATTTGCATATTGTGTGAGCATTAGCTTAACCGAGTGTGTGAATATATTTGTGATGGGGTGACATGTGGTAGACTTTTAATAGGTAGTTCACTAAATTAAATGGCTGACGCCTCAGTCGTAGCCTTTTATAATTATTGGAATATGCGTGGAATTGTGTTCCATCGTCGACCACATCGTTGCTTGCCATCAGGTGAGATGAGAAACAGTCACAGAACGTTTTTAGGGTTCCTTACCCAAAGGATAACCAACGAAACCCTATTACTAAGCCTCCGCTGTCCGTCCGTCCGTCTGTCTGTCAGCGGGCTGTATCTCAAGAACCGTAATAGGTAGACAGCTGAAATTTTCACAGATTGTGTATTTCTATTGCTGCTATAACAACAAATAATAAAAATTAAGGTTTATGGTACGGAACCTTTCGTGTGAGAGTCCGACTCGCACTTAGCCGGTTTTTTCTTTCCTGAGCGATATGCTGATAAAGTGAATACGCGGGAAAACGATTATACAAGAGAGAGAAGCCACAGGAAAAATACTTATTCCAAATATCAAAAACAAAAGGTAAACAAAAAGGAAAGGCCGTCAGCACCAATCACTTATCCTTTTACCGTTTTAACTTCCCAAATTCCAGAAATCTTCGATTTGGAACTCTAGAATCAATGATATTATAGTAAAATCTCACTGTCTAGAATACATTATTCGTAATAAATAGGTGCCGTATGGTGTCGGTCGGTGCCGTATGGTGCAGTAAAAGAATAATACCATCCCATCACTTCCCGTGGGTGTCGTAAGAGGCGACTAAGGGACTCGCCACAGAATGGGCAGCAGCGTTCTCTGCAAAAATCAACACCACACACTGCGATCGCCAACCCGCCTGCCAAGCCCCCCCCCCCTTTTTGGGGGAGGCCTATGTCCAGCAGTGGATGTCTTTCGGCTGGTATGATGATGATGAATAAATAGGTTAAAGATTAAAATCCGTTTAATACGTATGAACGGATTTGCAATATTAAAAAAAAACTCCTAAGTTAAAATCAGTTTTAATTTAAACTGTACCAGTCCTCTTTCAACCCTTAAAACCTACACTTACTCCAGAAAGCAGGTAGTTTAAAAAAAAAAAAAAACAAAACTTTTAATCTCGCGATACCCCCGTCACAGTCGGATAAAAAGCCGTGTTTCTTTAAAAAATGCGGACACCTGAAAGGCACCATGTGCTGGAAAATCAATACTAAGCCTGTCGTACGCGTGATACCAACGAAAAACTACTACAGCCACCCCAACTCACCCTACGAGGATTTTTCTTCACCCCAACCTCCCCCACCGGCTTAGGGGAGAAAGGGGACGCAAAAAGATGCCCGGTTTTTTTCTCATTCGCGTGTGTTTTTGTTGACTAAACTTTTCTGCACTTGAATCTCGACTTTACGACTTTAGAACTGAGTTTATTTTGGGTTGCTTACGTTCCTGATATGTGGACGATTGTCATGTCGAATTTGCGATGTAATTTCAATTCTAAATAGTAGTTGATAGGGTAGAGTTTGAATTGGAGACTTATTATCAAAAAATGCCTCAGTAAACGTGGTATATGGGAGTTATTCGGTCTTCGCAACGAAATTAGGGTCCGTATATCGTACGCTCGGATGCTTAATGACTTCTTATGATCTTGTCATGTTGCGTGTAAGATGCATCGACTTTATTTGATTCGGCATTCGAGGGTTGCCTGATTCGTATCCGGAGCGAATTCGAAATTTGAATGAATTCGAATTTCGGACGAGTTTTAAATTGACAGCTGTCAAAATAACGGTCATTCGTTATTCAAAGATAATTGTCTGTCGTTTAACTTTCAAATGAAGGCCTACGGGGTAGGCAGACATCAAAGTTCCTGGTCTACCAGTCTATCAGTGTCTTTTTTTCCAATTTTTTTCTTTTTTACAGCGTGGTATGTAAACTCAAGAACATTTTGAGACTTGGTTTTCCTTTTTAAACGTTTTGGATCATGATACCGAATTTTATTTAGAAATAACCCTTAAGGAATACTTTTCGATGTTTTCTTTAAATTTAGTTTTCGGTACCTAAATATTGTATTAGGATACCTACCTAACATGCGAATTAGTAGTACGGTTTCCTACAAAGTTGTGCAAGTTTTAACCCGACTGCGCCGGGAGGGAGGTTATGTTTTATGAATTATAAGTCAACAATAAATGACTTTATATTTTCTACATATGTTAATACTTTCAGTTTGAAGGCAATATAACATTACAGACACACTGTAAAAATATTTTCCAGGTACAGACACATAACTGTAAGTCTGAGTTTAAGCCGGTTACCCATTAATGCTATAAAACGTTGGGCACACCATCACGCCTGAATTCTTCAAAGGGATAAACAGAGGAGTATCATCATACCAGCCGAAGACGTCCACTGCTGGACATAGGCATCCCCCAAAGTGGGGGGGGGAGTTGCCATAATCGCCACGCTTGGCAGGCGGGTTGGCGATGGCAGTGTATGGTGTTGCGTTTTACAGAGAACGCTGCTGCCCATTCTGTGGTGAGTCCCTTAGTCGCTTCTTACGGCACCCACGGGAAGTGATGGGATGGTATTATTCTTTTACGGCACCATAGGGCAGAGGAGTATAACACAACCTATTTAATTGGGTGTGAGTAGGTACTATAGAGGCGAGTATATTGTCTAACAGCTCGATTACTGGCAGTAGGTAGGTATTTGTAATCTTTTATAAATAAACTAGCCTCTGGTAGCAGTTCACCCGCGTGATGATTGAAAATTATCCCTAGGGAATATACTCCCGGGATGAAAAGTAGCTTGTGTTATTCCAGACTATATTCTATATCTGGTCCAAATTTCATCCAGATCCTTTCAGCAACACAACAGACCATCCATCCATCCATCAAAAGTTTCGCATTTATAATATTACTAGCTTTTGCCCCCGACTTCGTACGCGTACATCCTGTTTTTACCCGTTCCCGTAGAAATTTCGGGAAATCCCCTCTTAGTGCTCCTCTACACTCCCCAAGGAACCTACATGCCATATTACAGCTTCCTACGACCAGTAGTTTCGGCTGTGCGTTGTCTGTCAGTCACTAAATTAGTCAGTCATGAAACAATTTCACATAAATTGATTATGATATAGGTATAGGTATATATAGATATAGATATAGATATAGATATAGATATAGATATAGATATAGATATAGATATAGATATAGATATAGATATAGATATAGATATAGATATAGATATAGATATAGATATAGATATAGATATAGATATAGATATAGATATAGATATAGATATAGATATAGATATAGATATAGATATAGATATAGATATAGATATAGATATCCCCCGCTTTGCCCCAGCCCCTGGCTTTGCACGGGAAGATTACAAGCTTCCAATTGTCTTCATTGTTTCCAAAATTTTCAATAATCATCGCCATATTTCAGCTAATTTGCACTGAAAATCGTTCTGAAAGTAAAAGTTGAGTCAGTACAGACAGACATACAAGCGGACGATTAATTAAGTGCACAGGCACAAAAAATAGGGCTGCTATCGAGTACTTCATTAAAAAAATCATGTGAAAGGAAAGAAGCTTAGAAAATACACTTCAGCTAATAAAAGTATTTTATAATGAAAGAAGTCACAGGCCAATCAGATAGAATCTAACAATTTCCTAACGATTACGCAAACGACTGTACTTTGAGTAACTAATTAGCGAGAAGATCAGATAATTTGAACATTATTGTTCTTAGTTCCAGTGTCCGCCGGCAGAGGTCGCCTCACGTAATGCGTGGCGCATTCCTACACTTTTGCTGTACGCCTGAACGACATACTTGCACATAGATTACCTAGGTAGTCATTTTCAATAACATCATTTTATCAGTAAGTTTTTAAAGTATCTCTTTTTTTGGGGGGAATATAGGTTCGGTCTGATAGCGCAGTGTTTGAGTGAGTCATGGGATATTTTGTTATCCCGGATTTGATTTGGAGGAGGAAACATTTTTTTAGGACTTCGTCTTTGCCAAGGACTACTAATAAATTGAGGTACTCAATATTCTATCGGGAAAAGTACAACTTTTATATTCCTTATCTAATCATATGCCTAGCCATTACCTCATCATTAGGGTATGCAAAAAAACTGGGATTTCCGGTATTTTTGATGCTTTTATTGGCTATTAAAGTATCAATAGAACCGGGAATCCCGGTTCTTTGCATTCCTTACTCAACATCTGGGTCGGCTCCAACCCAAATAAAAGTGGATTCAGCTGAATACCAGTATTTTACGTGGAGCGACTACCGATCTGACCTCCATAACCCAGTAACTGGGTCTTCTTGGCAAGACTGGTGTCAGATTTTCTGGCTTCTGACAATCCGTAACTACTGCCAAAGATCTACAAATGACAGGAGGGAGCAACGGCTTAACGTGCTATCCAAAGTACAATAAAGTCTCAGTACGTTGAGATGGTCACCCATCCACAGACCCACCACGAGATCTTCCTCCATATTTCTGTACTTCCTGCACTACAAAAACCAATCCCATATCCCGGAAGTTAAACCAAGGTTTATAAAAACACTACTTTGAGGTTATGGTTATTATGCGCACAAAGTCGCGGCCAACAGCTACTTAGTTTACTGATAAAATCATTTGAACATTTTATGACTCTGTGGTTTTGTAATTGGCCAGTAACTGGACGGTCTAACACCCCGCGCCGGTATTGGTTGTAAGGATATAAAATTTTATGAATAATATTTAAATTTTCGTGGGCTGATTTTATCTGAGATTTGATCGTGTACGTGAATGTGAGTGATTTAGGGGTGTTTGAACAGGTTTGTGTAGGCTTCTGAAATTGACTTCTCTTAGTAGAACAAAATTCTCTTCTTATTTTATTATTGAAAGTTACGCCTTTGTCCTCAATCTCAGGTGGATGATAAGCTATGATGTGTTCGAATAGATGATGGGGCACGCTTGCCTAGAAGTATCCTGTTCACTCCTGACTTGAACCTCAGGTTGTTGCTATCAGGAAGCACAGACTCCAGCAGGAAATTCCACTCTTTAGTTTAAAACCAGTGGAAGTAATAGGTGTAACATTTGAATAAAGTCTTGTCCCTCGGCTGTCTTAATAAGGCCTATAGTTAAGGCAGGTTGTTGCCTGGTAAAAACATCAGTATTTATATTCTGTAAAAATCACAACGTGAAAACTTAGGTGAAGTACATGAAATGAGCTCTCATTCCACCTTGATTGGATGGATTGACAGACTTCATTGAGACTTCATGTTTACTTCACCTACTATTTCACACTAGTTGACCCGCGCAACTTCGTCTTCTCCGCTCCTATTGGTATTAGCGTGATGATATATAGCCTATAGTCTTCCTCGATAAATGGGCTATCTTACACTGAAAGAATTTTTCAAATCGGACCAGTAGTTCCTGAGATTAGCGCGTTTAAGCAAACAAACAAACAAACTCTTCAACTTTATATATTAAAGTATAGATTGAGATTTTTGCAGAATAGCACCAATAGGGATGATTCCTAAGTTTAAAAAAATATCATTCTATTTAGTCCGTCACTTAGATTATCGAAAAATATTGGACACGTATTTTTTACTTTATCAAATCAATAAAAATAGACAAAGAAAACACGCATCAAAGATCAGGAGTGGGGGCTAGTGACGTCAATTGTCAGTTAAAAGAGTAATTACATGTGACGTCACACGAGCAATGCACTGTATCGTCGTAATTTTTTGTTTACGTGATAAAAGAAAAGTGTCTAATATTTTTTGGAAATCTATCTGACGAACTGATTGTTTTTTTTTTATCATCAACCCTTGACAGATTTCAAGCACACTCCACCTGAGCTTTCACGTTACGATGTTTACAGAATAGACCGGCTGGACGTCATCAGAAATCACAGTATGACCAATACCGCTGTCAGGTGTACAGGTCCGTCCACTGTCCGCCAATTACAAGCAGACAGCAATAAAACGTCCAAATGATGTTATCTTCGAATAAATCGGGAGATACGTGAAAATCGCTCGTTAGTTGAAGTGAACAATGCAAGCGCCCACGTCACTTGTGTCAGATAACTTTGTACGGTATTGTTAGGTTTTTGAGGTTATTCATTAAGATATTATGTAATAAGCCGTTGTTTTTAGTTACTTACTAACTATTGCCCGCGGCATCGTCCGGTCCGCGACTTGTAAAACAACACAAATGACTATTCATGGGATTTTCTATTTTTGCGCGGACTAATTATTATTTTTCTACTTACATTATAAGTAAGCTTAGCTACTACCTACAACATCAGATGTCTGCCAGTGAAAGCGCCGGGAACATCGATCAAGCCGTTTCGGAGAAAACAACGGAAAAAACAAAAAGTTAAAAATTAATTTTTATACATATTTAGTCAAATCGGGGATATTTAGTAAATTAGGTACATCTATACAAATACATAAAGCTGAAGAGTTTGTTTGCTTGTTTGCTTGAACGCGCTAATCTCAGGAACTACTGTTCCGATTTGAAAAATTATTTCAGTGTTAGATAGCCCATTTATCGAGGAAGGCTATAGGCTATATTTCATCACGCTAAGACCAATAGGAGCGGAGCAGTTATGAAAGTTGTGACGCAGACGAAGTCGCGCGGGTCAGCTAGTCTTAATATATTACAAACAGACAATATTTATTTGTATACGGCTGCGTGAAAAAGATTTAATTTTATATAAAAGATTTATTTATATACTTTTTTTTTAAGAATTAATGCTTGTGTTTTGTCAGTGTGGACCTTTTACTGTCTTATACATAAATGCATTATTATTATTATTTAGCAATATTCCCAGCTTACCAAACATTTAAAATATTTTATCTAAAGTCAGCTTTTCATGCGTCCTTAAAAACCGCTCATCGAGAAAATACCTACGACTTAACAATACGACAACACACGACGACATTCACGTTCATCGTAACTCCCGATCATCATAAAAACGCGCCAACAGATAGGTCATCGCCCTCTGCACTGTAGTGCGGAGCCAAGTTCTTGCACATAATGTTAATTTGTTAGCGTTTACTGAGTGAATGGTAGGTTCTCAGTAAAGCTTAGTGATTAGGTATTCAATTAGCTCATTGTTCGTACACAACACCTATGCAACTTCAGTTTTGTAGGGATAGCAGATCAGGACGTTACTTGTTTAAAATATATTTATTGTCACCGGAAAATTCCAAACAAAAATTGCAAAATATCACGTGATATTGTAGACTATTTTTAAGATATTGGAAACTATTCAATTTGCATAGGATTTATTGTACACAAAACGATTTCTTCATCATATATCGAGAAATTATAATCTAATAAAGGAGTCTGCAATTTTCCGGTGACATGTACAATCACTTGCATGAAAGAAAACAGAAAACCAGTTTATTTGGATACACAATGTAGGTACAAGTAAAAGGACACTTAATTTTAAAACAAATAAGCCCAGTTCAGCAAAATATCAGACAACTAGGAGCTACCTGACGCTGGTTTTCAACTAAACCATACGTTGGGTCCATGAGGGAGGCACAGAACCGGATAAAATGGGACATAGGGAAGGAGGCCTCTGTCTTTATCTAGCAGTAGGTCATTCCAAGCTGACAACTTAAGTAGGTATAAAAGTAATCTGTAACAAAAATATTTAGAGAAATTAGAGCACGCCCGATCTGCTATTTCCGGAAGAACCATTGCAACAGAAGAGATACATAATTTAGGTATCAGCTATTTCAAAAGCTTTAGCGGATCTGTAGTGCTATTCTATAAGAACATTTTCGTGTCTCGACAGCGGATCCCGAGGTGAGTATCAAATATAAATATAAGACCTTTATGTTGTGTGTAATAAAGCTCACTTTGTGGGCTTGGTCACTCAGGTGAAGCTCGATATCGAAATAGTTATTTACAGAATAGACTAGCTGAACTTTAACGTGAATAGGTTGCTATGCAATTTTGCCTGTATAATGTGGACTACATCATCGCTTACAGCGCAGCCGGCCCCAAGTCTGCTATTAACCAACCATTATGAAATCAATGATGGACCATTCTGACACTATTGTAATAGCAGACTTGGGGCCAACGGTCACACAATTTTGAGTTTCAAAATTAGTTATTTATTTTTTAATAGATAAATTAGGTATTTGAAATGTATTAGAATAATTACTACTTATTTTTTTATACTGTTCCATCATCATCTTTATGAAATAGTATTAGCCATTTTTTTTACTATCGATAGGCACGCGTTTTACCACTGTCTCAGCTGATGGTAAGCGAAGATTTGGTCGAAGATTAAGCACGCTTGCCTTAGAAGTAACTTATTCACTCTTGACTTAAAGAGCTTCAGATTGTAGCTATCAAGAAACACAGACTCTGGCAGGGAATTCCACTCCTTAACTGTACGCACAGTAAATTATTTCTTAATTTAGTTTAACCCAATAAATAGCCGTG
Organism: Lacanobia wlatinum; assembly: GCA_947578705.1. Lineage (NCBI taxonomy): Eukaryota > Metazoa > Arthropoda > Insecta > Lepidoptera > Noctuidae > Lacanobia > Lacanobia wlatinum. The sequence goes on along the minus strand of OX388039.1, from coordinate 7,167,871 downwards.
AATCTGCTATCGCTACGCGATAGCATCTCTTCACGGTAGCGGGCGCGGACAAAGGAGTGTTCTGCTGACGTTACGTCAGGAGGTACCTACCTACCAGCCGGAGTGGAGGCAAATCACTAGTTTTATCTTTTATGGGATGCGTACAGTGTGTCATTATCGCTATTATCATTTGTTTTTAGGTTATCTGTCATGCTGTGAGCTTTACAGTTTTTTATTCGTTATTTACTTTAGTTATATACCTAGTTAGTTAGGTTTTAGGTATGTGAATAGGTGACCAATTACCATCCATTACTAATAAGATTCCTCGGTGCGTAGGGACGGGGGACTTTAAGCTTTTGGCCCGACTTTCACTTGTAGAGTTCCTGAGATTAGCGTGCTCAAGCAAACAAACAAACTCTTCAGCTTCATATATTAGTATAGATATACAAGCTTTTGCCGCGTATCCCATTATTCCCGTTCCCGTAACAATTTCGGGAAATTCTCTCCTAGTGCACCCCTACGGAGTGTAAGGAAGCTACATGCCAAATTTTAGCTTTCTGTACGTTCATCGATCAGTCAGTCAGTGTTTGCTTTTATATTTATTACATTTCAGGAAATGACAAGAGCCATCATATCTTTTACACTTCCCTCTTGTTTTTAGGATCGCAAACTCGTCGATCGTCGCGGGCGAAAGCTAGTAATCCATGATGATATATAGCCTATAGCCTTCCTCCTCTAGACCAGAAGTTCCTGAGATTAGCGCGTTCAAGCAAGCAAACAAACAAACTTTTCAGCTTTATATATTAGTATGGATACAAGAATTGCTCGTTTAAAGGTATTAGATTAGATTAGTGTAAGTGCCATTACTATTACAAGCATAAGGCTGCGGTTTCACCAAAGATGTGCGGAACGCGAATCGCTTAATCTATCTAGCCTCTGCTAAATGAAGCGATTATAGAATAGAATAGAATACTCTTTATTATGTACACCACATAAGATACAGATTATATTGGTTCTTAACAAACTAATCCCTTGCTGCGTATCCTCGAACATCTCTCCGGTGCTCTCTTATGCTTGTAACAGTGATGGCAATTACACTAATAGACTGATGGCTGGTTGTGATGGGCTTCATAATGAAAGTTGTAATAACTCTGAAGGAGGAATAACTAAAAAAACCGGCCAAATGCGAGTCGGACTCGCAGACGAAGGGTTCCGTACCATACAGCTCCATTTTTATTATTTATATAAATACAGAATCTGTGAAAATTTCAATTGTCTACCTATTACGGTTCTTGAGATATAGCCCTCTGACAAACAGACGGACGGACAGACGGTCGGATAGCGGAGGCTTAGTAATAGGGTTCCGTTGGTTACCATTTGGGTACGGAACCCTAAATATGAGTCAGTAAATAAACATTTCCTCAAATACGTTCAACAACTTAAGAACAGTAAGTTACAAAACCACTTTTTACCAACAAAAAATGTATACGTGCACTGGCTTCCTTAATAAAATAATAACATATTGAAAAATCTTAAACATAAAATAACGTTACAAATGTAAGTTAAGTAATTAATAATTTCAAAAGCACTCCGAACACTACGGACTCTTGCGCATCCAAACGAAAATAAAAATCGATCGTTATTCGTTGCAAATGTCCCCACCCTACGTTTTGAAATCGGCAAAAAAAATGTATTGTTATAAAAAAGGGGTGTGACAATGTCAGAAAGAGAGGTATGATACTATAAAAGTTTGTTAGAAGAGCTCGGTCATATTAGAAAAGGATAGACATATTTGTGGATTTGTTTGTACGGAATAATAATTTTTAATTTGTGTAAAGGTATGTCTACACTACACTAGTACTGTTTGGTCTGAAAATTCTAAGTTTATCTATGTGTAGTGTATATCTTAAATTACATAAATTCACAGACAGCGTGTATTGGTTACAAAACCGAATGATAATTTAGTTATTTATTACTCTCAAAATAGTAGTATCTACCTACTAATAGAAGATAGGTCTCCATATGGCGTCCCTAATGTGCTTACCCAAAATTCAAGGTGGTAGGTAAATTCTTTTGTCAACTAATTTAGACTATCAGCGGGAAACATATTTTCCTAACTTGGTACAGATTCTTCAACTCTATAAAAGTAGTAGGTATCGAGCACTAGTAACTTCACTATAAGCAATAAAATCTTCTAATCAGATTTAACTATCTTTTAATTCTTATTAGTTATCCAGTGAACTCCTAATACAGTAAATTCCAATCAGTCTAATATTAGAATGTACCAACATTTTCTTATTGGATCCTTATAAAGTACATGCATCTTCATAAAAGAGTCGAGAAATGAATATAAATGCTTGAAAGCGTACAGAATAAGATGTGAGGTGGCAATTTGAACAGAAAATGAGACAGTTTACTTTTAAAGTCACGTACGGGGAGGTGGAAAACAGGATATTTTGCTCGACTAGGCTTGGCTAGCTAATGCTACTAGTACTGCCATCTATGTGACTACAGAAAAACTAATATATAATTTATTAAAACCTATAGTGAAGATAAAATTACGTTACACATTAATGTCTTAAATATTTGTTATTTATGGAATCACAATAATGATCAAAACAAAATAAAACAACTTTCACAAAGATTGTTAAGAAAGCGTTCTCAGCGCCATCTGTTATCGAGTAGTAACATTAAGAATACTGTTTTACAACTAAATTTGACGTTTGGGGCACCCTCGTACATACAGGGACTACTGTGTGTATGTGTGCGTGAGAAAAAGCGCTCGAAATTCAAATTTTAGGGCTGGCGTTCATCGTGTTATCGTGGAGTTAGTTGAAATATTCGAATTTAGCGGCATTTTGCTGTAGACGGGAAATGTTAGGTTGTTATGGGCCGAATTCTCAATAGTCAGATCTCTTTTACTTAAAGAATAAACAATAGCGGTGAGAAATCGCTATTATTTTTGTATATAAAATATGTCAAAAAGCCATTTGTTTTTGTTATAAATAAATTAACAATAATTTACTAAAATGATAAAAAGTATGTAGATATTAAATTAGGCACGTAGGTACTTAGGTAGGTACCTGCATAAATTACAAATATTACTTTTTATGTTCATTAAAAAACAAAGTATTTTGTATGAGTCCTTTCTACTACTTCCTCTAAAATTTTACAGTGCTAAAAAACTGGAATATAACATATTTTGTTTGTTTAAGTGATAGGTTACATAAAGATACCTAGGCGAAAAAGGGCAATAATAACAATTAAGTCAAAATTAGAATATTATTATTTTCACAACAAAATCTTTTCTTTTAAAAACTTAACTACCGATGCCATTTATGTCGATGGAAAAACTTAAATCAAAATCTCTTCGATAACTTTAAAATAAAATAGTGAGTTATTTCTGATACATATTAAAACAATGTAAAATTCTTAAAACTATACAAACTACGCCAAATAGTCTGCTTTTGAGCTCGATGAATACAAAATCAGCTCAGTATTGAATATCAGTCCTTTGTCTGCGCATAATGGCCACTTATTACCTTCTGAATAAAAGCTTGAAATAATAGAAGACCTCCGTTATCGCAGAAAATTATTATTACACAAGCAGTTATATATACTATATAAACTAGTTTTGCCCGCGATTTCATACGCGCATATACCGTTCCCGTAGGAATTTCGGGAAATCATCTCTTAGTGCTCCCCTACACTCCCCAAGGAACCTACATGCCAAATTTCAGTTTCGGCTGTGCGTTGTCTGTCATTCACTCAGTCAGTCAGTCAGTTAATATATTAGGATGATATAACTACAAAACAAAGTCACATTCTGCCTCCACGCTACGGATTTTGATACGGGTTTTACTAAAAGGCTACAAGACACATTACTGAAACTCGTACGAAAGTATGCGATTAGCTTGCATGCCATTGTGCCATAGGTAACAAGTTCTTTACGCCTACCTTGAGTTTTTTTTCAATCTATAGCTTCTCGCTAGCGACTGTAGTTAAAAAAAATGTATGAAAACTTAAAAATAACAAGTTTCTTATTTATTTGTTTAGTTTTTATCTGACAAGCAAACAAGTTGCAAATAAAACTTTAGTTACGACATTGTTGCCGTCGTAGTTCAGCATTTACCTAGTCAAGATGATTTTGTTAGGTTGAAGATTTATCATAATTAAAACTATTTTAACTAGCAACGTGGCTGAGCTTCCGAGGCCTGTCGTACAGCAGTGCTTTTCTGTAAGTGTCTCGATACGGAATCCAAGGTGAGGTATCAAATTCGTATTTTTATAAGACTTATGTTGTCTATACTAATATGATAAAGAGGAAAGATTTGTTTGTTTGTTTGAAATGAATAGGTTCCGAAACTACTGGACCGATTTGAAAAATTTTTTTAGCATTGGATAGCTACATTATCAGGGAGTAACATAGGCTATATTTTATCCCCGTACTCCCACGGGAACGGGAACTACGCGGGTGAAACCGCGTGACGTCCACTAGTGTGTAATAAAGCTCACTTTGTGAGTTTTGTCACTCAGGTGTAGCTCGATAACGAAATAGTTATTTACAGAATAGCACTGCTGGAACTGTGGCATTTTCCGAAATTAAATCAAAATCAAAATAAAAAAATCAAAAGGCATTTATTCAAATTAGGCTGAAAATCAGCACTTTTTGAACGTCAAAATTTACATGAAGACAGTCCCCCAAATCGCCCAGCCCGTCACCACTTCCTAGTGTTTTAGCTGGGAAGAAGAAGTGGCCAACAAACTCCCCAGCAACACAACTGTCTGTTAAGTTTAAACAACTTGAATTTATATAACATTATCCAACAGTTTATGATAGATGTCGATCATAAAATAAATAAATGGATGGCACATGTCCGCTAGCATACCATTTTATCCCAAAAATTACATATGAAACAATGATAAAACTAATTACATATATAGGTAATGAAATAAGTAAACTCAAGCATCACAGTACAGTACTCAGTTCATGTAAACGCATATTTGACAAATAAATTATCTTTCTTTCTTTCAAAATGAGCCTCCACGAATAGAAAGTGTGTATAGTCGTCCTTTGGCGATTTCGGCCATGGCGGCCAATCTCAACCATAGCGCGGGATATATTATAGTGCACAAGTGTGTGCGCAAACACAGTGCACTCTCTAGAGAGGACACGACTAGAGAGAAATCAGAAGGAGGACCCACGGCTTAACGTGTTTTCCGAGGCACTGCCACTGTGACACCACCAACTTCTAAACTCCGAGCTGCCGCAGATTCGTTCTAAAAAAAATCTAAACAGTGTCTATCTTATCTATGACACTCAGCAGCTATCCGCCGAGTGTCATAGACTAGATACATAAAAAGATCTCTCACTGATTGTACTACTGGAGATTAACTTCAACGAACAAATTCTTTTACCTCTTAAAAGCTATTAGTTTAGGTTTGATGTAGCATTTCTTGCTGTTTAAGGTAAGGTTGTTATTTATCTATCATCCTAATATATAAACTTATTCCGTTACTCAGTGACTGAATGAGTGACTGACAGACAACGCACAGCCGAAGCTACTGGTCGTAGAAAGCTGAAATTTGGCATGTAGCTTCCCTACACTCCGTAAAGGAGGGATTTTCCGAAATCTCTACGGGAACGGGAAAAAACGGGATATGCAAGTACAAAGACGCGGGCTAAAGCTAGTATTTTATTAAAAAGGCCTTGTGTTTAAACGCCTACCAGAAATGCACCTATTTTAACTTCCAATAAATTTGAAATCCTGCCAGAATGGATAAATAACCGTTTTTTTTTTGTTGCCGGGGTGGAAAATCCTCGTGGAAGGGGTCTGTCAGACTCTTACTGACTAAAAACCACCCCGGTGTTCCTTCTCACACTTGGACCGGGGATCGTGAGAACTAGTGCACCTTCCACGATCCCCGGCTAGTGCCGGCCCGCCTACGTGGACCACCTCAGTCCCACGGGAGTAGTGTCCTCCCCCCGCATGGATAAATAACCTAACCTAACTAATTTGATGAGCATTTATCCATTTTGGCAATCAAAAATAATTATTTTGGTGAGCATTTAAATTGTAGCCTTATAAAAAAAGGTACTGATAATTTGAACATCGAACGTAATTCGTCAACAAAAATATTTTCATTTTTAGTCAATAACGAACAATAACAAGGAAAAAACAAACTAAACTTTTATCTGATTCAAGTAGCATAAGCCTACCAATTCATTCGGCACAAATAATTTTAATAACTCAGTCTTACAATAATACTCAATAACTGTTCCAATAATTCTCATTATAACTACTTTTACTATAATAATAATAATTATAAAGCCAAATGTTAATAGCACGTTTTAATTCAAAACAAAGCAGCAGTACAAATTCATAATCTACTTTTGTCGTTAACTGTACTTGTTAAGTACAATACAATCATGGAGTTCCAGCTCTATAATTATTAAATAAATTATTAATGGCCTCACATTGTTTTCTGCGAAAATAAAATTGTAAATGATGTAGTTATATTATTACAATTATATTTAAATGCATATGCAATTATTTTAGATGCAAGTAACTGAGTCGAAAATGGGCTTCGGGCTAAATGCGCGCACGCAACTAGAAAATATCGAGTTATACAGTTTTCATGTTGTGAATGCTTGTTTAATTTAAAAAAAAAATGTTCTTTTAAGCCGATGCAGCATTCGAAATGGGTTTTTTTTACCACTAATAGGCACACCCGATGGCTTACTTGACGGTGAGCGATGATGCGGTCGAAGATAGAGCACGGTAATGATTACTATACTTACTAAAGAAATAGGTAGAACTGGTAACCCACCCGACTTCGCACGGAAATAGCATTTAACACCCCAAAAGCATTAAATTTTCCGATATTTTCAGCAATAATCGCCATACCTACTTCAGCTAATTTACACAAAACCCTAATAAATTATTCTACACCTAAGCGTCATTCAGCGTCGACAGCGTCTTCATCATAAATCGAAATTGAAATTGTCGTTTCAAAATCCGTTAGGTAATTTCAATTGGTGATATATTAGCAAACTGCTTAATTAATAATAACCAACAAAATTAAAACAGGAAGGAATTATTAAAATTACACAATTTTGGACTCCACTTTATTAAATAAACTCCGTCAATCTAGTTCTATTTTTAAGTATCACCTTAAATTCATTTACTATTGAAAATGAACAAAAAAAAATCCTACCTACTGATATTTTTTTTAATAATATTTTAAAAAATACATGTAACTGTGACTCATGTAACTGTCCCCCAATAAACATAACTATGCGTAACTGGGTCACACTTAACAGCCAAAAAAAAGCAACAACATAAAAAATTAAAAAGCTACTGGCAGGTAAATCAGATTGCAAGCGATGCATGAAAAATGACTCCGGCGGATCGCAATTAAAAAAAAAGCAACGACAATAGAGTTCTTAATTTAAATTCGAACGTTACAAAAAAAAATACCCCTATCAAGGGTCATTTTTTGCTAAGTGCATAAAAAATGACCCTCATTTTAGTGTCACTGTAATGAAACAAAAGATGAAATTTGACTATTACCTTTTGATATTTTTTGATTTAAAGCTTATGTTACAATGACAAGAGTTGAGGGAAAATACTGGATTTTACGAAGACAATAGTTTTTTTTTGCTTTTTGATTAGAATCAGTTGATGTCGCATCTCTATTTGTGACGGTTCCGGATTTATTTATTATTCTTATTCATGGAGCCAAAACATTGCATTAAGCCGTGGTAAGCTTTAACTTTGCACTATAATATTCTCTACTACAGAAAAATAACATGTGATTTTAAGGCTGCTCTCTTGAGAAATGCTTAAAAACAGCGGGCATATGAAGCAACTTTTCGTCGGTACTAAATTACATCTGAAAAAAATAGTAATCTACATGATATGATACGTAATTTGGTTTGGGCAGAATTTATCTATCCATATCACATATTAAGAAAAAAAAACACAAAATAGATAAAACCATCTTACACCTTAATTTTTTATCAAAAGAGTATTAAAACGGCTTTGCAATACAAACAAAAGTGATTTGGTTTTGTTACTTTTAACTTTTTAATAAAAATAATACATATTTATAAAAACATGTATTATTTTTATTAAAAAATAAATAAAAATGCGGGTAGCGGATTGGCGCGTAGAGGAGTAGTTAGCTCCGTTTATGTGAACAAGATCATTGGCATGTATACAAGCTTTAAGGAGATTATTCAGCAATGATTTACCCTGTTACTGGGTTGTGGAGGCAGACGCTTCATGTAGAATACGGCTACTCAGCTGCATCTGGTAACATTGGAAGCCCACCCAAAATAGTCTTCTCTTGCGTTACACTCTTGACAAAGGGGTCGTGGTCGTATCTCCAGGGGTAGTGACTCACTTCACAATCCTTTACCACTCGTCGCGCATCGCTGCCTTTCTGGAACATTCTTGGACAGATCCACCCAGTGCCGTCTACCGTCGTACCGTCTTTTACCTGGTCCGTCCACCTCCCCGGTGACCTTCCTCTGGCCCGTACACCCTCAACTCGTCCCTGTACCACCAGGCGCTCAATCGAACACATTACGACGCGATACGTGTCCGTAGAAGGTGAGTATACGAGATTGCACTATAGACGATAGACGCTTTTTGATGCCGAGTTCTTGGAGTATGGATTGGTTGGTACGTAACTCTGTCCACATTACTCCAAGCATACTTCTCCAACACCGCATCTCCAGAGGATCTCTACACTTCTTCTCACTTTCTCGCAGGATCCACGTTTCTGCAGCGTAAAAAAAATCGGGAACACTAACGCTCGCAAAAGCCGGGATTTAGTGGCTTTGGTGATGTTGCGGTTTTTCCAAATCTTTGTCATCTTATCCATGGCGGATCTTGATATAGCTATGCGTCGTTTAATCTCATTAGCACATTCTCATTTGTAGGCAATAAAACCCAAAATAGTAGGGACTATAAATTATTGTGTCTTATTCTCGTCAATATCGTGCTAACAAAAATATTATTGCAAATTCTTTCATGTTAATCATTTTCCTGTCTACATCCTATGTCTTTATACTTTTCACAATCATCCCAAATGATTTTGAGTCACAGATAATAATCTTACCATCTTAGTATTCACCCCATTAAATTATTCTAGCCATAAATAACATCTTTAACATGTTCCGCCCATCGCTTCTCTGGTCTACATTCACTCTCTTCATTCATACTCAAAAGAAAAGGAACTAGCTTCATCATTATCAGTGCAGCTGAAAGATGTGCACTGCTGGACATAGGTCTCCCCTAAATGTCGCTACATCGACTGATATCTCTCACACCTATACAGCGGATAAATTCCTATGGCCTTTACTAGGTCCTCGGTCCACCTTTTAGGAGGCCTTCCAATGCTTTATCTTTTGTTAAGATGTGTCACCAGGGTAGCAGAACTAACCAAGTAAAAAACAATTACAAGGGCTGATCGTAGATTCGTGTATTGCTTATTAAAATTAGGTACCTACATATTATCTTCATCATATCATCATCATATTAGTCGAAAGACGTCCACTGCTGGACATAGGCTTTCCCCTAAGCGTCGCTACAACGACCGGTCCTGTGCATCTCGCATCCATCGGCTACCCGCGACCTTCACCAGGTCATCGGTCCACCTTGTGGGAGGCCTTCCAAAGTTACGTCTTCCGGTACGCGGTCGCCACTCCAGAACTTCTCGGCCCCATCGACCATCTGTTCTGCGAGCAATGTGCCCTACCCACTGCCACTTTAGTTTGGCTATCCTTCGGGCTATGTCGGTAACCTTGGTTCTCTCGCGGATATCATCATTCCTGATTCGATCACACAAGGAAACTCCAAGCATTGCCCTCTCCATTGCCCTTTGAGTGACTTTGAGCCTTCTGATGAGGCCCATTGTAAGCGAACACGTTTCAGTTCCGTATGTCATCACTGGCAACACGCACTGAGACTTTCGTCTTGAGACACTGTGGTATGTGGGACGAGAAGATACCGCGCAACTTCCCGAACGCTGCCGGTTGACCTCTTTCTCGAAGTTGGCCCTACCTAACTGGACCGTTTGTAAAAGGTATTCGTCCACAACTTCGAGTGTAGAGTTTCTGATCTTGATGGGAGTGGGTGCTACATGGGTATTTACCATGATCTTGGTTTTGTCCATGTTCATTTTGAGACCCACTCTTTCGGAAGCTCTACATATTATCTTACTAGTTACGATTCCTGAGTAAAAAAATGTTCTATTTAGTCCGTCACTTAGATTATCGGAAAATAATGGACATGTATTTTTTGCTTTATCAAATCAATAAAAAATTGACGAAGATAAAACGCATCAAAGATCAGGAGTGGGGGCTTGTGACGTCACTACTAGGTATAAAGTCACTGAAACGTGACGTCACACGAATTTTCAACGCACTGTATTGTCTTAATTTTGTGTTAACTTGAATAAAGAAAAAAAACGTGTCCAATATTTTTTGGAAATATGTCTGACGAACTAATTGTATTTTTTGTCATATACCCTATTCAAGAACGCTTGCAAGTCTCCTCCAAGGCTAGAACTCAGCTGAAGCCGGTAAAAATGGAAGCCGACTCTAATAAAGTTAGGTAAAAGCTAGGTAGATTTATTGGTTTTGATGACAAAAGAAGTAATTTTATCGCAACCGTGCAGTCCTCTAAAAAAATATACGAACTTTTTCTGCTCTTAAAAAAGGAGTGCGATAGTGGGCGGATGCCATTAATGCAGATGCTTTTCAGTACACTCCTTGTTCTTTTCGCGAACCGAAAAACAATATTTGTAATGCATCACAGCATGGTGAGGATGAAGAAATGCAGACTTTATAGTACTGGTTTATCAATTCGAAAGGTCTCAAGAGATAAGAGAAGAAACCTAAGCCTGACTTGCACCATCATTAGGGAGGCTACTCTCTAAGCCCGAAATCCGTAGTTTCGGGCTTAATTGCGGGCGTATTCTACTCCATATGACCTACGGACTTACGATTAGTCCCGAATCCAAACTAAATTTGAAAGACAACACGATTTTACAGTAACTTTCAATTCATTCTTAGTGGTTAGAATACGCCCGCAACTAAGCCCGAAACTACGGACTTCGGGCTTAGAGAGTAGCCCCTCAGGTTACAGCAGTCCATATTCCTCTCCGATTACACGCCCTGTTGACTCCCTTCTTGGCGCTACCAGCCAACTTGTGAAGATCATCACTCCACCTTCACACCAGCCTTAAGTAGTGGCACAAGTTTTTCTTTTCTTTGTCCGAAGTTTTTTTGTAAACCTATGAATATGCTTGAAACTTATTCAAAAATAAATGAATTCGTTTGCCACCTAAATGATTTTCGAAATGAACCCTATATTAAAAAACGCCTGCTGTTTTTTGCAATTTATGGTATACTAGCTTTTGCCCGTGACGATACAGGTCTCCGAAATTCAAAGAAAAGGTCTTTGTATCTTATCACACGTTTTCCCACCTGACATTGACCAAATTGTTGACATCAGCACCATTGCCATAAATAAAAATACAATAGTATATTCAGATTTAGCAAAACAAACCGTATAATATTTCCCTATCTACTCTAACATTCAAGCCGTTTGACTGCTGCACATGCCTGGCAGATGTTCCTCATGCCTTTGTTTAAGTATCTATGTCTAAGTCTAGGCACTTTTGTATGGCGTTTTATAGGGTCTAAACAAGGTGTTCTAGCGTCATTACGTGATACCTTTTTTATGCTTGTAATATTATCTACGCCAGTGGTTTCAAACCTTTATTTAACCCGGAACCACTTCGATGAATTTGTTGCTAGCAGGGACCAGACGTCAAGAAGACAATTAGACAGCAAACAAACAAACTTTTCAGCTTTATTATTTAAGATAAAGCTGTTTGTTTGTTTTAACGCGCTTATATCTGAAAGTACCAGTCGGATTCGGATTTTTTAAAAATATGATCCACTTTCATGAGGGAGGCTATACGGTTTCATAGCCTATACGGGAACGAAAAAAAACGGGATATGTGCGGCATATTCTTTGCTTGAAATGTTATTTTTGAGGTCATCATCATCATCATATCAGCTGGAAGATGTCCACTGCTGGACATAGGCAGAGCTTTATGTCCAGCAGTGGACTGGTCGTTGTGGCGACGCTTGGGGGAACCCAAGCATCGCCACAACGACCAGTCAAGCGCGTCTCGCATCCATCGGCTACCCGCGACCTTCACTAGGTCATCGGTTCACCTTGTTGGAGGCCTTCCAACGTTACGCCTTCCGGTACGCGGTCACCACTCCAGAACTTTTCGGCCCCATCGACCATCTGTTCTGGGAGCAATGTGCCCTGCCCACCGCCACTTTAGTTTGGCGATCCTTCGGGCTATGTCGTATGTGGGTATGTATTTTTGAGGTAAAAATAAGGCCCAAAATAAGGTCCGCGAAAGATCAAAATAATATAATCGATATTATTTCGATCTTTCGCGGACCTTATTTTGGGCCATACGGACCACCGGCGGTCCACGGACCACAGGTTGGGGTCCTATGATTTCTAAGCCGTGTTAGAAATACTTAGAGTTTTTGCCTTCGGGAAGCAGATGGCGTAGTCTAATCTATGTTTTAACAAATTAGCTTTGTTCTATGTAAAGTGGATTGGTTAGGAAAATAATTAACCGGAAAATAACTAGGAATAAATAAAAATAGTTGATTGTTTGGGTCTGCATTTATCAAAGGTTTATTGGCAGAAGGAACATGGAATATTTATTTTATGTTGTAAGTTAATTTAAATCCATACATACATATTTCATTTATTCACTTACATTGATATATAAAAAAACCCAAGATACACAGTCGGCATCTCAAAAACGTCCGCAAAAAATAAGCGCAATATGTATAATTATGCGCAAGTTTCAAACAGTCTCGCATCGCTCGCCATAATGCACTGCTTTGTAGAAACAACTTTAAGCGATCCGTGTAAGGTTGAATTTGCCAAAAATAAAATGCGCATCACTCGCCATACTGAACTGCTTTGTAAAAACAACTTTAAGCGATCCGTGTAAGGTTGAATTTGCAAAAAAAAATTGTTTATAGTATAACTACATACAACTCACACACACACACACTTGATACATGTCAGTTTTTCACGACAGTTTCGAGTGTTGCATTTGTTCGAGCTGCTGTAGCTATAATTTATCGATTTTATTACTAGACTTACTTGGATTTGAACTTTTTAAAGGAAGTAGGCCCAGTCATTTTATTTTTTTTCTACTATGTTGTGACGCACGATGAAACATACATATATGAATCGAGGACACTTAAACAAACATATCCCGGAATAAAAATATTCTCTTATGAAATGCCTTCAACTATCTCGGCAACACGCGTGGTACCTTAGTTTAAATTCAGACCAAACAATGATAAAAAAAGAATTAAACAAAAATGTTTAATTCATCAACTTACTTAACTATGTATAATTTTAACCGCATATTAGCTCGAGACTTCTTCTTCGATATACTTCTACCAATTATCAAGAAAGATTTAATTTTGCTATGAAGTCACATCGCTCAATCAATATTGCACGTGACCCTCCATTTTCCACAATGATATGAACGATGATTTTGGAAATCTGAAGTCGCATACTCCAGGCTTAGTTGCATTTTTGTATTTCTGTTACAGCCAAGTCTCCTCGTTCGGACATTAAGAAGTAAATGACTCTTCCGCTCTGGGCGGAGCGGAACAGAGTATCAGACTCTTACTGACAACCCATCCGTGTTCCACCAAACGCCATTTGCGTTCCAGGGCCGCGGTGACTCTATCGAACAAATTCTGCAAGGATTTAGTTAGCATGTAGACTATTTCACAAAAGAAAATGAAACAAAATTTCTTCTTACCGACACTGCCGATAAAAGGTGAGTCATGTGTTTACAGAGGCTTCCGTATATTATAAATGATGGTCTACGTGACTGAGTTGGCGTACGTCAGTGCAATTTTAAAGCTCTTGTATGGCGCAAGAGGTAGGCGGCAGCGACCAGCGATTTTAGAGGAATCTTGGGAAGAAGCAATTGCCTAGTCTTGCCGGATGCAAGGAGTGCTAGATGCAGCTGTGTACCATATTATATATACAGGTATTGTACATGGGGTGACAGCCTATAAGATCTCCGCAATCCAATTACTGAGTAACGCACCTCGAAACATTAGAAGATTTAGAAAATAAACCGAAAAAGAACACAAACTTGGCGCAAAAAAACGTTTTTCTTTCTTTTCTTTCGAAACTTATTCAAGTTAGAAGTATCCCTTACAATAACAGCATTATTAATATGTAAAAATCTTAAGTGTGTGTGTGAATGCTGAGTGAGGGACCTGAAATCAATAAAAAAGACAATAAGGACATAATACACGATTACTATTTTCGATTACAGTATAGTAATTTGTTTCTATCGAAACTAGGAGAGATATTGTTTCGGTTGGTTTCGGTAACGGAAAACAATATGACTTTTTTTTTATTGGGACAAGCCCGCCACACATTCCCAACCACTGCAACTCCTGAAAGCCAGAATCAACAGTGGCGACCACCAGAAAAACGCCGAGCCAATAAAGCCCGGCGGGTCCCGGAGAGACGATTCAACTGTCTTGGATCCTGCAACGAATTTAATCAGAAAAGTACAGCGGGGGAGTAGGAAAAAAATATGTCTATAATTTCCACTTCCCTCCTTATCAAGCAGGAGACGGAATAGAGCTAGGCCACCAAGGGACATATACAAAATAACTGATATAAAACAATACGACTATTCCTTGATTTGACCAAAAGTCGAACAAAGGAAAGCTATTCCCGCTACCGCTTATGAATTAAACTATAATTATAATATGAGTATCCCGTACGGAGCGATAAACACAATCAATTAGTATTAAAATAAATTATTACTTACAGGTATCTTTATACCTGCTTATATCTTTAACGCTGCAGATATTTTAAAATATCTTTTGTTCTGTTTTAATTGTCTCTGAGGACTTGTTTCATAGCCTGTTTCTTGTTATAGGGTAAATGAGAATTAGCAACAAACAAGGCAAACATGTTATTGTATTTTCATTTAATTAATAAAAGGAAAAAACTACCATTGGCCACAATGCTTGCTTCCCTTTATTCCGCCGCCATAGCTATTTCAAACTGTTTACTCTAATTCGATCGGGTTTCGCAATTTCAATAAATTAATCGCAAAACCTTACATTTTGACTGCAGATTTATTTATCACAGCATAGTCGGCCTTATAATGTTCCCACTGTTGGGACTCAGGCCTCCTCTCTAGGAGAGGGAATGGGCCGTAATCCACCACGCGGGCCCAATGCTGGTTGGTGAATGTCCGTCGAATTTTAGGTTCTAGGACATGCCGGTTTCCTCACGATGTTTTTTGATGATTTATTTATCCCTGCGGCCTAATTGTAACGTTTTTTCGGTAAAGGCACTGCTAATTCTTCACCTACACGTACGATTCGCTTAAAATAATGACTTCTGAATTGTGTAATCTAATATATAAAAATCTCGTGTCACAGTGTTTGTTACCGAACTCCTCCGAAACGGCTCCACCGATTGTCATGAAATTTTGGGTGTATATTCGGTAGGTGTGAGAGTAGGTGGTAGGCTATTTTTTATTTCATTTGGCCGAATCAGCTAGTATAATTTTATAACACTAACTTCT
Source organism: Lacanobia wlatinum (assembly GCA_947578705.1). NCBI lineage: Eukaryota > Metazoa > Arthropoda > Insecta > Lepidoptera > Noctuidae > Lacanobia > Lacanobia wlatinum. Next base: position 7,152,190 of record OX388039.1, on the reverse strand, counting down.
GCCAGCGGCTTCGCCCGTCTTATTCTTAGGAAATAGCATATGTCCTTTCTCAGGCTCTAGACTATCTGTGTACCAAATTTCATTTAAATCGGATCAGTAGTTTAGGCGTGAAAGCGCGACAGACAGACAGAGTTACTTTCGCATTTATAATATAAGTAAGGATAAGGATATTAATTAGTAAGGATAAGGAAGTAAAGATAAAAGAATCTGTCGTCACATAAATCTTTTTTTCTGATCAACATGGTACAAATGAAACTCAAATCAAGCGATGAGATTGGCTACCTAAAAATCCAATCAACCAATTTCAGAAACGTTTGTCAATTTGCCACATTTTGCGATTATTTTCCTTCGAATACCGTGTATTTATTGAAGCAGCTAACACGCGATTGGCAATTTTTCACTTCATCATATCAGCCGAAAGACGTCCACTGCTGGACATAGGCCTCCCCCAAGTAAGGGTTTGCCATAATCGCCACGCTTGGCAGGCGGGTTGGCGATCGCAGTGTATGGTGTTGCGTTTTACATAGAACGCAGCTGCCCATTCTCTGGTGAGTCCCTTAGTCGCCTCTTACGACACCCACGGGAAGTGATGGGATGGTATTATTCTTTTACGGCACCCTACGGCAACGGCAATCGTATATTTACAATAATTTTCCTTCGAGAACGTACCAGTACTTACTGAAGCTTCTTAGGCTATCAAACCGCGGTGTTTATGTCATCAATAACTTGATGAAGGAGCGCATTTAACATTAAATCTATTATAGAATAATTGATTAGCATTAAACTGCTTTGATTATAACTAGTGTTGTCACTATACTTCCCTCTTCAGCTTGGTGATCATCACCAGCCGGTCGATTCTGTCGACATCTCACCGTGACCACATAAGTGGAGTGAACGACAAGTGAGTTGTCACGCCATCTTGTTTGTATGGTTTGACAGCTCACCTGTCGTTCACTTCGCCCAAGTGTTCACTTCGATATGTTTACATAATCGCACTGCAGATGTCGTCAGCCATATTAATAAAAATTACCAGCTCTTATCCTCGATTTCGATGGATGAGAGCAACCTGAAGCAAATGCTATTGCACCTGCCGTTGCAGCTTCATAACAAGGAGTCTCCTACTTTCTTTTGGCTTCTCTTGCAAGGATTGCTAGCTGCAATACTAGTTTCCATGCCAGAAACCTTGTTTCGTAGTTGGAACATGCCCGCCACACATTCTCAATCACTGCAACTACTGAAAGCCAGAATCAACAGTGGCGACCACCAGAGAAACGCCGAGCCAATGAAGCCCGACGAGTCCCGGAGAAACGATTCAACTGTCCCGCAACGAAATTAATCAGAAAATTACAGCGGAGGAGTAGGAAAAAACGAAGGCAGTTTTTGGAAACTTCGACAAACATCAACTCACATCACTAGCAGAAATGGTAAAACCTTTAAAATTACGCATAACGACTAATAACTGTCCTTCTAATCATCATAAAAACCGGTTTATTTTCATACCACAAGATTTACACTTTGACAGTAACAAATATACGGAACACTTCACACGATGGCATTATTTGCACCCGACTGCATTCTCACACAACCTTAAGCCCTTGTCACAAAGTTAAAAATCGTCTGTCAAAATGTTTTTCAAGTGTTATAAGTCTGTGGTGAAAATAGAAAATATTTGAGACGGGTATTGATTGTCGTACAGCAATTACAACCGCTTGAAATTGTAAATGTTGTATAATAAATTGTATTAAATTGACATCATGATTGTTGCAGGGAACCGTAATAGGCGGCGAAAGGGAAAACAACCGTAACCCGTAATATATGGAATTGCATGTCTAGTTAGTTGAATTGGAATTTATTATTCGAGTGGAAACCAGAAGTTGATCATATCATGGTTTATGTGTCATTTGCTTATTAAATACTTGTTCTTACTCGCTGTTTTACTCGTAATTTAGGTGAAGTACCTATGTATTGAAAAATATTTATATCTACTTCCAATGAATACCTTATTTATAGGAGAGAAATCAAATCATCTTTAGTTAAAATATTTTTTGGTGTATAATCTATTTCTTTGTCAAAAGTTATTTGGAAAATAATATACCCATAGAAAGTAGACAGTAAGTTATAAAAAGCAGTGCGCTTTTCATAACTTACTGTGTATTTTTATAACTCATTACAGCAAATTATAAAAAAACTGCATTTCGGACATCAGCAGTGCGATTCTGTAAACATATCGAAGTGAACACTTGGGCGAAGTGAACGACAGGTGAGCTGTCAAACCATACAAACAAGATGGCGTGACAACTCACTTGTCGTTCACTCCACTTATGTGGTCACGGTGAGATGTCGACAGAATCGACCGGCAGGATTGCTTAGGTACTGCCTAATATCCGACTACAAACAAAATTTAACACTTTTGCAGCTGACAGATCTCCTGACTCCTGCAAGTTAAATAATGCTTCAAGATCTATGTATAATCATAAACTGCTTTATAGTACAAAACACTGGATCTGGTAAAACTGGAACTGCAGGCCTACTCTGCATTTCCGTTTTCTTGTGCAATTAAAATAAGTCCATCCAAGACTTAATCGTTCCCACAGCATCTTACCCTCGCAACAATTTATTACGATGCTAACAATGCACCTATTATTTTTCAAGATGCAAATCTACCAAACTAATCATAAAAACATTTCCTTTGCTTCAAGAATGACATTTAAAAAAACAATTTATGTTTTAATAAAAAAGAATGACATTCTCGTTCCAAATTTGAAACAGAACCCGTTCGGTGGGAACGCTCGAAAGGTTGCAATGACAAAACTATTTTTATTTAAAAAAAAATAAGAGAATGCGTACTTTGTCTATATTTTAATTTTGGTGAATTTGCATACGGTTCGAGCTGTGAATAATTTCTAATGAAAAGTATGAATAAATTATAAAAGAGGACAATGTCTTCCAAGGCGCAGGGGAAGAGGAAGCTATAATTAAAATACGGGAGACGATAGGGTTGGCGGTTTGATAAAAATAATAAGACAAGTTGTGTTTTAATATTGTCGGTTTTTATTGACTTTGACAAAAAAAAACTTATTAATATTATAAGGTCTCGGCGTTGTTCAAGTATTGGTACAATAGGAACAATATAATAAATCTAGATAGATTACATCAATTGTTTCTGTATTTATTTGATAAGGCACACTATCAGCAAATTATCGAACGCATGTGTTTCAAAAAGATTGGAGATATCTAGTCTTTCCAATCGGTTGTTGAAGCAGTTAAGTATTTGAGATGTCACAATTCTTTCTGGGAGCCTATTCCATCCTAATCTCAATCCTAATTGCACATTGAAAAACTCTAAACCAAAAGGACTAATTGAGAACTAAGAACTTAAAGGTCATCTTTTTTCCAATTTCAAAACTATAAATTAATTCAAGTTGCTAACCCTACATTCATGAGCAGAACACTTCACGGGCTTACATCTCACTCTACCCTTTCTAATGATAATGAAAACCTGTTCCTTACTATAACAATCTTTTTTTTTTGTTTTAACGCCACCTTTCCGGCACAGCCGTGATTGTCAACGGCAACTATTGTTACTATTATATTATAAACAATAAACGTAAGGGTTAAAAACAGATGTCGAGCCAAATCAGAAACGTTACATTGTCTTAATAAAAATAGAGGTGCAAAAATTTGAATACATTTTTGTTTATTGAAATTAGTTTTTTTGAGTTAAACCGTTTTGGATGTGAGAATGTTTGACCCCCTTTTCGGACGTCATTGTTTATGGTTCCTTTTGTTTTTTTTTAGATGGCAGTTATTTTTGTTTTATTGCAAGCTGGATTGGCTATGGTGTCGGCAGATGGGTTGAATGTCTGTTAATAGTAAAGCACAGATATTTTTAATAAGGTGAGGATAAAAAAATAATTTGCGTAGTATTTTTTGGCAACTTGTGTTGTGTTTTAAATGGAATTCAAATGACTAATTCACCATTTAAAATAACATGCTTAATTATTATTAAACATGTATCAGGGATAAAATAATAACACACTTTTTTAACTAATTTCCTCTATTATTGTAAAAATAACCGCAGATAAAATTTCATGGATTATTGAAAATATAAGGAATATCCTGTTCCTGTTTACCAACTATAATATAATTTGTATGAGTTACTGTAAAACCTGGAACGATTTAATCTTACATTTTGACCAATAAAAAGCATTATTTTACCAAATTACTTTAAGATACTTTTTATTTTTATTTTCTTGTACAATAATAGTAGTACATGCAACAAGACATCTTCATCTTTTTTATCTGCACGTTTGAAATATTGTTCATATGCTTTATTTATTATTATTAATCACATTTTGTATTTTCAACTAGTTTATATGCTGCTCCAGTCGACTTCATCCATTCAACGTCAGCTATCGCTGAAAACTAGGACCCTGTTTAATATAACTGACAACGCGACAAATTTGTCACAAACTGACATAATAGGCTAGTTTCCACCATCAATAAATTGCAAATATATTTAGTCCGTCAGTTAGAGTATTGAAAAATAATGGACACGTATTTTTTGTTTTTGTAAATCAATGAATATTGACAAAGATAAAATGCATCAAAACTCGGGAGAGGGGGCTGGTGACGTCACGGCGCTAGTAAAATTGTACTAACGTAGTGACGTCACGCGAGTTTTCAACGTACTGTATCTTCGTCATTTTTTGTTTACGTGAAAAAAGAAAAAATACGTGTCCAATATTTTTTGGAAATCTATCTGATGGACTAATTCGTTTTTTTTTTCAGTAAAATACCCTATTGTCCCAATTTCGTGACAGGTCTTATTTAATAAAGTAGAGAATGTATGAAATAAACGTACAAAATTTTCGATTTGTCAGATTGTCGCTTGTCACTTGTCACCACTCAGTTTGATTAAATAGGCCCCTGCTCTGGTAGCTCTATCTTGCACACGAGTTCCAGTATTATGCTGGGCGACCGCCATTTTTCGCGCAGAATATACGCATATTTTCGCAACTATTAGGTAAAGTTTATTTTTGTTTATTTACTAGAGAGGTAGGTACTTGGCGCAAATAAACTGTTTTTCATTCAAATCAGCAGTCATCTCAGTTTTCAAACCCTTGGGCCTCTCTAGCCAAAACTGCCTTTCACACAAACTAATATTTAAATCCGCAATGTTTTACTTGGCGACTATGGCAAACCCTCCCCCCTTTTGGGGGAGGCCTATGTCCAACAGTGGACGTCTTTCGGCTGATATGATGATGATGATGAATGTTTCAAAACCAATATTTTCACATTCAAATTGTCGACATCAGTAAAATTCCAAATAAACTTTACAAAAAAGACTTAACGATTTACACATTTAACAACATTTTTTTAATATTAGTGCTAGTGGAAGAATTTAGAATTTCTCACAATTCAAGCTTGTACCGTAGCAAATTATATATCAGTAAATAACAGGATATTCGATAGCCATTTGTAGGTACCTAAATAAATTGACGGATCTCGAACTATGATTTTGGTTAAAACTAGCATAGTTTTAACCAATATCAGGGAAACTTCAATACAGGATTTTTATAACTAAACTATCTTTAATTTGTTTTACTTAGATTGTCTTTAATTTAACTTACATAATAAATTATTTAATAACGATTCTGAAGTCCAACCCGATGCAAAATTAAAAAAAAAAAATATTATTATGTAATTATTAAATTAAATTGACCACAGTTTTAAGTACGTAAATAATCACAAAATTAAACTGCCTCCGTGGTCGAGTGGTTTAGACGTTTGTCTTGTGACCTGGTGGTCGTGGGTTGGATTCCCACGGGAAGCATACTTTGTAAAGTTGTTTCCAGTTTGGCTAGAACATTGCAGGCTTGAATCACCTGATTGTCTGATAAAAAGATGATTCCGTGCTTCGGAAGGCACGTATAAGCCCGTAAGTATAAGCCCGAACGTATAAGCCTTACTCACAAGATAAGAAGAAGAACCAACAAAATCATGGCAAAAAATTGTCAAACGTACATACTATAGTTATTATTTCAGAAATGAACAGACAATCACATGACATCCGTTGAATTTATGGCGCGTCGACAATTTATTTCCTGATACCGGGGGAACCTTTCTATAATTTCATCCTTATATCATTTGGTAGACGTTCAATAACCAAAACAGACAAAATAACATCCAGACACGTTCAATGGTTAGTAAACAAATAAAATCAATACCTTGAAAATACGTACATGCTACAGAAATACCAAATACTGCCCAATTTTTGTGGCACTAAGGTCGTTATCGGCTTGTAGAGTGTAAGTGTATATAAGGTTATGTACAAGAATCGGTCTGTGTGCTAACAAATCTAATAATAACGGTAACAAGCTATGGGGGAGTGCATCTGATTTGGGGAAAAAATATCCCATTGAGTTTGGGGTGTCATGTTCCGTACAGTCGCGAGGGACAATGGTTAGGATTTATGGTAATAATGAAGGTTATTTTTTAACTATCTGTTTTTAAATGAAACACTTTTGGATAACAACTAAGCCCGGACATAACCTGCCCTATCTAACTAAAATTTCATGAATCTATTAGGGTGATTAAAAAAGTCACTTTTTCATCCTTATTTTGCAGTTAGAGATCAAAAATTAGACAGCAGTTTTACTTAAGGATATCGTAGTACCCAGTTTCTGAGTTTTGGAGGTAAAAAAGGCCCATTTAAAATATTGGCACTCTACTGCATTCGATAAGACTGGAAGCGGACCCTAACTTCTTGGGAAAAGACTAAGCATTTTTTGACGTAATAACATAAATAAATTTTACTAAGCGAATTATAAGAAAATTAACCAATGACCTAGCTCTGGAAAAACTGCATTTTCATTTAGATTTTCCATGTCATAATCATTCGTTGAGTTTCCTTCATGCGCGTTGCATCTTTTTATTTTAAACACAAGTCTTAACACTGTTTTCCTAGACTGTACCAAGGGGGTAGGTAGAAAAGTCGAATTTCTTCACAACACGGTCTCTCTTTGAAACCTCATAAGCAGAAGGTGTACTTATATATAAGATATACTTATATATTTGATATGATTACTGAAGGGGAGGATTTTTCGTTTCCATCAACAGGAGATCGAATTTGAATATAATTTTTTTCTATTAATTGTTAAAAATTCTTGGGGTGGGAGTGTAAATAACGTTCTGTGTTTGGCTTGGGGGTAAAATCGAAAAGGTAGGTAGCTATTTTTGGTTGATTAGGAGTTGTATTTATTTTTTTAGAGCATAATTGAAACTACATAGCTGAAGTCTTCTAGCTTGCAGATAGGTAGAGTTTTAATGTATTTTGGGTGGGAAAGCACGAACCTTATTCCTAAACTTGTAGATAATTAGTTACATACCTACTTTAAATATATGAGCGAATATTATGACTTTACTTCTGAGTAACAATTCATATAAAATAAAGATTATAATTTTATTAAGATACAGATTGCAACTGGGATGCGAACGCGAACGTCGATTAAAAATGAGTACTTACTAATTTAGAATTTTTAAAAAACATCTTACAAAATTACTAATAGATAAATGTTATTATTCTGTAACAGACTTTTTAGCTGATAAATTACTTAGTTATAAATTAATTTAAACTTTGTTTTTTAAATGTTGAGTTACTTGTCGTAAAGTTTAGCATGCCTTAAAGGTAGAATGTACTGTAACCATAATATTTGAAACATCTTATGTAAAATGTGCCTACATTCTTTGCAAATAAAAATTATTCTATTCTATTCTAATTAGTTAGAACTGGTCCTCTGATTTTTGCTGACCAGTTGCTGAACCTCCAAGATGATTGAAATTACTCAGTGTTTATATTAATACACGGTATTTGGTAAATAAGTGCCTTTCTTCAAATAAGTTGTTCTAGAGCTGCAACAATTTAGATTTGTGCATCTTTTCAAATCTATATCTGAAGAATGTGGTGTGTGTGGGTCACGTTAATGATTAAAAAAAAAAACAAATGTTTATTTTTCCGTTTTTGTCGCTGTTACCCGACTGTCCCAGATAGTGTGCAACATGTTGCCTTCTATTTTTTAGTCTTTGTTCATGTCACCGGATTATTTAAACACTGTAAGATTTTTATAAATCTTGATAAGGTCATAAATTCTCGAAACACATTGTGAACAGAGGGCTAAGCACGAGTTTCTGTCGACTGCGTAAACGTATCGCCTGCGACAATTTTTGTATGCAAAATTGATCAGCGCCATGTGTCCGTATTTGGAACTAACTAATCGGTAGCACAAGTTTTTGACACTTACCTTCGTATCGAGTTTACGTTATAACGTTGCGTAAATGAACTAAATGTATGGAAATCGGTAGCACCATGGTAGCACGAGTTGTGTAGTTTCGACTTTTTCGCTAGCTGGGACTTACGCACGTAAAAAATTGTCTCACTGACATTTTCTTGGTGAGACAGTTTACGTCAAACAATTTTCCGTATTTATTTTGGAATTAATGCAAGAATATGCAATTTTATCATGAAAACAAGAGGAAAGCATGTTGTATATTTATCATCCGATCTCCTATATACATAAAGAGGCCAGGAGAAGTTGTGAAATGAGGTACGAAAATTTTTCATTTTCTTTGTAAACACGTAATAGTTTCTCATAAAAGAATCGTTTTATTAGTGTTATTCATGCGAATCACACAGAGCGGCCTGGCGCCGCCTGCGCGCCATGGTGAAGTTCGTTTCCGTGCATTTTTCGCCGCAAATCCACGTTGTTTTCTGGTGCTCCATATCAACTGAAGTTCCAATCACGCAGCATCGCGATAGGCGTTACAAATAAGTGCTTTAGGTACCTACCTAATATAATTCACGTGTGTGCAGCATGTTCATTTGTGCGCTCATCAAGTTTTGCAACGGGTACATACCAACGTAAAGTTGTAATGTAACTAGGAACAAACCCCACTGAGCAAATTATGTACTAGGCACCCAGATCTCTTTCCATCCCTCAGTAACCAAATACATTATACCTGATACCCTATTCACAACAATATAAGACTTCAAATTTCTTAATATATAACATATTTTTCAGCAGGTTTGTGAAAATAATGGCAAGAACTATAATCATAAACCACGTTTTAAAAGCCTATCGATGATGGCTAAAGACTTAATAAAGGAGAGAAGCACGACGAATATGAAATAGAACACCTTCGCAGCGTGACGACTGATTTATTGTGAAGATCTTACCTGCTGCCCCTATACCGTACTGCTAGCACACCGTGAGGAGGGACACTTCTTCGAAATTAATTAATCAAATCCTAGATCAAATCGTCCCTTGTTTGCGTACCGCTAACTTTCGGAGTAAATGAAAATGAATGTTCAACCCATTTTTATTTTGAATCCGACTTATGATTACCGATTAATGTAATACAATTTAGGAAACCTGGTTCCGTACCAAAATGGTAAGAAAGAACCCTTATGGTGTGACTAAGTCTGTTTGTCTGTCACAGCTGGATATCTGAAGAACTACTATATGCTGCTATGAACTTGAAATTTCGAATAGTTTAAGATGACATTTGTTCAACTATTTTTCACATAAAATAGAAATAAAAATGTATATTTTTCTTGTAACAGCGCCTGAAAGAGATTATTAAAAATTCAAAGTGGGGCTCAGTAGCGTAGCTAGCATGGGTGACACCCGGGGCGGATCATGTGACCACCCCTCAAATGACCCCCCCCCCCCCAAATTATGAGTTGCGCCTTTGGCTTTTTGTTCTGGTGACGGCAATCGCAAGCCGATTTTCGGAAGAGACGGGGGGCGAAGGTGTGCCATTTGCGCTGCAGGTTTTTATTTTCGGGAATGTTCTTACATCATGCTTACTTACAAAAAAATCTCGAGAATTAGATTATTTTGAGTTTGTTTTCATAATTATCTAAACCCAACTTTGTTGAGAAACGCATGTAAACTCAAAAACTAAAAGAGGGCAGACCACAAGAGCGAGCGAAGCGAGCTCGAAAATATTCGCATCCCACCTCGGATAGGTTTTATTTTCTTTTGATCATTCATACACAAACATAGTGATTTTACTGAATCGTACAGAAACGCTCGAGAAAAAGAGTGCAGAAAGTAAGAGCGAGCGAAGCGAGCTCGAAATTTTTTACATCCCACCACAGACGGATTTCATTACGTCGCCCGTTAAGGGGTGACACCCGACCGTGACAAAAAGTCAACGAACGAGTGTTACCCCTAAATGCAGAAAACCTGAAGAAATTTTTGCACCTCATCTAGGAAGGGTTTCATTGTATTTTGAACATTCATACTGAAATTGTAAGTTTTTTTTATTTATATAGAAAAACTGAGCGAACGAAGCGAGCTCAAAAATGTTTGCCAACCAATGGTGACAAAAACCAGTCAACGAGCGGTCGGGTTTCACCCCTAAGCGGGTGTCACCCGGTGCGCACCGCACCCCCCGCCCCCCCTCGCTACGCTACTGGTGGGGCTACTAGGATATGTGGGGTGCCGTGTCAAAGAGCGCTGTTTATGCATTCTCAAACATTATTTTTTTTAGGCCACATGGACCATGGTTTTCGACTTATGACGAAAAATGATGAAAAATTGACCATTCCCCCCCTTATCTCCGAAGTTTGCATAGAGAAAAATCTGAAATTATTCCCTGTCATAGAAACTTGTGTAAAATAACAGGAAAAACAAAACTATGTCTCTAAATAGCACACTTATTCAGAAATCATCAACTAAAATTACACTAGTTCAACTAGCGGTCAGTCAAGAGATGGCGCCGATCTAAAACTGCAATATCCACCGCAGTGACGAATTCTCTGACGAATATAGGCTTCACCGATGAAAATTTAAAAACATTTCACGTTTTAAACGATGCTACGAAACCCTCAGTGCGCGAGTCCGACTCGCTCTTCACCAGTTTTTTTTTAAACTTGTTTACTCTTAACTAAACCAGTTTTTGTCTTAAAACCTACTTATCGTAGGGTGTCCGCGATTACAGATATTTCAAGGGCAAAGATAAAAAAAATCGTTTTTTTACACATTTTTTGTAAATAACTCGTTAGCACAACTAAGTATATTTGTAGGATATAAATTATTATATTATTATCCTACAAGAAAAAACTCGAAGAAATGTGAAATCCAGCTAACCCTCACTGGGCCCGCGCGATGGATTGTTACCAACTCCCTATCACAGAGGAAGCCTGTATTCTACCAATAGTAGGAACTTTGTGTGCTTATTAAGCTTACGCCAGATAGTTAGTTAGTTAGCAATGCCTTATGGTGTCGGCCGGTGCCGTAGGGTGCCGTAAAAGAATAATACCATCCCATCACTTCCCGTGGGTGTAGTAAGAGGCGACTAAGGGACTCACCTGAGAATGGGTAGCAGCATTCTTTGTAAAACTTAACACCATACACTGCGATCGCCAACCCGCCTGCCAAGGGTGACGATTATGGCAAACCCTCCTCCCAAAATTTGGGGAGGCATAGGCCTCCCCAAATTTCGCCTAGCAGTTCAATTTAGTCTAGCAGTGAACTTCTTTCGGCTGAGATGATCAGATGCAATTTGTAGCAGTGCGTTCCTTCAAATGAGATGTTATAGTGAGTGGTAATGCAACGATTTTGAATAGGCAACTTGGCCTCCGGCGTTTTCGAGCAATCAGACATTTAAGATTTTTTGAAGTTGTCTACCTTACGATCAAAAGTTGCTAATTGTAAGAAATCTCCTCGTCTCTGGATAATCTGACTCTTTTCTGAAAGTTAATGACCGAGTAAACCTCTCGAATAATAATTTATTTAAAAAAGGATAATATTTTTGTGTTCACCAAAAATCTAAAGGTACATCTATGTATGCATTTCTAAAATATTGATCTTAAACCCGTTTAATTGTTTTACTATAATTAAACTACTCGGCCATCAAAATATGTTACATCAAACAAATTCCAAATTAACACCAAGATATAACACTTTTTTACTGTAGTGCGCTGCAAATATTCTATTGTAACAATAACTATTTTATTCTTCCCCGAAAAATACTGATCGTGCACCAAATATTCTAGGTTAGGTTAGGTTAGGTTAGTACTGATTAGTATTAAAAAACATTTTTAGTAAGCATTACATTTTATAATGTGTTCATTTTTTATTTATTAATAAAGCTACATTGGACATTAATTGGTGTTTGATTCAAATACATTTTGCAGTGCATTATCTGAAGTAAAACTAAAAAAATAAATGCTTGTTTTTAAAATTAGGTGTATTACTATTTTTACAAATTTGCAACAGTTGATAAATAGATGCTCGTTATGACATATTTTAATGAACATATTTTGGTGCACATTCAGTATATTTGGTGGAACACAGGCAAAATTAGGTAAATGAAATGGAAATAAATTGAAGTACTTTTAAATACCATCCTTTAAAAAATACCCCATACTCATGAGTATGGAAATTAAGGGTCGTAAAGCAAAAGCTATAAAAAATTATTGAAACTTCTCCTGTGTAAACTACATTTCGATTAGGTACTCGAAAATGAAAACCCACTATGGTCACCAAGGTATCTGGGCATAAATCGTTGCACACAGATCGAGTCATTGGTAATTGCTCAGTTAAAATTACCAATCACCCTGTATATAATAGATGGATGAAAAAAATATTTAGTTTTAAACAACATTTATATTTTATAATGTCTAACATGCATAGTTACACGGATAACAATGAATGACAAAACATATTTATGAAGACGCCGGTTTTGTCCACAGTGTAGTGACTACGGCGGGCGCTTACGCGGCGGACTCGCGCGAGATAGCGCGCATAGTTTTCAAACGTTCCTACCCGCGCGTTGCGGCCGCAGTACGGGCCTAGTCCGCAAGGGCCTAGTCCGCAAGCGCCTAATGCGCGGGTGGCGAGAGTATCAAACCAGTTAGATCTTGTCGCTCGGCGTATGCGCGTCTGATTTTATTTTTAAAATTTGTATCTTCTCTTGTGATTTTAGCTGATATTTTATTGAGGATGTAGGTAGTCAAAGGTTGAACCGGACATTCGAGTGTACTCAAAGAATTTTGTGGGCTACAATCACAGTACTTCATATAAATTAAAAAAATCACTATTAACTTGTCGGCTTTTATTTATTTCTTGCACACCATCTCTTGTGTTCAACACTCCCATCTTAGGATCGTACTATCTAATAAAAACACCAAATCCTCGTGCATGGTTTGCAGCACTTGAAATACGCCGCAACGCTACAACGGCTTGCACGTCACTGAGCCACCGCACGCCTCCGCCGCCGCGCCGTCGCGCCCGCTACAAGCTGTAGTCACCGCGCGTTCAGTGAGGACGCACACATTGGATTGGTTTGTCTGCTCTTGGTGGCAATGCAGGCTTATATTGTTGCGGTGTCGACAAAGGCTCTTGGCTACAATCTGAAATATTTTTCGTCACCTGTTGATAAAAGAAGTTAAAATAATTATGAAAAACTAGCTTCTGCCAGCGGCTTCACCCGCGTGGTCCCATGGGAATATACTTCCGGGATAAAAAGTCTTTAAAAAGCCTATGTCCTTTCTCGGGCTCTAGACTATCTGTGTACCAAATTTCATTTAAATCGGCTCAGTAGTTTTGGCGTGAAAGCGCGACAGACAGACAGACAGAGTTCCTTTCGCATTTATAATATAATATATTAGTAAGGATAATTCAAAAATTGTGACACTAAATGCAAAAATGTTGGTGATTGTTAGTGTTTATGAACTTGGACTGGGTTGTCAAGGCCACATAGGCAGCCGCTCCACGTAAAATAGGCTGGTATTCAGTTGAATCCGGCCTGACTAGAAGCCGACCCCAATATATTTGTCTTTCTCAGTCTTTCTCGGCCTGAAGCCTCATTCTGTGTGCTATGCAGGGCTATGCTATACTCTTAAGTCTTACTACATGGGACTCGGCATAATAGACGCATTTTACATTGTTGTATGGATTTGTGTAATACAAGTGTAGATTGTTTACACTTGGGGGAGGCCTATGTCCAGCAGTGGACGTCTTTCGGCTGATATGATGATGATGATGAAGTGTAGATTATAAATATTTAAAAATATACTTACTTTTCTTTGAAGTTCTCCTTGAGGTCGAATTGAATGAAACTGTTTTTGTTGACTTCGTTAAATAAAACATCTCAGAACTGTACAGCGCACATTTTCTTATAAAAGCTGGTAAATCACAATTTTTATTTTAAATGACAATAAACAACAATAGACGTTTACTCCTTAGGGTCAACACACACCACCACACAACTCAGTGCGGCACTTACAACACACGGTATTAAAAAAAAAAAAATCCTCCATAATATGAAGAAATCATTGCAAAGTATGTAATACTATGACTACTATAATTGTTATTACGATTAACCGATTGATTATGTGAGAAATATTAGCGAACAATAATGTACCGAGATATACAAGGTGTTATAAAATAAAAGCAAATGCCCTTATGAGGTCATTTTACTCATCATTATGAACAACTTTTACAACGGGCCAAACTCTTAATTCATAATTCTTTATTGTACATCAAAAAACCATAATTATATTGGATACAGACATAATAAAGTTCATGTACAAAGGCGAGCTCAACTCAAAGTTGAGTTTTCTCCCAGCAAACCTTTGAGTGACAAAGAGAGGTACAGGGTACGATCTAGTGTACTAATAATATACGTAAATATACCTACACACATAAATGTATACCAAAAAAAGAAATCAGCGGTTCAATGTGTACCTACATTTTGTCGAGTAATGCGCACATATATCAGCAGGCGGTCGATGTTTTTCGTTTGAATAATGAGTACAATGACCCTTTAAGAAGTATTCCGTTTTTTCTATGTATTTATTATTAAGTTTGCCATTCGCATGTCGCGAACATTTTACAGCTACACGCGTTTGCATCAGTGTGCTGAGGGTTTTATATTTTTTGTAATTTGAAGGAAACCATCAAACGTGAAATGAAAGGTGTCAAATGTCGTATGCGGAACCGTTCAAAACCAAATAATTTATCATAAATTACGTCACCAATAAACTGAAACTATCAATAGTTTATGAAAAAAAGATTTTTTTAAAATGATAAACAAGTTTTAACATGTGTATGAAATAAAATATATTTTCAGTGTTAGTGTTTCCAGGCTCTAAATTATTCAAAATAGAATTACCGGTTTTTTGTGCTCATTTTCAAAACGCACCATTCAGTTCAAATCGTTCAAATCGCTATTGCATTCTCTGCCTTAATTAACTATCGTTCAATTATTACTTTCGAGTAGTCGCAAGACGTTTATTAGAACTCGTGCTACCAAAAAAAAATCTCGCTGTAGCGAGTACGTTAAGGTCTGGTAAAAACGTCACGATAACGTTACTATTTCGCAAGAAACTTGTGCTAGGGGTACAGATCATTCAAATGCAAGAAAACCTATACAAAATCAAAAGTTTCCTATATTTATCGGTGTTTGATTGAGTACAAAGAATTTAACAGCCCGATCCAATTTATTATGACCTCATGGTGTTTTTAATTACCCCGTGACTGTCATACTCCCATAACCGTCTCTGTCATCTCTGACCTAGACTATGGTAAGCGCCAGATTTAACTTGCATTATAGGACATTTACTTTTCCTTAATATCTCTTCGTATATACGAGAACAATAAATTATCAACCGTTTTTCATTACGATGAAACGTAATTACGTGAAGGATCGCAATGGAAGTCGATTCAGGACAGCTTTATGTCTTTATTTTTGTTATTATGAAAGTTAATAAATGTGTGTGGGTCAATGACCATAGATTCAAGAGCAAAGACATCTCAAAAAAAAAACTTTTACCATAAATTTCTCTTAACACAGTTTGAATCCATCTTCCTCATTACCCATGGCCTGATGACCGTCACATCTGACCTCTATTCGCCCATGGTATTCACAGCACCATACCACTGAACTAAAGCTATCGATTTTTTAATCCTCTACCACCATGCTTGTTAGGGTCATGGGGCGAAGCGTGGGGGCGAACTGATGGGGTGCGACAACCCCTGTCCAATAGTTTATGTAAAATTTATGTGCGATGCCAATTTGTTCGACGTTTCGCGTTTTTTGGTTACTGTAGTTTATTCCTAAATAGAAGTGGATGGTATTTCATTATGATTTTTCTAACCTTGTAGGTTTTTCGTCCAAATTGGCATTCATAATTTTTTTTTTAGTTTTAAAAATCCTTTTTTTTTAAATGGACCAGTTAGGGCATTTTTTAATTATCAAGTTACAAGTACTTTTTGAGTGACTGACAGACAACGCACAACCACTACTGGTCATGAAAAAAAACTGGTCTGAAATTTGGCATGTAGGATCCTTGGGGAGTGTAGGAGAGCACTAAAGGAGGATTTCCCAACAGCACTCTTTCCTTTGTCTCTTTATAATCCATCCAAAGGTTCCCATGAAAAGATCGCTTTTAGCGATAAGGCCGCCCATTGTGTCACTGTATGTTATATTTTCCTCATGTATCTTTTCTGTAACTTATATGGTGTACATAATAAAGAGTATTCTTATCCATCTTAACATACCGAGTTTCTTCCGTGCCTCGGAAAGCACGTTAAGCCGTTGGTCCCGGCTGTCATTTGAAGATCTTTGGCAGACGTTACGGATAGGCAGAAGCCAGTAAATCTGACACCAGTCTTGCCAAGAAGTACCGTGTCACCCAGTTAATGGGTTGTGGAGGTCTGGTAGGCAGCCGCTTCACGTAAAATACTGGTATTCAGCTGAATCCAGTTTGAATGGAAGCCAACCCCAATATAGTTGGGAAAAGGCTAGGCAGATGATGATGAATAAAGAGTATTCTATTCTAAGATTAGATTTCACGAAATTCGGGAACGGGAAAAAACGGGATAATCGCGAACGAAGTCCCGGGCAACAGCTAGTCTCGTATAAAAAATATCCTCTTCATAAAAACGATCAGTTCAAAGTAAGAACCTTCATATAATATTTATCAAATCCCTGCAAAAGACAAGAGATTTGGAGTTCAAACTTCTCCGAGAATTATTGTTGGTGATTGTTTTTAATAGCTTTTCTTTTCTTCGCGATTTTCCCACTTTTTTCGTCTTCGGCAATCTCGAATCTTTAATTGTTAAAGTTATTTCCGTTTGGGTTATTGTCGCCTGACTTATGAGTGCGTTTATGGTCTTATATTATTTCCGTGGCGTTCAGTTTTTTTTTTTTTGTATTTTAATCGTTTTTTTTAATCTTGCACTAGTTTGTTCGTTATTTTAAGGATTGATTTCATGACTGTCTGGCAGTTTGAGTATATTATGCGGCTTACCCAAATGTCCTTACTTTGGTATTGTTCGTCGGTTCGTTGAGCTCCTCAAAGTTCTGAGTTGAGCTGCACGATAACTGACAAATGCTTGCACTGTCTGGACAAGCCCACTCAAACCTGCGTGGTACTTTCCTCAAAAGGCCACCTCAGACCTTAACCTACATGTTTTTCATGTTATTGGCGATTGTATGGACTTCAAAAGAGACTATGACCTCTGAGTTTGTTTCGGTGTTTCTTTTCAGGGTAGTCAGCTAGGAAACATCCGGCCTCATCTAGATAAATATGTCAAAAAAAAATTGACGTGTAAAAGAGTTACTTGTAACCTATTTGCAAAATAAATATCATTTTGCCATAGGTAATATTGTTGAAAGTATGGATGGGAACAAATCCTTTTTTTTCTAGTTACAGGAAAAAAAATATCGACTCATCATAAATATCGACTCAAATCAACTAGTATAACTACCATTGCAAAAGTAATTCAACCAATCAATCAATCAACGCGCGTAATCTAGCTAAGTTTTACGCGCGTTTGACAATTTGTCACAATACTTTTGTAATAATTTTCGCCCGAAAAACCGGGCCTAACAGATCCACCATTGGCTACTTCGCTAATAGCGAGCATTGTTACTATTGATACTTCATTTACAAAACAATGTTTCCTTCAACAATTAAAATATATATATGTACTTAGACTCTAGACCAAGTGACATTTTAAAAGTCTAAACTGCCCAATCAAATTACCCCAAATTCCCAATACAAATTTGACTATTTGACAATGCGCTGACGGAATGTCACGTGTACAATCCTGAACATTTTGATAATTTACGACTTCTTTACGTCTTTTGTGCCTGAAATCCCTCATAAACAAAATAACTACTGTACCTACATTAAGGCTGCTCTCTCAAGAAATGCTTAAAAACAACCTGCAGATGAAGCAACTTTTCGTTGGCATTTACTGAGAAATTACATCTGGAAAAAATAGGTAGTAATCTACATGATATGATACGTAAATTGGTTTAGCCAGAATTTATGTATCGGTATCACATAATAAGAAAAAAAAATCACCACCAAATTGTTGAGATGAAACCATTTTTCTTCTTCATTTTTAACAAAAGTCTAAAAAGAATATCTACTGCTTTGCAATACAAACGACAATAATTTGGTTTTGTTACTTTTTTAAAATATGTGTTATTTTTTCGCGGGTAGCGGAGTTGCGCGTAGAGGAGTAGTTAGCTTCGTTTATATGCACAAGGTCATTAGCATGAATACAAGCCTTAATATACAATAGAAAAACAGTACATAATAGGAGCTGCATAATACAGGCTTGAGGCTCAATAATTTGGCGAATGGCGCATTGAGTATTATTTGCATTTATTATTGGGGCTTTGAGGAAAAAAGAAATAATTAAAGACGAGGTCGCGTGCCAACGTCTCCCCGATTGAAATCATGTAGCGTCAGCAAAAGTGTAAAAGTAATAAATTAAATATACCCAGTATATTTTAGTTGTCTTTTAAAAATCAGTCTGCCAACTTTATTGGGTCGGTTTCCAGTGTCATCGGATGTATTAGTATTTCACATGAAGCTACCTATCGAACCTACACAATCCAGTCACTGGAAAAAGCGTTTTCACCTTGGCAAAACTTTCGCCAAATACTCTGGCTTTGGACTACCGTCACGACTGTCAAAGATGTTCAAATGACAGCCGGGACGCACCAGTGTCACTGGGTAAAGCAAAATCCCTTGGCAAAAGTTTTGCCAAGAGGTTTTGCTTTACCCATAACTGGACTGTGGAGGATATAGAGGTAGCTCCATGTGAAACACTGGTGCGTCCCGGCTGTCATTTGAATATCTTTACAATCCAGCCACTGGGTAAAGCAAAATCCCTTGGCAAAAGTTTTGCCAAGAGGTTTTGCTTTACCCATAACTGGATTGTGGAGGATATAGAGGTAGCTCCATGTGAAACACTGGTGAATCCATTGAAACTGGAATACAATCCAAATATAGTTGGGAATAACCAGACGGTCGCTTTTCGACGTTAAGCATCGCTTGCCAAGGTTGATCTATAGATGGGTGATCATGATTCCTACGTGCCTTGGAAGGCAAATTAACTTGCTTTTCGAAGCACGTAGGAATCATGGTCACCCATCTACATACCAACCGCGACAAGCATTGCTTAACTTCGAAAGCGACCTGTGTGGCTGTTACTAGTAAGCCACGAGCTCCTCTAGTTACCATATTAAAAGTGTAAACAATAACATTTTCTTGTTATTATCGTCAATAATCTCCTTGATCGGTTGTTGAAAACTTGTTATGTCTACAGACTTCAATTTTTCGTTAATTCGATGTCTGGTTCGTTGTGTTACTCTAAGGTATCGATTGAGGAGATATCATAACACATGATCCGATTAAAAATTAAAACAAATATGAAAAAGTAAAAAAACTGGCCAAGTGCGAGTTGGACTCGCGTGCAAAGTGTTCCGAACCAATTAATTTTTTTAACATATAATTTTAACGCTACAGACTTCTTATATGTTTTTCTGTAATTTTTAGATATAGAACTATTATCTGCATTGTTTAAAAATTTTAGGCTCAGTAGTTTTGGAGATAAGAGTGGTATGGTCATTTTTGGTCTAATTTCTTGAATAACTTTAAAACTATTTATTTTAAAATTATGAAAAAAGTATAATTAAAACCCTTACAGTATGCCCTTTCATTTGATATGTCACACGATGGTTTGAAAAACGTTTTTTTTTTATTTTCTAGTTTGACCCCCATAAATACTAAAAATTTAATTATTTACGTAACGCTTTCGTATTCGGGTCACAGAATCCCATATGTAACTTTCAACAAAATCGGTCCAGTAGATCCGGAGAAAACTGGCTGTCTTAGACGGACAGACAGACAGACCGACAGACAGACACCCGAGTGATCCTATAAATATCATATCATATCATCAAAGAGAAGATATTGAGCTTTTTGTTAACTTTTTCGTACAGGTATGGTCCAATACATGAAAAAGCCCTATTGAAAACTTAAGCTTGCAGAACACTGTTCCATTTGGGTTTTCTACGTGTGCGCTGATCCGTTGCCACTGTGGCTGCCGCAGTTTTGTGAAATCTAAGTAACACTGATAAAATGTATAGTTGCCGCACCGTGAGCACTCCCGTTTCTCGATATAACATATCAGTGGGGTCTCGAATTCCTAATCTATGAGAGACCTTAAGGATGGCTCTTTGCGCACGTTCAGCAGTAATCAGATGACTTTTACCAGCGATACCCCAAGATACTATACAGTAGCCAAGCTCGAGGCTATTCAATATTTTAATTATCAATGACATCTATGTATGAATATGTGTACGCCTTCTGGCATAACATAGCGCGCTTGTAATTTTATAACAACTATTTATTGGATGATCTACCTATTTTAACAAATTAATAAATGATTAATGACCAACCTAAAGCGCATTTGTCAATTTTATTTGCCAAATTGATTTTGCGTTAACTGTTTTCCAAAAACTTGACCTGAGTTTTTAAAATTTAAAGTACGATGTGATTAGACGATTTTGCTATCCGTACTTTATTTAAGATGAAAATTATTTGCCTAAACACCCACTCTGGTACCCCCGAAATGAGCATTTCTTTTTCGCAATTTGCTATTGCAATTATGGAAATCAAATAGGGGGTACCTTTTGGCGTCTTGACATTAAATTTTCGTGATAGGTTCCTTACATAAGGCGCCAAGAACTGAAGAAGAAGCCCTTTATGTACCTTTTTCCAAAAATTAAATAAGGAACTTGGAGTAAGTAAATAAGACAACAACTACTAAATAAATATTGATAAGTTTTCGTGTAAGCCTTGTAAATTTTTTCGACCTCAGCAGTAGTGCACAAGGGAAATTCAATCACTTAACACGCCTGTGCCCAAAAATGTGTATTTCACTAAGCTTACTGCCTATAAGTTTAGTGAAATATACATTTTTGGGCACAGGCCTCCTCCAACCTCGTACAACAAAAAGTATTTGCTAAAAAAAAAGTATCTAATATGTGTGTTTGTTTAGACAAACAGAATGACAGTTTCATTAAATACTGGTATTATTTGTTTTGTAAAATTTTGCGTAATTTATATTTAAAATGAACGAGAGATCTGACAAGAATGCGGTAGCTTTTGCTGTTTTGCAGTATGTCTATGTGCTACGATATCTACAGCAAAAACAACTTCATTATCCCATATTTATTTCCAAATATTAACACCCCAAAAGCCCCTTCAATATTTAAACCAGTTAATCTTCAAAATCGACTAGAATATCAGCATGTTCTCTAATTAATTTCCTAGAGCGACTGAGAGGAAAAAAATTGAATTAAGGGGTGGAAAATTTTTGTCGAAACTTAAATAAAAATGCAGATAGGTGGAAGTTTGTTAACAAGGGGGGGAAAGCAACCCCCTTTGAAGTTCGCAAAGAGTGCGCGAGCGTAAGGGGCGGCGCACACTTAGGGGTGAAAAATAAGTATCTCCCCTTAAATAAGATATCAGCGAAATTGAAATTGTTGAGGCGAATATTTTTTTGGTTGGTTATATGCCTACACTTTTCGCTTGATAATATAATTATGGAACATGTAGTATTCTAGCAGGTGTTAAGAGTTTTATATGGGATGTCCCAATGACAGCCCCATGTCCTGACAATTACTGTCCATCCCAGGTTGTCTGGAAAAGATCTCAGAATACGATAATGCCGCCCACAGTATATGTTTTAGTTTGTTTCCTTTTATGTTTAGTTTTTAATGTACACTGAAGCATATAAATAAATACACCTTAGCTTTGCTACGGGTATCCATTAATTTACGAGTGTTGATTCTTCCGTCTTAAATGCCCAATGGTCACGGCCAGTGTTTTTCAAACAGCTGAAGTCTTTTTCAAGCTGAACAGAGGATTAATTCCCGTATTCAAAATATTGTCATACATATTTCATATTGAAAAATATTTTTTGATAGAATTTTGATATTGATCGTCCGTGTGATGATCTTGCGCCTTGTTTTTTTTTCGAGTGAACCAAGTCTTTTGCAATCATTGAGATATATGTATAGTATTCAAATACAATTCCAATCTATGGTTGCAATGCAATAAGTGGTTTTCGCAACTCTATAATGTCTATAGTTAGTCGATTTGATAATTTTTTAAATGTTTACTTAACTGTTTTTCTGTTCTTTTCTTTTTTGTAACACATTCAAATTGTTATTGAATTAAATAAATGAAATGAATGAATGAAATGAAATATTCCAAGATCGACATTTATCCTTTTAGCACTATATTGTGGTTGCACAAGAATAGATCTAAAGATGCACCCTAAAATTATAATCCCACTAATATCTGTCAACAAATAATAACTGAATGGTTGCCACACTTAACACCTTAATAAAAAAAACATATTGATGCCCTATTAGTTTGGACTCGTGCCACCCAAATAAACGATTGAAAAGAATCGCATCAACACTTCTATTGATAAAATCGATCCTTAAGTGACAGCAGGTAACAACTACCCTTCAAATTATCATAAAAAAAGATTACGCTTGCACTTTTTTTTCTAAGAAAAAAAAACCTTTTAACCGTTTTTGTTATTCAAATTTTTTTGTGCGCAAAAATTGATCCGATGTGTGAACGGAATTCTAATTATGGGACCCGAGACATTTTTTTTCTTTTTATTTTTTTGTCTATGTTTGCCACTTAACTCGCTTACGGTAGATGTATTTTGAATTAATGTTTGCTTTTTTTGTTTGTTTTTGGAAATAAAAACGTGTGACTTTCGTGAAGGACTTTTTTTTGGGTTGCCATTTTTTTGGGGGAGTCGTGAGATACAAATACTTTTGTTTTTTTTTAACTTTTATCCTTATTTATGCATAACTAAATAAATATTATAATATTTGAAGTACACAGTTTACATTGCTGATGCGCTTGCCCTTTTTTTCATAAAAACTATGGGAGAAAAATACCTCCTGTTTTTAAACGGCTTTTGTGTATGGAGTCTATTTTTACATTTTTTTAATCTTAATAATAAAAATCTATATATATAATAAAAATCGGTCGAGCCGTTTCGGAGGAGTTAGTAACAAACACCGTGACTCGAGATTTTTATATATTAGATGATGTAAATTTTATGCGTCATGTATTTTTTATGTAAGCATGCTAATCGAACAGTTCATCGTATCTCAAAGTTTTTTGTTAAGAACTATGCAACACCATTTATGTAATACTAGCTAGTTGACCCGCGCAAATTCGTCTGCGTCACATTTTTCATTAACGCTCCGCTCCTATTGATCGTAGCGTGATATTATGTAGTCGTGTGCGTCCTCGACAAATGGGCTTTCCAACACTAAAATATTTTTTAAATTCAAACCAGCAGTTCCTGAGATTAGCGCGTTCAACCAAACAAACAAATTCTTGAGCTTTATAATATTTGTATAGATTTTCCTCCCCAAATAACCGTTAATCCTTATTTCCTTCCAAGTTTTTCGCCAAAATCTTTAACAAACCATTTCAGTTTTGTCCCATTCATCCGTCGCAGATGACTACCGTTCCTCCCCGGGCTAGCTACGCTATACATTAGCAGTAACACCGCTATTCCAACCTTGGGCTTGGAACAGGTCCAGCCTAGCGGCAGAAACCAGTTATACAAACTTGAACTTTACTCGTAGGTTATCGGGATTAGGGTTCCGTGGGATAATGGTGAAATTTGACTGGTTTTAGCTGTAAGTAGCTACTAGGTAAACTGTTAATCATGTTACTGGTCACAAACACTAAAACAGAAGCATTTTCTCGAAACGTCACTTCGAAATTCGAACACTGACGAGAGGGTTGATTTATATAACGTATAATGTTTAAATTAATTTAAAAATGGAAGACATTTTTGACAGGTTGTCACTGAGATGTAAATGTGAACGTTCCATGTCCCTGAGGTGTGAAGCTGTAATGATTTCTTCAAAAACAAAAATCGCAACTAGAGAACTGAATGCATCAATAATATTTTTGCTAAATCGATAGTGATAGTTTTGCTATTTTTTTTGTTTGACGTTAAATTTGCAATTCAAACCAAGGCTAAATTTCGATAAACCAAAACGCAACAAACATAAACTTCCTTGAAAGTTAAAAACTGCAATAAATTATTTCCTCGTACATTATTATTTTCTACGGAACCACCACGTCAAAACGACATTTACATTGTTTTTTTTTTCAACAGTGAGTACGAGTACTTCTTGCGGCGTACGACTTCGTTCACAGGGGGAATGGTTTCTTAAGATCAACGGAACTCGTCGCGTATGGGATTGTGTGGAGAACCAGTTTGCGTACAATTTGTACTTACATAACGTTTGCATATATAATCTCTAGTAATAATACGGCTTTTTGAGGATTTTTTGTTTGTGTAGTACTTTTTGGTGTGAGAATGAAAAAAATTTTTTTGGTGGTTGGGAAAAAGGGACCAGTATTTGATGGTACGGATCCCAGTATAAGACTTGAGAACAAAATGGTAGCAAAAATGTCAAGTGAATAGTCATCATAAGAAGCTCAAGAGACTCTAGTCCCGAGGAATTTGAAAAATAGGTATTTGTAGAAACTATTGCCGATGCCGTCGCACTGCGCCCCATCAAGTAAAGTGCAAAAGCGACAACTGCAGCAGACGCTGATTTTACCTATAAAAAAAAACCTTGACCAAAAGAGTTTTGTATTCCGCTGTTTTCTTCTTCAAAACTGGACTGATCTATCAAAATTTAGAGGAAGACTGTATCTATGCTTCTATTATTTTCTATTTTGTTAGAAACTTATCAAATTTGTCTGGTAGTCGTCTGAACATGGCGGTAAAAACGGGCTGTTTTTTCAGGTTTTTGGATTGTCATAATTCTTTAAGTTATAATGTTTTGGAAAAAAGAAAATGATAGAGGCACGTATCTATTTGATTTAGATTTTTTGAAAAAAAAATCATTGCTCTAACTGCATTATCCACGAAGAAAACAGCGGAATGCGTTTGTATGGAGAAAGGCTCAAAAGTAACCGACCAGAGACACCTTTAAAAAATCCTGGAATTACTACTATTAAAACCAAGGTTGCGGAATTTATCCGAAAGTCGCCACGGCCCTGGAACGCAAAGGGCATTAGGAGGAACACGGATGGGTTTTAGTCAGTAAGAGTCTGACACTCCCTTCTGCTTCACCCAGAGCGGGAGGAGTCATTTGATGATTTCGAATCATTAGTTTTTTAGTGAAGAGGATTATTTTTTTCTTACTTTTCGTTTTTAATCTGTTACCAAATACCTTTTGATAAAACTAAAGCTTCGTCTTTGGACACTGACAAATCTAGTCCAATTTGCAAAACGAAAATAATCGCTAAATTAATGAGAAAAGTTTTCAAGTGCGAGTAAACTTCTGAGATTGCTTGAACGATTATCGACATTCAATTGAATGACGGTAATCGTATATAATTTTGATAGGCACGCGTTTGACCACTATCTCACCTGTTGGTAAGCGATCATGTGGTCGAAGATGGAGCACGCTTGCCTAGAAGTAACCTATTCACTCTTGATTTAAAGACTCCCAAGTTGTAGCTATCAGGAAACACAGACTCCGGCAGGGAATTTCACTCCTTAGCTGTACGCACTATGAATATGTTCCCAAAACGTTTTGTGCGCGTGGGTGGGATGTCCATCATGTACCGGGGGCGCATCGCCGTTCGTCTTATGGTCCGATGATGGAACGGGCTTGGCGGAATTAAATTATTCAATGCAACCGGTAGAGATAGTAATATTCGTTCCAAAATCTGGGTGTAATTTCTTACTACATCATTATAAGATAACAGCAGTCTAATGCTGGACATGGCCTCTTCAATCGCAAGATTAAACTTAATCATTGGTAACTTTCGTCATGCCTGCTGCTACCAGCTACCACCTCCGTTGTCGAGTGGTTTAGGCGTTTGCCTTGTGACCCGGTGGACGTGGGTTCGATTCCCACAGGAAGCATACTTTGTAAAATTATTTCCAGTTTGGCTAGGATATTGCAGGCTTGAATCACCTGATTGTCTGATAAAAAAGATGAATCCGTGATTCGGGAGCCACGTATAAGCCGGTGGTCCCGGCCGCCAAATGGCGGTCGTCAAGCAAACCATGTTAAAGGCCCTTGAAGTGGTTTAGAAACTCTGACGCTAGGGTGTGTGGGGTCGTTAGACCTTACTGCCCACACGATAAGAAGAAGAAGACCAGCTACCCTAAGGCGTAAATGTACGCACCGGGACTTACAGTTTAGTACGGCCGTTATTACAAATGCGTACAGTGTGGCTATGTTTGATTACCGAAGATCCTACTGACTACAAACCTAGCCCTATAACAATCACCTAGCATCCTAGTTATCCTCACGCCCTAACCTACCATACCAAACGTAAGTTACGTTGGCTTTACGTGAGAAAAGTCTGTTACAAGGAGACCTACCGCCACAGACGGAATTTGGGTAGGAATTAGGTTTTGTATACGTCGTTCAATGTTCAGAGAAAATTGTTTTCTCACTGCCAATCCCACAAACTCATAGTTTTCTCACTGCCAATCCCACAAACTCATAGTTTTCTCTCTGCCAATCCCACAGAGTCATAGGACCGATGATAGACCTTTAGCTATCACAGTGAGAAGAGTTATAGGAGATAAATCAAACTCTTACAGTACCAAAGTATTAAGTTGTTATCGCTTCATAAGCTCAATATTTTTCCAGTAAAAAAAATTAAAAACGGGGCGAAAGCCAACAAAGTCGGCAACAACGAAAGTCCAGTTTCGCCCCCAAGTGCGGGGTGAAACTCAACCCCTTATGAAAGTTTGTGGAACTTTTAGAAGCTAATTAATTAAATTGTTTTATTAAACTCAGCGAAATGTTAATTGATTTCAAGAGTTCATTATGCATTTGTTTTAAGGATTTTTTTTATTTTTTGGAAAGGATTTTATACCGACGACATTTACTGTTTTTGCTTGATTTTTAAAACGTATTTTACTGTGTCTTAATAAATTATTGTCACATCGTGTCAGTACAGACAAAATATCTTACCTTTATATATTAACCTTTCATGATTTTGCTTAAGGGGAAGTATTAAGCAGCCAAATATTTTTATGAATGTTTTTTTTTTGTGTTTGTTGTAGTTAACCACATTTCAGAAAAAAAACAGAGTCTGGCATGGAATTCCACTCCTTAGCTGTACGCACAATTAATATATTCCCAAAACGTTTTGTGCCAATGAGTTAGATGTCCACTATGTACCGGTGTGGCGCATCGCCATACGTCTTGTAGTATCATTAGACTTAGGAACGGCCTTTTCTTCAAAAATAGCTGTGAAGTACAGAGCCAAATTATTATGCATTCACTGCAGAAAACCGGAGCAAAAAATACTTTTACGGGTTCACAAGTAGGAATTTCCAGTTTCTCTAACACTCGAGTTTAAAGTGAAACCTATGTTTTAACGTTCCTTTTTGATGTCACGGTTACCAAGGACTTAGGACTCTTTAAAATGTTAACTTGGTTCTAACATGCAGTGCACGTTGTACCAACTTATGCCTGAAGTGATCCAAAAATAATTTTCTTCAATGAGCAGTATGGAAATCGGATTGGTTAAATCAAAAGTGAAGACTGTTACCCGATACTTTCTGCTTCTTCTTCTTATCGTGTGGACAGCAAGGTCTAACGACCCCACACACCCTAGTGTCAGACTTTCTAAACCGCCTCAAGGGCCTCTGACATGGTTTAGATATTTGACGACCGCTATTTGGCGGCCGACACTACCGGCTTATACGTGCCTCCAAAACACGGAATCACTAAACTATATTTTCTGCTAAAATTACTTTATTACTTTGTAGTTAAAATTTAGTATGTAAAAAAACTATGTAACTAAACAAAACACATTAAAAAAACCGAACACCCCGTCCTACCTAATGAACAACCCATTACATTAAAACCTTTAACTCCATAGAATCAAACACAAAGGCGACACAACCCCAAAATCGATACCTATTATGTACCAATAGAGACGAAAAATCAAAAACGGGGGTGAGTGATGGACGGCAAAAAACGCGAGGGTGGAACTTCACCCCTGAGGGTTTTTTTCGTCATTTTTTCATCAGGGGGACGTAATCACAATGGTTAGTACATCATTATGTACTTATTTATGGGTGTTTCACCCCCATGGGTCGATAGTAATCGTTGAGAAAAATTGGTATGTATTTAGTTTGTGAGATAAATTATTTACCGATAAACGGAGTGATTGAAATGTTTTTGTTAGGCTTATGGTTAGTTATATGTTATGTTGTTTTCCATTTCGGTTTTGTTGAAGCGGGAAATATATTAAAAACAAATGTTTAACCAGGGGGAAAAGACTAATTTTAATAATGTTTTCATTCGCAGTTCAGATTTTAAGATTACACTTTATTTATTAAGGAAACAAGTGCTTTAAACATTCGAAAACATGTGACTTCTATCAATCCACAGTCAACATTTCACCGTGTAAATTTTGGTGGAATCTGTTCGTGATAAACTCAAAAATTCTGGACCGATTTTCAGGCTGTTTTCACCAATGGATAGAGTGTTTCTCCAGAAAGTATTTTCTGCACTAATATTATACAGAGGAAAGATTTGTTTTTTTGTTTGTTTGTTTGAATTGAATAGGCTCCGAAACTACAGGACCGATTTGAAAAATTCTTTTAGCATTAGATAGCTACATGATCAGGGAGTAACATAGGCTATATATTATCCCCGTACTCCCACGGGAACGGGAACTACGAGGGTGAAACCGCGTGACGTCCACTAGTAGTATATAATTTGTCTAGAAAAAAAATTGGGATTCTTAAGAAAATGCAGCGCGGACGAAGTCGCAGGCGAAGTGCTAGTAAAAAATAAACACGAAGTCACGGGCACAGCTACTTGCAGTCACCATTTTCGTCATACATGAAAAACCAGTCTGGAATATTATATTAGATACAATTCCGGAAGCAAAATACCCTACAAACTATTGATAAAACATCCACTTATTGTTCCACCATTACGCGTATACACAACGGGTTATTCAGAATAATTAGTAAGCGAGCACCTGAAGTTATAATTTAACCTCCTCACAAGGTTAGGGCGTGGTTTCCGCTACCAGCAATTATTTCTAGCGGCAAATCCATTGGCTGCCACCCACCGTACAATGTTATAGGCGTCATGATGTTACGAAGATAACGCTACAGTTTTTTATGGAATATAAAGTATTTGATACTCCTGGTATATAATTTATAGTGTTACAGAGTAAATTTATTAGTGAATTGCAACTAAGAATAGATAAGTGGGTATAATGTGTGGAGAAAAGTTGGTAATGAATGGTTTGTGGTGGTAACTAGTTTTAAACCAAGTGGAAAGCTGATGGAGGATCGTAGATAGATGGGGTTTTGATTTTCACGCACTTTAGTTTATGATTATTGAATACTAGTGGACGTCACGCGGTTTCACACGCGTAGTTCCCGTTCCCGTGGGAGTACGGGGATCAAAAAAAGCCTATGTTACTCCCTGATAATGTAGCTATCCATTGCTGAAAGAATTTTTCAAATCGGTCCAGTAGTTTCGGAGCCTGCTCATTTCAAACAAACAAACAAACAAATCTTTCCTCTTTATAATATTAGTGTAGACAAATGTATTCAAACATCATAAACTATCATGTTAAGTCAGGGGAGATGTTATAATTTCTTGATAGGCGTGCAATGTGCGTGTTATTTTTACTATTGATAGGCACGCGTTTGACCAATATCTCACCTGATGGTAAGCGATGATGTGTCGAGGATGGAGCACTCTTGTCTAGAAGTAACCTATTCAAAAAAATTAAATACTCCCTGGTTGTAGCTATCTGGAAACATAGACTCTGGCAGAGAATTCCACTCATTAGCTGAACGTACAATGAATGTGTTCCCGAATCGTCGCACTTTCTCCAAAATGCAACTGGTAGAAAGCCGACAGGCCAGCAATTTGGCGTCGACGCTTAAGACTTTGGAGCTTGCACTCGACGAGCCTATCATTGCCGATGAACCTCTTGGCTCTCGTCTGAGTAGTGCACTCGTAGTCGCTATTTTTTAGGGTTCCGTACCTCAAAAGGAAAAAACAGAAACCTTATAAGATCACTTTGTTGTCCGTCCGTCTGTCTGTCAAGACTCTTTATCTCGGGAACGCGTGGAGGTATCGAATTAAAAGTATATACTCAGGTCTACGGTCCCTTGAAGCTGTGAAAAAATAAAACTTCTAAGTTAACGTCAAAAAAGATACAAAGTCAAAGTCAAAGATTTATTTGCAAATAAATATGGTTACAAAAGTTCTTGCAGTAGTAGTATGGTAGCTTAACATATTCAAACATAACATAATGACATGCAAATTTTGGTATAGGTAGGTACAAATAAATCATTTACATTGAAACTGAAGGAATTTTTTTTATGTTATAGAAGGGATTCTCAATTAACCACCTGTATAAAGCCCTTTTGAAGTGGACCAGACGGCCGCTTAAGCCGCAAAAAACGTATATTTCGACACTCTCATGGGAATCAATATTTACAGGGTATTTCCCGTTGACCTAGAACTATGCAATTTGGCAAGTAATACCGTCTCATACTACAAGTAGAGGGCAAAGTCTGAAAACTACACATAAATAATAAAAAAAAATTAAAAAAATAAAAATTTTTACTTGCAAATTTGTACGGAACTCTCGTTGGGCGAGTCCGACTCGCACTTGTCTGTTTTTTTTTTCGTTTTAAAGTTGCTTATCTATAAAGTGTAAAATCGCTCATTAAATTCTTGATGGAGGTGGCGATAAGTTGAGGAACTGAAGAAGGAATCTTACCACAATCTCCTTAACTCTAGTATTGTATTATCACTGCTTATCCGGTAAAACACAACAGTAAACCAGGCCTGATCTAGAATAGTAAGTTTTGATGTATGGTTATAACTTACTAACTGACCCATGCCCACTTCGCTGGGTGGTATTTTTCGGGTTAATATATAGCCAATGGTACTCACAAATAACGTGGCTTTTTATTGGTAAAATTAGGAATTTTCAAAATCGGTTCAGTAGATCCAGAGATTACCCCCTACAGCCTCACAACTCACAAACTTTACCTCTTAATAATATTAGAGTAGATAAGTACTATAACAAAACTTTGGTGGTTACCATTCTTTGATTGGCAGCCAGACAGTCAAAGTAATTTTCAAGCCAGGAGTTGCTTTACATTTTGTCTTTTAGATGACCCTTAAGTGTTTTGTTTTTTGGCAGTTGGTAAATACTGTAGGAATCTAAGTCTTTCTTAAAAATACTTATGTAATAAAAAGTAGTTCCAACTTAATTTATTTTCCAGTTATAAAACCTTCTACATACTGGCGTCTAGACATACAAGAAAAACAAATGCAAGATATCTTATTTACTCTTATCTTAATCATATTCCACACAGAGCAAACCTTATTAAAAGTTAATGAAACACCTAGAAAATAAAAAAACTAAATTTCTTTTAATTTCAACCCCTACTAATAAGCATATCTAATTATCAACCCTAATTAGTATTTCTTACTTGAAAAGAAAATTTTAAATCAAAGTGCGGTTCACGTCTCTTTTTATATTTAAAAACAAGTTCTTTAAAAGACCACATCGTTAAAACTTATTACTAACTTAAACTTGAAGAACAATTATCATGCGAAATGGAAATAAAAATCTCCCTCGTCACGAAAAATCGACATAGCGAGGGTGATTTCAAGATGGCGCCCGTGCCTCTTGGCACCCTATTTTTGTATTCTTCCCTCCCTCGCCAGTATTTATGCATTGCACCCCATTTCGCCCCCGCATAAAAGTGCATCGGGTAGTACCTACGCTGCCTACCCTTCGATGTAACCTGAATATGTCCGTTCGACTTATTGGGCTCGTTTATTTTATATTATTGCAGCCTTTTCTTTGGTAACTTTTTGCTCTGAGAGCTTATTTCTGAAGTGAGTATTTTGAATTAAGAACGTGGCATATCTGAGTAGATATGCCACGTTCTTAATTTATATTTTGAGGCCAAATGACAGCACTTCAGATACCTACATTTTGACAAATCCTCACTTTCAGAAATCGAGGGTTACTCGCATTATTTTTGTTGGCAACCCGCTCATTGAAAGTGCCAAACATGTACCACTAATTTTAATGTTATCAGAACTCTATCCAAGCAATTTATTATTTTAAAATTGTTTCTCTATCATTAATTAATTTACCATAATAAACTATATAAACTCAAAATAAAAACTCCTTACTAAAACGGAAGTCTGTCGTCAAAAATCAGTAATAAGGTAATCTTAAAAAAAAGCTCTTAAAAATATGCCTATTTGTATTTTACCCCTATAATAAGAAAACCAAGCTGGTCTGACTCTAGATTCTATTGACACATACTAATATTTCATAAATGAAAGTAACATTTATTATGACCATTACGAGTTGTATAATAATTTAATAGAAAGAGATCAGGACATGTATATGACGATCAATATAATTAATACAGTTATTTAATTAACAGTAATAAAACCGAATGCAGTCACGAACTCTAAGTAGTTATCTTGTATATGTTACAGAATGATCCACATGGTAAATAATGCATAATAAATTAACTTGTACTTATAAATAATTTGAATTTACTTTATGAAACACGATCTCCAAGTTGAGTTCCAAATTTAAATCACATTATTGACTGCCGGACAATAATATTGTACTGAATTTCATTATAACCCGCCGGACAATAATGACTCACTTTAGTTTGAGTTTCAATGACATATAATCTGACATTTTCATGTACGTGGTGTGAAAAAAAGTTTTTTAGGTTTTAACGGGTTTCAACCCAAATATAAACTGAAACAGTGGGTCTTAATTACTTAGGTTCAATATAGATCTCAATTTATTCCTTGTTTATAGGTAGGTACTTTCTAACCGTCTCAACTAATAACCTAAACATGTTTAAAAAAATATTAGGTATGTTACAACAATATGTATATGTGTGTGTGTGTGTGTGTGTGTGTGTATGTGTGTGTGTGACCTGTTTTTACCACCTAAGAATACATATGGATTGCAATAAAGATATTGAGTATTGAGTATTTTTATCTGTGATGCCCACAGACATACAATTATAGTCTGTGGTTTTGCCATAACAAAACCGTACTGTTTTTAGCGCCGAGTTTAAAATTGCTTAATGAACATTAAAGCGGTCATATTGCCCGATGTGACGTCCCTCGGCGAAATCAAACTGCCCAACTGTCGGGCATTGTAAATGTACTCTATTATTTAGAAGCAGGTTAACACATAGAGCATTAGGAGGAACACGGATGGATTTTAGTCACTAAAGAGTCTGACACTCGCTTCCGCTCCACTTAGAGCGGTAGGAGCCATTTTTTATGAAAAAAAAAATGGTTATTAGGTACAGTTTGCAAACCAGATAGACTGGATACCCAGAACTTTATGGAACCAACATGTAATTCTCTTGTCTTTATGCTCTAGACAAGTGACATCTGTCAGCGGGAGCGTGGCGAAGACAACTGTCAACATGACAAAAATGTATGGGATTGGCAAATTATGCTGTTGAAATGACACGTGATCGATTGCTTTTATTTTGACATATTCTAAAATTGGCATCGCTATAATGATCGTATCGTATCGGTATCGTGATCGGTGTTTTTGGTTTTGTTTCTTTGTTTTTTAACACCGGCTTCCGAAATTAAGGTTATTTTATTCTTTGTAGTATTTTGTTTGGAAGTTGGTTATATTTTTTTGTAATTTTTATTTTTATTTTTCACTTTTAGGTGGTGAGACTTGGACGACGTCTTCGTCAACGCAGAAATTGAAATAAGCAAAAGTGCTCATAAAATAAAAACTACAGAACCAAACTGAATCAAATTTTACGGGACCAAATGGCAAGTATACCGCATCGAATTTATTTGGAGTTGGTGCAACATGACTAACTCCTTAGAATGTCATGTCATTGTGTTGTCGTTGTCATGTTGAGTTGGTGCAACGTGACTTCTTCTGCTATCCCTATCTATTAGTCCGTTTATTGATTTTCTTAACTTATTTGTACATATTTAAATATTTGAATAAAAAAACTTATAGAAATAGTAGCCCACCGGTACCGGGAACAGGGTCCAAGCTACCGGCGGTCAGGGCTCCAGAGAGAGGAACCTCCTAACAATACGAGCCGTGTACTGAAGTACCACTTTCTGAGTCAAGCCCCTGATCCAGCTGCCTAACGAGAGCCTCCTGAGGTGTTGGTCGAGGCTCGTGGCTATTATAAGTTATCATTACAGTTGTCACCTTTCAAATTCGTTCATCTTTCACATAGTTTACTCAGCCCATGAGGTTCCCTCATTATTATTACAAAGGTACTTTATTGCTGTATGTCAAACGAGAATTGAGCAAAAAGAACTAGGTACCGAATGAATACCGCATGGTGTCTGCCGGTGCCGTATGGTGCCGTAAAAGAATAATACTATCCCATCACTTCCCGTGGGTGTCGTAAGATGCGACTAAGGGACTCGCCAGAGAATGGGCAGCAGCGTTCTCTGTAAAACGCAACACCATACACTGCGATCGCCAACCCGCCTGCCAAGCGTGGCGATTATGGCAAACCCCCCTTTTGGGAGAGGCCTATGTCCAGCAGTGGACGTCTTTCGGCTGTTATGATGATGATGATGACCGAATGAGTCCCATTAATAGCCAGGCGACATCGCAGCAGACCAAGACGAGAGTGGCAGGACGAGCTCGACTACTACCGAAAAGACTGCTCCAAACTAGCAAAGGACAGAGCTATGTGGAAAAGAGAGAGGGAGGTATTTCCCCAGAAGTGGGTCGAAATAGGCTAGATAGATAGGTCATCATCATCACATCAGCCGAAAGACGTCCACTGCTGGACATAGGCCTCCCCCGAGCGTCACCTCAACGACCGATCCTGTGCGTCTCGCATCCATCGGCTACCCGCGACCTTCGCCAGGTCATCAGTCCACCTTGTGGGAGGCCTTATAACGTTACGCCTTCCGGTACGCGGTCGCCACTCCAGAACTTTTCGGCCCCATCGACCATCTGTTCTGCGAGCAATGTGTCCTGCCCTCTGCCACTTTAGTTTAGCGATCCTTCGGGCTATGTCGGTAACCTTGGTTCTCTTGCGGATATCATCATTCCTGATTCGATCACGCAAGGAAACTCCAAGCATTGCCCTCTTCATTGCCCTTTGATAGATAGGTACCTTGTTACAACTAAAATTATCATTCGATAAAATATTTTTCCAAACGTATGCCAAACTAAAACCTGTGTTGATGAAGCTGAAATTGCTAAAAACAATTTCAAAGAAATTAAGTCGAAAAAAAAAGTTTCTAAAAGTCAGTTGACAAAGAGAGGTGAAAAGTTCTAAAAATAAAAGTCTGTTTCCAGATATTTCATTCTGACAAGTTTTAATTTTAGTCTCAAAGTAGACACTGGTGCCATTTAAAATGCTTTCTTCGAAAAATATGCTTATCAATGGAAATAATCCGCATTTTGACGTTATCGGGATAAAGAAAAGATGGATGTGACGTTCCCTGTATCTATGTTTGCTTACACTTGGGATAGTACTTGAGCGAGAACTAGCGAGACGAGGCTATATAGATTTCAAATCTATGCAGTCTAGTCCTCAGCTGGATACAGCAGTGTAGTGACGAATAACAGAAGCCAGTAATATCTAATTAACTAAATTAATAGTTAACATTGTTGGACGGATACAATTTTCGAAATAGGTACTTTAACACGTTCTTTGATCTTTTATAATAACATATCTACCTAAGATATTATGTTATTAAGCACATCGAAAGAATTGCTGGGAATTAAAAATGTCACGGTAATCGTGAAATATTTCAATGCATTTTAAAAACTTAGTCGAGCTATCTTTTTGATGATAGAAAAATATAATCTACATAAAAACAACAAATATCAAACAAAAGAAACGCTGAGTAAAATCGCCGAAACTTGATTACTTCAAAACTTTCAACCCCAAATACATGTAACATATTAGTTACTGGCATAATCACTGGCTCGTTAACTAGCGCGAGTAACTGTCGCCAGTAACTGAACGGGGCTTAAGTGAAGTCTTCACGAGGGCACGTTCACCCCTCCCGGGGGGCGGGAACCGAGGGGAAGACACACCCCTAGGCTCGCGGTGCGGTACAGCAGCAAACCATTTTATAAGTATTGGCGTTTGTTACTCTTATTCTAATCATTTTGTCCGTCCGTCTGTAACTGTTACAGTCAAACCTATCTAAAACTTCAGCTGTTATTTTGCTGTTTGGTTATTGACCAGATATTTTAATACATAAAAGCAATTGAAATAC
Organism: Lacanobia wlatinum; assembly: GCA_947578705.1. Taxonomy (NCBI): domain Eukaryota; kingdom Metazoa; phylum Arthropoda; class Insecta; order Lepidoptera; family Noctuidae; genus Lacanobia; species Lacanobia wlatinum. Next base: position 7,115,482 of record OX388039.1, on the reverse strand, counting down.
GAGTAGGTTCCTTTGATATAATATTGTATTTGAAAAAGTGACCGTGTCTACACGATATGAGAAAAAAATACTGAATGAATCAGATACCACTCCCAACTGTGATACTAAAATGAACCACTGTAAAGGATTCCGTAATTTAGTTGAAAAGTAAAACCTGACTTAATGTCATGCAATTTTGCCAACCGATTTTTTTCCGTATGCGTTCCAATCTTGACTTGTCATACTGTCCTACACATCAACTGTCAGCCACAAATTGATCCCCAATACCAACCTCATAAAATAGCAGACAAACCCGCATTACCTCTCTAGTTCAGCACCAGCACCTCACCGCGAGCTCTCCTTACTTCGGGGTCACCCCACGCCACTTCTTTCTCTTATTTCCCGCTTTTTTTCGGCCGCCATTTTTGCGACGCATGCGTACTAATACCGCGGCAAAGCATTCGTCGACATCGATTTATCAGACGCTATACGAGTAAATAAAAATGGGTATGTAAGATTTTTTTACCTATTTTTATTGAAGATTTTCTTTAAAATATACGGATTTGTTCTGTGAATTAGCTACTTTGTGATGTCTGTTTGTTTTTTAGAAGAATGTGTGTGTTCGATGTTTGTTTGTGATGTTACCCGTGTTTTTAGTTGCAGCTATAGATTACTGGCTGGTTATAGAAGAATCTGCCTTTTCTCCTTCTTGATATAACTGCAGCTGGGTCTCTATGCAGGATAGTAAGAGCAGAAAAACACATTATCCTCCTTTGTGTCGCGCAGTCGGGTAAAAAGTGCGACTGATTAAAAAAAACCGGCCAAGTGCGAGTCGTACTCGCCCACCGAGGGTTCCGTACAAATTAGTAGCTACAAATTACTTAAAATAACTATACTTTTTTATCATTTAAGTACAAATGTATAGTTTTCAGACTTTTCTCTATACTTGTAGTATAAGACGGTAAGTATTACTTGCCAAATTTCATAGTTCTCGGTCAACGTACCCTATGCATTTTGATTTCCTTGAGAGTGTCGAAATATACGTTTTTTGCGGCATAAACGACCTTATCTTTTTTTTACGTTAACTTAGAAGTTTGTTTTTTTTTTCCCAGCTGCAAGGAGTCATAGACTTGAGTATTTATTTGTTTTTTAAGGATGGTAAATCATCAAATGACTCCTCCCGCTCTGGGTGAAGCAGAAGGGAATGTCAGACTCTTACTGACTAAAACCCATCCGCGTTCCTCCTAATGCCCTTAGCGTTCCAGGGCCGCGGTGACTCTTTCGAATAAATCCCGCAACCCCGGCAGGCATTGGCCCTAGCAGGCCCCATCTTTAATGCTGACAGCTCTTTGAGGCGCGCGTGGAACACAGCGCGCCGTCGACCCGGGCCTGGTTCTGATCAGACGGCGAGCCACCCAATGCTCGCCGTCCGCAGGCCCGCGTCTACGGTGGCCGAGAATCGCCCTGCGTCTCCCGACGCCCGGGGCGTCTTCTTCTGTTGCGGCGGCTGGGGCGTGAGGTTTCCCTCTCTCTCACGCTGAGTATATGGTTTTAATTTTAACTCGATACTTCCACGCGTTCCTGACATAAACGGTCTTGACAGACAGACGGACGGACAACAAAGAGATCCTATAAGGGCTCCGTTTTTTCCTTTTGAGGTACGGAACCCTAAACAAGAATGGTCTTAGAGAACAAGAAGACACTGCAATAATCACCACGCTTGGCAGAGAGATTGGTGATAGCAAATTTAGTCATCAGCCAGGTGGTAGCTCCTTAGAGTTTAATTCGTCTAAAAATTGCACCTTCGCAACTTTGGGCAGAGAAACATTGGAGATAGGATTAGGCAAACTTTTGTCCAGCTTTGGGACAATACGGGCTAGTTACCCCAACTAATCTACACTAATATTATAAAGAGGAAAGATTTGCTTGTTTGAATTGAATAGGCTCCAAAACTACTGGACCGATTTGAAAAATTATTTTAGCATTGGATAGCTACATTATCAGGGAGTAACATAGGCTATATATTATCCCTGTACTCCCACGGGGACGGAAACCTTGTGGGTGAAACTGCGTGACGTCCACTAGTATTTTATATGCGATATTGAGTTTGTTTGTTCACGCCTAAATCGCTGAACCTTTTTCAGGAATTTTGATACAGAGTTAGATAGGACTCTGGAGGTTATTATAGGCTACTTACTTTCTTTTTAAGCCTCGTGCAAAACCTAGTAATAAAATAAATACTTAGTTAAGTCTTCCTTTTACAACATTGTCAAAAGGGAAATGAACTGAATTAACACAACCAGTTACTTAAAAAATTAACCCATCTTAACCGATAATAAGAATCCAAAACACAAGCCTTAACTCCGTGACGGATTCCCGGTCATCATAATATAATCAAGGAGCAATTCCTACGGTACAGGGGTGCCAACTGCGCCTCGCAATATCCGGCCGTGCGGGTGGTAGACCGGTTTCAATCCGGCAGTGACGCAGACGCATGTTTCCGGAGCGCTAATAATTAATCTGTAATTTAAAATTGGAATAGAACGCGGGTTTTGATTGGCAGTTTAGATTTTAAAAGATCTAAGACATTGATATATAGAAAACCCAAGATGCACAGTCTCGAACAAATGCAACACTCGAAACTGTCGTCAAAAACTGGCATGTATCAAGTGTCATGTGTGAGTTGTGTGTAGTTATACTATAAACATTTTTTTTTGCAAATTCAACCTTACACGGATCGCTTAAAGTTGTTTTTACAAAGCAGTGCAGTATGGCGAGTGATGCGACACTGATTGAAAGTAGCGCACAATTTTAAATAGTGCGCTTGTTTTATGCGGACGTTTTTAAGATGCTGAGTGTGTATCTTGGGTTTTTATATATCAATGATCTAAGAAGAAGTACAAGCAATAATTTCATTGTAGTTGTTGGATTTTATGTTTAACTTTATTATTTCAAAATAGTTATCAAATTCCCATGTGATGTGCCATGTGGCCATATTTGTGAGATCTGTTTTCATCTAACATTAAAAACTATATGGACCGAAGATGATAGAATAGACACCAGATTTATTTATTTATTCACAAAATCCACAGCTCTTTAACAATTTTACTTAAAATAAATAAACAGATAAATGTGCAAGGTCAATACCCGTTGTATTGACCCTTACACATTTATTGACATTGTTAATATCTAAAACAGAAATAAAGACAACGCTGTCCTGAAACGACTTCTATCGTGATCCTTAGCAATGTAAAACGGATCGTAATTTATTGTTTGGGTAGCTACAAAGGGATATTAGGGAGAGGTCAACGTACTGTACTGGAAGTTTATTTGGCGCCCACCAGTCTTTTAACCCAAAGGTTGACTGGTAGAGAATGCCTCGTTACATTATGTCATACCACTACTGTATATAAAATTTAAATAAACTAATGTTTTTTTTATTTAATTTAGTTCCCTGTCTGAAACTTTGATTTATTTAAAGAAAATCTAAAAATAATCAGGGATGATGATATCCGCAAGAGAACCAAGGTTACCGACATAGCCCGAAGGATCGCAAACTAAAGTGGCAGTGGGCAGGGCACATTGCTCGCAGAACAGATGGTCGATGGGGCCGACAGGTTCTGGAGTGGCGACCGCGTACCGGAAGACGTAACGTTGGAAGGCCTCCCACAAGGTGGACCGATGACCTGGATGCGAGACGCACAGGACCGTTCGTTGTGGCGACGCTTGGGGGGGGGCTATGTCCAGCAGTGGTCTTTCGGCTGATATGATGATGATGATGATGAAAAATAATACATACTAAAAATGGTCTTTCTCAACATGAAACCTCCATTCCTAATCAACATTCTCTTAAAAACCGGTCAAGGGCGAGCCAGACTCGCACACGAAGAGTTCCGTACCATAAACTTTAATTTTTATTATTTGTTGTTATAACGGCAATGGAAATACACAATCTATGAAAGTTTCTACTGTCTACCTACTACGGTTCTTGAGATACAGCCCGCTGACAGACAAATAAGCTTCATGGTGTTACGAAAATATCTACCCTCAATTTTGACCCTTTCATAGAGGCAAAGGGTCAAGTAACTGCCAGAAAGTAGGGGATCTTAGCAAATGTGAGTCGGTACATCACGCCGGAACAGCTGCTCAAACTCTAGCAAGCGCAAGTTTGATCGTGTATCGAGTACTGCTCTCCTATTTGGGACGGTTCCGCCAGATATCAGCTTGATGCCCTTGAGACAATAGAGAAACGAGCCAAGAGCATCATCGATTATGATAGGCTCGTCGAGTCAAAGTTACAAAGTCTTGAGAATCGACGCCGAGTTGCTGGCCTGTCGGTTTTCTATCGGTTGCATTTTGGGGAGTGTGCGACGGAATTGCATAATTTAATTCCGCCAAGCCCGTTCCGCAGGACCGGTCATTGTGGCGACGCTTGGGGGAGGCCTATATCCAGCAGTGGACGTCTTTCGGCTGACGGACCACAAGACGTATGGCGATGCGCCACCGGTACATGGTGGACATCCCACCCACACGCGCAAAACGTTTTGGGAACACATTCATTGTGCGTACAACTAAGGAGTGGAATTTAGGGTTCCGTTGGTTATTCTTCGGATACGGAACCCTAAAAGTAGTCTTTCTGAACTTGAAACCTCAATTCCTAATCAACATTCTCAACACAAGCGACTTTAAAAACAAAACAAGTCACTACCAAATTACTAAACCGACTTCAAAGAAAATTTGAAAGGTAACAAAGTCTTTGAAAAACCTTCAGACACGTACGCTTTTATGGGTTTCCAAATAGAAACCCATGGGATGGGGTATTTCCTTAAGAACCCCTTTACATTTCAAAGGGGTTGTTAAAAGAAAATGCTAAATAACCCTCTGTGAATGTTCGTTCGTGTGTAAAAATAGGGGTTGATTTTCCCACCTTTGAGTGGATTTCTTTAGGTGCTCCCTTTATAAATATCGCTTCATTTGGTATGAAGAAATCGTCGTTAGGTATGAACTACATAATACTTTTACTATATACATGTTATTTTTTTATTTGAGATGGGTTTGCTCTTGACTCTAGTCTAGGTCAGAGATGACAGAGACAAAGTCTACGGTCATCAGCCAATCAGTTTTTATAGTAATCATGTCAAGATAACGAATCAACCATAATTTGGAAAAAAAAGTCGTAACAGCTTCCAAGCGTGATGTTACATTGCCCTACTTAACAGAAGAGCGATATCAATTTAACGTGTGTTTAAAATATGTAAATTAATAATATTTCTTCATATAGTATTTTATGACTTTTCTTGACTACTTCCCCTTATTAAAAATTATACTTACGAGGCAGCGGGGCGGAGAAAGTGACCCACGTGGTACGGAGATTTTATGCAATGCCAGTGATTAAAATTTCTCCGTTTCTCCGCTCCGCTGCCTCGCTCCGCTGGAATGGACAGGCACCCTTACACGTCAACACTGATACTAACCCTAGTATTGGAGTCATATCGTTGGGCAAACGACCCCACACACTAAGCTGCCCACACGATAAGAAGAAGAAGACACGTCAATCTGTTTTGGCCGTTGTTTCCAAACTGGCTATGCCTATAGCTTGAGAAGAAATACTGAAACTCAAAAGTTTCTTTTAAAGCCCATACAATCTGCACGGGTAAAATCACATGAGGAACATGTAGGTTAGGGTCTGAATTGGTATTTTAAAAAGCAGTGGTGCTTTTTAAAATACCATCCATTTGAGTGGTTTTTATTATAAGTGCTCAGCTCGCGTTTGCCTACCATCTCACCTGATTGAAAGCATTATCGAAGTATAATGGCCTAAAAGTTACTTATTCACTTTTTACTTAAAGAGCCTCCGTATTAGCTATCAGGAAATACATAGTCCTGCAGAGAATTCCAGTCCTTAGGAACGCACAATGAAAGAATTCCCAAAACGTTTTGCTCTTATCATCATCATCATCATCAAATCAGCCAATGTCCGTCCACTGCTGAACGCAAGCCAAAGAGCGTCAACCACCCCGGTCTTGAGCAGTCCGCATCCAGCCGCTGTCAGCCACCTTCTTTAAATCATCGATCCATCATACCGCAGGGCGTCCCACACTACGTTACGTTTGCCCATACGCGGTCTCTAACACATGTCTGCTCCATCGACTGTCTGTCCGTCTGCACACATGGCCGGCCCATTTCCACTTCAGCATGCTGATTCTACGCCCAATGTCGGTGACTTTAGTTCTCTGGCGAATGACTTCGTAGCGAATTCTATCCACCAAGGAAACCCTGAGCATTGCTCTCCCCATTGCACGCTGAGCAACCTTGAATTTGTGGACCAGGCCTATGGTGAGTGTCCACGTTTCGGCTCCGTAAGTCATTACGGGCTCTCACACAAAAATTGTTTTTGCTCGGCTTTGTTTTCCTGTATATGTTTTGGTTTGTTTAGTACTTGTTCCACCGTACCTATATTGTATAGCATGTAGTGTTTACCGCTTAATATTGTACATCTAGTAGTGTTATGTGCTGTATTATATTAACTATGTATTTATTGAAGTAACAATTGTTTGGTAAACCAATAAATAAATAAATAAAAACTAAATAACGTTTGGTAACTGCTTTAAGAAGCTTAACAATCCTTAACGAAAATTTGCTTAGTATACTAATAGTTTTACCAAGCCATTCCCGTAATCCATGTCGATACTATAAAAGAAGACAAAACATATCTATAAAACGTCCTCCGAAAATTCAAACTCACATAACCCTTTAATCCTCCGTCCAGGTAGGTTTTCGCAAAAAAATCCTGTTATAAATAAAACCTTCAGCGCTAAAAACCAGTGAAAAAGAAAATTCGAACCGCGCCGTCTCCCTTGCGGACCGACGTTCGCAAGATTCTCTTGTGTACCCACTCTTTTCCTTATTAACAACGGGATTCAATAGGGGGAGCAGGAGTCTTGATACTTGGGTTTCAGTTTTGGAAATTTTTGAAAATTAAATATTCAAGATGTTAGTAGAATCATCACAGCGGTAATTCGTTGGTTTCGTTCTCTCTTAATAACGTTGTGAATTTTATTTATGTGTGTGTATGTATCTATGTATTTATGGTTGTAATTTTTTTCTGTCTTTGTTTTTTCTTTCCTATAATTTGCAACTGCCATATTTTCTCTGCACCACCCTAAAGTCGACTGGTAGAAAATGCCTAAGGCATTAAGTCCGCCTTTGTACAGTGTTTTTTTACTTGTGCATAAAGTTTTAATAAATATGTATTCTTTTTTCTTTTCGAGTCGATGATGACCCTTAAACATTTTGTGCCCAGAAGGGTGGCCACGTTCACAGCGGCATCAATGGCATTCATCAGATCCTCAAAGGCATAGGTGTAAGGGCATTTGGGACACTCCAACAAGTGGGCCATATTTTGGACGGGGTCACCGCACTCACAAATAAATATTCAAACTGATGATTTTATGTTTTTTTTTTACTCGAGATTTGTTTTTGGTTTGTTTTAAATATCAAAGCTTGCTTTTATCGACAGTTTATCAGCCCAAGATTAGAGGAGCTCGTGACGGTAATCCAGTCAGCTGGCAGAAACCCCAAATCTCGATACCAGTCTTGCTAAGGAGTGGCGATCGAGTTACTCAATTATCATTCGCTGCGTATAAAATACTAGTATACAGCTTAATACGATTAGACTGGAGGCCAATCCCAACATAGTCGGGAAATTGCTACGAAGATTGCTTAGTTTCTGAATGCTTTTCAGCACTATTAGTTTTGTTCCAGGACTCTCTCTTCTTTTATATGAGCAGATTAATTGTCCGATGCTGTTAATGTGTCTTGGCTGCAAAATCTGTGATACGTACATCATCATCATCATCGTCGTCGTATTAGCCGAAAGACGTCTACTGCTGGACATAGGTCTCCCCCGAGTGTCGCCACAACAACCGGTCCTGTGCGTCTCACATCTATCAGATCCATACTATTTTTTCTTAATTCTTTCTACACTATTTATATCAGACCCATAAATCAAACTACCACACAAAAAACACCAAGTACCAAGTCTCCCTGATCCCGCCACACAGACACCCTGTATGGCACGGCTTGTTTCTTTTTGCGAGGGGCGCAGCGCCCCGTGCAACGGAGCTAAGTGCGCAGAACGAAGCTACCCTCAAGCAGGCCTCATATATACTGACACTGCCTATGTTTCTTACCTAGTATCGTTGTTTGTAGCCATATACGTCACTTGGACGTATATATGATGGTAATGACTTTAGGCTTTTTGTTATTAAACGACTGATTTTGGAGATAACCCATAAGTACTGACACTGCCTATGTTTCTTACCTGGTATCGTTGTTTGTAGGCATATGCGTCATTTAGACGTATATACGATTATAATAACTTTAGGCTTTTTGTTATTAAACGACTGATTTTGGAGATAACCTATATGTACTGACACTGCCTATGTTTCTTACCTGGTATCGTTGTTTGTAGCCATATACGTCATTTGGACGTATATATGATGGAAATGACTTTAGGCTTTTTGTTATTAAAAGACTGATTTTGGAGATAACCCATATGTACTGACACTGCCTATGTTTCTTACCTGGTATCGTTGTTTGTAGCCATATACGTCATTTGGACGTATATGATGATAATGACTTTAGGCTTTTTGTTACTAAATGTCTGATTTTGGAGATAACCCATATGTACTGAAACTGCCTATGTTCCTTACTTTCCTTCGTTGTATATATAGACATATGCGTCATTTGAACGTACCTATGTATGTAATCCTGTAAACTTTCGGCTGATCTATTAGCCTTTTTGTTGATTTTGGAAATAATGGTTCAAATAAACTTTGTCGAGGTACCTACTCCTTTATTTGCCTATCTACTAATCATTGTCATGACATCCAGACGCACTGCATCTTACCATCCCTACCTTTTTGCTATTCCACCAATTTGCACTAAGCGTTTCATACGTCTTTTATAATGCGCACAGCAAAGGAGTGGAACTCTATGCCTGGGTCTGTGTTTCCAAATGCTTACAACCCTAATCTCTTCAAAGTTAGAGTGCACAGGCTCCTTCTGGGTAAGCTCGCTCCATCGTAGACTTTGTCTCTGTCATCTCTGACCTAGACCTAGAGTCAAGAGCAAACCCATCACAAATAAAAAAAATGTTTTGATGATATATGAAAGAAGAAGAAAAACAGCTTATTTATATTTCTTTTTAGTAGGTGTTAGCAGTAGCTAACACCACGGCTTTAGCAGTGCGATTCTGTAAACATCTCAGCGAGCATATTTAGGGCCATGAAGAGAGCTGTCAATCCCTGCAACCAAGGTCGAATTATAGTTCACTTCGAGCTCACTCCTGCTAAGTTTTGATGGTGAAATATTTGCAGAACAGACCGGGAGATAGATTATAAATAAAACTAGTTGACCCGCGCAACATCGTCTTCTCCGCTTCTATTGGTCTTAGCGTGATGATAGATAGCCTATAGCCTTCCTCGATAAATGGGCTATCTAACCCTGACAGATTTTTTCTGAAAGAAACTCTTCAGCTTTATATATTAGTATAGATGACATTATATCAGCGATGAAAATATTCAAAAGACAACTTATGGGGGACTACGTGTCATTTCGGCTGCGCAGATCAATCCCATACATCCTGATATTATAAATGCGAAAGTAACTCTGTCTGTCTGTCTGTCGCGCTTTCACGCCAAAAGTACTGAACCGCTTTAAATGAAATTTGGTACACAGATGTCTAGAGCCTGAGAAAGGACATAGGCTACTTTTTATCCCGCTGGCAGAAGCTAGTTTTGTATATTTTGACTATCGTAGTCTTGAGTGAAGACCACAGCAAATTTTAGGTTGCTAGATGGAACAACGATCTTTGTTGGCCGTCTACATGGGTGGTCCCATTGAGGCCATCTTACCCAAACCAAGTTATCTTTTAACTCCGTAATAGTTGCTAACCCGAAGCCATTATGTATGAATTAATCGCAGTTATTTAACCGCATGTAATTTTATTTTTTTTCCTATTGATAGGCACGCATTTGACCACTATCTCACCTGTTGGTAAGCGATGATGTGGTCGAAGATGGAGCACGCTTGCCTAGAAATAACCTATTCACTCTTGACATAAAGACTCCCAGGTTGTAGCTAAGTATCAGGAAACACAGACTCTAGCAGGGAATTCCACTCCTTAGCTGTACGCACTATGAATGTGTTCCCAAAACGTTTTGTGCGTGTGGGTGGGATGTCCACAATGTACCAGCAACTAAACCGAAGTTACGTTTTTGGCACAAATGGGCCTAAATCGCCTTTCAGTTTGCTTATCGACCTTTGATTAATAAAAGCCTTTAAATACAACAAAAATGGCCAAAAAATTAAAAAACGATCCTCCTAGACCGCTGACTGGAACTAAACACTTGGCGTAGTGCTGTTAAGAATAATATAAAAGAATAATACCATCCCATCACTTCCCGTGAGTGTCGTAAGAGGCGACTAAGGGACTCGCCAGTGAATGGGCAGCAGCGTTCTCTGTAAAACTCAACACTTACACTGCGATCGCCAACCCGCCTGCCAAGCGTGGCGATTATGGCAAACCCCCCCACTTTTGGTGGAGGCCTATGTCCAGCAGTGGACGTCTTTCGGCTGATATTATGATGATCATGAGTGCTGTTAAGAGGAAATGCTGGCGGCGAGATTTTTTATGTAAAAAGTAATAATTTGAGGTTTGGCTCTCGACTGTTTTCTCCTCCAATATTGGACCGATTTAAGAGATATTTCACAAACTGAATAAGAAGGAAATATACTGTGTCTCTATGTTTTCTTGGAGGAGAAAACAGTCGAGAGCCAAACCTCGAATTATGACTTTTTACATACAAAGTCTCGCCGCCAGCATTTCCTCTTAAAGACCTCTCGAAGTAAATCTATGTACTAGACGTGCCTAAGTATCGATACATTTGCTATCGACTTCAAAAGCCGCTGCACCGATAGCTTAGCCCTTGGGAGTGACTTCAGCCTTCTTATTTTTACAAAGTTGTATATGGGAATCATTTTGGTGAAAATTTACTTCATGTGGTATTTTAATGTTAGTTTTTCCAACTAACCGGATAAAGCTAAGTACCAGTATTTTACTTAAAGAGATTGCATATCTGATCTTCAAAATCCGGCAACTGAGATCATACATCATTATTATTGATCGCTATTTTTAATATAGATTATTAATTTGAATGAATAAAATTGTATTTAATTTTAATTTTATTAAATGCACTGAAATCTAAATTTAAATTATGAAATTATTATTAGTATTTTCATGTTATAGCTAATTACTAAATGTGTACTGCTGTATGTTTTCCAATCAAAATGTAAAATCTAAATATTTGTACGGCGGAAATGCCGAATTTAGTGAAACCCATAATTATATGTCTTAAGAACTTATGCTAGCTACCTATATTCTTGCAAATTAATATATCATTCATTCATTCAAGAGTTGCACGATACCCCTTAGCCAGACTGTCTTCAGATTTCCTGACTTCTGAGTATCCGTACCTACTGTCAAAGATACACAAATGACCGGGACCAACGGATCAACGTGCTTTCCAAGCACAGAGGGTTCTGTATGTAATAGATGGTTTCCTGTCCACAAAACACATACGACATAGCCCGAAGGATCGCCAAACTGAAGGGATAGTGGGCAGGGCCAGGGCACATTGCTTGCAGAACAGATGGTCAATGGCGTTGAAAAATTCTGGAGTGGCTATCGCGTACCAGAAGATGCAGCGTTGGAAGGCCTCCCACAAGGTGGACAGAAGACCTGATGAGGGTTGCGGGTAGCCGATGGATGCGAGACGCTGCGTCTATGTCCAGCAGTGAACGTCTTTCGGCTGATATGATGATGATGATGACCTGTCCACGAACCATTCTCGGTAAACATTGCTTAACGTAGAAGATAACATAATATAATGATAATATAATATAATGTAATTTAATATACATACATAATGTTTTAGTTTTAAGTTATCTTGCTGCGCCCTAACAGGGTCATGTACTTACTAGTTATAAGAAAAGCCTGTAACTGTGTGTACATTGTGCAATAAATAAATAAATCGACTCATGCGGCTATTATTATTTAGCCGCAAGTTCCTTTAGCATGAGTAATAATTTATTTATCAGACTCTAGGCCATTGCTTCACTGTTAAACACGGGTTTCAAATCAAACTTTCAATAAGAGGCTGGGCTATATTTTATACTAGCTGACCCGCGCAACTTCGTCTGCGTCACAATTTTCATTACTGCACCGATCCTATTGGTCTTAGCGTGATTACATATAGCCTATAGCCTTCCTCGATAAATGGGCTGTCTAACACTGAAAGAATTTTTCAAATCAGACCAGTAGTTCCTGAGATTAACGCGTTCTAGCAAACAAACAAACTCTTCAGCTTTAATATATTAGTATAGATTATACTTCTGTAACTAAGCGGGTTTCCAGCCGCATACAAAATACTAGTTTGTGCCCGCGACTTCGTACGCGTAATCCCGTTTTCTCCCGTTCCCGGGAAAACGGGAAATCCTCTCTCAGTACTCACCTACACTCCTCAAGGAATCTACACGCCGAATTTCAGCTTTCTACAACCAGTAGTTTCGGCTGTGCGTTGTCTGTCAGTCACTCAATCAGTCAGTAACGGAAGAATTTTATATATTCTACGAGCTAATAAAGCAGGATAAACAGAAAAAAAAACCTGAAATATATACATACATAGTTTTTAAAATAGTATACCTATATATTAATACCTCTAGACTACCTACACGTAATTAACTTATTAAGAGGGGACTCGGGTCGGTAACTCTTGAGACTTCTCCATACAAACGCATTCCGCTGTTTTCTTCGTGGATAGTGCTGCTAGAACAATGATTTTTCCAAAAAGTCTAGTTTGAATTAATACGTGCCTCTATGATTTTCTTTTTTCCAAAACATAATTACTTAAAGAATTATGATAATCTAAAAACCCCAAAAAACAGCCCGTTTTGGCCGCCATTTTCAGACGAATGACAGACAAATTTGTTAAGTTTTTAACAAAATAGAAAATAATAGAAGCATAGTTATAGTCTTCCTCTAAATTTTGATTTATGATTTTTTTAGATCAGTCCAGTTTTGAAGATTCTTCTTCAAAACTTGACTGATCTAAACAGCGGGATGCAAAACGTCTTTCAGTCAACGTTTTTATAGATAAAAATCAGCCTGAGCTGCAGCTGTCGCTTTCGCACTATAATTTATCGGGTACACTGCGACGCATCGGCAATAGTTTCTTCAAATACCTATTTTCTAACTCCTCGGGACTAGAGTCCCCTCTTAAGATATCTACGGAGCACCTTGCATATTAAAAATAATGAAGTAAGTAGGTACGTATATTCGTTTTCTTCGAAAGTGGTAAAAATGTAGATAATGACTTAATTTTATATTCATAAGCTACTGGTTTAGTCACTTACTGGCAGATGTTTCAGAGAAAGTTATTGCAAAGTTATTTTTAAAGTAAAAACAACTTAATTCAAATAATTAAAGGCATGATGTCATACTGGTCCTTCTTAACAATTATAAACAAAACAGAAGATAAACAATTTTATCTATAAAAGTTTTGTTTTCTACACTAATATTATAAAGAGGAAAGATTTGTTTGTTTGTTTGTTTGAAATGAATAGGCTCCGAAACTCTTGCACCGATTTGATTATTTCAGCAATGGATAGCTACATTATTAGGGAGTAACATAGGCGCGGGTGAAACCGTGTGACGTCCACTAGTATTTTATAAATTTGCTCTCAGGCTTTTCAGTCCTAATAGCACTTCAGAAGACTTAATTCAAAATTAGTCCAATCTCTATCAAATCTGAATAATGTGTTAACATTTCTTATTCCGCACTTCTGTCGTAAGTCTGCTGGAAGAAATTTCTATTGAAATAAGCAGTACCTTTGTGCTCTTTCTACACTAATATTATAAAGAGGAAAGATTTGTTTGTTTGTTTGAAATGAATAGGCTCCGAAACTACTGGACCGATTTGAAAAATTCTTTCAATAATGAATAGCTACATTATCAGGGAGTAACATAGGCTATATTTTATCCCCGTGCTCCCACGGGAACGGGAGCTACGCGGGTGAAACCGCGTGACGTCCACTAGTTCTCAATATTTTAAAAACAAACAAAAATAAATCCTGCTAATACTTATTATAAATGCGAAAGTTGATGGATGGATGGATGTTGGTAACTCTTTCACGTCAGAACACCTGTAAGGATCTTCATGTTTGGCACAGAGGTAGATTATATTATAGTCTGGAATAACATATAGGATATTTTTTGTTCGTCATTCACGCGGACGGGGCCGCGTGCGACAGCTAGTGTTTATATAATTTTTAATTGATTTTTTTTTTAAGAAATATTTAAAACTAGTGGACGTCACGCGGTTTCACCCACGTAGATTTCGTTCCCGTGGGAGTACGAGGATAAAATATAGCCTGTGTTACTCCCTGATAATGTAGCTATCCATTGCTGAAATAATTTTTCAAATCGGACCAGTAGTTTCGGAGCCTATTCATTTCAAACAAACAAACAAACAAATCTTTCCTCTTTATAATATTAGTGTAGATGTACGAAATTAATTAAAATAATGCATAAACGAAACAATAATTATAATTTCGATTCCGTGTTAATGCAAAATTATTTCAAACCCTATCAAAACTTGCCGAATACCTAGAAAGTTTTTTGGAGAAACTGTATAAAAAAATTTAAAAAGTCATTGCTTACCTACTCCTACTATTGACCAATTGTTTATCACCTAGTCTATCACAACTCTAACTCTCCATCTTCTCTAGTTATCCAAACTTATTTTTCCCGCAAAAGTTCTCAAAACAACACCACATTCACACATAAACAAAAAAACTCATTTAAATCATAATAATAAAAAGTAGCCTCTTAAATAACCGTGTAATAATCCTTTTGATGTTCTCACAAACAAATAAAATCGATACTTTATTACCTTAATTTCCAATCGTTACGAATCGAAACAATTCGAGAGACATAATATATAGCTTTAAGTCTATTTAAAATTCAAAGGGCTTAACATGATAATTCGAATTCAGGAAATAAATTTTATTTTGAATATATTATAATCATCAATTATAATTTGGAAATTCCGTATGATCAGTCGAGCTTATCAAATGCTTCCCAATCTTCCCATAGAATCGATTGGACACATACTTTCACATCATTAGTGGAGATGATTGACCTATTTCGTAATCGGTGAATTGTACGTAATCGGTATGGAGATTGGTAAACAACCCTTCAGTTTAGAGAATCGGAAATAAGCTAAATACTTTAAGTTACACGTGTAATAGTAAAATATAATAAAAAAAGTTATAAGATTATTTTAATTTGACAAGGATTACATTATTTTAGAAATAAAAACACAATTTTTAATAAATACAACTTAATATTTCCATCACCCCATTTTTCCATACCTCACTCAGAGTCATTTGATTAAGATATAGAGATTGCGACATAGGTACTCGTCGTGCAAGCCATACCAAATTTTATCGGAATCGGTTAAACTGTTTTACCCTCAAAACATAACGACAGATAGATAATTTCTTTCCAATTAAGAATAGCGATCCAACAAAACCAGTATCGTGAAGTAAAACAGCGATAATCTCTCCACTATCAGTTCCAATCGATTAAGGAATCGATACATCGTTACAGTCACACAAATGTCACCGTGACATGTGTCACATTCCACCTGCTCTTTCGAAAACGAGTAAATATTAAACGATTATTTAAAAACTGCTTTTGAACACAAAGAAAGGTCTATATTTATATAATAAAAGAAAAGAGTTTGTTTTTGTTTGTACGCTAATCTTTGAAACTACCAGTCGGACTATAATAAACATTTTTTGCATTTGATAACTCAATTCCTGAGAATGATAACTTAAATATACAATTATTTATTTTATTATTTTACAAATAGGTTACAATGTTAATAAAAAACTCTTCAGTAAAAAATCTTTTATCTCCTTTTTCTCTTTAGAATCTATCCAAAGGTTGTCTTGAAAAGATCGCTTTTAGCGATAAGGCCGCCCATTGTGTCACCCTACGTAATGTTTCTCATCTATCTTTTCTGTAACTTATATGGTGTACATAATAAAGAGTATTCTATTCTATTCTATTCTATTCCAGGTTAAACAATTTTCGTCCAAAAAATCTATATGAGGCCATTTAACGTCACGCTACGACCCTTAGGAGCCGAACAAAACGAAAAAAAGTTAGAAACAACGCTAATCATAGACGAAGTAAGTAATCACACGGGCGAGTGAAACCGCGGAGCACAGCAAGTTTATTATAAATAAGTTGTGTATGTAAAGAGGTTAGCAGTAAGTGGTTTTTCAGGTTTATTCACTTTTATTGGAGTTAATTTTCTTGTCATATGTAAAGAAATGGGTAAAACAAGGGCCGATTACGGACCGATTATGGGCCGATTACGATTGGCTTATCGCCGGGTGCGAATTTATAGTGTGTCCTTTTTATTTTGGCATGCCAAAATATGAGACAACTTTAATATACTTACATTATCATACCCAATAAAATGCCTTTATATCCAAAAACATGTAGCAGTGGTAAGTATTTTAACATTTAGGTATACATTTTTTTTTTACTCTTGATAGGCACGTGTTTGAACACTATCTCACCTGGTAAGCGATGATGTGGTCGAAGATGGAGCACGCTTGCCTAAAAGTATTCACTCTTGACTTAAAGACTCCCAGGTTGTAGCTATCAGGAAACACAGACTCCGGTATACATTGGACTGATAGTAAATAAAAGTCGTCTCCATCATCATGATTTCAGCCCATAGACTTTCACTGCTAGACAAAGCTTTCCTTAAGTCTCGCCACAACAACCGGTCCTGTGCGTCTCGCATCCATCAACTACCCGCAACCCTCATCAGGTCATCGGTTCAACTTGCTCGGTCTTCCAACGCTGCGTCTTCCGGTACGCGGTCGCCGCTCCAGAACCGAGCTACCCCATTGACTATCCTGCCAGTCGATTCTGTAGACATCTCACCTTGTACCTAAGTAGATGGAATGAACTCAACTCAACTCAACTCAAAATATTTATTTCAAATAAACCATTTATTTATATTATATTATACTTTTGAATTGTCAAGATCGGTCGGTCCAAAAAGATGAAGCAATTTGCACGTTCCAAAGCGTAGATCTCTATGGAGAAGAACGTGCAAGAAACTCCACGGACACTCTTTTAAAAATAATAAGTTTTGTTTACATCAAGTTGAAATTATACATACATGTGAGAACGATTTAAAAGACGAGCAGGATAAAAGCGTCGAACGACAAGTGAACTGTCATGCCATTGACAGCTCACTTATCGTTCACTTCGCCTAAGTTTTCACTTCAAAATGTTTACAGAATCGCTTATTTGTTTCATCATCGTCATCATATCAGCCGAAAGACGTCCACTGCTGGATATAGGCCTCCCCCAAAAGGAGGGTTTGCCATAATCGCCACGCTTGGCAGGCGGGTTGGCGATCGCAGTGTATAGTGTTGAGTTTTACAGAGAACACTGCTGCACATTCTCTGGCGAGTCCCTTACTCGCCTCTTACGACACCCACGGGAAGTGATGGGATGGTATTATTCCTTTCCGGCACCATACGGCACCGGCCGACACCATACGGCTTATTTGTTTAAGTTAAATATATTTGTTTAAGTTGTTAACTAACAAGCAAGCATATTGCAAGTATAACTATAGTTAAGAACTAAAAATATTAATTAGAAACTTGTTTTTTAAAAGTTTTCATATTTTTTTTAACTTTGTTTCTTTTTTTTATCCAATTATTATCTATTATCAGACCGAGATACATATGCTGACTATGTGACTGGCCGCTAGAGTATAGATTGATAAAACTCATGGTAAACGTACTGTTCTGCGAGCAATATGCCCTGCCCACTGCCACTTAAGTTTGGCGATTCTTCAAGCAATTATGGTAACATTGTTTCTGCTGCGGATATTTCCATTCCAGATACGATAACGCAAGGAAACTCCAAGCATTGCCCTCTCCATTGCCCTTTGAGTGACTTTGAGCCTTCTGATGAGGCCCATTGTGAGCGACCATGTTCCGATTTCAGTCATCACTGGCATCATACACTGCACTGCACGTCTACCATGAGTTTTATCAATCTATACTCGCTAGCGACTGTAGTTCACAGACTGTATGAAAACTTAAAAAAAAACCAGTTTCTAATTTATTTGTTTAGTTGTTAACTAAAGTTTTACTTGCAACTTGCTTGCTTGTTAGTTAACAACTTAAGCAAATAAATAAGAAACGTGTTTTTTTTAAGTTTTCATACATTTTTTAACTACAGTCGCTAGCGAGAATAGATTGATAAAACTCATGGTAGACGTACTGGCAATAGTCAGTTTACTAACAGCTTTTGAGTCGTGGATACTTGAATAAAGAGAAATTTTATTCTATTCTATTCTTCTGGCAACACGAACTGGTCATAGACTTTCATCTTGCCTGGGGGGCTACTCTCTAACGAAATCCGTAGTTTCGGGCTTAGTTGCGGGCGGGCGTATTCTACTCCGTATCACCTACAGACTAACGATTAGTCCCGAACCCGAACTGAGAATGAATGACAACACGATTTCACAGTAACTGTCAAATCGTGTTATCATTAGTTCTCAGTGGTTAGGTGATACGAAGTAGAAAATGCCCGCCCGCAACTAAGCCCGAAACTACGGATTTCGTTAGAGAGTAGCCCCCCAGATTCGGTCAAGCAAGAAACTACGAGCATTGCCTTTCCCATTCATTTCGTCCTGCCCTCATTCGAATTATTTGGGGACGGCAAACATAGCAAACATAGTTTTTTTTGTCTGACCTTATCGCTTTAGAACCATGAAAATTATAAAAGGTGACCCGGATTAAAATACCCTTTAGATAATAATATCCTCATCCCGCATCCATTTAGGATGGGCAGCGTCAGCTAATTAACAATAGACAAGTAAAAATAATATCCATCCCATTTGTAAAGGACCCCAAATACGGTCAGCAGAATAATAATTATATTCAAATAAGGGCCAGGTGTCCATTAGAAACAAAAAAAACTATCAATAGTACTGAAAGTGCTTTATAAGAATTTCTTTGCTGACCCTACTTAATTGAGGCGTAAAGTATTTATTGTTTAGATTGATTTGATGGAAATTGGACTCTATTGTGTGTTGGGTGAGTTTGTATTTGATTGTTAATTATTTGTGCACTGTCTATATAAAATCCTTTTCAATTTATGTACAGTTTGTTCATCCGAAATATTTTTGGCTATATTGAATAAAGAAGAGAAAGATTTAGGTAAGGAATAAAGAAGGAAAGAAAAATAGGCCAACAGGAAATATTCTAGCATTTCCTGTTGGCCTATTTTTATTCAATGTATTTAGTATACTGAGGCCCTCGTAAAATGTTCAAACTCAACTTAAAAATTACGTTAAAAAAATCGTTAATTCAAAAATCCGAAAAACTATTTTTCCCTAAACGATTTTTTACTAAAATACTTATATAATAAAAACAAATCACATCTGCAACATCAAACACCAGAAATAGCAAACGAAACCGCGCGCAAAACCAGTCAAAAAAAGGGTTAAAGATTCGGACAATATGACCCTTACCTATTGACATTCGCATAATTACGAGGGTAAATAATACAGGCCGTTGGTCCATAACACAGGGGTCAGGTAACCAGCTGGTCCAAATTACAATGCACTTTTATTTTGGACCAGATTTGACCTCTAAAATCAGGAAGCTTATCTTTAGAAATTCAGATGAATGGTTGTGAAAAAAAAACTGTTTAACATTTTGTTTGGGATTTTGGACTTGAATGAATTGAATGGGCAGTTTTTTAGATGGCGCTTACGAGATGCAAAGTAAGTATACCTAGAATAATTAAAATTATTATTTAGTAAAATTATTATGCTAGCAGAAAAAATGATCGATGGGGCTGAAAAGTTCTAGAGTGGCGACCGCGTACCGGAAGACGCAGCGTTGGAAGGCCTCCCACAAGCTGGACCGATTACCTGGTGACGGTTGTGGGCAGCCGATGGATGCGAGACGCGCAAGGCCGGTTGTTGTGACGTCACTTGGGGAAGGCCTATGTCCAACAGTGGACGCCTTTCGGCTGATATGATGATGATGATGAAAATTACTCGATTATTATACCTAAAGTCATTGATATACAAAAAAACCCAAGATGCACAGTCTCGAACAAATGCAATACCTACTCGAAACTGTCGTCAAAAACTGACATGTATCAAGTGTCATGTGTGAGTTGTGTGTAGTTATACTATAAACATTTTTTTTTTGCAAATTCACCCTTACACGGATCGCTTAAAGTTGTTTTTACAAAGAAGTGCAGTATGGCACAATTATACATATTGCGCTTGTTTTTTGCGGACGTTTTTGAGATGCTGAGTGTGTATCTTGGGTTTTTTATATATCAATGCCTAAAGTACAGGTTTATTCAACATTTACAAATGATTAAGCCCAGTTTCTCAAAAGAAAATATTACCACAAAAGTATTGTGACAAATTATCAAACGCATGCGGTTCTTAAAAGGCCACTTTAGTAGAATCATATTAGGATCATAATATTAATCATACAACAATCCGTCAAAATTGATTTTCATCTTTACCACTAAAGCATTAGGTTCAAGGTTGATTGGGAAAATTTGACAGTGACGGATAGCTTGATGTGCTGGCTGATTCTGCTTATCTATCTGTGGTAAGTTGAATGAGGTTTCATTAGCGAATCCCGTCACTTGACTTTCCGTTATTTGTAACAGGTATTTTTTTTTCTAATAACTATGGCTAGTCTCTTAAAGATCTTAACCCAATTTCAATAACATAAAAATAATAATTAAAAAAATGTGAAAATCAAATTCTTATCATTCTCGGAACCCTCAAAATTCAGTCCCCTCGTAGTTCCAAGAGTGTCTTATTGTGCTACTAACGCCATCTATATAAGTCTTATAAAACTAAACTATACAGCGCCCTCTATATACATTCGGAAGAAGTGCGACCCACAAGTAGTTCTGTATGGGGCACGCGTAACCATGGTGATCGTTGCAAGTACAAGAAATAGATAACAGATGTCACTACCAGTCGATAAAAGTAGTACTAATACCTTTGTTCTAAATATAATAGTAAAGTCATAATGACACAAAGTTTTACCCAAACCTGTTTATTTAAACCACCAAAAAAGATTCAGCTTAAAACAACGACCAGCTACTCTTTTTACTCAAATTCAGTTTGGAGTCGAAAAACTCATTTTCCTTTTTCAGTCCTTTTAAACCCATGAAATATGGGAAATTGTTCTCAGTCGCCAAATAGAAGATACCTTGTTTATTTCTATCAGTATTTAAACCAACAATGTTAGTCACAACAGGATTTTTATCATAACAGTTTCTATTCCTTGCTTCTTGCACTGAATCACATTTCATGGCTATAAAACTATTTGGATTTAGGAGAGCTGATATCCAAATAGAAAACGATCTAATATGACTGCAAAAAACATTACAAGGAATCCATAATATGTCTCCAGGTTGGAACTCCCCACCGTTGACGTAAAAATTAACATGTCCAACTGGGGCAGCCATTCCATAGCCATCAATATTAGTTTCGATGACATCGACAAAATCTGCATCAGTCTGGTCCAATCGGTCCTCAGGACCTAAATTCCTGAAGCAAGGACCAGCAGGGTCTAAGCCAGTTATTCTGGAGATGTTCATGCCTGTTTGGAGACGATAGTTTTTGGCTATGAAGCTAATGGTGTGACCTCCTAGGCTGAGACCTACAAGTTCTAGTTTTTTAGGGTCTAAACCGAGTTTTGAGAGGGTGGCTAGCATTTCTGCGACGTGCTTTCCGATGGTTCGCATGTTGGCGGCAGCTCTGAAACGTAGAGAAAAAACTTATTAAACCTATTGAAATTAAATGACGACACAGTTGGCGCAGTGGTTGAACGATTGGCTGCTGCGCTGCGTGTCGCGGGTTCGATTCCTGCGCGGATTAAATATTTGTATGGCCTACAGATAGTTCCGGATTGGCTGTTTATGTATGTGAGTTTGTATGTTTGTGAAAGCACACACGATACAGGAGATTTTTTTTAAATTTGTGATGGGTTTGCTCTTGACTCTAGTCTATGTCAGAGATGACAGAAACAAAGTCCACGATGGAGCGAGCTTACCCAGTTGTACGCGTTTGGAAACACAGGCAGAGAGTTCCACTCCTTTGCTGTGCGCATTATAAAAGAAGTTTGGAAACGCTTAGTGCGAATTGGTGGAATAGCAACAAGGTAGGGATGGTAAGATGTAGTGCGTCTGGATGTTCTTCTTTGAAATTGCCAGTGTGGAGCAAAGTTGCTAAAAAAAAGACAATGTTTACGTGACTCTTGAAGCAGGTAAGCGTTTTGCAAGCTCTTGCACCAAGGTTGCAAATTTAAAACCGGACACTTAATATCATTATTATACCTAGCTGGATCTGTGCCTCTGTTGAGCAATTCCCTAAGGAAGACATCCAAGTTATCCTGCCATTTTCTTCGTGGTCTACCACGGCCCTGTGTCAGGATTTCAGGGCACCAATTTTCTTTGCTATATCGACGACGTAATTAATACTTATACTTAGACTTATTCATAATCTAATCAGCTTTTAGGTAATGTTTCCAAAACTCAAAGCCTGTCCTCATTTGAGAGGGATTTGGCCGCAATGATCCCACTACGCGTAATTTCTCAAAAAACATAATTCGAAAATCTTTGCTAATATAACAAATCTGAGTTTGTTTGGTTAAACTCGCTAATCTGAAGTATTGGTTCTACTTTAAAAAAATATTTTAGTGTTGGATAGCCCATTTATCGAGGAAGGCTATATATAGGCTATATAGCATCACGCTACAACCAATAGGAGCGGAGCAGGGGGGCTACTCTCTTAGCCCGAGGTCCGTAGTTTCGGGCTTAGTTGTGGGCGTATTCTACTCCGTATCATCTACAGACTTACGATTAGTCCCAAACCCGAACTAAGAATGAATGACAACACGATTTGACAGTAACTGTCTGAACGTATTGTCATAGGTCATACGGAGTAGAACTCGCCCGTAACTAAGCCTGAAACTACGGACTTCGGGCCCAGAAATGAAAAATGTTGCAATACATGACGCTGACGAAGTTGCGCGGGTTAGCTAGTTATTAAATACAACCTGTAACAGAATAAACGCAATACCTCTTAAGGCGTCATTGTACTCATCATTATGAACAACTTTCACGATGAGACCAACACTGAAATCGCGAAAAAAATCGACTCCCCCATACATTTATGTGCGCACAACTCGACAAAATGTACTGAACAACTGATTTTTTTTCGCGATTTCGGGATTGGTCCCATAGTAAAAGTTGTTCATAATAATGAGTACAATGACCCCTTACGAGGTATTACTTTTATTCTGTTATACGTTGTAAATGTAGAAAACACAGATACTCACACAGGATAACCAACAGTAGTAAATCTATTCGTATCCAGCAAAAACACGTTATACCCCAATTTCTTATACACCACCCCAGCTGTAATAGCGAAGGGTAGTTGGGGGTGGTCCAAGAACCCCCCCACATACATGACGGTCGGTTTCTTGAAGTCGATCCGGGGGTCTTTGGCCAAGTCCTGCATTTGATAGTAATTGTACTTGTTCTTTGGATTGAAGATGTTCCCTTTGCCTTGGACTAGTATGGTCAGGTATTTCAGGTCTTCTGCTGGTATTGGTTGTGGTATGTTGGCTCCTGGACCTGGAAAGATGTACAGAAAAGTTGTTTTATTGAAAATGAAATTTTGCCAAGTCTTTTTAAGGTATATCAATATATACCTTAAAAAGACTTGGCAAAATTTCATTTAAACAATACATTCAAACAATACATTCTGAACTGTTACCCCAATGGGTAACAGTTCAGAATGTATTGTTTTGATTAGATTTTTTTAGGCCTAGCTACTATGGATTGCGGAATTGTTCTAAAGAGTCACCGCAGCCCAGGAACGCAGTGGGCACTAGAAGGAACACGGGTAGGTTTTAGTCAATAAGAGTCTGACACTCCCTCCCACTCCACCCAAAGCGGGAGAAGGCATTTGATGATTTCCTATCCTGTTTCGTCCTCTACAAATATCTCGTAGCAGCCCGTAATATGGGTTTTTTTAGAACATAGGAGGAGTCATTTGATGACATCCCATCCAAATAAAAAGCCTTTTGTCTGTGAGACTTTACAGTAGGTAACAGATTTTTCAAAAAAGAGCTCAGAAAGAAAGGAAGACCAATTTTAAGCATTCTATAGAAAGTTAAAAATTCTCTCTTTCGCTCTTCGACTCGATTTTAAAATGTTCACATTCTCCACGCTTCAATGGGCTGGTTTTCTATCACAAGTTTTCTGAAATAACGTTCCACAACCCAGAAACCGAACCCAATACTCATACTTAAACAAAATCACCGAAAAGAATTTAGCAAACAAACATTACTTCTTCAGAGACTCATCGCGTCGATCCTTGAACAGTTTTATCAACAGACAAACATACAGAAACATCGTTTGCACATCGGTACCCTCCCTTTTGTCAGTAAAACAAACATTTGTCAGTACACGTCATTTTGAGGTGGCCATCGCTACTTCCCACACCCAACTCGAAAGAAAGGTGACGAAGGAAGATTTTGTAATCGGTCACAATGTGGCCACAATATACAACAGAATAAACGCAATAGGTACCTCTTAAGGGGGCATTGTACTCATCATTATGAACAACTTTTGCTATGGGACCAATCCCGAAATCGCGAAAAAAAACAGCTGTTCAGTCATTTATATAAAAAAACCCAAGATACACACTCAACATCTCAAAAACGTCCGCAAAAAACAAGTCTCGCATCGCTCGCCATACTGCACTGCTTTGTAAAAACAACTTTAAGCGATCCGTGTAAGGTTGAATTTGCAAAAAAAAATGTTTATATTATAACTACACACAACTCACACATGACACTTGATACATGTCAGTTTTTGACGACAGTTTCGAGTGTTGCATTTGTTCGAGACTGTGTTCAGTACATTTTGTCGAGTTATGCGCACATAAATGTATGGGGGAGTCGATTTTTTTTTTCGCGATTTCAGTGTTTGTCCCATAGTGAAAGTTGTTCATAATGATGAGTTCAATGACCCCTTAAGAGGTATTGCGTTTATTCTGTTACATGTTGTATATGGTTTTGTCTATACTAATATTATTGAAAGATGTAAAGTTTGTGAGTTTGTGAGGTTGTAGGGGGTTATCTCTGGATCCACTGAACCGATTTTGAAAATTCTTTTACCAATAGAAAGCCACGTTATTTGTGAGTGTCATAGGCTATATATTTACCCGAAAAATACCGCCCAACGATGTGGGCACGAGTCAGCTAGTTTGTTAATAAACTTATTACATAGTCAAACATCTATTCTCTAAATTTGAAAAATTGTACGAAAACTTTCAAAGAAACCCTTCAAAATATGTCTTATGAAGATACAGAGAAGTTGCTAGCGGTATTGAAATAAGATTATTTGAGTCCTATTATTTTTAATTTAGTAAGCTAAGTTAGTATACTAAGGTTTTAGGAAATATGTTTTTTTACACTATTTACACCTGTTTTACATACCTAAAAGACGACTATTTTATTTCATTTATATAACTATTTTATTCATAATATTTACTTCCTTTTCGCCTGAAACAGGATGTCCTAGTTTAGGCACATAACACTACTGACCTTGACATAGATTTATGCAAAAAGTATTTACTGTTTTACTCACATAATAATGAATAAATTTGATTTGATTTGATACCAGCTTAATATAAACTTGCGGCCTCAACAGCGTGAAAGTCGGAAATAATCCTTAGGGAATATACTTCCCGGGAAAATGGTACCCCATGTCCTATTCCAGGACTTGGTTTTCCCGTGTCCCATGAAGATGTAACATATAGGTGCGGACAAAAAGATACAGAAAAGGAGTAACTTTGGTTGGATGGATAAATGGATGCTTGTTACTCAATTACATCAGAACGGCTAAACGGATCTTGATGAAATTTGGCACAGAGGTGTGTTATTCAAAGGATTAGGTTAGGTTCGTATCTATCTCGGGAGAAGGCACGGTTCCCTGTCGTTTAATGCGACGCAGGTCCTCTCGGGAAATGGCTGCTTCGGGAGGTTCCTGTGACGCGTAGGCAGGGAGCCTGACGTTCGGTGTCACCACTGCGTCGACTGTCGGGAGGACACGGTGCGGCATACGCTGGCAGAGTGTGCCGCTTGGGAAGAGCCGCGCTGTGCCCTCATCTTTGTGGTAGGCAGTTACCTCTCGCTGCCGGCCGTAGTCCGTGCTATGGTCCACGGCGAGGAGTCATGGGATGCGGTGGTCTTCTTCTGTGAAACAGTTATCGCGCAGAAGGAGGCTGCGGAAAGGGAGAGAGAGAGCTCGACCTCTTTCCCGGCCATCGCTCAGGCTACCACTGAGATCCGCTCAGCATTTACCCTTCAGACCACTCAACCCTCACTGTATTTAAGACGATAAAGTGGTAGAAGAGCTTAATAATTTATATTTATATGAGATTGGATTATTCTTTATACCTAATCCTCTTATCTATGACACCAATAAGAACGCAACAGTGAAATTTTAAAATAAAATGTGTTTTGACTTTCGTACAAGTCTGAGGAAACATAACAACAGCTCTGGGAAAAATTACTCTTTTTTTAAGGATGGGAAATCATCAAATGACTCCTTCCGCTCTGGTTGAAGCAGAAGGGAGTATCAGACTCTTAAGAATAAAACCCATCCGTGTTCCTCCTAATGCCCTTTGCGTTCCAGCGCCGCGGTGACTCTTACCTACTGAAGTTAATAATAAACTAGCCTACCGTAAAATTATCATCTTATGTACCTAAACCAACTAGAGATGCTACCTGAGTTGCTCAGTAAAAAATCCCATTGAATGGTTTAGTTTGCTCATAAATTCGCGTTTAGGGCCTGGATCCCATCACCTTTCGTTTCGATCCTCGGCAACTATCGTACAGTTACCAACTGTGCTTCCAACCAGCCTGTGAAGATCAGCACTCCATCTAGATGTCCGGTCTATTTTGTCAGTAGTTATATTTCCGTGAAAACTTTGGAGGAGTGTGTTTATGTTTAAGAGGGCTATTACATTTTTTCTTGGATTTGAGCGTTTGACTCGAGTTTTGATGTGTGATTATGGTTTATATATAGCCACAAATTAAAAAAATATATATATAGCCAAGAAAGTTTGATTACTTTTCTTGGGAGTGCTTTAAATAAATATTTAAATTTGTTTACGTAAATTAGTAAAAACCTTGTCTCTGCAAGGGATGTTTCATAAAATTTTATTTTAGGCATCTTTTGATGCTTTGTTACATCGAAGATATAATAATTAAATCTATACATATAATAAATCTGTTGAAGAGTCGTTTTTGTAAATTCAAAATAAAAAATAAAAAAATAGCTAGGGAGATACAGGGTAACTTACAGAACCCATTTCCATCATTTTTGGAATTTTTGTCTGTTTATCTGTTTGTCTGTTTGGATGTGCAGGCATCACGTAAAAAGTACAGTAATAACGTAGATAACTTTCACGCAATAAAATTGTACGTAACTGAAGGTATAACTTAGTTTTTGTTTCATCGCAATCGGTTCACTCTATCAAAAGATATTTGTATTTAAAGGTTTCGTTTAAAGTTTCATTACGTGAAGCACATACATGCACCGCCATCTATTGAGATTAAATAGTAACAGTTTAGAACTGTTTCATGAATGAATGCGTATATTATTTGTGAAACTCTTAATACCAAAAGAAAAAAAAAAATATTTAGTCATATCGTTTCATTTATCGTAACATCTGAGCTTCTAAGTTTGAACTTATATTTTGACAGTTCAACTACATTGTCGTTTGATGGCGATGTACTGTGTGTAATTGCGGTGTTATCAGCAGATTGGTCCATGTCTGACAAATAAAGTTTGGATACCTATGCTATGTAGCTAATAAGAAGGTGATAACGATATGTTTGACCGAAAAAGAAAAAAGAGAAGAGTAGGGATTCATGAATTTTATTGTGATTCGAATCGACATAATTAATCTATATCAGCCGCACGGGTCGATCTTCAGGGTTAAGCAACGCTTGCCAAGGTTGGTATATAGATGGGAGACCATCATAACATACCGAGTTTCCTCCGTGCCTCGGAAAGCACGTTAAGCCGTTGGTCCCGGCTGTCATTTGAAGATCTTTGGCAGTCGTAACGGATTGTCAGAAGCCAGTAAATCTGGCTCCAGTCTTGCCAAGAAGTTCTACCGTGTTACCCAATTAATGGGTTGTGGAGGTCTGGTAGGCAGCCGCTTCACGTAAAATACTGGTATTCAGCTAAATCCGGTTTGACTGGAAGCCGAACCCCATATAGTTGGGAAAAGGTTAGGCAGATGATGAGTTGCACGAGTCCATCTTCAAGATTAAGCTACGCTTTCCGAGATCGATCTGTGGGTGGGTGACCATTTTAACATACCGAGAATTCCTACGTACCTCGGAATATAATAGCCACCCGGGTCGATCTTCAAGGTTAAGCAACGCTTGCCAAGGTCAGTCTGTGGAAGAGTGACCATTTTAACATACCGAGATTCCTACGTACCACGGAATATAATAGACACCCGGGTCGATCTTCAAGGTTAAGCAACGCTTGCCAAGGTCAGTCTGTGGATGGGTGACCATTTTAACATACCGAGATTCCTACGTACCCCGGAATATCATAGCCGCCCGGGTCGATCTTCAAGGTTAAGCAACGCATGCCAAGGTCAGTCTGTGGATGGGTGACCATTTTAACATACCGAGATTCCTACGTACCACGGACTATAATAGCCGCCCGGGTCGATCTTCAAGGTTAAGCAACGCTTGCCAAGGTCAGTCTGTGGATGGGTGACCAGTTTAACATACCTACCGAGAAGAGATCTCAGGTAGTCTTTACGGATTGTCAGAAGCCGACAAATCTGACACCTACAGTCTTGCCAAGAAGTATCGTGTTACCCAGTATTGTAGGGTTGTAGAGGTCTGGTAGGCAGCCGCTCCAATCCCGTTTGACTGGAAGCTGACTCCAATATAGCTGGGAAAAGGCTAGGCAGATGATGCTTCATGGTAAAAAATTGAAATGATTTGCGAAAAACACATAAATTGGCAAAACTGGGCACAGATTACAAAGGTAATTTTGTTTCAATTTCCTTTATCCACTAGGGAGACGGTCTAAGTGATATGAATTTAATAGAATTTAGGATTCCCAAAAAATAAATAAATTCATAATTATATTTTCGTCACACATTTACCTACCCTATTCATAGACGGCCTAAGCATCTGCCAGCCTGTTCATTAAAATATATTGTCATATGACAGACCCATTCGCCACTTTGACACATTTGCGCATTTGGGATCATTTAGGCCGCTGATTAACCGCCATTCAATAAAAAGGGCAATAAAACGTCAGAGTTACTCTCTCAAGGACCGTCAGCCCCAATTGGGGCCAAATGGTATTGTCTGTATTTTTTTAATATATGCTTAACCTTTTCCCAACTATATTCGGATCAGCTTCCGATCAACACGGCGAAGTCGCAGTATGTTAAATAATATGGTCACCTATTCACAGAGCCACCTAGGCAAGAGTTGGTAAGCCATGAAGATCGACCCGTGCGACTGTTTTTATTTAGCTACGAGCTCCTCTTTTTATAAGTCTCCTCTATCAGTACCTACTAAATATCGATTAAAAAAAATCGATTATTCTTACACAGTAAATCGATTCTATAAACCCGGTAGAACTGTTTAACATAAAATGTAAAATTAATCGGTGAGATTATCCGGGCTAAACGGCATTTCAACCGGAAGAGATGATAGAGTGCCCTGCATTAGGTACCCTCTTCCTATTTTCTTAATTTTGAGATCAGGATACGCAAGGTATATATATTTTTCGACATCCACGCGAACGAAGTCGCGGGCACAGCTAGTCATTAATAAAAATGTTTATAGTACAACTGTATCTTCTACTTTGGAGTGCTTTAATCAATTTATTATGTTTCATACAGCAATAGACCAAAAATAATTCCGTAAAACAGAGAGTTACTGATAATTTTTCATCCGAAATTATATATTTTTTTTCTATGAAAATATAATCCAAATTCAAACAAAAAGCAACTAATAACTAAGGTTACTATGTTACCTTACTTGAAAAAAAATATTTGTCTAATTAAATGTAAAACAATATTTTGAAACAATTGTTGTATACAGCGCTACAATCACTATAAATCTCGCGAAACGCGGTCTGTAGCTTTAGTCCGGTCCAAACGCTCGATTTTGTTATAGCACCCTTAAGTGGACGAGTCATTTCAGCCTGTTTGGTCGGGTTGACAGCTTAATTCATGTTCACTTCCGCCAAGCCCGTTCCATCATCGGACCACAAGAAGTACGGCGATGCGCCACCGGTTCTTGGTGGACATCCCACCCACACGCACAAAACGTTTTGGGAACACATTCATTGTGCGTACAGCTATGGAGTGGAATTCCCTGCCGGAGTCTGTGTTTCCTGATAGCTACAACCTGGGAGTCTTTAAGCCAAGAGTGAAAAGGTTACTTCTAGGCAAGAATGCTCCATCTTCGACCGCATCATCGCTTACCATCAGATAAGATAGTGGTCAAACGTAAACGTCAAAATAAAAAGAAATAAAAAAACTTCACCTAAATTTTCACGCGGTGATTTTAACATAATAGCACCATCGTTGCCCATTCGCAGTTTCCTCTCGAGACCAAATCTATCGCGTGCAAAGGGTTCCGAACGAATTTATTTTTTTATTTTTTTTACTATATATAGCCATACGTTTGACCACAATCTCACCTGATGGTAAGCGATGATGCGGTCGAAGATGGAGCACGTTTGCCTAGAAGCAACCTATTCACTCTTGTCTTAAAGACTTCCAGGTTGTAGCTATCTGGAAACACAGACTCTGGCAGGGAATTCCACTCCTTGGCTGTACGCACTATGAATGTGTTCCCAAAACGTTTAGTGCGTGTGGGTGGGATGTCCACCATGTACCGGTGGCGCATCGCCGTTCGTCTTGTGGTCCGATGATGGAACGGCTTGGCGGAATTAAATCATGCAATTCCGTCGCACACTCCCCAAAATGAAAGCGATAGAAAACCGACAGGCCAGCAACTCGGCGTCGATGCTCAAGGCTTTGGAGCTTCGACTCGACGAGCCTGTCATTACCGATGATCCTCTTGGCTCGTTTCTCAATTGACTCAAGGGCATCAAGCTGGTATTTGGCAGATCCGTCCCAAAGATGATTATTATTTTATAACGTGTTATTTAACACTATAGACTTCCTATAGGTTTTCCTGTAATCTATAGGTTTTCTTGTAATCTATAGGTTTTCCTGTAATCTATAGGTTTTCCTGTAATCTAAAGGTAAAGATCTATTATCTCCATATTTTTAAAAATTGTAGGCTCAGTAGTTTAGGAGATAAGGGTGGGAGGGGGTGTCTTGGTTATTTTTCGTCTTATTTCTTGGAAAACTTCAAAACACCTTATTTTAAAATTATGAAAAAAAATATACTTCAAATCCTTACAGTAAGCCCTTTCATTTGATATGTGACACAATATTGTTCAAAAACTTTTTTTTAATTTTGTAGTTTGACTCCCAAAAGTGACACCCATACTAAAAAAATAATGATTTACGTAACGCGTCCGTGTTTGGGTCAAAGAAGTCCATATGTGAACCAAATTTCAACAGAATCGGTCCAGTGGATCCGGAGAAAACTGGCTGTGACAGACGGACAGACAGACAGACACCCGCGTGATCCTATAAGGGTTCCGCTTTTTGTTCGGAACCCTAAAAACAGGAAAAAGCAATAATTTACTCACAATTCGCCAAATAACCAGCTGGATAACCTTCCAGCGCTTTGGAACTGTACATGCAAACAGCCTCACACACCAGCAGAGCACAAAGCAAACACACACGGAACATTACGACAATTAATGTATTTTTAACAAATACGACGCGAAACGTGCAGTGTCGCTGCCCAAATGTAAAGCCACATCGCAAGGATTGAAGCGCATTTTGTATGACTGTACAACTTCAGTTCCAGCGCTGATAAAGTAATCTTGCTGTTGATAAAAAATAACCTTTAAGTTTTTTGTTGAAAACTTTAATACCTGCGATTATGTACAGGCAACTGCAAAATGCGTTGGGTGTTTTGGGAATTTGATTTACACCAATAGATTCTCCTCATTTCGAATACGAATTTATTTAATTCATAGAAATACACTACACTATAGCTGAGTGCCATACACTTTTTTTAATCCCGGGAAAACTATGGGATAAGCCACAGAAGCTCAGCGCGAAATAGCTATTTATCATAAGCATGACCTGTCTCGGTAATAATGTGACGTCACTGGCCCATTGACGTTGACAAATTCAAATCAAATCGAATATTTCAAATAAACCATTTACAGGCACTTTTGAATTGTCAAGGTCGGTCAGTCCAAAAAGATGAAGCTATTTGCACGTTCCAAAGCGTAGATCTCTATGGAGAAGAACGAGCAAGAAACTCCACGGACACTCTTTTAAAAAATAATAAATTGTTACAAATTTTTTTTATACATCAAGTTGAAATTATACAAACATGTGAGAACGATGTAAAAGACGAGCAGGATAAAAGCGTCCGGGAAAAAAGGAACAATTCAAAGAAATATTTAAAATAAACCATGGCAACTGAGAAATGACCAGTCCCAACTGACAGCGCCCGTTCACGAACATGACGCATGCGCTAGCACCATTCGGCTCAACCATTTTGAAGGGAGCCAAATGATCCAACGCATACGCCACCATCAGCTAGACTTTTGTGTGAGCATGACACTCCCAACCGCCAGGGTACATTCAAGTCAAAAACAAACCTAAAACTGATAGCTATAGCTTAAGTTTAAGGTACACAGTACTCACACATGTGCCGTTAAAATGGATGAAGTTATCTCCTGTGGTCCTGACTAAAAAGAAACTATGAAGTAGTCGGCTTCCGGTCCAATCTGGTGCAACGAGTCCAACTAAGAACGTTTGCCTAACATAACAACCCAACTTCTACAGGGTGGAATTTTGTAATACCACCTGAAGGGAAAGTACTCTTAATACTGTAGATAGAAAATTTTACTTAAAGAAAACACTATCTTATTTTTGAAAAGAAAGAAATCTGCATTCAAAGATTTTTGAAAATTCGCTTGCCACACCCGGGAATCGAACCGACTAATCTTTAAAAATTACACCCGTTGCTTTTATTGCATCGATCGTTAGGGTCAATTATAAGGATGAAATCTCTCTAACAAACTTGATAAATTAAATGAAAGCAAAACCATGAAATCTGTACTTATAAATTTAATGGGTCAAGTTACAGTATTTTTGCTCAAAGATCCATCTGTATCTTCATGTTAGTAATAACGTTTGGAAACAGATTTTCAAAAATAACAGAATGTTTTCTTTGAGTAAAATTTTCACACAATTCCTCTTTTGTCCTCGACAAGTGTTGACTTTATTATTAACACAATATTGAAACGATATAGAGGCATCCAAAATGTCTTAGTATTCTAGGTGGCAGTGATGATACGTTTTTAAAATTAAATGATGTCTAATATTCAATATGTTCTAAATACTAGGAAGTAATTACAGTATTCTAGAATGAGCAATAAATAATAATTACATCTAATATGTTAACTTATAACCTCGGCAATTAATTGTTTTGAAAATCTTGTCTGCGCTTAACTGTCCGTTAGTAAGATTTTTATAGGAGCCCTGAATGATATAATGGTGACAGATCTAAAACATAAAAATATTAGTCAGTTTTATTAAAATATTAGTCAATTTATTTGGTCTAGCAGCCTAAACTAAAGTTGCCAAGTTACAGTTACTAAAATAACCAAAATACTTAATGATGATGGTGTAGGTTTTAATCATTTTATTTAATTAAAACTTTGCATGATGTAAGTCAAGAATAGTCAAGTAATATCCACATTATTATCATTAGATAGTGATAGTGAGTGACTACGGAAACATCTTCTGGTTTTAAACCTACATACTTTATTTTTCTATCGCCTAAAGGAGGTGTTCCAAAATGTATGAAGCCTGGGCCAGATCCTTGTACACTATACTTAAAAATAGAGAAATACATTTAAAACAGTTTTTACTGTCCAATTTCTTTAAAATGGCTTTGTTTGCTGGTAAACACACAAGAAATTATACTTGTAATTGCAACACACAACAAAATCCCATCACGGCGGTAAGCTGTTATTTTGATTGATCAATGACGTTTGACATTTATATCTGACATGTTTATTTACCGGCAACGAGATGAAAGTGACTGAAGTGACATTGTTATGACAGCTGACAGTTATTTTTCTATAATGTATGGTTTAATGTCATTGTTTTTATGCACAGAGTAACTAAATCGGTGCGACGCCATGTTGAAAATCAACAAAAGTAATTTATAAACGTCAATTAACTACCACAACAGTAAACATTTAAATGAATTAATTGTATTTTTCCCGAAATCTACGGATTTTTCTCTTTTTTATAAGGTAGTGTACAAAGACCTGGCCCATTTTGAAACATCTCCTTTGTTTGTATGTCCTGGCACCCTGAGCTGTGTCTCATGCAGT
This sequence comes from Lacanobia wlatinum, assembly GCA_947578705.1. Lineage (NCBI taxonomy): Eukaryota > Metazoa > Arthropoda > Insecta > Lepidoptera > Noctuidae > Lacanobia > Lacanobia wlatinum. Next base: position 7,080,705 of record OX388039.1, on the reverse strand, counting down.
AACACACAAAGTGTGTATTTTCACTGTCGCTATAACAACAAATGATATTTCGGTTTATGGTACGGAACCCTTTGTGTGCGTGTCTAAATCGCACTTGCCATTTTTTTCCTGTGTTTCCTAACATAAGTTGTGGGCACCAAGTTAAAAGCCGGTTAATGAGTTTAATCGATTATAAAGATAAAGAATGAAAAAAGACTTTTATTTTAATAACAATTTATTATCCATTTCTTAACACACTGGAACGTGTGTTTCGCTAATTAAAAAACAGCCTTCAAAATAAAATCGTAGCTTTATAGCTAAGTAAATTACTTCTGGTATCAGCAAATAATTTAAAGTTACTTAGTGAGCGCAATTTGATGCATATGCAATCTAAAGATTTTTATCATAATTTTCGGTACATATTTTAACCGGCAAAACTTTTTTATTTGTTCAAATCTGTTTTTAGTTGTTGGATTACTCTAAATGGAACGAAGAATATAATTATAATGGCTTTTAGATGGAATAAAAATGTCAACAACCTAACGTCCGTTTAATTGTCTCTAGAGCAATTTTCAGCGCGACAGCTAGTACAGCAATTGTGATCAGTAGGGGTCAGTTTTCCACTAATGGTAGGGGAACCGGTGGAAGATCGACCTTCACCTACGTGATAACCAGATGAGACATTTTTTATCAAACTTTGTTGATTTATTACAGCTTACCAATCGAAAATTGTTCAAGGCATATTTTTTAGGGTTCCGAACAAAAAACGGAACCCTTTTAGGATCACTCGGGTGTCTGTCTGTCCGTCTGTCACAGCCAGTTTCCTCCGGATCCACTGGACCGATTCTGTTGAATTTTGGTACACATAATATGGACTTTTGTGACCCAAACACAAACGCGTTACGTAAATCATAAAATTTTTAGTATGTGGGTCACTTTTGGGGTTCAAACTAGAAAAAGAACTCTATAGTGTTAAAATAACACGTTAAAAAAAATAAAAATCGTTCGGAAACCCTTGCACGCGAGTCCGACTCGCACTTGGCCAATTTTTTTTATCATAACCTTCGCTCTTTATTTAACCGAACAAAAGTTTCAACTGAAAGTATTTAGCATGGAGAATATGCCTTGGTAGGCTTGCCTACTTATTTCTGATCATGGCTAGTATGAACAGGTAGGTCAATATAGGTCACTACATATCGTCTACATTGATCTCTAAAGAAAGATAATTTAATAATAACGAAAATAACCGTATAGGCTTAAAAAAGTAGCCATGTTAATTATAATTAGTCCGTCAGATAGAATTTAAAAAAATATAGGACACATATTTTTCTTTTTCATATAAACAAAAAATTAAGGCTATACAGAGCTTTGAACACTCGCGTGACGTCACATTTTCAACTCACGGATTTGTGAACCGGATCGGATTTGACGAACAAATCAACGTAACGATTTCCCAACCTTCAAAAAAGCTTTTGTTAACTTATTTTTACTACTGTTACTTTTAATTTATTTTACTTTTTTGTGTGTCTTGTGCGAGTCTCAAATAAACATTTTTCTTTGTTTCGAATTCGCACGATGATAAAGAAAAGTCCAGGAAAACAATTAAAACAACACTCACAATCGACCATGTCCTCCACCTCACCGCACTGACCTCTAAAAATTAATAACAAAAGATTTATTGTCATTAAAACACCTTCCATGATTTAATTTGGCTAAAATCTCTACCAAATTTAAATACGTCCACTTGTGCTAAACATCGGGTAGGTATGAAAATATTTAACCTAGGTATGAATAACTTTATTTAGGCAGTGTTTAGTAAAACAGGGATGTGAGCAAATATCTTATTGCAGTTTGTCTTCCAAAATTCCCATCCACTATTTTACTCAGGGGATAAATTACACACACAAATTCTAACCCATGTATGTTATTGGTTTTTTACCGTATCAAATTTATATCTACACCAAAACGGGGTGAGACTTATCACCAGTGATCGGAGTAGGTAGATTGAAATGGGGTCATTGATCCGAAACGTATATATTAATATGGACATTCCTCCGGAATTGGTGGATTATTAAAAAAAACCGGAACTTATGTAGGAATTTTATTCTGCCAGAGTGGAAGGAGTCATTTGATGATTTGCCATCCTCAAAAAAAAGGGTAGGAATTGTAATAAAATGAGCAATATTATTCTTTGTCACGATTTGACAAATCCCAACGACCAATCAGAACAAAGGATCATGGGTGGTACAATAACCGGTTATCAGAACAATGCGTACGCCCGCCGACGACATGCCAGGTAGCTCACTCGTTTATTTCGGTTCGTAGAGTGCGCATCTTTGTTTGTTACTGTGTTGTGAAAACGTTACTTGACCCTGGCTTGTGTACATACTGACTTTTGGAATCTGCTCTAAACCACGATTTGGCTCGAATATACGGGTTCAGATTTTTCACTATTGAATTGGATCTACATATTTAAACCAAGCTTTGGTAAGTAATATTTTACTAGTTACAAGGAGTATAAAGCATGTTTGGATGTACTATAAGAATATTTTTAGTATTGTGTTTGTTCGCTTAACCTGCTGAACATACCATGAGTCTTAATATTGTTAAATCTTTAATAGAGTGAACCAGTGAGCTTAGTGCGAAACAAAATTATGATATTCTAGCAATGTAGTCGCAATTCAGCTAACTCCACTATTAACCGACATTTTACTGGAATCCGTATATAATTTGAATGACCTGTGTCCTCTTGCAATATATTGGTAAAATAAATTACTATAAGCCTTATCTACTTGTCTACAAAATATTCTACGTAACAAGCCCTTTCATTTGATACCCATATTGATGGGATTGAAAAAAAAAACTAAGTTGTCCGCCATCTTGTAGCGGCAGCCATTTTGGATTGACAATAATATTGAATATACATAATTGTATTGTCACCAGAATCAAAGGCGAATACCAGATTTTAGATCAATCGGTGTACAGGAAGAGGGTGAAATTTCAATGACTAAATTTGATCTACGAAAAATAAAACAAACGGAGTAAGCTAAATAAACTAAATAAAATGTAATTTTTTCATGTCTTTGTTTTAGGTGATATATACGAGGTTCCATCTCTACAACAGAGTTCAGATATGGCAAACGTCAAGGCTGAAACTGTAGAAAAATGGATATCCGGTCATCCCGAACTACTTTACGATCACGCTAGTGGTACAATATACTGTTCAAAATATGAAAGCCATTTGAAAACCATAAATAAAGGAAACGTTAAAAGACATATAGAAGGAGCAGTACACCAGGGAAAGTTTAAGCGGCCCGAAGAGGAATTTTATTTCGATCTTATAAAATTTCTCATTTTGTGCAATATTCCGTGGTCTCAGATGAAAAATACTACTTTTCAAGATTTCTTTAAAAAATATATGTGTAGTACCTGTTGTTGTACGTGTACTAATCGTACTCTGCCAGATGAATCACAGTTACGGAAAGTTTACTTGGACTAGTTTTTTAAGAATAAAATCAATTAAATTCGGCAAAATTATAAAAATGAGAAACTATGGATATCATTAGATGAAACGACAGACTTTTTAGGTCGCTATATAGTCCATTTTTTAATAAAACCATTACACCCTAGCAATTTGACTAGACCTTATTTGGTAGCATGTAAAATGCTAACTGTAGTTAATGGACAAACAATCACGCAATTTGTGTTAGAATGTTTGGAAAACTTTTGGGAAGATTCTTTTGAATCGAAGGTAGGTAACATTCTTGTCCGCTGCACTGATAGCGTTGCATATATGCTGTCTGCAGGACGAAATTTAAAACAATACTTACCTGAAATGAAGCACGTAACATGTTTGGCGCACTCTCTTTATCGCGTATCTGAGCAAATTAGGTTAGAATATCACGATGTTAACATTTTAATAGCAAATGTTAAAAAGGTATTTTTGAAAGCCCCAAATAGAGTCAAAATTTTAAAAGAAAAATATCCAGATTTGCCGCTACCTCCCCAACCAGTTGTTACAAGATGGGGCACTTGGTTAGAGGCAGCATTTTATTACGCTCAAAACTTTGAAAAAATAAAAGAAGTATAATCTTGTTTAAGCAGCTCTGATGCGGTATCTATTCGAGAGGCAAAAATATATATTAGAAAAAGAAAATTTAAAAGAAGATTTAAATTACACTAAAGACAATTATTTTATAATTCATTTGTCTTTAAAAGAATTGCAAAAGCATAATTTATTGTTGACAGATTCACTTTTAGCATTTGACAACGTCAGAGATGCTATAAATCAGTGCAATTCAGAAAATATAAAAAATAAAATAGAACGTGTTATGGAACGAAACCCAGATTTAGACACACTTAGAGAATATAGTGAGGCCATTGAAAAAAATGAAGCACATAATATAATACCTTTTTTTAAATTTGCTCCTTTGACATCGTCAAATGTAGAACAGTCTTTTTCCATTTATAAATGGATTTTAGATGTTAAAAGAAATAGGTTGAAAATAGAAAATATAGAGAAACTCATAGTTATATATTTTAATTGTAAAGATCAGGATTACCAGGATGCTGACATTGTAATCGATGAAGATTAAAAATGTAAATAAATGTAAAATGTACATATTTAACAATAAACAATGTTGATTTTTATCTTTTTTCTTTATTCTACCCCTTTTTTTTGGTCCTAAAATCTGACTAAAATCAACCTGTTCCTTCGTATGCCCTTTACGTTTCAGAGTCGTGGTGCATCCTTAGAACAGTCTCACGACCCCAGCAGGCATTGGCCCTCTATGGGGCCCCGTCATTTATTCTACCCTTAATGCAAATTACCATGACCATTATGAAAATATTTAAATTTAAGTGCAACAATTTATGTCTATCTATAAAAGTTCTAGCCATAAAAGGCTAAAAATAAAAATTAAAGCTTCGATCGGAATTCGATTGTTTTTATTATTCAACAGATAAATAATGAATTAATTTAGTTTTGATACCTTCCTTTAAATTTTGAATTGAGTAGGAATAATATCACTACCAACATTAACAATATTTAATTGAGTCCGGAAATACCGGAATTACTTTCCGGGAAAATGGCTTATCCATGTTATTCTTTCTGTGTGCATTTATGATACAAGTACCAAAAATCAATCTACCTACTCCGATCACTGCTTATCACACACAATTTACTGTTTATATGTAATCGTTCGTTTACACATGAAATAGCTGCATGGCTGATCTGATTTTCGTCTGCGTCGCGCGACGGCACTGCTCCCGGCGCGACAGCGTTGCGGTTGCCAGGTCGGTCACAGGCCACGCCATTTGGTCACACGACTCGGTCGCGTGCACCCGTATCCTATAGTAATTCATACAAAGCAGTGGGTCGCGGTCGCACGTCATTGTCGCTGGTCGCAGTCGCGCATCGCGGTTGCCGTGATCGGAATTGTACCTTTAGATTTGATGTAGATAACATAAACCAGTGTACAGCATATGTGCGAAAGGCATTTTCCTCCCACGTCAGCCCTTAAAACTCGCTTCATGTTCCTTTCCAACCAGTCTCCGTTACTAGATTCGGGGAGTCAGAATGAGCATCGCACTCATTCCATTAGACCGTCGAGAGTGGAACGCTTCCCTCAATTAAACCGCCTGGTCACCATCTTCAGATAGATCCAAAGCCTATGTGACGATGGTAACCGGAAGTTTCAAGAGCTGGTCTCTTGAAGACCAGAGCTTTGGGTCCTCTAGAGCCCAGCTTGAGAGGCCCCAAAGAAATTTTGAACACATCTTGAAGAAACAGTAGCAATTTTGAAACAAACCTGCCACAGTGTTCCCAACCCCTGTAACTCCTAGCTCCCCCAGAGCTCTCAATTCTTTGGCGAGACACTGCCAGGGCACTCAATCCTTCTTTATCTACTACTAGCTGACCCGTGCAACGTCGTCTGCGTCACAATTTTCATTACTGCTCCGCTCCTATTGGTCTTAGCGTGATGATATATAGCCTATAGCCTTCCTCGATAAATGGGCTATCCAACACTGAAAGAATTTTTCAAATCGGACCAGTAGTTCCTGAGATTAGCGCGTTCAAGCAAACAAACAAACTCTTCAGCTTTATATATTAGTATAGATTATTTGCAAAAATGAGACAAATGTAAGGTGTCGGGGTGTCTCAAAGAGTGTTTACAGTCGACATCAAAAACCGGCGAGGCCGAGGCAATGAAGATAAGACTCGGGAAATCGATCCTGGAGGTTATAACGTGGATTACCATGAGCTCCTAGTCTTCGCCCTGCCTCCTCTAGAAAGGTACAACCCTGGTACTGCCACAAAGCATTCTGTCTCTATTAAACATTCCCGCATTGTCATTTACAACAGCCCGCATGTTTGAGTGCATTCCTCAAATGACTGGCACGGTCATTACTTTTGTATTTAAACCTTCATTTTCCTCTATATCTTCTATGGAAGTTCAAAGACCTAACATAAAGTTTATTTCTTTCATCCATCCTCATCATCTGTCTAGCCTTTTCCTAAGTATATTGGTTTTGGCTTTCAGTCAACCCGTTTCTTTTATTCATCCATAAGTATAATAACCAGTATTAATCAGCCTATAACGTTCCCTGTGCTGGGAAGACTTCCTGTTAGTGAGAGGGAGTAATCCACCTTTTTTTTAAGGATGGAAAATCATCAAATGATGCTTGCTAATATAATATACAGTTTTGACATTTGGTAAGGCAAATTTTATGCATTTAGTTTTTTTCTATTTAAATCTTGGGGTTTGGATCGATAAACATCTGTCTTGGGGTCCACAGCTCCAGGACGTAAGCCGCAAATCTTTGCATCTGTCAGGTCCCTTCGACGATTGCGGAACTTCCTTCCTATTGCCACTAAAACTGCGCTTGCACAGTCCCTTCTGCTTCCCATCCTTGACTATGCTGATGTCAGTTATCTCGATCTCACTCAGGCACAACTAGATAAACTTGAGCGTTCAAAACCTTTGCATAAGATTTATATTTGGCTTGCGCAAATATGATCACATTTCTGAATTTCGGACAAAACTCAAGTGGCTTCCCATACGTCTTCGCCGGGATTCTCATATCTTATTTCTGCTCTACAGTATTCTATTCAATCCTACAACCCCCTCTTACCTTAAAGAACGATTCAAGTTCCTTCATGACACACATAATAGATATCTGAGGTCATCGGAAAACTTGAGACTAGAAATGCCGATGCATTCAACCATCTTCTATGACAGTTCTTTCACGATTCAGGCGGTGAGGTTATGGAATGCTTTGCCTGTGTCGATAAGGCGTGCTCAATCTTTGTCCATTTTTAAAACTTTGGTCAAGAACCACTATCTCTCTCTTTAATGCGTTTTTGACTATAGTTCTATGCTACTGTTTAATAATTATCATTGTAAAATTTTATCAACTTAGTATGTATTGATGTTTGAATAAATAGTACACCTAAGACTACCTACAATACTGTATCTCCTTTTTCTCTTTAGAATCCATCCAAAGGTTGTCTTGAAAAGATCGCTTTCAGCGATAAGGCCGCCCATTGTGTCACCCTATGTAATGTTTCTCATCTATCTTTTCTGTAACTTACCTATATGGTGTACATAATAAAGAGTATTCTATTCTATTCTGGCTCAATGCTGGTCCTGCTCCACAGCCACTAGGGCGCATAAACTAATCTGTTAGCATTTTGTAGGTATTGTTTTCGAATAGACGCCTAACGATATTGTGTTTAAATTCGACGTGAAGTGGAATCGTTGCTATCTCAATCAAGTAGGAACTGGTAAAAAAAGCTGGACAAAGTGCAATTCCACTGTCGAAATGCCAAAATATAATTGATTGCTCACGTGACATTTCGAAAGCGCTTTCAGTCCCATTTTTGACGTTTCCTGACAGAATATTACTTGTCTAGAGCCTCAAGACAGGCTGCCACAGAGCTAACCAATATTCCTCCTGATAAAATTTCGATCGTGGCGGTCAATCGTGTATTAATCGAAGACTAGCCCTCGACGCGGTAGATATTATAGTGCCCAAGCGTGAGCACAATTTCAGACGTAGATACTCTTTCTTCTCTAGCTAGATGAAGCATTGATCTTCGCAAGGTGGAAGCTGGTCAAAATTAGTGTAGCCTATGTTGAGGAAGAAAGAAGTATAGTACCTCCAACTATTTTCTTAATGTCCCTCGGCAATCATCGCATTCCCGAATATAAACGAATGCTAATTTCCATGTCCATCAATTTATTGTGTATAAAATAAATAATTTGAATTCAGAACTAAATACTTCATGGTTGTTTTGTTTTGATTTCCATCTACACTATTGTGTGTTCAGAAATATAAAACAGTATACTGGCCAGTGCTCATGACGTCATGAATCGACGCCATACTGTTGATTCGTTCCGAAATGATTACTGGCCAGTGCGTTGACGACTTGACGTCATAAATTAAAAAGAAACTCAAAGTCTGATGCACATACGCCCGTTTCTTTCTTTCTTCTTCTTTCATTTTTTTTAAATTTTGCCCCACCTTAAGAATTTCTCCTGTATCGTGGGTGCGTTCACAAACATACAATCTCACATACATAAACGGCCAGACCCGGAACAACTACCTGTAGGCCACACAAATATTTGTTCCGTGCGGGATCGAACCCGCGGCACGCAGCGACAGCAGCCAATCGCTCAACCACTGCGCCAACCGTGTCGTGTGTGTTTGACGTTTGATATAAGTACTACTAATACGTCACATTTGACATTTGTCTCACCAGTACTCTATAGAGGCACACCAGTACAATATGGCGTCGGTTTCATGACGCCATGAGCACTGGCCAGTTTACTGTTTTTTTTTTCGGAACACACTATATAGAGCTAAAGTATTTAGTTCTGAATTCAAATTATTATGCACGATAAAACTAATAATTGATAGACATGGAAATTAGTAGTTATAGTGTACAAAATTATGTACAACAGTGGACAGCTATTAGCTGATGCTGATGTGATAGTACGAAACTGGAACTTGTAAGTGAATGTAATCTTATAACTTCGATCAACGACTTAGTACCGTTTAAAAGTTCAAGGTTTCTGAGCGATTATGAGGCTTTCGAAATTAAGTTTGTGGTTTTCTATAAAATAATTTTGTATTGTGTCCGTTAGTCTAGTGGCCGTTAACGCAATGGTTAAGTTTGGCATTATTACCAGAGGTCGGAATTAGGTAGAGTTATTTATGTACTTGCATCGAAATGTTGATATTAATATGGATCTTCCCGGGAGCTAGTACATTTCGTTAAGCGGGGAGTGCTTCGCATTTCTGCTATTGTTTTCGTTTGTTCTCACAAGCTATGTTGTGCAAACTACAAATGTGGCAACATCACGCGTGTGCGCATTGGAATTTTGCAACTTCGGACATCCGATGTCGTTGATGTAAATTTGGCAACGTCGCGCGTGCAGTGGTTTAAATTGTGTGAAATAAATAACTTTTTTATTTAATAAATCACGGGATATATCTGCTCTTTAAAATTAATCACGGGATTTGAGGCATATCCACTTTATTATTTCGCTGTTTGAAATCAGTACAAGTGCATAAATAACTCTACCTAATTCCGACCTCTGATTATCACTCTTGTCAGAATCTACTTCGCTACCTATAGAAAATAATAGATATCTGCAACTTCTTCATCTCGCAAACTCTGACGAGGGTGACGGTGAGGAGGTGGAGGCTGTCTGGTGGACGAGGACGCCGGTGCGCCAAATTCCAAGTACCTGGAACAAAAGAAGTGTTACAGTACCAGTACCAGTAGTACCAGTAGTAAGTGGTGTATTATCTTTAAGAGATAAACAGAAAAGTCTTACGCGGCTGGTGAAGGCACCGGTGATGATGATGCTGCAACATACACATCAAGATGCTGCGGCAGCGCCGACGGCGGTTCCACGTCCCTGGAACAAAAGCAGTGTTGTAGTAGGTACCTGTATCTTTAAGGGCCTGGCCACAGTTTCTGGCGGTGCACGGTGTAGGGCGCGGTGCGAGCGTGGAGCGCGGCCTTCAGCGCGATTTACGGTGGTATGCCATAGCCCACTAGCTGCGACCGCGGCGGCATCAGCGGTGGACTGAAAACCAGTCACATAATAAACCATAACCCTTCCTTTCACCTAATAAACACGTAACCCTTCCTTTACGTTGCGCAGTCGGGTAAGTCTTATCCATATTTTTTCGTCTCAGCAAAACCATTATGACATCACGAATTCTGAGCAGCCCAGCGATACCTAGAGTTCTGTTACGTGTAGGTTGTTTTTGTTTTCAAGTAAACTCACATTTCTGACGATATTACTCACAACAACCACCAGAAACGAAAGAATTTTATAAAGTAAGTGTGCATATTGATATAGATGATAGTAATACAGTCACTTCCTATATTATACCTCTCGATCAATCTACCTAGATCAGTAGTTCCTAACTGGTGGTCCGCGGAACACTGGTGCCCTGGCCGAACCTGAAGTGGTCCGCGAAGCCATTCTATAATGCAATATTTTCGCAAAGCTGAATAATTTCAATGCAAGGAAATAAAGAAGTGATTGATATGCTATAGAATACTAACTTGGCAGATGTTTTTGAGACAGGAATTAGAATACAAAATGTTTGTTTCTTCGGCACATCTATGCCAGCAGAGATTCTCGACGCTTCTGAAAATTTTAAAGACAAGCACAAAAATCGACTGGATGTCAGTATTGGCATGCGTTAGGCCTTGAGCAGCACTGAACCGGATTCAAATGTTAGTCAAGATTATGCAGTAAAAAAATGTACCTCGTAGCTATTTCTTCCGAAAAGTTCGTGGTCCATGGGAAGACAGAAATCTGGTCAAATGGTCCCTTATGACTTAAAGGTTAAGAACCACTGACCTAGATGCAGCAGAATACCAGTATTTTACCACAACCTGGTAACTGGGTAAGACGGGGCCCCTTGGCAAGACTGGTGTCATGTGACGTCTGTCTATACCCTTTACAATATTACAGTTCTTAGTGTATAAATCAAAACCTTTGACAAGAATATGATATTGATGTAGGTACCGTGAACTACCGTGTTTCCCAGTTATTGGGTTGTGGAGGTCTCGTAGGTAACCGCTCCACGTAAAATACTGGTATTCAGCTGAATCCGGTTTGACTGGAAGCCGACCCGGCTTGGCAGTTGATGATAATGATGACCGTGTATGTGTGTGGAATAGGTAATATCCTGTTTATGGGTTTGCTTCGTCAGGGTTGCGGAATTTGTTCGAAAGGGTCACCGCGACTTTGGAACGCAAAGAGCATTAGGAGGAACACGGATGGGTTTTAGTCAGTACGAGTCTGACACTCCTTACTGCTCCGCCCATAGCGGCAGGAGGCATTTGATGATTTCTCATCCTTAAAACAAAAGCTACGAAATTTATGCAAAAAAAACCTTGTGAAGGACTCTACGTAAATTTTCCTATTTAGCCACCTCCAAGAAAATCTTAAACTGATTTAATAGCAAGTTTCATAGCTTGGTGGATATTCAACAAGAGAAAACATAGGCAAGAATAACTTAGTATAAACGGTAGTATTGCATGTCTCTTTATGTTTAGGTGATGTCTGGGTACGACAGCCAATTGCATACTTCTGGTGTCAACATTCATTGTTAATATTTTTTGTAAACTAATTTGGGGCAAGTTTATATGCAAAGAAAGTACCTTATTGTACAAAATGTGCTTAATAAGTATGTGCAATTGTGCATAGGAGGTATCGGTAAGAAAAAGTAAAGGGTTTTTCAATAGGGACACTCGAACTTTGACAGTTTCTAGCGGCCATCTTGGAAAAGCGACAGTCATCAAAGATGGCGGGAATACATTTTAATTTTATTCGTGACATTTCACCATGGAACGCTACACGCTTCAACAACGCGTAGATTTTTCTTTATTGTTATCAAAGATTATTATTGGATGAGAAGTTCGAGGGCTTCGTCATCACACGTGCTGGTGACATCAACTGGCCACCGAGATCGTGTGATCTAACACTGTTCGATTACTTTTCGTGGGGCTACGTGAAATCCTGAGTCTATACTGACAAACCACAGACAATTGCCTGCCTGAAGGCCAACATAACTCGCATTCTTCATGAGATTGGGCCCCATTTATACGAAAAAGTCGTTCAAAGTTGGTCCACCAAGACAACATCTGTAGCGAAGTCGCGGGGACCATTTGGCTATTATTATATTCCTAATACGTACCTACACAACATCATCAAATGTTCTTTAAAATAAAATAAAAATTGTGGCAATACACTTACACAGGTTGTTTAATTCCATTTCGAAGTTCGAAAGCTCTTAATGAAAAGCCCTATATATTTTAACAGGTTACCTACTTCAAAGATTTTCCATGAGTATTTTCTAAAAACAATGTGAGAGTATGTTTTGCAACGACTATACGCGGATAGATTTTTACCTTTTAGCGTTAGAAATCCAAGAGAATTTATTTAGGCATTCATCTACATACATGAATGATTAATAAATACTCAAGGTTTTATGTCGCCAAGTGTCAGTGAAAATGGACAAATATCTTCGCATATAACATTGACATTAAATGTGTTTGTGCTATTGACACTGTATGTTTCAGGTTTGTACTGTTTTCCAAGCAATACCTTAAAAAAGTTAGAAAAATTCAAAGTTTCTTCATCAACATCATATCAGCCAACAGACGTCCACTGCTGGACATAGGCCTCCCCCAATGGGGGAGGTTTGCCATAATCGCCACGCTTGGCAAGCGAGTTGGCGATCGCAGTGTATGGTGTTGCGTTTTACAGAGAACGCTGCTGCCCCTTCTCTGGTGAGTCCCTTAGTCCCAAAGTTCTTAACATGGTCAAATTATAATTTATCAGAAATCAACCCTAGTTGAAAGTGGCGCATGAAAAAACTGCACATTACTCTACTTTCACCACAAGAACATAGGCTCCGCGAATAATGCTAACAGCTTTATGAGATGTGAATTAAAGTTTTTACTAGGTAAGTAAATCTCTAAGTTAACTACAGTCAGCATGTCAGCATCAAAAGTGGCTCACGAAGTATTCATTGCATATGTTTTATTACTACAAAGAGCTTTTGGAGACTTGAGTGGAGACCGCGAATCGGTAGGTCGCCCTCAGGCTAGGTGGAGCGACGATCTTCACAGGGTGGCTGGCAGCAGCTGGATGGGAGTTGCCGGAGATCGAGCCAAAAGGCGGACACTTGGAGAGGCCTATGTCCAGCAGCGGACTATTTAGGCTGATGGGCCTTTGGTGTGGGACGCAACCTGCGTCGGAATTCTTGCGCAATCTCCTCTACCAAGTAGGTACGGCGGGCTGTGCCAGTGCTGCCGCTGTGGCTGCTGAGGCCCTCAAGCGCCGTCAATACTGTAACATTAATTATTGGTTATTACAATTTTGAGCCCTAAGGGGGGGTTATGGTACGGCGAGCGTTGGGTGGCTCGGCATCCGATCAGGACCAGTAGGGCTTATCTCTAACGAAATCCGTAGTTTCGGGCTTAGTTTCGGGCGGGCATTTTCTACTCCGTATCACCTAACCACTGAGAACTAATGATAACACGATTTGACAGTTACTGTGAAATCGTGTTGTCATTCATTCTCAGTTCGGGTTCGGGACTAATCGTAAGTCTGTAGGTGATACGGAGTAGAATACGCCCGCCCGCAACTAAGCCCGAAACTACGGATTTCGTTAGAGAGCTACCCCCCCCAGGCCCGGGTCGACGGCGCGCTGTGTTCCAGCGCGCCTCAAAGAGATGTCAGCAAAGTAGACGAAGCCCGCTAGGGCCAGTGCCTGCTAGGGTAGCGGAATTTGTTCGAAAGAGTCACCGCGGCCCTGGAACACAAAGGGCATTAGGAGGAACACGGATAGGTTTTAGTCAGTAAGAGTTTGACACTCTGTTCTGCTTCACCCAGAGCGGGAGGAGTCATTTGGAGATTGCCCATTCATAAAAAAATGGGGGGGGTTATGGTCACCCAAACGCTTAGGTCATGGGATACGAGTTCAAGGATTGATCGACAATGTGCGTGATGTACCGTCTCGTTTTTTGCTAAAAGCTTGTAAAAATAAATTATTATAATGGTCATCTCAATCTTCCGTTAATTCTCTGACTGTACACATATAAGTAAATATGCAATATAGGCCAGAACTACAAAGCCATAATGTCGAATTCTCCACTGCGGTTATTGTCCATAACAATTATATTTAATGTTCTCGGACCGCATTGGCCTTAATGCCATTACTTTTCTTATGCTGTTCAATTGTTAAGGAAGCTTTATTTCTAGTTTTCGTACTATTCTTAGTAGCCTACTACTACAGCGTACTAAGAATAGACCATATCTATATGGTCTTTTGACCCACGTGCAGATGACAAAGACGTTTCAGTAAACTAGATAAATTCACTATTCTCCAATCTGTAAAAAAAAATTGGCCAAGGGTGCTATTACAAAATCGGGCGCTTGGCCCGGACTAAAGCTACAGATCGCGATTCCCGCGATTTATAGTGATTGTAGCGCTGTATACAATTGTTTAAAAATATTGTTTTACATAATTTAAAAAGACAATTTTTATTTCAAGCTAGGTAACGTAGTAACCTTAGTTATTAGTTACTTTTTGTTTGAATATGGATTATATTTTCATAGAAAAAAAATATAATTTCGGACGAAAAAAATATCAGTAACTCTCTGTTTTACGGAATTATTTTTGGTGTATTACTGTATGAAACATAATAAATTGAATAAAGCACTCCAAAGTAGAAGATAAAGTTGTACCATAAACATTTTTATTAATGATTAAATTATTATATCTTCGATGCTACAAAGCATTAAAACATGCCTAAAGTAAAATTTTATGAAACATCCTTTGCAGAGACGAGGTTTGTACTAATTTAGGTAAAACAAATTGAAATTTTTATAAAAAGCACTCCAAGAAAAAGAATCAAACTTTCTTGGCCATATTATTTTTTAAATTTGTGGCTATATATATAAACCATAATCGCACATCAAAACTCGAGTCAAACGCTCAAATCCAAAAAAAAATGAGGCCTATTACAATTTGACTGGGTTTTTTTTGTTTTTTTTATTTGTGATGGGTTTGCTCTTGACTCTAGTCTAGGTCAGAGATGACAGAGACAAAGTCTACGATGGAGCGAGCTTACCCAGAAGGAGCCTGTGCACTCTAACTTTGAAGAGATTAGGGTTGTAAGCGTTTGGAAACTCAGACGCAGGCAAAGAGTTCCACTCCTTTGCTGTGCGCATTATAAAAGACGTTTGGAAATACTTAGTGCGAATTGGTGGAATAGCAACAAGGTAGGGATGGTAAGATGCAGTGCGTCTGGATGTCCGATGGTAGAAGGGGGCCGGTGGGTTGAGGTCGTGGAGTTCTTGGGCACACTCACCGAAAATACTAAAGATTGTACTGTAGAAAACCGACAAGCAAGCAACCTTACGGCGATGAGCCAAGCTATGTAGGTTGGCATCCACCAGTTTTACGTCACCGTTTTTTGCGTAAAATGGCCAAATTTGGCTTTCTTATTCT
This sequence comes from Lacanobia wlatinum, assembly GCA_947578705.1. Classification (NCBI taxonomy): domain Eukaryota; kingdom Metazoa; phylum Arthropoda; class Insecta; order Lepidoptera; family Noctuidae; genus Lacanobia; species Lacanobia wlatinum. The sequence goes on along the minus strand of OX388039.1, from coordinate 7,065,171 downwards.
CAGAAACTGAAATATTTAGAACACTCTGGCTTAATGGATACTTGAAAATAGTTATTAGAATAGTGTATAGTGGCTTCTCTTTTCGCATTTTTCTCTTATTTATTTGTAAAATGACAAAATTCCGAAATAAGTTTCTCATGAAAAGCGCGTCGGCATCTTTTCGAGCTCGTGGATTGAACTTCTGTACTAACCCAATGAAATGAGAAATATATGATAATATTCCTTGTATCGTGGTTTCGTTCATAGCGGCCTCAGAAATTTGAAATAAGAATTGAAAATCCGTAAAAAAAAATGCCATTCAAATCCATAAAAACTACTAAAAACGCTCAGAATGAATTGTAAATTTCTCCTAAATACATTAATGTTATTACGTATAATTTATACCAAAATAAACCATAGTTCATGAAAAATCTAGTAAATACTCATCAAATAAATAAATAATAAACCCTGAAATAAACGTAACTGCAACTGTCTAATTTCTACATAATGCGATGAGTCAGCAGTTTTGCGAGTGAAAACGCAATTTTGTGAGTAAAAACGCAATTTTGGTTTGTGTTTTTCGATGTTGCGGCGATTCAGGGGCAGCCGTAACAGTATTTTAGCTACACTGGCGGACAAGATAGATGGACCGTTTATCAGGCTCTGGGCTGGCAGGCATGTGCGTCCACATGTGCATGCAGCCAATTAATGTATTTTTTTTTGTGTATTTTTATTATTTAGTTTTTTACTAACATAGACTAAGTTCATACTAACACTATATGGATCTCTTGGTCTGAAATAAAATTTTCGAATTTGAATTTAAAACATAAAAGAACTTAATTGTGTCTCATTTTCATTTTTTTTTTTTAATTTTTTGAAAATCTTTGAAATAAAATATTAAGATATTTTATTTCGAAGATTTTTGTCATTCCACCTTATCTCCAAAACTACTGAGCCTAAAAATATGTAAATAACAATTAATAGTTCTCTACTTATTTATGATTATGATAAGAACTGCTTTTAAACCTGTGACTACTATAAATTAACTAGTTGACCCGCGCAACTTCGTCTGCTTTGCTCCTGTTGGTCTTAGCATGATGAGATATATAAGAATTTTTCAAATCGGACCAGTAGTTCCTGAGATTAGCGCGTTCAAGCAAAGAAACAAACAAACAAACTCTTCAGCTTTATACATTAGTAATAGATTTGATTTGATTATGATTTTCAAAAATTATAATTCGTTCTGAACACTTTTTGTGGTAGTCCCTAGTACTTGGCCGTTTTTTTATGTATAAGCTAGTCTAGAACTATCTAATATTGCCTCAAGGAAATAATCAGCGAATATGAAGAATGCGTCATGTCCTCGGTTACTTAGAAATTCTTCAAGGCGACTGCCTTAACCTTTGAGCACAACAGATTTTCGCATCATACTGTGAAAATTAATTATAATTTGTAATTATATGGACATGTTTAGGCACGGACTTAAGTCATCTAGTTTGACCTTCTGGACTCGTAGTTCCAGGAAATCCCAATGCATCTGCGATCACCTCCACCTTCCGCATTCCGTTTCCCATGGTAGTAGAAATCGTCAGTATCAGGATTACCGTTGAAAAATCGGCCAAGTGCAGGTTCCGTACCATAAACTGAAAAAACACGACTCTTGTAAGTGGCCTCTTTAATTTTTAATTTAATTTAGTTTTTATTTTTTTAAATAAACGTTGCCCTACACTAGAAATTTCTCCTGTATCGTGGGTGCGTTCACACACATAAAAACTCACATACACAAACAACGTCAATAGAAATACACATTCTGTGAATATTTCAAATATCTACCTCTTAACGGTTCTTGAGATACAGTCCGCTGACAGACAGATGGACGGACAGTGGAGGCTAAGTAATAGGATTCCGTTGGTTACCCTTCAAAACGACGGCAGGAGTTCAATATTAGGTATCTACCCTCTTTATCGAGACAGATGGAAGACATCCATGTGGGAATCCCTACGAAGACAAAATAAATAAATTAATGATTTTATGACACAGGGTGCAAGAAAGGACTAATATGTCAGAACTGACATGCACACAAATTACCAATGAAATTAAACTAAAAATCTTAACTAATTCATAACGTATAAGAAGTTAGTGCTTTGTAGTGAATATAAAATGTTTGAAAAAAAGAAGATGGCGGGTTGAGCTGAACTTCTTTCAGGATTAGTCTAAAATCGCAGTGGTCAAGGAAAACTGGAAAGTGGGTAGATAGATAGATAGATATATTTATTTTGTAAAACATGAGTACAGCATACAGGTCTTATAAATTATGATGAGGTTGCTACATGTATTGCCATTTAAGGCGTACAAAATCAGTTTAACAAAACAACAAAAAAAAAGAAAGTATTCAATGTTAAAATTTAAATTAAATTGAAATTATAATATGAAAAATAAAGTAACCTTCAAAATTGCCATGTCAAAATTTAAATTAAATTTAAATTATAATATAAAAACTAAAGTTACCTTCAAAAATTGCCATGTCAAAATTTAAATCGAATTGAAATTAGATGTCAAAATTCAAGTTTAGTTCAAAATCACAATGTCAAAATTTAGAATGGCCTTTCCACTACAGTGAAAAAGCCAAACTCCCTACTTTCCAGGAACACCTTAACACTGTTCCGAAGACAATCAGGTCACGATCATAGCTTTAGGTTCTACATCACCACTATCCGTTGATTGCATAGTTCAAGGAAAACAAATGGTAAATTAGTAAATCTGAGAAAGTTCATTGTCACCTCATTAATACATCCGATGCGGCTTTTTGTACAACCTTGAATCTACACGTTGAAACACAGAACAAATTAATATGTAATTAATTTGTAAAGCCCTCGAGTTAATCGCCTACTCGAAGACACTTGGTAGTAATAACTGTGATTAATATACCTTTCCCAATCAGCTTCAACACACAGCCTTCAAACCCTGACATCAAAGAAGGCGTCTCAATTTTCTCCACAACAGAAAAGGTTATGCATCCCATTCCTTTTTTTATCGAGTAGCGCACGCCAACCTAGCCAAACAGCCTTCTTTTCCATTTTATTTCCTATTTCGGTGCCTTCTCCCACCATATGCCGAGAAAATGGCGGCTGCGCGAAGTTAGTGTTGTGTTCGACCGCGACGCGTGCGCAGGCCGCGACGCGTTCCAAGTTTGAAAATAACAACGACAAATCCGAAGTGTTCTGTGTTCGAAATTCGATTTTAAAATCCGTGTTCTTTGTAACCTAGTGTTTAAAATGCTGTAGTGTTGTGCCTCGAAATCGTTTTGGATGTTTTTTCGTAGTTATCAGTAGTAGCCGTGGACAAGTGCACGCTATTGTTTTCTTTGTTGACGTGCACCAGCTGTCAAAATAAACGGATTATCAAGGTGAGTTTATTGATTTCAGAAACGTTTCTTTTGTTTTTAATACAATGTTCTGTCACAATTCCGTACGTATATCGATAATGTAATCGATTTTTTTTCGTTGTTTCGTAATTTCGATACAGGTTTCGCGTTTTCGTTGATATTGCTAAACTTTTGCGTTTTATACGTCTTATCGACGTGCCTTGGGTTAATGTGTAGCAAAATGATCGTTTTAAACTTTATGCGTGGCTGTAAATCGCTGAAATATGTTATGTGTAGGTGTTATTGTTAGTATGTTTACGAGTTAGGATCATGTGAGATCTTAAATTTGATTCAAAGCTATGTGTTTGATGTTCTTTTAATATGAACTCATTAAAACATTCGGGTCATGGACTGTGTTGAAAACTTTGTTGTTAGAGAATTATTTGAATAAAAACCAGATGTTTTATCTTATTTAAAGATTTTACAATACACTGTTATTATTACTATCATTATCACCAATATGAGCCTCAATCAGCATTATTAATATTCAAATACGGAATATCCAGCCAGTTGATGAATATTCATAAAAAAAATAAAATGCATAAATATTCAAATAAGGAAGGAGTAGTTAAGTTTTTATATTCTAAATTCATTTTGAAACTAGTATGAAAAAAAATCTTCATTATTCTTTTGTTGAAAGAAAAATTACATTTTTCCGTAACTTTCGTTTGGTACTCGTAGCTTAAAACCTATACCTACTTACTATAGATGAATTTTGTTAGGCTTCAAAACACCACTAAAGTTTCCTAATATATGTCACCTGTTCTGAATTAACCAAACCTGATACTTGATGCACATTTGGACCTATCAAGTATCGTATTTGCACATTCACATTTTGTTGTCAATGATTACGAAACTCAGCGGCCAATGGCCTTAGATGGATCTAGTTTAAGATTCATAATTACATTCTTGTGTTGAAATCATTTTAGAATTGCCTTGCATCAGGATTTTTTTGCATAAATCCGGTTTTGCAGAAATTCTGAGTGATAAATGTGCAATTGTAATTTTGTAAGTTGGTAATTCACCGTTCTATCTCCGGCTTGCGAATGACTTAGCTGAAAAATGTTAACTGATTTTTTCCAAAAACGTTTGTCTACCTACACTTGAGATTGTTGAGTAAAATGTACCCTATTTTTCGGACCAGCCTGCCACAATATTCCCAACCACTGCAACTCTTGTGAGCCAGAATCAACTGTAACAACCACGAGGAAAACGCCTTGTCAATGAAGCTCGACGAGTCCCGGACAAACGATTTAACTGTCTTGGATACCACAACGAAAATCCTCGAGTAAAACCCTCGTTGGTCTGCTAGGCATGAAGACCGTTGCGGAATTGGTTCGAAAGAGTCACCGCGGCCCTGGAACGCAAAGGGCATTTGGAGGAACACGGATGGGTTTTAGTCAGTAAGAGTCTGACCCTCCCTTCCACTCCGTCCAGAGTGGAAATAGTCATTTGATGATTTCTCATCAAAAAAAGCATAAAGTCTTGGTCCTTCAGTACTCCAATTTTCGAAATCAAGATTTTTGCTCGACATGTGGACCAAGCATAACTGTCAAAATCTGGGTAAAGGTACAATATGTACACTTCTGCCTGAGCCTCCTGAGTCAAGGCATCCTAATATGTAGACAATGTATTTATCTTTGAAAGAAGTGGACTATCGACCAACACGACATCCCTACCCATTTAGGTATGTTGTCACATGTGACGCGACAACTCACAATCTTCGAACACCAAAACTTATCTGGTGCACCCAAAAATGAAAACCGAGCGTCCTTCATACAACCAAAAGAGGCAGCCTTAACATCGTTTCCATTGTGCCTTACTCCGCCAGTAGGTTGGTACGTACGGGTGAATCATAGCTATTGCACTCAAGGCCTATTTCGCCTCTCTCCGATCAGATAAGATGGACGGGAATTCACTATCGGAGATAGCTTTAGGCTTTATACTTGCCTACGAAATTCTTACTAACTGTATTATACAGCTTTTCCTGTTTACAATGAGTTGGTACAAAAAGCGCAATTAAATCTATGTATAGGTGGTGTTTATTGTAACACTAGCACTTCGCTCGCGATATCGTCCGCGCTGCAATTTTCTTTAGGATCCCTAATTATTTTCTAGACAAATTATAAACTAAAAAGTTCCTCCAGAACCACTCTATCCATTGTTGAAAACAGCATGAAAATCGGTGCAGTAATTTTTGAGTTTATCGCGAACAGACGGAACGTTTTGGGAACACATTCACAATGCGTACAGCTAAGGAGTGGAATTCCCTGCCAGAGTCTGTATTTCTAGATAACTATAACCTGGAAGTCTTTAACTCGAGAGTGAATAGGTTACTTTTAGGCAAGCGTGCTCCATCTTCGACTACATCATCGCTTACCAACAGGTGAGATAGTGGTCAAACGCGAGCCTATTAATAGTAAAAAAAAGACTGACGCGGCGGAGGACTACATTTTATAATACATATGTAGTGATATTGATATGATAAGTGTTCAAGAGTCGTAATTGTATTTCTATTAATCCAAATTTAACACACCTGAATTGGTTTTAATCATGTACCGTTGTGCAGTTATTTGCATGATTTTGCTGTCCCAAAAGGTGCCTTACGCCCTTATGTTTTCATTCCTCGGTTGTATGGGCATATTTGTAAGGCAAAAAGTAAAGCTACAAAAACAATTTTAACATGAGAATGAAGATATTCCCATGTTACAAAAAAATATACATATACGCGTCGACTTGAGAAACTCCTTCGTTTTTTCGTCGGTTAAAAATTCAAGTCAAGAGTAGAGTCGAGTATTTAAACTACTTGTAAGTACCTAGTTACACAACTGTTTTACAAGTGGTCTTAGCGCTGTCAGCAGCAATATTGGTAAACTGAAATAACTTTTTCTTATCGTGTGGGCAGTAAGATCTAACGACCCCACACACCCTAGTGTCAGAGTTTCTAAACCGCCTCAAGGGCCTCTGACATGGTTTATTTGATGACCGCCATATGGCGGCCGGGACCACCGGCTCATACGTGCCTTCCAAAGCACAATCAGGTGATTCAAGCCTGCAATGTCCTAGCCAAACTGGAAAACAACTTTACAAAGTATGCTTTCGCGTGGGAAACGAACCCACGACCACCGGGTCACAAGGCAAACGCCTAAACCACTCGACCACGGAGGCAGTTAAAAATAATGAAATAACCTAAAGTTTCGATTTCAGAATTCAGTTTTGTATTACATTTCCATGTTCAAGATTCCATAAACATCTGCAGACCGTGTTTAGTCCGTCACATACCGTTTGTCGCTTGATATTAAGATAACAGTGTGCTGTCTCCCCGGCAGCAGGTGCCGTGATGGCTGCCAGATGGTTGCTGACCGGCGACCCGGAACGGTTGCTACCGGACAACGGTAACCGTCCGTAGTACTCACCATTCTTTGTTCTGTGATCTTTTCTGGTTGTGTGATTGTTTGGAATAATTTCACAACTTTTTTTTATTTCTTTTAAAACCTTTGTACTTTTTGGTTCGGCCGGTGCCGTATAGAATAATACCATCCCATCACTTCCCGCGTGTGTCCTACCTACTTAAACCACGAAATCTGCTGCCTCTGCTCCGAAATCATCCAACAAATTTTCTACAATAAAACAACTTGCTTACATAATATAAACACACTAACTTTAGATTCATCGAATGTTTCTACAAAAACAAAGCTTAAACCAACACTCCTGTCCATACCACATGCAAAAAAAAAACATCTTAAAACCACTCAAAAACAACGAACGGACACTAAGGAGGCGTAAATTTCGTAATTCGCCATTCTCGTAAAGAAATCGGATGGAAACCGGTCGCCGAGCGAAAGTGTTGCGCAACCATGAGATCACCACATGGTCCTCCAAACCATACGTAAGATATTACCTGGCATTTGCATCGCAAATTACTGTTCACAAGACTTAAACAATCGATTGATACGTTTAATTTACGGTTTATTTACTGGTTTTCACTCATGAAATGTTGAATAAAAATAGTTTGAAGAGTAAAACCGCAATCTGTTTGTGCAATAACACTGCTACAAAGTATACAGTGCAGTTAGTTTAGCACTAGTATATTTGCATAGATGACGTCATGGGCTGTATACGTAACTTTGTAACGTCTAGCTTTTTTTTAAGGATGGGAAATCATCAAATGAGTCCTCCCGCTCTGGGCGGAGCAGAAGGGAGTGTCAGACTCTTACTGACTAAACCACATCCGTGTTTCTCCGAATGCTCTTTGCGTTCCAAGGCCGCGGTGACTCTTTCGAACAAATTCCGCAACCCTGGCAGGCACTGACCCTAGCGGGCCCCGTCTACTATGCTGACATCTCTTTGAGGCGCGCGTGGAACACAACGCGCCATCGACTCGGGCCTGGTTCTGATCGGACGGCGAGCCACCCAATGCTCGCCATCCGCAGGCCCGCTCCTACGGTGGCCGGGAATCGCCCTGCGACTCCCGACGCCCGGGGCGTCCTCTTCTGTTGCGGCGGTGGAGCGTGAGGTTTCCCTCTCTCTCATGCGTTCGACCTCCTACTTCGCTAGCATTACTGCTTCGCAGAAAGAGGTGACCACTTCCCATGCCTCCTCGCTCCGGACCATGGATTGAACCAGGGCCGGACGCGAGAGGTCGCCGCCTCCGATCGCCTCGACGAGGACACGGCGGTGCTCTGCCCAAGCAGGGCAGAGCTCCACCGTATGCTCCACCGTGTCCTCCGGGCGATCCTCGCAGTGTAGACACCCAGGCGATGTAACGTGTAGCTAAGACCCAGATTATCAACTATTGGTCCAAATACCGCAATGTAAACTTCCGAAGGTCTCAGTATTAGTAGGAAAGGTATTCGGCCAAGATATTCCGAATTTTACGCAACAGCAATCGATTCTTCTACCTGCGCAGTCACCAAAACCTAAGAAATCACTGAAATACAGTACGCAAATAGTAACACTAACACATGAATTAAATAAACACATGGTTTATTTACTAGTTTAAGTCATGAAGTGTATAATAAAAAAACTCTGACGAGTAGAAAACGTATTAATGCGGATTTGCATTTAATCTGTTGCAATAAAACTGTAACACAGTGCAGTTTAAGGCTGCTCTCTCGAGAAATGCTTAAAAACAGCGTGCAGATGAAGCAAATTTTCGTCGGCATTTACTGAGAAATTAAATCTGAAAAAAATAGGTAGTAATCTACATGATATGATACGTAATTTGGTTTAGCCAGAATTTTTGTATCTGTATCACATAATAAGGAAAAAATCACCAAATCACCTACAAATTGTTGAGATGAAACCTTTTTACTCCTTCATTTTTTAACAAAAGTCTAAAAAAAAAAATTTACTGCTTTGTAATACAAACGAAAATAATTTAGTTTGTTACTCTTTTAAAATATGTGTTATTTTTTTATAATAAATTAAAAATGCGGGTAGCGGAGTGGCGCGTAGAGTAGTTAGCTCCGTTTATATGCACAAGGTCATTGGCATGTATACAAGCCTTAAGTTTGCATCTGAATATTTTTATTTCTTTTGTTTGCAAAGAAATACATCACGGGATGTTTGCTCAATTTTGTATTTCCTTAACTGTTCACCACGTTATTGATAATCTCTGAAGGTTGCAAGTTCTAATGATCAAATTCCATGCATGCGGCCATACCTATAGCTAAATCTACGCATTGTAAAATAATCCAGACAAAAATATAAAAACATATTCGTACCAAAAGGTACAAATGGAAATCTAAACCAATGTCTAAACCTTAAATACAGTTGCTGCGAATACCGAAATAATTATTATTTTTTATGTAGCCAAAGAACAACAAAAATTGCTTCAACTTCTTCGTCAAACTTAAGAGGAAATATGGGCGGCGAGACTTTGTATGTAAAAAGTCATAATTCGAGGTTTGGCTCTCGACTCTTTCCTCCTCCAATACTAGACTGATTTAAAAGATATTTCACAAACTGAATAACAAGGATGTATATTCTGTTCAAACTGAATAAGGAGGATATAATATATTATATCCTCCTTATTCAGTTTGTGATTATTTAAATATCTTTTAAAGCGGTTCAATATTCGAGATGGAAACAAGCGAGAGCCAAACCTCGAATTATGACTTTTTACCAATGATATATAATAAAAAAACCCAAGATATACACTCAGCATCTCAAAAACTTCTTTAAGCGATCCGTGTACGGTTGAATTTGCAAAAAAAATTGCATCACTCGCCATACTGCACTGCTCTGTAAAAACAACTTTAAGTGATCCGTGTAAGGTCGAATTTTCAAAAAAAAAACACCGGTAGCACTCCGGGAGTGCCGGCAGAAGTGAAAACATGTAAATAATACATCCTTACTGTCGCGGTCACATCATAGACAAACCACCGACAGCAAAATAAACAAAAAGACACTGACGTGTGGCCGCGACAGCGACTGTCAGTGACAGATGTCAATCTTGACACAGTTCCTGACATAAACAAAACGAACCATAAAAACAACAAAAAATAACGTTGTGTTTAATTATAAGTACAAAAATACTATCATTTATGAGGTAGAATACAATGTTTATTTATTGCGCTATCGTACACAAATATGACAATTTACATGTTATTATTCATAATATTATATCGTTATTTATTTATATATTACATTAATTTTTATCTCTTAGAAAAATCAACTTTCATCCATAATTTCGTATCCTTGGATACGCGTGGCACGCTGTACATAAACACAGACGGACATTCGCGCAAGCGCCCTGTGCCGCCTAAGCGGAGCAGCACACTCAGGCACGGTAGAAAGAGTGGGAGATACTAGTTCCTCTCCCTTCCCCTCGATCTTACGCTTTTTCGCATCACGTGACCCTGACGCGAGTCCGTCTTACGCTTTTTGCGATCAGGTCACGTGACCCTGACGCGAGTTTAAGATTTTATACCCATTACAGAAAAGTGCTCAACGCCGCTAAAGAAGTTTTCACTTCAAAAAATTGTTTATAATATAACTACACACAACTCACACATGCCACTTGATACATGTCAGTTTTTGACGACAGTTTCGAGTGTTGCATTTGTTCGAGACTGTGCATCTTGGGTTTTTTATTATATCAATGCTTTTTACATACAAAGTCTTTCCGCCTGCGTTTCCTCTTAAGTGTCTAGCTATTTTGTATATTCAATATCATTGGGCAAAGCTCGCAGAACAGACAGTCGATGGGGTTGATACGGTCTAGAGTGACGACCGCGTACCGGAAGACACAGCTTTGGAAAGCCTCCCACAAGATGGACCGATGACCTGGTGAGCGCCGCGGGAATGCGCTGGATACGAGAACCTTGGGGAAGGCAGATCCAGCAGTGGACATCTTTCGGCTTTAATGACGATGATGATGATTAGACAAAGTATAAGAACTTCAGCAGCTAGCCAGTTACCAAAATCAAAGCTTTTACCAACTGCCTTCGTGTTCGAGTGGTTTAGGCGTTTGCCTTGTGCCCCGATAGTCGTGGGTTCGATTCCCACGTGAAGCATACTTTGTAAAGTTGTTTTCAGTTTTGCTAGGACATTGCAGGCTTAAATCGCCTGAATGTCTGATAAAAAGATGATTCCGTGCTTCGGAAGGCACGTATAAGTCGGTGGTCCCGGTCGCCAAATGGCGGTCGTGAAATAAACCATGTCAGATGCCCTTGAGGCGGTTTAGAAACTCTGACACTAGGGTGTGTGGGGTCGTTAGACCTTATTGCCCACACGATAAGAAGAAGAAGTGCTTTTAGGGCGCCTTCAAATTTGTCGCAAAGTGCCGCGCTGCTTTGTTAATCTATACAAATAATAAACGCGCGGCCGCAGCGCGTTTATTATTTATACGTATTGTATGGATTAACAAAGCAGCGCGACAGTAGCGCTGCAGCCGTGCTGCTGCCGCGCGAATCTCTTTCAAATTTGAAGGCGCCCTTACCATACATAGTTCATACTGACACGAGAGGAAGAACACATAATACTATTCTTATAACGTCAGCATCCAACTCATTCATTCCACCTCCCACTACTACGACAATTAAACGTGTCAATGACTAATGACGTCATTAACGAAACTAAAACGACTCTATTTCCAATACTGACATAACATATGTATGAAGACAATGCGTGGGCGCGTAGGAAGCTGATTGCAGTAAGATGACGACCTTTGCACCAACAGACAGATTGGTTTGCAGAAGGTATATTCGATGAGGGTGAGGTGAACTTTGAGTCTGAAAGCACTCCTATAAGCACACAGATGTAGGACAAACGCAAAACCAAATAGATCTATACTATCAATCCTAATATATAAAAAAAATAATTAAAAAAGGTTTTTTTATTTTTCACTTTTAAGTGGTGATACTTGGACGACATATTTGTCTACGTAGAAATTGAAATAAGCAAAAATGCTCATAAAATAAAAACTACTGAGGCCAACTGTATTAAATTTTTACGGGACCTAATGGCAAGTATCACATCAAACTAAGAATCACGCAAATCGGATCAGAAATCTCGGAGTAATCGGTGTACATATATGAAACAAAAAAAAAACATACCCACCGAATTAAGAACCTCCTCATTTTTTGTTCCCATGGGAATTTCGGAAAATCCTCTCTTAGAGCTCCCCTACACTGCCCAAGGAACCTATATGCCTAATTTCAGCATTCTACGACCAGTAGCTTCGGTTGTGCGTTGTCTGTCAGTCACTCAATCAGTCGGTGATGGAAGAATTTTATATATTAGGATTCTGGGTTATATAGTAGGCTATATAACATCACGCTACTACCAATAGGAGCGGAGCATTCATGAAAATGTGACGCAGAAATTGCTAGGGTCAGCTAGTGATACATAAAATGATGTGGTTAGAAACGAAGTCAATGTTGAGTTGATAGCCGATGGAGATCGGTTGGAAAAGTAAAAATGCTGTGCCGACTGCTATAAGCAAGATTAAGGGAAGATGATAAAGGCAAATTTAGAATAACCAATCCACCGAGACTACTGCATAACTCAATCTCGCCTCATCCTTGCTGATTGTCTGTTTTTCACTACGTCGTGAGCAACTTTTATACAACGCTCGAAATTATGCTTTTGATAGACTCTGACCAGAAAAACGATGGTAGGTTTCAATAAATCTTTTACTGATTCGAGGAATGCAGAACGACTTCCTTTTTTATTATTTGAAAGCAGTTTACCTTCTGAATAATCTTACCATGTGAATACCGCCTGTAGGTTGACAACACTCAACATTAAAAACGCTTAAGGAAATATGCGTTTCCTGTTCGACGATATTAAAAGACTTACATAGGTAACCATTTAAAATGTTTTGTTAAGGTAAAGGACGTGAGCAAGGGTATGAAACTCTTGTCAAAAATTATTGGAATTATTTTCAAATAGCCTTCTTTGATAGCTTTAGCCTTCCGCAAAAATGAACGAACTTAGCCCTGCGTGAAATTTTCCTAAATTAAAAAGGAGCCTAACTCAGGAGTGTAGCCTTGTTCCAGTGAAAAAAAAAGCAGAGATTACTTCCTGCCACAGACTATTTAATACTAGCAGAACAATGTAATACATACAGACGCCAGTATTTCAAACTACAACAATTTTTCGAATTTCATTTTTTTTTACTATTTATAGGCGCGCGTTTGACCACTATCTCACCTGATGGTAAGCGATGATTCGGTCGAAGATGGAGCACGTTTGCCTAGAAGTAACCTATTCACTCTTGACTTAAAGATTCCCAGGTTGTAGCTATCAGGAAACACAGACTCCGGCAGGGAATTCCACTCCTTAGCTGTACGCTTTATTAGTTTTTCAACTTTATTGCAAAAACATTAGGTTCAAGGTTGATAAAAGAAAACTAAATATTTAATAAGGTTGTTTGGGAAAATTTGACAGTTTCGAGTAACTTGATGTGCTAGCGTCTGTACAATAAATAATTTTACATCATTATAAAATTTGTTTATACCTAAGGATAAGTTTTGTCGTTTTATATAAAAACAAATATTAAAAAGGTTGGTTTTTATGTTCTATGGTCAAAATCCTCAATGACCGGGCACCTAATGTAAAGATATTTTTACAACTTGTTTACCAAACGTTAGCTACAAAGAAAAATATTTTAATTACAAAAAAGTTTATCTTAAAAGCTATACCTACAAGTAAACAGTGATACTGGAAAAATATTATGTTTATAACAAAAATAATCGTAAATTATAAGTTTTTATAGTTTTATTATTAGTTTTACGTTTATTAGAAGAAGCTTTAATGTATTTGAGATTATACTTTTATTGGTTTTTAATATTTTTACTTGAGATTCCTATTGAAATGGCCACCCCGGAGTTTCTTTACTGCATTTTAATACACTTTGACATAAAATCATTAAACCCGACAGTACAATACACACAACGCATTTGTGTAACTAGCTTCCGCCAGCGGTTTCGCCCGCGTTAATATCAGAAATTATCTACATGCTTTTCAAGATCATAATCTATTACTGTGTCAAATTTCATCCAGATGTATTCAGCCGTTCTGGCATGTTTGAGTAACAAACATACATCCAAACTTTCGCATTTACGAGTATGTAGCAGTGCGCGGCCCAAATAATGTACCCGACATAAACTACCTCTACGCACGATTATTTAAAAAAATTATTTATTAAGATGATAGGCGGAATGCGATAAGGCCACCAATTGTTTATTTTTTAGTTAAATGTTTTCTTTATGACATCACTTCCACAATTGGTTTCATTTTTCACATTTCGGTCCAACAAAAAACCGTGTTGCTGTACGGATGTGAGACATAGAAGGTCACTAAGGACATCTCGCACAAACTCCAGGTCGTTATCAACTTATTTCTTCGGCGTATCCTCGGTGTTTACTGGCCCGAGAAAATCTCCAACCAAGATCTGTGGGAACGCTGCGGTGAGACTCCTATCGACCAGCAGATCAAACGCCGCAAGTGGAACTGAATCGGCCACACGCTCCGAAGGGATCCTGAACACATACTGAGGCAAGCCCTAGACTGGAATCCCCAAGGAAAGCGTAAACGTGGTCGCCCCAAGCAGACCTGGCGCTGGACGATCATTGCAGAGCGAACCAATTAGGAAAGACCTGGAGCGAAATAAAGCGCGAAGCTCAAGACCGTTCGGGATGGCTGCGCACTGTGGACGCCCTCTGCCCCATCTAGGGGACACAGGAACTTAAGTCAAGTAAGTCATGCGCAAAGCAACGTATTTGAAAATTGTAAACTGCTTCTCCCTTTCGCTCCAAGAGTGTACATACAAATACTTAGATTAATATAGGTATCTCTAAAAGCAAGCCCAAGTCCGCTATCGGATCGTGAGCTAATTTGTTAATATCTGATTTCACTACCAATGTTAATTCTAAGCTTACGATCTAGGCACGAAGTGAACGGCGTCGCAGACCATTTTCTAGGATAAATGCTTGTAAAAATTATCTTTAACATGCTTATTCACTTGGACCCAAGATATCTAGAACAGTCAAAGACAAAAGTCAGATCATGAATGTTGATGATTTAATATCATATAACCGTAGGAAGAATTTAAACTTGAATTTGTCGGGACCTAGCACGAATATTTTTGACGTATAGTAACGTAACGTTAGATTTTGCTATAACTATAATAAACGTATCAAAATTTACTTCGGTACGTTACGATACTGTAACGTTACCATAGATAAAAACATTCGCGCTAGGCCCTGTCTGTACAATGTTTTTGCTTTTTTTTCTGCCAGTGTGAATTAAACTGAGGAACAGTTTAAATACCTACGCGCCGTTCCAAATTCAAATCATTTAGAAGATTATTTATTGAACAATTGAACTTAGAACATCAAAATATACACTAATTAAAATTGACAGCCTTCTTTTCCAGTGAGCGATAATATATCAAAAAGTTTAAAATGCATGGGATTGAGATGCACTAACGAAATGTCTGGTCAAACTTAATCATTTTGGACCTTTGAAAATCGGTTTCAGTGATATAATAAAGACCCATGGGCTCTTGAACTGCCAGGTTGCGGAATTTTTCAGTCAGGGTTGCGGAATTTGTTCGAATAAGTCAAAACGGCCCTGGAACGCAAACGGCATTAGGAGGAACACGGATGGGTTTTAGTCAGTAAGAGTCTGGCACTCCCTTCCACTACGCCTAGAGCGGAAAAGTCATTTAAGGCTACTCTCTCGAGAAATGCTTAAACACAGCCTGCAGATGAAACAACTTTTCGTCGGCATTTACTGATAAATTACATCTGAAAAAATAGGTAGTAATCTACATGATATGATACGTAATTTGGTTTAGCCAGAATTTATGTATCGGTATCACATAATAAGAAAAAAAAATGACCAAATCACCTCCAAATCGTTGAGATGAAACCATTTTAATCCTTCATTTTTTAACAACAGTTTAAAAAAATAATATCTACTGCTTTGCAATACAAACGACAATAATTTGGTTTTGTTACTTTTTTTAAATGTGTGTTATTTTTTTATAATAAATTAAAAATGTAGGTAGCGGAGTGGCGCGTAGAGAAGTAGTTAGCTCCGTTTATATGCACAAGGTCATTAGGTGTATACAAGCCTTAATGATTTCCTAGCATAAAAAAATTGCCTCTTGAAACACATTTACGCCTCGCCGTAAGTAGTAGCAAATTTATGTCCCTCGTTGTACTAGATTAGCACTACAGCTCACAATAAACTTTTTAGGTTAAGTTCATCTTACAGTAAACCCAGTGACCGTGGGAACCATTACTAGCTGTACCTACTACGTGTTTAAACCTTTTTAATATCCTTCATTAACCTCCATCAGAATAGTGGCCTAGTTACGTTTGAGTGAGTTATGATGACTATAACTTTTGGTTAATGGCGCCGGAATTTACGTAGAGAATCATATCTCATGTTACTGGCGTTTTATGTTAGTTCGATGTTACTTTGTTGAGGCATTTATGTGGGGTTATTGGTTTGCTTGAGGCCCTTGATTGAAAATGAAGCTATTGTCGGATTGAATCTGTTATGGACGCAGAATTAAGGGCGCTATTACAAAATCGAGCGCTTGGCCCGGACTAAAGCTACAGACCGCGTTTCCCGAGATTTATAGTGATTGTTGCGCTGTATATAACAATTGTTTAAAAATATTGTTTTACATTTAAATAGTCAATTTTTTTTTTCAGGCATGATAACATAGTAACCTTTTGTTAAATTATTAGTTACTTTTTGTTTGAATTTGAATCATATTTTCATAGAAAAAAATATATAATTTCGGAAGAAAAATCATCAAACTCTGTTTTACGGAATTATTTTTGGTGTATTACTGTATGAAACATAATAAATTGAATAAAGTACTCCAAAGTAGAATGTACGGTTGAACCATAAACATTTTAATTAATGATCAAATTATTTTATCATCCATGTAACAAAGCATCAAAAGATGACTGAAGTAAATTTTTGAAACAACCTGTACAGAGACAAGCTTTTTACTAATTTACGTTAACAAATTGAAATATTTATTTAAAGCACTCCCAAGAAAAAGAATCAAACTTTCTTTGCCATATATATTTTTTTTTTTAATTTGTGGCTATATATAAACCATAATCACACATCAAAACTCAAATCAAACGCTCAAATTCAAGAAAAAAATTAATAAATAGCCCTCTTAAGAAATTTTTACAAGTCACTGCTGCTTATAGTCCGAGAGTCCCGTAAGAACCACATAGCAGTTCGTTCATTGCCACTATTTTTATTTTATTCAGCCTTTACTATCCAAATGCTGAGCCTCCACGGAATCCTCCCACCCAGGTATTCTTTTCCCGAGCCACCTCGAACTAGCCCTTGCGATAGGTGTCTTAGTCGTGCTGCCACCATCTTCTATCACCCACTGTGAGACTATTAACCAGCGGTTACTGAGCAGTAGTGCTATTCTGTAACAACATTTTCGTATCTCGACAGCGGAATCCGAGGTGAGTTTCAAATTAAGACCTTTATGTTGTGTGCAATAAAGCTCACTTTGTAAGTTTTGTCACTCAGGTGAAGCTCGATATCGAAATAGTTATTTACAGAATAGACTACCAGATAGCTCATGTAACCCATGCAATGCCAATCCCATTCTGGCAACTTTTCTTCCTATGTCTTTGATCCCCGTTTTAGAGAGATTCAGTCATCTCTTTTTACGACCAGAATGCACATAATTATTTGAAAAAGTTCTAGAAAGAACATTAAAGCATTCGGCTCTGTCGTGAGTTCGTCTGCATTTGTGAGTATTTTTCCGAGAATCACCTCACGGTAATAGAAATCCTTCTTCCACTAGGCCCCATGAAGATTTTTCTAATGTATAAAAGATCCTTGCTTGGGTACAGCACTTGCTCCACAGTAAACTCACATTTTTGATGAAAAGTGTGATCACTTTTGAGTTTTGATCGACAAAGTAAGTGAATTCGATGGAATTCACTTACTTTGTCATAATTATTATGATGCTTTGCTCAGTTTTGTTATGTTTTTTTTAACACTATTCGATTTTTAATTTTGCTTTGTTTTATTAATATATGTTTTATAATTTTGCTTTGTTTGGTTTATTTTACTATTTTATTATGTTTTTCTCAGTTTTGTCTTATTTTGTTTATTTAATTTCTGCTTAGTTTCTTTTTATTACTTTTATTATGTTTTGCTCAGTTTAGTTCCATTTTGTTTAGTTTTATTTGTTTTGTTTAAGTTAATAAAAGTTAATAATAGACCAACTGTGCCCGGTAGAAGGTGACGGCATTCGTGATACTTACAGGGTAATCCTAGTACGAATGCCAAAGCACTCCTTTGACACATTAAGAGTACATTTAATTTTCACTTAAAAATATGGAGAAATATTTCCCAAATAAAGATTTTTATTACTTTCTTTTTATTTTTTTATTACTTTTTCGATCAAAGTCAAATCAAATCAAATCGTATATTTCAAATAAACCATTTACAGGCACTTTTGAATTGTCAAAGTCGGTCAGTCCAAAAAGATCAAACTATTTGCACGTTCCAAAGCGTAGATCTCTATGGAGAAGAACGTGCAAGACACTCCACGGACACTCTTTTAAAAAATAATAAACTTACAAATTTTTGTTTACATCAAGTTGAAATTATACAAACATGTGAGAACGATGTAAAAGACGAGCAGGATAAAAGCGTCCGGGAAAAAAGGAACAATTCAAAGAAATATTTAAAATAAACCATGGCAACTGAGAAATGACCAGTCCCAACTGATAGCGCCCGCAAGTAAGGAAGGTACCAGCATTCCTTGAGAGACTATATTTGATTTAGGCCTTTCTCCAAACCTTTGGGAAGATTATGTAATTTTTGCTATGATATACATTTAATGAAAACCTGTCCTGAATCCGTAAAAAGCCTGTGGGATCAGTCATTTGAAACAAGATTTACAGATATTTTTTTTAGTCGAAAGAATTATTGCCATGCTATTATGACATTCAGAATCAGTTAGGATCTGTCCTTAGCTGTTAGTCAATGAATGCATCTATCCAAATGCAGACAAACAACGCGACAATAAATTCAAAATGGCGATAATCTCTATATTTAGAAGGTTGTTGGTGACATCATGCTGTGTAAGTGGTCGTGTAGGCTTTGTTGTTTAACTTAACATTGATTTATTTAACTTACGTAGGTATTCTGGTTGAATTCTATCTATAAGTAACTTTACTTTTATGTATGGAACCCTCCCTCTGAACATCAGGATTGCATCCAGTCGGTTCTCCTTTAAGGTGAAGGCACGTGAACGCATGTTTAAGAAGTTGGTAGAATCATAACAGCGTTGATTTAATGGTATTTTTTATTTTCATAATTTCATTGTTTGAGTGTTTGTATCTAAGTATATATTTTTTCCTATTTGTTTCTCCTTTAAACTGCATCTACCATGTTCTGACTCTACACCACCCTAAGGTCGACTGGTATAAAATATCTTAGACATAAGGAGCACCTTTGCACGGTGCTTTTTTGGGTTCCGTACTCAAAAGGTAACTAACAAAAACCTATTACTAAGCTTCCGCTGTCCGTCCGTCCGTCCGTCCATCCGTCCGTCCGTCTGTTTGTCAGAAGACTGTTTCTCAAGAACCGTAATAGATAGACAGTTCAAATTTTCAAAGATTTGTGTACCTACCTATTTCTATTGCCTGCCGCTATAATGGAAGGGTAAGAATGTGAGAAATGCTTACCCTTTTTTTATTCTCCTATACTATAATTTATTTGCAATATTGTATTAGCAAAGTAACTTACACAATAAAGCAGGCTTCTTTTTTTATTTTCTTAGCTACTTGAAAACCATAGTTTTGTATAACGTAGAAGCATATTTTCAATTTTTTGTAAATGTGAGCACTATGGAGCCATTTACATATGTAATTAGTTATAGATTTCGTTATTAAATTAGTTTGACATGAACGAGCGTGGCAGTTGAGAGCTTGTCATGCTCACACAAATTTTTTGCTGATGGTGGAGCGTGTTTTGGATCAATTGGTTCCCTTCAAAATGGTTGAGTTAGATGGTACTGATGCACGCGTCATGTTCGTGAACGGGCGCCGTCAGTTGAGACTGGTCATCTCTTACCTGCCACTGGCTTATTTTAATCTGTACCGACATTTTGAATTCTTTACATATTTTCTTGTTCTTTGCATTGTCCTCACATATAGAAGCAATCAAAGATAATGTTAACAAGATTTTTGTAATACATCACATGGTTTAAAAGAGTGTTCGTGGAGTTCTTGCACGTTCTTCTCCATAGAGATCTACGCTTTGGAACGTGCAAATAGCTTCATGTTTATGACTGACCAACTTTGACAATTCAAAAGTGCCTGTAAATGGTTTATTTGAAATATACGATTTGATTTGATTTGATATAACAACAAATAATAAAACTTAAGATTTATGGTACGGAATCTCACCTGATAGTAAGCGATGATGTGGTCGAGGATGGAGCACATTTGCCTAGAAGTAACCTATTCACTCTTGTCTTAAAGACCCCCAGGTTCTAGCTATCAGGAAATTGTAGTTGTTGTATTCTACTTTCATTTGGTTTTGTTTTTTATTTCAGATCGTTCATTAATGTCAATTAATAATTATGAGGTGGATCACCTTGTTAGCTAGCCACATTGCTTCGTTCGACGCAAAAACATTAAACCAAGCAAAACTAATTTCACACTATAATTAACCATTAACTTCGAAGCGAAACATCAAAAGCTTTAATACAATAAAATTATTCTGAACGATGCAAACCTGAATAAATTCTAAAAATATTTGCTCGAAACAACAGCATTCCAGCAGTCACTGGCTGTCGTAAAATCAACCTACGTGAGGAACGAAGTAAATTATTCATTTGTTTTTTAAATATCTGAAAACGGTAAGCAAGAGGAGATAAAATATCGCTAGTTTAATAAAGGATGCTTCGCGGAACTTGGATAAATAAAACACCGGATACCTTGATAGTAGGTATGTTTGATATACATTAACTCGTATTAGATCTTGGCGTGATCTCAATACTAATACTACAATAATATTTATTATATATATACATATATAAAAAAAACTCAAACTACGAACCTTCGAAGGTTGCAACTACTCAACCAGACTTGCCTGTATGGGCCTCAAATCCGAGGCTATGAAAAACCGCTCACTGAGGGCACCCCTGTAGGGTACGTACCTCAGCTCAGCGGCATCCTTTTGGGTAAAAAAAAAACATGAATTCGCTAACCCTATATGTAATCGACGGATTCAGGATTGCGGTCTAACTGAACAACGCCATCTAGTTACAAAAATTTTAGCAAACATATTTTGTTGCACAAAATTGAATACCAACAGATATTACTGCAAGTTGCAGCGAAGAAGTAGAAGTAAATTATCTGGAAGCTTTGGCTCTAGGTAAAGTTAACGAAATGATACCGAAAATTTAACCCTAATCTCTTCAAAGTTAGAGAGAACAAGCTTCTTCTTGTAAGCTCACTCCATCGTCGACCTTGTCTCTGGACTACAGACAAGAGCAAACCCGTATAACATTAAAAAACGTTCAGGACTTTCGACAATCGTTACTGTTCATAGAATATCACTTTATATTTTGAGCTTTTGACTATCGTCATTGCTGCTGAATTTAATTTTGACTAGAGCCTAATAACGGTAAAGTATTGGTTTAAGCACCCGGTCGCAATAGCCTTCGCGACGCAACAACAATTGAATAATTTATTGTAAAAAAATCGGCGGCCGCCATGTTTTTTGGTCGATCGCGGGCCATAGGATATTAAACACTGCATTTTTTAAAAAAAGAAGTTTAAACTGCGTGATTTGGTATGGCATGTGGGATGCCATTATGCGTCAATCACCGGTTAAACGATATTGATGCTGAAACCTGCAAAGTTACAGGCACATTAGACATTTTAGCATTCTCTTAGATCCTTGGGCGTTGCAGATTTCCTCAAGCAGTCAATCATTTTCCAGCAAGACGTGGAAACCTGCAAAATTGACACCTATAAAAGAACATACACACACATAAATTCATTTGTAGTTTTCTACTCAAAAAAATTAGCAATACCTACTATTTTGTTTGATTGATTCGACGCATCTCCTGTTATGTACAGCATGTTATTTTTTGCATGAGTTTTATCTGGCGTTTAAAACAGGTATATCTAAATAACAAAATAGTGTAGCAGGTTTTATTGTATTTTTTTTTTTCAGCAAAAAAAAAATCATACAATAAACTTAAAAAAAGAAAAGTAAACTTTTCTACGTAAGCGATTTCAATGCATAGGTAATATTATTTGGTAGTAAAAATAAACAGCCTGCATCTTAAACACGATATATTCTTGTAACGTAAATATTTTCAGGAAATCTTTACATTTACTGAAAGACGTGGATGTAAATATTTATTTACAAGCAAATTCTTCAACGTACGTCAATGAAACGTAATAATAATATTTTGTTTTTATGTTGAACTGTTAAATCCTACGCAAATATGATTTTTATGTTGTATCAGCAACCGGTGGGGTGCGAGAAGGATGACGAGTTAAAGTCATCTATCGAAATACAAGAAAGAAAGAAAGATAATTTATTTGTCAAATATGCGTTTACATGAACTGTCGAATCAGACATGCAAGGTATTAACAGTGTATTGTGCGTGTGTAAGGACTGGTAAAGGGCAAATAAAAGGGGAAAAAGCCGGACAAATGCGTGTCGGACTCGCCCACCGAGGGTTCCGTACTTTGTACTTTAAATAAAGACTATATTTTTTAGGATTTTATTACAAATGTTTAGTTTTCAAACTTTTCCCTATTCTTGTAGTATAAGACGATATTACTTGCCAAATTTCATTGTTCTAGGTCAACGAAAACTACCCCATAAATTTTGATTCCCTTGAGAGTGTCGAAATATATATCGTTTTTTGCGGCATAAACATCCGTATCTTTTTTTACGTTAACTTAGAAGTTTGATTCACAGCTTCAAGAGGCTGTAGATCTGATTATATGGTTAATTTCAACTCGACACCTCCACGCGTTCGCGAGATAAAGGGTATTGACAGACAGACAGACGGACGGACGAACGGACAACAAAGTAATCCTATAAGGGTTCCGTTTTTTCCTTTTGAGGTGTGGAACCCTAAAAATGAGTTATCTGAGTTTAAATATTTCTGCCCAACTCTATTTTAGCCTGAAAACCTGTCAAGCGTTGGTATTAAAGTAGTAATTTAACACGTTCTTAATCATTATTACAATTCGAAAACCGGCCATTTTAGTAAAATTATATCAATACCTATATTATTTTTGAATGTATATTGAAAAGCCGAGGACACATTTTGTTTTGCGTAGGTTGGCATGCATTTTAAATTGTACACCGTATCCTAAATTGTGCCATACGAAAATTTTACTTTAGCGCTTGGTTTAAGGCTGCTCTCTCGAAAAATTTTAAAAACAGCGTGCAGATGAAGCAACTTTTCGTCGCCACTAACAGAGAAATTACATCTAAATAAATTAGGGAGTAATCAACATGATATGATACGTAACTTGGTTTAGCCAGAATTTATGTATCAGTATCACATAATAAGAAAAAAAATCACGAAATCACCTCCAAATCGTTGAGATGAAACCATTTTACTCCTTCATTTTTTATCTAAAGTCTTAAAAAAAAAAATCTACCGCTTTGTAATACAAACGAAAATAATTAGGTTTTTTTTTAAAAAAAAATATGTGTTATTTTTTATAATAAATTAAAAATGCGGATAACAGAGTGGTGCGTAAGGAGTAGTTAGCTCCGTTTGTATGCACAAGGTCATTGGCATGTATACAAGCCTTAACAGAGCCTGATCAGAATTAAAGATCAAAGACAAATTTGTGTTATTATTGAAGATTTAAAACTTAATAATAAATGACCGTAAAACCGTATACAACAACGAAAATATTCTGCCGGTCGTTTCTGTAAACACGCGGAGGCTTGGGTGATGTGATTACGAAGTGAGCTGTCATTCCATCTCGATTACTTGGATTGATCACTTCACCCAAGCCTCACTTCGACGTGTTTATTAAATGACACTGCTGTTGACCGTCGGTAGTTTCGTACTGCACCGACGCCCTGTATGTTTTTCACGGTTGACTTATGTACGTCAGTATTCTGGAATTGAAACGTAGTTCCTCGACATTTGGTACTCATGCAAAACATCGTTATTTTGTCGACAAACAACCACAATTTTACGAGCCAGTTTATATGTTCAGGATCGTTGGAAAATAATGAGAGTTTATGCGTACATTGGAATTCAATCATTTATGACATAGTTAATGGTTTTTCTACATCATTAAAAGCTAATGACAAATGACTGATTGCCGTCAATTATTACACAATTCATAACTTCTGCGAACACATTAATTATATCATACCGAAGGCGATCATTGAAGGTGACATAGATATTAGTCGGGACAGAGTAAAAAAGAAACAGTAGGTCCACTTCATCCATAAGCAACAACTTAGTTATCCCTATTGGTTGCTTTTGTTTAAGAGGGGATTCTAGTCACGAGGAATTTGAAAATAGGTATTTGAAGAAACTTACCGATGCATGCCGTCGCGCTGCGCCCTATAGTAACGTGCGAAAGCGAAAACTGCAGCAGAGGCTAATCTATACTAATATATATGAAGCTGAAGAGTTTGTTTGCTTGAACGCGCTAATCTCAGGAACTACTGTTCCGATTTGGAAAATTCTTTCAGTGTTAGATAGCCTATTTATTGAGGAAGGCTATAGGCTTTATATCATCACGCTAAGACCAATAGGAGCGGAGCAGTAATGAAAATTGTGACGCAGACGAAGTTGCGGGGGTCAGCTAGTTTTACCTATAAAAACCTTGACCAAAAGACGTTTCGTGTTCCCCTGTTTTCATCTTCAAAACTGGACTGATCTATGAAAATTATTTATCAAAATTTAGGGGAAGACTATATCTATGCTTCTACATATTATTTTTAATTTTATTAAAAACTTATCAAATTTGTCTGATAGTCGTCTAAACATGGCGGTATAAACGGGCTGATTTTTCGGGTTTTTGGATTGGCATAATTCTTTAAATAATTATGTTGTGGAAAAAAGAAAATATTAGAGGGACGTATTAATTCGATCTAGATTTTTTGGAAAAAATCATTGTTCTAGCAGCATTATCCACGAAAAAAACAGCGGAATGCGTTTGTATGGAGATAGGCCCAAGATTTACTGACAAGAGTCCCCTCTAAGGCTCCCACAGCCAGGCGCGACTCGACAATGCAACAACTCTTTTGTATCAAAACTGTTCTCTTGACGTCGTTGTCGCATAACCCTTTCGGTCCTGTCTGCTGTAGCCTTTCAGGGTAGACCAAATCTCTCGCTAATTGGAAGTGCAATAACGCTAACATTACCTTTACCACCTAAATTGAAATGATGACGTTTAATTTTTTACAAAAAAATACAACCGTATTTTTGGTTCGGCCAAGTCGATATTTTTGGTTGTTTCTTCGTATTTTGACACCGACTTCCGAAATTAACGATAATTTATACCTTGCAGTGTGTTTTTTATTTGGAAGTCGGTTGTGTTTTTTGTAAAAACGTTTTTTTTTTTTAAATAGATCAATTTTCTAAATGTCTAATTTTCATGAAGCAAAAGATACAGACGCCTTGCCAGGTTTTATTTACGGTGCAAATATTACAGAACTAGCTGACCCGCGCAACTTCGTCTGCGTCACAATTTTCATTACTGCTCCGCTTCTATTGGTCTTAGCGTGATGATATATAGCCTTCCTCGATAAATGGGCTATCTAACACTAAAAGAATTTTTCAAATCGGACCAGTAGTTCCTGAGATTAGCGTGTTCAAGCAAACAAACAAACTCTTCAGCTTTATATATTAAGTATAGATAATATAGAATGGACCTTCTTCACAGCTCTGTTTAATGGCATGAATGGGACGAAACCTTCGACCGATTTGTTTGTATGTAAATATTGTCCGACACCTACTACGGGGCTAACCTTGCGACGTGTACTGAATTAATTTATTTTTAAGTGCTCGACATATTTGGGAGACAGCAGCTAGGTACTAGAGTTGTGCCCAAGATTGACCATATTACTCTAGATCAAATAAAACAATTGCACCTATTTAACTTGGTTAATAAGCCAGCAATTACGATTATCAAGAGTCTAAAATGTTGAGAGTTAACTTTAATTTGTAATCTTAAACATGAAAAAAATATTCTTCTTATCTTAAATACTCGTATAAAACGAAATCCCTATTTCCCTTGGCATCACGCATGAACCGCTGGGCCGATTTCGCTAATTCTTATTTTGTTGTATTTGTTATTGTCAGGAGAAGATTCTTATGAAAGAAAAAATTAAGAAAGTTGCCAGTTGTATACTTGGTATTTTTGTCCCATTTAAAAATCAGCATTTTCGATGGCTCAGAACAAATAATCTTCATTTTTTTCTGCAAATTACACGGAATAAGTTTTAAAACGTAGGAAACAAATAAAAAGACAAGCTGCCAAAAAGGCAAGATATTTTAGCAACGTTTTCATATCTCAATATTTTTACTTAGTCAAAAATCTACCTGCATGTTTTTTTTTTGTTCGACTCGATTATAAAATATTCGATTACTAATTAGTAATCGATTATGCTGTCCGTGGGCGACGTGGGTGTACATCAATGAATGGGTCGCACTCACCTTGGCATAGTTTTTCAAGTGTTCATGCGTTCAGTATGTTTGTTAGTCATTATAATACGTGTGCTTAACGGAAATATTTTTGTATTTAACTACAATTCTTTATTAAAACTTCTTTGGTGGGATTCAGCGTTAAGGCTGCCGTAGACCGTTGTGAGGTGTGAGGCGACATTACGACACGCTAAAAGCTCATTTTCATAGATGTTGAAAGAAATAAAAATGTTTATTTGGGACTCGCACAAAACAGACAGATGTAAAATTTATCAAAAACTAAAAGTAGTGTATTACTAAGGGCTGATTTTTCAATCCTTGGATAAAACTTACCCGTCTAATAAAGTATTACACAATAATATAAAAATGTCACCTGTAAAATAACAAAAGACGGGCAATTAGGACACATTTTTGAAATGGTTGTTTAATACGATATTCGACAAATAAGTTTTGAAAGTATTGAAAAATCGGGCCTAAATCAATTATCAATTTAGTCTGTGCGAGGCCAAAAAGGTCCCTATCTCAGCATAGGCTGCGAAATTTAAAAATAAATAACACAGCGCTGGTTTTATGATAGGGCCTGTGATGCCACGGACGCAGTTGCGTAACACGTACTAAATATAATAGATACAGATAAAATAAATTAATGATGAAAAAAAATCAATACATAAAATACACACAGTCAATAATAATTAACAATAACATCGACCCACGCCCAAAGGCCCAGTGCACTAATATCATTTGTGAATGTCACAAATGACGGAACGCGCAAGCGCACTTGGAGGGGGCCAGCTGTCATGTTGGAAAAAGTAATAATGGCAGAACTTATTAGTAAACAAAAGCCATACCAAAAAGTATCGTAAAAGTGCGACAAAAATGAGGTTTTATTGAATAGTTGCGGTCTGAGTCATATAATTAGTCGCAAGAAGGCGTTGTGTATTTATATCTATATTACTTAATATATAAAGCTGAAGAGTTTGTTTGTTTGTTTGCTTGAACGCGCTAATCTCAGGAACTACTGGTCCGATTTGAAAAATTCTTTCAGTGTTAGATAGCCCATTTATCAAGGAAGGCTATAGGCTATATATCATCACGCTACGACCAATAGGAGCGGAGCAGTAATGAAAATTGTGACGCACACGAAGTTGCGCGGGTCAGCTAGTGTTGTTATATTTTTAAAGCATTTTTCAACATTTTCTACGGAAAATCGTTTTTCCTAATTTGTCATACTGTCGCAACGGGTTTTATAAAACCTATTTCAAAAAGTAATAATCAAGTCACGTAATTTTCCCTTTCGATAATATCTTAACAACAGGGTGTTTTTCTTTTTTGAAGAGTTAATAGTTTACTTCATTAATTTCTAGACACCTTTTACGAAAAATATTTTCTGAATAAATAGCTTAATCATAAGTTGACTCATAAAACTTGTACGACAAGTATTACAAACAGACAAGTTATGAAACTGGTAGCAATAAGGATATAAGGATTAATTACAATATTTCCAATAGCCATTTATTCCAATCACGTGTATTGGCCCGACTGCGGTGAAAACAGGTAACAATGGAAAGATTTTGAATGACACAAAATGACGACGATTTACGAGTGTTTTTACCAAGGTAGTAAGAAAACATACTTTTGAGAGTTCCGAACATCCGTAAAAAACGGAACCCTTATATATCGGATCACTCGGGTGTCTGTCTGTCTGTCCGTCTGTCACAGCCAGTTTTCTCCGGATCTACTAGACCGATTCTATTGAAATTTGGTATACATATGTATTTATGCGACCCAAATACGGACGCGTTACGTAAATAAATACATGTTAGTAGGGGTCTCAATTTTAGGGGTCAAACCAGAAAATTTCAAAACAAAGTTTTTCAAACCGTGTCGTGTTCATAATTTTAAGATAAAAAGTTTTGAAGTTATTCAAGAAATAAGACCAAAATAGACCATTTCCCACCTATCTCCGAAACTAATGAGCCTAAAATTTTGAAAAATATGCAGATAATAGTTCTATACCTAAAGATTACAGGAAAACCTATTACAAGTCTGTAGTTTAAAAATAACATGTTAAAAAAATGAAATTGGTTTGGAACCCCTTGCACGCGAGTCCGACTCGCACTTGGCCAGTTTTTAACAAGAAAACGTACTGATTGGTTTGAGATTTTGAGAAGGCAATGAGAAGATAACTTTTCATAGACGTGCCTGCCTACCCCCATCCAGGAATGGGGGGGGCATATGCCTAGGACTGGGACAGTCCAGGCTGACTAAAAAAAACAACAAATTAGAATATTAAAGGTAATTTTCACCTTGTGTAATACTTTATTTTCGTCTCTATTTACGGTATGATTTTACTTAATAGTTCTTGTACTAATAATAATTTAATTTTTGCTTTAAAACGCCATAATTCATAAACAAAAACTAAGTAACGACATACCAACAAACACGTTAGATTTTCATACAAAAAATTCCTTACAAAACTATGAGTGCCATCTTAGATGTGTAAAATATTAATAATAGTTCGTAGAAAAAAGGTTTCTTTAACCAGTTTTTATTTAAATTTGCTAACGAAAGAAGGTTAAAGGTTCACATCTGACAGCAGAATTATAATGATAAATTATTAAGTAGTTGTTTAATATTAAAACTTACTATTATTAACATATTGGACCAGTCATACCACATTAGTGATCAAAATAGCCATTTCACATAACATATTATTATGTTATGTAAAATGGCATTTTTTCTACTATTGATTAGCTTACGTTTGACCACTATCTCACCTGATGGTAAGCGATGATGTGGTCGTAGAAAGAGCACGCTTGCCTAGAAGTAACCTATTCACTATTGACTTAAAGACTCCCAGGTTGTAGCTATCAGGAAACACAGACTCTGGCATTGAATTCCGCTCCTTAGCTGTACGGACAATGAATGTGTTTCCAAAACGTTTTGTGCGTGTGGGTGGGTGGGATGTCCACCATTTACCGTTGATGCATCGCCGTTCGTCTTGTGGTCCGATGATAGAACGGGCTTGGCGGAATTAAACGACTATTTTAATCTCATCACATCTTGCTTGATTCCCCGATGGGTTAGGAAGAGATCAGAAGTAGGTTCGTTTATTTCGCAATTTATATTTAAATCGCACGTAATGGGGGACGAACATATTACTATCGACCAAGCACAAACCCAGACTCAGACATCAGGCAGAATCAGAGGGTTAGGCAGAGGGTAAAGGCACGCCACTATTGCGGCGATAAGTCCCCTCTTTGAGGAGTGGTTAGAAAGGTGCCATGGCGCCCCAAGTATTACGTAAGCAGAATTTTAGTCATTTTTAACCTCCCCCCGCGCGACCTATTTCCCCCACTTCTGTTATTTCTTACTGAACATCGCGTGAGGGTAAAACCACAAACTACCCCTAATTATGTTAAATTTAAATCTACTAAGATTTGCAAACAAAAAAGGAAGTAAATATTGCTGACGTAATCACCATTTAAACCCCCCCGTCCCCCATGTCATCAAAAATAAGCATAGTAAAGACCCCCCCACCCCCCATTTGTGGTTACGCAATACTTGAACGGCCTCCTTCCGCCTAACGCAGGTAGTCACCGAACACGGTTGTTTCGGGAGCTACCAGTAGTGCTATTCTGTAACAACATTTTCGTATCTCGACAGCGGAATACGAGGTGAGTATCAAATTAAGACCTTTATTTTGTGGGCTATAAAGCTCACTTTGTGAGTTTTGTCACTCAGGTGAAGCTCGATATCGAAATAGTAATTTACAGAATAAACTAGCTGTTTCGGATTCGGCAGGAGGACACTTGATGATTTCCCATCCTTAAAAGTGTTATGTGCTGTCACGAAAAATTCCAGATGGAAAACTTAATAACAATTTTCCGACCATGATGGACTCAACAGCAGCGTTTGCGATCACAAGAACAGCAAAGCAGTTAAGAACCTAGCACGAATATTGTGACATATAGTAACGTTAACGTAAGTAAATTTTGATTGTGAAAAACTATAACTCCATAGCTTTTTGGTTTAATAATATGGGACATACACAATTTATATCATTCAAAAATATGAATGTAGTATTTAATTCAAATAAATATTATGTGCGAAACGAGTATCGTAGCTGTGGTAAAATTTTACGTTACGTGACTATACGTCAAAAAATATTCGTGCTAGGTCCTCTGATAGCCAAGTGTGCAACCTCAAAAATCGAAAGCTGACAAAACTAACAATAAAATGCAAATTGACATTCTATGCCAACCATTGTCAAATTTCAAAGTGTGAGGGATTGATAAGATCTACCGAAATGTGACAAATTTAATCCAATCGTCACTGATAGTATGTCATTTTGTCAAAATAGTACCTCCTAAACCTTTTCAAAAATTGATCCGCCATTTTCTAAATAAAACCTTGCTTGCTCCCAATCACGGTGTCATGCCGTGAAGGTGAACCAACCGGTCTTAAAGGACGATTTTCGACATGAACACCACAAGAGTGACCTACAGGACTCGTTGTGAATAAGACAACGGAATACATTAACAGAACTGGTTTCAGTATGTGAGACTATCATGCTTAGGACCAGTTTTAGGCTAAATGGTTTGTTTTAAAGTAATATTCTTGAATATTCGTGATTTGTGAAAATGTGATGAAAAATCGCAGATATAAGGTTTTTTTGGAACGAAGTTCCTTATCACGCGTTGCGAAAGGGGGCTAGACTAAAAGTTGTAACGACACTTTTTGCTATAGTTGTAAGTCGTGCGGCGTGCGCGTGTTTCTCTGTCTGTCTCTCTTTCTCTCTTTCTCTCTCTCATAGAAAGCAAGCCAGTTATTTTGACAAGCCAATTATTACTAAAATTGAGGCTACTGATTAAGTTTATATTACATTATATTTGTTAATAATAAAAAAATATTATTAAAACTTAAAAAAAAAAATTATGCCATTTAACCACTATTTCAATTTTGATGTGGTCAACGATGTAGCACGCTTGCCTATTAGTAACTCACTCTTGACTTGAAGACCCACAAGTCATATCTATCAACTAATTCCGCTCCTCAATTTACGTTACTGAACTAAGTAAGACATTTTTCGTATTAATTATCTTTATCTATACCTACTACAGTATGCCGTATGGTGTCGGCCGGTGTCGTATGGTGCCGTAAAAGATTAATACCATCCCATCACTTTCTGTGGATGTCGTAAGACGCGACTCAGGGAATCACCAAAGAATGGGCAGCAGCGTTCTTTGTAAAACGCAACAACATACACTGCGATCGCCAACCCGCCTGCCAAGCGTGACGATTATGGCAAACCCCGGGGACCTTTGGAGGAGGCCTATGTCCAGTAGTGGACGTCTTTCAGCTGTTTTGATGGTGATGATGATACCTACTACAATAATTAGTACTTATTTTAATTAATTTATCTGTTGGCATTATTATAATGTCTTAAACCACACCATGTACAAAAATATAATATCACTGTTTGCAATAAGTAATTTCAAAATTATCGCTGTTACTTCCGCTTATGACTTGGACCAAACTCGTCCTATTCCGAGGCTCGCAATTAAATATGCGTGATTTTTTAAGTGCGCCGCTTTAACGATGTGCAAAAATGTACATAATAAACAATATTATAATGTTTATAATCAACCAGCATTGCATAAACTAAAAAATGATAACATAACTGCTCACATTATTTTCGAGATGATCGCTGTTATTTCCGCTTATGACTTGGACCAAACTCGTCTCGTTCCGAGGCACGCAATTAAATATGCGTGTTTTTTTTAAGCGCGCCGCTTTAACGATGCGCGAAAATTTACTTAAAAGCGCCACAAAAAGTTCACCTGACCGCTCCAAACTAGATTGAATGTCACTTAAATGTCAAAGTCAGAATGTCATTAATTTGACACGTTCTGACATTTATCTCAGCTGACAGATTCGATTAATTAACCATATTTAGGGAGGAAAAAAATGTTTGAGGACAAGTACTTTAAATATCGATGCAAATTCTACTATAAAAGCATTTATTTAAATCACTAGTTTTTCACGAGGCTTTGCTCTCGTCACCTATTTTGCAGGAACCGATAAAAATTTAGCAAATGATATTTGGCGACAGTGTAAGATTCAACCATTGTTATAATTTCATAATCAGATGAGAAGTTTCAGAGGTTTTTTACGAATATTTTTTACAAGCAAACAATCAATTACTTTTACCGTTTTTAAAATTAGATTGATGCTGATATTACCAGTTAAATAGATCCTTAAGTTAAGGACATAAAAATCAAGAAGAATGAAAGAAAAAGCGTTTATTTGCGACAAGCATGACGCATACCAAAAAAAAAAAACAAAATTACAATTTTATAACAATTGGAAAGATATGCGTCATATTCGCGCAAAACGGCCATCGCTCAGCATAATGCTAGGACTCGTGTGCGAGACAGAGCCACAGCACTGGTTTTCAGCGACGGCCGGCGTTGAGTATGACACAGACGTTACTTTAAAATAAATAGTCCGAAATCAAAAATTTTAAAATCTAAATTCTCTGAACGCAACACTAATTAATATGCAAAATCGTGATTAATCACAACTAAATCAGGATGTTAGTTTTAACAAGAAATTTGTGTTTTATTCTTAATTTGTTTGTCATGATCCCAGGTCATGATTTGCATACGCTGTATCCGCGAATCTCAGATATTTCATAGCGTGATATGATATCATCAATTATTTTTGATTATTTTAATTGGTCACAGCGATTTTGTTTGCATTTTATAATCGTTCTGTTTGTCATTTAACAATGCGTAGCTTTTGCCCGTAACTTCTTACACGCATTTCCTGTTTTTCCGTTCCCGTAAGAATTTCGGGAAATCTTCTCTTATTGCTACACTCCTCAAGGACCTTACATGCCAAATTTCAGCTTTTTACGACCAGTAGTTTCGGCTGTGCGTTGTCTGTCAGTCACTTAGCTACGGAAGAATTTTATGTACATACTAGCTGCTCCACTCCTATTGGTCTTAGCGTGATGATATAGCCTGTAGCCTTCCTCGACAAATGGGCTATATAACACTGAAATAATTTTTCAAATCGGACCAGTAGTCTCTGAGATTAGCGCGTTCAAGCAAACAAACAAACAAACAAACTCTTCAGCTTTATATATTAGTATAGATTAGGACTAGCTTTTGCTCGCGACTTCGTACGCGCATATAACGGTTCTTTCTGTTCCCGTAGGAATTTCGGAAAATCATCTCTTAGTGCTCCCCTACACTCCTCAAGGAACCTGTATGTCAAATTTCAGCTTTCTACAACTCGCAGTTTCTGCTGTGCGTTGTCTGTCAGTCGCTCAATAACGGAAGAATTTTATATATTAGGATTAGAATTGATATTTTATTCTTTTAGAGAGATAGAAAGATAGAATTTACTTTATTGTACACAAAATCTATCTAGGTAATAGGGAACGTGCAGAAACTATAGGTGGCAGCACAGAAATGTCACTGTCAAGTATATAACAAGTATAAAATTCGAAATAGCTACGCTAGATGGCACAGTCTACTTCGCGCACGTTCCCCTAAACTGAGCGTGCAGGAACTACAGGTGGCAGTACAGACACGTCAAGTATTCTGACCCTTAAAACTTCAAAAATGCGACACTAGATGGCATAGTCAACGCTGTGCACGGTCCCTATAGAAATACACACTCTGAAAATTTCAACTGTTAACCATTGATATATAAAAACCCAAGATACACACTCAGCATCTCAAAAACGTCCGCAAAAAATAAGCGCAATATGTATAATTGTGCGCTAGTTTCCAACAGTCTCGCATCGCTCGCCATACTGCACTGCTTTGTAAAAACAACTTGAAGCGATCCGTGTAAGGTTGAATTTGCAAAAAAAATTGTTTATAGTATAACTACACACAACTCCCACATGACACTTGATACATGTCAGTTTTTGACGACAGTTTCGAGTGTTGCATTTGTTCGAGACTGTGCATCTTGGCTTTTTTATTTATCAATGCTGTTAACCCTTTATGGTTCATGAGATAAAGCCCACTGACAGACAAACAGACAGCGGAGGCTAATAAAGTTCGGTGAGTTTCCCTTCGGTGTTCGGTATAAGAAGTGGTGTGTGGCACTAAACGAAAGTTAGGTTTCTATCTAGCGGAATAATTTTCTTTATCAGATCAGTAATTTCAAAGATATGAGAAGAGACTAGGTTAGAAATTTGTCCTGCCAGGGTGGCGGAATTTGTTCCAAAGAGACACCACAGCCCTGGAACGCAAAGGGCATTAGGAGGAACACGGATGGATTTTAGTCAATAAAAGTCTGACACTCCCTTCTGCTCCCACCCAGAGCGATAGAAGTAAATAATTTATAATTATTAATAATAAATATAAATTTAAAAAATATTTTTTTTATTTAATTTATATTAATATATATTTTTAATATATAATTATTGTTTTTTTTTTTTTTAAGAAATTTCTTTGTTGATTACTTCATGTATTATGAAACTTTAATTCACACTTGCAATTTACACACTACGATGACGAGCTTATACGATGACGATTCGTAATGTTAACTGGCAAACGGTACATAGGTGGCACATTAGAACAATCAAGAAACCAAGAATCGATCACAAACACGTCAAATCACCAACAAATCACAATTAACTTGACAATACCGCGAGTTACTGTCAACATTCTATACGTCACGGTCAGTCATACTCCGTTCGTCAAGTATTTACTAAGTAACGGCGGTATATCGCCGATAATCTCATATTCTGATGTTTGTTTGACTTACTGTATGACACTTACCGTAAGTCGGCTGATCTTAACAAGATACGGATGTATGGTCCAAGTGTTGAGCGACAGCGGATGCACTCAATCTGCTGGCCCAAGGCTTATAGTGTACCATTTCTTCTATCCTACTTCCTACTATTAGAAACGTGATAAAATGGTAAGGTGGATGTATGTGTGTCTGTTACTTTTTCAAACAAAAACTTTTGAATGGATGTAAATGAAGTTAGGCACACATATAACTTATAACCTCGATAAATCCATAGATTTGGCTGATTTCACGCGGGCTGAGCAACGGGGTGCATTCACTGGAGAAATAGCAAAAGAAAAAAAAAAAAAAAAAAAAAAAAGATAGCAAAAGTCCGAATACACACCCAAATAAAATAAAAAAGTTACAATAAAATAACAGTGAAACATGCCTCACGGTTATGAAATAAGATATGTATATCCTGTATTTTTCTGTCTCCATCCTTGCATGGATCAACATCATAATAGCAGCATGTGTTTCTTGTTTTCACAGGAAGATACATTTCTATTAGTCGTCTTCTTAGCAAAAGCTGGGAAAAATGAGTGCCTAAATAAAACTACAGCTTAAATAAACTGCAAGTTTAGTATCAATTAGTAAACAACGACAATTTGCCTGAACCACAATTCAGCAAAAAATTCCTTTCAAACTCGCTACCACTTATACCTGGTAGATCTGTCACGAAAGTAACGCACTGATCCCACACTCATTACACGCCGCTCAGGTGATCGACAGCGTCATTGAGAACATTACGTCTGTTAGACGTGCGGTTACACACGACGATACGACGTATCCGTAGAGTAAATAAAGCTGTACGTTTCTATATCGCTACAGCTTATGCCTTGTAGACCTGTCACAAAGTAACGGGTGATCCCGCACTCATTACACGCCGCTCAGGCGATCGACAGCGTTATAGAGACCATACGTCGGTTAGACGTGCGGTTACACACGACGGTACGACGTATCCGTAGAGTAAGTTAAGCTGAAGGTTACCTCTATTAAGTGATGGTGAGATGACGAGGGAATAACTTTGTTTCATGGTTCTTGCTGTTTTTGTGTTAGGATGTGGAAATACAGCATGTTGATGTAACGGGTAACAAGGAGAGTCAAGAGCAAACCCATCACAAATAAAAAAGGGCTCCGTTTTTCATTCGAAAATATACCATTCTAAAAATATACCATTCTAAAAATATACCATTCTAAAAATATACCATTCTAAAAATATACCATTTTAAAAATATACCATTCTAAAATGGAACAAATAGGTTATTTAGTACCTATACGGATATGTTTGTCCCGAAAAAGTTGGTATATAGAGGTGTACCAATATTTTACTTATGCAACAATAATCAACATTAAGTTGATTTATTGATTTTATGTGACAAGCTAAAAAGTAATATTAAATAAGCAATAAATCCTAACTATATACATATGAATATACAAAAACAAATACACTCAGGCGTCGAAGAATTCCTCCGCATTATTATTTATTGATTGAATTGTTTTATTTGGCAGACTAACCCCGGTTTCTGAATAAAGAATTGACGAAATGAACTTATCAAACTCCACTGTTATAAAGTAGCCTGAGAAATGTAAAGTTTGAGAAGCTATCGCATTCCAAAGTAAAATTTGACCAGTAGTGCTATTCTGTAACAACATTTTCGTATCTCGACAGCGGAATCTGAGGTGAGTATCAAATTCGTATTAATACAACGTGTGACAGAATAAACGCAATACCTCTTAAGGGGTCATTGTACGCATCATTATGAACAACTTCCCGAAATTGCGAAAAAAAAATCAGCTGTTCAGTACATTTTGTATTTGATTTGTGTTGGTCCAACAGTGAAAGTTGTTCATAAGGATGAGTACAATGACCCCTTAAGAGGTATTGCGTTTATTCTGTTACACGTTGGATAAGACTTATATTGTGCGTGATAAGGCTCACTTAGTGAGCATTGTCACTGAGATGAAGCTCGATATCGAAATACTTATTTACAGAATAGTACTGCTGTTCTCAACTTCAAATCAGCACAATTTTTATCCTCAAAGGTGAAAAAAAGTAATGCATGCTACAACAAAGTGGGGACATTTCGTTACCAACCATGTGTATCTATATACTTTTTAATATATAAAACTGAAAAGTTTGTTTGCTTGAATGCGCTAATCTCAGGAACTACTGGTCCGATTTAAAAAATTCTTTCAGTGTTAGATAGCCCATTTATCGAGGAAGGTTATATATAGTCCATCACTAAGACCAATAAGAGCGGAGCAGACGAAGTTGCGCGGGTCAACTAGTCTGTCATGAAACCAAAATCTCTTCATTCTTTTGAATAAATCCCGCGAGAATTCCCGCTACGCTTTACCCCATAATAACCGTACTTATCGCGCCAAGCAATTAATTACTAAGCAAATAGTATGCGAACTAACGATCTGGAATGTGTGAACGCGGGAAAAACGGGGTTAAAAGAACTATGGCGCTAGAAATATCATGATTTTTCCAATAATATTTGCAAATTACTGAGAATAGTGTCATCTCATAGTAGGATATTGGTCAGCTAGCGCAAGGGTGTCGGGCTGACTGACTTTAACGGTTTCTTGACCGGAAATCAACGAAGTGTCAAAATTAAGCTCGTGTCAAGTTATCAGAGAGCTTGTTCTACAAATATTTAAACAATGTTCGCATTCGCATGCCAGTTGCAATCTGTCAAAAATGTATGGAAATAGAGGCATTTTTTCCATCACTTCCCGTGGGTGTCGCCAGAGAATGGGCAGCAGCGTTCTCTGTAAAACTCAACACCTTACACTGCTAACGCCAACCCGCCTGCCAAGCGTGGCGATTATGGCAAACCCCCCCCCCCCCCTTTTGGGGGAGGCCTATGTCCAGCAGTGGACGTCTTTCGGCTGATATGATGAAGATGATAATGAGAGGCTTTTTTGACAGATTGCGATTAAGATGAAAATTCGAACGTTGGTTTCTTAAAAATTTGTAGAATTGGCCCTTATATCATTTTAGTCAAAATTGTGTCAAGTCTCAACAGTAATTATATTTTGTTAATAGTCCATGTTTTAGTTACAGTAAAATAAAATGCAACTATAAAACATCTAATATCACAGCAATTGCCACTTGCTTGGCAATGTTTAGCTTGTTTCGAGTTGATTTTCGATCCGGAAGAGTGTCGCAATTCGAGGACCATTCACTTCTTCTACGTGTCGCTGGCACGACAGTAGTTTCAATTTGGATGGCCCAAAACATTGTCCCTTCCACGGCATCATTGGTGGCAGCACATAGGTCACTTCAGCTGCACGTTTTGGGGCACAGAGGGCAAGATAGGAGGTGTAGCATGGTTTGTGACTTGGCTCCACATCCACACCCTGCAGTTGATACGTCATGGTAACCCTACTTGCGTTCTGAGGCGCTTCAGGGATTTCCAAGAGGACCACGAAACTTTTTTTTTTATTACTATTGATAGGCACGCGTTTGACCACTATCTCACCTGTTGGTAAGCGATGATGTGGTCGATGATGCATCACGCTTGCCTAGAAGTAACCTATTCACTCTTGACTAAAAGAATCCCAGGTTGTAGCTATCAGGAAACACAGACTCCGGCAGGGAATTTCACTCCTTAGCTGTACGCACTATGAATATTTTCCCAAAACATTATTGAAGGTTAGTGAAGGACCCGAGGAACCATTGAAAATTCATGCCCTAAAGGTGGTAAATAGAACATTTAGGTTTGGTTAAGTAGCATTTCTTGCAACGTGAAATAACACAGTGCTTACTTCTTGTTCCAATATAATTTACATAAGTTTTTAACATTCTCACTATGAGTAGCCAATAACAATTGTTCAAAGTAAAACCTTTGTTTGAAGTTGTACTTGCATTTTTCTAACCTGAATACAATAAAAATCTAGTTTGAAACAAAGGTAACGCCTGACTTAGCATTTAGGTCACATAGAATTGTGCTAAGAGATGTATGCTAATTGACTACATATGTACAAGTAGTATGTTTAGCTATACAATGTGAATATTTTGTGAGGGTTAACTGGTGCTGAATCTAGTATTAAAGTAAGGATGTAGATGGCTACGAGAAATATGGCAGGCCAAAAAAACTGGCCAAGTGCGAGTTGGACTCGTGTGCGAAGGGTTCCGAACGATTTTTTTTTAATATGTTATTTTAAAACTATAGACTTCTTATAGGTATATATAGTTCCTGTAATCTATAGGTAAAGATCTATTATCTCCATTTTAGGCTCAGTAGTTTCGGAGATAAGGGGGGCGGAATGGTCATTTATTGTCTAATTTCTTGAATAACTTCAAAACCATTTATTTTAAAATTATGAAAAAAACATAATTGAAACCCTCACAGTAAGCCCTTTCATTTGATATGTCACACAAATCACACAATTCATGTCACATGTCACAAAATTAAAAAAAAAAGTTTTTGAACAGTACCGACTGTTCAAAAACTTTTTTTTTAATTTTCTAGGTTGAACCCCCAAAAGTGACCCCCATTCTACAAATTTAATGATTTACACAACGCGTCCGTGTTTGGGTCACAGAAGTCCATATGTGTACCAAATTTCAACAGAATTGGTCCAGTGAATCCAATTGAAATCAATTCTGGATTTTTATTCTAAACATTTTGTCCATCTTCTTACTGCAGAGGCCAATCTAGACATCAGTTGGTCGCGTTAGAAAAGACTAGGCCAAATGGGGTATCAGTGACTGTTCCCAGATGCAACGTCAGTACGATATACTCTTGTTTTATTTTTTTGTAATTATTACTATTACTAATATATCTATACTAATACATAAAGCTGAAGAGTTTGCTTGAACGCGCTAATCTCAGGAACTACTGGTCCGATTTGAAAAATTCTTTCAGTGTTAGATAGCCCATTTATCGAGGAAGGCTATAGGCTATATATCATCACGCTCAGATCAATAGGAGCGGAGCAGTAATGAAAATTGTGACGCAGACGAAGTTGCGGGGGTCAGCTAGTGTCATCATAATCTTGAAATTAGTATGTCAATCGCTTATATTTTTATTTTATTTTAAAGTTATGTTGTATTTATATTCAGTCGGAGCATGTAGACTCAGTTGTGGTTACCTGTAATTGAGTGTGCATCACACGAAAACGTATTGTAACAAGCTTGTATTTTGCAGAAGTTTTTGTAGTGTACTTACTTGTTGGTAATCCTTAAGGGCGCTATTACAAAATGGAGTGCTTGACAGACTAAAGCTACAGACCGCGTTTACCGAGATTTATAGTGATTTTAGCGCTGTATACAACAATTGTTTAAAAATATTGTCTTACATTTAAATAGACAATTTTTTTTTCAAGCAAGGTAACATAGTAACCTAAGTTATTACTTACTTTTTGTTTGGATTTGGAATATATTTTCATAGAAAAAAAATATAATTTCGGACGAAAAATTATCAGTAACTCTCTGTTTTACGGAATTATTTTTGGTGTATTACTGTATGAAACATAATAAACTAATTAAAGCACTTCAAAGTAGAAGATACAATTGTACCATAAACCGTTTAAAAAAAAAAGTTAAATAATTATATCTTCGATGTAACAGCATCAAAAGATGCCTAAAGTAAAATTTTACTAAACATCCTTTGGCGAGACAAGGTTTTTACTAATTTACGTTAACAAATTGAAATATTTATTTAAAGCACTCCCAAGAAAAAGAATCAAACTTACTTGGCGATATATATTTTTTTTAATTTGTGGCTATAAATAAACCATAATCACACATCAAAACTCGAGTCAAACGCTCAAATCCAAGAAAAAATGTATTAGCCCTCTTAAATAAATACTCTTAAACCTACTGGGATAATCAAGAAGATTTTCAGAGAACTGGAAGTTACATTAACCACCTTAGCATAAAATAAAGAGGCCAAAGTGAAACCAGTTCTCCAACAGAATTAATTACTGCAATCCGCTGAATCAACATTGTTTTAACCAGAAAAACTCGAGTCGTTAGTGTCACGGCCTTTTAACTCTCGTGTCTAGTTCAAGTTTAACTATTTCGGTTACCATCGTCGTCACACTTGCTAACTGGACCATAGCGGTTAAAATTAACTTCTACCATAAAGCATTATGGGCTATGGTACACTATACTTAATCTTGTTTTAATAGTTTCTGGTTTAAGGTTGAAATGTTCTAAGTTTTTTTGATATTTGTCAAGCTTTTATTTATTTTTACTCATCGTACGTAAAGATGATTTGAAAGCTATCTAAGGCAACTTCTTCGTGGTTGTGAAGAGGGATGCGGAACAGGGTGTAAAATCCCGAAAGCAAGGATCCTCCGACGGGACGGTCATTGTATCCGGTGGGCAACTGCCTGATAGTTGATATTCGTACTGTTGTATATGTTCCAATCGCACGGAGAACTTTGACACCGCGATGCAGGATTTCGTTCAGTTCGCTGCTGGTTGGATAGACAGCGTTGCGGTTCTTTTTGTTGCCGTACAAACGCTTCGTTAGTTTTTCTTGTGGCGACATTGACGCTGCTGCAACCAAACAAGTTGTTTCGATTATAAATAGGTACTTTTTTAAATTGGTAAAGACTACCTGAACCGCCCTTTTTAGGAGACATTCGGAGTTTTGAAGTTTAGGTTGCTAGTTTTTTATAAGCCTGGTTCTAAATGGGATTTAATTTATAATTTTCCTAGAACCCATTTTCTTAACTATTAATAGGCATGTATTTGACCACTACTCACCTGATGGCAAGCGATGATGTGGTCGAAGATGGAGCACGCTTGCCTAGAAGTAACCTATTCACTCTTGACTTAAAGACTCCCTGGTTGTGGCTATCTAGAAACACAGACTCCGGCAGGGAATTCCACTCCTTAGCTGTACGCACTATGAATGTGTTCCCAAAACGTTATGTGATTGATTTGTAGACACAGACGTACTTTACGTTAAAAACGTACCGAATTAGAAAAATAAAAACTTGTTTATTTGAGATGGTATGTTAAAAACACATTGTATAAACCTGTTTTGTCTCTTTTCCTCAATAACATACAAGGTTTACAATGCAATGACAAGTTTTTATGGAGATGACGCCATTTCCATTAAAGTAGTAGACATTATTTTGCAGGGTTTAGGTCATGATTAGCATCAAATAAAGAATAAAAATATAGGAAGAGCTAATAATGGCTAAAGAATAACAGCCCCACGGGTCGATCGTCAAGATTAAGCAACGCATGCCAAGGTTGGTCTGTGGATGGGTGACCATCTTAATATACCGAGACTTCTCCGTAGCTTGGAAAGTATGTCAAGCCATTGGTCTCGGGTGTCTTTTGCAGATCTATGGCCGTCGTTACGGATAGTCAGAAGCCAGAAAACCTCACTCCAGTCTTGCCAAAAGTATCGTGTTACCCAGTTAATAGTACTATTACAAAATCGAGTACTTGGCCCGGACTAAGCTACAGACCGCGTTTTCCGAGATTTATAGTGATTGTTGCGCTGTATACAACAATTGTTTAAAAATATTGTTTTACATTTAAATAGACTATTTTTTTTCTGTTTGAATTTGAATTATATTTTCATATAAAAAAATTTAATTTCGGACGAAAAATTACACTAGTTTACAGTAAATCTTTTGCCGGAAAAATTTTGGCTGTTGCTGACTCCACAGGTTATGCTAAGTTCAAATACACAGGTAGATTTTTTTTATCAGCTTTGGTTTTTGAGTTTCAGATTTTACATAATTATATTCTTCATAAATATAGCAAACAATTTGGATTGGTTAAACCACATCTCCTTAAGCTATTTACGTCGCAAACATTTAGCTATATTATTCTTAACACAGTAAATATACGTTATCAACGAATCAAGGTCTTCCGTTACGGAGAGACTGACTGACAGAAAACGCACAGCTGAAACTACTGGTCATAGGGAGCTGAAATTTGGCATGTAAGAGTGTTGGGGAGCTCTTCGAGAGGATTTCCCGACATTCCTACGGGAACGGGAATAAACAGGATATGCCCATACGAAGTCGCGGTCAATAGCTAGTAAATTATATAATTTAAAAAAAAAATTGAGCTGAACAATTTTTTTTTAATGTAGATTTGAAAAAAAAACATGACAAAAGTAAACATTTTCAACTACCAAGTCCGCGGCAGCAGACAAAAAATTGAATTTTGTAAACTAGTGATTATCAGTAACTCTCTGTTTTACGGAATTAATTTTGGTGTATTGCTATTTCTATTCTATTCTATTCTAATAAATTGATTAAAACACTCACACTTAAACATTTTTATTAATGATTAAATTATTACATCTTTGATTATAAAGCATCAAAAGATGACTAAAGTAAAATTTTATGAAACATCCTTTGCAGAGACAAGGTTTTTACTAATTTACGGTAACAAATTGAAATATTTATTTAGAGCACTCCCAAGAAAAAGAATCAAACTTTCTTAGCCATTTTTTTTTAAATTTGTGGCTATATATAAACCATAATCACACATCAAAACTCGAGTCAAACGCTCAAATACATGAAAAAATGTAATAGCCCTCTTAATAGGTTTTGG
Source organism: Lacanobia wlatinum (assembly GCA_947578705.1). Classification (NCBI taxonomy): domain Eukaryota; kingdom Metazoa; phylum Arthropoda; class Insecta; order Lepidoptera; family Noctuidae; genus Lacanobia; species Lacanobia wlatinum. The sequence continues at coordinate 7,021,221 of OX388039.1, read as the reverse complement.
AGGTCTTGTAGGCAGCCGTTTCCGCTTTGACCGGAAGTCGACCCCAATTACAGTATATTAGTTAAAAGGCTAGATGAAGATAGAATATAAATCTATATATATTAATATATAAAGCTGAAGAGTTTGTTTGTTTGCTTGCTTGAACGCGCTTATCTCAGGAACTACTGGTCCGATTTGAAATGAAATTCTTTCAGTGTTGGATAGCCCATCTATCGAGGACTAGGCTATAGGCTATATATCATCACGCTAAGACCAATAGGAGCGGAGCAGTAATAAAATTGTGACGCAGACGAAGTTGCGCGGGTCAGCTAGTATAGATTAAGTAAACTCTGGATTAGGTACCGGCTAATGTAACATTGCAACTACCAGTATTTGTCTGTGCATCACCCAAAGGTTTGACTGGTTGAAAATTCCTAAAGCATTAAATCTACCTTTGTATATTTGCGTGCAGTAGAGTATTAAATTAATTGTTCATAAGCATGGGGTCAACTCCATGTGCCGTCATTTGTTTATAGTACACAAAAAGCATATACAACACTACCGTTTTTAGGGTTCCGTATCCAAAGGGTAACCAACGGAACCCTATCACTAAGCCTCCGCTGTCCGTCCGTCCGTCTGTCTGTCAGCGGGCTGTATCTCAAGAACCGCAATAGGTACACAGTTGAAATTTTCACAGATTTTGTATTTCTATTGCCGCCATAACAACAAATAATAAAAATTAAGGTTTATGGTACGGAATACTTCGTGTGCGAGTCCGACTCGCACTTGGACGGTTTTTTCTTAATACATATAATTCACCCATTGTCTACATTTACACTAATATTATAAAGAGGAAAGATTTGTTTGTTTGTTTGTTTGAAAGGAATAGGCTCCGAAATTACTGGACCGATTTGAAAATTTTTTTCAGTAATGGATAGCTACATTATCAGGGCATAGGCACATAGGCTATATTTTAACCCCGTACTCCCACGGGAACGGGAACTACGCGGGTGAAACCGCGTGACGTCCACTAGTTTCTTTAAATGTTTTTGTATGGGCAAACGTAGTGTGGGACGCCCTGCGGCACGATGGATCGATGATTTAAAGAAGGTGGCTGACAGCGGCTGGATGCGGACTGCTCAAGACCGGGATGGTTGGCGCTCTTTGGGGGAAGCTTACGTTCAGCAGTGGACGGCAATTAGCTGATATGATTGTTTCTTTAATCTTCCTAAAAGTATATAATATACCGTGGGGTTTTTATTCGATGGAAGTTTTGCTGATTTTTACCGACAGTCTTCCTCAATACGTATTGCGGATTTTCCTCACCAAAATAAAGAAGTTCGTTTCGATATAAAATTCCCTTGATATTTCATGATATTTTACCTGGCGAAACCAGTAGTTTTGCTATAATAAATAAACCCAGAGAACAAGACCTGTGTTAAAAAATTTAGAATACTGCTAAAAAATTTAAAAAATTGGCCAAGTCCGAGTCGGACTCTCACACGAAGAGTTTCGTACCATAAACAGAAAAAAAATCGAGTATGCTTATGACCACACGACTGAAGTGAAACTTCTTGCGCTCCATCTGTATGTATAAATATATATGTGTGTGTACAATATATACATGTATGTACATACACATATATTAATTTTCAAGAAGCAATATTTTGCCTGCATTGTGCTTAGGTATACGGAACGTTAAACGTATTTGGCTATGAGAAGAAGAGAGAAAGAAAATGTGCGCCGTTCGCCTCGCCCGATCACACTTTTCGTAACGCTTACGTCACGCGTTCGCCAGCTTACTCTCCAAGTCAAGCGTGCGTAAAGAAGTTTCACTTCAAAAACACGTTTGTATGGAAGCCCCCTTTAATTTCAAATTTAATTTACGTATTTTTATTACTTATTTGTTGTTATAGCGGTAATAGATACCAATACATACTCTGTAAATATTTTAACTGTCTACTTTTAACGGTTCTTGGGAGACAGTAAAGGGCTAAGTAATAGGATACCGTTGGGTACGGAACCCTGAAAATAAATAAAGTGTTTGTACTGATATTATTGTTTTTTTTATTTATTTTTTTAATAAAACGTTGCCCCACACTAGGACTTTGTCCTGTATCGTGGGTGCGTTTACAAACATACAATGTCACACACACACACACAGCCAGACCCGGAATAACTATCTGCAGGCCATACAAATATTTGTTCCGTGCGGGAATCGAACCCGCGACACGCGGCGCAGCAGCCAATCGCTCAACCACTGCGCCAACCGTGTCGCCAATTATATAATCACAGCTGAAATCTAATGGAACAGCAGAAAATATTTAGGTCAAAGAAGGTTTAAGAAATAGGATCCGAAAGATATATTTTTAAGACTAATTAATATAAGTAACTGTACCTCTAAGTACATTTTTTTACTCACATCGGCTGATCCATAGCTAAAGCTGCATTCCCAAACCTCACTGGGCAACCATCATAATCTTTTAATTAAAAATAACAATAGAAAAACAAGTCAACATCAAACAAAAGACTACTATTATAACATACCACCCATGTGGCCGCCTGTCGGCCATGTCTGTCATTTTGACAACTCAAGCGCTTACGTCACAGATCTTGACGTTTCGACCCGTAATGGATTCTGTCAGACGTCATCTCTAAATTGTCTGACTGTCCGTTAAAATAACTGACGATTGTTTTGATATTGTTTTAATGTATGTACCTAAACTTGTTATGTAATGTTGGAGTATAGTAATTAGTTTTGGTTCTGTTTATGAGCATTTTAAAAGTAAAAAACTGGCCAAATACACGTCGAACTCGTCGTCGTGCAAAGGGTTCCGAACGAATTTCATTTTTTTAACATGTTATTTTAACACTATAGACTTCTTATAGGTATTCCAGTAATCTATAGGTAAAGATCTGTTATCTCCATTTATTTTTTTTAATTTTAGGCTCAGTAGTTTCGGAGATAAGGGGTGGAAATGGTCATTTTTCGTCTAATTTCTTGAATAACTTCAAAACATATTTTAATATTATAAAAAAAAAACATATTTAAAACCCATGTCTTTGCCCTTTCCTTTGATATGTCACACAATCACATCAGGTGAGATAGTGGTCAAACGCGAGCCTATAAATAGTAAAAAAAAAACAATAGTGTTAAAAAAAACTTTTTTTTTATTTTATTGTTTGTCCCCAAAAGTGACCCCCATACTAAAAATTTAATGATTTACGGAACACGTCCGTGTTTGGGTCACAGAAGTCAAAATGTGTACCAAATTTCAACAGAATCAGTCCAGTGGATCCGGAGAAAACTGGCTGTGACAGACGGACAGACAGACAGACACCCGAGTCATCCTATAAGGGTTCCGTCTTTTATTCGGAACCCTAAAAATACTTAACCAAAATGCTGATTTCTCGTGCGCATTTGCTATTTTAGGGAAATAAAAAAAAAAGTTGTTACTTTTAATATTTATTTATTGAAATAAAAACAGGTTATTGAATACAATTACTGTAAAAAAGACAAGTAAAATGTCTAATAGAAAGAAAAAAATAGACGCAAAACAAAGGCAGGATAACATATTATACATAGTAACAAAACACTACTATCGTGGATAATCTAAATACAATATTGACCCATAATAATGCGATTACAAAGATAGCAATGATTTACAATATGAATTAGGCGCAATCGCAATCGTCACATACAACAATATTGCCCTTAGCATCTTTGCACACACAAACACAGTTCTTTCCATTGGCTGGAATGCAAGTACAGCACTCATTCTCACACTTGCATGCTTTATCATTCACACAGTCCTTGCAACGAACTAATTTTCCATCCTTTTCACACACACTTATGCAAGATTTGCCGTCGGTCAGAAAGCACACGCAATCCTTGCCACATTTATTATCGTTAGAGCAAGAACAATCGTTGCAAATGGTTATTTTTCCGCACTGGCAACAAGCGCAGATGCATTTGGCTCCTTTTATTGGAACACAAATACATTCTGACTTGTCACATTTGCCAGAAACATCACACTTGCAGTCATCGCAGCACACAATCTTACCCTCACTGTTCTTACACACGCAGATGCAGGATTTACCATCAGTCAAGATGCACACACATTCAGCTTTGCTACATTTAGGAGCTACAGTTTCTTGGGCATCGCAAGTACAGTCCTTGCATACTTTGATGTTTCCTTTGTCATCGCAGCAGACACAAATACACTTGGTTCTATCAGTGGGAACACAAGTACATTCTGGCTTGTCACATTTGCCAGAATCGTCACACTTGCAGTTATAGCAGCATACAATCTTACCCTCACTGTTTGTACACACGCAGACGCAGGATTTTCCTCCAGTCAAGATGCAAACACATTTAGCTTTGCTACATTTAGGAGCTACAGTTTCTTGGGCATCGCAAGTACAGTCCTTGCAGACCTTGATGTCTCCTTTGTTATCGCAGCAGACACAAACACACTTGGCTCCATCAGTTCTAATGCAAACATATCCTGGCTTGTCACATTTGCCAGAATCATCACACTTGCAGTCATCGCAGCACACAATCTTACCCTCACTGTTCTTACACACGCAGATGCAGGATTTACCATTAGTCAAGATGCACACACATTCAGCCTTGCTACATTTAGGAGATACAGTTTCTTTGGCATCGCAAGAACAGTCCTTGCAAACCTTGATGTTTCCTTTGTCATCGCAGCAGACACAAACACACTTGGCTTCATCAGTTTTAATACAAACACACCCTGGCTTGTCACATTTCCCAGAATCGTCACACTTGCAGTCATCGCAGCATACAATCTTACCCTCACTGTTCTTACACACGCGGATGCAGGATTTACCATCAGTCAAGATGCACACACATTCAGCTTTGCTACATTTAGGAGCTACAGTTTCTTGGGCATCGCAAGTACAGTCCTTGCATACTTTGATGTTTCCTTTGTCATCGCAGCAGACACAAATACACTTGGTTCCTTCAGTGGGAACACAAGTACATTCTGGCTTGTCACATTTGTCAGAATCGTCACACTTGCAGTCATCGCAGCATACAATCTTACCCTCACTGTTCTTACACACGCAGATGCAGGATTTTCCTTCAGTCAAGATGCACACACATTCAGCCTTGCTACATTTAGGAGATACAGTTTCTTTGGCATCGCAAGTACAGTCCTTGCAAACCTTGATGTTTCCTTTGTCATCGCAGCAGACACAAACACACTTGACTCCATCAGTCTTAATGCAAACACATCCTGGCTTGTCACATTTGCCAGAATCATCACACTTGCAGTCATCGCAACATACAATCTTACCCTGACTATTCTTGCATAAACAGATGCAAGATTTTCCTTCAGTCAAGATGCAAACACATTCAGCTTTGCTGCATTTAGGAGCTGCAGTTTCTTTGGCATCACAAGTACAGTCTTTACAGACCTTGATATTACCTTTCGCGTCGCAGCAGACACAAACACACTTGGCCCCTTCGGTAGGAATACAAGTGCATTCAGGTTTGTCACACTTGCCAGAACTATCGCACTTGCAATCGTCGCAGCATACAATCTTCAGTTCTTCATTCTTGCACACACAGATGCAAGATTTTCCATCCGTTGGGATGCATACACATCCGCCCTTTCTGCAGCTAACGGCTTCCTGTTCCTTGGCGTCACAAGTACAGTCTTTACAGACGTTGATGTTACCTTTCGCGTCGCAGCAGACACAAACACACTTAGCCCCTTCGGTAGGAATACAAGTGCATTCAAGCTTGTCACACTTGCCAGAACTATCGCACTTGCAATCGTCGCAGCATACAATCTTCCCTTCTTCATTCTTGCACACACAGATGCAAGATTTTCCATCCGTTGGGATGCATACACATCCTCCCTTGCTGCAGCTAGCGGCTTCCTGTTCCTTGGCGTCACAAGTACAGTCTTTACAGACCTTGATGTTACCTTTCGCGTCGCAGCAGACACAAACACACTTAGCCCCTTCGGTAGGAATACAAGTGCATTCAAGCTTGTCACACTTGCCAGAACTATCGCACTTGCAATCGTCGCAGCATACAATCTTCCCTTCTTCATTCTTGCACACACAGATGCAAGATTTTCCATCCGTTGGGATGCATACACATCCTCCCTTGCTGCAGCTAGCGGCTTCCTGTTCCTTGGCGTCACAAGTACAGTCTTTACAGACCTTGATGTTACCTTTCGCGTCGCAGCAGACACAAACACACTTAGCCCCTTCGGTAGGAATACAAGTGCATTCAAGCTTGTCACACTTGCCAGAACTATCGCACTTGCAATCGTCGCAGCATACAATCTTCCCTTCTTCATTCTTGCACACACAGATGCAAGATTTTCCATCCGTTGGGATGCATACACATCCGCCCTTGCTGCAGCTAGCGGCTTCCTGTTCCTTGGCGTCACAAGTACAATCTTTACAGACCTTGATATTACCTTTCGCGTCACAACAAACACAAACGCATTGGCCACCTTCGGTAGACACACAGACGCATTTGTTGCCACATGTTCCAGCGCCATTGCACTCGCAGAGAACAATTTTTCCATTCTTCTTGCAGACACAGATGCATGATTTGCCACCAGTTGGTAGACAGACGCATCCAGATTTATCGCACCTCTTGAAGTTCTCCTTGCATTCCTCAGCGTTGATGCAAGAGCAATCGTCGCAAGACTTGATAGCATCTTCTTCGTCGGTACAGATGCAAAGGCAAGGTTTTCCGTCGGTTGGAAGGCAGATGCACGAGGAGTCGACACATTTCCATTCGTTGTCGTCCATTTGGACAGCTTTGCAGTCCAAGCAGGGTACGATCTTCCCTTCGCCGTCTTTGCTCAGACAGATGTAAGGTTTGCCTAGCGTTGGAATGCAGATGCACTCGCTCATGGAGCAGACCAGGGTCTTTTTGACGGAGACTTTGCAGCACGGCATGGTTGGTTCTGAAAATTAACAAGGAATTAATTAATATTAGTAGGAAATAGAATCATAGCTCAACATAAACTTCAGTGTTCTTGTTTATATACGTGGTTTTACTGTACCTGGGATAGTTATTTATTTAATAAAATTTCATCTTGCAGCGCAAAGGCTCATAAACAGATAAATTAATTTGTAAAAATGTGTAAAGTATAAGACTCACAACGGAATGATTTAACATTGAATGTCACCTCAGACTACAAAGTATGCACATAATAATTATTACATGCTAGCATAGGAAAATCTCCGTACGCCTGTACGTAAACAAACATACTTGATACCCATTGTTCTATATTATACAGTCATATGCACCATATTAGATCCTGATTTAAATTGACTACCTAGAAATTGTCCTAAAACATTGGTATTACTAACTAAAACCATGAAAAAAACATTCCAAAACTCACCGTTTACACAAAATGATTCAATACTAAATCCACAAAACAATAACAATGCACTGTTAATGACTTTATCAGCACGTAACACGTCTAATCACCGGAGCAGTTGTAATGATACTGATAAGCCAAGTGGAAAAGAATTTATAATATGCGGCGCGCCAACTCGTGTGCAAAAGAGTCTGATAGGAGTGCCGTACGCAAACGAAACGGGTGCAAAGCGTGACTAAGGACTTTACCCGATGTGCCGTGTGAAAATAAGGGCTTTATTGTATATGCATATGTTCTAGGAGTTTCTATTTATGAGTAAGAGCTGTTTTTTCTTGCAAAAGGGGGTGAGTTGGGAATCAGGGATGCTGAATAAAAACACTTTAAGATAGTTGTCGTGTGCAATTTGACCATTTTTCGAACTTAATAGAAGAATTTTATAGAGATAGTGTCGTGTGGATATTGACTTCCTGTACGTTCTAGTAAATTATTTTGTAGTAGCACATTTTTTTTTAAAGTAATAGCAAAGGGGTATGTTGAAACTGTTCAAAGAACACATTTTACTGTTAGTGCCGTGTGGCAAAAATAATTTGAATCAAATGAATACAAGGGGTTCTGTATCGTTTTAGTACTTTATTGTATGAAAACGATTTTTTTAAATGGGGCTGTTTGAGAAGTTCCATAGCAAGAGCAACCCCTTCTACAAAAAATAATTTAGAAATGTTGATTTTTTTTTAATGTTAGTGCCGTGCGGAATTCTTAAGGTAAATAGGGTGAATAAATTGATATCAAAGGTGCCATGTGAATATTGTATTTTTTTATTAATTGTAGTACTTTCTGTTTTGAGCAAGCGTTTTTTTACAGAATGGGATTGCTGGATAAATGCTATATAAAATTTAAGATTTTCCTTCACATTATGATTTTTTCAGGGCATGGGCAGGGAATTTATTAAAACTATACTGAAGTGCTGTAAGGGATGTATAAAATAAATGTTTTATGATTAGTGCCGTGTGAAGCTACGTAGAGATCTTAGGCGCCATTTTAGTTTTTATAACGTTCTTATAAAGGCATCCTTTTCCTGTTAAATTCTTGTGCTTTCTTTTGAAGTATTTCTTAGAACTAGTTCCGTGTGGAACTGGGAATCTTCCGTTAACATGGCAAAGCGGGTTGACTAAAACGAATTCTGTACATTTCAGTATTATACTTAACTAGCACTACGTCCGCGACATCGTTCGCACGGGTTTAGTAGGTACTCCACGAACCTCATGTCGTATCCTCCATCTTTATAGGGTAATGTGTAAGTGACTTAATGTAGGGCAGTTCGCTCTAACCGCAACACTTTTCTTACTCAGAGAATTTAGACCCATCGTAACTTTTAAAAGGTCAGATTTGAATAATTTATAGTGTAATTTATATATACATAATCAGCCTTCATTATCAAACCATTTAAATGGATAAGGATTAATATCATGACTCCAAAATCACCACAATTTCTTTTCCATTCGGGATTTTATTGAATTATTAGAAAAAAAAAAACCGGTAATTGCGACTTTATCATAATAGTTAGACATTCGCGGACTTTTTTATAAGTAATAATGAGTACTTCAATGATGTGGTACATTATTTTTATGTATCATCCATAGTTTTCTTAGCGCACGCCAAATAATTAATTTAATCGGCAAAATTTTGCTACTTATGGTTACGTTATTGCGATTTTCATAAGTCTTTTTTTTTTAGAAAGTGTAATAAAGCTATCGTTACTCGGCAAAAATGTAGCTTTTTAATGGTGAAAGATTAATCGGTCGAAGAGTTTTTGAGTTACATCGTAACAAACAAACAATAAAATCAAATCTTTCCTCTTTATAGCATTAGTTTAGGTTTTTTAAAAGATTTTTAAGACTGTAAAAAGGTTTGCTAGCAATTTATAATGAAACTAGTTGACCCGCGCAACTTCGCCTGCTCCGCTCCTATTGGTCTTAGCGTGATGATATAGTCTATAGCCTTCCTCGATAAATGAGCTATCTAACACTGAAACAATTTTTCCAATCGGACCAGAAGTTCCTGAGATTAGCGCGTTCAAGCAAACAAAAAAACTCTTCAGCTTTATATATTAGTATAGATGAAACTTTTAAGCCTAGTGCCGTGTGCAGTAGAAACACTCAAGACACTTTCATTAAATGTTATTTGTTGTCAACAATGACTAAAAATTTACTATCACAGATAAACAATTTACGAACCTTTTTATTGACAAATTATACGACAGCCACATGAGTCACGCACTTGCGATGATTCTCGTGTCTTCTATAGATTTCTACAGGCGTTGGTGACCACCAGAAAACAGGCCTAATTACATAATACAGTGAAACCTGGATAACTGGGACCTTAAGGGAACTGCAAATTTGTCTCACTTAAAGAGGTATTCCACTTACCCAGTGTCTCAGATATCCAGGTATAAATAAATATCTGTCTCATTTACAGAGGGTTTCATTATTAGAGGTGAGAAAAGATATTATTTCAGTTATAGGGGTGCAATTACAGTAAAACTTGGTTAAGTGGGACCTGGATAAGTGAGAAACCTCCATAGCTGGAACTCATGCTTAGGCCTGACACTTGAGTTCTTTATTACCTCTGCTAGTGGGGCAAAACAAACCTCTATATCTGGGATAAGTTCTTTCGATTTTATCGTCATAACAACCTCTATAATTGAGACAGAGAGTATATTTTACCTCTGTTACTGAGACTATATTTTGTGTACTGTTCTCGTTAATTCTTATTCTATCTGCAAATTCCACACTTAGCTAATTGTGTAAAACTGACCTCCAGTTTTAGTTTGGTTTAATCGTCCGGATGTTTATTTGAAAATGCCGAAACGAAGGCTCAAGTCTTTATCAGTACGTGAAAAACTAAAGTTAATATATGTTTATGAAAGTGGAAAGACACGCGATGAATTTAAAGTGCCAAAATCTACTCTTTGTAGAATCATCCAGAAAAAAGATGTAATTTAGTCTCAATGTACTCAAGGTCAATAAAACTAAAACGTTTGTATTGTTTATAAAACACGTGCTTAATTATTTTTTGTTAAATAACTCTTTGATTGTTACTAAAGATTACAACTCATATATAATGTTTGGAAAAAATACGCTACTTTATTTAATAATTGTACCTCTAACTGAAATAACATCTTTTCTCACCTCTAATAATTAAACCCTCTGTAATTGAGACAGATATTTATTTATACCTGGATATCTGAGACACTGGGTAAGTGGAATACCTCTTTAAGTGAGACAAATTTGCAGGTCCCTTAAGGTCCCACTTATCCAGGTTTCACTGTATTAAATAAAGTAGCGTATTTTAAGTTCGTTTCCTTCGTTTCGGCATTTTCAAATAAACATCCGGACGATTAAACCAAACTAAAACTGGAGGTCAGTTTTACACAATTAGCCAAGTGCGGAATTTGCAGATAGAATAAGAATTAACGAGAACAGTACAAAAAATATAGTCTCAGTAAAAGAGGTAAAATATACTCTCTGTCTCAATTATAGAGGTTGTTATGACGATAAAATCGAAAGAACTTATCCCAGATATAGAGGTTTGTTTTGTCCCACTAGCAGAGGTAATAAAGAGCTAAAGTGTCGGGACCTAAGCATGAGTTCCATCTATGGAGGTTTCTCACTTATCCAGGTCCCACTTAACCAAATTTTACTGTTTAACCGACAGACAATTGGTCACAGGTAACGTCTGAAATTGTCCAGTCCAGCAGTTGTCAAAAAATAAAAGGCCCGTTTTGACAGCAGTGTGCTATTCTGTAACAACATTTTCGTATCTCGACAGCGGAATCCGAAGTGAGTTTTAAATTAAGACCTTTATGTTGTTTGCAATAAAGCTCACTTTGTGAGTTTTATCACTCAGGTGAAGCTCGATATCGAAATATTTATTTACAGAATAGACTAGCAGGATACAATATTGCTTTACTAGTAAGTATGAAAGAGACATAAAAATAAATCTGTTTCGCACTTAGTGGTAAAGCAATATTCTATCCCTCTCTACTCAGCTGTCAAATCGGACATCTTAGATTTTGGTGACTTTAATCGCAAAAATATGAAAATTTATTAAATTTTTGATTAATATTTTATGTTTTCATTTTCAGTTGAATTAAATAGAGCCAGGCACAGACAGAAAAGAATCTGATAATAACATGCAATTTCTCTTTATAAAAATACCTTCTGTCGGGATAATGTGGCAGTTACGAGTATGTCTAATTTCGACAAACATGTCGCAGTTTTAGTTCTTTTTTAAGACTTGTTTGGTAAAACCCAAAATAAAAGCTACGTTAACGTATGCAAAAGCAAATACAACAGCTTTAGTTAAACAAAATGTTGCCTTGGACCGGTTATTTGAATGGACTTGATATTTTCATCACTGTGCTAGTATTGCAAATTCCGACACGTGGGCGATGGACCAAATCGCCTTGAGGTCCATATACGGACCCGGCTGGCGACTGGATATAAGGTTCAATTATTTGAAATCTATTTTGAATATCAGGTCCTGTTTTAGTTGTCATGCGTGCCAAACGCGTGCTGGAATATTGGTGTAATCTTTTTTTGACGTGAAAACGTCTTATAAATCGATGAACGCCGGCTGCGCGCACGAAAAAGTGTCACGTTCGCAAGCGAGAGCGCGATACAAGCGATAGAGAGGCACGATCAGCCTAAGCGTTCGGCTTGTTTGTTGAGAATTGAATTGTTTTCTTATGACATTATCACGTAAAATTATCGTCCGTAAACCGACTTTTTTTTTTCAACTTGTACTGTCCCACTACTGGGCAAAGACCTCCCCCAACTCCTACCTTGAACCAACCCTTGCAGTAGTCATCTAGGGCGTCTGGCCACCATTTCAAAGAAATGTTATGCCAGGCATGTCTTGGCAGTGTAATTTGTCATGTTTGAATTTGGTCCATATAATGTACTAGTAGACGTCACGCGGTTTCACCCGCGTAGTTCCCGTTCCCGTGGGAGCAAGGGCATAAAATATAGCCTATGTTACTGATAATGTAGCTATCCATTGCTGGAAGACTTTTCCAAACCGGTCCAGTAGTTTCGGAGCCTATGTCATTTCAAACAAACAAACAAATCTTTCCTCTTTATAATATTAGTGTAGAAGTGTAAACTAGCTTTTGCCCGCGACTTCGTACGTGCATATCCCGTTTTTTCCCGTTCCAAAAAACTATGCTATCTTTTAAATTGGATTAAATAACAGATAGTTACGAAGTTTGGTCAAAATCGGTTCAGTAGTTTAGGAGTCCATCGCGGTCAAACAACGTGACACGTGATTTATACATATTAAGATTTTTATCAATTCTGTATTTTGGTGTTATTATTATTTATTTTATTTCCTAATTTACTGTACCTAGTTGACATTTTAAAGTTCTTTCTGTCATGTAATGTAGTTGACATTTAATAGATTTTCTTTATTTTAATTTGACATTTACTTTTGACTTTTTAAATTAATTTGAATGTGATAAATGACAAATGGATAATTTTATGTTACGCTATTAATTGAATATCTATGGGTCTTTACCTGAAATAAATGTTTTTAGGGTTCCGAAAAAAAAGGAACCCTTATAGGATCACTCGGGTGTCTGTCTGTCTGTCTGTCTGTCTGTCTGTCTGTCTGTCTGTCCGTCTGTCACAGCCAGTTTTCTCCGGATCCACTGGACCGATTCTGTTGAAATTTGGTACACGTATGGGCTTCTATGACCCAAACACGGACGCTTTACGTAAATTATTAAATTTTTAGTATGGGGGTCACTTTTGGGGGTCAAACTAGAAAATAAAAATAAAAAGTTTTTTGAACAATATCGTGAGACATATCAAATGAAAGGGCTTACTGTGAAGTTTTTAAATATATTTTTTTCATAATTTTAAAATAAATGATTTAGAAGTTATTCAAGAAATTAGACGAAAAATGACAATTCCCCCCCCCTTATCTCCGAAACTACTGAGCCTAAAATTTTGAAAAAAATCGAAATAATAGATCTTTACCTAAAGATTACAGGAAAACCTATTAGAAGTCTGTAGTGTTAAAATAACATGTTAAAAAAAATTAATTCGTTCGGAACCCTTTGCACGCGAGTCCGACTCGCACTTGGCCAGTTTTTTTTTATAGTAATTTTAATTATCATTTCATAAAATACCAAACCATTCCTACTTAAGAAGTCCTTTATTTTTACCGTAAAAAAAGCTTGAAATACGAGTAGGTGTATACACGATATAATGTACTAAAATTGTCTGTGATATTGATTGTTATTGACGTGGTCTCCTATAATTAAGGAAGCACATAGATTTTTGTTCTTGTCCTATAAATTATAGCATGTAAGGTGTATTCTTTGTTGGAGATCCTAATAAAATAAAAATAAGAAGTCCTTTATTTTTACCGGAAAAAAGCTTGAAATACAAGTAGGTACATAGCTATTAAAACTGACTTGGTTTGATCCTAATACTTTAACAATTACCATCAAATTTTGATCATAGTATGCGAGCTTCAAAAGTGAATATTTTATTTTACTTACCCAATTGATAAAAGTATCTATTGACTGCCCAAGTTGCAACACAAGACACGTTTTTTGCATTATTTATTCTTCTGTCATGATTTAACTATCCAAACAAGAATTTTCCAAATCAGTTTTAAAAAGAGTGAATTGAAGTAAAAAAAATACTACCCAATTAAGAACCATCTTCTTTTTTTGGAGTCGGTTCATAAGTGCAGTTAACAGAGCTATTCGGTATACAGGCAAAATATTTTTTTGTCACAGCACTGCCAAATTTTATTTCTAATGTGTGCATTATATTTTTTTAAGCTTTTGACATAATTACGAGTGTGTTGTACAATAATTGTCTATTTAACACACTCACAACATTGTTTAAAAGTAGTTGCAAGTTAGCTGCCTGCATGCCTGCTTTATTGACTACTAGTGGACGTCACGCGGTTTCACCCGCGTAGTTCCCGTTCCCGTGGGAGCAGGGGGATAAAATATAGCCTATGCTACTCCCTGATAATGTAACTATTCATTGCTGAAAGAATTTTTCAAAACGGTCCAGTAGTTTCGGAGCCTATTCATTTCAAACAAACAAACAAACAAATCTTTCCTCTTTATAATATTAGTGTAGATGTAGATACATTCACATGCATTGACAGTTGAGTTAACAAATAACAATGATTGTCCAGGGTGTGCCACTCCTAAAGGCTATTTGTATGCATTCCAATAAATGCATTAGAAAAACACCAAACAAAATGCAAGTCAAGTATGTTGCAGTCAAAAGAGAAATTAGGCTTTACGGAGAAAGCACTGGGTGCATGGTTGCCATTTATTTGCATGTTAAAAATACAAGTGACGCAACCCGCCTACTTAGTTGCAACCTTCAATGACTATTCGTTTTGTTTGCCGAGTAAATGAGTAAAGATTTCACTAATATGGAAAAACATGTTAGTTACATGATTGCTTTAATTTTACTAATCATGCGTTTATATTACAAATACGTTACATAATTACCCTTATGGTAAGACATTGCTACTTTTGAATATTATGCAGGTGCATTACGACTCAGAGACTAGTCAGAAGTCAAAACCACAATGAATGATAAGCAGTGGCGTGCGGTAGGTGCAAGCCAGCATAGACCAGCATAAGTAATAACTGGTTAAAAAGAAAACACCATATAAATCACCGCCATCGCGCCGACCCACTGCACCGTGCTGTTTCTGTACTGAATTCTGTGCTATAGTGATATTAAATTGCTACGTGTTTTTTTTTCTTATATCATTAATAACATCGAAATATAACTAAAATAGCTGAGTAAAATCAAAACTTTTTCAACCAATTAGTATTTTATAACGTAAATGATATATAAGAGCCTTGAGAGACTAAAATGGCACTGTGTAGGGACTAGGGAGTCCTGCTGGCTTGCACCTACCGCACGCCACTGATGATAAGGTGGTTGCCAAGGTTGTGGAATTTGTTCGAAAGAGCCACCGCGGTCCTGGAACGCAAAGAGAATTAGGAGGAAGACAGATGAGTTTTAGTCAATAAGATAAACACTCCGCTCCGCCCAGAGCAAATGACTGATTCCGCTCAGCCCAGAGCAGGAGTCAATAGATGCTTTCCCGTCCTTAAAAAAAAATTGGGGGTAGTTTTTTCCTGCACGAGTTCCATCAGAAATAACTGCAAAACACTCCTACTATATAAATCCTAACATTATTAACATTTGATGACAACATAACATGTTTAATTGAGCTAGCCTTGACTTGACTATATGAGTACTATAACATCATTGCAGTAGGTTAGTAATATTGCAATTATTTAAGTGTATCGAGCATTGATGTGCCAATCATCTTACTTAGCAGTATCAAACATGAAGCCGACAGATCAAGAGCTAAGCTTGGTCAGCTGAGCTGGCACACCTTATGTAATTATTCATACTTTGTGGCTATTCCACCAATTCGCACGAAGCGTTTCCAAACGTCGTTTAAAATGCGCACAGCAAAGGAGTGGAACTCTCTGCCTACATCTGGTTTCCGAACGCATACAACCCTAATCTCTTCAAAGTTCTAAGCTTCTTCTGGGTAAGCTCGCTCCATCGTCGACTCTGTCTCTGTCACCCCTGACCTAGACTAAAGTAAAGAGGAAACCCATCTAAAAAAAAAGAAAAATACTTGTGGGAAGAATACAAATTTTAACAATGTAAACTAAATTGTGCAAGTATGAAAAATTACCTCAGTTATTCAAGCTAAGCTAACTTAGCTAAGCTTTAGTCTGCAACTGACTTTAGACTTGCAAGTATTTGTGTCACCCGTGTTAATGCTCATGAGATTAGGTAACAATCTTATGTAATGAGTACGTTTTCTTGCTGGCTTTTATTTACTTTATTTTCGAAGGATGTTGGTCACTCTTCCGCTGGTTTCTTGAAATCAACTTACGTCAAGCCTGGTATCTTTGTACACAAATGATACAAGTTGAGTAACATTTGCTGGAGACAATTATTCACCACCATAAAACAGTCGTATTCGCCACATCATCATCATTTTAGCCGAAAGATATCCACTGCTGGACATAGACCTCCCCCAATCGTCATAGCTACATACCGGTCCTTACTCCTGAGCTTCTCAGTGACCACGCTTATTATTATTTTAATAACATACTTTTAAAAATTTCCAAACCTTAAATAAAAAAAAATAATTAAATAAAACTAAAAATAATGTGAAACAAAATTTTGTCTCGTAAAATTCCTCCGCATAGTTGTCCACCGGTAATATGCCGAAAAGGCTGGTGGCATTGCCACGTTATATGGCAATGCTTAACCTTGGGCGACGGTAAAAACCAGCCCTTCTTGTCTTGACCATAATTAAACTTTCATGGCAAATCTCTTTCACAATTCTTCGAAGAAAGGATAATTTTAAAACAAGTGTAAATAAATACAGGAAGTCGGATTGTCTTCCTTGCTCGTCGTAATGTCAAATGTCCAGAAGTGCAGTTGCATCGCGACATTAACATTGTCAACGTTCAATTAGTTTATTACCTTGTCTGTTTTATGATTTAAACGTAAAATTAATACCCATTAAACAGATAACAGTTATGTTCTTTAGGTATAGCGACATGAAATATAACGTCATCTAATATATTAACAACGTTTAACAAAATAAACGCAATACCTAGCTCTTAAAGAGTCATTGTACTCATCATTATGAACAACTTTTACTACGGGACCAATCCCGAAATCGCAAAATATGCAAACAAAAGATTAAACGCTATGGGTTTGGGTGGTTTAGTGGACTGATAATCGTTTACTATGGAAGAACTATTGGCCCCTGCCTGACCATTGACAATTATAACGGCTTTAAAATGGCAGGGGGTGACTTGCACACTCAATAAATGCCCCCCCCCCCCCCAAACCTCTAAAACGGTCTCTAGCACAAAGTGACGTAGCGCCAAGGGGGCAACATATCCTGACGTGCTAGAGGAGTTGAGAGGTATACCACGGCTATCAGGACAATCCCGGAAATACGGTCAAGATCCCTACCAGCATCTTACTGGATTATACATCCTTCTCCCGAGCACGTTTGCTCTTGCGAATCTCCACTCAGACCGGCCGATTAAGGCAAGAAAGAGGTGGGACCTCTGTTCCTCGTCAGTGTTCACTCCGGCCAGCCAATAAAGGCAAGCCGGAGATGAATAACAATACTTCTCCCTGGAGATCAGGTCCGTGGGGTCGCTACTGCCGCGGTTCGCCACAAAACTACCTTGCGGATTTGTTATTATTATTATCTACCAGACAACGAATAAATAAAATCAAAATCCGAATTTAGTTTCAGAAAGAATGTACCAAACAACATTGAATCACTATTTCCACAGATTCCCCACAAATAAATGATCGATTACTTTCTTTACAATATTAATGAAGATGACATTACCTATTATTGTCAACTGTATTTTAAGGCTAACCTTTAATTAAACTTTAATTAATGAAAATTGATACCTACACAGAATATTTCAAGGTGCTATTAAACCTACATTTACACAGCTGATTTAACATTGATCTTCACACAATGCATCGATCAATACACAATGTCTTCATAAATAATTTAACCTCGAAGTTAAACCTTCAGAAACCTCGGGTGACGTAACCCGAACCATTCATAAGTGCATGTGTCATCTTTTAAATAACAATTTAATGAAACATAACGCCTGTTTTTTTTCCGAAGAGTTAAAGCAGAGGTATACAACATATACACCGAAATCGTGAAAAAATCGACCGCTCCATACATTTCTGTGCGCATAACTGGACTAAATGTAACAGCTGATATTTTCGCGATTTCGGGATTGGTCCCATAGGAAAAGATGTTCATAATTATAAGTACAATGACCCCTTAAGAGGTATTGCGTTTATTCTGATACACTTTGTATAGTTCTATAAATTTTAACAGTTATTCCAATGGCCCATGTCTTAGAGACTTACGGAATTGGTGCGAAAGAGTCAAGTCAAGGAGGAACACGGATGGGTTTTAGTCAGTAAGAGGCTGACTCTCGCTTCTGCTCCGCCCAAAGCTACCGCTTTGGGCGGAGCAGAAGCGGGGCGGAAGTGGGTCATCTGCTGATTTCCCATCCTAAAAAAAACCTCGGGCTGCTTACAGGGTGTTTCAGAAGAGCGTGGAAATATTTAAGGCTTGTATTCATGCCAATGACCTTGTGCATATAAACGGAGCTAACTACCACTCTACGCACCATTCCTCCGAAAAATGCGGGTGCATTTAGAATGTTTTATAATAAAAATAATGCATGTTTTTAAAAAGTTACAAAACCAAATCATTTTCCTTTGTATTGCAAAGCAGTAAATATATTTTGTAAACGCTTTTGATAAAAAAATGAAGGAGTAAAATGGTTTCATCTCAACGATTTGAAAGTGATTTGGTGTTTTTTTTTTTCTTATTATGTGATACCGATAGATAAATTCTGGCTAAACCAAATTACGTATCATATCATGTAGATTACTAACTATTTTTTTAGATGTTATTTCTTTGTTAGTGCCGACGAAAAGTTGCTTCATCTGCACGCTGTTTTTAAGCATTTCTCGAGAGAGCAGCCGTCACCCTGTCACAATCTGTAAAAAAAAATGACTTTGTTAAAAAACCTGACAGCCAAAAACGACTAAAAAGTTCAAAACAAGTCGCTATACAAGCAGTCAGATGCAGTTAGTGGCATCAGATCAGTGATTGAACTGCATCAGACAGCTAGCTGTCGGGTAGTTGGACAAAGTATTTATTTTTTATTTCCTACATTTTATTGAGTTACATTTTTGGAATAGTCTCCTCGAGCCTTTTATCTTGATACCCCACTCGATTAGTTTTGAAAATTAATAATTTTTTGAAGGCATAATATGGCGCCAAAAATCGGTCGTTTTAATTTTTATATACCCAGTGTCACTCTCACAATCAAGACGAATCTAACGACATCTCTCATAAAATCCATCGAGCCGTTCAGGCCGCAGAGCGTGCCAAACAATTATACATACATACATACTCTCGAAAAACATAACCCGCCTTTTGGCGCAGTCGGGTAAAAAAGTCTCAATTTCTATAGGTACATTTTCTGAAAGTCATTATGTCAAAGATCTTCAAATGAAAGCCGATACCAACGGCTTAACACTTCAAATCTCAAATCTCAAATCGTTTATTGCTCCATAATGTACACATACAGGTGGTAAAAGGAATAAATAGGAACAAATTATGGACTATGGAATTATGGACACAGCAAAACTTTAAATAAATGTTTATTATTTCCTGTTCAACATATCCTTTTATTAAATATTTTAAACGTATTATTACTATTATTGCCCACATATTTATTTTTGGATTAAATTAAATATTAGTTGTTTTATTGTTTATTCCCTTGCATTTTCTGCATAAGTGCATATTAGTATATATGTTTTGATTTTATATTTATTTTTATATGAATACTTAGTCTATTTTTAATTCATTTTTTTATTATTAGAAATAGTATATTATTTAGTTATTATTAATAGAATACAATGTCATTTATTTATTTATTTTTATTGATAGAATAGTATATTTAGTTATTATTATTAATGGAATAGTATATTATTTATTTATTATTAATAATAGAATAGAATGTCATTTATTTATTATTATTATTAGAACAGAAATGTCACTTATTTGCTATTATCAATATAAAAGGATGATCCCAAAGCACGTAGGCCGTATGTAACGGATGGTCACCCATCCACAGACCTAGTTCGACAAGCGCTGCTTAACCTGCAGTCCTACCCGTGTGGTTGTTATTTTTTATTCTAATTAGTACCGTGTGAAACATAAAATTTAAGTAATACTCAATACCTATTCATGTTATCAGTTCTTTAGGTACTAAGTATTTGAATTATAGATCCTCAAGTATTTACCATATCATCAATGTAATCCAGTGAATGTTATCTTTGTTATTATTGTACCGTATTAATAATATTATTCAGCAATTTACCTTATTTTTGTCGTGTGACTATATCTAATATCTGCTTTCTTTACAGGTAAATTACTCCTCACATGAAAATAATATAATTATTTTTGTCACAATACGAACTTGGTAAGTTAATCTTAACTAGCTTTTTGCCATATAAAGAACGAAAGTAAGAAAATCGCATTTATTAGCACAAAACATAATAGTTAAAACGAAAAAAAACCTAGACCAATTTTGGAAAGAGTTGCCAAAAGAACTTTGAAGTTTAAGGAAAAATCAAAAATCTTTCACTAGAAATCTTGTACTTGACTGAGTTTTTAGTATTCCGAACATCCGTAAAACACGGACCTCTTATAGGATCACTCGGGTGTCTGTCTGTCGGTCTGTCTGTATGTCTGTCTGACTGTCTATCCGTCTGTCACAGCCAGTTTTCTCCAGATCTACTGGACCAATTCTGTTGAAATTCGGTATACATATAGACTTATGTGACCCAAATACGGACGCGTTACGTAAATAAATAAATGTTTGGTATGGGGGTCAAACTAGAAAATTAATAAAAAAGTTTTTAAACTGTATCGTGTGACATATCAAATGAAAGGGCTTACTGTGAGGGTTTACTTTAATTATATTTTTTTTCATAATTTTAAAGTAAAAAGTTTTGAAATTGTTCAAGAAATTAGACCAAAAATGACCATTCCTCCCCCTTATCTACGAAACTACTGAAACTAAAATTTTGAAAAAAATGCTGATAATAGTTCTATACTTAAGAATTACAGGAAAACCTACAAGAAGTCTGTAGTGTTAAAAAAACATGTTAAAAAAAAATTTGTTCGAAACCCTTGCATGCGACTCGCACTTGGCCAGTTTTTAATCTATGGTCGCGCAAACTTTTTACACTCATACCTACGATTTGGTGCAAAACAGATTCTGAGGTATTTTATACCAGTATGATGAATTCACCAGCTCATTAGTCCCTCTAAAAAGAAACCATCCAATCTGTACACAAGATATCGTATTTAGCCTGTGTCGTAACTGAGGACTGGTACCCTAGCCTGGGTCACATCGTGAGGTCATACGATGAAAGTAAGATGGTGAACTTGCTGTACCGTCCCTGTCACGGATCCGACCCACTTCTAACGGCATGAATCTATGACGACACGGTGAAGTGGAAAAATAAATCTAGCAACAGAAAAAATAATGAAAAACATATCCTACCTAATCCTACTTACTATCAGGCGGGTTGCCTCAGTAAATTAGGTGATTAACTCAACTTACAGCAATGCACTGCTGGAAATTAGGCCTGTAGTGGCAATAAACATGCAATATTTACATTTTTGCTTTAGTTTTAAAGAACTCCGTCTAGAATATACCACCACATAAACAAGCAATGAAAACGATTTAATTTATTGCTAAAATTGCATTTTTAAATCGACAGTTCAAATTTTCGCGCGAAAACGGACGATGACGTCACTCCTGTCTGCCATTGGTCAAGAACTGTCACTCTCAAAAATGTTGTTTTGATGATTGTTGTTTTTAAATACGTTCCGTTTCACTTTACTTTAATTCATTATTTTTTTTAAATCGATATAAACTAAAATAAACACGTTGCGATGGCCTTTATCTAAGACTTTTTATCATTTTACTAACAACATTCTCATAAATTCTGTATTTGCATCTTCCCTATTTATATAGTGCACATACGAACTAAAAACCGGCGAAGTGCGAGTCGGACACTTACACGAAGGGTCCCGCAGCATAAACGTAATAAAAACACGTTTCCGTTGATTACTCTTCGGGTACACAACCCTGAAAATTAACCTGAGAGCGGGAAAAATAACAGAAAAAAACGTGTGTGAAAATCTACTTACCCTCAAATGGGTTGCCTCAATAAACGAACTCGAACTACCGCGTCAATACATTGCTGGACATACCTATGTCCAGCAGTGTCCTATGTGGGGCCATATATGTCACGCAGACCTCTGTGTGACATTTATAGAATGAAACCTGACGTCTCACTAATCCTACATCATGCAAACAGAGATATCTGCGCAATCAGCATATTTACAACAGCCTGACAACAACTTTCTGGCCGTAGGATCCTCCCTGATCAATGGAACATGAAGAACTTCTCACCCTGTTCCTGTTCTCCTCATATAGGCCTCTCTGGAGAGCGCCACAACACCTGGTTTTCCGCCTTTCGCATCCAGTCTGTTCCAGCAGCGTTTTAAAGGTTTTCGGAATTGACATGATTGACATGCGCTACGTTCTACGTACGGTGGACATCCCACCCACACGCACAAAACTTTTTGAGAACACATGGATTGTGCGTACAGCTAAGGAGTGGAATTCCCTGCCGGAGTCTGTGTTTCCTAATAGCTACAACTTGGGAGTATTTAAGTCAAGAGTGAATAGCTTACTTCTAGGCAACCGTGCTCATTCTTCGACCACATCAAACGCGTGCCTATCAATAGTAAAAAAAAAACATTTTGACAACTGTTTTTAACGATAGTGTCACTGTGTCGAATGACTCTTATACGCAAGACATTAAGCAATGCCTTTCCAACATTGAAAGAACGAGCATTAATCACAACGCTTACTCACTGTGAGTGCGTATTGGCAATTTCAGGCCATTAATTCTGATTACCTCACGACATTTTCTTTCAACACAAGTAGGTAAGTCTTTACTTAAGTTACTGCCGTTCTCAATAAATGTAGATACAGAGCTATTCGAGATATTATGCTGTATTTTTCACACCACTAATTAGTCAGCTACTGATGTCGTATTTTAATATTTTCCTAATCGCTGCTATATCCGATCCTTCTCCAGCATTTTGGACACATTACCAATCAACAATGATTTCAACATACTTACTTAATAACTAGTTAGTGAGATTTTTTGGGACAAACCCGCCACACATTGCCAACTACTGCAACTCCTGAAAGCCAGAATCAACAGTGGTGACCATCAGAAAAACGCCGAGTCAATGAAGCCCGACGAGTCCCGGAGAAACGATTCAACTGTCTTGGATCCTGCAACGAAATTAATCAGAAAAGTACAGCGGAGGAGTAGGAAAAAATATATATCATTGCCACTTCCCACCTTTTCAAGCAGGAGACAGAATAGAGCTAGGCCAATAGGCACCAAGGGACATATACAACTGGGTTAAGCCCAGTTGCCAAGCGCTACGGATTATATATTAACACTAAAACTAATGGGTCCTAAATTGTGAGCTACTTTTGATTCCAGTAATAGGTATGGCAAAAACCACCACCACCATCATTATTGCATGGTTTACTACTGACCACAAATTAATCTACTGATAGCCCAAAATCAAAGTTTTATAACATCCCTTACTAAAACGACTTATGCCATCATTCTTCCATTGTGAAAAAGGTATAGTGTTACACGGTTTGTATAGCTCCGTCTGCCTCTTAGACCGGAATCGTGATGGGTCCAGGATCTCGAAGCCATCATGTTTCACGAATAGATTGACACCAAGCCTAGCTAAAAAAGTATTAAAGACGCAAGCCTATCAGAACAGCAACACTCTTTTCAAATTATATATCAAACTACCACTTTTCCCGCGACTTCGTCCGCGATGCAATTTTCTTAAGGATCCCTAATTTTTTCTAGTAATAAATATAGCCTATGTTACGTAGGGATAATGTAGCATTCTAATGGTAGAAGAATTTTTGAAATCGGTTCATTAGTTTTTGAGATTATTCGTTACAAACCTACAACGATACAAATCTTTCCTCTTTATAATATTAGAGTAGATATATGACAGTTAGAAAGTAAACAAAAGCTATCTCAAACAGTGCCAACCTGTCATCATACATCATAATAACGCACAATATATTTTACATAAACTACAACATTATGCAATAATTGCTTTGCATAAAACTAGACTACTCCACGCAGATCTTAAGGCCTTTCACAAGACTATTAACGCGCTCTGACTCCGTTCACAGGAAAATGCCTGGGTTTTCCACGCACGTTGAGCAACTGTTGATAAAACTACACTGTTTTCCAACTGCAACTGTGGGAAATAGGAATATAATTTGCCTGACTAGATTAGTTTATTTTATGGTGTAACTTATGATCGATTTGATAAAATTTTGCGTATCTAAGATGGCTTAGGAAACTATATTAACTACTAGCTTTTGCCCACGACCGACATCGTATACCATTTTTTCCCACTCCCGTAGTAATTTCGGGACATCCTCTCTACTTCTTATTCTTCTTCTTCTTCGTGTTTATTGACTCATATTATATTTTGTCCGACCAGTATTGAGCAACTTGTACAGATCTATCATTGGCCTCGTTCAAATCTTGGATGGTGCAGGTGGTTGTGCCCGACAGGCAATTAGTGCTCCTCTAACCTCCCCAAGGAACCTACATGCCAAAATGTAGCCATCTACGACCAGTAGTTTTGGCTATGCGTTGTCTGTCCGTCACTCAGTCAGTCACTGATCAGTAACGGAAGAATTTTGTATTTGTTGATTGACATCCTTAAAGTTCTGAGTTGAGCTACATGATAACTGACTAATGCTTGCACTATCTGGACAGGTCCACTCAAATCTGTGTGGTGTTTTCCTCAAAATACCACTTCAGACCTAATAATTCATGGTTCTCTTACGACTTGACATCTGCATTGTACGAATACATATTCGATATATGATCAATCTCCATGATTTTGTTACTATTTACTCATTTTACTGTCTGTGTAGTTTTACTAGTATTTTTGTTTTTGTGAAAATTAAAAGAATCATACTGTATTCATAGTTGCCTGTAGGAACAGAGTGACAATTCTATTATTTTTTGACAAATTGTGTCTGATCACAATCTGTGAAAAATGTACGGAAAAAGTGGCTAAAACAATTGAATAAGTGGCTTTAATTTAATTTAATTTAATGGCGATTGAGATGTGAATGCGCGAATAAAATTGACTCTAAGATCATACAATTTTTTTCTTATTTTTTCTTACAGTTAAAATCATTCTTTAACTAGGTTTGAGTGGGATATGTTGAATTACTAGTTCGTTACTATGAGTCGATAACTCTGACGTATTATATAAAGACGCGACATACACAACGTCAGACGCGTCATGCACAAACATCACAGACGCGTCTTGCACCAACATTACAGCTCTAAAAACAGCAGTAAACACAATAGTACTAATCGGTAGCAACAGCAAGACAGCTACGTATACGCGCTTCGTAGCGGAGTATTGGGTCGCGGTAGTTACCATCTTTTTAACCGACTTCAAAAAAGGAGGAGGTTCTCAATTCAGTTTTATTTTTTATGTTGCCATTTCAGAGTGTGAGCAACGCACTAATGTTCATATATCATTGGTCGATGATCCAAACATTAAAAAATTGATCGCTAAAGGCAATAACAACTTAATAGTTCCATTAACGCCAATAAATCTGAGAGTGGGTCGGTAACTCCGTAAGTCAAAACAGCTGATTTTATTCATTAACAGATTAGCATTTAAATTAGATCGAGTGTCATTTGACGGAGGCTTGATACCGGTTACACCACACAGATTGATTTAATTATGTTACATAAGGCCTACCTTAGTTAGTTATGGCGTTTTTTTTCCATCTGCTTGCATTGACATGTAAAAAACCCAAGATACACACTCAACATCTCAAAAACTAACAAAAATTTTACGCTAGTTTCAAACAGTCTCGCATCGCTCGCCATACTGCACTGCTTTGTAAAAACAACTTTAAGCGATACGTTTAAGGTTGAATTTGCAAAAAAAAAATGTTCATAGTATAACTACACCCAACTCACACATGACACTTGATACATATCAGTTTTTGACGACAGTTTCGAGTCTTGCATTTGTTCGAGACTGTGCATCTTGGGTTTTTTATATATCAATGTCTGCTTGACATAATATCATCATTGGTAGAAAGGAGCTCGTGACTAAAGAATAACAGCCGCACAGATCAATCTTCCAGGTTAAGCAACGTTTGCCAAGGTTGGTCTGTGGATGGGTGACCATCTTAACATACCGAGTTTCCTCCGTGCCTTGGAAAGCACGTTAAGCCGTTGGTCCCAGCTGTCATTTCAAGATCTTTGGCAGTCGTTACGGATTGTCAGAGCCAGTACATAACGTAAGAAGTACCGTGTTACCCAGTTAACGGGTTGTGGAGGTCTGGTAGGCAGCCGCTCCACGTAAAATACTGGTATTCAGCTGAATCCAGTTTGACTGGAAGCCGACCCCAATACAGTTGGGAAAAGGCTCGGCAGATGATGAGATGATGATGATGGTGCTACACTGGAAGAGCAAAGCCATAGAAATATGGGTGGATTGTGTGAGGAGTGATATGAAGGAAAAGGCGTCACGTTTGGAAAGACATAATGTAATCGATCCTAAGTAGCATAGGATGAAGTAACGAAGAAGGTGATGACATAATTATCATAATTTCATTGCAATCTTGAAAAAAAATGAAAAATGTTTATTTGTTCCAAAAGCAGTTACATGGATTATAAATGAGACATCCCCAGTAAGTAATTAATAATACTTGTGTTGGGGCATATCTCGCTCTTTCCCAATTATCAACAATAGTGTTTAATCTTTTTTAATGTTTTCGGTTTTAGGGGTAGCAGAAGTGTTAAATCCGTTTCGCCAGCTATCGAAGATCAACCGATTAATTTTATTAGTATTGAACGGGCCCATTTATTTATTTTACCGGTTTGAAACTCTAGGTTGCTACTGGGAATTTTCTGACAGAAAACCCCAGAATCCGGAACTATTTAGAAGCTTAGATAGAACAAATCCTATAGAACATTCTTTAGTGATAGTCCTTCAGCGTAAACCCCGGTATACTCTAATTACAAATTCGTATCGTAACGCAAAATCGCACGTTCGCCCACACTGTACCCTATAATGTAACCCTAAACGCAAACCGTGTAGTTATGGTAATGCGATATGGTATCGCGAGGTTGTAGTTTGAAAATCGAAAGTAGACTACATGTTGCGAACAAGATTGTCTGTGTACTGGCAAGAGGAAAAGTGCTGGCAAATTGAATAAAAGGAAAAGCTTTTTCTTTTATTTATAGGTACGTTTTAAGATAAAGGAATGTTAAATTAATAACTTATTAAATGAATTTTGTAAGGGAAAGGAGTCAGTGATAGCGTGACGGACGACGGCGACGGCGCAGAAGAATTGAGGAAAAAAACGTGTAGCGTACCGATTCCCAAGTAACATAGGATAGGGGCAGGAAGATGATGATATTTTTTAGTAAATGGATCAAAATTACACTTTTACACATTAATATTTAATTCGTATGTAAAACACGTGAATGCATAACAGGTAGAACCGTCCATAACACAAAAATATATAAATACATATATAATTATGTTACAACATACCTAGTGTCTTTCATGTTAATTATTGTATGCCTTAAAGAAAGTATTTTTGTTCTTTGTTTGTTTTTGCAACATTATTTTTTTCTTAATTATGATATTTTTACCAATAGTCCAAAACAAGCAAGCATTGCATAAAAATAACCATGAAATAAATTCAAAACGAGACAATCAAATAAACAATAATCTTCAGTGAAGACCCGGTTTGTGGATATATGTCAGACAGAATGATGTCATTTACAAGCTTCCAAATATAGGAGGTTGGCGGCCATGTAGCATGACCAGGGTTTTTGTTCTTTCCTCTTTTGGTACGATGCATTTCGTATTTTTAAATGCTACGAACATATTTGTGGAAAGAGAAAGGAAGATTTTCGATCTTAATTAGTAAGTAAAACTCCTCAATAGTTTGTTTAGTAGGTTTAAACAACGAAAACGAAAGTCTGCCAGGATTTTCTACATGGGACTTTCTTAAACTATATGTTTTTAACAAATATTTTTTTCTTTTTAAGGTATAAAGGAGAGATAATATTTTTAAAGCATCTGAATGATATTATTTCCAAAAGCTTGACTGCCTGTCTGTACCCCCTTTTATGGAGTTCTCTCATAAGGTTTATACCAGTTGGGCTGAGCTTTGCATAACTCCGTGTAATCTATTGCAAATAATCGCTAAGTGCAGGATCAGGCGATTACACTGACATATTGCTAGCGCCGAGTTCGATATTTAAATGTGGAGGAATTGGGCTAATAGCTGTTTGGAAAAAAGTGCTGAGATATTAGGTATGCTCGCATAGTTAGGCAGTTTACTGCCATTGTTATTTCAACTTTTGTAACAGTAAATAGATAAAACATTTCGAAATAATTTAATGTACACCTAAACCATGATTATAACTCAACTATTTTATAATATAATAGAAAAAAATCTCGGCATGAAAGCTTAAGTGAAAAAACCTTGAAATAAAAAAAAAATCAGAATCAGATCAGATGGAATAGCCGGTCTTTCGAGCTCACTTCATCATAATTTTTACTATGATTTTTCGCAGACAAAATCGGCATATCCAACATTAAATTCTTACCTGACATTTTTACCACACAAAAGTACATACAAATCACTATAACATAGCCAAAAATTAGGCACGAAATAAGTCATTCTCTCTAATAATTTATTTTTAATTGGTCCTCAACGAAGACACTCAACTGTTCATTTGTCGTTAAAAAACTAAAAATCTTAAAAAAAAAAACAAAAACCTCACATATCGACTGTACGCTTAAACAAACGGACATCAGTGAAAGTGTTGACCATTGTGTACACGTCTGCGACCATGCATCCATACTGTGGCCATTTACCGGCCATTGCGGTGTTAATGTGACGAGTCGTAAAAATACACGCTGAGCGAGACATGAAGATGAACGCGGATTTAATACTTTTGTAACTATGGGTCCATTTTCCAGTCTAACAGGACGCTGAACACTGGTATGTTACATGAAGCGAGTGCCTATCACTGATAGGCTATTTATTAGACCTCAACTTTTCCTGGGTAACACAAAACCTAGACTAGTCGACTGTTTAGAGTTCCGTACCCAACGGAACCCTATTACTAAAACTCCGCTGTCCGTCCGTCCGTCCGTCCATCCATCCGTCCGTCTGTCTGTCAGCCGGCTGTGTAATAGGTAGACAGTTGAAATTTTCACAGATTGTGTATATCTATTGCCGCTATAACAACAAATAATAAAAATTAAGGTTTGTAGTACGGAACCCTTCGTGTGCGAGTCCGACTCGCACTTGGCCGGTTTTTTACTATTGATTTTGATAGGCTCGCCTAAAGTGGGTGATAGACGTGCGAGCAAGTACGCGTACTTGTGGCTCGACGACCTTTTTCGCTCGTGTGTCACTGTAAGTACCCGTACTTATGGCTCGACGAGTAAGTTCCTTTGCGATCCAACAGATTTGAAATTTTGCTCTTAGCTCGCCTTGGCTCGCACGTTTGTCAA
This sequence comes from Lacanobia wlatinum, assembly GCA_947578705.1. Lineage (NCBI taxonomy): Eukaryota > Metazoa > Arthropoda > Insecta > Lepidoptera > Noctuidae > Lacanobia > Lacanobia wlatinum. The sequence goes on along the minus strand of OX388039.1, from coordinate 6,991,474 downwards.
CGCCGCGAGCCATTATTTTGTTTTGTTACACGTCGAGTGCAATTGTGTTGCAAAACTTACTGATTTTCGAAGCTATTCACACTAATTATTAACAGAATTCTTTTCTTTGCTTCTCTCATACAAATATCCTGTGTGGCTATACCTAATAAAATATTATTCCTGAATTAACAAAAATTTCCTCCATTGACGACATCGCGGTCCCCCTGGTACCAGAGTAATGAGCAAGCTTTCACCTGTGTCACCGACCTCGAGCCGAGTAAGTTCGCGATCTTAAAAACCGCGTACTAAAGTTCACCCACTTAATGGTATGCGATGACGTGATTGACGATGGAGCACTCTTGCCTGGGCCGCTGAACTCTTTCGAACAATTCCGACAACAACAACCCTGTCAGGAGCGGCAGTGTCTTGGATATCCATCACGTCTATAACGTATTACTATCCAATTTTATTAACCTTGTATTAATAGTCTTGCGTTTGACCACTAGGTCTCACTCACCGTACGACTGTCTTTTATGACAACCTCCTGGAATTTGACGAGGATGCAAAACAACACGTTGTAGAAGTTACCTATTCCCTTAAGACTAGAGGACTCCCAAGTTAAAGCTGTCGGAGAGCACAGACTACGGCAAGAAGTTTATTTCTTCAGTTGTACGCATAGTTCAGGTCAAGAAATACTTACCCCATTTTTAACTGAACTGTCAGCTCGTCCAAAAAGGTTGCATCAACAACACAAGGAAACACGCCAAGCCCTTACACATCACGTCAAAATCCGCAACCATTCAATCACTCAGTTTCCATTCCTTTCATTCATTCAAACGCGCGTTCTTACCGCTTCTCGAAACTCTATTGTTCAAACACAAAGTGACGTATGTCACTCGCGTTACGAGTCGTTGAAAAATGTACGTAATTTGTCTGTGTGTTTGTATGCATGTGTGTTACGTAGAAATTATGTAATTTGGGTAATTATCGTGTGGGAACATTGTACAGCCTTGTAGTGATTTGTTGTGTGTGACTCGTGTGCCGTTATTTTGTAGACGGAAAAATTGTTTCTTTGTTAAAATGTCTTTGACACATTGCTTGAGTTATTCGTCTATAAATTAAACATATATTATAAATTCGAAAAAGTGTTTGTTATGGTCGAAAATCGGTCTTTAATATGAAGCTCTTTGATGATGCAGACATTAGTGCGAAACGCTGTCCACGGGATCTTCAGAAGGCGACTGTGAATGATGTTCTGGCACCACATCTCTATTGCGTCGATTTTACGGAGATCCTGTAGTCTCAGGGACCAAGTTTCGGAGCCATAGAGAAAGATTGGAAAGACAAGGCACTTCACAATCTGATCTTGGTTTTCTTGGTAATTTTCCTGTCCTTCCAAACGTTACCCAGCCTTTCTACTGCCGACCTAGTGATGTGCACCGTCGTCTGATCTCGTCACCACACCCTACTGTACTGGAAATAGTAGAGCCGAGGTAGATATAGCTCTGTACAACTTCGCAGTTAGCTAAGCTCTGTACGTTAGTTCCCTTTTGTTCAGCTCGGTCTACTAACTATCATCAGCTTAGTTTTGTCGAATGTTATAAATAAGCTTTAAGTTATCAAGTCACTAATCAGTAAACTGCTGTCAAATCTGATTTAATCTATTGGCTTTTGAATTGGGTTTTCCATGAGGAAATCCTGTTTGGAGTGTCAGTCAAAAACAATAGCATTGGTCTTATTATTATCGGTAAGTTATGGTCTGATCTCTACAACATTCGACTTACCCTATGTCATGACAGCAACTAGGTACTAAGTTGTTTAGCATTTTGCTGAACTTGATATATTTCGCGCAGCAGCGTGAGGTGCTGTGAGGTTCACAATGTTTTTCTTTAAATGCGACTGCAATGCGAACGCTCCTTTAAAGTACGAGAATTAAACTTACACTTTTTTTGTTACGGGAAATCTTCAAATAACTCCTCCCGCTCTGGGCGGAGCGAGAGCAAGTGTCAGACACTTACTGACTAAAACCCATCCGTGTTCCTTCAAATGTCTTATGCGTTCTAGGCCCCCGGTAACCCATTCAAACAATTCCGCAACCCTGGCATTTCTGCTTACACCTAAACCAACAAAAAGCGTAAAGAACCCAGCCACGCATGAGAACCCCCTCAGTCAACAGACGCCGATAGCATCAATGTTATTGTTACTAAACGTCGGAAAATGATCGGCGCAATGGTGTTAGAACGTAACGAGTCAACAGCTAGCTGGGAGAAAGTGCGAAACAATACATAAAAGGAATGAAGTGTTAATGTTATGCAGTTTGTTGCGTGTTCGAAGAATTATGGTGCAGTGTTTAGTGCTGCAAGGAAGAACTTTTATAGTAAAATTCTATGAGATTTCAGGACCTATTAGATGCACATGGATGTAGAGACTGGAAAGGTAAAAACAAACCAAAAAATATTTCAGGTTTGTCTTTGCCTCTGGTTGCAGATGTTGGTCATAGAGCTTGCTTACCAATACGCAGTGTCACCATTATCTGTTTGTTTTGAGACGTAAAAGGTCTGCCACATGTTACTTTAAAAATCTAAAATCATCCTTTTACAATACCACGAGAACTAATTTGACACTCCTCATTCCGTACATAAATCGATTTCTGAGTAAACCTTATCACTTTCGCCAATATCTTGTAGAAGCGATTTTCTGAGCTATTGCCAAAAATTGCACTGGTATACGTCGACTGTATACAATACAGTAGGTATTCTGTTGTCTCACTGCCTACTGAGATGCGTTACGTTATCGTCACCCTCACATCTTAATCCTTACGTCACAATATTGTACTAAATTTGTTTAACTCAATGCTCAATATCTTTATTGCAATCCACATGTCGGGCACAGCAAGATAAGTAGGAGAGAGGAAGCATTTTTTTAGCTATGTAAAATTATTAGCAAACCTAATTATATTATCTATTGAGAGATAAAAACTACTAGCAACGAGGATTAATACTACTCGAGGCCGAGTAACTATTTAAGGTTCACGATTGTCAACGATTTAATCGTCTGTTTGAAACACAAACGGCCGGGGATCAAACTTAAAAATCATAACAAAATGAAACCAAGCTTAAGTGGCAGTGGGTGGGGCACATGCAGAATGAATGCACTATTAAAGACAGTTCTCAGTGAGGACCACGTTTTGAAAGTCGCAACTTAAGTTGGCAACAACGACCTAGTGAAGGTAGCTGGAACCTGACGGATGCAGTCAAAAAAGTGCCAATCGTTGTGACAGTCCTTGGAGGAAGTCTCAGTCCTCCAGTTGACGTCTTTCAGCTGAAATGATAATGATGATAAATGAAAATCAAGCGTCCAGTGTTAATTCATAATTATATCTTCTCTATCTCTAAATAGTAGGATATATCCAGTAGTATTTTTGACGTAATAACGTCTTATAAACCGACGAATGCTGGCTGCACACGCGAAAAAGTGTCACGTTCCGGATGAGCCGAGCGTGCAAGCGAGAGCGCGGAACAAGCGGTAGAGAGGCACGATCGGCCTAAGCGTTCGGCTTGTTTGTTAACAATTCAATTGTTTTCTTATGACGTTATCACGTAAAATTATCGTCCTTAAACCAACTTTACAGTCAACCAATTTTTTTTTTACAAAGTCGTATGTCTCTGTCTGTATCTCAGTTTATTTCTTCCAAACCAAGCAACGGATATTGATGCGGCTTTCATTAATATAAAAAGCGATAAACGAGCAATGTTTATCTATGTTCATAATGCGAACCCGGTGCGCAAAGCCGGTGCGGGTCGCTAGTCCTGAATAATTAAAAAGATTGTAGCAAAGCCGTCTCGTAAAAACCAATTATGACAGCCAATTAAGAAAAGGTGAAAATTGCATAAAAGAGCATTTCCTTATGACGTTTTATGAAATATTTCCGTTTTTTACCATGCCAACGGGACCCTAGAAATCTTAGCAGTTGGGTGCGGCATCATAATGGATCAGGAAGTCACGTAATATACTGTTTTTATATGACATTTAACTGTCTGCAAACATTTTAATATCTCTTAGTAGGTATCTCGGAGATCCTTTTAATTCTAACGCTATTCTTGTCGTTATTTGACTTTTAGTAAGACTTGAGTCTAATGTATATTGCAGTGAAACCCAACCTTAACTTCCAAAATTCCTTTTTTGAATGTTTCAAAGTTTGTTGTTCAAGTATGTTGGATGCGACTGCTGCGAGACGCACAGCACCGGTCGATATAGTGACTTTACCCTGCCATGTCATACTTTTTGTTGTAGCAACGATAATCGGGCCGATTTTTCCTAGCTAAGTAAAAACTAGCAATTATTTTTGTAAGACGTGCGTTACACTATTGCAATCAGTACGTTCCAATTTTCTCCTACAAAAAATCGGTCGCCGACTATCGGACGTCGGCGGACAGCCTTAGGAAGGCCTACGTCCAGCAGTATTCGTCTTTTGGTTGAAGTGCTAAAGTAATTCGTAGCTAGGTTCTGTTTATATCCTTCCTGAAAAGCTGCTGAGTCTTTTATTCCGAGCCCGCTATTTTTTCGATGAATTGAGTTTAGACTCAGAAAAAGTCATATCATCTGTTTTTCGCTACAGAAACAGAACTTAATTGCTATTTCATTTTAAATCTTTTAACCGGCCCAAATATCTGAAACTTCATCCTGATCCTAAAATCCAACACTATTTTCATCTAGCAATATTTATGCAAGCTGTCATAATTTCAAACATATCCCGAGTTAATTCAAAGAGCTGTTTCAAACTTAGTACAAACACCATTTCAGCTTACTAACTAGAAACAGACGTTGTCCGTCTGTTTCCCATTAATAATAATTTCATCCTAGATACATGCCCGTTAGAATTTAACTCTGTAAATAAATTACTAGCCGAAGCGTGAGAATCTTGTAAGTAAGCTTACATAATTTTAGTGCTCAAAGAATTTATGCTAACTTGTTGTGGCAGAACCTTGTGTTACCTTTGCGTTTCCAAGTTAAATTAAAAGATAGTAATTCAGATTCAGGATTCACTTGCAATCAGTAGACAAATAGAAAAAATCTAAAAATAGTGGATTTCCGTCAGTTAATGAATGTTCCGCTTTCTGCAAACGCCAGCCAATGGGCAAAATTCATATCTATCTTGGCGCCAAAATACAAGAGAAAATGCGCGCCATTTTTTCACATTTCGAACTGTCACTTTTGAACTTTCGCCACGCGTTCCAATACACGTATCCTATCAATAAAGTTACCTTATAAATCATAAAAATATCGGCACGCACAATTAGTTACAAAAAATAAATCGGCCATGGAACATGACCACTGGTCACAATAATAGGAAAGAAAGTGAATTACATATTGAAAAGGAAAGTACGGACGTGATACATAAGGAAATCATTGAATATTCTTGATTATGTTCGGTTCAATCGATTGAAATATCATTAATAAATATGGCAGGTCATAAACGATTCGTGATTTGAAATTGGAAAGATGAATGGTCGGCTCAGGTGTTTTTTTTTAGTTTTTAAAAATCGAATACCTCTCCATTACTGTATAACCGTGAAATGATGACAGGTTTAACCGCGCAATGGGATGACTACCTAACGTTTCGATTTCGCTTTACCGCAGTCGATTTTTTTATTTTTATTTAGTGCAAAATTTTTTGGACCCGTGTCATGGCATTGTAGTGCCACTTTACAGTTTATTTATTGTTAAGTACCTAACATTAATTTCATTGAATTTCCAAAATAAAATAAATAAGGAGGAAAATCTAATATTCTTTCACATTGTAATGTTGCGTCGACGATCATACATTGAAGTGAACTTTACTTAAAATTATTGTGGGGCGACCATAGATATATTCAAGTTCTAGCTGGACGCGATTGTATGGGTACCATTAGCTATCTTACATGGATCGACTACATTTCTCACCTCCGCAACCCAGTAGGTAAATGACAAAACGTAACTAAAATTACATGAATCATTCATGTAATTCAAATAAATAATTATTTTCAACCTTCAATCATAAATCAATGCTATAAGTCCCCATTAGACAGACAAACAAATTAATTCGCATATAAAATCGCAAAAACTCACAGACGATATTTTATTCAACACGCTTGCATCTAAATAGCCATTGCAAATTACGTGAAAATCAACAAAACAAAATTAAGGAATAGGGAAATGTGATTTTATCATCGCGGTTTTATTCATAAAAAATAATCAATACGGTAAGGAGCTCGTGGCTAAATTATAACACGTGTCGATCTCCACGGTTAAGCAACGCTTCTCAAGGTCGGTTCGTGGATGGGTGACCATGTGCCTGGTACTCATCATCATCATCTTATCAGCCGAAAGACGTCCACTGCTGGATATAGGCCTCCCAAGAGTCGCCACAACGACGGTCCTGCGCGTCTCGCATCCATCGGCTACCCGCGACCTTCACCAGATCATCGGCCCACCTTGTGGGAGGCCTTCCAACGCTGAGTCTTCCAGAACGCGGCCGCCACTCCAGAACTTTTCGGCCCCATTGACCATCTGTTCTGCGCGCCCTGCCGCCTGCCACTTCAGTTTGGCGATCCATCGGGCTATGTCGGTAACCTTGGTTCTCTTGCGGGTATCATAATTCCTGTTTCGATCACGCAAGCATTGCCCTCTCTATTGCCCTTAGACTGACCTTAAGTCTTCTGATGAGGTCCATTGTGAGCGACCACGTTTCAATTCCATATGTCATCACTGGCAACACGCACTGGTCATAGACTTTCGTCTTGAGCCACTGGTACTCAGCTAAATCCATTTATAGTGGGGTCAGCACCCTAGTATACTTGGCAAAACCGGCGAAGTAAGAGTCGGACCCTCTCACGAAGGGTTCGGAACTGTAAGCTGAAAAAAACACGTTTCTTGAACCCCCTTTAATTTTTAATATAATTTAATTTTTATCTACACTAATATTATAAAGAGGAAAGATTTGTTTGTTTGTTTGTTTGAATTGAATAGGCTCCGAAACTACTGGACCGATTTGAAAAATTCTTTCAGCATTGGATAGCTACATTATCAGGGAGTAACATAGGCTATATATTATCCGCGTATTCCCACGGGAACGGGAACTACGCGGGTGAAACCGCGTGACGTCCACTAGTTGTTGATAAAGCGACAATAGAAATACACACTCTGTGAAAATTTGAACTATCTACTGTGATACTGCAGATTACTGCCACTGCAGCATCACTGGAAACTAAGTATAAAGTGAAAGAAATGAATTTGAAAAATAGGTATTTGTAGAAACTATTGCCGATGCCGTCGCGCTGCGTCCTATCAAGTAAAGTGCGAAAGCGACAACTGCAGCAGACGCTGATTTTACCTATAAAAACCTTGACCAAAAGACGTTTTGTATTTCGCTGTTTTCTTCTTCAAACTGGACTGATCTATAAAATTATATATCAAAATTTAGAGGAAGACTATATCTATGCTTCTATTATTTTCTATTTTGTTAAAAACTTATCAAATTTGTGTGATAGTCGTCTGAACATGGCGGTAAAAACGGGCTGTTTTTTTTTGGTGTTTGGATTGTCATAATTCTTTAAGTAATTATTTTTTGGAAAAAAGAAAATGATAGAGGCACGTATTATTTCGATCTAGATTTTTATGGACAAAAAATCATTGCTCTAGCAGCATTATCCACGAAAAAAAAACGTATTTTTTTAGGAATGCTTAGTAACTATCAATATTCGTAACTCAAAAACGAATCGTATCTTTTGTACAATAACTAATCGTTGAATATTGGCACCGGGCATTAGTCGCCTCGTACGACACCCACGGGAACTGATGGGATGGTATTATTCCTTTACGGCACCATACGGCACCGGCCGACACTATGGTGTCGGCTGGTGCCGGCAAACTGCAAACAAGATATTATATTCCTTACTAGCTTCTGCCAGCGGCTTCACCCACGTGGTCCCTAGGGAACATATTCCCGGGATAAAAAGAAGCCTTTGTTCTCAAGCTTTAGACTATCTGTGTATCAAATTTCATTTAAATCGGTTCAGTAGTTTTGGCGTGAAAGCGCGACAGACAGACAGACAGACAGACCGACAGACAGACAGAGTTACTTTCGCATTTATAATATAAAATATAAATATATAAATATAATAATAATATATTATACTATATATATATATATATATATATATATATATATATATATATAGTAAGGATTACCATTCACAGTATATATTCTAAAACAATTCGTCATTGCATAATCAGTTGAACCTGCCAAGCCCAAGGGCCAAACAAAATACATACGAAGACAAACCCATAACCAGAGCACGTACCAACCATCACGTATGGTGTCAATGCCATCTCCGAGCAACAAACTTAAACAAATACCACTCTAACAAGACTCTTTTCGAATTTGGACCTTGTGACCCAGGTTATAAAGTTGTGGTTGTGTTTTAGGATGTTGGTGAGTTATGGTGTTAGGTAGCATTTCGCTGTCAGCAATTATTGCTGGCTCGATGACCCTAAGCGGTTCTTTGGTAATAGTCTTGAGATCGTCATTTGGAAGCTAGTCGTGTTGAATCATTATTATTTTAGAGGCTGCTGAATTAGTCCCCAGCAATACCGAGGTAACAGGATGATTCTACTAATCCAACTGAATAACTTTCCCAAACATTTAATTGTTTAATATGTGTTTGTGTAAATTTTACACACATTAAACAATTAACCTACTGCTTAAATAAATTGTGCAATTGATTTAGTAATCGATTGGTTTTAGTTGCATTTTTTTTTTAATTCTAATATATAAAAGTCTCTGCTCTCAAAACGGTGAATGAAAACATCGTGAGGAAACCGGCATGTCCTAGAACCAAAAATTCGAAAACATGTGACATTCACCAACCCGCATTGGGCCCGCGTGGTGGATTACGGCCCATTCCCTCTCCTAGAGAGGAGGCCTGAGTCCCAACAGTGGGAACATTATAAGGCCGACTATGCTATGCTACATAAAAGTCTCGTGTCACGGTGTTTGTTACCGAACTCCTCCGAAACGGCTCGACCGATTTTCATGAAATTTTGTGTGTATATTCGGTAGGTATGAGAATAGGTGGTAGGGTATTTTTTTTGTATGGCAACGTTTGCCGAGTCAGCTAGTAAAATATAAAAAAGTCACATCAAGATTGTTTACCTTTATTAAACTACTAACCTTTCTAGTTTAGTTATGGTTTCTTTGGGAAAGTTAATCAGTTGGATTAGTAGAATCACCCATTCACCTCGGTACGGCTGGCGACTAAATCAGCAGCCTGTAAAAAGTCACATCAAGATTGTTTACCTTTATTAAACTACTAACCTTTCTAGTTTAGTTATGGTTTCTTTGGGAAAGTTATTCAGTTGGATTAGTAGAATCAACCTTTCACCTCGGTATTGCTGGGGACTAAATCAGCAGCCTGTAAAAAGTCACATCAAGATTGTTTAACTTTATTCAACCAGTCCTAAAACTTTCTGGTATATACTAAGCTTTAAATTAACTTATTCCCTTGTTCCTATGTTTGTCAAAAACAACAAATTAGCAATCCATTTTTGTAGTACTTAATTTCTCGCGTCTTGTTAAGCTGAAACTTTGATACTTACATGGTTTTGGTTTGTAATAATTGAATGGAATATAATGCAATAACTACATGATGACAGTGGTAATGAATGATGCAGACGGAGTTACGTCATACGAACTCCTCAACCAAAGAAGATAGCACCATCGTCAGATTGTTTAAAATGATTTTTTACCCATGACGGTACAGAGACGGTATAATAATGTGTTTGGGGTGAGACGATGTTTGTTTGTTTGTGCAAACCAATGTTGCCATTTATCTCCAAAACTAATAGTTCGATTTTGATGCGGTTTTCAGTGATGGGTTCGGGTTTGATTGGTGAGGGTTCTTACTATCTTCTCTTCTCTTTAACGACTATTGTAGAACTGCGGCTCAATGTTTCTACATCATATCACCTTATTATTTTCATTCTATGTAATAATATCGAGTAGATTACAACAAAGCCCCGGGCAAAGTTTAGTTGTAAATATTGATATATTATTACTATTAAATAAACTATATCGATATGTAGTACAATTTATATTAAAAAAAAAATGTTTTTAAAAGTTTGAAATAAAGAGCAAAATTAAAAATTTTGAACTAACCCACGACGATTAAAACGTAATTGAAAATGGATAAATAATTTAAAAAAAAAAACAAGAATATCCGTTGGGGGCTGCCATCACTATTTTAAATTTCAAACATAAATCTACTCTGCCTTTCCTGGTGCTTATTGTGGTTCCCTATCCTCCATATATCAAAATCCTCGATAGGTAAGTTAATAATAATAATAATAAATCTTTATTTCAGACCATGTCCATAAATAAATCAAGTTCATAAAATTTGAGCACGAAGAAAAGTTTTCAGGATACTTGAGTCCTGTTTATCCGCGATAACCATTAGGATGCTATTAGTGCTACCCCGGACTCTGCTTAACAACGACGCGAGCCGCTTGCGTACGATGGCATGGAAGCCGTCTACCCTGGCCTCCACAAACATACCGGAGGCACTACAAAAGCGGGGCAACCCTAATAACATCCTAAATCCATTGTTATATTGGACACGTAGGGCACTGAGCGACCTCTGCGTATACCTGAACCACAGGCTGCACGTGTAGAAAGTCTGACAGTAAGCTCTAAATAGTGTGACTTTAACTTGTTCACTACAACGCGCAAACCTGCGGGCCAGCATATTAAGTTAAGGCCACCATTTCCATTTCTGAGGAAGCATTAAAATCTATGCTCAACCTTCACACACCCATGTTTATTGACAGAGTTACCGGTGTTACGTAAAACCTCGGCTAGTCTCGGAAGGTGCTAATCGAATTACGGAAACACACGACCGATGACACCAGCACTTCCTACTATTTCCTACCTATGTCGTATGAAAATATTTTGCTACTGGTCCATGAAGGAGCTATTTAAGGGCACTTTGCCCATGTCACTGAAGTGTAAGCTGATGGACATGTGTATTCTCCCCATCTTGACCTATGGTGCACAAACTTGGTCTTTGACTAGGATGGAGCGCAGTATAGGAACTAGGAATTAAATTAACAGGCCATGTTCGAAACACTACACTGCGCTTTAAAACGAAATTCGTCGATGTGGCTCAAAAGGCTGCCCAACTTAAATGGGATTGGGCAGGGCAGGACATGTCTCCCGCAGGACAAGCTGTGGGCTCGTAAAATACAGGATTGGGACCCTGAAACAGCGAGACGAGGCCGCAGCAGACCGCGAAGGAGATGGCTGGACAACCTGGATGTCTTCCTTACGAATTGGAAGGACGAGGCACTCATCGAGAGCATTGCAAGGAATGGAGGGAGGCCTTTGCCCATCAGTGCGACAGTACGGGCCAGTAATAATGTGCTATCTATTTATTTATTAAAACTTCATGCACTTCATGTACAATGGCGGATTTCATACCTTAGGCAGGCATTCTCTACCAATCAACCAAAGAAGGTGAAGCGATAAGCAGGTGCTTGATAGAAGCGAAGAAAAAAAAAATTTATGATTATTATATAAATGACAGATACAAACTAACTTTATACATGAATTGGTCCTATAGTAAAAGCTGTTCATAATGGTGAGTACAATGAACCCTTAAGAGGTATTGTGTTTATTCTGTTACACGTTGTATAATATATCATCATCGTCATCACAATAATATACTGTACTGTGCAGTCAATATTCAACAGTTTTAGAATTCATTTAATTCATTCAGGTGTTCACTCATCAATTTGTTCAAGTAAATTCCGTAAATCTGTTTTTGCCTTTGCAAACTGTAACTTAATTTTTATTTTTAGGGTTCCGTACCTTAAAAGAAAAATACGGAACCCTTATAGGAAAAAAAAGATACGGCCGTCTATGCCGCAAAAAACGTATATTTCGACACTCATGGGATCAAAATTCATAAGGTATTTCTCGTTGACCTAAATTATGAAATTTGGCAAGTAATATCTTCTTATACTAAGTATAGGGAAAAGTCTGAAATCAAGACATTTGTAATTTCGACACCTTTAAGGAATAACATTGTAACTAGGGATTGCAATCCGGAAAAACGGATCCGGTAATCCGGCGGATCCGGTGGATCGGCGTTTACGCAAAGGAATTTAGACAAAGGGGTGAGTGCAAAAAAAATCTTTTTTTTTTTTGTACAGCACGAATATGATTGTAACTTGAAACTGCCTAAAAGTGAGTTATTCCTTGCAGGTGTCATATTTAATCATAAAAATATAGCCTTTATTTAAAGTAATTTGTACGGAACCCTCGGTGGGCGAGTCCGACTCGCACTTGTCCGGTTTTTTTTAATTATTGATAGGGTCGCGATTGATGGGATTGCGTTTGACCACAATATCACTTGACGGAAAACAATGATGTAGTCAACCATAAAACACGGTTGCCTAGAAGTAACCTATTTGCTTTATACTGACAGACCCACACTTGCAGCTAAAAAACGGTAGCAAAGTGTAATTAAAAATTAATCAAATCTATTACTGAGCTTGCTTAATATTGTTTTTATTACCCTTTAATTGCGATTGCATGCATGAATCACTGTCACTTTTGACAGTTATGTTGCCAGCAGTCATGCACAGATTATCGTATTACAATATATAACTATCTGACCTTTGTTTAACCGTACCATACCGTACCCTAGTGTACCTAGGTCTTCATAAGGAAACACTCAACCACGACCATCAGCATTACATCATTAAAAGCGGAAGTGCGCAGGATGCGGTCGCAGGCGCAACTCGAGACCTCAGCCATGGCGCCTGTATTGATTACAGCACGATCTGGAAACTAGATACCTGCGCAAGAATAGTATTAAATACCTCGCACTTGAAACATTGTGTAACGGGCTCGTGGGTAGGCGATCAATGGCGTAAATAATTGTTTTAAAGTGCTAGCGGTTTTCAGGAACGAGTCGATGGTATTAGAAACTTCTAAGCCAGGATTGTAGCAGGCAGTAGTCTAACTTAGTCCCTGAAACTTTTAGAATGAGTTGTAGTGGAACCTTTCCTTATTCAGGGGGAGCGAGGGGTTGGGGACGCTGTTCCGAGAAAGCTAGAGTGATCCAGGGAGAAAGGTGGCACAGTGATCACTTGCTACCGTGCATAGCGAGGCTCCGACACTCTCTAGATTATCCCCAAAGCTCAGGCACCCTTTGAAGGTTTTCCCCGCGGACACAAAGAAGTAGTAGTGAAGTTATGATCTCTCGCATTGTAGACCGAACAGTATGGCCTGTGAAATTGAGGAGTCCTACAGTACAGGCACGTATCACCGAGCGAAGTATCGGACGCCTCCCACCTAAGTGGTGAACCTTGAAATGGTGACTGAGACAGGCTGTATAAGGAAGGCAGAAAACCAGGTGTTGTGTAGCTTGAAGAATGCCCATTACCCATGTCAAGTTATGGACTTCGATAGGCTTGTAGCGGCATCAATGCCATAAAAAAAACCATAGTAGCACAATCAACATCGCAACAAAAAGAACCGCAACGCCATCTATCCAACAAGCAGCGAACTACTACTAAGAAATGGTGCATCGCGGTATCAGAGTTTACTGTGAGTTTTGAACATACACAACAATCTGAATATCAACTACTGGGTAGTTCCCCACCGGACACAACAACCGTCTAGTCGGTGGATCCTCCCTTTTCAATGGAGGGTTGCGGGACTTTGCTCTCTGTTCCAAATACCGTCTATAGGCTGAATTACCCGATTGATGGTTGATCGAAAACCCAGTGTGGGATATGGCAATCCAATGGATGCGAGGAGCACAGAACTGGCCCGTGTGGCGTCTTCGGCTTTATCCAGCAGAAGATATTCTCCTACTAAATGATCATAATGATAACGTTCTTATACTAGGCGCTAAAGCTTCAATGCGTCCAAAAACCAACTCGTTTGATAAAAATATTCCCACGGACAATCACAACGGTTCATATAAAAAGTTAAATAAAAACGTTAACAATTCGATGGTTATCTCTTCACATTACTAAGATAGTCAATGGATATTTTCTGAACGGAAGTTTTAAATTACTCCAAGTGATGTGGGCAAAAAATTGGATCAAGAAATCGATTACCTACGATTTGTAAAAGAGTCTAAATTATATTTAGGAGGTGTGAATGGTGAACCACATTCAATCTGCCAAGACTTTTCCCGATCATATTGGGGTTGGCTCCCACTCAAACCATTATTTACGTGGAGCGGCTGCCTACCAGACCTTTCACAACCCATTTACTGGGTAACACGGTACTTTTTGGCAAGACTGGTGTCTGATATCTGGCTTCTGACTATCCGTAACGACTTCTAAATATCTATAAATGACAGCCGGGACCAGCGTCTTAACGTGCTTTCTGAGGCACGGAGGATCTCAACCATCCACAAACCGACCTCGGCAAGCGTAACCGATTGTTCGATTTGTTCATTATTTTTAGGAGGTATAAATGGTGAACCACGTTCATCGTCTTCATCATCCACAGCCCGACTTCGTCCAGTGCCTTTCTTTTCATGAGCCAATCCCCACGTTTCTGTGCCAGGCTCGTCCAGGTTGCCAGCTTTGATGGCAACAATATCATCTGCCCTTCTCGCCGCCAGACGGCCGTCATTTCTTCTTCCAGTCCACGAACGCCACTCAGTTACCGCCTTATTCTGCCAATAAATAAGAAATGCGCATTGCCAGGTGTCCTACCCAGCTCCATGAACTACGTTATCAATAATTATACAACCATAAATTGAATGATTGAGTGAGTGACTGGCAAACAATGCACAGCCGAAACTACTGGTCATAGATAGCTGAAAAGCAAGTGGGTTCCTTGGGGAGTGTAGGGGAGCACTAAAATAGGAAACCGGAAAAAACGGGAAAAGCGCGTACAAAGTCGCGAGCAAAAGCCTATAAATATTTGCAGGTATGTTAATAACGCGAAAATTCATGGTGTTTCCCTCCTTTCTTTGCAATTTGCTCTCGCGTTTTCTCAACAACGCACTTATTACCCCCAGTTCTGCCTACCACAAAGTACAAAATAGCGCAATATAAATATTAATAACATAATAAATTCTAACAGCAGATGTACCGACGGATGAGACATCATACTTAGAATTCTTGTTAAACTGATCATAAGAAAAATACGACATAAATAGAGATGGCGTAAAATTCTCACATACATAAAATTCAATATACAACTACATTTTTTTACTACACCCTTCCTTACAACACAAAACCCACCATAGACTGTGTGAAATAGAATTCAATTTTGCCTGTGATGGTAGAGATTTATGACGTTTTGTAAACGAGTGCGCTCGCGCAGGTGAGTCGTGCAAAAACGCAATGAGATCACCATCGCCGTGTCATTTAGACGTGACATGTACCTCTGGAAGGCTTTGGGACAGAAAAAGTACAGAAGTACAACAGTTTAGAACAGTGACTCTACCTTAATTTAAATTGTAAAAGGTCTAGTACTGCAATGTACCCCAAGTGGATGATCACCTTGATGAAATCCTCACAAAGTTCAGGCAAATATCGTAAAACCTTAGAAGTCCAAAGTTAGCACCAGAGGTTTTAAACAAGTTCGATCAGCGGTAGCGGCAGGTAGGAGCTCTGCTCCTCAACAGTGTTCACTCCGGCCAGCCAATAAATGCAAGCCAGACATGAGGAACAAGACTTTTTGCAGAAGATCAGGTCCGTGGGGTCGCTACTGCCCAACAGTTCGCTACAAAACTGCCCTGCGGATTGAACATATCCCTCTTTGTCTGACCCCTTACCCTAGGTGTGATCTAATATTCATTATTAGGGCGCGCAAGCCCCACCACGACGTCAACGTAGAGATACGGTACAGGGGTTTTTATTATTAAAAGGTTCGCGTTTGACCACAATCTCACCTGATGGACAGCAAAAATGTGATCGACGATGGGGCACGCTTGCGGATACTAGAAGTAACCTATATCAGCCGGTCTATCCAGTCAACATCTCACCGTGTAAAGTTAGGTGTAGGGAGCATGACATCGGCGAGCATTGGGTGGCTCGCCGTCCGATCAAAAACAGGCCCGAGTTGACGGCGCGCTGTGTTCCACGCGCGCCTCAAGGAGCTGTCAGCATAGAAGACGGAGCCCGCTAGGGCCAGTGCCTGCCGAGGTTGCAGAATTTGTTTGAAAGAGTCACCGCGGCCCTGGAACGCAAAAGGCATTAGGAGGAACACGGATGGGTTTTAGTCAGTAAGAGTCTGACACTCCCTTCTGCTTCACCCAGAGCGGGAGGAGTCATTTGATGATTTCCCATCCATAAAAAAGGGAGCAGGACATAAACTGTCATTCCATCTTGTCTGTAAGGATTGACAGCTCGCTTCATGTCCACCTAACCTCAGCTTACACGGTCCACATTGAAAGGTTTACAGAATCGCACTGCAGCACTGATATAGGTTACTTCAAGGCAAGCGTGCTCCATCGTCGACCTGAGTGCCAATTCTACAAATAAAAAAAAATATAACTGACTTCCAAGTCAATTATATTTTTTTGTAAAAAAGTTTTTAACTTTCACTTTTAAGTGGTGATACTTGGACGACGTCTTAGTCAACGCAGAAATTGAAATAAGCAAATATACTCATAAAATAAAAACTACTGAACCAAACCGAATCAAATCATAATGCGACCGAATGGCAAGTATACTGCATCGAACTAAACAAGAATCACAGAAATCGGATCAGAAACCTCGGAGTAGTCGGTGTACATACATAAAAAAAACCTCGCCGAATTGAGAACCTCCTCCTTTTTTGAAAGTCGGTTAAAAATGTAAAAAATTAAGGCTTATTTGACAAACTGCGACTAAGATGCGAATGTGAACGTTACTTAAAAATTAGTAGAATTTGGTCTCTGTTTTGATCATCATCATCATATCAGCCGAAAGACGTCCACTGCTGGACATAGGCCTCCCCCAAGCGTCGCCACAACGACCGATCCTGCGCGTCCTGTTTTGATCAAACCTAACATACTGCGATTCACCTGTACTGTGGCAGTAATGTCACAAGTACGTGACGCATTTAGATCTAAGTCTTCAATCACGATCCACGGTCGCGATACGCTATGATGACAGATACTGAGGACTGAAGCCTGAATGAGCTGTTCCAGAGGAACTATGCCTGGTATGGAAGCATTGGAAAGATGGCAGGGTTTGATAATGAAAGTATGTTTCAATAGGCTCTGTTATGTTATTGAGGACGTACATTAATAACTATAGATTTTGCACACCACTTCATCCGCGCATATCCTGTTTTTTCCGTTGCCGTATAGCCTATAGCCTTCCTCATAAATTTTCAAAATCCGATTGGTAGTTCCAGAAATTACCGCGTTCAAACAAACAAACCAACTCTTCAGCTTTATTACTTACTAGCTGTGCCCGCGACTTCGTTCGCGTGAATGTCGAAAAATATCTGTCGCATAGAAAAAATCTACTTTAAGTTTGCGTATCCTGATCTGTCTCAAAATTAAGAAAATAGGAAGAGGGTACCTAATGCAGGGCACTGTATCGTCTCTTCCGGTTGAAATGCCGATTAGCCCAGGTAATCTCCTGGTACATACCTATCTCGAAGTAGGTATCAAAATCAACAAAACTGACTATCGAACGAACGGTGGTAGGTAGTCTTCAAACTACGAAACAAAGGAACTGATAAATGAAGTTGATTCTTAATTTCGTCCAGCTCAAAAAGAAACACAGTTTCTTTGATTTTCACTGACAATTGCCGATTACAAAACACCGATTATTTTTTTAATGAGGAGCTCGCTAAATAATAAGTCGCACGGGTCGATTTTCATGGTTTACCAACTCCTGCCTAGGTCGCTCTGTAGGTGAACATACTATTTAACATACCGAGACCCCGCCGTGCTGATCGGAAGCTGATCCGAATATAATTGAGAAAAGGTTAGGCATATAAGTAAGACGTTATTATCATTGAGCACGCAAGACAATTGAAAGACAACACCATTTGGCCCTAATTGGGGCTGACGGTCCTTGAGAGAGTAACTCTGCCGTTTTATTGGCCTTTTCATTGAATGGCGGTTAATCAGCGGCCTAAATGATCCCCAATGCCCAAATGCATCAAAGTGGCCAATGTGTAAATGAGAGTACTATGGAGCCACACATACATAATGTAATTAGTAATTATATAGATTACTTGTTTGACATGAACGAGAGTGGCAGTTAATTGAGAGCTTGTCATGCTCACAGAAATGTATTTGGTTCCCTTCAAAATGGTTAAGCTAGATAGTGCTGATACACGCGTCATGTTCGTGAACGGGTTCCGTCAGTTGAGACTGATCAAGTCTTAAGAGGAAATGCTTGCTGCGAGACTTTGTATGTAAAAATTCATAATTCGAGGTTTGGCTCTCGACTGTTTTCTCCTCCAATATTGGACCAATTTAAGAGATATTTAATAAGAAGGATATGTACTGTGGCCCTATGTTTTCCTTTTTGATCATTTATTAACCGTATAAGCACTAGAACTTCTTATTCACAAAATGCTAAAAATTGTCCGATAAATCGCTGTCAACAGAGCCCTAGTGTACAAATTTAGCAACTATTAATCAAAAAAGAAAAACATAGAGAGACAGTATGCATCCTTCTTATTCAGTTTGTGAAATATCTCTTATATCGGTTCAATATTGGAGGAGAAAACAGTCGAGAGCCAAACCTCGAATTATGACTTTTAACAAAGTCTCGCCGCCAGCATTTCCTCTTAACTGCCACTGGCTTATTTTAATCTGTACATTTTTTTATTTTTTAATATACTTTCTTGTTCTTTGCAATATCCTCACATATAGAAGCAATCAAGGATAACGTTACCAAGATTTTTGTAATATATCACATGGTTTTTTTTTTGCACGTTCTTCTCCATAGAGATCTACGCTTTGGATCGCTTACCATCAGGTGAGATAGTGGTCAAACGCGAGCCTGTCAATTAGTAAAAAAAAAAATAAAAAAATGTTTTTGACTGACCGAACTTGACAATTCAAAAGTGCCTGTAAATGGTTTATTTTGAAATAAATGCTTCGAGTTTTAGTTTGAGTTCAGCGGCCCGTGCGCACGTCGAAAATATCCCAAGAGAACATGAGAACTCGATATGAAAAGTACCCTATGTCCTATTTCAGGATATGGTTTACCAGTGCGCTAAGTTTCATCGAAATCCGTACAGCCGTTAAGAACTGAAGAGGTAACAAACAAACGGACAGACAGAGTTACTTTTGCAATTTTTAATATTGGTCAATATTTTCCAGGGTTTCCTCGCGATATTCTCGTTCATCGATGTGATATCTATGATACTAACCATAACTTTAGAAACTAAAGCCCTCATTTGAGGCAATCAATGTTTTTTAAATACTCCCATTTTTAGGGTTCCGTACCCCAAGGGTAACCAACAGAACCCTATTACTAATCCTCCGCTGTCGTCCGTCTGCCAGCGGGCTGTATCTCAAGATCCGTTATAATCCGTTATAATATTGCAGTCTACCAATAGGTAGACTGCAATATTCAGTGCAATATTCTGAAATTTTCAGTGTGCATTTCTATTGCCGCTATAACAACAAAATTATAAAAATACGATGGTACGGAACCCTTAGTGCGCGAGTCCGACTCGCACTTGATCAGTTTTTATTTTTATTTTTGTAGCTTTTTTCGAAGATACGTATTTACTGAAGCGACCTAAAATATATACTTACTATCCTACACATTTTCTTAAATGTAAATGGACAATCTCCTCTAACTCAAATCTCAAACGGAAGACCTAACGCCAATAACTCGCCACAAACGACCCTAGCCTAAAGCAGTGGTCCAATACCTAATCTAAGACCATACCTTAAACCAGCCGTACTCAACCTTTTCTCTCAGGGCCACATTGCGCTTCTCCTATTGTCATGATGGGCCGCAATAACCTACAGTAAAATAAAAGTCTACATTTAATAGTACCTATGTACAGTCAACAAAGCTATTGGGTATGCAGGCAGCTAACTTGCAACTACTTTTAAACAATGTTGTGAGTGTGCTGAGTAGACAATTATTGTACAACACACTTTTAAGTATGTCAAAAGCTTAAAAAATTATAACGTACACATTAGAAATAAACATTGGCAGGACCGTTTTATATGGCATAGGTCAACTTTTCTATGTTGATAATGGGTTAGAAATAGTCTCAGCAAATCGTCAAGGAGTGAATCAGTACATCTATACTACTATACACCGTAAAATTTTGATCGTTTTAATCCCGTGGAGGGTCCATACGGTACATGAAACACTGTCGATTTGTAAGATTAAATAAAAAAAAAAAACATTTTTCTAAATCTCGAATTAATATACGCATGCACGAAATTAATTTCTTTAGGTTAACGAGTCAATGACCTTTTAGGTAGTTGTCGGTCGTTGTGTACTAACTACCTACAGGTCATTGAACTCGCCCCGCTGACGTTTACTTAAAGAAATTGATTTCGTAGCTGCGTAAATTAATTCAAGTTAAAAAAAGTACTTTATTTTTTAATTTTATCTTTACAAGTTGATAGTGTTTCATGTAGCGAATCGACCCTCCACGGGATTAAAACGATCAAAATTTAACGGTGTATAAAGCTGAAGAGTTTGTTTGTTTGTTTTCTTGAACGCGCTAATCTCAGGAACTAAAGTCCGATTTGAAAAATTCTTTCAGTGTTAGATAGCCCATTTATCGAGGAAGGCTATAGGCTATATATCATCACGCTAAGACCAATAGGAGCGGAGCAGTAATGACAATTGTGACGCAAGCGAAGTTGCGTGGGTCAACTAGTTATACATAAACTAGTTGACCCATGCAACTTCCACTACTTCGCTCCTATTGGTCTTATCGTGATGATATATAGCCTATAGCCTTCCTCGATAAATGGGCTATTATACAATTTTTCAAATCGTACCAGTAGTTCCTGAGATTAGCGCGTTCAAGCAAACAAACAAACAAACTGTACAGCTTTATATATTAGTATAGATTCACATTGATGCACTGACTAAATAATTATAGCATCAATAATGTGCTAGGCTACAGGGCGTCACAGAAAATCTTGGAGGGCCACGTGCGGCCCACGGGCCGCAGGTTGAGTGTAACTGCTTTAAACTAATCTCCCTGCGAATAATTTAAGAACATAAACGACCTACTGATAGCCTATCATTTGAATAAACTTCGATAATAATACGCCTGCCAAGAACCTACAGTAATGGAATCAAAATGGCAGCATGGCGGTGGTATAATAGGCTCGGAACATTGACATATCTTCGGCGACATCGGTTGTAAACTGGCGACGGACTTCTTGGGGGTAAAACATTATTCTTTTGGGTTGTGGTGTAAGGTAGGAGCGGTTGGCGGGGTAACCTCCTGGGTGGCCTGCTTTCTTCGTAACTCTCCGGCCTTAATCCCATGTTACTTGGGGTCGGCGCTACACGTTTTTGTCTTCCATTTTTCCTTGTCAAGCGTCAGACAAATGTCTTATGGCGCGTTTACATTAAGTCTGTCACCGAATGCGATACTAGTCGGTGACCTAATACGGGCTGTGATCGAATATGGCTAACCGAAAACCCATTTACACTAGTTGGTGACCGAATACGAAATACGGGCTGCAACCGAATCGGTCAAAAAAACCTAATGTAAATAAATGAGCGCCATTACTCTCTTGAATTACAAAACCAGGCTATCATTATTAGTAGATTGTTGCATCGAGCAAAAAGTGATTTAAAATTACATCGAGTGCAATTATAAACGTCACTTTTGCGAGGTAGAAAATCTGCTTTTCTTTCAACTACCGAGAAAAGAACGGAAGTCATATAAAGTAGAAACAATTTGTTTAGAAAAAATAATAGTAAAATTCGAACAACGCGCCAAAGAAATCGAAAAGGTTGCGATTCGATTCACGACAATTAATTTTTTTTTTGGCCAGTCTGGTGTTGTTCCCTGGAATAAAAATAGCGCTGATTGGCTGTTAGAAAACTAGTTGGTCATGCTTGTAGCCATGGTCATGCTGTTGTGGGGTCAGAAAAGCGCTGATTGGCTGATATAAATCTAGTTGGCCATGCATCCATTATGCACTGTTTTAAAGCAAAAACAGTGCAGTAATGGATTTTCATACATACATTACTGCACTGTTTTACTCTGAAGCAGTAAATTGCTGCTTTGTTCTCACTATTTAGGGTAGTTATGATGAAATTATTGCGTTCGACTAAAGACATTAATTAAAAAAATTAACGTCTTTAGTCGATGCGGATATCGGAAGCCAGAAAATTGACACCAATTCCAAAAGGTACTGTGTTACCAGTTAATGGTTAGTGGATGTCAGATAAGCAGTCGCTTCTTGAAAAATACTGGCACTCGTCTGAACCCGTTTAGACTGGAAGCCGACCCTCACATAGTTGGAAAAAGCATTGGCAGGTGGTGAGTATGTACAGTTAATGAAATGTATCATCTAGCGCAGCAGGCTGCTATTTCATACTAATTTCATCATCATCCTAGCAGCCGCAAGACGTCCACTGCTGGACATAGGCCTCCCCAAGCGTCGCCATAACAACCAGTGCGTCTCGCATCCATCGACTACCCACGACCCTCACCAGCTCATCGGTCCACCTTGTGAAAGGTCTTCGAACGCTTGTATCTTCTGATAGGCCATACTAATTTGTTAGTAGTTAATTTGCAAAGTAATTTGTTGCCCCGATAGTGCATTGACATAACCTAAGAACCAACATATTGATTGGTCTGAAACCCAGACGGTGCCTTCAGTTTTTAACTTAAACCAAACGTAGTAAGACCAGTCCCTATTAAAACGAACTCTTGGTTTCTGGTATCGGATACTTAATCATAGGTAGCGGTCGATTTGAAGTACCTCGGGGCTTCCGCGTGACAGACAGACGGACACAGGACAACTGTCGCGTATTATAATCTAACGTTTGTAAAATGTACTGGTCAGCTATTTTAAAATAACGGTCGATAAATTTATAGGAACTGATTCTATCAAGCGCAAGTTCGATCGTGTATGTAGTACTGCTCTCATCTTTGGGACGGATCTGCCAGTATGATGCCCTCGAGTCAATTGAGAAACGAGTCAAGAAGATCATCGGCAATGATGGGCTCGTCGAGTCGAAGCTCCAAAGTCTTGACCACCGTAGGCGCGGGCCTGCGGACAGCGAGCATTGTGTGGCTCGTCATCCGATCAGAACCAGGCCCGGGTCGACGGCGTGCTGTGTTCCACGCGCGCCTCAAAGAGCTGTCAGCATAGAAGACGGGGCCCGCTAGGGCTAGTGCCTGCCGGGGTTGCGGAATTTGTTTGAAAGATTCACCGCAGCCCTGGAACGCAAATGGCATTAGGAGGAACACGGATGGGTTTTAGTCAGTAAGAGCCTGACACTCCCTTCTGCTTCACCCAGAGCGGGAGGAGTCATTTGATGATTTCCCATCTTAAAAAAAAAAGACATCCCACCCACACGCACAAAACGATTTGAGAACACATTCTTAGTGCGTACAGCTAAGGAGTGGAATTCCCTGCCGTAGTCTGTGTTTCCTGATAGCTACGACCTGGGAGTCTTTAAGTCAAGAGTGAATAGGTTGCTTCTAGGCAAACGTGCTCCATCTTCGACCACATCATCGCTTACCATCAGGTGAGATAGTGGTCAAACGCGTGCCTTTCAATAGTAAAAAAGGAACACTTTATTTTTTTTTAACTGGCGAAGTGCGACTCCAATTCTTAAACGAATTAAGGGTTCCGTATGACAGTCCGACTCACACTTGACCGGTTTTTTTCAGTACGAGATTAATTAGCCTTTGCAAACCTATGGTACCTGTAATGATGGTCATTGTCATCTAAAGAATTTTAAATTAATTATTATAACGGCATATCGTAGTATCTCTAAGTATGTTGGTATGTAAACTCTAAGATTTCAAAGATACACCTTTAAATAAAACGGATATGTGCGCAATCCGTTGTAATCAACCACGGAATCGTTCGTAAATGGAGTCCTCTTAGTAAAAGTGCTAATTTTTCCTTATATTTAAAATAGTTCCGTTTTTTAGAGGTTTCATTTCTGTGCTTTCGGTTTTTTATACCTGTGTGTGTGTGTCTTTTCTAAACTCGCTGTGCCACATTATTACCAGCCGTACAATGACCTGCCAATGCCATCATGATTCCGTTGTGAAAGAGATATCATCATCATCGCATGCTGGAAATAGGCCTCCCCCAAGTGTCGCCACAACAACCGGTCCTGTGCGTTTCGCATCCATCGGCTACCTTGGCCAGGCCTTCCAACGCTACATCTTCCGGTACGCGGTCGCCACTCCAGAAGTTTTCGGCCCCATCAACAATCTGTTCTGCGAGCAATGTGCCCTGCCCACTGATCCTTCGGGCTTTGTCGATAACCTTGGTTCTCTTGCGGATATTATCATTCCTGATTCGATCATGTAAGAAAACTCCAAGCATGCAGGAGAGGGCACTCCATTGCCCTTAGTAGTAAAACGTATACTTATTGGCATTCGTCCATTATAACTACGTACCTCTTTTACACTGGAACTACGACCGCACTAGCGTTAACTCAAGTCATAGTAGAGCTCCTTTTTTAAGGATGGGCTCTGGGTGGACCAAAAGGGAGTGTCAATTCTTACTGACTAAAACTCATCCGTGTTTCTTCTAATGTCCTTTGCGTTCTACAGCCACGGTGACTCTTTCGAACAAATTCTGCAACCCTGGCAGATAGTACGGCCCATGGGTAATTTACTTATATCATTCCATTAACTCTATACTCCGTGTAGTTACCGTTCTCTGGCGGCATTACGTGAGCGCCCAATAAACTTGGTCCGTCGTGTCTGCAACGGAAAACGTTCGTTTGTTTCTAAACTTATATTTATGTTTCATCTACTCGTCGATAAAATGTTTAGAGATTCATTGTAAAAAACCGGCCAAGAGCGAGTCGGAGACGGTCACATGAACGAAGGGTTCTGTACCACAATCCTTAATGTTTATTATTTGTTGTTGTAGCGGCAATAAAAATACACAATCTGTGAAAATTTCAACTATCTACCGATTACGGTTCTTGAGATACAACCCGCTGCCACACAGGTGGACGGACGGACGGACGGACGGACGGACGGACAGCGGAGGCTTAGTATCTAATATGGTTCTGTTGGTTACCCTTTGGATAGAGTTCCGCCCTAATAACTGAGTTTTTTGAATCAGTGAAAAATATAAGAACCGACCTTATGTCTGCTGAATCTTTTTCTAAGTTGGGGTCAACTTCCTATTAAAACGAATGCAGCTGAGCACCAGCATTAGAGCTATGTTTGATGTTTGATATTTTAACTTAGTTTCTCGATAGTAAAAATTATGAATTTATGATATTATCTGAATTTTTTAGAAATAATAAACACTGCATTGATAAAACTCCTTTTTTTTTTATTTGTGTTGGGTTTGCTCTCGACTCTAGTCTAGGTCAGAGATGACAGAGACAAAGTCTACGATGGAGCGAGCTTACCCAGAAGGAGCCTGTTCACTCTAACTTTGAAGAGATTAGGGTTGTAAGCGTTTGGAAACACGGACGCAGGCAGAGAGTTCCACTCCTTTGCTGTGCGCTTTATAAAAGACGTTTGGAAGTGCTTAGTGCGAGTTGGTGGAATAGCAACAAGGTAGGGATGGTACGATGCAGTGCGTCTGGATGTCCGATGGTAGAAGGGGGCCGGTGGGATGAGGTCGTGGAGTGTAGCCCCATTTCATGTCCAGGCTATCTCTTTCCATTCCAGGTTGCCTGGAAGAGATCGCGGAATGCGAAAAGGCCGTCAATTGTATATTTTTTAGTTTAAGGTTTTCTTTATGTTTTTTTATATTTTGGTGTACAATAAAGCATATATAAATAAATAAATAATAAATTAAAAGTACTATAAGGTTCTAGTTGTGTTTTTTTCTTCAAACGACAAAACTTAAAAGGCATACCCCGTACGGTGTGGTTGTGGTACGTTTGCATTCTTCCTTATACGGCTAGTGTAGAGTCACCCTCAAACTTCAAACATGTGGTTAGCTTACTAGACATCTAGAGCTAGTAATCTCAACGATCTGTAGCTCACAGAGCGCGGAAATCATTGATACGCGTATCAATAAGTCGCTATGAACATATCAGATCGTATCAGGATACCTCAAGGAAGTACTAAATACGTCTGTATGTGCTCAGCTTTACTAGTCTCAGAAACAAGTCAACTATATGAGCTTGATGTAGTTTTTAACATTTGAATGTGTAATTTATATCGCATGGGCGTTTCGTCAGTCCAATATTCAGGCCAAATCTATAGGAGCTGTAGAACGACTAAAGTGTTTTATATATGTACTTATACAGATTGAGCTCAAAAGTAATTTGTTTTTTTTTTTAGCCCCGATGCAAATACGAGGGGGTGTTATAAATTTGACGTATCTATGTGTGTGTGTGTGTGTGTGTGCGTGTCTGTCTGTGGCGTCGTAGCTAACGCACGGATGAGCCGATTTTGATTAAGTTTTTTTTTTTGTTACAGGTTTATCCGTTTTGACAGACGAGAGATATTGAAGGTAAATATTTTTGTTTTAGTCAGAAGAAACTAACCAGAAATGAAGGCTATAATAATATAAGGCCATAATGCTTGTTGTTCAAGTAACAAGCGCTTCTAACCAGTACAGAGTCTCGGATTCTATACCCGATTATAGTGAAAAATCCGGCCAAGTACGATTCGGACTCTCACACGAAGGGTTCCGTACCATAAACTGAAAAAAAACACGTTTGTTGTATGGGAGCCCCATTTAACTTTATTTTTAGGGTGCCGAAAAAAAAACGGAACCTTTGTAGGATTTTTGGGGGTCAAAATAGAAAATTTAAAAAAAAAGTTTTTTGAACAATATTGTGTGACATATCAAATGAAAGGGCTTAAGTACTTACTGTGAGGGTTTAATTATATTTTTTTCATAAATTTAAAATAAATGGTTTTGAAGTTATTCAAGAAATTAGGCGAAAAATGAGCATTCCCCCCATTTATCTCCGAAACTACTGAGCCTAAAATTTTGAAAAAGAATGGAGATAATAGATCTTTGCCTAAAAATTACAGGAAAACTCTGTAGTGTTAAAATAACATGTTAAAAAAATTAAATTCGTTCGGAACCCTTTGCACGCGAGTCCGACTCGCACTTGGCCAGTTTTTTGATGTTACAACGGCAATAGAAATACACACTCTGTGAAAATTCCAACTGTCTACCTATTACGGTTCTTGAGATACAGCCCGTTGACAGACAGGTGGACTTAGTAATAGTAGTAGTTTTATTCGTAGTTTTATTTATAGCTGTTATTGTTTTATGTTTATGTGTTTTATTTATAGGCCATAGAAGCCTGAAATAAAGGATTAAATTAATTAAATAGAGGCTTAGTTATAGGGTTCCGTTGGTTACCCTATAGGTATGGAACCCTAAGGGGGCGTCCATAAATTACGTGAGGCGATTTT
Source organism: Lacanobia wlatinum (assembly GCA_947578705.1). Lineage (NCBI taxonomy): Eukaryota > Metazoa > Arthropoda > Insecta > Lepidoptera > Noctuidae > Lacanobia > Lacanobia wlatinum. Next base: position 6,963,930 of record OX388039.1, on the reverse strand, counting down.
GGCGATTATCCGACCCCCCCACACCCCTTGGTGAGATGTCGTGAGATTTGACTCGACCCCCTCCCCCACGTCCTAATCTCACGTCAGATTTTAAAAAATGCGTGTTTTTAGAGTAAACACGCCAATCTGTGAATCAGACTAGTTAAGACTTCTTTCTTTCTTACTGAAATTTGTAAAAGATTTTTTTAATTCAGTCCACAGGGACTCGTGTGTGTTCTTTTCTTAAGAATAATTACTCAAACCAACATGTCCATGTGATTTTCAGTAAAATCAGCCCTCTTAAATTGTTGTAGTTTTGCTGGTGCGCTGTGGAATGTTCACCGATGCTCTGCAGCTCAGAAACATCTCATGTTTTACTAATTGATTTGTTGAAAGATCAGTTTTCTCGCAATTTTAAATATTGCATCAATTGCTTTCGGAAAAAAAATACGTGATATTTTCCGTGACCCCCCCCTCTCCCCCACATAAGATTGGGTGAGATTAGGCTCGACCCCTTCCCCCCCTAAAATACCTCACGTAATTTATGGACGCCCCCTAAAAAAAATCTGCTCAAAAACATCTTACTGATGTTGGTACCAACTATAATTTTAATTAGCTCTTTCTACCTATAAAATAACTTCGTAGTTGTAAGTATACTGAATACCATAGAGCGTGCTGCGTGGACCATGACTGTATTAATATGAGGTGAAAACATACAGCAAAGTAGAAATGAACTGCCGGAACCGTGGGTCTAAAAAGGCCACTTTAGCAGAATCAGAAAGCACATCACGCTACCCGTCACTCAAATTTTCCCAATCAACCTTGAACCTGATGCGTTAGCGATAAAGATGAAAATGAAATTTGACAGATTGTTGCGTGATTAATATTGTGATTCTCCTAAAGTGGCCTTTTTAGCTCCCCTGACGTCTGTAGTAATTTAGTACCCTACTGATATGGCTTACCGATGTACCTGCGCAGAAGATGAATTTTCAAAGCGCGGGAATTACTATTGACCAATCGGCACGCTCCACGCAACGCGCTTCTTTTTCCTGTACCGCTATTAGTCAGCAGCTGCCGCCATGTTAGCGCGCGCCGCGTGGCATGCACGTGACTTGCGAGTGAGACGGAACTAACAGCTGCAGTGTATTATGAACCTTATAGTAGTGATATAAGGTTGATTGTGAGTTTGCTTTCTTTCGTTAATCTTCGGGACCATACTTTCTTTTCTGCCCGAACGAAGATTCACGACGCGCCTTATCAGTTACCACTGTAAAATAGTGAATTTCATAATAATTATTTTTTTCTTTTCAATTAAATTTGCCACTGATGAGATGGTTCCGAGACATTAGCTTAACTTAGTTGTCTACTTTGAAGCGTTTGACAGATTTAAAAACTGGCCAAGTGCGAGTCGTGTTCGAGTGCAAAGGGTTCCGAACCAATTAATTTTTTTTATCATGTTATTTTAACACTGTAGACTTCCTTTATGTTTTCCCGTAATCTTAGAAATAGAGCTACCATCTACTTTTTTTTTCAACATTTTAGGCTCAGTAGCTTTGGAGATAAGGAAATGTTAATTTTTGGTCGAATTTCTTGAATAACTTCAAAACTATTTATTTTAAAATTATGAAAAAAATATAATTAAAACCAGTGTCACAATAAGCCCTTTCATTTAATATATCACACGATACAGTTTGAAAAACTATTAATTTTACTTTTCTAGTTTGACCCCCAAAAGTGACCCATACTAAAATTTTATTTATTTATGTAACGCGTCCGTATTTGGGTCACAGAAGTCCATATGTGTACCAAAGGAGATTGCTCTGCCCCCATACATTGTTCGCCCTGGAGCCAGGAGCATCGAAAAATTATGTGTTGTATTGTTGATCATTAGTAAACTCCTATAAGATCTTATTTTCATAGCGGACTAGCTGCAGAAAAGATATATGTCCAAAAAAGTATCAGATTTTGAGGTTATAATCTAACCATAACAACGAATATTAGATATAGTTTTTCATAGCTCCGAGTGATCTTTAAGAAACTTATTAACAAAATCATAATACATTCAGCTATTTTGAGTACCTACCTAAATAATTAGGTACCTTTGCAGTTTTTTTTTTTCTAAAGCCTAAGTGTAAGTAAATAGGTAGGTAAGTGCAACGTTTAAATGCATAGAATCTAATTAACATACTAGGTAGATAGTGGATACCTGTATTCTTAGCATTGGTTTTGGAGTGAGATTAAATGTTTGTGTATTGTTTGTTTGTGTTATATAAACATTGCGCGCTGTTCAAACGCGTGACTATGAAACCAGCCTTACCAATTAGGTAGCCGGTAATTTGTGTTAAACCTACAATCCTACTTTAACTTACTGATTATGTTTGAATAAGAAATAAAACACAGATTTTAATTTCACGTTTATTGTTCATCTAAATTGGCAATTAAAATATAGTCTAGAAACTGTGCAGGGGTCGATATTATTTTGATGTCTCGCATAGCTTTAATACCAAATAATGGTCACAACATGGGCGTGATCCATCGGGTGCTGCGCTGCAATTACAGCAATATTGTATGATTGCTTGTCGACCAATTTGAGCTGAATCAATTACTATGTAAACAAAATATGTTTTGTTGCTGATATGGCGGCTGTGAATTTTGCCTCGTAATTCCCATATGGTTTCGGAATTATTTAATTGTAGTTCATTCAAATCCGATGGCTGAATCTACAACAAAAAAAAAATTGTTGGTTACACATTGCATTTATAGTACAATAAATAAAACAGTTTACACTACAAATGTTGTATGACTATAACTGACCAGAAAGGTCTATTAGCTAAACAAAATAGTACATCAGGCAAGTTTAAGCATACTATGGTCGGCACCAGATAAACATACAATAAAGTACACAGACTTTTCCCTAATATCCCTTCATGGATACTCAAACAATAAATTATGAACCGTTTTTCATTACTAGAAAACCTAAAGGATCACGATAGAAGTTGATTCAGGACAGCTTTATTACTGTTTTTGTTTTTTGGAAAGTCAATAAATGTATGAGGGTCAATGACCGTTATTGCATGGGTATCTGATGTTTACCATAGCCTAATTTCTTGCAATAGTTAACCAATCAAAAACGTCTCTCACCTCTCAGGGTTGAACTCAATTTCACAAAAATATCTAAAATGTGGCTGATACTTTCTGCTTGTATGGAGTAACATTGTATTCGTGCCAGTGAACAACCACATAGCACACGTTGATCATTTTGATGACCAACCATTGGTACTTCTTGCAAATCTTGTGATGTTGTGGTAACTCTATTATCAAATAATGTATGACAATCATCGCATATGTAATCATTTGCAGTCACCTGTAATAAACATTATTTATTTTATATTTCCTCTTCTATACAGAGCCATTATAAATATAAATAGTTACAAATGGAAGTTAAAGCTTACTATTTGTGGTGCAACTCATTGCTGTAATTGCACAAGAATGGCTTCATTATGGAGAATATGCCGTCTTTGTCTATTGAAATGAATACCACAATTGGCACAACCCGGATGATTGCTTGTTGTAGGAGTATCCCTTGATGAAGATGGTGCTGAATAATGCCTGGCAGCAGGATCACATATTTGCCAACAAGGATGGCAAATATAATGTGATGCACGTATCTTAAACAAGAAAATAGCAAGTCAGATCAATGGCACCCACTGCAAATCCAATGTCAAAAATGGCCCAATAATAATATATATAAAATAGTACCTCCAATGGCATAAGTCTTTCTATGATGATATTTCTGATATTCACATTATGTTGAGTGTCAGTTCTCAGAGCAATCAGATGATGTGAGTGTGCCCGAGGTGCCAACATTCTATTGCAGAGTGCACAGTTTCTACCAACATTACTTGTTACTGAAGTGTTAGTCATCTCTTGAGCTCTTGTCCAACAACTGGTGCACATGAGATCATGAGCTTGAACCTAAAAAAAAAACATACTTAGTTCAATTGTATTTTTATAGAGTATTTACCTATCAGATTGTTTCTATTATAATGAATATACCAAAATACTTTATAAATTGTTTCTTTTTTTTTGTGAAAACGATAATTGCAAACATAATGCGTAAGGTCAAGTATAGAAACTTATTAGTACAAAAAAAGTCAGAGAAATCGCCAACAGAATAATATAGGTACAACAAAAAATAATATATGTGCAAACAAAGTAAAAATGTAATTACCAAAAGAGGTGCAGTCCATTGTTGTACTCAATGACGAATCTGTTCATCTTCCAACAACATGGAACCACTAGCAGAGCCGCAATTTACACAAAATACACTTTCCATAGCGTATGCGTTAGTCCATTTATGACTGCCAAGTTATCGTTTGAGCGGTACTCCGAAAATCACAGCCAGGTAAGCCGTTTTCGAAAGCAATCAGAGTCCATTATAATAGCCAAGACGGAATATTAGTAGTCCCGAAAGTCACCAAAACACACCGACACAATTACAAAGAGCAAGCGACGCTAATATAAACAGTGAAAGCACAGATGGAGGTGGGTGACAGACAGTCAAGTGACAATTTAGTGACGTCAAAAATAGGAGTGTGTGTAAAAATACGATACAATTTATCGATATTCCCTAAGATTTTGTTACAAGGATGACAATGTCCTACTTTACTCATAAAAACACTCTTCGATACTTTTTATAATATTAATACTTAATAACATTTGTATAACATAACAAAAACATTTATAGTACCTACCTACTTAATGTATTCAGTAACGATAAGTATTTTTATCCGATTGCGGCGAAGCCCAAAAGGAGAGTTATTTTTATATTAATTGTCGTAAATACCTAATCGTTTAGTTAGAAGTAAACCACACACTTTCTTAAACGATCATAAGAAAACCCTGAATAATGATCATGATTAAATACGAAGGTTTTGATCACTTCAGCATTATTCGTACTATCTATTTAAAATCGAGTATGACCTCATGCACAAAGTACCTATACTCAGTAGGTTTTTTTAAATTAAGTATACATTTAGGGAATAATATTTGGAATGGTAATTGAATGATTTTATTGTATCTTCTGTTTGCTCTTTATTCGAAATAAATTCAGAATATGATTCACATTAAAAATAATTACACTACAGTTCTTTAAAAATTAAATCGATTGATTACAATCGATTGGGCATCCCTAATCTTTTTGACATGACATGACGTTTGGTGAAGATGGCGGCGATTCATGCTATTAATCGCGAAAATACTTTTAAATGTTCATTTTGGCTTGCAGCTAGTCCGTGTTATAAAAGTATTTGCAACTGATATAATAAAATAGAACATGAATTATCGTGTATGTCCGATACTTTTGCTTCACAGGGCGAATTTGGACATTGTCTTTTCACAACAGAATCGGTCCAGTGGATCCGGAAAAAACTGGCTTTGACAGACGGACAGACAGACAAACAGACACCCGAGTGATCCTCAAAGGGTTCCGTTTTTACGGATGTTCGAAACCCCTTAAAAATCCAGTATGTACGTTTTCAGGCTTTGTCACAGTAGAGTTTTCGCGCAGGCACGTTCACAAAACAAACCCGTATGTTTCAAATCTAAGAACTCCAAGCATTCTACCTTGAAGGCCTATTTACTATCAATAATGATCGTTGCCCCCAGATAGTGTTTAGCTAATTCTAATCATGCTAATTTAAACCCTAAAGTAAGTCTTCAACGTTTAAATTAGGTTAAACCAAATTGTACCGAGAAAGTACACAAAATGGATTATAGAGTAAATAACAGTGTATCTGTTTGTTTGTGAGCTAGAAACCGCTTTTCGAGTAGGAAATATGGAGATTGCTTTATGTTCGTGATAAAATTAGTTGTTTATATATATTTGTGGAATTATTTTCATGAGCTTTGGTGTCGGTCTCTGGACGAGCCCTAAGTATCACAAAATTGCGTTTTCACTCACAAAACTGCTGACTCATCGCATTATATAGAAATTAGGCAGTTGCAGTTACGTTTATTTTAGGGTTTATTATTAACTAGCTTCTGCCAGCGGCTTCGCCCGCGTGGTCCCTAGGGAACATACTCCCGGGATAAAAAGTAGCCTATGTCCTTTCTCAGGCTCTAGACTATCTCTGCACCAAATTTCATTTAAATCGGTTCAGTAGTCTTGGCGTGAAAGCGCGACAGACAGACAGACAGAGTTACTTTCGCATTTATAATATTAGTAAGGATTTATTTTTATTAAATGATATTTATTAAGTTTTCATTTCATATGAACTATGGTTTATTTTGGTATAAATTTTACGAAATAATATTAATGTATTAAGGAAGAATTTACAGTTCATTCTGAGCGTTTTTAAGTAGTTTTTATGGATTTGAATGAGATTTTTTTACGGATATTCGTTTCTTATTTCAAATTTTTGAGGCCGCTATGAACTAAACTACTATATAAGGAATATTATGATATATTTTTCATTTCATTTGGTTAGTACAGTCACAGGTAAAAGTAGTTCAATCTACGAGCTCGAAAAAGTGCCGTTGCACTTTTCATGAGAAACTTACACTTCTCGCCAAACTACTTGTCCGTTCTGAAGTTGGCTATAATAGCTGCGCAGTAGTAAATCTCATACAAAAATAGCACCGCGCCGTGCCTTGCGCATCGGAAAGCCAACTTCAGGGCGGCCAAAAAGTTTGACGAAAGTGTACTTCGGAATTTTGGCTTTTACAAATAGATAAGAGAAAAATGCGAAAAGTGAGGCTGCTACAAACTATACTAATAACTAGGTATTCTCAATACCCAAAGTAGTCTAAATATTTCAGTTTCTAAGATTAAGAAAGCGTAAGTTGACCATTTTACGCAAAAAACACAGTCAAATTGTAATAGGAGGCCTATTAAGCAATAGGGTAGATGACTTACAAAAATTTAATTAGATCGCAAATATTGGACACGTGTGTTTTCTTTTTCCACGTAGGTAAACGAAAATATAAGACGACTAGTGGACGTCACGCGGTTTCACCCGCGTAGTTCCCGTTCCCGTGGAAGTACGGGGATAATATATAGCATATGTTACTCCCTGATAATGTAGCTATCCAATGCTAAAAGAATTTTTCAAATCGGTCCAGTAGTTTCGGAGCATATTCAATTCAAACAAACAAATCTTTCCTCTTTATAATATTAGTGTAGATGTAGATACAGTGCGTTGAAAGCTCGTGTGACGTCACATGTAAGTACACTTTCTATAGAATAATGACGTCACAAGCCCCCACTCCTGATCTTTGATGCGTTTTGTCTTCGTAATTTTTTATTGATTTGATAAAGCAATAAATACGTGTCCAATATTTTCCGATAATTTAACTGACGGACTAAATAGAATCTTATTTTTTTTACGCAGCAATTATCCCTATTGACAAACGCGTTCCTTTTCTTAGAAACGGATGTATGTCACCTCTTCTAACTGTCATTTATACAAGCAAGTAAATCCCTGAATGTAGGTCTAGGTACTGAACAGTATGTGTTTTAGATATTTATTTATTTATTACACCTAAGACTTCCTGCAGTTAAGTACTTCTTCTCATTTTAATTGTCTTCTAAGTATCGCTTTTTTACTAACTTTTTTTTTCCTCTTTATTTTTTTATTAGGGACTAATACAGTTGTACATACCAGTCCCATCGGACCTTATAATTATGTAACACGTAACAACACAAACTTAATTAAAGTACGAGCAGCTCTAGAGTTAGGTGACGACAAAATATGATGGAACATGCTAACATCGTACATGTTTATCTCAAGCTCTAACTTATATGATGTACAAAACAAAGAGTATTTCTATTTTATTATGTGCATTAAAGTCTCATTTACACAAGACAATTTTCCACCCATCGAAAAGTAAGCATGACCATGCGAGTCAGCAAGACTCGCATAAGGGTGGTCCTTACTAAAACCGCCTTTTTTAGGGTTCCGAACAAAAAACGGAACCCTTATAGGATCACTCGAGTGTCTCTGTCTGCCTGTCCGTCTGTCACAGCCAGTTATCTCCGGATCCACTGGACCGATTCTGTTAAAATTTGTTACAAATATTGGCTTCTGTGACCCAAACTCGGACGTGTTACGTAAATCACCTATTAAATTTTTAGTATGGAGGTCACTTTTGGTCACAAACAAGAAAATTTAAAAAAAAAATGTTTTTTGAACTATATCGTGTGACATTTCAAATTAAAGGGTTTACTGTGAGAGTTTTAGTTATGTATAAGTTTTTCACAATTTTAAAATAAACGTTTTTGAAGTTATTCAATAAATTAGACGAAAAATTACCATTCCCCCCTTATCTCCGAAATTACTGAGCCTAATATTTTAGAAAAAATGGAGATGATGAGTTTACCTATAGATTACAGGAAAATCTATAAGAAGTCTAAAGTGTTAAAATAACATGTTAAAAAGAAAAAACTTTCGTAGCCCTTTGCACGCGAGTCCGACTCGCACTTGGCCAGTTTTTTAGAGATAAGATCAATATAAAATCAATTAGATAGGCATACAGGTATACACCACAAATTATTTCTGTATCAAGATGCCAGTGTTTCTTATAGCATTGACAAAGAAAGCTATTCTTTAAAAATAGAACACAAAGAGCCCTCGATCGAATTAAAAAAGAACGAGACCGAATGAATGAGCAAGCGCGTCTCTAGATTGACGTTTTAATTAAAAATCGTTTATTTGTAGAATTAAAATCACGCATCGTGTCGATATCTTTTGTCGGCACGTCACTAGCCCTTTGTATAGTGTTGTTACTATCTTTTGTGCTTAATTATCGATGAATGGAGCACAAAGAATTCGTTATTTGTTAAGTTTATTAGTTTGTAATTATTTGAGCTAGTGAGTTGATTACACACTGTGAGCTTATGTCGAAATTAAAGTCAAATCTTTGTGTTTGTAGAGCAACGTAGTAAAAGACTTGTTATACGAATACTTTTGTTTTTAACAGACTTCATTATAAGATAGCAGTATTCATATTTAATTAGGTACAAAGCACTTAGTAAATAAATAAGCGATGTAACCCGATTCACCTTGATTTCCGAATGGACCTGGCAACAATAACGTTCACAGTGAAGTCAAATTTAAAGTGATAATAGTTTATCACTTTAAATTTAAAAAAAAATTGAGAAAAATTACCACCGCCCCCCCCCCCCTTATCTCCAAAACTACTGAGCCTAAAATTTTGAAAAAAATGGAGATAATAGATCTTTACCTATAGATTCCAGGAAAACCTATAAGAAGTCTATAGTGTTAAAAAAACATGTTAAAAAAATTCGTTCGGAACCCTTTAAAACACTTTAAACCTTTCACAGTAAAGTCAAATTTAAAGTGATAAACAATTAATTTCCCAGACTATAAAACTTACGAGTATTGGTGTAAAGGCGCGAACCCAACGCGGTGCACGCTATGCACGGCCACGCGGCGCATTTTAGCTGCGTGGGTTCATTTGTTTGACAACGTGGGTCTACGTTTCCATTGCAGTACACACTACACACCCACGACTCACGACACACGCGGCACACGGATAGGCTACGCACGTTTTTTGCAATAATATGTTTTTGACATAGTTGTGGCTTAATATTCGTGTATAGCGTGCATGTACGTTGTGCTCAGCGTGCATGGCGTTGACAGCGTTGAGCTACACGTAGGCGCCATATTCGAGCAAGCCACGCATATGCCAATGACGTCAATTGATGTACGCATCAATACGTACGTAGCGTGTCCGTGGGTTGCAGTGGAAGCAATCTCATACATTTTCACGCTAGGCGAAGCCTCACACACGTGCGTAGCCTCACCGTGCGTTGCGGTGGGTTTCCGCCTTTATGGTGTTAAAAATAATACTCAATTGTTGAACTGTCAGCCGCTACTCAATGCGAGCACAAATTAGGTTGCTAGTTTTTTATACGACTGCCCAAAATAGGAGTGTAATGTTTTTTCGTAATGGTATGCAAAACTAATCGCGGCTATTATTCAGTTGATCTGGTTAATATTGAACGGAATAGTTGTCCGTTCCCACGCACAAACGACCTTGTGATTTACTCATAAATATGCGTTGAATAGGCGGAAGCGATAGCGGTTTCCTAGCTTGTTATGTATTGGCCAAGGAATTTAGACAAATTGAAATTCTAGCGGCTACATGGGCTACTGAAATTTTACATTGTCAGACAAATTCTAGCAGCTACATCGATTGGCATGTGCTTCTGAAATTTTACGAATTTTGTTTTTTTTTTAATTATTTTTGAACGGCTCGGTTGACGCAGTGGTTGAGCAATTGACAGCTGCGCTGCGTATCGCGGGTTCGATTCCCGCACGAAACAAATCTTTTTATGGCCTACAGATAGTTATTCCAGGTCTGGCTGTTTGTGTATGTGAGATTATATGTATGTAAACGCATCCACGATACAGAAGAAATTCCTAGTGTGGGGCAACGTTTCAAAAAAAATAATTTTCAACAGCTTATCACTACACTTGACATGCGTTTAATTTGTCAAGCCTTACTTTTTTCCTGTTTATCCTCCAAATGTCCCGCCAAAGCAATTTTTTTTCTTATATTTCTATCCATCTTTTCTGCAGTATGTTTTATCTTACAGAAGTGTCACGGCTGTAAGAAGCCGCTAAATCTCCGACTCCTGAGATAAAGGTCTGCGTACCTAATTTAGGAGCCCAGAAAGATGACAATTGTAGACTTGGTTGTACAACCCTCTGTTTCCATATGCCATGTACCTACTGTTTTGATGTTTTTATGTTATAATAAATAAACTTATCTTAGGGGCCGTTCAAGTATTACGTAAGCAGAATTTTAGTCATTTTTAACAACCCCCCCCCCTGTCAACGATATTAACAAAGCTCTTACCCCTCCCTCCTATGCTTACGTAAGCATTGGTATAATTTTTAATCGCACGGAACCTATTTCCCCACTTTTGCTTTTTTTTACTATAGATAGGCACGTGTTTGACTATCTCACCTGATAACATCGCGTGAGAGTAAAACCAACTTACTAACCCTAATTATGTCAAATCAAAATCTACTAAGATTTGCAAACTAAAAAAGTAAGTAAATATTGCTGACGTAATCACCATTTAAACCCCCCCGTCCCCCATGTCATTAAAAATAAGCATAGTAAAGACCCCCCCACCCCTATTGGTGCTTATGTAATATTTGAACAGCCCCTTAACCCCTCTATCCATAAACATAACTCTCTAAATCAGATAAAAAAAAAACAAGATTAACAAAAAATCTGAACAACACAACCCTAATTCCTATCCCACTATCTACTAGTAAAACACTTATCTCCACATTAAACTCAGTAACTAATAACCAATCGCGATACTTAATTAGAACTGTAATTAAAAAGTAAATAGCACCTGGCTGCACATTGAAGTAAGTCAGGCGGAGTCACGAGTCACGACCGACATTGCGGGGATGCCAGCCCGCTATCGCTTATCGCTACATCTTATTAATGTGGCAGCTACTTTACTGTCATCCGGGTTTGTGTTTGATATTGTAAATAACACTGGTTAGGGCTGTAGATTTTATTAAGCGGTTTTGTATTAATTTTAATGAAATCCCGGTAATTGTAAGCTGAAGAGTTTGTATGTTTGTTTGGTTGAACGCGCCAATCTCAGAAACGACTGGTTTCAAATAAGAAAGAAATAAAAATATACATTTTTATTTCTTTCTTATTTGCAAAATAGTTGATTGTTCAACTATTTTGCAAATAAGAAAGAAATAAAAATGTATATTTTTTCTATTTTTAGGGTTCCGAAAAAAAACGGAACCATTATAGGATCACTCGGGTGTCTGTCTGTCTGTCCGTCTGTCACAGCCAGTTTTCTTCGGATCCACTGGAACGATTTTGTTGAAATTTGGTACACATATGGATTTCTATGACCCAAACACGGACGCGTTACGCAAATCATTAAATTTTTAGTATGGGAGTCACTTTTGGAGGTGAAACTAGAAAAAAAAAAAAAAAAGTTTTTTGAACAATATTGTGTGATATATCAAATGAAAGGGCTTACTGTGAGAGTTTTAATTATATTTTTTTCATAATTTTAAAATAAATGGTTTTGAAGTTATTCAAGAAATTAGACGAAAAATGACCATTCCCGCCCCCTTATCTCCGAAACTCCTGAGACTAAAATTTTGAAAAAAAAATTGAGATAATAGATCTTTACCTAAAGATTACAGGAAAACCTATTAGAAGTCTGAAGTCTTAAAATAACATGTTAAAAAAATTAAATTCGTTCGGAACCCTTTGCACGCGAGTCCGACTCGCACTTGGCCAGTTTTTTTTATTGAGGAATGGGCTTGCTCTTGACCACAATCACGCCTGATGGAAATCGATGGATGAGGTCTATGACGGAGCGACAGAAGATGCCTGTTCACTCTTGCTCTGAAGGCAGACGGGTTATATGTGGACGGGCACACAGACGCTGGCAGAGAGTTCCACACTAGCTGTACGCATTATAAATGTGGAGGAGAAGCGCTGGGTACGACTAGACGGGATATCGACCAAGTACGGATGGTATCCTGCAGTGTGTCTGGCATTCCGTTCGAATTAAGAAATTATTTTAGTGTTGGATAGCCCAATTATCGAGAAAGGCTATATAGCATACACGCTACGACCAGTAGGAACGGAGCATTCATGAAAAACCGGTCAAAGCGAGTCGGACTCGCACCTCGAGGGTTTTGTACCATCATACAAAACGTTAAATGTTTTCAAATTGTCATCGGCGAGACCTATATTCATCAGAGAATTTTAACACTGCGGTGCAGTTTTAAATCAGCGCCATCTCTTGACCGATAGTGGAACTAATGTCATTTTTGTTAATAATTTCTGAAAAAGTGAGCAATAGCTCAGTTTTTTCCTGGTATCTTTACATAAACTTCTATCACATAGAATAATTTCAGATTTTTCTCGATGCAAACTTCGGAGATAAGGGGATCGGTCAAATGTTTTAAATTTTTTGTCAAAAATCGAAAACAATGCGCTCTAAAAAAAAAGAAAAAATGTTTGAGAATATGCAAATAACGTTCTTTAAAAAAAAATATACATTTTTATTTCTTCCTTATTTGCAAAATAGTTGAACAAAGGTCATCTAAAACTATTCCAAATTTCAAGTTGATAGCATCATTAGTTCTTGAGATATCCAGCTGTGACAGACGGACAGACTTAGTAACACCATAACCCTTGTAGTGTGCAAGGAGGAACAGAGAGACAATGCTATTAAAAGGGAAATATTTTTTACCACTTTTGACAACAATCATTAAAAGTAAGTAACTCTCACATGGGCCTTGTTTTTGATAAAAAATTAATTTCCCTGACTGTATTTTACGCATTGTCTCCAATAAGAAATCCAAGCTTCATCTGTTCGATCATTTGATCATTTTCAGCGCCAGCACTGACAATGATCAAACGATCGAACAGACGAAGACAGCTGTCATCATCGTCAACATCGAAAACAGCCACCCTTCCCAATCCTCGGATGGAACCCAAGACTCCACGCTCAGTCTCAGCTAGTAGAAGGTCTAATCTTTCTTGCCACCATAAAACAGTGTCAATTATTAGGATTACTACTGAGATAATGAATCTTCATGATTAACTTTATCGATCCTCAAATATAGTAAATCCTTCTTCCATCAACACATAGGTTCAAGCTCGTAAACTCTCGTCTCATAATAGTAGCGGGTTCGGTTCCGACCTAATTCCGCTACAATCAAGCACTCTACACTTGTCTAAACTGCCTCATTTTCAACCTTAACACCGGTAGTTACGGTCGAAATTAGGACGCAGCGTGATTAAAAATAGTCTGCAATCTGTGTTGCAGTTTGTACAATGTACAATGTGTACGGGAGCGACCAGGGTTGTCAACACATAAAATAAATAAAATATTTTTTTTGATCAATTTGTGTCTTAACTGTGGAGACAAACCAGCACAACTAAAGTGGATATCCCGACTAGTCATACTCAGCGCTTCTTCTCCACATTTATTATGCGCACAGCCAAAGTGTGGAACTTTCTGCCAGCGTCTGTGTTCCCGTCCACATATAACCCGTCTGCCGTCAAAGCAAGAGTGAACAGGCATCTTCTGGGCACGCTCGCTCCATCATAGACCTCATCCATCGTTTTACATCAGGCGTGATTGTAGCCCATTCCTCAATTTAAAAAAAGCGTGTTTGTGTGGGTCACATTTGAAGGATGCACCAGGACAGACGTACCAGGATCAATGCGGTGTGTACCTGACGACAGACGTCGTTATCGCACGCCTAAAAATGCGGTCCTGATGATTTGGACTGGTTCCTCGGACGAAGAAGAAAGAATACAGGATAAAAAGTTAGGTGGAAAAACATAGAAAAGGCCTTTTCCATGTACAGTGCAGGCTTACATACTACTCCCGACCACCGTAGGCGCGGGCCTGCGGACGGCGAGTATTGGGTGGCTCGCCGTCTGATCAGAACCAGGCCCGGGTCGACGGCGCGCTGTGTTCCATGCGCGCCTCAAAGAGCTGTCAGCACAAAAGACGCGGCCCGCTAGGGCCAGTGCCTGCTGGGGCTGCGGACTTTGTTCGAAAGAGTCACCGCGGCCCTGGAACGCAAAGGGCACTAGGAGAAACACGAATGTGTTTTAGTCAGTAAGAGTCTGACACTCCCTCCTGCTTCACCCAGAGCGGGAGGAGTCATTTGATGATTTCCCATCCTTAAAAAAACAAATATAAAAAGGCTAACATACTACTGTCAATCTGCCTAACGTTTTCCTATCTATTTTGGGGTCGGTTTTCTGCCTTACCGGATGCAACTGAATATCTGTTTAGAAAGCAAAGCAAGGCTGAACACACAAGCTGACATGTCGTCAAATATTTTTAAATACCATATAATACAGGGAGACCCTATGGTAAATTTCTCTTCCACTAACCACATAACTAGACTCTGAGCTGCTTCTGAGGGATTGTATAAGGAAAACCTGGTTGGTGATAGCAGGCTTCATACATAAGGATGTTCTACCACAAAAAAAAAACGGTACCTCTTAATAAACTGGCAACCCTACACAGCCCGCAGCCGCGGGGCAGTTTATCATTTCGGCCCGTTATCTTGGTAACTGCAATCCGCTCGCCGCTTCACTTGTCTAGGATTCGCAGGTGGCCAGCCCTTCGGTTCTGGGGTCACTGACCAGTCGCTACTTAAGATCCCTATCCGATTAATCAGCTGCTAAACGCGATCGAATTTTGCTAAAATCTTTAAATTACGGCAGAGTTTTGGTTTGAGAACTCTTCATTCGATGACTCGAACTCTGATGTACTTAGCATTACTCATATGAGTATTTATGAAGCAGCAGTCACTGGTATAGAGACCACCTAAGTATATTTTTAATAGCAAGCATCTTCCTCTACTACTCCAAGGTGCTGTATGAAGTATTCGATGACGATTAGAAGAGAATTAATTCAAAATTAAAAGGCACCTAATAAAATTGCTTTAGGTGTCATCATCATCATCATATCAGCCGAAAGACGTCCACTGCTGGACATAGGCCTCCCCCAAAAGGGGGCAGTTTGCTATAATCACCACGCTTGGCAGGCGAACGCTGCTGTCCATTCCCTGGCGAGTCCCTTATTCGTCTCTTACGACACCCACGGGAAGTGATGGAATGGTATTATTCTTTTACGGCACCATACGGCATAGGCTTTAGGTGTAGGTCGTCAAAATCGAAACATTGTGAGAAAACTGACTTAAAGACATGTCAGTTTTCCGGGGTACAAACCCCGTACCTGCTCCCCCCCTAGCCAGATAACCCAGTCCTAAAAGAGGTAATTCTCGTATTTTTAAGGAGCATTTGCAATCGCGTCGTAATCGCAAACGGTCATAAACACAACTACATTTTGGCAAGTTTTTTGACATTAAATCAAAAGCCATCTATTCAAATTAGGCTGACTGCCAGCACGTCCCGTCACCACTTCCTAGCGTTGTAGCTGGGAAGAAGAATTGGTGCAACAAAATCCCCAGCAACACATTTTATGTCTTATTAGTTTGTCTTTATTGTCTCTCTGAAATGGTATTACAGTGACTAATAATTACATTTGTAATTTAAATAATAATTTTGCATGCCTAAATTGGTAAAATACAGTGAACTGCGCATTCACCTAACAGCTGGAATGTAAAACTATGAACTGTATTCGCAATATAGATTGAAATTGAAATTGAATTGAATTTGAGCGTTTTTTAAGTACAGACGCCAGCACATCAAACTACCCGAAACGGTCAAACCTATTACGGAAATTTGACAGATTTTGAGGGTTCCGAACATCCGTAAAAAGCGGAACCCTTATAGGATCACTCGGGTGTCTGTCTGTCTATCCGTCTGTCACAGCAAGTTTTCTCCGGATCTACTGGTCCGATCCTGTTGAAATTTGGTACACATATGGTCTTCTGTTACCTAAACACGGACGCGTTACGTAAATAAATAAATTTTTAGTATGGGGATCACTCTTGGGGTCAAACTAGAAAAAAAAAAAGTTTTAAACTGTATCGTGATATATTAAATGAAAAAAAAAAAAATTGTGAGTGTGTTAATTATAACATTTTAATAAATACTTTTGAAGTTTTTCAAGAAATTAGACCAAAAATGACCATTGCCCCCGCCCGCTTATCTCCGAAACTACTAAGCCTAGAATTTTGCAAGAAATGGAGATAATAGTTCTATACCTAAATATTACAGTAAAACGTATAAAAAGTCTGTAGTGTCAAAACAACATGTTAAAAAAATGAAACTGGTTTGGAACCCTTTGCACGCGAATCCCACTTGGCCAGTTTTTTTTGTAACTTGATGTTTGTCTGTACAAGAGTTGGCCTTGTGACGAAAGGTTCTGCACAAGTAAAAGCAGGCTCGACTACCCTATCTCTGCATTCTAGGCTTATTATTGCACCAGCCACACCTTGTTTACAGTAACTACCTACGTTCCATTCAATCCAAATGCCAGTTGAACTAATTGAACTAAAATTATGGAAAAATTATGTCACTAGATTAAATCACATGGTACCTAGTTGGTGCAGTAGTGTGTACAATTTTCGGACCTTATTTATATATTTTTAGTTTAGTAGATGATCTAGATAATTTGAATGAAGAATCTGCAAATCAGTATTTAAAGTAATCATGTTTTTACAAGCTAACAGGCGGCTAAGTTTATTCATAAAATCTAACTTCAGTATACCGAATGGCAGGGTTGTAGAATTTGTTCGTAAGAGTAACCGCGAAAAAAAACCGGACAAGTACGAGTCGGAGTCGCCCACTTACATTAAATAAAGACTATATTTTTTATGATTTAATAGTTTCCAGACTTTTTCCTATACTTGTAGTAAAAGTCAGTATTACTTGGTAAATTGCATAGTTCTAGGTCAACGGAAAATTCCCTATAAATTTTGATTCCCTTGAGAGTCAAAATATACTTTTTACGGTATAAACGGCCGTGTCTTTTTTACGTTAACTTACAAGTTTGACTTTTTCACAACTTCAAGCCTTCAAGAGACTGTAGACCTGAGTATATGGTTTTATTTTCAACTCTATACCTCAATGCGTACAGACATACACACACAGAATGACAGACGAACGGACGCACGGAACCCTTAGAAGATCCTATAAGGGTTCCGTTTTTTCTTTTAAGGTACGGAACCCTAAAAATAGTGTGGCGGATTTTTAATTCAAATTCTCCATTAAGAAATTCAGTTATTTATTAAATTTAAGCATCTTGACCAATCTATTTAAATAACAAACTATTTATACTTATAATACAAAATAAAACTATATGGCGTCAAAAAATTCGTCCGCATCGCTGTCGACTAGAAGTGAGCCCAAAAGACTGGCGGCATTGCCACGTTGTATGGCAATGCTTATCCTCTGTCCGAGGTAAAAGCCAGCCCTTGGGTCACGCGAAGTGTCTAGTGGAAGTGTTCTAGTACGGCTGGAACGCCGACGGCGACAAGAGCGCGTCGGATAATGTCGTTGATGTTTGCGTGCCGTGCTATGCGACCCGCACTTCGACTGCACGACAGGCCGTGGTGCCCGAGGCTGTTGACAGCTTCGCCACAGTGACAGCGATGAGGAGAACAACAGGATGCGCCTAAGCGAAGGGAAGCAGCGAGGCGGAAAGTAGTATCGTCGAACAAGGTGCCTATGTTCGACGACGGTAGTGCGTGAAGCCAGAGGCCCGACTCCCACTCACCCACAGCCAGCAGGCGCGCACGCTCCGCAGAAGTAGCAGCAGAGGCAATTAGGTTCTTCTGAACTTCTCTGCAGAGCGGCTCATCCCACCGTCTCTGGTATGATGGGTTGTCGGGTAAATTTTCATTCGGGCAAGCGAGTCTCCAGGCAGTTATAGCATCGGTAAAGCACGGCACATCAAAATCAATCAGTGTGGAAGCTAGGATATTCCTGACTAATTTTTCAGTGCCGTGAACCGAGGATATAAAAGCCGGTAAACTAATACTGGTAATTTTGCGGACGCCAAGGCCTCCCATACGGATGGGAAGAGTAGCTTGAGCCCAAACTCGTTCATCCATGGCCACATTTAAAATTGCAGAGAGTGTATGCTTGATAATTTGTTCCATTCCATTCCATTAATTCTCCATTTGAATTAAGAATCTGCTAATTCGCATGGTAGTCACAATCTGTCAAAACGTAAAAAAAGAGTTGTTTTTGACCAATTGCGATTGAAACGTTCAATCGCAATTGGTCAAAAACACCTCTTTTACGTAAAAGTACAGGAATGGCCCCTTAAATATTTTACAACTTTATCATTAACTAGCTGACCCGTGCCCACTTCGCTGGGCGGTATTTTTTGGTTTAATATATATATATATATGCCTATGATACTCACAAATAACGTGGCTTTCTATTGGTAAAAGAATTTTCAAAATCGGTTCAGTAGATCCAGAGATTACCCCCTACAACCTCACAAACTTTACCTCTTTATAATATTAGTATAGATTCCCTCGTTTCAAATTAAATGACTAGAGACATTGGGAAACACTTGAGTAGTTGATTGTCGATACAATGGTGATACTGAGCTACATGGTTCCCAATTAAACCTTAGCAGCAGGACACACCTGCGTTAATAGCTTATTTCTACGGTAGTTAATATCTTTACGTTCTATCTACTGGGTGGTTCCCAGGAAATAGTAATACTGTGCTTACTTGTAGCCGAAAAAAGCGAATTAGGCCGTCAGATAGATTTCCAAAAAATTTTGAACACGTATTTTTCCTTTTTTCACATAAACAAAAAATGACGAAGATACAGTATGTTGAAAAGTCGCGTGACGTCACTGCGATAGTACAATTTTACTAGCGACGTGACGACACCAGCCCCCTCTCCCGAGTTATGATGCGTTTTATCTTTGTCAATATTCATTGATTTACAAAAATAAAAAATACGTGTCCATTATTTTTCAATACTCTAACTGACGGACTAAATAGATTTGCAATTCATTGATGGTGGAAACTAGCCTATTAAGTAGTAGGAGGTAATTCGAAGGATTAGGAAGTTATAATAGTAAAGAAGGGATAAGTACGTATCAGTATGCCGCCGACTTTTGGTCGGGTATGTTTTAGCCCCATGTAATAAGCATGCCTTTTGCCATCAACCTGGCACAAATATCGACTCCGAGTAAAAACGAGGTGTCTAAATCAGTTACATGAGGTACGGCACGACCTGGGAATCGAACCCACCACTGTCCTGCGTTCAGGGGCCGCATTTGCTGTCACAAAACTGGTTGGATTCTCGATTCATGACCAATTTTCCGGTCTCAAGTAAAACAATGTTTTTTCTGAACGAGAAATCATCAGATAACTCCTCTCGCTCTGGGTAGAATGGGAGGGAGTGTCAGACTCTTACAGCCTGAAACCCATCCGTGTTCCTTCAATTGCCTTTTGTGTTCCAGGACCCCGGTAACTCTCTCGATAAATCCCACAAAACGCAAGGCTGCAGCCCAACGACCACACTTTCGCAAGCGTAACCTTACACCGGCCTACGATAAGGGTGTGGCCTAACAATGCAGTTAAATTCGGATTCGACCAGTAATGATATTAGAATGTCCATTAGATTATGCGTTAACATTTTTGGCACAATAAAGTTTCCATTGTAGTAAGTTTTTGTGGATTTAACCAAAGAACCCATAACATCTGTTAAAACATAATTGTTTCTCCCAACTTAGGGTCCGGGAAGCCTTTCTGATTTTTTTAATTTTTAAAATACATTTTGTGACGCTTTGGAGGTAAGCGGTACAGAGAGTAAAGTCCCGCAATCCTCCGTTGAAAAGGGAAGATCCTCCGACCAGACAGTTGTTGTGTCCGGTGTGGGCAACTGCCCGGTAGTTTATCTTCGGGCTGATGTATATGTTCAAATCGCATAGTAAACTTTGCTTGCGCGATGCAGGATTTCAATGTAGTAGTTCGCTGCTAGTTGGATAGATGGCGTCGCGGTTCTTTTTGTTGCAAGGTAGACTTGCTGCGTTGTTTTTTCTTGAAGCGGCATTGATGCCGCTACAACGCCACAAAAATGACAGTATAGGTACTCAATTATCCGTCCATTATTTATTTGTGAAATTTTTTCAACTCGTGGAAAATACTGTCATAACGTAGAAAAACTTTTCGTCAATTTTCAGTGTAGTCTTTTCAAAATCCAGAACATTTTTTCATAATGTGTAAAGTTTTTCACAACTTTTCAAACTTCATTACTTCATCCTTGATTTAGCATCAAAACAAACGGTAACAGTTACAGAATTAATTGCCTTCCTCCATTTCTGGCGAAATATTCCGTCGGACGGTAATTTCTACTGTATTCAAATACAGGCCGCCATATTAGGTGTTTTGCCGTGTATGTTATTTCGCGTCGTGACTGCAAGAAGTTCCTAGAGCCTTGAAATACCTACCAGTGCTGGTAAATTACGATATTTGCTGCTGTTTTGACTGTGTGATGTTGGTACTGTGCTCGTAAGCGCGACTGCTGAGTATGGGGTACTGGGTCCGATTCGGTCGAACAATATGTCATTGCATTTGCCCATCTGCAATTTCTCAGTAGCATCCTGCTCCCCAATTGCGTATCTCATAAAATCGCATTTATATTCATTGACAATCGAAGTCAAAATGAAAGCATATGCGACCAGTTGCAATAGTTTTTAGGGTTCCGTACCCAACGGGTAACCAACAGAACCCTATTACTAAGCCTCTGCTGTCCATCCGTCCGTCCATCCGTATGTCTGTCAGCGGGCTATATCTCAAAAACCGTAATAGATAGACAGCTGAAATTTTCACAAACAGTGTATTTCTATTGCCGCTATAACAACAAATAATGAAAATTACATTGACTTAATTGCGAGGTGCCAACTGAAAACCAGCGCTGGGTGTCTAACGCTCAGCAAATGCTGAGATGGCTACCCTTTCGGTATGGGCACGCTCAGCGCAATTATTATGTACTCGTACCTACTATTATTACTGTTCATTTTGTCTATGTTGCTGTGAGTTTGTGTCTATGCTGAATAAATGTTATCTATTCTATCTATTCTATTCTATAATTAAAAATGAAAGGGACGAGACGTTTTTTTTTCGGTTTATTGTAAGGAACCGTTCGTGTAAGAGTCCTGCAAATTATATAAGTTAAGTGTACCTGCAATTACTTAATTACATTTAATTTTTGAATGCTGTAAGTAGTGTAGTTTCGTACTGGGAATAGTTCTGACTCGCGTGCAAAGCGTTCCCAACCAATTTCATTTTTTTAACATGTTATTTTAACACTACAAACTTCTTATAGGTTTTCCTGTAATTTTTAGGTATAGAACTATTATCTGCATTTTATTCTCAATTTAAGGCTCAATAGTTTCGGAGACAAGAGCGGGGGTATGGTCATTTTTGGTCTAATTTCTTGAATAACTTCAAAACTAATTATTTTAAAATTGCGAAAAAATTAAGACCCGCTCATTAAGCCCTTTCATTTCATATGTCACACGATACAGTTCGAAAAACTTTTTTTTTTTTGATTTTCCAGTTTGACCCCCATAATTGACCCCAATGCTCATAATTTAATCATTTACGTAACGCGTCCGTATTTGGGTCACAGAAGTCCATATATATATACCAAATTTCAACAGAATCGGTCCAGATCCAGATCCGGACAAAACTGGCTGTGACAGACGGATAGACAGACTGACAGACACCCGAGTGATCCTATAAGGGTTTCGTTTTTACGGATGTTCGTAACCCTAAAAATGGTGCCTTTCGGGTATAGGAGCGTGATATTATACTTATCTTCAAGTTTCATAAGGAGGTACTGCTTTGGCCAGACTTTGCGTAGGAAATTGTGAAATTACACGAACCTTTCCTGACCGATACTACCTGCGACCTGCTACGTTCAAAAACAATGGCCCGTTCAAAATATGCAAGCGGGCTGGGCTGGTACAAGTTAAAAGTTATGGTAACCGTCAACCAAATTGTACAATCTATTGTAAAAGCTGAATCAAAAGGTGGGTCTACGCTAGACGAGCCGAGCACGAGCCGAGCCAAAATTCGTGTAGTGTAGACCGAGTTACGAGCCTCGAACGAGCGCGCTTCGAGCGTTTGGCTCGTGCTCGACTGTGCTCCGCCTATTGTCGGTTTTTTGACGAACACAAAGGGATTTGCATCGCATCGAGGAGAGTGATTGTTGTAGGCTCATTGTACGTTCACACTTGACACCGCGAGTAGAGCGGCTTGGTTTGCGCTCAGCTCGTGCTCGGCTCGTCTGACATAGACCCACTTAAAGATTGTATCACAGTAGAAGACCCAGTGGCTGGTGGAATGGATGGATTGGAGTGGTCACCTCCTCCATAGGCAGAACGTCTTGTGGCCGTTTTCTGAAGTGCCACATAAGTAAAAAACGCGATGTTACCATTTGGATCAGGGGGGCTACTCTCTAACGAAATCCGTAGTTTCGGGCTTAGTTGCGGGCGGGCGTATTCTACTCCGTATCACCTACAGACTTACGATTAGTCCCGAACCCGAACTGAGAATGAATGACAACACGATTTCACAGTAACTGTCAAATCGTGTTATCATTAGTTCTCAGTGGTTAGGTGATACGGAGTAGAATACGCCCGCCCGCAACTAAGCCCGAAACTACGGATTTCGTTAGAGAGTAGCCCCCCAGGCCACAACGCGTTCTGAGCTCTTTTTCGTTGAAAGAGCGTTTTCGGTTTTTGAGCGTAACAAATACACCTACATAAATTCTCACTTTTTTCATCCTAGAAAAAACTTTTACATGTAACCTTAATTTCGAAAGTCGGTGTTTTTGGTTTTATTTCTTTTTTTTTAACTCTGTCTTCCGAAACTACGGTTATTTTATTCTTTTAAGTTTGTTTGGAAGTCGGTTATATTTTTTTGTAAAAAGTTTTTTTAGTTTTCACTTTTAAGAGGTGATACCCGGACGAAGTCTTCGTCAACGCAGAAATTGAAATAAGAAAAAATGCTCTTAAAATAAAAACTACTGAACCAAACTGAATCAAATTTTTAACCAAATGGCAAGTATACTGCATCGAACTAAAAAATAATCACAGAAACCTCGGAGTAATCGGTGTACATACAAAAAAAAATACCCACCGAATTGAGAACCTCCTCCTTTTTTGGAAGTCGGTTAAAAAGGCATGAACTACAGATCTTTACATATTCCTTTGACTTCATTTACGTAGCTACTGGACTCTATGATACCTGCACGCCATTTGTGATTAATAACTATAATTATAATAAATTGTTTATTGGACTAAAAAAATGTTGAACTTACGAACAAAACAAAAACATATTAGACAAGAACAAAAACATTTTAGAGAGTAACAATCGTGTCAGTAGTATTTGTATTGAATTCCACCTGACCTTACAGAGAAACATCACCAAAACGTTCTGTCTGTCTTTACAGTACTTATTATCGTCATCAACAGCCAAACTTCACTACTGAGTAAAGGTTTATGTTTTCTTGTGCCTTTCCCGACGTTCCGTAACAAATCTCACAACTGAAATGAAGCTGGGCAGGACACCAGGGCCCCAAGTCTGCTATTACAATAGTGTCAGAATAGTCTGTCATTGATTTCATAATGGTTGATTTTGACAAGATTCTATGCCATTTCTTTCAATGGAGTGTCAGTGGTTGACCACTGGAAAGTCATAATGACGCTTTTATATCCAGCTTTTATGTCTGCTAGGCGCGTTCATGATAGGTGGAGTAAGGCGGTGAGTGGCGTCCGGGGACTGGAAGAACAAGTGCGGGTCGTCCGGCAGCGAGACATGGGCATACGATATTGATGCCATTGCGAATAGAACCTGGATGAGGCTGACGCAAGAACGTGGGGTATGGCACTAGAAAAGAGATGCCTGCCTATGATGATGATGATGTACTTCCAGGATGAATTTTACAAAGTCGCATGACGTTTAAGGCTTGTATACATGCCAATGACCTTGTGCATATAAACAGAGCTAACTACTCATCTACGGCCACTCCGCTACACGCATTTTTTATTTATTATAAAAAAGTAACATATATTTAAAAAAAGTAACAAAACGTAATTATTTTTGTTTGTATTGCAAAGCAGTAGATATTTTTTTTTAGACTTTTGTTAAAAAATGAAGAAGTAAAATGGTTTAATTTCAACGATTTGGAGGTGATGTGGTGATTTTTTTTCTTTGTATGTGATACCGATACATAAATTCTGGCTAAACCAAACTACGTATCATATTATGTAGATTACTACCTATTTTTTTCAGATGTAATTGCTCAGTAAATGCCGCCGAAAAAATGCTTCATCTACACGCTGTTTTTAAGCATTTCTCGAGAGAGCAGCCTTAACTTTTTCGTGGAACTTCTTACATCTCTGACATCTTGTAACTTAGACCGCTCCATTGATTGCGGTAGGAATTCGTGAAATGTTCGCAATGCACCGTTGTGAGCTACTTCCTCACGCAGGCTCTGGGTCTGACTACTTATGTAGATTATATTTAATGCTTGTGAATATCTTTAAGTGAATTATTAGGTTGGTTTCGTATCTCTTTTTGACGTAGTTCGTTTCGCAAAGCATTTTGCTGCAATACCTATTTCTAGCGCAAAGCGTGTCTGGGTTCTGGTTTAGGGTATTCCTTATGTCAATACATTTGATGTCGCATATTCTACACATTAAATTTAATGTTTAAAAAGAAGGCTAATTCACGTACTTAAAAAACTTTTTTACAAAAAAATACAACCGATTTCCGAAATTAAAGTTATTTTATAGCAGCGTGGAACCCAATACAGAAATACTACTAATATTTCTGTATTGGGTTCCACGCTCATTTTATAGTTTGTAGTGGTTTTTTTACTTGAAAGTCGGTTGTATTTTTTTGTAAAAAAGTTTTTTATTTTTCACTTTTTAGTGGTACCCCCACCTAACATCACCACTGGAAAGTAGCAGGAAAGCAAAATAATTTCGTGTACTTGAATGACAAACCAAATACGTTATCTAAGTTATCGAATTCCAGCTATTTTGATTTAAAAGCCAAACCTCTAAACCGATTTTCATGAAATTTAAATGGTACCAATCGGAAAATATACCCTTTATACATGAAAGAAGAATTTTTCAAATCGGTTCATAAATGACGGAGTTATGAGGTGACACACATTAAAAAAAAAAGCAACCTAACTGAGAACCTTTTTACAGTCTGTTAAAAAGCGTTAAAATTCGAATCGCAAATCATCTCAGTGACGTCAATGTCAAAACTTGTCAAAATTCATGGATTTTAGAAGCATGCGACTACTATACAAGTGCTCCTTAAAAACTCAAGAATAACCCCTCTGCACAAAAGTTTCATAATCCCATAGCTACGTTCAAAAGATCGTTATAATCGATAAAAACTACAAAAAAAATCGTAACACTACACCGAGCAATTTAACAGGTAAATAATATCGATATGACTCGATACCTGCAACGGTTGCGTCACTAATAATCGACTAAGATCGGAATGTGCCATTGTTTCGTGCAATAACTCTAACTTGCTAACATTTTATTGGATTATAAACTCTATTTTAAGAGCTGTATGACCCGAAATTGGTTAGACTCACATAATTCGTTCAAGGTCGCCCAAACAGTTCGATTTCATTACATTCTGCTGGGTTGAACGTAGTTTAGAATTTCCAGATGTTGTTTGTGGTTTTTATGCCACCATTACTCGGGTTGATAGGAAAATGCTCCAAATTTACACCCTTGTTACCGATAGGCCAAACAACGAGACGAAAATTACAGCTACTCTGTTAAACTAGAATTTGTTACTGAGAGACAATACTCAGCAAAAATACATTGATTCAATTTAAATGTGATTGGCTGAAATAATACAGCCAATCAAATCACTTTCCATGACTTTGACAATATTTCAGCTCGTGTTGGTTGGCTAGAACCTCAAAACGTCACCTCAAAAAGTCTTCGTTAAGAAGCTGAATCTTACAATTAATTATTATTAATCAGTTTAATTCAGTTTAAAATCAATCCATACAACCACAAATTAAAAAAAAATCAGAGAAATAAATTAAATTAAAATACTTATTAAAATTACAATTATCATTATTATTGTTATTATAGGTACCTATTGTGTTAGTGAATCTTAAGTATTAAGTTAGTCAATACCCATCAAAAATGCACCCCACATTGTCTTGCTTGAAATGTTAAATGATGATCCCCAGACACACCTACCCTCAGCGTATTTTGTCAATAAACTAACCATTTTCTCTCTTTGTTCCAGACCGACAAAAACGACACCAAACGATGAACTAAAACGCACAATAACTCAGTCGCATGCGCATCCACCGAACAAAAATGCGCTCTTTTCTACAACCATCAGACTGTGCGCGACTGTGACCAGTCCAGACAATCCCAGAGTAGGACAGACCCCAGCTATGTGTCAGAATTGATGCTCCTGAGGATTCCAAATGGCGCATAAAGTGAAGAACAACCACTACGTGGCGACGCATCGCTCTGGCGTGGACTCGCCGTCTTCTGGGGGCTACCATCACAGAGCTTCGTCGAGGGAAGAGAATGATAGTCATAGGGCTCCGTCAGAGAGGACGCTGTCGGAGTACACGGTAAGGGTAAGATAATCTTCTTCTGCATGTATTTCTAAATGTTACAGTCCCACTCTCTCTTGTGATGTTCTAACGCCTCCGCTGTTATTTTCTGTTTAATTTCATTGCTGGTTCCCAAACAGTTGAATTTTTTCTCCGGGACTCGGCGAGCTTCATTGACTCGGCACTCAGGAGTTATAGTGGTTCTGAACCTAATATGTACCTAAGGTAGATAAAATCGCAACGTAGTGTGTAGTCATGTATTTAAATAAGAAACGTAGAGTTAATCTTGTGACTGACAAACAGACAAATAACATACCTAGACTTAGTTTTCCTATTAGGAATTCGATTCAAAATTCCGTGAGACCTTCGATTTTCCGTTCTTTTGCCCCAAACACACAACTTGTTTTCGAAAGGAACGTCAGTTGTTTTTCCCATTTATCTTGGTCAAAGGATAAGCATTGCCATTCAACGTGGCAATGCTGCCAGTCTTTTGGGCTTACTTCCAGTAGACAGCGATGCGAACGAATGTTTAAGTGTAGTTTGGAAAATAAACATGAACATTCTGTAAGTAAGGCAAGCATTCAGATATTCAAAGCTGAATTCTTTATCAGGAATGAATAATATCGTTTTTCATTCCGTACGAATGCGTACCATAAGCATCCTTAAGGTACCTTCCATAGAACCCTATAAATTTTAGTAGTTATTTATGTACTAATGTACCTCCCAACAAAATCGCGTGCACACAATGTCAATTAAAATGATGGCTCGTAACATGATGACAATGAGGAATGCGAAACTAATATGAGATTATAAACTATTTTAGTCACAACCGTAAGTTGTAAATGATAAGCGGTTTTGTGTCAACAACCGCATAAAAAGTAAACTTTTTATATTGCTAGTAAGTGCTAATTTTAATATGTTTTAAAGAAAGAAGATACGAGCCAGGTAAATTATGTGATCGTGTGAACGGTACTTCAACTAAATAAATGAATCTGGCAGTCGTCTGTGAGTCTGGCATAGGTATTTGTCACCTCTCATTTCTAGACCGTCGTGATATTCTCCTAACCAGTGTTTACGAGGCATTAATGTAATCTTATGACAATAATGCTCAAACCCGCTTAGTGCTAAAACGCTAATCTCTTAAAATGTGTACCACAAATTAGTAGCCAAACCAAAACCTTGGACTACTTCGGTGTTTACATCTTGTTGCAGTGTGTTCATCATAAACACAATGAAATAATCATTTTAGCCTGTGCTAATCACTGTCCCACTCTTTGAAAGACAGAACTAGCGCGAAATGTTTTACCTACAAGAATAAATTCTTGTAGGTAAAACATTTCGCCAGTTATATGTTGTGTTTAGAGTCCTAATTTATATCTTGCCGCGGACAACTTAAGGCCATTAACCGGGCACGAGTCCAGGCTACGGGTTACTGTTGCTGAGAATCTCCTGAAACCTAGCACTGTGTGGGTCTAGATGTCTACAAGGAAAATCCAGATGTAATCAATGAATCTGCCAACCTTGTTCCCAACCATATTGGGGTCGGCCAGTAGCGGCTTCAGGGCCGGGCGACACGGGCAGCCGCCCGGGGCGCCGGCAACTGGAGGGCGCCGGATCATACAAGGCGCTGCACGTAATTTAAGTACTTATTTCTTTCGGTATAAAGAAAAATTCAGATATTGATGGCGATTTGTTGTGCGATGAAATTTTAGGTCGGCAACACAATCTCGAAGACATTCAAGCATCACCTATCGAAACTTGACAAGTTGCGCAGTTTTTCTTAACTTAAATTATAGCTCACCAAACGAAAGCCAAAAACAGCTAAATAGCATATAGGAGAAATAATTCATGCTGTGAATTTGTGAATAAGCGAATTTTGGCATACTTGTAGGGAGTGGTGTTTTAATCAACATAGTAAAAGTAGTACTGATACGTGGGGGTGAAGCTATCGGGGTTGAGTGTAAAGCTTCTAAATATGTTATTTTAATTATATTGAAATATAAAACGGCGCCAAATGTATGGCGCTTAGATGGTTAAGCCGACCCTGGGGTCGGCTTCCAGCCTAACGAAATGCAGCTGAATACCAGTATTTCACATGGAGCAGCTGTCTATCATAGCCTCCACAACCCGGTAACTGATGCGGCACCAATGCCGCCACTAGAAAAACCAACGGAGCAAATCTTCATCGCAACAAAAAGAACCACGACGCCATCTATCGAACTAGCAGCGAACTACAACGTCGAAATCCTGCATCACGCAAGCAGAGTTTACCGTGCGATTTGAACATATACATCAGCCCAAATATCAACTATTGGGCAGTTGCCCGCCGGGCACAACAACCGTCTGGTCGGAGGATCTTCCCTTTACAATGGAGGTGTGCGGGACTTCTCTGTACCGCATTCCCTCCAAACTGGTGACCCTCAACAAAGAACTTCAGCGCAGCCTTCGTGCAACTACTTCAGCGTGACGTCATCATCACACCTCATCGTGACCTCAAGCTCTCGAGCAGCGAGTCATACAGCCAGCCAGTATCCACGGATTCTACGGGTATTCTGACCACCAGCATGCAGCAGCCGCGCATTCCTGGTCAGCATCCTCAGCGTCAATCATCACCCTCAACCTCACCAGGGAAGCACACGCACCTTCGGTCAGTCACATGAAGAACCTCTCCTGGTCGACCCCATCAGTCACGTCACTACGTCGCACAGCACCGCTCCCTTGGTGTCAGATTTCCTGGAGTTCCCATAACGACTCATCATCATCATCATATCAACCGAAAGACGTCCAGTGTTATAGGCCTCCCCCTCAACAACCGGTCCTGTGCGTCTCACATCCATCGGCTACCCGCGACCCTCACAAGATCATCGGTCTACCTTATTCCGGTACTCGGTCACCACTCCAGAACTTTTCGGCTTAACGACTAAAGATGTACAAATGAATCCTTATTTTATAGTAGCTGTTTGCAGGTTATATTTACTGACGCTGTTTCCTGCTCCTTTCAGACAATGGACGAGAGGACCCGGTCTCCATCGGGAGAGCACAGGAATGGCAGACGGCCGCAGCACACCAACGGCTCCCCAAGAGCTGACTCCGACGTGTATGTTACCAGCGGAGCCTACAGACCACCTTCAGAAATCAGGTAAGGAGCGTGAACTACATACTATTAACGCACAGCCAAAGGGTGGAACTTTAGGTCAGTAGCGATGATTACTCGCTCATTTCATCGTAAAACTCAACCACCGCTGTCCACCAGGCGAGATCGAGGTCAAGAGCTGACTCAACAGTGACATAAAAATAAATAAACAAGCCTATTTCAATATCAAGGAACGATGCCGCCGTCAGGGTCGACCCTGCTGGTGGTGCGACTATCTGAACACTTTTGTGGTTCAAACTTGGCCAAAGATCGCTCAAGGTAGAGAGGATTGGAAGAGAGGAGGCCTTTGACCAGCAGTAGGACACAAATTATGCTATGGATCGAAGGCACCACATAAACTTGCAAAAAAGTAAATTAACCTTTAATTCTTAATTCTTTATTGTACACCATAACAACTTATAATAATTTACAGTGATTAAAAACGTTCATGTACAAAGGCGAGGTTAACTCAAAATTGAGTTTTCTACCAGCAAACCTTTGAGTGATAGAGAGAGATCACAATAGAGGGTGGATCCAGTGCACATTTTACAATAATACATATTTTATCATACATAAATATACCTACATACATAAATACACACATATATATCTACGAATATTATGTCATAGAGAAAGGAAATGCTCTTTAACTTTCCTCTTGAAGACATCAAGAGAAGGACTGTCACGTAGGGAATGTGGGAGAGAGTTCCAGAGACGCATTGCAGTAACAGAGAAGGAGCCACCATAGCGGCTGGAAGTGTGACGCGGAGTACGGAGGAGTAGAGATGTGGCAGTACGACATGGTTTACCCCTCGGGATGAGGTACTCAAAGCGTTCTCGAAGGTATTGAGGAGAATTAGGGTTGTGCAGGATAGTATAGAGAAGGGATAGGATATGAGTATCTCGTCGATGCCGAATCGGCAGCCACCCCAATCTCACTAATATCCCTTCGTAGATACCCGAACAACAAATTATGAACTGTTTTTCATTACTAGAGAACGTAAAGGATCACGATAGAAGTCGATTCAGGACAGCTTTATTTCTCTTTTTCATATTAAGAAAGTCAATATTGCACATTTATCTGGCGCCTAGCATATATCAGTCCACTGCTGGACACAGGCCACTCTCCAGCTTCGCCGTAACATCCGGTTCACCCCTTCCTTATGCAGTGTATAACCAGCTGCCTATTTAATGCATATATATGTAATGGGCTGCGATTGGTCTCAATTAAAAAAAACAGGCGTCCCCATCACACACTGCGTTTTATAGTACTGCCAGTATCAATATTTATCAAAATAAAGTTATTTAAAACACACCATATCACCTTCTTAACTGTTAGGCAAGTTTGCATGACAACATCCCATATAAAACCGTTTTATGGCTATCTAAAGTCATGGTGTTAGTGCGGAGTTCAGTGACTCTTGCACTCATGTAAATACACCGTTACCCTCTTGGTCCCGCTAAGTCCTTAAATCCCACTAATTCAGTCCAACGGAGCTCGATACGTGCGCGGGCGCAGCGTCCCCGAAATGGGACAGATTAGCGGCTGGCCCGCTCTAGGTTCCTCCCTATATCCCTATGTCATTTGCAAATCAAAATGAAGGTTAATACAACCATTTGTTAGCATATAGAATAGAAAACACATCAGAAACGAACACAAATTAAAAGAAATAATAGTAAAGAATGTTACAATTGATTATTGCGGTTAGCGACGCATCCCGAAAGGGTATCTCATCTCGCGTAGCGTTTGTGGGGCATTAGACACCGAGCGTTGGTTTTCAGTTGGCACCCAGCAGTGATCAGGGGGGCTACTCTCTAACGAAATCCGTAGTTTCGGGCTTAGTTGCGGGGGGCCATTTTCTACTCCGTATCACCTAACCACTGAGAACTAATGATAACACGATTTGACAGTTACTGTGAAATCGTGTTGTCATTCATTCTCAGTTCGGGTTCGGGACTAATCGTAAGTCTGTAGGTGATACGGAGTAGAATACGCCCGCCCGGCACTAAGCCCGAAACTACGGATTTCGTTAGAGAGAAGCCCCCCAGGGGCAAGGATAAATAAAATATTACAGGACCTTTGCTGGAATAGTTGGTTTATTGGACTGTTTCACAAAACTTCAAAAAAGATTTTTTTGGCACCAAATACTTGTTAAGTAAAGACAAAGACATTAAATTTATACTACCCAGTTTGACTCAGATTATATTTTCGTGTGTGTCTGTATATCTATGTGTCTGTCTGTGGCACCGGAGCTCCTAAACGGAATAACCGATTTTGACTTAGTTTTTTTCTTGTTTTATAAGGCTGGAATAAAAATAAGGATAAAAAAAACACTGCGTTTGAACCGCTCGTCTATCCAGCTCTCTCACCGAACAAAACATTTTGCATTAAACGCGTGGATTGATGGCAAATTGCTCAAAAGCCAATTTTACGGCGTACGTATGAATCACAGATCTTCGGAGTGTGCTAGAAACGTTCCCTACACTGTAGCAGGCATGCATGCAACATACTATCAGTACGTTTATACCTATATGTATGTAAAACTTAGCGGGTCTAAGTGACAGGATATTTAGACAACGATAATAATAGTAGCATTTATCTATACTATATACTAATATATAAAGCTGAAGAGTTTGTTTGTTTGTACATAAAAGCTAGTATGTACATAAAATTCTTCCGTAACTAAGTGACTGACAGACAACGCACAGCCGAAACTACTGGTCGTAATAAGCTGAAATTTGGCATGTAAGGTCCTTGAGGAGTGTAGCATTAAGAGAAGATTTCCCGAAATTCTTACGGGAACGGAAAAACAGGAAATGCGGACCAATAGGAGCGGAGCAGTAATGAAAAATGTGACGCAAACGAAGTTGCGCGAGTCAGCTAGTTACTTATTTGTAAAGCTGAAGAGTTTGTTTGTTTGTTTGCTTGAACGCGCTAATCTCAGGAAATACTGGCCCGATTTGAAAAATTATTTCAGTGTTAGATAGCCCATTTATCGAGGAAGGCTATAGGCTATATATCATCACGCTAAGACTAATAGGAGCGGAGCAGTAATGAAAAATGTGACGCAGACGAAGATGCGCGGGTCAGCTAGTCAAAGAATAAGTTATTTTCCTGAAAAATTCTTGCAGTTCGTCAGTTAAATTACGAAAAAATATTGGCATTTTTTATTTTTTCACGTTATGCAGATGCGGATGGATGCAGAGGGAGAGGAAGGCCAAAAAAAAGGTGGATGGATTGTGTGAGGAGCGATATGAAAGAAAAGCGAGTTAGTGATAGCGTGACGGCTGACAGGACAGAATGGAAGAAAAATACGTGTTGCGCCGACCCCAAGTAACATGGGATAATGGCAGGAAGATGATGATTTCTTTTTAACGTTATCAAAAAATGAAGACGTACAAGTACCTTGCCAGTGACGTCACTAGCCCCACTCTTGAACTTTGAAGCGCTTTATCTTAGTTATTTTTTAATGATTTGAGTGATCATAATGTAGCCTATGTCCCATCGTTGGAAAAAGCCTCCCCCTCCCTTTTCTGCACATAATATTAGTATGTAGAAATATATTATTTAACATAACAGACAGATGCGTTTAAGGCCGGCCACATACGTACGGTTTCCTGGTTAGGTTTTCCGATCAGGAATTCAGATTCGGAATGCCGCGAGACGCTCAATTTTCTGTTCTTCTGACCCGATCACACGGCTCGTTTTTGAAAGGGACGTCATCTGTTCTTCCCACTCGGAAAATAAACGAACGTATGCGCCTGGTTGAACATTTTGTATGTAAAGCGAGCATTCAGGTCTCCGAATCTGAATTCCTTATTAGGAAACCTAATCAGAAAACCGTACGTATGCGGCCGGCCTAAGATGAAGACTTTTCTGCGCCTCCTTTCCTTCCCAGTTAAAACTCTTGGAAGTGGTGACGGGCAGGCGTTTTGCGGGAAGGTCTTGGGTAACCAACGAAACCCTATTACTAAACCTCCGCTGTCCGTCCGTCCGTCTGTCTGTCAGCGGGCTGCATCTCAAGAACCGTAATTGGTGGACAGTTGCAATTTTCACAGATTGTGTATTTATATTGCTGCTATAAAAACAAATAATACAAATTAAAGTTTATGGTACGGAACCCTTCGTGTGCGAGTCGGACTCGCACTTGACCGGTTTTTTTATTAATTTAACGTTCAAAAAGTGGTGATTCTGAAACTTGCTTGAATTAATGACTTGTTTTTAAATTTTAAGTGTTGTTTCTTATACGCTTATATAACACAGCTTCGACATGTAGGTACAAAGAATACCACAAGAAGCTTTTATAGGTACTAACAAAATGTTTTCTCGAACCTTGCAAACATACAGTTACGTTGTAAATCATTGCTCGTATAATTCTCCGCAGACAGCGCAATGATGACGCGACACGGGAATCGAACCCTGGTATCTGGGCCACGATTTATTGGCTCCCATGAACGTATCTTGGAGTTCAATCGAACGTTTTAGGTCTCACTGCGCATACCTGTGCCGTTTCAGAGTCATCTATACTTAATAGATAAAGCTAAAGAGTTCGTTTGTTTGCTTGAACGCGCTAATCTCAGGAACAACTGGCCCGATTTGAAAAATTCTTTCAGTGTTAGATAGCACATTTATAGGCTATATATACATCATAACTCTAAGACCAACAGGAGTGGAGCAGACGAAGTTGCGCTGTTCAGCTAGTATGTATTATAATTCTAATATGATTCTGATAAAGTGGCCTTTTTAGACCAGCTTGACTCGAAAGGTTATTTTTCTCTTAGCGAATGGTTCTAGTGGGAGCACAAACTTTAGTAATACAAATCTGCGAGTATCTCGATCTTTTCCTTCACCGGTGACGAAGAACGGTGTCGGAGATATCAGAAGCCCTTGAGGCGGTTTAGAAACTCTGACACTAGGGTGTGTGGGGTCGTTAGACCTTACTGCCCACACGATAAGAAGAAGAACAGTGTCAGTCATTTCTAAGGTAATCTTTGAAAGCATGAAATGGAACAATAGTTACATTGGTACTTTTGAACTCACAACCGTGGCATAAGAAGTGACGTCGTAACTACTAGGCCATTACATTACAGATGATCCTAATATACTTATTATTAGCCCCGTAGCTATCCAACCTGCCAGTATTTTTTTGTTGAAGAAAGTCCAAGGGACCGTGTGAAACATTCCAGAATTCATTCATTTTAAAATTTTAAATCAACAGTAGCGTTCGAAGAAAAAAAAACACTTAATTCGGTACAGTCAACGAAAAAAGGCCATCAAATATAAAAAAATGCCATAGTCCGCCGTAACGACGGTGTCAGGGCGAAACGAATTTATTTTACTTTCTCTGCCGTCCCCTTGGATGGTGTGACGATACAGGAATCTCGCAGGGCTGTCGAATTATCTACAAAAGATAATGGCTGTATAGAACATCACCATAAGGATCATATTATTCCCCCAAACGATAACCACAGTAGACGCATGTAAGGTAATGTTAAAAAAACCTACTAGCCTATTTTTTCCAGGCATTACTGCATAACTCACCAAAATATAGAGAACGACTGTTTTTGCGAATGTATTTCTGCTTATAACGTGTCATTGATTGATTACCTGGAAAATATTGGGCTGATCATTGAACATTAAACCTGGGCGAGCCTTTTAGGTACTAAAATTATTGGTCTCGGCCTAATGACTGGCACATTTATGCCTCTGAGACGGTATAACGCATCTAAGATACCTCTGATATTGCAGATATCAATCAATACACGAATAACCACCATAGAGTCTAGACAGGAATGGCGAAACTTTGGCACGCGTGCCGGTGGTGGCACGCCGCAAAATAATTTGGACACAACATGTAAGAGATATTTAACATCTAGGTAGTTTGTAACAGAAAAAAAAAACTGGCCAAGTGCGAGTCGAACTCGCGTGCAAAGGGTTCCGAACGAATTAAATTTTTTTAACATGTTATTTTAAGACTACAGACTTTTAATTTTCCTGTAATCTTTAGGTAAAGATCTATTATCTCCATTTTTTTTCAAAATTTTAGGCTTTATAGTTTCGGAGATAAGGGGGTATGGTCATTTTTCGTCTAATTTCTTGAATAACTTCGAAACTTTTTATTTTAAAAATATGAAAAAAATATAATTAAAACCCTCACAGTAAGCCCTTTCATTTGATATGTCACACGATATTGTCCAAAAAACATTGTTTTTTTAATTTTCTTTTTTTGACCCCTAAAAGTGATCCCATACTAAAAATTTAATGATATACGTAACGCGTCCGTGTTTGGGTCATAGAAGTCCATATGTATACCAAATTTCAACAGAATCGGTCCAGTGGATCCGGAGAAAACTGACTGTGACATACGGACAGACAGACAGACACACACCCGAGTGTTCCTATAAGGGTTCCTTTTTTTTCGGAACCCTAAAAATTGGTTGTCTGTAAAGTCGGTTTACGGACGATAATTTTACGTGATAACGTTATAAGAAAACAATTGAATTCCGAACGCTTAGGCCGATCGTGCCTCTCTATCGCTTGTTCCGCGCTCTCGCTCTCGGAACGTGGTACTTTTTCGTGCGCGCAGCCGGCGTTCATCGATTTATAAGACGTTATCACGTCAAAAAATCACACTAACTTTTCCTTTTTTTGAACTACGATATCGATTTCAGTACGGATTTCGCCGAAATTCATACTGAAGTCGATATTGTACTCTTTATTGGGAACCCAAAATAATTTCGGGTTCCCAATAAAGAGTTAAATAATAGCAACTAGTTTGTTGTTTTTGTCCATTAAATTACCAAGTAAAGATTCTTTTGTGGTACTATTTTTTTTTTTGAGAAATGGCACAGGTAGGTACCAACAAAGGGTCGCCATACCTGGTTTAGACACTGAAGTTTTATCAGCAAAGCGACAAGTTTAAAAGGTTGGGTTAGGATTGAGCACGAGACATTCCGGTTACGCTAGAAGTAGACAATATATCTATACTTAATATATAAAGCTGAAGAGTTTGTTTGTTTGTTTGCTTGAACGCGCTAATTTCAGGAACTACTGGTCCGATTTGAAAAATTATTTCAGTGTTAAATACCCCATTTATCGAGGAAGGCTATAGGTTATATATATCATCACGCTAAGACCAATAGAAGCGGAACAGACGAAGTTGCGCGGGTCAACTACTCCCATATGTTTTGAATTTTTTGACAGTCTATATTGCTAATAGAATGCCACTATGTGTACACCTCTGATAGCCGTCAGCTTGAATGACATCCATATAAAATAGAACTATTGTGTTTGGACAGCCCTATTCTTTAGTAGGGCAATAGAAGCTACTGCCCTTTTTTGGTAATTCAATTGCATGACAACACACTCCTTTGATTGTCGCCGGCACGACTCCATTTTGATTCCCACAGGTTCAATAATATTTAGACCCTACTACAAAAGTTCTGTATGTCTACCATGAGTTTTAAAATCCCGCTAGCGACTGTAGTTAAAAAAATGTATGAAAACTTTTAAAAAATAAGTTACTAATTTATTTTTTTAGTTGTAACTTGTTAGTTAACAATTTAAACAATTATATTAGAAACTTGTTTTTTAATGGTTTTCATACATTTAACTACAGTCGCTAGCGAGTATAGATTGATAAAACTCATGGTAGACGTACTGGTTTAATTGTCCGGTAGATAATGTACCTATAGGAGCAAACAGACAAACATAATTTTATGGTTTAACTAGCTTTTGCGCGCGACTTCATTCACGCAAATCCTGTTTCGTCCCGTCCCTGTAGGAATTTCGGGATATCTTAGTGCTCCCCTACACTTTCCAAGGAACCTACCTACATGCCAAATTTCAGCTTTCTACGACCAGTAGTTTCGGCTGTGCGTTGTCTGTCAGTCACTAATTAGTAACGGAAGAATTTTAGATGATTTTACCTTAATCATTTTGAACCTAGATAAATCTTCATATCGCAATGTATTGTATTTACTTTTTCTTCTACTTCTAAAGTGATTTGCCGTACCACTTGAACTCTAAAAAAATGTACTATCTCATTTTGTGTCATATTTAACTTAACTAGACTCTAGCACCCTCGTAGTTATTTCTCAAACCTTCACCAACTTATAAAGTAACTAGTGGACGTCACGCGGTTTCACCCGCGTAGTTTCCGTTCCCGCGGGAGTACGGGGATAATATATAGCCTATGTTACTCCCTGATAATGTAGCTATCCAATGCTAAAAAAAAATTCAAATCGGTCCAGTAGTTTCAGAGCCTATTCAATTCAAACAAACAAACAAATCTTTCTTCTTTATAATATTAGTGTAGACAAAATAAAAATAACTAAGTAGGTACTCGTTAACATCTTTTCCAAAAACCTTTTTTTAACCCTTAGGTGCCTACTTAAACTTTTTATAGTATTTGACATCTTATTTATTAGAAAATATTTGAACATCTCACAGTGACTAAGGGCTTCTCCCTTTGTTATTTTTTTAGAAATTTTTGTTCGTAACTTTCTAAACTGTCATGAATTAACAAAAAACCTAAATAGGAATGTCCAACCAATTATTTTTTGTTGAACTTTTAACTTAATAGACGTTTAGATCGTTTTGTTGGACTTCGGTAAATGAAATAAGAAAACAGATTGATTGGTGTTTATAAAAAGACACAGGAGATGCTTTGATCTACAAAAGTTGGAGCCATAAGCACAAACAAACTAGGTTTACCTGTGAACGATTGTGTGAGTCATGGAAAAAAGGAGATTGTCTGTAGGTTTCATTGATAAGTTACTGTGACCTAGGTCTCCTGTTGCCCGATATAATATACTTATTTCCTAGTAACAAATGTCGATAAATCCTTTTTGCAAAACTTCCATAGAAATAGACGCCTATTTCAAAACTTTCCAAGAAATTTACCTGTAGTAAAAATACATAACAAATCGCCTGTATTGCTGGAAGGGTTAGGCAGAGATATAGATGTACAAACATATTTCTCAGTTCTGTTAGCCTCTTTAAAAAGGGGGCAAGCCTATTGCCATCAATCGGTAACAAATCCAGCCTCGTGGCGGCTGCTGCGATATTCCAGATGGGAAAACCCAATAGCACTGACTGATACGGTAATTGAGCTCAGAGGCTCTAGAAAAAGATAATCTATTAATGAATCTGTACCCCTAGCACAAGTTTCTTGCGAAATAGTAACGTTATCGTGACGTTTTTACCAGACCTTAACGTACTCGCTACAGCGAGATTTTTTTTTGGTAGCACGAGTTCTAATAAACGTCTTGCGACTACTCGAAAGTAATAATTGAACGATAGTTAATTAAGGCAGAGAATGCAATAGCGATTTGAACGATTTGAACTGAATGGTGCGTTTTGAAAATGAGCACAAAAAACCGGTAATTCTATTTTGAATAATTTAGAGCCTGGAAACACTAACACTGAAAATATATTTTATTTCATACACATGTTAAAACTTGTTTATCATTTTAAAAAAATCTTTTTTTCATAAACTATTGATAGTTTCAGTTTATTGGTGACGTAATTTATGATAAATTATTTGGTTTTGAACGGTTCCGCATACGACATTTGACACCTTTCATTTCACGTTTGATGGTTTCCTTCAAATTACAAAAAATATAAAACCCTCAGCACACTGATGCAAACGCGTGTAGCTGTAAAATGTTCGCGACATGCGAATGGCAAACTTAATAATAAATACATAGAAAAAACGGAATACTTCTTAAAGGGTCATTGTACTCATTATTCAAACGAAAAACATCGACCGCCTGCTGATATATGTGCGCATTACTCGACAAAATGTAGGTACACATTGAACCGCTGATTTCTTTTTTTGGTATACATTTATGTGTGTAGGTATATTTACGTATATTATTAGTACACTAGATCGTACCCTGTACCTCTCTTTGTCACTCAAAGGTTTGCTGGGAGAAAACTCAACTTTGAGTTGAGCTCGCCTTTGTACATGAACTTTATTATGTCTGTATCCAATATAATTATGGTTTTTTGATGTACAATAAAGAATTATGAATTAAGAGTTTGGCCCGTTGTAAAAGTTGTTCATAATGATGAGTAAAATGACCTCATAAGGGCATTTGCTTTTATTTTATAACACCTTGTATATCTCGGTACATTATTGTTCGCTAATATTTCTCACATAATCAATCGGTTAATCGTAATAACAATTATAGTAGTCATAGTATTACATACTTTGCAATGATTTCTTCATATTATGGAGGATTTTTTTTTTTTTAATACCGTGTGTTGTAAGTGCCGCACTGAGTTGTGTGGTGGTGTGTGTTGACCCTAAGGAGTAAACGTCTATTGTTGTTTATTGTCATTTAAAATAAAAATTGTGATTTACCAGCTTTTATAAGAAAATGTGCGCTGTACAGTTCTGAGATGTTTTATTTAACGAAGTCAACAAAAACAGTTTCATTCAATTCGACCTCAAGGAGAACTTCAAAGAAAAGTAAGTATATTTTTAAATATTTATAATCTACACTTCATCATCATCATCATATCAGCCGAAAGACGTCCACTGCTGGACATAGGCCTCCCCCAAGTGTAAACAATCTACACTTGTATTACACAAATCCATACAACAATGTAAAATGCGTCTATTATGCCGAGTCCCATGTAGTAAGACTTAAGAGTATAGCATAGCCCTGCATAGCACACAGAATGAGGCTTCAGGCCGAGAAAGACTGAGAAAGACAAATATATTGGGGTCGGCTTCTAGTCAGGCCGGATTCAACTGAATACCAGCCTATTTTACGTGGAGCGGCTGCCTATGTGGCCTTGACAACCCAGTCCAAGTTCATAAACACTAACAATCACCAACATTTTTGCATTTAGTGTCACAATTTTTGAATTATCCTTACTAATATATTATATTATAAATGCGAAAGGAACTCTGTCTGTCTGTCTGTCGCGCTTTCACGCCAAAACTACTGAGCCGATTTAAATGAAATTTGGTACACAGATAGTCTAGAGCCCGAGAAAGGACATAGGCTTTTTAAAGACTTTTTATCCCGGAAGTATATTCCCATGGGACCACGCGGGTGAAGCCGCTGGCAGAAGCTAGTTTTTCATAATTATTTTAACTTCTTTTATCAACAGGTGACGAAAAATATTTCAGATTGTAGCCAAGAGCCTTTGTCGACACCGCAACAATATAAGCCTGCATTGCCACCAAGAGCAGACAAACCAATCCAATGTGTGCGTCCTCACTGAACGCGCGGTGACTACAGCTTGTAGCGGGCGCGACGGCGCGGCGGCGGAGGCGTGCGGTGGCTCAGTGACGTGCAAGCCGTTGTAGCGTTGCGGCGTATTTCAAGTGCTGCAAACCATGCACGAGGATTTGGTGTTTTTATTAGATAGTACGATCCTAAGATGGGAGTGTTGAACACAAGAGATGGTGTGCAAGAAATAAATAAAAGCCGACAAGTTAATAGTGATTTTTTTAATTTATATGAAGTACTGTGATTGTAGCCCACAAAATTCTTTGAGTACACTCGAATGTCCGGTTCAACCTTTGACTACCTACATCCTCAATAAAATATCAGCTAAAATCACAAGAGAAGATACAAATTTTAAAAATAAAATCAGACGCGCATACGCCGAGCGACAAGATCTAACTGGTTTGATACTCTCGCCACCCGCGCATTAGGCGCTTGCGGACTAGGCCCTTGCGGACTAGGCCCGTACTGCGGCCGCAACGCG
Organism: Lacanobia wlatinum; assembly: GCA_947578705.1. NCBI lineage: Eukaryota > Metazoa > Arthropoda > Insecta > Lepidoptera > Noctuidae > Lacanobia > Lacanobia wlatinum. The sequence goes on along the minus strand of OX388039.1, from coordinate 6,921,963 downwards.
CGGGTAGGAACGTTTGAAAACTATGCGCGCTATCTCGCGCGAGTCCGCCGCGTAAGCGCCCGCCGTAGTCACTACACTGTGGACAAAACCGGCGTCTTCATAAATATGTTTTGTCATTCATTGTTATCCGTGTAACTATGCATGTTAGACATTATAAAATATAAATGTTGTTTAAAACTAAATATTTTTTTCATCCATCTATTATATACAGGGTGATTGGTAATTTTAACTGAGCAATTACCAATGACTCGATCTGTGTGCAACGATTTATGCCCAGATACCTTGGTGACCATAGTGGGTTTTCATTTTCGAGTACCTAATCGAAATGTAGTTTACACAGGAGAAGTTTCAATAATTTTTTATAGCTTTTGCTTTACGACCCTTAATTTCCATACTCATGAGTATGGGGTATTTTTTAAAGGATGGTATTTAAAAGTACTTCAATTTATTTCCATTTCATTTACCTAATTTTGCCTGTGTTCCACCAAATATACTGAATGTGCACCAAAATATGTTCATTAAAATATGTCATAACGAGCATCTATTTATCAACTGTTGCAAATTTGTAAAAATAGTAATACACCTAATTTTAAAAACAAGCATTTATTTTTTTAGTTTTACTTCAGATAATGCACTGCAAAATGTATTTGAATCAAACACCAATTAATGTCCAATGTAGCTTTATTAATAAATAAAAAATGAACACATTATAAAATGTAATGCTTACTAAAAATGTTTTTTAATACTAATCAGTACTAACCTAACCTAACCTAACCTAGAATATTTGGTGCACGATCAGTATTTTTCGGGGAAGAATAAAATAGTTATTGTTACAATAGAATATTTGCAGCGCACTACAGTAAAAAAGTGTTATATCTTGGTGTTAATTTGGAATTTGTTTGATGTAACATATTTTGATGGCCGAGTAGTTTAATTATAGTAAAACAATTAAACGGGTTTAAGATCAATATTTTAGAAATGCATACATAGATGTACCTTTAGATTTTTGGTGAACACAAAAATATTATCCTTTTTTAAATAAATTATTATTCGAGAGGTTTACTCGGTCATTAACTTTCAGAAAAGAGTCAGATTATCCAGAGACGAGGAGATTTCTTACAATTAGCAACTTTTGATCGTAAGGTAGACAACTTCAAAAAATCTTAAATGTCTGATTGCTCGAAAACGCCGGAGGCCAAGTTGCCTATTCAAAATCGTTGCATTACCACTCACTATAACATCTCATTTGAAGGAACGCACTGCTACAAATTGCATCTGATCATCTCAGCCGAAAGAAGTTCACTGCTAGACTAAATTGAACTGCTAGGCGAAATTTGGGGAGGCCTATGCCTCCCCAAATTTTGGGAGGAGGGTTTGCCATAATCGTCACCCTTGGCAGGCGGGTTGGCGATCGCAGTGTATGGTGTTAAGTTTTACAAAGAATGCTGCTACCCATTCTCAGGTGAGTCCCTTAGTCGCCTCTTACTACACCCACGGGAAGTGATGGGATGGTATTATTCTTTTACGGCACCCTACGGCACCGGCCGACACCATAAGGCATTGCTAACTAACTAACTATCTGGCGTAAGCTTAATAAGCACACAAAGTTCCTACTATTGGTAGAATACAGGCTTCCTCTGTGATAGGGAGTTGGTAACAATCCATCGCGCGGGCCCAGTGAGGGTTAGCTGGATTTCACATTTCTTCGAGTTTTTTCTTGTAGGATAATAATATAATAATTTATATCCTACAAATATACTTAGTTGTGCTAACGAGTTATTTACAAAAAATGTGTAAAAAAACGATTTTTTTTATCTTTGCCCTTGAAATATCTGTAATCGCGGACACCCTACGATAAGTAGGTTTTAAGACAAAAACTGGTTTAGTTAAGAGTAAACAAATTTAAAAAAAAACTGGTGAAGAGCGAGTCGGACTCGCGCACTGAGGGTTTCGTAGCATCGTTTAAAACGTGAAATGTTTTTAAATTTTCATCGGTGAAGCCTATATTCGTCAGAGAATTCGTCACTGCGGTGGATATTGCAGTTTTAGATCGGCGCCATCTCTTGACTGACCGCTAGTTGAACTAGTGTAATTTTAGTTGATGATTTCTGAATAAGTGTGCTATTTAGAGACATAGTTTTGTTTTTCCTGTTATTTTACACAAGTTTCTATGACAGGGAATAATTTCAGATTTTTCTCTATGCAAACTTCGGAGATAAGGGGGGGAATGGTCAATTTTTCATCATTTTTCGTCATAAGTCGAAAACCATGGTCCATGTGGCCTAAAAAAAATAATGTTTGAGAATGCATAAACAGCGCTCTTTGACACGGCACCCCACATATCCTAGTAGCCCCACCAGTAGCGTAGCGAGGGGGGGCGGGGGGTGCGGTGCGCACCGGGTGACACCCGCTTAGGGGTGAAACCCGACCGCTCGTTGACTGGTTTTTGTCACCATTGGTTGGCAAACATTTTTGAGCTCGCTTCGTTCGCTCAGTTTTTCTATATAAATAAAAAAAACTTACAATTTCAGTATGAATGTTCAAAATACAATGAAACCCTTCCTAGATGAGGTGCAAAAATTTCTTCAGGTTTTCTGCATTTAGGGGTAACACTCGTTCGTTGACTTTTTGTCACGGTCGGGTGTCACCCCTTAACGGGCGACGTAATGAAATCCGTCTGTGGTGGGATGTAAAAAATTTCGAGCTCGCTTCGCTCGCTCTTACTTTCTGCACTCTTTTTCTCGAGCGTTTCTGTACGATTCAGTAAAATCACTATGTTTGTGTATGAATGATCAAAAGAAAATAAAACCTATCCGAGGTGGGATGCGAATATTTTCGAGCTCGCTTCGCTCGCTCTTGTGGTCTGCCCTCTTTTAGTTTTTGAGTTTACATGCGTTTCTCAACAAAGTTGGGTTTAGATAATTATGAAAACAAACTCAAAATAATCTAATTCTCGAGATTTTTTTGTAAGTAAGCATGATGTAAGAACATTCCCGAAAATAAAAACCTGCAGCGCAAATGGCACACCTTCGCCCCCCGTCTCTTCCGAAAATCGGCTTGCGATTGCCGTCACCAGAACAAAAAGCCAAAGGCGCAACTCATAATTTGGGGGGGGGGGGGTCATTTGAGGGGTGGTCACATGATCCGCCCCGGGTGTCACCCATGCTAGCTACGCTACTGAGCCCCACTTTGAATTTTTAATAATCTCTTTCAGGCGCTGTTACAAGAAAAATATACATTTTTATTTCTATTTTATGTGAAAAATAGTTGAACAAATGTCATCTTAAACTATTCGAAATTTCAAGTTCATAGCAGCATATAGTAGTTCTTCAGATATCCAGCTGTGACAGACAAACAGACTTAGTCACACCATAAGGGTTCTTTCTTACCATTTTGGTACGGAACCAGGTTTCCTAAATTGTATTACATTAATCGGTAATCATAAGTCGGATTCAAAATAAAAATGGGTTGAACATTCATTTTCATTTACTCCGAAAGTTAGCGGTACGCAAACAAGGGACGATTTGATCTAGGATTTGATTAATTAATTTCGAAGAAGTGTCCCTCCTCACGGTGTGCTAGCAGTACGGTATAGGGGCAGCAGGTAAGATCTTCACAATAAATCAGTCGTCACGCTGCGAAGGTGTTCTATTTCATATTCGTCGTGCTTCTCTCCTTTATTAAGTCTTTAGCCATCATCGATAGGCTTTTAAAACGTGGTTTATGATTATAGTTCTTGCCATTATTTTCACAAACCTGCTGAAAAATATGTTATATATTAAGAAATTTGAAGTCTTATATTGTTGTGAATAGGGTATCAGGTATAATGTATTTGGTTACTGAGGGATGGAAAGAGATCTGGGTGCCTAGTACATAATTTGCTCAGTGGGGTTTGTTCCTAGTTACATTACAACTTTACGTTGGTATGTACCCGTTGCAAAACTTGATGAGCGCACAAATGAACATGCTGCACACACGTGAATTATATTAGGTAGGTACCTAAAGCACTTATTTGTAACGCCTATCGCGATGCTGCGTGATTGGAACTTCAGTTGATATGGAGCACCAGAAAACAACGTGGATTTGCGGCGAAAAATGCACGGAAACGAACTTCACCATGGCGCGCAGGCGGCGCCAGGCCGCTCTGTGTGATTCGCATGAATAACACTAATAAAACGATTCTTTTATGAGAAACTATTACGTGTTTACAAAGAAAATGAAAAATTTTCGTACCTCATTTCACAACTTCTCCTGGCCTCTTTATGTATATAGGAGATCGGATGATAAATATACAACATGCTTTCCTCTTGTTTTCATGATAAAATTGCATATTCTTGCATTAATTCCAAAATAAATACGGAAAATTGTTTGACGTAAACTGTCTCACCAAGAAAATGTCAGTGAGACAATTTTTTACGTGCGTAAGTCCCAGCTAGCGAAAAAGTCGAAACTACACAACTCGTGCTACCATGGTGCTACCGATTTCCATACATTTAGTTCATTTACGCAACGTTATAACGTAAACTCGATACGAAGGTAAGTGTCAAAAACTTGTGCTACCGATTAGTTAGTTCCAAATACGGACACATGGCGCTGATCAATTTTGCATACAAAAATTGTCGCAGGCGATACGTTTACGCAGTCGACAGAAACTCGTGCTTAGCCCTCTGATCGTTCTGTGACCACGTGACATTTCGACTGCGTCTGCCATTCCATTGCTGACGTTTTCAATCAATCAATCAAACTTTATTAAGGCACCAAGTCTCAATATCAAAATTAAATTAAAACGTACAATAATAAACATGTAATTTGTAGTTTTATGATTTTAATTTAGAATTTAATATAATTAAAATAAAATAATCATTAAAATAAAATGTATTATCCACTAAAAACATAATATAATTACCGTCGGTTAGCACTCCGGTGGACTTCGAGCCAATACCTATGGATGGGACCGCACCAATCCTCACTGGCCACCCTCAGTAGTGGATTGGCCGATTTTTGCAACCTGCTCGAAAACGATGCAATTCGCGAGCGAATAACAGCGTAAAAGTGCATTCTTGCCTGCTTTTGAGTTCCGCCTTCGCCACGCTACCGCTGACAAAATGTCGTTTCTGTAGCCTCAGCCTCAGTGTGTCCACCAGTCAACGAGGCAGTCGGTCGGCACGTCTTCTATAAAACCTACACTTCTCCTGCCTCGTCATTGAACCATTGTTATTTAAAACTAAACTAAATAGGTCGACGAGACAAGTGTCGTGCTATACGTGCACTCGGATTAGGGACGCGACGGTTCGCGTGCGCTCATCGGATACACACAGCGCGCTGGAACGAATGCCGCTGTCACGCGTTGAGCTACATCTTTGACATCAGTACGTCTACCATGAGTTTTATCAATCTGTACTCGCTAGCGAATGTAGTTAAAAAAATGTATCAAAACATTAAAAAAGCAAGTTTCTAATTTATTTGTTTAAGTTGTTAAGTAACAAACCAGCAAGTTGCAAGTTAAACTTTAGTTAACAACTAAACAAATAAATTAGAAAAATGTTTTTTAAAAGTTTTCATACATTTTTTTAACTACAGTCGCTAGCGAGTATAGATTGATAAAACTCATGGTAGACGTACAGTAGTTACTGAAATTGTATCCATTTGATTTTTGACTAAATTCTGTAAAAGTGGTGTCAGCTGAAAGAAGTGCCTGCCAGGATTGCGGAATTTATTCGAAAGAGTCACCGCGGCCCTGAAACGCAAAGGGCATTAAGAGGAATACGGATGGGACCAGAACGGAAGGAATCATTTTTGATGATTTCCCATCCTTAAGAAGAAAGTGGCAATTATTGCCTGTTTTCCAAAAAATCCCATTCCAAAAAACCGTTAAACAATAAGTTTTTCAAAGAATCAAACATTTTTTAACGCGTATTATCATAAACAGAAGCCACTCATAAAATACAATAATATAATATTAAAATGATTCTTTTATGAGTTGCTTCTCTCACAATTAAAGCCTTAAAATCCAGACAGGGATACAAAAAACTGTGGGGGACCCAGGGCTTGTCGCGGGGGGAGGACAGCAAGAGACTGGCTACATCGAACTTTGATTAATTATTTATTAGGGACAAATTTAAAACTACAGCCCCAAGGGCGTGGTCTGGTTCGAGCAAGAGTTCAGGATCCCAGTGATGAGCACTGCTTCATGAATACTAGGCACAACAGTAACAAAATGTTTGTGTTTGTCTATTCCAGCCGACAGTCGCGAGCACCTCGTAGCGTGTACTCGTACAGAAGTGCGGTGGCGCCATCTGTGGCCTCTACACACAGATCCAAAGTCTCCAGAAAGGTAAGAAAGTACTACTGCGAACTACTCACTAGAAAAACAGTTACTTGGATGTCCTTAGTTCCCCGAATTCCCGTGTACCTACGAAAAAACCTTTTAGAAACATTAGACCCAGCCGATTTACATGCAAATAAAAATCCCACCCAAATTCAATGGTTTCCAATATGTCAGTGGCTTAAGAAAAAATATTTTACAATTTCACGTGATATTTTATAATCTTACGACGTTTGTAATTTTCCGGTCACAGATATACGAACGGGAAACTAAAAAAAAGCGTAAAAAAGTAGAGTTACCTATTCCGATCCAGCCCCAATTTGTGATCAAACTGGAATAACTCGAAAAATTAGAACACATATTATCTTTAGCTATTCGCCTTACTCAGTGTTAAACTTCTCGAATTCCAGGCAGGAGTGAAGGTCGACGCGATGGCGGCGCCGAACCCCTTCTGTCCGAACGTGAAGGGCATGTGCTGTCTGATGCTGCTGCTCAACCTGGGCCTCATCCTCGTCACGTTAGGCTTCGTCATCGTGCTGCAGTTCTTTGAACCGCTTTTTGTATGGTGAGACTCAATTGTATAGAATAAAATAGAAGACTACTATCCTCACCATAAAAATTAAAGAAAAGATAGCGGAAGAAAATATTACATAAGGTGACACAATGGGCAGCCTTATCGCTAAAAGCGATATGCCTATGAGAGTAAAGGAACAGGACCGAGGATGGTATTCTGGCACACCCGGAGAGTTCAGGTTCAGGAGGAGATTTATCGCTTAGCTTAGAGCGATATAATGTTTGCTTTCTGATGCTAATATCGGGGTATGAGATACTCTGGCACTATATGTAGAACCAGGTATGAATGGAATCATATGTATCAAAAAGATCGGTATCTCGAAGACCTTTTACAACTATAGTAACGTATGCGGGGGCGGGGGGGCGGCGCGCACCGGGTGACAGCCGCTTAGGGGTGACACCCGACCGCTCGTTGACTGGTTTTTGTCACTATGGGGTGGCACCCCTAAACGTTTGACGCAATGAAACCTGTCGGGAGTAGGGTGCAAAAATTTTTGACGAAGCTCGCTTCGCTCGCTCTTGCATTTTGAACTCTCTGGCTTCCTGAGTTTGTCTATATAAATCAACAAAAAGCTTAAATTTCAGTATGAATGTTCAAAATACAATAAAACCCTTCCAAGATGAGGTGCAAAAATTTCTTTAGTCCTTCAGGTTTTCTGCATTTAGGGGTGACACTCGTTCGTTGACTTTTTGTCACGGTCGGGTGTCACCCCTTAACAGGCGACGTTATGAAACCCGTCCGTAGTGGGGTGTAAAAAATTTCGAGCTCGCTTCGCTCGCGCTTACTTTCTGCGCTCTCTTTTTTCTCAAGCGTTTCTGTATGTCTCAATAAAATCACTGTTTGTGTATGAAATGATCAAAAGAAAATGAAACATTTCTGAGTTGGGGTGCATTAAATTTTCGAGCTCGCTTCGCCCCCCGTGTTCTGCCCTCTCTCAGTTAATGTGCTTGCACACTTGCACCAGAACGAAACAACTCATAATTCAACAACATACAACAAACAACTCATACTCAACAACAACTCATAATTATTTGGGGGGGGGGGTTCATTTGTGGGGTGACACCACATTAGCCGCCCCGGGTGTCACCCATGCTAGCTACGCTACTGCGTATACCTTAGGTCCACCAGTCTCAGTAGAGTCTCGGTATGAAATGGATGGTCACCCATCCACGGTCCGACCTCGGCAAGCGGCGCTTAACCTCGAAGATCGATCCTGTTTATTTGGCTACGAGCTCCTCCCCTCCTTCGGACGCACAGAAAATATATATTGTTTAATTTTAATCAGCAACTAAACATTGATTTTTTTTCTCTTTCCAGGATCCTGGGCATAGTCTTCCTAATCTTCGGCTTCATAACGCTAGTCGGCAGCCTGATCTACTGCGTCGTGCTATGCCGAGAGAACCCATATCCTCGATACCCCGACGACTTCTACTGGACCCACCACTGGTCCAAGACCATAGGACCCTCGGAGATCCACTACAGCGCCAGTGAAAAACAGTACATCAAGAATGGCCACAGTGACAGATATAACAATAAATATAATGGAAAGTATTCAGACAGGGAAAGCGCTAAAGGTTATTCAGATAGAGAGAGCAAATTGAGTAGGTATTGAAGACAGTTTTCGTTAAAAAAAAATGTGTATTTTTGAACGTGTCGTTCGAGCTTGTTCTTAAGAGTTGTTTACACTGGAATTTTAGAATGATTGGGTAAACATGAGACCAAACTAAATTAATACCTTATTCGAGAGGGTCCACTTGCATATTTCTCCAGTCATTTATAACGGATGTTGATATATTTCAGCTCAGACGCACGTCAATCAGCCTAGATCTTTTATCAGCGTTCAATAGTGTAAACAACGCTTCAGAATTATTCGAGAGATGTCGCCCTGGCGTTGAGTTTATATTGCTTATAATTTGTTCAGTGAAGTAATTATTGCGATATGCCTCTACCAGGAAAGACTGGTCACTCAAATTGAAGGTTTTTTCATTTTTATTGGTATTCTATATATTAAATTTTATTGTTGGTAAGGTTCAACGCACGCAGAGCAGTCAAATGGTACTGAACAACTTATTGAAGTTTGAAATAAATGATTCCAATTAACAGGGAGTCTAAAAAGGCCTTCAGCAGAATCAGAAAGCACATCACGCTACCCGTCACTGTCAAGTTTTCCCAATCAACCTTGAACCTAATACGTTAGCGATAAAGATGAAAATGAAATTTGACAGATTGTTGTGTGGTTAATATTATGATTCTGCTAAACTGGCCTTTTTAGACAAGCTGATATTTTCACTCGAAATATTACTTTGCTGCTGTCTACACCCAAATACTGCTTTAAAATATATTTTTGAAAAGATTTACGAAATCGTTGCGTTCTCCGAAATAAAAATACTAATTAAAACTTTGGCAACCAACCAATAAAAAAATATTATACCTAGGTTAGAATAATCCCTTAATACTAATTGTATCCACACTTAGTTAATTTAATTATGTAGTAACAATTTGTACTTATCTAAAATAAAAGATTTAATTTAATGTAAATAATCTTGATTTAGAAACACTCAGAATTAAATGCCATATTAATTTACCCGTTATTGTAAGAGTGTTTAGATTTAAGTTAGGCAGGGAACACGGAACAGAAAATATAAATATGTGAATAACACGATTTTTGTAAATTAATAAAATATCAATAATGTTCTTACACACTGTTCAAAAGGAAGACGGACTGTTAATAGAGTCCAGTGTTGCTGCTATACCATTTTGTTGTTTTGTGAATGTCACCGAAAAATTGCAGACTCCGTAACATTGTAATATATCTTTATTAGATTATAATTTCTCGATACATTATAAAAAAAATCGTCCAAGTTCAATAGTTTCCAAAATATCTGTGTCTCGTTAAGAAAAAATAGTTTACAATTTCACGCGATATTTTACAATCTTACGGCGCGGCGTTTACCTTTTTCTGGTGACATGCATATCCTTTTGAGCATCCTCTGATTGTACTTTACTTAATAATTCGAGATAATTTCAATTCTTCGCCAATCACTCAAATATCAACTTCAGCCTTGTGTTTTAAGTGGCCATTTGTAAAAAATACCCTTGTATGCAATGTAATTTAAACTTTGTCAACTACGACATACAGTTTGTTGTTCCAAAATTTCATAATTATCTCTACTTTAAAATTATAGTGAGTGAGCGTATCTACATTCTCCATTTCTGGCATTCTTTCACTTTATTGTTGCGGGCAATGATCTCTTGCAGTGTTAAATTCGGAGAAATAACCACCATTTTGTTTGACACCCCTTGAGGTTCTTTGTTCTACATACTTATTGATATTATTCGACCTTAGTCCTGTTTCTTCAGTAACACAAGAGAGCAATGAACATTTATTTTTTGACCTAGTAACTCTCCGACCACTTGGCAACCGCTCGTTCGCAAACGAAATCACGCGAAAGAATGTTTACTAATGAATGAAATGGTCACACCTTTAGGGGCCGTCTCCACGAGCGCGAGAATCGCGGCGATATTATCGTCGTGGCACGTATTTCTATAACAACTCTATGAACGTGTCTCCACACGGCTATATTATCGCGGCGATTCGACGAGTGAAAAAATGTCAACTTGCCGCGATTCTCTCGCTCGTGGAGACGGCACCTTAGATGCAACACATTATTTGAGCAGTGTACAGACATGTTTAGAATAGTAGGCACTTACTTGTGACTTGAAATAAAATAAATAATATTGTATAAATTGTAACAATCTATTTGTTTTTATTTCCTAATTCATCACAGATCACACGACAAATACGGTAAAAAATCTAATGAGTTCGTCAAATAATTTCCAAAAAATATTGGACAGTTTTCCTTTTTTCACGTAAACAAATAATGAAGACGATACAGTGCGTTGAAAACTCGTGTTTCCCACTCTTGAACGCGCTTTAACTTCGTCATTTTTAATTGATTTGATAAAGCAAATGATAAATGATATTTATTTTGCAAATAGGTTACAAGTTACTCTTTTACACGTCTTTATGTGGTCCCCACTGAAGCTTAGCATCTAAAGTTATGCCTAAAACCACAGTATATCTTCAGGACTCAACTCTTTACCCTATATTAGCACACTAGTATCCACTTGCCTAACCTAAGGCATCGTAAACCTAATACATTTAGTTTTTTTTTTTTCATTAGAATTTACCAGTGCACCCAGTGAAACCAGTGTACTATTTTTGAAAGAACTTTATTTATATCGTCAGTAACCGGTTGCTGACGTTTAAGTTTAAATAAAAGTGAAGTGTCATCAGCAAACAACACTATTTCTTGACTATCCTTTGAGGGAAGGCAAGTCATTAATATAAACAAGAAACAAAAATGGGCCAAGAATTGAACCCTGGGGGACACCCATTGTTACGGTAGATCCAGGAGAGATCTTTTGCCGTTCACGTCAACTCTCTGGATCCTATCACTCAAGTATGAAATAATAAGATCCAGTGAGGAGTTCCGGATCTCGTAGTGGTGTAGTTTCTTGATCAATGTTTCATGAAAACACAGTCGAATGCCTTGGACAGGTAGCAAAAAATGCCCAGGGCATCGCATTTGTCTTCCCATGCATTATAAATAAGTCCTAAAAGTTCAACACCGGCGTTCCATCCATCAGTTGTTGAACGATCCCTTATAAAACCGAATTGTTTAGTATGTAGTAGTTTGTGTCTGTTAAAAAATCTTTGCAACTGCTCTAAAATAAGCTTCTCAAATATCTTCTCAAAAATTACCCTTCCAATATTTTTCGATAATCTAACTGAAGAACTAAATAGAATCATATTGTTTTTGCTCAGGAATCACCCCTAAAACCAGGCCGATACCTTTTTTTTTAAATTTAACGGAATTTATGTAACACACAAATAAAATACAAAAATTTCGTGAATTTTCATTTATTTACACATTGTTAAAATTAACAAATAATATTGAGAAATTACATTTGTAACATAAAGATAAAGACGTAACAATATTATTCAATTTCATTCGAGTTGTCCATAATATTCCTGAAATATTAAATGGAAAATAACTTTCACAGTAATAATGATATTTTGTGAAAAACATTAATTGAGGTCGATGAAAAATTTTACGATAATAAATTGAATTAGATAAACGAAAATTACAAAAAAAAAAACGGATAATTTTAATTGACAAAATTCAGATAGAACTAGCAAAATACGATCACAAAAAAAAAGATAGATAAAGAAAGAAAAAAAAATGGAAAACTACAATACGAAACCGAAATTTTCTTGTTACATTACAACTATTTACAATTTATTATAAAAAAACTATAGTTATCAGAAATCGCTCAAATACTTGTTAAAAAAAATCTAAATATGTTGTCTTTGAGCAAAGGGATGTGCCAGACGATTTTCTACCTAATTACGAACTAATTAGATTTAAATTATAAATTACTTTATGTTTTAAAAGTACACCAGCTTATTGCATACCACACTCGGTAATGTCAACGCATTCAAACATGAAATCGTTAAGTCACAGGAAAATGATACAATTGGGGATTTGATCAAATCCTAAGGGAGATGATCACACTGGACGTTAACATTTGCCGTGTATTATTTCCCTGCGACACAGATATTTCGAGTATGTATCGCAATTAAGTGCATGTCACAAATATGTATTTCTTCAGATCAGTCATAGACTGTAGGCCTTGTGTATAAAAATAACGTGGTCACGTAGTCAATACAAATGATAAAATATCGCGTTGCGTCGGACCCGCAACTCACCTTACATCGTAAAGCTTCAAATCACGCCGTCACAATACTGATTCTGAAACAATATAACAAATCTGTCACCGGATATTTGCTTCATAGATGGGAAGACCCTGGAGACGGTTGTAGACTACCTTAACGCGAGAAGAAAAGCTCATCCTATATAAAATTCTTCCGTTACTGAGTGAGTGACTGACAGACAACGCACAGCCGAAACTACTGATTGCAGAAAGTTGAAATTTGGCAGGTTCCCTTGGGGAGCACTAAGAGGATTTCCCGAAATTCCTATGGGATCGGGAAAAAATGGGATGCGAGTACGAAGTCGTGGGCAAAAATAGTAGTTTATAAAACTCACGTCTAGTCAGAGTCCTCGGAATCGCTGAATTTGTATTTCTGCTGCGCGCGCGCTCGCGAGCTCTTGACGGCCGCCAGCGTCTCGCTGCCCGCCTCGGACTCCGAATCGCTCGATACCTTCTTTTTCTGCTTCTTCTTTGGCGCCGCTTTCTTTTTTTGGTCCTGAAAGGTACACTTTATTAAAAATGCGAGATTTATATAGTTTACATGAGCTTACGAATGATTGCTGATTGCCCTCATTTCGTATTTCTTACACGCTTGAATTTTCCTAGCGCGAATTCTGAGCATAGCTAAAAGCTCTTGCGCCATTCCCGTATAGCTTTGTATTCAGATAATGGCAATAAGTAAAGGAAATAAAGGGAATACACAAGTGTGTCCCAAAGGTTAGCGTTATGGCGGCATGGAAGCTAGTTGCTTCGTAATAAGGAATTCATGTGGAAGTGTAGCGGCATCAATGCCGCCACATGTAGAACCAACGGAGCAAATCTACATCGCAACAAAAAGAACCGCGACGCCATCTATCCAACTAGCAGCGAACTACTAGGTTGAAATCCTGCATCGCGCAAGCGGAGTTTACCGTGCGATTTGAACATATATCAGCCCGAATATCAACTATCGGGCAGTAGTCCGCCAGGCACAACAACTGTCTGGTCGGAGGATCCTCCCTTTACAACGGAGGTTTGCAGGACTTTACTCTCTGTACCGCATCCCTCCAAAGAAACTTGGAGCACTAGCTGAACAAAATCAACTAACCTTTTTGCTGTCAAATATGCTGTCATCATCATCGTCACTCAACATATCCTTGGCTGGCCTCTTCTTGGGTTTCTTGTCATCGTTGAGGAGCTTCCGCTTGGGTCCTGGCTTCTTCTTCGGCGGTGACTCGGGTACAGCCTCCTCCTCATCGCTTGATAGTACTGTCGGATGCGCTGCGCCGTTGTTCTTTGCTTTGTCCTTTTCTTCTTTCTTTGTGTCCTCGATTAAGGAGTCGAATAGACAATCTGAAATGATTAATGTATTTTAATACTACAGCAAAGGTGAGAGGTCTGTGGACTATCAATCTGTAATGTGTTATAAATCAGGCAACGAGTTTCTCATAATTTCGACACGATTTGCGCTAGTCTCGTAACGAACGGTATCACTGGAGAATACGAAACTTTGTTAGGCAGCAGATTTTAGCGGAGCTGAAAACAACACAACGACATTTATGTCCTGAAACACCCGACTAAGCGACTTTGTTCCAAAACATGTTACGTTTGACCCACAATTTAGGTACGTAACATTAGTGATGGTGGTGTTACTGACCTGAGTCCATCTCAGCAGGTTTCTTCCCCTTGTTGCTGTTGACGTTGAAGTCGTCCTCATCATCAGAGATGGACAGCGCGCGCGGCGGCGCGTCGTCGCCGGAGTCCAGCTTGTTGTCCAGCAGCTCCACGTCTGAACCGGACTCCGACTCCTCGTCGCCGTCTTTGTATTTCTGAACCTTTCATGGAAATATGGTACAGTTATTCATTTGATAATGCATGTTCAATGTCGACTAATTGACGTCGATCTAACAGTTTATATGTTTTAAGTTAGTTACTTTTATTTTGAGACTTGGAAATTTGTAAACAGTTATATGCACTTAATCAAATTTAGAATATTCTTGCTTTTAAGTTCAATAAATATAGATAACTAAAGAAACGTAATATTTTAACTTTCTGATAAGCAGGAATGTGATTGCTTGGTCGTTTTCAAGATGAATAATGGATATGCTAGTTGGACGCATAAGCTAGATCATAATAAAACTTACTTTGGTGGCTGCACGACGCGCGTTGGCTCTCTCCCTGGGCGCAGCGGGCACAGCGGCCAGCTCGCTGTCCGAGCCCGAGCCCTCCGAGCTGCTGCCGCTAAATGTCATGCGCTTCTGTACGGACAACCATACACATGTCAGAGGTACACATTTCTTATTACATTCATTCAGCAGCAACTCGTAGATAGCCCGAGGGTTGACAATAGATCCCTGTTACATGGAACTTAAAAACATAACTGAAGTAAATGTGCTTGATCTAATCCTCTTCATGAACACCGAAATGACGACATCTTGTATTTGGACGTCCCAACTCCACATCAGCTGTAGCGGCATCTATACCACCACTTACGAACTAAAGACCACACAAATCCTACATTGCGACGTAGAAGTACTCCGCGAAATTTGAACATATACAACAGCTCGACAACAACTGTCAGGCGGTTGCCCACCAGACAAAACACATCTAGTCAGAATCCTCCCTTTTCAATGGAAATTCCGACACTTTACACCCTGTTCAGCATACCTCTACACGTCCACTCTGCTTTATACTACTACTACTGCTATATACTATGCTGATTAAATATAACAATAAACTATGTACTTATATCACTAAACTACCAGTAACTATTATTTAACTATGTACTTATTTCATGCTGTGGAACACTATTCGAAAATGACGGACGATTTTTAAAAAGGGATAGTAGTTACCTTTTTAGGTTCTTTTTTGAAAGCAATTTTAGTTTGTTTCAAACCATCGCCGGCTGCTTTCTCCGCCTTATCAGGTTTCTCGACCTTTTCCTTCTTCACACGAGTCGCCTTAGGTTTCTTTTCAGCACTTATCGGACTAATGCCGGTTGGGTCATCCTATAAAAAGAAAATAGACTTTAATGGATGCATCAAAACTATATTTCAGAACAAAAATTGAATAAATGCAAGAACCTAGAACCAAAAATTCGAAAATCTATGCAAGCTCCCTTTCATAAAGAGGTGGCCTGTGTCCCAGCATTGAGAATAGTGTGATGTTCTTTTTTTTTTATTTGTGATGGGTTTGCTCTTGACTCCAGTCTAGGTCAAAGATGACCGAGACAAAGTCTACGATGGAGCGAGCTTACCCAGAAGGAGCCTGTTCACTCTAACTTTGAAGAGATTAGGGTTGTAAGCGTTTGGAAACACGGACGCAGGCAGAGAGTTCCACTCCTTTGCTGTGCGCATTATAAAAGACGTTTGGAAACGCTTAGTGCGAGTTGGTGGAATAGCAACAAGGTAGGGATGGTAAGATGCAGTGCGTCTGGATGTCCGATGGTAGAAGGGGGCCGGTGGGATGAGGTCGTGGAGTTCTTGGGCACACTCACCGAAGTACAATCTGTAGAAGACCGACAAGCAGGCAACCTTACGGCGATGAGCCAAGCTATGCAGCTTGGCATCCACCAGTTTTACGTCACCGATGAGCCTCTTAGCTCTGCGTTCCACCGAGTCAAGCGCGGCAAGCTGATACTTAGCTGAGCCATCCCAAAGGTGGCTTCAATACTCCATGCAGGATCGGACTTGCGCTTTATACAGGGTTAAAAGCTGTCCAGGCCTGAAGTATCGCTTCACCCTATTTAGGATGCCCAGCTTTTTGGCCGCCGTTTGGGCTTTGTACTCGATGGTGGCGCCGAAGTTGAGACTGGATGTCAACTCCATGCCTAGGAGCTCGAGCCGATCAGTCACAGGAACAGATGCACCCCGAAAAGTAGGAGTTTGGTCAAAACGACTCCTTTTTGCGGTAAAAAAAGACACGCCTGTTCGATGAGATCAAGTATTTTTGGAATTTTTTATATGATTTAGTTCATCCAACGACTATTTGGCACCATCCAATAGTATGCTACAGCAACCCTTACATCCATCGTAAAAAAATACTCTGACAGCAGCTTTATTCCCTAGTCTAACAGTCATAAGGGTGGTTTTCGAAAAGCAAATGTAAAACTTACCGGATCATATTCCTTCTTGATTTCTTTCCTCGTTTTCGCCTTCTCGGCAGCTTGGATTCTCTTGATCAGATCCTCGGATATCTTGGGTTCCACACGTCTACCATTGTCCGAGGGTAAGATGTCCATCAACGACTTGCGATTCTTCTTATTGGCATTCTGGAAATTTATGAATGGTAAATATTTTGACTAAACATTCAAACACAAAATTCGCGATACCCCTTGTGATTTTTAAACTTGAAAGTTTAAATAGCGTGCGTCGAATCAGTCACAAACCCGAACAAAATGATACCTACAAAACATTTTTTTTTTCTTTTTTTTGACACAAAAGGCGCCATCAAAACAGATACAAAAGAAAATTACCTTTCCTTTTTCCAACTAGTAAGCATAAAACAAATTAAAAGTTTAGGTCAATTCAGAGATACATCATCAAACACTAAATATTAATAACAATAGAATAATAGGAATATCAATGTTATAAACATAACATTGACATAAGTTTTGACGAATTATAGAACCAAGACTCACATTCGCAACTAATGTTATAATTGGCTAATGCTATAATAGTGAATATTTTAATAAACCTTTTGCGATTGGTCAAATGATAAATTATATTTATTTAGCAAATAGGTTAAATGTAACTCTTTTACACTTCTATAAAATATAATTACCTTTACTCTTTCCAACTTGTAAGCATAAAACAAATTAAAAGTTTAGCTCAATATGATCAGAGTTACATCATCAAACACTTAAGATTAATAATAAGATCTTCTTTACGAATCAATGGATAACTCCCTAGATTGTTTGGGCCCAGTAAGTGGCTGGCTACGTTAATTGCAGCATCGGTAGCATTAATTAAATCCGTCAACATACAGGTGTATAGGCACTTGGGGCACTCTAACATGTGGCTCATATTCTGAACAGGGGCACCGCACTCGCATTGAGTGTCTAACAGGCCTATGAAACCCCATTTCAACAAGTTGTGTTTGCAGCGGCCTACCTGGGTGTGCAAACGGTTCAAAGCTTTCCAAACAAGCCACTGCAAATTCACTACCTGGAGGCAACTGCTCTTTGGGTCTCATAAAACCGTAAGGCGGTGGACACCGCCTTAACATTTTACCCGCTTGCCATTTATGACTTGTCTTCCCACAACTTGCCTCTCACTTTACATGGCCTATCCTGGATTGCCTCTGTGTGTCGAAAGAAGCTTTTGAGACTTTTTAACCGACTTCTAAAACAAAACACTACAAAGTATAAAATAACTTTTATTCTATACTTTGTAGTGTTTTGTTTTGGAAGTCGGTTACATTTTTTGTAAAAAAGTTTTTTATTTTTCACTTTTTACTGGTACCTGCGTACCCATTCACAGCGTACCGGCGTGATGTGATGTTATGAAAATCAATACGAATGAAATAAGCTAAAACACTTGGTAGCTCCTACATACCGATGTGGAGTTCCCTTGACTCTCTGTCGTCTCCATCATCAGGTCTGATCCAAACCTTCATTCTTTGGTAGTATCACCTGATATACACACGAATATCAAGTTTTTACCAGATGCACAAGTTTGTACCTACAATTTTCGAGAATTACCCTCGATTTCTCAGGGTTTCCATCATCAGATCCTGACGTGGTGGCCATCTCGGAAGCATACCCTTTCATATAAAAAAAGATTTATCGAAATCGGATCATAAACGACGAAGTTTTCCGCGAACACACATAAAAAATATGTATATATATACGCAGTCCAATTGAGAACCACCTTCTTTTTTAGACTACCTGAGGTTAACGTTTGGCCGTGGAGGGGATGTCGAGAATCGGTTCCCTGGGTCTTTTTCTTTTACACGTCAATTTTTTTGTCGTATTTTTTACACGTCAATATTTTTTTCAAAAAGTAGAATGTTAATTTACAGCCTTATTAATAAAAATAGTTTATTCCGAGCGTAATCGGAAGTTACACTTGGACTAGTTAATCCCAGAGTAACAGTGTATTAAAGTAGTCGTAACTCTAGTATTAATAAACATGGCGTAACCTCGGACTAACAATACATTCCTTACACCAGGATTAACGCACCCGTTGTGGCAACCCACATGTTTTAAAAGTAAAAAGAATGAGTCAGTGAATGAACTTATGACGTAATAGTGACAGTGACAGATACTCGCGTTGTTTTCGGTGGCAAAATAAAACAAGGTTTTAGCTGGTTTTAGCAGTTTTGGAGAAAATTTCTTATTTTAATCAATTTTATTATTATTGACTTACCAAAAACGTATTCGCTCTCTTAACTGGGATGAAGAAGAAAAGGTAAATCATGTCGATAGTGTGGTATTTTATATTGGTGGCGTGGTGTTTATTTATAATAATGTTCTTTCCTGTTACAGCAATTATTTCGCTAAGTAGTTAAAGAATATGCGCAAGTTATTGAGAATATATCCCTAGATACAAATACAAACAAGGGAAAAAATAAAGCCTGGGAGGAAGTTCACAAAAAGTAAGATATTTGGTTTTCTGTATATTTTATGATCTGGATAGGTTTGCTCGCGATATCTTTAGTAATAGTCTTCTGTGTGGTGTTTACTGAAATTGCCTTATATTTCAGCTAAAGATCCAAATCTGTTAGGTATAGAAGTTTAGCTCAATAATTAAACACACATTAAGAAAGTATGTATTTACTAACATAATTCATCTTCTGTACTAGGTTTAATGAGTTAAATAGCCGACATCGAGAACTAAGCCAGCTGAAAGTTACATGGAATACAATGAAGATGAATGTTCGGAAAACGTACAGCACCTTCAAAAAGGTGTTAAATAAATGAATCCTGCAGAGCTGTTGACAGATTTCAATATGTATGATTCAGATGGGATTGTGAGTATTAGCAATAGCAATTTTAGCAAAGAAGGTGTATAAATAATAAATATTATTTTACTGCCAGTGCTACATCTTGTGAAAACTTTTTACTAACCTACTTAATTGAACTCATTTGCAGGTTGCACCCAAACGAAAAATATTATGTAATAAAATCCCAGAGAAAAGTTTGAAAACGGGAAAGGTAATTTTTATGCCTACTGCCAATTATGTTAAACTTGCTTTATTTATCATTCAACCATTGATATAATTTATTTAACTGTTTGTTATTTACAGGACCATGATGTGTACATCAACAGCATAAGCCATAGCAAAATGTTAAAAGACGAGGAACATTTGAGACGTATGGAAATGGCTGAAGAAGAACATGCAATAAAAATGGCAATACATAAAGAAAATCTAAGATGTGCCATTTTAGAAAGAGAAATTTTAGAATTTAAAAAATTGCTGAAATTAAACACACCACTTGTGATTCCTAGTTTTTATATAATTAAAATTATCTCTTAGCCAATTTTTATTTTATTTAACAAAATAATGATAAAGTTGTCCAGAGAAGACAGTGTGCCTGTCAGATTCCACATCACCAGCTACCTTATAGTAGTCATTTGATCATCAGTCAATACTCAAGTAGAAATCCACTGTTGATTAAAAAAAAATGTCTGAAAAACATAACCCTCCTGGTGCAATTGTGTAAAAAACATATCAGTCTATATATGTGACACTCTCGAAGGTACCTTACTCCATGTTTCATGGCTCATTCCTTCAGATAGGTATTGGTATGATTCTTTACAATTTATTCTTATAAAACTAAATGAAAAAAATGAGATGCTATAGGTGCAAGAAAATAAAACTTAATTGTTATCCAAATGGCAATTATTTTTATTTTAAAAATTTTCATTAATAAATGCTGCTCGTGCTGAATTTCCTCTAAGTGAGTTATTAATCATCTGCATCACTGGAACATTGTCATCATCTTCAACAGCCTCGAGCAGATCTTGCTTGTGCATTGCAATATTGTGCAGTATTGCCAAGGCAACAATGTATAGTTTGGTATGGATTAATTTTGTTGTGAATCCTCTAATAAACAACGAAACCTTTGCTTCCATACTCCAAAACATCGTTCCACAGTGTTTCGGGTCCTTATGTGTGCACGGTTGTACATTTCTTCTTTTTGTGTATTCGGATGCAGAATTGGTGTGAATAAATAAGGAGTACATGCATATCCAGAATCTCCTAATAGTCTGCCTTTAAATTCTGATTGCTCAAATCTTTGTTTTAAACGACATTCATTGAATATTCTTGAATCATGTGTGCTGCCTCGCCAATGTGCCACTATATCCATGATTTCTAAATTAGCATTTGACACAACCTAAAACAATGTACACAATGAATATAAAGTCATAGATTGAAGTGATTTTATTGGATCTGACAAAGATTAACTTGTATGTTAACATGTACTAAAGATGGATTGCCTACCATCGAACTTTAAAACTTACTTGTACATATATTGAACTGTATCCTTTTCTATTTATGTAGTACTGTCCAACATTTCCACTGACTTTCGGGATTCGAATATGTGTGCAATCAATAGTTCCTATCACTTGTCTAAATCCATACAGTGAATAAAAACTTGCAATCACATTATTCTGCTCCCCATCAGTTTGTGGCATTTTAATCCAATGAGCTCTTCGTGCTACTAGTGACAAAGCAACTTGTTTGCATATAAGTGATACTGTTGACTGACTCGTTCCACTCAGATCTCCTGCATCATCTTGAATCTGACGAATTAAAAAATATTGAAACAGAAATGTTTAGTGAAAGATAGTGATTTATGAAATTTATGGTAACTTTATTTACCTCTCCACGAGCCCATGTTCTTATTGCAATCAAAACTTTTAGATGGGGTGGTATAAAGCCACCTCTTGCATCACCAGCCAAATCATTTTTTACCATGTCAATAATGAAAACGGCAGTAGATCGAGAAAACCTGTACTTTGATTTAAATTCGGCTTCTTGAAGTTCTTCCAGTGGATTCTTACGAATTTTATAACATTTCACACGCCTCATTAATGGAATCCGATTTCTAACCTCACGTATCTCATCGATCACGCTCAAATCATCAATAAAATAGTCTCTATCCATCGTTTTTGCACAACAAACAACCACAACTTAACCTATGATTTATCAGTGTTTTTTTTTAATGTCAAACACACGCAGGAATCTGAAGATGCGCGCGCGTTCAGTGCTTACTCCGTCGTTAAACTATGTGGAGCGAAGGATTAACTTTTATTCCGAGAGTAGTGTCGGATTAGTTTACTCCCTCCTTACTCCATGTTTATTAATACTCAATTTAACTAATTTAAGCTTAAAACTTGGAGTAAAGTTAATCTTGCTCTATTCTGTATTTATTAATAAGAGTGATATTGTTTAACTGCCTCTGTGGTCGAGTTCGATTCCCACGGGTACACGGGCCACTTTATAGTTTTTTTTCCAGTTTGGCATTGCAGGCTTGAATCACTTGATTGTCCGATAAAAAGATGATTCCGTGCTTCGGAAGGTATTGTCCGATAAAAAGATGATTCCGTGCTTCGGAAGGTATTGTCCGATAAAAAGATGATTCCGTGCTTCGGAAGCTATAAGCCGGTGGTCCCGGCCGCCAAATGGCGGTCGTCTAATAAACCATGTCCCATGCCCTTGAGTCGGTTTAGAAACTCTGACTCTTAGGGTGTGTGGGGTCGTTAGAGCTTACTGCCCACACGATAAGAAGAAGAATTTATGGTAAGTATACTCACGGCGGCTTTAGCGGTCTTCTTGTTAACCGACTGTTCTTCTTGCCTCTCCTTCTCTTCAACTTCCTCCAACTTTATTAGGAACTCGTCTAAATCTTCACGCCATAACATCGCCGCTGTTTTAGCCCTGCACACAGTAACAAGATTGGCGAGAATGAATACAGGATGTTTAAATACCTCCATAAGATCTATAAATATGTATAAAGATGTGTGGCCATGTACTTAAAAATGGTTTCGGCGAAGCAATAACAGTTTGAGAGGCAATCAATCTCAGAATCCGGCAGGCACATCACTTAGATACTAATTTAATGTTCGACCGGAATAGGTAGTTATCACTCACTACCTATTCCGATCGGTGATAATATCCTCTCAAACCATGTTCCAAACCACTGCAACCCCCAAAAGATATGTAAAAGAAAGACTTGTTACTAATAGGCTCAACTATCTTGGAATCTGCAAGAAAAACATTTAAAAAGGAAGCCCGTTATAACTTACTTGAGTGCATTAAGCTCGGACAGCTTCTGGTCCCTCTGCTTCAGCAGCTCATCCTTCTTCTCCTTGGTGAGCATCCACATGGACATGCCCAGCAGGTAGTTGAACTTCTTCACCTCTTTCAAGTTTTGGAATGCTTTCTCTGTAACATACATGCAAGTTGGAATTGCTGCTCTCTAACACAATATTAAACCCTATTTTTAGTTTATGTCAACTTTAGAAAATAATCCATGAACCAAATATTATCAACCTCACACAGTTGGAGTGTGTAAATTAGGTTGATTTTATAACAACTAAAGATTCAACTGACATGTTTATGGACATCCAGCAATCACACCCAACATCCTCCAACAGAGAAACCTGGTTCCCAGTAATTGATACAGTATAGCCCATTATGCTTTATGCAAATGCTTTTTATTACTAATAGTTATTATCTTAGTCTTTTCCCAAAAGTGTAGTCAGCTACCAGTGTCACAACTCAGCGGTATACCAGCAGTTCCCGTCACGCAAGTTTACCTCCCCGAAGTACGTCGCTATCGATTGCGCAGGATGTCAATTTGACAAAAAACATATGACAGCGCATGCGCGGGCAGATCGCGCATGTGCGTGTTCGCGCTATATGGCGGCTGTAATGGCATCTCACTCGCTCGTATACGTTCGATGCATACGTGTGACTCGCTTGTTCAATGCAATACAGCTGTTGATGCGAAAAGTGTTACACGTTGTTATTGTTTTTAATTAATTATTTTGGTTACTTCTTACTATTTGATTGTTTTTGTGGTGTGTGTTTGTGGTGTGTGTTTTTGATATTGTTTTTGTTACTGGTAGTCTTTGTTACTTGTTTATAATAATAATAATCATTTATTTCGGACATAAATTAAAATCCATAATGAGTTAGTAACAGAAAAACTTACAACTATGTTAGTAACCTTAAACAAAATAAATTAATCAAAAAAAGTTTAATTCATAAACTTTCCCTTTGCACCGGGCCAGCAGGCATGCCTACGGGACCAGTGCGGCAAGAAAGGGCAGTCCGGTCTTTCAGCAATAACGCTTAGGATGATGTTGGGACTCCCACGTATCCTACGCATCAAGAAGGCCACCCTTAACAAAAAAATATTCTAGGAACGTAACACTTTTTTACACGATTGCACCTGCGCGGTCGTCACTAAAACCTAACTTCGGAGGGGCAAACTACGCTGATGCGAACTGTATATAATGTGTAATTGCCGTCAATGTGACAACCAGCTATTGAGTTATCTATCTAAAGGGAATGTGCACGGCGTTGACTACGCCATCTAGTGTCGCATTATGCGAAACTTTAAGGTTCAGAATACTTGACGTGGACGCTGCTGTGCTGCCACCTGCGGTTCCTGCACGCTCAGCTTAGGGGAACGTGGCCGAAGTAGACTGTGCCATATATGTTACGCAATGGCAATACCTATATGGTTCGAAATGACAATGCTATAGCATTGCCATTTCGAAACATATAGGTAAAATTTTCTTGACAATGACATTTCTGTGCTGCCTTTTCCTTTCCTTTCCTATCAGGATTTGGTTCCCGCACTTAATCCTTATGATGAACCAATAAGACGGCCGCTGTGACTCATAGCGGCCGACATGTTGATTGAGTTATACCTAATCTTTAAATGTTTTACCCGTAGTAATAAGAGAGTACAGGTAGAAAGATTCAGAACTCACCTGGATCAACTGGTTTCCCCTTCTCAGGCTCAGGTTCCGGTTCGTCCTCAGACTCTTGAGGGTCATCTTCTACTGCCGTGAGTCCCTGCATCTTACTGGCGCGTTTCTTCCATTCCGAGATAGGGTCGGGAGCGTAACCTGTAGTTATGGATCAGAATTAGTAAGACAAATTTTGTGAGAAAAAATGACTAAAAATCCAACTCCAAGATATACTGCTTATCATAATCAGCCTGAAGAAGAGACTGTTGTTTTTGGAATTAGAAGCATGCTGTTAATGTAGCATGCAAAGTAGACGAGACAAGTTTCAAAATTAAAATATTTAGACATGAAACTTTTACATACTTTTATCTAGATATTTTAATTTTCCTGTCCTGTATTTAAAAAGTGTCAGGTGACTTATCTTCATTAAAACTGGTTTGTAATTGTAGACAAGTAAAAAAGTATTGCAACAAGAACATAAGTATAACCATATTATCATACTATATGTTGAGGGGAAGAACATTACTTTGACTGTCTGCTTCCAAGGCCTTTTTAAAGACTTTCAATAGGAACAACTATCAAATTAAACAGACCTTACCAACTTTTTGGCCTCGCACAGACTAAATTTATTATTGATTAAGTAATAGACTACTTTTAGTTTTAATTTATTTTACATCTGTCTGTTTTTGTGCGAGTCCCAAATAAACATTTTACTAACTTTCTTTCTTTAAACACTTACCTCTCTTGATAAGCTCCTCGACCATGACCTTGCGCTTCTTGTTCTCCACCACGAGCCCCTTGTCGCACTTCTCGAGGATGAAGCGCGCCTGGTTGGACAGCTTCAACCATCAAATAAACACTTACCTCTCTTCATAAGCTCCTCGACCATGACCTTGCGCTTCTTGTTCTCCACCACGAGCCCCTTGTCGCACTTCTCGAGGACGAAGCGCGCCTGGTTGGACAGCTTCAACCATCAAATAAACACTTACCTCTCTTGATAAGCTCCTCGACCATTACCTTGCGCTTCTTGTTCTCCACCACGAGCCCCTTGTCGCACTTCTCGAGGATGAAGCGCGCCTGGTTGGACAGCTTCAACCATCAAATAAACACACCTCTCTTCATAAGCTCCTCGACCATGACCTTGCGCTTCTTGTTCTCCACCACGAGCCCCTTGTCGCACTTCTCGAGGATGAAGCGCGCCTGGTTGGACAGCTTGTCGGCTTCAGCCTGCAGCTGTCCCTCGCGGTACTCCTTACGCCGCGCGTAGTAGCGCAGGCGCAGCTCGTAGAAGTCGCGGAGGATCTCTTCTACTTTGTCGTATCTGGTAGAGAATGTTGTTGTGTAGGAACATTTATTTTTCTAGTGGTTTTAAACCATATAACAAGTATGCCTATAATGTTACATGTAGCATTCATGCCCCTTGTGCTATAACAACTTCTGATAGGTGGGAAGAATGAATGGCAGGATAGATACTCTGGTATTTTGAGTTACTAGCACTTTGCTAGTGACTTTGTCAGTCTGTGAATTCCCAATCAGGTGGGAATTTTGAATAATCCACCCTTATGCCTTGTTTATAAACAAAAAGGAAACCTCTGTGCAAAATTGCAGCTTTACCTTTGTGTGTGAGTTCTGTTTTGAATTGATGCACTTTACATTTTTGTCAAATTCAAATCATTTATCAGACCATTGAAAGACACTTTTGAAAATGTTTTTAGCTAATTTCTGATTTAACTAACACTAGGCGACACATATATTAATCTATATCTATACTAATCTACACTATATATAAAGCTGAAGAGTGTGTTTGTTTGCTTGCTTGAAAAAAGAAAAGAAAGAAAATACTTTATATACTTCCGCCAGAAATGACGCACAAAATCACAACGCGCTAATCTTAGGGACTACTGGTCCAATTTGAAAAATTATTTTAGTGTTAGATAGCCCATTTATCGAGGAAGGCTATAGGCTATAATCTTCACGCTAAGACCAATAGGAGCGGAACAGACGAAGTTGCGCGGGTCAACTAGTGCCTAAATAAAAGCGCACTATCAGTAGTGAGAGTGAAAAACCAGAAGCCTACTTTTCTTCCGACTGTTATGTGTTTACTTACTTCTTGAGACAGCAGTTATGGTCGAAGGCGTTCATGCAGGTGAGGGAGATGGTGGTCTGCAACTTGAACACTTTGTGCACGCCCTCCATCTCCACCTCGGCTAGCTTGCCGGGCAGCAGGCTCACCACGAACCGCACTGTCGTATCTGTGTTGTATTCCTACCACAAAGTTTATAACATTACATTTAACGCACACCCTTTGCTTTATCGTGGGTCCAAATGTTCTTAAGGTTCAATATTCAAATAAAGATCTATGAGATACGCTAGACTGACAAGTTCACTTGCAAGTTAGCGCATTAATTGTGCATTGCAAGCACGTTTATATAGGAATGGACTTCTCGCTCTAGCTAGTGATTAGAACTCCTGGGCGACAGAAAGGGATGACATAGGAAAACGCTACGCGAAAAATGTACGCGTAAGTATGATTTCATCCTAAAATCGTCGACCCCACAGGAAAATCAAGATTTTGTGGCAATGAGCTGGCCATATTAGCTTTAAAAACAATCACCATTTGGACCTCGAGAGGGCCATTGGCTCATCTCAAGACACCAAGGTCAAAAGGTTTTAAGATTGTGTTAAATGACATGCGTTTGGAGAGGTTTACAGTCAGCAGTGACACTACCACTATAGGCTGATGTTGATGATATCATTTGCTAACATTACACTACTAAAAGAGCAAACTTACCCTATATTCAGATATGACAGGCTTCACTTTATCCGTCCCCAACATAGGCTCCAGCACATTTTCCTTGTAGTTCTGAGTCCACATTCCGACCGGAAGTTCAGTAATTTCGATCTTTTCTCCAGGCAATATGGCCGCCTCACCGGAAATGACGTATTTGTCGCCGAAGCCCTCAATAGTACCGCGGAAGTTTTTGTACCATGGGTGCATGGGTTTTGGTTCTTCGCCGTCTAACATTCGTCTGAAAAGTAAATGAGGATTAAGTATATTATGACTGGTTAATTAACTTTTCAACAGACTCTAGAAGTTTCTATATTATGCAAACACGTGGTTGCATCACAGTCATTTCGCGACTGCGACGGCCTGTTACTTGTGATTTTTACTTACCGAATATTCTCAGCAATATCCCTGGGGTTGTAGTTGGGTATCTTAGTGGACCATCCTGTGCCAATACCTTCGGCGCCATTCACCAAGACCATAGGAATGATTGGGATGTATTGTATCGGCTCAATTTTCTGGTTATCTTCGAAGTCGTGCTAGAACAATAAAAGAAATTTAAGACACAAAAGTTACCTATATTAGAACTGCCTGCTTCGCTGAGCACACATTGAGAAGCAAAATGCTGGTGCAGTTTGGTTTGATTAATAAATAACTAAAATGTTGAAAGGGCAACTTCACTTGACCGCGAAGTCGACGTATCGTAACGAAATAAACGGTCTAAACTAGAGTTTACATTAGATTCACTAGATGAAATACTTACAACAAGCAACGGATCATCGTGCGGGTGGAACACCAGCCTCGTAAGCGGCGACATGAGCGTGAAGATGTAACGCGGGCTGGCCGAGTCCTTGCCGCCGCACAGCCGCGTTCCGAACTGACCGCGCGGCTCCAGTAAGTTGATGTTGTTCGAGCCCACGTAGTTTTGGGCCAGGTTCACTATCGTCATCGCTAGGGACTGTTCACCTGTTGAGAATGTTTGTCGTTATTTAGCGTGTCATTATAAAGGACTAACCAGTGGAACGCGTCAAACTCAGGGGGCGTAGTGAAACAAGGGTGGGCACGGCGGCTCTAAAATGGCTCATGGTAACAATTTAGAGGTAGCAGCAACCTTAAAGTAGCCTGAAATTCGGCACGCTTTATCTGGTTCTTTTAATTTCAGAAGAATGTTGGAGCAATTAATACTGTAAATTAGACATATAAATTCCAATTATAATCATCCATAAATTAAATTTAAATAAAATACTAAGAGGCACAAACAAACAACAAGGGAAACAAACACATTACAATGGAAACATTGGATTAGGTCCGCACTACCAGTACATATAGCTTTGTCCAATGCTCCATGAAGGAGCAATCCACATCCATTTTCCCTACTCGCACACAACTCCCTCAACAAGAACACAACAACAACAAAAAAAGGGTGCAAAGGGTGCTGCAAAAGGTTCCGAACGAATTTCTTTTTTGTAACATGTTATTTTAAAATTATAGACTTCTTATTTATTTATTTATTAAAACTTGATGCACTAGTAATAACACTGTACAAAGGCGGACTTAATGCCTTAGGCATTTTCTACCAGTCGACCTTAGGATGGTGCAGAGACAACATGGCAGGTGCTATTTAAAGGAAAAACAAACAGAGAGGAAAAGAAATACAATCATAAATACATAGACACATACATACACATAAAAAAAAATAACGACGTTTAGAAAACGAATTCAACGACTCAACGCTGTGATGATTCTACCAACTTCTTGCGAATGTGCTCACGTGCCTTCACCTTAAATGACAACCGACCTGATGTTTAGAGGGAGCGCATTCCAAAGGAAGATTGCTTGGACAAAGAAAGAGGAGTGGATAAATCCAGAGCGGTGTGCGGGACAGCGTAGAAGGAGATTATTAGTAGAGCGAAGATTTTTACTGTGCGCAGAGCAGATGAATTGAATTTGTGAAGTTAGATAAGAGGGAGAAGAAGGATTATTAAGAAAGGTAAACAGACTAGTCAAGGCCCTCAGCGCTCTGCGCTGACGAATGGGTAACCATTTTAATAATGAACGATGCGCGGACACATGATCATACTTACGGAGATTGAAGACGAATCGAATGCAGTTATTTAGAAGGCGGTCAAGTTTATTGAGGAGATCTGCATTCAGGTCGTAATAGCACACATCACCATAGTCAATCATGGGAAAAATTAGGGACTGTACAAGCATTGCCTTTATGTGAGCTGGGAGAAGATTTTTCAATCGATAAAGCGACCGCAACGTTCCGGTAACTTTTTGACTGACACTCGTGACCTGCTTTCGCCAGTCAAGACAGGTGTCGACATGCAGACCAAGATCCTTAACGTCGGAACCAAAGGGAATGACTGTGTTGTCAAAGATAACGGGTGGAACAGTCAAGCCATTCAGCTTTCTCAAGCTATAGGGACTCCCAATTATGATAGCCTGACACTTTAATGGGTTAACTGCCACCCCAAATCGGTCTATCTTAATCGACTTTAAATCTTGGTTGAGCTTCTCGATCGCATCCGATAATTTGTCAACACCTGCCTGGCAATACAGCTGAAGATCGTCAGCATAAAGATGATACGCACACTGAAGCTCAGTAGTTATCAAGATTAATAAAGACGGAAAACAAAAGAGGAGATAATATACCGCCTTGAGGGACGCCAGCAGCGAGATCATACCACCCGGACGAAGAGTCTCCAGCACGAACCGACTGCTGACGCCCCCGAAGATAAGAGGAAAACCATTCAAGCGCTTCGGGAGAGACCAGAAGATATGAAAGGATAGACAAGAGGACTTCGTGACTGACGGTATTAAACGCGTTGGAGAAGTCGATCAACACCAAAACAGTAACTTTAGTGTCTTCCATTCCCCGCCTAATATCGTCAGTCACTTTAAGGAGAGTAGTCACGGTACTGTGCCCAGGCCTGAAACCGGATTGAAACGGGCTGATGAGGGAGTTGTGAAAAATATGATTGGAAAACTGCTTATGAACACAGGCCTCGAGCACCTTGGACAGAAACGGAAGGATGGAAATGGGACGAAAGTGATTGGAAAGAGTGGGATTGGGAATCTTAGGCAGGGGCCGGACATGAGCTTTACGCCACAGGGAAGGAAAAGTGCCAGTGTAAAGGGAAAAGTTAACGATGTGGGATATGGCAGGAAGAAGTTGATCCAAAGCCGAAACGATCATATGACGACTGATGTTATCACAGCCCACGGCTTTGGATTTAATGGACAGGATTATCTTTTTGATCTCTCCTGGTTCAACTGAGGTGAAAATAAAGGGGGCAATATTAGGACGCGTCAGACTTCTTATAGGTTTTCCTGTAATCTATAGATAAAAAACTACTATATCTGCATTTTTTTTTTCAGTTTTAGGCTCATTTGGAGATCAGGGGGAGAATTGTCATTTTTCATCAAATTTTTTGAGTAACTTCAAAACTATATATTTTTTTAATTATGAAAAATATATAAAAAAAAAACCCTCACAATAAGCCCTTTTATTTGATATGTCACAGGATAGTTTGCCACCCAAAAGTGACCCCCATACTCGAAGTAATTTATTTATTCACATAATGCATCCATGGTTGGGTCACAGAAGTTCATATCTGTACCAAATTTCACCAGAATCCGTCCCGTATTTTTGGAGAAAATTGGCTGTCAAATCAAATCAAATCGTATATTTCAAATAAACCATTTACAGGCACTTTTGAATTGTCAAAGTCGGTCAGTCAAAAAACATGAAGCTATTTGCACGTTCCAAAGCATACATCTCTATGGAGAAGAACGTGCAAGAAACTTCACGGACACTCTTTTAAATCCTGTGATGTATTACAAAAATCTTGTTAACATTATCTTTGATTGCTTCTATATGTGAGGACAATGCAAAGAACAAGAAAATATATAAACAATTCAAAATATAGGTACAGATTAAAATAAGCCAGTGGCAGGTAAGAGATGACCAGTCTCAACTGACGGCGCCCGTTCACGAACGTGACGCGTGCATCAGCACCATCTAACTCAACCATTTTGAAGGGAACCAAATGATCCAAAACACGCGCCATCATCAGCAAAACATTTGTGTGAGCATGACAAACTCTCAACTGCCACGCTCATTCATGTCAAACTAATTTAATAACGAAATCTTTAACTAATTACATGTGTGACAGACAGACACCTGATCGGTGATCCTATAAGGGTTTCGTTTCTGACGGATGTTCAGAACCCTAAAAGTTGGGGACTACAGTTTTAAGTTAGTTTTAATTCGGCGCACTCGCGACCACTTCGTTCGGTGTACGGACCCGTGCGCCTTTTCGCGATCTTTGTATGCAGCCGTTCTATTGTACCTAACTAGCATAAAGACGCTTACGGATTTGCTTGGTTCGTATACATTTCCGACGTCAAAAGTTTACACAAAAAAAATTGCTGTGTACAATCTCTATATTCAAGGTATCTAAATTACTAACCGTGATGGTAAGCTGAGTGTTCTGCAACTGAACCAGCCAGCTGCGCCACTTTGACCTCTCGTTTGTCGTTACGTTTAATACACGTGAAGATCACCTTACGTTGGCCGGGTTTCAATCCATCAATCATGGAAGGAATTGATCTGTAAAAGAAATAAAAAGGGATTTAAAAACAATATTGTAATGCTGAATTGCAAATTATTCTTTGATGAATAGGCAGTACAGTGTTCTTACCTTACGTTATCTCCATTTGAGAATAGAACCAGCTCCAAATTGACGAAATCGGAATACGAGACAGCTTTAGTGTCTTTTGTATACAAATATCTCTCTGGGAGACCAATTTCTTTCCTTCGTTTCACTTCGTCCATGTGACTGGTCAGCCACTCTTTACGTTGGTCTGCACCTTTCTTAGAAAATGCCAGTTCAATATGGTGATCATCTGTGGGCCCTGCATACTTGAACCTTATCCTGTGCCTCTCCATATTCTGAAAGTACTCCTTAGCCTCCTTTGATGTGGAGGTACCCAAACCTTTGTAGTATTTGATGTTGAACGTATGATGGTTTTCCGTATTGTTCTTCCATTCCTCAAACTCAGGTAATGAGTAAAATGACAGTTCTTTGTCTTTTTTAGTAGCTTTCACAATAGGAGTAATAAATTCTTCTAAAAATGGTAGTTTTAGTAATTCAGGCCAATTGTGATGTATGAAATTGATAATCAAACCTTTTATGTGAGATCCATCCTGATCCTGATCAGCCATGATCATCACTTTACCGTATCTCAAAGATTTCAAATCATCAACTGTGTTGTATTTCTTTTTGTATTGGAGTCCGATAATTTTGATCATGTTGTTAATTTCTACATTTTCTAAGACTTGTTTGTGAGATGCGTCCCTGACGTTGAGTGGTTTACCCTTTAACGGGAAGACACCATAGTGATCTCTACCAACCACACCAAGTCCTGACACAGCCAATGACTTGGCTGAGTCTCCCTCAGTTAGGATGAGTGTACATAAGTGAGCATTTTTTGTACCAGCGTCGTTGGCATCCTCTAGCTTTGGAATACCTTTCAGTTTGCTCTGCTTCTTGCCTGAAGCCTTCACAAGCTCTGTCTGAGCTTTGAACTTAGCCCAGGTCAATACAGACTCAACTAAGCCTGACTTTGACACAGCCGTGATGAACTTCTCAGAATAATTACATTTTGAACCAAAGCTCTTGGCTTGGAGAGTCATGTATTCTTTTGTTTGAGAGTCAAAAGTGGGGTTTACAATCAGACAATTAATGAACACCCACATGTGATTCTTAACCTGTACAGGTTTTATATTCACCCCACCTTTGTTTTTCTTCTTAATTATTTCTAGAACATTCTTAACTATGCTGTCAGAAACCGTATCAACGTGTTTCCCGCCCTTTGTGGTAGCAATGGAGTTCACAAATGACACCTGTTGAAATCCTCTGTCTGAGAGTGTAAGTGCGATTTCCCAGCGGTCATTCACTTTCTCATAGACTACCTTCAATGGTTGTCCATTCTCGTCTTCTTTACCTTTTATGTATAAATCTACATAGTCTTTAAACTTATTTATTTTAAGCCTTTCTCCATTAAGGTACACCTTAACACCTTGTGTTGTCATGGCAATGTCGTAAGCTCGACGGGACATCAGAGCTACAATGTCATCTTCTAACTTTTCCATCTTGAACTTAGACAAATCAGGACTGAATATAACTTTTGTAAAATCGTCATCTTTACCAGCTTCCTTTACTTTCGGTTCAGAAGCTTTTGTCATGTTGGAACCCCATGTCTGCTTAAAATGTTTCTTATATTGTTTCGATGCAGTTTCTACAGTAAATTTTGTTGAGAATATGTTACAAAGCTTGGCACCATAACCGTTTCTGCCTCCTGTCACTTTTTCTTCTTCATCATTATAGTTTGATGATGTCAGTAAATGGCCAAAGATCATAGTTGGAACATACATTTTCTCATCTTTGTGCATCACTACAGGAATACCGCAGCCGTTATTGTACACTGATATAGTATTTGTTTCTTGATTTATGTCAATTTTCATTACGTCCATTTTGGGGTCTCTCTGCTTGTTGTCAGCTGCATTGACTAAGATTTCATCATATATTTTGTATAAACCTGTAAAGTAACACTTATAATTGTAGTAAGCATTGATTCTAGTTGAAAAGTATTGGCAACATATTTTTCAAAGCAGTTAGAATACAAACCTGGTACGAAATTTAGTTCTCTTTGGACCATGCACTCCTTGGTCTTGTCAAAAACCCACATTAACTCAGTAGTCCGCTCAACGGATCCAATATATGTGTCAGGACGTAGAAGGATATGTTCCAACTGTGTTTTCTTCTGATAAATTTTCTCAATAGTGCCCCCTTTTGGTCCTTTGGCTGGAGGCGCAGCCTCCGCCGAACCATTCTGTCCAGCAGTGTTCATTTTATTGAACATGGCCTGCAAAAAACACATTGATAACTTTAACCTGAATAATTGTGTGTCTTGCTATACTTGAGAAACTCTCCAAGCAAACAACTACAAGAACTGTACCAAGACCTTTGACATGATTCATCTTAGCCACATAACAACTTTGAATTTAATTAGCATCACAATTTGTTTTTAAAATTTAAGGTCATACAATTTTTTTTAGTTTAGAAGCCCTGAGTTAACCAATATAGAATTGTGAGCATTGCTGGTGGTTGTGAGCAAGTTCCCATAAGTCAAAACACTATTTTACATAAGAAGATAGAGCAATTTCTGGCTCCATACAAATAAATGAGGGTAGTAATAAATCAGTGCATAACATTTCAAAATTATGAATAAATCTACGAATTCGAACATGACTGTCGATGAACAGTCGTTCAAAACAACTAAATATGAAATTAAAGTAATTGCAGCAGCATATAGTAATTGGCAATGAACTCAAACATGTTGAGTTTGTACAACTGCAAGTTATGTACTTTCTGTAAGTACTTACTAAGCATTAATGAGGGACTAAAACATAGAATTTAATGTTTGCCAGCAAGACTTTTCATGTAAGTACGAAAATAGGAACCCAGAAACTCTAACAGCCCCACATCTTGATACAATTTTGGCCGTTACCGATCAAAATGCCGCCAAATGCTTCACTTACCTTTATATCAGCCATCTTGTTATGAGTGCTATTAAAACGCGTGCGATCAACGCGAAATAGCGATTGTCTGGTTACCAGAACGAAATAGACACTAATTACGTTTGCCGTTAAAAAATAACATTTTTATCTAAGTTTTACTTTGCAATTTTACAACCGCAATGAAACAACGAAGACGCCAAGATTACCAATAGACAAAGTGTTTATTTTTTTAATTGTTTGAAAATCAGCGTGTGTCTATGATTATTTATATTGCCCTATTTAAAAAACGAGCTGTTAAGCTTGGCGCTCACGTAGCGATTCCACGGTGGATGAGCTTGACGAGGCGGAGCGGAGCAAAGAACCTGCAGAGGAGAGTAGTAAAATAAAAAGTGTTGTATAGATTAGAACTAAGTGGAGTTGAGCGGGACCTTGTAAGGTGCACCGATTTTTATTTAAAAATAATGGTATTTTTTTCTTTGTCCGCTAGAAACGATAATTTAGATAACGTTCCATTCCATTCTGCTTTACGTGGGCCGAACCCAAGGGCGGATCCAGGGGGTGTCATGGGGGTCATTACCCCCCCGGGCCGAACCCAAGGGCGGATCCAGGGGGGGGGGGGGGGGGTCATGGGAGTCATGACCCCCCCCTGGACTGGGAAAAATTATTATTTTAATATTTTCTATTTGTTAATAAATTATTATATTTACTTCTACATAAACTAACATAGGTCTTTACCTATGTGATTGCCGTTCTGCAGTACTGACCATTTCAAATCAAAATATTTTCTGTTTGGCTAAGAATTCTAATTTCAAATTTTGTAATTTGTTTATTGATAAGCGTTATGTTTCCATCGTATTTGAATCTTTTTCGTTAAAATTAATTATGGATTATGAGTGCAGCTACCGTCGTCATGGCATGTACGCGGCACAAGCGGCGCGCTACATCAACGATGTATATGGAGCTAATACTACAATCGAACGCACCACCTGTAATTGGTTTGCCCGCTTCGGTTCTGGAAACATCGACCTGAAAACTGAACCCTGAGGTCGTTCGAAAACATTGGTCGACAACGACGAATTAAGGGCGATAGTGGAAGCCGACGATTCTCAATTTACGGCTGAATTAGTAACAGCTTTCGACGTTAGCGTCAAAACAATATTAGTCCATTTACGACAATTTGGTAAGGTAAAGAAGCTTGTCAAATTGGTGAAAAGTAAAACAGCATCATTGGATTTTTGAAAAATCCAACCGGTGGGTTTTGCAAAAAGAACAGCCTGTATAGTTACACCATCTGAAAGGGTAGCTAATAAGGATAATTAAGGCACACTTTAAAAATGTATCATGTAAATCATCCCATCTTTGGAATAGCAAGCTCATGACTTATATGGTGTTAGTGTAAAGGGCGGCGAATATAATTTATGCCCGGAGCGGCTAAATAGCTAGATCGGGCCCTGACTGGACTGGCACTTCTCCACGTTCACAAAAGTATACCCACTCAAGTAGGAAGTCAATACTCGTTTTGGGAGAAGACATAAGAGAAAAGTCGATTTTGTTATTTAATTATTAAAATATAATCAGTTTATTTCAGATCAAATAAAATCAATCCATAAAATTACAAATTATAAAGAATAGAGAAATCACTAAATAAAATGATTAAAATTACAATTAAAGAGAAATCAATAAATAAAATGATTAAAATTACAATTAAAGAGAAATCAATAAATTAAATTATTAAAATTACAATTATAGGTCCTATCGTGTTAGTAAGTCTTGTACACTAAATTAGTCAACATCCATCACAATATTCATCCATTTGTTTTGAATCGGACAATCCGCACGAGATACAATCATCTACAGGATACTGTTGCTACTGCCTCCCACGCACTGCTGTAAGTAGGCCACTTTCTTACGTATTACCGCATGGCAAATATTCCGGGCGCACTGCAATAGCGAGGCAGCCGCATCAGCATCCTGAAGACGTTGTTGTACTGGACACGCAGACCACTAGCAGCCCGGCGAGTAAAACCCACAAACTACTCGAGTATAATGATTGGCAGTACGCCTTGAAACGAGTAATTTTCACTCCCCCTGACTGCCAATGCTCTGCACTCTATGTCCGCGTCATCTTACAACTCATCTCTGTGCCCCAGATACTTAAAGCTGCTCACCGCTTGCAGTGCCGCACCATTTAAACGAGTACGAGGACGTTGCTCTTCTTCGAGTTCCCCCCTGCCGCACGCCGCACTCATCAGATAGCGCACCAGACCATCTCACCTGGTTCCTCTGACACGTGTACCAATAGCGCAACAAGGAGATGGCTTCAGCCGGCACTGCAGAGCCTTCAAATTTGGCCCACAACTTATTATATAAAACCCTATCAAAGGCCTTGAAAAGCTCCAGGAAGCACGCATACTCTTCCTCTCCGTGTAGTACCCGACAGCCTGCTTAAGACACAAGATTGCGCTCTCTGTTGACAGCCCACTCCAGAAACCAAATTGGGCATCATTCAGATTTATGTGCTGCAGGAGAATGTGGTTAAGCAAACTGTCAAGCACCTTGGCCATTATTGTGGCCAGTGAGATGGGCCGATGGTTTTCTTTATCTGACATGTCACCGGTCTTATTCTTGACAACCGGTACCACAATTGTTTTCGTCAGCTCCTCTGGCAAATAACTGTGACATAAACATATATTATAGAACATGAGAGCACACGCAATAGGTGAGTACCAGCAAACTTTAGATGGTCAATGCTGAGGCCATCATGCCCAGAAGATTTACCCCTCTACATACCAAGTATCACTTTTAATTTAGTCCGTCAAAATGTTT
The DNA here is from genome assembly GCA_947578705.1 of Lacanobia wlatinum. Classification (NCBI taxonomy): domain Eukaryota; kingdom Metazoa; phylum Arthropoda; class Insecta; order Lepidoptera; family Noctuidae; genus Lacanobia; species Lacanobia wlatinum. The sequence continues at coordinate 6,884,172 of OX388039.1, read as the reverse complement.
TGAAGTTTAGCAATAAAACACTTTCTTTTTAATTTAAATTATTTTTGCGATTCAATTAGAGCCTGTCATGACTAGATCACGACTCCGTGACATGAAAGCTTGATCTGCCCTTGGCCGAACCTCTGTCCTCCGCTTATTCCGCCTCCGCTCTTCTTCGTTCATTCCTGCTCACGCCGTTTCATTCGCCGCCGCCGTTTCTTTGCTTCATTGAAGTGAAGCAAAGATTTCAAGCATTTATTAAGGTTTCTCAATTCATGCGCTGCTAAGCAACTCTGAGCTCAGCTCCACTTCAAGAGATACATACCATAATAGGACGTCTTTCATGGTTCAAGCAGCTTGCTAATTAAAATAGCCTAATTTTTACTAAAATACAGCTTTTTAGGGTTCCAACAAAAAACGGAACCCTTATAGGATCACTCGGATGTCTGTCTGTCACAGCCAATTTTCTCTGGATCCACTGGACCGATTCTGTTGAAATATGGTACAAATATGGATTTCTGTGACCCAAACACGGATGTGTTACGTAAATAATTAATTTTTTACTATGAGGTTCACTTTTGAGGTTTATTTTAATTTGTTTTCAAACAAATTAAAATAAAAGTTTTTTGCATAATATCGTGTGACATTTATACTAATATCTAAAGTTGAAGAGTTTGTTTGTTTGCTTGAACGCGCTAATCTCAGGAACTATTGGTCCGATTTGAAAAATTCTTTCAGTATTGAATAGCCCATTTATCGAGGAAGGCTATATATCATCACGCTTAGACCAATAAGAGCGGAGCAGTAATGAAAATTGTGACGCAGACGAGGTTGCGCGGGTCAGTTAGTATAAAATAAAAGGGCTTACTGTTAGGGTTTTAAATATATTTTTTTCATAATTTTAAAATAAACGGTTATTATTCAAGAAATTAGATGAAAAATTACCATTCTCCCTTATCTCCGAAACTACTGAGCCTAAAATTTTGAAAAAAAAAATGGAGATAATAGATCTATACCTATAGATTACAGGAAAACCTATAAGAAGTCTTTTGTGTTAAAATAATATGTTAAAAAAAAATTCGTTCGGAACCCTTTGCACGCGAGTCCGACTCACACTTGGCCAGTTTTTTAATAAGTAGCACTGTTGTTTATAAGCATTATAAAAGGACTTATTATTGTAGTAGTACCTACTTGTTAATTCCATAAGATAAAATAAAATGTGCATCATTCAATGTTGTTGCACTAATTCCATGCTTTCATTTTCTCTCCTCCCCCATGGAGAATATTGGCGAGGAGGACTATCTCTGTGTATGAAGTGTCCGTCGAAATGAGTTAAAATAGGGTGGCTCTACAATCGCATCAGGATAGTTTTTTAAAACAGCGCCAATAGTTATAAGTAATGAAAGAACAACTGCCGCTTCATTAATATTTCGTTCGCGCAAGTAAGAAACCATGATACATATAAAGTCGGCACACTTCAATCCGTCTACAATGCTATATTCATACAATACCCTGCAGCTACGCTAGCGCCATTCTGGAAGATTTTTGAACTGTTACAGCTGGACACTTTTTCAACCTGTCCCCCATATAAGATCAAGCTCTCGTGTCTGCGTCTGGGTGGTCCTAGCGGAGCTCCATCGATATCAATGCGGTGAAGCAGTCGACCGCCTCGGACACCATGGCCTGTCCTGCAGTAGGAGCGCTGGACGGTAAACACGGCACGCCAGCATTAATGACATTATCCGTCGGGCTCTTGTCACCGCCAAGGTGCCAGCTGTTTTAGAACCCAACGGCTTGGCACGCAACGATGGGAAAAAGCCAGATGGGATGACCATAATACCTTGGAAGGTGGGTAGGCCTTTGGTGTGGGATGCAACATGTATCGACACCCTTGCGCCAACCCATCTTCTTAACACGGCGAGCTGTGCTGGGGCGGCTGCTGCAAGTGCAGAAAACCTCAAACGGCGCAAATATAACAACTTAATTGGGAGTTACATATTTGAGCCGTTTGGCGTTGAAACAATAGGCCCATGGGGTCCGAGTGCGCATCGAGTCTTTCGGGACATTAACAAACAAGTTGTCGACTGTTCACGTGACCCTGAGGGCTGGGCTTTTATTTGGGCCATAGAATCAGCATTGCCATTCAACGCGGCTATGCTGCCATTGATTTATATTGTTTTTATACGCGTTTGTACATAATTTCGTGTTAATTAGTGCATATAGTTAGTTAAGTATTTATTCAAGCAGCTGTAAGTAATAAAACACAATGAGGGCTATAGCTTTTGAATTCACCGCTAGGGGCGCTAGTGTAGCGTGAGGTCGTCGTAATGTCAAATTTCACTGTTGGTTGGCTTTTGACTCGAGTTTATTCACTTATTTGTTTCGATTTTTGTGAATATTTTACTAAAGCAGCCTGACTATAGCAGATTATGTTACGTTTCTACCGACCACAGCATTGAACTTTCTTTTTTTGTTGGAAATACCTATGTATTTATCTCCTTCTTTTTTCCATTGTGATGAGTCCACGTAACACTGCGACACTATTTATATTGTATTAAATCGCACGTTTACGGATGCATATTTTTTTCTTCTAACTGTGTTTGCTTTGTTTTTTTTAATGGTTGATGGCCTTTTAAATAAGTAGCTGACCCGTGCCCACTTCGTTGGGAGGTATTTTTCGGGTTATTATATAGAATAATAACGAGGCTTCAGAGGCTACAGAGATTACCCCCTACAGCCTCACAAGCTCACAAACTAACAAACTTTACCACTTTATAAAAATAGTATAGATGATGCAAACCTAAACATCAAGTAGGCATATGCCATTTATGTAACAAATAATGTACCTACTGTAAAAAATCTTGGTCCTTAATATCGTACTTATTAATATCTTTTCAAGCAAAGGCCAAAAAGTTTCCACACAAAAATTAGTAAAACGGTCATATTTACAAAAACAGGAAATGGTCAGCTTTTACCAAAGCGGTATGGCATAGGGCCTGTTAGCGTTATGTAAATACGTGTAGGTACTGCTATAACTCAGCGGTCATCAATCCGAGGGCATGTAGTGGTAAAATCTCGCTCTCACTCTAGGAACGAAATACATATCATATATGCATTGAAAATATTTTTTTTTTTTTTTTTAAAACAAGATTATTGTGCCTAATAATGCTAGTTATATATTCGTCATACAATACCTATATAGCAGCGAGTTCGACATCCATTTACTTATGATATGGCATAAAAAAAAATCAGAAGATTCCTTGAACATCTCAAAAAATACATGCTCGTTGCAACAACAGATCACAATCTCAATCGATAGTTTCCCCAAAATGATTAATAATTTAATTTTTATTAACTAATTGGTTTCGCTGACCTTACCAACCCTTATACGCAATCTCACATAACTGATTTAAATTGATACCCTTTACGCGCATGTAATAACAACTTTAATGCCAAGATTAATGGTGAGTACAAAAACGGTAGCCCTCATAATCCTCCGCCCCTTTATTCTCCATGCACCGTGTGGAATTCAGGTTGACATTTGACTTTTTTAAATTCCATTATGACAGTGACAGTTCCGATTTTAAGGTTATATTAGTAAAAATAGTTTTAAATATTTAATTAAGTACAAAAATGTCTCTTTTATCGTACGCTTCTATAGTCCTTAAGCGCGTAGCTGTATCAAGATTATGCTCTAATTATAATTTTTGTGTAAATAGCATTAAAACAAAATCATTTGGCAGTGTTACAACCAAAACAATTCACGATGTCAATACAAACGTTGTTAAGGATGTAATTCTCTTCAAATACGAGAATCCAAAGTTTTTTATGTATATGAATGTATTTGCTATAGTTCAGTACATGTTCTGGACATATCTGGGCTTGTTTGCGTTCAGTACTTTGAGAGACGCACCAGTTGAAAAAACTACCATTACCGAAGATACTCCCTGGTTCAGAAAGATCAACCTCGGAGAAAATAAATACAGGAATACTCTAGGAATTGTTTCTGTAGTAGTAGGTGAGTACAGTAATTAATAAATGTTCTACAAAGTATTTACTATTCAATGTATTCATTGCCTAATTTATCAACTATTTAAGTTTCTTTGTACTATATTGTTTTGAGCCAGTTCTACACTTGAGGAAGGCTACTACTTCTGCAAATACTATAGAATGCAGTGCAGTACAGAAATAAAACTTGATGTAGTAACTGTTTAAAGCAAAATACCTTATCAATGATTTTACAACAACAATTTAGAGTCATATCATTACTAAATTAGAAATGTTGGTTTTCATTACAGGAGGTGGCTCCCTTGCTGTCATCTGGATGTACACTCTTCGCTCAGTCCGTTACCTGATACTCAACAAGGGTGGCAAACAGTTAACCTTTGTCACATACACACCATTCGGCAAGAACCGTATGATGACAGTCCCCATGGAAAATGTCTGTTGTAAAGAAGCAAGAAACATTGCAAGAGTTCAGTTACCATTGAAAATCAAAAACAGATGGATGCATTATATGTTGGATATGAGGGGAGAGTTCAAAAACCCGCTGTTGTTTGACAGTACTGCCGGTTTGATGAGGAAGTGGTGAAGATATTATTTGTATGTATTTGAAATGCTTTTATTTATTGTAAATACATAGTTTTAGTAATCTCTTTCTATGTATTCTTTATCCCTTATTTTTATTATGCTGTAGGTCTCTTCCATTACAATGGAACTCTAGCACGTCGTCAGAAATCATCATCATCAAATCAGCCTCCCCCAAGTGTCGCCACAATGACCGGCCCTGTGAAATGAAAGTGGTCAAATACGCATTTTGCTAGAAAACGCATGTTGACAGATTTGCACCATGTCAAAGACGCAGCTCGATAAACACACAACTTGATAGATGCGCGTCTCGACAGATACAATCAATTAATAAATAGGATTTATATGCTTGTATTCATGTACATAATAGGGAACATGCATGAAAAAAATATTTATTATCCATACAGTTCGTCTAAAAATATAACTAATAGTGAAAATAAAATCAAAATTGCTCGAAAAACAAACGAGATATAATTATTTTAAATAAATATATCTGTCCCTCTCGCGAAAACGCTGTTTTATAAGGCAGCTGTATAGGTCTCATGGACTTTGACATCGAAGTTCATGTCGGACTTCTCTTTCTAATTGTAAGCTTTATAACTTCATCACTGATGAAGGTGTTTAAAAAATATTTTCATGATTGTTTACTACAGCTAATAAATATTTCATTTTGCAAATAAAAAAATTGCATGCATATTCCCTATTATGCAATTAACACGTTCACTGTCCACTGAGCCACATATGGTTCAGGAAACGCGTGCTTGAAAAGCACTAATACGCTCCTGAGCCATATGTGCGTCAGGAGACATATACAACTTCTAAAGCGGATAATTCTACTGGACGTGCTAGAACTGTATTGTTTTTGCATTGGACGTGCTGGTACGATCATAAAGTAAAGAAAATCGCCGGGACATACGAAAAAATATTTTTATTTTTATAAGAAATTACAAATTAATTTTGAACTACTTCTTGTTATGTTTGTTTTGGAAACAGCATAAACAAAACGATTTTTTGCATTGCAAACATTCAGTATCTACACGTTTTACTTTTTTGCAGCAATTTGCCAGTTTGTACCGTCTTTTCGCAAGTCTTCGTAGCATCCATGGCATCGTTTTCTGACAATTTTATTGTCTTCTTTCCGCGGAATTTTAGTCAGAAAGTGCTGACTTGCGATCGAGCTAGTAGACGGTCTTGGACTATTAGTCAAAGTACTTGCACTCGCATCGGATGCATTGATCATCATCACTCAATTCAAAGTCACTTTCTTCCAGTACACGTCGCAATTCCTCACTTGATAATTTGCGTGACATTTTCAACAAAAAATAGCACATACGATATTATAATCTTCAACAACAAACAGACAATTTTAGAATTTGAAACGATTTCATGGACAGAATTCAAAAATATGACGGTAACGTAAAATAATTATTGACACTGACAAGTCTATGGAAGTAGATTGTCTATGGAATATTATGTTCAAAGTTCGTAAATGTCGTAAAAATACCTAAATAATAATAATAAAGTATTGACACATACAAATACTTTTGAAAACCTAAAAAAAGTTCCCTGAACCACATGTGTTTCATGAACGTGCAGAAGCAAAAATGTCTCCCTACGCTCATGAACCATATGTGTTTCAGGCAAGTAAAACCTACATCCGGTTTTTTTTTTTTAATTATTTTATTACTAGGACTACATTATGACTATAAAAAAACAAATTATTAGAAAAAACCTATTGGACTTGTCGGGTCAATTTTGCATTTTTGTATTGGGACAGGGAACGTGTTAATCAAACAAAGTAATTTACTATTTCATATTTTATCATTAAAAAACTTAATATGATTAAGGAAACAATACCTCTAGTATTATAATACTTGACCAAAGTTAATTTCTGGATGGTTTCTAATATCTGACGAAATGCGTATCTGCCGAACTGCGTGTCTGTGGAGTTCGGTTTCTGTCAAGTTGCGAGTCTATCCTGAGAGTTGACGAAATGCGTATTTGACCACTTGCATTTCTGACAACATGCTAGACATCCATAGTACCTAACCTGATCAATAGTAGTCATTAGTCTTACTTCTCTAAGTATTATTGAACCCATACACCACTAACCCCATGACCAGTCCCCATCTTTACGAATAAATTAATTTAAAGTGATTGTAATGTTAATAATAACACTTTTTACTCAATTCATATAAATGTTTACAGTTACACTGTAGGTACATAAACTAAATAATCAGTTTTCTTTTTTTTACTGTTTGTGCTGACAATTCTTCAAAAGGGCTGGACTGATTTTGACGGAATTTTCACTGATAGATAGATATTTTATTAGAAAAAAATACTTTTATTTTTAAAAAGATAAGGATTCCATGCAAAAAAATCCTATGAAAATGTATTTTTTTCTGTTTTACCAGTTTGACGCGTACGCAGTCGCGAGCAACAGCTAGTGTGTAGAAAATTAAGAAGTTGTTATCCTGCAGTTACTGGTATCTTTATGATAATTTTATTTTATGGGCAAAATTGCAACAATTACACTTAGCTGCTACGCACTAGCAGTTGGCCGCGGGGGCGGCTGGCCGCTTTTCCAGTTTAATATGCAACCGCTTGTCATTCAATGGCGGTTAAGTGTGTACAATCACTAATACAGTTGGAAACGCGCGGTTGGCCCCCGAGCACCCGCGGCTGACCGCTAGTGCGTAGGAGCGCTTAGGCCACACTCTATCAATGATACTCGGAATCAGTCATAATTATGGTAGGACATAAGGGCTGATTTGACGCCTCCGTGGTAGAGTGATTTAGGCGTTTGCCTTATGACTCGGTGGTCGTGGTTTCGATTCCCACGGGAGGCATACTTTGTAAAGTTGTTTCCACTTTGGCTTATACGTGATATACACAGGTGATTCAAGCCTGCAATGTCCTAGGACATTGTAGGCTTGAATCGTCTGATAATAAGCCGGTGGTCTCGTCGTCAAATAAACCATTTCAGAGGGGTTTCTGACCGAGAATTGAGGCGGTTTGGAAACTCTTGACACTAGGGTGTGTGGGGTCGTTTAGACCTTACTGGCCACACGATAAGAAAGGCTGATAGCATAGACTCATACAACACAAGTGGTTAAAATAAAACTCCCTGTTAAGATTCATCAGAAAAATCTTTATTATTTGTTTATAATTATAGTAACGGAAATACGTCGTCTCGTCTCAACACAAAAATAAAGAAGTACAATCAATAACAAAAAATAAAATTCTTTTTTTATTATTTACAATATGCCAATTTTATATTTAAATGGTAAATGCAAATATTGTATACTGTATTTGTGTATTCAATCTTTTGACCAGCCAATATCACTACCAAAATCCTAAACCTATATTTGCACCTACCATAAACAATAAAATAGAGTAATGATTAAAAATGAAAGTCTTTCAATACCATAGACAAGTCATTTAACAATCAACTTAATGAGATACAAAGGTTATAATGCACTTGCAACATAATTTTATAAACATTAACTATATAAATATGTTTCAAGTGTTTATGGTACAGTACAGACTGTCAAAATATGCAAAACATATAACATACAACCATTTCAAAAGTATAACATAATTCTTTTACTGATCAAATCATTAAATCAACCATTACAACTGCTGGTCTAAAGCCGTTATGCTTGTGGCTTCAAAGAAATTGAACTGCGCCTTTATAACACCAGAAGCCTTAGTGGAATTTTTTAAGCATACTTGTCGCGTCAACATAATCTTTCACTTATGTCAATTTGTATCGAAAAATACGAGGTTTTCTATTGTTACTAGCTGGCGATCATTTCAATATAAATTGACGTTTACGGTAACACGATTGAGTAATAAAACTCGCATTAATGTCTTTCGTCGCATAAAACACAGGAAATTAAAAGGTATCTTGACACATGTCATCAACAATTATATTGCAAGTGCCAAACAGCCTAGTCGCTTATCACATCTATATTCACCTACTGACAATTTTTGATTAAATCTACAAATGCTTTTACTAGCCTGCTACAACAAGCTACGAAGGACCGATGGAGTCTCCAATATCAGTTAAAAAAATACATACATCTAGTCAAGGTAAAAATATGACTTCCCTATGGAGTTTTTACTTTATTTATCCATGCCTAGGACATGGTGTATTAAAACCTCCTTTTTATACAGGGTGGATTTTTGAGGCAGGGCTGTAATGGCAGAGTACTCTTATTAGTGTACTACAGGAAAATGTTCTGTCCTTAACTTTTTGAGGAATATCTAACTGCATTCACAGATTTTGAAAAAAATATGCAGTTACCTAGAAAATGTGTAATTTACACAACTTTTTTGATGCCAGTTAATCTTGTATCTAATTAAAAAATCTTCTGACCAACAAGTGCAAACTACAACAAGGCTTGAGTTTCAGAATAGCAAAAATATTTTCCCATTCATTTTGTTCACTCATAAATTTAAGGATAGAACAAATCCATGAATGTTCTGTAGATGCAACCATAAAGGTTACTTCCCTTACTCGCCCTTCCCAAAAATCCGCCCTATGACTACATACCGTTAGAGAAGAGTCATTACAATGTGTTTTTATATTACAATAGTTTAATATATAATTTAGATGGAAGAAACGACATCATCGATCCTTGAACTATAAAATTAAGTACAATATTATTTCTTATTTACAGTAAAGTCATAAATATTTAATGTACTATAATAAGTTAATGTTAAGGCCCCGCGTTCGTGACACGGGAAGCAGTGTGCATATTATTGGGCTCCATAGACAATGGCTTGAGATACGCACCTTCTGACCATAGACAGATCAATGATAATATTTTCTGGAAAACAACATTAGTCTGATTCATAAAAAACTTTGAACTATTGAGCACTTGTTAAAAAACAGTTTATGGAAAACAGGTGCTAAAAAAAATAAGGTAAATAAGACTGAAGTTTCTATGAAATATTGGCGTATGTGTCAGGATATTCGCGTGACTTGTGCAATACAAAACATACCTTATGAACTTCAAAATAAAGTAAATTTTGTATTGCACAAGTAACACGAATATTATGACAAATTAGTGCGATTGATGCGCAAACATGGACCACTGTGTAAAAGAGCTATTCGTTACCGGCCCTCACGGGTGATAACAAAATAACAACAAGGCTTTTCATGCACACACACACTGCATTGCAGTTACACTTACTTCAACATTCCCCAATCTTCATTGATTTAGATTTGTAATGTATCATTAACCTACGCTAACAGTATTTTATTTATAATCACATAATATTTTGATTAACTATATAAATATGTTGAAGTATAAATATACAGGGTGAGTTAATAAATAAGTGGCTGCTACGCCATGCCATTCATCAGAGATATTAGCGAAAATAAAAGTTTTTCAAATATAAAAAATGCAAGATTTATAAAATATTTATACAAAAACTCACCCTGTATTATTTTTTTATTGGATTTTTTTTCTGAGAGTTGTTTTTGTACGAGAACGTGAGTCGCTAGATTTTTAAGTATCTAGTAAAATCTGTACATTGTAGCAACTAAATAGTGCATCATCTTTTACGGAAGTCAGAAGTTTCGAATTACGCAAATTTAGGTACTATTAAGTCTTAAGATAACGATATCTACGTACTCATAAAAGTAACTGAAATAAGTACTGTTTACCCTCGTTTTTCAAATCATTGAGTCCATTCGCGTTAAGAAAATAGTGAGTCATCGGCCGCATAATATTAAACAGTCAAGTTCACAATGACCAGTTGAAGGCAAACTTTCGAACGAAACAGTTGTGTCCTCTTTGCTTTCAACTGATGGCTGATAACTCACTATTTTCCTGATGCGAATGTACTATAGTCTAATAAAGGGACCGGCTACCATGCATCTGCAAGTTCTGTCACCCACAAAAGCCTGTGATATTGTTGTGCCAGCTTGCTTATCGCTTGTACAATATTTCTTAATGAATGAATATTACGAATTTATGACATAGAAGTCCTAGCTTTTTAAATTGAAATAAATATAATTTTCCAAATTCATGATCATTCGTCATCAGTCTATCGCTTACCATTAAGTCTCAGTCAACACCAAAAATTAAAACAAAAAAAAAGGACAATAAATAAATCTAAGTTTTTTTTTGTACATAACAATAAATCAATGATTTTTTCATCTTCGTCTGTATAGTTGTTGCATTTCACAAGGGCATGCCAGTCAATGCAATTTATATCTTATGTCAATGACTCGAGGGTGTGATTTTCAACGACTGTAGTCGTAAATTCATGTCCTACACCACTGTACAGTTCCCGTCACGCAAGTTTACCTCCCCGAAGTACATCGCAATCGACTGCGCAGGATGGCAATTTGACAAAAAACATAGGACAGCGCATGCGCGGGCAGGTCGCGCATGCACGTGTTCGCGCAAGATGGCGGCTGTAATGGCATCTCACTCGCTCGTATACGTTCGATGCATACGTGTGACCCGCGCGCTCAATGCAATACGACTGTTGATGCGGAAAGTGTTACACGTTGTTATTGTTTTTAATGAATTATTTTGGTTATTTCTTACTATTTGATTTGTTTTTTGTGTGTTTATGTGGTGTTACTTTTTGATAGTTTTTGTTACTGGTAGTCTTTGTTACGTGTTTATAATATAATACGTATAAACAAAAAAATATTTTACACGATTGCACCTGCGCGGTCGTTACTTAAACCTAACTTCGGAGGGGTAAACTACGCTGATGCGAACTGTACTGCTTGATAGAAGCGTTCCTTACAATATTGTCTATTCTTTAGTTCAGCTCACAATCAGTTTTCATGATTAAGTTGGATAATTGCCAAGCATCTTGCCACACTATATTTAGTCTTATAGACATAGCGTACATTTGTCACACCTATTAAATCTTTATTATAATTAGTTGATCTTGAGACATTTAGTCAAGTTTGGCTTATTGTGTGTCACATTTGGGACACATTTTTGTTTCTTTTTTGTCATTCTTCGATTCCAGTGTCATTTCATATTGGGTTCTTTGCGCGTAACTGTGTGAAAAAAATAGTTGCTTATTTTAGTTCAAAATCCTGTTTTATTATTTACAAGCCGTGCCCTATCCAGGGCAAATGGATAAGTCGTTCTCGAGTTATAACTTATAAAGGACAAATATACAGAGAGACGTTTTAACAACATGTAAGGGTTTTTTTTACTAAAACTATACCGTTTCACGAATAAGTATGTATTGTGTCTTAAACACGAGTCGCTATTAAATACAGACAATAATTTATTACTTTACAATTAACTGTTTATGAGGCTTATAATCATTCAGTTTTATATTACGCTCTAATAAAGTTTTTCTAGCAGACATTCACTATATCACCATCTCTAATAAGATCACATCGTGAAGTAATCACTGAATATCTTCACGTAGGTAAGTCAATGTGAAGCTGGAACTGCATTTGACGTGTTTATTTCTATAGATGTAAAGTTTAGTTTTGTCTAGCAAAAAAACTTCCGATTTTTTGGGCAAAGACGTCAAATGTAATGCCAGCATAAAGTATTAAAGAAAGCCATAACTTCTTGCCTTAACTTTCGTCAATTTCTGCCACGGCAACAATACGTCAAGTGACACAAAATATGGAAGAACAGTAGTCCAATACAATTAAACACTTAAGAATAAATAGTTGCTCTGTAAAACGCGGAATGGATCCACTGCGTGCTATGGTCATTCTAAAACCTTACTTCAGTAACATGGAAGGATATGTATGTTCCAAACGGGAAGAAAATCTCGGATGAAATCACTCTTATTGTTTAATTTAAAATGTAAGTATCATTTGCAATGTTTTTGTTAAACTTCCGTCCCTAATATTAAAGGAGAAATGTGTTCTGTTCACTTCAGGCTAGTTTAGCGTGATGTGGTTTACGGCGCCTAGAACCTAGTACTCTTAGTGCACGAAGTACACTAGTGCCCTTAGTGCACCAAATATCACTAGTGCTAGGGCACTAAGAACACTAATAATATTGGGTGCGCTAACGTACCAAGTATTATTACATTAGTGTTATAATTTGTGTGTTAGCGCATCAAGAATGATTAGTGTTCTTAGTGGCCTTAGCGCATCTTGTTTCACTACCTAGTACTCCAAGTAACACTGGTGCCATTAGCGGACAAAGGCTCGCTAGTGACACAAGTTCCATAAGCGCCTCTAGTACCTAGTGTCATTGATGCCACTAGTTCCCTTAGTGTTCTTAGTGCCCCAAAAGCCACTAGTGCCACTTTTGCCCTTATTGTTGCTAGTGTCACTTATGCCCTTAGTGTTGCTAGTGCCACTTTTGCCCTTGATGCCGCTAGTGCCACTTTTGCCCTTAGTGCCGCTAGTGCCACTGTTGCCCTTCGTGCCACTGTTGCCCTCATTGCCGCTGGTGCGTGGCGCGGCGCCGGCAGCGCGTCAGTCGGACAGGTAGCGCTCGCGCGGCGCGTCGTCGGAATCATCTCGCGTAGGACTGATGCTGTCGATCTCGTCTACTTCCTCGAGATTCTTCGTGCTTGGGTTGCATAGTCTGGAAGGTAAATAAATAATAAGGTAAAACTTCCAAAAGACAATGTTCTTGTTAGCACATGAGACATTTCAGCTTGTTTCGTCTCAAAATAGCGAAGTGTCATCGCGAAGAAAACGGTAAAGATTCAAAGACATGTGGCGACCAGCGACCTGTGCTAGTGCGTGGTGGACGGCTTGTACCCGACTGTAGTAGGATGACCCAGACAGTAGTAGGAACACCATTATTAGGCTGGTCTAGGAATGTCTGGTAAGTCTCTGGTATGAGTGTCAATAAATCGATACACACCTGCACTTGCAACAAACGATGCAGGGCGCGGCTAACAACAGCAGCGGACTGGCTACTAACAACAGAAGCCCGAAGCCTGCGAATATGCCAACCACCTGGAACGAATAAACAAAACACGTTTTAGGGTACATCATAACGATCAGCCGCATGACTCGAGAGATTCTTCCGGAAAATGATTTTTCACGGAGCAAACTAGAAAATTTAATGGCTACCAAAAGGTATTTTGAAGGAAGTTAATCTACAAAAAAAAATCTGCAGTCTTTATGGACGGTATTTCAGAATCTCACTCAACACTTAAGCCATTTCATTAGTTGAATTAAAACTAGTTTTGCCCGAATCTTGAATGAACTTCTATAACAGGCCTAAGACAGCGGATATTTTCCCGAATGCTGATATATTTGTCTTACCTGTGCACGATGCCATAGAACCGATGCGCGGGAGTGTCCTAGTTTGTTCTTGCACGGTCCTTTGTCGTAGTGGCGCAACAGAAAATCATCCTGTGGCAAAACATTATAGATATTAAGTAAGAGTAATTTATAACGGCCTTATGGAACTGAAGTTGGACTAGTTCGTTTTTATATTCGAGTAATATGTACTTAATTATACACCACTAGAACTTCGCCCGCGACTTCGTTCGCGCGGGGTTAGTAGGTCTTACTCGCCGCGGGTGGAAGTCCTGGAGTCCTGAAATACAGGGCTGCCCTAGTTTAGTCTCCAGTCCACTCCATTTATTTGTGGACAATAAAATTAAGTGTGGAAAATAAATAAATTTTTACTTTACTTAACTTCTACTTTACTTTATAAGTCCTCCCTCTATAAAGGCTAACGTGTAAATTACTTATTAATAGACTAAACGTAGGGCAGTTAAGGCAGAATAATTTGAACAAAAAGCGGTTATTGTGCCTTAACCATAATAGTTACCCTCGTCGTCTTTTCTGTGGATATTGATGTCTTCTATAAAACTGTACTACATCACTTTGCTCTATTGTCAATAGTTTCCGCAGCGTAAATATAAGGATTTTTTTTGGTATTTTTCTCACACCTTGGGTTACATTATCGAAGTTTTCATACGGATCCCTAACTTTTTTGAAAATACTATATAGCCTATTTTCATCGGGGAAAGAATTTGTCAAATCGGTCCAGTAGTTTCGGAGCCTATTCAATTCAAACAAACAAATTAAAAGGAAATTAAAACACACAAAAGTGGTGGCCTTATAGCATTCCGCGATCTCGTCCAGCCAGCCTGGAATGGACAATTACTCCCTAAACATGAAATGGGCTGTCATTGGTGTGACAATAACAGTTTTAATATTTGTTTCTTTTAGTGTCCATACTCTCTCACAGCTAGACAAAGCGGGCCACAAGTCAAATACTGTCTCAGGCATCATTTTGTCGAGTTTTTAAACTGTCAAGCGTCAAAATAACTTCTGATACGGCAAAGTATTGAAAAATCTGTGAACAGCTTTAGCAGCGAACATGAAAGTACTTTTCTTGTAACAATACCCAAACAAATAATTAGTTTTAACTTCATTGTCTTACGTAGTTAGCTACCTATAGTTAAATAGACATAAATGACATTTAGCATGCGCACAATAGATGTCAAGGGAACGCTGGTTTTTCCACGACTTGTTAGAAAACGAACTGCGACCCGTCCCCGGCCCGAATTCATTGTTGTGCGTGTCTCCTAAACCATTAAATTCTCTTACAGTAGACTTAGGTTTCCTTTCGAAAAGAGACGTTAAGAATGAAAAAATGTATTAGCCTAGTCAGGATTATTTGTAAAACACTAACAACCTTTTAGTGAGTGAAAGTACATAACATTATACATCTTTTTCTTTGAGACCAATCCTGAAAACTCGTAAAATTTCAGCTGTCAGTCATACATTTTCTAAATATTGCATTTTGTAACCGACTTCCAAAAAAGGAGGAGTTTCTCAATTAGGTTAGTATTTTTTTTTTATGTATGTACACCGATTACTCCAAGGTTTCTGATACGATTTCTGTGATTCTTTTTAGTTCGATGCGGCCATAATTGCCATTTGGTCCCGTAAAATTAAATTCAGTTTGGCTCAGTAGTTTTTATTTTTTGAGCATTTTTGCTTATTTCAATTTCTGCGTAGACGATGACGTCGTCCAGGTTATTTTATTTTGTAGTGTTTTGTTTGGAAGTGGGCTATATGTTTTAGTAAAAAAGTTTTTTTAAAAGGATGTTAGTGTTTTATAAATAACCCTTGTAGGTATATTAAATGTGCCTCCACTGGCCAAAAGCCTACCTAAATTTTCCCTAAAACACTCAATTTTGCATTCGTTGGCTCAAAGAACAACTACTATACTCACATCAAGGGAAGCCAAGCAATACCAGCAGAAGACATGCTTGCACCGCTTGCACATCATCTGCGCACAGCCTTCATCCTTCTCTATGGGGACGCGGCACATGGGGCAGAGCTTGATCAGCTCTGAGTCGGGCAGGAGCGGCGCGCCGGCCCCTGCCGAAGAGGATGCTGCGGCAGCTTCGCAGGAAAGGCCACCGTGCCACTAGAAACAAGCAAAAAAAGAAGTTAAGTACACCGTTAAAGTTAAAAGCTAGGTAATGTAAAGGCCGTACACACATGCGTCTGTTACTTGCACAAAGGTATACGAGTAGCTTGCACTCCACAGTGGCTTTTACCAATCGGAACTTTTGTGCGAGTTTCTGGCATATGTATTAAAGCCTTAAAAGGCGAATTTCAGCCATGAAACGAAACACAATCGGCACATAATATAAACTGAGCTGCCAGTGTCAATATCTCATCACCATCCCACACCCCCCACACACCACACTCACACCCTCCACAGGCTCTATCATAAAACCAGCGCCGTGCTATTTATTTTTAAATTTCGCAGCCTATGCTGTGATAGGGACCTTTTTGGCCTCGCACAGACTAATTTGTTAGTGATTAAGTAATAGACTACTTTTAGTTTTAATTAATTTTACATCTGTCTGTTTTGTGTGAGTTCCAAATAAACATTTTTCTTTCTTTCTTTCAATGATGGCACTGACTGCTATTGAACGCGGTTCAATATTCGCACAGCAGACACGGCAGTTATACAATGCTATCAGGGAAGACCACAAATGGTTTATGGGCCTGACAACTGGATAAGTAAGGTGATCGCTTACGAGTTACATTAGTGAAATTAGCAGTTGATCTAAATATATAGCAGTAGAGATCTACTGCTACATTAAGATCAATGCCACTCTGTGAAGGATCTCGTCGTCGAACGGGTGTACACCCGTTTCCTCCACCAGACAGCATTGCTAGTTCCAGTTTGAAAGATATAGGTGCCGATTAAAAGGTACAAGGGACACTTCAGCTTTGTCTTTGGAATAGTAACGATTCCCCTATAAGTGCAGATGCCTTTAACAGTTGCGAGTTGCATAGCCGTTTCTAGACCACTCCAAAGTCTAGAAGGATTTATTATTTACGAAATCAATACAAGAATTTCGCTTTCTTTGACATTCTTGTTCAAAATTTCAACTTTCAGAGTTGAGATTTTGATGTTTTGAGAGAAGATAACCATATTACGTGAAAATTGTATACGAAACGTGACTGTACACTTTGAGGACATTAGATCAACAAAAAATCTAAAAATAGTGTCAATATATAAATCTTTTCTCATAAACCTATTAAAGGGCAAATCTTGGTTCAGACGACAAATCCCTACATCAAAGCGGGATAACGGGGCCGCGCTCAAATGAAAGGATAAAACCACGCTTTGAATACAAAATTACTCCTCGGGGGGAAAACGTTGATTCTTTATGGTAAATAACAATTTTAATGGAAGTTGAGAAATGTAAATAAGTTCCAGGTTGTAATTTACATAGCACTAAACATGATTGTTAGTTTGAATACAGCTATATATAGCTTTACTCGCGTTCGAGTTACTTTTGTGATTTTATGTTCGGGGCCCAATTGGGCGCCATTCAGCACAAGAAGTATATTCGTACGAACGGTCCCGACATACGTTTATTGGCATTTTGTAAGAAAAACAAAAGAAGAACTCGATTTCAGCGTCACCTACCGAGTCTTATTATGAATCTAAACCATCCAGGGTAAGTATTCAAACACACAAAAAAATACTTCAAAATCGATCCAGGCGCTTATGACACACATGCACAGAAGAAATTTACAAAGATAAAACTAATATGTATATCCAGGAGCCGCTGCTACTGCTTTTATAGCTAGGTGCAATTATAACATTCCATCATCTCATGTTTCAAGCGAACTGAGTTCTTGCTTCCCTGACTGCACATTTAAGTACCTACCTATAGCCACTCGTGGAGGCGTTCTATCAGATATTGATCGAAGGTATTTTAATGCACCAAGGTTCCATAATTTCATAATGATTGCAATACGTAGAATAACCTACTTTCAACCAAAACTATGTGCCTATCAGTGAAAAGAGGCTACTTATAAGACCACCTTAAACTTTTGAAGGCTGGATACAATACGGCCACGATTAAAAAAAGTTTTATAACCTAAGTCATTTAATAAGTCCATAGTGTCCACTTCAGGCCAAAGACCTCCCATCACTTCCTTCTTTCCAATTTGAGCTATCTTGAGCATCAAGTCTTGAGTATCAAGTCAAACAGAATAACATTTAGCACCACCATCGACACCAAGTAAAAGAAAAAAGTAAAGCATGCGCCTATATTATGCTGATTCTCCATTCAAGTAGCTTGCTGCGACATGGTACACCAGTAAGTCAGCTGACCTTACTGGCACGAGGGGCTTTGTCCGCGCCATCTCGACCTACTTACTTCGTGAGAGTCGCCGTAAAAGAGAGCACTGGAAATGCAGGATAGTGCTTTTGTGCAAAAGAAACCATTTTATGGCGTATAATGAATGACATTCAGTGGCAGCTCTGGTTTATGCTTATTTATCCTCTCATCGGAACACCTTGCAGCAATTACACCAATGGAGCGCACAAATCAAGTTTTTGCTGTTTTTCAACATTCTGTGTGCGGTGGACTGCTGGACATCGAATGAACGGAGGTGGATCACGCACGCTCGCTAACGCAGCATCGGGCCATCGCTCCTTCAGGACTCCACATATAAATCCATTTCGCACTTATTCTTAACAATATATGATTTGATTTCAAAATAAAATTATTAAAATTGGAAAAAACGTAAAATGTTGAATGTTTGTAATACCTACATATATTTCCAAGAACATTCATTTGGATTGGTTCATGAACCAATCTGTCTGACCAACTATGTTGGATTCGAATTACTTGTAAGTCGAGTCCAACATAGTTGGTTGTTGGCAACTGAGTACTGGTATGTAATGTTATTTGCGAACGACTGCCTGTCTTACCTCCATAACCCAGACTCGGGTAGGTACGTTACCATCAGCAAGTCTGGTGGCAGATTCTCAGGCTTTCCGTAACGACTATCGAAGATCGACCGTGCGGCTACTATTTAGCTACGATCTCCCCCCAATTTGGATTTCTTGGATTGTTTCATGAATTCTAGTTTTAAATCATGACCATCATTACCGATTACCTCGTCATTTCTTTGATTTTTACTCTGTTCAGCTACTTAACGTTATCTTCACCACAATAAAGGTCCTTTAGAGAGCAGGGAAACAATGTTTCTTTACATAAAGTGTACATATATGCCATACACTACGTAACCTTCATGTAAGTACGTATGTATACAGAAGTGTCTCTCACGCCGCCGCTCTGGTGAGTGGTGCTTGAAATGTCGGGAAATAGAACTCGTACAATAAACTGTAAGTAACATTTTCCATAAAAGCTACGTTGAAAAACGATCGAGCAATTACGTTTTTTGCAAAATGTTTGTAATAGTTTTATTGGAGTGTACGACTAAACTCCGACAGACTAAACACCGACAAGACTTTACTTCGACGGGACTCTTCGCCGACAGGGCTCATCATCGACGCAGCTTATCTCCGATAATCAGATTTGGAAATCGATTATGCTATTTCTGGGTGGTTTAAAAAAAAATAACCACGAAGGCTAAGGCGGGAGCTCCGCTCCGCTTCGCTCCCGCCTTAGCCTTCTAACCTACCCTATCCGAGTCGGGGAGGGTGTTGTCGATCTTCAGTGTGACGTACAAGCGTGCATTCGAACTGTCGGCGAAGAGTCCCGTCGAAGTAAAGTCTTGTCGGTGTTCAGTCTGTCGGCTAGTGTCTGTCGGCGTTTACTCGTACACTGGTTTTATTGATTCCAATATGCTGCTAGCACCTGACTCCAAATAAGTTTATTGAAACCACACGAAATATGTCGAATGTCAGAAAGGTCGTGACTTATTCTTGAACTTGCTTCTTCTTCTTATCGTGTGGGCAGTAAGGTCTAACGACCCCACACACCCTAGTGTCAGAGTTTCTAAACCGCCTCAAGGGCCTCTGACATGGTTTATTTGACGACCGCCATTTGGCGGCCGGGACCACCGGCTTATACTAAAGTACGGAATAATCTTTTTTATCAGAAAATCAGGTGATTCAAGCTTGCAATGATCTAGCCAAACTGGAAAAGAACTTTACAAAGTATGCTTTCCCGTGGGAATCGAACCCACGACCACCACAAGGCAAACGCCTAAACCACTCGACCACGGAGGCAGTTATTGAACTTGTTAAGAGGGGACTCTAGTCCCGAGGAATTTGAAAAACAGGTATTTTAAGAAACTATTGCCGATGCCGTCGCGCTGCGCCTCAAGTAAAGTGCGAAAGCGACAACTGCAGCAGACGCTGATTTTACATATAAAAACCTTGACCAAAAGACGTTTTGTATTCCGCTATTTTCTTCTTCAAAACTGGACTGATCTATAAAAATTATATATCAAAATTTAGAGGAAGACTATAACTATGCTTCTAATATTTTCTATTTCGTTTAAAAGTTATTACGTAGGGCCAGGCCTATTTTGTTTAAAAAACAATACCCCTAAAAACGCCCCCCCCCCCCAAAGATATTTGATACACCCCCCTTTGAGACCAGCTACGCCACTGCTCAGTACCAGTATTTTATATGGAATGACTGCCTGTGCCTCCAAAACACAGTTACTCGGTGATACGGTACCCTTTGGTAAGACGAGTGTCAGATATTTTGGTTTCTGACTATCTGTAAGAACTCTCAAAGATCTACAAAAGGAATCCAGGACCTACAGCTTAACATGCTTTCCGAGGCACAGAGGAGTCTTACTATGTAATGGAACCATCCACTGGCAAACCTCGGCAAACGCTGCTTAACCTCGAAGATCGAACCGTGCGGCTGTTATTCCATAGTCATTAACTCCTCAAAGTATGCTATCCAGTATAATAAAAATATCTCTGGTTTCCATTCCTCTCGGTCTACAAGCTCAGCGGCAGCGCAGCATGAAACGAACAAAGGTATTATTAGGAGGGAAAGCGAAACGAAGGCCTTTTTGTTTTGACAATGGGCGTACGTTGAAAAGACGCGTTCCGCCGTATTACTGGGAGTGGTGCGAGTTTCATGTAAATGTCGAGGTTTTGAAATATTACATTAGGTTAAAACGTGTTCCTAATTTAAAGTCATAAGTAGTTGAGTCTGGTAGACCATCCATTAATCCGTCCTTCTCTTGTAAATAGAAATTCATACATTGGTATAAACGCTGGTGGTATTACAGCAAAGATTTCAGCTTTGACTGTGAAAAGACGTAGCGTCTGTAGGCCTCTCAAGATGGACCGGTAACCTGGTGGTCGTGAGATGCCGTTGAATGGGAAAAGTACAGAACCGGCCGATGCGGTAACCGCCACGCCTGGGGCCGACCTAGGACTAGCAATGAAGTCCGATTCCATACCCGGGTAGGAAAACCTATTTTTCAAAAATACATTGATGTAGCTTTCATTACAATCGGGTTAGAGTCCTTTCAGTGTTTTTTCAACATTCCTCATAGTTCCGGATTTGGCCATCCACGCACACTTAAAAAATTCACCCTGTAGACGTCTTAACCAGGTCATCAGATGGCCCGTCGGTTTCCTTTCCTGTCGAACATACAAACGAGATGATATCTTACCTCCTGGTTGCATTGTGAACAGAAGTCGTGCCGGCAGGTCGGGCAGTGGGCAGGGCTGGCGGCGCGCACGTGGACCACCGTGTCGCAGCCCACGCGTGGGCAGAACGCGCGTCCCGAGTCCATCGCCACCTCTGCAACAAAATTAACAAGTTAAATAATATACTGGGTGACTACGACTTTTAATTCACAGGAAAACATTCGTGCGGTCAAAAAGCTCTTAAAGTAGTAGATATATAGAAGGAATATACTTTTTTGTACACCAAAAATAGGTACACAACTCTAAAAAAATATGATACAAAAATAAGTCGAACCATCAACATGACAAGCATGGAATTAGTAAATGCGTCCTGCGTACTTATGGCCAAGTTGCCGTCTTGAATAAGATGTGGCATTTGGAAACGCCACAGATCTAATGATCACAAATTTTATCGAATGTACATTCGGCCGTAAACTACGGTTGTGACCAAGAGAAGTTGGAATAACACAGCTGTTCACATTGTACATTTATGTTCGAATAGCCAATGTGATCCTTGTGCCATAGACTGCATAATAATTATTTATGTGAGAGATAGTGCTAATGTGTTTTCAGGGTTCCGTAGTCAACAAGGAACCCTTACAGTTTCGTCATGTCTGTCTATTTGTCTGTCCGTGGTTTAGCTCCGTGACGATTAGCACCAGAAAATTGGAATATGGTATGGGTATACAATATAATTAATCACATCGACAAAGTGGTAAAGCAAAATCTTGAAAACATTTTTTGATAGTCATTTTGCACCCCCCCCCCCCCCCCCCGTCTGCCAGGTAAACGGTTGTTTTTGGAGATGTGAACAAATTAATGGTAGAAGCATACAGTGTAGTCCGTTTAGTACGACTTCGCATATTAGAACCAAGCGTTTTTAGCGACGTTAGTATAGGCATATGTTTGGTTTTAATATGAGTATGAGCCACTATGAAATTGTCAGTTCCTTTAGTATGACTTCCTCCCTTGCCCGTCGTTATTATCGGATTCTACTGTATATGTATACGAATTAAAAAAAAAAACGGTTCAGCCAAACTCGAGATAATGGCGGACAAACATACACACATACGGGTCAAACTGAGAACCTCCTTTTTTTTAATTCGGTTAAAAAACTATCATAGCTACTTAGCTATGATAGTTTTTCGTTCACTTGTAAGGTTGTACCTACTTAAGTAACTGTGCTTTTGTGTGTTGTTTTTTCTTTTCCTGTTGTACCAAATAAAATTTTAAATGTTTTATGTGTCTAACTAATCTGACAAAATGTTCAGTTTTTTTCACATCCCCGAAAACAGCGAAGTAATGAAAATTTTAAGCAATTAAGAATCATTTTCAATTACGCCTTATTATTTTTTCTAACAACGAAATGCCAACATATTAAAGAAAATAAATGTTCGAAAATGACAATCGCCAGTTAAGTGGGAAGGAATGAATTGCTTCGTATTTTCGATCCTTGACCTTACAGCTTGTGCTATATGAACACTCGAGAAGTGCACTGCAAATAAGGCTATCCAATAACATTCAACGCTGGCTGAAGATTTAAAGAGTGCTTAACATTTCGAATGGCAAAGTATCACGTGAAGTCGTTTTCACTTATCGTGTCACTGATCAGGATATCAAATTATCACACTCGATCAGAAACCGGAACCATTAAGAGGGTACAATGCCCTTTACTTTCCTTGCTTGCCCGCTTCCTTAAGTCCGCAAGTCCTATTATTTATAATGTGTCTGCAGCGGCATCAATGCCGCCACAAGAAAAACCAACGGAGCAAATCTACATCGCAACAAAAAGAACCGCGACGCCATCTATCCAACTAGCAGCGAACTACTACGTCGAAATCCTGCATCGCGCAAGCACAGTTTACCGTGCGATTTGAACATATACATCAGCCCGAACATCAACTATCGGGCAGTAGCTCGCCAGGCACAACAACCGTCTGGTCGGAGGATCATCCATTCCAGTCTTAAAAGATTAGCCCGCGGTCGCATTAGACCGTGGACCTAAAATGTAGAACTTTGCCCAGTGGGACACCTTAGGCATCATAACGATGTCTCATCATCATATCAGCCGAAAGACGTCCACTGCTAGACATAAGCCTCCCCCAAAAGGGGGTTGCCATAATCGCCACGCTTGGCAGGCGGGTTGGCGATCGCAGTGTATGATGTTGATTTTTACAGAGAACGTTGCTGCCCATTTTCTGGTGAGTCCCTCAGTCGCCTCTTACGACACCCACGGGAAGTGATGGGGTGGTATTATTCTTTTACGGCACCATACGGCACTGGCCGACACCATACAGCAGCAACGATGTCTGTACCGTTGATATTTTCTACAATGTAATAATATGATAGACGAATCAAAAATACTTTTTTCAAGCGTAGCTTTAACGTCGCCTAGAGACAGGCCAAAAGGAATATTTACATAAAAGTGACATCCCAGAGAGCCAACCGAAGCTATAAACATCACAACTTAAAACGATAGTAGGTACACAGTCTACCATCGTAGAGCAAATGGTCCAATAATGTGCGGCTACGGAGCGAGTAATCGCTGTGAAACAGAGCGGAGCGGGCTCAACGTCGGCGGCAGACGAGCGCATCAGCGCACACGCATCAGTGGTGATCGAGCCGAGCGTGCAATCAGAGCATGATGGAAAGAGCTGGCTCATTGATAACATATTTTTATATGTCAATAAAATCGATACAGCGGAACGACAATAAACGGACGTCCGGAAGGAGGAAACGTGGTATTGGGCAATATGGTGGATGGAGGCCGTTGACCAGCGTGGGAGTGCACAGATAAATAAAATAAGAAGACAAAGTCTCGACTTCAAATAATTTGGAGAAGCGGCAAAAGGGTTATGAAGTACATTTTAACGAATAGTTAAAAAAAACTTCTGGACCAAAAAATGTGTTGCTTGATTATTAAACATTGCTTAAATTTGAACTTAATACAGTACGTAACCATCTTCTTATTGTGGAAGACCTTCACCCTTATTTGTAAAACCTTTTGAACCTAATAATATGAATATGATAACAAATTTAAATTAAATTCAGAATCTGCTAATCGGTGCTTAAACTGATCGGCTGGTACTTTTTTTTTAAATATGGCCCATGATGCTGACGGAATTCCAATTGTTATACTGTACCATGATTGAGTCGGAACTTGAGATGCTTCTCCATGACCCCTGGCTCCACCAGGTCAGCTATTTCCTCGAGATTGAGCGCGGCCCCTACGCGGCATCTCGCGTCAGGACAGGACACCTCGTACGCGCCGTTGCAGACTTCGAACTCCACGTATGCCTTCATACACTGCAACAATTGAAATTCAAATTATTAGGTTTCAGAAGATGAAGGAGTTACTGTAGATGAAATTACATTTAACATTACACACCCCTTTTTTATGGGAAATGTCCCTCAGGCACTGAGCGGAGCGGAAGGGAATGTCAGACTCATACTGGCTAAAACCCATCGGTGTTCTTCCAAATTCGCCAGCAACACAACTGTCTGTTAAGTTTAAAGAACTTGAATTTATGTAACATTATTATTCAACATTTTATGATAGATATCGAACATTAAATTAAATAAATGGATGGCACATGTCAGCTAGCACACTATATTATCCCAACAATTAAATATGAAACAATGATAAAACTAATTACATATATAGGTAACTAAATAAGTAAACTCAAGCCTACAAGAGGAGACGACCTGGCAAAACAATAACAGCCGCATGGGTCAATCTTCAAGGCCAAGCCACGCTTGCTGAGGTTAGTCTGTGGTTGGCCAGAAAGGGAATCGCTCCATGTAAATACTGGTTCTCAGCTGCAACCGGGTGCAGCTGGAGACTGGGAGACGACCCCAACAATCCAACATAATTGGAAAAAGGCTAGCAGATCAGCGGATTGATTGTTTTAGGAGCAAGCTTATTCCCATTTATCGAGATTAGTTACGCATATTTCAGAATTTTTCAAACATCCGGGAGAACTGGTATTCAAGTAATGAGATTCCTAGCAAACATCATTTCTAAGATTATTACAAGAAAAAAAGAACATGTACTCTCTTAAATAGGAATAAAATCAGAAAGTTGGAAATGGAGATTTCCTTTCAGATTTCATAGCTTATTTAACTTCTTTCGGTATTTATGACTGACCTTGCCTACTTAGAAGTTTCTCAAGTGACGGATCGATTAAAGGCAAGTCTGGCTCGACCTTGATCCCTACATAGTTCACTGGCCGAGCGGCTAAACTAAAATAAAACACCATTCATTCATCCCTACAAAATTCATGACAATTACTATAAAATTAAATCACATCAATGGTACGTCCTAAAATATAAAATTGTTCCGTTACTGACTGATTGAGTGACTGAGTGACTGACAGATAACGCACAGCCGAAACAGAAAAAAAATTCGTAGCAAGCTGAAATTTGGCATGTAGGTTCCTTGGGGAGTTTAGGAGAGCACTAATAGAGGATTTCCCGAAATTCCTATGGAAACGGGATATACGCGTACAAAGTCGTGGGCAAAAGCTAGTCCTAATATATAAAATTCTTCCGTTACTGGTGACTGACAGACAACGCACAGCCGAAACTGCTGATCATAGAAAGCTGCGGCAGGTAGGTTCCTTGGGAAGTGTAGGGGAGCACCAAAAGAGGATTTTCCGGAATTCCGACGGGAACGGGAAAAAACGCCCAAATATCAATCATCGGGCAGTTGCCCACCGGACACAGCAACCGTCCGGTTGGAGGATCCTCCCTTTTCTATGGAGGATTGCGGGACTTTACACCCTGCTCCACATACCTTTTAATGTTAAATTTGTGACGGGTCAATAATTATTTTTCCACACACCGGGGGAAAGAGTGTTTTGCCAAATCAGGGTGGTTTAACGGGCAAATACAAACAATAACTGAATACATTGTTGTATTCTTACTCCCAGAACACCATGCAAAGATACTTATCTAAAGTACACGGCTAGCTCGAACACAATGTGCAGAGAAACTCAACACAATCGTTTAATAGAAAACCATCCTTTGTTACTTTGTTAACTTATAAACGACTGTCACGGCTGTGGGTGAACTTTAGAAAGGGGAAAGCTGACGGCATATCTAGATAGACTTACTTTGTGTAAGGTACTGGAACTAATCTATGTTGAACTTAAGTATAAGGTGCGGAGTTATAAATTGTTAGCTAGGCTTGGGAATAGTGGTCTCGGGTCTTTAATGCTTGATGTTCTCTTAAGAGGGCTATTACAATTTAGCTGGTTTTTTAACCGATGAAAAAACGGAGGAGGTTCTCAAGTCGACGCGTATATATATATATAATAATAATAATTTTTTATAAAAATAATATCTACTGCTTTTCAAATAATATCTACTGCTTTTCAATACAAACGAAAATAATTTGGTTTTGTTACTTTTTTAAAATATGTTATTTTTTATAATAAACTAGCTTATGCCCCCGACTTCGTACGCGCATATCCAGTTTTTTCCCGTATCCCGTTTTTTCCCGTTCCAAAAACTATCCTATCTTTTAAGTTGGATCAAATAACAGTTACAAAGTTTCATCAAAATCGGTTCAGTAGTTTAGGAGTCCATCGCGGACAAACAACGTGACACGTGATTTATATACATTAAGATTAAAAATGTGGGTAGCGGAGTGGCGCATAGAGGAGTAGTTAGCTCCGTTTATATGCACAAGTCATTGGCATGTATACAAGCCTTAAATAAATTAATAATAAACTCTAAAATAAACGTAATTGTTACTGCCTAAGTTCTACATAATGCGACGAGTCAGCAGTTTTGTGAGTGAAAACGCAATTCTGTGATAGGGCTCATAAGCTTAAGCGTCAGGCAGTAATTGGAGATGTCAATATAATACGGTTATATCATCTGCCTAGCCTTTTCCCAAGTATATTGAGGTCGGGTTCCAGTCAAGCCAGATTCAGCTGTAGGTATAGCAGCATTTTACGTGGAGCGGGTGCCTACCAGACCTCTATAACTGGGTTACCTGGGTATTTTTTTTTTGTTTGATCGGGCCCACTCGCAGATCACCTCTCTTAGCGTGGTTACTGCTCAACCGGGCTAGCCTGTGGTGGCCTCAGATTTGACTCTAAAGCCCCCCCACACACACATTATTGGCAAGTCTGATGTCAAATTTTCTGGCTTCTGACAATCCGTAACGACTGCCAATCGCATGAGCTAGTTTCGGTACGTTAAGATGGTCACCCATCCGCAGACCGATCTCTGCAAGCGTTGCTTGACCTTGAAGATTGACCCGTGCGGCTTTTATTTAGCCTCTTGCAGATAAGTTATTGCATGCGTCAATATAACACGGTTACATAGATATTTTTACCGTGTTTACATGTTACTTTATACCGCACTAGCTGACCCGCGCAACTTCTTCTGTGTTACATGTTTCATAAATGCTCCGCTCCTATTGGTCGTAGCGTGATATCAACGTACACAATACCTCTTAAGGGGTCATTGCACTCATCATTATGAACAACTTTTACTATGGGACCAATCCCAAAACCGCGAAAAATAAATTAGCTGTTTTTCAGTACATTTTCTCGAGTTACGCGTTCATAAATGTATGGAGAAGTCGATGCTTTTTTCATGATTTCAGTGTTGGTCCTATGGCGAAAGTTGTTCATAATGATGAGTTCAATGACACCTTAAGAGGTATTGCGTTTATTCTGTTACAGGTTGTATAGCTTTCCTCGATAAATCAAACAGTAAAATCATTTTACAATTCGAACCAGTACTCCCTGAGATTAGCGCGTTCATTCAAACAAGCATACAAACTCTTCAGATTTATCATATCAGTAGGTCTGTATTTTCGTAAACAAATAACTCCATAAATTAATAACTGACTTTTACCAGCAGGGTCGCCCGCATGCAAGTCGGAAGTTATCCAGACAGCCGGTCGATTCTGTCGACATCTCACCGTGACCACATAAGTGGAGTGAACGACAAGTGAGTTGTCACGCCATCTTGATTGTATGGTTTGACAGCTCACCTGTCGTTCACTTCGCCCAAGTGTTCACTTCGATATGTTTACAGAATCGCACTGCAGATCTCATTAGCAACACCGCTCTGGCTCCCTCGTTGCATAAATCAAGAAGCGGATGTAGGAGAAAGACGTTGCTCGGCATCCAGAAAGATTGGCAAAGATCTTTGAACTCGCAAAGGGACGATGTCGCCATCGAGATCGACCGCGGCGAAAGTGGTGTGACGATCTGCGGCCTTAGTGCAAATTTTTTAACGTCCTCGATCACGTAAAATCACGTTAGCGTAATAAGCTTGTCCACTGAAAAAATCTAATTAGTCCGTCACGTAGATTTTCAAAAAATATTTGACCCGTTTTTTTCTTTTGTTACGTAAACCAACATTGACGAAGATACGACGCTTTTAAAATTCTCAATACGTCACGCCGTGGTATAATTTTTAGTGCGTTCTGATGTCACGAGCCCCCACTCCCGAGTTTTGATGCGTTTTATCTTAGTCAATATTCATTGATTTACAAAAACAAAAAATTTCGTCTCCATTATTTTTCAATACTCTAACTGACGGACTAAAAAATATATTTGCAATTTATTGATGGTGGAAACTAGCCTATTCAATCAATTTGTATTCAAACTGAATAAGCGCCGTCTGGTGAAAATAACGGAAAACCAGTTTTTATTCATACCTACTTAAAATTTGACATAAGCGAAAGTTTACGTGAACGCAATCGAGTACGTTAAAACTTGTAGTTAAGCCCTATGATGACGTTGACGGGTCAAACTTTGCCACAGATCGCTCAATACAGAGAGTTATGGACGGAGGAAAGGAAGGCTTTGCTCAATAGTGGGACACAAATAAGACTGGCAAAAAATGTCCTGAGCCAGGTCTTGGGCTTTTGCAGGTATGCGGAACAGAGAGTAAAGTCCCGCACACCTCAATTGAAAAGGGAGGTTCCTCCGAACAGACAGTTGTTGTGTCTGGCGGGCAACTGCCAGATAGTTGATATTCGGGCTGATGTATATGTTCAAATCGCACGGTAAACTCTGCTTGCGCGATGCAGGATTTCAACCTAGTAGTTCGCTGCTAGTTGGATAGATGGAGTCGCGGTTCTTTTTGTTACGATGTAGATTTGCTCCGCTACAGGCTGTCTCTGTACCTAAAATTCGAGGTCGTTCCGGAGATAGGTGACCTCTCCGTGCCTCAGAAAGCAGGTTATGCCGTTAGTTCAAACAGTCATCTTTAACATTTAGTTCCAAGAACTCAGCGTATGGGTCGAGCAGTGATTCGTTACGTGCCCACAACCCGTATCTGAGTCGTTGTTTTAAGTAGCTATATGTGACTTGTGTTCATGCGCGGGTTGTGGGCACACGAACGAATTGTTGTTCGGCCCATGTGTTGAGTGCTTGGCACTAAAACTGTAAAAACACTTTTGCACTTGTAGATCTTAGGCAGCTGTTACACGTAGTCAGAAAGCCAGGAAATCTGACATCAGTCTTGCTAATAAATATATTGTTACCTACACAGTTTCTGGGTTCTGGAGATCAAATAGGCAACCCGTTCCATGTAAAATACTGGTATTCAGCTTTTAGACTGGTAGCCGACCTCAAGAATCCCAATATAATTGGCAAAAACTCGGCAGATTGATAAATAGGACACAAGGTTTTATAGTCTCCTAATATAATGACAAAACTCGTTTAATATAATCCGATCCGGCACGCCATTGTAAGGCAAAGAATTTCAATAAAAATGTTAGCATTACATTCACAATTTGATACGATCGATCGCTGTCGCGTGTACCCGGCCCTTAATAGGCAAACTTATGAGTTTTTGAGACCATGTACAGTCAGGCGAATTAATGTTTTAGCAGATTTAAACAGATTGATTTCACATGTGTTTGGAACTTACGGGCACTTAAGTTACACAATTTACTTATCAGTCAAGGTACCTACCTAAATTTAAAAAACCGCTTAAAAATATAAACACCAACCAATTATCGAACGAAACGGAAAACGACGAAAAATGTTCAAAATAATCAGCACTCAACCTAGCTTTTTATGAAATAATACACAATCGAAGGATTTTAAATGAAAAGAAGATGATACACGTTAAGGCGCAGATACAGGTCAGTAGCTGATTTTAAAATGAGCATCACGTCTAAAAGACCAGTCGTAATTTTTTTAAATAAATAAATGTTACATCAGACTATTTTAACAATTTGATATACGAAAATTTGAGTTTTATTCAACACTATTTTGTAAAGTTATGTCTAACACGGACATTAAAACGAACGTCGGACCAAAACCGCCGAGTGTGTTTAATGGAATTTGCACTATCTCAAAGACAATTTAATTATCTCCATTTTGATTTTTTTTTATTATTTGTGATTGGTTTGCTCTTGACTCTAGTCTATGTCAGAGATGACAGAGACAAAGTCTACGATGGAGCGAGCTTACCCAGAAGGAGCCTGTGCACTCTAACTTTGAAGAGATTAGGGTTGTAAGCGTTTGGAAACACAGACGCAGGCAGAGAGTTCCACTCCTTTGCTGTGCGCATTATAAAAGACGTTTGGAAACGCTTAGTGCAAATTGGTGATAATATACGACTATAGTCATAGAAAAATAAGGAAAGTACAAAAAACTACTGAATTTTGGGTCGCACGGGTGCTAAACGAGTGCGCGTTTTGTTCCTCGAATTTCGCTGGCGTATGTCGTCGCCTTAAAAGAACAATGAATATAATTCCATTGTTAAAACGAAAGGCATTGCTTACATTACATTGCAATTACTCCGCAGTACTAACAAAGAAAATTTAACTACATAACTATAATAGCTTCTGCACTGAACATAGGTACCTACTTCCTGAAAAAAGAAATTCGAGTTATTACGGTTGGAGTCGGTTACCCGGTATTTGATACCCTTGGGGATCACTTTTATTTTATAATGTTTTCTTTGCCGGTCTGATCCACTATGCAGGGAACCACAAATAAATTTAAATATTTAATTCCATTCGGATACCCTAGCACAGACCCTAGTTATTTATTAACAGATTTTTGGGACAGTCAGCAACCAACAAAATATATGTAAAGGGTTTATTGAAATACGCATGTTCAAAATTCTTATTGTAAAGGAAACAAATATTTTTTACATGAACAACTGTTTTTCTCTTGACTGTACTCACCTGTCAAAAAGAGTAAGAGAGTTGAGACCGGAATGACAAAGTTTACAGTGGATCAGACGCGGATTAAAACGTAATAATATCCAGCAGGGATCCCGTGATCTGATATCACGGGATCCGACCGGAATAACTCATATCCTGGTTCAGAAATGGTAATTTACCTGTGTGAAAAGTTTCTTTCAACACAGTAACTTTCTCATTTTATAATATTCAAAAATTTATAAATAAATATTCATATGAGTACTTAAATAATGAATTAAGTATGGATGCAATTGCAATTGTGAGTTAACTGGTTACGAAACAAATTTTTTACACAGAAACTCAGCATTTGCAAAAAAGAACATCCTAATATCCTACTATAATCTAACTAATCTATACTAATAATCTATACTTCTATACTAATATATAAAGCTGAAGAGTTTGTTTATTTGTTTGCTTGAACGCGCTAATCTCAGGAACTACTGGACCGATTTGAAAAATTCTTTCAGTGTTACATAGCCCATTTATCGAGGAAAGCTATAGGCTATATATCATCACGCTAAGACCAATAGGAGCGGAGCAGTAATGAAAATTGTGACGCAGACGAAGTTGCGCGGGTCAGCTAGTAAGATTATAAAGAGGACAGATTTGTATTTTTGTATGTAGCGAATAAACTTAAAAACTACTGGACCGATTTGAAAAATTCTTTCAGCATTGGATAGCTACATTATCAGGGAGTAACATAGGCTATATTTTATCCCCGTACTCCCACGGGAACGGGAACTACGCGGGTGACACCGCGTGACGTCCGCTAGTATTATAAATGCGAAAGTTTGTGAGGATGGATGGATGTTTGTTTGTTACCCTTTCAAGTCAGAACGCCTGAAAGGATCTTCATGAAATTAGGCACAGAGGTAGATTACTTTACTACTTTTTATCACGGGAGTATGTTCCCTAGGGAGCACGCAGACGAAGCCGCTGGCAGAAGCTAGTAATTAATAAGATGACATTGAAAAATCGGCATAAACCAATAAATACGTATATATAATCGTTATCAAGCAGAGCCGGTGTTATGCATGTGTTACCTACTGTGTTTTTGTTCAATTTTATGTCAGGGTTCCGAAGATAATTTATTTTATTAGATTCATCTTTATTATGCAGCTAATGGCTAGGTGTCAAGGTTTTTTCTGATATTAGTTTAACATAAACCATCGTTTTTTCTACCTTCTAGAAGTTTTTAAAAGGTATTTTTGTTGCATTTGATTTCGGTGCGAATATTCCTTTACACATTGTTAATTTTCAATAACCTGCAATTTTTTTAGGCATCAGGTATCAATCAAAGACACGAATTTAAAAATAAACTCCTCCAGAAGAAAAAAAGCATCTGTTTCCTACGTTTTACCGAGTAATGCACGCAAAACTAAAAATATGACTGGTTATAATTTAAGCTAAAAGTGGCACCTACAAGATGTTCCAGGTAACACATAATATATCTAGGTATGTATATAAATAAGGAGGAAAATGTAGAAAGTTTTTTTACACTCTTAACCCTCGTCGCAACATGATAACTATCACTGGATTAACTTTGAAGACAAGGCAGTTTACATCCCTTTCACTACAGTTTATTTTTGCAGACAAATTAACATTAACTTGATTAAAGTCAAAGATAATGAACAACGAATTCGCTTACAGATGTCCTGAACACACTGAGAAGACTGATCTGCTTCTGGAGTGACGGCCGCCATAGCTCACGTACAATGGTTCAATATCAGGACTAAGTGCGGAAATCTAACTCCGATAGTTTAATAGATTGAAGTCGATTCGAGTCGGGTCGATTGGCATCAAACGAGCATAACACTCAAATTCTGAACAAAAACTTGAAGTAGGCAATTAAGAAATTTTCTGACACCTGCCTTTTGAACTTAGACACCATCAAAACCTGCTGTAAACAATATAAAAAGAGCAGACGTGTCGAATCAAGACCTTGAGACTCTGATAAAAAACAAATTCGATTGAACAAGTCTTACACAATAGAAGCCTTTTCCGCAGATTAAAATGAATGTAAGTAAATAAGGTAAGGTAGGTAGGTACTGGTAATATGATAGATAGATACACTAACACTTGATGTAGGACTACTTGTAGGAAATGGTAAGTAACAATGTCACAAAAAACAAAACAATGAAAAAAAAAATAAAGTTCAACAAACGCAGGTATCCTTTTCAACCCATTTCCTTCTTTATTACCATCGCCTTGGAAACGCAAAAAGGCTCGGAATGAAGGTCCTTTTGAATCCTTTCTTGCTTCTGAAGTACCAGGCTGCTAGAACGCGTAGGAGGTGCGTCGTGACTTACTTGCCGGTCGCGCATATAGATAGGTATACACCAAGCTCTACATAAGGCTAAATAAAATACATGACGTAATTTTCAATGCTGTGTGCGGCACGCGGACCGGTTGTGCAAGTGTGCAGCGACTCGGCGAGGCGGCTGCAGAAACCTCTGCGATTTCGTGCGCTCCTGGTACCGGCCAATGCGTAAAGCAGGGGCGATGGCAAGCAAAAATGAAGCGTGATTTCATACTTTTATCGTTTTAGCAACGTTAGTCATAGTGCTGTCAGTGTGTTAATAAGATAATAATGCAAGTAATGTGTGAGGTGCTACAATGTATTACACGTTCTTCAATTACATTCCTTTGCAACATAAGTGACAATTACTTTAGAAATTATGACGCTTGGCGGATTTTGCCAACTTGTTTTTATCAGACGAACAACGTGGCTTATTCTTAACTTCTCAACATGCATCATAAATGCGTACCTACTTAGAAATATCATGACACATAATTCTATTTTTGGTTGGAGTCAATTCATTGGTCAGAGGTGCATTTAAATCATTAAATAACAAGACAATGATGTCAAAAAAAAGGTTAATTACAATTTGTTTTATGATTTAGAATCAAATTATAAGTTTGATAAATGTGATGCCTTTATAAACTTCCAATTTAAAGAATAATTGCCAAATCATGACAAAGGAAACAACCAAAGTACCAACTGCATAATATGCTAGTGCCAGTCAGTAGAAAAATAATAAATACATAGTCTATAATATTATAAATAAAATAAAAAATAAATAAAAGAATAATATAAAGAAAAAAAAGAAAGAAAGAAAAGACGTTTATTTCACCGAAAGCGACGCACAAAACACAAAATTAAAAGGAAATAACTTAAAACTAACTACAAACTAAATAACCTATTATTGATATTATTCTATTCTAAACAGGTAAAGTTTGTGATGTGAGTTTGTGAGGTTGTATGGGGTAGAAAGCTACGTTATTTGTGAGTGTCATCTTCACTAGTCTATCCATACTATCCTTACTAATCCTTACTTCCTTACTATAATAATATTATAAATGCGAAAGTAACTCTGTCTGTCGCGCTTACACTCCAAAACTACTGAACTGATTTAAATGAAATTTAAATAATATTTTTTTTCTAGAGCCAGAGAAATATAATAGGCTACTTTTTGTCCCGGGAGTATGTTCCCTAAGGAACACGCGGGCGAAGCCGCTGGCAGAAGCAAGTATTTCATAAATAAATATAGCCCCAGGTCAGCAACTAACTCTTAGTTCAAAAATTAACTCTGGTTTGTTAAAATGGGCCTTTGCTAGTCTTTCTTCAAGTGTTAAAGATAACGACCAATTAACTTAGTGGTTTTATGAAACCGTGATTACAGGTACGCTAAGAGCCGTTTGCTGTTGACGTCAATTACTTGTCAATCATAATAGGATGATTGTATCAGATAACTTCTAAATAAGCGTTACATGCAAAGGAAACATGATTATTGTTATATTTAGATTTGTATCTAACTTCACAAGTGGCAACGATAACATACCCGCGCAACTTCGTCTGCTCCGCTCCTATTGGTCTTAGCGTGATGATATATAATAGCCTATAGCCTTCCTCGATAAATGGGCTATCTAAAATTGAAAGAATTTTTGTGTATATAAGTGTATCGGCGTCTATGCCATCACACACGAACTACAAAAGTCATCACTCAAATCCCACATCGCGGTATTGTAGTTTTCTGCGAACTTATACATATAACAACAATAGGGTAGTTGCCCACCAGACGCAACATCCTTCTGGTCAGAGGATCCTCCCTTTTCAATTTCGACTTGCGACATGCGGAACAGGGTCTAAATATTCGCAAGTTGCGAGTCTTTACACCCTGTTCCGTATAACTCTATAATAGAGGTTTAGCAAAATACAAATACAAAAATATTTATTGGAACAAATAACAGATTACAAAAGTTTATGTTCGTTAAGAACCGCATTAGTATTGAAAACTGTGTCGTGGTCATTAGCGCCCACCTCCAAGAGGGGAGACGACAGCGTTCCAGGTAGAAAAAGGGCAGGTCTTTATCCAGAATTGGGACCCAACATTAGCTACCAAAGAGCAGAATAATAATAATAATAATAATAACCCCACCGCCGTATCTCTACGTTGACGTCGTGGTGGGGCTTGCGTGCCCCAATGAACCTTAGGTACTCATACTTAGGGTGAGGGGCCAGACAAAGAGAGATACAATCCGCAAGGCAGTTTTGTGGCGAACTGTTGGGCAGTAGCGACCCCACGGACCTGATCTCCCGGGAGAAGTCTTGTTCTTCATCTCAGGCTTGCCTTTATTGGCTGGCTGGAGTAAACACTGACGAGGAACAGAGCTCCCACCTCTTTCTTGCCTTAATCGGCCGGTCTGAGTGGAGATTCGCAAGAGCAAACGTGCTCGGGAGAAGGATGTATAATCCAGTAAGATGCTGGTAGGGATCTTGACCGTACTTCCGGGATTGTCCTGATAGCCGTGGTATACCTCTCCACTCCTCTAGCACCTCAGGATATGTTGCCTCCTTGGAGCTACGTCACTTTGTGCTAGCGACCGTTTTCGGGGGCCCATTTATTGAGTGTGCAAGTCATCCCCTGCCATTTTAAAGCTGTGTATATTTTCAGTGGTCAGGCAGGGGCCAATAGTTCTTTCATAGTATATTTTAATGAATCCACTAAACCACCCAAACCCATAGCCTGTCACCTTTTGTTTCCATATTATGCAATAGTTTTGCACCTACCGGGGATTGTCCTTAGGTATACTTTGATAGTGCATATAGGGATAATCGTCGGTTGGTGCCCCATTCCATTAGAAATGTCTAACGGGGCCTCTGCGAGTTGGCTTCGGCCCCTCGTACGCCTACCAAAGGACCGGGACCTCAGGGTCCCGAGATTGTTCAAGACATACCATAAATAATAATAATAATAATAAAGTATTTATTTCACAAAAACATAGCACTTTGCACTGCATACATTGTCCGAAAGATAATATTTACACTATGATGCAATAGTAGACTCTATCTTTTAAACTAGGGCTAGCCTGTATCTTAAAAGATAGGGTTCAGCCAATGGATTCTGTTTATATTCACAACCAAAACAAGTGAAGACAGTGTCAGTGATTTGTACTAACAGCTAAAAATAAAAATAAGATAATAAAAAAATAAAAAATAAACTAATGGTAAGTAACACAAAGTGTGTGCAAGACAGCAGTCATACATGTGTGGGTATCTGTGGGGTGTGTGTGGTTGAGTGTGGGTGTGTGTGGAGTATGTGTGGGGTGTATGTGAATGTGTGTGGGTGTATGTGGGCGTGTGAGTGGGGGAAAGCGATTCCATGAATGTAATAAATTTATAACAATTTGACATAAAGTGCGAAATGTGATCTTTAGGTATGAATGTGATATTATGTTAAGAGATGTAAGTTAGAAGATTCTCCGTTGCCACATAGTCCTGTTTTAATAGCCATTGACTTATTTCTTTTTTTAAAGTATATCTATTTAAATCCAGTATGTTTAGCTTTTTATGGAGATTCTTATATAAATATTTACTTAAAACGTAAAATTGGTGTTGGGCAAAAGAGGTTTTATGTTTAACGCCTGACGGGATATTTGTGCGCTTTTTAGGGTTTGATTTGGGCATGGATCTATGAGCCCTAAGGGCAGACTGCAGAATGTACAGTTGTCTAACAGTTAAAACCTGAGAGTCCTTGTAGAGTTGTTTAGTTGGGTATCGATATGGTTTTTAGGGTTCCGAAAAAAAAAGGAACCCTTATAGGATCACTCGGGTGTCTGTCTGTCTGTCTGTCTGTCTGTCTGTCTGTCTGTCCGTCTGTCACAGCCAGTTTTCTCCGGATCCAATGGACCGATTCTGTTGAAATTTGGTACACATATGGACTTCTGTGACCCAAACACGGACGCGTTACGTAAATTATTAAATTTTTAGTATGAGGGTCACTTTTGGGGGTCAAACTAGAAAATTTAAAAAAAAAGTTTTTTGAACAATATCGTGTGACATATCAAATGAAAGGACTTACTGTGAGGGTTTTAATTATATTTTTTTCATAATTTTAAAATATATGGTTTTGAAGTTATTCACGAAATTAGACGAAAAATGACCATTCCCCCCCCCCTTATCTCCGAAACTACTGACCCTAAAATTTTGAAAAAAATGGAGATAATAGATCTTTACCTAAAGATTACAGGAAAACCTATTAGAAGTCTGTAGTGTTAAAATAACGTGTTAAAAAAAATTAATTCGTTCGGAACCCTTTGCACGCGAGTCCGACTCGCACTTGGCCAGTTTTTTTACACATGACCTTTAGTACAGCTCTTTGAGCTCTCTCAACTCTCAGCAAGTTGGTTTTTGATGCACCACCCCACGCAGTAATGCAATATCCAATTATAGACTGACACAGTGCAAAATAGACCATCCTCAGTGTGCCCATATCAGCGGGTTCTCTTAGCGATTTGAAGACGTAAATGAGCCGCAATATTCTGGAAGTTATCATATCGAGCTGTTTGTCCCATCTAAGGCATTCATCAATTTGCAATCCTAGATATTTGACACTATCGCATCTGTCCAGTGTAGGGCAAGTACATGTATTTGATGAACTTTGGCATGAGTGAGCAATTATTGTGAGGTCCTTAGGGGGCATAGTATTTCGTCGGATTGCGAAAGAAATGTAACAAGTTTTATCTAAGTTTAGAGTTAGTAAGCTATCGTGAAACCAGCTCATGATCTGACTTAGAGCGTTTTCTGCCATTTCTTTAACTATATCCCAAGTAGGTCCATAAACGACGATTGCAGTGTCATCTGCATACGCGTAGATCTTGCAGTTAGGGAGACTCATTCTGCAGAGCTCATTCATGTAGATTAGGAACATAGTGGGCCCCAGTATGCTTCCCTGGGGTACGCCGTAGGTCACAGTTTCCTCATCACTGAGATGATCACCTATCCTAACTATTTGAGTGCGATTTTTGAGATAGTCTCTAAACATCTCCAGTGCCGTGCCTCGCACACCCAGACGCTCCATCCTTGCCATGAGTTTGGGAACAGAAACTGTGTCGAAGGCCTTCGAGAGGTCCAGAAATATACCTAAACATTTAGACCCACCATCAAGTTCCTTTGCCACAAATTGTGTAAGGTCCAAAACAGCATCCTCTGTCGATACGCCAGCTTTGAAACCATACTGGTTTTGCGCAATGATGCGATGTTTGTTCAAGAAGCCTTTGAGTTGCTTATTGAGGATCCTCTCAATTATTTTTGAAATTGATGGCAGGATTGAGATTGGCCGATAGTTATTGACACAGTCTCTGTTTCCGGATTTGTATATTGGAAGGATGATAGCCTTTTTTAGTGCGTCAGGAAAAGTTCCTGTCTGAATACAACGATTGCAGATATAGGTTAAAGGAAGAAAAGGATCAACGACAGGTCAATCAAAATTGAGTATTTACAGCCATTGGTGTCCCAATCATTAAATTAATCACAAGACGAACGGCGATGCGCCACCGGTACATGGTGGACATCCCACCCACACGCACTAAACGATTTGGGAACACATTCATAGTGCGTACAGCTAAGGAGTGGAATTCCCTGCCAGAGTCTGTGTTTCCAGATAGCTACAACCTGGGAGTCTTAAGACAAGAGTGAATAGGTTGCTTCTAGGCAAACGTGTTCTATCTTCGAACGCATCATCGCTTACCATCAGGTGAGATAGTGGTCAAACGTATGCCTATATAGAGTAAAAAAAAAAAGTTAGGTCTATATCGATCGGCCAGAACTCAAAATTAGCATCGTTGCTACTCCGCAACGTACTCCAACCGTCAAATAAAATCGAATGTTACGTCAAGTTATTGCAAAACTCTAACAATTCACGATACAATACTGCTCAAGGTCACGCACGAATGGTGATGTGACCATGAATCTAATGCCTTTAACATAGTTGGCATTTAATAAAGTAATTCTAGTGAAAGCGTTGCCATTGTGGGACTTTTTTGTCAACTTGATTTTCCTAGGCCAATATGATTTCCTGCATAGTCGAAATGGAGACTCAATTGAACAGAATTTTGTTGACACTTTAAGCAACCAGGCGGCCATTACGATGGAAAGCGCCAACGCCGCATATTTGCAGCAGCAGGGGCAACGTAGTTGCCTTGCCTAACCTTTTCAAAGAGAACCCTTAAATAAGTCATAGTCTTCTTCTTATCGTGTGGGCAGCAAGGTCTAACGACCCCACACAACCTAGTGTCAGATTTTCTAAACCGCCTCAAGGTCCTCGGTCCTCCAAGGTGGCCGGAGCCACCGGCTTGTGCCTTCCGAAGCACGGAATCATCTTTTTTATCAGACAATCAGCTGGTTTAAGTCTGCAATGTCCTGGAAAACAACTTTACAAAGCATGCTTTCCCGTGGGAAGCGAACCCACGACCACCGGGTCACAAGGCAAACGCCTAAACCACTCGCCCACGGAGGCAGTCATGGTGCAACGACCCTAAATAAAATGGGTTACGGGCAAGAAGTAGTAGAAAAGTATCTTCCAATTACTGCGACACAACTACAACATGGTCTCCTTGATGTCCTTGTCCAGTAAGGCAGACGAAATAGACTGTTTCATCTAACAATTTGTTTGACCTTTTACTAACTATGTTGGAAGCAGCTTCCAAATTAGCTGGATGCAACTATACACCAGTATCACACCTGGAGCGACTAGACGAGACGACGAATCTGTCTGATCTTTCCACCCGGTTAGACTGTGACCAATACTATAAAACTGAGGAGTTTGTTTGTTTGATTGCACGCGCTAGTTTCAGGAGTCATCAACAAACAAAAAAATAACAGCCGAATTGAGAACCTCCTCCTTTTTTTGAAGTCGGTTAAAAAAGACGGTCAGCGTTATTTTTGCATGTATAGTGTTATTAGAATGGATTGGAAGTCGTCTTTACTTTGTTACCCAGGTTAATTAGACAATAATTTCGTCAGTTGAGGATAAAACGAAAAATTTTCTGAGAGACGGCTTACAATAGTTAAAATACAACACAGTCTGTTGTATTTTATTCAGAACGTGAAGTAAAATTATGTTTTTGCATCCGGTGAAATATGTTCGTTTACAATTCATATTGCTGAAGCTAGTTCTCTAGTTTCTCGTTGTCGCGTGTAATTTGTATCTGCATTCAAAATTTTGTTATCACGTAAAGTTGGTTTTGAATTAAGTAGGACACCTTCGGCAGCGTATATCTATACTAATATATAAAGCTGAAGAGTTTGTTTGTTTGCTTGCTTGAACGCGCTAATCTCAGGAACTACTGCTCCGATTTGATAATTCTTTCAGTGTTAGATAGCCCATTTATCGAGGAAGGCTATATTATATCATCACGCTAAGACCAACAGGAGCGGAGCAGACGAAGTTGCGCGGGTCAACTAGCTAACCAATAATTGCATTTCCATCAGATTCAGGATCGTTTTTCCGGTTGATTTTATCAGTTTAAATCGATTTAAAGATCATGATTGAGTTCTAAAATTAGCTGTAAATTGCAAATAAAGCCGTGGTGATATTATTTACGGCTGGTAAATGCAGTGTGCGTCAGAAGTGTCCTTCACGGTTTCAAAGACATTACCAGTCCGTCTCGTTATTCCAGTTTGCTGCACTTAGCTATCTTTACAAATGCTCTCAGTACTAAAAGCAGCTAGCCTTTTTGTAATTTATAAAATCTTCATGATAAAAGCTGGCCAAGTGCGAGTCGGACTCTCACACGACGGTTTGTGTACCATTAACAAAAAAAAAACTGGCCAAGTACGAGTCGGACTCGCGTGCAAAGGGTTCCGAACGAATTTAATTTTTTAACATGGTATTTTAACACTATAGACTTCTTATAGGTTTTCCTGTAATCTATAGGTAAAGATCTATTTTCTCCATTTTTTTTTTTAATTTTGGTCTCAGTAGTTTGACCTCCAAAAGTGAACCCCATACTAAAAATTTAAAAACTTACGTAACGCCTCCGTGTTTGGGTTACAGAAGTCCATATGTGTACCAAATTTCAACAGAATCAGTCCAGTGGATCCGGAAAAAAACTGGCTGTGACAGACGGACGGACGGGCACACAGACAGACAGACACCCGAGTGATCCTATAAGGATTCCGTTTTTTGTTCGGAACCCTAAAAAACACGTTTCTTGTATGGGAGCCCTTTTAATTTTATTTGTTGTGGCAATAGAACTACACACTCAGTGAAAATTTCAACTGTCTACCAATTACGGTTCTTGAAATACAGCCCGCTGACAAGACACAGAACACAGACGGGCGGACGGATGGACAGCGGAGGCTAAGTAATTGGGTTCCGTTAGTTACCCTTTGGGTCCGGAACCCTAAAAATTACAGTTGTGACTTGAATAACAAGCAATTATTGTTGCTTGTATACATGCCAATGACCTTGTGCATATGAACGGAGCTAACTACCCCTCTACGCGCCACTCCGCGTAGCATCCGCATTATTAATTTTTTATAGTAAAAATAATACATATTTTTAAAAAGTAACAAAACCAAATTATTTTCTTTTGTATTGCAAAGCAGTAAACATATTTTTTATACTTCTTTGATAAAAAATGAAGGAGTAAAATGGTTTTATCTCAACGATTTGGAGGGGATTTGGTGATTTTTTTTTTCTTATTATGCGATACCGATACATAAATTCTGGCTAAACCAAATTACGTATATATCATGTACATTACTACCTATTTTTTCAAATGTAATTTCTTAGTAAATGCCGACGAGAAACTGCTTCATCTGCACGCTATTTTTAAGCTTTTTTCGAGAGAGCAGCCTTAAGTTGTTGATTTTCAAACATTTTCACTGAATTTA
This sequence comes from Lacanobia wlatinum, assembly GCA_947578705.1. Taxonomy (NCBI): domain Eukaryota; kingdom Metazoa; phylum Arthropoda; class Insecta; order Lepidoptera; family Noctuidae; genus Lacanobia; species Lacanobia wlatinum. Next base: position 6,841,349 of record OX388039.1, on the reverse strand, counting down.
GACACCTATAAAAACTAATAGTTGTTCATCCTTTTACTTAGATTAGCATGCTGCTGATAATTTGCTCGTCTCGATCATCGCGTGATATTCGCTAATTAATCGTAACTTGCTCCGATGATTTATGTTCCATTTGTATTTATTATTAGATATGGCAAATATTTTTACTTGCAAGTAACAAATTACTTTGTAGCGTCTAACCAGAGTTTAAGCGATGTTATTAGTATACTATCTTTTGCCCGATGGCCGATGACCGATGACCTGGTGAAGGTCGCGGGTAGCCGATGGATGCGAGACGCACAGGACCGGCGACGCTTGGAGGAGGCCTATGTCCAGCAGTGGACGTCTTTCGGCTGATATGATGATGATGATGATCTTTTTCCCGCGACTTCGTACGTGCATATCCCGTTTCTTCTCGTTCCCGTATCCTATAGCCTTCCTGCTATCATATTCAAAAATAATTTTTCAAATCTGATGGTAGTTCCATAGATAAGCGCGTTCAAACAAACAAACTTTTCAGCTTTGTTATTATTAGTATACAGGGTTATTTGTAAAACACCAGCAACCTCTTAGGCAGTGAAAGTACACATGATTATGAACAACTTTTACTTTGAGAAAACTCCGAAAACTCGAAAAAAATATCAGCTGTTTCATACATTTTCATTGGCTAAATATTGCATTTTGTATAACCCTGTATAGATGTATTTATTTAAAAAAATATGTTCAGTAGTGGTACATAGACGAACTTAATACAACAAGGCATTTTCTACCATTCAGAATATATTATTTTTTATTTATTAGTTTTTTTCGCTCATATTAGGTACCTTAAGCACACGTTACATTAGGTACCTTAAGATCATTTGCACTTAAAGAACAAAATAAAACACCGGTATTATATTTTTATCTGATGCTCAAGAGATTGTAGATACACCTTGAGAGCATTCACGGTCACTCATTGGTTGAGCGGCTATATATAGATTTGTACCACCAAATAATATTTGTTTATTTTTTTCATACATATTTGTCTGCAAACAGCAAATTATGTAAACTTAGCTGTGTAAGTATGAATAATGACGTCAGCTATGCGAGCTGAGCTTAAGGCTGCACTCTCGAGAAATGCTTAAAAACAGAGTGCAGATGAACAACTGCAACTTTTCGTCGTCGGCATTTACTGAGAAAGTACATGTCATGATATGATACGTAATTTTGTTTAGCCAGAATTTATGTATCGGTATCACATAATAAGAAAAAAAAAATCACCAAATCACGTCCAAATCGTTGAGATGAAACCATTTTAAAGGAGTAAAATGGTTTCAACCTTTTTTAACAAAAGTCTAAAAGAAAATATCTACTGCTTTGCAATACGAACGGAAATAATTTGGTTGTGTTACTTTTTTTAAATGTGTTATTTTTTAAAAATGCTGGTAGCGGAGTGGCGCGTAGAGGGTAGCTCCGTTTATATGCACAAGATCATTAGCATGTATACAAGCCTTAACTAAGTTAGCTTAGCTCTTGGTCTAGAACTGAGGTACGAGCTAGTCTAACTCATCTGAAGCTCATTGCATTGCTCGCAGAACACAGTTGTTGGGTTCTGGAGGGGCCACCGCGTACCAGAAGACGAAGCGTTGAAAGGCCTCTCACAAGGTCGACCGATGTTCTGGTGAAGGCCGCGGGATGCAAGACGCACAAGACTGGTCGATGTGGAGGATCTTTGGACTTTCGACTTACATGACGATGACGAGGATTGGATTGTCAGCTACTATTTCCAACATCTAGCCCAGTAACAGCAGTTACCACAAGTTAGATGATGTCAGAATTTCAGGAGCTACCTGAAATACCTGTGACGCGTATTTTGCCAATTTACATAAAATTGTATTTTTTTTTTGTACGTATCATGCTTGGGGCACTTAAAAACTTTTTCTTTCTATCTTCTTCTTTTTTTTCTTACCTCACAGGCTACAAAATCTCCCTAATTTTTAATTTCATCAAACAAAATAAGTTCTACCTTTCGAAGTAAGTCGTAAGGTAAAACAAATCTAGGTAATTTGGCATCACCTGGGCTGGTTGCTAGCCAAGCGGAATCGTTGTCAAGGTTACATGCTTACATCTGATATTCAGACGTTGCACAGGTGTGGCAGCCGTAAGTAACGCAAATTGTAAACGTTTACGTACTGTTTTAGGGTTCCGTACCTCAAAAGGTAAAAACGGAACCCTTATAGGATCACTTTGTCGTCCGTCCGTCCGTCTGTCTGTCTGTCAAGAACCTTTATCTCGGGAACGCGTGGAGGTATCGAGTTGAAATTAAAACCATATACTAAGGTGCATATACTGTGTATAGTATAGTGAAGCTGTGAAAAACGTATATTTCGACACTCTCAAAGGTATCAAAATTTATAGGGTATTTTCCGTCGACCTAGAACTATGAAATTTGGCAAGTAATACCGTGTTATACTACAAGTATAGGCAAAAATCTGAAAACTAAACATATGAAACTAAATCAAAAAAAGGTTTTATTTAAAGTAATATGTACCTACAAATTTGTACGGAACCCTCGGTAGGCGAGTCCGACTCTCACTCCGGTTTTTTTTTTGTTTACCCATGTTTTTACCTCCACCTTTTGTATTGTTTACAGGTCAATCCATCGATCTGTTAGTCATTTTATAAGCTACCTACTGGTTCGCTTCAGTTGAAATTTGGCATACTTACATCTGAAACTGTGTGACCCCAATTAATTTTGAGTATGGGAACACGTTTGAAGGACAAATTAGCAAATTAAAGGGCTTATTGTGAGGTTGTCAATTTTTTAGGGTTCCGAACAAAAAACGGAACCCTTATAGGATCACTCGGGTGTCTGTCTGTCTGTCCGTCTGTCACAGCCAGTTTTCTCCTGATCCACTGGACCGATTCTGTTGAAATTTGGTACACATATGGATTTCTGTGACCCAAACATGGGCGCGCTACGTAAATCATTAAATTTTTAGTCACTCTTGGGGGTCAAACTAGAAAATTAAAAAAAAAGTTTTTTCAACATTATCGTGTGACATGTCAAATGAAACGTTCAATTTTTTTTTTCATAAAATTTGAAGTTATTCAAGAAATAAGACCAAAATGACCATTCCCCCCCCTTATCTTCGAAACTAGAACATCAATTTTTGAAAAAAAAAAATGGAGATAATATTATATTATATTATATTATATAGATTTTATTATATATATATTATAGATTTACCTATAGATTACAGGAAGTCTATAGTGTTAAAACAAAACGTTTAAAAAAAAATTCGTTCGGAACCCTTTGAACGCGAGTCCAACTCGCACTTGGCCAGTTTTTTTTTAAATGAAGTTCATCATTTATTTTGTTACCGAGTATTCATCGTTCTGTTAGTCGATTCAATAGTCTTGAACTATATCAAGGATGCTATGATGGATGGCTTGGTTCCACTTTCCCTTTTGCCTCTACAAGCCTTACAATTAAACACCCAAACCATTTTTTTTTACTATTAATAGGCACGCGTTTGACCACTATCTCACCTGTTGGTAAGCGATGATGTGGTCGAAGATGGAGCACGCTTGCCTAGAAGTAACCTATTCACTCTTGACTTAAAGACTCCCAGGTTGTAGCTATCAGGAAACACAGACTCCGGCAGGGAATTCCACTCCTTAGCTGTACGCACTATGAATGTGTTCCCAAAACGTTTTGTGCGTGTGCGTGGGATGTCCACCATGTACCGGTGGCGCATCGCCGTTCGTCTTGTCGTCCGATGATGGAACGGGCTTGGCAGAATTAAATTATGCAATTCCGTCGCACATTCCCCAAAATGCAATCATTTTAAGCACTTTCATTAAACTCTACCCTCATTAAAGCAGTTTGTTCTTCATATAAAGCGCTGGAAAGCTCTTCAATAGAACTCCATTTTCATGCAGGATTTACTTCCTAAACTTTCATGAATACCGCTATTCAACTACCGTCACCGTAGATGTATTACAAAAAAGGTATAGCAGAAGCTAGCTAGAGCAATGTAGGGCACATATCAGGAACACGGCCCTGGACGGCCTGACCCAGATCTGGGGATAAAAGATGCAGTAGATATGTCCGACCTGTATACCTGCACTGTTCTGTACCTCACCTTACAGGGTAAACAGGCTTACAGACTTTTGTAAGGCGCTCAGATTTTGTAAGGCTAGTGTCCCGTTTTCATGGATAAAAAAAGTAGTATCATTGCATCATTTTTTTTTTGTTTACAGATCATTGTTTATGCCCAAAAAAATATATCCTATCGGTTATCTATTCTAAGTGTTTGTGTCATACGCTTTCACGACAAAATAGCTGAACCGATTTCCATGAATTTTGATATAGACAGATGGGACTTTGCAAATGGTTATCCTTACTAATATTATAAATGCGAAAGTAACTCTATCTGTCTGTCTGTCGCGCTTTCACGCCAAAACTACTGAACCGATTTAAATGAAATTTGGTATACAAATAGTCTAGAGCCTGAGAAAGGACTAAGGCTTTTTTATCCCGTGAGTATATTCCCTAGGGACCACGCGGGCGAACCTGCTGGCAGAAGCTAGTAAGCTTTATATTTTTTAGCAAAGTCGCGGGCAAATGCTGGTTGTTTCTATTAAGCAAAATGTAAAGCCATTTTAGGTATGATCGCAATATAACCTGTCCTGCCTGACATGACATGACTACCTGTGCTCGTCGTTTTGAGCAATTAATTAAAAAGATATAAATAAATATCAGTATTACTAAGTTTATAAGACTTATTATTAATGGAAGCCAAGCATTGACTTCACTAGTCAAATCTGTGGCTCTATGGTACCTCTACAGTTTGTACCTACAAGGAATTATGTATTGAGGTTCACCGGGCGTTCTCATGGGCCCTTCTAACGTCGCCGGCTTCACTCGTATTCCAAACAGTACCAAATAAAATTAAAAAAAAAAACGAAAAATTATCGCCGTCAAGCAGTATAAAAATACCCTCAGATTAACATAAAACGCAGAGTAATGCATCAAAATATTTAGAAACAACTGCAGAGAGCAATAATCAAGAAACCGGTACAGCCATTCTATAAGGAAACAGCATCCGTGTCCGTAGCCCGAGACCGTACCTCTAGCTTATAAAATATTCAGTCGAGAAGCGGCCTTCAATTATTCACAGTTGCTGCTGAGTAGATTACATTTACTGTGCGTTTTTAGGGTTCCGAAAAAAAAAAGGAACCCTTATAGGATCACTCGGGTGTCTGTCTGTCTGTCCGTCTGTCACAGCCAGTTTTCTCCGGATCCACTGTACCGATTCTGTTGAAATTTGGTACACATATGGACTTCTATGACCCAAACATGGACGCGTTACGTACATCATTAAATTTTTAGTATGGGGGTCACTTTTGGGCGTCAAACTAGAAAATTTAAAAAAAAGTTTTTTGAACAATATCGTGCGACATATCAAATAAAAGGGCTTACTGTGAGGGTTTTAATTATATTTTTTTCATAATTTTTAAACAAATGGTTTTGAAGTTATTCAAGAAATTAGACGAAAAATGACCATTCCCCCCCCCTTATCTGCGAAACAACTGAGCCTAAAATTTTAAAAAAAATGCAAATAATAGATCTTTACCTAAAGATTACAGGAAGACCTATTAGAAGTCTGTAGTGTTAAAATAACATGTTAAAAAATCTAAATTCGTTCGGAACCCTTTGCACGCGAGTCCGACTCGCACTTGGCCAGTTTTTTTTTAAGAATGAGGATCTTGAAGAATAGCTGGTAAAATTCTAAAATTTAGTAAGCAACTTTCAAATACTTCCTTTGACGGCACGGTTGGCGCAGTGGTTGAGCGATTCGACTGCTGCGCTGCATGTCGCTGGTTCGATTCCCGCACGGAACAAATATTTGTATGGCCTACAGATAGTTTTTCCGTCTGGCTGTTTGTGTATGTGAGTTTGTATGTTTGTGAACGCACCAACGATACAGGAGAAATTCCCAGTATGGGGCAACGTTTAAAAAAAAATGTTAGACAATCAGCGAAGACCACATGTGGTTCATGGGTCTGTGAACCGGCTAAGGCACAAGTTTGACCACTATCACACCTGATGGTAACCGATGATTTGGTCGAAGATGGAGCACGCTTGCCTAGAAGTAACCTATACACTCATTATTGACTGGCACGGCATTTCCTTTTTGACACCCCATAGAATCCACCCTAGGGTGGATACTCGGAAACGTATGTCCGAGAATCCACCGAGCCAGGTTGGATAGATGGAATCTGTGTCGAATCGATGTTCTGTTTTTCCACCCTATGTATTGTGGAGCACACATCTACCGACTACAATAATACCCAATTTACGAGCAAGTGTGACGATCATTTATCTTGTAATACCCTGGCTCAGGGTGGATTATATGGGGTGTCAAAATTGAAATGCCGGACTGGTATGGTGGCTGTCGTATGAACATATTTGACAAGTCGTACAGGTAGCCAGAAGCCAGATAACACCAGCCTTGTGCTGGTGGCCAGCAAGGGATATCGTATCACCAAGTCGGTTCTGAAGGTCTGACAGGCAGTGGCTGCATGTAAAAAAACCGGTCAAGGGCGAGTCGGACTCGCGCACCGAAGGTTCCGTACCATCACATAAAACGAGAAATATTTAAAATTTTCATCGGCGAGGCCTATTATTCGCCAGAGAATTTTAACACTGAGGTGTATATTGCAGTTCTAGATCAGCGTCATCTCTTGCCGATAGTGGAACTAATGTAATTTTTGTTGATGATTTCAGAAAAAGTGTGCTATTTAGAGACATCGTTTTATTTTTTCTGCAATCTTTACATAAGCTTCTATCAAATAGAATAATTTCAGATTTTTCTCTAAGCAAACTTCGGAGATAAGACTCAGATTCAATTTATTTGCAACTAGTGGACGTCACGCGGTTTCACCCGCGTAGTTCCCGTTCCCGTGGGAGTACGGGGATAAAATATAGCCTATGTTTTTCCCTGATAATGTAGCTATCCATTGCTGAAAGAATTTTTCGAATCGGTCCAGTAGTTTCGGAGCCTATTCATTTCAAACAAACAAACAAATATTTCCTCTTTATAATATTAGTGTAGATTAAGGGAGGGGGCAATGGTCAATTTTTTTACATTTTTCGTCAAAAGTCTAAAACCATGCCTAAAAAAGTGAGATAATGCAAACAATTTCATATGATCACACCGTATTGGCCCCATTTAAAAAAATATACACATTTTTATTTCTTTCTTATTTGAAAACTAATTGAGCAAACGTCATCTAAAACAATTCCAAATTTCAAGTTGATAGCATAAGTAATTCTTGAGATATCCAGCTGTGACAGACGGACAGACTTAGTCACACCATAAGGGTTCCTTTTTACCATGGTACGGAACCTACTATAGGTTCATCTGATTAGACTGAAAGCCGACCCTAACTTAGTTGAGGAAACGCTTGGCGGATTGATAAATGATAAATGATATTTATTTTGCAAATAGGTTACAAGTAACTCTTTTACACGTCATTTTTTTGTCATATTAATCTAGATGAGGCCGGTATTTCCTAGCTGACTACCCTGAGAAGAAACACCGAAACAAACTCTGAGATTGATATTGACTGACTACATTCCATCACTGTCCTGGCGACGATCGCCAACAGACTGGATTGCCTTTAAATCCGGTAATGCTGCAGCAGACATATTGTTACCGAGTGAGTGTTTGTTTTTCTCTGTGCTGGAAATCCTGTCTGTATTAGGCTAGTTTCCACCATCAATAAATTGCAAATCTATTTAATCCGTCAGTTAGAATATTGAAAAATAATGGATACGTATTTTTTGTTTTTGTAAATCAATGAATATTGACAAAGATAAAATGCATCAAAACTCGGGAGAGGGGGCTGGTTATGTCACGTCGCTAGTAAAATTGTACTATCGTAGTGACGTCACGCGAGTTTTCAACGTACTGTATCTTCGTAATTTTTTGTTTACGTGAAAAAAAAACAAAAAACATCTTTATACTTATTGACATTGTTATCTTTATTATGTAGAATCATTAATGTATTTTGTACTTTTGCATGCCTTCTGATAAAATATGGCTGTTGCTAATTATGTTATTATGTCACCGTGTTTTTGTACCCATATTTGCAAAATAAATATCTTATCTTATCTTATCTTATCTTATCAACATTTTTTGGAAATCTATCTGACGGACTAATTCGTTTTTTTTTTTCAGTAAAATACCCTATTGTGTATTTATGTCTTGTACTTGAATTAAAATTATTATATTTGACGGCGCTACGTCATCGTACGGTTGTACACGGCACGTGCACCGGACCGATCAGGCGATGTCGCCATCCCCACCTCCCCCACTACTCGACTTGTTTGTGCTCGGACGTAAAAGGAGACCGCGCGGAGCGATCGGGGCATTCTATTCTAGACCTCGGTCCGATACACGTGTTGTCATAGCGCCTAGATTTGCTAATATCGTGTTAAAACCTTTCAGTTAATAATTATGATATGATAATTAATTGAGTTCACAGTTATTATAAATTAAGTGAGTTAATCGAATAAAATTGATTAATAAGTAAACTACCTACTTTTTACTTTAAAATATCCAATCCTGACAATACGCCTATATCAGAATTGGGACGTAACTCAAAGGGCCCACATGGAGATTCGTGACAATGCTAGTGAAATATGTGGCGGTTACGTTTTGAAATGTAATGACAGTGATAGTGAAAATTGCGGTTTGTTTTTAAAACGCATGCGTTTATCCAGAAAAAACTTAAAAACAGCTAAAAACTTGATGTGTGCCGTGAAGTGTCGTGAAGTTAAATCCGATAGGCCGAAGTTCGACACACGATCATAGTGTGTCACCGTGGTGGTATGTTTTGTCGAGGATACAGTGATGTGCAGAGCAGTTTATTGTTTTACCATATGGCGCTGAAGAGATTTTCGCCGAATTCCTTTTCGACGAGTTTTATGCGGCTACCCTCATCAACCTGAACTAAACCAGTTCCGTCCGGAGGCAAGCAACTTCACAACAGCTGGTCAGGTCAAGGAGAGGAGTGTGAATTTATATGAAGATTTCTACGCCAATCTGGTGAGTCGTTTAAACTTTTTAATTGCTGTAGAGCTGCTTTTTATTTCGTTTACGAGTGTTCATTTTTATGATGTGGAGACTGACTTACAAAAGGCAACGCCTTTATGGATGGCAATTATCGATGTTTGATAATTGGCCTGTCGCTTTATCTTAAAGTGAAGCTATTATTAATAGCATAAGTGTTGCAGATTAAGCGATAGCATTTTCAATAATACTTCTTCTTTTCGATTCAATCGTTAACTTTTTTATTGTTTTGGACCAGTAGGTAGTTACGTTAATTGCAGCAACAGTGGCATTCATTAGATACTCCAAATTACAGGAGAATGGGCACTTGGGGCACTGTAACATATGGCTCGTGCTCTGAAAACGGGCACTGCACTCACGTTGGGTATACAACAGATCATTACATCCTCATTTCGCCAAGTTGTGTTTGCAGCGGCCTACCTGGGTGCGCAAATTGCGCTGGCGGGCGATTTAACGCTTTCCAAAGGCCATTGCGATTCACGACCAGGGGCAATTGCTCTTTGGGTTTTATGAAGTCGTGAGGTGGTGGATACTTCTCTTCCCACAGTCTGCTTCTCCATTTAGATGGCATATCCAGGATCGCCTGTGTAGAAATAAGGAAGCTCTTGCGACTTTTTAGTAAATCGGTTTTCAGATCCTTCGAACAGCAGGAGGTGCGATGCCTGCAAGCGGATAGTTTGTTTTGTGGAGTCTATTTTAATCAGCCTGATATTATCTGACACGTTTCGTTTAGGGCAATGTCTACTTTACGAGAAAGAGCAGGTCGGTGCCACACTGTGCAAGCAAACACGCCAGCAGAAAAAAATAGGGACATGCCGGTTGTACGGAGAACATCGGGTGCCGCTCCCCAATTGATGGAAATTAGGTGACTGAGCAAGTTATTCCGGGTTCGACGGAGCTAAGTATTGTAACAGTTTCTTTTACGCTTAGGCCATATCTAACGTCACACCGAGATATTTTGGATTCGAGCAGTGTTGGACCTTGGCTCTACGCCATGTGATATTAAGCATTCGATTTGCGGGCCTATAGCAGAGATGGAAGGCGCACGACTGTCTCTTAGATGGGTTCGGCCGTAGAGCGTTGCGGTCACACTAATCTCTCAGTACACTGAGTGCCATTGTACGTTTATGCTCCACGTCCATAAAAGTCGCTGCTTGGTTTGCTAGGGCCAGGTAATCCGCGTACAAGAACCGCTCCGTGTGTTAGGTGGAAGGCGGTTCGTTCGCGTAGATGTTAAAAAAAGCGTCGGCGCCAACACACTGCCCTAAGGGAGACCATTCTTTTGCTGTCGCTATCTACTCTTGGTGAATTGGAAGCACATACCTGGAAGTGGCGGTTGCACAGGAGTTCGCTTGAAATGGGCACAAAGCCTTGGTCATTGGTCAAATAATGCTGATGAAGCGATATTATTCTGCTATCGCTGATCGAGTCATGAAGTGAAATACCAGAGAGCTTTTATTTTTTTGGACATAAGAGCGATTTAGTTACCTAACACTTTATTTTGATTTTATATCACCATTCATAGGCATAGGCCGCTTTCTTGTGCCAATGGTCCGATAAAATTTAGATTTTTATTTACTTTGATACTGTGACTACTACACTTACCTGAAACCTTTTGGCCCACCACAGCTTTTATTGGACTTGTACTGTCGTAGCATTTTTCGGTTTCAGACATCGTATCATGGTGTATAAAGCCAGCAGGAGGCTAGCGGTTGGCATGCTGCCATAACTGCTGAGCAGTTGCAACAACTGCTGAGCAGCTGCAACTTCTGAACGGTTCTGAGCGTGGCAGACCGAAGGTTGGCAAACTGCAGTAGCCAAGTATCATGTCAACATCTGTGGGGTTAAGAGCGTTCAAGGCCGACTGGAATACTTGGTGAGTCGCTAAAGTTTTATTTGAATAGCAAACGAAGCTTTAAAGGGGTTGATACCAATTCGGTGGTTGCATTGATAGTGCTAGGTAATTTTGACATAGTTAGCACAAAGCGAGTACTTAAAAGAGTTTCCCATTGGCGGTAATAGTGTCAAAATTTTATTCAGTGTGAGCTTTAGGTTTAGTTATCGCATAGCAAGTACCACAAGGTCATGTTTCAACTTAGACGTTTTTTTTTAGTGAAAATTTGGATCTAGGCTTTCGTATTAACGTACGGAGGCAGTTTGCCTAACATCAGTTAGTAAATTTGATAGTATCAAAACTATCATGAATAGCAATTTGATTTTAATGACATTGATAAAAGCTTTAAAGGTACAGAGAATTCTGAGCTATTACAAGTTCTAAATAGATTTTCCATTTTGTGCAATTTAATACGGGTGAGATTATAATAACATTGATTGATTCGAATCGCACAGCGCAGCGATGATTTTGATGATTTTAGATTAACGTAAAGTAATTCGTGAGTGCTTACATGAACGTTAGATGCAGAAAATATCAGTGATGACGTGACGGCGAATAATAATGAAGAACTTGTTCATGAAACTTCCCATAAAAATAAAGTTTTAAGTGGTACTATTTTAGGGCTCACACTTTAAAAAAAAATTGCCGACTCTCGTACTTATAAAGCCAGTAGCAGTAGTTAACGTATGGGGTACTGTGTTAAATTTTATAATAAAATACCACTTAATATTCTCGAACTGAATGAGAGAAAATTTAAAACATGTATTAAACGCACATTATGTAGACAAGCATATTATAAACTGGAAGATTATGTCCTTGATAAAAATGCTTGGCTAAATGCCGGTCCTGCTCCACAGCCACAGCAGCATGGGTCCACTTGTTAGGTTTTCGATAATTGGAAGAAATGCTTACCCTTTTTTTGTTCTCCTAAACAATCATTTATTTATCATTTCTTTGCATTATTGTATTAGCAAAGTATACACAATAAAGCAGCCTTCTTTTTTTTCTTTTCTTAGTTACTTGAAACCATAGTTTTGTATAACGTAGAAGCATATTTTCAATTTTTTGTAAATGTGAGCACTATGGAGCCATTTACATATGTAATTATAGATTTCGTTATTAAATTAGTTTGACATGAACGAGCGTGGCAGTTGAGAGCTTGTCATGCTCACACAAATGTTTTGCTGATGGTGGCGCGTGTTTTGGATCATTTGATTCCCTTCAAAATGGTTGAGTTAGATGGTGCTGATGCACGCGTCATGTTCGTGAACGGGCGCCGTCAGTTGAAACTGGTCATCTCTTACCTGCCACTGGCTTATTTTAATCTGTACCTGCATTTTGAATTGTTTATATGTTTTCTTGTTCTTTGCATTGTCCTCACATATAGAAGCAATCAATGTTAATGTTAACAAGATTTTTGTAACACATCACATGGTTTAAAAGAGTGTCCGTGGAGTTTCTTGCACGTTCTTCTCCATAGAGATCTACGCTTTGGAACGTGCAAATAGCTTCATGTTTTTGACTGACCGACTTTGACAATTCAAAAGTGCCTGTAAATGGTTTATTTGAAATATACGATTTGATTTGATTAACTTAATAGATCATGTAGGTACATCATTGGAAGGGTCAACAGACTGGACCAGTAGTATAATTCTGAAGGGTCATAGGACCGGACCAGAAGATATTGCTCTGAAGGGTCTTGGGACCGGTCCAGAAGATGTTACTCTGAAGGGTCTTAGGACCGGACCAGAAGATTATTACTCTGAAGGGTCGTAGGACCGGACCAGACCATGAGATAAGATTTTAATGTCAGGATGAACGAACAGTAAAATTGTGGTTCTCATTAAAGATACCTAAGTGCTTCTAAAGTGCGCGTCCGAGGACGTACGCACGTCAGAATGGCCGTGACGGCGCTACGTCATCGTACGGTTGTACACGGCACGTGCACCGGACCGATCAGGCGATGTCGCCATCCCCACCTCCCCCACTACTCGACTTGTTTGTGCTCGGACGTAAAAGGAGACCGCGCGGAGCGATCGGGGCATTCTATTCTAGACCTCGGTCCGATACACGTGTTGTCATAGCGCCTAGATTTGCTAATATCGTGTTAAAACCTTTCAGTTAATAATTATGATATGATAATTAATTGAGTTCACAGTTATTATAAATTAAGTGAGTTAATCGAATAAAATTGATTAATAAGTAAACTACCTACTTTTTACTTTAAAATATCCAATCCTGACAATACGCCTATATATTTTTATTAATTTATTTTCTTAACATAATATGTTAAGTAACTTACACTTTACATTTTTAAATACTCCTATGAAAAAAAATATATAAATAAAAAAAAGTAGCCCACCGGTATCGGGAACAGGGTTCAAGCTACCGGTGGTCAGGGCGAGGAACCTCCTCACTATACGCGCCGTGTTCTGTAGTACTTACTGCTTTCTGGATCAAGCCCTTGATCCAGCTGCCCAACGAGAGCCTCTTGAGATGTTAGTCGAGGCACTTGGCATTATTTTATTTTTATTATTATTACACGATTACAGGACATTATCGCTATTCGCTAATCTCATAGGTTGTTGCAAACTTGCGACACCTGTACGAAGACATGAAGTTCCACATAGTCAGCCAGCGTACAAAAAGTTAAAGATGGCGCGATTACAAACGACACACATCGTGCAAACAGAATTTAACGAGAAATCAGCATGCAACAGTTGAGCAGTGGACCTTGAGCCTCAAGCCCACGACGTAACGGTTTTGTAAGTCCTGAACCGATTCCAATAATTCTTTTTCTGATAGGAAGCTACACCATCGCTGATGCACAGTTCCTGTGGGAACAAAGCCGCGGAAATAGCTAGCTAGTAATATTTTGTTAGTTTATTCTGATTATATTATAATAAGTAACACGGTATTTTACTGAAAAATCTAATTAGACCGTCAGGTAGATTTCCTAAAATATTGGATACGTTTTTTTTCCTTTTTTCACGTAAACAAGAGATGAAGACGATACAGTGCGTTGAACACGCGCGTGACGTCACTATGATGGTACAATTTTACCAACGACATGACGTCACGCGTGTCTTAAAAAAATACGTGTTCCTTATCTTAAGGAAATGTACCTGACGGGTCAATTAGATTTTTTTAGTAAAATACCCTATTGTATTGGAGATTCTTTACGTTTTCACGTAGTCACTGCACGACTTGACGAAGACGTCTTGTGGGAAGGTTACCGAACAACTTATGTTATTACATATTAATTAATTGCTGTGTACTATTCTATTAAGGTCAACTAAGTTATTTTTATTTAAAGAAACGTTCGTGCAAAGAATAACACACATAATCACATTATTTTTCTATAAATAAAATATAATTAATATGTTCGTAGCGTATAACCTTTATAGATAATACAGTGGTATTTTAATGAACATTTTGATGCAAATGGAATAAGTATTGTTGTGGTAGGTAGTAGAAATAAGTACATCATATGTATTCAACCTCCACGGCACTTTGCTAATTAACCACGAAACATTAAATTAGCAGCGGAAACAAATTAACACCATAAATGTGAAATAAAACATGGAACATCTAATCATTTCAATGTGAAATAGGTCATTAAAACTATGAACAGACATCACAGTGTGATCAGCAAATAGGTTTAAAAATGTCATTTTATGACATTATTGTATTTTGTCAATCTGCTTAACATTATAAAACCTCACCAAGTGTAACAAACTTTGCTCAAAAACGAGTTGTCTACTTAACATACCGGATATCCGGATCAGTTCAAATTCAACTGGAAAATTAAGTAAACAAAGACCGATTTTCCAAGAAAAACTGGCCAAGTGCGAGTCGGGCTCGCGTGCAAAGGGTTCCGAACGAATTTTATTTTTTTAACATGTTATTTTAACACTATAGACTTTTTATAGGTTTTCCTGTAATCTATAGGTAAAGATCTATTATCTACAATTTTTTAGGCTCAGAAGTTTCGGAGATAAGGTCATTAATGGTCATCTTTCGTCTAATTTCTTGAATAACTTCAAAACCATTTATTTTAAAATTATAAAAAAAAATGTTATTATAACCCTCACAGTAAGCCCATTCATATGATATGTCACACGATATTGTCCAAAAAACTATTTTTTTTTAAATGCTCTAGTTTGACCCCCATACTAAAAATTTAATAATTTACGTAACGCGTCCGTGTTTGGGTCACACAGAAGTCCATATGTGTACCAAATTCGAACAGAATCGGTCCAGTGGAACCGGAGAAAACTGGCTGTGACAGACGGACAGACAGACAGACCGACAGACAGAGACCCGAGTGATCCTATAAGGGTTCCATTTTTGTTCGGAACTCTAAAAACAAACTTCGATTTTCTAAGAAAAGCAAACTGTGACAGATTCGTAAAGAAAATATATTTCTTGTAAAGACACAATAGTCACAGTAGCGGGAAATCACATTATTGTCAAAGTATCCTTGTGAACGATCTATTTACAAAATAGCAAACGAAACAACAATGATGAGTATGACTTATTGTTTTAAATAACTGTAAAAACGTCGGTTCGCACTGTTCGCAGACCGCAACGAGAATAGCGGAGTTTAGGAGGTTAACTTGAAAACAGTGACACACAAGTATTTAAATACAGCCTAGAAACTACACGATTGCGGTGTGAAGATGACAAATGTACCTAAACCTGCAGTGTGAAACAAATATTTAAACGTTTACCGTAATGGTCTCTGTTTTGGCCCAGTTTTCATTTATAGATTTGTTAATAATTGCGAAAGATACATTTTGGAACGAAGTCCCTTATCGCGCGTTGCGAAAGGGGGCTAGACGAAAAAAATTTTTGCTTGCACTTTTTGCTATTAAAAAAAATAAAAATTAAATAAAACTTTATTTTCAGACCACAGTCCATAATTTCGTTAGTATTTTGGTGTTAGTAACAATGGTGCTTACGTAAGTAGGTTAGTATTGTTAGTTTATCTATAAAAGATTTATTTATTTGAATATTACCTATGACTGTCCCCACCCAGTGGCACCCGTGCGGCGTGCGCGTGTTTCTCTGTCTGTCTCTCTCTCTCATAGAAAGCAAGCCAGTTATTTTGACAGGCCAATTATTACTAAAATTAAGCCTACTGATTAAGTTTATATTACATTATATTTGTTAATAATAAAAAAAATATTATTAAGTACCCATAACTTAAGAAAAACTGGCCAAGTGCGAGTCGGACTCGCGTGCAAAGGGTTCCGAACGAATTTAATTTTTTTAACATGTTATTTTAACACTTCAGACTTCTAATAGGTTTTCCTGTAATCTTTAGGTAAAGATCTATTAACTCCATTTTTTTCAAAATTTTAGGCTCAGTAGTTTCAGAGATAAGGGGGGGGGGGGGAATGGTCATTTTTCGTCTAATTTCTTGAATAACTTCAAAACCATTTATTTTTAAATTATGAAGAAAATATAATTAAAACCCTCATAGTAAGCCCTTTCATTTGATATGTAACACGATATTGTTAAAAAAACTTTTTTTTTTAATTTTCTACTTTCACCCCCAAAAGTGACCCCCATACTAAAAATTTAATAATTTCCGTAACGCGTCCATGTTTGGGTCATAGAAATCCATATGTGTACCAAATTTCAACAGAATCGGTTCAGTGGATCCGGAGAAAACTGGCTGTGACAGACGGACAGACAGACAGACAGACACACGAGTGATCCTATAAGGGTTCCTTTTTTTTCGGAACCCTAAAAAGAAAAAAATTATTACAATTCCTTCACTAATTAATCGAAAGGAACTTCGTTCCATCCGGGTGTCCCTTGACACCTCTCAAGTTTGTTTTTTTTTCGAAACTTTGTATTTATCCTAAAAACCAATTTCATGTTCGTCTGAAAACCAAAATCATCAAATACATGCTTGTATTACACTATTTTTTAGAGTTCCGTTCCCAAAGGGTAACCAACGGGACCCTATTACTAAGCCTCCGCTGTCCGTCCGTCCGTCTGTCAGCGTGCTGTATCTCAAGAACCGTAATAGGTAGACAGTTGAAATTTTCACAGATCGTGTATTTCTATTGCCGCTATAACAACAAATAATAAAAATTAAGGTTTCTGGTACGGAACCCTTCGTGTACGAGTCCGACTCGCACTTGGCCGGTTTTTCATATTTAACAATCAAAGGGAAAAAATCTTGCATTAATATTATTTGAACAGTTATTAACTTTACGTAATCGAATTAAAATAAACAGAGTCAAACTCAAACCATTTGATTCAGTTAAACCGTTTACAGCATTGATATATGTATAAAAAAACCCAAGATGCACAGTCTAAAACAAATGCAACACTCGAAACTGTCGTCAAAAACTGACGTGAACCAAGTGTCATGTGTGAGTTGTGTGTAAAAGAAAGAAAGAAAAATATTTATTTGGGAAATGTTTGTTTGTTTTGTTTTTTTTTTTTGGTTATACTGAAAACATTTTTTTTTTGCAAATTCAACCAAATTAAAGTTTTACTTGCAACTTGCTTGCTTGTTACTTTACAACTTAAACAAATAAATTAGAAACTTGTTTTTTTTTTTAAGTTTTCATACATTTTTACGCTAGCGAGTATAGATTGATAAAACTCATGGCAGACGTACAGACGCCAGAAAATCTGACACACCAGTCTTGCCAAGAAGTACCGTGTTACCCAGTTGATGGGGTGTGGAGGTCAGGTAGGCAGCTGCTCCACGTAAAATACTGGTATTCTGCTAAATCTGGTTTGACTAGAAGCCGACCCCAATATAGTTGGGAAAGGTTAGGCAGATGATTCATAAAGTTTCCATAGAACTCAATATACACACTAGGACCGCAAGAACTTGTGAAACTTTATCACAACTTTCGTCTATTACTTGTGGCTAAAATTAACATACTAATTACCATCGGACACCATCAATGGAGCGTCTTTAATTTCCCTAGTATACCTACTCTTAACATTTTTTTTTTTTAAATGTTATGGGTTTGCTCTTGACTCTAGTCTACGATGGAGCGAGCTTACCCAGAAGGAGCCTGTTCACTCTAACTTTGAAGAGATTAGGGTTGTAAGCGTTTGGAAACACGGACGCAGGCAGAGAGTTCCACTCCTTTGCTGTGCGCATTATAAAAGACGTTTGGAAACGCTTAGTGCGAGTTGGTGGAATAGCAACAAGGTAGGGATGGTAAGATGCAGTGCGTCTGGATGTCCGATGGTAGAAGGGGGCCGGTGGGATGAGGTCGTGGAGTTCTTGGACACACTCACCGAAGTACAATCTGTAGAAGACCGACAAGCAGGCAACTTTACAGCGATGAGCCAGGCTATGCAGCTTGGCATCCACCAGTTTTACGTCATGGACTTGATCAATCCTTTATTAAGATTCGTTAATTGATAAAGAAATATTAAAGACGGATATTAACAATCATGAGCATGCGTTCGTGTTTTATTGTAATTTTCCTTGCTGATCGAGTATTCTTGAAAGAGAAATGAAAAACAAAAGTGAATTTCAAGCTTAGTAAAAGTAAAGGATATTTTTTAGGGTTCCGAAAAAAAAAAGGAACCCTTATAGGATCACTCGGGTGTCTGTCTGTCTATCTGTCTGTCCGTCTTGTCACAGCCAGTTTTCTCCGGGTCCACTGGACCGATTCTGTTGAAATTTGGTACACATATGGACTTCTATGACCCAAACACGGACGCGTTACGTAAATGATTAAATTTTTAGTATGGGGTCACTTTTGGGGATCAAACTAGAAAATTAAAAAAAAAGGTTTTTTTGAACATTATCGTGTGACATATCAAAATGAAAGGGCTTACTGTGAGGGTTTTAATTATATTTTTTTCATAATTTTAAAATAAATAATTAAGAAGTTATTCAAGAAATTAGACGAAAAATTACCACCTTTATCTCCGAAACTACTGAGCCTAAAATTTTGCAAAAAATGGAGATAATAGATCTTTACCTAAAGATTACAGGAAAACCTATTAGAAGTCTGTAGTGTTAAAATAACATGTTAAAAAAATAAAATTCGTTCGGAATCCTTTGCACGCGAGTCCGATTCGCACTTGGCCAGTTTTTTTATTAAGAATATTGTCATTATCCTCATTATTGCAACAGAAAGACGTCCAAAGCTGATGACAAAGGTTCCAGATTCAACATGGGTCTTGGAGCAACAGCAATTGCTAAGTCGCGACTTCCATATTTGAAAAAACTGGCACAAAGTTCTGCTATCGGAAGAATGGCGACACGTACTGGACGAATGCTGAAGAGAGGAGGCGCAGGAGAAGAGTTCCTGGAAGGAGTTGAGGAAGACCTAAGGCCCGTAGGGAAGAAACTGGCACAAAGTTCTGCTATCGGAAGAATGGCGACACGTACTGGACGAATGCTGAAGAGAGGTGGCACAGGAGAAGAGTTCCTGGAAGGAATTGAGGAAGACCTTAGGCCCGTGGGCCTACTGCTGGGCTGCATAAAAAGTGAAGGCACAGTCTAACTGAACATTACCGTTCTCGCAGTCATATTGACATAAACTAAGTGATAGAATGTGCACTAATATCGCCTACTAGGTCATCTTAGAACCGTTCTGTAAATAAAAAGTTTAACTACATCGCTTAAAGAATCTGTAGTCATCCAACACTCACCGTTTAGGTTTATGTAGGCCGAGTGCAATGCTAACACGAAAAGTTAACTAAAATTATTTATTTACCTTTTACTCTGTCGGAAGTCAGGGAAAATAATTGCTAAGCAAATTATGTAGCTTGTTAATTTGATGTCTAAGTCTACGTCAAATCATAAGACTGACAACTATATTTGTGAATTTACAGGTTTATCTGTGGCTGCAACAATTGTATATTTGAACATATACAACAGTCCCAATATCAATTATTGGGCAGTTGCCCACCGGACACGCCAACCGTCCGGCCGGTGGATCCTCCCTTTTCAATGGAGGTTTTGTGGGACTTTATACCCAGTTCCACATACCTGTAAATATTATTGAATACAAAATTTATCGTTTCGTGTTATCCACTTACTGAATTATGAAGGTGGTGGTGGTGGTGGTTGTTTGGTGGTAGTGGTAGGTGAGATAGGCAGCTCCATGTAAAATACTGGTACTCAGCTGAATCCGGATAGACTGGGAACCAACTCAAACGTAGTTGGGAAAACCCTAGGCATATTTATATTCATTGATTGATTTTGGACTTAGGCTGGGCAGCATTCGGGAAGCTGCGTGATATCTTTGAATCGTCGATCCACAATCCCATAAGGGTCAGCCAGGGTCCATACGCCCTATCCATAATGACTTGAAATGAGTGGAATTCCCTGGAGTCTGTGTAGGTTACTTTTAGACAAGCGTGCTCCATCTTCGACCACATCATCGCTTACCATCAGGTGAGATAGAGGTCAAACGCGTGTCTATCACAGCAAAAAAAAAAGAAAATTGCCATTACGGTTTCATTAAATTCATATCGAATTTGAAAACTTGCTTGTGTCAGAACAAGGCCAGGTAGGAAAATTCCCTTATCTTTGGAAATGTTAAATAAATACGTAGCAACGGTGTCAAAAACATACAATTTAAATATAAGGTAAACTATACTAACGTTATCCAGTTCTAGGTTAGTCTGTCTCCTGCTAGTCGGGTTATTGACCTCGCTGCTAACTTGAAAGATGTAGAAATGTTAACTTTATTTGTAAACATATGAGTTTTGTAGTGGTACTGGGTTTTTTCCATTAGAAATTGCTTAGTAACGACCCAGTGGCTGGATTTGTGCTCGATTAATGTGAATAACAATAGGCTTGCGGATTTTCGCCTAATTGCGGATTTGAACCACGTGCGGGCTGCTCGCATGCTATCATCATTCATTATATACATGTTTATCCTGTAGCGGCATCAATGCCACGACAAGAAAAATCAACGGAGCAAATCTATATTGTAATAAAAAGAACCGCGACGCCATATATCCAACTAGCAGCGAACTACTTCGTCAAAATCCTGCATCGCGCAAGCATAGTTTACCGTGCAATTTGAACATATACATCAGCCCGAATATCAACTATCGGGCAGGTGCCCGCCAGGCACAACAACCACCTGGTCGGAGGATCCTCCCTTTTCAATGAAGGTTTGCGGGACTTAACTCTCTGTTCCGCATACCTCCAAAATCCTATCAGCATGTACGCAGTTCAGCTGCAGTCGCACAGCCCGCACGATGCCGACCGCATGCGAGCGCTAGTTCCACTACCGCACTACCAGTACAGTTTTTACTGACACGCGGGTCACTTGCACGGTCATAATGTGAGTGTAAAAATAAAGATTGACACAGCCAGAGTGCTTTCACCCGCATGCGGACCCGACCCGCAGGTGGACCAAAATCCGCAAGACTGGAAAAGGTGCTTTGTGAATTAACCTTAAATGGCGATATATCATTGCAATCAATGCATCTGCTTACACCTTATTCATGCCTATACCTCAGTTGTATAAATAAAGGTTTAACATTTTGTACTTTGTAGTACTTAATTAACTTAAAGCGCAATATTTAAACAAAGCATTTTCCAAGTACTGCACAAATTAAAATATTTAATGGCTCAAACAAGCGTGGTTCATTATTCTCAGTAGCATGAATAATTCCGTTTTAATGAATTAAAATAATATTATTTCCTTTTTACATCACCTCTCAAGGTAATGCTTTTTATTGTTATAAAAATATTATCATACGGTCACACACCGTTGAGTTGTGAAATACTTGGTTTAAATTTAAATTAGTATCCTATCCTACTAACAACGTTAGACATAAGGATGTTTGTGAGTTTGGCTTTTTAGGGTTCCGTACCTAAAGGGTAACCAACGGAACCCTATTACTAAGCCTACGCTGTCCGTCCATCCGTCCGACTGTCTATCAGCAGGCTGTACCTCAAGAACAGCGCTTTCAAAGGCTGGACAGCCTGTGCGTTATAGGTACACAGTTGAGATTTTCACAGAGTGTGTATTTCTATTGCCGCTTAAAAAATTAAAGGGTGAGAGAAACGTAAGTACAAGAAACGCATTTTTTTTTTTCGGGTGTTTTTACGGACTACGGAACCGTTCGTATGAGAGTCCGACTCGCACGTGGCCGGGTTTTTCAAGTCACGATTACCTAGAAGTAATCTATTCACTTCATAAATGGTATGTTTGATAAACCATCATGCTTACACGGCAAAATTAATTTAGATGATACTAGCTGACCCGCGCAACTTCGTCTGCGTTACAATTTTCATTACTGCTCCGCTCCTATCATTCTTAGCGTGATGATATATAGCCTATAGCCTTCCTCGATAAATGTTCTATCTAACACTGAAAGAATTTTTCAAATCGGACCAGTAGTTCCTGAGATTAGCGCGTTCAAGCAAACAAACTCTTCAGCTTTATTATTAGTATAGATTTGGCACACATAGCAGACGATGATCTGGTTTAAAGTAAAGGATATTTAAATCCAGGTAGTAGTATTACGCTGAGCGATAGTTTGTTTTGAGCGGTTCCTTTTTGTATTTTCTTCTGTTTTAAGGTAACACACCGGTAGCTGCAACACAACACAACACACAACCCACAACAACCCTAATCTCTTCAAAGTCAGAGTGAACAAACAGCCTTCTTCTGGGTAAGCTCGCACCATCGTAGACTTTGTCTCTGTCACCTCTGACCTAGACGAGAGTCAAAAACAAACCCATCTCAAAAAAAAAAACAAAGCGTCAAACTTGGCGCAATCTTTTACTTTCTTACGATGCGAATAAAAAAACACATACTTTTACTAGTTCATTATCATCTACTGACCTTGGTGCAGAAGGTGCATCCACAGCCGGAGATGAGGGTGACCTTGTCAGCCGTGGCGTCTTCTAAGCAAAGCTTGCAGTTGATGGGGGCAGCCGGCACGAACCCTCCACCAGCGCCGTCCAGGGAATACCTGACAAACAAGCAAATACATGACTTGACTGCGATTAAAATGGTAAATGAAATCACAGTGAGGAAACTAGAACACATGTTCCAGATCAGGGTTGCGGAATTCCAGTATTGCGGAATTTGTTCGAAAGAGTCACCGCGGCCCTAGAACACAAAGGGCACTAGGAGGAACACGGATGGGTTTAGTCAGTAAGGTCTGAAGCACCCTTCCGCTCCGCCCAGAGCCAATGGAGTCATTTGAGGATATGTTCCGGAACCAAATATTTAAAGACTTTGACTGTGTCATCCATGAATGCTCATAGGATCCCGTAATTAGCAACGACCCTGACAATTCCAAAGAGTGGATGCTTGAGTCACATTAGAAATATTACAAGCTGATGAATAAAATAATTTATTTGAACAAAATGATACGAATTGTGCCAGTGACAACCTTTATTAATCAACTGCGGCTGAGAGAAGGGCAGAAACAGTTGTGTCTAAATACAACGTGTAACAGAAAAAACGCAATATGAACAAATTTTACTATGGGACCAATCCCGAAATCGCGAAAAAAAACAGCTGTTCAGCACATTTTGTCGAGTTATTCAAATTCCAAATAGCTACGCTAGATGGCACAGTCTACTTCGCGCACGTTCCACTAAACTAAGCGAGCAGGAACCGCAGGTGGCAGCACAGAAGCGTCAATGTCAAGTATTCTGACCCTTAAAACTTCGCATATGCGACACTAGATGGCATAGTCAACGCTGTGCACGGTCCCTATGAACGTGTCTCCACACGGCGATTCGACGAGTGACAAAACGTCAACTCGCTTCGTGCAACGTTTTCTCCCTCGTGGAGACGGCCCCCAAGACTCGATTATTCTTCCGCCAGAGAAAAGTCGCGACGTATCGCTGCGTGAGCCCTCCGCAAAAGATCTTTGCACGTTTCTTTTAAAATTTTAATATAAGTCGTTTTTTTTTTTTGGTCCCTTAGTGAAAGTTGTTCATAATGACGAGTTCAATGACATGAGAGGTATTGCGTTTATTCTGTTACAGGTTGTATGGAGTTGACGCAATCTGATCTCTGAGGATCTGTAGCACCTACACCTGACTCTGTTGCGCCGCTTCATCTCCACACTTCGTCTTCGTTTCCAGCTAAAACACTAGCAAGTGGCACCGGAAGGCAGCTGATATCTGAGGACTGTAGCGCCTATACTGAGGAGCTGGTGCTTACCTGGAGCCGCTGGCGCCGGCGAGAGACAACAGCGACGAATAACGGGAGCAGACGGAGGGCGCGCGCAGTCTGTTGTGAGGCCTTACCTCTGAAGACCTGCTGTAACTGTACTGAGGAGCTGGTGTTTACCTGGAGCCACTGGCGCCGGCGAGAGACAGCAGCGACGAACAACGGGAGCAGACGGAGGGCGCGCGCAATCTGTTGTGAGCCCTGATCGGCTCGGAAGACTTCTCGCGGTCTGTCAGCGCGAGGACTGTTGAGCATTTCCGAAGACCTGATGAAAGAAAGAGTACTAATTAGAATTTGTTGCAGATTGTTTGTAATTACTAGTAATACTAGAATTACTAGTTTCGTAAATTATAACAGCCGCACGGGTCAAGCTTCAAGGTTAAGCAACGATTGCCGAGTTTAGTCTGTGGATGGGTGGCCCTGCATTACATACAGAGACACCTTTGTACCTCGGAAAGCACGTGAAACCGTTAGTCTTGGCTGTCATTTGTAGATGTTTGACAGTCGGCACGGAATTTCAGAAGCCAAAAAATCCGACACCAGTCTTGCGAAGAGGTACTAGGTTACCCAGTTACTTGGTTATGGAGGTTAGATGGATGGGTTGTGGTCAGTGGCTCCCTGTCAAGTGCTGGTATTCAGCTGCATCCGGTTCGAATGGAAGCCGACCCCAATACAGTTAGGATAAAGTTAGGCAAATTGATTGACTCTAGGCTTGCTCCATCAAAATACCTTAAAAAGGCGGCTGGTACACGTAGATGCGATGAGAGGTGGCCACTTTAGAAACCTATGCCCATCAGTGGATTGCCATTGGCTTAGTTGAGTAATAGCATTGCCTTGGCGCCAAGTTTGGCATAGCATTAAGGTGGGTCTATGCTAGACGAGTCGAGCACGAGCTGAGCGCAAGCCACAATCACTCTCCTTGATGCGATGCAAATCCCATTGTGTTCGTCAAAAAACCGACAATAGTGCAACGAGCGTTTGGCTCGTACTCGACTGTGCTCCGCGCACAGACGAGCACAAGCCAAACGCTCGAAGCGCGCTCGTTCGAGCCTCCTAACTCGGTCCACACTACACGAATTTTGGCTCGGCCACCCACCTTTAGATTAATACATCGTATTCATTCTGCATTCCATGAATTAATTATGAAATCAGAAAGCTCGTAAAACAATGCCAGTGCAATTCTGTTGGTTATGAGATTTCAATTCTGTTGCAGGGAATCTTATTATACTAAACCACAAGTCGCCTCCACCACCTCTGCAATATTAAATTTTCAATACCTGCAGAGTTATCCCTACAGAGATATTTGCTTTCGCTTCAATAACTTGACTAAAATGTCTGCTTCAATTGAAACTTATTGAAGTATGAATCCATTCAGATATGAACTTGGCATGCCTTTTGTTATAAACTAATATCTCGAATGAAGTCCACTTGGAATCGATTCAAGAGTTTCAAGTTTTCAAGCGTAAAATGTTTTTAGAATTCGTTCAGATATTTACTCTTAGTAATGGGCGCAAAGTGAAGATGCATTACACTATGGATCTCATTTTGAAGAGCACAAAAAGATATGACCATAAGATGATGGGATATTTCAAGATATTTCGTGAATTCAATAACAACGTTTAAGGAGAATGTAAAGAAATACAAAAAACAAAAATCAAGGATCATTAACGCTTTCGAATTTGACTTTCCAATTTGTGAAAGGTGGGCTTTTTACTGCAAATGAAGGTAATGCGTTAAGGAGAAAATAATGAAAGTACTAGGTAGAATTGAATATGAAGCCTTGATGATTTAACCCAAAGATCCAGTGCATAAGCGGAAATCGAACATGTAGCTGGATATTTTGAATGCTTGAAGAGTTAATGAATTCCATTGAGAAGTTTGACGTAAAAGTGGAGGCAATTATGGAGCACGCAGAGCCACAATCGGCTTGGTCCTTGATTAATAAGGAAATATAAATGCCAAAGATTAAAAAAAAAAGTTCAAAGTTTACTAAAGATCATGCACTCTCCATTGCAGAGCCAGCAAATGACCACCAGCAGATGCTTATTACATGAGTGGAAATTCTTCTTAAAGTGACCTTAATATTGATCATAGAGAAATTAGAAAAAAGATCCAGTTCAGAAGGTGTTCTTTTCAACGTTTTCTTCAATATAAAGGCAAATAAGAACTTCTAAAGAAAGCTGAAATTCTTGTAAAACTAATATCGCTCATATCTAAACACAAAAGTAAGAGGCAATATATGAGTGAAATAAAATTCAATGGCTTTCATACGACACTTGTTCAAACAGGCACAAATATTGACGACGAGCGATGTTTTCCAATTACAGAACATGTCGAGAAGCCCTCGTGTAAAATAAATAAACTTCTGCGTAAAAACATTCCTTTTTACAATGAGTTTGCCATTTTAATGATTCACTTAGAAGCTTGGTAGCATCTAGAACAGCCATACTCAACCTTTTTTCTTTTTGGGCCACATAATTATGCTATTTTTTAGTATTAGGATACGTATTACGATTAATGCTATTGTTTAGGCACAGCGTCGATTGGAATCTGTCAGGTTACGTACAAAAATGAATCTTTCTAAGGAAAATTTTCGTGCAATCATTTTCTACAACTTTAGAAGAGGCCTGACACGGCTTCAGTGTTTTGAAGAGCTAACATCTGTGTTCAGTGATGAATCTCCATATCTGCGGACTGTCGAACGCTGGTATTTAGAATTCCAGCGTGGACATATTAGTGTTAGTGACGAATCTCGCGAAGGACGCCCAAAATCCGCCTTCACTGAAGATAACATCATTGCTGTGACACAACTAATTCTCGAAGATCGTCATGTGACGTATCGAGAGATAGAGGCTCTATTAGGCATCTCAGGGACAACCATTCAGAAGATCTTGCATGAAGCGCTTGGTGTGAGCAAGCTAGTTTGCCGTTGGATACCGCATCTGCTTTCCGACGATCACAAGGCGGCCCGCGTCAGATGGTGTAAGAAAACTCTGCAAAAGGTTCAACCGAGGAGAGTCAAATCACGTCTACGACATCATCAGTGGTGACGAATCTTGGATATATACCTACGATCCTGATTCTAAACTCAACAATCTACAATCTGGGTCTTTCAAGACGAGCCAAAGCCGACTAAAGTTGTTCGTTCTCGAAGCACTTCAAAGAAGATGGTGGCCTCGTTCGTTGGAAAAACCGGCCGTGTTGCGACTATTGCACTTGAAGATCGTAGAACGGTTAACGCAGAGTGGTATACCACAGTTTGTTTACCACAAGATGACTTGTGGTAAACAAACTGTGGTATACCACTCTGCACTCTGCACTCTGCGAAGAACTTCGAAAATCTAACTCAAAGCGACGCATCATCCTGCACCACGACAACGCAAGCTCACACAGCGCTCGTCAAACGATTGAGTATTTAAAGCAGGAAAAAGTAGAAATTCTTGACCATCCTCCATACAGTCCTGACCTAAGCCCTAACGATTTCTTTACATTTCCTAAAATTAACAAAAGTCTTCGTGGTCAAAGGTTCTAGTCCGGTGAAGAAGCAGTCGACACTTTCAAGTCAGCCATTTTGAACACCCCCACGTTAGAGTGGAATAAATGTTATAATGACTGGTTTGAGCGAATGAAAAAGTGTATTAAGCTACGTGGTGAATACTTTGAAAAACAATAAAAAGTACTATAATAAGGTTCTAGTTGTGTTTTTTTTTCTTCAAACGACAAAACTTAAAAGGCATGCCTCGTAAGGTCGCTCGCACACCCTCAATATTTTTAAACTACCTATCCAAAGACAACTCACACCATAGGATAGACGATAAAAAAAACTGTCCAAGTGCGAGTCGGACTCACGTACAAAGGGTTCCGAACAATTTTTTTTTAATCATGTTATTTTAATACTACAGACTTCTAATAGTTACAAGTAGACTTTTAATAGTTTTCCTGTAATCTTGAGGTAAAAATCTATTATCTCCATTTTTTTTTTTTCAAAATTTTAGGCTCAGTAGTTTCGGAGATAAGGGGGAATGGTCATTTTTCGTCTAATTTCTTGAATAACTTCAAAACTATTTACTTTAAAATTATGAAAAAAATATAATTAAAACCCTCACAGTAAGCCCTTTCATTGGATATGTCACACGATATTGTTAATTTTTTTTTATTTTTTTATTTTCTAGTTTGACCCCCAAAAGGGACCCCCATACTAAAAATTTAACGATTTACGTAACGCGTTCGTGTTTGGGTCACAGAAGTCCATATGTGTACCAAATTTCAACAGAATCGATCCAGTGGATCCGGAGAAAACTGGCTGTGACAGACGGACAGACAGAGACACGAGTGATCCTATAAGGGTTCCGTTTTTTTTTCGGAACCCTAAAAATCGCCACTTTACATATTCATTCACGCATTCATCAGCACTCTTAAGGAAAACATCTCGAAATAAAATACGCGACATTATAGACGAAAAAGCGACGATAACATTGCCGTTTGAAAAATATGAAAAACAAAAAAGTTAGCACGGATATGTACAATAAGTCAAGGCATCAAAATACTAAGCACTAAAAGGTTAATTTTAACACGCAACTTGTGATTTTTCCGATTTCGTGCAGCCTAAAGAAACATGGTACTTCGAAAATCTGTCAAGGGCCCGCTAGGCGGGAAATAAAATAGTGGCATAATCGCAGAACCTGAAAACAAGCCGGGCAAGTTACTACCTAATTCAAATGGTGTAAATATTAATGGCAATACACGCGATTTCTCCAGGGCAAAGCCAACTGGTGCCAAAACCCGTTTGTTAATTCAGATTATGTATCACCAGGGGATTACTTCGACTTAGTTATTTTGTTAGGATTTTTTATTAGATGCTTTTATAGAGTGTTGCTTGACTTGTTCTCATGACGATACAACAATTTGACACTTATAACCCGATGCTTAAAAACCACGATAGCCACGGTGTCCTCCGCATCAGGAATCTCTTGACGTTTAGGTATCTGCTTAAAAATCGAGATGAGAAAAGGAGAATGACAAGGCAAATTTGTAAATGTTTGAGTATCATGTACTTATTTAGAAAATTAATAAGTCTACCTCTGCATACCCTAGGTGCATGGTCCTCACATAATAATAACAAAATTGTTGTATACCAAATATTGTAAAAGTATATTTGAAAAGAGTAACTATGGAGTTTCTTGTCCGTTCTTCTTCATAAGAATCTACCTTTCCGAATGGACAGTAGAGTCACTTTAGTATTTTTATATTATTTGAAATGTGAATGACGTTCAAAAGTGCCGTTTTATGGCCTAATTGGAATAAACGTTTTGACTTTGACTCAGGCTTAATTATGACTTAGTGCTTGTCCAGAGTGAATTTGATATAACTCGAATTCTGAATTAATATATGACGTGTTTCCTCGAGTCAAATCAATAGAATACTGCCCGCTAGCTTAGCCTCTCCGTCTCGTAACGCTTGGCGCCTTAGCCCGCTTCAGTACGGATGCAAACGTCAGTATCATATGTTTGAGATATATATATATCTATACTAATATATAAAGCCGAAGAGTTTGTTTGTTTGTTTGCTTGAACGCGCTAATCTCAGGAACTACTGGTCCGATTTGAAAAATTCTTTCAGTGTTAGATAGCCCAGTTATCGAGGAAGGCTATAGGCTATATATCATCACGCTAAGACCAATAGGAGCGGAGTAGTAATGAAAATTGTGACGCACACGAAGTTGCGCGGGTCAGCTAGTAGAATTTAAATGTGGATGGATGGATAGGGAGAGGAAGGCCAAAGAAAACATGGATGGATTGTGTCAGGAGCTATATTAAAGAAAAGGGAGTTAGTGATACCGTGACGGCTGATAGGACAGAACGGAAGAAAAAAAAACTGGCCAAGTGCGAATCGGACTCGCGTGCAAAAGGTTCCGAACGAATTTTTTTTTAACACGTTATTTTAACACTACAGATTTCTAATAGGTTTTCCTGTAATCTTTAGGTAAAGATCTATTATCTCCATTTTTTTCAAAATTTTAGGCTTAGTAGTTTCGGAGATAAGGGGAATAGGGGGAATGGTCATTTTTCGTCTAATTTCTTGAATAACTTCAAAACTATTTATTTAAATATTATAAAAAAAAAATATAATTAAAACCCTCACAGTAAGCCCTTTCATTTGATATGTTACACAATATTGTTCAAAAAACTTTTTTTTTATTTTCTAGTTTGACCCCCAAAACTGACCCCCATACTAAAAATTTAGTTTGGGTCACAGAAGTCCATATGTGTACCAAATTTCAACAGAATCGGTCCAGTGGATTCGGAGAAAACTGGCTGTGACAGACGGACAGACAGACAGACACCCGAGTGATCCTATAAGGGTTCCTTTTTTTTCGGAACCCTAAAAACGTGTTGCGCCGACCCCAAGTAACATGGGATAAGGGCAGGAAGATGACCCGCTGTGGATCCCGTGCTAGCCTCTCACTTTTTATGAGGTCTCGAACACTAATGATACAAGTTAGGATAGCAATATTATATTTAATATGTACTCATTAGTAACGAGTGGTACTCACCTTCTAATAAAGGCTGTGGTTGCGACAGCACGGAATCCCTGGAAGCAGCCCTGCGGACTGGCTTCGCAGGCCTTGCCAAGGACTTCAGCCCCCCACTCAGTATCAGCTCCAGGGCTCGCCTTCCACCAGGCCCAGTCGCGCCTGCTCCCATCTGGAAACAAAGAAACATAAGTATTAGTGAAGTCATTAATAATGGTAACCAATTTCAGGCCAAAGAAGACAGAGTCGTCGAAAAAACGCTGTTTGGAACGAGGCTTTTTATTAAACAAAAGCGCGATATCGTAAAAGTCAAGAGAAACACCTGGATGAGGGAGATACGGAACTGGGAAGTATTGAAGTAAGGCAGAATAAATGGGAGGCCTCATATACTGCAGCGGGTAACTCAGCTAAAATGGTGACTAATGATTTCTTAGATCAGCCTGTAAGTAACTGCAGAGTAGATAAACAGAAAATCATGATGCTTGGTGTTTTTTCAATTATTTCTCTCATTGATTTGCGGTTTACATGACTACCATCGAAGTTAAACGGAATTCTCAGTGACCTTGTTGACGGTCTTGTTAAAGAGTAAAATCGGCTTTAAAAATAATTATGAAATGTGAATCAGTTTTTGGTTTTAATTAATTATGTTAACGACTTTATTTTATAGATTTTAAACCCTTTTCTGGTACGTATAAAAGCAAAAAATAATAAAAAGGCAACACCAGCTATAACGAAGGGCGAGCGGGCAAATGTTGACTTTTTCATTCTTGTATGACCTTGGCGACCTTAATTAATAAATTGAACCTGTTTTAATTTTCTTGCCCATACAGGGACACTTTCATTAATTAAAAATATTAATGCACTTATGAGGTACCGTCGTCGTTAAAATTTTACGCTTTTTCGGTGGCATTCTAAAAGGTATTGCCTTGAACACCTTATGGGTACGGATTAGTGATGTAACGCATTTTAATATTCGCGAATGCGAATATTCGCACTCGCATTCGCGAATATTCGCATATTTTTGCATATTCACATTCGCGAAATTATTGCGAATGTTTTTGCGTGTATAACTTTTTTATGTAGGTAATAATAGTTGGTTTATAATCACTATTAACACTGTAACCTCAAAATTCACTTGTTTTGTTTACGAAAACACCGGCGCGAGCCGAATGACACTTCAATCGGATGCGTTCGTATTAACTCGGCTATTCTCGGAACGAAAAACAGACGGAACGCACTTAGTTCGAATGGGACTGCCGCTAAAGTCACCAAGCCATAGACAAATGGCGCCAAATTTAAACAAAAACTGAATATTCGCATTCGCATTCGCGAATGTCCAAAATATAACATTCGTTACATCACTAGTACGGATAACCTCTAAACCTTCGATGTACTAAAAGTTCAAAGCAGGTAGGTAAGTAGGAAGCTTAGGAGCCGGTATCCCACAAATCGCGTGGGATGTCTAGCACCAGCTAGGATTGCCGAAAGGGTTACCGCGGCATTGGAGCGCAAAGGGCATTAGGAGGAACACGGATGGGTTTTAGTCAGTAAGGCTAACACTCCGACACTGAGCGGGAGGAATCATTTGATGATTTACAATCCTTAAAAAAAGGGTCCCAGCATTGGAAACATTAAGGGTCCCAGTATTAGAGGCAGCTAGGTGTCAAAAATGATAAAAGCTGACAACAAAGGCTAATTTGACCAAAGTATTTGACATAACTCGTGATGTGTTGGAAGGTAAAAAATCTAATTTACATCTTATTTATCGTGGCACTCCCGTCGTTTTTCATTAAAATAAACACATTATGAGCAGTACAAAGAAACTCAAAGTGTACCAAGTGTCGCTAATGTACAAAGCTAATTGGATGAGGATTCATGGCTCTCGTTTTAAGGTTACCATGTCAGTTCCTGTTCCGTTACACGTTAAAAAAGAGTAATTCCATATGCCAAGGCGTAGTAATCATGTTTTTGCTTTGTTTGTGTGAAGGCCGGAGGTAGGGCTGTCAGTTTAAAAAAAAACTTTTTACAAAAATATATAACCGACTTCCAAACAAAACACTACAAAGAATAAAATAACCTTAATTTCGGAAGTCGGTGTTTTTGGTTTTGTTTCTTTGTTTTTTAACACTGACTTCCGAAATGTTAAAGATTTTTATACAAGTCATTATCAACGCTACTAATGACACGTCATCTAAATCTAATCTAAAACCAACATTTTATTTAAGAGGTAACATTGTTTATTTACGTCAACGCAGAAATTGAAATAAGCAAAAATGCTCACAAAAAAAACTACTGAATCAAATTTTTACGGGACCAAATGGCAAGTATACTGCATCGAACTAAAAACGAATCACAGAAATCGGATCAGACACCTCGGAGTAATCGGTGTACATACATAAAAAAATACCCACCGAATTGAGAACCTCCTCCTTTTTTGAAAGTCGGTTAAAAAGGTGATAATGTGAGGATGGTTGTCCTCGTCTGTCATTACAGATGGTAAGACACCCGACAGCGTTATAGTAGCCGGCACGAGTCGTGAGCACAGATGAATAGCAGCGGGGTGATCTCGTCAATGTGCGGTGGGCGAACGAAACTTACAAGCGCAATAGTCGATGAACGAACCAATAATGTGAAGCGTCAGAGTTGACGTCGTCAAACCGACCAATGGAGAGTGTGCTCACGACTCGTGCCGTTATTATACCAATAGGTTCCGTGTTGATCATCATCATCATCATATCAGCCGAAAGACGTGCACTGCTGGACATAGGCCTCCCCAAAGAGGGGGTTTGCCAGAATCGCCACGCTTGGCAGGCGGGTTGGCGATCGCAGTGGCGATCGGTGTTGCGTTTTACAGAGAACGCTGCTGCCCATTCTCTGGTGAGTCCCTTAGTCGCCTCTTACGACACCCACGGGAAGTGATGGGATGGTATTATTCTTTTACGGCACCATACGGCACCGGCTGACACCATACGTTACGTGTTGATCAGTTACTGGGTAATGGAGATCACATAGACAGTCGATGATTGTAAAAGTATGGTATTCTTCGGCATCCATATTATATAAAGGTCGCTCTCAATGTCTGTGCCATAAAATAATGAGAAAATACAAAAAAATCACCGGATATAGCTGTTATCATAATTAGCGAAATCCTTGCATTTTTTAGACAATCTCATTTCGTTATCGGAATTGGACTAAAAAACTTATCTTTATGATTTTTTCGTGATAATGATAACAAATTCAAAATGAATATGTAATTGTATTTATATGCGAAGCGATGCATATTCATAAAAGTATTGCAGATTATCTAGAACGGACCACTTGTGGAAAATTATCTAGACACACTTGATGCATTTCCATGAAAATAATGATATTTCAAGTGTTTTATTTTGTATCACAACTGCTCCATACTAATAAATAAGACCTTGTTTTATTACGCTGTTTTTCGAACTATCATGTACGTTCTACTTGTATTGTGCAAAAACACGAAAGTGATTATCATTTCCTTTCACTAATTGTACATTCCTTCTTGATTAAATTTGAAACGAAAAAAAAAAGTATTTAAAATTGCTTAATCTTTTTACTCTCCGACTTTTTATCCCGGGAGTATGTTCCCTAGGGACCACACGGGCGAAGTCGCTGGCAGAAGCTAGTAATATTATAAATGCGAAAAGTAACTCTGTCTGTCTGTCTGTCGCGCTTTCACGACATAACTACTGATCCACACGGGCGAAGCCGCTGGCAGAAGCTAGTAATATTATAAATGCGAAAAGTAACTGTCTGTCTGTCTGTCGCGTTTTCACGCCATAACTACTGAACCACACGGGCGAAGCCGCTGGCAGAAGCTAGTCCTAATATATAAAATTCTTCCGTTACTGAGTGAGTGACTGACTGACAGACAACACACAGCCGAAACTACTGGCCGTAGAAAGCTGAAATTTGGCATGTAGGTTACTTGAGGAGTGTAGGGGAGCACTAAGAGAGGGTTTCCCGAAATTCGAACGGGTACGGGATAAACCGGGATATGTGCGCGGGCAAAAGCTAGTACCTCTGGTTTTCGAAAATTCGTGCAAAGCCTTCTAGAATTCGAAAATTTAAATTCAAAATTCAACTTGAGGTTGGCAGCCCTACCTATCATAACGGTACAGTCGCAAGCGCTGCCGGGTCAGATGAATGGGTACTTACTTACGACCACGAGTCGACAAACAATGCCATGCGGTTTTTGTATCTTTTGAGCCTTGCGGATCGTGCAAAGCATTTTCCGGATTACACAGCCGCTGTATGGCACAGAACTTGCAGGATTCTTGGGGGTGCAGTGAAAAGGAGGTTAAGGATTATACCAGAGCGTTGGAAATAAAAAAAACTTTTTTACAAAAAGTACAACCGACTTCCAGAAATAAAACACTATTTAGTATAAAATAACTTTAATTTCGGAAGTCGGTGTTTTTGGTTATTTTTTCGTTTTTTAAAACCGACCTCTGAAATTTAAGTTATTTAATATTTTGTAGTGTTTCTTTTTGGAAGTCGGTTGTATTTTTTGTAAAAAAGTTTTTTATTTTTCACTTTTTAATGGTACCTAGCTGCGTACCAATTAACAGCGTACCGGCGTGATGTTATGTTAAGAACTGGTGTAAACAATAAAAAGACATGCGATTTCAGTAATCCCGATCCATTTGCCATCATTAATTGAAGAGTTCCGTTGCCTACCTCCGAAGTTCTTCATCAGATCTTCACCAAATTGAAATGGGACCAGTTCAAGAAAATACTTACAAACAAAAAAAGAATCATCAAAATCGGCTGACAATTGGCGAAAATATTACTGAACAAACATTTTTCATGGGATTTCATCATTAGATCCTAATTTATACCTTCCATCATCAGCTCAGCAACATGAGACGATGATTACAGGCACAAATATCTGAATTGCCTTAGAAAGTTTATGAAAAACATTGTATGTGCCTATTAAATTTGAAGGTTTCCAATGATTTTCATGGGATCCCATCATCAGATTCTGACTTGGTGACCAATCAGGAAGTATATCCTTTCAGATAAAACAAGAAATTTTCAAATCGGTTCATAAATGACGGAGTTATGAGGTAACAAACAAAAAAATACAACCCAATTGAGAACCTCCTCCTTTTTTTGAAGTCGGTTAAAAAGAGTGTAAAATTTTATGAAACATCCTTTGCAGAGACAAGGTTTATACTAATTTACGTAAAGGTTTTTCATTCTAAAACGCAACTTAATTTTAAGTCACTGTTTTGTGCTGTCACCTTTATTGAAGTGAGAATGTTTAGAAATAGGGATTGGCGTTTTAAGGCTGCTCTCTCGAGAAATGCTTAAAAACAGCGTGCAGATGAAGCATCTTTTCGTCGGCATTTACTGAGAAATTACATCTGAAAAAAATAGTTAGATGATATGATACGTAATTTGGTTTAGCCAGAATTTATGTATCGGTATCAAATAATTAGAAAAAAAGTCACCAAATCACCTCCAAATCGTTGAGATGAAACCATTTTACTCCTTCATTTTTTAACAAAAGTCTAAAAATATAAACGAAAAAAATTTGGTTTTGTTACTTTTTTTAAATATGAGTTAAAATGCGGGTAGCTGAGTGACGCGTAGAGTAGTTAGCTCCGATACACAAGGTTATTGGCATGTATACAAGCCTTAATTCTAAGTGATTGATGTCTTATTTACAACCTAAAACCTAGCCTTTTTTTTTCGTGGATAGGAAATCATCAAATGACTTCTACTCTGAACGGAGCGGGAAAGAGAGTCAGACCCGTATAATGACCGACACGAGTCGTGAGCACACTATCCATTGGTCGGTTTAGCGACAACAGCTCTGATGCTTCACGTTATTGGTTCGTCAGTCAATGCTCATCGACTGTTGCGCTTGCAAGTTTCGTTCGCCCACCGTACATTGGCGATATCACCCCGCTACTATTCATCTGCGCTCACGCACGACTGGTGCCGGCTACCATGCTGAGTAAAACCATCTGTGTCCCTTCAAGTAGTGTCCCTTGCATTCCAGGGCTACGGTAAATTTTTGGAACAATTCTGCAAGCTTAAAACCTAGCCAGGGAATACATTTTGAGCCAAATAAAAAATGAAGTCGTATTTGGTTTCCAAGTAACGAAAAGACAAACTTTTTTAATTTTATTCCTTTATTTGGATCTTATCACTAACCTATGGTAGACACCATATTATTATATATATGCAATAACGGTCATTGACCCACATACATTTATTGCCTTTCTTAAGGGCGCTATTACAAAATCGAGTGCTTGGCCCGTACTAAAGCTTCCCAAGATTTATAGTGATTGTAGCGCTGTATACAACAATTGTTTAAAAATATTATTTTACATTTAAACTAGACAATTTTTTTTTCAAGCAAGGTTACCTTAATTTTTAGTTACTTTTTGTTTTAACTTGGATTATATTTTCGTAGAAATAAATATAATTTCGGACGAAAAATTATCAGTAACTCTGTTTTACGGAATTATTTTTGGTGTATTTACTGTATGAAACATAATAAATTGAATAAAGCACTCCAAAGTAGAAGATACAGTTGTACCATAAACATTTTTATTAATGATTAAATTATACTTTCGATGTGCCAAAGCATCAAAAGATACCTAACGTAAAATTTTATGAAACATTATTTGCAGAGACAAGGTTTATACTAATTAATGTAAACAAATTGAAATATTTATTTAAAGCACTCCCAAGAAAAAAAATACAAACTTTCTTGGCCACATATTTTTTTTTAAATTTGTGTCTATATATAAGCCATAATCAAACATCAAAACTCGAGTCAAACGCTCAAATCCAAGAAAAAATGTAATAGCCCTCTTAATACTAACAAAACAGAAATAAAGACAACGCTGTCCTTCCTGAATCGACTTCTATCGTGATCCTTTACGTTCTCTAGTAATGAAAATCACTTCATAATAATATATTGTTCGGGTATCTACGAAGGGATATTAGAGAAAGGTCAATGTACTTTATTCCAGGTTTTTCGGCGCCTACCATAGTCAATAATAAGCTGAAGCTTTAGTCCTAAAGAGATA
Source organism: Lacanobia wlatinum (assembly GCA_947578705.1). Taxonomy (NCBI): domain Eukaryota; kingdom Metazoa; phylum Arthropoda; class Insecta; order Lepidoptera; family Noctuidae; genus Lacanobia; species Lacanobia wlatinum. The sequence continues at coordinate 6,803,568 of OX388039.1, read as the reverse complement.
TAGCAACGAAAGCTCTATAGCAGTATAGCTAGCTTGTCACTCTATGAATAGAACAAAGGACTACATTCAATATGTATGGCACGTTGGTTTCATGCTGTAACTAGATCAGAGCTCCGTTCATCAGCATCACTAAGTAATGTTAGGTTTGGAACAAACGATCAAATGAACGGACATGACTGATGGTATATCTGATGGTGGTCAGTAAACCTTGGGTGACAGTATCGTCACATGGCTGAATGACAACCGTCTTAGGAAACTGCTAACACGTTTAAAAGCCATCATATAATAAACTGTTGTGCTTGTGCAAAAATGCATGTGTCATTGCCACTGTTGCATTTTTTTTTTGGACATTAATGCTGCGATGAAAGATGGATAACACTACTATATACCATGATTTTGGAGTGACAGAGATATGGAGCTATAATAATTTTTATAATTTTATATGTATGTGATGTGGCAGTACTCTTAATAAATAAATAGCACTAAGTATTTCTTTTCACAAAGAAATCACGATGGCGTTAAGACGAGACATAGTAAGGCCGTTTTGATATTAATGTTATGATAAGATAAAATTCATTGTTTGTTGTAGAACGTAATCTCGGAAAGTACTAATCCGATGACGAAAATTATTTCACATACTATGGCAAATTCTCCAGTTCTTGAGAGATAGGCCACATGAGTAAACCTACGGGAAATAGCTAGACGATAAGTCGCGGAAATCAACTTGATTGCTTGCTCAGTCTCTCAAGAATGTGGCACACAGCACCAAGATTTCAGTCAAATTTGATAGTTTGTAGCTAGCTTTACAGGTGGTCCATGCATCCTCATTGCGTATTCATTTGTTTTGCGGCCATGTTGTCGTCTGCATTGTAAATAGAGTATTGTACGCCGTAATGTTATACATGGATTCTTTTCTTGAGGGTGCATTCGCATCTGGCTCTAGCGGTATTAGCTATAGAGATATGTGGAACAGAGTATAAAGTCCCGCAAACCTCCATAGAAAAGGGATGATCCTCCGATCGGACGGGTGTTGTCTGGTGGGCAACTGCCCGATGGTTGATATGTAAGCTGTTGTATATGTTCAAACCGCACGGTAAACTCTGATACCGCGATGCAAGATTTGTTTGACGTAGTTTGTTGCTGGCGGTATAGATTCCGCTACAAGGCCACAGGCAGGAGTGAAGCCGTGGGAAATAGCTATTCGATAAGTCGCGAAAACCAAATTGATTGCTCGCTCAGTCTCTCGAGAATCTGGCACACAGCACCAAGATTTCAGTCACATTTGATAGTTTGTAGCTAGCTTTACAGGTGGTCCATGCATCCTCATTGCGTATTCATTTGTTTTGCGGCCATGTTGCCGTCTGCATTGTAAATAGAGTATTGTACGCCGTAATGTTATACATGGATTCTTTTGTTGAGGGTGCATTCGCATCTGGCTTTGGTTCAACCATTCTGTAGTTCAGCGTGGGCGTTCGACGAACTGTGCGGTTTTGCGGTCAGACCGCATCAGAAACTTGTTGAATGTAGATGATACTGAATACTTCTAGAGGGGCGCATGACCCGTAACAGCCACATGAGTCGAAGATCAAGGTTAAGCAATGCAATGCTTGCTGCGGTCAGTCCGTCGATGGCTTACCGGGACTTGGCTATCATTTTGTAGATAGAATAGAATAGAATAGAATACTCTTTATTATGTACACCATACAAGTTACAGAAAAAATAGATGAAGAAAACATTACATAGGGTGACACAATGGGCGGCCTTATCGCTAAAAGCGATCTTTTAAAGACAACCTTTGGATGGATTTTAAAGAGAGGAGTGACAGTACTGCAGGTAGTCTTAGGTGTACTTTTTATATATACAATAATTACATAATACATAAATACACATAAACAATATACCAGAGAACCCAAGTAAAGACGATTAAGGAGAGAGATAATGATTTTTTACAGCTGTTATGAGTAGTCAGAACTCCGAAGAAGACTGGTATTTAGAGACACCCAGTTTGACAGGAAGACGACCCCAACATACCCGTAAAAAGGCAAGATCTGCCTAGCCTTTTTAACCGACTTCAAAAAAAAAAGGAGGTTTTCAATTCGACCGCGTTTTTATGTGTGTTCGCAGATAACTTCGTCGTTTATGAACTGATTTCGATGAATCTTTTTTATATGAAAGGGTATGCTGCCGAGGTGGTTCCATTGCCACCACGTCAGGATTTGATGATGGAAACCCTGGGAAATCGAGGGCAACTCTCGAAAATTTTAGGCGCGCATCTCGTAAAAACTTGATATTCGTGTGTATATCGGGTGACACTACAAAACAATGAAGGTTTGGATCAGACCTGATGATGGAGACGACAGAGTGTCAAGGGAACTCCACATCGGTATGTAGGAACTACCAAGTCTTTGGGCTTATTACGTTCGTATTGACGAGACCTTTACACCGAAAGCACTAAGTAAATTTTATTAAATAGGCCCCAGTTCATTATAACATCACGCCGGTACGCTGTGAATGGGTACGCAGGTACCACTAAAAAGTGAAAAATAAATAACTTTAATTTCGGACTTCCGAAATTAAAGTTTTTTTTATACTTTGTAGTGTTTTTTTTTTGGAAGTCTAGTCTAAAAGTTTTTCCTAACTAAGTACCTAGGTATGTTGACTGAATAATGCCAAAATAATCAATACCTACGTAATAGGTACGGCCAAACTCATTAAGATTCCCCAGCACCGTCCAACATTGGTTCGCAACATTTTATATGGGACACACGATGGCTATGGAATTCCAATGGGGTGTTGACGCAAATCCGCGTAACATCGCTAATGAATGTATCACTCGACACATGCATTATTTATCAGAGAGATACGTTATCCCATTATGTTGTGTTTGTGGAAATTCTAATCATCATTTTCAGATCGTATTTTATATTCAGGCTGTTTCAGAAGTACATTTTCATATTTGAGGGTGATGTTCTGTATCTGATAAACAGTAAAGAAACAATTCCAAATGAACAAAAAATACCTATCAACAGCGCGACCTCAAAAATACGACTTTTAAGTTTCAAACAAATCACTTTTGGAGCAGTTTGATGCAGTTAGCGGCATTTATTTTAGTTCAACCACACATTTTATGCCACCAACTAAATACTACTACTACACTTCTGAAAAACCCTGTATATCTCCAGTGTGGATGGACTGTGTTCCCTGATAGGTAGATATGTATACCCTAAGGGTCTTGAAGTCAAAAATGCATCGGATATTTCTAGTCAAGCGTCCTCTATCGCCAACGACATCATTACCATCAGGGGGGCTACTCTCTAAGTCCGAAGTCCTTAGTTTCGGGCTTAGTTGCGGGCGTATTCCACTCTGTATCACCTACGGACTTACGATTAGTCCCGAACCTGAACTGAGAATGTAAGACAACACGATTTTACAGTCACTGTCAAATCGTGTTGTCATTAATTCTTAGTGGTTAGTGGTGGTGGTGGAGTAGAATACGCCCGCAACTAAGCCCGAAACTACGGACTTCGGGGTTAGAGAGTAGCCCCCCAGGTGGGATAGTGGTCAAAGACGAACCTATCAATACATTTATTATAATAATTAAAAATAATACAACCAATTTTTATAATACTTACTCAGTCATCATAATCACCCAGGGCATGGGGTCCCAACACGAAGAAAGAAAATTTAGTTCTAATAAATAATAATAGATGGCGTGACATGTATCGATTTTTATTGAAGTTCGTGTAAAAATATTTTTTTTTCTTTTTAATGGTCTTTAGAATAGTATGTTCTTATTTAATAACCTCCCCTAAGCCCTAAATTATTAAATAATGGGCTTCTTACTCAACTTTGGAAGATTATTGGAACGAATCATTTAAAATCCGTACATTATGTAGCAATAGATGGCGCTGTTCGAAATTTTAGAGTTTTCTATTCAACTCATTCTTTAAATTAAATACTACTACTCGGGCGAGTTGCTTGGTAACTGCCTCGAATGACGTTTGTGCAAAGTGCAGTGTGCAAAAAAATTATTGTTACCATTTCATATTGTTTTACGAATATTATTATTGTTTTTTTTTTAAACATGTACATGTATTATTAAATCGAATGTATAAAACTGTATTAGTTATCTTGCATCTACCAACACAATATTTAACATATTAAGCCATTCAAATATTTATAAACAATTATATCACGATCTATTTTCAAGGAAACATTCATAATAAACACTAATCTCAATCATAGAAAGATTATTATAGTAGAATAGCAAATCAGTGCTAGGAATCCCAAATTGAAATAAAGATTCAATATTAATACCTAATGTAGGTACCTATTAATTTTACGTTTTTTTTTTTAACTTAAGAATCGAGTAATGTTATGTACCTAAGTACCTAATTTAATTGTTTCATTAACTTGAATAAGTATTCAAGTAATTTAAACAATTAAGTAAATTTAATGTGAATAATTTGAACTTAAATGGAACAATTCGATTTCGATGAAAATAACAATAATTAATAGGTGTAAACGCAACGGTAATGATGCTATCCCTACTGTCTTCGACGTCACGGCGGAACGGAGGGCAGCTCAGTCTCGCGTTTGTAGGTATCTACGCGCATTTCACATGGACGCGCTGAGCCGCTGACTAAAGTCGCTGTGTGTGTGTGCTTGTGCATTATTTGTCTCGCCCGCAACGCGTTCAGATTGGCCGCTATGGCCGAAACGGGTCAGGAGGGCTACCTATAATAATTACCTATAGGTACTAGCACAACCGAATAATCACCACAAAGTAGGCATATAAGAAAATTTGTGACAACGCAAGCTTCAAGGTCAAGTCTAGTATTAGGTATAGTATCTGTGGCCTAGCTAACAGTAGCAGTACAACCCGTAGTGGGATCTCCGTCTAGGCTGAACGAATAATATGGCACACCAAATTTAAAAACTCCGACCCCGACTTAGGTGCTGATAAATCCACCTCCGTAACATTGTAGGCATGCTACCTACCTAACTACATACAGTTGCAGTGATAAATTAAGGAACAAAAATATTCGTATTTACAACGTGTAACAGAATAAACGCAATACCTCTTAAGGGGTCATTGTACTCATCATTATGAACAACTTTTACTATGGGACCAATCACGAAATCGCGAAAAAAAAACAGCTGTTCAGTAAATTTTGTCTAGTTATGCGCACAGAAAAGTATGGGGGCGAAGATGTTTTTTTTTTCGCGATTTCAGTGTAAGAGCCGTGATAGGTAGACAGTTGAATTATTCACAGAATGTGTATCTATTGCCGCTAATACAAAAAATGGCCAAGTGCGAGTCGGACTCGCGTGCAAAGGATTCCGAACAAATTTATTTTTTAACATGTTATTTTAACACTACAGACTTCTAATAAGTTTTCCTGTAATCTTTAGGAAAAGATCTATTATCTCCATTTTTTTCAAAATTTTAGGCTCAGTAGTTTCGGAGATAAGGGGGGGGGGGAATGGTAATTTTTCGTCTAATTTCTTGAATAACTTCAAAACCATTTATTTTAAAATTATGAAAAAAATATATTTAAAACCCTCATAGTAAGCCCTTTCATTTGATATGTCACACGATATTGTTCAAAAATCTTTTTTTTTTTAATTTTCTAGTTTGACCCCAAAACTGCCCAAAAGTGACATCCATACTAAAATTTTTATAGTTTACGTAACGCGTCCGTGTCGTAAGAAGTCCATATGTGTACCAAATTTTAACAGAATCGGTCCAGTGGATCCGGAGAAAACTGGCTGTGACAGACGGACAGACAGACCCGAGTGATCCTATAAAAGTTTCTTTTTTTTTCGGTACCCTAAAAAGGGGGACCATAACCCGAAAATAACAAGAAAAGGTTATTTTCGGGTTATGGTACAGAAACCTTCGTATAAGAGTCCGACTCGCACTTGGCCGGTTTCATACTTTGAAGTATCTTTACTAAAATGTATAAGTATTTACAGATTTTCATTTATTCCATCCAATCTATTTGGTTTTAAAAATAAAAGTAACTTATTGTCGAATTTAAAATTTCTCAAAAAACTAAAGGGAGCTCCCATTCAAGAAACGTGTTTTGTTTCTGGTTCGGAACCCTTCGTGTGAGAGTCCGACTCACACTTGACCGGTTTATAGGCACTTTACAGAGTTTTATCTAATTCTATCCAATCTATTTGGTTTGAATAATAAAAGTAACTTGTCAAAATATAAACGATGTTTTCACTATTTCACTATTTTGAGTAAATATTCGAGTCATTTTAAATATTTGTTAAAATCTCTACATTACTCTCGTAACGACGACGTCAGCTTCAAGGTCAAGTGGACAAGCGACAAACAATACAGTACCTACAATACGCTTTCAACGCCATCTATTAGTTGGAATTCGAGGAAATCGCACTTGCAAGTTGTCACTGCTAACACCATCTAGCACGCGGACTCAAAACCAAGATAATTCGTCTGAATTATTTTTTACGGCGGTCGCGTTTCTTTGTATGAGATGAGGCATCTGTACGCTAGTATTATATTATCTGTGCCCAGGGTATTGGAGACCACTATGAGTTACATAGACGACCCTTTACAAAAGTTTTTTGGCCCGTATCATCAGTGCCGTATTTACGGATAGCTAAAAATAGACCTTATATCTATGTAAGTACATTAGTACATACAAAAAAAACGTTAATTCAATAACACACACGCGCTCGAATGTTGCGTAACGTTATATTTATTGAGTCGCTGCGACTGACTGTCATAGTTCGAATGTAGGGATTCTGTTACATAATCTATTCCCATATGGCTCTTTGTGCTAGTTTTAGAAATGATTTAAGGTGGACGGAGAATACTGTATTCAGTAAATATAACAGTTTTGTAGGGATCTGAAAACAAGATACATAGGTCAGGTAAAATAGAAAAACGCAAAGCGTCATCTGACTCTGTTTCTCCGTTTATTTCTTTTGAACCACGCAACGAATTTGGTACGGTTTTCCCTAAATGAGAAAGGTTTATGTGACGGGTCGCTAACTTTGTTCAATTCTCCAAATAACCCCAACAAATTGTAAAGAAGAAAATGAAACGATCTCAAACTGCTGAACAAATAAATTACCCTGACTGTACATCTCAACTTTATTCTGGGTATTAGGCATAACTTCCCAGAAGTACGCACTACACTAAGCGCCTTCGAGATACACCCACTCGAGTAAACGGCCCGAGTACACAGACGGTGAGTAAATATTTACATTTAATTAGCAATTGCCTGACTTAAGTTAATTGCCGCCTCCTTTTCGGAGAATCTGGTCCATTGTTGGATATTATTAATATAACATCGTTTATAGTTTAGTGAGAGACTCACAGCTTCGCCGGTTGAGTCTTGTTGTCGTTTGCTTCGACTACTGAGCGTGGGGTCCTGGGATCGCCTGAATCGAACATTAAGGTCACATAACATCACACCAGTATTTTCTAAAGGTTTACACAGAAGTATATACCCTTTAATAGCCTTGTTGACGAAACCCACATGTGAATGGGGTTTTCCATTACGGAATTTCCAGTCTATAGCAGCTCTGTTAATGGCTGTAGGCTTTCCACTGTTTCATAACAGCGGAACCAAACCGAAATAGGCCCGCGTGCTTATCTCATAGGGAGGTGGCCACTGTTCTACCAGCAGTGTGAATTTTCAAGCAACAACGAAATGTAGTTGTAATATACACCACGACTTATTAATTACTATGAGCCTCTTGTGTCCCACTGCCCCACCACCACTCTGACCTTTGCTACATCCAGCGAAAACTTTGGGAAATGACGTGACGAGTTAAGACTCGTCACTTCACTATAAGCAGTCAAACTCGTCACGCGTTCTCTTTCTGGATAACCGCGTCGCCGCCGCTTCCTGATGTTCGGAAACTGATCACTGGCTAATTTCGCCCAATTCTGTTGTAACATGCGGCAGATATGGCTTGCCCAATTCTATTTAAGTCAGGCGGCTGTGTAACGTCTGCGATCTGTATTTTTGGAACGAAGTATGATCCATATGCGGTCCATCATTTTGACTCAAATATCCACTGCCTAATCAGCATTCATAGAACGTTACAATTAACCAAGGACAGCCCATTTTAAATATATCACGCATGATATGATATCAGTCTTCCCACGGCTTCTCAAGTGACGTCAGAGCGATTTTACATTTCCTCAAACTGCTTCCCCCTTGCGTGGGAGAAAATAAGTATAACTAATACGCACAATCTGTCTTTTCTTTCTTATCTTTCCGTATGCGTAGAGTATAGATACTTCGAGAAGCTGTTGTAACGCGATGACACTTGATATAGTAGGACATTTATTATTGTTTTTGCAGATAGTGTATGTGGCCCTGAAATAAGCGGAGATAGTGAGTCGGAGTTACATAACGTAGTGTTTATATTTTCTTTGAAAATCCTTGTTATTGTTTATTAGTTTCTCAGTATAGTAAGTAGAACTATTGGTTTTATATTTTTGAAAATAAAACTACATTTATATTTTGTTATGTTCAATTGTTCATTATTGTATACTTTGTTTTTCTTGGTTCTTTTGTTTGTGTGTTGTTATTTTCTTTTTTTACTTGTGATTTTTGCTGTTATGTGTTTCTTTCTGTCGTTCAGTACTCAAATTGTAAATTTATAGTTTTGAATTTGATTCAATCAAGCTCTTGATTGTGATGTAAATTATGACTAAGATATTGAATTAATTAAGTATGACAAAAATAAACGAAGCACAGTCATTACTACTTATTTCAAAGATTAGCAATATAATGAAAATTTACCTCGGAATTAACATTTTGGGTGCATATAACAAATTACAATTTTATTAATATGTACAGTCATCTCGCTACTTTCGTCGATGACGACCGAATAATGTTTGCCCACATGCTTTTTTGTTTCCAAGACTACTTTTTTCTTGTACAGGACTCGGACAACTGCGCTATTTTTAGTCCAGACGCAGCTAGGCTATCCCGGACTAAAAATACAACTTCCTCATCAAATGCCAAGGATTCTGAAACAGATTATTTTTAATTCACAGCTGATGTCTTCCGCCTGGCGTGCGGCCAACAAATTAAACCACTTATTTGTGATATGGTATGGACCTAGGAACAGATGTTTATCATTTTAAAGCTCGCGCTATTTTAGAGGTGTTGTATGTTTATGTCTTAATATATGAAACGTGTGTGTCTATGTTTCCAGATAGCTACAACCTGAGAGTCCTTAAGTCAAGAGTGAATATGTTGCTTCTAGGCAAGCGTGCTCCATCTTCGACCGTATCATCGCTTACCATCAGGTGAGATAGTGGTCAACGCGTGCCTATCAACAGTAAAAAAAACACTAGCTTCCAACAGCGGCTTCGCCTGCTTGAAGTCTTTTTCTTAATGAGGCGGTGGCTAACTCGTTAGATTGTTCAGGCCCAGTGAGTAGTTTCGTAAAATGCAGGAAGTTATACCCAGGCAACGTATTCCCGGGATAAAAGTATCCTATGTCTTTGCAAGGTCTAATCTATTGCTATAACTATCAAATTTGGTTCAGCTGTTTAGGCGTGAAAATGTGACAAGCGGACAACAACAGCTTCAGTCATTACAATAATGGATAAGTATGCCTTCTCATCTATATCTATACTAATATATAAAGCTGAAGAGTTTGTTTGTTTGCTTGAACGCGCTAATCTCAGGAACTACTGGTCCGATTTGAAAAATTATTTCAGTGTTAGATAGCCCATTTATCGAGGAAGGCTGTAGGCTATATATCATCACGCTAACACCAATAGAAGAGGAGCAGTAATGAAAATTGTGACGCAGACGTAGTTGCGCGGGTCAACTAGTTAACATACATATAAAGCTGAAGAGTTTGTTTGCTTGAACACGCTAATCTCAGGAACTACTGGTCCGATTTGAAAAATTATTTCAGTGTTAGGCTATTTATCGACGAAGGCTATATAACATCACGCTAAGACCTATAGGAGCGGAGCAGACGAAGTTTCGCAGGTCAACTAGTTATATGATATTTTCTTTATTGACATAATAGGTTACAAATACTTGTTACATAATAGGTTACAAATACTTGTTTGAAGCCTTTGACTCCTGAACTAGGTGTACCTGTATGTCAGGAGTCAGCGCCCTCTCCCATTTTATTGGCTAAGATACTAAATTGTCTACTACAAAACTGTCATTCGCTGTAAGTTTCCCAAACATAATAAACAAAAGATTTGTATACCTGCATTCATAGACGTTCATTAAGGTTTATAGCGTAATGTTTTACTTCTTTGACAAGCAGATAAAGAATAACCGGTGCTTTTTATCGTCTGGAGAGAATATGCCATTTATGTTCAAGCTGTTTTCTCTTGATACTGTTGGTTGAAAAACGCTAATGAGAAATTGTTTAAGAAAACTTTTTTAAATACCATTTCTCCTTAGCTTAACAGAAAAAAAAAACAAGTTTCTTGTACGGGAACCTTCTTTAATTTTTAAATAAATTTGTTATAGATAGCGGCAATATAGATGCAAATACACACAGCGAAAATTTACAATTCTTACTAACGTAACTGGGTTCTTGGTGTAACTGGTAGTTAAGACTTTCAGGCTTATTCCATATTGTTATTTTATTAAAAACCTTGCTATGAGGTTGATCGACCATCACCTAGTTTATGTCGGAAAATTATCATCGACCGCAACAAATGCATATAATTGACAGCTAACATGACATTGCCATGTTCTTTGCTATTTAAATGCCACGGGAAAATTTACTTAAATGATTTTATATGGAAAAGAATTAAGTATGGCATTTCACGTCCGTCATAAATTTAAGCTAAGGACGGACTGCGAATTTTAATAGTTGCGGATAAACAGGTCAAGAGAAATAAGGAAAAAAAAGGTGCAGAGTGGCAACTCTAAAATTAGTTTTATTTACCTACGTGTAGTTTTGGATTTACCCTCAGTTTAATGTGTGAATTTTGGCCGTAATCAGTACTTTCATGTGTTCGGTTTGCTTACTTATCGGTACATTTCTATAAATACATTGATTTTAATACCTGTCTAACATACTAAATTCTTAAGTTCAACTAACAATTTGGAATTACCGGCGCGGATTTTGTTAGTTGAGATCACTAAAAACTTACTCGGAAATCACAATTCAAATAACTACTCTAACATTGTAAAGGAGATGCTAGAGAACTAAAGATGTAGTATGTCCATCCAAGTGCACTACTTCCAAAGTCATATTGCCCCTTGATCTTTGCTATAGGATCCAAGATTCTCCAAGAAATTATCAAGATGCCTGTGTGTGTAAATCCAAAACTTTTTGGTGTGAATGTCAGTATGCAGTCCAAACTTAAAATAAAAATACAGTTTCTTGGCACCAAAACTAGTGTTGACCAGTTAATAATCACCATGCTGTGAACAATACTAAAATAAATTAGCAATCTACTACTGCCGTATGGTGTCGGCCGGCGCCGTATGGTGTCGGCCGGTGCCGTATGGTGCCGTAAAAGAATTAAACCATCCCATCATTCCCGTGGATGTCGTAAGAGGCGACTAAGGGACTCGCCAGAGAATGGGCAGCAGCGTTCTCTGTAAAACTCAACACTTACACTGCGATTGCCAACCCGCCTGCCAAGCGTGGCGATTATGGCAAACCCCCACCCTTTTGGGGGAGGCCTATGTCCAGCAGTGGACGTCTTTCGGCTGATATGATGATGATGATGATGATGATGAATCTACTACTACTACTACTACTACAGCCCGTGGACTGTCAAAAGAAATCGTTCGCGATTTTCAATGGACATCATTATCATCTGCCTAGCCTTTTCCCAAGTATATTGGTGTTGGCTTCCAGTCAAACCGGATTAAGCTGAGAATCAGTACTTCACGTGGAGCGGCCATCTGCCTTCGGAACCCATTAACTGGGTAACACGGTACTTCTCAGCAAGAGTGGTGTCAGATTTTCTGGCTTCTGACGATTCGAAACGACTGCTAATCTACAAATAACAGCCGAGACCAAAGGCTTAAATACCACTAATCAATCAAAATCAACCTACTAACATAGCTCTTAAGTATTTTTTGTTACTAACACTATGGATTATTGTTGTCTGAGAAAAACCATTTTTTTTTAAAGTGCTTTCCGAGGCAAGGCACCGAGGAGTCTCGAAAGATGTTTACCCATCCATGGACACACAACTAATATTAATAATAGTTTGATAACCTTATACGTACAACAAATTTGAGATTGGAGCCTCCTTAAAAGCAAAAGATGCCTGTATTAGGAGACTCCGCTCCTTCAAAAACAAGAAGTGTAAACTATACAATACGAGTACATAATTAAAAACAAGGAGAATTGAGTGAATGAGGGTGGGTGTGTGTAATGAGTGTGTGTGTGTGGGTGTGTGTAGTGAGTGTGTGTGTGTGTGTATGTATGTGAGGGTGTATAGTACACAAATAGACATATTATTGCATTTTAAAAATCGCAACAGTGTAGTGTACGGACAGCCTAAGTTTTATGCAGCAAAACACCGCTTAAAACCGCACTAAAACGGAAAAACAGTATTCAGTATTATTGTGTGCTCATCTTATCAACAGTACAGTTTATCTCGTTGTCACTGCTAAAACAATGACATAATCAAAGAAAGTACATGATACTCATGTCATGGTAGATTACTAAGACCGTCTTATGTGCTATAGAACTTGTTTTACGATCGCAATAAAAGCATCCACGTGGGTTGAAATTATTATTACCCTAGTCTAGTGCATTCAGTGCTCAAAGTTTCATTGCCGCATTAAAGTATCTGCAAATAGACATAGTGTAGGTACAACTGAAAATTGCTTTACCCTTTTTTTAAGGCTTGTATACATGCCAATGATCTTGTGCATATAAACGGAGCTAACTACTCCTCTAAGCGCCACTCCGCTACCAGAATTTTTAATTTATTATATTAAACACATATTTTAAAAAAGTAACAGAACCAAATTATTTTGGTTTGTATTGCAAAGCAGTAGATATTTTTTTTGACTTTGTTTAAAAAATGAAGAAGTAAAATGGCTTCATCTCAACGATTTGGAGGTGATCTGGTGATTTTTTTTCTTATTATATGATACCGATACATAAATTCTGGATAAACCAAATTACGTATCATCATTTTTCAGATGTAATTTCTCAGTAAATGTCGACGAAAAGTTGCTTCATTAGCACGCTGTTTTTGAGCATTTCTCGAGAGAGCAGCCTTAAGGATTGGAAATCATCAAATGACTCCTCCCACTCTGGGTGAAGCAGAAGAGAGTGTCGGACTCTTACTGACTAAAACCCATCCGTGTTCCTCCTAGTGCCCTTTGCGTTCCAGGGCCGCGGTGACTCTTTCGAACAAATTCTGCAACCCTGGCAGTCATTGCTTTACCCTGACTGCACACTCAGATTTTGACAGTCATGTTTAGCCATCAGTGCTTCAATATACAGCAGGCCATTTGTGAAAACCTTTCTATGAATAATTCGATAAGTATCAACAATTCAACATCCATTTCCATCCAAAAGTTGTCTTTAAAATATCGTTTTTAGCAATAAGACTGCTAATTGTGTCACCCTATGTAACGTTTTTTTCATCTATGTTTTGTGTAACATACATGTTGTACATATTAAAGAGTACCTATTCTATTATATTTCCATTGATACAATAAGATAAATCACAATTGTTCACTATTACTCTCCTAACCTACACACTCTGACCAAATTCGACCTCGAACGTCAAGCACATGATGATAAACAAGCCATAATAATTCATTGCTCGCATCCCTTAACTTGCCATAACACACATGGCTGATAATTTTTCACTGAGCCCCAAATATTTCGCAACATCCAGTCACGATAACAAATATAGCGGCCTAAAGGGCAAGGTCGGGTAAAAAACGATCCGGGGCGAGATATTTTAGTCGAGGTTAAGGAGAAACAAAATAAAATCAGAGTTTTTTTGGCAAGGATGGTACTGGGAGTTGTCTTTTAAGCTATAAGGCGAGTACTTGGAAAACCTGGAATACTGAATTTTTTAACAGATATTCAACAAATGGGAGTCCACTATGGGAGAAGCCCAGGGCCGGTCGATGTGACGACGCTTGGGAAGCTTGTGTCCAGCAGTGGACGTCTTTGGACAGAAATAATAAACGTGATCATTACTCATTTCTTTACAGTGTGACAGTTACTGGTGATGAAATTATGACATGCTAACAATGGCCGAAACTAGAATAAGTAAGTGATTATTTTATTGAACAAAAAAGATTAGTCTAGCTAGGCTATATCAATGTCAAAGAGGAAGACGCCCCGGGCGTCGGGAGCCGCAGGGCGATTCTCGGCCACCGTAGGCGCGGGCCTGAGGCGCCGTCCGATCAGAACCAGGCCCGGGTCGACGGCGCGTTGTGTTCCACGCGCGCCTCAAAGAGATGTCAGCATAGAAGAAGGGGTCCGCTAGGGCCAGTGCCTGCCAGGGTTGCAGAATTTGTTCGAAAGAGTCACCGCGGCCCTGGAACGCAAAGTGCACTAGGACGAACACGGATGGGTTTTAGTCAGTAAGAGTCTGACCCTCCCTTCTGCTTCTCCCAGAGCGGGAGGAGTCATTTGATGATTTCCCATCCTTAAAAAAAGGCTATATCAGTGTTGTTACTACAAGATGACTAGTTTTTACATTTTTCAATTAATAAAACTAGGTTTGAAGTGTCCTTCAAACTGTGTCAAATACTTTCACCGTAATCACAGTTTTCAGGAAAAAAACACAGCTTGAGTTTGTTTCCAGTCCCATTAATCTGTCAAAGTCAATGACGTACTGACGTGCGTGATATGAATTCTTATTGACGTTAATTTGTGCGGCTTCGACGGGCGGGCGGGAAATGTGTCGGCACTGTTGGTAGGGCGGATTTTATTATTAAGCCGAGATTACTGAAAGCCCGATTGGCTGAAAATGTATTACAGTTTTTTATTGAAGGGCACGCGTGCGCATTTTATCCGGTCCTGGATTATGGCAAATTGATAATAGGGAAGAGTGGAGAAATTACATACACGAGCCACACGAGGCAACTGCAAAGTACATATGGAACTACCTTTTGCCCGCGACTTCGTACGCGCACATCCCTTTTTTTACCGTTCTTGTTGTAATTTTGGAAAATCCTCTCTTAGTGCTCACCTACACTCTAAGGAAGTTACATTCAAAATTTCAGCTTTCTACGACCAGTAGTTTCGGCTGTGCGTTGTCTGTCAGTAACGGAAGAATTGTATATATTAGGACTAGCTTCTACCCGCGACTTCGTACGCGTTTATCCTGTTTTTCCCGTTCCCATTGGCATTTCGGGAAATTAATGCTCTTAATGCTCCCCTACAATCCCCAAGGAACCTACATGCTAAATTTCAGCTGTCTACGATCAGTAGTTTCGACTGTGCGCTGTCAGTCAGTCAGTCAGTCAGTCACTCACTCACTCACTCAGTAACGGAAGATTTTCATATATTAAGATATATGATTGATGATTATTTGCGCTTTTATAAAAATATTTACTGTACTCTTGACTTAGTTAAAGAATGTAGTTTTAGAGGTCAAAGTTGCAGACGTTCGATAACTGCTATTCAACTGCATCCGCATGCACTGGAACAAGGAGGGTCGTGTTACCCAGTTACTGGGTTGTGAGGGTCCATTATGCAGTCACTTCATGTATAATTCTGGATCTCAACTGCATTCGGTTAACTGAAAGTCAACCCCTTTTTTTAAGCATGAGCAATTATCAAATAACTCCTCCCGCTCTGGGCGGAGCAAAAGGAGTGTCAGACTTTTACTGACTAAAACCCATTCGTGTTCCTCCTAATGCCCTTTGCGTTCCAGGGGGACTACTCTCTAAGCTCGAAGTCCGTAGTTTCGGGCTTAGTTGCGGGCGTATTCTACTCCGTATCGCCTAACCAATAAGAATTCATGAAAACAGGAATGTCAGTTACTGTCAAATCGTGTTGTCATTCATTCTTAGTTTGGGTTTGGGACTAATCTCAAGTCCGTAGGTGATACGGAGTAGAATACGCCCGCAACTACGGACTTCGGGCTTAAGAGACCCCCCTCCCTGGGCCGCAGTGACTCTTTCGAACAAATTTAGCAACCCTGGCAGAGAAGTCAACCCCAACATGTTTGAGAAACAGCTTGGAAGAAAAATAGACTGAACATGACAAGTTCATCAACTGAATCAATAATTTCATTATAATGTAAGTCGTTAGCAAGTATCATCACGCGTTCTGCAAGTAAAATAAACTACTTAGCTATACTCCTGTGGTGACATGCCTCGACAGAATGATTGATAAGTTGATAGCACGTCGAAGCTAACTAAGTGCGTATCAATCAAGCAAGTAAACAATTTCCTGCACCTTGTACTATTAGCAATTAATATTGACCCATCAGCTGTAAAAGGTGATAGTTTTCAGATATGTATGAGTAACGAAGAGTAGGAGTATCCTTTCTAGAAGGTAAACACATTTATGGTGTGGTGAAGAGGTCAATCCGAGCGGAAGACGGGCTAGATGTGGATTTATTCCCAGGAAACGGGTTTAACCCAAATAGACTGCCCAAGTATCAAATGAATGAACGCAAAACCTGAAATGATGAAACTCACCAACCGCAAAAAAAAAACGTAATGTATACATACATATATGGGGATTTCAGAGCATCAATTTTCAGTTCTGCGTTAATTCTGTTACACGTTGTACATATTTAATGTGTCTGTTAAACCGGAAAATTGCATACGCCGCGCCGGCCGTAAGATTGTAAAACATCGCGTGAAATTGTTAACTATTGGAAACTATTGAATTTGATGGGATTTATTGTTTACAATACATTTTTTTCATAATATAGGGAGAAATTATCTAATTTTCCGGTGATAATAGAAAAAAAATGCGTCGTAAATATGAAATTTCTCCGTTAATAAATAATAGGTAATACATAACGCATAAATAACTCAAACTATTTACAGAAAACAGCACGAAACAAGATAGTAATCCAAGATACGAAAAATAGGTATCGTTTACGTGATTCACGCAAGCCAGTATGATTGCTCAGTAACAGCACAGATTACTTAACAAGTAATAGTCCTAGCGGAAAACATATTAAATTGAGCCTTGGCGTGGCCTTGGGAAACTTGGCAAAAAGCCGGGAGCCGGAACGATACAAGATTTGTAGATGGTACTAGATCCTTGGATGACGCAGTCTGCAGTTATTCGACATCTAGATATATAAAAGGAGAGACGACAATATCAACGCATAGCCGAAACTACTAGGAAATTCAACCTTAAAGGAGGTAACAAGGAGGAAAATCATAGAAATATAAAAAAACAGTAAAACTTATCTATTATATCTATGGGGAAAATAGTCTATACTAAATCTGAGCGGACTAAGTCGCGGGAGATATGCTAGGTGCCATGCGAACCTGAAAGGAGGCTGTCTAACTTTCAGAAAAGGTATTCAAGACGAAAGTTTGCCTATTGTCATCATTATTGGAAGGAAGAGGCAAAAACCGGGACTGTTGGAAGGAATGGAGGGAGGGATTTTACGGGGGCAGTGGGCTTTTGCCCAGCAGTAGTAAAGTACGGGCTTGTTATGATATCAGCATTGACAGCCTTGTGCTACCGACTGCTAAGCATAATAGTCTCCTCCCTTTTTGGTCATATTTCCCCGGTCTGATCAAGTTTCAACTTGGTCACTTGCAAATAATTACTGAACATTTTGACCCTTTTCCCAACAACCATGTTGGGGTTGGTTTCCAGTCTTCGGGCTTCTAAAGCCCATAAAGACAATAAAATTGTAGCAATAACGAAAACTGCAATTAGAGCACCGATAATAACTAAAAACCGGCCAAGTGCGAGTCCGACTCGCCCAACGAGGGTTCCGTACAAATTTTGAATCCCTTGAGCGTGTCGAAATATAAGATTATTGCGTCATAAATCGCTGTATCTCTATCTTTGTTTAAAGTTAACTTAGAAGTTTGATTTTTAGACATCTTCAAGGGACCATAGACCTGAGTAAGTATACTATAGTTTTAATTTCATTCCGATACCTCCACGCGTTCCCGAGATAAAGGGTCATGACAGACAGACGGACGGACAACAAAGTGATCCTATAAGAGTTCCGGTTTTTCCTTTTGAGGTACGGAACCCTAAACATAACGTAGAATTGCAATTCAAATGATATATTGTTTTTGTAGAGATTTAAATAGTGGACTTTGTGCGGACAGTAAAGACGATCGATCAAACTGTTGAGGAAAACTGGCCGGAGTTACCGGCTGGACTTCAAATTCGTTATTTATAACGATGAATAAATACAAAAAGAAAACAACACATTGTTCGTCACACACCACGACCTCATTCCGCCGGCCCCCTTCTACCATCGGACATTTAGAAGCACTGCAAGTGACCATCCCTACTTTGTTGCTATTCCACCAATCCGCGCTAAGTGTTTTCAAACGTCTTTTATAATGCGCACAGCAAAGGAGTGGAAGTCTCTGCCTGCGTCTGGGTTTCCGAACACATCCAACACTAATCTCTTCAAAGCTCGAGTGAACAGGCTTCTTCTGGGTAAGCTCACTCCATTGTTGAATTTGTCTTTGTCACCTCTGACCTTCTTCTTATCATGTGGCCAGTAAGATCTAACGACCCCACACACCCTAGTGTCAGAGTTTCTAAACCGCCTCAAGGGCCTCTGACATGCTTTAGTTGACGACCGCCACTTGGCAGCCTGGACCACTAGCTTATACGTACCTTCCGAAGCACGGAATTATCTTTTTTCCTAGACTAGAGTCAAGAGCAAACCCATATCAATTCAAAATTAAAAAAAAAACTGTATTTGAAAATCGTGGTTGTCGTGGCTGTGTTTAGGGAAAATGCTATTTTCTCGCTAAACGAAAGCAAGTCTATTCGAGGAAAAACATGTTTTCAATTTAAATTAATCACCATTAAAATTATCATGTCGTAGAATTCTTTTACACGACCTTACAATTTGTGAATAGCTATGCTAGTGTGGAAATAGATACGTATGGAGAGGAATGAAAAGCCACATTATTATGAGCCTATGCTCTCCTACTGTAGGGTCTGTAGGACCGAGGACAACCTGCAACAGATCTCCCTTTCCATTTCCCCTTTCAGGTCTCCTACTATTTCAGGGCAGTCCAAAGAAGAAAAGTGGCAAAAAGTTTTAGTAAGTACTAGCTGACCCGCGCACTTCGTCTGCGTCACATTTTCGATTAATGATCCTCTCCTATTCGTCGTAGCGTGATGTTATATAGCCTTTATTCTTTCTCGACAAATGGGCTATCCAACACTAAAAGAATTTTTCAATTCGAACCAGGGGGGCTACTCTCTAAGCCCGAAGTCCGTAGTTTCGGGCTTAGTTGCGGGCGTATTCTGGGGGGCTACTCTCTAACGAAATCCGTAGTTTCGGGCTTAGTTGCGGGCGGGCGTATTCTACTCCGTATCACCTACAGACTGACGATTAGTCCCGAACCCGAACTGAGAATGCATGACAACATTTTTTTCACAATAACTGTCAAATCGTGTTATCATTATTTCTCAGTGGTAAGGTGATACGGAGTAGGAAATGCCTGCCCGAAACTAAGCCCGAAACTACGGATTTCGTTAGAGAGTAGCCCCCCTGCTCCGTATCACCTAACCACTAAGAATTAATAACAACACGATTTGACAGTTAATGTAAAATCGTGTTGTCTTTCATTCTTAGTTCGGGTTCGGGACTAATCGTAAGTGCGTAGGTTATACGGAGTAGAATACGCCCGCAACTAAGCCCGAAACTACGGACTTCGGGCTTAGAGAGTAGCCCCCAGTAGTTCCTGAGATTAGCGTTCAACCAAACAAACAAACAAACTCTACACCTTTATAATATAAGGTATAGATAAATATGGATGACCAACCGGGGAAAGTGAAAGGAAATAATGCAAACCCTTATTTGTCTGCAGTAGGACACTACCGGTTTTTAAAAAGAAAGTGACTGGCTCAGAGAAAAGAGAGAAAACAAAAAAAAATGTTTGAGCGGGCACATACTTCGAAAGATTTATACATATACGAAGCAATAATTTGAATATGTATTAAATAAATATTAATAGGTTACAATTCGTTTAATTAATTCAATGACTATTGGCAATTAAGCTAATTTGCGTTTCGGGTCTTCTAGTACCTGAGAAGTAACGCAGAAATAAGATCAAGGGCGACCAGAGTTCAAGGTTTAAGTCATTGATATACTTTGAGAGAGATGACATTAACGATTCCTGCAAGGACTTCTCGTACTGAAGAAGAAGACAATTTTCTGATGCATGCAAACCTGCTTGTAGAGGTATAAGCCGATTCATCAGCTGATTGGCCCAAATACCAACAGCCAATCAATTTTGTTGAAACCAGGTATTCACCCCGGCTTTGGAGAATCATTTTATACACTCGTAGTCGCTCAAAGGGCAATGGAGAGGGCAATGCTCGGAGTTTCCTAGCGTGATCGAATCAGGAATGATGATATCCGCAAGAGAACCAAGGTTACCGACATAGCCCGAAGGTACAAGGTACCGCCAAACTACAGTGGCAGTGGGCAGGGCACATTTCTCGCAGAAGAGATGGTCGATGGGGTCGAAAAGTTTTGGAGTGGCGACCGCGTACCGGAAGACACAACGTTGGAAGGCCTCCCACAAGGTGAACCGATGACCTGTAGTGCTATTCTGTAAGAACATTTTCGTATCTCGACAATGGAATCCGAGGTGAGTTTCAAATTAAAACCTTTATGTTTTGTGCAATAAATCTCATTTTGTGAGTTTTGTCACTCAGGTGAAGCTCGATATCGAAATAGTTGTTTTACAGAATAGACTAGCTGGTGAGGGTCGCGGGTAGCCGATGGATGCGAGACGCACAGAACCGTTTGTTGTGACAACGCTTAAGGGAGGCCTATATCCAGCAGTGGACGTCTTTCGGCTGATATGATGATATTATATATTCGTACACAGATTTTTCTGATGTATTGCTTTTTCTATTAGTGAAAACCGTTTTAAAACCGTTGCGTGGTTTGGAAAAAGTAAACGGAGACACAGATTGAGGCAGAGAGCTACTTTGTTTTACACTATTCAGAGATTAGACATGAGCAGGTGACTCAGATGGGTAAAGTCATCATCGATGGCCTTTCTGAAACCATATCTCCTTGGACCAAGTTAGCAGGTACTATTCCCAAATTATCTACATCAAAACAATAACACGTTACCATATTAGGACACCTTAAATAAAAAAAGAAGATACGCGTTTTATTGTCACCATGACGCACTCTCAAAACATTATTGATAACAAAGGTAAGGTAAGGTATGCGTTTCGTTGCGTCAACTTGCACCTTTGACGTAAACAAGCTTAATATGCAAGTTTTATTGGAAATATCTATATCTATACTTACTAATATATAAAAAGCTGAAGACTTTGTTTGTTTGCTTGAACGCGCTAATCTCAGGAACTACCGGCCCGATTAGACGAAGTTGCGCGGGACAGCTAGTTTAATCATAATAAACTAGCTAACCCGCGCAACTTAGTCTGCGTCACAATTTTCATTACTGCTCCGCTCCTATTAGTCTAAGCGTGATGATATATAGCCTATAGCCTTCCTCGATAAATGGGCTACCTAACACTGAAATAATTTTTCAAATCGGACCAGTGGTTCCTGAGATTAGCGCGTTCAAGCAAACAAACAAACAAACAAACTCTTCAGCTTTATATATTAGTATAGAAGTATAGATTCGTAAGTTGACATGTGACGTATGGAAATGTGACAGAAAATAAGCC
Source organism: Lacanobia wlatinum (assembly GCA_947578705.1). NCBI lineage: Eukaryota > Metazoa > Arthropoda > Insecta > Lepidoptera > Noctuidae > Lacanobia > Lacanobia wlatinum. Next base: position 6,781,743 of record OX388039.1, on the reverse strand, counting down.
GATGGAAAAAAATCCTTCAAGGGTTTAAATTGTCGCGGAAGCAAATGATTGTAAATGCTAGCTCAAGGCCTGAAATGCCCTTCCCGTATTTAAAAATGTTTACTTTTTATATAAACGAAGAACGAAGGTCGGAATTTACTATTAGTACTGAATCACGAAATTGTTTATGGTCATGGCGAGCGGAGGACGCATAGAGTAAGAGGACAACAGCCACAATCTCATCGCAGCGTCAAAAAAAGTTTTTTTTTTTTGTAAAATTGAGGCTCAATCTGAAATGCGACAGTTCTTAAAAGTACAGTAGTGCTATTCTGTAACAACATGTTCGTATTGTATCTCGACAGCGGAATCCGAGGTGAGTATCAAATTCGTATAAACATAAGACCCTTATGCTGTGTGTTATAAAGTTCACTTTGTGAGCTTTGTCACTTAGGTGAAGCTCGATATCGAAATAGTTATTTTACAGAAGAAACTAGCTGGAATATCTCTGATATTTGGGTACTGACTGTACTGAGTACAATCAACAAAGCTATTGGGTATGCAGGCAGCCAACTTGCAACTACTTTTAAACAATGTTGTGAGTGCGCTGAGTAGATAGTTATTGTACAACACACTCGTAAGTATGTTAAAAGCTTAACAAATTATAACGCACACATTAGAAATAAACATTGGCAATGCTGCGGAAAAAATAATATTTTTGCCTGTATACCTGTAAAAGACCTTCAAACTGACTCTTTAATCACCGGTTTGTCAATGCACGCATACACAGCTACACTACGTTCACTCTCGCCCGTGGCTCAGGTGATACTCCCGTAGGGTACTTGCACATGAGCACACGAGACAATATACATATGTATATCATATTATCTGACATACACTACAATACCGAATAGCTTTGTTGCCTGTACATACTTAAGACTAACACGCTAGCACGTGATAGTGAGGAATAGGATTTGAAAAAATCCTATTCTATAAAACTCACAAATGGCTTTGTGGCGCACCTTGGGCTCTCAGTCTCTCACAAAATCGACTGCAATGTACAGCACAAGCTATTTGGTATACAGACAAAAATAATTATTTTTCCCACGGCACCAACAATATTTATTTGTGATGTGTGGATTATAACTTTTTAAGCTTATAACATACACGAATGTGGTGTACAATAATTGTCTACTCAGCGCACTCACAACATTGTTTAAAAGTAGTTGCAAGTTAGCTGCCTGCATACCCAATAGCTTTGTTGGCTGTACCTTACTTGAGCTATGTCTATATATGGTTATCTGAGTTTCATACGAGGATCAGAGGTGGCGCAAGGCGTGTGCGACGTGGGCCACCGCCTACGGCCTCGCGGTTCGAAGGGCCTCGCAGCTTTGACTTTTTTCAACTCAGAAAAAATAGCTAAGGCCATAAAAATATCCAACGTATCCGAGTCTATTTCAAATTTTTGAGGTCGCTTTGCTTGCTCTTGTTATTTGAGTTCTATTTATTGTTAAGGTTTACTTCAGTAAGTATTGTCAAAATATTAGCAGCGGCAGGAATAGGCACTATGATTTACTCGTAAAAGCTCACTAACGCTTGCTCTTACAAAGAAAAGAAAGAAAGAAAAGTATTTATTTGGGACTCGCACAAGACATACATATCAGTCAATACATATAAGCGGCGTCTTAAAATTAATTTGTGCAACATAACATAGGTTCCTTTAGTTTAGTTCTTCCTTGAATTTTCCTACATTTGCCTAATACTTATTTTCTATTTTTGCATAAAATTCAAAAGAAAATCTAAACTACTCGTGGCGGGGTGCGATTGAGTTCGCCGCATCTCACCAGCAATCGTAGAATCCAACCTCTGAAAACCTCAAAAAAATCAGGCAGGACCTAGAGGGCCTCGCAAAATGCCAATCTTGCCCACATCAAATTTTAGTCTTGCGCCGCCACTGATGAGGATAGTAAAGAAGACGAGAGAAACTATCACAACAATAACGAAACAATGGTCTTTGGTCTTGCTTACAAATCATTGACAGCGTTTAAACAACAAACAAGTTGTTTTGTTTACATTTTAAACGAAGATTTAAAACCATTCAGACAATGGTTGAGGTCATGAGAAACGGGATTTGTTATTATGTATGTAACCGTGTAGAACACTGATGCAATGAGTCATAGATGAAATATACTTTTTGAACACTAAAATTGGAACTCAGCTGTAGCATATTTTTATCAACTAAAAAATGTGTATTCAAAATATTGTAGTATCTTTGGGTGATTGTTGTACAGCGGGTCTAAAAAAGCCACTTTAGTAGAATCGTTACATTAATCATACAACAGTCTGACAAATTTCATTTTCATCTGTATTGCTAACGCAATAGGTTCAAGATTGATTGGGAAAAATTGACAGTGACGGATAGCGTGATGTGCTTTCTGATTCTGTTAAAGTGGCCTTATTGGACCCGCAGTTCTTTTGATCGGCATCACAACTTAAGGCTGCTTTTCCACATGTGCTATGCTACGTTGCTATGGATGCGTTTGATATCCACCAATCATATTCATCGGTCCACATAGCGTAGCAATGGCGGAAACTGATTCAACTAAACTACGTTTTTTTATATGGTAGGATGCGTGCTGTGGATGCGTGCTTGCATGCACGCACGCTATGGAGATGTGCTATGAATGGTCGCGAGGTGTGTAGCTATGTGCAGAGCAGTGTGTGACTTCCCTATTGTCGATACATCGCATACCTCGAGCTACGCATCTTCCTCGCACAGCTACAGTGGAAACGGTTACACCGTTTCGTAGCTAAGCTTTCATATTCTAGCAGCATAGCTGCATAGCACATCTTTGGTGGAAAAGCACCCTTAGACAGAGGACATAAATGTTGAGCAGTTTGAGACAATACGACAATTTGTCGTACTATAGCAATTTTAAGTTGCGGAATTTGTTCGAAAATGGCACCGCGGCCCTGGACTGGAACGCAAAGAAACCTGACTGAAACCCATCCGTGTTCCTTCTAATACTAGAAGGAACACGGATGGGTTTCAGTCAGTCAGAGTCTGACACTCTCTTCTGCTCCGCCTAGAGCACAAGGTCATTTGATTATCTATATATATAAAATTGAATCCCTATTTCCCTTGGTCATCGCATCACGCGTGAACGGCTGGACCGATTTCGCTAATTCTTTTTTTGTTGTGATTGTAACTGTCAGGAGATTTAAAGAACAAAAAAAAATAAAAAATTGCGCGGAAAATTTGAAAATTTAAGGATACTTAACCACCATTTACTCGGATTATCTAGGATTAGTAGGTTAGGAGTAGGGTAGGAATAGGTTAGTAGTAGGGTAGGAGTAGTGTAGGAGTAGTGTAGGAGTAGTGTAGGAGTAGTGTAGGAGTAGGGTAGGAGTAGGGTAGGAGTAGGGTAGGAGTAGGGTAGGAGTAGGGTAGGAGTAGGGTAGGAGTAGGATACCACGAGAACGAAGTAGCGCCGGGCAGCTAGAAATAATTTATATGGCAAAACAACGTTTGCCGGGTCAGCTAGTTACCAATATTAATAAAAAATAGCCATTCCAAACTCCTGATAAAGATCAATTTATCGAACAATTTATATCCCCGACTGTACCTACATGCATTATTTGCGGTAACAGGTACTGTCAAGGTCAACAATTTTAAGACATTAAAATTGGTTACCAACTTGAAAATCACTAGATCTACAAATACAGACTCGTTGAAATAGTTTTTCCTCATACGCCGATCTTCGATCATATGCTAATAGCTGTTTCAATTATCCGTAAGTAAACTATGTTTATATCAATACACTTACACGGACATTCTTTGTATTCAGAGGCCTGCGAATTACTTACGAATGACGATCTTATTATGTCATTGACCCGATGGTAGTGTGCAGGACGCATGTACCGAAACAGTGTATGGATAATTGGATACAGGAAAATGGAACTGACTCTTTTCCTGTATCTATATTAAGTGACGGCGATTAAAACTATGTAGCTTTATTGAAGTGAAAACTTCTTTAGCGGCGTTGAGCACTTTTCTGTAATGGGTATAAAATCTTAAACTCGCGTCAGGGTCACGTGACCTAATCGCAAAAGCGTAAGACGGACTCGCGTCAGGGTCACGTGATGCGAAAAAGCATAAGATCGAGGGGAAGGGAGAGGAACTAGTATCTCCCACTCTTTCTACCGTGCCTGAGTGTGCTGCTCCGCTTAGGCGGCACAGGGCGCTTGCGCGAATGTCCGTCTGTGTTTATGTACAGCGTGTCACGCGTATCCAAGGATACGAAATTACGGAATTATGGATGAAAGTTGATTTTTCTAAGAGATAAAAATTAATGTAATATATAAATAAATAACGATATAATATTATGAATAATAACATGTAAATTGTCATATTTGTGTACGATAGCGCAATAAATAAACATTGTATTCTACCTCATAAATGATAGTATTTTTGTACTTATAATTAAACACAACGTTATTTTTTGTTGTTTTTATGGTTCGTTTTGTTTATGTCAGGAACTGTGTCAAGATTGACATCTGTCACTGACAGTCGCTGTCGCGGCCACACGTCAGTGTCTTTTTGTTTATTTTGTTGTCGGTGGTTTGTCTATGATGTGACCGCTACAGTAAGGATGTATTATTTACATGTTTTCACTTCTGCCGGCACTCCCGGAGTGCTACCGGTGTTTTTTTACTAACGTCTTCTGACTTATCATACAGACGTGATGCTGGGGAGTATTTTGCGTCATTCCTATCATGCTAAAATACCTACTAGGAAGTGGTGACGTGCGGGCGTTTGGGGGGAATGTCATGTGTTAATTTTTCCGTTCAAAAATTGCTGTTTCTCACATACATGTCATGTTCTTTTTATCAGGTACTGATGATTTTTAACCGACTTCCAAAAAAGGAGGAGGTTCTCAATTCGGTGGGTATTTTTATTGTTTTTTTTTTTATGTATGTACACCGGTTACTCAGAGGTTTCTGATCCAATTTTTGTGATTCCTTTTTAGTTCGATGCAGTATACTTGCCGTTTAGTACCGTAAAAATTTGATTCAGTTTGGTTCAGTAGTTTTTATTTTATAAGCGTTTTTGCTTATTTCAATTTCTGCGTTGACGAAGACGTCGTCCAAGTATCACCACTTAAAAGTGAATAAATAAAAACCTTTTTACAAAAAAATATAACCGACTTCCAAACAAAACACTACAAAGAATAAAATGACCTTAATTTCGGAAGTCGGTGTTAAAAAACAAAGAAACAGAACCAAAAACACCGACTTCCGAAATTAAGGTTATTTTATTCTTTGTAGTGTTTTGTTTGGTCATATGTATGACATAGATATCTTTGTTTTTTTTTTTAAAAACAAAGATTTATATGTCAAGTCACAGTATAAAACACAGATATACTGTGGTAAAGTTATTCTTATTGCTCAGTGATTAATGCCCTTTAATGGATAGCTAATATGACATTGATAAACCTCGCAGAGCAACTCCAAGTAATGAGACTTGACTAATTATAAATATTTAAGACACTAACGGAAACACCAACAAAAAAACTGGCCAAGTGCGAGTCGGACTCGCGTGCAAAGGCTTCCGAACGGATTTAATATTTTTAACATTTTATTTTAACAATACAGACTTCTAATAGGCTTTCCTGTTATCTTTAGGTAAAGATCTATTATCTCCATTTTTTTCAAAATTTTGGACTCATGAGTTTCGGAGATAAGGGGGGGAATAGTCATTTTTCGTCTAATTTCTTGAATAACTTCAAAATTCCATTCATTTTAAAATTATGAAAAAGATATAATTAAAACCCTCACTGTAAGCCCCTTTCATTTGATATATCACACGATATTGTTCAAAAACTTATTTTTTTATTTTCTAGTTTGACCCCCATACTAAAAATTTAATCATTTACGCAACGCGTCCGTGTTTGGGTCACAGAAGTCCATATGTGTACCAAATTTCAACAGAATCGGTCCAGTGGATCCGGAGAAAACTGGCTGTGACAGATGGACAGACAGACACCCGAGTGATCCTATAAGGGTTCCGAACCCTAAAAAACCCTTAATTCAAGAAGAATAAAATAGAAAGCCAATCATTTAATTCTCCTTTCGGTATAGTCGGGACTGCCTAAATGCTGCCCGTTATCGATTCAACTAAAAATTCCCAACATACTAGATTTAGGTTCAGTTATTCCAATTACACTTTATACAAATACCAGTTCGTAAATTAATGTATTCGGTACCTAATGACCCAAAATCACGAAGCCACAAAATCAATCGACAAATCTATTTATACAAACGTACTAGGATATTCTAGACCGTTTTTATTGAGTTTATTTTTAGCTAGCACAGCACCGCCACCGCTTATTAGATTTTGTAGATACGTGTGTGGCTTCGCCGATAATATCGCTTACCGTTAACCGACGGACATGTAATCCGGAATGACGTGGATAACATTAAAATCTTGATTCTTAGAATGGTACTCAATTTGCACTGATGGAATTGTTATTAATAGGGTATTTTACTGAAAAAAAAAAATAAACGAATTAGTCCGTCAGATAATTTCCAAAAAATGTTGAACACATATTTTTTTCTTGTTTCACGTAAATAAAAAATGACGAAGATAAAGTACGTTGAAAACTCGCGTGACGTCACTACGATAATACAATTTTACTAGCGACGTGACGTCACCAGCCCCCTCTCCCGAGTTTTGATGCATTTTATCTTTGTGAATATTCATTGATTGGTTGAAAATACGTGTCCATTATTTTTCAATACTCTAACTGACGGACTAAATAGATTTGCAATTTATTGATGGTGGAAACTAGCCTATTAAATTATCCTGACTCAGAATTGTTGCATGCAAAACCACATTATCCTCCTATCCTGATCTCATTTTTAGGGTTCCGTACCCAAAGGGTAACAAACGGAACCCTATTACTAAGCCTCCGATGTCCGTCCGTCCTTCCATCCGTCTTTCTATCAGCGGGCTGTATCTTAAGGCTTGTATACATGCCAATGACCTTGTGCATATAAACGGAGCTAACTACTCCTCTACGCGCCATTCCGCTATCGGCATTTTTAATTTATTATAAAAAAATAACACATATTTAAAAAAATACTTTTTACGAAAAAATATAACCGACTTCCAAACAAAACACTAAAAAGTATAAAATAAGTAACCTTAATTTCGGAAGTCGGTGTTTTTGGTTTTGTTTCTTTGTTTTTTAACAAAACTGTCAACAGCCTCGGGCACCACGGTCTCTCATGCAGTCGAAGTGCGGGTCGCTTTGCACGGCACGCAAACATCAACGACATTATCCGACGCGCTCTTGTCGCCGTCGGCGTTCCAGCCGTACTAGAACCCAATGGCCTGGCACGCGACGACGGCAAGCGACCGGACGGTATGTCTTTGTTTCCATGGAAGATGGGTAGGCCTTTAGTGTGGGACGCTACTTGTGTCGATACTCTTGCGCCATCCCATCTTCCTAGCTCGTCGTGCTGTGCTGGTACTGCCGCTGCGGCTGCTGAGAACCTCAAGCGGCGGAAATATAATAATCTTGTTGGCAATTATATTTTTGAGCCGTTTGGGGTTGAAACTCTTGGACCGTGGGGTCCGAGTGCTCATGCCTTATTTAAAGATCTATCTAAACGCTTAGTTGACACTTCGCGTGACCCAAGGGCTGGCTTTTACCTCGGACAGAGGATAAGCATTGCCATACAACGTGGCAATGCCGCCAGTCTTTTGGGCTCACTTCCGGTGGACAGCGATGCGGACGAATTTTTTGACGCCTTATCTTAGTTAGGATATTTTATTTTAAGTGTATATATATTTAGTATTCTATCTTATTCAATCATAGTATTCTGTTCAGTTTTATTCTAATATTAATAAATTCTTTTTATACTTTTTAGTGTTTTGTTTGGAAGTCAGTTATATTTTTTTGTAAAAAGTTTTTTATTTTTGACTTTTTAGTGGTACCTGCGTACCCATTCAGAGTTTACCGGCGTGATGTTATGTTATGAAAATAAAACTTACTAAGTGCTTTCGGTGTAAAGGTCTCGTCAATACGAATGAAATAAGCCCAAACACTTGGTAGTTCCTACATACCGATGTGGAGTTCCCTTGACTCTCTGTCGTCTCCATCATCAGGTTTGATCCAAACCTTCATTGTTTTGTAGTATCACCCGATATACACACGAATATCAAGTTTCTACCAGATGCGTGCCTACAATTTTCGAGAGTTGCCCTCGATTTCTCAGGGTTTCCATCATCAGATCCTGACGTGGTGGCAATGGGACCACACGGGAAGCAACTGCTTTCAAATAAAAAAAGAATCATGAAAATCGGTTCATCCAGTCGGTTAATATGAGGTAACAAACATACAAAAAAAAAAAAAATACAGTCGAATTGATAACCTCCTCCTTTTTTTGAAGTCGGTTAAAAAGTAACAAAACCAAATTATTTTCGTTTGTATTGGAAAGCAGTAGATATTTTTTTTAGACTTTTGTTAAAAAATGAAGGACTAAAATGGTTTCATCTCAACAATTTGGAGGTGATTTGTTGATGTTTTTTCTTAGTATGTGATACCGATACATAAATTCTGGCTAATGGCTACCATATCATATTATGTAGATTACTACCTATTTTTTTCAGATGTAATTTCTTAGTAAATGCCGACGAAAAGTTGCTTCATCTGCAAACTGTTTTTAAGTATTTATCGAGTGCGCAGCCTTAAGAAACGTAACAGGTAGACAGTTGAAATGTTCACAGAGTGTGTATTTCTATTGCCGCTATAACAACAAATAATGTCATTAAAATTCAAAGGGGCTCCAATACAAGGAACGTGTTTTTTTTTTTCGGTTTATGGTACGGAACCCTTCGTGTGTGTCCGACTCGCACTTGGCCGGTTTTTAGGAGCTGGCGCAGCGTGTACTTGTACATTCGCGGACGATAACGGTTGTTCACTTCTTCAGCTTCGTGTTGCTGTCACTAAAGTCACTAAAATCTAAGCAGTCCGATTTGACAGCTGAGTAGAGAGGGATAGCAAATTGCTTTACCACTAAGAGCGAAAGAGATTTATTTTTATGTCTATTTCATACTTACTAGTAAAGCAATGTTGTATCCTGCTGTCAAAACGGGCCTTTTATTTTTTGACAACTGAGTTTTGTTTAACATTTTTAGGACCCAAAACTTACCCAATTCCACAACATCGTCGGTGCTTACGCAGAAATCAAATTCGATTTAAGTTTTGAGCACAGCTAGTCTATTCTGTAAGAAACTATTTCGATATCGAGCTTCACCTGAGTGATAAAACTCACAAAGTGAGCTTTATTGCACACAACATAAAGATCTTCATTTGAAACTCACTTCGAATTCTACTGTCGAGATACGAAAATGTTGTTAGAGAATAGCATTACAGGTCAGGATAGCATGATGAGCATAGTCTGCGCCTCTGCTCCGATTTCACATCCTTTAGTTCACTTATTAAGAGGAAATGCTGGCGGCGAGACTTGGTATGTAAAAAGTCATAATTCGAGGTTTAGCTCTCGACTGTTTTCTCCTCCAATATTGAACCGATTTAAGAGATATTTCACAAACTGAATAAGAAGAATATATACTGTGACCCTATGTTTTCCTTTTTGATGATTTATTAACTGTATAAGCACTAGAACCCTCACAAAATACTCACTTTTTACATACAAAGTCTCTCCGATAGCATTTCCTCTTAAGTACTAGCTTTTTTTACGTGGTTTCCATCGCGTTTAAGTTCCTATAACCATCTCCAAAGTCCCATCTACGTTTATACCAAAAGTCATCAAAATAGGTTGAGCGATTTAGGCGTGAAAGTGTAAGTAAGTTTTTATTTGCAAAAAAATGTGGTAAAAAGATGTTACATAAATTTTTGGTGCAAGACACATCTCGCCATACTATGATAGCATGCAAATATCTATACATAAATTGTAGCTTTGTACATCACTAAACAAAGTTCAACACTTAATCAATTATTATCTTAAGAACAAATTAATAATAATTTAATAAAACAACATCACTATTTAACTTAAAATAAGTAGGTATTTACGAAGTAAAATTTAAAAAGGAAAACAATAAAGTAATAAAAATAACAGGGATAAAAAAATTTAAAACACGAACACGAAAGACCAACAGAGTGAAACCTCAGTGTAACAAACAAACATTAAGAGGTCTTAATCAGCTTTTTTTAAGGACGGGAAATCACGAAATGACTCCTCCCGCTCTGGGCGGAGCGGAATGGGTGTCAGACTCTTACTGACTAAAACCCATCCGTGTTCCTCCTAATGCCTTTTGCGTTCCAGGGCCGCGGTGACTTTTTGGAACAAATTACTATCTCCATGTTAGCTGGAAAAATCGAGACAAAAAACGCCTCTGATGAATGTTTCACGTTATTTGCCTCGTAATCTACGATAATAGTTTGATTGTTTTGTAATTTACTGCTTCACGTGCGTCACGCTCAAGCCTGACTTTACTGCGATTTCATATTACGTGGAATTGTTAATGTTGACTATTGTAATGATTACATGTTGGTTGTCAGTGACTACTTTCAATTAAGAATGTTCGAAAGAACCTTTATTGAAATTCTTCTATTCTCCTCAGTAAAAGTTCATAATCCTATCGTACTTTACCTTTCCTTTTCATTCTTAGGACTTATCCTTAGTGGTGTTCCCTTGATTTCTACTCTATTTCAGCCTGGAAACCTGCCAACATTTGGCATAAATGAAGGGTTTGGCACGAACATTCTACTTAACAGACAGTTGTGTTACTGGGGAATTTGTTGGCCACTTCTTCTTCCCAGCTAAAACACTAGGAAGTGGTGACGGGCTGGGCGATTTGGGGGACTGTCTTCATGTAAATTTTGACGTTCAAAAAGTGCTGATTTTCAGCCTAGTTTGAATAAATGCCTTTTGATTTTGATCTTGAAAACATTCAATTTAGAAACCCGTCCTTTGACTGTTTTTGTAACAGTGAAAAATTTAAGAATATTCGATTTTCTATAGCGAATGTATCACCGAAGTTGATAACATCAGACAGGTGCATTTAAGTATTATATTAATTTAGTCTATATTTTCCCTTGCAGGGCAAAGTCTCCCTTTTCCATTTTCCCCTCGATTCTGAACCAATATGGACGAATCGCTCTATAGGCGTCAAGCTCGTCTTTATCTACGCGTAGGTCTTTTAACCGACTTCCAAATAAAGGAGGAGGTTCTCAATTAGGTGGGTATTGTTTTTTTAATGTATGTACGCCGATTACTCCTTGTTTTCTGATCCGATTTCCGTGATTCTTTTTTAGTTCGATGCAGCATAGTTGCCGTTTGGTCCCAAAATAAAAATTCGATTCAGTTTGGTTAGTAAAAACTACTGGTTTTTATTTTATGCGCATTTTTGCTTATTTCAACTTCTGCGTTTATGAAGACGTCGTCCAAGTATCACCACTTAAAAGTGAAGTCGGTGTTAAAAAACAAAACCAAAAATACCGACTTCCGAAGTTAAGGTTATTTTATTCTTTGTAGTGTTTTGTTTGGAAGTCGGTTATATTTTTTGGTAAAAGTTTTTTTTAAATCAAACAGAAATGAAAAAGAAGCCACAAAAAACCGGTTCCAATTAAGAATCCATCATTGAAATCATGATAACCAGCTTTAAAGGAACCACAATAACGTTGAATGTAGAGCGATCCGTTGGATCCGTCCCAAGGGCGACTGACTCACCACGACCCGGTTAACTTAACCTCTTGTAACTAGCTGATAATTATAAACAGTCCGAGTGCGATAAACTTGAAGTTTTACTTAGTAAATAATCATTTAAATACATTCTTTCTTAAAATACTACACTAGAAAAACCTGTATTATGAGCTCGCGGCTCAGTATATAACGCACGGGTCGATCCTCAAGGTGAAGAATCGCAAGCCGATGTTAGTCCGGGATGGATGGGTAAACACTCATTCTAACATACCGAGACTCCACCGTGCCACGGAAAGCAAACTAAGGCCCTGTATGCACTGCGATATTTCACGGCGCGATATTTTTGTCGCAATTCTGTATCTGTAATACATTGAATCCATACGAGTAGCCACACTGCGAAATAAAATTCGCGCGTTTCGCTTAGTCAGGTGATGATTTTAGACGTTCGTCTCAGCTGGGAACTGCATCGAATTGCCAAAAATCGTGCGAAATTTTATTCGCAGTGCGTACAAGGTGTAATCCCGATCACGGAATTGAATACGCGCGAATAAAAATTGCACGGTGAAATACCGCAGTGCATACGGCTGTTTTTTTTTTTCCGATGACGCGTTCTAACGCGCTTTAAACGCAATTCAAACGCAGACAGTCTGCTTTTTGGTCTTACCGACGCACCGACGTACATAGGCTCTAAGTTACTGGTCGCGGCTCTTATTTGTGGTTCTTTGACCAGTCGCTAGGAGAAGCTAGAAAATTTAACACCGGTCTTGCCAAGGGGTTTCGCGTCGAAGGTCAGACAGGCAGATGTTCCATACAAAATACATTTGCATCAGGTTAGACCAGAAGTCAACCCTAACACAGTGGAGGAAAGGCAAACAGACTGATTCGGCTAGAATACCCTGCACCGTAGATACCAACTTTTTATTTTTATTGGATATGGGTTTGCTCTTGACTCTAGTCTAGGTCAGAGATGACAGAGACAAAGTGTACGATGGAGCTGTGCGCATAATGAAAGACGTTTGGAAACGCTTAGTGCGAATCGGTGGAATAGCAACAAGGTAGGGATGGTAATGATAACTTGCAGTGCGTCTGGATGTGCGATGGTAGAAGGGGGCCGGTGGGATGAGGTCGTGTAGTTTTTTTTGCAACACAGTTATTTTTGTAAGGGATTTTTTTTTATTTGTGATGGGTTTGCTCTTGACTCCAGTCTAGGTCAAAGATGACAGAGACAAAGTCGACGATGACTGAACTTACCCAGAAGAAGCCTTTTAACTCTAACTTTGAAAAGATAAGGGTTGTAAGCGTTCGGAAACACAGATGCAGGCAGAGAGTTCCACTTCTTTGCTGTGCGCATTATAAAAGACGTTTGGAAACGCTTAGTGCGAATCGGTGGAATAGCAACAAGGTAGGGATGATAAGATGCAGTGCGTCTGGATGTCCGATGGTAGAAGGGGGCCGGTGGGATGAGGTCGTGGAGTATTTTTTTACAACACAGTTATTTTTGTAAGGTTGCACGAAATCCTTTTCGAAACTCTGTCGTAGGGCTCTACAACGCTAGTAGATGTCCGATGCCCTGCTGCAGTCGTGTTACCGCCATACATGGTCTAAGAGAAGGAGAAGATAAGGTACGTTAGATACCTTCTCTGATATACCTACGTCTGTTCATTCCAACCTTGTCCTTAGTAAGAAAATAACAATTAAGGATATTTCGGATCTGATTATAAATAAAACGGTACATTTATAAATGACGCGATGAGGTGTTGACGCATCTTGTATCATTACGTACTGTAACTCTTATAGAATCATCGGGTGTCTGTCTGTCTGTCACAGCCAGTTTTCTCCGGATCCATTGGGCCGGTTCTGTTGAAATTTAGCACACATATGGACATTATGGACTTCTTGACCCAAACACGGAAGCGTTACGTAAATCATTAAATTTTTAGTAGGGGGTCACTTTTGGGGGCCAAACTAGAAAATTTCAATAAAAAAAGTTTTTTGAACATTATCGTGTAACATACCAAATGAAAGGGTTTACTGTAAGAGTCTTAAATATATATTTCTTTCATTATTTTTAAAATTAGTGGTTTTGAAGTTACTCCAGAAATTAGACGAAAAATTACCATTGCCTTATCTCCGAAATTACTGAGCCTAAAATTTTGAAAAAAATGGATATAATAGATCTTTACCTATAGATTACAGGAAACCCTATAAGAAGTCTGTTAAAATAACACGTTAAAACAATTAAATTAGTTCGGAACCCTTTGCACGCGAACTTGGCCAGTTTTTTTTTTCACAAGCATGCCAGTTTTTTTTTTCACAAGCATGCCAGTGTTTTTTTTATAATATAATCTCCGAAAAGTCTAACAAATGAGAGATTTGACAGGTTTCGAATTTTCCATGAATAAATAACTCAATATGTAGGTCTCAATTAGGCACGCCATTTGTAATCTGACACAGTCATTAACCCATTTTGAAATTATGATAAATTAGCTGTTAATAATGCCTTAGCAGAAAAATATATGTTTTTAAATAATACAAAAGGTTCTTGGTAGAAATAAAGTTAATTACTAACATTTTTCAACTGACATAAATCGTAAAAACATTCATAAAAAATAGCTATACTACAGCAAATTAACGTAGTGCTATGGTAGATGCCAGATAAACTTGCAATAACACCTACAGTTCCCGTCACGCAAGTTTACCTCCCCGAAGTACGTCACAATCGACTGCGCAGGATGGCAATTTGACAAAAAACATAATACAGCGCATGCGCGGGTAGGTCGCGCATACGCGTCTTCGCGCAAGATGGCGGGTGCAATAGCATCTCACTCGCTCGTATACGTTCGATGCATACGTGTGACCCGCTTGCTCAATGCAATACGACTGTTGATACGAAAAGTGTTACACGTTGTAATTGTTTTTAATTAATTATTTTGGTTATTTCTTACTATTTGATTTGTTTTTTGTGTGTATTTGTGGTGTTACTTTTTGATATTGTTACTGGTAGTCTTTGTTACTTAATTATAATATAATACGAATAAAAAAAAATAACTAGGAACGTAACACTTGTTTACCTGCGCGATTACCATATACTGTATACAGAAAACTTTGCTAGTCTCAAAATGATATTACAACTATGCTGTATTTTTTCTCCATTAGAAAATCCGGAATCCGGATGCCATTGTTTACAAATACCTAGTTGAGTTATTGTTATCTACACGATCCGTCATTTTTTTCAATAACGTTAGTTATTTAGTCGATGGGGAATTTCAGACATGTTTTCCAACGAAACCGTGATGTCATTTACCATTTGTTGTGTTGTGGTTTACCATTTCCCTCAATCAGCTTAAATTACGATTTGCACGCCAACATAAATGGAGATAACCTTTCAGTTAAGTGTCGTCTATCACACGTTCTCAGAAGACAGAGAAAAAACAATTTTTTATTATACCTACACATATTAAATTATACCTATATTAACTATATCAAAATACTTTGAATCCTCCACTACACCATACACTGCGATTTTCAACCCGCCTGCCAAGCGTGGCGATTATGGAATCACCCCCTTTGGGGGAGGCCTATGTCCAGCAGTGAACGTCTTTCGGCTGATATGATGATGATGATGACTTGGAACCCTGATTTTTGTACATTAGTTTTGAGAATTATAGGCTTTTCATAGGTATCAACTGTTTCCCAAAAGACTATCACAGACAGGCTCGACGCGATAAAGCGATAGCGAATTTTCATAGGAATAAATTCATTTGCAGAGCGATTTCTACACTGTCGCGTCGCACCAGTCTGTGGGAGCCATAACGCAACACAGCTGACCGGACATAAAAGTAATGCGCTTTAGTAACCTTACCCTTGCACGACATACCTCGTTCGGCATTGTCGATAATGTGAAAATCAATCAATGTCAGATAAAAGACATAATAATCCTGGGGTCACGTGTTATCACACACTAGTATCTACACTTACACACACCATCAAAAATTACGTCATTTTCACATTCACTGATAAACAGTCGATACTATTGGTTCGCGTCGAGTCGAAAAATGCGATAAGAAAGTATTCGAGTAGCAGCGCCCGACCGATCACGTCAACAACCCGGTGGCGAGTGTCGTCGAGGCGCCATCATGATGCGCCCGCGCACCCTATCGCTATCGCTTCCTTACCAGAGCAAAAACAAGGAATGAATGGTACTCTTGAAAAAAGAACGTTCCGTGTCCGTATTCCGCAGTTTCCTGATTCCGCGGAGATGTGATGAATGAGTGAACGCGATCGAGCGAGGCGCCACACCAGTGAGTTTTTGCTTCGACTAGAAAGTTGAACAACGACTTTGTAATGCCATCGATTCGCGTGGTATGTGTAACGTAATAGTCTCTACTGATGTTTTCGCATACATGTGTTTTTAACATCAAATAATATCAAGAAAACGTTTGCTTTTTTAACCGAGTCCTGTTTGAGCAGATCTTGGACCTGCCAATACCTAAACTTTTTGATTGACTCTAGAAAAATCGAATAAATATACGTTATCTCACCTTAATTGCTTTAGACACAAAAATACATCGAGATTGTGCCTTGGTTTGAGATATTTTGCAAGATCTCAATTTGATATTAAGTGGCCATTAACCCTGAATATCTAATATATTCTTGTAGTCTATTTTGAATAGTCATCTAATTTTAATTTACTTAAAACTTGTTAGTTTAAAAATCTGTTGGATGTAGATCAAGCTGGCAACAAGGCCTTGAGAACCGAAAACACCGCGGAAAAATAACGTTTTCAAAGGAATTGTATGTTTCGCAAAATTTCTAAACAGCGTATTTGCAACTCACAGGAACTATGTAGCTTCAAAAATATACCGTTACTCATTGTTTGCGCAGATGCCGCGAATGTGGAGCAGTTGAGCACATACCGATAGTAACCGCAATATGTGAATGATGCCTTAGTTTCAACACTTTAATACAAATTCAGAAATAATTATAAGATTAAACGAACTTACCTGAAGTGAAGTTCTATCTTAATTATACGAAGCTCTTTGTCCGAGACGGGTTTTACGAGTAGTAGTACGATGATTCTATCAGCGCAAGTCACAATTTTTTAAAGCCTAAAAATAAAAGCAAAACTTTTTAGTGTGGCAACTCTGTTTACATGTCATTACGTTTAAAGTCAGGCTTTATGAACAATCCCTATACCGGGATTATACTTGGTAAGTATAAGTGGGAGGGTTTTTAGGGACTGTCGCCGTCTCGGACAAAGAGCTTCGTATAATTAAGATAGAACTTCACTTCAGGTAAGTTCGTTTAATCTTATAATTATACTCACTCTTTGTCCGAGACGGGTTTTACGAGTAGATGTTCAAAGTAGGATTGTGAATAAACACCATTTGTTGCGAAAGACATAAGAAATATATATTTTAATAAACCAACTTCCATATTAACAATTATTATTTATCAAAAAACAATCAACTTATTTTATATATAACAGACTCAACCTTAGGTATTTGTTACAGTATTGCATATTGCACTACCAAATTGGGTTGAATCTTGGTCTATGGGCCTATTGTAATGTCTGGCAAACATGGCAGAATTTTGAGACCACCCTGCAGCCTTCCTTATAACATCAATGCTAATTCCAGATCTTTTTGCTGCAGATGTTGATGCATGTCTGGTACTATGAGCAGAGAAGATGGTGACGTCTATTCCAGCTTCCTTCAATGTTTGCTTGATCCAACGACTTATAGTTTGAGTTGATGCATTCTTGTGTGGTTTCTTGAATGTGAGAATTAATTTGTCAATATTATTCCTTAAAGAACCAGTTTTATCTAGATAAGATTTGATAGTGTTGACAGGACAAATTTCCCTTTTGTCAGGGAATGTTTTTAAGTTGAACATTGGTTGTTCACCACCTCTTCTAGAGGTTTTTATTATATCAGGTATGTATACTTCTAGACCTATATCTGTAAATTTCATATTAGAAACTTTTATCATTGACAAGGTCTGTACTCTATGACCAGTTGTTAAAGCAAGTATGGTGACTAATTTTTTGGTTAATTGTTCCAATGATATATCTTCATTTGGGTAATATCCAGCTAGGTGATTAAGCACCAATCCTGGATCCCATGTTGTATTATATTTTGGCATTGGAGGTCTTGATCGGAAGATTCCCTTAGTGAACCTTTTGAGTCTATCGTCAGATCCGATCTTAGGCCCCATCAGTAGCGATAATGCTGACCGAGCAGTATTGATGGTACCATAAGATGCCCCATTGTCATAGCATTGTGATAAGAATTTTAAAACATAAGGAATAGATGCTTGATATGTATCTAAACTGTGCTGTCCACAAAACTTCCACCATAGTTTTAGGGATGAATCATATTGCTTCATTGTGTTCAATGAAAGAGAGTTCAACATTATAGTTAAGGCCGAGTTTGGTGTTCCTCGTCTTATGAATGCTTGGCTGACAGCAGCCCTGCAGCCAGGGTAAGCTGTTGATGCAGCGGATGATATTCTCTGAAAGGAGATGATAATAGGTGTTTGCTAGGTTCAAATATGATGAAATCTCCAGTTGACATTGATTTAATTAGAGGGAACCATGGTTGTGATGGCCAGTAAGGGAAAACCACAATTCCAGTAGCCCTATCTCTTTGAATTTTATATAAGCATTTTAACAATAATGAAAAAGGTGGAAATGCATAGAAAAATATATTGTTCCACTTGAGAGTAAAGGCATCCACAGCAAATGCTTCTGGGTCGCGTTTCCAAGAGACAAACTTATTACACTTTTTATTTGTTCTAGAGGCAAATAAATCTATTTCTGGGATACCAAAACACCTAGTTATTTCTATGTAGGCTCTTGGAGAAAGTTCCCATTCAATATTAATTTTCCTTGATTCTTTATCAGCTTCGAAATTATCTTTAGTATTTATATACGAAGCATAAATCCAAATATTTCTATTTTCACACCATTGCCAAATTTCTCTTGTGATATCATTTAGGTGGGGAAACTGTACCCCCCCCATTTTATTTATGTATGCTACAGCAGTGGTGTTATCTATTCTCAATAAGACTTCACAATTGGAAGTTTCTTTTGTGAAACACTTAAGACCTAAAAGGGCAGCTTTTAATTCTAAATAATTTATATGATGTTTTTGTTCTGAACGTGACCATGACCCAGAAGCCTTCTTGTGATTGCATACAGCTCCCCAGCCTGTCGTAGAGGCATCGCTATGTATTTCTAAATGGAAATTATATTGTTTTATTGGATTACTTCTATGTATATTATTTCGCCACCATGTTAATTCGAATTTGATTTCGTGACAAATAGGCATGTAGGCTTCATAACTATCATTTGCTTTTAGCAAGGCGAGGTATTTCTTTCTTTCTAATATTTTAGTATATAGCCAAGCATATGGTATTGCTGGGCATATTGAATTCAATAATCCTATCAATTGGGAAAATTCTCTTATTTTAAAAGAACTATTTTGTTGAAAAGATCTTATTTTTCCCAGTATTGCTATTTGTTTCTGATGTGGGACTGACAAGGAGAGATCTGATGAATTTAAAATAAAGCCTAGATATTTACATATTTGGCTAGGAGTTATAACACTTTTTTCAAAATTAATAATAAATCCCAAGCTTTGTAAGAGTTTGCATGCAACATCAGTATTCTCTTTGCACTTAATTTCTGATTCACCGAAATATAAACTGTCATCTAGATAGCATGTTAATAAAATGTCTTGCTTTCTTAGGTGTGCACAAACTGGTTTGAGAAGTTTTGTGAAAACAAAAGGAGCTGAACAGAGGCCATATGGTAGGGCATTAAACTCATATAATATTTCATCATATGTGAATCTGAGGAACTTTCTGTAATTCTCAGCTATTGGTACAGAAAAGTAGGCTTCTTTTAAGTCTATTGAAGCCATGAAACAATTTTTGGACATTAACTTACAGGCTGTTCTGATATCCTCTAATTTGAAATGTTCTGTGGAAATGTATTGATTTAATTTCTTTAAATTTAGAATAAATCTATAAGACCCATTAGGTTTAGGCACTAAAAATATGGGGGAAGTAAATTGGTCCTTACAGTATGAGCATTCAGAAATGTAAAAGCTTTTTTATCTCACAATCTATAATTTGTTTTTCTTTATGTGGCCAGTGTTGTGGCTGTGTATTGTAAGGGGCTGGTACTTTGGTGAATGGGATTTCATACCCTTGTACCCATTTTAATATCACTGGGTCATCAGTGATTTCAAGCCACTTTTTTGCAAAATGTTTGAGTCTGCCTGCATGTACCTGCATGTTTTCTATTTGAAGTGTCTGGATCTGGCTGGAGGGTGTTTCCGTTCTGGTTGGCGTCTGGCGTTCAAGATGCGAGGTTGTCTCTTGTACATCTGTTGGTGATGTTGCCCACCGCGGACTTGTTGATGCTGTTGATGGTTCTGCGGTGGGCCCCTCCAGTTTAACTGTTTCTTGTTTGTGGGTTTCAGCTTCTTTGCACCTTCAGAAATTGAAGCACTGGTTCGTTGTATTGACTGGGCTGCTTTGATCCTGTCAGCACAATCAGCGCCAAATAAAAATGTGTCCACTTTTGTGTTCTTTACAGCCTCTTGGATTAACTTGCTAGCTCCTGATAGGCCAAAGAATTTCCTAGAAGAGGAATCTTGAAAATGAATTTCCGCTGCGATCTTCGCAGCATCATTAACTTCTTCTATAAGGGCTTTGCTATTAATGTTCCCTTTTAAAATACTGGTCAATGATCGGCCTAGACAGGTCATTAAAGTACCTGTGAGGTTCTGTCTGGCAATAATCCTCCTATCTCTCTTGACCGAGGGTTCAGAGAGTGTGGCCATTATTTCTGGGTTCATTATAGGAGCAACAGCATTTGGAAAATTCGAGGGAGTAGAATATTTCTTAATGATGCCATCTTTGGCCTCCTTTCCCAATCCATTGGACATTATTTTTGCCCAACGCAGGGCCAATTCTGGTCTAATAGGATCGCCAAACTCTGTTTCTTCTTCTCCCTCCTTTCCAAGGGCCAGTATAAACTCTTCTGGGAGTTGGTCATTTTCTGGAAAAAGATTTAAATTATTTAGAACTATGTGTTCCTCAATTGAAATGTCTATCCACTCCGTGATAGCGCTTAAGTTGACATAATCAGTGCCTTGATTTATTTAGGAGCTTGTCTATCCACGAGGTGATAGCGCCAGCTCTAATAAGTACATAGTACCTGTCTATCCGCAAGGTGATAGCGCTAGGTCTTTTTTAAGTAGGTAAGTACATAGTACCTGTCTATCCACAAGGTGATAGCTCTTTTGTAAATTTGAAACATAGAGCATGTCTATCCGCGAAGTGATAGCGCTAGCTGTTATTTAACGTGGCTTATATTATGTTTAAATGCATGGTTAGTTATTCTAAATAGATTACTACACACCTGTAGGAGAGTCTTCAATCGCCACAGGTTCTTCGATCTGCGTCGGCGAGCAGAGCCGGGGCGGAGTTGTTGAAACTTCCTGAGAGCGTTGACTAGCTGGAGACAGTTTCCTTAGCTTTTTTTCTAATTTTCTGATCTTCTTTCTTAGATGTTCCTCTTCATTAGTTTTTCTTTTTCCCATCTTTACAGGTGACTAATACGAGTATAAGCACTATTGATAATTTCCATGTGAAAAAAGCGTTTCTCAGTTCGAAAGACTGTATCGAAAAAACCGTTAGCCGAAAAAAAAAATGAGAGTACACTTACAGTTGATCATAGATGCCAACTTGCAGGAAGCAACCGAAAAACCGGAAGAAAAAACAAAACGACAAAATACACTTATCAATCTGTACTATAATTTGGTACAAATCAGTGAATATTGAATGTTTAGACCGGAAGTAGATCTGCACTAGCGAAAATACTTATTTTGATCTAATTATAGGTTATAAATCCACAACTCGAGCTTATCATGAATTTATAAGGATTAACCTTTGTGTACTATTATAAAATAATTAGAATGCATTCAAAACATACCTGTAACTCGGAATCCAATTAGGATTCAATAAAATGTTTACAACAACAAACCTTGACCTTGACTAGGAAACTCCTCACTTATTACCTTTTTTCATGAATTTAACATTGTAAATACAAAACACACTATAGGAATCCATCTTATACTGTTGGAAAAGAGTTTCAAGCCAAGAATATCGTCGAAAATCGAGATTTTGGACATTTTTCCACGAGAAGTATGTGACCGCGCCGCGCACAAAAAATCGTAATGACATGTAAACAGAGTTGCCACACTAAAAAGTTTTGCTTTTATTTTTAGGCTTTAAAAAATTGTGACTTGCGCTGATAGAATCATCGTACTACTACTCGTAAAACCCGTCTCGGACAAAGAGTGAGTATAATTTACCTAGACTGCGACTGTAACACGGATCACGGATGACAGCTTTCATTTTGGAAATCCAACAATTTTGACTTGTCTCGCTCAATACTTGTAAATTAGAGAAGTATGGCGTTTGTGCTGCCAATAACTCTACTTGACATAAGAATAGACCCTACATTCTGGAATTATTAACTTGTAATGACATTTAACAACATAATCAGACAAGATGCTAAGCGTTTACGTATTGTATGTCAATAAAATTGTTGACACATCCATTGATCATCGAAAATGAATGATTTCCTTCTTAAAATAAATTCTAAGGATGTCAGTATATATAAAAGTATCAATATTGGCTGTGGAAAAACCCCTGTAAGAGGAAACTGCAACTGGACAAGGAAGAGACGCGAATCTTAATATCGAGACTGCGTTAAACTTGAAATACCCAACACGATTTTATCTTGACCATTAGTGCAAGGAAAATATTTAAAAAACCATTTAGATACCTAGGTTGCCAATTCAAAATAAAGTTTTAGCTTCTACGTAAGAACAATCAAATGAATAATAAGCCTGACTCAAATACGCAAGCTATGCACAAAAGTGAACCTAAATAACTGTATAGGAAAACGACACTAACACGATCTAATTACAATTAGTAAGGATCGTGGACTGCATTCCACAACGCGTTGTCGTAGGTCACTACAACAATACAACTAAATATGCCAGAAACTAATCCTACAAAATAAACATACCGATATTTGATTTAATTTAGCACTAGTTCACCAAGCTTAGGTTCAGTATGCAACACTGTTCCCTGCTGACCTCCCTTCATTGTAATTGTATAATTTTGTTTGTCACAGATATCCGCATAGTGGTTCTTAATGCTAATAAAAATTCTTACCTTATCGCTATCAGTTGGCAGGGTTCCATATCCGTACCAGCTCCTGGCGGCCTTTAGCCGGGGCTCGTCCCTGGGGGACAGCAGGCCACTGCCCCACCTCGCGAGCCCCTCGGCCACGGCCGCCACGCTCGGCGTGCTTGGGCTGCCATTTGGGGAGGTCGGAGTCGGCGCTGACTTCTCAGCCACCGGCGGCAACGTCGGACGAGCACAACCCGTCCGCCTCTCATATATCCTCTTCAAAGGCTCGTCTATATCCGTCTCCAACAACCCTTTCTTATCACTCCCTCTTTTAATCTCATTAACCCTTTTCGTTTCATCTTTCTGCGCACGTTTTGCGTCAGCATCTTTCCGCTTAACACTCTCATTTGAGTCCTGACGACAAAGTAAAGCCTTTTTCAAACTCTCACTCGAGTCCTGTTTTGAGATCTGACCTTTCTTATCCGACTCCTTGCTGGCAGATTTCTTATCGTCTTTCGATAGCAGAGCACGTTTTAAGCTATCAGTCGAATCTTGTTTATTTATCAGTTTGCGAGGACATTCTGTGTTCAAGGAATCGGTCGTTTTCGATATGAGCAGTTTTGAGTAATCGTAGGGACCATGGTCGTTTGAAGGTGGGTTGAGTTCGAGAGATCTTCGGTTTTTGCGCTTGTCCGCTGGCGCTATTTGTGCCTTGGCGGGCAGCAGCCGGCGCGGGAGGAGGCTGCGATGGTCAGCGAGGGGCGATTCCGGTCGCAACATTTTGAGCGGCGATACTGAACTGCCGCGTGACCGCACTCGCCTGCAACAAGCAACAGAAACAAGTTTAATTTGCAACTCATCTACTCAACATTACGAGTTATGAAAATACAGTTGTCGTTAGGAACAGTTTTGCGTAACCAATTGCCTTCCGCAGTGTGCAGGTCATTAGTGAATTAATTATCTCTACAATGTAATCTCGTTAAGCCGGTACGGAGACATTACCGTGTCAATATAATTAATTCAATGTCGTTGTTCACATCAAACATTCCAGTATACTGATGGTACATACATACATGTGAATTCTCATGTCACGCTGTGTATGAGTGTGAAATGTGTAAACACCAGATAACTTGGGTATCTACGAAATCGTATACGAAACGTCACATAATAATTTATATCTTAAAGGTCTGGGTTATCATCATGTTTAAAATTTACAGCACGGTTGAAAATAAACAATAATATTCCACGTATGTTCTGGACAGGATAAAATCTAAAAAAACTCGTAGCAGAAAGTACGAAGTTAAATATTTACTCAACATTCTATGAACATAACTTTGGCTTTTTTCTGGGGAAGTCCGTTGTAGCGTTAATTCAAAGGATTCCTACTCGGATAAAGTACCTACTGTAAGTGTAAATAAAGTATAATTCGTAGCAGTTAATGCTAAAACGAATATGTGATGCAATATTTAAAGAATGTTCACTTGTAGATCTCGCACATGGATACAACCAGATCCACGGCAATACTTTCATCGTAGATTTTTCGAGCTCCGAGATGTCAGATTAGATTAAAATGTTAAAAACAACTCCAAGTACTTTTGTTATTTGTTAAACGCTTTCCTGTCAAATTAGGCTCCGTAAACTTTTCTTTACAAACATTTCCTTTGTCGCTTATTTTATCTTGATGATTTCTTAAGCTGATATTAGAATGAAGTACTTAGACACAACAGAATGAAGATTGACAGTAAGTAAGGGTTATTTAATGCGTACAAAGAACGGACAAGTTGGTCTGGTCAGTAATAACCACGTACGGAATATAACAATAAACATGTGTGACTTAATGGAGGAGTAACCGCAGAGTAACGAGTAATATAATAGGTCCAGATTGCAGTGTACTAACATGTTTTACAGTCCTTTGTTATCGTACGACACAGACGTATAGGATAAGACCAGTAATTTAATCTGGCACCACAGTTGAACGTTTAAGACCACAAAACATTAGGCGACAATCAGAGAACTATTACAAACATACTTGCAAAACAATGAATTTTATTACAAAGTGTAAAACTGTATATTATAATATTACCTTTGTAAAACTGAATGTGCACTCATCCGCAGTGCAGTTAGAGCGATCTAGCGCAGATGCGTGAGTTCAGATTGATCTCACTATTTTAAGATTATCATTGCACTATAGACATCCGTTCTCTTTTCAGAAAAGTCAGATGTGACACTTTTTTTTCCTTTAGCGACCTCACACACCCTAGTGTCAGAGTTTCTAAACCACCTTAAGAGCCTCTGACATGCTAATCTCGTCAGCAATTCATATCGATTGAGCCGAGAGTCCACAGGGTGTGTTGGTTTTCTACAAAACTCGTGACGACTCACGACGTCTTTGACCTTCCAACTATGCAGTTTCTGGCGACGTCTCCATTAGATAAGGTTAAACACATTACAAAGAGATACATAGTATGCTGTAACTATGTAGTTATGCATAAATGATAAGAAAGACGTGTCTTAAGTCATGTACGA
Organism: Lacanobia wlatinum; assembly: GCA_947578705.1. NCBI lineage: Eukaryota > Metazoa > Arthropoda > Insecta > Lepidoptera > Noctuidae > Lacanobia > Lacanobia wlatinum. The sequence goes on along the minus strand of OX388039.1, from coordinate 6,756,288 downwards.
CAGCCATTAACGATAGTACATGATTTTTAAACATGGTATCTATGGTGTAATGAGTTAATGACATAATAATAGACGAACTCTAGAACAGTCGCGACTGTCTATAGAGAGATAGGACAAGATGTTTATCAAGCGAGTAAATATTTGAGGCATATTGCCTGGGAGTCATTAAGACCAGAGTGAATAGGTTGCTTCTAGGCAAACGTGCTCCATCTTCGATCGCATCATCGCTTACCATCAGGTGAGATAGTGGTCAAACATATGCCTATCTATAGTAAAAAAAAAGGTAGACTATCTTTTTTTTTTACGGGTCGATGTATTTAAACGGTAGTAGATCATTGGATCCTCAAAAACCAAATGTGTGACCACTACATACCTGACAATACAAGAACAGTTCCTATTGTGTTCATCTTCTAAAGTAACAAAATAAACACCTTCAAGTTTATCAGCCCAAAATAAGGCAACACCAAACTCTGCTTACCTATGACGTTTAATTTCCTACAGGTGACGTTGATATGGCGAGACACATGTCGAACCAACCAATCAGGAGACGGCTTACACCATTATCAATGTAACAGTTTTTATTACAATCCGCAAGATTTTGATTTCTATTACTACCTCATTGCTTCTTGTGTTTGAAAAATTTCACTAGTATACAAAAAAAAAAAAAATGTCCTTGCAGTAAATTACATATTTATTTAATTAGCTGCAATAACTCTTCCGAAATAGCTAGTCTTCATTTTGATAAATGTTTGTTTGGTCAAAGGGGGTCAAAAGGTCAAAAAGGTTGGTTAGAGTACATTCTAGCTGTTTTTGGTGAACTTATTATACCTAAGAAAGAATATTCTATAATGAAAACACTCAAATATGCCTTTCCGGTCTCTCATCGGGATAAAAGTGGGTTTCTCAAGTGTTTATTGAAAAATGTAGAAGAACGCTAAGCTGCTGGAATGCAAGTTTAAATAGATTGTTGAAATTGCAAGCAAATGATAAAGACCCACCATGCAACCACGAAACTGATTGTTACTCCTATCGCTAAAAGCATTTGGCTTTAATCATAAAACCAAGGGTTAAATTACACGTGCGGATGTCCAAGCAGCCTTTTTAATATTTCAAAGGTGCTAAAAAAAGCATTTGGATTATTAAAAAATATAAAAAACGTCGACACTAATTCATTTTTAGTCTCGTTATCTTTGCAAAAATATATGGGGAGTATTTTCGAAATGTGACGTGTTGGAATTTTTTAATATTTTTTTCTAAATTTGCAGCACCTCATTAATTAAGAATAAACACTTTTCCGTTCCAGGACAAAAACCTTGTAAACTAGTGTTATTGTTAGACAACATAAATAACGCAATGAATGTTGTTGAATTGCCAAAATGGAAGGTATTCATTGTACGTACGTTTTCATCCCGCTGAGTAGCTTGCTTTGATTTTATTTATTTTAACTTTATGTTCAGAAGAGGTAGATAGGTTGACTTAATGCATCAACCTTTGGCTTAAAAAGATTACACTGCGTCAGGTATGTCAAAAAACCGGCCAAGTGCGAGTCGGACTCGCGTGCAAAGGCTTCCGAACGTATTTAATTTTTTTAACATGTTATTTTAACACTACAGACGTCTAATAGGTTTTCCTGTATCTTTTAGGTAAAAATCTATTATCTCCATTTTTTTCAAAATTTCAGGCTCAGTAGTTTCGGAGGTAAGGGTCATTTTTCATGTAATTTCTTGAATAACTAATAAAAAAATATTATTAAAACCCTCACAGTAAGCCCTTTCATTTGATATGTCACACGACATTGTTCAAAAATTTTTTTTTTAGATTTTCTATTTTCTTTGACCCCCAAAAGTAACCCTCATAATTGAAATTTAATGATTTACGTAACGCGTTCGTGTTTGGGTCATAGAAGTCCATATGTGTACCAAATTTCAACAGAATCGGTCCAGTGGATCCGAAGAAAACTGGCTGTGACAGACGGACAGACAGACACCCGAGTGATCCTATAAAGGTTTCGTTTTTTTTTTCGGAACCCTAAAAACTACTCTAAGTTTTATGCTTAGTTGCGAAGCCATCATAAAAAAACTTTTACATACCAAGAAAACGCTCAGCAATAAACTTCACAGTAAAGTTTCGTAAACAGTAAAACAATAGACCATTACAAGAGCTCAGAAACTGTGACAGCAGTAATTAATACCTGAAATATCCTGAGAAGTCAACTTGGTTTATCTACACTAATATTATAAAGAGGAAATATTTGTTTGTTTGTTTGAAATGAATAGGCTCCGAAACTACTGGACCGATTTGAAAAATTCTTTCAGCAATGGATAAATACATTATCAGGGAGTAACATAGGCTATATTTTATCCCCGTATTCCCACGGGAACGGGAACTACGCGGGTGAAACCGCGTGACGTCCACTAGTATTTCATAATTGTTCAGTAAACTAAAAAAAATAAAAACAGGGTACCCTGTTTTTCATTGGTGCTTGAGAAGCAGTACAGACAACGGTCCCAGATGACCACAAATGATAAATGATTATGATTTACCCTCGTTTTCTAAAAGCCAGATCAAATCTGTTGAAGCATTGTCTCATGATTAATCGATCGATTTAACAAACAATGATGTTCCTTTAAATACGATTTGACACTTGTAAGAAATATCTACACGGGTAATTGACGTATTCAATCTGCTGCACAATTAATTTCCCACAGTGTACATCACTTCACTTTTTGTTCATTTCCATTTGATCACGGTAAAAGCAGAACTTGTAAATACGTAATTGATTTGAGAATGATTTTCTTAACAATGCTTGATTTTTATCACAGCTGTACATCAAAGATTTGTTTTGGCCAAAAATCCATACAAGCGTAGCCATGTCGGATCGCGTTTTAATAATACTAAGCTGTTTATATTCGTGATAGAAATCATGACGCCATTTCTATCCGTTAGAAAGTGTCCTCGTTTGTAATGAATATCTATTGTCTGGCAAGTTTCCAACAGTCGTAATTGTCTAGTAATTAGGCAGTAGTTTACCGGTACTTGTTTAGAATATGGCGATATCTTTGAGAATTGCGCGAACCGGGTCAGTGTGGTGGCGAAAAGTTAATAGTTTAATTAGTAACAAAGGCAAATAAGAAAGTGCTTTGTCTTATAGTTCTACTGGGTATTTGAGGCCCCAACAGACAGGTACGACGAGTGTCGATGCTTTTGCTGTAGAGAAGTTTTAGAAAAAATATAATTTGGTATCGCATTGACGCGTTTCATCTTTCGCCTGTATTAAGAGGAGAAATGTATACCCAATATTATTTAATTACATAGGTACCGCATGTGAAGGTCTTTTTAGGGTTCCGTAACCGAAGGCTAGCCAACGAAACCCTATTACTAAGCCTCCGCCGCCCTTCCGTCTGTCTGTCAGCGGGCTGTATCTCAAGAACCGTAATAGGTGTACAGTTGAAATTTTCAGAGTGTGTATTTCTATTGCCGCTTTAACAAATAATAATAAAAATTAAATTAAATTTTTTAAGAAGACACCCATACAAGAAACGTGTTTTTTTCGATTTACGGTATTGAAGCCTTCGTGTGAGAGTCCGACTCGAACATGCCCGGTTTTGGTCTTTAACCGAGCACCAGTTTCGACACCAGGCTAGTAAAAGTTGTAAGGGCCGATTTCATCAATGAAACTGAACGCGATCAGTATATAAACCACGTTTACGAGCTTTCAGTGTCATTATTTTCTGTGGAATATTGACACTGACAGCTATCACGTTCCGTTTCATTGGCGAAATCCGCTGTTAGTCGGACTCAACAGTGACTATTTATTTAAATGGCGACTACGAATGTACAGTCCATTGATGCTGACACCACTACCTTCTCATGCAGTTAGATATGTATATGATAATCGTGGGAAGGCAATGACCATTATTGGCAAGTAACAACAGAACTACCATTGTCCTTTATTGTACGAATACCTACCAATGTTAGATAAAACAAAATTGTGCATCTTTGGCAAAGCCATCTAAGCGGTTATCAACAGCGTTTAAGAGGGGACTCTAGTCGGTAAATCTGGGGCCTTTCTCCATACAAACGTATTCCAGTTTTCTTTGTGGATAATGCTGCTAGAGCAATGATTTTTACCCAAACAATCTAGCTCGAATTATACGTGTATACGTGTCTCTATCATTTTCTTTTTTCCAAAACATAGTTATCGCCATGTTCAGACGACTATCAGACAAATCTGATAAGTTTTAAAACGAAATAGAAAATAATAGAAGCATATACAAAGTCTTACTCTAAATTTTGATATATGTATAATTTTTATAGATCAGTCCAGTTTTGAAGACGAAAGCAGCGGAATACAAAACGTCTTTTGGTCAAGGTTTTTATAGGTAAAATCAGCGTCTGCAGCAGTTGTCGCTTTCGCACTTTAACTTGATAGGGCGCAGCGCGACGGCATCGGCAATAGTTTCTTCAAATACCTACCTATTTTTCAAATTCCTCGGGACTAGAGTCCCCTCTTAAAAACGGGTAAAGAAAATTTCATGGGGAACCTGATTAGTCCTAGAATGTGGACCTGAACCCCTATAATATCTTTTTTACTACCGGACTACAAAATGTACTCTAATTTACCTACTATACTCCTCTTGATTAATATCCTCTCCATCTTTTACTTGATTAATATCCTGAACGGTCGTACTTGGTCGTACTAAGCGCATCTTCGAAATATTAATTTTGCGCTAAGCAAAAGTGTAGAATTCTTCGCTAACGTCGTTATTCATGATCTTCCTATTGGGCATATTTTTTCAATAGAAGCCCTTACTCGCCCTTTTATCGGAGTTAAAAAAACCCACACATGGACGAGGTTTGATTCCCTACAGTAAAAACATTCAAGGCTTCATTATCTTATGCAACAATCAACCTTCGAAAAACTCCCAAGGGATCTCACTTCGCATGTGTTATAATGTGATCGTGTAACCTAATTACTAATACAATTTCATAACTGCACACTTCACTTGCTAATCAATAATGCACACATTCCCTCGGGCGGGGAGTGACGTCATTCGGAACTGTGACGTCATGCGCGATGAGACTTCGCTTCCATCTAGTTTTAGCTTCCAGTGAGTCACTTTGAGATATTTTTAGATTTTATTCAATGAAGCGGTAAAAGATTAATTGCCTAGTTGAATCTAGATCGTTTTATATTCGTTGAATTTCATTTTTTTGTTATTTTTGGCATAGCGATTAGCGGCGTTGACGACTAATGAAATAATTATGACTTCAAGGCTAGCCCAGCGATTTTTCGTGCATATTTAGGTTCGTTTGGCCTCCAACTTAGCTTCAAATATTCAACATTTTATTTGATAGTAGACTATTTTCTAAGTTCCGCCGTGGGCTATGTCAAAGGGCAATGGAGCGCAATATTATAGGTTTAAAAAGGATTGATGTACGGTACACCACGCTGCGCTCCAAAACAGGTATCATAGACGTGGGCAAAAAAGGCTGTCAGGCTGAAATGGGACTGGGCCGGTACCGCTGGACAAGTCTTCACGCAATGGGTGACAGAGGATGGACGGCGTCGCCAAGGCAGGCCTAGAAAGCGGTGACGATATTATCTGGACGCACACCGCGACAGGTTGTTTCAAGGTAGCACAAGAAAAGAGTGTCTGGAACGATATGGGGGAGCCATTTGCCCAACAGTGAGACACAACAGGCTAATAATAAAAACTGGCCAAGTGCGAGTCGGACTCGTGTGCAACGGGTTCCGAACCAATTTCATTTTTTAGCATGTTATTTTAACACTACAGACTTCTTATAGGTTTTCCTGTAATCTATAGGTAAACATCTATTATCTCCATTTTTTTTCAAAATTTTAGGCCCTGTAGTTTTGGAGATAAGGGTCATTTTTCGTGTAATTTATTGAATAACTTCAAAACCGTTTATTTTAAAATTATGAAAAACATATTATTAAAACCCTCACAGTAAGCCCTTTCATTTGATATGTCACACGACATTGTTCAAAAAACTTTTTATTTTAGATTTTCTATTTTCTTTGACCCCCAAAAGTGACCCCATACTAAAAATTTAATGATTTACGTAAAGCGGCAGTGTTTGGGTCACAGAAGTCCATATGTATACCAAATTTCAACAGAATCGGTCCAGTGGATCCGGAGAAAACTGGCTGTGACAGACGGAAAGACAGACACCCGAGTGATCCTATAAGGGTTCCGTTTTTTGTTCGGAAACCTAAAAAAAATACTACTTTATGGAAAACGACTTAGGTACAAGATTTGTCGCAACCGTTTCTTTCAAACGATATATCAGAATTCCAGTTTCTTACTATACATCGGTTAGATATGTTAGCGTAGGCGTCAAAGTATGTCTTGTTGACTAACGATACCCGATATGATGACGTCACAGAAAATATTATCCTGTTGACCTGTTTACACCTCGGTGCCAAAACGACAAAACAAAATAACAATCCGACATTCACAGTACACATTTCATTTGAAAACAATCGTTTACCAAACAAACAAGGTTAAGACAATGAGAAATGATTAATAAGTTGCCATATTTAAAGTTTATTATAACGCTGGTATTTCTTGCAGACGAGAGAACAATATTTAGATTGTATTCAAGGTATGATTTTCTCACAGATTATAATTATTGTTAACGTTAATTTTAGAAGTTTTTTTTTTTGTAGCCCAGTTATTAAGCTATGGAAATCTATTCAATAGAGCTTGAATATTCACACGATTTAATCATATTTATATTTTTCATGTACATTCGGAAAATGTAAAGTATCTTCAGTCAGACTCATAATTATAATTTAGGATCTACCTGAGGATACTTTAAGATTTTTTTGTATAAATTTTTATGAATCATTAAGGTTCCGAACAAAAAACGGAACCCTTATAGGATCACTCGGGTGTCTGTTTGTCCGTCCGTCTGTCACAGCCAGTTATCTCCGGAACCACTGGACCGATTCTGTTGAAATTTGGTACACATATGGACTTCTGTGACTCAAACACGGAGGCGTTACGTAACTTATGATTTTTTTTTATGGGGGTCACTTTTGGGGGTCAAACTAGAAAATTTCAAAAAAGTTTTTTTAACAATATTGTGTGACATATCAAATGAAAGGGCTTACTGTGAGGGTGGTTTTAATTTTATATTTTTCATAATTTTAAAATATTTGTTTTTGAAGTTATTCAAGAAATTAGACGAAAAATTACAATTATCCCCCCCTTATCTCTGAAACTACTAAGCATAAAAATTTGAAAAAAAAAAATGGATATAATAGATCTTTACCTATATAGATTACAGGAAAACCTATAAGAAGTCATTAGTATTAAAATAACATGTTAAAAAATGAAATTAGTTCGGAACCCATTGCACGCGAGTCCGACTCAAACTTGGCCAGTTTTTTTTTACAAGTTCTTAGACTTTCTTTCTACCGCCAACATTACTAATTTACATTACAAACATAAAAATTTGGTAGTTGTAAAGGCGTCAACAGTGCTACTTTGTACACATCTCATCATGGTAACTTTATAGGTGAAGTCAGCCTGAAGTGAGCTGCCAATTCAACTGATGGCAGAGACTGACAGCTCACTTCACGTCTTCACCCAAGTTTCCAAAGTACATATTTAACAGAACAGCACTTGGTTGGTACCCATTCTAAATTCCATAATTTAGATAAAACTATTACATAGATGACTTTGCTATCGCTACTTGTTATGATTGTATCTTCTGAGTTTTCGCTGTTGTGTTGCTACCAAATATTTGCACGCTAGCCGTCATGTCGGTCTGTTTGTTTTGCTGTCAGTAGTGCCCACGTTTCATATTTGAGCTCGGTATTGGATTTCATGGCCTCAATGTTTGGCTTGGGTTTAGATCGCCATTTAATGTTTCTAACACCTTCCTACGTTAATTGGTAAAGTAAATTAGGTGTTTGTTGCTATGCCATAATAGGGATAGAGTATAGAACCTATGTGGCATAACGCTCCTCACCGCAATTTTGTTTTTGGAACGAAGTTCCTTATCGCGCGTTGTGAAAGGGGTCTAGACGGAAAAAATTCTCACGAAAAGTCGTAACGACACTTTTTGCTTTTGAAACCGTGCGACGTGCGCGTGTTTCTCTGTCTGTCTGTCTGTCTCTCTCTCTCTCTCTCTCATAGAAAGCAAGCCAGTTATTTTCGTTTCGTCATTCTATTTCTGTTTACATTATATTTGTAAGGTAGGCAGGATAGGCAGGGTAGGCAGGATAGGCAGGATAGGCAGGGTAGGCAGGATAGGCAGGGTAGGTGGGTAGGCAGGGTGGGCAGGGTAGGCTTTTTTATTCTAAGTTTATCTTTCAAATATCTCGGCAACGTGACACTTTAGGGCACCATGTTGCAAATGTAGCGGCATCAATGCCGCCACAAGAAAAACCAATGGAGCAAATCTACATCGCAACAAAAAGAACCGTGACGCCATCTATCCAACTAGCTGCGAACTACTACATTGAAATTCTGCATCGCGCAAGCAGAGTTTACCGTGCGATTTGAACATATACATCAGCCCTAAGATTAACTATCCGCCAGACACAAGAACTGTCTGGTAGGAGGATCCTCCTTTTTCAATTGAGGTGTGCGGGACTTTACTCTCTGTACCTCATTTTTGTTTGTTTAAGTGTCCTCTACACATAATAGGCATGTTAATACGTGCGCCACAACATTGAAAAAAAAAAAATGGCGGCGGGCTCCGAGCTACTCGTAACTCCCATAGAAAAAAGTTCAATTCCAATTTCTTTTTTTTCTTTTCTGTGAATCTAGTATAGTCCAAAAAACTTGAAATCAAACCTTACACTTACTGATGCGTAGTTGTCACGATTGACACAATATTTGTCAAGTTTTTAAATACTCGGTACCACCTATATAAGTACGCACTGACGTCATCAACGTCTTTCAACCATAGGTGCATACTTCGCACGGTGAATTAACATAACTCATACCAACTGGTAGGTACATAACACGAACAATGATAGGGAAGGAAATTAAAATCATGTAAATTAAAATCTGTATTTAAATTGAACATTTTTTATTGTTGTCTCCAAAGAGAATAACCCTCTTAAGAGCAAATGCTGGCGGCGAGACTTTGTATGTAAAAAGTCATAATTCGAGGTTGGGCTCTCGACTGTTTTCTCCTCCAATATTGGACCAATATAAGAGATATTTCACAAACTAAATAAGAAGGATATATACTGTGTCTCTATGTTTTCCTTTTTTGATTAATAGTTGCCAAATTTGTAGGGCTCTGTTGACAGCGATTTATGGGACAATTTTGAGCATTTTGTGAGAGTTCTAGTGCTTATACGGTTAATAAATCATCAAAAAGGAAAACATAGGAACACATTATATATCCTTCTTATTCAGTTTGTGAAATATCTCTTAAATCGGTTCAATTTTGGTGGAGAAAATAGTCGAGAGCCAAACCTCGAATTATGACTTTTTACATACAAAGTCTCGCCGCCAGCATTTCTTCTCATTGTGAGGAAACCGGAATGTTCAAGAACCTTAAAATTGAAGTCGAGTGACATCTTGCAAGTACCAACTCGTGTATCAATGCCACCACAAGAAAAACTACCCGTCATCCATACCGCAATGCCATCTATCCTGTCAGCAGCGTACTACTAACAAAATCCTGCATTGTGGTATGAAAGTTATCCGTGCGATTTGAACAATACAACAGTCCGAATCTCAAGTATCGGGCAGTTGCCCACCAGACACAAAAACCGTCCAATCGGAGGATCCTCCCTTTTCAATGGAGTTTTGCGGGACTTTCCACTCTACACCGCATACCTCTATACTCGCACTGGGCCCGCATGGTAGATTACGGACTACGAAACTCTCCCTCTCACAGAGATGAGGCCTGTGTTCCAGCAGTATGAACACAGTCTGCGTTTCCTGATAGCTACATCCTCTTCGCCTTAAGTCAAGAGTAGGTAGGTTATTTCTAGGCAAGCGGACTCCATCGCTTCCATTAGAGAGAGAATGAGATTGTGGTCAAACTAAAACGTGAGGCTATCAATCATTTAAAAAATATTTAAGGCTGATTATGCTAAGTTGTTTGCACCAAAACAGTTTTCGTATCGTTTGCACGTACAGTAAAAAAACAGGTTGGAATGCAGACAATAAATAAACATATTTGCACTACGAAACTAATTCATTGGTATTGCGTGCTAGAAATAACTTTTAAAATACGAGAGTGATGAGACATAGGTTCTAAAACGAGTTATTTCAAATACTTCACTGCTTAGCACTCGCATAAAAAGAGCTAAATATAATTTTATTGACTGTATGGGTAGAGCGGTTGAAAAAGTATACCAATTTTAAAACTCACTCATTTTCAACAAAGAGAGCCTCGAGCAACCCTTTTGATAAGTTCTTTTTTTTTAATACCTGTGCGGAACAGGGAGTAAAGCCGCGCAAAGCTCCATTGAAAGAGAGGATCCTCCGACCAGACGGTTGTTGTGTCTGGTGGGCAACTGCCCGATCATGGATATTCGGACTGTTGTATTATTATGTTCAAATCACACGGAAAACTCTGATACCGCGATGCAGGATTTCGTTAGTAGTTCGCTGCTGATGGGGAAAATGGCGTTGCGGTTCTTTTAGGTGCCGTACAAATTTCGCTTCGTTAGTTTTTCGTCGGCATTAATGCCGCCCCACAAGAAAAACTAACGAAACTTCGATTAGGTACAGTCAGGAAAATGAATTGATTTCACCTTAGGATTGACCTTGAATGGCAAAGTTTCAACGACAGTAAGGACAAAAATCCATACTTATTTAATCATACTAATGACACTCTTTCTGTCTGTCTGTCTATCCGTCTAAACGTTTGTTTGTTACCTCTTGAGATCTAAACGACTAATTAGAATGAAACTTGGCACACAGGTGGACCATATCTCCATGTCTTTTTAACCCGAGAGTATGGTCTTATGGCACAATTCTCGAATTACACGTGGGTGAAGTCGCAGGCAGAAGCTAGTCTAAATTTGCCGAACCGTTCATTCGTCGACTGTCGCCATTCGTTTTCGTTCAAATCTGTTTGTCAAACATCGGCACGTCGACGACCAAGCTTGTTTGTTTACTGGCGAGCCGCCCACAGTGTTTACTGCTTCTATAAGTAGAGCTGAGATTTAGCACCATTCTGAAGGGTTTCTACTCTTGTAACGGATTTACGAAGAGAACTGAATTAGTTTGTACGGTCAACTGAGTTCTTCTATACTAATATTATAAAGAGGAAAGATTTGTATTTTTGTATGTAACGAATAAACTTAAAACTACTGGACCGATTTGAAAAATTCTTTCAGTACTGGATAGCTACATTATCAGCTGGTAACATTGGCTATATTTTATCCCCGTACTCCCACGGGAACGGGAACTATGCGGGTGAAACCGCGTGACGTCCGCTAGTCAGTAATACTTTGAAAGATCTTTGCAAGGCTAAGGCTTGTTTCACACGTACCACTACCACACCACGACCACAAAAACACCATTTGGGCGAGTGCTAACTTATATGAAAATTAATAGTTAAATTCGCGTGTGTGATACCGACTACATCGCAGCCACGTCGCAACCACAACGCAACCCAAAACAAAGCAAAGCATCTTTCCAAAGTTCGAGTGAACAGGCTCCTTCTAGGTAAGCTCGCGCCATCGTAGACTTTGACTCTTTCATCTCTGACCGAGGCTAGAGTCAAGAGCAAACCCATCGCAAATAAAAAAGAAATCACCAGCGAAACCGCGAACTAGCGGCCGGCGACATCGCAAACACATCCACATTTTGTAGGTACCACAACGCAACCGCAAAAACTAACCGCAGCGACACTATTCACACGTAACCACAGCTTGACCACGTTTTGTCGCGACGGTGTGGTGTGGTTGTGGTACCTGTGAAGCAAGGCTAACGCTGTCGCTGTAGAAGACGAAGAAGAAGTAAGTCGCTTAATCTACGAAAAGTTTTATCAGTTAGAGAAAAGGGCGCTATCAAAAGGAGGAGTCAGCGACTTCACTATTATTTTGTATCCATTTCTTATGCAAATTTTTGACGGCACGGTTGGCGCAGTGGTTAAGCAATTGACTGCTGCTCTGCGTGTCGCGGGTTCGATTCCCGCACGGAACAAATATCTGTATGGCCTACAGATAGTTGGTCCGGGTCTGGCTGTTTGTGTGTGTGAGATTATATGTATGTAAAAGCACCCACGATACAGAAGAAATAGTGTGGGACAACGTCTTTTTAAAATGAAATGAAATGAATGAAAAGATAGCACATTGTATTGTCAAAATATTTTCAGTAGGTAGGAAATAGTAGGAAGTGCAGTTGTCATCGGTCGTGTGTTTCCGTAATTCGTTAAAAAAAAAAACTGGCCAAGTGCGAGTCGGACTCGCGTGAAAAGGGTTCCGAACGAATTTAATTTTTTTTAACATGTTATTTTAACACTACAGACTTCTAATAGGTTTTCCTGTAATCTTTAGGTAAAGATCTATTATCTCCATTTTTTTCAAAATTTTTGGCACAGTAGTTTCGGAGATAAGGGGGGGGGAATGGTCATTTTTCGTCCAATTTCTTGAATAACTTCAAAACCATTTATTTTAAAATTATGAAATAAATATAATTAAAACCCTTACAGTAAGCCCTTTGATTTGATATGTCACACGATATTGTTAAAAAAACTTTTTTTTTTATTTTCTAGTTTGACCCCCAAAAGTGACCCCATACTAAAAATTTAATAAATAATATAATGCGTCCGTGTTTGGGTCATAGAAGTCCGTATGTGTATCAAATTTCAACAGAATCGGTCCAGTGGATCCGGAGAAAACTGGCTGTGACAGACGGACAGACAGACAGACAGACAGACAGACAGACAGACAGACAGACAGACAGACAGACAGACAGACACCCGAGTGATCCTATAAGGGTTCCTTTTTTTTCGGAACCCTAAAAACAAAGATTATCAAAATAAAACTGGACAAGACAGGGAAGTGTTGACAAGTCTTGATGATTTTTCTGCATTTCGTTTTTAGTCCAAATAGGGTCTTCAAAACCGAACTCATTATTAACGAGTTTCTCCCGTTTTCTCAAAACCTTAATTTAAGCATTTAACAGAATATAACAATAGCATCAGAAAAACAAAATCTAGTGGAAGTGGAGTGTTTCTGATAAGACAACGGTTATTTCTAAAAAAACTGGCCAAATGCGAGTCTGACTCGTGTGTAAAGGGTTCCGAACTAATTTATTTTTTTATCATGTTATTTTAACACTACAGACTTCTAATAGGTTTTCCTGTTATCTTTAGGTAAAGATCCATTATATCCATTTATTTCAAAATTTTAGGCTCAGTAGTTACGGAGATAATGGGGGGGAATGGTCATTTTTCGTCTAATTTCTTGAATAACTTCAAAACCAATAATTTAAAAATATGATAAAAATATAAATAAAACTCTCACATTAAGCCTTTTCATGTGATATGTCACATGATATTGTTAATTATTTTTGAAGTGAAAACTTCTTTAGCGGCGTTGAGCACTTTTTCTGTAATGGGTATAAAATCTTAAACTCGCGTCAGGACACGTGACCTGATCGAAAAAGCGTAAGACGGACTCGCGTCAGGGTCACGTGATGCTGATCGAAAAAGCGTAAAACGGACTCGCGTCAGGGTCACGTGATGCTGATCGAAAAAGCGTAAGATCGAGGGGAAGGGAGAGGAACTAGTATCTCCCACTCTTTCTACCGTGCCTGAGTGTGCTGCTCCGCTTAGGCGGCACAGGGCGCTTGCGCGAATGTCCGTCTGTGTTTATGTACAGCGTGCCACGCGTATCCAAGGATACGAAATTACGGAATTACGAAATTATGGATGAAAGTTGATTTTTCTAAGAGATAAAAATTAATGTAATATATAAATAAATAACGATATAATATTATGAATAATAACATGTAAATTGTCATATTTGTGTACGATAGCGCAATAAATAAACATTGTATTCTACCTCATAAATGATAGTATTTTTGTACTTATAATTAAACACAACGTTAATACTAAAGTTTTCACTTCTGCCGGCACTCCAGGAGTGCTACCGGTGTTTTTTTTTTTCTAGTTTGACCCCCAAAATTGACCCCCATACTAAAAATTTAATGATTTACGTAACGCGTCCATGTTTGGGTCATAGAAGTTCATATGTGTACCAAATTTCAACAGAATCGGTCCAGTGGATCCGGAGAAAACTGGCTTTGACAGACGGACAGACAGACCGGTGTCTGTCTGTCTGTCCTATAAGTGATCCTATAAGGGTCCCGTGTTTTTTTCGGAACCCTAAAAAAAACAGAAATTGCCCTTCTGATGTTTGACTATTCTACCATTAAAAGTAAACATTACTACACTTCCTGTTATTCGGTTTTCACGGTCGATGAAAAACATTGTTTTGTACGCCAGATAATTTTTCGCTGAATAACAGTTCGGGTTTAACCTAATTATTTTGTTTGGACAGCTGATGTTGGCGAGAATTTTTGTTGCTTTTAATAAGACATTTATAAACCGGCCATTTTTTTGCCACCGGTTTCGCCTGCGTGATACATCATCCCACGAGGACGTACGAGCGGGATAAAAGTTTCATATTACTATTCTGACGGTCAATGGAGCAGACATGTGTTAGAGTGGAGACCGCGTATGGACAAACGTAGTGTGGGATGCCCTGCGGCATGATGGATCGATGATTTAAAGAAGGTGGCTGGCAACAAATGGATGCGGATTGCTCAAGACTAGGATGGTTGGCGCTCTTTGGGGGAGGCTTACGTTCAGCAGTGGACGGCAATTGGCTGATATGATGATGATTACTATTCTAGGCCATGGCCCTCGAGTTTCATCTTAAATTTGTGCACACTTTAATAAGTAAATGGTTAAAAAACATCCAAATATAAAGACTTCAGATGAAGGTTTTTAAATTGAGTATTTGGTGTTACGACAAACCCTAATACCACACAGGTTTTCAGGCTAAGTAGAATTTGACAATTGTTCAATTTCAAATATCTAATTCAGAAATCAATGTGATCACATTTTGTACCTACCTGGCTGGACAAAATCTAAATTCTGACTTCACAACAATATCTGATATTGTAAGTCCACCTGCCCTCTCGTAAACAAACATTGCCTATATTTATAAACACCGCCCACACTCAGAACCGACATTATTCCACTTAAACGTTGGCAAACAATGCTCATTGATAAATTATTGTCCAGAGGGCACTTGGAAAAAGACTCAAGGACTGCCGAACTCAAAACCTCTTATAACGATTGATACGGTTTTATTGTAAACTGTTAAGGCTGCTCTCTCGAGAAATGCTTTAAAACAGCGTGCAGATGAAGCAACTTTTCGTCGGCATTTACTGAGAAATGACATCTGAAAAACATAGGTAGTAATCTACATGATATGATACGTAATTTTGTTTAGCCAGAATTTATGTATCGGTATCACATAATAAGAAAAAGAAATCACCAAATCGTTGAGATGAAACCATTTTACTCCTTAATTTTTTAATAAGTCGAAAAAAAAGTATCTACTGCTTTGCAATACAAAAGATAATAATTTGGCTGTTACTTTTTTAAAATACGTGTTATTTTTTAATAATAAATTAAAAATGCGAGTAGCGGAGTGGCGCGTAGAGGAGTAGTTAGCTCCGTTTATATGCACAAGGTCATTGGCTACATACAAGCCTTAATCAAACTACAAGTTATATAACTTCAATTGACAATATTAGTACATTCAACACTTCAGTCATGTACTAAAATAGTCTAAACCTAATTTGAGCGTCACGCTTATCCAATGTTCATGATGTATCGCACATATAAACAAGCACGAACATACACAGCACCGCACTTTGGCTGAGAACTACCCACGTGGTGTTAGCTAGACAGTGATGCAAGACTTGCGAAGCACGTATGATAACACGTGTACATAATAATAAGGCAGTCAGTACTCCGTAGATTTGATGTGAACTTTAAATACCATGTAGAATCTATATACTTATACTTTAATATATGTATAAACCTGAAGAGGGTTGAAATTGTGACGCAGACGAAGTTGCGCGGGTCAGCTAGTTAAAGTATAAGTATACCAGCTGACCCTCGCAACTTCGTCACAATTTATTATAAAAATATCTTCAGATTTACAAATCTATACTAATATATAAAGCTGTAGAGTTTGTTTGTTTGCTTGCTTGACCACAATCTCACCTGATGGTAAGCGATGATGCGGTCGAAGATGGAGCACGTTTGCCTAGAAGCAACCTATTCACTCTTGTCTTAAAGACTCCCAGGTTGTAGCTATCTGGAAACACAGACTCTGGCAGGGAATTCCACTCCTTAGCTGTACGCACTATGAATGCTAGCTCATTTATTGAGGAAGCCTATATATCATCACGCAAAGACGAATAGGAGCAGAGCAGACGAAGTTGCGCGGGTCAACTAGTTCTGGTGGGGCAAAAACAAAAGATGGAAAGGCCAGACTTTCGAGTAAATAGAAATGAACGTGGCACTCGATCAAGCCACACACTCACACACCGTTGAAAATGGAAGTAAGTAGTTCAGTTAATCATGAAAGGGAAAGATTGGCAATCCTCAGCAAAAAGATTAACGAAGGGCCTTTTTGACCAAAAAACTGGCCAAGTGCGAGTCGGACTCGCGTGCAAAGGGTTCCGAACGAATTTAGTTTTTTTAACATGTTATTTTAACACTACAGACTTCAAATAGGTTTCCCTGTAATCTTTAGGTAAAGATCTATTATTTCCATTTTTTTTTTCAAAATTTTAGGCTCAGTAGTTTCGGAGATAAGGGGGGGGAATGGTCATTTTTCGTCTAATTTCTTGAATAACTTCAAAACCGTCTAATTTCTTGAATAATTTTAAAATTATGAAAAAAAAATATATTATTAAAACCCTCACAGTAAGCCCTTTCATTTGATATGTCACACGATATTGTCCAAAAATATATTTTTTTTTTTTCTAGTTTGACCCCCAAAAGTGTGTGACAGACGGACAGACAGACAGACAGACACAGACACCCGAGTGATCCTATAAGGGTTCCTTTTTTTTTCGGAACCCTAAAAAAGTAAACGCTATCAAAATATTTAAATTGCATTCAAGAGCTGTCAGTGTCAATATTGCGTATCAATGACGAGACTAACACCTCGTGAACGCAGTGAAATTTGCATTATAGGAGAATGCACAAATATAAAGATTGAACGAAAACTGGCAGTGCGAGTCAGACTCGCGTGCAAAGGGTTTCGAACAATTTTTTTAACATGTTATTTTTACACTATACAGTTCTTATAATCCTGTAATCTTTGGGTAAAGATCTATTATCTCCATATTTCTTGAATAACTTCAAAACCATTTATTTAATATTATGAAAAAAATGTAATTAAAACCCGCACGGTAAGCCCTTTCATTTGATATGTCACACGATATTGTTCAAAAAACTTTGTTTTTTTTTTATTTTCTAGTTTGACCCCCATACAAAAAATTTAATAATTTACGTAACACTTCCGTGTTTGGGTCACAAAAGTCCATATGTGTACCAAATTTCTACAGAATCGATCCAGTGGATTCGGAGAAAACTGGCTGTGACAGACGGACAGACAGACACCCGAGTGATCCTATAAGGGTTCCGTTTTTTGTTCGGAAGGAGTGGTCCTTTTTCGTCAGAAATCAGAAATGATGATGAGAAAGACCGGTAGCATCAATATTAAAGAAACAACGACACAACATTAAAGCTAGCAACGTCAATTCCATATTCTGCAACGCGATAACTACAATATCACACAAAAATTATCATATTATCACGATTCCCAATATAGTTACATTGATATTGCTGATAACTGGTATGAAACAACATCGCACGTGTATCGAGTCTGCGGCAGAAGCTATTAGGGGGTTCCGAACATCCATAAAAACCGAACCCTCATTATAGGATCATTCGGGTGTGTCTGTCTGTCCGTCTGTCACAGCCAGTTTTCTCCGGATCTACTGGACCGATTCTGTTGAAATTTGATTGGTGGGCTTCTGTGACCCAAACACGGACGTTTTACGTAAATAAATATTTTTTATTATGGGGTCACTTTTGGGGTCAAACTAGAAAATTAAAAAAAAAAAAAACAGTTTTTCAAACTGTATCGTGTGTTATATCAAATGAAAGGGCTTACTGTGATGGTTTTATATATTTTTTTCATAATTTTAAAATAAATTGTTTTCAAGATATTCAAGAAATTAAACCACAAATTACTATCGGGGAGGTTTCGTAGATAAGGGGGGGGGGCTTATCTCTGAAACTACTGAGCCTAAAATTTTAACATTTTTTACAAGAAGTATGTACTTATGTAGTGTTAAAATAACATGTCAAAAAAATGAAATTGGTTCGGAACCCTTTGCACGCGAGTCCGACTCGCAGTTGGACAGTTTATTTTAAATGAAGTCTCTCCAATCCTGTGGAATCAAGCCACGTTGTCACTTGTGATTGCAACGTGCAATACTTCTGACCTTTCAGCGGTAAACTGGAATAGATTGGCCATCGTAAAATGATTAGTTTATAATATTTTTATGATAGCAAAAAGTCTTGGCTCTTATTTATTGCTGCATATTTAATTGGTGTAATTAAATAATTTTCGTTTAAGGCGACAGCGTCAGAGTATCCCGCTGAGTTCTAATTTTTGTACGTTTTGCAATTTCCAGCTCTGTACTAGGATATAAGCCTGTAGATATCACTTTAAGTTATTCACCACCGCCGTAACAACATATTTGTGTAGAAATGCAGCTAGTTTATAACAACAAGCCTTTCTGAGTGTGTTTCTTCTCAGAGTAGCTAGACCACCACCCTCATCTAGTTTAAATTGACGTGTAAAAGTGTCAATTTAGGTGGTAGGGTATTTTTTTTTTGTATACCAAAACAACGTTTGTTTGTAGGGTAGGGTAGGTAGGTAGGTAGGTAGGTAGGGTAGGGTAGGGTAGGGTAGGGTAGGGTAGGGTAGGTAGGGTAGGGTAGGTAGGGTAGGGTAGGTAGGGTAGCGTAGGTAGGGTAGGGTAGGTAGGTAGGGTAGCCTGTTGACGAGAGCGAAGCCACGCGGGTCAAACTAGTAATAAATATTATTTATAACTGAGCTGCACATTGCAAAAAACGCAAGAAAACTTGAATTAAACAGGTTACTTTATTTCTGTTAACATATTTAATTTTAGACTTAGATCGAAGTAACATCTAAATAATATCCTATTTAAATCGATAAACATAATTAAGTACTTCTATTTTCCTTGTTATTTGCTTCAAGTGTGGCACGAAACCGTAACGTTTGGTAACTCATAGAAGTTAATTGGACCTGTTTTGCGGAACTACCGCGAAGCCATCGTAATGCATGATTTGTACGAGCTATATTCGTCGAGGATGTTAATGAGTTTTGCATGGCGATAGGTATTTGTAGGTTGATTTCAAGGTGTTAGATTTTCTAGAAATCGTAGTAGTAAGTTAATTTCAACACAAAAGATGATTGGTTGGTGGAAGCACATGCGCTTGGCACGTGGAGTGGAGAAATGAGGAAAGTTTTGAGTATGATTGTAAATAGCCATCTAAGAAAAGCGGAAGACCAAAGAAACTATGAATGAACTTTAAAAGACGATATGCTTGAAGGGCTTCCGACATCACCACTAACGGATAAGTGTGGAAGAAGAAGACCATCTAACATGGTGATACAAAACGATGATAATGATCGTTACAGAACTTAACGACTTGAAACTCTTGCTATTATCATCAACATTAAACCGAAAAACTAGAACTGGACATGGGCCCGAGTATCGCCATAACGACCAATTCTAAGGCCACGTTACCACCTGTAATCAGCACGTATTTTATTACGGGATAACGAGGTATAAAGGAACAAGTTCGTAGCCGACTGCAAGCGGCAGCAGCAAGCGACCGCGTCACTACTGGTTTCTATGTCATCATCATCAGCCGAAAGACGTCCACTGCTGGACATAGATCTTCCCCTCAGCGTCGCCACAACGACCGTTCCTGCGCGGTCAGTGCGGCAGTGCTGCGGTTTCTATGAAATACCTTTCGTAGCTAGCGACACTTCGCGCGTCGCCTGCCGATATTTCACAGAAATGCAAAGAAACCAGTGCTGCACGGCGACACGTCGCTTGCTGTTGCTGCCTGCAGTCGGCTAAGAAATTATACCTTAATGGCATTGATGGGTTTTTTATATATCAATGCTTAATGGTGATAAAATTATCGATCGTAGCCCGCACTTTAATTAAACTGGCATAGGAGTTACATGCTGGTGGGAACGCGGCTCCAGCCTCTCTCCTAGTCTATAAAGACATCCGACAGTTGTTACAATCATCAATTTGTCCCTCAGAAGCACGAATTAGACTATCTAACACAGGTCTACGAAGGCCGATGTTCTGTGACGTCATCAAAGGTCAATGTAAAGACTTTAATTTAAACCCAAGACAAAAGGTTATCGTTCATAACAAGTTTTTTTACGATTATGGGTGTAATATGAACGGCTGGGTTTACTCGTCAATGTTTCCTACAGATGTTTGACAGGCAGTGTTTGTTTTTAAATTTTTAATTGGCAAAGGGCGAAATTTGAGCAATTTTAATTGCAATTGCTTTCCTTACTTATTCTGACTATCAATGAATGCATTCATAATGTGGCATGTGACGGCAGTACATAAAAATAAGTGTCACGCTCAGTGCAAGAAAAAAACACCTTATTTCTTTTGTAGAAGGTTAATGATCCGCGACTAGTTTAATCAATATTGTAGATCCTATACTGAAGGTTAAAACCATTAAACTAATAAGAAATTTTATGCAGTTTAGCTTTGGGAGAGTGCGACTGTAATTTGACTTCTGAAGTTCTGACTCATACGTGATACTATACATCTTGTTGAGTGTGCTATTAAAAGTTGACTTTTTACGCCATTAGTGCGATGACAAACAGAAGTGCAAAGAAAATAAATGGTTTGCAATCACAATTAAATTGCAAACGCTACTGCATTGTTGTACTTCATTTTATGTCTACTTTTCTTTTAAATTGTATGCAGTGTAGCTTTGGGAGAGTGCGACTGTACTTTTGAGTCCTTAAGTCCTGACTCGTACATGATGGATGACTCATACGTGATACTATACATCTAGTTGAGTGTGCTATTAAAAGTTGACACTTTTTACGCCATTAGTGCGATGACAAAGAGAAGTGTTAAGAAAACAAATGGTTTGCAATCACAATTAAATTGCAAACGCTCCTGCATTGTTGTACTTTATTTTATGTCTAGTTTTCTTTTAAATTTTATGCAGTTTAGCTTTGGGAGAGTGCGACTGTACTTTTGAGTCCTGAAGTCCTGACTCATACATGATGGATGACTCATACGTGATACTATATATCTAGTTGAAAGTGTGCACACAAAAGTTGACACTTTTTGTCGCCATTAGTGCGATGACAAAGAGAAGTGCAAAGAAAATAAATGGTTTGCAATCACAATTAAATTGCAAACGCTTCTACATTGTTGTAGTTTTTATGACTACTTTTCTTTTGAACGCGATAATTTACTTTACTTGTCACCTTAGCAAATCGTCATCGTCATAATCAAAAAGCTAATGAATAGAAAAAAAAAACAATGTTTTTCATTTGACATACTTCCTTCTTTTTTGATAGTATTTGAAAAAAAGGAGCGGTTAGAATATATCTGTATTTTTAGACCGTATTTTTAGGGTTCCGTACCCAAAGGATAACCAACGGAACTCTTTAACTAAGCCTCCGCTGTCCGTCCGTCCGTCTGTCAGCGGGCTGTATCTCAGGAACCGTAATAGATAGACAGTTGAAATTTTCACAGATCTATACTTCTATACTAATATGAAGCTGAAGAGTTTGTTTGTTTGTTTGCTTGCTTGCTTGAACGCGCTAATCTCAGAAACTACTGGCCCGATTTGAAAAATTCTTTCAGTGTTAGATAGCCCATTTATCGAGGAAGGCTATAGGCTATAATTATATCATCACGCTAAGACCAATAGGAGCGGAGCAGTAATGAAAATTGTGACACAGACGAAGTTGCGCGGGCCAGCTAGTAATAAAATAAAATTAAAGGGAGCCCCATGCAATAACCGTGTTTATTTCTGTTATGGTACGAAACACTTCGTGGGAGACTCCGACTCGCACTTGGCTGGTTTTTTAAAACATACCCGCTTTTCAACGTCCTCATTGCCCATAAGACGATATGACAAATGTTCCCCATAAGGCCACCTTCATGACATATTTTCCGCATTTCCTCAACTCTACCATGCAGATTCTGATGTCACGTAGGCTGGCTCCAAAACAAGTCAACGATTAAGGCATGTATATACATGCCAATGACCTTGTGGAACGGAGCTAACTACTCCTCCACGCGCCACTCCGCTACCCGCATTTTTAATTTATAATTAAAAAAAACTCATATTTTAAAAAAGTAAGAAAACCAAATTATTTTCGTTTGTATCGTAAAACAGTAGATTTTTTTTTTTACTTTTATTAATAAATGAAGGAGTAAAATGGTTTCATCTCAAAGAGTTGGTGGTGATTATGTGATTTTTTTTCTTATTTTGTGATACCGATACTTAAATTCTGGCTAAACCAAAGACTTTTCACAAACTATTTAAGAAGGAGGTATACTATGTCCCTATGTTTTTCTTTTTTTCATTAATAGTGGCCAAATATGTACACCAAGGCTCTGTTGACAGCGGTTTATCGGAAAATTTTGAGCATTTTTTTAGGGTTCTAGTGTATAAACGGTTAATATATCATCAAAATAGAAAACATAGGAACACAGTATATATCCTTCTTATTCAGTTTGTGAAATATCTCTTAAATCAGTCCTATATTGGAGGAGAAAACAGTCGAGAGCCAAACCTCGAATTATGACTTTTTACATACAAAGTCTCGCCGCCAGCATTTTCTCTTGAAGCCTGGGGTGATGACTAAAACCAGTCAGTTTAATTCGACCTTGGAGCGTCTCGTTCACGTTAGCGGAACGTTGGACGCCGCTAGAATACCAATAAGGTGATACTTCTTATCATTGCAGACAAACAGGTTTAATTACATAACAATGTTTTTTCACTGGCTGTTTTCTTTGTTTTCAAATGCAGTTTTTAAGTTTGTTTTAATACTTGCAGCCGAAGTGACCTATGTAGGCGCTGCCACTAACGATGTAATCCAGTTACTTATCATAAAAATGATTTAGTTTTAGTCGAAAGAGAACAAACAAAGAAATTGGATAATATTTTTGAAGGCCCGTATATTGTGTTAGAGGATATGGGTCCATAGTAAATAAGACATATTTGTATTTTATTTTAACTAGCTGTGCCCGCGACTTCGTTCGCGTGGATGTCGAAAAATATCTGTTGCATAGATAAAATTTACTTTAAGTTAATACCTTGCGTATCCTGATCTGTCTCAAAATTAAGAAAATAGGAAGAGGGTACCTAATGCAGGGCACTCTATCATCTCTTCCGGTTGAAATGCCGATTAGCCCGGGTAATCTCCTGGTACATACCTACCTCGAGCTAGGTATCAAAATCAACAAAACCGACTATCGAACGAACGGTGGTAGGTAGTCTTCAAACTACGAAACAAAGAAACTGATGAATAAAGTTGATTCTTAATTTTGTCCAGCCAGCAAAAAGAAACAGTTTCTTTGATTTTCCCTGACAATTGCAGATTACAGAACACCGATTAATTTATACATTTTATGTTAAACAGCTCTACCGGGCTTATAGAATCGATTTAATGTGTAAGAATAATCGAATTTTTTAAATCGATATTTAGTAGGTACCTAAAGAGGAGACTTATTAAATGAGGAGCTCGTAGCTAAATAATAACAGTCGCACGGGTCGATCTTCATGGTTTACGAACTCTTGCCTAGGTGGCTCTGTGAATAGTTGGCCATATTATTTAGCATACCGCGACTTAGCCGTGTTGATCGGAAGCTGATCCGAATATAGTTGGGAAAAGGTTAAGCATATACTAAAAAATACAGACAATACCATTTGGCCCCAATTGGGGCTGACGGTCCTTGAGAGAGTACCTCTGCCGTTTTATTGTCCTTTTCATTGAATGGCGGTTAATCAGCGGCCTAAATGATCCCCAATGCGCAAATGTGTCAAAGTGGCGAATGGGTCTGTCATATAACAACATTTAATGAACAGGCTGGCAGATGCTTAGGCCGTCTATGAATAGGGTAGGTATGACGAAAATATAATTATGAATTTATTTATTTTTTGGGGATCCTAAATTCTATTAAATGCCGGGATGTCACTTAGACCGTCTCCCTAGTGGATAAAGGAAATTGAAACAAAATTACGTTTGTAATCTGTGCCCAGTTTTGCCAACTGTAGATTAAGTGTTTTTCGCAAATCATTTCAGTTTTTTTCCATGAAGCATCATCTGCCTAGCCTTTTCCCAGCTATATTGGAGTCAGCTTCCGGTCAAACGGGATTGGAGCGGCTGCCTACCACACCTCTACAACTCTACAATACTGGGTAACACGATACTTCTTGGCAAGACTGTAGGTATCAGATTTGTCGGCTTCTGACAATCCGTAAAGACTGCCTGAGATCTCTTCTCGGTAGGTATGTTAAAATGGCCACCCATCCACAGACTGACCTTGACAAGCGTTGCTTAACCTTGAAGATCGACCCGGGCGGCTATTATATTCCGAGGTACGTAGGAATATCGGTATGTTAAAATGGTCACCCATCCACAGACCGATCTCGGAAATCGTAGCTGTATCTTGAAGACTCGTGCAACTCATCATCTGCCTAACCTTTTCCCAACTATATTGGGGTAGGCTTCCAGTCAAACCGGATTTAGCTGAATACCAGAATTTTACGTGAAGCGGCTGCCTACCAGACCTCCACAACCCATTATTTACTCGGTATGATATGATGGTCTCCCATCTACATACCAACCTTGGCAAGCGTTGCTTAACCCTGAAGATCGACCCGTGCGGCTGATATAGATTAATTATGTTGATTCGAATCACAATAAAATTCATGAATCATTACTCTTCTCTTTTTTCTTTTTCGGTCAAACATATCGTTATCACCTTCTAATTAGCTACATAGCATAGGTATCCAAACTTTATTTGTCAGACATTGACCAATCTGCTGATAACACCGCAATTAAGAAAAACGCGTCATCAGTACATCGCCATCAATCGACAATGTAGTTGAACTGTCAAAATATAAGTTCAAACTTAGAAGCTCCCATTTTACGATAAATGAAACGATATGACTAAATGTTATTTTTTTTCCTTTGGTATTAAGAGTTTCACAAAATAATAATATACGCATTCATTCATGAAACAGTTCTAAACTGTTACTATTTAATCTCAATAGATGGCGGTGCATGTATAGCACATACATGCACCGCCATCTATTGAGATTAACCATGTAATGAAACTTTAAACGAAACCTTTAAATACAAATATCTTTTGATAGAGTGAACCGATTGCGATGAAACAAAAACTAAGTTATACCTCCAGTTACGTACAATTTTAATGCGTGAAAGTTAGCTACGTTATTTCTGTACTTTTGACGTGATGCCTGCACATCCAAACAGATAAACAGACAAAAATTCCAAAAATGATGGAAATGGTTTCTGTAAGTTACCCTTTATCTCCCTAGCTAATTTTTTTTTATTATTTACAATGTACAAAAACGACTCTTCAACAGATTTATTATATGTATAGATATAGATAGTTGTAATCATAATGTAAAAAAAAAATTAAGAGCTCTAATTATTTTTTTTCTTATACCCTCGGAGGTGTGGTGTGTGTAAGCAAGCATCGTTCGTATTATTATGTATGTGTGTAACCACACCTTATTCAGGATTAGCGAAGTAAGCATTATGTTAAGATGGTGTACGCTCAGTCTATGTGAAGATACAATAAATCAAGACGTTACCGAGTGCATATGTCTTTCATTTACCACGACACTTCACCGTGGAAGTGGCATTATTTTGAGCCACCTAAATCTAAATAAATATCGTGCCAGCGAAACGAAGAAGAAGAAGAACACTAGAAGCTTATCAATGTATGAGCCCAAAATGCTGAATAAGAAAGAAAGGATATGACAATGTGATGTCTTGCAGAACATCAATCATACTTACGACAATAGAAGCGACTTATTTATTCTATTCTTATGCAAAACACATTTTATAAAGCGGCGATTTTTGTTTCCAACTTGGCATAATGGCGTTATATTGGCCCGTTTGTTACCAAATGTGATTAAGGTGCCCCTGTCTAGTTTTTAGGGTTCCGAAAAAAAAAAACGGAACCCTTATAGGATCACTCGGGTGTCTGTCTGTCACAGCCAGTTTTCTCCGGATCCACTAGACCGATTCTGTTGAAATTTGGTACACATATGGACTACTATGACCCAAACACGGACACGTTACGTAAATCATTAAATTTTTAGTATGGGGGTCACTTTTCGGGGTCAAACTAGAAAATAAAAGAAAAGTTTTTTGAACAATATCGTGTGACATATCACATGAAAGGGCTTACTGTAAGGGTTTTAATTATATTTTTTTCATAATTATAAAATAAATGGTTTAGAAGTCATTCAAGAAATTAGACGAAAAATGACCATTCCCCCCCTTATCTCCGAAACTACTGAGCATAAAATTTTGAAATAAATCGAGATAACAGATCTTTACCTAAAGATTACAAGAACAGCTATTACAAGTCTGTAGTGTTAAAATAACATGTTAAAAAAATTAAATTCGTTCGGAACCCTTTGCACGCGAGTCCGACTCGCACTTGGCCAGTTTTTTAAGGATGGTTATTCAACGAATGACTCCTGCCGCTCTGGGCGGAGCGAAAGAGAGTGTCAGACTCTTACTGACTAAAACCCATCCGTATTCCTCCTAATGCCCTTTGCGTTCCAGGGCCGCGGTGACTCTTTCGAACAAATTCCGCAACCCAGGCTGTGTTCATATGCTGGACTCGTACACCTGCACTTTTGAGGACCCAATAAACGCGACTGATGCTGCTATCAACGCACGTGGCCATTGGTGGCCACCAATGGCCACCAGACCACCACATGAATCAGGCAGCTGCGTCCAAAATTTCAAAGTTAATAAGGTTTAATTTTTTCTATTACTATTACCAAAGATTTACCTGGTACGGCTAATAGGTATAGGTATTGAGGGTCACTAAAATGATATTTTAATTAAAGCTAGCTATTTTCCGACGAGTATTAAAAAGAAGATAAAAATTCAGTGCCTACAATATGATTCATTATATTTTATTGAGAGTATTTCCTGATCATTCGATGCAGCTAGTCTATTCTGTAAATAAATATTTCAATACCGAGCTTCATCTGAGTGATAAAACTCACAAAGTGAGCTGTATTGCTAACAACATAAGGGCTTAATTTAAAACTCACTTCGGATTCCGCTGTCGAGATACGAAAATGTTGTTACAGAATAGCACTACAAGTATACATTACATTCGTGAGTCGAGAGTTATTTGATATTCTAAGAATTTTAACGGACGTGCATCACTTTCTCTTTAATCCTTACTCTTGGAATTTGGACTCAGCACCACGCTGTGTAGAGTTAAATTGATACCGAGTACCAACATTTTGACAGATAAAATATTAAGGTCTAAAAAAGCAGCAGACGGCAACGGAACAAGTTCAGAAGGAAATAGCGGGATGAGCAGGTAGTCTATTCTGTAAACAACTATTTCGATATCGAGCATCACCTGAGTGACAAAACTCACAAAGTGAGCTTTATTGCACAAAATATAAAGGTCTTAATTTGAAACTCACCTCAGATTTCGATGTCGAGATAAAAAAAAATGTTACAGAATAGCACTGGACTCACTTTTAGGGTTCCGTATCCGAAGGGTAACCAACGAAACCTCAATTCTAAGTCACCGCTCCGTCTGTCCAACGGGGTGTATCTCATGAACCGTAATAGCCAGACAGTGTGTATTTCAATGTATGCTAACAACAAAATAAATTGTTCATACAAGAAACGCGAGTTTTTATACTAACAACAAAATAAATTAAAAGTTCATACAAGAAACGTGAGTTTTTGGACATTTTGTGTGTTAATTTTGTTTTCGATTTTTCATAAAAATAGAAGAAATACACGTTAGTGCGACTTGGACTGCATTTGCATTTCGCAGTGCATTTTTTCGATACTGTAGTGCAACATTTTCTTGTCTCGACAGCGGAATCCGAGGTGAGTATCAAATTCGTATTTATAGAAGAACTTATAAACTGCGTGTGATAAAGCTCACTTAGTGAGCTCCTGTCACTCAGGTGAAGCTCGATATCGAATTAGTTATTTACAGAATAGCACTGCTGGCTATCGCAAATCCTACAGGGCACGTGCCGTTGACCGCAAAACATGAATTTTCACCAGATGCGAGGTCTCCTTATGGTACGGAACCCTTGGTATGGGAGTCCGACTCGCACTTATTCGGTTTTTTTAAAGGACCCTCGTCTATTTATCTATTTAAGGATTACCAACGAGTAAGTACACTACAAAAACTTCTGCAAAATACAAACGTATACACAATACTTTTTTGTGTGATGCACACTCAATTACAGGTAACCACAACTTACACATTAATGAGTTTCATGCTCCGACTGAATATTAATACAACATAACTTTAAAATAAAATAAAAATATAAGCGATTGACATACTAATATCAAGATTATGATGACTCGTAATAACAAAAAATTAAAACAAAATACAAGTTTAATTAAAACAAAATAAAAAATTAATGAGATTAGACCGTCAAGAGTTCAAAGCGGGAAATCCCTTTGCCTTGCAGAACGAAAAAACAAAATTAATAACCACAATAGCGGGACGGAGATCTAAAAATTAAATATAACTCTTGATTGGTTGACCTTAGCAGATAATAATGAAATTTAATTTAAATAATTCCAATAACCTTCAAGTGGATAAAAGAGATAAAATGTCAGCATCTCAACCACGTGCAGTGAATTCACGTGATGATGCGGACAAAGTTCATCACTGGCACACAAAACATCTTTCCAAATATAATCGGAGAAAGTAGTTCCGCAAAGATGAAATTAAACTAATAGTTTCTGATGGTTTATATCTATCCAACTTGGTAAAGTAATCCTCCTATGTAAAAATCTTGTGTTTAAGTTTTTTTAGGCCTAAAGGGTAACCAACGGAACCCTATTACTAAGCCTGCGCTGTCCGTCCGTCCCGCGTCCGTCCGTCTGTCAGCGGGCTGTATCTCAAGAACCGTAATAGGTAGACAGTTGAAATTTTTATAGTGTGTATTTCTATTGCCGCTATAACAACATTAACAACAAATAATCCTTACTAATATATTATATGCGAAAGTAACTCTGTCTGTCTGTCTGTCTGTCGCGCTTTCACGCCAAAACTACTGAACCGATTTAAATGAAATTTGGTACACGGATAGTCTAGAGCTGAGAAAGGACATAGGCTACTTTTATCCCGGGAGCATGTTCCCTAGGGACCACGCGGGCGAAGCCGCTGGCAGAAGCTAGTAAAAACTAAAACACTTTTAGTGCCAAGCAATCAACATATGGAACGAACAATAATTCGTTCGTGTGCCCACAACCCGCATCTGAGTCGTCATTTTAAGTAGCTATAGATGACTTGTGTTGCATGTGCGGGTTGTGGGCACACGAACGAATTATTGTCGACCCATATGTTGAGTGCTTGGCACTAAAAGTGTAAAAACACTTAAATTCCACTTGGCACTAAAAGTGTTAAAAATTAAAGGAACTTCATACTGAATCCTAGAGTCCGACTCGCACTTGGTCGGTTTTTTTATGGTTAATTCTTTTTCTTTCTTATTAATTTCTTTGAATGCATAAAAGATTTAACTCTACCGTTTAGTACCCATTTATTTAAACTTCTTGTACATTATTAAATTAGGTAGTATGTCAATCTGCCCAACTACTTATAGACCAGTACGTCTACCATGAGTTTTATCAACCTATACTCGCTAGCGACTGTAGTTAAAAAAATGTATGAAAACTTTTAAAAAACATGTTTCTTCGTCTACGCCTATGAAAATGGTAAAAAGTGAAAAAAATAATAGTAGGATGAAACCCATTGGAAAAGGAAAAGAATATAACAAAAATGAAACAAAAAATAATTTACGGCCGATCTGAGGTCGGGAAGTGAATGGGGTGAGTTTTTAAGGGTAAAAGGTGCTCAACTTATACATTTCCTTGACTGTACACAGAGACAATGTTTTTCACAAGTGCCCATTTTATTTATTTAACGACTGTCGCCACAATAACTGCCAAATCGTTTGTTGACTCGACAGGACGTAGGTAACCATAATTTTCTTCGGAAAACTAAACCAATTTCTTTGGCCTTCAAATAAATGGCAGGCGGAGTCTCAGCACGTTGTTAGCTATTACGTAACGCTGTTAATGACGTTTTATCTTCATGCTGTGCTGCGTTGCGTCACAGCATGGATGGAAAGTGTCATCAGCGGTGACTTTCACTGGCGGTACGGTGTAGCTAGTTTGTTATGGTACTTAAGTTGTTGTTTTTTTTTGTCTATGAAGTTTGTGTCAGCTGGTTTGTGTTCGTAGAATATGTTTTTGTCCCTGTCTATAATTGCTTCCTAATGCACTGGTTTGACGGGCGTCAAACTTGATGTGTTGCTGTGATTGGTTGGCAGAAATATGTAAGTTACTAGAGAACTAATCAAGTCCCTAATACGAGATTTGACTATTTTATAACCTATTAAATTCTATAGGTTTTTATAAGCTAGAGCTTTAGGATTTTGAAGTTATATTCTCTTGTGTAGTTTGAAAACAAGCGCGACGTGACAACGATACAAAATCTCATTTTTATAGACATTTTTCGTAGTCGCATTGTCCCGTCGCATCTGTCTACGGGACAGTGCCAGGGGCTACTCTCTAAGCCCGAAGTCCGTAGTTTCGGGCTTAGTCTACTCCGTATCGCCTAACCACTGAGAATTAATGATAACACGATTTGACAATCACTGCCAAATCGTGTTGTCATTCATTCTTAGTTCGGGTTTGGGACGAGGTGATACGAAGTAGGATACGCCCGAAACTACGGACTCATGTCCGCAGCACGATAAGACCCTTATAACATGTGTTGGTAGGACCATGAAAGGTGGAAGGACAGTTCAGGAACCTTTTTATTTTGGACGGGAAATCACCAAAAGATTTCTTCCGCTCTGGGCGGAGCGGGCGGGAGTGTCAGACTCTTACTGACTAAAACCCATCCGTGTTCCTCTAAATGCCCTTTGCGTTCCAGGGCCGTAGTATCTCTTTGATCGATTCCGCAACCCTGGCATGCACTGGCCCTAGTGGACTCCAGTTTAGAAGCCCTGACTTGGGCATTGATGTAAAAGGTTGAGTTAAAAATGTTTTGTTACTACAATAGCTTACCATTATGAAGTAAAACTACTGTGTGGCGTTGCCCGCTCCGCCCCCTGGAACAATCAGAATTAGTAATCTTTATTGAATGCCTCTCACTAGGTGACAGTTTTATTTTCTTTCAGAAACAAATACTGAATAGTGTAGAACAAAGCTTATTTTAAGGGTTTTCATTCAATCATTTGTTTCATAATTTTAAAATAAATAGTTTTGAAGTTATTCAAGAAATTACATGAAAAACGACCATTCCCCCTTATCTCGAAACAACAGAGCCTAAAATGTTGAAAAAATATAGAAAATAGTTCTTTACAGATTCAGGAAAACCTATAAAGTATAATGTTAATTATCCGGACGCTTTTATCCTGCTCGTCTTTTACATTGTTCTCACATGTATGTATAATTTCAACTTGATGTAAACAAAACTTTGTAACAATTTATTATTTTTAAAAGAGTGTCCGTGGAGTTTCTTGCACGTTCTTCTCCATAGAGATCTACGCTTTGGAACGTGCAAATAGGACCGACCGACCTTGACAATTCAAAAGTGCCTGTAAATGGTTTATTTGAAATAAAGATTTTGAGTATGAATTTGTTTGAATTAAAATAACATTTATTTGAGTATGAATTTGTTTGAATTAAAATAACATTTATTATGAAAATACCATTCGTTTGAAACCCTTAGGACGCGATTTCGACTCACATTTGGCCAGTTTTTGTAATCGGCTCACTAAATTCTGAATTTACCTCCTTCAAACAATCAGTATTACTTCTTTATAATACTAGGTCGATAGTTTAGTAAAATCCTAAAAAAAACTATTATAATACGAATTTATTTAAACACGTTTTAAGAATTAAACATTTTAAATTGTAGGTGACACGTGGATTCCAAATAAATTAAATGAGTTTACAATGGTGCTATTAGCAGCAAAGTTAATTAGAAAACTAATTTATTGACGATCGTGCATCTTTAATAGATTCGTTTTTAGATTAGTATGCAATGCGGAGTGTGTAATGATTGGTTATCTTACACAGTACCAGGCAAGTTTAGTCTTTTGTGGTTTTTAATTTCTGTAGTAACTCGCACGTAGGAGTAACTCGTAAGTTATGTCCATACGATGCGAGTTATTGCACTGCAGCTCCTCGGCAGGCTAGCTTGCACTGTGTAACCTAGCCATTACATATTAATTCTGCTTGAAAAGGAAGAAAATTAGAAATATTTGTTTTTTCTTACACTTTTGCTGTTCTCGTCTGATTGAGTACATTACCGAATACAAGACGGTTTAATTTTTTCTTCGGAAAACGTAGTGCAGGTTTCTGGTCGCCATTTTGATTTTGGCTTTAGGATTTCAAATAGTTGGGTATGCAGCACACTAAGTTTCAAAACTCAAATCGCAGATGTAGGCAACACAGCTGTTCGCCCGGAGGACACAGTGGAGCATACGGTAGAGGTCTGCCCTGCTTGGGCGGAGCACCGCCGTGTCCTCGTCGAGGCGATCGGCGGCGGCGACCTCTCGCGTCCGGCTCTGATTCAATCTATGGTCCGGAGCGAGGAGGCATGGGAAGCGGTCACCTCTTTCTGCGAAGCAGTATTGCTAGCAAAGGAGGAGGCCGAACGCGTGAGAGAGAGGGAAACCTCACGCCCCAGCCGCCGCAACAGGAGAAGACGCCCCGGGCGTCGGGAGTCGCAGGGCGATTCTCGGCCACCGTAGGCGCGGGCCTGCGGACGACGAGCATTGGGTGGCTCGCCGTCCGATCAGAACCAGGCCCGAGTCGACGGCGCGCTGTGTTCCACGCGCGCCTCAAAGAGCTGTCAGCATAGAAGACGGGGCCCGCTAGGGCCAGTGCCTGCCGGGGTTGCGGAATCTGTTTGAAAGAGTCACCGCGGCTCTGGAACGCAAAGGGCATTAGGAGGAACACGGATGGGTTTTAGTCAGTAAGAGTCTGACACTCCCTTCTCCTTCACCCAGAGCGCGAGGAGTCATTTGATGATTTCCATCCTTAAAAAAAAAAAAAAAAAGGCAACACAGCTGTCGAATTGGAACGGAACTAGGCAGGTCATTTCTGCCGCATGCCACAAGAGAACTGGGCGAAAGAAGCCACACAATAGGAATCGATGACGTAGTAGATCCGAAAGGAGATGGAGAGATGAACTGGATCCTACCTAAAGGATTGGGCTCAGATTGCACAAGCTTGACAGAAATGGAAACA
Source organism: Lacanobia wlatinum (assembly GCA_947578705.1). Classification (NCBI taxonomy): domain Eukaryota; kingdom Metazoa; phylum Arthropoda; class Insecta; order Lepidoptera; family Noctuidae; genus Lacanobia; species Lacanobia wlatinum. The sequence goes on along the minus strand of OX388039.1, from coordinate 6,722,588 downwards.
AGGAAGGGATACCTTTGCCCTGCAGTACACTACAGGATTATAATCAATTTCCTACTCCTAATATGTAAAATTCCTCCGTTACTGAGTGAGTGAATGACAGACAACCCACAGCCGAAAATACTGGTCGTAGAGAGCTGAAATTTGGCATGTAGGTTCCTTGGGAAGTGTATAGGAGCACTATCGAGAGAATTTCCCGAAATTCCTACGGGAACGGGATAAGTGTGTACGAAGTCGCGGGCAAAAGCTAGTAAAAATAAAAGGTAAAACTTCAATTCTCAATTTCAGTGCTATTTCGAGGCATCAGCTCATTGATGTAAACTATTGATGGACTGTAGTAAAACTCAAATAGGTAAAGTGTGTACCTATCTTTGACCGTGTTTAGGCGATATGGAGACCTCGCCTAGCCGACCATCGACCTCGTAAAATCGAATCGTAAACCCCGCAAGGAATTGATGGCTAAAAGAAAGATACGTACAAAGAAACAGAGTGCTACTAAATTTAACTTTTAACCCACTTACGGAATGAGGTTCAATGACTTGTTCTTTTAAACCCAACATGTGTTTGTAGTCTGTACTGGCCCAATTTTTGTAATTGCACAAAAAGTGCTATTACTGCTGGTTTGTGCAATAAAATGTACTGATAAACATCTGTTATGGTCGGAGAGTAGCAAAAATATTGCTGTTGCTAGTTGTAGGTTGTACAATATGTTGTATTGATAGCTAGCTGTTCCCTGTGACTTCATCCGAATAACTTTCAACGCCTTTTACGACTTGTGGATTCCAAGGCCAACTAAACTTTTGGAAAAATAACTCGGAATTTTTTTTGTTAAAGCTTTGTCCCACACTTGGAATTTCTCCTGTATCGTGGACAGACATACAAACTCACATACACAAACAGCTAGACCCCGAACAACTATCTGTAGGCCTTTTTTTTTTTTTTTAAGGATGGGAAATCATCAAATGACTCCTCCCGCTCTGGGTGAAGCAGAAGGGAGTGTCAGACTCTTACTGACTAAAACCCATCCGTGTTCCTCCTAATGCCCTTTGCGTTCCAGGGCCGCGGCGACTCTCTCGAACAAATCCCGCAACCCCGGCAGGCACTGGCCCTAGCGGGCCCCGTCCTTTATGCTGACAGCTCCTTGAGGCGCGCGTGGAACACAGCGTGCCGTCGACCCGGGCCTGGTTCTGATCAGACGGCGAGCCACCCAATGCTCGCCGTCCGCAGGCCCGCGCCTACGGTGGCCGAGAATCGCCCTGCGACTCCCGACGCCCGGGGCGTCTTCTTCTGTTGCGGCGGCTGGGGCGTGAGGTTTCCCTCTCTCTCACGCGTTCGGCCTCCTCCTTTGCTAGCATTACTGCTTCGCAGAAGGAGGTGATCGCTTCCCATGCCTCCTCGCTGCGGACCATGGATTGGACAAGGGCCGGAAGCGAGAGGTCGCCGCCGCCAATCGCCTCGACGAGGACGCGGCGGTGTTCCGCCCAAGCAGGGCAGACCTCCACCGTATGCTCCACCGTGTCCTCCGGGAACTATCTGTAGGCCTAGAAATATTTGTTCCGTGCGGGAATCGAAACCGCGACACGCAGCGCTGCAGTCAATCGCTCAACCACTGCGCCAACCGTGCCGTCTTGCCGTGCCGTGCCGTCGATATCTATCATAGAAATAAAAAAAAACGGACTCCAGTTATCTCAAATTGACCACCTACTGCATCAAGACAGCTTCAAAGTTACCTTGTTCGAATTCTTAGTAACTTTAATATTTTGCAGTCGGGGTTGCCCTACCTTCTAAGGCAGCTGAAAAAAATAAAAACATTTCTCGAGCTTTTACAAGTTGGGGTTCTTGAGAAGTCGTCGCTCACCTTCAGGTGAGATAGTGGTAAAATGCGATAAAAAAGTAAACACGCTCCATTGTGGCAAGTTTAGATGTTTCAGTTCACTGATGCATCAGGTGTTAGACATCCCACGCTTGCAATAACCGTCTAATGAGGGAATGTGTCACTCTGTAATTGGCACGCGACAACGAGCAGATGCTGGTGTTTTAGACTAGTTTGGCGGCTTTAGGTTGATCTACAAATACCCGGGTCGTGCCCGGGCCGTAGTCCGTCCGGACCTCAAAAAATATCAAAAATTAAATGAAGTCAGGCAAAGCCTCTACTTTGTCCGTGGCGCCCTTAAACTTCATTAATTTTTTCAGGGAGATGTAAGGGAGGTACGGAACCCTTCGTGTGAATTAACTCCACAATTCGTCGAATTCTGATGCATGTTAAAAGCAATTGGGTTGGACTTTTTAGGATTCCGTATCCAAAGTGTGACCAACGGAACCCTATTACTAAGCCTCCGCTGTCAGTCCGTCCGTCCATCCATCCATACGTCCATCCGTCCGTCCGTCAGCAAGCTGTATTTCAAGAACCATAATAGCTACAGAGTTGACATTTTCAGAGTTTGTATTTCTATTGCCGCTATAGCAAAAAATAAAAACAAAGTTCCCATACAAGAAACGCGTTTTTTTTTTGGTTTATGGTACAGAACCCTTCGTGTGAGAGAGAGTACGACTCGCACTTGGCCGGTTTTTTACCCGACTGCGCCAGAAGGAGGGTTATGTTTTTTTTCTTCTTTCGAAGTGAAAACTTTTATTTTTTGGGTTCAAAAGGGCTCATTGAAAAAACTTCAAGAGGTTTTAATTCGCTTTGCATTTTTACCTTTTGTTTATTATCGAGTTACTGAACGAGCCTTGAAACTTCAGAGTTTGCCTGTAGAGAACCAACGATAAGTTTCATTTTATACACGCCAGCAACTTTCATAAATGAAAACCTTGTACTATTAGCATGTCTTCTGTTCCAGTTTAACCTGATGGTGACCTGTTTTCTTTGCATAACATGTTGGTTGCCGTATCAAAAAAAAAAATAAACAATTTCCAAACACATTCTTTTTTTTACGCCAGATACCAGCTTGATGCCCTTGAGTGAATTGAGAAACGAGCCAAGAGGATCATCGGCAATGATAGGTTCGTCGAGTTGAAGCTCCAAAGTCTTGAGCATCGACGCAAGAGTTGCTAGCTTGTCGGTTTTCTATCGGTTGCATTTTGGGGAATGTGCGACGGAATTGCATAATTTGATTCCGCCTAGCCCATTCCATCGTCGGACCACAAGACGAACGGCGATGCGCCACCGGTACATGGTGGACATCCCACCCACACGCACAAAACGTTTTGGAAACACATTCATGGTGCGTACAGCTTCTTCTTCTTATCAAATGGGCAGTAAGGTGTAACGACCCCACACACCTTAGTGTCAGAGTTTCTACACCGCCTCAAGGGCCTCAGACATGGTTTATTTGATGATCACCATTTGGCGACCGAGACTACCGGCTTATACGTGCCTCCCGAAGCACGGAATCATCTTTTTATCAGACAATCAGGTGATTCAAGCCTGCAATATCCTAGCCAAACTGGAAACAACTTTACAAAGTATGCTTCCCGTGGGAATCGAAACCACGACCACCGGGTCCCAAGGCAACTGCCTAACCACTCGACCACGGCAGTTACAGTGATGGGTACAACTGAGGAGTGGATTTCCCTGCCGGAGTCTGTGTTTCCTGATAGCTACAACCTGGGAGTCTTCAAGTCAAGAGTGAATAGGTTACTTCTAGGCAAGCGTGCCTCTTCGACCACATCATCGCTTACCATCAGGTGAGACAGTGGTCAAACGCGTGCCTATAAAAGTAAAAAACAAATACGCTAAACACCTTTTCGACTATTGTCGATATCATTCAAAATGTTGACAACTATGTAAAACTAGCTAACCCGTGCATCTTCCTGTGCGTCACATTTTTCATTAATTCTCTGCTCCTATTGGTCGTATCGTGATGTTATTATGGTATAAGGTAGGCGCCAGATAAACTTGCAATAAAGTACAGTGACCTTTCCTTAAATATCCCTTCGTAAAAACCTCAACTAAAAATTATGAATCCGATTTTCATTACTATAGAACGTAAAGGATCACTATAGAAGTCGATTTAGGACAGCTTTGTCTTTATTTCTATTATTGATATTAAGAAAATAAAAAAATATATGTGGGGTCAATGACCGTTATTGTACATTTATATGGCGCCTACTATATTTATAGCCTTCTTCGATAAATGGGCTATCCAAGACTTAATTTTTTTTTTCAATTCCTGAGTTTTCAACAAACCAAACAGGTGACTAAAATGTTGATATTGCCAACATTTGGAAAAAAAATTAAGTTAAAAATATGAAATAACTAGCTTCTGCCAGCAGCTTCGTTCGCGTGGTCCCTAGGGAACGTACTTCCGGGATAAAAAGTAGCCTATGTCCTTTCTCAGGCTCTAGACTATCTGGGTACCAAATTTCATATAAATCGATTCGGTAGTTTTAGCGTGAAAACGCGACAGACAGAGTTACTTTCGCATTTATAATATTATATAAGTAAGGATAATATAAATATAAAATATATATATATGTCTCGGCTGATATTTTGATGATGATATATATATAAATATATAAGTGATATAAGTAATAAGTATCTTAAGATGCTTCACCTTTACATTCCTTGACGTGTCCTATATTATATGTCGATTAACCATCGAGTGTTTAAATTTTTTTGAAGACGTTAAATACAGTTTAAGACTGTATAATGACATAATTTTCCATTAGAATTTATTATACCTAACGTATTATACAATTTTAATGGAAAATTATGTTAAGTTATTAAATTAGTGGTATCATTAGTAAGAACCACAGTGAATGATGTGAGATCATCACAAAAGCGACAATTAAGTTTATTTTTTTGGATGTCAAGCCGTTTGTTTGCTCTGAGGGTCTTTGAAGGTAGGCAAAGATTTTTTTTTCGCTAAACACAAAGCTAATTATCGTGAGTTTGCGAACACACCTTTGTGGATTATCAACTTCTACGAAAAGTTAACATTTACTTGCTAATGCTTCAACGTGGATCAATTTATGTTGTCGGGGAAAAATAACAATGTATCATATCACTATAGGTACTTTAATTTTATGATTTACATACTGGATAGTTACTATTGTAAACGAAACTACTGTGTTTAAGGCTTGTATACATGCCAATGTCCTTGTGCATATAAACGGAGCAAACTACTCTACGCGCCACTCCGCTACCCGCATTTTTAATTTATTATAAAAAAAAATATACATATTTAAAAAAGTAACAAAACCAAATTATTTTCGTTTGTATTGCAAAGCAGTAGATATTTATTTTTAAACTTTAGTTAAAAAATGAAAGAGTAAAATGGTTGGTTTCATCTCAACGATTTGGAGGTGATTTGGTGATTTTTTTTATTACAAACTAGTGGACGTCACGCGGTTTCACCCGCGTAGTTCCCGTTCCCGTGGGAATACGGGGATAATATATAGCCTATGTTACTCCCTGATAATGTAGCTATCCAATGCTAGAAGAATTTTTCAGATCGGTCCAGTAGTTTCGGAGCCTATTCAATTCAAACAAACAAACAAATCTTCCCTCTTTATAATATTAGTGTAGACATCTGGCTAAACCAAATTGCGTATCATATCATGTAGATTACTGCCTATTTTCTTCAGATGTAATTTCTCAGTAAATGCCGATGAAAAGTTGCTTCATCTGCACGCTGTTTTTAAGCATTTCTCGAAAGAGCAGCCTTAAGTGTTTAAAACTTAACTGATACATATTGTATTGCTGGGGATTTTGTTGAGTGAGTCACCTTCCCCGTTAAAATATTAGGAAGTGGTGACGGGCGAGCGTTATGGGGTCAGTCTTCTTTATGTAAAACTTTGACGTTTAATTAGTGATGGTTCTCAGTGTAATTTGAATAAATGAGCTTTGTTAGGGTTCCGAACAAAAAAACGAAACCCTTATAGGATCACTCGGGTGTGTCTGTCTGTCTGTTCGTCTGTCACAGCCAGTTTTCTCCGGATCCACGGGACCAATTCTGTTGAAATTTGGTACACATATGGACTTCTGTGACCTAAACACGGATGCATTACGTAAATTATTAAATATTTAGTATGGGGGTACCTTTTGGGGGTCAAACTAGAAAATAAAAAAAATAAAAAGGTTTTTGAACAATATCGTGTGGCATATCAAATGAAAGGGCTTACTGTACTGTAAGGGTTCTAAATATATTTTTTTCATAATTTAAGAATAAATGGTTTTGAATTTATTCAAGAAATTAGACGAAAAATGACCATTCCCGAATATCTCCGAAACTTATGAGCCTAAAATTTTGAAAAAAAAAAAATGGAGATAATAGATCTTTACTTACAGATTACAGGAAAACCTTCTTAGATATAAAAAAGTCTTTAGTGTTAACATAACACGTTATTTTTTTTTAATTTCTTCGGAACCCTTCGCACGCGAGTCCGATTCGCACTTGGCCAGTTTTTTATTAATCCACGTTCTTACTTAATAATATTATAAAGTGCGAAAGTAACTTTGTGTATTTGTTACCTTTACCGATCAACCGATCTTAATGAAAATCAACATATTTATGGTCAAGGACTCAGAGCAGGACATGAGATACTATTAGATACCATGCGGGCAAAGTCGCGGGCAGAGACTAGGTCGTATTCGCAGAATTCGTACTTGAACGTACGTGCTAAGTTAACACTCGTAGATACTTATTTATAATACCGCAGCATGCGGTCAATAATATTATGCCCTCCCAAATTAAAACAAAACAATCGAAACCACATTTAGGTTCAAACGGATAGGTACGATCTAACATTGTACCTATCATGAATTTAAATTAAGTAGTTAGGTACGTTTTTATTCCTTTTCCATGTTCTGGTATAATGTTTAATTTGATTGCTATGTCATTGTTATTTTATTATCTTGATCTAATACCTTTAAACGAGCAATTATTGTATATATGTACATCTATACTAATATTTAAAGCTGAAGAGTTTGTTTGCTTGAATGCGCTAATCTCAGGAACTACTGGTCCGATTTTAAAAATTATTTCAGTGTTAGATGGCCCATTTATCGAGGAAGGCTATAGGCTATATGTACCTATAACATCACGCTAAGACCAATAGGAGCGGAGCAGACGACATTGCGCGTGTCAACTAGTGTATATATGTATAATCTGAATCTCGGAAACGGCTTCAACGATTTTCATGAAATTTAGTATGCAAGGTCAAAAACCATCCAGGTCATTCAGGTCCTATTAATTAACAGCCAGCTCGCTTGAATCCTTGATGTGCTTAGATCAGTGAAAGGATTGGATTCAATTTAGTAGACCTTTACTACCTTTATTTTGTGGATAACGGTGTGAGTTTCACATTTAAATTACTCTTATGTCATTCTTTAGATAAGACACAATGTGTAATATACTAATAAACATTATTAAGAGGTAAAGTTTGTGAGTTTGTCAGGTTTTAGGAGGTAATCTCTGGATCTACTGAACCGATTTTGAAAATTCTTTCATCAATAGAAAGCCACGTTTCTTGTGAGTGTCATCTACACTAATACATATTACAAAAAGGAAAGATTTGTTTGTTTGAAATGAATAGGCTCCGAAACTACTGGACCGATTTGAAAAATTCTTTCAGCAATGGATAGCTACATTATCAGGGAGTAACATAGGCTATATTTTATCCCCGTACTCCCACGGGAACGGGAACTACGCGGGTGAAACCGCGTGACGTCCACTAGTAGGCTATATATTAACCCGAAAAATACCGCCCAACGAAGTGGACACGGGTCAGCTAGTCCCAAATAAATATAAATAAATAAATAACAGTAAAATTCGGTTACAACGACCCTCAAGGGACCGGTGATATTACGTCGTATTATCCGGACGTCGTACTAAAGAAGCACCTTTTTACGTTTTTTCTTAATGACATCTGTAACTAAAATAAATGAAATTATGTGTTGCGTTGTTCTGGGAGGCCATCATCGCATTTTCAAGAAGCGTTTGAATTCGAATCGCAGTCACGAACTATCAAATCCACATCTATCTCCGTATATTTTTAACCGACTTCTAAAGAAGAAGGAGGTTCTCAATTCGACAGCGTATATAATTATTTTTTATGTGTGTTCGCGGATAACTTCGTCGTTTATGATTCGATTTCGATGAATCTTTTTTATGTGAAAGGGTATTCTTCCGAGATGGTCCCATTACCACCACGTCAGGATCTGATGATGGAAACCCTGAGAAATCGAGGGCAACTCTCGAAAATTGTAGGCACGCATCTGGTAAAAACTTGATATTCGTGTGTATATTGGGTGATACTACAAAAGAATGAAGGTTTGGATCAGACCTGATGATGGAGACGACAGAGAGTCAAGGGAACTCCACATCGGTATGTAGGAACTACCAAGTGTTTGGGCTTATTTCAATCGTATTGACGTGACCTTTACACCGAGAGCACTTAGTAAGTATTATTTTCATTACATAACATCACGCCGGTACGCTGTGAATGGGTACGCAGGTACCACTAAAAAGTGTAAAATAAAAAACTTTTACAAAAAATATAACCGACTTCCTTACATAACTTTAATTTCGGAAGTCGGTGTCAAAACACGAAATAACCAAAAACAGCGACTTTTTGTAAAAAAGCTTTTTTATGTCAAGTTTTTGAGATTGATTGTCTCCGCCAACGCTTCTTTAGAACAAGAATAATTCTTTAAGTTAATTATGTAGAACTAATAACCGATTGTAGTGTCGTTTCCCATACTTAAGCGATTAATTTTGCAATTAGTCATTGTAATAAATGACTAACAGCTAAATTAAATAATATATACCTAGTTCTATTACTGAAAATCGTTTGTTTTGGTGTGAGTTGCAAAAAAAAACCAGCCAAGTGCGAGTCGAACACGCACACGAAGGGTTCCGTACCATAAACCTTAATTTTTATTTTATGTTAAAGCGGCAATAGAAATACACAATCTGTGAAAATCTCAACTGTCTACTTATTACGGTTCTTGAGATACAGCCCGCTGACAAACAGACGGACGGACGGACGGATGGACGGACGGATGGACGGACGGACGAACGGCGGAGGCTTAGTAATAGGGTTCCATTGGTTACCCATTGGGTACGGGACCCTAAAAAAGTAGATACACATGTATATAATTATGTTTAAGGGTAAAATAAATGTTAAAATGTATTTAGTTAGGTGTAAATAGACTTTATCAATGATACCAGTTGCAATCAGAACAATATTCAGTCCCATTTCTATCTATTCATTTTTTTACCATTAAGTACAAAAAAAAAAAACGAAAAAAAAACGCCAATTCTGTTATTAATTAAATTAAATCAATAAAACATAATAACCATAATACTACAGTAAGTAATTAGCCAAAGTATCAGAGTTCGTAACATTCGTTTGGGTCTCGGCGAAAGTAGCCAGGGGCGGCGCCTGCGCCGGTCCGCCACAAGTGAAAGTGCCCACGAAAGCAGAGTACGGAAGAGCGGCTTTCTTGCGTTACCCCCAGAACCACTCCATATCCTGTTTTTAGTAGTGGCTACCTTGTTACTAGGCTAGACATCGACTAACTTGTTTTGATATAGCGTAGCAAAATTTTAAATTAGCTATGGAAGATTTGCTGAATATATGTATCAAAGTTATTCCACCAAGATTGCAAATCTCGTTTAAAGAAAAATAAAACCCAGATGTGCAACCTAACCAAATTAGGTACTTATTAATTTGTTTTTTAGATTAATCTTCCACGGCAATGCCGCTCTGTTGCAATCAGCAATGACCCAAAGCAGAACTCCATTTTTTCTTCCAGGTATTCTCATCCCATGCCTTTTAGAACCAGCCCTTCACATTAGGGGTCTAGGTCGTTTCGCCACCTTTTCTTAGGCCGGGCTCGGCGGCGCCGTCAATCCTCAGGAGGCTAAAGTGATCCCTCCAATCCCAATTTAGCTTGCCGGCCTTTTGGGCAGAATCGTAGGATGGGAAATTTTTTATCGTCTAACTAGTTGACCCGCGCAACTTCGTCTGCTCCGCTCCTATTGGTCTTAGCGTGATGATATATAGCCTATATTAGTATACAACGTGTAACAGAATAGAATACACGCAATATCTCCTAAGGGGTCATTGATTTCATCATTATAAACAACTTTCACTATGGGACCAACACTGAAATTGCGAAAAAAGAATCGACTCCATACATTTCAGTGTGCATAACTCGACAAAATGTACTGAACAGCTGATTTTTTTTCGCGATTTCGGAATTTGTCCCATAGTAAAAGTTGTTCATAATGATGAGTACAATGATCCCTTAAGAGGTTTTGCGTTTATTCTGTAACACGTTGTATAGATTCTCTTGAGCAGCATCTTATTTGGGGTCGGCGGAACATGTCGTTCTCTTCCTTAAATACATAGTTCTCTATTTATCAAAATCTCTGTCAGCAGTCAGACACCCCATCATTTAAAATAACCTAGTTTTTTTTTTATAAAACAGCAAGTATACCATTTCTTTTAGTGATTCCATCTTGAATGACGAATTATTTTAATAAATAAGCAGAACTTGAAACTATGTTTTGCAACTTCAGCAAAAGTGTAATTTCATTGAGTAATTAGTTAGTAGTGGCAAATGCTATTTTAGGCCTATTACGCATTGATCTAGATTAGTTATTTGTCGAATCAACGTTAATACACCCAGTCATCCAACTTGCGATTTAAGGCTTGTATTCATGCCAATGACCTCGTGCATATGAACGGAGCTAACTACGCGCCACCCCGCTACCCGCATTTTTAATTTTGTATAATAAAAATAATACATGTTTTTAAAAGTAACGAAACCAAATCATTTTCGTTTGTATTGCAAAGCAGTAAATATATTTTTTATACTCTTTTGATAAAAAATGAAGGAGTAAAATAGCGTCATATTAATGATTTGGTGGTTTATGTGATACCGATTAATAAAATCTGGCTAACCCAAATTACGTGCCATATTATGTAGATTACTATTTTTTTCAGATGTAGTTTCTCTGTTAGTGCCGATGAAAAGCTGCTTCATCTGCACGCTGTTTTTAAGCATTTCTCGAGAGAGCAGCCTTAAGTAGGCTAATTGTGTATTTTCGTAATATCATTTTAGAGAGTAAATTTTTATAAGTGTTGGGAACAAAAATTGGCAAGTTACTATAAAAAATCGTAATGAGGCACCTAATAGTTAAATGCTAAATTCAAACTACCTTCATTTTTCTGCAGGAGATAATTATGTTTAGTATGGGTTTTACTTCTGTGATGTCTAAAGAGAATTATAGAAGAAAATGTTGCGCTGAGCTCAAAAAAATAGAAACTAGGGCAAGAAGATTATTGTGATGATTGGTACAGGTGCCAATATCACAGTTACTGAGTGTAAATAAATAGCTACAGCATACACAATGAACACTATACAGGACTATTGTGATACTAATTAAATGATAATAAGTGAATCATGTTCATTCAATATTCTCCTGAGACAATAGCTGGAGTTTAAAAACATTAGTACAATACTCATAGGTCAGTAGGCATTGCTAATATTTGAGTGTTCAGTTCAATTAATATTTATGAACACTCTCCCTTACTTTAAACAGTGTTTAAAGAGATTAAATGTCAGCTGAACAATATGTTTATTTTTTATATAAATTGTATCTCCACTTGTAATACAAGCATACACTGAAACATTTTGTAGAAAAGTTCTTTCAGGCCATGCAAAGGTTATGCTTGTGTAATAGATATTGCTATCAGCGATAAGACTGCCACTCACCACACCAGACATACAAGTTATAGGCATACGAATATTAATTCAGGATACATTTACAAAATCAGAAAAGGAAATGTATAAAAAATTATATAAACTAGAATTAGGTACTATAGAAACTAGTTTATTATCCTTTGGTGGAACTGACACATGAATTTACTTTGCAAAATTTTATCTTATCAAGATCTAGATTAGGTTTTACTATACTAAGAATAATTTAATTTGTTTACTCTAAATACTTCAAGCAGATTTCTTTATCCTGTCAGGCCCATAGTAAGACAATAGCCACTGTCCCACATGTGGGACGGTGGCTATTGTCTTGCTATTGTCTTTTAATTTTGCAAGGCCTGACGGGTTAAGCCATTAAAGCAAGTTAACAAAAGAATGTTTAAAATTATTAACAAATAGCTAACTAATGGCCACTTCGTAAGGCAGTATTTTGCGGGTCACCAATAACGTGGCTATCTATTAGTAAAAGAATTTTCAAAATTAGTTCAGTAGATCCAGAGATTACCCTCTACAACCTCACTTTTCCTCTTTTTGATATATAGAACATCTTGTCATCACAATTTGCTTAGTCCGTACTAAATTAAACATTTTAGCCATTCTGTCAGTTTCATTTAAATATTATTTGTCACGTAGTGCATTCAACTCAATTCAAAGTCACTAGTTTTGCCTTATCATTGCATCTCATTAGACATCGATGTTTTTCTTAAATTACCGAGTGGAGTTAATTATTTTTTTTCTTACTGCATTGTAATTATAATCTTTTTTGTAATAAACACTGAAGATCAGCATATTTGTAAGATCAGTGTGTTTTTTGTTCTTTAATTAGTAATACAGCATGATTTAAATTTACAGAATGTCTTAAATTTTGTTATTCTCATTTACTATGAGGAAGATGCACAACACTGCAAGGAGTTTTGAGGCCGATTTTGATGAAAACTAAAAATTGATCTTTAGATTTTTGAAAAATCTGTATTCTTAGCCAGGTATCGAACCAGTTTATTAAAAAAAAACACCCTTTATTATTACACTATCATCCGTAAGTGTCGCTAATAAGGATTAAATTCTGGGAAAGAAATGAGCTCATTTCTAACAAAATACTTCTTTAATTTACCAAAAAATCACCTTATAATTTTGTAAAAAATCTATGATGCAGTTTTAGTTTTCATCAACATCGTGCCAGAGAATCTACAACTGCATCATTGGATTTTTTTAATCAGAAATTTTAAAACTAAGAGTACTACCTAATTTTAAAACGAAAAAGGCACTATGTTTGGGTCTATGGTACTCCTTTTGGTCAGGTTGTATCTACTGTGTATTATACACATATCCTTGTATGTTTAATATTTTAGATGCAGCAAATGAGTACCATTATAAAAGCACAACAACTGCAGTCTACAGATCGTTTCTGCCTACCTAAAAGATACATACTTTCTTTAAAAAATAAATAACAACTTTATCACTTACTTTGGAATGGAGTAATCAATACTACTATCGGAATTTGATAAGAATCAATAATGCACATACATGTTTATTAAAAGTAAACTTTTTGCCATGGCTTTTGTGGTCTTGCAAACAAGAGTGTATTTTAATTGGATAAAAAGTTAGCACATTGCCTTCATCAATAGTGAAGGGTTTTTTTCACGTAAACAAAAAATGAAGACAATACAGTGTGTTGAAAACTCGGGTGACGTCACAATTCAGTATACTTTTTACCAAATGGTGACATCACAAGCCCCCACTGCAACGGGTCTAAAAAGGCCACTTTAGCAGATTCAGAAAGCAAATCACGGTAACCATCACTGTCAAATTTTCCCAATCGACCTTGAACCTAATGTGTAAGCGATAAAGATGAAAATGAAATTTGATTTGTGTGATTAATATTATGATCAGAATATGATTCTCCTAAAGTGGCCTTTTTAGCCCCCCTGATCTTGATGCTTTTGCTTTTTTGTCAATTTTTAATGATTTGATAAAGCTTAAAATATATTTCCACTACATTTTTAGACAATTCTTTTACAGTCCAAGCTGCTCGTCTATGGAATGCATTGCCAGTATCGATTAAACGCGCATGATCGCTGCCTGTTTTTAAAAAGCTTGTCAAGGAACACTACTTGTCACTGTGATTCCTTTCTCGTTTTAATTTTAATAATTGTTACTCATTATTAAATATGTATGTATTTTTGTATCTATTTTAGTAGCTGTTATGTTGTAATGCTGTATTTCTGTATGTATTTTTTTTTCTATGTAACTTTATATTAGCACCAGGTGCAACCCCATTTCGTGTCCAGACTCTCACTTTCCATTCCAGCTTGCCTGGAAGAGATCGTGGAATGCGATAAGGCCACCAATTGTATGTCATTAGTTTAAGATTTTCTGTATGTATTTTTAAATTTGGTGTACAATATATATATAAATACATAGTTGATATCAGTTTGGATTTAAGACCAACATTTAGTTGCATACTGCCTTTTCTTTTTTCCTTATCATATTCTAATGGTTATCTTATAAGAAATTGTTGAGTGAGATGAGATCGCTATATGTACATATAAAGAATATGTAAATATAAAGATTATGTTTTTGTGTCAATTCCTTTAGGGAAGACAGTTGTGGTGTTATCAATTGTCCTGTTAGTATTATAGATAGGAGAGTTACTTTTATCAACTTCAAATTAACAAGCTTCAGTAAGCAATAAACTCAACTTTAAAGATAAATATTGAATAAGACGGTAAAGATCACAACAGAAGACAGTAAATAATGTTTTTACTTCATAGTGAAAATTATATTCTTTTTCACTAAATAAAAAATATAATATAATGTTTTAAGCAAAGAATACTAACTCTAGTCTAAAAGTCAACTAAATCATTCTGAGGTAACTACTTAATTAACTATTCAAGTTTAATGAGATGGTAAATTAACTATTTGAAGAGGAATTAAATGACTACTAAATATGCAGTCGTAATATCGTGCAAGCAATGAAAGCGTTCATAATGCCAACTCTGATGCTACAGTAAATAAAAGCAAGATTGCTTGAAAAACAATTAAAAAGCAAGTATCCGTACCGGTCGTGCATCAACGTCGCAGCGGCACGAACGAGCCAGCATGGCTCTCGAGGCGCAGGGACGCAAACAAACACCAACACCTCACAGCTCACTAAACAAGGACAGCTAACTTGATTAACTTCACCCACGGCGTTCACATCACGCACTATTTATTGATCACACTTAGGAATCTCGGACCTTTGATCATAGCACAAACAACACTATTCACAAATCACTAAAATCTGTGCGGATATATTCCACAGAAACAGATTGTACACAAATAAACCACCTCCGTGAGACTACTTGCGAAACGATATGTCAACTACCTACGTCAAACAATCTCAAGTATACCAGAATAAAACACTAGTTTTACTAAACATTCTATGCATTAACATCAAACTACTTTGATTCACTACTATAAAACGTATGATCTAGAATGTTTTGCGTCTTTCTCGTTTGGAATACCTTAAAATTTTGCGATTAGCAAATAAGCGAACCACCGCTACGCGAACCTATCGAAAACTGGAACAATATTATTGCCAACCGAACAAAACGAAAAATCTTTCAGCTGACAGTGACAAGTGACGGCTAAAGGGTTTACATCATGGGAATGAAAATTCTACCATTTATTTTTATTGAGATCCTAGACGCATATGACAGGAATGTCGTATAGATAGACGATTTGACTTCCTTTTTGCAGTTTTTACCACAGAACAAACAAATCTTTCCTCTTTATAATATTAGTGTAGATGTGAAAGTAACTCTGTTTATAAAACCCCTTCTACACGGATGTAATCTAGCGTTCTATCCAGGTGACCTTGATGGGAACTTGATTTCCATCCGCGAATTGTGTATGAATTTGAATTACATCTGCCGTCTGCACGGATTCAATCTAGCAAGGTCACCTTGGATAGGATTGGATGGACCGCTAGATTACATCCGTGAAGAAGGGGTTTTACCTTTTCACGTCTTAACAGCTACTTTTTATCCCAGGAATATTCAGAATAGAAGCTGGTGGAAAATAAAATGGTCTGAAAAAATCCTAGTGGCACTCAATAGTTACCAAAATGGTATACTTTCCATTTTCAGTTATCCCTACTGAACATGAACGAATGGGAAGATTCATAGAATACATAATTGTTTCCGAAAAATATTACGTCTGTGGAACTCGACCACTTTCTGCAATGCTTGTCTTGGTCTATGTGCTTGTCGAATATTGTCATAGACATTCTATCTCTATGAATATTGTCGATTGATGACAGTCCGCGGTTTTGTGAGGCGAAAGAATATCATACTTCCTCCAAGTATTTAATAGCCATATTTATTTTTTAAATTAAATTCTGACATTTAGCATGTTTTCTTTATTTAGAGAATAATTTTTTCTCGTGACTACCTACGGTTTGTGAGGCGAAAGAATATCGTAATACTTCCTCCCAAGTATTATAAAGAGCCAAAATTATTTTTTAAATAAAATTCTGACATTTAGCTGTTTACTTTATTTAGAGAATGAACCATTTTTTCTCGTGATTACCTTCTGTTTTATCTTTTGATAATGATTAACGATGATAATAGTTGCTTTCGATAGGTTTTTCTTTCTAAAATATACTGCGAAATTGTACGGTCGTTTAAAAAAGTTTAAACGAGTCCAATTACGCGAAGCTTAATTTTAGGACCTCTAACCTAATTTACTTACTAAATAGTAAGAATAAAAGAACACGTAGATTTTAAATCTGTAATCACAAGTAGGAATCCTGAATTTTCAAAGAATTTTACAATTTAAATTACCGCGCTACACTTTCCTAGTTATTTTATAGTTAATAATTAGCTACAACTTTACAATTAATACAAATTATCTAAATTATACAAACAAACTACCTATTATTTACCTAATGTATCAAACTAACAGTTCAAGAAATAGTGTAATAAAGGTAACATTACACTATTAATAAAGTTGTTCAAAAGATCAATTTCAGTCAACAGACAAGATAACAGTACAGTTTTTAAACAAAAAAACTTAAACTTTAGACAAAGTAATTATTACTACTTATCTAGTTTTACATGTGTCACAACAAGATAAAATAAAAAAGAAAAACCCGCATTATACAATTTTTAAACAAATGACTGAAACATATTATGCGGAATAAATAAATTAAATGACTAAAACAAGAGGACAAATTCAATTACACTAGCACATCTTACACATGGTCCATTCACATATTATCAGTCTTTTTTCACAATTTATTTAGCAGGAGTATGCTCCCAGGTAAACTGAACGGGCCAAGGCGGGACCTGATATCCACTGCCCGAACAGCAAAGAAGTACTTGTAACCAGCCATGAATTGCGTCAGGGTACATGCCATGGGTAAAGGCAGTGCTTTTACATCTCCAATCTTCTTCCATAAGGACGTACTGGGGGGAGAAGACGTTTCTTGGTACGCATATATCTGATAACTGGCTATTTCTTCATAACTACCCTGTAGATAACCTTCGAGTTTCCAAGAAATTACTATTCCGTTTTCTACTTTCGACAGTTTTAGATCTGGCGCTGGTGGTAACGCTTTCCAATTAGGTGGCTGGTATTGCTTCATGGCATCTGGTAAGGGAGCTGGATGTCTATTAGCTTGGGCCCTGTTCATTCTGATTGAGCCGGCAGGCTGTCTTATCGCTTGAGGAGTAGGGCCCCTTGCTCTTATACCTGAAACGCAAAAACACAAGCACTTTAAATATCATCTAGGTTTCCGACAAGAAAGAAGCAATGTATAGAAATTAAGTGACAATTAATGTGCACTACTGCAAAATATGACTTACCAGGTGCCGGAACAGTCTTTAGCATGATAGTCTGTGCAGGCCTCATAGTTTGATTTTGTGGACCACTTATAGGAATGTAAACTTTTCTTGGACTGCTAACAGCTGTTGGGAACGGTTGTCGTGGGTTGGCCATGAGATTTTGTGAAGGAACAACTCTAACTGGAGGTGCTGGTGATGTTCGATTGTTAACTTTAGTTGGTGGTTCGTCGTCAGTCAAATCTACTGTTACAGACATGGTTCTATTGAACTGCCTTTTTTCAGCCACTTTCTGAGAAGGTGAAGGAGGTTTAATTCCATTCGGCATGGCAGCAGCTGGTTTACTGGGAGCAATTTGATTGACCAAAGGTATTGTACTTGGAGATTTCATGGCAGGACTGGCAGGTACCAGTCTAGGAACTGGTATGGTCTGTGTGGGAGCCGGTGGTTTTTGTGGCCGGGAATTCGTGCCTGGCAAGCTCTTAGTACCTTGCCTGGTGTTATTAGGATTTTGTAGCTGCTGCGCAAAGTTTTTTCTTCGTGCACTGGTTTTTTCCATAAATACTTGCATTCCTACGGACCGGGTTATCTTTAAGGGCACTATAGAAGTTCCTGGTGGCGACTTTTTCTGTTCCTCTTGTATGGACTTCAAAACAACTTGAAGATCTCGATTCTGTTTTGTGAGCATCGTGACTTTTTTCCTGTATTCATCGACACCTTGAGCCACGGTTTTAAGTTTATTCTTGATCTCACTTAAATTGCTTCTGTCTACAATACTCTCAACTATTTTGAGGATGCAGAATTCTTCCAACTCTTCCCGCGTCATATCAGATAAATTGCCTTTGGCAGAGTTGAGGAAATTGTTTGGTAGTAGAGGCAATTCTGGTGGGAAATCATTAGTTTGTTCATCTTTTTGTTTTTCACTGACACTGATTTGCAAACTGTCATCCTTTATTTCACCGGTTTGCGGCTCATCTGGAAAAGATATGATTAATTTAATTAATTATTGTTCATTATTATGCTGACTTCTTAGGGGAGTTAATTAAAAGTTGACGGCTGTCAGTGGTCTCCAAGTAACATGACATCACACTTAAATGGAGCTGCAGAAGAGACTAAATTATTAATAACTAACCAGTTACACGCAAATAATAATAGATCTACATTAACATTATAAAGAGGAAAGATTTTGTATGTTTGTAACAAATAAACTCAAAAAGTACAAAACCAATTTAAAAAATTCTTTCATCATTAGAATGATACATTATCCTTGAGTAATATAGGCTACTTCTATTTATTAGGTACTAGAAAAACATAGGGATCCTTAAGTTGGACCCTTTAATTGCAGAACGGACGAAGTGCTAGTTTCATATTAATTTAGTTCCTTTTTCATAAAATATTCAAGATTTTACTAACCTTTCGCATCAGTCTTGGTAAATAAGCCGATAGTTTCTTCAACTTTTACTTCTCCGGTTTCTGAATCAGTTTTATCTTCTGGTTTGATTGGAGCATCGTCTTTTTTACTTATATCTACAGTTTCGGGTGTTTCAGTCTTACTTGTATCTTCATCAATAAGCATGATATCATCATCATCTTCTATGTTAATGTATTGTTTGTCATTTATTTCTTCCACCTTAGAGGTTTCCTCAACCGGAGGCTCTTCCTCGTCATCTGATAATATGTCTAGTGTATTAGATAGCTTACATAAAATAGGTTTAATACTACTGACAGGAGCAGGGAGTGTTTCATTTGTCTGAGGAGCGGTTAATTGTTGCTCGTTCTTTTTTATTTCTACGACTTCATCCACATCCATGTCATCTTTTAAATCGATGGGAGGGGAATTACCAGCATTATTGTTTGATAAACCTTCTGTAGAATCATCGACTGGCACTTCGATCTCAATTTTTTTTTCTTTGTGTTCAGTAGACTCTTTAGGTATTTCTTCGTTATCAGGAGACTCTTTAGGTATTTCTAAGTTATCAGAAGATTTTTTAGGTATTTCTTCGTTGACAGAAGATTCTTTAGGTATTTCTTTGTTGTCAGAAGACTCTTTAGGTATTTTTTCGTTATCAGAAGACTCTTTAGGTATGTCTTCGTTATCACAACACTCTAAAGAATTGTCTTGAATTTTAATAGTATTAGCCTGTTCTTCTAATATTACATCAGGTATAGGTTGCTCCGTTACTGCATCAGGAAAAGAGCCGGTCGTCATATGTGTTTCAGTTGGTTTTTCTATAACCTCCAAATCGTCTTTAGTCACAGACAGGTCTTCACTTATTTTTATTTCATCAGTTTCTGGTTCAACTTTTACAGAATGTATATCCGAGCCTGCTGTTTCATTTAAAGTTTTCTGTTTGAGGCTTATTATGTCCTCTTCATCTTCCACAATATCTTCTTGAACTGTTTCCTCAGGTTCCTTTTCATTTTCAGGTTCTTTTTTTATAAGGCTTATGCTTTGAAATTCTTCGTCTGTGCCGTTACTCTGAGATTCTCCATTTTGTTCACCATTCGTTTCTGGAACTATTGATTCACAAGTTTCTTCTTTATTTGCAACTGCAATGCTAGATTCTTCTTCAGTATTTTCCGTTTTTACATCAATAGGCAAGTTGGGTAAAGTTTCAATGTCTGAATTTACAATCTGTTTATTTTTTTCATCATTAGTGATAACGTTAAACTCTTCAATGTTTTCTTTATTCCCGTTGCAAGTTTTCAGAAGTTGTTCAATATCACCATTAACAACTTTCTCAGTATCACTATCTTCGATCGCGGACATGTCTCTTTTTATATCTAAAGCAGCCTCAGAATCAACAATTAATTGCATTGTTTATCATTTCCTTAACTTCAAAGAAGAAGACGCCACACCTGAAACAGAGATAAAAAGAATTTAGTCATTTATTTGCATAAAGCTTTTAGTGATGACATCACCTACGTAAGTCTTCTATTATTCACAATACAACTAAATGTAGTAAACCAACTCGAATCGTATCATATTTTTAAATCGTTTTAACTATACGCGATATGATTCACGCCATCTTTGAGAAGAAGACCAAACGCGAGCAATCCGAGCAAAGAACTTTCTGTGATAAAACCTGCCAGGAGTGAGTACTTTACTAGCGCGTAACCAGTTTGGCTAAAAGTAGACAGCTCTTTCCACTGGCTCTGGACTTATCACGACACCGCATGCGCGGAACGCGGCCGTGTGATCAATGGCCACTACTGTACAAAAAATCAATCCAAACCTGGACACTTGAAAAGAAAAACTTTTAGCACGTAGGTGGTCCCCTATTCACCAGTACCAAATTTCTGAGAATTAATAAGGGAACAGATCGCTCTGTTAATAGAGAAATAGGGAAAAAAATACTGCCACAGATGCTGTTGTAGAACGCACTGCGCCAAAGTAACAACGCCCTACTACAGTGCAGCAACTGCCCTGATTTATATGCCATGTTAATGCAATATCCAGGAAGACCGGTTGCCCTATTCTGTTAAGGCCAGAGTAATAGAAGATTTTGACGATAGCGGTAACTCCCTTAATCCTGGATATACTAGACATGAACTGGCGGCACCGATACCTTTCCCGATTTGTCCCTTGAGACAAAAAAACATGATTATTCACGACTAGTTGACCCGTGCCCACTTCGTTGGGCGGGTTCGGGTTAATATATATGACACTCACAAATAAAGTGGCTTTCTTTCTATTGGTAAAATAATTTTCAAAATCGGCTCAGTAGATCCAGAGATTACCCCCTACAACCTTACAAACTACCTCTTTATAATATACAACACTTGAAAATATGGCAAACAATAGTTACTATGATAAAAAAATAGGACAATTTGATGAAATGTTACATAAATTTCCGAGAAATTACGTAACATTTCTAAGGAGAGAAATATCAAGTCAAAACTTCATCACTTTCACTAAGACATGGTGTTTTAAAACCTCCATTCATAATCCAGGTAATAGGATTTGTATCTAGAGACGCTGCGGGCAAAAACCGACGATGACATAAAAAAAAAACACTTTTTTTATTGAGGATAAAGCGATGGATGAGGTATATGATGAAGCGGGCGTGCCCAGAAGATGCCCGTTTACTCTTCCATACTAAGAACAAACAAACTAAATCGAGAGTTACATACTAGCGGCAGAACTTTGCATCCGTAGTGTTCCTTGACCGTCGGCAGTCTAGTCGCTCGAAAATAAATCAAGGTTGAAATCTAAAAACATTCATATTTCGCAGCTTTAACTCCTTATAAACGCATAACGGTATAATAACTCGACTACCTACACTTAGGAACAACCTGTATAATCTAAAAATAATTGTGATAAGCCGGTTGGTTCCTTTTAAAGTCAACATTTAATGGTCGTACAGGCCCCTAAAACGACAGTTCCTTGTTGTATGGTGTACTAACGTTCGTATATCGTGATTTTTATTACCTACGTTTTGTAAATTTCAACGTTTTAGGAGCCATCAGCTAAAGATTCTCTGAAAAATTCGGTCACAGTTTCACCAGGTTACGTTAAAATGGCTACAATATGCTTAAACGTACAGATAGGTCCACAAAATCTGGAGGAAATGGACGAATAAATAAAAAGAAACCTTCTCAAATAATATTACCCCGATGATAGGCGCAAAATGTTTTTTGCTTCCGTAAACTCCTGTCAGCCGTCACGGTACCCATCATTCACCCCGTCTTCATTTACAACATGCCCTCGCACTATCCTTTAGTTTTTTTGCTGTCTTCCCTCTTATACCATCAACATTCTTATCATCACCATGTTCATCACATGTGTTATGATTGCTATTAGATTTCCCTGTCATCAACTGCCATTATCTTAAAATTTTCGTCAGCTCTAATTTTATACTTAAACATTTTTGACAAATCGATAGTTAAAAATGAGGGTCTGAAAAAAATTATGTAACCTGTGGGCCATTTGTCTGAATAAATAAATTAATTGATTGATTTGCCATGTAGGTACGGCACAGTTAAAAATTTTATTTTTTTATACTTACGTGTTCTTAATTGTAAAAGTTATACAAGGTGTAACAGAATGAACATCATTATGAACAACTTTTACTATGGGACCAACAATGAAACCGCGACAAAAAATAATCGGCTTCCCCATTTAAGGTCACATAATTTGTTTTTTCATAAAATCCTGGTGACCGTGATATTGAAGCCATTTTTATTACATGATATCTTTTTTATTTATTTTAATCAACTTATAATTTTTCTACAGCTGAATTTATGTAACAACTTTTACTATGAGAAAAAGTTGGTCCCGCATCGCAAAAAAAAAATCAGCTGTTCAGTACATTTTGTCAAGTTATGCGACAGTCGATTTTTTTTGCGATGACAGGCCAGATACATTTCAAATAGGTCCTTCTAGTTGAGTTAGTAGTAAAATTATAGGTTGATTAAAATTTTCAAAAAATCGGTTATCAGGATTTTATAATTTACTAGTGGACGCCCGTGGGAGTACGGGGATAATATATAGCCTATGTTACTCCCTGATAATGTAGCTATCCAAGGCTAAAATAATTTTTCAAATCGGTCCAGTAGTTTCGGAGCCTATTCACTTCAAACAAACAAATCTTTCTTCTTTATAATATTTTATTATATAATTTATAATGAAAACTAAAAAAATTGTTCTTACAATTTTACACCGCGCTAAAGTGGGCCATTGCCTGATTTCATCTTTATGTAATGTTGGGTTGGACTGTTTTGATTATAATAATTATAATAAAATCGAATTACAATTACTTAAATCCACAAGTGAAAGTGATGGTAGCAAATTAGCAAAAAATAACTTAGTAAAGTCGCAGTAAACAAAAAAAAAAAACGAGTTAAAATGCGAACAATAAAATCATAGCAACGAGTAGAATTAAAAAACCAAGTAAAGAACGTGTAGGAGAAATCACCAACCAATCACATCCAAGAACGCTTAAAGATGTCATAATATGGAATTTTTTGAGGATAACTGACGCAAATACCTAAATTACAAAACTTTATAAAATACTAGTTGACCCGCGCAACTTTGTCTGCTCCGCTCCTTTTGGTCTTACCGTGATGATATATAGCCTTCCTCGATAAATGAGCTTCAAATCGGAACAGTAGATCCTGAGATTAGCGCGTTCAAGCATACAAAGATACATACAGATATATAGATTTACCGCCCAAATAAGTAAAAAAAAAAAAAAAACTAGTGTTCTTAGTGTATTTTATCTGCATTAAACATATACAGGGTGATTCCAATTGGAAATATTTCGTTTGCCGACTTAACAACAAAAGATCAATTCCTGCATGTGTGGGAATCTTTTGCTAAATGGGATCAATATTTGTGAGGTTATTTCGACCCGTCAAACTAGAACGCTAACGATTACAAAGTGACTTTTCATTATTATAACAAGAGCAAGAGAAATAAAGGCATTTCATTCTAAATTTTGTAGCCACAAACGATTAATAGTTCAATTGGAACAAACGAAATCACCATGAAAAGTGACAAGGTGTCATTTTTTGCGCCGACCGACAGCGCAAGCGTCAGCGGGCTAAATATTGGACTTGTGGACTGAGTAGGTACATACTAGTAAATGCCTACTTGGATGAAATATAAAAACAGCAGGAGTCATACCTTCCAGCTTTTAATGAAAAAATAATATACTCAAAAATACTGATTCAAGACGTTAAAAGAGAGCTCCAATAAACGTTAAAACTAAAAAACAGCACTATGTTTTCGGTCATCAAAACAAGATGGCTGCCATCCGTTCTATCGCGCGAAATACCGGAATAAATTCCCCGCTCGCTTGGTGTTGAGCTGCACCGCTGATCGCCAAGCGCTACAAAGACGAAAGTCATGACAGACTGCTGTTGCATTCGCTATAAGCGCGCGTTACGCAAGCAAGACAAGGATAGAGAGATGTTCCTCGAGGACAGACGAAAATAAACGGAACGTGGTGAATGTGGAGTGGAAAGCAGTACGGAAGGCTATTGAACGGGAGACAGTGTCAGCCAAAGTAGGAAAGACACTACGCAAAGTTATTTATTTTGTTAAAAAGAAGAATTGTACTTTAATGGTCCAAAATGATCGTCCGCCGTCCATTAAAAGACCATTTTTTTTTTAAATCTGCCTTTTTCCTTTTCAAAGAAGATTTAAAAAATGAAAATAAGAAATAGTTTTATGATTACGAGTTCCTAAGTCGACCATAGACTTTTAGGTCATTCCAAAAAAGCGCCAGATCTGCAAATTCTAATTCAGACACATATACAATAGTAAACAATACACGGATACAATAATTATATACACCTGCAATCTATTACTCAATCAGACAGTTGAAATAACAAAATGTGATAAAAGCAAAAGCATGCGATAAACTTGTATAAGTGTATACGATTCTAACCGTTATATCTTGCGCGTAAAGGCTATAATCGCCTGGTTGACTTTGACAGGTAAAACAAGCAAAAAAAAAAATTAACACAAAAGTAAACATTAATAAAAAATAAAAACAAATATATGCCTAAAACAGTACAACCCACTAATCAGAAAGAATAATAATTAATATCATAAAAATACAAAAATAAATAAAAACAACAATAAATACCTACCATACCTAATAATAAAAAAGACAAACAAAACATGTATTGGTACATGAATCAATGAACCCGATAGATTAATTCGTATAAAGAAATAATAATAATAAAATCATGCCAAATGTTTACAATCACTCACCTAAATGACTGCGCAAGAGATTACAGAAGTAGAAGAATTGACGAGAAGAATACAAAATACTAAAACATACGGGTGCCCGGTACCGCGTTCGAAGCAACACTGGCAGCAGATAGAGAGAGAAGAAAATGGCCGCCGCATTGTGGCGAGTATTGCCGACAGAGAGCGACAGACGAAACACGAACTAAATACACAGAGTAGTAGGTCCGCAGAGAATCGACTTTTGCGATGGTAAATTACGCGTGGAGTCGCGAGAGCGAGGTAGCGATATTATCGTTCCGAATGAGAGAAAGAAAAAGCAAGCAGCAAGCGATAAGTCGCGAGCGTTGTTTCTGGGTTTATTCATTACTCTGTACAATAACATGCGGCGAGGTCACGTTGCGTTATCGGGCTCTCGTTCTCTTGCGTTCTACCTCTGTTTCTATTTGTTTAAGGGTGATGTTGGCAGCTCGCGTGACAAGCGTAATGAAGCAGAGTACAATTTGCGTTTTGCACATCAATCGAAGAAACCCCATTTTGCTCAAAATACTCCATTAATGAATCATAAATGAAAAATTAATTAATTATTCTGCATCGGTTTGCAAATTTTCCAAGATCAAAGTAAGAATCAGATCAATAAGCCTCGAGCCGTGGGTTACGTTCGTTGACGTGGCGTTTGGGTTCTGTCTAGGACGATCATGATTATTTTTGGCCCAGATTTCGTAAAATACGATAACAGAAACTAGGCTAGTCAGGTTAGGGTCTTGGGCATAATTAGTATAGTCTATTTCAATAAGAAAATATCAAGTAAAATGAGAAAAAAGGCACAAAAATACTTTAATAATATGAACTGTTCGAGAATGGGCGACGTTGCCGTTCTTACAACTCCAAGTTGAGTGGGTCGTTTGACTCGTTGCCGAGATCGCACGATCGAAGCCGAACATTCCCGACGAGCGCTATACGTCAGTTATACGTCATTATAAAAAATAGAATGTTTGCAAATGCTTTGTAAAGTATACTAAAACCTAAATTATTTTTGTCCTAGCTTACCAGCTATCAATACTCCACCGGCCGGTCGATCTTCCTAATTTTTTTTTTGGAATTCGACAGTCAGAAAAACGCTTTCGATTACCACGAAAATATCCAGCTACGGGTTTTTGGATGGAGTGCCAATTTGATAATACCTAACTCTAAAGAATAGTACCTAGCAAGTAGAAAAGTCTTCTGGACTGTAGCATTTATTTCGATTTGAACCATGTATGTACCTATCTCAAATTCTTGGTACCTAAGTAAACTGTTGGCATCACCTGCCTGTCAGTGCTACAAAAGTGCACTGACAGGCAGGTGGCCCTTTTTTCATTCCCCTGGATTACCTACGGCTCAAACGTCAATACCTACCGTGTTCATACAAATATCTATTTCCTTGCTCAAGTACAATAAAATAGATTATACACAAACAGAAAAAAATAAGTATAGATTTGATTGAAAATAAATGAAGTACCTACTAAAATTAACTTACTAATATTAAGTACATACTTAAGTATTCTAATTCTGACTTATCTCCGAAAACCTAGTTCAGAAACACATTGAACCCCGTTAACCACCATAGCGTAGGAAGTTCGAAAATATAAACGCGGCATACATTGTGTTTTTCGTACCGGAACGTGAGCCAATCGTTTGGAATGACTCGCCTATGGACGCATAACAACAGAAGTTTATCGAAGATTATATATTATAATTCAAAAAATTACAACGACAGAATTAGTGCTGGAATTTTAAAAAGAATTAATTTAAGACATATCATTAATTCTTGATATTATTCACTAATACTTGTATGGATAACTTTGCGAATACTTAACCTAATTAGATACAGCAGAAGGAAACCTAGCATTACTGTACATAACAGTACACTAGAAATGATCAAAAATGGCGCAAACAAAGATAGAGTGAAACTGAAAATACACAAAAAACGTAGGAGTAAGCGAGATAGGTGGAGTTACGTTACGTCGGACACAGGACAATGTGATTGACTGCAAACAAGACGGCAGAACGTATCAAAAGTATAATTTTAACATGTTGGATAAAAATCTCTTTGCTCAAAAGTATTAATTCAGGATACCATAAAGTAGGTTGCTCATCAATATGAGTAGAAAACGAGAAAAAAATATTTATAAAGGAAAAGCAAATAACAGATGGCATGACATCCACTACGCTACGCATTAAAAATATCACCTTCAATCAGGTTGTTTGCTAGAGCATAATAATATGCTGCCAAACCTATCCATCAGAAGAACAGAACGGACAAGCTGCCTTTCATATCAACCTATCACAACTGGCAGAAACAGAGGTACTTATTATAAGTACCTAGATAGCGTTAGTAGAATGGCAGCGGTTTGGCAACGCTGCGCAAACAAGTTCGTGACGGCATTGCCAGCCGATCAGCCAGCATATCAATTTTGCACACACTCAATGCCATGCTCGCTAGGAGTCAGCTGCAAGGCAGATTGAAGCTGATTGAAGAAAATGAATTAAAACTTCAGCTTGGCAAGTAGGTAACCTACAATAAAAACCTATTTAAAACAGAGGAATATTTAAAATTTATCAGATGAAGCGAAGCGTCCATTTCGCAGCGTACCGTATCAACTTGGGCTGGCTGGTTGAACAATTGCGGCGTTGCCGGTTAGCCAGATCGCCTTCAATAGCTGATATAAATGTTCAGAGTACTAGACTAGATTATGCTTGTGAGAGTCACTCAGCTAGGTAGATGACATATCTTCGGCATCATTTTTTTTTTGCATTTATTTATTTATGGGCCAAATTTGAGCTGACAAAAAAAAATGTAGGTAGAAGAATGTCCTAAATATAAAATAAAAAACTGACGTCCCCAGTTGACCTTGAGTTCTTGCTAGGCAGAAGATTGGAAAAATCTTCTGTAAAGCAGGTCAAGGTATCATCATCTTCTCTACCTTCCATTAAGTAGGTATTTGTGGGAGTTAGGTACCTATTTTTTTATCGCAGTCGATACAGCTATCTATAAGTAATTATTATTACAAAATAAACTAAGCAAACTTACCAGTCCTTCTTTTTCGGAAAATGCTATCAGACGGTAAAACAGAATGAGTGCGCCAACCGTCAAAGAACTCTCTCGAAGGAAAGAAGATTGTCAAGTGGACACTATTTTAGTGCGCGCGGGCGAGCGGCGGCGGCAAGGCGCCATTTTGTCGTCCATTGCTTCGTGA
The DNA here is from genome assembly GCA_947578705.1 of Lacanobia wlatinum. Lineage (NCBI taxonomy): Eukaryota > Metazoa > Arthropoda > Insecta > Lepidoptera > Noctuidae > Lacanobia > Lacanobia wlatinum. The sequence continues at coordinate 6,694,097 of OX388039.1, read as the reverse complement.
GTTAGAGCGTGAGCACAATGTCACTCTGTCTTGTTTTAACGCGTGCAAAGTAGGTATAATTACATTTTTTCAATAAAAGAGTCGGCTTACTTCTATTCTGTAATTGTTTTACTTCTTCCATGTCCAGAATCCTTTCCGACGAGTTCGTCTCCTCTTAAAAACGCTCTGGAATATTATGTGCGTTTTGTGAAAAGATGCTAAACCGTTTTGGCAGTGTCATAAAACTAATTTCGTTTGTTTTCAAAATATTTTGTTATTGTTTTGTTTTTTTGAATCTATTCGAAATATTCGAATAGACTGTCAATAATGACAGTTATTAAAACCTAGCTGGCAATTAAGTATTTAGGAAAACTGGAAAAAATTGCTTTATAATTAGCAGAACATACCTATCTACTTCGACGAGTGCTACTGTTGTGCTGTGTGGCTGAAAAAGCAGTGAAATGCTCTTGGGATTTGTTTGGTACCTACCTACCAAATGCTAACGTTAGGTAACGTAACTAGTTAACTATGCCAGATTACCATATCAAGATCATCCCAATAAACCAAGCGCTTATTCTACTAAAAACCATCGTTTAAATAATTTTCGACTGATGCACTTTCCAATCATTATCTCCGTTAGTAGCGGCAGCTGCACTTCGACTTGACTTCAACTAGGTACACATTTGATTTGAACTAGTAATCTCTACTAGCGACATCTATTTTTGCTTTCGAAGATTAAGGAAGCATCGAATGAGCTGCGCCCATGCACAAGTCATTTTACATAGGTGGGAAAAGCTTAGTTTAAAGTTAGTGTAACAGATGGCGCTGTCATATATATTTCACCCAACTTTCTGGCGTTTTGGACTAGCAAGCTGTTCTATTTTCATTACGTAAAGTTATTGAATGTGGTGATAATAAAATTGTATCAGAAGAAGGGGTTTCCTTGAGCTTAATACCTTCTTTCCGGATTATGGTACAAAGATTCATCCCACTGGTCCAGTGTTGCTATAATGACGATAGGTGCCGCCGCTGTTGAGAATTCAGATTTTGGATTTCTTAATTTTTTAAAGTGATAAACTTTCTCAATTTTAAGTCAATAGTCTCGTTATACCTTAAAAAGTTAACAGAAGCCAATACAATGTTTTAATCCAAGTAAGGTTTTCAGCAATGCGACACTGACTTTGATTGACAGTCTCAAGTCTCAACGTCATGGTGACATAAAATGTTTTTGTGATTAGGTTATGCAAATTGTAAACAATTGAAATGATTTGTTATTATGTTTACATTATAGACAATTTAAGCTATTAACTATTAAAAATAAATTTGTTATTGTTCGATTTATATGTTTATTGACTGTTTGGTTTAAAATGTTCCTGAACCTTGTAAATCCATCGTCAAGGGTACTGGTAAGTTGCATCAGATAACTTTCTAAATTTAAAATTGTTGGATTATTCTAGGCTTAAAATCATTTCAGAGTACGTTATGCTTGAGCTATCGAGTGTCTGTCGTTACAAAATGTTATTACAGCGAAGGCTTAGACAGTAAATACAATGAAACAGACAGGGAGAAAATTTTACAGGTTATCAACAATGCCGACATAAGTACACTTTCCAGGTAAGAATACTACCAGTTAAAAATACAACCGAAGAACCTCATCCTTTTTTTGAAGTCGTAATTGAACTGCTTAACTTTTCTACTTTTACACATTGCCTGCCAAAATACAATTTATAGGTTTTTTAAAGGTTCTTCGTAAAAATTATAGTACAGGCAATAGACATGGATGTCAAACTGCCAATGGTAGATTTCAACAAAGTTTGATAAGACAAGTAGTTCTGTATTCGCAGTAAGCTGTTTTTCGGTGTTCCTTCTGACAAGTAATTTAAATCTTCACAAAAAAAAGAATACCAAATAAATGTTAACACCAACAATAAAAAAAATATTTTTCAGTTATGAAGTAAGCAAAACAAATCTCAAAAAGTTTTCTCAATGGAAGAGTAGTAATGGAGAAATAAAAACACTATCTGACATTGAATATGTTGAGGGATTCTCTGAAAAGTCCGCAAAGAAACTGTTCAATAGTATAATAAGTGGACCCACTAAGGAAAAGAAAGTGACGGGTAAAATAAAAGGACAGATATTACATCCATATTTAGGTGAGAGTGTAATAAAGGTGAGGAATTTTGTTTGTTTTTTTTTTAAACAACCTTTTTATAATATTATTACATCACTTGGCAAACAATATCACACAATTATTTTGACTAACTTTAAGGAAAATTAAATAAACTGAATACCTAAGTAATCCTTACTAATATTATAAATGCAAAAGTAACTCTGTCTGTCTGTCTGACGCCCTTTCACGCCAAAACTACTGAACCGATTTAAATGAAATTTGGTACAGAAATAGTCTAAAACCTGAGAAAGGACATATGCTACCTTTTATTCCGGGTGTATGTTCCCTAGGGACCACACGGGCGAAGCTTCTGGCAGAAGCTAGTTTATTATAAGCGGTGCGCTGAAGTGACAACCAATTGTAAATTGGCCTAGGTTTGGTTGTTCAAATAAAGTTAATATAGTCAGTTTCGTCAGTGACAAAGAGTTCTATCCAATAAAATTAAGAAGTAAAAACTGCCAATTCCAAAAACAACAACAACAACTAGCCAATAACTGCCTCACTGCAAGGCAAAGGCTTCTCACCAAGTAGTGATTCAATGCACAAGTATGCATTGAAAGCATTTTGATGATTTCTATGAATGTGTTATTTTTAGCTTTGTAAAGTAAGCATTCTTAATTAAGGTCATATGAATATGAAAGTTATATAATTAGAAAGAAGTAATCAACCTAACTATATACATATGAATATACAAAAACAAATACACTCAGGCGTCGAAGAATTCCTCCGCATCGCTGTCATCCGGAAACGTGCCCAGAAGACTGGCAGCATTGCCACGTTGAATGGCAATACAATTTCTATTAACTTTAACGTAACAAACCAGACTATTTCGTAAAACAACTCACCGTGAAAACTTGATCGAGCTAAAGCCCATGTTTCCACACAGTATTTGCTTTCTCCTATGTTATTGATGCCTAATGAGGTACAATCCTATGAATAATAATTAGTTGGCGAAGTCACATTGGGACTCTTCTTCCCAATGTGATTTGACCAAGTAATTATTTAAAAAAAATCGGCAAAACGGCAGGATCCCTTTTCTCTCACTAATTCAATAAAGTTTTCGATCTCGTTGGACAATGTGAACTTCCAGCTATTGCAAAAAATAGAACTCTGACAGAACTTGAGTTAGTTTTGACCGTTGCGGTCTAACTGCTTTTGTGTGTGTAACATTCTAAGCCACCGCATAGATTACAGTGAATGCAGAGCGCTGAACTCTGAACTTTGTTCAGGGCCCCAGGATGGGAGCCCTGAACCTTGGGCATAAGATACAATTAGCTCTTATTCACTAGGACCTAGATCATCTCAACAAAAATACTTCATCTAATTGTAATCATTAATTAAATTATTACTATTAAACAATCAATCTGGTCAAGTTCAATGCTGCTAAGACCCAAGCGTATCTATTTTCCGCCAAAAGGAGCCAATTCCACCCAGCTCCATCTTTCCAAGGTGCAACCGTGCCGATAACCGACCAACTTGAGCTTCTTGAGGTTACATTAACAACTACCCTCAATTTTGGCCCTTTCATAGAGGCAAAAGCTCAAGTGGCTGCAAAGAACCCCAACTTCTTCCTTTCATTCTAGCAAAGGTGAGACTGTACTTCACGCCGGAACAGCTGTTCAAACTGTGTGTATGGAGTACTGCTCTCATCTTTGGGACGGATCTGCCAGATACCAGTTTGATGCCCTTAAGTCAATTGAGAAACAAGCCAAGGGGATCATCAGTAATGATAGGCTCGTCGCGATGAAGCTCCAAAGTCTTGAGCATCGACGAGTTGCTAACCTGTCGGTTTTCTACCGGTTGCATTTTGGGGAATGTGCGACGGAATTGCATAATTTAATGCCGCCAAGCCTGTTCCATCATCGGACCATAAGACGAACGGCGATGCGCCACCGGTACGTGGTGGACATCCCACCTACGCGCACAAAACGTTTTGGGAACTCATTCATAGTGCGTACAGCTAAGGAGTGGAATTCCCTGCCGGAGCCTGTGTTTCCTGCCTGATAGCTACAACCTGGGAGTCTTTAAGTCAAGAGTGAATAGGTTTCTTCTAGGCAAGCGTGCTTCATCTTCGACCACATCATCCCTTACCATCAGGTGAGATAGTGGTCGAACGCGTGCCAAACAAGAGTAAAACAAAAAAAAAAATTAAAATAAACTTTTAGAAAAGTATTTATTAGGTTCTTTATTATTATTATGACTTTTTCTGCAAAGCAGGAGGGAGTGTCAGACTCTTACTGACTAAAACCTATGTGTGTGTTCCTTGAAATGGTTTTTATATTTTATGGCTGCGGTAAGTCTTCTGAACAATTCTGCAAATTGTATTTACCAAAATAAAACTGTTTTACAGGGTTGTAAGTCCGTGTTATCGGTGTACATCACAGTGAGCTCGGTGAGCTGGACACTAATAGACAGGAGTAGCTACGAGGTCCAGGATTGGAGGTACTATGGCATAGACTATCCAGATGGCAAGAAGTTTCAGATCACTGATATATTGGATATTGTAAGTCATTTAAAGAAGTTTGTATTAATGTTATGGTAGGCGCCAGATGCCGTATGGTGTCGGCTGGTGCCGTAAAAAAATAATACTGTGGTGTACTGATGTACACTAGATAATTAAATATATATAATAACACAAGTATCGGCTCATTAGTTCATGCACGCGTCTTCACTCCTTGACCGCTGTCATACGACTGTAAGCATTTATACAGCCAATACTAATAGACTATATCGATAATTAGTTATAGATACAAGTAATATATTCATTATTTATTTATTCATTGTTTATGTATGTACGTATACACTACAAATACCATCCCATCACTTCCCGTGGGCGTCGTAAGAGGCGACTAAGGGACTCGCCAGAGAATGGGCAGCAGCGTTCTCTGTAAAACTCAACACCATACACTGCAATAGCTAACTCGCCTGCCAAGCGTGGCGATTATGGTAAACCCCCCTTAATGGGGGAGGCTTATGTCTTATGTTAATAGAGAATGTAAAGGATCACGATACAAGTCAATTCAGGACAGCTTTATGTCTTTATTACTGTTTTTGCTATTAAGAAAGTCAATAAATGAATGTGGGTCAATGACTGTTATTGCACATTTATCTGGTGTCTACCATAGCCATTTCCTTCGTTTTGATCATTTTACTTTGGTTTTACTCTGGTGGGCGAAAATTGTTTAATGCCCATTTTGGCATAAACAACCTAAAGCTTTCTGCCTGGAAGATTTTTCTTGTGAATCATGAAGTTACGTGAATAGAAAAATCTTCTTTATAGTTGTTGTGTTTTAGCATGAAATAACAGCCTGGCTCTATCGCGATATTCTTTTAAAAGCGAAAAAAAACGTAGTTTATTTTTGGGGTTATAAGAATAATACATTTTAAGCAATGATCTGTACAGCGCATCCTGGGTCAGTAGCCCGGCAGTCACCAAACTGAGAAGTTAGCCTGCCTAATGCATAAAATGAGAGAGAATAGGTTCGGGTGTTTCGGTTATGGTGATTCCCTATCGCGTGCCGAACCTTTATGTGGTAGCACAGAAGTGTCAATGTCAAGTATTTATATGATTAAAGTTTCGAGTTTACAACACTAGATGGCACAGTCTACGCTGTGAATGTTTCCCTATTTAAACGTTTATGAGCTTTGGGTGCCATATTATAAAATTAAATACAATAAAAAGAAGTTGGTGGCTTGCCGCCGCGGTTTTCCGCAAGAATACGAAAAACACTTCATGCGATGAAGTGCTTTTCGGCTTATAAGCGATGAAGTAGGAGCCAGTTTTCGAGTGTTTTAATATTGCTATTTCATCTCTGGTCAGGCCTGGCGAATAACCCAGCAGCTGCCTCTAGCAGACATATACGTGATGAAAGCGGAAGCCACGACCCTTCGAGCAGCCGGCAGTGATCCTAACAACCCGAAGGTCATCGCTGTCAACCTGCAGAAGTCCCAGATGGTTGCTATGATCGTCGCCTTGATTAATGCGAGGAGACAGGGGGAAGAGCAGTAAGTATTGAAAATGCGATATCTCACTGCCACAGATGGGCCAGGTTCCTCGCATAGTAGGTATCTGAAGATGAGATTAAGGCGGGGGCTCGGGAGTGGGTGGGGCGGAAGGGAGTGGCAGACTTACCGACTAGAATCCACGTTACTTCCAAATCAGCTGGAAATAATACATGGGGAAGGTTTTTGCCTAGCAGTGGGACAGCAAAGGTCAAGAAAAAAACATTCTGCGCTAAATCTCCGCATAATCTTAGATGTGGATGTGCCTGAATACTACCATAGCTATTGCGCTCTTGAGTTTCTATACCGAGCAACACAAGTTTTTTTTTGCACTCCATGAAGCATACGCACTATGTTAAATTTTAAATGGGAAAGTCACATTTTGTGCTTAGCCATAACCAACTTTTTTCAGATCTAGTGAAGATGGGAATGACAAAGATGTTTTGAAGCAAAAAGTCTATTTTCTGAGGCCTACACTTCCGTACAGGTGTGTATAGACGAGAACTATGATTAATTTTTATTTAAAAGTCTGTAACAGAAGAAGGAGAATGCTGTTCCCTGCTCTAACGACATCTACAGGGAGAGATCGGAAGTGTAGTTTGTCTGTCTCTGAAAAACACACATTACGTGATCGGCACTGCGGGGCCACAGTGATGACAAAGCTGGTGCGTGCGTACAAATCGTACAATTTTGTCTTCACCTTGCCGCGATGGTCATTTTTTTTTTTATTGGGACAAGTTCGCCACACATTCCCAACCACTGCAACTCCTGAAAGCCAGAATCAACAGTGGCGACCACCAGATAAACGCCGAGCCAATGAAGCCCTGCCGCGATGGTCAATGGTTAAAACTTATACAGGTATGTGGCACAGCATGAAAAGCTCCTCATCCTTCATAGAAAAAGGAAGACCCTCCCATCTTCTGACCAACGGTTGTTGTTGTCAAGCTAAAGCGCGGATAACTTTGATAGCGCGATGCAGGATTTCTGTGTCGTCACGTCAACTATAAACCCGTTCAACTACACGGCGTTCCCTATGGCCTATAAAAGTTACACTCGAACTGAAGGCAGATGTCGCCACTAGTAATTTAAGTGAACAAGTCAAAACATAGATGGCGTTACATGGCTGGTTATTACAATCTTGCTATATTTAGCAAATTAGGCTTTTCCCAATTACTTTACAAATTTAAAGCAGCTTGGTAACCTAATTTAGGACAGTTACCGCAAAACATTGGGACCGACAGGTTGTTCAAAAAGATCTGAAAGCGATGGAAATTGGATTTTTATCTCAATGCCAAGAGGGTTGTATTAAACTGAACTAAACAACGACTACTAAACAGGATATACGACGCTTATCATTTTAAAAATAACTTTGTTTAATTAAGATAAACTTCTGTGTCTTCTGTCTGCGGCATCAATGCCGCCACAAAAAAAACATTGTAGCAAAATCTTCCCCTGCAACGCCATCTATCTCGCCAGCAGCGAACTACTAACAAAATCCTGCATTGCGGTATCAGAGTTCTCCGTGTGATTTAAACATATACAAAAGTCCGAATATCAACTATAGGGCAGATGCCCACCGAACACTACAACCTTCCGGTCGGAGGATCCTCTCTTTCCAATGGAGGTTTGCGGGACTTTACTCTGTGTACCGCATACCTCTTGATTTCAACTTACCTATCTGGGGAATAAATGTGGCTGTTTGACATATTTTCTACTAGCTTCTCCCAGCGACTTCGCTTGCGTGGTAGTTGGAAGCTATCCCAAGGAAACATACTATTGGAACTAAATTACTTTTTGTCCAGACGGGCAGATCAGGTCCTGATCATTCTGAACATGGTATACCCAGGCATTGTCGTTCAAATCCATTCAGCTGATTTTGCATTGATTAGCATATCGAAATATGCAGGCTTTCAAAATGTAACTCTAATCCCTAATACAACAATTTGTAGCCCGTGACCATTAGTTCTCATGAAGTTTAGTTGATCTCTGGCAAATTCATGTACTGCCGTATGGTGTCGGTTCGACGTATGGTGCCGTAAAAGAAAAATACCATCCCATCACTTCCCGTGGGTGTCGTAAGAGGCGACTAAGGGACTTGCCATAGAATGGGCAGCAGCGTTCTCTGTGAAACTCAACACCATGCACTGCGATCGCCAACCCGCCTGCCAAGCGTGGCGATTATGGCGAAGGGTCTTTCGACTGTTATGATGATGATGATGAAATTCATGTACGAAACTGTGAGAAAGGTAGCAGAAAGAGTGGGTCCAGCACTACCACCTTGGAACCTCTTCTTTATTATACAGTGTAATATTCATTTTCAAATCCATACTTTGACACAGCTTAATCTATATCTATACTTCTACTAGGCATGCCTTTTAAGTTCTGTCGTTTCCATATTTCCCGGCAATTTTGAATTTGGGACTGTTCTATATTCGAATTAATTAAATTTTGAATCTCAAAACAGTTGAAAGTATTAGATTTAATGCTATTGTTAGTCACAGCGTCGATTGGAATCTGTCAGGTTACGTACGAAAATGAATCTTTCTAAGGAAAATGTTCGTGCAATAATTTTCTACAACTTTAGAAGAGGCCTGACACGGCTTCAGTGTTTTGAAGAGCTAACATCTGTGTTCAGTGATGAAGCCCCATGTCTGCGGACTGTCGAACGCTGGTATTTAGAATTCCAGCGTGGACATACTAGTGTTAGTGACAAATCTCGCGAAGGACGCCCAAAATCCGCCTTCACTGAAGATAACATCATTGCTGTGAGACAACTAATTCTCGAAGATCTTCATGTGACGTATCGAGAGATAGAGGCGCTATTAGGCATCTCAGGGACAACCATTCAGAAGATCTTGCATGAAGCGCTTGGTGTGAGAAAGCTAGTTTGCCGTTGGATACTGCATTTGCTTTCCGACGATCACAAGGCGGCCCGCGTCAGATGGTGTAAGAAAACTCTGCAAAGGTTCAACCGAGGAGAGCCAAATCACGTCTACGACATCATCAGTGGTGACGAATCTTGGATCTACGCCTACGATCCTGATTCCAAACAAAAATCTACAATCTGGGTCTTTCAAGACAAGCCAAAGCCGACTAAAGTTATTCGTTCTCGAAGCACTTCAAAGAAGATGGTGGCTACATTCTTTGGAAAAACCGGCCATGTTGCGACTATTGCACTTGAAGATCGTAGAACAGTTAACGCAGAGTGGTATACCACAGTTTGTTTACCACAAGTCATCGCCGAACTTCGAAAGTCTAACTCAAAGCGACGCATCATCCTGCACCACGACAACGCAAGCTCACACAGCGCTCGTCAAACGATTGAGTATTTGAAGCAGGAAAAAACCTCCATACAGTTCTGACCTAAGCCCTAACGATTTCTTTACATTTCCTAAAATTAAGAAAAGTCTTCTGGTCAAAGGTTCCAGTCCGGTGAAGAAGCAGTCGACGCTTTCAAGTCAGACATTTTGAACACCTCTACTTTATAGTGGAATAAATGTTATAATAACTGGTTTGAGCGAATGGAAAAGTGTAATACTTTGAAAAACAATAAAAAGTACTATAAGGTTCTAGTTGTTTTTTTCTCCAAACGACAAAACTTAAAAGGCATGCCTCGTATTAGTAGTATACTGTAGGTGTCAAAAGCTAGTGTACGCTTGTGAACTAAGAGGCTGCTCCGAATGCGTATCCCCACGTTTAAAACCGTACAGTGGGGATACGCATTCGAAACAACCGCTAAGTTCACTTGTATGAAGCTCTAATCACAATAGATTTTGATTCCTCAAATTCTGAATATACCAATATTTTTCGCGTAGACCGTATGAGTATTTTTTCATTATGATCCAGTTTTTAAATTCTTTCCAGGTTATACGGCACCTTAGTAGGCAACGAAAGAGTATCAACCGACCAGACAGTAGAAATGCTACTCCGGGACATGGACAGCAGATCTCCAACCAACGCCCACGCCTACATCCCTGAACCCTTGCAGACCATGTTCAGGTCGCAGAAGGAACTCCAGAAAGACATGCTGGGACACTGTCTCCTGCTCAGTCTGACCTTCATGGATTTGTGTATTTATAAGAATCAAGAGCGTATAGCAAAGTTGAGTCGGAGAGGTGAGTAATACTTTTGTGTAACAGGTTATTCTTCTCGAATATATTATTGTTGAATATATTGTTTGGAATTTTTATTTCCTCCCTCACGTATAAAGTGCTACTGGATAGAGCGAGCCTTTTGTCATTAGCAATTACAGCCTGCCTCAGCCTCATCCCGTTCCATTACAATTATTAGTTTTTTATGTTTCCACTGAAACCTAGTGTAGCATCAATGCTGCCACAAGAAAAAGTTACGAATTCTTGTACGGCAACAAAAGGAACCGCAACGCCATCTGTCCCGCTAGCAGCAAACTACTAACGAAATCCTGCATCGCGGTGTCAGAGTTTTCCGCGCGATGTGAACATTTACAACAGTCCGAATATCAACTGGGCAGTTGTCCACCGGACTCAACACCCGTCCGAACGGAGGATCCTCCCTTTTCATAGAGGTTTGTGGGATTTTACTCTCTGTTCCGCATATCCTCTATACCAGTACCACCTAGTATTACCCAATTACTGGGTGGGGCAGTCACTTGTTAAGTATTGGTAGTTAGTTGAATCTTGTTAGACTTGAAGCCGACAGGAACATGTTAGGTTAGGCAGATCGAGTATTTCCATTACTGGGATAAAGGGTTCTCTTCGAGATGGAATTGTAATTCTCAAACTGTAATTCCCTTAGTGGATTGGTATATCCCATGGTTCTTTTTTTCTCGGGATTCGTTCGCTCTTGACTCTAGTCTAAGTCAGAGGTGATAGAGATAAAGTCGACGATGTAGTGAGCTTACTCAGAAGCCTGTTCGTTCACTCTAATTTTGAAGAGATTAGAGTTGAGTGCGTTCAGAACTTCGGAAACACGGAAGTAGGTAGAGAGAGAGTTTAACTCCTCCGGATTGGGCATAGACCGAGATTTTGGATGTATTATTTTTACCCATTAGGAGATGTCTCAGCCATGTTGTCGTTCTTTTGCGGCATTCAGGTTAAAGTGGCCAGGTATTTAAATAAACTTAATACAAATAAAACCGCAACGTATTGCTTCAGTTGGACTAAAAAGTGTTTATTTGATAAAATACAACGAGCTTACTTTTTACAACATTTTACTTCTATTAATGACAAAAAAAAAAACAAACAAAACCCTTAATACAATAATAATATACATAAATACGATGGTATCAACTTCAAACGTATCATAAAGTAACTAACATAAATGCAATTCTAGGCAAGATCATTACAATTCAAGTAAAATACAATCTAAAAAAGAAAATAATATACTTAACTAAAAATAATTAAAATATATTTAAAGTTAAATATCAAGAAAAATCTAATGCAAAAATTCTCTATAGATCACACAATTACACTTTTGACCTAACCAAAGTTGAATTTTGTATTTAATACTGATATTATTCATTTTGGAAGAACTAGAAAATATATTTACAATTTTTATAATATTAAATTTTTGACAAATGCCAACGTTTAAATTTTTCGCCTGGATATCTGTGACCATATCGCAACCAACTGTTTTCTCCGAACAAAAATGTAGATAATAATGCTATGTAAAATAACTGAAGTCTGTTGTTCAACTGTTGTGTGTAAAAAGTTCGATCTTGTATTCTGGGATTGTCTAAAATGAATTTTATATAGTCTACTATCGGCTTCTCTGTAGGTATGTAAGAAAATATACTCTATTGTAACATATGGACTGAGGCTGCTGTTAACTGATCAACTTAGGCCTTATTGAATTATATTCATGTCTCTGTATATATCATAAACAATCCCTGTCTATTGCTATTAAGATATGGCAACACAAATATATAGTTTTCTAACCATGGCTAATGAAGATGTGTGTCCACGTAAATAATATGTCTGTCTGAATCACGAAAACAACATTAGTTGGTTAATCAGTAACGGAGCAGCCTCAGGTGATAACTCTGTAGAAACCTAACAACAGTGTAAAATTACCAGTCTATTGTATATTACAATAAATATGTACAATTAATGATATAACAGCACCCATTAATGAAACGAAGTTATGCCTCAAGGTACGCCGCCTACAACGCTTCTTAAATCAAATATGTATAATATCACCGCTTTATTGTATATGTCTATTGTATTGTATATAATTGTATATTCTGTATATGTATTGTACTATTTATTTAAAACTGTAATTGTATGGCTTAAAATAAGTATTGTAGCAAAAATAAGCTGAATAGGCGACGTAACTTCATCATTATTATACACGAAAACTTTGCATTCAATAAAATCTGTAAAAAACTCAATCCAGACTACAAGATCATTAATCTAAATATGTCCATATTTTATTAAAAAATTCAACAACACTTATTTTACTGTGGAACTGTTTCAACAAGTCTCTATTGTGATAAAAAATTATTACTTTGTATCCTTATTATTTCCGACAGCGGTTGGCGAGTGGCAGTAGGTACAATGATACGTGTGTAGGGAGCGTGCACGTAGACTGCCATCTAGTGGAGAAAAATCGAAACTTCAACCCTAAAAACTTTGACATTAACACATCTGTGCTGCCATCTATAGTTCATGCACGCTCCCTATACTTACTTTATGAAAATTATTATAGGCCATTTTTATGTTGGCTACCAATTATTTTATTAACACTAACAACTATTTTTAAAATAAGTCATTTTATAAAATAAATTATACAATAATATCGCCAAAAAATCAAGTGTATTGCACTGGAGCTGCACTAACTGCAGATATATACGCTTTTATGTTTTAAACTATACAATAATGCGAATAACACTTAAGCTCGGGTTCACACATAAGAACTGAGAATTTCTTTCGTCGAATGGTATGTTTCATCCTGATGTGTGAAGCCAAATTTATACAAGAAAAAAAATGTTCCACAATTGACAAACGCCGTATTAAGTAGTATACTACGTTGAAAATGGAAGACGTAGAAATAATTCGTAGCCAACTCTCTATGAAACTAAATCTGTTACACTAAGCTCATTAAAACATGCACTGACAAAACACTCATCGATACTAAATACGTACCGTTTTCACTGTTTTATTTGCGACCAAACCATAAGTATCCTAACTGTATACTATCCAAATGTACGGGGACTTGGCATTGTTTTACATAAAGTAAATGGTAATGTAGAGTACACGATAACTTACAATATATTGCTTCATGCAAGTTTAAAATTACTAAGCATGTGGATATGTAAAATCGTTAGATAATAATTAAGAAACTGAACTGGTAGGTCGACTTAAACATTCGCCAATTTTTATCCTATATGTACGACATAAGACGTTACAATTTTACCATGAGATCACAATAAATGCATAAATAAACGAAGGAATTAGTGACGACTGTCATGTTTCGGATCTAGTTAGACTAAACTAATATATTGTTAGAAGAACGCAATGTTTCAGTTTCACTAACATCGCCCTCTCATTGTATTTCATACAATTGACATCATGTTCATAATCATTATTTTACATGCAAAGTGTACTTTTACAATGCAATCTTATTCTCTCCTTTTAATATCTTTAACAACTTAAACACAAAATTAGTAGGTATATTGATTGCGAAGAAGAATTTCTTGCTTAGGTATGGGTAAAATTGCATTACTTTGTTATCGAAGTTTATTATTACTCCAAGACGCTATGTGGATATAAACGTGTGCTGGAATTTGATTCCATTGAAGGAAAGTTTTTTAGACAAGAATTGGCAAAATGATTACAGATTCTATCTCCTATCCTACAGTTAGTCGGTAAGAAATGTCATGTAGGTTTATAAATAAATATTACGTATGAATAAAGGTTAGGAACATGCTTCAAACCTAATTAATGTTATTAAATGAATCCTCGGCGAACATAATCCAAGAGTAACGTACTGTATGGATATCCGATCAGAACTGGACGGCTCGTTTATACGGCATTATACTGTTTATTATGATATTAATATTGAAAACTACAAGATTTGCCAATTATAATTTCAAATATAAGACCCGGATCGTCTAAGGACAACCGCAGTTTTTCAGCACTTAAAAATAGTTTCATAAGAAAGCAAAACCGTGCTCTCAAAAAAATATGTTACAAAACTCATTTCGTACATAATAAAAACTAATACGATTAACGTTATAGGTATACATACACGTTTAATTGAGCAAAACTTAACAAAACAGTGAGCAATTCAAACAGAACAGCCTGGGACGTGATTACTCGCGGAATTAGTATTCATTGACTTAAGTATTTCTGCGGCTTCACTGAAACCGATGGTACATTACATTGTTGGCTTAAACTTCGTCTGCAATAGTCCGGTTTCAATAAAAAACCAAAGCAGAACTTTCATGTTGCAACACTGCCTCAAAAATTCCCAATGATATGTATTTACAATAACCACACTGAATGTAAGTATAAATGACAAAGAAAACTTGAGAAACCAACGTGCATTTGAAGACAGATATAATAATAAAGTTGTGCAAAATGGATAGCCATTTGATTCGAATCAATTTTCCACAACTCCCGCGTTACAAGTATCTTTACTTAGGTACTTAGCACGTTGCAAATACGACACTAACTTTAAGACTATTTCACAATTACCTTTTTAATAATATTGTATGTAATAAATGTATAAAATATCATCTGTAATCTCTGTATACTTAATCACTTCTTGTTTTATATTTAAAAATTAAATCCATTTGTATCGGTATAAAAATCTAATAAGTATAAATCTGAGGTTATGTCTTGGCTATGGCACTGTGTTGTATGTTTGTATTCAAACTTTGTACTAGGGTGCGTCGCGCCACTCCCGCCCGGGATGGAACAAATATATCGTTTATTGTATAAAAATACTTATCAACTATTATTGTATAAGGCTGCTTGTGTTGTGTTATAAACTATAAAACTGAATCCTATGCTATTGTCGTGGGAGGCGGGGGCGGCGCGCGCGGCCCTTTAGGAGGATCACATCTGTGAACAATGTGGAAAACTGTAGTCACGGAAGATAAATGTTTCTAATTTTCTTCGATAACGATGTTTTTTTCAATTGTAAACCTCCGAAAGTTTGATAGGAAAATCAAAATGGAAAATAAAATGCTAGTGATGGCGCCAGTTGTGAACGCAGCTTTAGATGCGCACGCGCGGGACTGAAGTATTTAATCGATGGTTACAATCTAAAGCTAGCATGTGCGTGTTACTCGATTCAGAATCGATAAGTTTCGTATACAACATTATTTGGTTCGTTACTACAATTTCGCAACAATCGTTCGTAGAGATTGATTGACGGAATGCGCTCGCGCACGTTCACAACTAGCAAACCGATTAATTTTCATAATTGCCCAATGCGATAAATTCGTCGTAAAATCAACACACAATAAACCCACTAAATAATAATATTGCATCGATCACTTCGTAGTGACAAATAATAAAATGGTATATGTTATGTGACTCCCACAAATCCACCTTACTATTACACCTATTAGTTAATTAACAGTTCATATTATGCGGTAGGAAAACGAAACCATCACAATAATATAGTAAAATAAGCTATATAAGTTGTCTATACATACAAACAGAGATATTAAAACGTTCAAAAGTTTGCTGGACTATCCTGGCATGCTCTCGTAGTTTATAGTCTGGGAGACTCGGTGACGGGTTTGTTCATGAAATTCGATCCAGCAGACATATTAAATATATCTGTCTCTTCAAGTCTTCAGACTGTATGAACCTATAAATCCACGTATACAGTTTGTTTGAGCTTATTTCCATTAATTTCTAATCGCAAAAAATGTGGACGCGGTCGCGCTAGACTCATACACATCGCCAGAATACTCCAACAATGTCACAAATTCATATAATATTTTTATTCTTCCTAAATTCTAAGTTATTTCGCGATGAATGATCGAATTGCTTGGTAATTCGAAAATCTAAGCTAAATTAGAAATAAGATTTACTCTGGCATACCCTCCTTCCCTTGGATCAAACTACAACAAAGCACTTTTCGTCATCACACGTTACCTAATGGTAAATTTTTACTAATCTCACTCATCGTAATAATGTTATCAAATCAGTCAAGCAAAAGAAAGCGAGGGGCCGGCCACGGAGAGCCGGCCTCCGAAACAATCAAACATTTTAGATAATAATAATTTAGGAACATAAATGATTTCGATATCGATTCGACTTCGACTCGCATTAATAATGAAAATTTGTACAAAACAAAAGAAATCTTTCAAACATTCAGTCGAGCCCGCGGCGGGGCTCGGGCACGTCTTGACACACGAATTTAACGCTAAAATGAGCGAAATAGACACCTAACCTACCTAGCTATCACAGTCCTCACTCAGTCTGACCCTTTCCTCTTAAATGCATCTCATTTTGTCACATCGTTGAAAAAACTGGTAACAACCTAAACTAGGCCAACTATAATACAAGCTGGTAGAAAAAATTTAAAAATCACTACACTATTTGGCACCTATAGTGTTACGAAGACATCTCAGTAATCTCACATTGTTAATTAAGAGTAAATTCTTTCATTAATGTAACAGAACCTTGTGTAAGTACACTAACAAAGTATTATGTTGATGGCAAAAGGTAACCTACGTTTTTGGTTTGCATTCATGATTGTGTTTCACCGACGATGTCCGTTTATCTCCCTCACAGAACCTGCGTCCGAACTCTGTTTACAGCTAACTCATAAATTCTTATCATTCTTTATCGTTACTTTTAACATATTTTGAGCATCACGGATAACCGTATAAAACCCCATTAATTTGCCAGATTTTATCTCTTAATACTCGTAAATAAAATTAACTTAATACGTCTACAAAATATGTATATTTATTACAATTAGGCACAACGTCGCGCCGGAAACATTCATCGCGAAATATTGTTATGTGGTAAAAGATCAATTCTTAATTTTTAGATTTCAACGAAGTGTTTAAATCCTAATCTCCGGGCTAGATCGCTCGGAGCGTCTGCGAAAATGTCAGCAGAATCGAGAATCACCGAGAAAACTAACTCTTACGTGGTAACTTAACGATTACGGGGCAAAAACGCTAACTGTACTCGCTTCCTTGACGGTAACACTACACGTGATGAACTTTGAAAATTGTACATCGCGACAGACCTCCCGGTGGAGTATAAACAGGACGCTATTTACAGATCGAAGCTCGTTTTACAGCGATCCGGTAACATGAGCGAGACCCGCGCTGCAGGGCACTGAGCAGTCTGGGCACTGGGCACTGGGCAGGTCCGCGTCGTATACGCGCTCAGTTGTAGAGGCGCTCGGCGGCGTAGAGGTCGTGGTGCTCGGGCGCCGGGTGCCAGCGCGGCGGCGCGGGTCACTGCGCCGGCAGGCACGCCACCGGCGCGCCCGGCCCCACCGCCGGCTTGAACTCGCCGGCGCCGGGGAACTGCTGGAACGGCGGCGCGTAGCACTGCGGGAAGTACAGCTCGGGCTTCACCACGGCGGCGGCGGGCGGCAGCGGCCGCGGGGTCTTGGAGGCGTCGGCGCGCCGGGCCTTGGCCGCGTGTGGGTTCATGTGGTTGTCGATGTGCTTCTTCACCTCCGGTTCCGTGGCGAAGCGCCGCCGGCAGTTGGGCATGGGGCAGCAGAAGGGCCGGTCGCCCTGGTGCGTCCGCGTGTGCTGATCCAGGATCGCCTTCTGCCTAAAGTCCTTGCCGCACTGGGTGCACTTGTACGGCTTCTCGCCGGTGTGGATGCGCAAGTGCTGGTTGAGGATGGTCCGCTGACGGAAGAAGCGCGGGCAGTACACGCAGCCGTACGGCTTCTCGTTGGTGTGGATGCGCAGGTGCTGCGTGAGATGCGACTGCTGTCGGAAGCGCTTGCCGCACTCGGGGCAGGGGTATGGGCGGGACTCTATGTGAATGCATCCGTGTTGAAGCAGCGTCGACTTCTGTTTGAACTCCTTTTGGCAAATCGGGCAGCGCACGTACAGGGGCATCGCTCGCCCTCCGAGTACATCTGGTAACTTGCCGCCTTTCAAATATTGCAGTGAAAGCCCCGAGCTGAAGACTGAGTGATTGAGCCCTTTCGTGTCTTTGAAGTAAGCAGGGTATTGCGCCGTGTCACCTGGTGAGAAGCAGGAGCCGCGCTGGTCTCCGTTCTGTCCGTCCGCGTCGCCGAACGTTGACTGGATCTCTTCTTTGTTCTCATCGGCTGGGAAGGGTACGTCCTGGGGCCACAGCGTCGGTGTCGTTCCATTCTTGAAGATGAGATGCGGCGAAACGTCTGTAAAATCAAACAGAATGGTCAGTCACGAGTGGGGCACGTTGTAGGGTGGGTAACCGACGAGTGGGTTAATCAAACAGGGAACGGTTACGGGAGCGTCCGGCGGTCGGTTCCGCGTCTCGCGGGCGCCCTGCGTTCTAAGGGCGACGAGGGAACCGAGAATTTGTTTGATAGGAAGGCCAATGGATGCGAGACCGAATCGACGGTGCGGGGGGCGGCGGGGAGCGCGGGCGCCGGCGGCAGTGACCGGGGTCAGTGCGGGCGGCGCGCGCGGGGGCCGGGGGGTATATATGTGTGAATAGCGCTCGCCTTGGTGTGTGCGGACGTGCTGGTTCAGGATGGCCTTCTGGCGGAAATGTTTGCCGCACTCGCCGCACGTATATGGCTTCTCACCGGAATGGATGCGCAGGTGCTGGTTGAGGATGGCGCGCTGCCGGAACGAGCGCGGGCAGTACACGCACGCGTACGGCTTCTCGTTCGCGTGGATGCGCAGGTGCTGCGTGAGGTGCGACTGCTGCCGGAACCGCTTGCCGCACTCCGGACATCCGTACGGCCGCGAATCAGTGTGGATGCGCTCGTGCTGCAGCAGAGTCGACTTCTGCTTGAAGTCTTTGCCGCACGTCAGGCACTTGAACAGGCGGAGTTCTGAGTTCGGGTTGTGCTTTCGCGGCTTCGGCGGCTCGGGCTGGACTATGTCTGGTAGATGGCGTAGGTCGGGTGCCGCGTACTGGTCTAGAGGACCTTCGAGGGACAGCACACCACCGTTTTGTTTCAGGTAGTGTAGCGGGAAGCCGCCCGTGCCGAGCATGTGGCTGGCCGGTCGCGCTTCCTTGAAGTACGGCGTGTACTGCTGCTGCAGGTCCGGTTGCGGTACGAAGCAGGGCGTGCGGTCCAGATGGTCCTGCGAGGAAGGCTGGGGCTGAGTCTGGCTTTGGAGCTGTTGCTCCACTTGCATGTGTTCGGGAGAAGTTTGTTGTTGCTGCTGCTGCTGTTGCTGTTGTTGTTGCGCTTGCTGCTGTGCCTGTTGCTGAGCGAGTTGCTGGGCTGCGTCCTCTGCGGCCCCGGTGGGGTCTGGGGGCGGCGGTGCGGGGGGGTAGGGTGAGGGCGCGGGCGACGCGAGCTGGGGTTCGGGCTGCGGGGAGGGCCCGCCGGGGCTCTGGTGCTGCATAGGCTGGTAGCCGCCGTCAAGCACTCCGCCGCCCCACTGCGTGCCTGGGGGCGCGCGCTCCACGCCATCTTTGTAGAGGACGTACGGGGTTGTCGTGTCTGAAAACAAATAAAATAAATTTTACTACTGCTAGCGAATGATTCACGTGTTTGTGCATGTCAATGGCAAACCAAATGTGCCAAAATTCTTGGTTAATCGTAAGAATAACGGAGCAAGTTGGTATCGTTTGATAAATGGTGAGTATATCGCCACAAAGGGCGGTGGCGTGCGGGCGGCGCACGCTGGGTGCAGGCAGAGCTCGCGACATCGCGTGTCGCGCGCGATTCATAACACTCGCTGCGCCAAACGAATGAGAATTTAATAAAATGTCACGTTGTGCGCGAGACGTTTCGGTAGTTTCAGCCAGAGAACATTGTGTGATGGACTCCGTGAAATGAGAAAGTCACTGAAACTTGATCACAGTGTAGTGCGAGATACCTTCTTCATTGACTTATAAGTAACTTAAGCTAGAAAGCAAAATTGATGCGTATAATTTTTGTACGAAATAAATAAACTTCCAGTAACGTTTGATTTTCAGCGGAATAAGTGCAGGCTGTGATTACATAAATGACCAAAATAAATAAAAATCCATGAGCCAGCTACATAACACTTGTCCGTCGGATCTATAATACGGCTTTAATAGTTGAGTGAAATCATCAAAGATAATAATAAAAGGAACTTATAAAATGAGCACGTTTCTAATGATTCACTTTCTCGACGTATTGAGTCTGTGGCGTCACAAAAACGCGGGAAAACGCGACCATTTTCTTTTCCCGCTCAAAGGGAAATGCAAATGGTGGGTAGGTAGAATTTTATCTGCGGGGTATTATTAAACTTTCGTTGATTTAGTTGAATAGACTTGTGATAATCAAATTGTTTGTTTTAGATGACTAGAAAATCCAAAAATAGTTGTTTCGTTGAGATGACGGCCAAAGGAGGATGATATTATAGAAGAAAATCAAATAAATTGTGATAAGGACTGATTTAAGTGTTAATTTAAAGTAAGTAGGCAATAACCACTTGGGTCAGTTCAGTAGTATTTTCTAAGCTTGAAGTTAATACTACTCAAACAATGATAGATAGGTGAAATAGTATTTTTTTTTACTAATTAGGTCCACTTGTTTCGTGATACGGGAAATATACGGAAGTGTTATAAACTTTCATTTTAAGTTGAACACCGTCACAGCTGACCAAAACACGTGTCTATGGTAGTCGGAGAGTAATGGGAACTCACTTCTGCGGTCACGCTTGACATTTTTGACAGCCACCGTACATGTATCAAGTGTCTGATGTTACTTACATTCCTACGACGATGTAGGTACTGTCGAATACCAATGTGTATCAATACTAATATTATAAAGAGTTTGTTTGTTTGGTTGAACGCGCTAATCTCAGAAACTACTAGTTCGATTTTTTTTTTGTATTATCACGCTACGACCGATGGGAGCTGAACATTAATGAAAAATGTGACGCACACGAAGTTGCGAGGGTCACATAGTGCAATATAATTTTAATGTAGAGAAAATTTGGTCTAAAGATTGTAAGCGCTACTATTGAGAATGTGGTTCTAGGTTTAATTGTCGGTCGGGAAAAGTAACATTGTATTTTTCCACCTGGCATAACTCAATGTCAGTTCACTGTTTGGATTTGTGCTCGGTTGCTAGCTAAAGGCTCGCTCCTATTACCTACATGGTACTTAAATATAACTGCCGAAATGCGGGTATATCTACCCCGGGTTCTGCACTGCCTAACCATTTGGGGAAAAATTGCTTTTATTCTAAATTGTTTTTATTTAAACTACATACCAAAAAATTTAATTTACTATTTACAATTCGACGCGAAGAAAACATTATTGTGTAGCAGTGTCTACGGCGTAGGCCGTAGCGTAGGGCCTACGACCTACGCCCTACGAACGAAAATAAATTGTCTATTTGCTACGAGTCTACGAAACTATCAACACGTTGAGAATTATACTTAGCGATATTATTTTTCAGCTTACGTAATAAAAATTTTAGAGCAGTTAAAATCTAAACTTATTTATAAAGAGATTAATTTATTTTTATAGGTAATCTCTGCAAGTACCTACTGATTCGAATATGAAAGTACCCTAAAAGAAAGCTTCACTAATCCTGATTCCTATAGGGTAAAATGCAGGATTCCTGTGGAATAGCCCACGAGAGCCAAGCCGCTAGGAAAAAGCTTGTAAGTAAAAAAAATAAAATAATGAAAGATCATAGTGTAAGCATGTAGTTATCGTCTGTACTTGTTTAAAGTTTACCTCCATCACAGACTAACGGTTTATGACACACAGATTAGTAAGTTGTAAATAAAATGGTATTGAGTCAGTAGCAGCTCAACGTAATCAAACTAATGGCTGTGTTATAAACAACACGTTCTAAAGTAGCTGAGGAATTTAACGTAGGTACTTTATTATTTTAGTTTACATCCTACTAATTTTATACTTAAACTAGCTTTTGCCAGCGACTTTGTACGCGCATATCACGCTTTTTCCCGTTCCCTTAGGAATTTCGGGAAATGCTCCCCTACACTTCCCAAGGAACCTACATGCCAAATTTCAGCTTTCTACGACCAGTAGTTTCGGCTGTGCGTTGTCTGTCAGTCACTTAAACATTTAGTCACTCAGTAACGAAAGAATTTTATATATTAGAATGTGCAGGTCTGGATGTTTGAATGTTTGTTAGTTAACCACGTCTCAATGGCTAAACTTATTTGGATGATACACTGCGTACACCGCTTTTTTTTGGGACGAGAAATCATCAAATGACTCCTCCCGCTCTGGGCGGAGTGGAATGGGTGTCAGACTCTTACTGACTAAAACCCATCCGTGTTCCTCCTAATGCCCTTTGCGTTCCAGGACAGCAGTTCGTCTTTCGAAAAATTCCGCAATTCTTACACGGCTAGACCATTTCCTGAGTTTGGAATTATGAAAACTACTTCATATCCCGGGATTACGTTCCATTACTCTCAAATGTTTTAGATTTTCCCTCCAAAAATCCATCATGGCCGATCGTTAGAACCTCATTATCGATTAAGAAGCTAAACAAGAGCTTTTTTTAAGCAAAGCACCGTCATTCGTCATCGGAATAGACTTATAAAAAATCGTGCATCATCTGTCTTGTTCGGGCAGGCATCGTTTATAACGACTTCGGCCAAACGCTGATAAAATCATGCTTCTTTATTAACTTATCGTTCTCACTATCGGTTTACGATGACTTGATCGTGGAACGACACGGTTTGGCACAATAATAAAATGATTAGGTATTGCTTTTCGCGCCTCCTAAATTATTTTGACATCTAGATTCACTTTGGAATGTGCTTGAGCTTCTTATTTCTGACTTACCTACTCCTGACAGTTCAAAAGTGCCCAAAAAATGGTTGAAATTGAATTTAAAGCTTTACAAAAACTGGCCAAGTGCTAGTTGGACTCTCACACGAAGGGCTCCGAAGAAGGGTACCATAAACCGAAAAATACGTTTCTTGTATGGGAGCCCACTTATTTTTAATTTAATTTGTATTATTTGTTGTTATAGCGGCAAAAAAATACACACTCAGTGAAAATTACGGTTCTAGAGATACAGCCTGCTGACAGATGAAGGAACGGACGGACAGTGGAGGCTTAGTAATAGGGTTCCGTTGGTTTAAAACAGTTAAACAGTAGACATTTAGATAAAAGCGAATTAAAATGACTGTGGCCTACAAAATCTTTAGAGTATGTATGAGGTAGACTTTGAATTATTTAAATCTGCGATGGTAGATTTAGGAAGGACCAGATAAAAAAACCTTTTAGTTCACGAGTACACTCGGGTAATAATAGTTATTTTTGAACTTTAAATGTTACAAAATTACAAAACCATCACACAACGTAACTGAAGAAAACAATTTGAATACGAATAAAAAGAGCGTAAAAGTTACGATATTATTTTCAATAAATAATACGCAAAAACATTTCATTTCACTTGGACAACGATTCCTCTTACATGAAGCACAAAGACAAAGATTTATTGCCGAATAACATCTGTTTATAATCGAGCCACAGATAAAATAATACAGCGACCAACGATTTCTTCATTTGACAGCTAAACTTTTTAATGACGCGTAGGTCGGCCGGATGCCTGCACATGTGGGGTGTCATTTTGTATTAAAAACTTTTTTCTCTTAACCCTTTTTTTAAATTATAGCGTTATGACGTATGGACGTTTGGTCTTTCGTATCTTATGGGAATCTTAACCCTTTCAATGTCAAGTTGGATAGTTTGGATGTTGATTTGAATATCTGAAGACGTGATTAAGGTTTGGGGAATTTGATTTGACCGGAAATGTTTTTAATGTGGAATGATTTCAAAATCTTATTCGGGTTCAGGCAGGGTTACGTTGTGTTTATTTTTTGGCGTTGTTATGGAGGATTTCATCATGTTTCTTAAATCCTATTTTAATCATTAAATATGTTGTCCCACTGTCTAGGGCTTTAATTGGGGGTAGGTACAGTTACAGAAACAGATATTTAAATCAATCTTTAAAGTTTTGGTTTTACGACTCCAAGGACCAAGTATCCTAGATGGACAGTAAACTTCCTTCAAGTCAACAACCCAAACCAACATACGTCACCGGTTTCTGATCCCTTGTGATATAATTTTATTAATTACGTTAACGCAAGGGCTTTGACCACGTGTTGCTGCTTTCCTGAAAGGACATGTGGGGCTATGGGAATCAAATGAAAGGGGTTTACATCCTGTAACATTATTCTTGTGATTTAATGCGTGTGAGCGTATGGAGACAGTACTTAATTAACGTATCTAATTAATGCTTTTGGAGGAAGTGCGTGATGTGCGATCCTGTTTCTGTGAAATTCGAAAGTCATCGTCCTTTAAACCTTATTAGTTGATTTCTGTTGCTGTATAATTTCTCCAATCCTAGTACTCAAGGTAACCTACTGGCCATTCCTGATGTATCGATTGTTTTCGTCTTTGTTTCGGAGAATTAGATGGTTGCATGTTAGTTAATGATTGTATACAGCACTTTTCAACGAAACATATGTATGAGTGTGAAAATTCATTGTGTTCTTTTTTAATGTTTTGTTTGAGATGGGCACGCTCAGCGCAATTTTACTGTAATATTTATTTATTATTCTACTCATTTAGTATGTGCGGAGTTGCTGTTGCATTGTGTCTATGTCGAATTAATATTTGCTATTCTATTCTGTTTAACCTATGTCCTCCAACTGGTGAGCGAACGCTTTCCTCAAGTCCTTTTAGTAAATCTTTTCTCTTTTTTTCTCTTGTACCTTTATAAGATACACCACTTTCACCTAACAATTTATTTTGCATGTAAGAACTTAGTTATTGCTACAAAACCACCCTTCTAGATAATTTATTCAACACTTTCATAGAAGCAGGTACAAAAAACAATGTCGCTCGGAATATGAGGCAGTAGGCAATGGTTGCAGGAGCGCGGTTGTCCGGTGCGCCCGCGCCGCGAACTGGTTCGGCCAGACCGCCCCTTTCCTGCGCACGCTACCACGTACCGATAGCAAATACGATTGGATTGAGTTGTGGAGTTTTTTTGCTTATTGATTTCACTTTTTATACAAATATTAAATAGACTGAAAAAGATGTTTGTACTGTTTTGCTGATGATGTGGTTAGAGGGTAGGATTGCTGAGAAGTCGTATAAAGAGATGTAAAAAGAAGATGCGGTGCCGATTCCTAACTTATCGGGAAAATGGTAGAAGGATGCTTAAATAAAAGTCGACGGCAGAAACAGGGATAGAATGCCAACTGAAACAGAGTAAGGAAAAGCAGAAATGGTTTGCTAATTTGTCATTGTAAGCAGAGTCAACTATTTGTTACTAGCGCCCCCCGGCTTCTCACGGTGCCTGGTTTAAAAGAAGTAACCTGAGAAACAGATAAAGGCAGACAGCGACTTTCTTTCTATTTACACATTAGAAAAGAAGTTACATGGACATTTGGAAAGTTGACAGCAGGATCATTGTATTATTTTTGTAGTTACTTGTTTTGTGGTAGTTACGGGTACCTACGGTACTCGAGATCATCAGAGTACAAATAATCACTAATTAAAATCCAAAAACAACTTTTCCAAGTCATAACTTCGGAAATAATAATTTAAATAAATAAACCATCTCAAAAGCTGCGTTTGCGCACCGTACAGGGTTCACGGATGGTCGGAGCCGTCACCCGCTTGGCAGCAACGATCCACCGGATTAAATCCCTTACCAACTTTACAATACCATCGCAAAGTTACCACACCATCCGTAACTTAAGCACAGAAGGTTTATAATCCCATAAAAATGAGTTTTAGAATAGGAAAGTAACTTGGTGTTTGAAGTTGAAAATCGAACGCGTATATATAAAATATAATCTACATGATTTTTTGTGGTTGGTTTCGTACGGAGATTTTCGGACGATTATGTTTGATTGCACCTTATAGTTTGGATGAGATGCTGGATGGTATGCGACCCGTACCAGGACCATGACGCATTTCTAATGCACAGGATGGTCAGGACTTATAGTTAAATATATATGAGTTTGAACACCAAGTTAATCTTATGGTGATGATGATTTATAATGCGTTTGAAATCTAAGTATGGGTAGGTAATTTTTTTTCTCATACGACTTGTTAATGCTTCCATAAAGCAACAAAGAGGTGTGTTTGGGTATCTATAAGTATTAATAATATTGATGAAAATTCCTGAATAGCAAAACTAAACGATATTTTAAAAAGTTACAAAAAAAAAACGTTAATTTCTTGTACCTATGTACCTAGTTGCCAAATTATCTTAAATTACCTATACGTAAGCTTAAAGCTCCTCAAACCTTCACACCAAGGTCTTTAACTAGGTACAAAGAAATCTTACTCCTTCAATTACAAACAGTTTCTGTAACGACTGTTTTGACTGCAGCAATTTGTAATAACTACGTTGTTATTTTAGCGTTAGTGAATCACCCAGTTACAGAGTTGTATCGACAATGAAAACAGGATGCTTGACGCTTAGTCACGACTCTTTGTGACTGTTTAGATGGCTTTAGCAGCCAGTGCGAGCTCTTTGTATAGTACAGGTGCCTGTTTGTACAAGGTCTTGGGTTAAGGGCTGAGTGGTGTGATGAAAGGGATTTTTTTTCCTAGGTTCTGAGAGGTCATAGGATATGGCATACCATATCATCATAGGATCATGAATGAAAGCGAGTTTTCTGCATCAGTCAGTAAAATATTGCATCAAAAAGTTCAAACCGAGTTCATGCAAGAAACATTGACATTGCCCGAGTGAAGGCCCTTTATGAATTGACACATCAATAATTTATTTACAAAAAACCAAGAAACTCCTTTCTTATGAATCATACCACGCATGAGAACGAACGCGGAAAAGACAAGTGAATGAAGACGTTACAAAAACCTCGCAAGTGTCAGCGAACGGAAAAAAGTCGTCGGACATTCACGAATTTCACTGAGACATTATACACGAGAGTGGTATTCATCGCCGCGTCATCGGCGAGTCGGTGTGCATTACTTCGGGCAAGTGCAGCATGCGAGTGCAGCCGAGTGCGTAACGACGCGAAAGTGACAGGTCGTTTTGGCGGGAGACCGGCCGGCCGCCATGTCTGGCATTGGGTTCTTTATAACGTCTCCACGACATCGGTACCGGTTGTACGCACCACGCGACAAGCCCGCGTCGCGACAATTTATTTCGGTTCGGGGCAATGCACTTATCGCACGCAGCCCTGAGATCTGCGCGTCGAATAAACGAGAGTAAACATGAAACGCGAAGGGAAAAATAAATGCATCGTAGACGGCGACAAATCAAGGCTGTTCGAATTAGTAGACGTGCTCGACGGCTCGGCTTGGACGAGTCCTACCCACTCGACGGACCTTATTGGTAACCAATGGACGTGCAAAGGGTGTCTACTGTCAAGTGACCTTTCACTCCATTCACGTTCCCTGTGATGTTGCAAATTTATCTATAGAGGAAGCGTCAAACGTTCATTTTAATCCTGCACATGAAATTGAGAGCTCAAATATGCCAAGTTTGATTGAAATCGGTGGTTTGTTAATTTAATAGCTACACCATAACTCGGATGCCCCTAAAAGAATTGCAGAATTTTATGCTCTTTTAAATTTTCAGAATAAATATAATAAATCTTTTAAATGGTTTCGGTTGTAATTAATGGCATGTTCGCACACTCGCACCGACTAAAGAATGGCACTGAAGGCAATAAAAGTTTAATACAGCCGATGTAACACGGCGCACTTTGTTATTCCAGAAATAAGTGGACTTTACTCACCCAAATCGTATCGCAGCACGGAAGTGCAATTCAAAGTATGCTAATTAAAACAACTTTAATTCAAAACGTATTTTTATTTGTGAAACCTGTTTGCTCACAAGTGGGTGGTAATAAAAAATCTATTAATTCAGTAGTGTTAGAGCTGCTCTGTGTAGTCTGTGTCGGCTGCACGGTAATTTGTCAAGTGCACGATTCGCGCCAAAAGTGACGTTTCACAAATCTTCAAAATGGCGTGCGGTGGTAATTAAACGCGCGCAATAACTGGCCATAAAGCAAACGAAGCGCATTGATGACGCGCCGCCCGCGCTATTTTCAGTGCGCGACGCCGCTCGACAAATGCTAACGGCCTCTAGGACACTCCAGCGAGACTCCGGACACCAGTCACCACCGCTGCCGCGCTGCCGACCACCGTCGCACTCATTCCTACATTATTTGTTTATTTCAATGCCGCCTGCCGCCAGGGTTAACAGCCGCCAATCGATTTTATGACAGATAATATGCCAAACCTTTTTGTTGAAAGTGATTGGGAGAATATGATTTTATTGGCTTTGCTTTTCAATTATTTTATCAACGTTATTGGTGCATACAGCCATAAATACTGAACTTGAATACGATGACTCATAATGATCCCTTTATGAGTAGCGTAACGTTTTTGTGTGCGTTAGTTAGGACATGACTGTTCTAGCTATTTTAAGGAACAAGGAGATTGTGTACGAGTGTAATAGTCTACACTACCTATATCTCTCAGTTTAGATAAGTATATGTAGGCGGCCTGGAAGTGTACGTAAGGTAGGACTTGGTCATCGATCTCATAGCCTTGGAGCTTTCGCTGAGACCCAACACCATCTATGAGATTCTGTTATAGCTGCTGCTAGGTGCCAGTTTCAGGAAATTGAGAATATATTGACAGAAAACGAAAATTAGGTTTCCAATTCCAATAACACTCTATTATAATCAAGTCAAAGATACGCTTCAAACAACTACATAATAATTTATAAAATCTCATATTTTAGGTAGATATTTTTACGCAAAATTATCTTTATTTGGCACCTCTATAGATATGTGAATCAATGTTTGACATTTAAAAATCTTTGATTTGACATTGCTTTGTGATATTCACCTACCTACATATATATAATTAGTACTACAATCATATTTAGGTAGAGAGATGAATTTCCTTGACTTGACTAAAACACTATAAATAGACAAATAAACTTTGTTGTTCTATGATGTGCAAGTTATCCAACCCTAAGTTTATAAACTAATGTCCCCGACTGTAAATTAAAGAAAGTAAGTAGCCTGTACTAATTAAGGCCTAAGCCGCATAGATGAGATCTGATCTTATACCATCGATCCAAAAGTGTGGTTGTCGATGTAGAAAGAATCTGTATTCGGAGAAGACGACGGATAAATTATAAGTCAAAAATACATAAGCAGAGACAGAAAGTTTAGCGAAAAATGGGTTTCTTGCACATTTTGTTTCTGTGAGTGTGTTTCTGTGAATGAGTCATGAAAATAAAACCCATTTCAGTATCTTTGAAGTAATTTCACATTTGTTTGTCCTTAAAGTATTTCCCGACTATGTATCTACGTTAAAAAGTTAGGTTACATTTACCTATAGGTACGATGCACCTTTCTTGCCCGTAGCATACAATAGAATGTTAAAACGGTGCATCTTTAATTTGTGCTTTAACTTAATCATAGACTCACAGGTAGGAACGTAGGTATATCATATCAGGCTTAATTGATCTTTAAATAACATCAAAATTATGTAAATTTTAGTGCAAAAAAATATAACCGAGCGAGATGCAAATCCAGTTTACCATTATCTATGCACTTTTTGTGCAACAGACTAAAGAGTCCCGCGAAAATGACCATAAATAAATACTGCATATTTTTTTAATGTTGGTACCTGGGGAACTAGCCTGACTAGTTTTAAAATGAATCATGGCGGACTAAGGTCACGAACATACTTCTTGGAAGGATATAATTTGTTCATTAATTTAACATTTGGTCATCGAGCATCGAGGTAGGAAACGGAATACGTTATTAATATTATTATTTATTGTTGCAGACATCTCATTACCCGCTTATTATATTCCAATGAAAATGAAAGTTAGTTAGACCCAGACGGCGTGGGTGCACTAGTTAATTTATTGAGATTTGGTTTAATATAAATAATAATATCTAATTATAATGATGCTCTGGCTCTCCTTAATTACCTTTTGTCTGTCGAGTTATTTTTTGCGTTGATGTTAAAGTTATAAATAAATTGTATCTCGGAATTGTTCTTTGTTTCCGGTGTCATTGTGATGAAATGTAGGCCATTTCCTTCCTTCCAGGATTCTTGTGTTCGTAACCTATTTTCTAACTCTATAATGTCCTGAAAACATGTGCAGCTATCAATAGCTGTTCATCGTTAGCATAGCATAGTCGGCCTTATAATGTTCCCACTGTTGGGACTCAGGCCTCCTCTCTAGGAGAGGGAATGGGCCGTAATCCACCACGCGGGCCCAATGCGGGTTGGTTCATCGTTAGATACCTATTAATTATTATTTTCTTTTATTTTTTTTTAACTTTTGTTGTGTCCTACCTATCTTTTTTGTAATTTTACGACATGAAGACTCAGTTAAATGCGTAAACTTTGAGAAAATTTAATGATTTTCAAATAAGAAGCCATAGGGTACGTTCTGAAATCCTGGCTGAAACTCTTTGCCAGCACCTGTGTTTCCTCACCTATAACCCGTGAGCCTTCTCTACAACTGAAGAGTGAACATCTCTTTCCATCGAAGACTTATTGAGGGCAAAAAGAGTCTGCTCATCATGGGCTCTTTGACCGTACATGTTCGTTTAATTATGTAAGTTGTCGGTTTACCGGATTCAGAAAAAAGTCTGCTGCCGAATACGCCTAACCGAAAACTTTTTTACACCAGTCGGTGACCGAATATGCGCTGCAACCGAATCGGTCAAAACGACCTAATGTAAATGAGCCATCATCATCAAGAATTAAAAAAAATGGTGGTGATAAGAACCTCGCCAACAAAAGACGAAGGAGGAATTATTCCAAGTATGTATCGACAAGTGTCACGGAGTATATCAAAGATGGATAATAATTAGGGAGGAGCACGGCCCGGTCTCCCCGTCGAACGCCGTCTATTTTCAGATAATTATCGGGCGACGGACGCGGCTGCCTACGCCTCATACGATTTATATGTCTTATTTAATTATTAGTAGATTTGACTTCTTAGAATGTCCTTGCCAGTAAGGTAGGGTTGTTTTTATGTGATACGGAAGCGGGGGTTTTGACCTATGTGGGAAAATGTAGGGATATAACTAGAAAGATATTAAAAGTCTTGAAAAACATATAATGAATCTTAGTGTGAGATGATCCAGGTAGTAATTATCAGCAACAAAATACAAAGACAACTGCAACTGTTGTTCATTGTCTTATGCCTAGATTTTTCCTAACTATATTTAGGTCGGCTTCCAGTCAAACTGGATTCAGCTGAATACCAGTATTTTGCGAGGAGTATCTGCCTATCCGACCACCACAACCCAGATTCTGCTGCGAACGCAACCATGATCTAAAAAATCTTAAACATAAAATGTTGTCGTATAATTCTGGTTCTATTGAGTTCATTTTTGTAAAAGTACCTAACTAGGTTCATCTCCAGACTCTGTTGCTACTTACCTTTCTTTTCTAATCCATTCACAGCCCAAAAAACCAAAAATTACGAAAAACAAAATCAAGATCAGTTCACCCTGTCATAGAGAGTCCTCGTATCAAATTATGCGATGCGCGCGCCCCCTGGCGGTACGTGCTGAAGCCCCAGCCTACCTGAAGTGGCCCGACTTAATTAAGTGCACTGCATAACGATCCCTGTGTTGTGGTCTGCCATCAGCCTGGTAATGGCTGAAACTGTAGAATATGAGTGGTTTTTAGGAGAGGCTATGTTGATTCTTAGTTTGGAAGAAGCTGATTTGGTGTCCGAAAACCTAGGCAAAACATTTCAAGACTTGCTTCTTGAAAGGAGAGTTACGGTTGACAGTTGCCCTGTGATAGAAGAAGAAAACGTGTTGCGCCGACCCCAATAATAAGCGTAGGAAAGATGTTTTGTAAGCCCACTTGCTCATCAATAGCAACATCCACTAGGACCTAGGTAAATGTTAAACATATTGTATCATAAATTCGTTTAGCGGCAGTTGAAAGAATGACTGAGACAAGAGAGCTTTGAAACAATGACTTATCTGTTAAGCCTATCAAGTCAAAAAGGTGCAAAAAGACCAATCCATTCGAAGATAATCAGACATAATATGACCCAAAAAATTTTTCCAATTCTCGCAGATACAAACGAGGATTGCAATCATTTCCACTTTTATTCTTTCTGCCCCATATTTCATGCTCTATCACTACTAGTGTAATGAGCCGTATAGCAAAAACTAGCTTCAAACAAGGTGGTACCATTGAGACGTAAACGCCGTCGGCTGCCACTAGAGGGTGCTCGAGTACCGAAGGGTGTATTTTTACCAGATTATGCATCGCAAGCTTTCCGCCCAGGGCCGCCCGGGGCCGCCCAGGCGTGGTGAAGAACAGTCTAGGATACACTTGATTGTTATATCATGCTGTATAATAAGCTGGGTGGGTTTTAATAGATGGTTTATAAAGTTGATGTTGTTTTTAGCCGAATGCCCCAGAATAGGGAATCATGTTTTTCGAAAGGTAGGTTTTGTAGTGGTAGATTCGTTTGCAAAATTTAGGGACACAAAGTTTTAAGAGAGCTGGGGAGGGATTGGTAAAATAGATCAAGAAATCAATTGATGTGATAAAAAAATGAAACTGGTAAAAACAATTGTTAAAATCTTTTCTAACTTTACCAAATTTAAGCCGTAAACAAAAGCCCATCTTTCGAAACCAAAAATAAGGCAGTGTACACACGTCAACAACTGGTAAAGCGACAAAAACTTCCACACAAGAAAAAAGTCCAAAAGATCGATATCAAATTAATTAACGATACATATCGTTTACATTTTTCTTAAAGCGTTTTAATTCGTCGAAAATAAAACGTAAGGCATTTAACGCTAATACGAAAAGCTCGCGTGCTAAGTTCACGTCGTTAAATTAAAAAGTAAAAGCAATAAATAAAGTTGGGAGCCAATGAACCTTTTTTGTAACTTTACACGCTAACTTCTGTGTAAACTTTTGCATTCTGCAACTGGTTACTGAATGCTTTATTGTGGCCCTAATCACGTCATTGGCCTTAACAAAACGAGTTTATTTGCTTTTTTTAGTTAAGATATGGGGGCGTTAAGTTTTATCTTAATCGTCTTATAGGTTACTCTAGCTTCTGTCAGCCGCTTCGCCCGTGAATGTCGGTAAGTATCCCAAGAGAAGATATTCGCGGGATAAAAACTTGCCTACGTGCTATTCAAGAATATAATCTATCTCTGTTCTAACTTTCATCCAGATTTGTTCAGCCGTTATGGCGTGATTGACTAACGGACATCTGTGTTTATTATTAAGTTACTCTCTATAGTTGTCTCAGATTCATGCAATAAAGATTCCTGTATTGTATCTATCCAAACCTGTGCATTACTATTAGTAAGTTATGGAGCAGATGAGTTTTAATCTTAAGTTTTTTACAGATGACAATATTTAACGCAGTTTTTCTGGTCAATAGTGTAATTGGTTTGTGTGTTGCTGAACACTTGAAGAAAGAACTTCGTGGAATCAATCCTTACTGTCCTTATTTCCTTTCTAATATTATAAATACGAAAGTAACTCTGTCTGTGTATCGCGCTTTCACGCCAAAACTACAGAACCGATTTAAATGAAATTTGGTACGGAGATAGTCTAGAGCCTGAGAAAGGACGTAGGATACTTTTTGTCCCGGGAGTATGTTCCCTAGGGACCACGCGGGTGAAGCCGCTGGCAGAAGCTAGTATTCTATAAAGGTTTTATTTATGAACCTTAGAATCTGGGCGTTGGTCTTTAAGTGTATAAAAAGATAGCCCAGTTTCAGACTTCCATAGTGAACCACAATGACTTACGCACCATATCTAAGTGGTATATTGAAAATTTAAAAAACACTGCTTTTACTTGGTGCTTGAACAGGTTTGATTTATACATATACTTAGATTTTGACAAGTAGGTCGAAGTTTTTCCAGAACTTAATTGCATTTTCAGTTACAGGAGGTAAATAAAACTCTTGCAAAAATAATTGAAGCCTTACAGCTCGACTTAAGAACCAAAAAAAAACACAAACATGTCAGCAACTTTCTTAAAAGCCGAATTTCTTTCACGCGAAATTCGTCAAAAGAAAAACTAAGCGTTTTCCATAACGTTCGTATACAAAGAGACTTTATAAAACATCTAGGGTTGGCCAAAATAAACCTTAAGAGGTAAGACTTAAGGGCTTTTACGAATGCATAAAGACGGTCATTAAAAGAACCTCATTCTTTGAGTGTCACAGGAAAGTGTGCCTTATGTGTGTGCGTAATAAGGGCGGTGCAGGTGCGGCGAGGTTACGTCTTGGGGTGAACGGCCTCTGAAAGCTGAACATTTCAGAAGTTTGACACGGCATCGCTTCCTGTAGCT
The DNA here is from genome assembly GCA_947578705.1 of Lacanobia wlatinum. Lineage (NCBI taxonomy): Eukaryota > Metazoa > Arthropoda > Insecta > Lepidoptera > Noctuidae > Lacanobia > Lacanobia wlatinum. Next base: position 6,659,507 of record OX388039.1, on the reverse strand, counting down.
GTAAGTGTTAGAATGTCGTGCATTTTTGTGTTCAACTTTTTTAAATGCATTGTTTTTCTTAATGAGTTTTTTCAGCAGTCGCTACGCTCCAGACAGACATGATTTTTTTATGTGTCTGATTTTTTTTCTGACTACCATCTTGCGTTATAAACATCTACACTAGTTATGCGGTAGTCTTTTTTTTTTTTGGATTACCTAATGAGCGTTCAGTGTTGCCATTATTAAAATGTTACATAATTTGGTAGCAACTTAGATAAAAAATCTATTCAAAAGTTTTACTTTAGAGTTGAAATTTAAATAAACATCAACCAAAACATTTGGACATTACACACAGTATTGTATACTCACATTCGTGTAGACCACTGTAAGTGATTTGTCAGTTGTTAACTCAACTTGCGTCGTATTTCAGCCACATTACGCTAGGGATGGCAAGTGGCAAGTTGCGTCAAACGTCAAATTAATTCAACACGTCATATTAAAAATATGTAGGTAGCTCGTCAAAATCCTTACTTCCTTAATAATATTATAAATGCGAAAGTAACTCTGTCTGTCCGTCTGTCTGCCTGTCTGTCGCGCTTTCACGCCAAAACTACTGAACCGATTTAAATGAAATTTGGTACACAGATAGTCTAGAGACTGATAAAGGACATAGGCTACTTTTTATCTCGGGAGTATGTTCCCTAGGGACCATGCAGGCGAAGCCGCTGGCAGAGGCTAGTCTTCTATATGTTTATCCGGTAGTATTATTGCAATGTTTTGAGCTTTCTTTGTTGATAAAATAAGTACCATACTTACTGTTATTTTGTTTTTAGCTTCATTTACCTACAGTAGTAGATATCACACTCAATGCAACGAGGCAATGGCTATCAAGCAGTTGTTTTTTATCTTAATTAAGCAAGTCATCTTTGGAAGCTCTGATATGATGCTGAAGTTTATAGAAAGCCCTATCATTGAGGTGCTTAATTACCACTTTTTGAGCGAGTAAACCGCGAGAAAAAACTTGAGATCGAAGCGGGGATTAAATTTTCATCTATCTCTGAATTCAGGTACACTATGTAGAGCCCTTCTCAATTATAATTTTCATTTTCTTTCAACATGTGTTTTTATCTTGAAAAACTCTTAAGATCAAAGCAGAGATTTAATTTTCGTAAGTTTCTGAATTCAGGTACACTATGTAGAGCTTTCTCAGCCTGACTGACTAAACTCCTACTTTACCTCTCAATCAGATTTTTAAAGAAATCTCTAAGTAATTTATAACATCTTATTTACATACATCGAAAAAAAGTTTTTTAAACACTGATTAAATAAATCCACAAATTTATCAACAAGCTGAATTCTCCTCATGCTTGAGATTGGCATCCCTAAAGATAAAGTACTCGGTATGCAACTTTCCCTTTCGGGACGCGAACTGCAACTTCACAATGTCAGTGGCTCATTAAGTATTTACTGAGCCTACGTGTTTTCAGTTTTCAAGGACGGGGGCGAAAGATGAAAAACATTAACACGTGGTTTCTTGAAGAACTTTTTAGTTTTAGAGTCGTTTTATTATTATCTGGAACGATGCTGTATGCATATGCATAATAGTATGAAATCTGACTTTAATTCTGTTTTTAGGGTTACATACCTCAAAAGGAAAAAACGGCACCCTTATAAGATCACTTTGTTGTCCGTCCGTCTGTTTGTCAAGACTAGATAATAGTAAAATAAATAATGTATAAGAATTATGAAAATAATGTTTACGTATCAAAACAATGCTCGGACTGTGCTTGCTCCTGGATGTTTCAAACTACGTCATGCGTCATCATAATGAATATCATTTTAATTATTTTTTTTATTCTAATGTTCAGTAATATCATTTTTTTTTAATGAATGCGTAGTAGTCATTGGATAGATGACGCGGCTGCTGTTGTAAGAAGACTAAAATGGCACCATATGTACACAAACCTTTCTTGTATATCGTTCTTTCCAATATTGAAGACCGTATCAGAATCCGTTGCGTGGTTTAGAAGAAGTGAGCGGAGAAACAGACCGAGGGAGATAGCGACTTTGTTTTAAAGATAACTATTTCCAGTTAATGGGTTGTGGAGGTCTGGTAGGCAGCCGCTCCACGTAAAATAATGGTATTCATCTGAATCCGGCTTGACTGGAAGCCGACCCAATATTGTTGGGAAAAGGCTAGGCAGATGATGAGAGATAATTATTTCGAATGATAGGTACCTTCTAATCGGTTTTCAGTTTCACTTTTCAGTTATTCTTCAATGACAGAAGAAAGAAACAAAGAAAAATTGTTTATTTCGCCCAAACAGACGCAAGCAAGCTTGTTTTCGGAAACCGCCTGAAAGTTCGCGTTACTTTGAAGCCTTTCAGCAATAATCATAACAAAACATGCCAGCACACATTAATCGCTTAATTAGTCCAAACATTTCCACGTCACCCTAAAAGCTTATTATTTGCAGTGTCCGCCGTTCGCCATTACGACGGCCATTTTTCAATTATGCCAAATGTGTATGGAGTATAAATCATTGTATGTACGTTAATGTATGGCTGTATGGCCACAGGGGGTGACGGGGTGGTATGTAAACATCCCGTCTGTTTAATTTGTAAACGGAATCGAAATACAGGAATTGTATACCCAATATCTGTGCCTGTGTTGCAAGGAAATAAAAAAAAAATGCAGCGGTAGAAAATTTTTATGCGTTCGGATATTTTTATGAGTGGCGACGGCTCGGTTTATGGATTGAAACGTAATCGGACGGATTCTATTGAATTTCGTGGCTTTTATAGCTCAGTCTGTAGCTCTATGCATTAAATATGATTTCGGTATGCTATGGCTATTTGCATATTTTAGCCGTGATAACTTACTCATGCCCGGTTTCTTTGGTACTTTATCTGTCGTTTATCTGTCCGTTAACGACTAAGCAACCAATTGTGTTATGAAAAATAACGTTAAAGGACAGAAAAACGATCGATTAAAACCCCAGAAACCGGGCATCAATCGTTACTGGTAGTCAGACTCAGAAGGCAACACACACAAGTCTTACCAACCTAGTAACCTGGTTGAAAAACTGAGATTGGCAGTCTGAGGTCAGAAAGTAGACTGTTAGACGACCCCAACATAGGTCAAAGGAAGTTCAGACTGATTGAGCACTGATAACTCGTGTGCGTCTGTTCAGACTATAGCCGCCTACACACGGAGCTAAATCTTTCGTATGCTCCTACCTACTTGTCAGGAAATCAACGAGAGGTAGGCAAAATCCCTGTCAGGCAGGTATGATATTTTTTTTAAAATTGTGATGGGTCTGCTCCTGACTCTATTTTAGGTCAGAGATGACAGAGACAAAGTCTACGATGGAGCGAGCTTACCCAGAAGGAGCCTGTTCACTATAACTTTGAAGAGATTAGGGATGTAAGCGTTCGGAAACACAGACGCAGGCAGAGATTTCCACTCCTTTGCTGTACGCATTATAAAAGAAGTTTGGAAACGCTTAGCTACTAAGAAGGTCATGCGTTGGGTTGAACTTAAAAAGATCAATGACTCCTTCCGTTCTGAGAAGCAAAGGTATCGGCTCAGATATCGAACTTTGGCTATAGAGCTCGGAAATATGAAGAAAGTCACGTGTTTGTTGCTAAAATCCCTGTGATTACTAGATTTACTATTTACAGATACTTAGGTACTGCTACATAATGGATGAGAATGACTAGTGAAGCTTCTAGCGTGGCAAAAGTTTGGGTTCAGGAAACTTTTCATAGTTATCATACATTTTATTGAATAGATAGGTACTTCCTTTACCTTTATCTCACTCATCAAACACACATACCACTCATTCAACTTAAAAAAACCCGTTTAACCTTCCAATCGAATTCCATTTTTAAAACATGAAGCATTCGAAATTTTAAAAACTGAAGCCCCCGTGGTGGCCAGTGGCGCACGTTAATTCCATCGATCATTACTCCCGCTGCAATCCACCAATCATGAAAAATAAAAACACTGGCAACCCCACCTGCACCCCCTCGCTGCCACCCTGCCCCCCCTCGTCTGCGTCCAGGGGTTGTGATTTTTTCGAGCGTCACTCTCGATTAGTATGACTCCGGTTTACCTATATGTATTCGGGAAATCAATTGCAGTTATGTATGTATGTAGTTTGGGGTTTTTGTGCTTTGTTGAGAGTATGTATGTATCCTATGTTACCTGTATGTAGATATAAGTATTGAATCGGGATGGCAATAAAAGTCGTTGAACATAGTCACCAGGTATTTTGCTAAAGTACAATTCTACGTGATGATGAAATCACGGTTGAAGGACTGATTAAACCAAAATGTCAGTTTCATACCTAATAGCAATTTCATTTTATCATAATCACTATAAGGACTCATCGGAAGATTATGCTAACATACCTGGCTTAGTTAGCGTAGTTGTGATTCGATACCCTATCCAAGGGCCAATAACGTCATGTATTTTTCAGAGCAAAATATCGGGAATATTCGGGAATGTACAAAATTTTGGTCAATTAAAAAACCTACAAAACAGAATCCATCCACAGTGTACGTGTTTATACGCCACCCCACACATAGACACTCTGCAGACAGTAGTGTGTGTGTGTGTGTGCTTGCAGGGCTGAGCTGGGCCCAGCCCGATCGCCGAGCTCCATGCAAAAATGTGCATTACACACCAGCATCACTCGACCTCCCTCCCCGCCCCGAAACCCAACAAAACAAGGCGAGCGAGGGGGGGCTCTCAGCTGTCCTATAGCTCTTTTTATACTGGGCGATGTGCTAGGGGTAGTTAGATAACGGCATGCGGGCCCCTCGATGTCATGTATCACGTATCCAGTTTTTAAAATTCGAACGATGCGCAATTGTTTTGGGTTTAGTTTTCAAATAGGAAGATGGCGCGCCCCCGGCTACAGATTAATTAAAATGAAACCTACTTGAAAATTATTCGTTTGTTCTTGTACACATTCCTCGGGATTAATTCCAGTCCTTGGACATCAAAAAATGTCTAATAACGAAATTGTTTTGTTGCCAATGCGCACTATATCAAACGGATAAAAATGTAGCGCTTTTAGTTATCCATGTAAACCATTTTGAACTCCAAAACTCAACTAGATTCATTTGAAAGATCCGTTTTTAGTTTTTAATATAGCAAGCTAAAAGCTTTTTTACTTATGTTCAGCAACGTAGAGTTTAACGAAGCCGTAATTATAATTCTCAAAAGAATTCCTCTTTTTCACTAATGAAATACCTTTCATTAAAGTTTGATGAAAAGGCTTAGTAGTATTTATACGATTTTTAATAAACCGAGCAATTACGGTGAACGCAAGAGTTTAAAAAGTTCCGTGAGGTTGTGTCATAAATTTAGCTGCAGTTAACGATAAAGTCTATTTCTGATCCTTAGAACGTCAGTCTCCGCAAAAAGACAATAGTAGGTAAGACAATACGAATTGGCCCCGATTGGTGCTTACAGTTAATAGCAAGTTAGATAAAGTGATGAATTTACGACGAATACGTACGAATTTATATATTTTACTTTAAAACTAACTAACTAACCACTTGAAACCGTAGATATGAGAAAATTTTGAGTTACATTCAAAAGAGGATATGAAATCGTGTGCAAAGTTAAGACATACAATTTCCTCAAAGCACCGCTGACCGAACGATGACGTTGAACAAAATACAAATAATGAACACCCCAAGACTGACACCACTCTAATCTAAATAATTCCAAAGTCACCAGCAAAAAGAAAAAAAAAAGAAAATCAACGACGACGAAACAAAAGTTCTAAATTCAAAACAACGCAAGTTTTCGTTCAGAAGTGGACTTTTACGAGGCCACAAAGTTTTTTCTACACACACCGACGGGGGGTTGAATGGAGTAAAAAAACGGGAAAAAGCCAAGAGAAACTGTGTTATGAGGTAAGAAAGAGTGAGGCCAGGGGCACGTTCGCAATAAAAAGATGTCTGCGTAAGGTCGGCTTGGAGACGACGGTATTTTTCTCGCTTTTCGAGAGAAAGAGAAGGAAATTTTCAGCCGGCGCGGGTTTTATTAAATCATTTTCTAGTTCAACGATTTTGTTGCATGCGAAGATTAGATTAATATAAACTTTTTCCGTCCAATCTAGGAGATTTTTTTATTAGGTTTCAGATTTAAAGTTGAACCACAAACGGAGATAGAATTTCCGTTGAAGTTGAAGGATTTGTGTTCGTCATAGACAAAAATTTAGACAAAAAATACCGTTATTTTAAAAAGCGGTAGAACAAACATTAGACATAACAATCGCACAATGATTGTCTTTGTTTTAATGCTGGCTATTAACATGTGGTTCAAATGCTGACACTAACCGTTGTGTTCACGGTCAAATTATTTTATTCAGAGAAAGAACAGTTCGCAGTCTGCGGTTTGGAACCGTAACCAAGTAATGCATCAAAATAATCAATGGATTTGCAACTATTACGCGTGGTAACGGCCCCAGGCTGTTTTGGCAGGGCTGTCTAATGTTCTACTGTCAAGTGTTTGATCTAAATAAGTGAAGGGGCTTGAAAACCACATTATTTTTAAGTATATGCGCTACTATTTTTCGGCTTATTTCCACAAAACAAATGTGATGGCTGAAAGTTCAGAAAATTTCCTTCCTTTTCTTCCAAACATATTCTTCGTAGCTTCAGTTCGCAAGTCTGCCAGCCCTGCATGCCAAATTGCAGTCTACTGTTCGATTGATCGACTTAGTCCAATTGGGCACGTAAGAAAAAAGCCGTCTGGACTTGTTATCTTATGATTAACAGACCGCTAATTGTAAGTGAGTGAAAGGTGCAGAGAAAGGTGTACCTCTTTTTTATTCTATCTAACGAAAATAGATTTAGACAGTGTCGTAGACACTTTCGTTCGGCGGAAAATAGACGAGATACAATCTCAGCTAATTATTATCTTTTTGTTACGCTCGCTGGCTCCTCAACAGCAGTTGAATGCTTTCGAGGTGTAATTAGGTATTGAATCAATGAGGATACGTTCTCCTAGTCTTAATGTAATTTTAGTATGTCTAGCATGTTGAAATATAACATTGATACCACTTGAACTTATGCCCTATATTTCAGTAAGAAGCTGCCGCTACATTCTATACGTAAGCACAACTTTCAAATGTTTGCGAATTTCAGTATTTCTAGTTGTTTACGTTAAGAATTTTCGCGTTGTTATCTTTTAAGCACTTCACTATTGGTGCGCTTACAAACTTGGGGCATGTATTGACTTATGATCGGGGCAAAGCCCTAAAACAAGCATTATCGCGGCGACGCACACAAGTGCAGTCGCCGACACGCGCCCCTCCACCGACGCGATTTGGCGTTTTTATATTTTTGCACGTTCAAAAAAACGCGCGCGGCAGACAAAGATGGAGTGCTGACGAGCGCCGCGCAACAATGCGAGCGAGCGGGACGGACGCACCTCTGTCATTGCGAACGCGAAATAAAAATGTGCAAAGTGTTCCTTTTTTAAATGTGATGCTTTTTTTACGTTAGTCTGCGTTAGCAATTAGTGTTGTGCGGTTGTCGCGCACCGAGCGTTAGGAATCTATGCAAATGATATGCTCCGGATCCCGGCGATGCTCGCAAAAGCTTTTAACGCTCATTCATGACATAATCGGATGGGCCGCAAATAGAGATCACGGAAGCGATGCCATTCAGTCCTCCTACAAGGTCGTCTGTTCCGCGGCTTTATAGAATTAAACAGAGCCCACAATACGTGGTACCCCACTAGGTACATAAGGACGTCTGCACTCGTTTTCTTGAATCCTCTCCTCATTTTACCGCAATCCTTTTAAGAGCACAAGTTACGGCGATTTCTTGTAGAGAATTTGAACAAAAGGCTGATGATAGAATGTTTTAAAATTGTTTTCCGTTAACGCTTTAACGTCTCGGAAATGTTGAAGAGCATTTTTTATATTCCTAGCTTTTATAAATTGTTTTCATTTTGAAGGTAGTTGTAGAGTGCGAATGTAATTTGACGTTATTTTTATCAAGATGGTCGCTGGTATTGTGTAGGATTTGCATCAAAAGGGAGCGTGGGGTATTGCGTAAGCCCTCCAGGTGCATCCGACTAATCAAAGGCAGGGACGTCGGCTCCAGCGAGAATGTCGCTGTGAGCAAATTTTAATGCGAATGGAAAAAATGCTGGCAACCCGATGCGGCGCTTGTGTGCTCACCGCTCACACACACACCGCCGCGCGCCGTGTCGGTGCATGCTTTACGCGCGGAAAAAAGTGCTGCGTTATTGATTTTTCTGTACAGCCACGGGGGGTTAGGGAGAAATGTGGGGGGTGGACGCCCGCGGCCTGAAAAACCGTCTGCTGAAAAAAACCGAGACGAAAAGGCACCCCTCCCTTTTTAATTGGTAACGTAGTGTCAATAGGGCTAATCCTGGGGCGGTAATAGCCTGCTTTTGTCTCGTGAATGCATTTTTCAGTGTTGCCATGCGACGGTCTGAGCACTCGTAGCTGTGAGGGATCTCAAGTTTAGATTTCGTGGCGGCTGTCTAAGCCGAGATGAATTTTTCATATTCTTGATTTTTGGTTGGAGTTTTGCCATATTGTTGAAAAAGAAATATAACGTACGGTATCTAGATTTCAAGACTGAAATTAATGGCTTTTGTTATATGTTTCAATAGTGCCATGAACTATTACTAGGCACCTTATTTAATCACTGTCTACATCGTCAGAAACTAGTGATAAGCACACCTAATGTTTCCGATAACTTGATTATGTTATGTAACAATATGAGGTAGGTACCTTCTCTTACAATCCATACTATCTATACTAATATACTTACTTGCTTATCTAATATATAAAAATCTCGTGTCACGGTGTTTGTTACCGAACATCTCCGAAACGGCTTGACCGATTTTCATGAAACTTTGTGTGTATATTCGGTAGGTATGAGAATAGGATAGAGGGTATTTTTTTTTTGTATCGCAAAACAACGTTTGCCGAGTCAGCTAGTATTATATATCTATACTAATATATAAAGCTGAAAAGTTGGTTTGCTTGAACGCGCTAATCTCAGGAACTCCTGGTCCAATTTGAAAAAATCTTTCAGTGTTAGATAGCCCATTTATCGAGGAAGGCTGTAGGCTATATATCATCACGCTAAGACCTATAGGAGCGGAGCAAACGAAGTTGCGCTGGTCAACTAGTATAATTAATAAGATAAATTGCGAAAGCAACTCTCTCAATCTGTCTATCAGTTTGTTACCTTTTCACATCTTAATGAATGAAACAAGGCGCACGGCTAGACCATTATTAGTATAAGTATTTATTTATTTTCACACTTCAATAAACATTACAGACATTGTTACAATTAAGAGGAAATGCTGGCGGCGAGACTTTGTATGTAAAAAGTCATAATTCGAGGTTTGGCTCTCGACTGTTTTCTCCTTCAATATGGGACCGATTTAAGAGATATTTCACAAACTGAATAAGAAGGATGTATACTGTGTGCCTATGTTTTCCTTTATGATGATTTAACCATATAAGCACTAGAACTCTCACAAAATGCTCAAAATTGTTCGATAAATCGCTGTCAACAGAGCCCTAGTGTAACAATTTTGGCAACTATTAATCAAAAAAGGAAAACATAGAGACACAGTATGCATCCTTCTTATTCAGTTTGTTTAATATCTCTTATATCGGTCCAATATTGGAGGAGAAAACAGTCGAGAGCCAAACCTCGAATTATGACTTTTTACATACTAAGTCTCGCCGCCAGCATGTCCTCTTAAGGTACATGATTTGGTTTAGTTTACTGTGGGAGACTGGTGCCTAAGCTAGGTTTTAAGGGCCTGTGTTTCAGGTCACCAGGTCTCCGCCCTCTAGCAGTTCGTACATTGTGTTGTGTAGACATATGACTTTTTATCCCTTTAGTATAGTGCAGTTCTTGGTATCATTTCAGACTCTAACGCGGGCAAAGCCAGCTGTCTGCATAAAATCAAAGTTACTTGATTGTCAATCAACACCCCACCAGTAATTGATAAGTATCTTTATTATAGAGTCTGATACCTAGTATCATCCCTTTTTGTTTTAATATAAATCTAACAATAATTCCAAACCCTGTTAATGATGTGGAATTTCCACAGATGGAAATCGGTAGATATAATCGTCGTATCGGTAAGATATAACAGAAGGAGGGGAGTAGGATAGAATAGGTTAGCAAGAAGTAAATAGAAATACAGGACTGCTCTTATAATATACCTATATCTTTTAAAGATTTTTAGGGTTCCGAACAAAAAATTGTGTCTGTCTGTCTGTCCGACTGTCACAGCCAGTTTTCTCCGGATCCACTGGACCGATTCTGCTGAAATTTGGTACACATATGGACTTCTGTGACCCAAATACGGACGTGTTACGTAAATTATTAAATTTACGTAAAAAAAATCGACTGCGTCATATGTTTATGTGCGTCTAACTCGACAAAATGTACTGAACAGCAGATTTCTTTTCGCGATTTCGGGATTGGTCCCATAGTAAAAGCTTTTCCATAATAATGAGTACAATGACCCCTTTAGGGGTAGTGCTGAAGTTAATTCTGTTACACGTTGTATATTAGTGATTCAATTAACGCGAGCCTATCAATAAAAATGAAAAAAAAAATAAAAACAAATGCTAGGGTTTAAGTAAGACAAGATCCTAATATATAAAATTCTTCCGTTACTGAGTGAGTGAGTGACTGACAGCTACAACGCACAGCCGAAACTGCTGGTCGTATAGAGCTGAAATTTGGCATGTAGCTTTCCTACACTCCGTAGGGGAGCACTAAGAGAGGATTTCCCGAGATTCATACGGGAACGGGAAATACGGGATATACGAAGTCACAGGCAAAAGCTAGTAATGTATATTGAGCGGAATAAATAAAATTACAATGTTATAGTACCTATAATAAACGTTCAGAATGCCTACAAATTAACTAAAAACAAGCGACATCTTTGTAAAATCTAATTGGTACAGTAATAATGCACCCTTCAGGATGTCCCGCGGACGCAGACGATAGTAATTAGCCGCCGGAAGTGCGTGTACTGACGTCACGTCCGGTCCAATTGAGCCACTTGTGCGCAGAGGTCAGGGTTTTGCGAAGTCTAGGGACAGACTGCAGGTTTGATGTTGGTTGAAGAATTAAGTTTGTACTTTTAAAATTCTTAAATTCAGTGGAATTTATCGCACAGCTTAAACTGTTGGATCCGGAAGTGTGGAATTTTCACAATTATTTCTTAGTAAGTAAGGACCGGTCGTTGTGGCGACGCTTGGGGGAGGCCTATGTCCAGCAGTGGACGTCTTTTGGCTGATATGATAATGATGATGATGAAGTAGGGGCAGATTTTTGAAAACCTCGAAGGGTTTACGTAGAAATAAAAGAAAGAAAGAAAGAAAATCGGATTATCCTGCCAGAAGAGACGCGCGAAACGATAACTAATAATGTTAATTACAAAGAAGAAATAAAAAGCCTGACGTCGTCTTATGGGGGTGTTTATATGGAAGACCGTTATTTTTGACGACAAGAAATCTCTTTGGGCACTCGGCTTGCAACTTAAAAAGTCAGCTTCTTGACTAAAAAATAAAAAAGCATTAAAAATGACTATTCCGCCATCTTGGATGGTCCGCCATATTGGATTTAGAATAATGTCACACACCATATCGTGCATTGTCATTCAAACTAAACGTGTCTACTAAATTTCAGCTCAATCGGTTGAAGATATCTACTTCAAAATTGAGTTCAAAGATTCCACCCGAACAAACATACTTACATTCATACATTGCAAGTTAAATAAAAGCTTTTAAATGAAAACCTAATTATATGGTTTGATTTAGGCTATGGTCAGAAAAGTGCGCGACCACGCGCCATTTTGTACGCACGTCAAACAATTATCATGGACCGTTTCCATAATTGCGTCAAAACGTGCGTTACAATCATGGCAAATTACCTTTTGTCTAATCTAGCATTGTTTTAAATTCCTTCTAAAATAATAAAGATTTCAAATTGTATGGTTGTTTATAAAGAGTACCTACCTTATGTCCAGACAATATTCTTAAACATTTTAATAAAAAGTAGATAAAATTCTTACATTGAAAGACAGTCTCACACTATCGGTAATGGTGCTTTTTTTAACTTTCTACGCAAAAAGACTTTTTTCACAAAAAGATACACCCGACTTCCAAATACAAACCGCTACAACGTACAAAATAACTTTAATTTTGGGAGTCGGTGTCTCTGCTGTGGTTTCTTCGTGTTTTTTGAAAATCCGTTTGACGGAGTTATGCCCGAACATACAGAAAAAACAATAACATCTGAATATATCAACATACACGGATTGTACAGGCCACGGAAGCCAACCACGGGAAAGAAAGAAGGAAAATTTTAATGAAATAGATATTTCATTCTTTTGGATTCAAATATCACCATTATTATAATATACTTTTTTTGTCAAAAACACAAAGGTCAAAGATATTAAAGATAAATCAAAGCACTTTGATTATGTAAATGTTTCATTCACATAGCCTTTGGCATATGGATTCTATGGAACACATCACTTACAGATTATTATTTTAAATAAAATTACAATTATTACCTAAAATGTCAACCATTATAAAATACTGTTAAGTACTATGGAGTTGGATGTACTCTCTGATATATGGATACACATCTATTCTTATTGTCAAGTTTAGGAATATTGTTCGATGAAAAAATTTATTTGTATCAACAAACACGTCTGCACAAAAAGTTTCAAACATGTCACTTTTCAAGCAGTCAGATAGTTTTCTTATTTTTTTTTTAATTTGTGATGGGTTTGCTCTTGACTCTAGTCTATGTCAGAGATGACAGAGACAAAGTCTACGATGGAGCGAGCTTACCCAGAAGGAGCCTGTGCACTCTAACTTTGAAGAGATTAGGGTTGTGAGCGTTATTTAAAGTTCAATCACAGATCTGATGTTTTTCTTACATCATATGATCTATATCTCTGCTCACCCTCTGTCGAAGTACATCGGGTGCACTGACCGTGACCGTGGTTGCGTAACTATTGCCACTTGACATCAATTCGCGACAGACAGACGGACTGCAAGTTCAATGTATGGCAATTACTGCAACTGCCGGTAATGTACGCAGGGGGACGCGTTTCAGTTCGAGAGGGAACTTGATATTACTACACGACTGTAGGTTCTGATGTTTTGGGCGGAGGTGTACCTATAGTACACTAAGTTGTGCCAGTTCTGTTTAAGAAACCTAATTATTAAAGTATATTAACATCGAGACGGCTTCCCGAGATTTCCCGACCGTAATGTGGTCAAATGGTCACTTTATTACTATTCCAATGATAATATAACACAACACAAAACACGAACACAAAACTACAACAACAACAAAAACGTAAACAACAACAACATAAACTTACGCCTTTCTCTTATCGGGATAGGCAGAATGCCGTTCATTGTCAGGAACATCATTATTATATCAAATTAACCCAAAGGGCAATAACTTCAGTTGACTGGATCGAGTCAACGGTCCAGTCTCTGATCAAATAAGAGACGAGAAGATTCGTAGGAACAAAAACCCTTTCCACATCAACTCTAATCTCTTCAAAGTTAGACTGAACAGGCTTCTACTGGGTAAGCTCGCTCCATCGTCAACTTTGTCTCTGTCATCTCTGATTTAGACTACAGTCAAGAGCAAACCCATCTCAAGTAAAAAAAAAAATTAACCGATGGATTTCTAAGGTTTTATTCCAACTTTTCAAAGAAAACTCTATATCCACCTCTATCAAGATCTCTTCACCAAATATCATAACTCAGGGTTGATGACCCCTCATTGTCACCACACATGACAACAACTAAGGTGGCTACAAGACACAAATCACGTTAAAATTCGACACATGTCATAAATATCGTGTAACAGCGACAATAAAGTTAACGATATCAAATCACATAGCCGCGCTACCGCCAACTTCAACGCTGTAAAATTTATAGATGGACCGCGACAGTGCTAGCGGGGAGTGGGGCTGAAGGATCAGAAAAGAAATCGAAAGTAAAATTTGCACAAGTCATTTCTGAAACTAAACAATTGTTAAGAAACAGAGGAAGGGAGAGACAGAGGGACCTTTACCCTATTTAGTTGTGGGATATAAGAAAGAAGAAAGAAAGAAAAAGCGTTTATTTGCGCCAAGCATGACGCATATTACTCGTTAGTTTGATTAGTTAAATATAGCCATTAAACGCAAGAAAGAACGACGAGCCTGTAAGAGTCAACAATGCTTCACGCATTCATCAGATAAACTAAAAATTGGAAAATTATTTGAATAAGTACTTGCCAGGGAGGGACATAAATTTTTTTATATTATTTTGGATTAGTAGCAAAGGTAAACTATTCCTAGAAAAGTTATGTATAATTGCAATGATTTATGAAAATTAAACTGCTGGAAAAATGCATTTTTCAGCAATAATTGCTAGCTAGTTGCAACTTAATTTGAGGTCAATAATCCATACCCCATATTTACACGTTTCAAATGTAAAGCTCTTATATCTTCTTCATTAAACTCTTAACGCTAACACTGGCACCCCACCTGCAAAGTCTAGGCATCCACGCGACATCACGTGATGTCGCCTAGATAAATAATAACTTAGAGCCTCCATACTATATTTATTACTTATTTATGTACGATTGCTTTATTTCTTACGGCACGTCACTAACCGACTTTATGGTGTTAAGTTTTTGTTTATGGCCGTGAGTCACCGATAGCTGCGCTTTGGAACCTAGGTTGCGGGAATACCGCTTAGTTTTAGTTTGAACTGTAGAAATACTAGGTATATACCAATACTCGATATTTTCTGAATCTCAAATTTAATTAAAATGTACGTGTAGTTTCTTGCACGTTCTCCTCCATAGAGTTCTATGGTAAGAAATGATAACTAGCTTCACGTTTTTACAGACTGACTCCTTGTCAATTCAAAAGTGCCTGTTTAAATGTTTTGAGGTTAGCTTTGAAGATTTGTTCCTTCTTTTTTCATCATACGACCTAGAGAGGAGGCCGCGTACCGATAAGTGTATGTCAGATAGGTGGATTGGCGATCTTAATAAGGTCAGTAGTAAAGGGTGGGACAGAATGGATACAGAAGGTGGAGGACCAGGTGTTGTTGGCGCATCTTGGGAGAGGTCTATGTCCAGCAGTCACTTCAGTAGTGAACTTTCTTGATATCATGGAAAACTGGAGTTCACTTTCTCCTTCAGAATTCAGGAAAACGCTGTACGTAATTACACAAACTGCTATTAATTGCGGGATGTTAGTTTACATTAAAATAACTACGACAAGGGCGTGTTAACTTCGTATCATGCCGGGGGCGGCAAACAAAGGGTATCTAGTATTAGGGCTAGATCGTTTCACCCTCAGAGTTGGGGATGAGTGTACTATTGTATCATTATTTTTTTGCGTTATTTTAGACAATGAGGTTAAGAATCGTTTTGGTCAGTTAATTTGTTTATTTAATTAAAATTATTAATTTGTTTAAGGGTCTTTGCTAGACCAAGAGTATTTTTATCAGACCATCGATCGAACTGGGTGAAAATAGCCACAAATTCGGGCCCTAACATCGGGAACTGGCGACCCAGTTGAGATGGTGAGCTGAGCTGGACTCCTACCAAAAGGATTGGGCTCAGAATTAGGTACCAAGATAGACAAAAATGGAAAAGAGGAAGGGAATGAAATTTGTACAGTGGTTTTTTACTAAAGACGATACCGTACTTTGACGAAGTCATCCGCTAGGATCATCTTCACAAGAAATATGTAAAGGTTAAAAAACACTGATATTCTATCAACAGAGTCTTAAACTTGCATTTTTATGTTGTCGCGTTATTTATTTTGTTTTACATTTGATTCCTACTGTATCTGTCCGTTTAAAATGAGCAGATGAATCCGTTTTGCCAATAGACAAGGATGTTCAACAAATAGAGGGTTATCTATGAGGGTGCGTCTATTCACGTCCAACATATGTTGGGCTGATTGCGTTACACGCTGTGTTGAACATAAATGTTGATGTGATTGTTGACATATTCCATCTAATTGCCGTGAAATTCTGGATTAAGGAGGCAGTGATATCTATTTTTAATTAATGGGATTATCTAGGTACAGAGGTAACTATTGATATAATGGGAAACAGAGATTTATGGAGAAAAGATGCTGCACTGTTAGTAGTAGAGTGGTAGCAGAGAAAAATCCTGCAAGGGTTGCGGATTTTGTCCTACCAAGGTTGCGGCATTTTTTCGAAAGGGTCGCTGCGGCCCTGGCATGCAAAGGGCATTAAGAGGAACACGGATGGGTTTTAGTCAGTAAGAGTCTGACTCTCTTCTGCTCCTCCCAGAGCGGGAGGAGTCATTTGATAGTTTCCCATCCTTAAAAAAAAACAGAAAGCAACAAATGTTGTATGAAAGCAACTCAATAAGGATGTGTATGGTAACGGCTATGATTCAAGGATCTTCGAAAGAACTTGGTATCTACACAGTTTAGATCTCACTTCTTCTACAAGCGAAGCTGTTACAGAGAACTTAGTGTTCTATTACATTACGTTTTTGGAGGGATAACATTTGTCCGAGAAAGTAGGTTTTTATTTATATATACTTTATTGTACACCAAAATTAAAACACATTTAGGAAACCTTAAACTAAAAAAATATACAATTGGCGGCCTTATCGCATTCCGCGATCTCTTCCAGGCACCTGGAATGGATAGGGATAGCCTGGACACGAAATGGGGTTGCACTTGGTGCAATTATAGTTAACAAATTTTTTGAGAAAAAAGGCAATACAATATACTAAAATAGATACACAAATACATACGTATTAAGTATACATATTAAAAAGAAAATAAATGACAATTTTTAAAAATCAACGTCAAAAAAGTAATCACAGCGACAAGTAGTGTGTTTTTGTTTTTCATAACACTAGAGTAAGCTGTTGGTAACTTTTAACAAACTTTCAAATGTCAGTAACTCGAAAGCTAACTAAAATATAAAAAAAATCTATTCAAATTAAAACAACTCCAAAAAACACTTATCCAAAAAAAAAATCGAAACACAGAACAAGAGCAAGATCCCTCTTCCCTAAATAAAGGGTGGTGCACACTGGTGTCGTCAAACAATAAAATCGTTGCGTAGTGACCTAACACTCAAGGTCACCGGTTCAAGGGTAGGGGAGCGAGTGCGACCCTTACGCAACGAAACGCGCCCTACAGGTGGATGCTAAGATACGCTGCTGAGACTTGCCCTAACTTTTTAGTGTTTTTTTTGCTAATGTTGTTGAAGTTGTCTTGTTTAGGTATGATAATTGTGCGCGATTTTTGTTTAAGTGAACGAGGATTTTTTAGATGTTATGTTGACTTTTATAATATGAAAATATTGAGAAAATAAAACATTGCTACGTATTTTTCTAAACGCCAAATCTATTTTTTTTATAAGAGAAAGGAGGTGTCTTTTGAGAAGAAAAACAAGAATCATCAAACAAAAAACTTGGCACTTGGTTCACAATAAAATTGGCGAAGGTATGGCTGAACAAACATAAAAAAAAACATTAAGTCGCATTGAGACCCTCACCCTTTTTTGGAAGTTGTTTAAAAAAAGACGACATGCTACTCCGACCCAAATATGTAGATGATCAACTTTAGTCTTTGACACAAGTTGTCACATAGAACACTCAAATTGTAAAAAACATAGAACAGCTTCATATTCAATAGCTTTATTGCCTATGAAATATAATATTTCCTTAGAAACTGCTTGTGGACTTTACAACTTCATGTTTTTGCTCTGTCGCGAAATTGAACTCGACCTTGGACTTGAGCACAAACAGATTGAATCAGGGGGGACCCTTTATGGCCGGCATTGTTTGTCACATTCAACCTTAATTGTAGAAGACAAGCTTCAATTATATGCGGTTCAATTAGGACGTTATTTTAAATACATGAGAGATGAAGAAAAACACAAATTTAAGGCGGAGCGAGAGAATTTTTTTTTAAACTTAAGGAAAATTATTATCAGAGGCTCTAGATAAGTCGATAGATAGATAGATAGAAAGTGTAATTCTGTCAGCAGTAGCGTGTCAAAATGTCAAAAATGTATGGAATTGACAACTGTCTAAATGTGATCAATCCCCAATATTTGTAATTTACCTATCCGAAATGATCAACTTTCACAATTCAATTGATCCAAAACAAAAGCTTAGCTCTCCTTATAAGACTGCAATAATAGTTAAAAGGAAAACCAAGTATGTGTTATCAAAACAGCAAGTAAAAATCGATGTGAAGTGAATGTAACGGTCTATTCCTACTGGTGTTTATAAACAGAGCCGCCGGAGCCCGCGATAACGCGCGTTTAGCCGCGATAAGAGCGCAATTAGTCGTTAAATTGGGCACGGGTCGCGCTCGCGCGGTACGCCTCACGTGGTCAGCGCGCGACTCGTTACTAGTGTGCAACGGGCTTTATGTTAAGAGTTGGTCATTATGAGTTGAAAAAAGATGTGGCAAATGACAACACTTTTTCTGGCTTTCTTTTTTCATTTCATTGGGATTTTATTGAAAATGGCTCTATCTTTTTGCCAGGAGATGAAAAAGTAGTCTGTTTAGAATATTTTCGTTTGTCTAATATTTATCTTAAGATAATCAGAACATATACATCAACTTGAGAGTTCTTTTTGACAAACCGTCAAAAAAAGAAGTGGTTTACCATACCATGGAAACTTATGTAACACCAAGTTAAGTTCTAAGTTTTGTCTTCAGTTACAACAGATCGCCTGTGTCCCTTCCAAGCTATGTAACTTGCAGAACTTAATCTCATCGGAACAAAACCCGGAAACAGCCTAATCTGAACTTCCACATATGATCGAATCGTACATTAATGACATTGTAAACACCCTGTTAACGATCGAGCAGGCATAACATAACACGCGTCCATATCAGCCGGACGTTCTCTAATCAGGGCGACGTATTTGTAAACTTGGGCTACGTGAAGGAGCACGTGATTACCATTCAAGTGTACCTATTAGATAAGGGCCAGAGAAAGAGCTTACCTTTGAATAAATGAAATCAATTACTGAAGTTACTGCAGTTGTATAGCCCAAAAAGTACAAACTTATCTAACCAGTTCATAGCCAACTAAGCCAAGCCAAGCCAAACCAGCCAAGTAAGCCTACTTGTCGCAACCAGTGTGGGACAGCGCTGACAGGATCTAATATGCTGTTACGTCCTGCAGTACCGACGACGCAGCTGTACGTGTCCCGTTTACACCACACTACGAAGACTGAAGACATCGTAGAGTACGTACAGGTGAATACCAACTGGACCTTGAGGGTGGAGAAGTTGGGGGCGCGCCATAACACGAATTTCAAGTCGTTCGTGGTGCGCGTTCCGAGTCATCATTTGGTGACCTTCCTCTAGGAAGAGTTTTGGCCGGAAGGTGTGCTGTATCGGCGTTTCAGCGGCTGGCTACGCGACACCTCGCAGCGCGACACGACGCCGTCTCTTCGTGTGCAGTAGTTTTTAAGTTTTTTGTATTAATTTACGTATTAGTTTTTTTTTGTGCTTATTTATGTAATGTAAATGTAATGTTTTATGGGCCTCACTTGCTGAAATCCTTACTAATATTATAAATGTGAAAGTAACTCTGTCTGTCTGACTGTCTGTCGCGCTTTCACGCCAAAACTATTGAACCGATTTAAATGAAATTTGTTACACAGATAGTCTAGAGCCTGAGAAAGGACATAGGCTACTTATTATCCCGGGAGTATGTTCCCTAGGGACCACGCGGGCGAAGCCGCTGGCAGAAGCTAGTACAGTATAAATAAAAAATAATAACAGTTCCTTGAACCACATGTGTCTTCGCTGATTGCTTAACTATAGTGTCTGAAGTCCGCACAGTAAACCTGTATAATTTCAGTGCGCAGTCTTGCCAATGGGACTCTTGTTACCCAGTTACGAAGTTCTGCAGGTCAGGGCCTGCAGTCTCGACATAGATAACGATTGCGTAGCGACCGAATTTGGTCGTTAAGTCCTAAGGCAGCGTACACAGTAAATTTCGAATGCGATCCACGGATCATATCATTGATTTTGACCGTGGAATGCGTTCGAGATTGACTGTGTACGGGTGACTTTAACGAACACGTTCGCTAGGCGTACGTACTGGTACGCAGTGGTTAGGTACATGTGAAATATTGGTCTTTAGCTGCATTCAGTTGACTTGGAGTCTGAATGAAGCAAAGCATAGGCAGATCATGACGAAGTAACAATTTAATGCACTTACATAGTTCGGAGAACTGAAGGTCGATGAAGGGCTGAAAGTTCTGGAGTTGTCGTGTATTGGAAGGTACATCGTGAGTATGGCCATGCAAGATGAACTGGTGAAAGCTGCTGGATTCAGGAGGCACATATCCTGTCCTTATGACTATTTTAGTTGGAGACTAATGTCAAGCTGTGGGAAGGTTTTTTGGCTGTCTGATGATGTAAGAGAAGGAAGGGTTTATCTGGATTTGTGCCAGGTCAACAGCAATAGGTTTGCTCCCTATTGCATGGGGCTCAAACAGATGTAACCAGAAAGTGATGAATTTGTTGATAAACAACAAGCTTACAGGAAATTGGCTCAGCACACGTGATTTTTATCAACAGCTCGTATCGTAAACGCGTGAGTTTTGCAAACAATTCATGAATGAAAGAAATATCGGTTACTGTAGTTTTTATAACTTGACAGAGCGACTGAAAGCATGGCGGTTTGTGAGTTGCATGTAGTAGTTCCTTCCTCAAAGGAATTTTTTGATGCAATACTGTTTAACAAAACAGAACAGAGTCTTTTTATATTTCGTGGTCTCTGTCACAAATTAACATGATTCTCGATGAGGATTGTATCCTTTCGTATTTGTGAAAATAGGTCTTACTTATAGCTGAATCCAGTTTGACTGGCCGCCCCCAATTTAGTTGAAAAAAGGCAAGGCAGATGATGATGTTGGTTTTACTATCATATAGCGTGTGACCGTTACGTCGCATGCTGTTAGCCACTATAAGGTCTTTTCGGGATCGCCCGAACGCCGTAAATAAAAGACTTGAAGCAAATGGAGGCAGCGGCGGCGGCAAGGAAACTAATGAGGAGCTGGCTAGTCGACCGGGCAGAGATTCGCCTTTTCTTTATTGTGGCTGGAACTGGACTACGATGCGAACTACGCCCTCATACTGTCCCGTTTTGGCTGGCCAGCGGACCCTTCCTCACCCCCGCTACTACATATTTATTAAAAATCTTTATTTACAAATGCCATGAGCTGGCGCGTCTCTTATTTTTCTATTCCTTATCTTATTTCCTAACTAATGCAACACAGATCTTGCCTCTACGACGCCCCATTTCGCTATGGCGTGAGGATAAAGCGGCGCGCATATATAAAGGGCCTCTCCCCCCGCCTCACCACTATAAAAGTGCGCGGTAGCGCCACAAACCTGTTTATTCTTGTTGCAGGCGTCGTAGAGGCAAGGTAAAGGAAAAACAGGTGGTAACCATTCTTTATTTACATAACCTACCTATTTACATAACTAATTTTAAAATATATACTTATTACTAATAACAGTCTTATAAGATCACGATGCTTACTTACTAACTTATGCTCTAAACATCTTTATTTATACACTTTATTATTCTAATCTTATAAGAAATGTTAATTAGTCACATTAAATCACAAATCAATTAGTCTAATAAGAAACAAATGCCAAACATAAAACATTGATACGAAACATAAACAATTTGCGTAAAATCTAATCAGAATCGCGCTATCCTATTGGCTACTTATAGGTCGCGGTCCTCACTACTTGCGCCTAGGTGTGAGTTGACCTCAGGGCGTCGTGCACAAGGTCCTTTTACAGATTGAGTCCTCATTATCACCTCACTTCCTCAGTGGAAAATAGATCTTACCGACAACTTAATGTACAGTTACCAAGAACCAGAAAGCAAACAAAGCAAGATCTTTCCTTCAACAAAACGAAGAAAAAGCCTCCTCAAAGCCAATTTATCAAGCTAAGAGGTGCGTAATCAGCTCTGAACTAGGGCAACCGCACCTATAATCGGCAACGGGCTACCGTAAAAATATTAACACCTGATTACCGCTGTACCGTGAAGCGGAAACGAACCTGATCGGTCTGATCGTTCTGACCGCTGCGGTCATTCGCCAATTGCTCTAAAAGCCAGCCCTTTCTACCTCAACTGATTACTTAAGAAAATTGGGATTGTCTTGCTGTTTGTTTTGTAAATTGTTGCTGTGCTATTTGCATGTAATCTGATTAAATAAGGAACTGAAGGTGGTGCAGTGGGTGTTAACCTGTGTAAGAAATTTTGGCGTGGAATAGTGAATGGCAAATCTATTTGACTTTGATTTTAATAAGAAAGGATAATGATGGTTTAGTTTGGTGTGGATTTCAAATGCAGGTATTTCTGTTACGATTTTGTTTTTATTCATAAGCTCGCGTTTGTCCTATGCTAAGCGATGATATAGTGGACGATGGAGCATGCTTTCATAGAAGTTTTTAATCAGATGTAAAATGTTGGATGTTAAAAGTGATTCTTTCCAAGTGCCTAAAACCTAGCTTTTCTAAAATAGCCTTTCACGAATGCATAAAAAACCTAACCTCATTGAAGCCACCGAAATTCATAGAAAGTATAAAATTAGTCGATTTAAGTGCAACAAGACGCGGTAAAACGTCACGGGCGGTGATTCGGTGCGCGCTGGTGACTTGGCGCTTTTTGTCTAAACAGTAATGTTAAAAGTAATTGGGCGTGCGCGGATGACTACTGGTGCTACCACCCGACTAGGAAAGTACTGCTTTTTTGAGAGTTCATTGACTAATGATAAATGTAAAACTTGTGTGTTCTTTATAATTAGGATTTAGTTGGTTTTTTATTAAGTGTGTCCAATGGGATTTGCCACTGACAAAAAAAAAATCAAACTTCCGTAATATTTTCATACCAATCCCAAACCCTATTTAGTAAAAACCAACTTTCAAAAATCTTTTCTTAGAGCTCAGTTTCAGCCTTTCTAGATATAAGTCTTATTCTTCTTTTCTAGTCGATTGTTTAGGCCCAGTAGCGGCTGCGTTTGATCTCCTAAAGTGCAGTGTATATACAGCGTTTACAGAATAAACGTAATACCTACCTGTAAAGGGGGTCATCATTATGAACAGCTTCCAACCCCGAAAAAAAAACCAACTGTTCAGTACTGCTTGTCGAGTTTTGCGCACATAAATGTATGGGACAGTCCCATAGCAAAAGTTTGTAGCCGCATCAATGCCGCCACAAGAAAAACCAACGGAGCAAATCTACATCGCAACAAAAAGAACCGCGACGCCATCTATCCAACTAGCAGCGAACTACTACGTCGAAAACCTGCATCGCGCAAGCAGAGTTTAGCGTGCGATTTGAAAATACACATCAGCCCGAATATCAATCATCGAGCAGTAGCCCGCCAGACACAACAACCGCCTGATCAGAGGATCCTCCCTTTTCAATAGAGGTGTGCGGGACTTTACTCTCTGTTCCGTACACCTCTAAAACTTGTTCATAACGATGAGTACAATGACCCTTTTTCCAGGTATTGCGTTTATTCTGCTAGACGTTGCATAAGTATTAAGGGAGCTCTTGTATAATGCGAGGATTAGTTGAATAGTTCTTCTTATTGTGTGGGCAGTAAGGTCTAACGACCCCACACACCCTAGTGTCAGAGTTTCTAAACCGCCTCAAGGGCCTCTGACATGGTTTATTTGACGACCGTCATTTGGCGGCCGGGACCACCGGCTTATACGTGCCTTCCGAAGCACGAAATCATCTTTTTATCAGACAATCAGGTGATACAAACCTGTAATGTCCTAGCCAAACTGGAAACAACTTTACAAAGTATGCTTCCCGTGGGAATCGAACCCACGACCACCGGGTCACAAGGCAAACGCAATAGTTAGCAAGGCAATAGTTGATGTGTTAAGAAGCTGTCGGCCTATAGGCTTGTCCACTAAAAAAATTAATAAGTCCGTCAGTTACATGATCAAAAAATATTTGACCCGTTTTTTTTCTTTTGTTACGCAAACCAAAATTCACAAAGATACGACGCTTTTAAAATTCACAATACGTCACGCCGTGGTATAATTTTTAGTGCGTTCTGACGTCACGAGCCCCCACTCCCGAGTTTTGATTCGTTTTATCTTTTTCAATATTCATTGATTTACAAAAATAAAAAATCGTGTTCATTATTTTTCAATACTCTAACTGATGGACTAAATAGATTTGCAATTTATTGATGGTGGAAACTAGCCTATTCCAATCAAAAGTAGGTACTAATCATATTAAAAATATGTTGCTTTTTCATTGCACTTTTTTCCTTATTAATAAGAGCTTAAACGTTATAAAGCACACCTGAGTCGATAGTTGTAATTAGTTCTTACCATATTGTTTTACTTAAGTACACTCAAGAACACAAGTGTTACTCAAGTTTGAGCTACTTCCTTGACTTTGAACTTGCTCTCAACTTGAAAGAAGCTTAAAAGCATGAATTTAATTATTAATGTGAATGCCACGAATGGTCAAACGTTTGCATATTGAATCTCGTTCTATTTTAAGGAAAATGAGAGTGTCAGGTGATATTAATTGTGTGAATTCAGATGTTTGGGATTATTTGTTGGTATTCATTTGTTGTGTTTATTCATAAAAAATAAATAATAAAAAAATCGTTTGTAACACTAACTATAAGATTCTTTATTCAATTGTTTTATAGAAGATTTGAATTTAGATTCAGCAGAATCTAAATGAAATCAATATTTAAGCTAAACATGTAGTTATTTTTTTTATGTATAAACCTGTTTTTGTATAAGAACGAAAGATAAGAAAACTATAGTAAATATAAACTAAATATGTAGTTGAAATGAAAATGAAAGTGGTTTAGTAGAAGGATCACATTTGAAAAAAATCTAAAATATTACTATTTTGACCCAGCCTATCATAATGCAATTACTAGAATTCGTCCATTCCAGTGACATCACTGCTCCTGGTTGTCGCCTTACTTAT
Organism: Lacanobia wlatinum; assembly: GCA_947578705.1. Taxonomy (NCBI): domain Eukaryota; kingdom Metazoa; phylum Arthropoda; class Insecta; order Lepidoptera; family Noctuidae; genus Lacanobia; species Lacanobia wlatinum. The sequence goes on along the minus strand of OX388039.1, from coordinate 6,634,425 downwards.
CTACGAGTACCTACTAAGCCAACGTTTACTTTATTAGAAAATCTTAGCCTTATTTTTATCCATCCACCACAGTAGCCAATAAAAACTAAGTAAAAAGACTAAACATATCCACAAGATAATGTTAAGTGGGTATTAGCATACTATTAGGTACAGTAGAGCGCACAAGTGTTAGCGGACTTCGCTAGACGCACCGCGGCCTTGAACTTAGCGTCTCGGGATGCAACGCATTTGCATATAAACGCAAGCGAGCCGATGCGATTATCGACAAACTGGTTATATAAAAGTACGGCGGGACGGAACGCAACTGGTTTTTGTTGTACTGTTTAGCGATTAAGTGTTTGTGAGTCTTTTATTTATTTTTTTGTTTGCTTTCGCTGTTCTGGGGAGGAAATGTGTTTTGTGGACGAGAGGCATGTTTGGATGGTGTTTCGTTTATTGAGTTTTGGGATTCTTATATTTTTACAAAAATTTGGTTTTGACTTTCAATCAGTGGAACATAAGAAATTTCTGCCAGTACTAATCGCTTAGATATTATTTAACTCTTTTTTTGTTTTGTTATGTAGTCAAAAATGTAGGTTCCTTATTTATTCTCAAAATTTTATTCCTACTTGTGACTTCATTCTACTCTTTAAAAACTTCATAATAATTTAGAAGGTACTATACTTGTCTGCGCGACTGCACTTACTCGCCACTAAAGGGCGTGCACCAAATCAAATCAGAGACGCGAATGTATTATTATTTATCTGATTTGTATTATTCTGAATACTTCTTTATATTCACGCTTGCTTTTCCATATATCGAAGACAGAATGTAAATTATAATGCATTCAAGGCGAGGAAAACGAAAGGCATTGGAAAAGCCGCAAGAAAGTAACTTCTTAGTTTGTTGATTCCCGCAATACAAAGTAAAGTCTGTCTTAAAATATTTTACATTTTTTTTTCTTGTATGCTGGTGCTTTGTAGATCAGTAGTAATTTCTTTACAGTTTTCTGTCTTAAGACGGTCGAACTTCTAAAAAGAAGAAAGTTTCGAACTAATTAAGATTTTTTTACATAAAATGCAATAATTATTATATCGTTATTTTTCTTATTCGATAGCTTGATGTTAGTTGTATTATTTTTCACGAAATAATCTTTATTTCGTTAAAAAAAACACAACTGACGCGGAGTCTAGTCAAGATTTGCTGAGTATAAAAATATTTATTACCAAATCACTTCTGGCAGCGAGTTCACAGCGTCTATTGTCCGTAAATCTTAACGAATATAAAAGATTATATGTTAATACACTGCCTGTCTAGATTTACTTGATTGTTTGGTTAAGATAGCTAAACAAGTTCTGCTGAAAATATTTAATTAAATGTGTAGTTTCAGCTCACGAAATGCATTTATATCCTTGTTTCTTTTGTGGGATTTTTAGTTTTTCAACATTTTAAAATTGTAATTTTGAATGTAAGTATTCATTGGTCTGAGCTACAAACATACTTGATGTGATATTACGAAAATTGTTCCTGAAATATGTTCGATTCCGTCGTGAAAATCTATATGAAAACGGGACCTGTTTTTGTCGTGGATTTAGGTGAAATATAATGATTATGTAAGTATTAGTAATTTCTGCCTTCTGCATCATCAGCGTGAAAGTTGTCCCTAGGGAGTGTAGGAGCTAGGGAACTTTTTATTCCCGTGGTAGGTACCACGGGAATAAAAGTATCCTATAAACTGGGCACATCCAAGCCATACACATGGTCTTTCTTTGTACCAAATTCTATCTGTTCAGCCGATAAGGTATGATTGATAAACAATATGCTATATATAAAATGCTTCCGTTACAAAGACTGACAGACAACGCACAGCTGAACGTACTGGTCGTAGAAAGCTGAAATTTGGCATGTGCCTTGGGGAGTGTAGGAGAGCACTAAGAGAGGATTTTCCGAAATTCCTACGGGAACGGGAAAAAACGGACGGGGTACGAGGTCGCGGGCAGAAACTAGTATTTTATACAAGTAACAAACAGGATGAAAATTGATTCTATATTTTCTAACACGACTGGATACTCAAAACTAAGACTTCGTGCTAGATCATAGTTAGTGACTACTAGTCTAGAAGCTAGGTACTTATGAAAACATTATGCTCAGCACAAATAACGAGGAATCGTGCTGTTTCTTCAGGCAAATCTTGATTGTTGCTGAACATTATGCTATGCTAGTTTTTAACCTGAAAAGATTATTAAGTAGGGTGAACGACTGTGCTGTTGAAGAATTGTGCTTTATGGGCATCTATGTAGTCTTATTTATTGTTATTTTTTTCTAATAAATAATGTAAATAAATTGTATGATTTCTCAATAATCAAATAACTTTTACCTTTGGATTAAAAATGGCAGTTTAACAGCTTTTGTATTTAAAACTAGCTTTTGCCCGTTTCTTTGTACACGCATATACATATACCCGTAGGAATTTCGGGAAATCCCCTTTTAGTGCTCCCCTACACTCCCCATGGAACCTACATGCCAAATTTCAGCTTTCTAAGACCACTAGTTTCAGCTGTGCGTTGTCTGTCAGTCAGTCACTCAGTAACGGAAGAATTTTATATAATAAAGGATGTTTCGTCTTTACTTGAAAATTATCCGCCTGAAAAATACCTTTAGTGACGTGCTATTTGAGTTACGTGAGAACAAAAAAAAAACGCGTTTTTAAATTTTGTATTTGTAAAAAAATTTTTTTTGTCTTCAGAAAACTTACCTTGTTTTGTAACGTTACATGTATTCTTTTAATAAAAAGATAAATAAAGTTTTAATCTATAACATAAAAGCGAAGTAAGATCTTTCATGTCCCGTCGGCAAATTATTTGCAATTCTTTTTAACTAGACCTTGTAGTGAAAAGATATCGGCAATACATAATTGAATAGTGGTAGTTGTTTAATATACTTATTAATAATCTATATATTAATACGTGAAGCAAAAACTTTGTACCCTTTTTACGAAAATTATGCGGACGGAGGAGTATGAAATTTGCACAGTGAATATGGAGAAAGATTTTTTATAATAATGTTTAAAAATACATTAAATTATTAAAAAAATATGGTCGAATTTGGACCACTGGGCGACCACTAGTAGTCAAGTAATATTCGTTATGGTGTTTTTAAACACACATACCTTTGTACTAAGTACTAATCATAGGGGTGTTTTAAACACCACGTATCTGCGTACGTAAGCTTTGTGAAAGTTCATTCTAAGTTAAGTTTTTTTTTTAATAACTGGCCATATTTTTTACGGATAGGTACTCTGTACTATTTACGAATGGTAAACAATATCCGTCCAGTTATTTTTTAATTTCTTAAAAACTACAATTTTCGACAAGTTTGACCGACAAAGGAAACTTATGACAACGCTCGAATAATTATTTAGAGCAAAATAAAAACTTTCTCGATAGTAGTTAATTGTTTTAGTTTTCTTGAGGATTACTTGAAAGGGCTAACATTTACTTATACGACTTTATTTATTTACGTACACACAAAATACTTTAAAAAAAAAACAGAGAAGAGAGCGCAAAGGTACTGATAAATTTCATTTGAAATTTTTACCAGTAGACCTGCGACAGAAGAGTGGGACAAACATAGACACAGTGTGTAAAGAGACAGAGAAGGAAATTTTCTAAGGACTTTTTGTTTATTGAATAATTTTCTTCGGCACCTTATCCTTCAACCAATTTATTGTATCTACATTAAGGCTTGTATACATGCCAATGACCTTGTGCGTATAAACGGAGCTAACTACTCCTCTACGCGCCACTCCGCTACCCGCAATTTTAATTTATTACTAGCTGACCCGCGCGGCTTCGCTCCCGTCAACTGGCTACTCTACCTACCGACCCTAACCTACCTACCCTACCTACCTACTTACCTACCATACCTACCTACCATAGCTACCCTACCTCACCTACCTTACCTACCTACCTTACCTACCTACCCTACCTACCTGCCTACCTACCTGACTACCTACCCTACCTACCTGTCTACCTACCCTACCTACCTGCCTACCTACCCTACCTACATACTCATTTTTTTTTGTATTTTAATTCTTATTATGCTACTACCTACTTACCTACCATACCTACCTACCATAGCTACCCTACCTCACCTACCTTACCTACCTACCCTACCTACCTGCCTACCTACCCTACCTACCTGCCTACCTACCCTACCTACCTGTCTACCTACCCTACCTACCTGCCTACCTACCCTACCTACACACTCATTTTTTTTTGTATTTTAATTCTTATTATGCTATTCCGGACGAAGGAATTAGTCTTCGTCCCGAATAAAACACAAAAACTATGAAAATCAGTCGAGCCTTTCTCGAGTTAGTTAGAATAGTGTTCGAACAAACCCGACTTTGAGAATTTTGCTATATTGTGAAAGATTCGACCTTTTTCTAGAAGACATTTTTATATCAGCGAGACAGAAATAAAACGAAAATAACTTTTTTACAAAAAATGTAACCGACTTCCAAAACAAATCACTACAAAGTATAAAATAACTTTAATTTCGGAAGTCGGTGTTTTTAGTTTTTTCGCTTTTTGACACCGACTTCCGAAATTAAAGTTATTTTATACTTTGTATGCCTTGTTTCGCAAATCGAACCGTTCGTTGCTTCGCTCTAAACGGAATCAATCGCGGAGGCCTTAGAAGTAGGGTCCTGTCAGCACCTTTGGTACGGAACCCTACAGGCCTGATCCGCAAGTCGAACCGTCCAGTACTTCACAAAACTACTGAGTTCTAAATCAGTTTAAGACTCTACGATAAAAGCACTTTAAACGAAACCAGCACAACTCTGAGATTTAAGCAATTTTGGCCCCTATTCGTTTAAGACCTTCCAGAGACCAAACCGAAATTCCTACGAACTACGACAGTGTTTAATAATCGTGTGAAGTCATTCTCCAGCGGAAAATCTTAACACCGCAATTCAGAAAAACGCGTCATCAGTGCAACGCCATCTATCGACCATGTAAACTGACAAAATATTTAGCAGCAGAAGACGTTAAATAAGAAGCCCGTATGTAACGATAAATAACGATAAGGTATTAAAATGTTTACTTTTATTTTGCTACGTCTACGTATTAAAAGTTTCACAAATAACTCAATGAATGTGTTTTGGTGTAACATTCATGCTTTCATGCATTTTTTGGTTCCTCAATAGATGGCGCTCTGACTGATCAGAACACAGTAGGAAGTTTCTTACTAAACTAAAAATTCAATATATTTTGATTTTGTGGATTGATTGTAACGATAAATAACGAAACGATATAAAAATGGTCACTTTTATTTTGCCACGTATTAAAAGTTTCACGAATTAACACAACAATTTTGAATGCTTTCGTGCATTTTATTTTTTCTCAATAGATGGCGCTCTGACTCATCAGAATACATTAGGAAGTTTCTTCCTAAACTTAAAAATTCAATATCTTTTGATTTTGTGGGTCGATTTTGATGAAATAAACGCTAAATGTTACTCGGGTTATCACTTAATATATTTAAGTACTTAGATTTGCAATCCAATCTGTGCTTTATGCGTGATGCTCCCACAAACGCACAGACAAACAGACAAACAGACAAACAGACAAAAATTTCAAAAATTGCATTTTTGTGTTTTATACCTTTTTCCTGAGTTTTCTGTGTAATTTTCATGGAAAAATATTCAATGTACAGACACGGTTTGTCTACGATTTTATTATATGTATAGATAAACTAGTGGACGTCACACGGTTTCACCCGCGTAGTTCCCGTTCCCGTGGGAGTACGGGGATAAAAAATATAGCCTATGTTACTCTCTGATAATGTAGCTATCCAATACTAAAAGAATTTTTCAAATCGGTCCAGTAGTTTCGGAGCCTATTCAATTCAAACAAACAACCAAACAAATCTTCCTTCTTTATAATATTAGTATAGATAAATAACACATATTTTAAAAAAGTAACAAAACCAAATTATTTTCGTTTGTATTGTAAAGCAGTAGATACTTTTTTTTAAAGACTATTTTTAAAAATGAAGGAGTAAAATGGTTTCATCTCAACGATTTGGAAATGATTTGGTGATTTTTTTTCTTATTATGTGATACCGATACATAAATTCTGGCTAAACCAAATTACGTATCATATCATGTAGATTATATCTAATTTCTCAGTAAATTCCGACTAAAAGTTGCTTCATCTGCACGCTGTTTTTAAGCATTTCTCGAGAGAGCAGCCTTTTAATATGACGCACAGGACCGGTTGCTGTAGCGACACTTGGGGAAGGCCTATGTCCAGCAGTGGACGTTTTCTTTTGGCTGATATAATATTAGGTACTAAGAAGTAATGTTGTTTTGTGCTTTTGTATGTAGTAGGTAATCTCTGGATGTTACTGATATGATTACAAAAAATATTTGACTAATCGAAAGGCTACATAATCGATTACTGCCATATGCTACTTTATGTCAAAAATGCACGTTTCCCGTGGGACATAATACAGAGTGTAGCCGGGAGGAAAACTTAGTACTATTTATGATAAGTATGAGTAATGAGTTTGTTTGATACGCCTTCACGCCTAACCGATTTTGGTGAATTTTGGTGGATATATGGGATTCTGGAGACATTCATAGGCTACTTTAACGTTAGCGTAGCCGTAGGAACAAAATATTCATTAAATAAAACTAGACTTAGTAGAATTAAGAGGGGACTCTAGTCCCGAGGAATCTATACTCTATACTAATATATAAAGCTGAAGAGTTTGTTTGTTTGCTTGAACGCGCTAATCTCAGGAACTGCTGGTCCGATTTGAAAAATTCTTTCAGTGTTAGATAGCCCATTTATCGAGGAAGGCTATAGGCTATATATCATCACGCTAATACCAATAGGAGCGGAGCATTGATGAAAATTGTGACGCAGACGAAGTTGCGCGGGTCAACTAGTTTGAAATATAGGTATTTGAAGAAACTATAGCCGATGTCAGGCTGTTTTTACCTTTAAAAACCTTGACTAAAAGACGTTTTGTATTCCGCTGTTTTTTTCTTCAAAATTGGACTGATCTAAAAAATTATATATCAAAATTTAGAGGAAGACTATATCTACGCATCTATTTTTTTCTATTTTGTAAGAAACTTATCAAACTTGTCTGATAGTCGTCTGAACATGGCGGTAAAAACGGGCAGTTTTTTCGGGTTTTTTGATTGTCATAATTCTTTTAGTAATTATGTTCTGGAAAATAGAAAAAGCACGTATTAATTAGACCTAGTTTTTTTGGAAAAAAATCATTGTTCTAGAAGCATTATCCACGAAGAAAATAGCGGAATGCGTTTGTATGGAGGAAGGCCCAGTGGAGTTCCCTCTTAAGCTTTGAATCATTATAATAAAGATTCATAATCGCGGATGCATCAAGATATTATGGCATCTTCACACAGTTTTAAAACCGGCGCGATTTTAACAATGCTTTAACTTTACTCCTTAAGGCTTGTATACGTGCCAATGACCTTGTGCATATAAACGGAGCTTACTACTCCTCTATGCGCCACTCCGCTATCCGCATTTTTTATTTATTATAAAAAAATAACACATATTTTAAAAAAGTAACAAATCAATTATTTTCTTTTGTATTGCAAAGTAGGAGATATTTTGTTTTTTAGACTCTTGTTAAAAAATGAAGGATTAAAATGGTTTCATCTCAACGATTTGGAGGTGATTTGGTGATTTTTTTTCTTATTATGTGATACCGATACATAAATTCTGGCTAAACCAAGTTACATATCGTATCATGTAGATTACTACCTATTTTTTTCAGATGTATTTTCTCAGTAAATACCGATGAAAAGTTGCTTCATCTGCACGCTGTTTGTAAGCATTTCTCGAGAGAGCAGCCTTAAACGATTAGCCGCGCGATGGAGTAATATGAACAGTCCTTAGCCCCAGTCTGTAACCGGTCTTACCGAACACGTTGGCACTCAATTTTAAAGGATGTCTTTACATATTGAAGGTTGTTCAAAAACTTTATTATTTAATTATTTAGCTAGTGATAAGATCGCTTACCTACTGCATTAATTGTGATATGCTTAATTATTGTAATTAAGTACTTTGGTAGATGAATTGCAGACTGTTTAACGTCCTTTTGTTTATAATGACAGTGTTTCTTAATATTTGTAGCTTTGAGACTTAATAGTTTTTTTCGGCAACCACTTTTGGATTTTTCAGCGAAACATTTTGTTTAAATTACAAAATATAAAATTTATGATATCTGTACTTCTAAACTTAATATATAAAGCTGAAGAGTTTGTTTGTTTGCTTGAACGCGCTGATCTCAGGAACTACTGGTCCGATTTGAAAAAAATCTGTCTGTTTTAGATAGCCCATTTATCGAGAAAAGCTATAAGCTATATATCATCATGCTAAGACCAATAGGAGCCGAGCAGCATTGCAAAATGTGACGCATACGAAGTCGCGCGGGTCAGCTAGTTTGATATAATATGTACACATGCTAATATTTTAAATAGGTTAACTGTTTGTCTGGAATTATACTTCCAATTATTAAAAAAAATTCATTGATAGCTTATTGCTATTGCTGAGTTCCACTAAGACACTTATACATATGTTTTATTTCAAAACACGTGGTTAAAGTCGCGGGCTGGAGTTAGTCTAGGTATAATTTACCGTCTCAGTTTTTTTCCAGAACTGGTATTGGCGGCAATCATACTGATATTTAAACATTGAATTATAATAAACTTTAATTAATACCAACTGCACAGATCAGCGTGCAATTATGATAATTAATATATACAAATGATAAGTACTATTATACATTGCACCTAATATTAAAATAACAACATTAAAAATAATACCGAGATAAGGAATTAATTAAATGCAATTTGTTATTTTATTCACAAAAGGTTGGATTTTTATTTTTGCTATTTGGTTGGTAATATTTTAACAAAATAATTTTATTATAAGCTATGTGTATAATTAGATACGTGTATAATATTTAGGAAATATTTCCTTATACTTGCAGTAGCCGATGGATGCGAGGCGCACAGGACCGGTCGTTGTGGCGACGCTTGGGGCCTATGTCCAGCAGTGGACGTCTTTCGGCTGATATGATGATGATGATAATACTTAGGATATGTTATTATACCAAGGGCTTTAAAATGTAATATACCTAGTATACCTACATGTTTTTCACATAATGTGTGCTTTAAACCCGGTTTAAACCTACCACAATGCATAAAAGTTGTACTTATCTCGATGAAATAATACTTTTTTTATCAAAATGCATTGAAGGTAATCTTAATCATAAGATTTCGTTATTAGTTTAAGGAAGTTTAAGGCTGGCCACATATTTTCAGGGGGGTGTAACTTCAAAACCCCTCCTCGAATAGGATAGGTTTTCTTTTGCACAGAACTAAAGAAGACGGATACAAGACCGAACCCGAGGGAGCTCGAAGTACTGCGCCTCGAATCAGCTAGGTATCTTTTACTATATTCCTCTTGTGTATTTTTTTTTATATGTTTTCATGTTTTCGTACGTTTTATAAGAAAGCTAGGGGTTGCAAGTGCCCAGGGTTGCGGAATTTGTTCAAAAGAGTCACCGCGGCCCTGGAACGCAAAGGACACTAGGAGGAACACGGATGGGTTTTAGTCAGTAAGAGTTTGACACTCCCTTCTGCTTCGCCCAGAGCGGGAGGACTCATTTCCCATCCTTAAAAAAAGGGGATGCAAGTGCACACCCCTCCCGGCGACCATGGCGGCTTTTATGTCAGTTTTTGACAAGTTTCTCGCATATATTAAACAGGGCCCTGTAAGACTAAAATGTAGCGTTTCTCGATAGGGTAGGCGTTTACCATTGTCTCAACGAATGGTAAGGACCACGCATGTTTGTGAACTTAAGTGACCTATTCGTTCAAGATTTCAAACCTCCCATTTTTCAGTAAAAAAGAAGTAAATAGTTCCAGTGATATGACGGATAATGGCCGAAATCTTGATTTGTATATTAGATATTCTTTTCGAGTCGATGGCTAACTCTTTACATTTTTTTGTTCCAGTAGGTGGGTGGTACGAATGTGTTACAGTATGTTTTTTACAACTACGCTTTTAAAATAATTGATGCTGATTGATATTTTTTTTGGAAATGGTAATTTAATAACTTCCCATCAAAATGAGAGTGTTTTGGGAAAATTTTAGTTACTTTTAATAATTTATGTGTTTTATAATTTATACATTTTTAATTTCAACAAATTAATTCGATAGTAAGCTTCTTCAAGAGCCAAATGATATGTTAGAAGTCGAGTATGATGGCAGTGGCGAAGTTTGATGTTTAAAAGAGAGACAATCTATTTAAATAAATAAAAATGAATCGCCGTAATGTATCGCATAATCTTGTAAGGACTGACCCAAATTGGATAATTCTTTTATAGTTGTGTTTGTAATTGTTAGGGCGAGGTTTGTACTAAATAAAATAATAAAAAATACATCCGGGTTAAATAGAACCGGGCCACTACTTTAAGAAAATTATAAGTGCCCAAGAAACAAGAAAATACACTAGTACACTTTCCGCGAGGGTTGTGTGAGATAAGATTATCAGGACATCACGCCTATCTTGCCCGAAGGACTGGGTAGACGTGCACGCCCCACCACATTTCGCCGGTTGTGTTTAAGTTCTATTGTCATCAACCAAGCGCAAAACCCAGACTTCGGGTTGGTACTCAGAAATAGGCTTGTCCACAGAAAAAATATAATTAGTCCGTCAGTTAGATTATCAAAAAATATTTGACCCGTTTTTTTCTTTTGTTACGTAAACCAAAACTGACGAAGATACGACGTTTTTAAAATTCTCAATACGTCACGCGTGGTATAATTTTAGTGCGTTCTAACGTCACTAGCCCCCACTGCCGAGTTTGATGCGTTTTATCTTTGTCAATATTTATTAAATTACAAAACCAAAAAATTATGTGTCCATTATTTTTTAATACTCTAACTGATGGACTTAATAGATTTGCAATTTATTGATGGTGAAAACTAGCCTATTCCAGACAAACAGTACTCGACCCGACCCTGGGATCGCCAGTTCCTTATGATTAGCGGCAGTGCTTTCTACCACTTGACTATCGCGGTAGTTGTTTAAAAGTAGTATATATTAGAATAAATACCTGCCAATCAAATTTTTAGAAGAGTAACATTTGTCAACCTACCAATATACAAACTGTAACTGGCGTATATAACAAAAGATGATAAGTAAAGCCATAAGATTCGACTTTTTGTTTTTACATAGAAAACATTTATGTAAAAACTAGCCAACTCGAATCTTGAGCCTTAATTTATCTTATTTCTGGATTATATACAGAACATGGCGCTCATTTAGATCTCAATTCTTTTTCGCTGAAGTCGACAATATTAACATTGAACTTGGCTTCCATTTTCACATTTTTGTTTTGATACCCAACTAACATATAAATTAAGTTAATCGATGAAGGCGTTCGCAAAAGCTAGAAGCTTTCCTTTCAATTGCTTGGTTAAACATAAAAATAACAGCAGATAAAAAAAATTATGGAAACAAATATTTTAGTATTTAACAGGTTTCCGAGATACGAAGTTTAATTTGAACTCTGTCCATCTATATAAGTAGTTTTAAAAAGAGCTTAAAGCTTCGTTCTAGTTATACGATTCCTATTTATTGCTATCGGAAAAACGAATTATTTTTAAAATTATACTTTATTATATTGGTAAGGATAGAATTGGTGTTATTTAAATTTAACAAGACTAAAATGTCAACTGCATCACCGGTAGCCGGTCCTTCAGTCTAGATTATATTTTAATGGAATGGAATGTCTTTCGATATGATTTTCTGCATTTTAATAAATCATTACGAATCGATCTGTTTAGTAATTTACCGGAAAATCGGAAAATAATCTACACAGCCGCAAAATAAAATTGGTGTTTCCTCTTTTCTGAACTTTTGTAGCTAGACGAAGCAATAAAGACATGGCTGAAAATCTGAAAAAGAAATCTTATTCGAATCTTACCTGTGTGACAGTAATCTTCTAAGTAGTGCCTAGCAGCTCGCTGCACTATGGAGTAATACAGGCTGACAGAGGATGCAAGCGCCATCTTCTCTTCTCTTCCGTTCTCCGTCCGTGTGTCGCTACTACAGTTTGTTGCCTATCTTGTTAAAGTTTCAAACAAAACAAAACGTACGTAAACCCAAACTTAGTTAACTGCATCAGTGTGTTTGTAAGTGCGAAAAGAAAACTTGAAGAAACCAGTAAAAAAAAATCTAGTTTGAACTGCGTAAAGTTGCGGATGAAAATTTTTTTTGCCGGTTAAAATGATTCTTGTTTTTGTCGAAAAAGTCACGGTGTTCCATTTTTTTTAATGTCCAAAGTCACAATTTGTTGCACTACCGCGCCGCATACTACCGCCGTCCAAAAGTCTACGCGAAATGAAACACGTAATGTAAAATAATATAAACGATTTGGATGCGGCCGGTGCGCGCCGCTGTTGCTGCGAGACTGGCCTGCACACCACGCTTTTTTTGTTTCCCTTCTACGCGCAGGATGCTGCTGAAATAAGTTCGGATTATCCGATTATTTGATTGTGTTTATGTTTATCTATTATATAGTTTACACTAAAACGCAATGAGTTTTGTGAAGTGGATTTTTTGTTGTGAGAAATGTTTGATATCTCTATGATGGTTTTAAATGAACATTAAGTTTTAACCCTCATTAAGTTCATTAACTGTAAGATAATTTATTAATCTAAGGACATTTAAGAAAATTTCAAGAAAATGTTAAGAAAATTCGCAAATTCCAATTAGATTCACATTAGCAATAACAAAAACAAATATGGCGGCGGGCGAGAAAACGCGGGAAAATAAGTTTCCCGCCGAGACGAGCCACTCGAGACATGCGTACGTAACGCAATGTTTACGTGTGCCTTTTTTTACTACTAGCCTCACATCTTACACGCTTTTTACAGCTTTTTTGTTCCATTCATTCCGTTTTTCCTTTTTCTAAACAGATGTCCAAGTCTGTTTACTTGTCTAGTCAAACAAACCTGCACTTTTGAATAGCTCTTTTTTATGTCAATTAAATTATTCATCTATGTAGCTACTTAATTAGCATTTAAAGTTTTGAAGACTTATAATCAAGTTATGCAAATTAAATGATGATCACGTGCATTCTATCAAATTAATCGTATGTGATACATCGACTTTTCGTGATGATTCGAGATTCGGGGGTTGTAATTAGGAAGAGCAATGTGGTTGCTACGCCAACAGATCGGGTTATCGTTCGCGCTAACATAATCAGGCGCGGCGACGCAATTATGACGAAACCCTTTTTAAAAACGATTCGCGTAAAAATAAAGAAAAAAATGAGAAAAATGTTCATCAACGCGACACGACACCCTCCCGCCACCCCCCGGCCCGCGCCCCGGGCGGCGGGTGGGGTGCGACAGGGACGGCAGCAGACTCTCGTGGTGTCGTCTCATTTGATGCATCTCGCGCCACCAAGTTTCATACGAAAACTACCCGCGGTGCGCAGCTCCTGATCCAAAGAAGAATGTTGTAAGTCCAGCCAGCAACACTGAAAATTCAACTTAATTTGTTGGTATTTAAAGTCGATTTCAGAAAATTGTAGTTCAAGGATTTTCCGCGAAACCCAATACAGTCGAAGTTTTGGTCTCTTGCAACTGTGAGACACCACTACATGCATACTAAGCTAAGTTTAGCCGCCGTGCGCACTGGCTGCACCGCGCACACACGCGCGACTTCCTTGTGACGCGGCTGTGTGCGCCACATGTGGCTGTGTGCGCACAAAAGTTCCTATACAAGTTTTCGGTGGACTTTCTTTGTGTCGGTGATTTTTTTCGCGGTTCGCGCGCGTGTGTGCGGGTCAGTGGGATTTTTTTCAAGTTTTTATTACTCATACACTGGCGCGTTTGTTTGTATGGGGCTGTTTGGTAGTGTGGGGGTGGCCGCCCGTTCTTTGTGCCCGGGGATTGTAAAAAATGTCGTATTGGATTCTAGCTGTGCTGCTAATGAATGATAGATACGAGTATGTACTTCCCCCCTGCATACTGCACGTTCGCATCTAAAAATCTGATGTGGGATTTGCAAATGTAATCCTTTTTTTTTGTGCCGACATTTTTCATCATTGCTCTCTGAATATAGGATCAGTAATGAGATTCTGAGGAGTGGTTCGTTGGGACCAAATAGTTTTTTTTTTGTTTTCAGAGCTTTTGTCGTTTTTGTTGAAAAGACTTCAACGCGTAACTATTATATGTAGCTAGGTATACGCTCGGTATTTGGTTAGGAATACAGGAAAAATTGTATCTTTCTTTAAAAATGAGGCATGGTAGTCATTCAGTAATTAATTATTATAGGTACAATTCAAAAACACACACACAAGCAAATTCCAGGATAAGATAACTCTTTAATTCAACATTTTCATCAGCACTTTTATTTTTAATAAGACACACTTTATTTGAACAAATATCACATTAAATGATTTGATAAGATTTGATCAGCGTACCTCCGTCAACACTGGACTAGGACAACTTGGATCGAGTCTGAAGAATGTCTGGACTGCATAAACAAAAACTCCTGAACTACTTATAAGTAAAAGTAATTAAATTAAAAACAAACGTAAAAATTCTATACGCTACTTCTAATCCTAATATACTATATTCTTCCGTTACTGACAGACAACGCACAGTCGAAACTACTGAGGTAGCACAAATATTTTTGACGTCTATACGTCAAAAATATTTGTGCTAGGCCCATTGCCATTTGGTATGGTAAAATTTTACGTTACGTTACTATTAACGTAACGCAAAATTTTACCATACCTGCAATATTCGCTTCACACTTAATATTTATTTAAGTCGGATACTGTATTCATATTTTTGTATGATATAAATTGTGCATATTACATAAAATTATACCAAAATATTATGGAGTTGTAGTTATGTATATTCAAAATTCACTGACGTTAACGTTACTATACGTCAAAATATTCGTGCTAGGTCCTCTGGTCGTACAAAGCTGAAATTTCAAAGGCATGTAGGTTCCTTGGGGAGTGTAGGGGAGCACTTACAGAGGAAATTCTCACGGAAACGGGAAAAAAACGGGATATACGCGTAAGAGGTCGCGGGTAAAAGATAGTGAGGTCGCGGGTAAAAGCTATAATTATGTCCTAACTTTGAGACATCAAAGTTAGGACACGACCTCATTCCACCGGCCCCCTTCTACCATCGGACATCCAGACGCACTGCATCTTACCATCCTTACCTTGTTACTAGTCCACCAATTCGCACTAAGCGTTTCCAAACGTCTTTTATAATGCGCACAGCAAAGGAGTGGAATTCTCTGCCTGCGTCTGTGTTTCCAAACGCTTACAACCCTAATCTCTTCAAAGTTAGAGTGAACAGGCTCCTTCTGGGTAAGCTCGCTCCATCGTAGACTTTGTCTCTGTCATCTCTGACCTTGACTAGAGTCAAGAGCAAACCCATCACAAATAAAAAAAAAAAAAAAAAGATTACTAACTGTTACATAGGGGCGAAAACGAACTCCAAAACTTCAGACACTTACTTGATGCATAAGAGAGCTAGCCATTCATCATAATAATAACATATTCGACACCAATTCCCAATGTAATCATTACCAAAGTGATAGCAATAACGATCCGTTATCTAATATAAGAATGGAACACTAATGACGTAAATACTTAGTTGTAGTACATAAGCTTATGTTCTAAGATTATAATCCTTCGTCGCGGACCGTAGTCAGTTGAGAAAAATGGGTCACAGAACATATACAGGGTGTTAAAAGGGCTGGGTGGAGGGGGTAGTGAGAAAGTAGCCTTTCTATAAAACAGCTCAGCTATCTTCGATCTAATATGAAGAGGTTAAATTGATTGTTCATTTATTTAACAGTTTATGTACACACATTAAGCAGATAGTTAAAATGAAGAAGGAAACCGAAAAATAGGTAAAAAGTGTAGGGGGTAGGGTAGGGGGGTAGGTGGGTAAGGGGGGTACGATTGTTTGGTAGTTTGTGTGAAGTAATTTGCAGTACTGATTTATGAACGCAACACTATTGCTGAATGTCATATAGGATAAGTTTTATGTTAGAACAATGATTGTCACGTGGATGAAGACGCAGGCAGAAGTTGTAGATAATTAAATACAGCATAATTTATGAGTTTTTGACAGAGAAATTTTATTTCAATTTATTTTAGAATACATATCTATCTTCATTTCTTGTTTGAAAATAAAACTGAAATATAGTTATAAATAGTTTGAAATATAGTTATTAGTTATGTGAAGATAAAGGTTCGCTGATAATAAACTCAATTTTGAGTTAAGCTCGCCTTTGTACATTAAAGTTTTTAATCACTGTAATATAAGTTATTATGGTGTACAATAAAGAATTAAGTATGAAGTTCGTAGAGATTTTACTGGTAGCGATTCTGGCTCGGGCCAATTGATTTCTTATTTTACTAAATATGTGTGAAGTCAACATTTTTTAGACCAAAGTAATTCAACTTATTTCATGCTTCTCTGCAATATTACTTGAGACAAAAAACTGAGATTTTTTTAAAACATACACACTGACCCAGAACCTAAACTAAAATATGTTTTGTAAATTCCTTCCACCCTGTATACACAGTACATAAGCGATGGCCCGCGACCTGTCACACTAATGAGCCCCTGCATATTTTACGACCTGCCGCTGTTGTCAGGGGCTCATGGCTTCTAGAGTTTAGACCTGCACCGATGTTGAGGAGCTAATGTTGCACCCGGATGAATTAGCTTTTACTTCTAACTGGGAAATTAGAACGCATCAAGTGTATAATCTTCTAATACATAAAAATCTCGTGTCACAGTGTTTGTTATCGAAGTCCTTCGAAACGGCTTGACCGATTTTATGAAATTTTATGTGTATATTTGGTAGGTCTGAGAATAGGTCGTAGGCTATTTTTTGTAACACTAGGTGATAAGGGTGGCCCTCTTTGGGATAATTTCCGAAATGTACGCGGACGACGCCGCTGGCAGAAGCTAGTTTTGTACCTACATTTTGAGCAAATAAATGGATATTCTATTCTATAACAAATGTATGCTCTATACATTTTTACGCATTTGTACGCCTCAGTGTACTTAGTTTCTGATGCGTTTTCTACCAGTCGACCTAAGGATGGTGCAGAGACTGTTAATAGTAGGTGCAACTTTATGGAAAGACAAACAGACAAAAATACACTAAATACGGATTAAGATACAAACAAACAAACAATGTTATTGTAGAAAAATGAATCCAACAAATCAGCAGTGATGATTCTACCATCTTCTTGCAAAGGTAAGAAGAAGGAAGGGTAAGGAGAAGGGTTGAGGAGACTAGTTGCCGTCCTCATGTGCAGAGGGAGCGTATTCTAAAGGGACATGGACTGGACAAAGAAGAAGTGGATAAACCCAGACCATTTTGTTGTCCGACTGATAGATGTATAAATAATAAATAAGCCTGTTATTATTTCTCATTTCATGCAGTTTTACAAATTATAATTTTTATAATATATCTTTTTTAAATTTTATTTTATTTATCATTTTATTACATATTTTTTTATTATATTATTCACAATTCTCTCAAACTCAATTTAAAACAATTTCAATTTTTACGTTTCGAACTGTTTTAAAACCCTAATTTTTGTACGTGGTACGATAGTTGTTATTTATTTATTTTTGTTGCTGATAGATGTAACCTTGTTAGTAATTAGTGGTCACAAATGTTCCTACTGCAGACGACGAGGCCCAACCCCAGCTTTCGAAAGTGGCATAATACGTTTTTAACTTAAGACTTTATATAGATTAAACAATTTATTTGGTATAACAAGAATAGAAAACAACACACTACTAATTACTGAAATTATAAGACAAAAATAAATAAATAACAACTATCAAATACGTACAAAAGACAATAACTAGAAAAAACTTGAACTTTCTCAGTGGCAACTTGTTAGATATGGATTTGTTACAATTTAATCGCTATATCCGCGACTCTTATTGCAAGGAATTAACTTCTCCATCCTCTTATTTTCCACAGTCTAGAGTGAATAAGTTACTTTTAGGCAAGCGTGCTCCATCTTCGATCACATCATCGCTTACCATCAGGTGAGATAGTAGTCAAACGTGTGCCAATTAATAGTAAAAAAAATTGGGCAAGTGCGAGTCGGACTCGCACACGTAAGGAACCATAAATTTTTGTTTATATTATTTTTTGTGTTAGCGGCAATAGAAATACACAATCTGTGAAAATTTTAACTGTTTATACGGTTCTTAAGATACAGCCTGCTGACAGACTGACGGACGGGCGGACGGACAGACGGACGGACGGACAGCGGAGGCTTAGTAATAGGGTTCCGTTGGTTAACCTTTGGGTACGGAACCCTAAAAAGTAAGCTACAAAACAGCGTACATAGATAATACTGATTTTTATTTGTGACAAATAATGTCCTCTTACTGATTTGCTTAGAAAATTGCTTTTATAGATGAAAAACTACACTGTCGGAAATTTCCCAAAAAAAAACAGTTTTGTCGGATGAGCTTTTGAAGCGAAGCTGCAGCAAAAAGCTAGTCATAATCGTAACTAATATTATTTATGCGGAAGTGTCTTCGTTTGTTACGCTGCGCTTTCACGCCTAAAAGAGATAGATGGGACTTCAGAGAGGGTAATAGGCAACTTTTAAGCGAGCGAAGTCGCGGGAAAAATCTCCCTCCTCGCGTCGTATTCCTCACATCTGAGGGTCGTGAATCCCCCGATGAGTGGCCAATTTCTGCTTTACAATGTCTCTCCACTACTGTCTGTCCTTGGATGGTGCGCATCATGCAGCTTGATGCTGATTGTTAGCTGAAACCGTAGGCAAAAGCTAGTAACTTATAAAATTGGTACAAGCCTGACCATCTTTACTTACTTAAATATTGACCAGAGTCGATAATTTTTTAAACCGAAAAAAATAATAGTAGGAAAAGGAAAGTTTTTACCAAATTTCGTGAAAAATAAAAACCAAAAACTTGGTTATTTGAATTTTTCACATAAATGAGGTTATGTGAAAAAGTGTAAATACAAAAGTTTTAGATCTTTTTATTACGTACAACTTTGCTATTTAACTTTTTTCCATAGGACTTGTAGGTTTGCCGGAAATAGAGATAAACCGTTTTTTTTTACCTTTAAAAGCTCACCCCATCCACTTCCCGACCTCAGATCGCCCGTAAATTATTTTTCCTTTCATTTTTGTTATATTCTGTTCCTTTTCCAATGAGTTTCATACTACTATTATTTTTTATCACTTTTTACCATTTTCAAAGGCTTCAGCCCTGGTCTAATACGTTATGAGGCAACCTAAACCATTTAGCTCAAAACTATCGAGCAGTAATAGCAAAGTCGTGATACACATTCGTTCACAATTCCGAGTACACATCAGTAAAGAAAATCCACTCAATGTAATGATATGCATTAGCTGCCAGTGTATTAATCTGCCGAAAGCCGAGCTATTAGGAGTGAAAGAGACAAAAATTTAAACAAAAAAACGACTGAAAAAGAGGTCAGTAACAGGCGAGTGTACGGTAGCAGTGTACAGGGGCAGGCGATCTTGTTCGCTGTGGTTATAAAATGAATAGTGTTCTGTAGGTTAGATTGGGTTTTGTTTATGCAATTTTACTTCAGATGAATTATTTATGTTGATAGATTATTCATCATAAAATAAATAAAAAAGCCTTTTTATTCATGCCAATCTTAAAGATTTTAAAAGAATATACATTTTGCGACTGACATAGCCAGAAGATAATTATTATCTATCTAAGGCCGAACGCAAAATCAACATGGAAGAACAAGGAAGCGATTACATTTTTGTAAATAATTTTCAAACTCTTTACTTATCATTTTGAATAAGTTTTCAGTGAAAATGATTATTTCAGTTTTTTTTTTCAAAGGGCAATCTTTAACTAAAAAAAAATGTAAATACTAGCTTTAAGCCCGGTTTACATTAGGGTTATTGATGAAATTTAAACATATACATATCTGGTATTTAAGGTAAGTAAGTCTTTTACCCACTTTTTTTTTATAAGCTGCAAGCTGTAAGCTGTATTATTGATAAGCTTGCTTTTGACCACAATCTCACCTGATGGAAAGCGACGATATGGCCCACGTTGGAGCACACTTGTTTACAAGTAATCTATTCTCTCCACAATTCACAATTTACTTCAAAAATAAATGCAAAATATAACAAAAGAATTACTGTGTCCAGTTCCGCCAGCAGGTGTACGTCATCTCGTACTCCACATATGTAAACAGTTCGCGATCAAGACGCAGACGTACCCACCTGAGCGAGCATACAGTGGACCTTCCCTCCTTTTATTAAGAATATTTAAGAAAAATGTTGCACTGCTGTTGCCTTTCGTAGACCCGTAGACCTGTGCTACGAAAGCCTACGAAGCGCTACGAAATATGGTCTTAGACAAGTCCCATAGTTAGTTAAAACTACTTAAAATTTTTTTTTGTTCACAGCGTTTGATAGTTTGATCACTACCTCCGATGGTAAGCGATGTGGTCGTCTCTTGAGTTAGAGACTAGCAGCCGAACTCAATAACTAATCTGTCAGTAGGTTTGCTATAGTTGTCAAAAAATAAAAGGCCCGTTTTGACAGCAGGATACAACATAGCTTTACTAGTAAGTATGAAAGAGACATAAGTGAAAATAAATCTCTTTCGCACTTAGTGGTAAAGCAATCTTCTATCCCTCTCTATTCAGCTGTCAAATTGGACTTCTTAGATTTTGCTGACTTTAACTGCAGAATTGGATTTTGACACAAGGATTTACAAGTATGTAGGTATATGTTAAAGTTTTGTCTCTTGTAAGCAAATGAACTGACAGATTCGTTATGGGGTTCAGTAAGTTCATTAATCATAAGAAAATCTGGGAATTGTATTGTGCTGAAGCTAAAGTTATCTCTTTTCTTAATTTTTGGCCCATTGCTGACGATCGTGACTCTTTCTTACACGATAGAAGGTCAGCTTCCAACTGATCCGGTCCGTCGCCTGGTGGAAGGCGGCGCTAACAGGTAGCTCCATCTATTCGGAGTCCTGGTCAAAAGTTGTCAGCATTTTAGGAACTTCGACTAAACACAACTTTTTACTTTCCAAATTATCTCACTTAAAGCGGGCCATTAAAAATGTCCGTCGCATCCACTCAATTCTAGCGCAAAGTGAGGCGTAATTACCCAGTGTCGGCGCTCCCAAAAAGTACAATTATATGGCGGCGTGTATTAGCTCTAGTACATCTGGTACGAGCACGAGATTTGCTCACCTGTTGCTAGTCGTCTAGCCTGCTGCTAGGTACGCTAGATTTAGCGGGCAGTCTAGCGAGCCTTCCCATCTAGAACTTTATGATAGCTCATTTGTTTTTTGATGTATTTGATACTTTACGCACTCTTTACAGAATTATGAATATGAATGTGAATTTCACTCACAATGTGGCCATAATCGAAACAAAACCAACTGAAAAAACACCAATTGGCTCGGCTGTCGCTGAAAACCAGCGCTGTGGCTCTGTCTCGCACACGAGTCCTAGCATTATGCTGAGCGATGGCCGTTTTACGCGAATGTGACGCATATCTTCCCAATTGTAAAAATGTAATTTTGTTTTATTTAATTGATATTTTTTTATGGTATGCGTCATGCTTGGCGCAAATAAACGCTTTTTCTTTCTTTCTTTCTTCTTTCAATTATGGCCATAATTGTTGCCATATTACGGTAGCGTGGCCGTAACATTATGATTCGAACAAAAAAAAAAACAAAATACTAAAACAAACAAACCAGCAATAATTATTAATAACCTGAGTGTTGACAATTAAACACGATTCCATTAGAGTTGAACCATGAGGTTAGTTTTCTTTCAGAGGGTCTATAAGCTGTACTGGAACTTGATGTATTAGGTAACGTACAAAGGACCTACCTGTTGCATGACTGACTGACCCAGTACGGTCTAGCTAGACGGTTTAATACAGAAGGGACAGTTGAGAGGGTTGCTTGCTTAGTCTGTAGTTGAAACGGATATTCAGCAGGGGTTGGAATGTTTTACCAACTTTATGCAATGATCGCGATTGAATTCGCCGCTAGAGGCGCTAGTGTAGCGTGAGGTTTTAAATGTCTTTTTATTACTCATAATCGGAAAGTAGGCCTGAAGTTGCCTAAGGAGCGGGTTGAAAGTGTTACTTTTCAGCCCTAGGGAGAATCGTTTTCAACTGACAGCCGTCAAATAATAAAAAAAAGAAACTTCTATACAGCCTCTCAACTACAGCGCGATGTAAAATTGAAATAACATAAAGATGAGTATTCATTAAAGATTATATTTTTTTAAAAAACGTTATTATAATTTACTTTCAACCATTTTTTCAATTATGAAAATGTAACATAACGGCTGAATAGCTGGCCGGTCACAGAAAAAAAAAACAAATTAGGCGGGAAAGCCGCAATCCGATCTTCATTTGTTTTTTCGAGTTGTAGTGTTTTGTTCTCATGCTTTGGTATAGCAGAGATTTGTATTAACACGATGAGTTCATCAGATTCAGATATGATTTTTTTCTTTATTTGATTCGTGTTTTTATTTTAACTTTCCTTGAACTATTGGCACCCTCGCTACGCTCGGGCGCTAAACGCCGTCTCGGCACTAAATCAGTTACTTTCACCCCTTAGATAACAATGTACTATTACTAAAGGTTGGCTATTGACGCGAGTTTATTTACTTATGTGTTTTGATTTTGATTTTTCTTCTAACTTTGTTCACATGCGCGTAATAACAACTTTAATGCTATGATTAAGAACCTTACTCGACAGTGGCGCCAACTGGTGAGTGTAAAAACAGTAGCCCTTATTAACAAGGCTGCTCATTTTCAATCTGCACCACCGTGGAATACTGGTCATCAGCTGGATCTGGTTATATTAGACTGGAATCCAACCTCAACATAAAAAAAGGCTTCTGGTCTGCATCCCGAGTTGTCAGCTCTATATTATTTTTCTAACAGCTCGTATTTTAGCATAACTGGGCTAATTCTTTTATCTCGATTCTAAAATAATTGGCAGTATTGCATTTTAATTAGCATCAAAGCTTACAAATGCAGATAGCTCATTAATAATTCGACCTGTAATCAAATCTGGTGTCAACTCATATGATCAACTGTCTTAATTAATTAATCTATAAAAGACTTGATAGCTAGTTTTGAGATCGGGGTTTAATCAGGTTTTCAGTTTGCCCTAGTCTATTTAATAGTGAGACAACTAATATTATATTATAGTTGTGAAAGTAAGTCTGTTTATTTATTTGCTTTCACGCGTCTGTACTTTTAGCAGTATCCGTGATAGGCGGACAGTTTTTGAGACAGACGGCCATAGGAGACGCGAATGAAGTCACCGGCAAAGCAGGTTTTATAACTTAACAGTAACAGTGATTATTTGTAATTAAGTCTTCATTGCCAATTTTGGAGGTGAAAAAATTTTTAATACTGGAAGAAAGGTGTTCACTGGTGGACTTTTTTTTAACGTGGGGAAATCCTCATGAATGTCGTCCGCCCTGGGGCGGGCGGAGGGGTCTTTCAGACTCTTACTGACTAAAACCACCCCGGTGTTCCATCTCTCACCTGCGCCGGGGATCGCGTGAACTTGCGACTTCCGTAATCTTCGGCTGGTGCCGGCCCGCCTCCGCGGGCCACCTCGGATCAGCTGGGGGAGTGAGGTGTTTGACCCTCCCTGCGACGTCAAAGAGGGGGGTCAGCGAGAGATCACTGCCTACCACAGAGATGAGGACACGGCGCGTGGCTCCTCCCAAGCGGCACACTCTGCCAGCGTATGCCGCGCCGTGTCCTCCCGACAGTAGACGTAGTGGTGACACCAAGCATCCGGCCACCTGCCTATGCGACACAAGAGCCTCCCGAAGCAACCATGCCCCGAGCGGACCTGCGTCACACGAAATGACAGGGAGCCGTGCCTTCTCCCAAACTACAGGTCGAGCACTCAAGCGGACAACCAGTCCTGTAGTGCTATTCTGTAAGAACATTTTCGTGTCTCGACAGCGGAATCCGAGGAATCAAATTCATATAAACATAACAGCTTTATGTTGTGTGTAACAAAGCTCACTTTGAGAGCTTTGTCACTCAAGTGAAGCTCGATATCAAAATAGTTATTTACAGAATAGACTAGCTGCAGTGTGATTCTGTAAACACCTCACCGTGTAAGCTTACGTGAAGTGAACATGAAGTGAAGTGTCAATTCATACAAATAAGTTGGCAGTTCACTTCAAGTTCACCTAAGTTTACACAATCTCTTTCTTCTTTTCAAGTCGATGGTTAACTTCTTAGATTTTTGGGCTTGCTTCTTAGATTTGTGGCTACGTTAATTAACAGCAGCAGTGCGACAGCCGCGCTGCTGCCGCGCGGCACTTTACGATAAATTTGAAGGCGCCTTTAAAGACCCCCAGGTTGTAGCTATCAGGAAACGCAGACTCCGACAACGAAATGCTTAATGCAAATGAAATTCACTATTCTAAGCACTGTAGGTGCAACCGAGTTTTTAAGTCAACAGTGAATAGGTTACTTCTGGGCAAGCTCCATCTTCGAAAACACCTTCGTTTTTCAATAACAACAAAAAAAAAACTGGCCAAGTGTGAGTCGGACTCGCGTGCAAAGGGTTCCGAACGAATTTTTTTTTTTAACATGTTATTTTAACACTATAGACTTCTTATAGGTTTTCCTGTGATCTATAGGTAAAAATCTATTATCTCCAATTTTTTCAAAATTTTAGGCTCAGGTAATTTGGGGTCATTGGTAATTTTGGTCATTTTTCGTCTAATTGCTTGAATAAGTTCAAAACCATTAATTTTAAAATTACGAAAATAATATAATCAAAACCCTCACAGTAAACCCTTTCATTTGATATGTCACACGATAATGCTCAAAAAACTTTTTTATGAAATTTTCTAGTTTGACCCCCAAAAGTGACCCCCATACTAATAATTTAAAAATTTACGTAACGCGTCCGTGTTTGGGTCACAAAAGTCTATAGGGGTATCAAATTTCAACAGAATCGGTCCAGTGGATCCGAAAAAGAAAATGGCTGTGACAGACGGACAGACAGACAGACACCCGAGTGATCCTATAAGGGTTCCGTTTTTTATTCGGAACCCTAAAAAAAGATCGCTAGATCCTGCGCAACTTTCTTCTAGTCCGACATTAGTATTGAAAAGCCAAACACTATGAAAAAAAAGCAGTGTAAATTGGCAGTGGCCGTGGCCGATAGGCGCGCCCGTCGAAACGGAAAGTGGTAGCCGCAAGGACGTCCATCATCATCGTCATCATATCAGCCAGAAGACGTTAAGCGTTTAAGCGTCGCCACAACGACCGGTCCTGCGCGTCCCGCATCCATCGGCTACCCGCGACCTTCACCAGGTCATCGGTCCACCTTGTGGAAGGCCTTCCAAAGTTGCATCTTTCGGTACGCGGTCGCCACTCCAGAAATATTCGGCCTCATCGACCATCTGTTCTGCGAGCAATCTCACCTGACTACAATCTCACCTGATTGAAAACGGTGATCTGGTCAACGGTGAAGCACGCTTGCCTGGAAGTAACCTATTCACTCTTGATTTAAAGACTCCCAGGTTGTAGCTATCTGGAAACACAGACTGGCAGATTTAAAACATGCGTAACTACAAAGGTAATTCAATTTATTCTTTACAGCTGACCCGTGCTCACTCCGTTGAGCGGTATTTTTCGGGTTAATATATAGCACACACTCACAAATAACGTGGCTTTCTATTGGTAAAGAATTTTCAAAATCGGTTTCAAAAGAGATTAACCCCTACAAACTCACAAACTTTACCTCTTTATAATATTAAATATAGATTTACTCGTACAACTGATTCTCAGTAACCTCGCCAGGTTGTAGCTATCTGAAAACACAGACTACGGCTAAATTGTGGAATTCTAAACACTGTAATATAAATCATCGCTAGCGATTAGACCCAACTTTCTTCCAACATTAGTATTGCTAAGAAAAGCCAAACACTATGAAACAAAAGCAGTGTAAATTGGCAGTGGACGTGGCCGATAGGCGCGCCCGTCGAAACGGAAAGTGGCCGCCGCAAGGACGCCCGGTCCGGGCCGTGCTTGCCTTCGGACTTTGCTGTGTGCCGCACGTGTAAGCTGGCGGCGGGAATTGTGAAACATATACTTTAATTTTTTATTTAATTTAATCCTTTATTTCAGGCATAGAGGGTCCATAAAATAAAATACCACAATAACTATAAATAACCTAATACATATTGCAAGAAATTTAAGGCGAGTGAAAAACCTGTCTTTTCAATTTGTTGTAGTCTGTTTCATGTGCGAATATATTACGATTTTAGTTTTGTAATCTTCGTAAATAATATTGTATTAATCGTAAACATACATACGGTTCCCTAAAATTCGGTATCAATTTGAGAGCTTACTAAGCTTCCGACGTCTGTCCGTCTGTCTGTCTGTGGGCTGAATCTCACGAACCGTAATAGATAGATTGTTGTTTTCACAGGGTGTATATTTTATTGCAGCTATAACAACACCTAGAAAATAAAATAGAATTACAAATTAAAGGTTATAATTTAGCGCATTAAAAAGTTGTGATTTTTTGGGTTCATGGTAGATACGGAACGTGTGAGACCTCGACTCGCATTTGGCCAGTTTTATCTCTTGTGGTTTTTCATTAATACAAAGTTTATTATTTGGAGTTCTTAAAAGAGACATTATTTGTCACGCAAAACAACTGTACAACCATAAGCGAAACCAGCATAGTTTTAACTAATTACAACTACTACGTTTACCCTAACGTCTAGTTTTGAAAAAAGTGTCGACTTCTCAATTTCTCCAATGCGCATAAGATGCACTAAGAAATCATGTGTATTCTTACATTATAATTTAAATACATAAAGAAAACCTCAGATATTTCAATTTCAATTAATTAATATTTTTTTTTGTCGTTCCGCCATCCGCTCTTCACTCGTGTCCTTTATTTTCAGATTTGTGGTCTGCGTAGGGGAGGTTTTTATGTCATCTCAAATAGTTCCTCATTATATATGGAAACGTGATCCGAAAACGTAAATAGCCTTGGTATTAAAATAAAACTATAGTATTATATTGATAAAAAAATATTGAAGTAATGATTCTCTATGGTACTAGGTATATCTATATATTCACTGTCCTTGTACCCTGTTTTGTTGTTGTAAGCTTCGGGAAAAATTGTGTATCAACTCTGTCAAAGTTTTTATTTAAACAGGGATTTCTGAAATACCTACATATTTAAGAGGGACTTATTTGTCCAATCTTTTTACAAACTACAACTGGCCTGATCTCAGTACTCAGATACAAACATTTCAAATGGCTGCACTCAAATTATCTCCAAAACTCCTCAATTTACTTTCATTTGATACTCATGATGTTATTATACAAGCATGCTTAATTGTTCTTTTTATCCGAGGCATGCACTCATTCAACTGCTAACCAGAACAGTCATCCATCTTCGTCAGCGACCAGACGCACTGCATTAGCCAGACGTTTGCAGACACCACCACAAAAATATACCCATCCCGCTCCATCATCAGGAAAACAAATGAAGCTTTGTCTGTGCCTGTCTTCTTCTATAGACTGAGTGATTCAGCAGTTTTCAAGTTTGGAAAGAATGTATGTTTTGCATTTGCTGTTGTGGTTTTAAACTCTGTTTAGTTGAAACATGGTTGGTTTTACATTGGGAGGATGTCGTAGAATTAAATTTCCGAAGCAAGTGTTAATGTTGAGTGCAACAATCTTTTTCTCGAGCGCTTCTTGCAATGCCTGAAATTGGACGGTGTTATTCATTTGGCGACGCGCTCCGATAGACTTATTAAGTGGTTACGTCGTGTTTAACGCTGTTTCGTTAGCTTTTTATATGAGTACTGTGTTAACATTTGATTTTTTGTGTCTATCTGTACATTTGTTGGACATTCGCTTTATCGGCTTTCGTTAGTATCCGCGGATTGAGTGGGACATCGCCCCTAAACTTTTGAAGATTTAATTCTACCTACAGTCGTTTACAGTCTTCTTTATTTTTCTGGTGTTCCGTGTAACGTTATTAAAGAAGTTTAAAATAAACTATTCGACCACGTCATCGCTTGTCATTATGCAAGTGGTATAGTGGTCAAATGCGATCATATGAATTTTAAAAAATTTCGTGATTTTGTTTGGTTGGCAGATTTTTTCCTATACTTATTATACCTTCTGAAAATCCCTCAAACAAGAACAGCACCTAATCACCGAGTCATTATCTCAGCTCATCAGTGGGCTATTTTTCAATTTGTACTAAGTAGAAGATGCAATGGCTCGTGTAACTTATAGTAAAGGGTACAACAAATGCTGTGCACTGTAATCCATCTACTTCACGAACCGATGGCTGAGCGGCGCGGGGCGGGAGACGAGGTGGGGTATGTTTGGGGAGGTAGCGGGAGCGGGTAGATACTGATGTAAAAAGTAAACAGAATATGGCAGAAAAAAAAGTATTAATTTAATAGTATTTAATTATTTATAAATTTAAACTAAAATTGTTTTACGGTAGTGTTAGTAGTAGGTACCTAAATTATGTTAGATTTAATATATACCAACACTTCGCCCGTAACTTCGTCTGCGCTGCCATTTTCTTAAGGACTAGGTGTTAGGATTTTCTAGACAAATTATATACTTAAACCTTCCTCGACAAAAACAGCATGAAAATCGGTGCAGTAGTTTTTGAGTTTATCGCGAACAGACAGACAAACGCGGCGGAGGAATTTGTTTTATAATATGTTAGTGATTAAATCTAAAATAATAAAACTATTGACAAAAGAGAACATTTATTACTATCTTACTAAAATCAACGTACCTGAAGTCACTGCAAGTAAAGATTTCTAACTGCATAAAGAAGTAACGTAATTTTGAGTAACCTTCATTGTTTTGGCAAGCAAAAATTTGCTTACTTATACCCAACTTGGGTATTAGAATTAAACTATGTATGAAAACTTTTTCCAACAGAATAATATGTCTAGACTTGACAATTCTAAATAGTAACGAGCATCGTTATGCTCTTTACTATCTTCTTCTTCTTACTGGTTCCGACCTACACCTCCAAACACTCGTCAATGCAGTTGACATTTCGTCTCCGCGCCGTCGCCTACAACTTGGGCCACACTACAAGCTGCATGATGCATTAATCCCTGCTCCCCACGACGGATCCTTAATATATGATCGCGGGTTCGCGCCGGTCACGCCACGGATCACTTTAACTTGATCCTAGCTCGATTCATATTATTATTGCTAGTTTTTATGGGAAAATCAAGGGTTCTGGGGGGCTACTCTCTGACGAAATCCGTAGTTTCGGGCTTAGTTGCGGGCGGGCATTTTCTACTCCGTATCACCTAACCACTGAGAACTAATGATAACACGATTTGACAGTTACTGTGAAATCGTGTTGTCATGCATTCTCAGTTCGGGTTCGGGACTAATCGTAAGTTTGTAGGTGATACGGAGTAGAATACGCCCGCCCGCAACTAAGCCCGAAACTACGGATTTCGTTAGAGAGTAGCCCCCCAGGAACATAACAAACAAAACACGTATGGCTATACAACCTGAAAAATCAATTATGAAAAACTTTTACTATGGGACAAACACTGAAATCGCGAAAATGTCTCCCCCATACATTTATGTGCGCATAACTCGACAAAATGTACTGAACAGCTGATTTTTTGGGTTGGTCCCATAGTAAAACTTGTTCATAATGATGAGTACAATGACCCCTTAATAGGTATTGCGTTTATTCTGTCACAGGTTGTATAGTGATGTAATATGGTACAGGCACCCGCACGTCAAAAGCAATATATGACCTACTAGCTGACCCGCGCAACTTCGTCTGCGTCACAATTTTCATTACTGCTCCGCTCCTATTGGTCTTAGCGTGATGATATATAGCCTATAGCCTTCCTCGATAAATGGGCTATCTAACACTGAAAGAATTTTTCAAATCGGACCAGTAGTTCCCGAGATTAGCGCGTTCAAACAAACAAACAAACTCTTCAGCTTTATATCTATACTAATATATAAAGCTGAAGAGTTTGTTTGTTTGTTGTGGACTGATACTCAGATTGCGTACTCGTATGCCAGTAGCTTGGCTCGCCTTAGTAGCTGCCCAGTCTTTTGCGAGGCGCAGTACACAAAAAATATAGGTTCCGCTCGTAACTGCCTGGCTGACACTGGCGAGCTAATACCGAACGCGTCCGAACGAGGCGAGTGATGTCCGAGCTGCTGCCATGTGCGAGCTACTGTCAGACGAGAAGGCGAGTGAAAACAAAAAATGTTGAAGTAACTTGCGTGCTCCTATTCAACTCGCACGTGGAAGTAACTCGTAAGATACGTCCGTACGATGCGAGTTAGCACTGCAGCTATTCGGCAGGCTGACTCGCATGCTAGCTCGCATTTTGTAGACTTTCCAATACTGCTTCTAAGTAAGTGGCTGCCAAAGTCATTTTCTTACTAACTTGAACATGCAGTTTTTTTATTTTTATTTGTGATGGGTTTGCTCTTGACTCTAGTCTAGGTCAGAGATGACAGAGACAAAGTCTACGATGGAGCGAGCTTACCCAGAAGGAGCCTGTTCACTCTAACTTTGAAGAGATTAGGGTTGTATGCGTTTGGAAACACAGACGCAGGCAGAGAGTTCCACTCCTTTGCTGTACGCATTATAAAAGACGTTTGGAAACGCTTAGTGCGAATTGGTGGAATAGTAACAAGGTAGTTGACTGTTTCCTGAATTAAAACCTACATATCCTAATCTTATTTTTAATAGTTTTCCGTATTTGGGTTAAGTAAGACAGACGTCACCCTGGGGGCCCAGGTTAAGTGAATTTCTACAACGCGGAATTTAATAAACGCAGCACCTCTTAAGTAGCCATTGTACCTTCATTTTGAACAACTTTTACTATGGGACCAGCATTGAAATCGCGAATAAAATCAGCTGTTCAGTACATTTTGCCGAGTTATGCGCAATATGTATGGGGCAGTTAATTTTCTTTTCGGACGGCACGGTTGGCGCAGTGGTTGAGCGATTGACTGCCGTGCTGCGTGTCGCGGATTCGATTTCCGCACGGAACAAATATTTTTATGGCCTACAGATAGTTGTTCCGGGTCTGGCTGTTTGTGTATGTGAGATTATATGTATGTAAACGCACCCACAATACAGGAGAAATTCCTAATGTAGGGGAACGTTTTTTTTTGTTTTTAAATACAAAAACTTAATATTTCGCGAATCTTTAGATGGAAAAAATGACCTATCCAACGACACTCCACACCCTGGGGTGAGCTAAACCGCGTACAGACAGACTGAAGGACATGGCGAAACCGTAAGGGTTCCTTGTTAACTGCGGAACTCAAAAATGGAGAAATTGCTCTTTAACCGACTTCAAAAAAAGGAGGTTCTCAGTTCGACCCGTATGTTTGTATATATGTATGTATGTTTGTCCGCGATTATCTCGAGTTTGGCTGAACTGATTTTGATGCGGTTTCAGCAAAGTATTTGCTACATTCTGGTTACTTTTCATATTACAGGACAACCTATAAGATGTGGTTTTAGAACAACGTAAATTATAATTATGGTTTGATCATGACATAAGAACTTTGCATACAAGTCTGTTTTGCACTTGGTTTTAATAGTAGATCCATCGAAACCACCCTTTACGTAAGTACTAGCTGACTCGCGCAACTTCGTCTGCGTCACAATTTTCATTACTGCTCCGCTCCTATTGGTCTTAGCGTGATGATATATAGCCTATAGCCTTCCTCGATAAATGGGCTATCTAACAAACTATTATATATTAAATTAGTTTGCGCGACTTTGTCCGCGTGGAAAAATTACTTTTGGCAGCCATTTTTATTTTAAAGACACTTTTTTTTCAAAAACGCTTGAACATGTGTGTTTATTTTTTATCAAGTCCCTAAATACAAAGGTTCATGGTTTTATCTTCAACTAGCGGACGTCACGCGGTTTCACCCGCGTAGTTCCCGTTCCCGTGGGAGTACGGGAATAAAATATAGCCTTTGTTACTCGCTGATAATGTAGCTATCCATTGCTGAAAGAATTTTTCAAATCGGCCCAGTAGTTTCGGAGACTATTCATTTCAAACAAACAAACAAATCTTTCCTCTTTATAATATTAGTGTAGATGTAGATAATGACAGACTCCCATACAAACTTTCATCCTCTATTTCAACCGTTACAAGCCCTTTTCTCGCGACAAAAGTAGCCTATGTCCTTTTCCAAAGTCCTATCTATCTCTGTACAAAATTTTATTAAAATCGGTTCAGCGATTTACTCGTGAAAGCGTATAATAACCGGCACGAGTCGTGAGCACACTCCATTGGTCGGTTTGACGACGACAGCTCTGACGCTTCACGTTATTGGTTCGCCAGTCAATGCTCATCGACTATAGCGCTTACATGTTTCGTTCGCCCACCGTACATTGGCGAGATCACCCCGCTGCATTCATCTGTGCTCACGACTCGTGCCGGCTACTATGATAGTCAGACAGACAGAGTTTCTTTCGCAAATGTATGGATAGATAATACAATTTTCGTATTTTTCGACCGTACATAGGCACCAATTTGAATTAATTTCAATATGTTATTTTAGAAAACACAATGTCTCCATGTCCTTCGCTTAATTTAGTCAAAAAAGGTAAAGACAGTTCGATCTAGGTTAAATTTAAGGTCAATCAGGACGAACTGGTTTTATTGGGAGTTTTACTTCGGATATTTAAATAATGGTAATGTGTTAAAAGGACAAAGAAGTTCAAATATCAGCCTGTTATTATGTGACTGATAGGTTATTTTCAAAGGAATCATGAAATAAGAAAAAAAAAGAAAGAAAATACTTTAATTCCGCCAGAAATGACGCACAAAATCATTAAATTAAATAAAACCAGTTACAAACTAAAAACTAAAACCATTTGCAATATAAAATATGTCAGGACCGGACATAACCTACCACGAGGCACTGGTCACACCACAGACAAAACCGAACACAGATCAATAGTTGTCTATGGTGTGACCAGTGCCTCATGGTAGATTTTGAAGACCTAATTGCTGCGGAGCAACAGCGGATCCAGGGCTCCTTAAGCCCCTGTTAAGGGGACAAAAAGACCCAGATTTCTTTGGTAATGTACTACCTAACGAAGTTATTGGGGAAATTATGAAAAGAAACCCAAAGAAGCTGCGTTTAGCAAAATAAATGTTACGTGCTTTTTAGGGTTCCCTACCACAAAAGGAAAAAACGGAACCCTTATAAGATCACCTTGTTGTCCGTCCGTCTGTCTGTCAAGGACCTTTATCTCGGGAACGCGTTGAGGTATCAAGCTGAAATACCATACTCCGGTCTACGGTCCCTTGAAGCTGTGAAAAAAACAAAATTTTAAGTTAACGTATAAAAAAAGATACGGCCGTTTATCCCGCAAAAAACGAATATTTTGACACTCTTAAGGGTATCAAAATGTATAGGGTATTTCCCGTTGACGTAGAAATATGTATGTATGTAAATCGGGCTGATATCCACAACTTCACGACTAAGCGCGTATTTTGCGGGCAGAAGAAGACCTAGAACTATGAAATTTGGCAATTAATACCGTCTTATACTACAAGTATAGGAAAAAGTCTAAAAACTATATATTTGTAATAAATTCGTAAAAAATATACTCTTTATTTAAAGTAATATGTACCTACAAATTTGTTACGGAACTCTCGGTGTTCCGTAACAAAATTGCCAAGGCAAGAGCAACCTTTGCACAGCTCCGTACTGTATGGCAATCAAGAAAATTGATCCGAAGGGTAAAACTCAAAATATTCCGGTCTAACGTAAAAAACTTGTTGCTGTACGGATGTGAGACGTGGAAGGTCACTAAGGCCATCTCGCACAAACTCCAGGTCGTTATCAACCGATTTCTGCAGTCAGACTCCGATCGACCGGCAGATCAAATACCGCAAGTGGAACTGGATCGGCCACACGCTCCAAAGGGATCCTGAACACATAACAAGGCAAGCCCTAGACTGGAATCCCAAAGGAAAGCGTAAACGTGGTCGCCCCAAGCAGACCTGGCGCCGGACGATCATTGCAGAAGCGAAGCAATTAGGAAAGACCTGGAGCGAAATGAAGCGCAAAGCTCAAGACCGTTCGGGATGGCGGCGCACTGTGGACGCCTTCTGCCCCATCTAGGGGCACAGAAACTTAAATCCAAAGTAAGTCAACCCTCGGTGGGCGAGTCCGACTCGCACTTGGCCCGGTTGTTTTTATTGTTTCAAGCTCCAAACGACAACCGCCCCTGCTGCGGAGTTACAAAAAATTCGACAACTTTCTTGGCGTTAGTATTTAGTACGTTGAGCAGAACACTTTTTGAAATACAAGCTATGGATTAGGCGTGTCTTTTGATTCTAATTCAGAGTGTATAAGTGTACAGGTTTTCATAATAGTGGTTACTTTCACCATAGTACCCTTAGCCTTACCTACGCCTAACCCTGAGTCCTTTAATCCACTGGACTGATCGACTCTCCAGCCACTCGAGGCATGACTAGCTAATAACGGTCAGTTTGATTGAGGAGGGCTGAGTCGATATTGAGACGTGTGGAGTCAGTTGGTGAAGATCAACTAAACCTTGAGGGTGGAGCAGTTGGAGGCGCGCCACAACACCAATTTTAAGTCGTTCGTGGTGCGCGTTCCGATGCTTCATTTGTTGACCTTCCTCAAGGAAGAATTTTGGCCGAAAGGTGTGCTGTATCGCCGTTTCCGCGGCCGGCTACGCGACACCTCGCAGCGCAACACGATGCCGTCACTTCGTGTGCAGTAAATTTAAGTTTTTGGTGTAACATACGTATTGGTTTAAAGGTATTGTTAAATACTTATAAAGAAAGAAAAAGAAAATATGTTTATTTGGGACTCGCACAAATACACATAAATTAATAATCCCAATTATAAAATTCTTCCGTTACTGACTGATTTAGTGACTGACAGAAAACGCACAGCCGAAACTACTGATCGTAGAAAGCTGAAATTTGGCATGCAAGTTTATTGGGGAGTGTACTGCTTAGGGGAGCACTAAGAGAGGATTTCCCGAAATTCCTACGGGAACGGGAGCAAACGCATAATGCGCGTACGGAGTCGCGGGCAAAAGCTAGTAAAGTAAAAAGAAAAATTAACAGTGCTAAAAATTGTAAACATAGAAGCTAATATGACACTAATCTGTGGGAGGTCAAAAAGGTCCCTGTCTCAGCATCTGTTGCGATATTTAAAAAATAAATAAAAATCACAGCGCTCGTATTATAACAGGGCCTGCTGTGATGTCACGAATACACTTACGGGACACATAATACTAAAATAAAATATGTAAATACAATTGAAATAAATATTATAAAAGCTTTTGTGAAAAATAGACAATTAAAATGAGAAATACATCCAAACCATAAAGTGAAACCAAAGCCCAATAGCCCAGTGCTCCAGCACCAATTGTCAAAGTCACTGACAAATGACGGAACGCGCGGGTGGCGCTAGGTGGAGCGACGATCTTCGCAGGGTCGCTGGTAGCAGCTGGATGGGAGTTGCCGGAAATCGAGTTGAATGGCGTGGGTGAGGCCTATGTCCAGCAGTGGACTGCTATAGGCTGATGATGATACTTATAAATGTATTGTGTTGTGTTGTGTGTCTGAAATATTAAATAAATAATAGTCTAGGAATATAGGAGTTAGGGGAACTGTAGCAGCCTGCCCATGTTCAATAAGAAATGCAAATTATATGCTTATCCAAAAGAAATTCAGCAGAATGTGTCTGAAACAAGTGAAAAAAGTAATGTTTTCACAGGACCCTGAAAACATTATTCAGATGTGACATTCCTCTCACATGTTTGACATTAACATGTGATTTGAATGAATTTATGACTTCATTCACTTCATTGCTTACAATACAAGTATGTACTGTACTAGCTTTTATCGGCGCCTTCGCTCGCCTGAAAGTCGGGGATTACTCAAAGGTATCATGGAGTATGTTGTATGTACCTTTGGCGAATGGGCAAAAGGAACTTATCCTATGTCCTATCACAACAGCCGAAGACATCCACTGCTGGACATAGGCCTCCCCCGAAGGGGGGGCGGGTTCACCATAATCGCCACGCTTGGCAGGTGGGTTGGCGATCGCAGTGTATGGTGTTGCGTTTTAAAGATAACGCTGCTGCCCATTCTCTGCTGAGCTGCTGCTCCCTTAGTCACCTCTTACGACACCCACGGGACGTTATGGGATGGTATTATTCTTTTACGGCACCATACGGCATATATGTCCTAATCATCCTAATAAATAAAACTCTTCCGTTACTGAGTGACGGAGTGAGTGACTGACAGCCAACGCACAGCCGAAAGTAATGGTCGCAGAAAGCTGAAATATGGCATGTAGGTTCCTTGAGGAGTGTAGGGGAGCACGAAGAGAGGAATTCCCGAAATTCCTACGCGAACGGGATAAATCGAGATATGCGCGTAGGAAGTCGCGGACCAAAGTTAGTATGCAATGTAATGCATTTATTTCCTACTAGCTGACCCGCGCAACTTCGTCTGCGTCACAATTTTCATTACTGCTCCGCTCCTATTGGTCTTAGCGTGATGATATATAGCCTATAGCCTTCCTCGATAAATGGGCTATCTAACACTGAAAGAAATTTTCAAATCGGACCAGTAGTTCCTGAGATTAACGCGTTCAAGCAAACAAACAAACAAACTCTTCAGCTTTATATATTAGTATAGATTCCTCCGCTGTACTTTTCTGATTAATTTTGTTGCGGGATCCAAGACAATTGAATCGTTTCGCCGGGACTCATCGGGCTTCAGTGGCTCAGCGTTTTTCTGGTGGTCGCCACTGTTGATTCTGGCTTTCAGGAGTTGCAGTGGTTGGGAATGTGTGGCGGGCTTGTAAAAAAATACTACTTAATACATATTCTACCCGTGAGGAGGTGAGGACGTGAAGAGGTAATAAATAGACAGACATATAGGTACTTTCATTATTAAAGTATGGGTAGTGTAGACAAATGATAATTTGTTTCAGTATAGGCTGGCTCAGAGAAGCACAGTACTGTAGTGCTATTCTCTAACAACATTTTCGTATCTCGACAGTAGAATTCGAGGTGAGTTTCAAATGAAGATCTTTATGTTGTGTGCAATAAAGCTCACTTTGTGAGTTTTATCACTCAGGTGAAGCTCGATATCGAAATAGTTTCTTACAGAATAGACTAGCTGGACGAGGTTGATGTCTAGCAATTCACTCCTTTTGGCTGAAACTATGATGGTAATAGTTCAGCTGACTGCTTCGTTCGTTTGTAATCTATGATCCTAGCGATCGGCAAAATTATCTTGTGTGTTTTTCAATTAGGCACGTGTCTCATTAACTAGGTCCCACAGTTATGTGGGAACATACAGTACTGTCAATATATTCTGGAACGCCTGTTAGAAGAGGCAGAGGTTGATATGCTGACCTATCTTTGTTAATAAATGACAAAAAACTTTTGTTTTTCTTTTAAAGTTACCAGTATAGCGTATTTCAAACCGGCCATGGACGAGTCGGACTCTCACACGAGGGGTTCTGTACCGAAAAAAACACGTTCCTTGTATGGGAGCCCCTTTCATTTTTTATTTAATTTAATTTTTATTATTTGTTGTTATAGTGACAATAGAAATACTTACACACTCTGAAAATTTCAACTGTCTATCTATTACGGTTCTTGAGATACAGCCCGCTAACAGACAGACGGACGGACGGATGGACGGACAGCGGAGGCTTAGTTCCGTTCCGTTAATTACCCTTTGGGTAATTTGGCTAAAAATGACCATCCTTGCCCACACAAAATTCTAGTCCAAAAATTTTGCATCTAAACCGTTCGTAACTTAAACGACTCGTTACAAATATAGGAACGCATACGTCATCAGATAACTCGGACACAAACTAGTTCTGAAACATTATTCGTCGGTGCAACGCTGCACTTGAGCACGCACCCGCCGACCTCGCCGCGTCCTTCTAAGATACTTTGATCTTTATATTTGAATATATTATATTGTTTACGAATACATGAACCGGAGTTAGTTTACTGTGAAGTTGGTAGTTTAATTATTAATACATACCGTATGGTTTTACCACCAATAACACGATGCAAGATTATCGCTCTTCTATCTTATCTATACTTAATATATAAAGCTGAAGAGTTTTGTTTGTTTCCTTGAACGCGCTAATCTCAGGAACTACTTAACCGGTTTGAAAAATTCTCTTTAGTGTTAGATAGCCCATTTGTCGAGGAAGGCTATAGGCTATATATCATCACGCTAAGACCAATAGGAGCGGAGCAGTAATGAAAATTGTGAAGCAGACGAAGTTGCGCGGGTCAGCTAGTACTTAATATATAAAGCTGAAGAGTTTGTTTGCTTGAACGCGCTAATCTGAGGAACTACTGGTCCGATTTGAAAAAAAAAATCAGTGTTCGATAGCCCATTTATCGAGGAAGGCTATAGGCTATATATCATCACGCTAAGGCCAATAGGAGCGGAGCAGTAATGAAAATTGTGTATTTTTAGTGTTCGATAGCCCATTTATCGAGAAAGGCTATAGGCCATGTATCATCATGCTAAAACCAATAGGAGCGGAGCAGACAAAGTTGCGTGGGTCAACTAGTAGCCTATATATTTGCTTTACTTCCCTGGACCCTAGGCGATGACGTCGCAGACGTATTTGCGGACACAGATTTACTTTTCTAACAGTTTCGTACATAGATTCGCCAAAGATCTACTAAACGTCAGGTCCTTCGATCAGAAATATCGATTGTCGAAAAGTCATATGTAAGGCATGACCACGTTGCGCTTTGCAGAATTTTATTCGAAAGAGTCACCGCGGCCCTGGAGCGCAAAGGGCATTAGGAGGAACACGGATGGGTTTTAGTCAGTAAGAGTCTGACACTCCCTTCTGCTCCGCCCAGAGCGGGAGGGGTCATTTGATGAATTCCCATCCTTAAAAAAACCTATTCTTTTTTTTTTTACTATATATAGGCATACTTTTGACCACTATCTCACCTGATGGTAAGCGATGATGCGGTCGAAGATGGAGCACGTTTGCCTAGAAGCAACCTATTCACTCTTGTCTTAAAGACTCCCAGGTTGTAGCTATCTGGAAACACAGACTCTGGTCGGGAATTCCACTCCTTAGCTGTACGCACTATGAATGTGTTCCCAAAACGTTTAGTGCGTGTGGGTGGGATGTCCACCATGTACCGGTGGCGCATCGCCGTTCGTCCAGGGGTAGTGACATTGTTTTAAACTGTTATTTTTCTTCTTCTTTTTATCGTGTGGGCAGTAAGGTCTAGCGACCCCACTCACCCTAGTACCCCTAAACTATTAGAATAAAATAAAAAATACTTTAAAAAGTCGACTTACTTTAATAGGTAAAATACACGTAAGTTCTTTATTTAATAACTACCACTTCTCCTGAGACTTCTTTCGCGCGGGTTAAGTATTGCAATTTTCGTAGGGATCCCTTTTTTTGTCTAATAATTAATATAGCCTATGTTACTTAGGGATAATGTGGCATTTTAATGGTGAAAGATTTTTTGAAATCGGTTCAGTAGTTTTTGAGTATACTCGTTACAAACATACAAATCTTTTCTCTTTATAATATTAGTGTAGAAGTGTAGACAAGTGCCTTTTCCTGTGTTGAACTATATGTAAAATAGATTTTGATATCATTTTTAAAGAATTATCATAAGAAAGTGATTTTTGGCTGCAAATAAATATGCAGTCGATTATTGCATTTAATAACAATTCTAAAACTCTGTTTGACATTATCATGTCTTATAACCTTTGTGATTTTAAAGGTTTATACTCTTATCCGGTTCTAAATAGCTAACAAAGAGCTGGTGGAAAATCTGTTATTGGTATCATAATAAGTATTTATCAAATTCGACGTTCATAATTACGGTCATAAACCTAGATGGATCCAAAGAAATGGGCATATTATATGGACTAAAAACCGGCCAAGACCGAGTCGCACTCTCACTCCGTACCCGTCCCGTCTCCGTTTCTGTCTGTCCGGTGCAACATGTTGGCTCGCAGGTTTGCGCGCTGTTCTGCGCAGGTGAAGGTAACCCTGTTAAAGGCGTACTGCTAAACCTTCTACACGTGCAGCCTGTGGACCAACTTCATTCAGCGGGCGTACAGCGCGTTACGTGTCCAGTACAATAACGCGTTCAGGATTCTGTTGGGGCGGCCGCGTTTTTGTAATGCATCAGCAATGTTCGCTGAGGCCAGAACTGATGATTTCTACAGCATTATTAGAAAAAGAAGTGCGTCGCTTCTGTGCCGCAGCCGCGACAGCTCGAACGGGATCCTGAGTGTGTTATCCGAGCGGTGGGATTCGCCTTTCTTGCGGAGGTGGCTGTAACTGTATGCCAGCGCATGCGCTTATTATATACTTTAATGTGTTTTATAATATTTTGTTTTGATTTAATTCTTGATTTTTAATTTGATTTTAATATAATTTTATTGCATTTTTTTTTAAATTTTATTTGATTTATTTTAAATTTTAATTTTGATTTAATTTTTTGATTTTAATTTCATTCTGGGTTTTATTTGAATGAATAAATTATTTTTATATGATTTTATTTAGTTAATTTAATTTGAATTCAGTTTTATTTTAATTTCAATTTTATTATTGTGTATTTTTAAAGTTCACATGTGTGCGAATTTCAAATATGGATTATTGGTATCTGAAGTAAATAAATTATTATTATTATAAACAAAAAAAAAAACACGTTTCTTGTATGGGAGCCCCCTTTAATTTATTATTTTAATTTAATTTGCATTATTTTTTGTTATAGCGGCGACACTATGTGAATATTTCTAATTTCCTATTTCAGTTCTTAAGATATAGCCCGCGGACAGACAGACGGATGGACGGTTGGACGGACGAACGGTCAGACGGAGGCTTAGTAATACCATTGGTTACGCTTCCGGTAAGGAACCCTAAAAAGTGTGAACATTACACCTATTTGAATTGGTCACGCTAAGAATACATAACCCAATTGGTTCCTGCTTAAACTGCGTGCGAAACCATTTCCGGAAGGACTTTCGCAGAGAATTGGTTTAATATTGGTTTCATTGAGTATATTTTAGATATCAAAGATAAACAATGAAACGACATGGTTTATTGGAAAAGCTATCGTTCTTCTTCACCCCATGGTAACTCACTGGTTACTTCTAGGTAAGCGCGCACCATCGTCGACCACATCACCGCTTCGTCATGTGAGATTACGATAAAACGTGAGCATATAAACTAAAATCTTGCTCAAACTCTATCAAGCGCAAGTTCGATCGTGTATGGAATACTGTAGTGCTATTCTCTAACAACATTTTCGTATCTCGACAGTCGAATTCGAGGTGAGTTTCAAATGAAGACCTTTATGTTGTGTGCAATAAAGCTCACTTTGTGAGTTTGATCACTCGGGTGAAGCTCGATATCGAAATAGTTTCTTACAGAATAGACTAGCTGCTCTCATCTTTGGGACGGAGCTGCCAGATACCAGCTTGATGCCCTTGAGTCAATTGAGAAACGCGCCAAGAGGATCATCGGCAATGAAAAGCTCGTCGCGACGAAGCTCCAAAGTCTTGAGCATCGACGACGAGTTGCTAGCCTGTCGGTTTTCTACCGGTTGCATTTTGGTGAGTGTGCGACGGAATTTCATAATTTCATCATCGGACCACAAGACGAACGGCGATGCGCCACCGGTACATGGTGCATATCTCCCACACGCACGCGTAGTGCGTACAGCTAAGGAGTTGAATTCCTTACCGGAGTCTGTGTTTCCTGATAGCTACAACCTGGAAGTCTTTAAGTCAAGAGTGAATAGGTTACTTCTAGGCAAGCGTGCTCCATCTTCGATCACATCATCGCTTACTATCAGGTGAGATAGTGGTCAAACGCGAGCCTATCAATAGTAAAAAAAAATGTTTGTATAACTGATTTGTACAGTTTCCAATTCGTAACACTACATCACAGTACAAGGAACGTGCACGGCGTTGACTACGCCATCTAGTGTCGCATTTTCGAAACTTTAAGGTTCAGAATACTTGACATTGGCGCTTCTGTGCTGCCTCCTGCGGTTCTTGCACGCTCAGTTTAGAGTCACGTGCACGAAGTAGAGTAGTGCCATTTCGAAACCTATACGTAAAATATACTTAAGAGGAAATGCTGGCGGTGAGACTTTGAATGTAAAAAGTCATAATTCGAGGTTTGGCTCTCGACTGTTTTCTCCTCCAATATTGGACCGATATAAGAGGATCATCAGCAATGAAAGCCCGATATAAGATATATTTCACAAACTGAATAAGAAGGATGTATACTGTGTTTCTTTGTTTTCCTTTTTTGATTAATAGTTGCCATATTTGTACACTAGAGCTCTGTTGACAGCGATTTATCGGACAATTTTGAGCATTTTGTGAGAGTTCTAGTGCGGTTAATAAATCATCAAAAAGGAAAACATAGGGACACAGTATTTATCCTTCTTATTCATTTATTTTGTGAATTATCTTTTAAATCGGGCCAATATTGGAGGAGAAAACAGTCGAATGCCAAACCTGGAATTATGACATTTTACATACAAAGTCTCGCCGCCAGCATTCCCTCTTTAATGACATTTCTCAGCTGTCATCTATAGTTTCTGCACGTTCCCTATATAAATAGATATCTTTACCGTGACTACATACTAGTATTATTTGCCATACGCATCGTATGCTTTCAGTACAAAATAACCATTTATCATTTAGTAACACTTAATTATCAATTTAAACTAATTGGCGGTTTTCCCTTCCTCATATGTACCTACATATATAGATACTCGTAAATGATCGTGTTGTCCATGTCCACTGATGATTCGGTCGCCATGTTGGGAATCCATTAAAACACCAATTATTTCATAAGTACACTTATTTACGTTCGGAAATGTGAAGCGAATTTATTATTGTGTGATTGTAACACTAGTTTTGTTTTGTGGGTTCGTCTATTTTTTCGCTGAATTATTGACTACGCGTGTATTTTTAACAAAACTATACAAAAACCGGCCAAGTGCGAGTCGGACTCGCACACGAAGGGTTCCGTACCATAGACCTTAATTTTTATTATTTGTTGTTATAGCGGTAATAGGAATACACAATCTGTGAAAATTACAAATGTCTACCTAATATGGTTCTTGAGATACAGCCCGCTGACAAACAGACGGACGGACGGACGGACAGCGGAGGCTTAGTTATAGGGTTCCCTTGGTTACCATTTGGGTACGGAACCCTAAAAAGGTATATGATGAGATTTTTATAATTATTGATAGATTCGGATTTGACTACTCTCTTACTTGGTGGACAAGCGATGATTCGGTCGACTCTTAACTTAAAGACGCCCAGGTCGTCGCCATCAGGAAACACACACTCCGCAATTAACTTCCACTCCTTAGGTGTACACACAATTACGTCATTACGGATTGTCAGTAGCCAGTAAATCTGACTCCAGTCTTGCCAAGAACTACCGTGTTACCCAGTTAATGGGTTGTGGAGGTCTGATAGGCAGCCGCTCCACGTAAAATATTGATATTCAGCTGAATCCGGTTTGACTGGAAGCCGCCCCAATATTGTTGGGAAAAGGCTAGGCCGATGATGAGGTGGACACACAATGAAAGTA
Organism: Lacanobia wlatinum; assembly: GCA_947578705.1. Classification (NCBI taxonomy): domain Eukaryota; kingdom Metazoa; phylum Arthropoda; class Insecta; order Lepidoptera; family Noctuidae; genus Lacanobia; species Lacanobia wlatinum. The sequence goes on along the minus strand of OX388039.1, from coordinate 6,590,570 downwards.
TTCCAAAAACGTTTTGTGCGTATGTGTGGGATGTCCACAAAGTACAGGGGGCCTAGCACGAATATTTCGACGTAAGTGAATTTTGAATGTGAAAAACTACGACCCCATAGTATTTTGGTTTAATTTTATAGGACATACACAATTTATATCACTAAAATATGAATATAGCATCTAATTCAAATAAATATTATGTGCGAAACGAGTAAAGTAGCTATGGTCAAATTTTACGTTTTGTAGCGGCATCAATGCCGCCACAAGAAAAACCGACGGAGCAAATCTACATCGCACAGCAGCGCTGCCCCACATCCGACGCCCTGGTGCAATAACGCAGCACTGTACCACGTCCGACTCACTGGAGCATAACACAGTGCTGTGCCAGATCCAGCTACTGGAGCATAGCATCATCATCCCGACTCACTGGGATCTCATCACCCCGACTCACTGGGCACCGCAGACAGTTCCGACTCACCGGGAACTCTGCGACTTCCGGTTCCGACTCACTGGAACCAACCTTCCACTGGCCTGGCAAGCATCTCAAGATGTATGGACGACTCATCCATTATCAACCTCCGGTCTCCGGAGGGGAGTGATGTAGCGGCATTATTACCGCCACAAGAAAAACCAACGGAGCAAATCTACATCGCAACAAAAAGAACCGCGACGCCATCTATCCAACTAGCAGCGAACTACTACGTCGAATCCTGCATCGCGCAAGCAGAGTTTACCGTGCGATTTGAACATATACATCAGCCCGAATATCAACTATAGGGCAGTTGCCCGCCAGACACAACAACTGTCTGGTAGGAGGATCCTCCCTTTACAATGGAGGTGTGCGGGACTTTACTCTCTGTACCGCATCCCTCAAATACGTTACTGTACGTCAAATATATTTGTGCTAGGCCCTCTGGTGACGCATCGCCGTACGTCTACGTACAGCGATACGTCTGCCTAGAATGTCTAGTGGAGTCCTCTAGCAAGGACTCGAAGTACTGGACGAACTGTACCAGACGGGCGAGATCGACTGGAACGGGGACACTCACGTGTTTGGAGTAGGTCTATCCTTCTTTAATTCTTTCGATGTGAACTGTGACCAATCAACTGCGTCCAGTCGCGCTGACGTCCTGTACCTATATACTGAGGTTCCAGTACCACACGTGTAACGTTCTTCTTTCTTGCTATTTACACTTGCTGTCTTCGTGGTAGATTGGGGTTAGGCATGTTTGCTTATCAGGGGTAAATGAAGTTGCAGAATTTACTGTTAACCTGTAATGAAACATTACGAGTCCTCTCGAAGTGATTCATTAGATGTTTTTTATTAGGAGTATTACAGTAGCATACTGGTTAATATATGGATACTTTCAACATAACAATAACAAAATCTTCACCTGTTTTAGATAACAGGCCTTACGTAACAAGTTGGTTCATAAACATATGAAACAAGTTCGAGTCGGACTCGCGTGCAAAGGGTTCCGAACGAATTTTTTTTTAACATGTTATTTTAACACTACAGACTTCTAATAGATAAATCTTTCTTGTAATCTGTAGGTAAAGATCTATTATCTCCATTTTTTTCAAAATTTTAGGCTCAGTAGTTTCGGAGATAAGGGGGGCGGGAATGGTCATTTATCGTCTAATTTCTTGAATAACTTCTAAACAATTTATTTTAAAATTATGAAAAAAATATAATTAAAACCCCCACAGTAAGCCCTTTCATTTGATGTGTCACACGACATTGTTCAAAAAACATTTTTTTTAATTTTCTAGTTTGACCCCCGTACTAAGAAATTAATGATTTACGTAACGCGTCCGGGTTTGGGTCATAGAAGTCCATATGTGTACCATATTTCAACAGAATCGGTCTAGTGGATCCGGAGAAAACTGGCTGTGACAGACGGACAGACAGACAGACATCCGAGTGATCCTATAAGGGCTCCGTTTTTTTTCGGAACCCTAAAAATTAAATTACCTCCACTTTCGAGTTCGATAGAGCAATTATGAGCAAGTTCATTTTAAACGCCAGCACAAACAGACAGCCGGACTCAGCATATATTATTATATGCACGCTATCCCATTTGCAGCAGTTCTGTTGATTTTTCCGATTAAAGCGCAATGCGGATCGCCAGTATTTTGTCCTGAAGGGTTCCGTAGGCGGAAAGCCCTTAGTTCTAATTTATGGGGAAACTTGCTAGACTTCTATCTGGAAAAATGTCTGTATGTCTCGTATCGGTACTCTGCGTACCCAATATGAGGATACAATTACATTATAACAAACTAGCTTTTTCCCGCGATTTGGTACGCGCATATCGCATGTTTTCCCGTTCCTGTAGGAATTTCAGGAAATCCTTCCTACATTTCCCAAGGAACCTACATGCCACAGCTACAGCTTTCTACAGTAGTTTCGGCTGTGCGTTATCTGTCAGACACTCAGTCACTCAGTCAGTCACTCACTCACTGTCTGACTGGTCAGTCACTCAGTTAGTCACCAGTAACGGAAGAATAGGGAATATGCACGACAAAAATATTTATTATCTATAAAGTTTATCTAAAAATATACACAACTATAATACTAACAGTGAAAATAGAATCAAATTTGCACGAAAAACACACGAGATACAATGATTTTAAACAAATATATCTGTCCCTCTCGCGAAAACGCTGTTTTCTATGGCAGCTGTATAGGCGCCTAGAACTTCGACGTCACAATTCATATCGGACTTCTCTTTCTAATTGTAAACTTTGAAGCTTTATAACTTCATCGCTGATGAAGGTATTTAAAAAATAATTTCATAATTGTTTATTAGAGTTCATAAGTATTTCATTTTTCAAATAAAAAAATCGCATGCATATTCCCTATTGTATATACAACGTGTAACAGAATAAACGCAATACCTATTAAGGGGTCATTGTATCCATCATTATGAACAACTTTTACTATGGAACCAATACCGAAATCGCGAAAAAAAAATCAGCTGTTCAGTACATTTTGTCGAGTTATGCGCACATAAATGTATGGGGGAGTCGATTTTTTTTTTCGTAGTGAAACTTGTTCATAACCATGAGTTCAATGACCCCTTAAGAGGATTTTTAGGATTGAACATCTTTTCAATTGACATCCGTGCAAAGTGTGCTGTCTGCTGCCTGTGTTGTAAGCTGTAAGTTTTGTATACTTGACACTCGGGTAGACCTGGATTTTGGGAAGTGAGTTTCTTTGGGATAATAAAACACTATTTGCACAGGCGAAACACTAGGTGGAAGCTAGTTATAAAGTATACTTTTAGCTAGGACTTACTGATTAAACTTAGATAGTGTTAGTACTGGCGGTAATTATTATACACTTGGTAGTTAATATCTTTACAGTATATATGTATATACTGTACGTATCTAGTAGCTTTTTGAAATAATTGCTTGTCATACAGAAGCTTCTTTAATGCAATTTAAAAAGCACAAAACTGCTATTGAATGGTTGCGAACCTTTTTCGAAATAATTATGATAAATGGATTCATCCGACAGAACCCTCTCACATAAAAAACGCTCACTGCTTGACCATTTTTTTCGACAATTGATTGGCTGGAGCAAATAAAGCAAATGAAGTCCGATTGAATTTGTGATGAGCTTTCACCAATTTGTACCCTGTTCAGTCACACGTACTTCGTATGCAAAAGTAGTTATATGTAGGTGTTAGATGTTGGGTTGATTCAAACAATTTTGGCAAGTCCTAAATCGCAGTTAGCTAAAAGGTTAAGTAGTCTAGCAAGGCTTTCTAATTGACGAGTCCCTCTCACTCAAATTTGTTATTTATCTAAGTGTAATAAGAACTAAAAGGGTACGATGGGGTTGGCGTATCCATGTGGATAAAAACCCCGTGTTAAATAAACAGAATAAAAAAAAAAACTATGAAATCATTATAATTTATGTTCCATTTGTTCTTTAAATCATGTTTTATTATATTTAAAATGTGCGTTTTGGTAGTCACCAAATTTTTTTTGTTATTTTAAGTAGCTAGAACCTAGTGCAGACAAAGCGAAATTCTATCAGCTATAACGTTTTTGGAAAAGTAAAAATGCAAGGTGTAAGTTTACCTCTTTCTATTTTTCTCGTGACATCTTTGCCATACCTTGCACACAGCAAAACTTACAAACATGTCATTATGTATTTATTTTTATCGCCGTTAGAACTACCCTTAATGAAACTTAACTGTAGACATCAACTTATGACGTAGATACACGTCCGAGCAAAATAAGTAGTACCACAAATCGCGACACCACAAAAGCCATTCCACATTTAAAAATAAAAAAAAAACAAAATGGCGACAGTAACTCATTAAGTTCAAGAGTTCATTGTGGCAAAACTTTTTGGCTTGCTGAAAGAAAAACCAAAGTGATGTAGAAGTAAAAATTTTTGTGTCACGCAAAAACTGCGCGCGCTTCAAACACTCTCCAGTTTGAAGCGCGCGCAGTTTTTGCGTTCAACAACTTGGACCATTCGTCTTCGCGCGATGCATGGGAAAAGTTACTGACAGATCGGTACACTGGCGAGGAAATTTACAGCCTTGTTCCGTATTTTATGACATTTAATATTGGTTTCTTTACTGATCTTGGAAGTGAACGTAAACGTTTATAACGGAAACGTTTATTCCAATGCTATCTTACTTAAAATCCCGTAAGGTTGTGTTCATAGGTAACAAAGTTGATAAATATTTTACCACTACCGGTAAATGGCCTCCTCATTAGGAAAACTCTGTAAAAGCGAGACTACAAAAGTATTTTGACAAGACGTGGTCTATTAAGGTATTATCAATGTACCCACTGGCGCTACATTGTAAATTATGAATTTTAGTTTTTTCCGCACAGTATACCATCAACGGTATCACTCGCCTTTGTTCAAAAAACTCAGTGCTATTTTGTACATAAAACTCTCAAAAAGACAAAGGGTACTGTGCAATAATTCCAGCCGCCAGTGTACAGCGGGTGCAACGTGACAACGTCACGACAACGACGTCCGCTAATTTATGGAAAACCTCTGAAGTCGCGTGGCTGGGCCAACTTCACCGGTGTGTACTTTTGTGCGCCCCAAGTGTAACCACCTACATCAGCGCTGTCAATGCTTACACTGGCGAGCATTATGTTCGTTCTGTAGTACTTGAACTTGCATTGTTGTGCAGACTTTTATTTCATTCATTTGTGGAGCTATGTTAAGTAACGTAAGTGTACTACGGTTGTTTCATCTAAGTTGATCGCCACTCGTGAAATTAAAAAAAAAACTCGGTCTAGAGCGAGTCAGGCTCGCGCACCGAGGGTTCCGTACCAACATAATGAATCGTGAAATGTTTTTAAATTTTCATCGGCGATGCCTATACTCGTCAATCGCATCATAAGGGTTCCTTATTACCATTTTGATACGGAACCCTAAAATCGCGAAAATCCCAGAACACGTGCTAAGAGCACGTGTTTTAGGATTTTAACAATGTCATGTTTAAAATGACAAACAATCGTGCCAGTTGCTTTTTATTTAGCAGAATTGCGCTTTTATTTCTTAAAAAATTGTAGTTTATTGAGCTGTTTGCATGTAGGCACTAGGAAGCCATGTGAATAACCCCTCGACCTGTGAAGGTCGGGCTAGAAACTGCGCAGGAGTTCAGTATGTGACGCATAATGTGGTCGCAGACCTTATGTAAATGGAGATTGAGACAGTCTATTATTTATATAAGACTAGTTTTTGCCAGCGGGTCCGCTCGCGTAATAGTAGCCCATAACTATTTTTTTATTTGATAGGCACGCGTTTGACCACTATCTCACCTGATGGTAAGCAATTATGTGGTCGAAGATGGAGCACGCTTGCCTAGAAGTAACCTATTCACTCTTGGCTTAAAGACTCCCAGGTTGTAGCTATCAGGAAACACAGACTCCGGCAGGGAATTCCACTCCATAGCTGTAAGCACTATGAATGTGTTCCCAAAACGTTTTGTGCGTGTGGGTGGGATGTCCACCATGTACCGGTGGCACATCGCCGTTCGTCTTGTGGTCCGATGATGGAACGGGCTTGGCGGAATTAAACTATGCAATTCCGTCGCACACTCACCAAAATGCAACCGGTAGAAAACCGACAGGCTAGCAACTCGGCGCCGATGCTCAAGACTTTGGAGCTTCGACTCGACGATCCTGTCATAGGCCGATGATCCTCTTGGCTCGTTTCTCAATTGACTCAAGGGCATCAAGCTGGTATCTGGCAGATCCATCCCAAAGATGAGAGCAGTACTCCATACACGGCAATGTTTAAGGTCCCTTAAACAACCTGTAACAGAATAAACGCAATACCTCTTAAGGGGTCATCGAACTCATCATAATGAACAACTTTCACTATGAGACCAACACTGAAATCACGAAAAAAGAATCGACTCCCCCATACATTTATGTGCGCATAACTCGACAAAATGTACTGAACAGCTGATTTTTTTTCGGTATTGGTCTCATGGTAAAAGTTGTTCATTATGATGTGTAAAATGACCCCTTAAGAGGTATTGCGTTTATTCTGTTATTTTATAACAGAATTATATACAGAACTCTAACGAGCTCAAACGTCCATATCAGGCTGATCCAAAAGTAATGATATCGGTTAATATTTTCTTTACTAATAATAAAGCTGAAGAGTTGTTCGTATGTTTGAACGTGCTAATTACTGGAACTACCAGTCGCAATTGAAATAGTAGATTATGCAACGAGGGGATAAAGCAGTGTCTTATGTCACGGGCATTATATTGAATTCCGAACGCAATGAAGGATACGGGAGTTAAGAGTTTATGACACGCCGGGCAATAATGACTAACTTTAGGTTGAGTTCACATGACAAATAATGTGATGTTTTCGTAAAGGTGGCGTGAAAAAATCTTTTCGTATTTGATAGTCCAATTCTTGAAGCGAGCAAATAGAAAAATAACCGATTGTCATTATGTTTTGATAAGCCTAGTATATTCAATCATTTAGTATATTTTCTCGGATAAACTTTTCTACTATTTGATGGCATATGTTAACATCATATGGCTGCCATATTTATTTAATAAAACACCGGTTTCGATAAATTATTATGATTGTCTGACATTAAAAGAAACACATATCAGGAAAAACATAAATAATCTACATATCAGAAAATAAAAACCAGAATTATCTACCTACCGGATTCTTATTAAAATATATTGGTAAAATTAAAGTTTTAAACTTTGAAAAGCAGGGAAAAACACAAACAATTTAGCGAGAAACACACTGGTCCTACGTAAGCAACGTATGCAACGCTTTTGTATCGCATCGTGTGTTGCGTTGCATACGATAAGTGTGTTTCTACTGCATAATTTACCATATAAAATCAAGAGTCCAGATATCATAATGCGTTGCATACGTTGCGTACGTGGGACCAGTTTGTTTGGTTGCATATTAGAAAATCAAAACTTTTCTGAGAAAATTTCAAAAGAACCACGTACAAATCAACAAAGTTTAAAATAACGTTGGTCGTTTGATCAAAAGTTCAGTTGACCAAAGTCTGGAATATCAATGTTTATATTATTTATTACACTATTGACCAAATCGTTTAAAGGTCAAAATGGATTACTGGCGACTCACCATAGTTCTGGGTGGTTTAAAAAAAATAACCACGAAGCACACCCCTAACCTATCCGAGTCGGGGTAGTCTGAGTCGGGGATATTTTAAAATTACATCTAGCAACTTTTGATCAGTCGTTCATTTGATGTCACATACATTGGGATTCTAATTTTTATCTAAATAAAACATTTGGTGATTTAAATTTTGTTATTTCGTTTATTGTTCTTTTGAAATTTGCTCAGAAAAGTTTTGATTTTCTAATATGCAACCGTTTGTCTCTAGCTTTAATAATTTGGAAACATGTGGATTGAAAAAAAAAGATAGGTGCCTACAGTGCGTTATTGCGTATGTTACGAGTATACTGCGTAGGTAGACGTACTGTAGACACTGCGTACACCTGGCGTAGTACCTTCGTAGACTTACGTCGCGCATTACGTACGTCTCAAGGCCTTGTGTAATATTTCCTGTCTTGATATTGCGTATATTGTTTTGATACCGACAGGGTGGTATCAAAACAATTTATCTATCTAAGATCAGATCCATCATTTAGTGCGAATGCGAATCAATTTCCTAATATTACATAACATTCTTCGGTCGTAGAAAGCTGAAATTTGGCATGTAGGTTCTTTTGAGAGCGTAGGGGAGCACTGAGAGAGGATTTCCCGAAATTCCTACGGGAACGGGAAAAGACGGGATATGCGCGTACGAAGACGCAGGCAAAAGCTTAAATATATACACAAAATTATTTGTGTGCCATAAATGTGATAGATGATAATATAATGCGAAAATGTTTCGAAAACAATAAAACCAAAACTGAATCTTGCGCGAACAAACGGTTCTCAAAACAAATAAAAATCAGACATATTTGGAAGTGTCTCCTAATTTAAACTGTCGTGCAGTAACCTTGCACGACCTACCACAACTCTTTACCTAAGTCTTTATAGATGTATATCTACTTTTATTTGTTTGTTTCACTAAAACTGGACTAGCATGATGTTAGGCGATAATATGTGGTCCACTAGTCGATTAATAATAATCAAGTTTTTTAAATTGGCATGCGATTTGAATTGAGTGTTAGGTATCGAATTAATTTCAATCTATTTTGTTTTGATTTGAAGATTTTCTGTTATGGTTTTCCCTCACTTTTTCTGCACAACCACTAGATACAATAAATAGCGTAAGATCAGCAGTAATTTAGGGGGGCCTATCATGTCGAGGTCCGACGGCGCTTTACGTTGCATACAGATCCGTCCTGACGAATGGAAATCAGCAAGAATTCCTACCAAGAGCAAAAATATTTTTCCTATATAAATTAATATAATAAAGAAGAGTGTGTTGCATTTGTAACAGCCGTACATGTCGATCTCCAAGGTTAATTTACGCTTGCCGAGGTAGGTGCGTGGATGGGGAACCATCTTTAAACACCGAGACTTCCTCTCCTTGTCTTGGAAAGCCCCGTCTGACAATTGCACCGGGCATGACATTTGTAGATCTTTGATAGACGTTATGAGTCAGAAACAAGAAAAATTGACGCCAGGCTCGCCAAGAGGCATCGTGTTACCCAGTTACTGGGTTCTAGACGTCAGAGATCCAGTCGATTCATCTAAATGTATGTATCCGGTTGCTTCCGCGCTCCGGTTAAACTGGACCCCAAAGTAGTTAAGACAAGGCTCAGCAGATTTATTTTTGGTAAGACGTAACTTTTAAAGCATGGTTTTCATTTTCGGAACTACTCTATTCCTTAGTTTTATTGGCTAAAAAATGCTCAGTCTCCATGGCGTAAACCATGGGACTGAAGCAGCGCGAATAGCTAGTATATCACAGCTAGTACTTACGCGTAATAATTACTTAAGTGTTTCCTTGTAGAGGGTGTTACACATACGAACATACGTAACAGCACAAGGTTACAATCAGTGTTGTAAACAATCCCAAGACTGGCTGCCTTGGTAATGAACGGAGCGAAGGCCGCCATGCGCCGGAGTCGACCGCGCTCTCATTAATACTGTCACTTTAGTGCAATTGATCTGGTCAGGAGCTTTGTATGTCATGTTCGAAATCAATACTTATTATTCTGTTCTTGTTTTTGTTCGAGTCGCTGGCACGAGAGCAATTATGTTTTTTTTTGGGTTGAAAGTTCGCTTCTCCTACGGTATTGTCAATGACAGTTCAGCGGTTACATTAGCTGCATGTTGAGGGTAGCATAGCAGGCGAGTTGCGGAATTAGTTTAAAAGAGTCACCGCAGCCCTGAAACGCAAAGGGCATTAGGAGGAACACGGATGGATTTTAATCAGTAAGACTCTGACACTCCCTTCCGCTTTGCCCAGAGCGGAAGTAGTCATTTGATGATTTCCCATCCTTAAAAAAAGGGGGGGCTGGTTGAGCATAGTTTGCGACGCATCTGAATACACACCTTTCTGCCGCACCGTTATGGTAACCTCCACTTTGCGAGTGAGGGGAAACTTTGTTCTCGGATCTCGTCTTGTAAAAAGCTGACTCCTGCCATAACTGCCTCCGTGGTCGAGTGGTTTAGGCGTCTGCCTTAGGACCCGGTGGTCGTGGGTTCGATTCCCACGGGAAGCATACTTTGTAAAGTTGTTTCCAGTTTGGCTAGGACATTACAGGCTTGAATCACCTGATTGTCTGATAAAAAGATGATTCCGTGCGTTTGAAGGCACGTATAAGCCGGTGGTCCCGGCCGCCAAATGGCGGTCGTCAAATAACCCATGTCAGAGGCCCGTGAGGCGGTTTAGAAACTCTGACACTAGGGTGTGTGGTGGGGTCTTTAGACCTTACTGCCCACACGATAAGATGAAAAAACGCTGAGGCATAATTACTCCAGAGTAATTCATCCTACCGCCTTTGTCTGGTCTTGCCTTGTAAGAGGGAGAGAGACTATTACTGGGACCTCGCAAAGTGAGAGCTGCCCACATATTTCTAGCTAACACCTTCCTATAATAACCGGCACGAGTCGTGAGCACACTCTCCATTGGTCGGTTTGACGTCGACAGCTCTGACGCTTCACGTCATTGGTTCGTCAGTCAATGCTCGTCGACTATTGCGCTAGCAAGTTTCGTTCGCCACCGTACATTGGTTAGATCACCCTGCTGCTATTCATCTGAGCTCACGACTCGTGCCGGCTACTATATTTGGATTGTTCTGTTGAGAAAGAGGAATGGTGGCATTCGGCTCTGATAGCTCCTTCTCTTTCTTGTTTTGGAAATATTTAACGTGTAGACAGTCTCTGGATGAGACTTTCAGTCAGCGTTTAGAATAATCTACTTCTTCTCTTATTGATAAACGACTTATGTAAGAAAAGGTCATGAACTTATGACGAAGGAAAATATATTTTTAGCCAAATAAGGTGGTATTGGGAATTTTTACTAATATTCTTGGAAACATATCGAACGATGTTCAAATTGAGGAAGATCGTGCGAAAAAGAAGTGGCATCATTAATGAGATCATGATTATTATGATAAAGTGGTAATAGGTTACGAAACTCTGAACCAATAGCCGTTGGGATAGAAAGGACTGGCGACTAGGAGGCCAGGATCTGGGCAGTACTGTTTCAGAAAGCTCTACACTTCTGAAACACCCAGTATATTAGCCCCGTCCTAAGTGGCTTCCTGAGGCGATGACGTCACACAGCCGTTTTTATCATTACAGCCACAGTTGTGCTTTGATAATGAACGGTGTGAAGGACGCTAGTGATGCATTTCAAACGACATCAAATACTAGGTCCTCACAATCTAGAAGAGGTAGTTCGCAATGCAACCGGTATGTATTAAATCTAGCAGCTATAACTGGCCCCATACTATTTCCCCCCAACAAATGTCCTAAGCGGCTTCCTCTGGCGCTGACGTCACACAGCCGTTTTTATCATTACAGCCACAGTTGTGCTTTGATAATGAACGGCGTGAAGGTCGCCAGTGATGCATTTCAAACGACATCAAATACTAGGGCCACAGAAGCTAGAGAAGAGGTGGGTCACAGTGCAACCATATGCACTACATCTAGCAGCTATAACTGGACCCATACCACTTCCCCCCAACTGTGGTCCTAAGCAGCTTCCTGTGGCGATGACGTCACACAGCCAGTTGTACCATTACAGCCACAACTGTCCTTTGGTATTGAACGGCGTGAAGGTCACTAGTGATGCATTCCAAACGACATCAATGGTTAGGGCCACAGACACAGAAGCTAGAAGAGGTGGTTCACACACAGTGCAACCATAATTATGTACTACATTTAGCAGCTAAAACTGGACCCATACTATTTCCCCCCAACTGTGGTCCTAAGCGGCTTCCTGTGGCGATGACGTCACACAGCCAGTTGTACCATTACAGACACAACTGTCCTTTGATAATGAACGGCCTGAAGGTCGCTACTGCGGACTTGACCCGCGTGGCGTGCGCGTGCGACAGTCACTAAACCACAGTCTAGAGAATGTCGTACATGTGTCACAACACATGTCGTGAGTATTAATAATTTATAATCGGTAGTTTTCTGGACTTTTTTAGATATTGGGTTTTTATTTGCAACATTTCTGTATGAAAATTGCAAACGAAAATGCCGTTTCCTCTGAAACAATATATGTGCCATGATCTGGGGGGCTAAAAAGGCCACTTTTGGAGAATCATAATATTAATCTGTCAAATTTAATTTTTATCTTTATCGCTAACGCATTAGGTTCAAGGTTGATTGGGAAAGTTTGACAGTGACGGGTAGCGTGAAATTTGCTTTCTGATTCTCCTAAAGTAGCCTTTTTAGGCCACCTGGTCTGTCTGTCTATCTGCTTATTACTTCTTCATGTTTTAAAGTGTGAATGGATTTCGATAAAAGTTACACCATGCCCTAGAACAGGACTAGAATACTTTTCATCCCGAGAGTATATTCTCTTGACATAATTTTCGACTACCACGCGGGCGAAACCGCTGGCAGAAGCTAGTGTTTATTGAAAAGTTATAAATTCTCCCATAAGGTAAGTACTAAATGCTAAAAAAAATAACACCCTGTAGGTACTGTACAGTTACAGTAAAGAGTGATATTTTAGCAAATACGTTAGAATACCCTAAAAGGCTAACACAAAGCACTTTAACAAGACCACTGTTAACCCAAAGATTCGGTTTTTGCCCTTCGATCTCAAGAATTCATTCTTTATAATGAATCATCGCTCAAACGGTTATCCAACAAATCGTTCCATTAAAGGAAAATCCATCAACAATCAGATGGTTCGACCGCACAGCAAAAAAGTGTTTTAAATAATCCGCTGACCAGCGCCCGCGCAGCTCTGTGAATCATTCAAACGATTGCTAATACTGTTTCTGTGTGCTCATCTAATCATGCAATGATTCTCAAACTGTGGAGAGTAAAGTTAGACAAAGGGGTTTAAAAAAACTGTATATTAACTATATATTTTACTAGCTGACCGGGCAGACGTTGTATTGTTACATAAAAAAACTTTTTACAAAAAAATACAACCGACTTCATAATAAAATAAAAAACACTACAAAGTAAAATTTAACTTTAATTTCGGAAATCGGTGTTTTTGGTAGTTTCTTCGTATTTTGACACCGTCTAAATTTATTTTTCACTTTGACGTGTTTTTTTATTTAGAAGTCGGTTGTATTTTTTTTCTTTAAGTTTTTTATTTTTCACTGTTTAGTGGTACCCCACACCTAACAACACTACTGCAAAATCGCAGGAAAGCAAAAAGCAATTTCGTTTACTTAAATGACAAAAAACCGTCATCCAAGTTAACGAATTCCAGCTATTTTGATTTAAAAGCCAAACTTCCTCACTAATTTTGATAAAATTTATGTGACCAATTGGGAAGTATATCCTTTCTGATAAAACAAGAATTTTCAAATCGGTTCATAAATGACGGTGTTATGAGATAACAAACATTAAAAAAATACAACCAAATTGAGAACCTCCTCCTTTTTTTGAAGTCAGTTAGTTTATTCTCAGACCTACCAAATGTACACAAAAAAAATCATAAATATCGGTCAAGCCGTTTCGGAGGACTCCGATAACAAAATCAAAATCAAAAGGCATTTATTCAAACTAGGCTGAAAATCAGCACTTTTTGAACGTCAAAATTTACATGAAGACAGTCCCCCAAATCGCCCAGCCCGTCACCACTTCCTAGTGTTTTAGCTGGGAAGAAGAAGTGGCCAACAAACTCCCCAGCAACACAACTGTCTGTTAAGTTTAAAGAACTTGAATTTATATAACATTATTATTATTAACAAACACCGTGACACGAGATTCTTATATATTACATTATAAGCTCGCACTGTCCCATTGCTCAGTGAAGACTTCTGCCATGCTTCCACGTCTCTCTGTCCAGAATTAAAATCAGAGGGCCCTATAAATGTTTGCAACGTTTACATTCGCATCTCAGTCGCAATCTGTCACATTCAGTTGAGAACTTCCTCCTTTTTTTAAGTCGTTTAAAAATACCTCTTAATTTTTTAGCATTTTTTTCAGATTGCTACCTGAGATGGGAATGTGAACGTTGCTCAAATATTAGAAGAATCAGCCCTAAGAGCAATTTTCGTCAAAAAAGTCTGGCTCATTCCGCCATTTCCGTCTAGGCCTGCAATGGTGCCAAGAGGCCTCTGATTATGATTTAAATATTAGAAACAATGCCTTGATATCAGTAATCTTGCGATGTCAGTGGCTTGTAGCTGCATAAGACAAGTTTTTTTTTTACTATTGATAGGCACGCGATATCACACCTGATGGTAAGCGATGATGTGGTGTTATCAAATGTCGTTTTCTCTATGTAGTTTTACCCTATCAGGCAAAGGGATATATAGGTTAGAGGGGACATGGGGGCGCGTAAGGTAAAAGTTTGAGAATCACTCTCTAATTTAATTGATTAATTGATACTATTCCTATGTTTGACTTTTGTTACATTGATTGCTTTGACCCTCATTGACTTTTGATGTGTCCACTAAATGTAGACACACATCAAAAGTCATATAAATCTCGATTTGTTAGTTAGATTTTTTTGCAGTTGAATTGTAAAAGTTTACTACTGAATGTGGTTCTGATTGAAATATGAAAATTGATAAAAATTTTATAATAACATTTTTATATGAGCTTTTACCAGTTTGGGCTTAGGATAGTTGGCACTTAGGTAGGAAATCTTTTTGACTCCGATATGATATTATATAACTTTTGTAGAAGAACCACACTTACCTATTTGTATTGGGTCTAGTGTAGAGGTGTGCATGACTGAAGTAACTCACCGAGAAGAGTGGATAACAAAAGTCTCCCCTAAGGGGTAACCTTTGCTCAGCTGTGGTTGTGCTGTGCAATATCGTTTGGTTCGTTTTCTATTAAAATTAAATACAATTTAAGGTTTTTAAACATAGTCACGGTTTCAAAACCTCGCGTACCTGGGTGACGCACGAAATTGAATGACAGGGCAAAATTTCCTAACGCTTTCAATTCAATTCAAATATTTTATTTCGGATAATATCCATATAATTTTAGTAGTAGAATAACTTAGCCTAATGTTAGTATTAAATTAAATTAACAATAATAACTAATTGATGTACCATTGAACTGTTCGTTCAATGGTACACCAGTCTTTTTGGACTAGTGTGTCTGCACTCTCACCCACCTTTGCAAGAGGCGAGAGTCCCACCGGTCCGGTCTTTATTGACGTAGTCATTCATTTCCAAATAAACTTTATAATTTGTCACCTCACAAACCACAAAAAAAAACTCCAAACATAACCGAAATCTATATACCGTTGTAAAAAAAGGCTTTAATCGGATCGCTTCGGTATGGATAGCTTAATGAGCATCGGCCCATTAGCTCCACATCATTAGGTTGCTTCAGAAAAAATGGCCTATTTTTAATGAACAGACAAGGAACGCCTGTGTTTACCTTCAGAAAGTTGATATACTCGTGGTTTGTAAAGTTCCTTATTAAATATTTTTTCAATACAGTTATGCTCTTGACCAGCACGTCAATTCTGTGAATATCTCACCGTAATGCTTAGGTGGAGCTTGAAGTGACCTGGGAGCTACTCTCTAAGCCTGAAGTCCAGTCCGTAGTTTGGGGCTTAGTTGCGGGCGTATTCTACTCCGTATCTGTCAAATCGTGTTGTCATTAATTCTTAGTGGTTAAGTGATACGGAGTAGAATACGCCCGCAACTAAGCCCGAAACTACGGACTTCGGGCTTAGAGAGTAGCTGCCCTGTCATTCTACCTTGATTGCATTACAGTGCAATTCTGTAAACCTCCACCGTGTAGCTTAGGTGAAGCGAGCTGTCAATTCATACAAAATGACAGTTAGTTCACTTCGAGCTCACTCCACGTAGGTTAACACGGTGAGATGTTTATAGAATAGACTAGCATTTTTTTTGGGATAAGACCGTCACACATTTTCAACCACTGCAACTGCTGAAAGCCATAATCAACAGTGGCGACCACCAGAGAAACACCGAGCCAATGAAGCCCGACGAGTCCCGGAGAAACGATTTAACTGTCTTGGACCCCGCAACGAAATTAATCAGAAAAGTACCGCGGAGGAGTAGGAAAAAAAAATATAATTTCCACTTCCCTTTTATCAAGCAGGAGACAGAATAGAGCTACGCCAATAGGCACCAAGGGATATATACAACTGGGTTAAGCCCAGTTGCCAAGCACCACGGATTATATATTAACACTAAAACTAATGGGTCCTAAATTGTGAGCTAGTTTTGATTCCAGTAGAATAGACTGTCTGTATTGACAGCTCAGTTCATCTTCACTTCACCTTAGGTTTCAGGGGGAACAATTTATTGATTTCCAGGTCAGGTAAATACTGTCATTGGGTTTTCCCACTAGGAATATTTCAGCAGCAGCCCGGAGTTTGCAAGGTGGTGATGTGACACCCCCGTGCTTCGAAAAGCACGTAAAGTTGTTTACTTATTTATTTATCTATTTATTTATTTATTTAGGAAAACTAAATAAATGACTACACACAAAGAAATTCAAAGCACATATCATTTACTAATACAATATCATTGCGTGCATCTTAATTAAAGGTAAGCACACCCTTTTATTTAAATCTCACTATACAATAATAAGATGGATAATAATGGATAATGATGATAAAAATTGTTACAAAAAATAAATTTGAATGCATTTGGAATGTCATGTCATGGATATGTCTATAATAATTTATACTTAAAATTAACATGCATCAAATCAAATAAGATAGAAATAAATAACAAACAAAAAAATCAAATTAATAAATTTTTAATTTAATTTTTATTTTTATGCTTTTTAAACTTATCTTATTTTCATTTCGTTACTTAATATTCCTCATTCCCTTTCAATATAGTGTACATTATTCTACTATACAAGCGCTTTCATTTGATACACATATTGAGGGATTTGTGAAAAAACATATATGTAATTCGCCATTTTGTGGTGGCGGCCATCTTGGTTTGAAATTTTTCATAATGTATAGTACTGTACTAGTTAAGTCCTTTCATTTGATACCCATTTTGCGGCAGCTGTGAAAAAATATGTCATTTGCCATTTTGTGGCGGCGGCCATCTTGGACCGATTTTGATCAAACATAGCTAAGAACACTCCCGACTAATTCACTTTTCAAACCACACACACATACACAGACACGTCAAACTTCTAACACCTCGTCGTTTTTGCGTCGGGGGTTAAAAACATACACATTGTTAGTACTGCGCCTGTTGGATCTTACTATGGTCGTGTCGGATTGCTATCCTATCAGATAGTGAGTTCACCTGTGTTTCGGTATATACTTGTGCACTATTCTTCTACATACTTGACTAATCTCGGTTGGAATGGCTGAATGTAGACCGAAATCCGGTCGAGAGTATGAAAAGAATATCACAATATTAATGCATTCTTATTGCTGTATGCCAATTCTAATTTAATCCCAGGTTTTTCACCAATAACTTGTTCTGTTATCATTGTTATTAATTACAGTTCTAACCTTAGCTCTTTCAACAAACTAGAATTACCAGTTGGATTATTGAATTAGATGATAAAATATTGCTGTTTTGAGTTTATTAAAGATTGGTCATGTGATGCTTACCTATATAACTAGCAACCCGCCTTGGTTTCGCCCGGTTTCGCTAGAGCATATACAACGTGTAACAGAATATTGGCAATACCTTTTAAGGGGTCGTTGTACTCATCATTATGAACAACTTTTACAATGGGACCAACCCAAAATCGCGAAAAAAAAATCAGCTGTTCAGTACATTTTGTCGAGTTATGCGCACATAAATTTGTATAGGGAGTCGATATTTTTCACGATTTCAGTGTTGGTCCCATAGTGAAAGTTGTTCATAATGATGAGTTCAATTACCCCTTAAGAGGTATTGCGTTTATTCTGTTACAGGTTGTATTGAAAGCTTACCTTACGGCTTACGTCTTCAACAATAATATCCCTCCAAGTACTTCTCATAGAACAGCCTTTGCCAAACATCAGTATCTTATTCTGAGCTCTCTCATTTACAGAAACATTAATAAACACCTAAACATACTTGATCTGACATAACGGGAAATTAAACTGAAACTTACAGAGTATGTACTTCAACAAGATTATGACCATACAGAATCTATATTAACCTACATAACCTAGCACATGACACTCATTCACACACGCTCATACATACACACACACACACACATACCTACATACACATTTACAAAAATTAAGTTCATTATTTTAGTGTAATTATACTCAATGTTACTTACCATTACCATTTTATAATAATTAATTATTGTTTAAATTGTGGGTAGATCGACAGGGTCCTCGCATCATCATCATCATCATCATATCAGCCGAAAGACGTCCACTGCTGGACAAAGGCCTGCCTCAAAAGGGGGTTTGCCATAATCGCCACGCTTGGCAGGCGGGTTGAAGATCGCAGTGTTTGGTGTTGATTTTTACAGAGAACGCTGCTGCCCATTCACCGGCGAGTCCCTTAGTAAATAGGTAATATTGAAGCATAACCTTGTGGCCGTTCACTGTCTCTTAAGATACAGGTATACCCTAGTTTATGAGACAGAGTAACGTAAATTCTCGACAGATGTAAAAAAAAATCGTAATTTTTAGGCAATTTACGCAAGGCCCTAATTAATTATACACCTAAACTTTCCGAAAACCGTCTAAAAATCCATTTGGTAGTTTTTGAGGTTCTCGCATACAGATAGACAGATAATATTTCTAAAATATTTAAATTCATACGACTGTTGCTGCTATTTTTAATGGCTTACATAACATCATGCCTGAATTCCCCAAGGGGAATAATAATATTTTTTTCATGTGTATAATTTATTCTTTTTTTTGCAATAATTCTTTTAACAAATTGTATTTTATTTTTGGCTATAATAGAAAACTTATGTTAAAAATTAGATATAAATCTTATTATTTCAAGGCAGCAAGCACTATAGTTCGGACCACAAGACGAACGGCGATGCGCCACCGGTACATGGTGGACATCCCACCCACGCGCACAAAACGTTTTGGGAACACATTCATAGTGCGTACAGCTAAGGATTGGAATTCCCTGCCGGAGTCTGTGTTTCCTGATAGCTACAACCTGGGAGTCTTTAAGTCAAGAGTGAATAGGTTACTTCTAGGCAAGCGTGCTCCATCTTCGACCACATCATCGCTTACCATCAGGAGAGATAGTGGTCAAACGCGAGCCTATCAATAGTAAAAAAAATTGTCATGTGCATTTAGAAATTTTGTTATGGAGCTTTTTTTTTAATTATTGTACAATGTATGTGATGTGGCTGTACTTAATTTAAATAAATAAATAAGGGGATTTATTTTAAGAATGAGTAATCACCAAATGACTTATTCAGCTCTGGGCGGAGCGAAAGAGAGTGTCAGACTCTTTTGTCAAATTACGTTAAAATCCCATGCAATAGGGATGCCACTTGCCATCAACTGGTCACAAATCCAGATACCGGGCTACTATTGAGAAATTCCAAATGGAATAACGCTATAACACTTTGCCCGACCCGGGAATTGATCCCCGGTTCTCGGTCTCAGATCTTTGCTTTAAGAGAAAATGCTGGCGGCGAGACTTTGTATGTAAAAAGTCATAATTCGAGATTTGGTTCTCGATTGTTTTCTCCTCCAATATTGGATCGATTAAAGAGGTATTTCACAAACTTAATAAGAAGGATGTATACTGTGTCCCTAAATTTTCCTTTTTGATGATTTATTATACGTATAAGCACTAGAAATCTCACAAAATGCTCAAAATTGTCCGATAAATCGCTGTCAACAGAGCCCTAGTGTACAAATTTGGCAACTATTAATCAAAAAAGGGAAACCGAAAAACAGTATATCCTTTTTATTCAGTTTGTGAAATATCTCTTATATCGGTTCAATATTGGAGGAGAAAACAGTCGAGAGCCAAACCTCGAATTATGACTTTTTACATACAAAGTCTCGCCGCCAGCATTTCCTCTTAACTGTACTTTGCTGCAGTGAGTAATTAAAAGGTGAAGTATCTATCACAGTTAAGTATCCTAATTTGATCTGAATGGCTCCTGTTGAATTCAAAATGATCTTTAAGTCAATCGTTACAAATGCTAATACATAATCGATCGTAAAAAAATATGAACACATTATTGGACTATTTGATTCGTTCGGACTCGCATGAGTTCGGATCCGACGCAAGGACCGGTCCGACGGCTTTTTGTGGGATCCCACCCTCATCCGTCGACCTGACTGCCTGTTGAGGTCTTACACTCCCCATTCAAATATAAACCTTAAGTTTACACAGCAAAAAGTTCATAATTGATTACCGGTCACCACGTTTGACAGTCACGACCTAAGAGCAAGGATTAATGTAAGGATACAGGTTTAATCCAATCGATTTTAAATCTTATGCAGTTGTGATTGGGTAGGTTTTGGTTGTGATAAGTCGTCATGAATAGCTCCTTTGATTTTTATCGTACATTTGACCCATCATGTCGAATGCCCTGGGAATGTTCGGAAGACGATTAAATAGTTATTTGCCGTGATTATAATAACGCCAGGTGATATTTTAACATAATATCACGCTGTCCTCTCCACAGAGGTAAGTAGAGATGTAAGTTGTATTCAAACAACGACATTTCACCAGTGACATTTAAGTTCTATCTCCCATAGGGGAAGCTTTTAGCCACTAGCCGGGCACAAATCCTCTGATGATAGTCTGTTCCCAAGAATCACCTCGTGGAAAACCCAATATTACTTTTCTCCACCTGATTATCAAACCCGGAACCCCAAACAGCTAATCTTCGCCAAGTCGTTGTCGAACGTTGAGTCTAAAAGGCTGCATCTGAATACTATTATTTTATTTACATGGAGCGACTTTCTATCAGGTCTCCACAACCAAGTCCAGGGTCACACGGAACCCTTGGTAAGACTGGCTTCAGATTTTTTGACTTCTGACTGTGCTACTCTTCCCTAACGATTGACAAAGATCTCCAAATGACAGCTGGGACCAAATTCATAACGTGCTTTACTAAGCACAGAGGAAACTTGGTCGTCACCCATCCAAGAACCGGAACCTCAGCAAGCGTTGCTTAACTTCAAAAATCGACCCGTGCAGCAGTTTACTATTCAAAAGTGTGATTTAATTGAATGAAATAAATGCATTGAGTTTGAGTTATCGACAGTTTCTGATTCCAAATACTAGGAGCACAGCATAACGGAGTACTTAAGGCACTTGTCTCACAGCCGGCGAGGAAGCGAGTAGCTATCAAATATTTGCTCGCTGAGGAAAGGGGCAAAAGATATAGATCTCGTGTTAGTAAAAGAGACACATACATTCATTGTCGATAGCTGGCTGTTCACACTGCCGGCGAGCGGCTCTTACCTCTAGTTGATCGCAGCGACAAGAGCTATCAAAGCTTGTACTCAGAGACACTCGCACGGCGATGCTCGCTTTGCGGTCAAAACTCACCAAACAGCGGTAATTTCTTTCACCTCTAGCTGATCATAGCGACAAGAACTATCAAAGATTGTACTCGCTCAGCGACACTCGCTCGGCGATGCTCGCTTGGCGGTCGGAACTCACTAAACAGCGGTAATTTCTACCTATAGTGCGGGCCGGAGCGAGTATTGCGAGTAAAAGCCCGTCGCACAAAAGCACTCGCTGAAAGCCGAGCGTCGAAACTATCGAAACTTTTCACTCGCTACTCGCTCCTCGCCAACTCGTTTCGAGTTTCGTCGGCGGTGAGACAAGTGTCTTAAGAAATGAAACCAAAATTATCAAAACAGTCACAATGACATAACACCACAAACCAACATTAAAAAGCCATGTATTTTCCCATGATTAATGTAGAAATAATTGCCATAAAAACGAACACCTCACCATATGACGTGCAAGTTAACGACATGGTGTTTTTACGGTGGACAGCAGAAAAAAGGTACCGTTGACAGAACTGGGTTTTTAGAGCGTTTAAGGGGTTATGTCATTTTAATCATGGGTTTTCTGTGGCGCCATGTGTGAATGTTGACAGCTGGGACTTGGGTGTCAAGTTTTTGAATTCTTTTCGTATATTCGTTGAGAAAGTAAGTGGAATTTCATTTGTTGTCAAAGCTTATTAAGCTGGTCTTACTACATTTAAATACGTCATCATCATCAGCCAAAAGACGTCCACTGCTGGCCTTAGGCCTACCGCAAGTGTCGCCACAACAACCGGTCCTGTGCGTCTCGCATCCATCGGTTACCCGTGACACTCATCAGGTCATAGGTCCACCTTGTGGGAGGCCTTCCAACGCTGCGTCTTCCCGTACGCGGTCGACACTCCAGAACTTTTCGACCACACTGCCACTTCATTTTGGCGATCCTTCGAGCTACGTCGGTAACCTTGGTGCTCTTGCGGATATCATCATTAAAATACAAACTTATTGAATGTTCAAACCTAACAGGTTATGTAGGTAAACGCTTTTGGCATTCTGTAGATACCTAGCCAGGTATAGCTTTGGTAAATCTAAGATCTTCATTATGTAATTTTAAATGGAAAAGCATATGCATAAAAGAAAATTTTTCTTACGTCAAAACACTCTAAATATTAGTCTCCAAAAATGTCATATCCTGGAATGGAACTGATTCAGAAAAAAGTTGCTGATAGTTTGTGAAATAGTTTTAAGATAATTCTGTAACATTGAAAAAATACTGCTCTCAAAACGGTGAAAGAAAACATTGTGAGAAAACCGGCATGTCCTAGAACCAAAAATTCGAAGACATGTGACATTCACCAACCCGCATTGGGCCCGCGTGGTGGATTACGGCCCATTCCCTCTCCTAGAGAGGAGGCCCGAGTCCCAACAGTGGGAACATTATAAGGCCGACTATGCTATGCTATGCTATGCTATTGAAAAATTAAATAAAACGTTATTTTAAACGATTTGACGGATCTAAGTATACGATTTAGATAAGTATCGGTTCGACCATAACAAAATTCTCCAACACAACATTCTACAACCCTTAATTATTGTCCGTATATTTCAAAGAAGCATATAAGCGCATTACTCCCGATGCATCCATAGTCTCCTAGTACTAATGGCAGGCCGGTCATCCATCACCGCGCCCCGCAACCCGCGCCCCGCCACCCCCGCGCCCCGGCGCATCAATCTTATGCAACGCAGCCTGCACGCTCATGCCATCCTAGTAACTCTTTAGTAATTTGTTGGGATTCTTTTGTTAGATTTTAAAAGGATTGAATAAAAAAAATTGTTGAGCTCTATCGGGTTTTGGGAAGGAATTTGCATAATTTGCATAAAATAATGTAGTTTATAATAAAGAGCATTTTTATGTGAAACTTGTTCCCGCGGTTTCGCTTCAGTGCCTAGCCCATACGTACGAACCGTTAATTTTTCAAGTAATACCCTATGGACTTTTCTGACCTAGAGATGGTCGTCAAAATCGGTTAGTGGGTGAAGAAGTGCAAAGGCGATCGTTATAGCGGGCCCACACCGTCTTCTTAGACAAAAGTCTATAGAAGTTTATGGAAGTCTGTACCGCGTGGACGGACTATTATGGGCGAAAGTTTAGGCGCCTATGTCCATAATTATGTCCGTCTTTCAGCCGAGATCATAACACTGAAGCCACACTACAATAATAATAAGCACTAATTATGATTAACAATTTCCCTTAATCACCAATTTTGGAGTAAACAATCCTTCACTCAATGCATCTCCGAAATAATTACTTACCTTATAAAAAGCAGCCTTCCTCAGTTTCAATCCACCAAAATTGGACTTAAAGAAATTGCATCTCGTTAAAGCAACAGTATTGTTTCGCGACAGTATCACATTGTCTGCTGTTCATTACTGGCTCTCTGTTAATTATGTGTCCCTGGTACTGTGTTTGTTTTTCCTTGGATGGCGAATTTTTGAGAAACTGCATTGTGCCGTGTCGTTTTTTGGTGGAAGTGGGTAGTAATTACGTAATTAATAGTTGGTTTGGTTCTGAAATTAAGACTTATTATTTGAGTAATGATGTTAAAGAGCTTTTCCTCTCTCCTAGATACTTACTACTTTCAGCTTTTAAATGATTATATTATTTAACACTTTCAGTGCCAAGAGCAAAAGTGTTTTTACAGTTTTAGTGAAAAGCACTCAACACATGGGCCGAACAACAATTCGTTCGTGTGCCCACAACCCGCGCATGAACACAAGTCACATATAGCTACTTAAAACAACGTCTCAGATGCGGGTTGTGGGCACATAACGAATCACTGCTCGACCCATACGCTGAGTTCTTGGCACTAAATGTGTTAATAGTTTTCTGTGGTCTACATCACATACATGGTCCATAACTATTGTTCCACGTTATGGATTGCTATAAAGATTTCAGAATTGATTTGATGTTTTTTTATAGTTTGACCACTAGGTAAGTATCTCACCTGTACGTCTACCATGAGTTTTATCAATCTATACTCGCTAGCGACTTTAGAAAAACTATGAAAACTTTAAAAAAACTAGTTTCTAATTTATTTGTTTAAGTTGTTATCTAACAAGCAAGCAAGTTGCAAGTAAAACTTTAGTTAACAATTGAAAAAATATTTAGAAACTTGTTTTTTTAAAGTTTTCATACATTTTGAAGTGAAAACTTCTTTAGCGGCGTTGAGCACTTTTTCTGTAATGGGTATAAAATCTTAAACTCGCGTCAGGACACGTGACCTGATCGAAAAAGCGTAAGACGGACTCGCGTCAGGGTCACGTGATGCTGATCGAAAAAGCGTAAGACGGACTCGCGTCAGGGTCACGTGATGCTGATCGAAAAAGCGTAAGATCGAGGGAAAGGGAGAGGAACTAGTATCTCCCACTCTTTCTACCGTGCCTGAGTGTGCTGCTCCGCTTAGGCGGCACAGGGCGCTTGCGCGAATGTCCGTCTGTGTTTATGTACAGCGTGCCACGCGTATCCAAGGATACGAAATTACGGAATTACGAAATTATGGATGAAAGTTGATTTTTCTAAGAGATAAAAATTAATGTAATATATAAATAAATAACGATATAATATTATGAATAATAACATGTAAATTGTCATATTTGTGTACGATAGCGCAATAAATAAACATTGTATTCTACCTCATAAATGATAGTATTTTTGTACTTATAATTAAACACAACGTTAATACTAAAGTTTTCATTTCTGCCGGCACTCCCGGAGTGCTACCGGTGTTTTTTTTTAACTACAGTCGCTAGCGAGTATAGATTGATGAAACTCATGGTAGACGTACTGATAGTAGACGATGATTACCTATTTTGATCGACGATAGAACACGCTCGCCTAGAAGTTAACTATTCACTCTTGACTTAAAGAACCTTGATTAATCTAGAAGAATACCATCTTACGGCTTGCGAAGTTGCGATGAACAAAAGTCGGCAAACTGTGCAGTAGTGGGTTCAAAACCAGAGTGCCTTATCAAATAATTTTTAGGGTTCCGAATTTCCGTAAAAAACGGAATCCTGATAGGATCACTCGGGTGTCTGTCTGTCTGTCGATCTGTCTATCCGTCTGTCACAGCCAGTTTTCTCCGGATCTACTGGACGGATTCTATTGAAATTTGGTACACATTTTTTATAATTTTGAAATAAATAGTTTTGAAGTTATTCAAGAAATTAGACCAAAAATTACCAATCCCCCCTTATCTCCGAAACTACTGAGTCTAAAATTTTGAAAAAAAAAATGCAGATAATAGTTCTACGCCTAACGATTACAGGAAAACCTATAAGAAGTCTGTAGTGTTAAAATAACATGTTAAAAAAAATGAAATTGGTTCGGAACCCTTTGCACGCGAGTCCGACTCGCACTTCGACTGTCGTCGCCTTGGAGGGCAATGGAGCTAAGCCACAATTTTTGCGAAATGGAGTTAAGTGCATTAATGTGTTGTGAAAGAGCCAAAGTTTATATTAGTCAATAAATAATTGTTAAACAACGTTCACATTCGCAGATCAGTCCCAAGCTGTCAAAAATGTATTAAAATTGAGACTTTTTTGACAGATTGCGACTGAGATGCGAATGTGAACGTTTGATTAAATAAATTAGTATAATTGGCAATCTGCGGCTCTAAATAACTTTAGGTAATTTCGGAATTCGGTGTTCAAATACGAAGAAACAATCAAACACACTGGTCTCCGAAATTATTTTTTTGCTTTTCAGTTTTTTCGGTGGTTTAATTTTTTTTGTTAAAAAGTTTTTATTTTATACTTTTATTGTGGCTATAATCTACTAATTAATACATGCTTAATTTTTTATAACTTTCAAAATAGCTACCTATCTCACTTTAGCTATTAACTGTTATATAATACTACTTTAACTATTACTTGTTGTAAAATTTAAATACTTTTAAAAAAACAGGCTTTTTGTACGCACATGGGTAGGCCTACAAAAAATGCTATACAACTCTGCACTAATATCTGTGAATTAATAATAAATCACCCCTATTTTCCCCCCCTCAGGGTAGGATTTTTTTTACAAATTTATGTGACACCACTTTCGAGGTATACCCTTTCCAATAAAAATAGAATTATCAAAATCGGACTACTCTGTAAAAAGTTATGCGTGTTCATACATAAAAACAATATATACGCTTCGACGTGAGAACCTCCTCCGTTTTTTCGTCGGTTAAAAAGGCCACTTTAGCAGAATCAGAAAGCACATCACACTACCCGTCACTGTCAAATTTTCCCAATCAACCTTGAACCTAATGCTTTAGCTATAAAGATCTTTTTCATATCGTGTGGGCAGTAAGGTCTAACGACCCCACACACCCTAGTGTCAGAGTTTCTAAACCGCCTCAAGGGCCTCTGACATGGTTTATTTGTCGACCGCCAGTTGGCGGCCGGGACCACCGGCTTATACGTGCCTTCCGAAGCACGGAATCGCACGAAGCACGAATATTATGATTCTCCTAAAGTGGCCATTTAACCCCCAGGTTGTTGCGAACTTTTCTTAGTGCGATTTCCTCCAGTTTCATAAAAGCCACAAAGAGGTATGTCTCGCCTATTTGCGCTAAATTAATTAGGTCAGTATTTTCAAAACATTCCTTTTGCAGGATTTGTTTCTTATCAGCGTCATTATCAATCTGGGCCAGTGCCTTAATCAGTGTTAAAGCAGCTTGTAATATATACGCTATGTTTTTTCTAACATATTTTTTAGCAAAAACATAGCATAAATATTACTTAGATTCTCGGACCGACATAGCCCGAAGGATCGACAAACTAAAGTGGCAGTGGGCAGGGCACATTGGTCGCAGAACAGATGGTCGATGGTGCCGAAAAGTTCTGGAGTGACGGAAGACGCAACTTTGGAAGGCCTCCCACAAGGTGGACCAATGACCTGGTGAAGGTCGCGGGTAGCCGATGGATGCGGGACGCACAGGACCGGTCGTTGTGGCGACGCTTGGGGGAGGCCTATGTCCAGCAGTGGACGTCTTTCGGCTGATATGATGATGATGATGATAAGATTCTCGGTAAGACCATTACAGCTATGTTTTCTTATTTTATTTTCCTGGGTATTTTTTTTTTGTTGGGACTAGCCCGCCACACATTCCCAACCACTGCAACTCCTGAAACCCAGAATCAACAGTGGCGACCACCAGAAAAACGCCGAGCCAATGAAGCCCGACGAGTCCCGGAAAAACGATTTAACTTTCTTGGATCCTGCAACGAATTTAATCAGAAAAGTACAGCGGAGGAGTAGAAAAATAAATATATGTATAATTTCCACTTCCCTCCTTTTCAAGCAGGAGACAGAATAGAGCTAGGCCAATAGGCACCAAGGGACATATACAACTGGGTTAAGCCCAGTTGTCAAGCACCACGGATTATATATTAATTAAAAACTAATGGGTCCTAAATTGTGAGCTACTTTTGATTCCAGTAATAGGTATGGCAAAATCGCCTGAAAGCACGGAAATTTGTTCTGGTTTCTACAAGGTCCGTGTAGTAAACTACTCCAGATGTAACCTGAATACTATCTAACATAATATTGCGTTCAGTTTGCCAAAGAATACACTCCCATAAGATGTGGTGTGCGGATTGTTCGTATTCATAGTCGGCTGTAGAACATTGACATAAAGGCGAGGCCACAAGCCTAAAGGAAAATAATTTACTCTTAAAGTTGCCATGACCTGTGAGAAATTGGGCAACACAATGATCCACCTCCAGCCATGTCCTATCCAGCCGCTCACGAACGGATGGAAAAAACTGGTGGAGGTGTCGGCCTTTAATGGAATTTTCCCACCTACATTGCCATTCGGATAAAAGTTCCTCCCAGACGTCAGTCTGGGGTTTTAGTAATCTACAGATCTTAGCACGGTCGCGTTGCGGTAAAAACTCTGGGTCCGTGATCTTTCTAGCGTAGTAGTACATTGCAGCACGCCGCTGCACCTCTAGATCGACTGGGAGAACACCCGCCAGCACCGGTAAGGCTTCAGTACTAACCGTCCTATACGCCTTGCATAAGAATATCAAAGCCAAACGCTGGCTTTGCAGCAATTTACGGCGTACCGTCCCTATGGTGGCCCTGTCAGCCCAGACAGGTGCCCCGTAGCACATACAACCCAAGTAAGTAGCCCCATAGATAGTTTTTAAGGTTTGAAATGAGAGACCCCAAGTAGCTTTGGATATTCTCGTCAAGGCGTAGAAGTTCTTTTTTGCTTTTTCACCTACTGTTTTTATATGATCAATAAATGAAAAGTTCCTTTCTAATAACCTACCGAGGTAGCACACGGATTCTTTTCTTTTAACGGGTACGTTATTAAATTTAATACTAGGCCAGGATTTTAGGTTCCCTTTTTCCTGGGTAAGCTTCATGTTTTCAGTCCCTTTCCTTTTCAATATATTAAACTAGCTTCTGCCTGCGGCTTCGCCCGCGTGAAAGTTGGAAATGACCCCAAGAGACCAAACTCCCCGGATAAAACGTAAAAACTGTTATGCTATTCCAGACTATGACCTATGTCTGCGCCAAATTTCATTCCGATCCGTTCATCCGTTCTGGCGTGATTGAGTAACAAACATTCATCCACCCAAACTTTTGCTAGTTTCGTTTGATAGTTGTAATATTTCCAATATTACAACTATCAAAAGTTGTAATATTGGAAATAAAACTGTCCTTATATTAGTTGAGCCCGTTGGCCGTTTCGTTTAAGGTTTAATACTTTCACTTCGTAACCCGTCATGCACCGAGCACGCAAGTTTGCCCCAATCGGGCGTTACGGTCCTTAACTCAATCGGGCCTTACGGTCCTTGACGCAATCGGGCCTTACGGTCCTTTACGCAATCGGGTCTTACGGTCCTTGATTGGTTTGAGCAAGATAAACTGTACGACCCGATAACCTTCAAGGGTTGAAAACGTCTTGGTTGTGCCCTAAGAAGGATAAACTGTTCGAAAGACTATGAAGAAAAAGAACACTTTCGCTTTTGTCTTACAAAAACAGAACCTACATCCAACGTACTTTTCTTTTTTTTAAGATGGGTAATCATCAAATGACTCCTCCCGCTCTGGGTGAAGCAGGAGGGGGTGTGAGACTCTTACTGACTAAAACCTATCCGTGTTCCTCCTAATGCCCTTTGCGTTCCAGGGCCGCGGTGACTGTTTCGAACAAATTCCGCAACCCTATAATATGCAACGTACCTTGCATTTGAAATTACTTCAAACTTGTTGAATTCGCTCCCAGTCACACAAAAATTCATATCAATTTCCAATTCCCTCAAAACGTACTCTCAATATTTTCAGAAAACATTGAAAAAAGTAGAAAAAAAATCACCTTATTATTTCCTGACACACTTTTTGACACCTTAGCGCACTTAAACTTCTATTCTAAACTCTATTTTTGTAGCATGAAGGTTAAATTTTCCTTGGATTTTTTCTAAGTTAATTCCTTTAAAAGTGGTGGGTAAAGTTTGTAGCGCTGTATTCGGGAGTGAGGCAGCCCGGATATTGTCTGCGGAGATTGTTTAAGATAGCACTTGTACCTTACCTGGGCTTGGACGTTTTGTTTCAACGTTTGAATTTTATTTTTTAATGGCTGCCTCTTGCATACTACCGGCTTTGGATTGGATGGGGGTGGTAATCGGTTGTGGTTTGTATTCTAGAATGTGCATAGATGTGATCTAGATAACTCAAAAACTGGCTAAGTGCGAGTTGGACTCGCGTGCAAAGAGTTCCGAACGAATTTAATTTTTTTTAACACGTTATTTTAACACTATAGACTTCTTATAGGTTTTTCTGTAATCTATTGGTTAAGATTTACTACCGCCATTTTTTTTTTTCAAAATTTTAGGCTCAGTAGTTTCGAAGATAAGGGGAATGGTCATTTTTCGTCTAATTTCTTGAATAACTTCAAAACCATTTATTTTAAAATTATCAAAAAGATATAATTAAAACTCTCACAGTAAGCCCTTTGCATTTGATACGTCACACAATATTGTGTGTGTTGTTGTACACGTTCTGTGTTGTTCAACTTTTTTTTTTGCAATTTTATAGTCTGGCCCCCAAAAGTGACTCCCATACTAAAAATTTAATGATTTACGTAACGCGTCCGTATTTGGGTCACAAAAGTCCATGTGTGTACCAAATTTCAACAGAATCGGCCCATTAGATCCGGAGAAAAGTGGCTGTGACAGACGGACAGACAGACAGACACCCCCCGAGTGAACCTATAAGGGTTCCGTTTTTTGTTCGGAACCCTAAAAAACAATATAAGTAGATATTGTGAGCTCGTTTTTAAATTCTTCTACTTATCTTGTGGGCAGCAAGGTCTAACGACCCCACACACCCTAGTGTCAGAGTTTCTAAACCGCCTCAAGGGCCTCTGACATGGTTTATTTGACCACCGGCTTATACGTGCCTTCCGAATCACGGAATCATCTCGATTTTCATCGAGTTGATTATTTGGAATTAAGACGTGTTACATCTGTTACTCTAATCTACATCTACACTAATATTATAAAGAAGAAAGATTTGTTTGTTTGTTTAAATTGAAAAGGCTCCGAAACTACTGGACCGATTTGAAAAATTCTTTTAGCATTGGATACCTACATTATCAGGGAGTAACATAGGCTATATGTTATCCCCGTACTCCCACGGGAACGGGAACTACGCAGGTGAAACCGCGTGACGTTCACTAGTGACTAGATATGACAAGTTTTAGGCTAAGCGCGGTTTCTTTATTGAGTATTTAGTGTTAAAAAAGGAATCAAACTCTACTTTGATTACATATATTTTAATCAGTTTGACATACATACTTATGTATCATCATCATCATCATATCAGCCGAAAGACGTCCACTGCTGGACATAAGCCTCCCCCAAGTGTCGCCACAACAACCGTTCCTGTGCATCTCGCATCTATCTGTTACCCGCGACCCTCACCAGGTCACCATCCACCTTGTGGGAGGCCGCGCCAACACTGCGTCTTCCTGTACGTCTACCATGAGTTTTATCAATCTTTACTCGCTAGCAAATGTAGTTAAAACAAGTTACTAATTGATTTTTTTAGTTGTTAACTAAAAAAAAAAACACCGGTAGCACTCCGGGAGTGCCGGCAGAAGTGAAAACTTTAGTATTAACGTTGTGTTTAATTATAAGTACAAAAATACTATCATTTATGAGGTAGAATACAATGTTTATTTATTGCGCTATCGTACACAAATATGACAATTTACATGTTATTATTCATAATATATCGTTATTTATTTATATATTACATTAATTTTTATCTCTTAGAAAAATCAACTTTCATTCATAATTTCGTAATTCCGTAATTTCGTATCCTTGGATACGCGTGACACGCTGTACATAAACACAGACGGACATTCGCGCAAGCGCCCTGTGCCGCCTAAGCGGAGCAGCACACTCAGGCACGGTAGAAAGAGTGGGAGATACTAGTTCCTCTCCCTTCCCCTCGATCTTACGCTTTTTCGCATCACGTGACCCTGACGCGAGTCCGTCTTACGCTTTTTCGATCAGGTCACGTGTCCTGACGCGAGTTTAAGATTTTATACCCATTACAGAAAAAGTGCTCAACGCCGCTAAAGAAGTTTTCACTTCAAAAAAAAAACTTTAGTTTACAACTAAACAAATAAATTAGAAACTTGTTTTTTTTTTCAAGTTTTCATACATGTTTTTAACTACAGTCGCTAGCGAGTATAGATTGATAAAACTCATGGTAGACGTACGGTATGCAGTCGCCAGAATTATATACCTTCAAATTCATAATTCAAAAATAGGGGTTAAACCCTTAAAAATCGCTCACATAATTAGAAATCATTGAGATAAGGGCAAACAGAGATGTATTGAGGAATAAGACATGCTCAAATGTATTGGGATGAGGGTAGGACGATTTAAGGATGGCGGTTTTAACAAACTTTCCTCCCGAGTCGAAAACTATGTATTTAAGTCATTGATATATAAAAAACCCAAGATGCTCAGTCTCGAACTAATGCAACACTCGAAACTGTCATCAAAAACTGACATGTATCAAGTGTCATGTGTGAGTTTTTTTGCAAATTCAACCTTACACGGATCGCTTAAAGTTGTTTTTACAAAGCAGTGCAGTACGGCGAGTGATGCGCATTTTTTTTTGCAATATCAACCTTACACGGATCGCTTAAAGTTGTTTTTACAAAGCAATGCAGTATGGCGAGCGATGCGAGACTGTTTGAAACTAGCGCACAATTATACATTGTGCGCTTGTTTTTTGCGGACGTTTTTGAGATGCTGAGTGTGTATCTTGGGTTTTTATATATCAATGATTTAAGTGCATATTTTGTATATTACTCACCTTTGGCATTTGAAATATTTTTCCGGTTTACGAAAGCCTTTTTTTTTAAGGATGGGAAATCATCAAATGGGTCCTCCCGCAGAAGGGAGTATCAGACTCTTACTGACTAAAACCCATCCGTGTTCCTCCTAATGCCCTTTGAGTTCCAGGACCGCGGTGACACTTTCGAACAGATTCCGCAACCCCGACAGGCGTTTATGAAAGCCAAGTGAACACAATTTCAGTTTTTCGATTCCATCACAACAAGGATTTTATTAAAAACCAAAGGCATATCATTTCGGAATGTCAGTAAACAAAAATATTGTGTTTACTGTTTTAAATTACAGAACATATACGGAAATAATAATTGAAACATGCCAATTATTTTTTCCCGAAATTCATATTGCACAAATACAAAGGCATTCATATATAGTCGGACCAAACCGTCATGATAGTTGCTATATTTTTTTGCCAATAATAATTTTTGGTAACTTCAATTCATTAATTACTTTTTAATAACTTCATTTTATTTATTGTTGATTTTAAATTAATTTTGTATCCAAAATGTCAAGTTTTAAACTAATAAGTACAATAAGGGGCCGTCATGTCATATTTATAAAAGTATATTTACTAACATAGTATTAAGCGTTACTAACACCTACTGTGTACCAAAAGTTGTCTTTTATGAATAAAATATTATTATTACTATTAATAATAAGACATATTCTATTCATAGTGAAAAAGCTTAGCTAATACCGAAAGTCGACCTACTCGTATCCACTAACAAATATCTATAAAAAACACGTATTTTTAAATTCACAAACATTTGGGATAAAAACTCAGTAATTCGTATAAAACAGGCTTTCACGTACAACGTGCAACGCAATCTCATATCAGGCTCGCAACAGAGCTCAGCGCAAAAAAAAAACAAAAAATAGAGTTAAAAAAAACAATGCACGTCGAACGAAAAAACTTTATCCTGTCAAAAAATAGTAACAGGAATAATTATCGCGAACATTGCATTAATCAAATTCCGTGCACGGCGGTATTGGGAGGGGGGTCATGGGGGTAGCACCCCCCTAGGGGGTGCACGGAAAAACGAATGCTGCGGGCTCGCTGCGAAAAAACGCTGAAAATGACGGGTGCACAAGCTCTAGTGATCTGCCGATATCTCTCGGGAGCTGGATGTGAATTATATTATTCTATGACCTATATATTTGTGCGGTGTAAAGGAAATGAGTGATTTTAGGTATGATTTTTAAATTCACTTATGTGTTTCTGTGGTTACTTATAAAATACTATTCCTAAGTTTAAAGATAGATAATAATGTCATATAAACTACACTAGCCACATAGGCCCGGTTTCTGAATTGAGTATTTGGAGTAAAGAACGTGTCAAACCCTTCTTTAATGTCAAGGTTTGACTGTTTTTCTGACTAAAGTAGAGTTTGAAAAAAACCTACTTCAAATTTTTAATTCAGAAATGGGGTGTTACTCTTTTAACATTAATCTATTTTCAAACACATTTGCTACTTAATCATCTCAAGCACCTGAATAGTATTGATTTTGAAAAAAGGCTATTCCCTCTAATAATAGAAGGAAATTAAAACTCTTTCATGGCCAAAATACAACTTACTATGAGCTACGATTCTCGACTTTACATACTTCCCACCCAAAAAAAAATGTTAACACTCGAAAATCTTCGAACACATCCCCTAGAACTTACTCCGTGTAGACTGCACGAGTCCAGCGCAGGCTACCTATATAGTCACAAAAAAAGCGGGGGCCCCGTCACCCGGAGGCCGGGAGGCGCGGGGCCCAGGGGCCCAGCCGGCCCTACTGCATTCATTAATTGCTAATTTGCAGATCGGCCCCGATGTATGTCCGCCGTGCTGAATGTTTGTATAATTTTATGTAATACCATCAATGCTTTTTGGGTTAATCATTGTATTATTGTGTTATATCCTTATAAAGGGACTTGTACATGGAAAGTCTTTGTTGTTCAAAGGTCTAATGGAATTGAATGCAGTATCCCAGTCGCCAAAAATTTGAAGTTTGCAAAGTATGATCATCGCTGTTTGATAATTTAAAAGTTACTTGGATTAGGTAACTTTTAGGCAAGCGTGCTCCACCGTCGACCACATCATCGCTTACCATCAGGTGAGACGGTGATCAAAGGCGAGCTATCAATATTAACAGAAAAAAAAAATGATACAGGGTTACTTTCTCTTCAGCATATGTGAGAATCCCAGTGCGGAAGTGGGTCAGTTTTAAGCTTCCATCACGTCTTCAGAGGTCGTGACAGAATGGATACATTGTGGTGCATGAAAATGCTTCCATGGGTGGCGACACTTAATACAGACACCTACATATATCATAGCACTAGTTGACCCGCGCATTTTCGTCTGCTCCGCTCCTATTGGTCTTAGCGTAATGATATATAGCCTTTCTCGATAAATGGGCTATCTAACACTGAAAAAATGTATCAAATAGGACCAATGGTTCTTGAGATTAGCGCGTTCAAGCAAACAAACAAACAAACTTTTCAGCTTTATATATTAGTATAGATAGAATTTACAAAAAAAATACAGGTATAGACACTCTATTAGCGCTATAGGTTGTCGATTGACATGAGCTACCGAAATTTCACGTAGACTAACTACGCTCACTATTGTGCTGGTCTAGGCCAGTAAAACATTGGCCCCAAAAAACTTTGCTTATTAGGATGATGCCTCAAAGTGATCTATTGCTGTACTATGAATATAAGACAAAAATACTAAAACAAATGAATAATTGTATGATTGATAGGATCGTCCGATTAGGTAATGCGGTATTGGAATAATCCTAGATGATACAGTGAAACTAAATCTACCTGAGAATGCAAATTTAGTGCCTATAGCCTATATCAACACTAATATTATAAAGAGGAAAGATTCGTTTGCTTGTTTGAAATGAATAGGCTCCGAAACTACTGGAACTTAATAAGTTAAGTTAGGGGTAGTAAAAATGGAAGCAAAACAATGGTCTGACAAGAGGGCCTTGATGAAGTTCTGAATGCAATCATCATCATCATCAGCCTATAGCAGTCCACTGCTGGACATAGACCTCACCTAGTGCACGCCATTCAACTTGATTTACGGCAACTCTCATCAATCTGCTAGGTACTAGCCACCCTGCGAAGATCGTTGCTCCACCATCACCAGCTAGTCTACCCTATAAATAACTATTTGATATCGAGCTTCACCTGAGTGACAAAGTTCTCAAAGTGAGCTTTATTACTCACAACATAAGTCTTATACTAATACGAATTTGATACTCACCTCGGATTCCGCTGTCGAGACACGAAAATGTTGTTACAGAATAGCACTGCAGTCTACAGTAACGATTTGCATTTTTTGCTGTTTCGCGGTGTCCTCTCAAGAATTTGTCTCATCATCATCATCATCATCATCATATCAGCCGACAGATGTCCACTGCTAGATATAGGCCTCCCCCAAAAGGGGGGGGGGGGCTGCCATAATTGCCACGCTTGGCAGGCGGGTTGGCGATCACAGTGAATGGTGTTGCGTTTTACAGAGAACGCAGCTGCCCATTCTCTGGCGAGTCCCTTAATCGCCTTTTACGACACCCACGAGAAGTAATGGAATGGTATTATTCATTTACGTCACCATACGGCACCGGCCGACACCATACGGCATAGAATTGGTCTACCCCTACGGAAATCGGTTCTATCGGTTCTGAGTGCAAGAACGAGTGTCAAACCGTCCAAACTTTATGAGACTGGCATTACTACCGAAATCTCACGTGGTCCATACATTGCCTTTTGACAATATTTATTTATTGTTGAAAGAATGTCACTTTGTCTAGGGTAAAGGATAAAACACGCATTCAAAGTGATATCGTTTACGAAACTCAATCAGCAGAGCGTTTTTTTTTTTATTTGTGATGGGTTTGCTCTTGACTCTAGTCTAGGTCAGAGGTGACAGAGACAAAGTCTACGATGGAGCGAGCTTACCCAGAAGGAGCCTGTTCACTGTAACTTTGAAGAGATTAGGGTTGTAAGCGTTTGGAAACACAGACGCAGGCAGAGAGTTTCACTCCTTTGCTGTGTGCATTATAAAAGACGTTTGGAAACGCTTAGTGCGAGTTGGTGGAATAGCAACAAGGTAGATTTTGTAAACAAGTCGAAGTGAAGTGATCACGAAGTGAGTTGTCAATCCAAGTAATCAAGATGGATTGACAGCTCACTTTGTGATCACTTCAATCAAGCCTTCATTTCGACATATTTACAGAATCGACCAGCAGGCCGGCCGGTCGGCTTCTGTTCTTCATTTTATACCTGTAGCTTTATATTTTACGCAAAGATCGTACAGTGCCCTTCGTGTTCAGTATAATAATGCTCTCAGGGTGTTGATGGGCCTGCCTCGCTTCGATAGTGCATCAGGGATGTTTGTGGAAATGCGGTCTTTGGTGCGCAGGGTGCGAGCCAGTTCCAATAGCATGCTGGGCATAATTGCTGACAGGCTGAACTGCTGCCTGTAAATCGTATCTCAGCTGGGCTGCTGAAGCAATGATTATGTCATTGTTTCACTTACATAGTTTTAAGTCTATTTATTGATACTAACACTGTCTGAGTCTCATTGTTACTCGTAATAAAGAATTAATTGATTGAGTAACAGCCCTAATCAACCTCCCTTTCTCCCCTGTAAATGAGTAAAATTGATAACAGCAGAAACGTCATTAAACCTGTTTTTAACAATAAAACCAATTATAGATTCCCATTCCCATAATATCAAAATCCTACGCTAAACTCTAAAACGGGTATCCACACGATGCGTCATTGACTGTACTGCTACACTGGTGTACAACAAAGCGTTTTCTATCTATCTATACTGTGTTGTGACGTCACATGTCATCCGCAGACACCAGCCTCATGTAACGGATATTATTTCTTGCACATATGCGTACTGAACAATGACGTCATTTGATGTCGTTGGGGATGTTTAAAAGAGGTTTTTTGTTTTTATGATTATGTGGTTACATGAGAATCGGTTGTCGTCTGGTAGTTGGGTAAGAATAGAATAACTGACTTACCTTTATGGGGGTCTTTAAGTCAAGAGTGAATAGGTTACATTTAGATCCATGGTCGACCACAAGACATCACCGCTTCAGGTGGTATTGTGGTCAAAAGCGAACCTATAAATACCTAATAATAAAACAAAAAAAATTGTACAAAAGAATATGATATACTATCTATTAAGAAAAAGCGAAGTACTTAGACCTCTGGAACCTATCTAAGTACTCGTCTACTTCTCCCAGCAGTTACTCAATCACACAATCGACCTTGGAGAAGATTCACATATCCTCATATTCCCTAATTTCCATATTAGGGAGCTGATCATACCTCAGTCTTTGAAGGCTTTCTTGTTTTCAAGAAGTGGGTAATCCTGGGACTTCAGATTCACTGAAAGTCATATCGTGCAGTACCGTGGGTTTTCAGATTGCTGTCTTTTTAGGGTTGCGTTCCCAACGGAACCCCTATTACTAAGCCTCCGCTGTCCGTCCGTCCGTCCATCTGTCTGTCTATCAGCGGGCTGTATCTCAAGAACCGTAATAGGTAGACAGTTAAAATTTTCGCAGATTGTGTATTTCTATTGCCGCGATAATAAAAAATCCTTATTCTTTACATGAAATTATAAATATTCATCTCACTATCAATGAGCAGCCCAGTGCAGTTTCGTCAAAATTACCACTGATACCAGCATCCTCCATAAAGTCCGCACACACTGCTCAGTGACAGTGAGATGATGACAACCATCTCTTAAGCCAATTACAGAGCTACACGGCACCGGCAAAACTAAGTTAGCTAAAAAGTGGCGAAACAAAAAAATAATAAAACAAAAATTATACAAGTGCAAGTATCAGCAACAATGCGATTGTGGAAACATTGCTCACATTAAATTAGACTTAAGCAAAAACAAATACAAATTGAATTTTGAGAGATCTAACAGCATGATTTTTCGTGTGAAGTTGAGTTATGGCACAATACTCAACAAAATTTGCTTGATTTGTCTCCAGTATGAATGCTTTGATAAATGAAATATTAACACTTTCAAAACTTTCAGAGTAGATGCGAGGCAGTCAGGCCATAACAGCATTTCTATCGTATGTTGTGCGGTAGCCAGGGATACCAAATAATTTTGTATGTCTGATCCGAGTTTTTGGGGTACAGAAGTCAATACATGACAGCAGATCACTGCTGTCCAAACAGCAAAAAAATATAATTGGGAAAGTAACTCTGTCTGCCGCACTTTCACGCCAAAACTACTGAACCGATTTAAATGAAATTTGGTACACAGATAGTTTAGAGTCTGAGAAAGGACATAGGCTACTTTTTATCCCGGGAGTATGTTCCCTAGGAACCACGCGGGCGAAGCCGCTGGCAGAAGCTAGTAGGGTATAAAAATCCTTGGAGTGAGAGTCCGACTCGCACTTGGCGGGTTTTTCACTATAGCAGCATGTCTATAAAGATGATGCTTATGAAAGAGAATCCCTTGCTTACCTCTGAAAACACAGATTGGGTATATAGCGGCTCATCTCCGCATAAAACAACACTGCGGCACTATACGCAGAAAACTAATTAAACCACCATCATTTCTGCTTCCTACATCCATACCTACATAGTGTCCACAACCATCGTTCAACAGCTAGGCTTTTATATAAATAACATTATACATACCGAATATTTTCCCTCTCTGTCCCACGCATGGGAACACGTTAATAATCCCCATGCAGATGAAAAAATAGAGCATTGATGTGTCTGTGTGAGTGACGTGGACGAATCGATCGCGATCGGCGCGTGTGTGCAACGAAATAAACGAAAACACGCAGCGGGTGGAAAAAATCGCCACGTCAAAATGGACACGAGTGTTGGAGGGGTGGTGTGGCGTGGCCACTGTTGGACTGGACGCGGTTTTTAGTTAGAAATCAAGAAAGAAAAAGCGTTTATTTACGCCAAGCATGACGCATACCAAAAAATATAAATTAAATAAAACAAAATTACATTTTTATAACAATTGGGAAGATGTGAGTCAAATTCGCGCAAAACGAAAAAAAATACGAAAAATAATATATAAGATTTCTGATAAATAATTTGCAATTGCAGGTCTAAAAGGCCAGTTTAGAAGAATTAGCTAATACATCAAACTACCCGAAACTGTAAAATTTTTTAGCAATTCGCCCGGGGTTTCGCCTGCGCAAATTGAGGAAAAACGATTTGCCGCCTTTTCAGCCCTTAAAAGTTGTATTTTAAAACATCCCTTCATAGAGCTCACCTACATCATCAAAAGGAAGCTTTGTGCAATATTTCATGTTTCTTGTTCCAGCAGTTTCGGCTGTGTCTTTATATGTCAGTTCCCTTTTATAAATATAGATAGATGCATGACACACAGAGATCAAGTTAATCAGATCAGATCAGAGACAAATAAATGAGAAAATATCTTTAGAAGCCCAATATTCTCTATACACTTTATGGATTGGTTAGGTCAGCGATAGCCTCAAAAAGAGCCTTTCCTCGAATTTCCTATACACAAAACCAAAACTTCCAGGTTCGATAACACAATTGCCGCATTAAAACAACCAGCCACCACTCCACACCAAACGCACAACACCGCTGCAACCGTCACCAAACAGTCTGGGGGCCTGGGGTGGCCCCTTAAAAAAATTGCACCGCTCCCGGCCCCGTGGGGGGGGGGGAGCTTCAACTTTGACGCGCGCCCCTCTCTAATTGACGCTGCGAAGCAATACTATGATGATTCCCTAGTTTGTTCCGGATTAGGCACTAATTAAGGCTGCAGAAATAATTGGAGCACCTGTTCAGTGGGCGAGTTTTGGTTGGAAATTAGTAAGATTAATTTAGTACTTTTTTGTGATATTTACTGTTCAGTGGTTCTTCTTTAAATTCTTTGAAGTGCATCGCAGTTATAGTTTTAGTAACTTTTGAACTTTTTGTCAATTTTTCGCCCTTACTTTGTTTTGTGTGAATTGGGTGTCATCTATTTATTTTTTTATTTATTAAAACTTTATGCACAAGTGAAAAAACACTGTACAATGGACACAGGACAATGGGTAGCGATGACTACCGTACCAAGAAATACTCGAACCTGGGCGCGTACCGTGTGTTATTAAAGCCAGAGGAGGTGGGAAAACTTACTACTATATTTTAATTTTTTTCAACCTATACGGTCCCACAGCTGGGCAAAGGTCTCCCCCATAACCTTCCACTCTTCCTGGTGTGTTGTTCTCTCTGACCAATCCGTCATGAACGCTTCCAAGTCGTCACGCCAGCGTTTCTTAGACGCGCGTGCGCGTTTTCTATTTTCAGACTTAGGTACCCACAAAAAAATTCAATTTAGAAGAAGCATTTCACAATTTTTCCGAAAATTACGTTAACTTAACGTTTAAAAAAAGATTTCATTAACTAGTTTTCACAATACAGATAATTTTAAACTGATTTAATAGTTCATTAAGGCTCCGCAAGACGAGCCAGCAGGCCTTTGGAAGCTCTCCTCCACTCGTGACCTCTCATATTCGGTACGTCGCGTCGTCGGATATCTATACTTCTATACTATCTTCTATACTAATATATAAAGCTGAAGAGTTTGTTTGTTTGTTTGCTTGTTTGCTTGAACGCGCTAATCTCAGGAAATACTGGTCCGATTTGAAAAATTATTTCAGTGTTAGATAGCCCATTTATCGAGGAAGGCTATAGGCTATATATCATCACGCTAAGACCAAAAAGAGCGGAGCAGACGAAGTTGCGCGGGTCAACTTATAATATACTAGTGGACGTCACGCGGTTTCACCCGCGTAGTTCCCGTTCCCGTGGGAGTACGGGGATAATATAGGTATAGCCTATGTTACTCCCTGATAATGTAGCTATCCAATGCTAAAAGAATTTTTCAAATCGGTTCAGTAGTTTCGGAACCTATTCAATTCAAACAAACAAATCTTTCCTCTTTATAATATTAGTGTAGACGATATACCGAAGAAGCTGTCCATCTTTTGTTTTTGATGCTTGCCAGCTCATGAAGATTTGTTAATATTGACGGCTTTGGGTCTTTATATATCAATGCTATGTATGAAAAAACAGTAACCGTACTTAATTATCAACTAGTTGACCCGCGATGTTATATAGCTTATGGCCTTCCTCGATATATGGGCTATCTAACACTGAAAGAATTTTTCAAATTTTACCCGTAGTTCCTGAGATAAGCGCGATCAAGCAAGCAAAAAACCAAAAAACAAACTCTACAGCTTTATTATTAAGTATAGAAGGATAGATAGTGTAGTACTACTGTAGCTATAATTTATCGAGTTTATTACTTTAGAGTTACTTGGGTTTGAACTTTTATATAGAAGTAGGCCGTCAATTAATTTTGTAACGCACGTAATGTTATGACGCACAATGAAACATACATATTTGAATCGAGGACATGACAAAAACATGTCCTGAAATATTTATTTTATTCTCTTATGAGATAAATGTTTTTTTCTGTAATCTTTTTTCAAAATCATACGCAAAAAACTGCATTTTTTTTTGCACAACACTTTAGTTGACGATCCCACAATGCAATTACTTA
The DNA here is from genome assembly GCA_947578705.1 of Lacanobia wlatinum. Classification (NCBI taxonomy): domain Eukaryota; kingdom Metazoa; phylum Arthropoda; class Insecta; order Lepidoptera; family Noctuidae; genus Lacanobia; species Lacanobia wlatinum. Next base: position 6,548,051 of record OX388039.1, on the reverse strand, counting down.
CAACTAATCGATCATCAAGTCAGTCAGCCGTCTCGAAATTATATAAAGCAGTGTTTACAAGCTAATTCACTGTAGAGGGCGTCGCGAGCGGCGTTACACGCGTGTATGGGGCCATCATTCTTGTGTTTTGTACTCCAGCCCTGCTATTTGTAGATGCGTAGTAGGGTGACCACGGCTGAGATAGATTTTACCTGTAAATTATAATTATAATACAGAAGTAAATTTATTTATTATTTTTATTTATTATATACTTTATTGTACACCTTATAACAAGCACAGGAAAATCGCTCATAAAAACTAAAAAGTAAAATTGTCTGTGTTAATTGTTATCTCTGGAAATAATGCATGTATCTCCGGATTACCTAGCTTTGGATATTTTTAGGGTTCCGAAAAAAAAGGAACCCTTATAGGATCACTCGGGTGTCTGTCTGTCTGTCCGTCTGTCACAGCCACTTTTCTCCGGATCTACTGAACCGATTCTGTTGAAATTTGGTACACGTATGGATTTCTATGAACCAAACATGAACGCGTTACGAAAATCGTTAAATTTTTAGTATATGGGTCACTTTTGGGGGTCAAACTAGAAAATTAAAAAAAAAGTTTTTTGAACAATATCGTGTGAGATATCAAATGAAAGGGCTTACTGTGAGGGTTTTAATTATATTTTTTTCATAATTTTAAAATAAATGGTTTTGAAGTTATTCAAGAAATTAGACGAAAAATGACCATTCCCCCCCTTATCTCCGAAACTACTGAGCCTAAAATTTTGAAAAAAAATGGAGATAATAGATCTTTACTTAAAAATTACAGGAAAACCTATTAGAAGTCTGTAGTGTTAAAATAACATGTTAAAAAAATTAAATTCGCTCGGAACCCTTTGCACGCGAGTCCGACTCGCACTTGGCCAGTTTTTTTTATTAAAAGCCATACACATTATGTCACGTTAAAATGCACGCTAAAAACTCGGAAAAAGGTCAAATATTAAGAAAAATAAGCCCGCCACACTATTCTCCACCATTGTAAACTCCTGAAGGTAAGAATCATCAGTTGTTCACCAGCAAAGCGTAGAAGATATGAAGCTCGACTAGTCCCGAGGAAACAACTAACTGTCATGGATGCCACAAAGAAATCAATTCGAGAAAAACAGGGTAGGAGTAAGAAAAACACACTATAAGACAGAAGTGGTTGAAGACAGTATAGGTATTTCAACAGAAAACTGCAGCTATCCTTGCTAAAATCTTCAAACAGAAGAGCTAATAAAAGGTTTTTTTCGACTCTCCCTTTTTCCCGAAACAAAACGATGCATGCCTATAGCTAGAGGCTAGACACTCGTATTTGCCTGCAGTCTGGGTGTTAGCATTGTGTGATTTATGTCCGTTGCTCACGTCATCTGTCGAGCCGCTTCCAAAAGCTACGGTTGGGATGGATTCCAGTCAAACTAGACGCGGAAACATTCGATGTTCTGCTCGATATGGCGGCTTTTTGACCTTCCCAATTCGCTTCCCAATTTTAGGTAGGAAGAATTGCCGATGTTTGAAATTCTATGACTTTGAACCTTGTGTCCTCAGACTTGCTTCTTATATGGGATAAACTTATCCTATATTGTTGTCCAGGACATGGTCTACGCGTAATACCTGTTTTATCCAAATACGTTCAGTCGTTACGATGTGAAGAGGTAACAAACAGATTGACAGAATTACTTTTTCATCTTAATATATAAAACTCTTCCGTTACTGACTGACTGAGTGACTGACGCAAAGCCGAAACTACTGGTCGTAGAAAACTGAAATTTGGCATGTAGGTTCTTTTAGAGTGTAGGGGAGCACTAAGAGAGGATTTCCCGAAATTCCTACGGGAACGGGAAAAAACAGAATATTCTCGAATGAAGTCGCGGCGAAGGTTAGTTTATAATTTATAACAAGTGTAAAATAAAATGTCTTTTTAGAAAAAAAAAATCACTTGTGACAAAAAATGCTTTTTTTTTCTTGCGAACGTCGAACGTACCAATTCCTTTTTCAAAATAACCGATAGCGAAGAAAGTAAAAGTCGTTTATCTATGACAAATGGCCGCAGACCACTGAAGCCATGGCGACCACACTCGTCCATAAATTCGTCACTGGCAGAGAGCCAGGCGCGCCGCGTTAGCGCCTGAAGTCCAGCATTAAGATGTACTGTATATTTGTTCGTATGTGGCTTCTTGGACTGGACTTATAGAGGGAATTTGTCCGTAAATGTCGAATGGTTGATAAATACCCATGTTGGAAGTCATTTTCTCGACTCAACTCAACCTCAACTTCGTCTGCCTCAATCATGTTGACAGTTATAGTTTGTTACCAGCTATTGCTCGCGACTTCGTACGCGCCTATTCGTTCCCGTAGGAATTTCGGGAAATCCTTTCTTGGTGCTCCCCTTCACTCCCTAAGGAACCTACATGCCAAATTTCAGGTTTCTACGACCAGCAGTTTCGGCTGTGCGTTGTCTGTCAGTCACTCAGTCACTCAATCGTATCCGACCTTCACTTGTTCTCTTATAGCTGGTATGAGAGTTAATGTGGTTCACGCAGAGTACCTAAGTATGTTGAAAAGCCTCGACAAGATTGATCTCTTTGGCGCAGCCGAGTTTTTTTTTTGTTTTCATTGCAACTTTTTATTTAATTTCATGCGTGTACTGTTTGATTGTCATCAAACCCTACCTAGGCTAGAGCCAAGAGCAAACCTATCACAGATAAAAAAACTAAAAAAAAACTGGCCAAGTGCGAGTCGGACTCGCGTGCAAAGGGTTCCGAACGAATTTAATTTTTTTAACATGTTATTTTAAAACTACAGACTTCTAATAGGTTTTCCTGTAATCTTTAGGTAAAGATCTATTATCTCCATTTTTTTCAAAATTTTAGGCTCAGTAGTTTCGGAGATAAGGCGGAATGGTCATTTTTCGTCTAATTTCTTGAATAACTTCAAAATCATTTATTTTAAAATTATGAAAAAAATATAATTACAACCCTCACAGTAAGCCCTTTTATTTGATACGTCACACGATATTGTTCAAAAAACTTTCTTTTTTAATTTTCTAATTTGACCCCAAAAGTGAACCCCATACTAAAAATTTAATGATTTGGTCATAGAAGTCCATATGTCTACCAAATTTCAACAGAATCGGTCCAGTGCATCCGGAGAAAACTGGCTGTGACAGACGGACAGACGAGACGAGTGATCATAAGGGTTCCGTTTTTTTTCTGAACCCTAATAATAAGTGTTTTATCTTTGTTTTTTTCTTTATCTGAAAAACCCTATAGGCACTTGAGCAGGCAGCCCCTACTTTGTTTATAAGTCCGCTTATTTTCAACTCATGTACATATACTTTTACATTTTATTAAAAGAAAACTTTTATTTTCCCCACACTAGGGATTTCTCCTGTATCGTGAGTGCGTTTATAAACATAAAAACTCACATACACAAACAGCCAGACTCGGAACAACTATCTGTAGGCCATACAAGTATTTGTTCCGTGCGGGAATCGAACCCGCACAGTCAATCGCTCAACCACTGCGCCAATCGTGCCGCGCAATATTATAAGTTAAACTGTTGTAAGCTTGTACATTTCAGAGGAAATTCTGGCGGCGAGACTTTGTATGTAAAAAGTCATAATTCGAGGTTTGACTCTCGACTGTTTTCTCCTCCAATAATGGACCGATTTAAGAGATATTTCACAAAATGAATAAGAAGGATGTATACTGTGTCTCTATGTTTTCCTTTTTTGATTAATAGTTGCCAAATTTGTACACTAGGGCTCTGTTGACAGCGATTTATCGGACAATTTTGAGCATTTTATGAGAGTTCTAGTGCTTATACGGTTAATAAATTATCAAAAAAGAAAACATAGGGACACAGTATACATCCTTTTTATTCAGTTTGTGAAATATCTCTTAAATCGGTCCAATATTGGAGGCGAAAACAGTCGAGAGCCAAACCTCGAATTATGACTTTTTACATACAGTCTCGCCGCCAGCATTCCCTCTTAAGAGTAATCTCTGTATGAAAGAGAAGTAAAACTCTCTGCAAAATGAGCTTTGTCCTCGAGACGCTAAGTCCTATTCTGATCTTCCTTAAATTAGCAGAAACAATAGCACATTTTTCAGTGCGTAACTCAGCATCGGAATAAATGGGAGTCCTTTTAAAGGACTATGAGTAACGAAATAGAGGAGTGTCGGGGCGTTAAGTGCGGCGCACACTGGCGACTCGCCAACTAAACTGATGGATTTATAGTGTGCGCCGTTACTTATACTCGGCTATTATCGGCTGGCACTAGACTTGCGGTCGGGTTTGCTTGTAGTTAGGCTGGATTTTTTTATTGTTTTAAGAAATTGTGTAGTTGGGCTGTAAGTGCTAGTCGTTGTGTGTTTGACTGGGTTTTTCTTTTCTTATTTTAAAATATTATTAAAGTTATTTTTTTTTATTGTCAAACATAGGTAGATACACCATTTGTTTTTCTTACAATTTAACCGCCAAACTTATTAGTTTGATGGCGAGAAGCGCTTGTTTAATATACACATATTCTTATGAACTACCAACCTTAAAACTACGCACTATTTCGCTCAAGGATTTAAATAATTTATCGACATAATTAATTTGAATTAAAATGAATTCGAAGGTATGGTATTATCTACCATTATTAGTCAAGTAACAATAATCCTGCAGGCATTTATCACAGAAAAATAATATATAGACAGAAAATAACTAGGTGATAAGAGGACTTGGTTTATTTAATTAATGTGATAGTTGTATATTAATCCTTATATATACAATTCTTCCGTTACTGAGTGAGTGAGTGACTGACAGACAACGCACAGCCGAAACTACTGGTCGTAGAAAGCTGAAATTTGGCATGTAGGTTCCTTGGGGAGTGTAGGGGAGCACTAAGAGAGGATTTCCCGAAATTAGAAAAACGGGATATGCGCGTACGAACTCGCGGGTAAAAGCTAGTTTGTTAAGTACTAAATTCTTTCTTTGGTCCCCCGCCTAAAAAAGATCAATAATCATTTTTATTTGTGTAACATAGGTGGTAAATACAGTTCTTAAATTAGTTCATAGTTCGCTATTTTATGTTAAAAAGCGTACAAATTTAATTGCATGCGAAATAAGATAAAAAAAACAGTAAATATTAAGTACAACAATTTATATCTAATTATTACGAATCATATGTCAAAGAACTTTCTGATAAATATCCTATAGTTTCAATTACACATCTTTGTTCTTATTATTTTACTAATTAAAAACCAATTAATTTCCCAATAAATTAAAACGAAGCCAGCAAACAACGCTACATGATCGCAACACACCCACACAAGTCAACATAGCGTACGCACATAAATTCGTCAGACAAACCCTGGCGGCACGCCAGTAGCGACTGCCAATAAGGCCTTAGCTGCAGCTATGGGAATATCATGCAGTCATGTTTATCTATTTGCTGTTTATAATTAACTGCAAACAAATATCGTGTGTTTGTTTGTCATTGTGAACTGTTTTACAGTACCCGGCACGAGTCGTGAGCACAGATGAATGCAGAAGAGTGATCTCACCAACGTACGGTAGGCGAACGAAACTTGCAAGCCCAATAATAAAAAATAATAAATCTCTTTATTTTCAGGCTACTTCGGCCATAGACCTTATAAAATAACATATACAGGTAATAATACAGATTGTTTTAGTAGATAGAAACTTAAAACCTATATTAGTAAAACACTTAACTTAGCACTACGTCATTGTGCGTTCTTTAACTGCCTCCGTGGTTTGGGCGTTTGCCTTGTGGGTTCGATTCCCACAGGAAGTATACTTTGTAAAGTTGTTTCCAGTTTGGCTAGGACATTGCAGGCTTGAATCACCTGATTGTCTGATAAAAAGATGATTCCGTGCTTCGGAAGGCACGTATAAGCCGGTGGTCCCGACCACCAAATGGCGGTGGTCAAATAAACCATGTCAGAACCATTTGAGGCGGTTTAGAAACTCTGACACTAGGGTGTGTGAGGTCGCTAGACCTTACTGCCCACTTGATTAGAAGAAGATTGTGCGTTCTGGAAGCGACGGAACTCCACGTCCTGCGGTCAAAAGTCATCCTCCATGACGAGGTGCAGAAAACATGTTGATGAACACGAACGCCTTGAAGTTAACGTTGCTGCGCGTTTCCAATAGCTGCACCCTCGGCGCGTACTTGATCTCCAATTGTCGATGAGCATTGACTGACGAACCAATAACGTGAAGCGTCAGAGCTGACGTCGTCAAACCGACCAATGGAGTGTGCTCACGACTCGTGCCGGCTATTTTACACACGGTGGTTTGGGATTGGGATTGGTCGACGACTCATCATGTGAATCCTACTGTCCTAATATCCTACTTGTATTATAAATGTGATAGTAAGGAGGATGAAGGGATTGTAACTGTATCACGCAAAAACTACTGAATGGATTTTGATTAAACTACAGTAATACGCTTTTTTTTAAGGATGGGGAATCATCAAATGACTCCTCCCGCTCTGGGTGAGTGTCAGACTCTTACTGACTAAAACCCATCCGTGTTTCTCCTAGTGCCCTTTGCGTTCCAGGGCCGCGGTGACTCTTTCGAACAAAGTCCGCAGCCCACAGTAATATGCTACACATAAAATTTTTACAGAGGCTATAATTTATAAAGGAAGTACTAATACGACCCGGAAAACGTTAAATCGGAAAGGTCTTAGTTCATTTCAAACCGTTAAGGTAGGTTTTCCAAAAAATATCCAGTAGGTAGCATTTGAGAAAATTCGTCCGCATAATCTTGTGTTCCTTTCCTGCTTCTACAAGATTTGGCTCACTGTTGAGTGTCATGAAGTGATGAGCCCGACTGTAGTTCTTGACGATATCCCTCCATTTGTGACGATCTTCGTGTCCAGGTGTTTAAGTGAGACCATTGTATAGGGCCTCCTGGGCCTCTTTTCGATAAATAGCCCTTTGTTTTTCAAAATTTTCGTATTGTTGATATCATCTAAACAGCCTCGAAAGATCTAAGACTGACAGAAATAAACTAAGTTCAATGTGAAAACATAAAAATATCAGAAGCTTACCAACCAAAGCTTAGCAACCCGTCCTAACCTAATACATAAAGTTCTTCCGTTACTGACTGACTGAGTGACTGACAGACAACGCACAACCGAAACTGCTGCTCGTAGAAAGCTGAAATTTGTCATGTAGGTTTCTTGGGGAGTGCAGTGGAGCACTAAGGAAGAATTTTCCAAAATTCCCACGGGAACGGGAAAAAATGGGATTTGCGTGTATGAAGTCGCAGGCAAAAGCTAGTTGTACAATATGGCGGGATGGCTAAGCTTTGGTCTTAGTTATTCTCTTAAGGAAGAACACACAATAAATCGTGATTCCACCGTCACCACTTAAAGACAAGCAACAAAAAAAAACTCACTAAAAAAACAAGATAAATAGCCACATTCACGTCCATTTGTGTACTAATAACCATGATAAATGTGAAAGCAAAAAGTACTTAACTGCACAATCAATCAGGAGGTTGAGGTCAATCAAATAAGCGGTTTACAGAGTAACAAGCGAAAATCATGCAAAAACTCGACAACGTGTGAAATAGATGTTACTATAGCTGAACCGTTTTAGGAAGGCGATAGTGGTCATTGACCCACGACCCCGCGTACATTTATTGACAGTCGTCATTTCAGAAAACGAAATTCCGACGAATTTTTTTTTTTAAGTATGGGAAATCATCAGATGACTCCTCCCGCTCTGGGCGGACCAGAAGGGATGTCAGACTCTTACTAACTAATGACTAAAACCCATCCGTGTTCCTCCTAATGCTCTTTGCGTTCCAGGGCCGCGGTGACGCTTACGAACAAATTCCGCAACTCTGGTAGATGACAAAAACCTGCATCTTCATTTATCGTGAATCTCAACAAATGAAAAAGAAGCATATTATTTTAAAACTACTTATAGCCTTCTTATAGGTTTTCCTGTAATCTGTAGGTAAAATAAAATAAAAAAAAATAATTCAGGCAAACTTGAAAAATGAAATTGGTTCGGAACCCAATTTCATTTTTGTAACAAGTTTTATTTTAAAACTACTTAAAGCCTTCTTATAGGTTTTCCTGTAATCTGTAGGTAAAATAAAAAAAAAACTAATTCAGACAGACTACCCATACTTACATGTGTTAGAATTGACAAAAAATTGGTAAAGAAAAATATTGTAGTATTAAATTGCCAAAAAGTTAGTATTGACAAACTATAATTTGCATTTTTTTTCCAAATTTTAGGCTCATTAGTATCGGACAAAAGGGAGGAAATCATTTTAAGTATACTTTCTTGAATAACTTCAAAACTGTTTATTTTAAAATATAAATAAAAAAATTAAATTAAAACCGCGCCGTTTTAGGACGGTACGCCCTTTTATTTGATATACAGTTTGAAAATCATTTTTTTCCAATTTGGCTCCCAAAAGTAACCCCTCTACTCACAAAATTCCACATATGTACCAAATTTCACCAAAATCGGTCTAGTAGATCCGGAGAAAACTGGCTGTGAAAGACGGACACACAGACACCCGAGTGATCCTATAAAGGTTCCGTTTGTTACGGATGTTCGGAACCCTAAAAAGATACAGAGGTTATTATTCGGGTTCCTGCAAAGATATTTTATGAAAAAGGTAATGACCTTTATTACCAAGCTAAAACGAGATGGCTATAGTCAAAGAACTATAGAAAAAGAGCTTTTTATTCGGTTTAGCAAAGCATTGATTTGTTGCAAGCTATATAATCATCCTTGAATCCATTTCTTTTGTGAATGTTTTGTATGAAAATGTTCTTGGGAGGTCGCGAAGATTAGCAAAAACGGTTTTGTTGTACAATTGATGTTATTCATGCACTCTGTTTTGTTTGTGAATAGGTCATCTATCAGACTACCGTTTACTTTCCAGAAAATTACATACGAACCACTTAACATCCGAGATTTTTTTGTGAGCAACGTTTTCCATTGAAATGCTGGCGGCGAGACTTTCTGTGTAAAAGTCATAATGCGAGGTTTGGCTCTCGACTGTTTTCTCCTCCAATATTGGACCGATTTAAGACATATTTGAAAGACACAAACTGAATAAGAAGGATATATACTGTGTCCCTATGTTTTCCTTTTTGATGATTTATTAACCGTATAAGCACTAGAACTCTCACAAAATGCTCAAAATTGTCCGATAAATCGCTGTCAACAGAGCCCTAGTACAAATTACAACAGAGTACAAATTTGACAACTATGAATCAAAACATAATAAAACATAGAGACACAGTATACATCCTTCTATTCAGTTTGTGAAATATCTCATATATCGGTCCAATATTGGAGGAGAAAACAGTCGAGCCAAACCTCGAATTATGACTTTTGACATACAAAGTCTCGCCGCCAGCATTTCCTCTTAACAATGCGTCTGATGATGTTGGTATGGATAATGACGCATCATAATCATAAGTTCATTCATCTAATCGCAATGAACACTACTAATCAACAGCGTGTCTAAATAAGCCACTTTAGTAGAATCAGCCAGCACATCAAGCTACTGACGAAACTGTCAAATTTTCCCAATTTACCTTGAACCTAATGCTTTAGCTATAAATAAGAAAATGAAAGACTGATTTCCTAACTAATAAAAAAAACATTAATTAATTAATTTTACTTATTTGACCTTAGTTTGGCGATCCTTCGGGCTATGTCGGTACCCTTGGTTCTCTTGCTGATATCATCATTCCTGATTCGATCACGCAAGGAAACTCCAAGCATTGCCCCCTGCATTGCTTTTTGAGTGACTTTGAGCCTTCTGAGGAAGGCCTCCCACAAGGTGGACCGATGACCTGGTGAAGGTCGCGGGTAGCCGATGGAAGCGAGACGCACAGGACCGGTCGTTGTGGCGTCGCTTGGGGGAGGCCTATGTCCAGCCGTGGACGTCTTTTGGTTGATATGATGATGACGATTTGACCTTAATACGATTCCACTAAAGTGGCCTTTTTTGACCCGCTGATCATTTTTGCGGTCATTTGAAGATCCATGGCCAACATTGAACCGTAATAAACTGAATAGTTAAACGCACACCACTGGTTGGTTAATTATTATAACTAGAAGAGATCCTAAGTAATAATAGTAAGTATTTGTCTGGATTATTTTATTACATGTCTAAAAACTTGTTTTTTTTTTTAATCTCAAAAATCGATGGTGTTGTGAGCGAACGAAAAGAAATTTTTTTGGATGAGCTTGCAAAATTTACCTAAAGTTTACCTGTCTATTTTTTATTAATACTCTTTGAGGTAACCTTGAAATTCTTGTTGGATTAAAAAAAATTGTAATAGTGGGGTACGATAATAAGAAATTCTTGTGTGGTCTAGCGCTTAGCTGTAGACTCAATTTAAACCATTGTATTGTGTAATTATCTAGTTGTTTTCAAATCTAAATTGAAATTGGAGTTGGGAGAAAAACTATTAGGTAACCTGTTACCTAACGTTGTTTCTTTTATCTCTAAGATAACAAGAGATAATAGGACCTACCTTCATATTCTGTCGCTGGGCAATCGACAAAATATTTTAGTCCTACAGTAAAATATTACTCATCTATATGTATGTGACTATTTTTATTAATTTGTTTCAATATGGTGTATGGTGTTCATCATCATCATATCAGCCGAAAGACGTCCACTGCTGGACATAGGCCTCCCCCAAGTGACGCCACAACAAACGGTCCTATGCATCTCGCATCAATCGGCTAGCCTCGAACCTCACCAGGGGGGCTACTCTCTAAGCCTGCAGTCCGTAGTTTCGGGCTTAGTTGCGGGCGTATTCTACTCCGTATCACTTCGGGCTTAGAGAGTAGCAGGTCTTCGGTCCGCCTTGTCGGCGGCCTTCCAGGGTTGCGTCTTCCGGTACGTTCGCCACTTCAGAACTTTTCGGCCCCATCGACCATCCGTTCTGCGAGCAATGTCCACTTCAGTTTGGCGATCCTTCGGGCTATGTCGGTAACCATTCCTGATTCGATCACGCAAGGAAACTCCAAGCATTGCCCTCTCCGTTGCCCTTTGAGTAACTTTAAGCCTTCTGATGAGGCCCATTGTGAGCGACCACGTTTCGGTTCCATAAGTCATCACTGGCAACACGCACTGGCCATAAACTACCGTCTTGAGAGTATGGTGGTGTATTTATACAAATTGCTATCAAATAGATAGACAGCTAGGACGAGGTGCTCGTGGTCAAAACAGCCGTACGGACGATGTTAAGGGCCGAAGGCGATCTATGGATGGGTGAGATACCGACAACCCTACGTGCTTCAGAAAGCACGTTAAGATGTTGGTCCAGGCTGTCATTTGTAGATACGGTTCTAGTCAGAAGCCAGGAAATCTGGTAACAGTCTAGCCAAGGTTAAGCGTGTTGTATGTATGTATGTGTGTAAATCGGGCTGGTTTCCGCAACTCCACGACTAAGCGCGTATTTTGCGTGTAGGTGTGACAAATGTGTCATTCAATCCACCCCAGCTCCCCAAGGAAGGCCAGCTACGCCTTGGTGTTACCAACTATCTCACTGAGGGTACCTGGGTTACCGAAGTACTTAGCCTACAGGGCTAAGCGACTACCGGGCAGCTTAGAAGCAGGTGTGCTGCTGTCTCATTCTCCTGCATGCAGGCTCTGCATAGCGGGCTGTCAGTGACTCCTATAGCATAGAGATGTTTATTACCGGCCAGTTGTGACGGCTGTGACTGTACGTAAATGTTGTTTAATCAGTTTTAGGGTTTGTTTTGTGAATCGGCCATCTATAGAGGGAAGTGCCTCTTTGGCCTGCCTACACTCACCATGGTCAACCCATAGCTTGTGATGTTTATCTCCGGTGCGTTTCCTTACCAGATTGCGTAGGTACCCAAAAGGCAGCGGCACGATGGGTTCAGGCCCCATCGCTGCCATACTCGAACCTCTTTTGGCGAGTTCATCCTCTGCATCGTTGGGTTAAGCGTGTTACACAGTTCCTGGATTGTGGAGATGCGAGAGGCAGTCAGTGCAGTCTCTTCATATAAAAAACTGGTATTCAATTAACTGCATACAGTCATCTGACTGAAGCCGACCTCAACACATTTGAGAAAAGGGCAAGGCAGATTGATTCACTGAACACATCATAAGAATGTTTTACTTTTGTGGAAAGTGGAAATTATATTTTTTTCCTACTCCTCCGCTGTACTTTTCTGATAAATTTCGTTGCGGGATCCAAGATAGTTGAATCGTTTCTCCGGGACTCGTCGGGCTTCATGGGCTCGGCGTTTTTCTGGTGGTCGCCACTGTTGATTCTGGCTTTCAGGAGTTGCAGTGGTTGGGAGTGAGTAGCAGGCTTGTCCCAGTAAAAAAAAAGAATTACATGGAAGCCGCGATTTTGATAATTCTACAAATTAACCATTTTCATTGCGGTTAATACAGTGATCATCGAATTTGCTAGTAACAAATTTAAAAGTTTTTGTTAGAGTGCCTAAGTGCTTCTTGCCAGTGATTATTTTGAAGCAGAACTAATTTCAAATAAAAAAACGTTACAGACAATTCAAAATAACGGTTTTGTTGATGGCTAGACTAGGAGTCGACTAAAAACTATTAGCTCATTAACTAGACATCGGTTTGTTGATGGAAGGGGAGTAACCACCGATTTCACAAACGTAATTTTTATTTTTAGAAGTTCTTGAAAAATGAAAAAATACACCTTTAGGCGTCAACAGCCGCCAACGATCGCGCGTCACACCCGCGCGACCTATAGTTTAGTCGAAAAATCAATTTCCATATTTTTTTATTAAAAATTAAAAATAAACGTGTAAAAAGATTATATAGAGAAATTGTCTTTGAGATAGCGGCTCAATTTTATAATATTTGTATGGATACGGTTAATACATTACTCCTGTGCGCCCCGAAGGTTAGATAGTGGTACCAGAGTATTGTACATAATATAGATACCAAAATGCACTCCCAATATCGCTAGTTATGTTTTATATAGGGTCCATATTATCGGGCGCTAGCCTATTGTAATAAATCGGGAACAAATCTAGACTCTGGGTAGCTACTAACAAATTAAAGACGGTAAAAAGTGACACTGCCCAAGCCGGAAGTCGAACCCTTCTTACTCAGCAGTGGGTACCGATTGCGATCACTTGACCTACGAAGTATTGTAAGGGGTTATAGGCATATTAAAGCAACAACACCAAAGATAGCATAACAGCCAAGTTACTAAGCTGTTAAATCCCATATATTCAGAACCCTTTAATTACACATTTTGCGCGAAAGCACGCGTTCTATAAACAACGCTCCGAAACCATCGTTAAATAACACATGTATGTTTACTGAAGCGAGTCAAACACCATCATTTGGTCGGTAATCATAAAATACTCAAGTCTTTGTATGTAAAAAGTCCACTGCTATTCCACCAATTCGCACTAAGCGTTTCCAAACGTCTTTTATAATGCGCACAGCAAAGGAGTGGAACTCTCTGCTTGCGTCTGTGTTTCCAAACGCTTACAACCCTAATCTCTCAAAGTTAGAGTGCACAGGCTCCTTCTGGGTAAGCTCGCTCCATCGTAGACTTTGTCTCTGTCATCTCTGACCTAGACTAGAGTCAAGAGCAAACCCATCACAAATGAAAAAAAACTGGCCAAGTGCGAGTCGGACTCGCGTGCAAAGGGTTCCGAACGAATTTAATTTTTTTTAACATGTTATTTTAACACTACATACTTCTAATAGGTTTTCCTGTAATCTTTAGGTAAAGATCTATTATCTCCATTTTTTTCAAAATTTTTGGCTTTGTAGTTTCGGAGATAAGGGGGGGGAATGGTCATTTTTCGTCTAATTTCTTGAATAACTTCAAAACCATTTATTTTAAAATTATGAAAAAAAATATAATTAAAACCCTTACAGTAAGCCCTTTGATTTGATATGTCACACGATATTGTTAAAAAAACCTTTTTTTTAATTTTCTAGTTTGACCCTGAGAAGTGACCCCCATACTAAAAATTTAATAAATTATGTTATGCATCCGTGTTTGGGTCATAGAAGTCCATATGTGTACCAAATTTCAACAGAATCGGTCCAGTGGATCCGGAGAAAACTGGCTGTGACAGACGGACAGACAGACACCCGAGTGATCCTATAAGGGTTCCTTTTTTTTTCGGAACCCTAAAAAGTCCAAGTTCGAGGTCTGGCTCTCGCCTGTTTCCTTGGACTGATTTAAAATTATATTATATACTGTGTCTCTATGTTTTCCTTTTTGATGGTTTATTATCCACTAGAACCCTCAAAAAATGCTCAAAATTGTCTATATAGACCGCTGTTAGCAGAGCCTTAGTGTGCAAATTTAACAACTTTTAATGAAAAAAGAAAAACATAGGGACACAGTATATAGCCTTTTATTCAGTTTATGAAATAGCTTTTAAATCGGTCCAATATTGGAGGAGGTCACAGGCGAGAGCCAAACGTCGAATTGAGACTTTTTACATACAAAGTCTCTCCGCCCGCCTCTTAAGGCAAAAGATAATAATCGTTTCCTCATGATGTTTCTGGACATAGAATCCCTGCCGGAGTCTGTGTTTCCTGATAGCTAAAACCTGGGTCTTCATGTCAAGGGTGAACAGGTTACTTCTAGACAAGCGTGCTCCATCGTCTCCCACGCTTTCCATCAGGTGCGATTGTGGGCAACGCGCGCTTATAAATACTTAGTAGAAAAAAATCAGCATTGCCATTCAACGCGGCAATACTGTCAGTGTTCTGGACACTTTTCCCATTGACAGCGATGTGGATGAATTTTTTGTTACCCAATTAAATCTTATTTATACGCGTTTGTACATATTTTTATTATTATCGTTTTGAAGGAAGTAAGATATATGTAATTGTTAATTAGTATTTCAAATTCAAATCTTTATTGCTCTTGTTGCATGAGTGTCTTATTTATATTAATTATAATACATTGCAATGTATCTGCCTGAGTTAGAATCTACGACTTGTAAATCGGGATCGTTACCACTGAGCGACGACTGTTCTTCTTTAAGTTAGCTAATTTAAGTTAATTTCTTCATTCATGATAAACCTAATCATTGATAATTAGGTAAATGCACGTGGGTTAGATACGTCGGCGGATAACATTTTAAATAGATACAATGCAAATTGCAAAAAATCTGAATATTTGAATATCAATAGCTACACTGATACATCCCCTTAATAGCAAACAGAGTGTAATAACTAATTTAATTTCAGAACGCATCCGACTTCGAACGCCTCAGGTGCTTATCAGCCAATCAGAGCCAAGCGCGGGATCGATTGACCAATGAGAACACTCGCGAGATATCGGCAATCATCGGCAATCAAAGCATGAGCGGAAAATGGAGATAAATCTGTGCGCGGACGCAGATGTTTGTTAAAATATTAACCCGTTCTTTACCGTGTTGCGTTTTTATGGATTTAGGTCATGCATTGTGATATTATAGGGATTGGTGGAAGAAACACCTGTGTGCCTTTGTATGGCTTTAGCCTTACAATGGCAACACTATACCTTAAGTATAAAGTGATGGCACGTAGCATTAGGTTTTTAAGAATTATCGCTAAAATGGACTGCTAATGTGAGGATACAGATGACGAACTACTTAGATTATTCAATGGGCCGCAATAATCATGTACCGCTGGAACTGTAAGTTATCAAATGAATAAGCTTTGCAATGTGTAGTTGACACAAATGCCGCTGCAAATCTAAGGTCGCTGGTGTTGTTATATTACGAATCGAATATAATAAATATATTGATAAAAAAGCTAGATTCAAGTAGCTAGATTTGCCTTTCTTTTAAATAGCTGAAAAATTGTAACATGACGACAGAAGATGCGAAGTTTTTCTCTTGCCTAGCACTTCGAGCGAATTGATTTTTTTATCTTTTTTCCAAAAGGTGAATCATGGCCCGGTGTGAACTGCAAAGGTTCGCTGGATGCAAGAAGCATGGGACAGTTGGATAAGCCTATGTTCAGCAGTGGACGTCTTTCAGTTGAAATACTGACTATGATGATTATTATCTTTTCCGTAGAGCAAACCAAATTCAGCACCGGTATACCTTCATTCTAAAAACCCGATGCTCGCTAGTTATACTCTGGTAGATTGGCATTACTTCATCTATTTTTAAAAAACAAAAGCACTTGTGAGAGGCACTCGCATGAATAGAAACACGCTGTATCTATGATGCATTTCTTTCTTTCATTTTGTAGCAGTTCCTGTCTTGCATCCGTGTATGCGATTAATTGATCGGCAAATAAAAGAAAGATGCAGTTAACATCAATGTTTTGAAATTCAAAAGGATAATTCGAAACTTGAATAAAAAATTCCTAATTGGCCAGATATTAATTTGTACTTAATCCTTACATTTTTAAAAGCGGTACGTCTGTCTTTTGTATGTCAGTTTAATGCACTTACAACACAAAAACCAATTAATAAATCTGATTTGTATTTTCTTTTTGCTTTGATTTTTTTAAATTTATTACTAACTGTTTGTTAATTTATGTTTGTAAAAGGTAATCTTTGGAAGGACTGATCTGACTCTGAAACCTACTCTTTCGCTGAGTACTACAAGTAGTACACTATTCTGGGTTAAAATGTAGTCTTTTAACCCGGAAAAGTGCAAGGCAAGGTACTGAAAAATATAGAGCATGCTCTATATCCCTCCAATGTCTGTGATTACCAACTTTAAGGCATACGCCGAAGTAGACCATGAATGCCACAGTACTTTTGAAGGTTTACGTAGCAGTAAGTGAGCAATTATAATTCATTCATTCATTCTCTCCTGTATAAATCAATCTGCCTAGCATTTTCCTAATAATGTTCGAGTCGGCTTCCAGTCTAATCGGCGCGGCGGCCCATCTGATTGTCACTACTGTGTCTGTCATTAATGTCGTTGATCTACTCTAAAAATGACAGTTGGAACCAGCGGCTCAAAGTGCTCTCCGAGGTAAAGAGGAGTCCTGCTTGCCTTGCACTATTCTGGGTTAAAAGGTAGTCTTTTAACCCGGAAAAGTGCAAGGCAAGCTACTGAAAAATATAGAGCATGCTCTATATCCCTCCAATGTCTGTGATTACCAACTTAAAGGCATACGCCGAAGTAGACCATGAATGCCACAGTACTTTTGCAGGTTTACGTAGCAGTAAGTGAACAAGATTTACAGATAGTACCCTCGAAGTCTTCAGCTCTTCCACGAATGTATATTCGAGAAAAATTTTATTCGAAATTAAAAACTACTTAGTATGCCGTGTTTATTGACTTTTATTATAAACTAGTGGACGTCACGCGGTTTCACCCGCGTAGTTCCCGTTCCCGTGGGAGTACGGGGATAAAATATAGCCTATGTTACTCCTTGATAATGTAGCTATCCATTGCTGAAAGATTTCAAATCAGTCCAGTAGTTTCGGAGCCTATTCATTTCAAACAAACAAACAAATCTTTCCTCTTTATAATATTATATATTAGTGTAGATAGAAGAAATAATGAAAAAGTAAAATCATACCTAATGTCAAATAATGTTGCTGTCATATGTGTATTTAATCGTTAGAGAAAACCCTTCCTCGGGATACTAAACTCAGTGTCCTAAATTATAGTCCACAGACAAACTCAGTCCCTAATCCTTACAGAAAAGTGCAACAACACAAACTTAACCCACTGCGTCTTCTTGCACTGTGGCACAGCCTCACAAAAAGCGTTGTATAAAATTAGTTTGATGCTTTCAGCATGTTCACAGCCATGAAACGTGACATATAACCGAATAACTGTACCATTGGCCGCAGACATAATCGTGAATTAATGACTGAACACTAGACACACCAAAAAAATACTAAGAACGCTTACACACTACCTGATTTTAGCGGTTCCATGATTTTATCTTACCATCTCTCTTTTGTGCGTGGTAAAAGAGAGAGATAGCTGTCGGATTAGGATAAGCCAGCTCAAGTGTGTATGATTTGTGGCTTTAATGTAAGATTTCAGTGCTTTGTATGTAGTTAACGAACGTGAAATCCATTTGTTAAGAGAATTATTTTGGTGGTCAGTATTTGTGTTGGTAATAAAAGTTGGTTGGCTTTCTTTAATTACATGAACATCATCATTATTATCATTTAAACCGAAAGATGTCCTCTGCTGAACATAGGCCTCCCCCAAGACCCCCTAAAATTGCCGGTCATGTTTCCTGCTTCCAGCAGATGCCCGCGGCGTTCATCTGGTCATAAGTACACTTTGTAGAAGGCCTTCCAACGCTGCGACTTCGCGGGTTTCACTCCAGACTCATGGCCTTTTAGGCCATCATGTGCCCTGCACACTGCCACAAAGTTTGGCAATTTTCGGTTGAAAAAAAAAATGTTAGTGTTTTATGTTTTTTTATTTTTTTTTAATTTGTGATGGGTTTGCTCTTGACTCTAGTCTAGGTCAGAGATGACAGAGACAAAGTCTACGATGGAGCGAGCTTACGCAGAAGGAGCCTGTGCACTCTAACTTTGAAGAGATTAGGGTTGTAAGCGTTTGGAAACACAGACGCAGGCAGAGAGTTCCACTCCTTTGCTGTGCGCATTATAAAAGACACTGACACTTATTTTCACTGGATTCTCATTTACATAGCTATAGCGCTATAGTAATAACAACATGACAAGTGATTTAATGCCGTATGGTGTCGGCCGGTGCCGTATGGTGCCGTAAAAGAATAATACCATTCCATCACATCCCGTAGGTGTCGTAAGAGGCGACTAAGGGACTCACCAGGGAATGGGCAGCAGCGTTCTCTGTACCAACTCGCATTGGGCCCGCGTGGTGGATTACGGCCCATTCCCTCTCCTAGAGAGGAGGCCTGAGTCCCAACAGTGGGAACATTATAAGGCCGACAATGTTCTCTGTAAAACTCAACACCATACACTGCGTTCGCTAACCCGCCTGCCAAGCGTGGCGATTATGTTAAACCCTCCCTTCTGGGGGAGACCTATGTCCAGCAGTGGACGTCTTTCAGCTGATGTGATGAAGTGATATAAATTTAAACGATCATCATTATCAGTCAATCAATTATCCCTTTGCCAAGCGGTCGGCCTCCAGTCTACCAGTTTGAAATATGAAGCAGTAAACCGTACTAAAATCGACTGTGCTTCACACAATTAGTTAGCTGGTGGCATATATTGGTGGCTTATACTAAACTTTTTTTTTGCCATCTATAAAAATTCAACTTGAATTTTATACTGACATATAATTTTTATTTTGTCTCTTCTGTTATTACAATCTGTCTCAGAAATAGTGGACATTAAGTGTTTTTTTTTTATATATATAACTAGCTGACCCGCGCAACTCGTCTGCGTCACAATTTTCAATACTACTCTGCTCCTATTGGTCTTAGCGTGATGATATATAGATAGCACCAGTACCCGTACTGCAGTCTTGCTAGCAACCAACCAATCTGCAAACCTTTTCCCAATTATGTTTGTACCGGCTTCCAGTCTAACCCAATACAGCTGATTTCCAGTATTTTACAGGGAGCGATGCCTCTCTGAGTTCTACCAACCAGTAACTTGGTTACAAGTTACCCATATAACAAAGACTAGTTACAGATTTCTTAGTATTGGCCTGACTGTCAAACATCTACAAATTATAACTAAAACCAACAGTTGAGGCACGAAGGAATTATGGTATGTAAAGATAGTCACCCATCCACTTACCAACCTCGGCAGGCGTTGCTTAACCTTGAAGAACGACCCGCGCGGCTATTTTTGTCTAGCCACGAGCTTCTCCTATATGCGACCACTAGACATTATAATAAAAGTTTCACTAACAAAAACTATAAGATTGTATTCAGCAATGAAACCAGATATGCATGTTACAGTCAATACAAAACGTTTTATATTATCATTGTAAGTAATTACTGGACGCAGACAGTCATTCAAAAAGTAATCAGCGTTAAAATAGCACGTTGTAATTACAGAAATGAGAATACAAATATAGTAGTCCTTATAATTCGGTAGTAAGCAGTCATGTATGAGCTTCTGCTTGAATAAACTCAATTTTATAATCTTTAAAAGTCTATTTAGATCACCACAGGCCTGTAAAGAATCATTATCATCATTTCAGACATTGCCAAGTGTCGCCACTTCGACTGGTACCGTGCGTCTCGCAACCACCAGATCATCAGCATCTTGTGGAAGGCCTTCCAACACGGCATCTAAAATTTTCTTCCGGTATTATAGTTACTATGTACGAACATACTCGTACACTGAACTCGTGGCTAAATAATAACAGTCACACGGTTTGATCTTCCAGCTTAAGGCTGCTCTCTCGAGAAATGCTTAAAAAAAAAAGAAATCTTATATTTCAGATAGACTCCATTTTTGGTTAGTATACAAAAAAGAAACTTGAGTATATTATGCGGCTTACCCAAATGTCCCTACTTTGGCATTGTTCGTCGGTTCGTTGAGCTCCTCAAAGTTCTGAGTTGAGCTGCACGATAACTGACAAATGCTCTGGACAAGCCCACTCAAACCTGCGTGGTGCTTTCCTCAAAAGGCCACCTCAGACGTTAACTACATGGTTTTTCATATGTTATTGGCGATTGTATGGACTTCAAAAGAGACTATGACCTCTGAGTTTGTTTCGGTGTTTCTTCTCAGGGTAGTCAGCTAGGAAATACCGGCCTCATCTAGATTAATATGTCAAAAAAAAAATGACGTGTAAAAGAGTTACTTGTAACCTATTTGCAAAATAAATATCATTTATCATTTAGAAACTAGTGTTAGTACAGGAAAAATACAAAAACAGCGTGCAGATGAAGCAACTTTTCATCGGCATTTACTGAGAAATTACATTTAAAAAAAATAAGTAGTAATCTAGTTACATGATATGATACGTAATTTGGTTTAGCCAGAATTTATGTATCGGTATCACATAATAAGAAAAAAAATCACCAAATCACCTCCAAATCGTTGAGATGAAACCATTTTATTCCTTCATTTTTTAACAAAATTCTAAAAATAAAATATCTACTGCTTTGCAATACAAACGAAAATAATTAGGTTTTCTTATTTTTTAAAATTTGTGTTATTTTTTTTTATAATAAATTAAAAATGCGGGTAGCGGAGTGGCGCGTAGAGGAGTAGTTAGATCCGTTTATATGCACAAGGTCATTGGCATGTATACAAGCCCTAAGTAGCGCTTGCCCAGGTCGGTCCGTGGATGGATTACTAATAACCAAAAAAACAAAACACATCAGGACTCCTCTTTACCTCGGAGAGCACTTTGAGCCGTTGGTCCCAACTGTCATTTTTAGAGGTAGATCGATGACACTCGTTAACCAGTTACTTTCTTGTGGAGGTTATCTTCGACCACATCATCGCTTACCATCAGGTGAGATAGTGGTCAAACGCGCGCCTATAAATAGTAAAAAAAAAGGTCTGATGGGCCGCTGATTAGACTGGAAGCCGACTCCAACATTATTAGAAAAACGCTAGGTAGATTGATTTATACAGGAGAGATCATTCACACGGTATTTTATATTTCATCATCATCATCATCATATCAGCCGAAAGACGTCCACTGCTGGACTTAGGCCTCCCCCAAGCGTCGCCACAACGACCGGTCCCGCGCGTCTCGCATCCATCGACTACCCGCGACCTTCACCAGGTCATCGGTCCACCTTGTGGGAGGCCTTCCAACGTTACGTCTTCCGGTACGCGGTCGCCACTCCAGAACTTTTCGGTCCCATCGACCATCTATTCTGCAAACATATATTGTATAGTGTCTCTTATCTCATTACATTTACAAGCAATAGAGAGCGAAAAATACCTTGTATCATCCACATCGACTCATCTCATAAAATTTCAATTCCCAAGCACAAAACTATTAATAACTACACTAAATGTATACAGAACCGTTAATTAATTCCGTGCACACATAACAACGTACAAATACCTGTTGTTAAGGTTTTAATTGCACTGGCAAGATAATTTTATGTCTCTATTGCTTTGAGCTTCATCTAAGTATGAACAGAGAGATGAAAAGTTTGACTTTTTTCTTGTAAACCTAACCTGAGCTTAATATTTTGTGTCAATAATATTGAGTAATCACTTTATCATCAGACTAACCCCTGATTTCCGAATTAAGCCTTTGGAGTTGAGTATTTTTGAAACTGTTAACACCACCATCCCTAGCGGGGCCGCGGTAACTCTTTCGAACGAATTCCGCAACCCTGGCAACCACCACCGCCTTTAAGAGGAGACTCTAGTCGGTAACTCTTGGGCCTTTCTCCATACAAACGCATTCTGCTGTTTTCTTCGTGGATATTACTGCTAGAGCAATGTTTTTTTCCAAAAATTCCAGACCGAATTAGTACGTGCCTCTATCATTTTCTTTTTTCCAAAACATAATTACTTAAAGAATTATGACAATCCAAAAAAACAGCCCGTTTTTACCGCCATGTTCAGACGACTATCAGACAAATTTGGTAAGTTTTTAACTAAATTGAAAATAATAGAAGTATATAGATATAGCCTTCCTCCAAATTTTGATACATAATTTTTATAGATCAGTCCAGTTTAAAGAAGAAAACAGCGAAATACAAAACGTCTTTTGTTCAAGGTTTTTATTGGTAAAATCAGCGTCTGCTGCAGTTGTCGCTTTCAAACTTTACTTGATAGGGCACAGCGCGACGACATCAGCAATAGTTTCTTCAAATACCTATTTTTCCAATTCCTCGGGACTAGTCCCCTCTTAACAGTCCACTGCTGAAGCCTAACAACTCTGCAACCTATTGCAATCCCCTGCTGGACATCCCAAGCTGCGCTACAATACTCCTGTCTACTTTTTCGTGCGTCTTGCTCATAGGGCCTCCCTCGCTACTTTTCCCTATACACAGTCTCCACTCTAGGACTTATCTGCTACACCGTTTATTTAATTCTTCTACGAACAAGGTCTTTTGCTTGAAATAATCCTATTCAACTGCTCGCCGTTTTTCTTGGTCTCAGCTCTATTTTTCAGCTGCTAGCATCCTGCTTTAAGTATCCTGAAGGTTTCTTTCCTTGGTATGTTGTCTTGCATAATCACCACCCTGTAGCAGTCCACTGCTGAAGACAAGCTTCTCAAACTGCTTGTCATTAAGGTTGCGGGCGAGTGGCAACAGCATGCTAAAAACTGTGGCGGAGAGTACCGACTCTCCGATTATTAAAAGTTTTGTGAGAAAGAAAATCACTAACCATTACTTTGGGGTTGTCCTTTTCACAATACTATTTATTCTGTTCTGTCTTCTTCTCTGTTGTATTTTAGCTACTAACACTAGTAATAAGTTATAAAATTGTTTACTAACACGCTGGATTATTGTGGTCCGAAAATAAAGAATGTAATATAATATATGTATTTATAATATTAAATTCAAGCTTTGATAACTCCTATCCAGCTATCAACAGTCGTTCTACAAAGATTATTACTCTTCTTAGCATGAGAGCAATACTTTGCTTTCCTGGTCTTCATTCCAGAACATGCAAACTTATGTTAGATCCCAATTTCTAAACGAAAAGAAATTTTGAAGGAGCAGTGCTTTTGGCAGATTGGTTCTCACATACATCGGCTACCAGCGACCCTCTCCAGGTCGTCGGTCCACCTTGTGGGCCTTCCAACGCTGCGTCTTCCGGTACGCGGTCGTCACTCTAGAACTTTTCGGCCCCATCGACCAACTGTTTTGCGAGCAATGTGCCCTGCCCACAGCCACTTCAGTTTGGCGATCCTTCAGGCTATGTCTGTAACCTTGATACTCTTGTGGATATCATTATTCCTGATTCGATCACACAGGGAAACTCGAAGCATTGCCTTGCGATATGGATGCGAACATTTTATTCTTGAGTTTCAAGACTTGCCCCTCAGAGGTCGCAAGAAACAAATGAGTGCGTTAAGTTTCAAGCAAGTCATTCCAACATTTAATTCTATCCGAATTCAAGTAGTTTCAAAACATTTTTTGATGGGTGTATGTATGGAGATTAAGTATCATTACGAACTGTTTTAACATAATACATATGAATTTATAATTGAGAGTTATTGTTACATGACCGGGGAATTCCGACGCGTGGAGCAAGCGTTAGACCAAATAGAGGCAAGATTTTTTTGCAGATGATTCATAATTACACGTGCCTCCTCTGAAAGTGAAGTCTTTGGCCTGCAGTAAGCTAAAGGCCGATTACAAGGCAATGTTTGTAGCAGGACTGTGATTAAATCTAATATTTAAAAATCTCGTGTCACGGTGTTTGTTATCGAACTCCTCCGAAACGGCTCGACCGATTTTCATGAAATTTTTGATGATTGTATGTATATTCGGTAGGTATGAGAATAGGTGGTAGGGTATTTTTTTATGGCAAAATAACGTTTTCCGAGTCAGCTAGTCTAATAAATAAAATTCTCGTGCCACGGTGTTTGTTACCGAACTCCTCCGAAACGGCTCGACCGATTTTCATGAAATTTTGTGTGTGTATTCAGTAGGTATAGGTGGTAGGGTATTTTTTTTGTATGGCAATTAACCGAGTCAGCTAGTAATAATATATTTATTTCTTTAAAAAAAAATAACGTTGTCCCACACTACGAATTTCTCCTGTATCGTGGGTGCGTTTACAAACATACAAACTCACATACACAAACAACCAGACTTGGATGGAACAGGTCATACAAATATTTGTTCCGTGCGGGTATCGAACCCACGATACCCAGAGCAGCAGCCAATCGCTCAACATGGGTTGAGCCAACCGTGTCGTCAGCTGCAAATGGTGCTTGGGTCGATCTACGAAGCTAAGCAATACTTGCCAAGATCGTTCTGCGGATGGGTGACCATCCGCACACACATTCCGAGATTCCTCCATGCCTCGAAAAGCATGTTTAGCTTTTGTTCCCGGCTTTCATTTGTACATCCTTGACAGTCGTTTCGGAAAGTAAAATTGTTTCTAGTTTGGCTAGGACATTACAGGCTTAAATCACCTGATTTTCTGATAAAAAGATGATTCCGTGCTTCGGAAGGCACGTATAAGTCGTTGGTCCCGGCTGCCTAATGGCGGTCGTCAAATAAACCATGCCAGAGGCCCTTGAAGCGGTTTAGAAACTCTGACACTAGGGTGTGTGGGGTCGTTAGACCTTACTGCCCACTCGATAAGAAGAAGTCGTTTCGGATGGTCAGAAGCCAGAAAATCTGACACAATTCTTGCCAAGGGGTACCATGGGTAGCACGGTAGCGGGTTATGGAGATCGGATAGACAGCTGTTTCATGTAAAAAACTGTTATTAAGTGCATATCCGGATGCACTCAAGAACAGTTTTTTTTCTACTGGAAGCTGACATCAACTTTTTGGGAAAAGGCTGCAGATAGATTGAATACGTGCCGTCAGATTTAATTTAAAAAAAAGATAAAAATTGGAGCTGACAAATTAAGCTTTTGCGATACTTTTTATTTAGAACTATGTCAGGAATATATACTCAGCATAGCATCTGCATCTGAGGCAAAGAAGACTCTTGGTTTGTAATGCATGCTCACCCATCCATAGGTCAACCTCGCCAATCGACTGAAGCTCGATCCATGCGGCTTTTTTTGTCACTAACTCCTTGCTGTAATCAAAATTAAGTTGTTACCTACAACTTAATTTTGATTACAGCAAGACAACAAGATCTTCCTATACTCTCATTTAATGGTATCTATCTATACTAATATATAAAGCTGAAGAGTTTGTTTGTTTGTTTGCTTGAACGCGCTAATCTCAGGAACTACTGGTCCGATTTGAAAAATTCTTTCAGGGTTAGATAGCCCATTTATCGAGGAAGGCTATAGGCTATATATCATCACGCTAAGACCAATAGGAGCGGAGCAGTAATGAAAATTGTGACGCAGGCGAAGTTGCGCGGGTCAGTTAGTGTAATTATAAACTGCGTTCATCTCTCATAGACCGGGCCATCACTACTTTGTCGCGGTAACAGCACATATACACACTAGTGGCTTTTTATTTTATGCTCGTTTAGTCTATAAATAGTAAAGAGGGCAGTAACACTTGCCTCCTAGATTGTCAAGGCTGTTTCAAGTAGATATATGTATCAACGGGTTGCTTCGTTACTTGCCTGGTGTGGGTTAAGCCTTATTATTATTTGATGTAGGAATATAGTAGATAAAGATATACTTTTTTAAGTTTAATGTTTTAATGTTTGATTGTTTAGATTTACAATAACAGTTTGGAAAATAAGCTCCTCCTAATAGTGAAAATTACGCATGATGAACAAGATACTTATGTTTATCAGGTTTTCAGGAATGAAAAGCTGTCATTATATTGTTATAATGAGCTGGACTGTGGAATTACGTTTACAATAAAGAGACAAGTTTCAGTTAAAAGTAGTACAAAAAGATAAGTGAAAAACTAACAAGTACATAAATCAGTCAGTTATTTTCAAAAATAACCGAAAATAGGCCTGAGGGCCAATTCTACTAAGTTTTAAGCAAGTTATAACGTTCACATTCGTATTTTATCATTTACCTAAGTTAATAAGCGGTTTTTTAGGGTTCCAAACAAAAAACGGAACCCTTATAGGATCACTCGGGTGTCTGTCTGTGTGTCCGTCTGTCACAGCCAGTTTTCTCCGGATCCACTGGACCGGTTCTGTTGAAATTTGGTACCCATATGGACTTCTGTGACCCAAACCCGGAAGCGTTACGTAAATTATGAACTTTTTAATATGGGGGTCTTTTTTGGTGGTCAAACTAGAAAATTTCTAAAAAAAGTTCTGATCAATATCGTGTTACATATCAAATGAAAGGGCTTATTGTGAGGGTTTTATTTATATTTTTTTTTCATAATTTTAAAATAAACGGTTTTGAAGTTATTTAAGAAATTAGACGAAAAATTACCATTCCCTCCGCTTATCTCCGAAACTAATGAGCCCAAAATTTTGAAAAAACTGGAGATCATAGATCTTTACCTATAGATTACACGACTATAAGAAGTCAATAGTGTTAAAAGCATGTTGAAAAAAAAAATGAAATTCGTGCAGAACCCTTTGCACGCGAGTCCGACTCGCACTTGGCCAGTTTTTTTTTTCACAGATTGCGACTGAGGTGCGAATGCGAACGTTACTTTAAAATGAGTTAAATGGGCGTGTTAGATACCTGCTACCTATTATTAGATTTCAAAGCTAAATAAGCTTGAGCTAAGGGGGTGGTAGTGGCTTCTAAAATGCTATGGTATGGCTTTAAGGTGGATACAGACATTGCGAGGCTTGCACCGCGCACGCCTCGCAACGCACACGTTTCGATGTAAATTTGCCTGGGTAGCCATGCCACACCACGAATATGAACGTCCACACATTGCGAAGCATGCGATGAGCGCCCGTGCGTTGCACATGTCTCGCAATGTCTGTATCCACCTTTAGAAGCGGGCCTGCGGATGGCGAGCATTGGGTGGCTCGCCGTGCGATCAGAACCAGGAGTGCTATTCTGTAACATTTTCGTATCTCGACAGTGGAATCCGAGGTGAGTTTCAAAATAAGACCTTTATGTTGTGTGCAATAAAGCTCACTTTGTGAGTTTTGTCACTCAGGTGAAGCTCGATATCGAAATAGTTATTTACAGAATAGACTAGCAGGCCCGGGCGGACGGCGCGTTGTTTTCCACGCTTGCCTCTATAAGATGTCAGCATAGTAGACGGGGCCCGCTAGGGTCTGTGCCTGCCAGGAATGCGAAATTTGTTCGAAAGAGTCACCGCGGCTCTGGAACGCAAAGAGCACTAGGAGGAACACGGATGGGTTTTAGTCATTAAGAGTCTGACACTCCCTTCTGCTCCGCCAAGGAGGAGGAGTCATTTGATGATTTTCCATCTTTAAAGAAAATGGCGTAGATTAAAACCAAACTAACATATTTATCATCATTATTTTGATTTGATTTATCATCTCGCTACAACCTCTTATTAAACCCGATTATTTCACCCAAATCCAACACACAAATAAATCAGCAACAATAAGATTTATGTTGTGTAAATATTCTGCTTGGGGTCTGTTGTCTGTCGGGCAGCGGAAGAGCTGGCACTGTGCCCCCACGGCGTGCCAAGAGTACCCCCATGTCCCCATGCCATGGCTAGGAGATTTATGCTGATTTCTTCAATAACCCCCATCCGTTTTACTGGAAAGTTTTTATTCTTTAGCTTGGTGAGAAAATCTTTTGAAATTTGTATGAATGTAGCGCAAAATAACGCCTGTTTTTAGGGTTCCGTAGCCAAATGGCAAAAAACGGAACCCTTATGGATTCGTCATGTCTGTCTGTCCGTTCGTATGTCACAGCCACTTTTTTCCGAAACTATAAGAACTATACTGTTGAAACTTGCTAAGTAGGTGTATTCTGTGAACCCCATTAAGATTTTTATTTTATTATATTTTTCATCAAACCCATACGTGTGGGGTATCTGTGGATAGGTCTTCAAAAATGATATTGAGGTTGCTAATATATTTTTTTTTCTAAACTGAATAGTTTGCGCGAGAGACATTTCCAAAGTGGTAAAATGTGTGTGGAGACACACATTTTACCACTTTGGAAGTGTCTCCCCCCCAGTAACTTCTAAAATAAGAGAATGATAAAACTAAAAAAATATACGATGTACATTACCATGCAAACTTCCACCGAAAATTGGTTTGAACGAGATCTAGTAGGTAGTTTTTTTAATACGTCATAAATCGTTAACCGCAATTTACCTTTCATTCAATCAATTCAAATATAAAAAAAAAAACATTTAATTTCATAAACATAAACCTTATGCATAAACCGTGAACCATTATTTTCTAATAATAAATCTGTAATAGGTGCCTAAGTAAATAATAATTGTAAAGTTGTACTTGCTACTACGGAACCCTTCACGGGCGAGTCTCACTCGCACTTGCCCGCTTTTTTTATCCTTCGCATATTTGCATCGCCAGTTAAGTTTAAGTCTTTTGATTAATAGGTGAGCAAATTGCCGTACAAATTTTAAGGTTCTGTACGTGGGAATGCAAAAACGGAACCCTTATAAGATCAATCGACCGTCTGTCACAGCCAATTTGTCCCTAAACTGCTGGACCGATTCACATATGAACTGTTGTAACCAAAACTCGCATTACGTAAATGAATAAAATGGGGTTACTCTTGGGGCACAATTTAAACTGATAAAAAGGCTAATTGTAAGGTTTCAGAACAAATAATTTTAAAGTTATTGTAGAAATAAGATAATGTATGACCAGTGCGCCTTTTCTCCGAAACTACCGAGCCTAAATTTTGAAATAAACAGAAAAAACTTATTGCAGGAGAACCGAGATTGTATTTCAAATGCTGTATTTCAAGTTTGTTTTGCCAGCAGTGGCCAGCAATCGGACTTGTTGAATTGATTAGAAGGTACCAATAGATAGTCTATCTTGTCGAACAAAAAATACATTGACTTAAAAATTACAACTTTTCCGGAAGTCCGCAATTTTTCTGCTTTCGAAACGTTATCATAGATTTGATCAGCGGAGAGACCTCAACTCGAGAAGCAATATAAATATAACCTACTTTCTGCACTATTTTCATCAAATTGCATCTAAAAGCTTTTTACTTGTAACAAGATATTATAGAACACAATAAACAATCTCCAAAACAGCAAAAAAAAAACAAAACTTTTCTCTCATAAGAAATTTTTACTTTTTTTTAACAAATCGACTTCCGATCCACGATTCGCGATCGTGAAAACTACCTGTCCATCTCTTGAAGATTTTCTTGATTGACCGCTGCTCCTTCAATCGAAATACCACCTTCTGAATCTTTAAATAAAGTCCAAAATCAGTCATACGTTTTCTTCCACACTTCTCTATCGTAAGTGCAGAAATGAGTAATCGCAAAATTGAACTTAGTTTCAAAGTCATAAAGTTGTTTTTGCTTTGTGAAGAGATTTTTCTTAGGTGGTTTTTAAAAGTTTTTTTAAGGAGAATGCTTCCGTTAATAGAATTTTAATGAAGTAATGTCAGTGGCGTGGCGGAGGTTGTGCATGTCATGCCCATCTCCTTACGTGTCTGACGCATGCCCACTGGCCAGTCGGTAGCGATAGCAACGAAACTGGAGCAAACGGTGAGGAATATTTTTTTGTTTCATGTTTGACAATAAAAAAAAGTGATTGTGACTAGTAAGAAAAAAAAAACATTTTTTGCACATTATCATCTGAACTTTTTGTGTGGTTTATATTGAAATATTAAAAAAAGAAGTATTCGTTTACTAAGTCAGTGTATCTAGATATAAATGACGGTGTCCAAATGCCTTTTTTTAGATAATAAGTTGGAAGAAGGGACTTAACCTTAATAACAAACGAATAAATGAAGAGAGAAATGATGATGATGATGAGGAGTGGAATTCCCTGCGTCTGAGTCTGAGTCTGTGTTTCCTGATAGCTACAACCTGGGAGTCTTTAAGACAAGAGTGAATAGGTTACTTCTAGGCAAACGTGCTCCATCTTCGACCGCATCATCGCTTACCATCAGATGAGATAGTGGTCAAACGTATGCCTATTTAATGGACGCTTCACAAACCAAATCAAAGTCAAAAATCAAATGTGACCGTCTGTGGAAAATTCATGTAAACATCACAGCAACTAACACGCTTTTAACAATTTGTCACGTTAATTATGTCGCAATAATTTTCTTTAAAGAAACTTTTTTTATATATATTTAATTAAAAAATCGAAAGATATAGATAGAGCTACTCTCAGTGTCCCTTACAAGATTAAATTATTTTTTTCAACAACATCGATTTTCGTCTCAAATCTGCTATCGGTACCTGAATGTGAGTGGGCATCTATATTTGCCGAATCTATTCCATCAGAGTGAAGATAATAATTACAGAAGCACCGTTATAGATCGAGATACGGGGATGCTTCGATAATGATGAACCAATCCCGAAAGCAAATGGCTTTAACAGCTTTATAACTAGCTGCTGCCTGCGGGTTCACTCGCTTTGAAAACAATGCCATTTTATTAACGAAAGTGCCAAATAGGTCTGTGAAAGTCATAATTTAAAGTATGAGTGAACACTATCTTCTGGGCTTGCTCCTTCTATCGTTTTTTTTTACTAGTTTTGTTAGGCACGCGTTTGACCACTATCTCACTTGATGGTAAGCTATGATGTGGTCGAAGATTGAGCACGCTTGCCTAGAAGTAACCTATTCACTCTTGACTTAAAGAATCCCAGGTTGTAGCTATCAGGAAACACAGGCTCCGGCAGGGAATTCCACTCCTTAGCTGTACGCACTATGAATGTGTTCCGAAAAGGTTTTGTGCGTGTGGGTGGGATTTCCACCATGTACCGATGGCGCATCGCCGTTCGTGTTGTGGTCCGATGATGGAACGGGCTTGGCGGAATTAAATTATGCAATTCCGTCGCACATTCCCCAAAATGCAACCGGTAGAAAACCGACAGATAAGCAAATCGTCGTAGATGCTCAAGACTTTGGAGCTTCGTCGCGATTAGCCCATCATTGCCGATGATCCTATCGTAGACCTCATCCAGTGCTTTCGTAAGGCGAGATCTTGGACAGGGGCTGGTCCATCAAAGGAAAATTAGATCACCAATGATCAGTTGGGAAAAAAGGATGACACTCAACGCCCTGTAGGTAGAGCATCATTTATAGGACTTTAGTAGCGACACCTGTGCTCTCATCATCGAGAGATAGGTCCAGATCAGAAGATAACCGACTTTCATAATGATGACGGTCTGGTCGCAAGCTCGGGTCCTGGCTGGTTCCTAGACAGGTTTGTTTTTCTTTTAGGAAATCTAAGAGATTATGTCCGGGCCCAAAACCTATTGTGCTCGTTCAATTAAGTATTTTAGATTGTAATGTGAATGCACTTAAGACCTCCACCAAAACTTGAATGAAAAGAAGGTAGACAATTTTTATCTAGCGGTTCTGTACAGTGCTGGGCGAGGGCCTTCCCCATTTCCTTCTAGACATTCTTCTCCCGTGCCTTCTCTAACTAGAACACAAAAATATGACGTGTTATCCCAACTACACGCATTGCTCGCAGAGAGATGGTCAATGGGGCTGAAAAGTTCTGGAGTGGCGACCGCGTACCGGAAGACGCAGCGTTGAAAGGCCTCCCACAAGGTGGACGACCTGGTGAGGGTCGCGGGTAACTGATGAATGCGAGACGCACAGGACCGGTTGTTGTGGCGATAATTGGGTCAGGCCTGTGTCCAGCAGTAGACGTCTTTTGGCTAATAATTATGATGATGCTGATGATGATCCTATAAATGCATCCCTACCTTGTTGCTATTCCACCAATTCGCACTAAGCGTTTCCAAACGTCTTTTATAATGCGCACAGCAAAGGAGTGGAACTCTCTGCCTGCGTCTGTGTTTCCAAACGCTTACAACCCAAATCTCTTCAAACTTAGAGTGAACAGGCTCCTTCTGGGTAAGCTCCCTCCATCGTAGACTTTGTCTCTGTCATCTCTGACCTAGACTAGAGTCAAGAGCAGACCCATCACAAATAAAAAAAATGCGAAAGTGAATTTGTTTGTTTCTTACGCTTTCGTCTAAATCCTCGAACCGATTTTGATAAGATTATAGGACCTTCGAGACAGTTACTACAATGCGAGCAAAACTGCGCGCAGTAGCTAGTTGCTAATATACTTAGATGTAGATATATCAAACAATGTGTACTCTAAACATCTTGCTTGTGATAAAAGTGACCCAAATGAAGTGCAGCACACATTCTTTGTGGTCTACCTCAACCGTTTCAGCTTTCTAACAGTCGGGATTTCGGTGTATCGCAATTTACTGTTGAGGTTCAAATACAAATTCGTGTTTTGATGTAGGTATGTAGATCACTACGTGGTGGCGAGGCAATAATCTGGGGTTTACCTAACATAAAACTATCTAGATTTACTTTAAGGCTTTTTGTCTGTATGGCTGGTTTCTAAATTATGAATTTAATTTTGTGTATTTGTCAAATTTCTGAGTTAGTTTTGACATTCAAAAACGGTGGTGACACGTTTTCAACTCCAAATTCTCAATTGGAAATCGGGCATCAATGAAGCAGCTTGTCCCGGTAAGCATAACATGTTGAGACTTTTCAATTCTACATTGAAATTAATATTACTGAACTTAGTTCATCTATCTACCTTCCTACTATACTACTTTAAATCTGTATTATTCATAGATAGTGTCTAATTAGCCACTCAAAATTAAACACCTCATGGTTTCTAGAGAGCTTTAAAAATGGAACGCAAAAGCACACTCATCTGTCAGCGCTCACAAAAAAAGCACCAATAATAACGTATTCAGCCTAATCTGTCAGTTTGACAGACAATTAGATGTCTCAGCCTGGGGGTCCCTGAACAGGTGAGCTCTTGGCCTTAATTACATCTGGATTTTGAATCTGTGACGATTTGTGGAGTGTGACCATGATGAAGATAAGATCGTTGCAGAGAATCTAGTGATGTCCCGGTACCAAAGTAAATTCGAGCACTTTTAAGATTTCAGGTTTGTCTTGTAGTTTGTGTAAGTAAATAACAATTTTAGTCTAGACCAGACCTACGAGATTCTTTCTGTTGTGAATGAATAAAGGTTTCTTTGCATCACGTAAGCCTACTTACTGTCCTAAGCAAAACGAAACATCACGAACAATTTTCACAAAATAACATAATATGAGTAACTTATGTCGTTGCCTTTCAGTGACTATGAATTTGTGAAATGTTTTAATTACGTGGTTTCAAGCGTTTTCTCATTTTCCTCTTAGAGCTACTTCATAACGCGCGTTATCCAATAATAAACCACGAAAAATTACCTTAAAGTCCTTGTCATCAAACCTTCTGCACTAAAATTCTCTATGGTCTAACTGTGAGTTCGTTTTCGCACGCGCGACGATTATTCTACCACAGATTATAACAGACACGCGTGGATTTGGCGCGCAAAAAATATTTGACAGTTCATTTAGCGGGATTAAGATTAGTCTGCCGTTGATTTTGTCATGGCTAGACGAATAGTTTTGGAAAATTGATTGGGGAATCGCGTAGCCCTTGTTATATAGATTTTAGGTACTGGGTTTGATTGATAATAAAAGAGGTGGGAATCTCTCAATTGAATAACTGTAGGAAGCTGTCAATAAATTGGTTGCAATTAGCTGATGATTACTTGGCTTGTAATGATGATTTTTGCTGCGATTGACTTTTAGAAAGTTAATACCGAGAATACTCAGTGGCTTGTGAAAAATACCAAAATGTTTCTAAGAAAACTGTGTTTTAATAGTAATCAAATTAAACTAGGATAGAAGTCAATTTATACTGTCTTTTGAGACTTTTTATTAAATCATGGGCCAAATCAGTCCAAACTACTTTCTGATGTCATGATTCTGTCTTACTTTTGATCAATTATCTATTTCTACTTAACTTGTTTAAACTTATCAAGTACCTCGGTACTGTGCGAGGGATTTCGAAAGTATTGTAAACTTTTTTATACATTTTATTTTTATTTTCGGTAATATTAATGTAAACTGCGTATTTGATTACTGTAATCGGTTTCAAATCGTTTTAATCAACTTAAAATAAATAAATCAAAAGCAGCTTCAATTCTTCTTCATCCCAAAATACTCTTCAAATAACCAAATTAGAGTGGAAAACCCATAATATGCTACCATTAGTACCGACATTCCGTTTTTTACTGACGGCTATCGAGATGTAAGTAGATTAGATGCCAACTGTTAAGCGCAGGTAGGTACATAGCACTGCGGTTATCAAGCGAGTGAAGACATAAAATGCTCTTAGATATGTACCGGTAGCTGGGTAAGGCTGTGGCACAGTGAAAGTGAAGCTAAAGCGGTAATATATATCGGTACTTGTAAGACTGAGTGGATTGCTACCTAGTTAAAAAGGTCGAGGTATGGAATGGTCCACCATTGGACCATTCTAACAGGGTTCCACTCGACGACCCTCGACAGAACGTCAATTCGTCGAAGCCATGGGATTAGGAGAGCCAAAATCTAGGAAGAAGAGAAGAGAAAGAAAGAGAGAGACGGAAAGGCTAGGAAGAAGTAGAACATTTTTTTGAACTAGCAGAAAACCTGTAGTTAGAACGGTAAGCAGTATTTTATGTATATGGTAGTTTTTAGAATTATTTCTCTGTCAATCGTATATCTGTTCGTTTATACATATAGGCATTGTTCCCGCCAGAGGCTATGCCCGGGTGATATTCGAAAACTATCCCAAGGTAATATTCTCCCGGGATTCCAAAGTTCCTATGTCCTAAACCAGGACCTACGCGTGTGCTAAGTTTACGTGAAAAGGTAACAAAAAGACAGCCAGAAACTTTCGTATTAATACCTAATACTATTAGTATCGATGAAAGAAAGAACACTACTTTACTTGGCACACAGCACAGATACATACAAATAAAATATAACTTAATTTTAAAACCATCAGGAACCTACATTGTGTGCTTCTGGTCCTTCGAATACGCTGCAAAAAATAAGTACCTACTGAACAATTTGTCCGTAGATCCATTATATCAATACATCACCATTTCAAAGTATCGCCTAGCTCTCGCTACCTCTACAACACGCACCCCCGCTCAGTCACGCTCCGTCAGACGGAAGCCCATACCAAAACGTCTGCGGATCACGAATGGTAAGTGCCTTCAATCATTAGCTGGTGCTGCAGTGATCGCTTGCTGTCTTACAAAGGGCAAGCTAAATGTTAGGAGGTGAGAGAGCGGGAACGATTATATTAAGTTGATATGTTTTAAAAGAACCTCGTTTTAATACAAGCATATTAGCTCAATTATCGTCGACCAGACCGAATATATATATCGTGTAATTTATTTTATCAATTTAGATTCCCTCTATCTCCTAAAGCATTGATTCTGCCGTAAAATGTATTTATCATAATTTATAGAAAATTTTATGTAGATACTTAATGTAGAAGTGACTAAAGGGATATTTTTAATGGTTTTGGAGATACAAGCCAAAAACTGAAAAAAGATACCTTTCCCCCTCCCCACCGCCGGCTTGTCTCCAACCCTCGGGGACATCTGTTTATCTGGACACCTAAAAGAATAACTGTATCAATTTTCAAAACTACACGAATATTTGGTCTGATTCCCTTAATTTTACCGGGATATTCTTTTAATTCGTTTTTTTTTTTGGTTGTTACTTTCCCACTGTTGGTAAGTTATGGGTACCCGGTGCATTTAGCCCCGCACACTATGCTCTTTGGCTTGTATTTTCACCATAGAATTAGCTGTGACATAATACCTTCGTGCTGATATTATGAACTAAAGAAAGGGACCAAGTAAAAAAATTTAGCTTTAAATTAGTTGCTGCTTCTACGTGTGCAGACGAAAATGGGATCACCTAGATCCCATTTTTGTCTTTGAAGGCTTCAACGGCTCTGTTAAATATCTTACCTACCCCATATTTTACTTCACCTAAGGGTCGAAGTTCTCTACCAGGGTTGCGGAATTTCTTCGAAAGAGTCACCGCGGCCCTGGAACGCAAAGGGCATTAAGAGGAACACCGATGGGTTTTATTCAGTAAGAGTCTGCGACTCTGAGGAAGGAGTCATTTCATGAGTGAAGAAACAGCTAAAATTCTTATAAGTTTTAACTGACTTCTAAATGTATGTACACCCGATTACTCCGAGGTTTCTAATCCGATTTCTGTGATTCTTTTTTAGTTCGATGCGGCATACCAATAGGTACCTACTTGCCATTCGGTCCCGTAAAAATGTAATTCAGTTTGGCTAAGTAGTTTTTAATTTATGAATTTTTTTATAGTTTGTAGTGTTTTGTTTGAAAGTCGGTTATATTTTTTTTTAGGTTTTGAGTACAGTGTACGTAATACCTACCAATGGTTGTACCTTCATCTACCAATTTCTTACTGCCGGATCACCAATGCAGGCGGCGTGCCATTCTCAACACTGCTGCAACTAAAAGCATCCCAATCAATCCGAGATAATGAATTAATGACAGCCTTTCTAACGACTCGCCACAATTTGTTCATATGTGTACTGGGAGACCTATTCTGTTTATTGACGACTAGTGGACGTCACGCGGTTTCACCCGCGTAGTTCCCGTTCCCGTGGGAGTATGGGGATAATATATAGCCTATGTTACTCCCTGATAATGTAGCTATCCAATGCTAAAAGAATTTTTCAAATCGGTCCAGTAGTTTCGGAGCCTATTCAATTCAAACAAACAAACAAATCTTTCCTCTTTATAATATTAGTATAGACGAAGACGTAACAACGTAGGTAGGTACTGTACAGGCCTTCCATTCCTGAAAACAGTCTTGAGGTGTTCTTTAAATTGGATAAAAACTGAAAATAACATTATGATATCTCAACATTTGAGACACAACGATCCACGAATTAATTTTTTATGCTCTCTGATTGAGAACGGCTTTGAATGCCACTATAACTCGTGGAAGAACAGAAAACTTAAGAAAACGTATTTATTTTCACAGAACTGATATGCTACAACAAGACAAATTAAACTAAAATTCCTTAACGATAGTTTAAGTACTTACAACTTAAAATATGCAAGTAATGAAAAATATTAAGAAAAACCAGAAAATGAAACACTTGATTGTCGCTAAACTCAGTATGATGCTGTGCCCTGGGTGGACTCACAGCACGGCGCTGAATTTCAGTGGCCGCTTTCCAACTGATCTCATAAATTAAAACGCAAAGCTTGCTCGTCATTCTACAGGGTCAGCGCAATACATCTTTTTCTTCCATATATACCTTTACATTTGCCGTCATCTCAAAAGTCACCTGCTTTCAAACGCGAACTAAACTTAACTCCAGAATAAGCCTCCCAGACATGATAGCAACCGCGAGAATCACTCGAAATAAAGACGCAGACGATTTCGAAGACGTGTGATTACGACATTAGCCAAATATTACGAGTACAGTTAGCACGCGGCCTTATACACTGCCGAGCAAAAATACAGATTACAGGTACAGTTGGCATTGCAACGTTAGTTTGCTTTTGGCAAAGTGGTGATACACAAGACGCGGCGAACGCTCGCTGCGAGCACTTGACCCAAGCGTGCGCCATTTTGCGTCAACCTTCACTGATTTGTTTGTATAGGGTTAAAAGCTGTCCAGGCCGTATCGCTTCACCGTATTTAGGATGCCCAGCTTTTTGGCCGAGATTTGGGCTTTGTACTCGATGGTGGCACCGAAGTTGAGACTGGATGTCAACTCCATGCCTAGGAGCTCGAGGCGATCAGTCACAGGAACAGATGCACCCCGAAAAGTAGAGGTTTGGTCAAAAAGACTTCTTTTTGCGGTAAAAAGACACGCCTGTGTTTTGGTGGCTTTAAAAGTGACCAGATTGTCATCACCCCACTGGGAGACAAGGCTTAAGGTCAAATTTGTACGCTCTACCATAGCTTCTCTCAAGGAACGAACTTCATCCCCGCTGGTTGTTGCGCTGGACAAGTATCTCTCTGAAACCGTACTGTTGTCTGCGTACCCAACAAGACCTGGCTGAAGTAGGTCATTGATGTGCAGCAGGAAAAGAGTTGCAGAGAGAACAGACCCCTTTCTCACTTGCAGAGTGAGCCAGCGAGCCATCAGGTTTCAACGTTGGAGGCAAAGTGGGACCATTGGAGGCAACATTGGACCTAAAGGAAAATAAAATGTTATATGCTTTTTTAGAGTTTACTTTGTTCAAACTTGCCCTCAGTAGAGTCAAGCGCCACCCAAACGAGAATCCTGGACACAGTGCGCACGCAATGCTCGCATCGAGCAGCTCGTTGCACTTATAACGCGTTACTAAAACTCGATACGTTACAAACAAACGTTACAAGTCAGTCTCCGCCTTTATACACTGGCGAGCAGAAGTACAGATTGACTAATTGGGTGATTTAGAACAACCTGATTTTCGCTAAAAGTTAATTCCAATGATGGATGCTTTCAAGTTTCTTAAATTAGATTTGTAATGATGATTATCAATCTTTGTGCAATTAGTTTGATTTTATTGGTAACATAGTTTTTTTACTGTAATTGCTAACACCTATGTTTATGGTTAGTTAATTAATTTATTGAATGAACAAATGTTTTCTTATACAACATAACAGATTAGATTTTAAATTGAATTAGCAATTTAAAGATATCACAGAAGTGATTTAAGAACAATCGAGAATCTTAACTACAACACTGCTCATCGCTCATCCTAAACACAAACTTCTCTTATTATGTTACTAGCTGGAATAGAGAGCTGCCAGGGTGACGGAATATGTTCGAAAGAGTCACCGCGGCCTTGGAACGCAAAGGGGATGGGTTTTCGTCAGTAAGAGTCTGACACTCCCTGCTGCTCCGCCCAGAGCGGGAGGAGTCATTTGATGATTTCCCATCCTTAAAAAAAGTAGGAATAGTGATGCGGTCCTCAAGGTAAGCTGTTCAGGCTAAGAGGTACCTTCAGGTTTAAAAATTACTTAGGTACTTAATATTTGCCAAGAATCACATAGGTATCGGTAAAATATATCAAAACGATAAATGTCCAGATGCTGGGTTAAACTTCTTAAATAGTCAAGCTATGAAACAACCACCACTCCACACCACATTCTTACAAAGTCCCAATAACTGTCATCTTTCATACAAATTCTCAGTCAAAGTTACAATTACAATATACAATTTTCCCAAAAAATACCGAAATAAAAATTCTTCCGCAGACGTTACGTCATAAGGTAGAGATTCATCGCCCGGGGCAGTGCACCTGTCCTCTTAGCAACCAGTGGTTAGCAGCACGCAACCGTGGTTATCAGACGGTGGTTAGTGAAAGATTTGGTGGTTATAAAGACCACACAGCTTCTGGATATTGTGAAACAATGGAGGTGGGGTATTGGTAACTTTTGGCAAGAATTTTGTTTTCAGTATGTCAAATTTTGTTTATTTTGCTTATGAACTCTATCAAAATTATTTTTAGAAGAGCCTAAAAGTCTATTAAAGAAGCAATCTAAAAATTGTGAAAAGTGTTACTAATGTTGATAAAGAAATTCGATTTTACGTCGTTAAAGCTGAAATGACTATACCGTTCACCTCCTGAAAAAATAAACTTTCAAAGATATCTAGACTTTATTAGATCTTTTGAAAATCTTTACAAAAAACTGTACAATAAAATACAGACCAACTGTGAGCAGATTCACCAGATTTTCTCCCAATAATTTGCGTGGCGAAAAGTTGTAAAAAGTAACCTCACTTTCGTACAAAAAAACGTTCGTAACGGTCACCACGGACATTTAATTCAACCATTAAGAATCAACGGTCTATATAAATCCAAAAACAAGTTGCACTGGCCCGTCGACAATAGGTAAGTAAAAAAAGAAAATTACCAAAGAGATTGGTCCGAGACAAGCGCGTCGCGCGCCAAAAAACGGGCGCCTTGTATAAAAGGTTTGAAAAAAAAGCCGAAGCCAATGAGAAAAAATGTGACTCGATATCGAATCGAGTGGGCATCGAGATCGGACGGAACGTGCGTGACTGTCCTCGCGCGTAGAATCGATCCGAAAGGCGCGTGGCTTCCGACTCTATGCAAAAATCGATTTTGAACTCGACCGATTGGAAAGTCTAGATTCATCGCTTATTAACTCCTAAATTGATTTTTCAAATGATACTCAGAAAGCACAGTCAGCATTTCCAAGTAATTTTGTGGCTGTGCAAAAATATGTGTACTGAAATATTCGATATACATTGCGTAGTAACCAACTACTGTAACAAAAGCTTTGAATTCGAACTAAGCAATGGTCGTGCAAGTAAGGCTACTGGGCCAATTTCCTGTTAGGAAATTCTTACAAATCGGACACGCTGGTTTTGTTGCGTGCACGGAGGCATTTTCAGAACTGTATGAATCATTGCAAAATACTAAGAAGCTTCGAGGGCATGTCAAGCCTACTACAAGCTTTTTCTGCTTAATCATCATCGTCATATCAGCCGAAAGACGTCCACTGCTGGACATAGGCCTCCCCCAAAAGGGTTTGCTATAATCGCCACGCTTGGCAGGCGGGTTGGCGATCGCGGTATATGCTTTCTGCTTAATAAGCTGTCCTGAACTAAGTATTACAGATTTTTAATCTTGAGGCTATCCTACTCCCTCACTGAGGAAAATTTGTTGGGACCCAGGATTAGACCGTATCGGCACACTGTCCTTGGGGAGCAAAATGTACGTAAAACCACCTTTTCAACTGGTAACCAGGCCAGGAAAGTCCATAACGACAGACATTCTTTTTGCTGGGTCTCCAAACGATCTCAACAAAAACCTCGAATCGTATGAGTCGAACACAAAAAAAAAATATCAATAAACATCATAATTACCGTCTCTTTCGTCACCCATAGGGGGAGTGGAGGGGGGCAGCGCCAGCGCCATTGTTATTCTTCGCTTAGCGAGCCCAATATTTTGCGAGGGCCTAAAACAACACAGCGTTGCGGTAGATTTTAACCAGTGTTTTTTTTATCGCGACGACGACGCTTCATTTGATGTAGCTATTATCTTAGTTATCTTGTACCTATGTGAAATGCCTAGAAATTGGATATATATTTTTTGGGCTTAGTTTTTATTAGGAATGTTTTTAAATGGAGGGTAATTTCGGTTTGTCTGCTGGGTTGTTTTTTTTGCTCGTATGTGTAATGTTTTCAACTTTACGGGATGGAAAGTTGGGATGTTCTTTTCCGATGAAAATTATTGGAATGACGGGGACACCATGCCCATGGGTATCACTGCAGGGCCGAAACGAGAGGCCATCCCAGAAAAAAACATAAATGTTATCTTTTTATGTCATAGAAACACTTTATCGGCGGAAATAAGTACATAGGTATGGTAGTCGTTTCAAGATGAATTCTTTCAGTATCCTATCGTATTCCTCTAGATTCTGTAACTGTACCTGAAAGTTTCACACTTTGTCACACACATCTCATTTAGTTAGTGGGTATCGTATCCAATGCAGAGAACCAAATGATTCTCTGGGATTAGCAACTACTATCAACTGGACATAGGCCTCCCCCCAAAGGGGGTTGCCATAATCGCCACGCTTGGCAGGCGGGTTGGCGATCGCAGTGTATGGTGTTGCGTTTTACAGAGAACGCTGCTGCCCATTCTCTGGTGAGCTCCTTAGTCGCCTCTTACGACACCCACGGGAAGTGATGGGATGGTATTATAATTTCACGGCACCATACGGCACCGGCCGACACCAAACGGCAACTTCTATTATTTCAATAGAATACTAGCTTGCAATTAATAAGGGATTTTTTTAGCAGTTGTTCGGGGTATTCATAATATCATTGCATTGTATTATAATGAGTACCTGTATAGTATCCCTAAGGTGTGACAATGTTTGAAAAGAAAAAAAAAAAAAAGAAAGAAAAATTGTTTATTCCGCCCAAACAGACGCACATTAATAGTAGGTACACAAATAATAAAAACAGCTATAAAACAAAATAAGAGAAAAACATTCTTCCGTAAAACCACTGCCAGCCACATAGTTAAACCCCTATTTCACCATAATATTAAAGTTCGATTTTTGACGTAAACAGGATACAAATCCAGAATAAAAGAAGAAGAGTCACCGCGGCCCTGGAACGCAAAGGGCATTAGGAGGAACACGGATGGGTTTTAGTCAGTAAGAGTCTTACACTCCCTCTTGCTTCACCCAGAGTGGGAGGAGTCATTTGATGATTTCCCATCCTTAAAAAAAAGACTCCGGGCTATCTATTGACAGAATTGAAAATTCTGCTTGACCTTGGGATTGATCTCCGGACACCACGGTCAGCAATCACATAAACGAACACTAGACAAACAAATTCCAAACTTGCAACATCCAGATGTTCAAAACAAAACATTCAAGTAGTATGTAGATTGGGAATGGAGCAGGTGGTGTTCTTAAGTTTTTGCCCTCCATCATGGAAAAAAGGTATGATATGTTGAACTCAACTAGCAAAATGTCGGTACTGATTATAGAAAACTAGCTTCTGCCAGCGGCTTCGCCCGCGTGGTCCCTAGGGAACATATTCCCGGGAGAAAAAGTAGCCTATGTCCTTTGTCAGGCTCTAGACTATCTCTGTACCAAGTTTTATTTAAATCGGTTCAGTAGTTTTGGCGTGAAAGCAAGACAAACAGACAGACAGACAGAGTTACTTTCGCATTTATAATATTAGTAAGGATAAACACTTCTACCTATCCCCTTTGCTAATAACATAATCTTATGATTCCCGGAAGAAGGAGACATCGAAACATTCCGGTTATATCAATCAAAGCCTCAAGTACCTACACCTAAAACAAATGCTCGTTTCCAATAATTCCGTCTGAAGTATAAGAGACGCACAGTTAGCTCTCATTTAGCGGGCAGGTGTCGCGGCGCCTCTCCGTAGAGCTCCGTTTATGTAGAGACCATAGGTATTTTGTGTTTTGCAGGGCTGCCACGAAATGGGAATTAATATCAATATCCTAATAATATATAAAAC
Organism: Lacanobia wlatinum; assembly: GCA_947578705.1. Lineage (NCBI taxonomy): Eukaryota > Metazoa > Arthropoda > Insecta > Lepidoptera > Noctuidae > Lacanobia > Lacanobia wlatinum. Next base: position 6,504,539 of record OX388039.1, on the reverse strand, counting down.
TAGCTGACCCGCGCAACTTCGTCTGCGTCACAATTTTCATTACTGCTCCGCTCCTATTGGTCTTAGCGTGAAGATACATAGTTATAGCCTTTCTCGATAAACGGGCTATCTAACAATGAAAGAATTTTTCAAATCGGACCAGTAGTTCCTGAGATTAGCGCGTTCAAGCAAACAAACAAACAAACTCTTCAGCTTTATATATTATATTATATATATATATATATATATATATATATATATATATAAAATTATTCCGTTCCTGACCGATTGAGTGACTGACAGACAACGCACAGCCGAAACTACTGGTCGTAGAAAGCTGAAGTTTGGCATGTAAGTTCCTTGAGGAGTGTAGGGGAGCTTCAGGATTTCCCGAAATTTCTACAGGAACGGGAAAAACGGGATATGCGCGGACGAAGTCGCGGGTAATAATTAGTAAATTCATATTTGTGAAAACCGATATGTGACGACTAAAAAGATAATTATGTATTTGGATTAGTTGAATACTTTTTAAAGAAGGCAGGTTTCTAATGGAGTGTCGCAGAGACCAGGCAAACATGGCACGTAAGACAGAGACTTAGCAGTGGGTGAAACATGGCTCCCAAGTCCCAATAATGGTGATGCGCTTGAGGCCCTGATGCAAGCCGTCGGTTCTCAAATTGAGATTTTAAAGTTGAGAACTCAAATTCTCAGTTCTAAAATCGAAGCTATGTACAATAATTGTACATATGTGAATTAAAGCAAGTATACTTTACGTAATACTAATTTATCTCGTGGCTAAATAATCGTATCAACTCATAATGTCCACTTCTCAAAATGTCAACTTCTTAGAATGTCATATTCACATAATGACAACTTTTCGAAATGTTTATTTCTCACAATGACAAATTCCCATAATATCAACTTCTTAAAACGACAAATTCGCTTAATGACAACTCCACGTACGTTTCTACTTAAAGAAGAAATGCTGGCGGCGAGACTTAGTATGTAAAAAAAAAGTCATATTCGAGGTTTGGCTCGCGACTGTTTTCTCCTCCTTCATTAGACCGATATAAGAGATATTTCACAAACTGAATAAGAAGGATGTATACTGTGTCCCTATATTTTCCTTTTTTGATTCATAGTTACCAAATTTGTACACTAGGGCTCTGTTGACAGCGATTGATCGGACAATTTTGAGCATTTTGTGAGAGTTCTAGTGCTTATACGGTTAATAAATCATCAAAAAGGAAAACATAGGGACACAGAACATATCCTTCTTATTTAGTTTGTGAAATGTCTTTTAAATCGGTCCAATATTGGAGAAGAAAACAGTCGAGAGCCAAACCTCGAACTATGACGTTTTACATACAAAGTCTCGCCGTCAGCATCTCAATGTCCTTTCTTCGTACGAACCTGAAGAATAAACACATAGGTAACGTTTTTTGTAATAAAAAAACACCGGTAGCACTCCGGGAGTGCCGGCAGAAGTGAAAACTTTAGTATTAACGTTGTGTTTAATTATAAGTACAAAAATACTATCATTTATGAGGTAGAATACAATGTTTATTTATTGCGCTATCGTACACAAATATGACAATTTACATGTTATTATTCATAATATTATATCGTTATTTATTTATATATTACATTAATTTTTATCTCTTAGAAAAATCAACTTTCATCCATAATTTCGTAATTCCGTAATTTCGTATCCTTGGATACGCGTGGCACGCTGTACATAAACACAGACGGACATTCGCGCAAGCGCCCTGTGCCGCCTAAGCGGAGCAGCACACTCAGGCACGGTAGAAAGAGTGGGAGATACTAGTTCCTCTCCCTTCCCCTCGATCTTACGCCTTTTCGATCAGCATCACGTGACCCTGACGCGAGTCCGTCTTACGCTTTTTCGATCAGGTCACGTGTCCTGACGCGAGTTTAAGATTTTATACCCATTACAGAAAAAGTGCTCAACGCCGCTAAAGAAGTTTTCACTTCAAAAATGTTCAGGATCGGAAGATACGTTTCGATTTGCGATCACATTCTTTATTTTTGGAAGAATAATGTAATTCAATGTAGGTGGGTTAGTGTCCGCATTGATATTCTAAAATGCAACAGCTAAAGTTCTGTCATGTACTGTATGTAACCATATATCTATATACCTGTTTATTTTTAGGGTATTGTGATTTACTACTACATTATCTAAACAAACTCCTACCTTTCGGGGTGCATCTGTTCCTGTGACTGATCGACTAGAGCTCCTAGGCATGGAGTTGACGTCTAGTCTCAACTTCGGCGCCACCATCGAGTACAAAGCCCAAACCGCGGCCAAAAAGCTGGGCATCCTAAATAGGGTGAAGCGATACTTCAGGCCTGGACAGCTTTTAACCCTGTACAAAGCACAAGTCCGATCCTGCATGGAGTATTGTAGCCACCTTTGGGATGGCTCAGCTAAGTATCAGCTTGCCGCGCTTGACTCGGTGGAACGCAGAGCTAAGAGGCTCATCCGTGACGTAAAACTGGTGGATGCCAAGCTACATAGCTTGGCTCATCGCCGTAAGGTTGCCTGCTTGTCGGTCTTCTACAGATTGTACTTCGGTGAGTGTGCCCAAGAACTCCACGACCTCATCCCACCGGCCCCCTTCTACCATCGGACATCCAGACGCACTGCATCTTACCATCCCTACCTTGTTGCTGTTCCACCAACTCGCACTAAGCGTTTCCAAACGTCTTTTATAATGCGCATAGCAAAGGAGTGGAACTCTCTGCCTGCGTCTGTGTTTCCAAACGCTTACAACCCTAATCTCTTCAAATTTAGAGTAACAGGCTTCTTCTGGGTAAGCTCGCTCCATCGTAGACTTTGTCTCTGTCATCTCTGACCTAGACTAGAGTCAAGAGCAAACCCATCACAAAAAAAAAAATATCTACGTATTCCAAAATTCTAAAATCGGAGCTATGTACATAAGTGAATTCGAGCAAGTATACTTTACGTAATACTACTTTAGCTCGTGGCTATAGTGGCTAAATAATAGATCGGTCTGTGGATGGGTCACCATCTTAACAAATCGAAAATCCAGAAAGCACGTTAGACCATTGGTCCCGGCTGTCATTTGTACACTTTTGACCGTCGCCGTCGTTACGGTTTGTCGGAAGCCAAAAATCTGACACCCGTCTTGCCAAGAAGTACCGTGTTATCCAGTCACTGGGTTGTGGAGGTCATACACATAACCCTCCTTCTGGCGCAGTCGGGTAGAAAGGCTAGGCAGATGATAACTAGTTTAGTTATTCTGAAGAATCAACACAGTAGGTACCGTACCATCGTGTCGTCTTTTACGATGTCTCTCACACCGCTCTGGGTACCCATTATCCACTCCTCTTTCTTTGTCCAGGCGATCTCCTTTGCAATGCGCTCCCTCTGAACATCAGGACGGCAACCAGCTAGTCTATTCTGTAAACAACTATTTCGATATCGAGCTTCACCTGAGTGACAAAACTCACAAAATGAGCTTTATTGCACACAACATAAAGGTCTTAATTTGAAACTCACCTCGGATTCCACTGTCGAGATACGAAAATGTTGTTACAGAATAGTAAACATGTCGAAGTGAAAACTTAGGCGAAGTGAACGACAAGAAAGCTGTCAAACTATACAAACAAGATGGAATGACAGCTCACTTGTCGTTCATTCCACGTAAATGTACTCGGTGAGATGTCGACAGAATAGACACGTTGTAGGTTTTCCTTTAGGGTGAAAGCACGTGAGCACATTCGCAAGAAGTTAGTAGAATCATCACAGCGTTAATTCGTTGGATTCGTTTTTATTAATAACGTTGTCAATTTTATGTTTATGTATGTATGTATGACTTGTTGACCCGCGCAATTTCGTCTGCTCCGCTCCTATTGGTCTTAGTGATGATATATAACATATAGCCTTCCTCGATAAATGGGTTATTTAACACTGAAAGAATTTTTCAAATCGGACCAGTAGTTCCTGAGATTAGCGCGGTCAAGCCAACAAACAAACTCTTCTGCTTTATAGTTAGTATAGTATAGATTGTATTTCTTTTTCTCTCTCCCTAAGAACGACTGGTAGAAAATCCCTATGGCATTAAATCGCCTATATACAGTGTTTTTTACTAGTGCATAAACATTTAGTAAATAAAGCAGCAGATCCTGAAAAAATAAAATGGAACTAAAAGATAATTTACCTCATGGTAGCGAGTGTTGCGACAGCCCTGCCCGCCACTTGCCGGCGACTGCTGTTTTTTCATTTACGAATATTTTCCTTGGCGCACGATATTTTTTCAGCGTGTTTTCCCAGTTGTAAGATAAACTACACTCCATCAAATGTATATTTTTTACCATTTCAGCCCTTCGCCCTTCTACCTACCACTTATATTTTAAATTTCACGTGGAACCTGTTACCAATTTGGGTTATATTTCATATTCTGTGTTTTTTAGGTTATAATGTTAACATGTTGTATTTTTTTTTCTTGTTTGAAGTGGATTTTAGGTTATTGAGTGGTATTTTGTGGGTTTCTAGGAATGTAGGATAAAATTGCTAAGTTTTATTAATTACGAATGTTTGCTGATATCTGGACCAAACAATTCCCACATCATATCATACAGGAGTGTAAGTATTATTTCGTAAACTAACGTTACTGAACGCAATATGATTCAGGTAGTATTTAGGTTACAACTGGACTTGATTACTACGCAGACCTTGTAGACAGAGGACCCGTTTTTAATTCGTGATGCTGAGCAACTGGGCCCCAGATTTAAATGTCCCTGGATGCTAGCTGCCTAATGGATCAGCTCTGTTCTGACTGTGAGGAAGAAGTGAAAATTATCTTTTTTGTTCGCCTACGCTGTTCTTTTCTGATTAATTTCGTTCGTCGACCGTTCAGTCTTTGAAGCTCGACCAGTCGAACTTCATAGACTGGACGCTTTTCTGGTGGTCGTCACTGTTGGTTCTGGACTTCTGGCCCTGCAGAGTTGCAGTGGTTCAGATTAGTGTTTCTTTAGTTTCTTTATTTCATGGTACACTCATCTCTCTCGAGAAATTACCTAAAAAAAATAAACTGTCGCCCAAAAGACAGCCTGAACCTCACTGCTCCTAAAACTCAAAAAGCCTAAAGCTCAAAATAAGCGTGAAGTTAAAGGTTCACTATCACCGCCTATTAACAGCCCGTTAGTTAAGTTTATCGAGAAGACAATGGCGGCCGTGACGTCACGCTTGGCAGGCTGCGTCTGCGCATTCGACAAGCACCTAATAAGTATTTGGGTACTAATTAAAAGTGCTCTAATTTTAGTGAGACGTGCCTCGATGATTGGTTATTGTTTGGGCAGCATTATATAAAAAAAATCTATTGTTTAAGGTGGGTATGTAAGTATTTGTTTAAGGCAGTGTTTAAATTAGTCAGTCAGCATTTTTGTTCAACATTTTCGAGTTTTGAAAATACAAAACTTAAAAAAAGACCATTTGTTTGATCTCTTGTCTGTACTTTTTCTACGACGAAACAGGGATTCCTAATTTTAACTAAGCACCGTTATTTTTTTTTCTAAAAATATTGAAAACTATAGGAATTTGTTTTTTTTTAATACATGTCATAACCAAGGGTGGTTCTTTTACAATTTACTTACTTAAACAACTTTTGCAAAAAATACCTACTTCATAAAAATAAACAACTTAATGTTAATTTGAAAGCTGTAATTTTCAGACCGCTGCATGTTGTTTGTTCTGAACGAAGGACACACATGCACACACAATGATCAACATGAGCATGACGTCACGTTTCAGCGGATATGCGTCTGCGCATCCGATACGCTCATTCTGGTTACAAATGGTTAATTTTGGATGATAAATGTTGTAGTCAAAAAGTAGGTAAGGACCATGAGAGTCGGCTGGTAAAGCCGGTTTAGTAATTGAGCATTTAGAGTTAAGGAAGAAAGAAAAGAAAAGAGAGAATAGAAAAAAAGAAAGAAGGACAACTAGTTAATTTGGCACACAATTTGGTACAAATAAAAGGAAACTTAATTATAAAATAACTCACTTGGACTCAACTTAAAATTCTCAATTCAGAAATCGGTGGTAAGAGTGTAAGTGCAGCAAATAAACGATGGATGCACAGGGGTGATTCAATGAAATCTTGAAATCTCCGAGTGCTCATGCCTTATTTAAAGATGTTTCTAAACGCTTATTTGACACTTCGCGTGACCCAAGGGCTGGCTTTTACCTCGGACAGAGGATAAGCATTGCCATACAACGTGGCAATGCCGCCAGTCTTTTGGGCTCACTTCCAGTGAACAGCGATACGGACGAATTCTTTGACGCCTTATTTTAGTTACGATTTTTTATTTCAAGTGTGTAAAGTTTGTTTTAGTAAATTTATTGTTTTTTTAAATGCAAGTAGATGATAAGTAAAGCCAAATATAATGAAATCTTGGTGTAAGTGAGATATCACGTGTTTTTAATTTTTTCGTCGTTTGCACGATTTCTGATTTAGTACTTAACTAGTGGACGTCGCGCGGTTTCACCAGCGTAGTTCCCTTTCCCGTGAGAGTACGGGGATAATATATAGCCTATGTTACTCCCTAATAATGTAGCTAACCAATGCTAAAAGAATTTTTCAAATCGGTCCAGTAGTTTCGGAGCCTATTCAATTCAAACAAACAAACAAAAAAATCTTTCTTCTTTATAATATTAGTATAGATTTTCCAGAAATCATTTAAAGTTTACAAGAAAGAATTTAAAGATGAAGTATGATCAAATTTTTACTCAAAATATCTTAAAATCTATACCGATTATACAAAAAAAAAATACACGATTTTGGATAAAGCTTTATTTAAAACCTCACCACATATCAGGGGCACTTGATTAATGGATGCCCCAAAGATGAATTGATTAGAAAGTGGTTGACATAATAGTCTAACTTAATCCTAAAACGTATAATGTGAAAATTACAAAAATAGTTATCAATAAAAAAACCTTGCCCCCTTCTGGAGCAGTCGGGTAAAACACGTCGTAGAAACAGACAGTCAGACTGTTCTGTTTAAGTCCGAATCTTGCCTCTTTATAAAACTAGTACGTTTTGGTACCTACACAACAGCCGACATTCTTTATTAACCCTTACATTCTCGTAGCCACGTGAGATGTATAGCGCGAGCTACACGTTTTGATACTTGACTGACACCTGTGATCTGCGTGATAAGATTAATAAAAGTGAAAAATTAATAGATGAGACCAGACTCAGTGGACTGCTAGACTTACGCATTTTTTTTATAAAAAATCGGCCAGAGGATATTTTTGCGATTAGATTTTCCGAGTATTTTTTTATTAAAACCTTATGCATTAGTAAAAAGCACTGAACAAAGGCAGACTTAATAATGCCTTAGGCGTTCAAATCATTTCATTTCACTTATTCAATAACAATTTACATTGTATCTGACTGAAAGTGTTACAAAAAAAGAATAGTAACTTAATAACAAATAAAAGGCCAAATGCGAGTCGGACTCGCGTGCAAACGGTTCGGAACGATTTTTTTTAACATGTTATTTTAACACTATAGACTTCTTATAGTTATTAGTCAGTAGTATAGTTTTCCTGTAATCTTTAGGTAAAGATCTATTGTCTCCATTTTTTTCGAAATTTTAGGCTCAGTAGTTTCGGAGATAAGGGGGGAATGGTCATTTTTCGTCTAATTTCTTGAATGAATTCAAAACCATTTATTTTAAAATTATTAAAAATATATAATTAAAACCCTCACAGTAAGCCCTTTTATTTGATATGTCACACAATATTGTTCAAAAATCTTTTCTTTTTAATTTTCTAGTTTGACCCCCAAAAGTGACCCCCATACTAAAAATTTAATAATTTACGTAACGCGTCCGTGTTTGGGTCATAGAAGTCCATATGTGTACCAAATTTCAACAGAATCGGTTTAGTGGCTCCGGAGAAAATTGGCTGTCACAGACGGATAGACAGTAGTGATGGGCGTTGAATCAACGAACTAGTTGAATCAACGTTGATGTCTCTTCAACGGGATTAACGTTGACCGTGTACAAATCAACTCGTTGAATTCGTCAACGAGTTACGAGACAACGACGTTTATGAATTCAACTCGTTTGACGAAACAAGAAAATGAACCCAACGTTTTGTTACTTTCAACGTACGTAAAATGTATTTCTTTAACAATAAAACTCCCGCAAACTGCATCAAATTGTTCGTAAATTAACATTACTACAGCATACGTTAATACAAACGTTTAGGCGTTTATCGTTCATGCAAGTTGACGTTCGTAACACGTTAACTCGTTGACGAAATTAACTAGTTGATCAACTAGTTGACAAACGCAATTCAACGTTAATCTTTCGTTGACGGAAAAACCTTCAACGACCCATCACTAATAGACAGACAGACAGACACCCGAGTGATCCTATAAGGGTTCCGTTTTTTTTCGGAACCCTAAAAAAAACATAACTCGATTAATAAAAAAATCCAACCTCTTCCTCCTCTTTCTGACCCTTAGGTATCCAACCATACATCTTATCATGCATTTAAGAGACTTAACATGTGGCATAACTAGAAAAAATAAACAAATTGAAAACTAACCTCTCCGTGATATGCAGAAACAATAGATAGAATTTCGCAGGCTTCCATTTTCCTTGCATCCCTACCGTTTTTAGGGTTTCGTACCCAAAGGTAACCAACGGAACACTATTACTAAGCCTCCGTTGTCCGTCCGTCCGTCCGTCCGTCTGTCTGTCAGCGGACTGTATCTCAAGAACCGTAATAGGTAGACAGTTTAAATTTTCACAGATTGTGTATTTCTATTGTCGCTATAACAACAAATAATAAAAATTAAGGTTTATGGTACGGAACCCTTCGTGTGCGAGTTTAACTCGCACTTGGCCGGTTTTTTTCCTTAACTTAACTTTACCTTCTTTACCAACATACAATTGTAAGTTACTATTTTAATATAGTATCTCTCCAATATCAATAAAAATAAAATAAACAGTAGGAACCTATGTACTCAAATGTTTTATCTTCGTTTCCAAATGACGATAAAACATTTTGAGTACATAGGTTCTTACTGTTTATTTATTTATTAACTATTTGTTAATAAAAATACATTATAAAATCTGTCCTGAAGTATCAAGATACATCGTTCTCCTGCGTCCGGTCATCAAGATGTAGTGATAGAGCACCTGTTCGCTGCGGGCGTTCGGCAATCTTCGGACAACTTCGGCTCAACCCTTACAACCACTCTTGCACTTAAAAACTAACCTTAACACGATGATATAACGGAGATAATCGTATGTGTTTTGTTAATCATTTTTGTGGCGTAAAAAGGGTGGATACGTGGGAAAATGGTGTAGAAATAATTATATGAGTTAACCTACTTCTGGTATTTATTGTGATGTAAGAAAGGAGTATTTTGATGATAATAATGTAAAAGATTTGGTTGAAAGTTTTGATGACCTATGTGGACTGTGCAGTGAAAAATTTTGATGCAAGTGGGTAAACTCAGTCCACGAATGTCAAACGAAGTTTTTCAACAAAACTAAATAATTTGATGAAGTAACTAATTTTAATAAGTAGATGAATACAACTTGTATTTAGTATTTATTGACTGTATTTAATCAAAAACGTGCCAGATCTATGATGTTCAAATTATTAGCTCGGTTTCAATAGGCTCTTTGCTAAGATTAAAAAAAAACACTCACCTCTGACTATAGGAATTGGACTACATTTGTAAGTTATCATAGGCCAAAATTCACACAAAAAGAAAAATAAACACTTATGTATAACATTTACATTCAATTCTGTACCTAACATTTTTTTTTTAATCTAATTTTATTTGGGGGCTTTTATCAAAGATATGGCAGCCCCATCGTACCCTATTACATTAATTGGTTCACTTCACATTTTTTTTTCATTTAACATGAATTGGCTTATTTTTTTTTTAACCTAACAATAAGAACCAGTGTTTGACGATATTAGGATAGTGAAAAGTCACTTTTTTAATTTAATTTCTATTCCACGCAAACATATTTAAATCTGACCTTTGGTTTGTATTGCAACTAATGCAATAAAAGTCTGATATACTCGAGGTTACTTTAAATATACCAAATAAATAAATAAAATATATATATAATAGTTTTAAGCTCTGAAGGACCTTTGTTTTGTTTACTAACTGCGTAAATAAATAAAAAGAAAACAAAAAATAATAATAAAACATAAAAATAATGTGCAAGACGCATACAAGAAACGTTTACACCGCGCGCATCGGCGAGTCCCGGCAGGGACTTACGAGTTCAGACAGTTGGGTTTGGTCGATTTTGTCCCGAAAGGGACTTACGGATCCTGACAGGGTTACAGCAAAATCTATCGGTGATGTTCACAGAGTAGAGAGCGAACATAGACAACATATGAAAAAAGGCGCGAAGTTGAACATAGACTACATCACAGAATCTAAATTTTTACACTTTCTATTGTACTGGTTATCCACCTTATCCCTGAACCTCTGTCTATCTCCAGAGATGATAATAAGGGTGGCTATTGTCCTGTCGATTTATTAAAAAGTGCAGTTAAAATCAACAAAATGGGACGCCAGGAATTTCTGACCTTAGCATTGACTACAGTATACATGTCAACCAACAATGTACAGGGTGTAGAGGAATTGAATTGGAAAATTGCTATTGAAGAACATTGTTTTACATATATTTACTCTATTTATGTAAATCTTTTTGTATATTTTATTATATTAATGTAGTATTCGTCTTTCTTGTTTTTTAATTATTTTTTAAAGATTTTGTATAATCTTATTGCTTTTTAATATCCGTTTATATTTTTGAGGCGATTTTAAAAACTACCTACAACCATTTAATTTTGAAAACTAAAGCAGCTATTAATATCTTTTAAAATAACTTACCTTAGTAAGTATTAGCCGGAGCAGATATTTACTATAATAAAAAATAATAATAATAATAAAATTTATTGTTCATAAAGAGTAAATATCCATCTTTTACATGACACTGAACCCCACACTAGGATACCCTGTGTCGTGGGGTTCAGTCTCTTTCGTCTAAGAAATAGTGTACAAAATTCAGTTTTATACAGATTCTGGATTCTGATTTACTAAACAGTGCAGAGCCCATTTGTCAGGAAACCTTGGGAAATATCTGTCGCTCTCATAAAGTTTAGTATTTTTAACGCCCTGTCATGGCGATCAGAAAAGGTAAATAACCGGTAACATTGATTAAAGTATTTCATTCAGTTTTTACCTTCCTTGGAACAAGAGGTCAATGACTCCCGATTTGGCGAACGGTAACTTAAGATAATATTAAGTACTAATTACCTAGGAAAATCGTCATTTTCTGTTTTTTTTTTTTGAGAAGCGGTTAAGGGATAATTTTACTGCAATAATATGATGATCAATGGGTGGATGAATGTCTGATTGGATGTTTGTTACTCTATAACGCAAAAGCTACTCAAGTTGTGGATGAAATTTGGCACACATAGTACTACTACAAAATCATAGGTTTTATCCCGCGGGCGTCTGCGTCTGCTAGTGAATAACGTACTAAGCCTAACTATAAAACTAAATTAGCGTGAGCATTAACCTGACAATAAAGAGCTCAATTCAATAACCCTCCTTCAGGCGCAGTCGGTTAAAAACGATATTAATTACATTCTCACAATTTTCCATTAAAAACAATATTATTATACTTTACCGCACAGTTAAAATAAAACAATCTCTTTACATTAATGTCATGACATATTGTGTTTAATCAGGAAATAAATATAATATCACGTGCACTTATAACTTTATTACAATAAAAAATAAAATAAAAAAATATACGGTCAGCAAAAAAAATAAAAATAAAAAGTGTACGATCTGCAACATACGTTTTCGTTAAACACTGTCACTTTTATATTCATTGACGATTTACAGCATCAAATATTTAAATTATATAAAAACTGAAGTGTTACTACTTACCGAATGTTGTTGCTAACTGTACAATGGTATAAAGTCTTGTTTCCTATTAATAGTCTTTGAAGTTGCAACTTTCGATCTCAGGAACCACATTCCAACTTGTTATAATAAAAATAAAACTGATCAACATAGTGATTTAATTCTGTAATTATACTGGGCTAGACTAGGCTGGAAGACGCCACAGTATTGTATTAAATGTATAATAAAACATATTTATTTCTATAGTTTATATTAAAATTATTCTACTCTTTCACGTGGTCCAACTACTTCTGTACCAAAATACATTAAAATCAGTTATAGGCCCTGGAGATGGGGCCTATAACCGATAGGCCTTGAACCGCGGGAAAAAGCTGGACTTCAATATACGCACTATTGGAATGGGAAGCTTCTTTTTGAATTTGTGAGAAGTTATAATAAGTATACCGAATAGAAATAGGGTATTTGACTGCATTTTTTATTGTATTTCTCTAAACCTAAAGAAAAAATAAGATGCTGTAAAATAAAATGTTTACAAATCTCAAAAAATGACTAAGTTGTAAGCGTTTTAAAATCACTACATATTATAAAACAAAGGCCTCCGCCGCGTCTATCTGTCTGTTCGCGATCAACTCAAAAACTACTGCACCGATTTTCATCAATGGATAGAGTGGTTCTCGGGTAAGGTTTTATTATATAATTTGTCTAGAAAAAAATTAGGGATCCTTAAGAAAATTGCAGCGCGAACGAAGTGCTAGTTTATGATAAACAATAATTGCGTGTGACGTCACAAACATGCATCGCTATAGAAAATTTGCACCATCTAGTACGAACAAAAATCGCGTATAACTTCCCTGTTTTTACACCAATTTTTATTTATTTTTCATTAATCTTACTTTTTAAAAACATCTATCAAATTATTAGGTATTCATTCATATATATAACTAGTTGACCCGCGCAACTTCGTCTGCTCCGCTCCTAAAGGTGTTAGCGTGATGATATATAGCCTATAGCCTTCTTCGATAAATGGGCTATCTAAGACTGAAATAATTTTTAGTTCCTTTTTAGTTCCTGAGATTAGCGCATTCAAGGAAACAAACAAACAAACCCTTCAACTTTATACAGGGTTTTTTGTTATAAAACACCAACAACCTCTTAGGCAATGAAAGTACACATGATTATAAAAAATTTTTACTTTGAGAAAACCCTGAAAACTCGAAAAAAAATCAGCTGTTTCATACAAAATGCAATATTTAGCCAATGAAAATGTATAAAACAGTTGATGTTTTCGAGTAAGAGATTTTTGGTGTATTACAAATAACCCTGTATATTAAAATTAAGTAAATATAGATTTATAAATATTTTTCATAGTAATAAAATACCCTATTGGGTTGACCGCTTCGTCTCTTGATCACTTAATTACGGGCCATGTTTCCTCACCATGTTTTCCGGCTGATACAGATCTCATACAAAACCATTGCCTTTTTAATTTGTTTTTATTAATAAAGTTGTCATTTATTTAGTGCATAATATTTATTTATGTCGATGCATTACTTAAAAACTAGTGTATTTTTAGTTACAGTTTAACTTAAAAAAAATTGACAGGCGGGAACTGACGCATTTACTGACACAAGACAAAAACATTTTCGCTTATTCCGTGTAAAATATTAGCTAAAAATACTTATTTAACAAATTTATTAATATTTTTCAATAAACCAGCAATCCATTGCAATTTATTACAAGCAAGTTACAAATGACTGTCAGTGAGATTATCGAGAATGTCATAAATACCGAAAAGAGGCACTGACCAACCAACAATGGAATCAACCTGTATCGAACTAACCCTTTCTTCGGCCGGTTTTTTTATTCTTTTTTTAAAAGATCGAACCTTTTTTCTTTTTTTTGGCCATTAGCTTTTTTTATTCGTATTCGTATCTTCGTTTTTTGTGGGGATCCCAAATTAATATAATGTTTTTTTTGGATGCGATCCTATCGAACTGGTTTAGTGGTCGAAAACTGGTGGGAAAGAAATAATGAAAGTGTTTTTTTCAAGATTGACGATAGTTAAGATACTCTCGTTTTCGTTAGAGCACGTAGAATTTACATAACCTGTCCATAGATGCGTTTATGTAGAATCTCGGAGTTTCATTAAACTTAATCAGGGTTTTAGAGACCTTTTTTTGGGAACATGTTTGCGTTTAGGCAATCAGGATTTATATTTCCTCATGTGTTGATCGTATGATCGTATCTCGAGTCGTTGACATGAAAGTTCTGTGTAATCTAATCCTTTTTCGCGTGTTGCGACATATTACCTTTTTATTGCTTTTTTTGCATGTTTTTAATTACAGCTCTTAAATAAAACATCGAAGGCGCCTATAAAATAGCAGTCGAGTTGAATTATAACTGACTTCGAACTGCCTTTTTTATTTTAAAAACGTTGTTGTGCACTCAACATCTGTCCAATAGTGATTGTCATTAATTAACAGAACGCGTAGGACAGACGGACGGACAGGTTTCAAGGTATGTAGACGAGCGGGTTTCCAAGTCTCTTATTTTTACGTTTTGCATGCATTCACTGCGTAAAACGTTGGTATTTAACCGTACTCCTATACTGTTATGATCATGTAAGGAATTTTAAAATAGTACAAAATAGAGCCGCTTTGAAGATAAAATCTCTCGGGTTTATTTAAACATCCGTTATTTTTGAAGTTGAAAAAAAAAACTTAGTATTTACGGGTTGGTTCTTGAGATTATTGCAACTGGTTGTGTAAATTAGCGATTTACCTAAGTAACAATTGCTTTGTTTACATTTGTTGTCCAATAAGCCAGACAATGTCCAGACATAAAACGAAAAACATCTGCAGAAATATTTTCCTAAAACTGTTAATGATCGCATTTTCAGCAAAAAAGTTGTCATGACACTTTAAGAGGTGATACCTCACCCGGCTGTCTGCTGTTACCCATTGTGGCTCCCAAAATTCACAATCTGCGACCAAATCTCGACTTTTTTCAGTCGAAATGTTCCTTTATCCGCGGATCTCGCCAAAACGCCAGACGTAACGCATAAATCCTTATTTAAATATACCTCGCAATTATCATAGATACGTATAATCCTATGAAACAAAGAGAGCCTAAAGAAAATTCTGTCTTAATCCTTTGCAAATACATTCTACAGTCCATTACTTAGGGATAGACTCGCGAAAATAAATGAACGTCGTAAGATTGGCGGTGGAGTTCTATTTTCAATTCTGTGCTAAACCTGTTAAGGTTCTAATTTCAATGGGTGTTAGTGAAAGGGTTTTTATAGCAATAAATAAAGGAATATCGAAGTTGGCTGTGTCAACAACGCGTTGCATTCTTGTGCAGTGTGTACGACACACGCACACACGCGCAGCCGCGAGACGACGCGTATGTGTGTGTACACAAATACTTATTGGTAAATGTTGACTTGGGAACAGAGGTACAGATGCACATGCGCATGATTTATTATTTAAATATGCATGTGTTTTTGCTGACCACAGTTGGCATTTTTTTTTCATAGGGAAAGTCTTGAAAATCGTTGAAATATTATTCTGTGTACTGTGGGAAAACTTATTAGATAAAATTGCAATTGTTTACTTTAGTATTATGCAAAAATTCATTGCTTTTGTAACCAATTGTGAAAATCTGTTTTTCAGTTTTGCCCAAAAACTTAACCCAAACGCGCGCTGCAAGCATGTCCTTTCCGCTTACAATTTTCAAAAACCCTATAATTTGAGAAAAAAAAAACGAAAAACATATCGTTTTCAAGATCTGCTTTACTGACCAATATCCCCACATATTCTTACCACCGAAGTCATCTCCACAGCTTCCCTGTGCGTCTCCCCCTGACCTTGAGTCGAGTTGACCCGTTCCCGCGAATCAGCCACGTTGCTCTCGTGCTTCTGCATGACCACAGAGGGGGGGGAGACACGTAGCGGGGCGGGGACTGATTCCGAGTAAACTTTACTTTACAAGTTGGCAACATTGCGGCGGGCCGTGCGAGTTGGAGCTCGTTCGCATCTGCAACGGAGGGTTAAAAGACGAGAGGAAAAAGCTTGAGGAAAAGGTTAATAAGGTCAATAAACTTTTGACAGTTGAGAGTAATGACATTTTCGAGCAGTGTTTGATTTATTTATGTAGAAAAGTGTTGTGAATTTTCCATGATATTTCCTGATTTTGTTCAAATCGAAACAGAAAATCTCATTTTGTTATTTGAAATCTGTCACCACAAATAGGAAAACGCATTATCATACTTATTTTCTTTGAATAAAAAGTATTTAATGCCTGATTATTAAACTTGATGTCAATCAATACGTATCAAAAGGGTCTTTCAATTTTTTTTTTGAAGCTTTGTACAAATTTTTCATTTTTTACTATTATTTATAGGCAAATACATACAAACGAATAACATTCAAGCACAAGGAATAGTAAACTAACCCCACTTAAAATAAAACTTCACAATTTGTATAGCATAACTATAGAAGCATCCAATTGAGTTCTTTTTAGGGTTCCGTACCTCAACAGGAAAAAAACGGAACCCTTATAAGATCACTTTGTTGTCCGTCCGTCTGTCTGTCAAGACCCTTTATCTCGGGAACGCATGGAGGTATCGAGTTGAAATTAAAACCATATACTTAAGTCTATGGTTCCTTGAAGCTGTGAAAAAATAAAACTTCTAAGTCAACGTAAAAAAAAGATACGGCCGTTTATGCCGCATAAAACATATATTTCGACGCTCTCAAGGGAATTAAAATGTATAGGATATTTCCCGTTGACCTAGAACTATGAAATTTGGCAATTAATACCGTCTCATACTACAAGTACAGAAAAAGTCTGAAAACTATAGATTTGTAATTAAATCATAAAAAAATAGTATTTATATAAAAACCCTCGATGGGCGAGTCCGACTCGCACTTGGTGTCCTCACTTATTTGTTTGAGTTCTTTATACTAAGTTAGTCATCAACATCTGAGCACCTACTTCATATAAGTTCAACAACTTTTGAACCAAGAATGTATGACCTAGCGTGATCTCATGGACCTGCCTCTTTGGCCTTGTGGTTACATGAATGCTGAGCGTAAGGTAGGGACTTCGATTCCCAGGTCGGGCAATATGTTAGAGCTATTGAATCTATACTAATATATAAAGCTGAAGAGTTTGTTTGTTTGTTTGCTAGAACGCAAATTCAAAAAGAAAAAATTCTTTCAGCGTTTGATAGCCCATTTATCGAGGAAGGCTATAGGCTATATATCATCACGCTAGGACCAATAGGAGCGGAGCAGTAATGAAAATTGTGACGCAGACGAAGTTGCGCGGGTCAGCTAGTTCTTCATATAAGAATGTTTTAGTAGAAGCCTGAATGATACATTTCAGTCTGATTACTGGCAATTCCCCCAATTTGCCTCCCTTTGTGTCATCCTATGTAATGTTTTCTTACAAGTTTTCTGTAGCTTAAATGGCGTACATACTAAAAACCAGCTAAGTGCGAGTCGGACTCCTACACGAAGGGTTCCGCACCATGAACCATTTTAACTGCCACATTTCAACTGTCTACCAATAGGTAAAGAGTTGATATTTTCAGTGTGTGTATTTCTATTGCCGCTATAACAAAAAATAACAATTATTAAAGGGAGCTCCCATACAAGAAAATTAAAAAAATTGCAGAAACTTCTACAAACTTTTACAGGTACTCTCCGATAGAGACCTCCTTTTAAGTAAAAGATAAAGTAGATAAAAAGGTTGGTAAGGTTGGTTTGGTAGTAAGAAACGTGTTCTTTTCGGTTTATGGTACGGAACCCTTTGTGTGGGATAAAATCGTAATAACTTTTCATGAGATACAGCTCGCTGACAGACAGACGGGCGGACGGACGGACAGCAGAGGCTTAGTAATAGGGTTCCGTTGGTTACGCTTTGGGTACGGAACATTGTACGGGAATTTCCACCAGCTTCTACGACAAATCTTTTACGATTCAGGCGGTGCAGTTATGGAATGCCTTGCCGGTGTCGGTAAGGCGTGCTCAATCTTTGTCTACTTTTAAAACTATGGTTAAAAATAATTATATCTCTCCGTAATCGTCTTTACTTGGGTTCTCTGCTATTATTTTTTATATGTATTTATCTATTATGTAATTATTGTATATATAAATAGTTCAGCTAAGACTTAGCGATAAGGCCGCCCATTGTGTCACCCTATGTAATGTTTTCTTCATCTATTTTTTCTGTAACTTGTATGTTGTACATAACAAAAGAGTATTCTATTCTATTCTACGGAACCCCTAAAAAGTATTCTATTGAGAATTTGGAGTTTAGAACGTGGCATACTCTAATACTCGGTTTTTTAAGCTAAAGTACAGTTGGATAAGTTCTCAATTAAAAAAATCTTGCCTTCCTATCCCCAAGGGAAATACAGACGTATTATAATATATTTATGAAGTCTTAAGATGACTTACGTAAGGCATATAAAGAAAGAACATAAGGCTTGAACGAACAATGTTAAAGATTTTCCATAATATAGACTGACATCCTGATCGATGGGTGTATTATAGCTGTTTTTATAGCCCTGGATCCATTGCCTTATAAGGAACCAAATGGAGGAACGGGTGGCCTATATCTTTGCAAGGAACTACACTTGTGTCAAACGACTTTTACTCTGATGTATTCTCAGACTTAACTTAGACTGATTTCTCACTTATCATAGGAAAGTTAAAATGTCTCCCTGTTTCTTTAAACTCTTCTTCGATAATGTTCTTAACCTTTTTAGACCTTTTTTTTACTATTGATAGGCATATGTTTGATCACTATCTCACCTGATGGTAAGCGATTATGAGGAGCATGCTTACCTAGAAGCAACCTATTCACTCTTGACTTAAAGACTCCCAGGTTGTAGCTATCAGGAAACAGACTCTGGAATTCCACTCCTGAGCTGTATTGTGTACAGCTCAGGAGTGGAATTCCAGAGTCTGTTTGTTGTTCCAGAGTGTGTCTGAATGTGTTCCCAAAATAGATGATGAATAAGTAGGTGCTGGAGACGACTCAATTTGACTCTGACTTCTCTGATTTGAGTTCTGACTACGATTCTGTTAACATGTTGAAGTGAAAACTTAAGCGTAGTGAACGACAAGTGAGCTTTTTTTTGGGACAAGCCCGACCACTGTCACTCCTGAAAGTCAGAATCAACAGTGGCGACCATCAGAGAAACGCCGAGCCAATGAAGCCCGACGAGTCCCGGTGAAACGATTCAACTGTCTTGGATCCCACAACGAAATTAATCAGAAAAGTACAGCGGAGGAGTAGAAAAAAATAGGTATATGTAATTTCCACTTCCCTCCTTATCAAGCAGGAGACAAACGACAAGTGAGCTGTCAAACCATAAAAACAAGATGGAATGACAGCTCACTGGTACTCCACCTAAGTTTACACGATGACATGTCGACGGAACAGACTGTCTGCATATCCTATTCTAAAAATAAGATAACGCTTTCCACGATCCGGGGTTTGACCCCAAAACGCTCTAATACTCAACAGTTTTACCTAACCACTACGCCATCGAGGCATTAATTAGGTATCTAACTGTTAGAATATACAAATGATAGTGCAAACAGTTAGTAACCTAAACAACTTTGACGGATCAGTCAGTTTCTAACTGCAATAGCAAACAAAATTATGAGCATCATGTGTGAACTGAAAGGAAAAGTTTAATAAAACAAAACGAACAAGAAAACTGACATTTTAGATTTTTATGTGGAAGTTCGAGATTAAAAGTCAAAAAAAAAAATTTTTTTGTACGACTCGGCTCCCGCTGACTACTTGTTTTCCTATAAAAAACTTTTAAAAAAATACAACCGACTTCCAAATAAAAAAACACCACAAATTATAAAATAACTTTAATTTCGGAAGTCGGTGTTTTTGGTTGTTTCTTCGTATTTTACACCGACTTCCGAAATTAAAGTTATTTTATACTTTGTAGTGTTTTTTTATTTGGAAGTCGGTTGTATTTTTTTGTAAAAAAGTTCTTTATTTTCCACTTTTTAGTGGTACCCCACACCTAACAACACCACTGGAAAGTCGCAGGAAAGCAAAATACGCAATTTCGTTTATTTGGATGATAAAACCTACGTTAAAAATACGTCATCTGAGTAAACGAACGCTATTTTGATTTAAAAATTACTAAACCAATTTTGATGACATTTAATGGGGACCAATCGAGAAGTATATCCTTTCACATAAAATAACTTTTTTTGGAAGTCGGTTAAAAAGTAGTCTATGTCTATGGCATTCAGTGAAAGTGTACTATTCTGTTGGTGAAATAATTTTAGTACTTAATTGGATAGTTACTTCGAGTCATTCAAACCTACAAACAAACCGATTTACTCAATAAAAAATCAAAAAGTCAAATATCGGAAGTCACTTTATATCACCCTATATCTATTACAGCTTCTATCTAATCTATGGCTCATTCCACATTCATTTTACTCCATAAAAATCTTAAATCAATATATAACCATAAATAAAACCAGCTATATCTTTAACACAGCTTCAGTGTGGACCACGGTCGCAAGCCCTTCAAAATTAACCGGTTCCTTTCATCCATCCTTATCCCACTTCAGAACTACAAGTATTCCCGTCTCGTTTTGCCCTTCGGACATTTTTTTATCTCACTCTCACCACCGCTGTAACTACCACTTTCCCTTTTCAAAGGACGAAGACACCAATATTCAGCGTCCTTGTCCGATGTATGCGGTTTAATATCTGTGTCCTTTTCTGATGGAGTCAGGATTTGGCCTTGAGACTGAGATGCTGAGTCTGGTCAAAGTTATTTTTACTTTTTACTTGGAACGATGACTAAATGCGTTAAGAAGCTAGTGGCAAGTCCTTCGCTTGTTTTATGGTATGTGTTTTGTGTAGGTGTGTGTATCCGAACGCATATTATTATCTGTAGCTTTGTTGACCGTTGGTAGCCATTTTTGATTTTCGAGTCAATAGATTTTATTGGAGATCGATTCTAACGTAACTGAGCAAAACTCGATATATTTCCAAATGATTTTTTGAAAAAAAGATGACATCGTTTTAAAGTTTTTACTCTAAAACCAAAATGAGCTTACCGTAATAAAATTTTAACAGTAAAGTAATTTTACTACAAATAGGGTTTTAAATCACAATCAGAGCAATTAATGATGAATGGATGTATATTTTTTATATTTTTAAAATACTCGCTTTATATTTTTAAAAAGCAATATAATAAAGAAACAATACTACAAACTTTTGAATAATTGAAAATATTTATTTAAGTACCTAGGTAAGTATGTAGGACAGGAAGTGTTAAGCCGACTCCAAGAAACAGGGGTAAGGGCAGGAAGACGATGACGAAGAAGGATTTGTTTCTGTTTTCAAAAGAAATTTTAAAATTTTTATTTTTAAAATATTAACATTGCTGTATTAACAAGACTTGCGCATGCGCCGGTTAAATATATTACGCTTTTTTCATTGCGTTGTGTGATATGCAAATGCATGCTACGCATGCATGCACAGTCATAATGCCAATAATATATGCGATTAGAAATATCGAAAAGCTTTCAAAATTTAAGAATTGACTTGATCAAAGTAGTACATATTTAAAAATAATATAAACTAACTTTTGCCCGCGACTTCGTACGCGCATATCTCATTTTTTACCCGTTTCCGTAGTAATTTCGGGAAATCCTCTCTTAGTGCTCCCCTACACTCCCCAAGGAACATACATGCCAAAATTCAGCTTTTTACGACCAGTAGTTTCGGCTGTGCGTTGTCTGTCAGTCACAAAATCAATCAGCAACGGAAAAATTCTATAAATTAGGATTAAACAATCTGAATTGAAGAAGCTCTTGGACTGTGGAATCCGGGGTCCGAGTGCTCATGCGTTATTTAAAGAACTTACTTGACAGTTCGCTTGACCCAAGGGCTGGCTTTTACCTCGGACAGAGGATAATCATTGCCATACAACGTGACAATGCCGCCAGTCTTTTGGGCTCACTTCCAGTCGACAGCGATGCGGACGAATTTTTAGACGCCATATTTTTTATTTTAAGTGTAAAATACAACCTGTAACAGACAAAACGCAATACTTCTTAATGGGTCATTATGAACAACTTTCACTATGGGACCAACACTGAAATCGAGAAAAATACATCGACTCCCCCATACATTTCTGTACGCATGCCTCGACAAAATGTACTGAGCAGCTGATTTTTTTTTAACGATTTCGGGATTGGTCCCATAGTAAAAGTTGTTCATAATGATGAGTAAAATGACCCCTTAAGAGGTATTGTGTTTATTCTGTTATCGCTGTAAAGTTAGCATATTAATTTCTTCACCATTTGCAAAATAAATATTATACCCAGATCATAATTATAATTACCCAGTACTCTTCCATGGAAAACAAGGAAAATTTTGTCATTGATGTAATGGAATCCTAGAGCGAATGGAACAAACAGGGCTACTACTAGACTTGTTCTGAAAAACCCAGTGCGTAAGCAGTGGATACCTGTTTGTTGTTCAATTCGAAAAAGTAAGGCTGTGCGTAGAATTGACGCAAGATTTTATAAACAGAATATCGATGTATGAAAACACTAGCTGACCCGCGCAACTTCGTCTGCGTCACAATTTTCATTACTTCTCCGCTCCTGTTGGTCTTAGCGTGATGATATGTGCCCTATAGCCTTCCTCGATAAATGGGCTATCTAACACTGAAATAATTTTTCAAATCGGACTGGGAGTTCCTGAGATTAGTGCGTTCGTTCAAGCAATCAAACTCTTCAGCTTTATATATTAGTAAGCTTTATATATTAGTATAGATTGATTGTAATTTTCAAGTTCTTCCTCGAATAGGTACGCTTTAAGGTATATCTTGATTTCTGTTACATTTATGTCTGAAGAAATAGAAATAAAGTTTATAAGAAGTAGTTCACTAGAGCTATCAATTCAATCTATACTAACTTAAAAGGTATATTTATTTAGATATGAACAAGGTACAGCATTAAAGTACTAAATATATACACTTAAAATAAAATATCCTAACTAAGATAAGGCGTCGAAAAATTCGTCCGCATCGCTGTCCACCGGAACTGAGCCCAAAAGACTGTCCAAGAGTTTCAACCCCAAACGGCTCAAAAATATAATTGCCAACAAGGTTATTATATTTCCGCCGCTTGAGGTTCTCAGCAGCCGCAGCAGCAGTACCAGCACAGCACGACGAGCTAGGAAGATGGGATGGCGCAAGAGTATCGACACAAGTAGCGTCCCACACTAAAGGCCTACCCATCTTCCATGGAAACAAAGACATACCGTCCGGTCCGGCAAAATAAACTTAAAATAAATATTATATATATAGAGAAAAGATTTGTATGTTTGTAACGAATAAACTCAGGCACGATTGGGTCGATTTTAACCAATTTTTATGTGTTCCGTACCTCAAAAGGAAAATACGGATCCCTTATAGGTTCACTTTGTTGTCCGTCCGTCCGTCTGTCAAGACCCTCCTTTATCTCGGAAACGCGTAGAGTCGCATCGCATCAAGTTGAAATTTGAACCATATACTCAAATCTACAGCCCCTTGAAGCTGTGAAAAAATCAGAGATCCCGTTGACCTAGAACTATGAAATTTAGCAAATAATACCGTCTTATACTACTTACTTAGAAAAAAGTCTGAAAACTATACATTAATATTTAAATGATTAAAAAAACATAGTCCTTATTTTAAGTAATTTGTAGCCACAAAGTACGGAGACCTCGATGGGCGAACCCGACCCGCACTTGGCCGTTTTTTTTTAACAATATAAAGTTAAATTATCAGGAAGTAACATAGGCTGTGTGACATAGGCTTCCCCGTTTGATGTCGGCCGGTATGGTGCCGTAAAAGAATAATACCATCCCATCACTTCCCGTAAGGTGTCGTAAGAGGTGACTAAGGGACTCACCAGAGAATGGGCAGCAGCGTTCTCTGTAAAACTCAACACCATACACTACGATCGCCAACCCGCCTGCCAAGCGTGGCGATTATGGCAAACGCCCCCGCCTTTGGGGGAGGCCTTTGTCCAGCAGTGGACGTCTTTCGGCTGTTATGATGATGATGAACATAGGCTATAATTTATTTTCAAAAAGAAAAAGAATCCTACTAAAAAAACCCGCGCATACGAAGTCGCGGGCGAAGTATTAGTAGGATATAATTCCAGAATACAACTTGCTGCTTAAAAAATACAATTTTTTTTTTTATAAAATTGTTCATTGAAAAACTCCCAGTAGATTGTCCTACGATTTGAAACTAGGACCTCACTTAAACAGCCGCGACTGCGGACAAGTTCAAACTCAAAGCTTTTATTTCAAGCAAACCATTTAAAGGCAATTTTTAACCGACTTCCAAAAAAGGAGGAGGTTCTCAATTCGGTGGGTATTTTTTTTTATGTATGTACACCGATTACTCCGATGTTTCTGATCCGATTTCTATGATTTTTTTTTATTTCGATGCAGTATACTTGCCATTTGGTCGCATAAAATTTGATTCAGTTTGGTTCAGTAGTTTTTATTTTATGAGCATTTTTGCTTATTTCAATTTTTGCGTTGACGAAGACGTCGTCCAAGTATCACCACTTAAATGTGAAAAATAAAAACTTTTTACAAAAAAATATAACCGACTACCAAACAAATTTCGGAAGTCGGTGTCAAAAAACAAAGAAACAAAACCAAAAACACCGACTTCCGAAATTAAGGTTATTTTATTCTTTGTAGTGTTTTGTTTGGAAGTCGGTTATATTTTTTTGTAAAAGTTTTTAAATTATCGAGTTCAAGCAGTCAAAAAAATTTACATCTATGCTTTGGAAGTTGCACGTTCTAAAGCGTAGATCTCTATGGAGAAGAACGTGCAAGAAACTCTATGGACACTCTTTTAAATCGGCAATAACGGTTACATGTTGAAATTATTCATCAAATTAATTAAAACTACAGAGATTGAATCAATACAATGCAAATGCAACCCATAAAATAACGACCTACGTAGTCCTCTTATTCACAATACGTCATTAAGTCAGTCAGTTGTAAAATATCTACTGAAAATATTGCTTAAATACACGACAGTTCTGTTGCTATGGAAGACAACCTTTTCGTTTCTGGTGTACGCACTGTCTTATTTTTAGGCTTCGTCCTATCAAGGAAAATGGAGTTATGAAGAATTTCTGGATTGTAAATACAGGTTGGATGAATCAGGAGCGTTTCAAAGCTGTGACGTCATCGTTGTACTTCAGGTTTTACTGTCTTTTATCGCAAGTTTTATAGCTGTAATGTATTGCTTGACTGCCTATCTTTCTAGAAATAAAATATATCTTAAAACATAATTATGTTGCTCGGCGTCGGTTTACTTAACTTTAGAATAGAATAGAATATAGGTATAGAATATTATTTACCTATTTGTCCGTAAAATCGCAAAGCGTAATCCCGCGAGTGTCGGCTTGTCCCGAAAGGGACTTTCGGATCCTAACGGTTGGGGCATTTTGTCCGGAAAGGGATACAGATGTTGAGTAGTTAAATGGTCTTAAGTAAAAATATTTTCACATATTTTGGTTACTAATTTTCAGCATGCATAAAAAAATATTAAGATTAAAACTAACAATTATTACTAGATACTGAGATCATTTTAACACTTTGTGTGTATAACACAATTAAGTTTTACTGAGACATGGTGACAAAAAAAAACAGGAAAGCTTTAAGAACAGTTAACAGCTTTACAATTTAGCTTACAGTTAAATACTTATTTATTTATTTATTATATACTTTATTGTACACCTCATAACAAGCACAGGAAAAACTTTTTTACAAAAAATGTAACCGTTTCCAAAACAAAACACTACAAAGTATAAAATATGTTGGTGTTTTTGGTTATTTCGTTTTTTGACACCGACTTCCGAAATTAAAGTTATTTTATACTTTGTAGTGTTTTGTTTTGGAAGTCGGTTATATTTCTTTTTTTTTTAATTTTTTTTTTTTACTTTTTAGTGGTACCTGCGTACCCATTCACAGCGTGCCGGCGTGATGTTATGTTATGAAAATAAAACTTACTAAGTGCTTTCGGTGTAAAGGTCTCGTCAATACGAATGAAATAAGCCCAAACACTTAGTAGTTCCTACATACCGATGTGGAGTTCCCTTGACTCTTTGTCGTCTCCATCATCAGGTCTGATCCAAACCTTCATTCTTTGTAGTATCACCCGATATACACACGAATATCAAGTTTTTACCAGATGCGTGCCTACAATTTTCGAGAGTTGCCCTCGATTTCTCAGGGTTTCCATCATCAGATCCTGACGTGGTGGCAATGGGACTATCTCGGAAGCATACCCTCTCATATAAAAAAGATTCATCGAAATCGGATCATAAACGACGAAGATATCCGCGAACACACATAAAAAATATATATATATACGCTGTCGAATTGAGAACTTCCTTCTTTTTTACAAGTCGGTTAAAACCGCTTATTAAAACTAGTGTACAATGGGCGGTCTTATCGCACAGGGTAATCTCTTACAGACAACCTTTGGATGGACTGAACTAAAGAAGTTAGAAAGAAACGAAGAAGAAAGAAGAAGTTAGAAGTTGTTATGTGTTGAGTAGGAACTGCCGATCTACGTCGACTGATCCATCGATCGACACCATCGAACGACGATTAATTGGTTTGTTAACATTGGGGTGTTCCCCAAAACATGTAATGAAACAGCCTTAGGAACTTGATGCCCATTTCCCATTCATCATCATCATATCAGCCGAAAGACATCCACTGCTGGACATAGGCCTCCCCCAAGCGTCGCCACAACGACCGGTCCTATGCGTCTCGCATCCATCGGCTACCCGCGACCTTCACCAGGTCATCGGTCCACCTTGTAGGAGGCCTTCCAACGTTGGGTCTTCCGGTACGCGGTTGCCACTCCAGAACTTTTCGGCCCCTTCGACCATCTGTTCTGCGAGCAATGTGCCCTGCCCACTGAAAGAAAAGAAGAAGAAAGAAAAGACGTTTAGTCGTTTACTGCGACTTTAGTTTCCCATTACTTTGGGCTAATATGGGTGTTCGACATATTTTATGTGCAAAAGGTGTCATACCGCCATTTTTATTCTTCAGGGTTAAGTTATCTGAGTCACAGGGAATATGCATGAAAAAATATTTATCATCTAAACAGTTTATCCAAAAATATACAAAATTCTAATACTAACAGTGAAAATAGAATCAAAATTGCTCGGAAAACAAACGAGATATTTTAAATTATTTTAAACAAATATATCTGTCCCTCTCGCGAAAACGCTGTTATCTATGGTATAGGCGTCATGGACTTTGACGTCAAAGTTCATATCCGACTTCTCTTTCTAATTGTAATCTTAGAAGCTTTATAACTTCATCGCTGATGAAGGTATTTGAAAAATAATTTCATGATTGTTTACTAGATTTAATAATTTCATTTCGTAAATAAAAAAAAACTAATGCATGTTTCCTCTGGTATCTGGGATAATGTCCGACCGGCTCTCTGATTCGCCAGATGTACAGTCAACAAAGCTATTGGGTATGCAGGCAGCTAATTTGCAACTACTTTTAAACAATGTTGTGAGTGTGCTGAGTACACAATTATTGTACAACACACTCGTAAGTATGTCAAAAGCATAAAAAAATATAATGCACACATTAGAAATAAACATTGGCAGTGCTGTGGAAACATTTATATTTTTGCCTGTATACCGAATAGCTTTGTTGACTGTACCTACTAACACTGATTTTTCTCTCAATTGTAATGCGTTGTTATGGGAAAATTACATTATTTTTCGACAATTTCATTTTAAAACCTATTTTTATCGGCCTGTTTTATCGCAATGCAGGCAAAAGCCTCGTTTTCCTCCCGGCTTTGGGCAAGTGTGGACTAATCCTGTCACTGACAATAGGCTTCAAGCTATTCGCTCGCTCGCTCGGTTAGAAGGGGATGGCGGGGTCGTGTGAGCGATCACACGACCCCGCCATCCCCTTCTAACCTAACCTATCCGAATCGGAGTGCCCTAAAGTCCCGATTGCGTCCAGTTTCTCCTGATATAACAACCGTTACATACCCAATGTCGATGGCAAATGATGTTATGGCATATGATAATTATGGCATGTGATAATTAGGGCATGTGATAATTAGGACATGTGATAATTAGGGCTTACAATGATTATGACAAATGATGTTATGGTAAGTGACTTTATGGGAAACAAAGCTTCTAGCACGTGACTTATATAGCAAATAAGAGTAGGGCAAATGAATATTACGTCGTATAATATTATGGCTGTTGACTATTATGGCAAATGATATTAGGGTAAATAAAATTCGGGCAAACGGCGGTATACCTTTCCGAACGCATTAAACCCTAATCTCTTCAAACTTAGAGTGAACCGGCTCTTTCTGGGTAAGCTCGCTCGTAGACTTTGTCTCTGTCACCTTTGATCTAGACTAGAGTCAAGAGCAAACCCATCTCAAGAACCTAAATAAAAGAAAATTAAATCCCGAAAAATTCGAATCACACCGATGCACACGTACTAAACAATCATTAGACAGATCCTGAGACATGATTGATATGTTAATTTACTTTTCTGACTTTCGTATGATTGATTGAGTTAAGATTACCGTGTTATGCTTGTCTTACCAGACGTGGTTTCCGCTCGGTAATAATCAGTGGTACAATCATGCACCTGTGGTGTGTCACTTGTTAGGTTTACCCGTTGGTTTTAGTACACCTTGTTAAAACGTTACACTACCTACATTTCATACTTTTTCGCTTTCCTAATCGATTACTGATAATTTTAAAAAATCTTGTTCGGTATGATATTTTTATTTACGTTAGATACTTACAAGATACAAATGATTACGACTTATAAGATACAAATGATGATTATGACTTATAAGATACAAATGATGAATTTAGTAATTAATACATGTTCTTAAAGGTTTACTTTGTTACCTTTTTCTAGAATCACATGGGCACTTTGCAGGAACTACAATATTCGAAAAGGTGAACGATTTTTGCGCCATTCGGCTCCAGCTGCCCGAGTCAGAAACACCGGAGCACAAGGAACAAAACCAAACGAAAGTAAAGATAAATTCAATGATAATGAGGCGACTCATACAAATTCGTAAGTTCAGCTCGCAGTTCAACGCACTGCAGCAATTACCCCGCCGTGCCGACAAAACAAGCAAACACATCGACCTTGCGCGGAAAACCAAAAAAAATCCCCCGCGCACCGTCCTGACCTACATACGACGCCACACGCGATAAAACGTATAAAATAACTTAATAATAAGACTAAATAATAATAAAAAAGGAAGCGAGACTCAAAAATAAAAATAATAATCACAAGATTACGGTTACGCGGCGCGTAGTGGGCGCGTTTTTCATTCACGCTCTGCTGGAATAGTTCTCTTTTTAAAAAGGGGACGCCGGTACGTGCCGCGGACTTGCCTTTTCTTTTATTTTCCGATTTCTTTCTTTTTTAATCATTTCACGAATATGGAGCGTTTTTATTTTCCCCGGGCGGCGGGTCGTCCCATTCATGCGGCGGGCTGCTTGCCTTATGTCCGAGTTTTTGTTGCTTGAAACAATTACGAGTTACAACCGGTCGGTCGTAAGATTTGTCGGCTCGTGGTATGCCGTTTGTGTTTTTTGCTTACGTAATTGAAGCTAAGTTGTGAGATGACGCCGATGAGAGAAGATAGCTTTATTAATGTTTTATTTGTTTGTTTTTAGTTGTTGTTAGCATGATAGAAGAGGCTTATTTTATTGTAAAACGTCTCATCTGATGTAAATAAACAAACGTAAGCATCAAGGTACATCTTAGGTAGTAGGCGCAAGCTATCGTCTTATGGAAGTTAGTAGGTACCTAGAACCAAATGACGACGGAAAGACACGAGTAACATCTTCATTCAACGCAACGTTCAACAAATAAACTATCTTGGAAAAAGTTCAACAATAAAGAAGATGAATTGTACATCGAAGAAGGTACAGCGCATCCTGGCAAATTTACCTACTAACTAATCTTGCCAGCACAGTTACAAGGGGAATAATCATAATTGGCTGAAATATTTGAGAAAACCTTTCAGGACAAGCTAAAAATACACAATACTTACGTTGTGGTTTTCCCAGAAAGGTTTACCAATTGCATTAAACAACTGTGTTAATTGCACTCCGGTATAGGAAAGAAAGAAACAAGAATGAACAAATATTGAATTGCGAAGTTTTAACGAATTATAGCTAAACTTATTACAGACATTATTTACAGGTAATTACAGACTATTAAATAACATATGTAGTATACAGCACTTAATAAAACACATTAAGCTTAGAAGAAATAAGTAGTTGAGAGTTTAGGCAAAACGAAACTCTTCTTCGAATAATAGGCAACGTATTGAGTCTGAGATGCACAATCATAGTACCTATCTATCAAATCTAATTTAATCTACAACTATTTAATTTTACCAGTCAACAACTCACACCTACATTGTTATGCATTATCTTATTAAAAAAAAAAGAAACTGCCACAGTTACGTTACAAGACAAAACCAAAGAAACTTCAGTTCAATCACCTCAAGTCTGGTCACTAGTATTAAGAGGCTGTAAGTACTAGAACCAGACTTTTAGCATTATTTTTAGTCTGTGGAGGCACGTGTTTCCTTGGTAAGGTAATCATGGAGTCTGATGGAGCATTGCGTAGTTTGCTGGGCTTCCGAGTTGTTGCTGAAAGTACAGAAATATTAGCGGATCTAAAAAGGCCACGTTAGTAGTATCATAATATTAATCACACAACAATCTGTCAAATTTCATTTTCATCTTTATCGCTAACGCATTAGGTTCAAGTTTTATTGGTAAAATTTGACAGTGACGGATAGCGTGATGTGCTTTCTGATTCTGCTCAAGTGGCCATTTTAGACCCGCTGAACAGTGGCCAAGTGAAATTCTGCTAGCAATAGCGTGGCGAAGGCGAACTGACAAGCGCTGTCGAAATGTAACGTGATCAATCTTCTATATCTATACTTAATATACAAAGCTGAAGAGTTTGTTGTTCGTTTTTTGCTTGAACGCGCTAATCTCAGGAACTACTGAAACCAAAATTCATTTCAGCTCTCTACCACCAGTAGTTTCGGCTGTGCGGTGTCTGTATATATAATTACTAGTTGACCCGCGCAACTTCGTCTGCTCCGCTTCTATTGGTCTCAGCGTGATGATATATAGCCTTCCTCGATAAATGGGCTATCTAACACTGAAAGAATTTTTCAAATCGAACCAGTAGTTCCTGAGATTAGCGCGTTCAAGCAAACAAACAAATAAACTCTTCAGCTTTATATATTAGTATAGATAAGAAGTATAATATTAGAGAAGAAGAAGGAGCGTCAGCAAAAGCAAACTGTCAAGAACACTTCATTTTGACGAGTGATTGACATTGATTGTCTGTGATTATATTGTGACTTCAATTCAAACGTTTTTAGAACGAGAATTGAACTTCTGGAATTAATATACATTTTAATTAAATTTTTACCAGTGGAATAGGTGGCACCTCAGGATTAGTTTCCTCGAGAGCGAGAACTGGCGAGGTGGAAGAAATATGTCTAAGTATTTATGCAACAAAAACAATACCGTTGTAGGTTTCAGCGGGGTTCCAAGTGGACTGTTGAATCGTTTCTCCAGAACTCGTCAAACTTCTTTTTGGTGGTCACCACTGTTGATCCTGGCTCTCAGGAGTTGCAGTAGTTAGGAAGTTTGGCCGGCTTGTCCCAAAAAAAACCGGGCACGTGTGATTCGGACTAGCACACGAAGGGTTCCGTACTATAAACCTTAATTTTTAATATTTCGTCGGTGCGTTTGCCAAATCTGATATGTGCATTTCTATGATATTTTCTTGTTACCTACTAAATATCCTTAAAAATCATGTGCATTATCAGTACATTTTATCATTTTCACTTGTATCTCAGTTCATACGGCATTTTGGAATTATGAATTAGGTAATCTATACTTCTATATCTATACTAATATATAAAGCTGAAGAGTTTGTTTGTTTACTTGAACGCGCTTATCTCAGGAACTACTGGTCCGATTTGAAAAATTATTTCAGTGTTAGATAGTCCATTTATCGAGGAAGGCTATAAGCTACATATCATCAGCTAAGACCAATAGGAGCGGAGCAGTAATGAAAATAGTGACGCAGATGAAGTTGCGCGGGTCAGTTAATCATTAAATAAAACTGATTATTTTCTCCCTTGTCAACTTGATGAAAAACACATATCAGATTTGGCAAGCGCATCGACGATTTGTTGTTATAGCGGCAATAGAAATACACAATCTGTGAAAATTTCAACTGTCTACCTATAACGGTTCTTGAGATATCACCCGCTGACAGACAGACAGACGGACGGACGGATGGACAGCGAAGGCTTAGTTTTAGGGTTCCGTTGGTTACTCTCTGGGTACGGAATCCTAAAAAAAGAGTATTCACTTGCTATTGAATGGCTAATAACTATCATTAATAGCTCATTATGTGATACATGTACAACTTTTTGTTGTCATCTGTGTATTTCATTACTTTCTAAGCATGAGTCATGTTTTGATACCTACTTAAATGTAACTTAATCAACTGTCTACTGTGCTCTGTGCATAATGGCGAGTGCTGGCCACGCGTCAAGTTATTTATTAGTTCCCAAAATAGATTCTTCATGAAACTCATCATATCAGCCGAAAGACGTCCACTGCTGAACATGGGCCTCCCCCAAGTGTCGCCACAACGACCGGTCCTGTGCGCCTCACATCCATGGGCTACCCGCGACCCTCGCCAGGTCATGGTTCCACCGTCCACCTTGTAGGAGGCCTTCCAACTTCATCAAACTATTTAGCTCGTAATGCTCCCACTGCTGTGATAAAACCAGCCATACTGAGGAGAAGGAATGGCCGATCCCCACAGACCGCATAGGTCTACTTTTAGAGGTATGCGGAACAGAGAGAAAAGTCCCGCAAACCTGCGTTGAAAAGGGAGGATCCTCCGACCAGACAGTTGTTGTGTCTGGCAGGCTACTACCCGATAGTTGATATTCGGGCTGATGTATATGTTTAAATCGCACGGTAAACTCTGTTTGCGCGATGCAGGATTTCAACCTAGTAGTTCGCTGCCAGTTGGATAGATGGCGTCGCGGTTCTAGTTTATGGACGTCACAATCTCTTAGATTTTTTAGGATTCCGAAAAAAAAAGGAACCCTTATAGGATCACTCGGGTGTCTGTCTGTCTGTCTGTCTGTCCGTCGGTCACAGCCAGTTTTCTTCGTATCCACTGGACCGATTCTGTTGAAATTTGGTATACATATGGACTTCTATGACCCAAACACGGACGCGTTACGTAAATTATAATTTTTTTAGTATGTAGTATGTTTAGGTCACTTTTGGGGGTCAAACTAGAAAATTAAAAAATATATATTTTTGGACAATATCGTGTGACATATCAAATGAAAGGGCTTACTGTGAGGGTTTTAATTATATTTTTTCCATAATTTTAAAATAAATGGTTTTGAAGTTATTCAAGAAATTAGACGAAAAATGACCAGTCCCCCCCTTATCTCCGAAACTACTGAGCCTAAAATTTTGAAAAAAAATTGAAATAATAGATCTTTACCTAAAGATTACAGGAAAACCTATTAGAAGTCTGTAGTGTTAAAATAACATTAAAAAAAAAAATTCGTTCGAAACCCTTTGCACGCGAGTCTAACTCGCACTTGGCCAGTTTTTATTTATACGACTCTCTTATTATATTCCCTCTCCAGTTTTTTTTTCAGTCACTTTGCCCAGTTTGAATCACCTGTTCCAATAATAAGTGTTTGGCGGGTCTGTTGGGGCCAGGGGCCGTTACAACTGGACCACCAAGACACTGTTCTCTTTTTGTACGCTTCTTTCTTCAACATCCCCTTTATCATTATTACATCTTCTAACAGTACACTGGTATTCCTATATGAGTAGTTCAGAGGTGTACCTATATGGTACACCCAAATATCGCCAGCTACATTTAAATGGGACTTGAACACGAGGGGGCGAGCATATTGAGTAGGGACTGGCAAATACTGAGTATTTCCAGATGGAAAAACCTAATAATCACCGTCCCGACCCGGGAATTGAACCCAGGGCCAGATACGATGTCGACTTGTCATAGAAAATACTTGCTACCTCCATTTCTTCGCGTTAGAAAGTGTCAGAACCTTGGCAACAACCCATGCAGAAGGGGCCATTACACGGACTCAAATCGAAACCCCATATACTGAGAACTTCCAGGCCCAAAAATACCGATCCTAGCGTTAGCGGGCAGGACAGGGTTGTGATACATCGTACAAAAATACGTGCTACCTTCATTTCTTCGCGTTAGAAAGTGTCAGAGCCTTGGCAACAACCCATGCAGAAGGGGCCATTACACGGGCTCACATTTAAACCCCACATACTGAGAACTTCCAGGCCCAAAAAGCCCGATCCCAGCGTTGGCGGGCAGGTCAGGTTTGTGATACATCGTACAACTGTCATAGAAAATACTTGCTACCTCCACTTCTTCGCGTTAGAAAGTGTCAGAGCCTAGGCAACAACGTTTGGAACGTTGTTTTTCCTCCGTTCAGTCGCCGATACTTGGTTTTTTTGTTTTGTTTCGTCCGAGCTCCAATTTAACACTTGTCGTTGGCGTGGCGCCTTCGTGTTGTTGGTGAGGTGAGGAGTGGCCGTTGGTTGGTAATTATAATGACGGGAATTAAAAAGAAGATAACGTTGTCAGACATAATAGATTGGTCAGGAAAAAGGAAGTGCCTAACATGATGCCTTTACGCCTATATTCTCCGAAGATAATGGGGATGGATGGCATATTCTAATTTCCTAAGTAGTAATTGGGTATTGTAAATTCTATGGGGGCGCAAGATTAGCGCGAACTATGTATTTGCAACTAATTTGATTCGAACAACGTTAACGAGAGAAGAAATGACATTAAACTGATATAACAAGATTCCTACATGCCCCGGAAAGCACATCAGTCTTTAGCAGTCGTTACGGATTGTCACAAGCCAGAAAATCTGACTACAGTCTTGCCAAGAAGTACTGTGTTACCCAGGTCAATAGATTGTGGAGGCCTGTTAGGCAGCCGCTCCACGTAAGGTACTGGTTTTCAGCTGAATCCGGTCTGACTGGAAGCCGACCCCAATATAGTTGGGAAAAGGCTAGGCAGATGATGATTTTACACCAATTTTTTTAAAATAGCTCTTCAAACAAATGGGATCTCTGATGATGTTTTCAATCTCAGTTTCCAAATCTCTGTGCCTTTCTATGAGAAACATATGAAAAAAGAAAAGAAAGAAAGAAAAAGCGTTTATTTGCGCCAAGCAGGCATAGTCACAAAAATTTAAGTGGCTAATTGCGAACACAACGTCCAACGGCCACTCTCCTCCTACCCCACTACAGTGCGGTCAAATCAAAACTTTTTGTGCTAAAGAATGTCCGTAAAAAGTCCCCCGTGTAATGACGATCTGATTCGAGGACCACCGTTAGCAGAGCCGCTGCGGCTGCCCGACACCCATTGTCCGTTCGACTCCCGGCCGAGGTAAAAAGATCGCGACGATACGTGAGCAGCTATTATGTACTGTTATATCGCAGATTTTCGATGAAAAATGTCATTTCAGGTTAATGATCGGACGTGAGTTTTGTGCTTGTAATTGATTCTTATTAGGAAACGTGAGGGATTTGTATGGGCACGTAGTTATCTTTTAAAATTTTAGATCGCTATAAATAACATCTAAGTCAGTAAGATGTTATTTTTTGGCTTGTCGTTGAATAAAGAAAGTCAGTATTTCTAAGTGAGACGCAGAGATCTTAATTTAAATGAACATTTCTCCAAAAAAAAAAAATATTGAGTACCTCCTCCTTTTTTTGAAGTCATTTAAAAATTCACTCGTTCCCAATTCTTCATCTAATAAGTTTGATTGGTCAACGGATCACCCTTTTTTGTTTAAAGATGAGAAATCATCAAATGTCTCCTCCCGCTCTGGGCGGAGCAGAAGGGAGTGTCAGACTCTTACTGACGAAAACCCATCCGTGTTGCTCCTAATGCCCTTTGCGTTCCAGGGCCGCGGTGACTCTTTCGAACAAATTCCGCAACCCTAGCAGGAACGGGTTACCCTGCATCCCAATTGCGTAACCCACTTTCTGTATAGAATTTTGATTCAATCGTTGTTTCATTTTGTTTGTTTTTTTTTTTTTTTGTACTCCACACATAAATAAGGCAATGAAGGTTTTTTAAATTTTTTAAATGAAAGGTCATCAACTCATCATTGATCGTGTTTTCTGCAGTTATCCCGCTGTATTGAGAAGGAAATTGTAAATTAAATGTACTTTTGCTTATGTATTTTGACATTTGTGTTTCTAAAGCTTCTAATTGTATCAGCGACTTTAAATATCTAACGGTAATGTAATTCTGTGAAAATCCCACCTTAAAAAGTTAGTTGAAGTTAGTCAAGCTCCAAAGTCTTGAGCATCGACGCCGAGTTGCTACTGTTGCTAGCATGTTGGTTTTCTATCGGTAGGTGTACCTGGTGGACATCCCCACCCACACACACAAAACGTTTTGGGAACACATTCATTGTGCGTACCTACAGCTAAGGAGTGGAATTCCCTGCTAGAGTCTGTTTCCTTATAGCTACAACGAAACTCCAAAGTCTTGAGCATCGACGCCGAGTTGCACGCATGTTGGTTTTCTATCAGTAGCATTTCGGAGATTCCGCGGTACCTGGTGGACTCCCACCCACACGCACTAAACGATTTGGGAACACATTCATTGTGCGTACAGCTAAGGAGTGAAATTCCCTGCTAGAGTCTGTGTTTCCTTATAGCTACAACGAAGCTCCAAAGTCTTGAGCATTGACGCCGAGTTGCACGCATGTCGGTTTTCTATCGGTAGCATTTCGGAGATTCCGCGGTACCTGGTGGACCCATCCACACACACAAAACGTTTTGGGAACACATTCATTGTGCGTACCTACACTACCTACGGAGTGAAATTCCCTGCTAGAGTCTGTGTTTCCTTATAGCTACAACGAAGCTCCAAAATCTTGAGCATCGAAGCCAAATTGCATGCATGTCGGTTTTCTATCGGTTGCATTTCGGGGATTCCGCGGTACCTGGTGGACATCTCTACCACACAAACAAAACTTTTTGGGAACAAATTCATTGTGCGTACAGCTAAGGAATGGAATTCCGTGCTAGAGTCTGTGTTTCCTGATAACTATACAACCTGAAAGTCTTTAAGTCAAGAGTGAATGGATTACTTCTAGGCAAGCGTGCTCCATCTTCGACCACATCATCGCTTACCAACAGGTGAGATAGTGGTCAAACGTGTGCCTATCAATAATAGAAAAGGTGGAATAATAGTTCAATTCAAGCTCACCCCATCTAAATTTTCGATGATAGGTATGATGTTTACAGCTGGTTGATTCTGTTAGTCTTTTCTGCAAACTTAAGTAGAGTGAGTTTGAAGTAAACTGTCTTTCCAGCTTGACTGGATGGATTGACAGCTTACTTCATGTTGTCTTCTCTTAAGTTATCACAGTGTTACAGAATTAAACTACAGAAAGTTCGACTGGTTGACGACCTAATGAAGTGAATTCTGACAAGCTTATCGCTTTGTAGAGTATAGAGGCGCCATCTAGGAGGTAGATATGGAACTAACCGGATAATCGCTCCTTCATTGAAAACTGTGTTAAAATCGTATTTTTTATATTTAAATTCGTCTCGAAGTGACTGACAAAACCGGCTATAAATAAAAATATAGGTAATACTTGCTTAAAAAATTCATGCTGGTTTTATCTATAAAATTAAATAAGCTAAATATGGCGTCGACATTTTTTTATTCAGTGTATCATGTCTTATCGGATACTGACTATTCATTATTATTGGATTGGCTGTTGTACATGACAAAATACAGCATATTTCTCAGCTTTACAAATCACTGAAAGAATTCTGAGAGAGACGGCGCGGACGCAGTCTCTCACTACCAAAAATAACACGTCCGAGTTATCCACATTAGGGATAATCGCAAGGGTCAGCCATTCCGCAGTGCAATGGAATAGCCTCGCCCTGGGGGAACCGCCTTCTTGATCACGGTTTCCCCTACGCCAGGTAAGTATGACTTGACAAAAAAACCGCGCGAGGGTCATCCAACGGCGGAGAATCTTAACACCGCGATTCAGAAAACGAGCTGAAAGTACAACGCCATCTATCGAGTAAGACGTAACTAAATTACACTGGCGGACAAAATACTTGACCGAACTGACTCAAACAAGCTCATTTTGTTTAAGCAAAAAATCAATTACAGAAGCGAGTGGTCCATAATTTGGGCCTCCTTACAGCAACAGCGTCCGTTCATCTGTCTTAATGTGTTTATCGCGTGTGAACTTGTTTAAAGATTCGAGAAATGCATCGAGGTGGTTACTACCGGTTACAGAGACA
The DNA here is from genome assembly GCA_947578705.1 of Lacanobia wlatinum. Lineage (NCBI taxonomy): Eukaryota > Metazoa > Arthropoda > Insecta > Lepidoptera > Noctuidae > Lacanobia > Lacanobia wlatinum. Next base: position 6,466,036 of record OX388039.1, on the reverse strand, counting down.
AAAAAGAATCGAAAATGTGGAAGGATTTGTAGTACGTTAATGTATGGTGGATTAAGTTGCTTCTTTTCTTGCAAACTGAAACAAAAGAATGCACTGGCTCAGTGACATTCTGATAATTAGTGTGATGTATCTATTACGTCTGTGTATGGGTGACCAACTCCTCCGTGCCTTGGAAAGCACGTTAAGCCGTTGGTCCCGGCTGTCATTTGTAGATCTATGGCAGTCGTTACGGATAGTCAGAAGCCAGAAAATCTGACACTAGTCTTGCCAAGGAGTACGGTGTAACCTAGTTAATGGGTTGTGGAGGTCAGGTAGGCAGCCGCTCCGCGTAAAACACTGGTATTCAGCTGAATCCGGTTTGACTAGAAGCCAACCTATTAGGCTTTAACTATATTAATAGTTCAGAAAAGGCTAGGCAGATGATGAACTACGTACGCAAATCATTAGATGCTTTTAAGCAGACATACCAATTTCAAACAGCTCATACAGCTAGCAGCTAGCTAAATAAATTATTATTATTATTATACAAGACCTTTTTTAACCGACTTCCAAAAAAGGAGGAGGTTCTCAATTCGGTGGTATTTTTTTAATGTATGTACACCGATTACTCCGAGGTTTCTGATCCGATTTCTGTGATTCTTTTTTAGTTCGATGCGGTATACTTGCTATTTGGCCTCGTAAATTTGATTCAGTTTGGTTCAACAGTTTTTATTTTATGAGCATTTCTGCTTATTTCAATTTCTGCGTACACGAAGACGTCGTCCAAGTATCACCAATTAAAAGTGAAACAAAAAACTTTTTACAAAAAAAATTAACCGATTTCCAAACAAAACACTACAAAGTAAAAAAATAATCTTAATTTCGGAAGCCGGTGTTAAAAAAACAAAGAATCAAAAAAAAAAACACCGACTTCCGAAATTAAGGTTATTTTAAACTTTATGTTTATAAATCAGAATAATTGACAAAAAACTTGACTGATAGGCTATATTATCCAGTAGAAGCCTTCAATTTTTTTAGCTTGAGTTGCCTTTAATAAACAAAGCAGAAACTTAATCCTTTATCACCTTTTGTCTGAACAACTCGTAACTTTAGGTTTTAGGGTCATAGTGACCTCTAGTTTTTATGGGATTCTAGAAATAATGTTGAGCATTCGTCCTACAGACGTTCTTGGAACGAGTTGGGCTGGTTTGGTCCGCTGCGAGTGCGAGTGTATGCCACGAGATTTAATTACTGCTATAAAATTATTATGCTATTTATACCTGTTTAATGCTGATCTCGAGATTATTGGACGCATAAATATTTAGCTGAGAGATTTTAATAAAATTAAATTTTGGTAAACTGTGCAAACTTTACCTACTGCAGATAGTAGATACTAGTAGAAACATACACCTATTATAGGCTCGCCGGTTTCTAAAATGTTTAAAGCAAGGAGGTCGTCAAATAGTGTAATTTTATTAACTTACTATAGCAGTAACAACTGGAAACTAATCTTCTTCTTCGTATCGTGTGGGCAGTAGGTAAGGTCTAACGACCCCACACACCCTAGTGTCCGAGTTTCTAAACCGCTTCAAGGGCCTCTGACATGGTTTGTTTGACGACCGCCTTTTGGCGGCCGGGACCACCGGCTTATACGTGCCTTCCGAAGCTCGGAATCATCTTTTTATCAGACAATCAGTTCACTCAAGCCTGCAATGTCCTAGCCAAACTGGAAAACAACTTTACAAAGTGTGCTTCCCGTGGGAATCGAACTGACGACCACCGTGTCACAAGGCAAATGCCTAAACTACTCTACCACAGAGGCAGTTTGGAAACTAAGAAATTCATTTGACATGAGCGTATTATGTGAATTAGTGATCTGTTACTTAGTAAAGTTATGTCTTGATTGGCTGTTCAGAAACCGAGTAACCTAGGTAGGAAGGTACTACAAAAGGATCCAATGCAACTTCAGTCATTTGTTTTGAATGATTCAACTTTGGCCTCTTGACTTGACTTAACTTTTAAGTCACTTGTCTCAACGCCGGCGATCAGCGAATAGCGCGTAAAGCTTCAAACTCGAAATGAGTTGGCGAGCAGCGAGTGAAAAGTTTCGATAGTTTTGACGCTCGGCTTTCAGCGAGTGCTTTTGTGCGACGGTCTTTTACTCGCAATACTCACTCCGGCACGCACTATAGGTAGAAATTACCGCTGTTTGGTGAGTTCTGACCGCCAAGCGAGTGTCGCTGAGCGAGTACAATCTTTGATAGCTCTTTTCGCTGCGATCAACTAGAGGTAAGAGCCGCTCGCCGGCAGTGTGAACAGCCAGCTATCGACTATGAATGTATGTGTCTCTTTTACTCACACGAGATCTAAGTATATCTTTTGTCCCTTTCCTCAGCGAGCAAATGCCTAAGTTAGGTAAAATACAACAGCAGGTCTATTCTGTAAACAGCATAACGTGTAAACCTAGCTTGAATGAACGTGAAGTGAGATGCCAAGACATGCGATCATGTTGTAAAGACAATCCCCTGCGTTAGATAGTCTATCATTGCACGTTCAGTCTGTGACCAACATTATCTAACCCACTTGACTATTATTCGCTAATAGTCAAGTGGGTTGAAGACCCTACGTATTATTGCCAAAATTGTGGTGACACTTTCACAAGAGTCACTTATCAAGACTTGAAGTTAAAACACTTCACTTCACCTCAGTCACTCCACGACTCCACTTAAGTTTTCAGCTGCTGTGCGTTTCTGTAACTGTCCGTGTAAAACTGAGGTGAAGTGAGCTGAATATGAAGTGAGCTATCCATACGAACAAGATGGAATGACCAGTGCCGGATTAACCACATAGCAAGAGTAGCAAATACTACGGGCCCCGCGCATATCCCTCTGAAATCTAAACAGCCTCCGATCCGGTCTATACAGAAAAAGAAGGCAAAACCTATGGACTCAGGTGCTACATAAGGGCCCCGGGGCCCGAGAGAAATAATAAAGGGGGGCCATAATTGTTCTAATTGCATATAATTTTTGTATCCACTTTACGAATGTTTTAGGTTTAGGGGGCCCCGCGCTGGCTTAATCCGGTACTGGGGGGCTACTCTCTAACGAAATCCGTAGTTTCGGGCTTAGTTGCGGGCGGGCATTTTCTACTTCGTATCACCTAACCACTAAGAACTAATGATAACACGATTTGACAGTTACTGTGAAATCGTGTTGTCATTCATTCTCAGTTCGGGTTCGAGACTAATCGTAAGTCTGTAGGTGATACGGAGTAGAATACGCCCGCCCGCAACTAAACCCGAAACTACGGATTTCGTTAGGGAGTAGCCCCCCTGGGAATGACAGTTTACCTCGTGCTCACTACTACACGGTGAGACGTTGGCAGAATAGGACGGCTGAATAGACTGCTACTACCGACGAAAGAATTAATTAGTTTAACACTAAGAACAACTTATTTATTGTTAGTTTTGGCGCTACGGCGCGGCGCCTGCGCTCATCTCATTTCATATCGTTCCATCTCCAAATTGTTATCGCACGCATCGATATGCTTTCTAAAATTCCAATTTTCTTTTACATTGTCGTGTTGAAGTGAACTGGCTCGGCTCGTATTTAATTCCTTATCAATGGTGCCACTGCTCGTCCCGTTATCTAATTTCTGAACGAATGGAGACGGCCATTTTGCCGCCAACCGTGACCAATGCTACACTTTGGTGTCCGAGATGATTTTTTTTATTGAGAGTAGATAGGTAATAGTAGTCTTATAAAAAATTGGTAAGTAAAAATAAATTAAGCTGTTCCTTGTGCAGGATAAAATTAGCTGCAGGTAGGTAATTGAATAAAAACAATGCATAGGAAATTGAATTAAAGGTAACTAACCTAACCTAACATACCTATTCATACCATCTAAATTACAAGTAGTTATACTGAAACTAAAAGCAGAACACTCTCCCTGTCTACCCAGCCCAGATTATTTTTAGGAATCTGGGGTTCTTCTTGTCATTCTGCACCAAATATGCTAGCGTTCTGGGTCGTCAAGAAATCTCGGTCTTGATTCTTCTTCTTCAGTAATTTATACATACCTAGAGAAAACTTAAACATTCCTAAAACTTTCCGTTTCGACATTACCTTTTAGGGCTTTATTACCTACCTATTAAGATCATTTTTTCTCCGCGTATCGCCACTAGTCGCAGAGATTTTTACTTGTTGTGCGTGGACACCGGAAAAGAAACCTCTCACAATTCTAAGGTGTATCCAATAATTACACTTTATCTACCTTCCTATATCCAATATACACACAACGAGGGCTTTACATAGGCAGGTCTATACAGAAGCAAAGTGAGGAAAAAATGCGTCCATTTAATTATTGGTAGATCACGAGGCGGCATGATTCACGTGTCACCCCAATAAACTGATTGAAAGCAGCGCGAGGTCATCAGACGCAAAAAACTGCAGAGGAAATGGAGAAAGTTTTCTTAAGCTGATGTAGGCCTGCAGATGGGCATTGGCCTCTTTTTTTTTCTTGCTACTCTGGATGCTCCTGTTTTTGGTAATGGGGTGGAAATCTTCAAAGATGTCCTCCGCCATGGGGGGACCGGGGACGGAAGGGTCTGTCAGACTTCTACGGACTAAAACCACCTCGTGTTACCTTGCACACTTGCACTGGGGGCTGGCAATCTTTAACCCCGCCCATGAACTCTGGATGCTCCTGCGCCAAGTGCCTACCTCATCGAGGCTCGACGGCTAAATTTTCATCTACCAATGTTTACCTCCTTAATATGCCATTAACTTTATACTTTTACAAGGAGGTTGGTTAGCAAACCCACACGAAAAAACATCAACAGTATGTAGGTATTGTGACATCTGAAACGTTTCAAACCCTCATTACAGCATTTCTTTATTATCATTATTTGTTTAGGTATATACCCTACATATTTTGTGTTACGAAGTCCATTTTCATCAAACAAGAAAAGCGTAGATAAAACTGAAAATTCGCAAAAAGCACCGATCCAAAACCTAATGCGCAAATTCAGCAACGCTAAGTTTTTTCAGGCTCCAAAATGAAACTTTTTAACCTGCCAATCAGTTTTAGTAACGCGGCATAACACCTTTATTCTCCCAATTTCCCCCCAGCATAGCTAAATCCGTTTTTTAAATATTTATAGCTTAGTTAGTAGATACAAATTTTTGGTGCATGGCGGGTCGGTGCGGCAGTTGCTATGGCAACCACGTCGTTGTTTTGCCGATCGGGCTTTGTCTATTCTTTTTTTTTCTTGTTTGGCTTTTTTCGTACGGAAATATAGGCACAGGCACGGAGGCAGACAATGCCTTTTAGAGGGTAGTACCGTCGTACGTTAGATATTCGTATGTGTTTCGTGAATAACAATTAAATTGTAGCGAGCTACAGGTTCGATGGGCGTTTTTATTTTATGGAGCTAAAAGTAGAGTTGGCCTAAGGTATTCGTTGCAGACGTGGGTACTACCTACATAACTAACTGGTATTTATTTATTAATACATTCGTAAAGGTTTTTCTGATAGGGATATTTAAAATTATTTTAGACGAAGTAATGTCTGGTTTAAGAAGGATTGCTTCAGGTTCTTTCGAGATTTGTGTTCGGGTGATGGCAATAAGGAACGTGCACGGCGTTGACTATGCCATCTAGTGTTGCATATTCGAAACTTTATCGTTAAGTACACTTGACATTAACGCTTCTGTGCTGCCACCTATAGTAACCGCACGCTACGTTTAGGGGAACGTGCACGAGGTAGACCGTGCCATCTAGCGTTACAATTTCGAAACTTATAAGTAAAATTTACTTGACAATGACATTTCTGTGCTGCTACCTATAGTTCCTGCACGTTGCCAATAGCCATGACTAGGGTTGCCAGGTCTTAAAACCGAAAGCCTTACAGACCAGCCAATTTAGCCGGACATTTGGTTAAGAAGGCTGGACACACTTAATTTTTACTCGACTGCGCCAGAAGGAGGGTTATGTGTCTTTATATTTTTTTGGCACGCTCTGTAGCCTAAAGGGTTTGATGGATTTTACCTTGAGTAAAATATGTAAGGATTTATATTATAGGAGGATTGGTGTCTGAGATGGTCCTTGAGGTAGCAACCGGGTTTGAGTGGACCTGTCCAGTCAAAGCACGCTTAATATTTAATACGTCGTACCGGCTCGTACCTATTTGACATGAGATGAGATTTGTAATCGACGTAAACCGGAGGAGATAGTCATGTAGATCTCAGAAGACCACAGACACACCAAAAATAAGTACCTAGTTAGAGGACGGTGTCTTGCTTCCTACTTATTTTTTTATAGCGGTAATGTGAGTTCTCTACATCTACTGGGAACTCTGCTCGCTCCTCCGCGGAGTAGGCGTTATGTAGGCAATGTGCAAGAACTCTAGAGTCTAGCTATGGAATAGTTGGTTCATTTAAGTAAGTAGGAACCTAATATTTACAGCCGATGACAAATTTTAGCTTAACATTCTCTAAAACTAATTTTTATAATTTTTTGTTAATGAATTTGCCGTACAAAAATTACCTACTTAAAAAGTTTCCTTCAATAGTGCGGTTCGTTTTTCGTGTAATGTTATTAAAATGAAAGACTTATACAAGCCACTGAAGACGTATTTTTGCTTGATGCTATTCATTTTTACGAGCGGCATGAAGTAAGTAACAAATTCAGATCAGCGTGCGTTCTAAATACTACATTTTAAAAATAAAATAATGACAGTCGCGTCATTACGGCTTCAATTTACACTCATTAGAAAATATACCTTAAGTATATTTAAACGAAGTTAAATTAGATGTAAAAGAAATACTAATTAAGTCGTTACTACTTTCGTTTTAACTTCATAAATTAGTCTCGTGATAAGGTTTCCGAGTGCACCTATCAAAATGGAAACACTGATCTGAAGTTACTCACAAATCAAAAGTGTTGGCGAACAGTGTTTCGCAATATTATTTCTTCAAATATTAGAAAAATATTGTTATAATAACCATGCTATCCAGCCTAAGGACTGGAATACAGGGCGCGGTATGTCATCGAAACCATAAAATAAAGTTGTGACTACTGTAAACAATCGTATTACATAATTACGTTTTGACGTTTGTGCGTTTTACCATAGTGATTTGTGATCGTATTTTCAGCTGCGTGCTGCATCCAGGAATATTCAGACTAGCGCAGCCCTGCAGCATGACAGCCTGTTCGTCCACCGTGATTCGCCTGAGGACAACCCTGACATCCCCTTTGAGTTCTCAGAGGCGAACAAAAAGGTCAGTGACAGTCATCTGTTTTCACTAAACATTCGACTTTTTGCTGTTCTTAATTCAAAATATCCCTGATTGTGACAGAAGATTATTCAATCTTATTTGTGTTTGTTAAATGTGAGCCGTCATAATTAATTGGGAGTGTTGGCGCTACTGAAATTATATTATTTTAGGTTATCCTAATAAGTGATAATGATAACTGAACATAACATCATAAATTATGTGTTCCTATCCAGTTACAATCCAAGAAAAGTATGAATGCTTTTAAGAATTAAAAGTCAGTTTGAAGTACCTAATTCAAACTTTCACAATTCCAAGGTTTCTTCCTGCGAAAATGGTATAAATATTCCATTCTGTAAGGAGTTTGCTTTTTAATATTGTAAACAACATTATAAATCAAGATAAAATGTATTTAAAAGCATTCTCCAACAAATTAAAAAAAAAGTTATCAATAAAAATCAAGACCTTTATCACCTTCTGAACATCAGTTTCTAAATCTTATTCCAGAAAGTGGATGCCCTTCTAGGAATCTACCCTGAAGGTCACAAGCGTGGAGCAATGATCCCGCTGCTCGACCTGGCTCAGCGTCAGAACGGAGGCTGGCTGCCTATCTCTGCCATGCACAAGGTAGCCGAGATCCTCAACCTGCCACGCATGAGGGTTTACGAGGTGGCTACCTTCTACACTATGTTTATTAGGTGAGTTTATTAAAGAGGAATATGTATGTAAGTCTTAAGTCTTCATTTAAATTACTAGTTTTTAACTCTTAAAATATATGAAAAAGTCAAAGTCAATTATTGGCGTGGTGATAAAAAAAATTATACATACTTCTACAGTTTTCTACTACTGTTCACATTTCTCATTTCCCACAGGACTATCTATCTTTAGAAATGTAATAGGTAGAGTGGTAGACACTGAATATACCTATGACCATTAAAAAAAACCTTAGAAAAATATGTCATAATATGTGCAAACAAGATATTTTTTTTTATTTATTGTCTTTGCTCTATTCAAAAAAGCATCAAACTAAATGTACATTTTGTTGTACTATGTATGTAGCGCCAACATACATAGTACACCAAAATGTACATTCAGTCTGTTGTCATATAAAAATGCAGCTAACTTGCAACTACTTTTAAATAATGTTGTGAGTGTGCTGAGTACACAATTATTGTACATCACACTTGTAAGTATGTCTTAAAAGTTACAATGCTCACATTGAAATAAATATTGGCAGTGCAGTGGAAAAAATAAAATTTTTGCCTGCATACAAATAGTATCATGAAATTTTCTGTTTTAATATTTTTATAATATAATGGTACAAAACCATCCTTTGTACTAGTCTAACTCACATTTGACCAGTTATTGACCAATGAAGGGTAAAAATAACAATGTTCATTATTTTAACTTTTCAGACGACCAATCGGCAAATACCACCTGCAAGTATGCACAACAACGCCCTGCTGGCTCCGTGGATCCGACGCCATTCTGAAGACCCTTGTTGAGGGAACCCAGTGCAAAGTCGGCGGCACCAGCCCCTGTGGAAAGTTCTCCATTTCTGAGGTACTTACATTTAGTCCGAAAATTCATATCTAAGGGGCCGTCTCCACAAGCGAGAGAATCGCGGCGAGTTGGTGTTTTTTCACTCGTCGAATCGCCGCGGTACCATCCCGTGTGGAGACACGTTCAAAGAGTTGTTATAGAAATACTTGGCACAACGATAATATCGCCGCGATTCTCTAGCTCGTGGAGACTGATCCTAAGATAGACTTGCATCACAATAGGGTGCCTAAATAAATCGAATTAAACCGTCAGATAGATTTAAAAAAATGTTGGACACAATATAATTTTCACGAAATACTTTTTCTTTTTTCATGTAGACAAAAATTGAAGTCGATTTTTAGTCTAGTCAAATGATACCAATAAGCATTACCTTTGTACCTATTTCCCTGTTTCCTTCTTTTTATCTTTCTATGTAATGTGTGTACATAAATTGTTAAATAAATAAAAATAAATAAATAAATGATGAGTAGGTAAAATGTCACGGTTAGGTGATATGTCTTAAATTTATTTAAACTGAATTCTGCATTTATTTTTCCAGGTTGAGTGTCTTGGTGCCTGTGTCAATGCTCCCATGGTTCAAGTCAACGACGATTACTATGTACGTATCTATCTATCTAATACCTTTAAACAAGCAATTCTTGAATCTCGGTAATGGCTCCAATGATTTTCATGAAATTTGGTATGCAGGCCTTTCGGGAGCGATAAATCGATCTAGCTAGGTTTTATTTTTAGAAAACGTAAAAAAAAATACCGAACAAAGCTTGGTCATCCAGGTACTAACTTATGATATGATCACTAAATTAAGTACAGAACCAATGCATTAAGCTTTTGAACGCCATTGTCTCATATATGTTACAAACGACAGCTTGTCCTGTTTGCCACCGTCACAGATACACGATCACACCGAGTTATTGTTGTGTTGTCTTTTTAACCCAAAGGTTGACTGGTCGAGAATGCCTCGTTGCATTAGGTCCGCCCATGTACCAATAGGGAATATGCATGCGATTTTTTTATTTACAAAATGAAATACTTATTAACTCTAATAAAAAATTATGAAATTATTTTTTAAATACCTTCATCAGCGATGAAGTTATAAAGCTTCAAAGTTTACAATTAGAAAGAGAAGTCCGATATGAATTGTGACGTCAAAGTTCTTGGTGCCTATACAGCTGCCATAGAAAACAGCGTTTTCGCGAGAGGGACAGATACATTTGTTTAAAATAATTATATCTCGTTTGTTTTTCGAGCAATTTTGATTCTATTTTCACTGTTAGTATTATATTTGTGTATATTTTTAGATAAACTGTATAGATAATAAATAGTTTTTTCGTGCATATTCCCTATTGTAAATGGTAACGTTCATGTACCGAATGTTGAAATTGTACATAAAGTTTAAATAAATAAAAAACACGGTGATTTTGTGACTTGGCGTGGGGGGTACGCCGTTGCGTTTAATGCTCAGACGATCAAAGGATTAAAATCAGCTAAAAATTACATATATAAGTATGTCGAGAACCTTTTATGCTTTGCAAGACACATTAAATTACTAGACCATATTTTCTTGAATGTAATTTATCTTGTCACATTCTTTTTGCGATAATTTTCGTTCTAAAAACAGGTCGGGAAGTCTCGACACAGTTCTCAATCGCCTACCTACCGATCGAATTCGACCGCCCATACACAGTCAATCTCGAATGCGATCCACAATCAAAATCAATGATGGAGGGCCCAGCACTGGGCACGCCACAATTGCGGCGGTAAGTCACCTCTTTGAGGAGTGGCTAGAGCGGCGCCACGGCGTCCTCACCTTCCGCCTGACGCAGGTACTCACCGGACACGGTTGTTTCGGGAGGTACCTGTTTCGAATTCGGCGGGAGGATACGCCCGGGTGTCAACACTGCGAGGATCGCCCGGAGGACACGGTGGAGCATACGGTGGAGGTCTGCCCTGCTTGGGCGGAGCACCGCCGTGTCCTCGTCGAGGCGATCGGCGGCGGCGACCTCTCGCGTCCGGCCCTGGTTCAAGCCATGGTCCGGAGCGAGGAGACATGGGAAGCACTGACACTACCTCCTACTTCACCCAGAGCCTAGCACGAATTTAGTTTAATTTTATGGGACATATACAATTTACATCATTCAAAAATATTTATTTATTTAAACTTATGTACAATTGTAGTACATGGGCGGACTTAATGCAACAAGGCATTCTCTACCAGTCAACCTTTGGGTTAAAAAGACTATGCTGTGGGGTAAATATGAATATAGTATCTAATTCAAATAAATATTATGTGTGAAACGAGTATTGTAGCTATGGGGCCGTTCAAGTATTACGTAACCACAAATGGGGGGTCGGGGGAACGGGGGGGGGGGGGTTAAATGGTGATTACGTCAGCATTATTTACTTACTTTTTTGTTTACAAATCTTAGTAGATTTTGATTTGACATAATTATGGCTAGTTATTTGGTTTTACCCTCACGCGATGTTTCATAGTTAAGTAAGAAATAACAGAAGTGGGGAAAATAGGTTCCGCGCGAGTAAAAATGCTTACGTAAGCATAGGGGGGAGGGGTAAGAGCTTTTATTACTATCGCTGACAAGGGGAGGGGTGGGGTTAAAAATGACTAAAATTCTGCTTACGTAATACTTGAATGGCCCCTATGGTAAAATCGTACGTTACGTTACTGCAAGTCAAAAATATTCGTGCTAGGCTCGCTGATCCTTGGATCGCGTTTGGGATGCGTAGGGGCGGTCGTCTTTAGAACTTGACAATCGATTCAGTAAGTAGTCGATCGGTAACTGTGTCGAGACTCCTGCCCTGGGTGTAAACTCACGCTTCGAGACCCCCAACAAAAACCCCGCCAGTATAATTCAGCTACACTACTACACACAGTTGTGCGGTATCTTCTCATCCCACATACCACAGTGTCTCAAGACGAAAGTCTATGATCAGTGCGTGTTGCCAGTGATGACATACGAAACTGAAACGTGGTCGCTTACAATGGGCCTCATCAGAAGGCTCAAAGTCACTCAAAGGGCAATGGAGAGGGCAATGCTTGGAGTTTCCTTGCATGATCGAATCAGGAATAATGATATCCGCAAGAGAACCCAGGTTACCGACATAGCCCGAAGGATCGCCAAACTAAAGTGGCAATGGGCAGGGCACATTGCTCGCAGAATAGATGGTCGATGTGGCCGAAAAGTTTTGGAGTGGCGACCACGTACCGGAACACGCAACGTTGGAAGGCCTCCCACAAGGTGGACCGATGACCTGGTGAAGGTCGCGGGTAGCCGATGGATGCGAGACGCACAGGACCGGTCGTTGTGGCGACGCTTGGGGGAGGCCTATGTCCAGCAGTGGACGTCTTTCGGCTGATATGATGACTACACACAGGTCGTGCTAATGTTCATTTTCTTTCTATTTTCAGGAAGACTTGTCTGTAGAAGACACCAAAGAAATCATTGAAAAACTGAAAAAAGACGAGAAACCGAAACCTGGCCCGAGGTATGTACCCTTCAGTTTATTTACCTTCTTCTTCTTATCGTGTTGACGGTTTATCAGTGTTTGAGCCCAGTAGGTGGCCACGTTTAGTGCTTCGATGGAGGCGTTGTTTAAGTAATCTAGGGTGCAGGTATGTGGACATTTGGGAGACTCCAGAAAGTGACACTCACTATCTTTATTTCTTTACTAATATTATAAATGCGAAAGTAACTCTATCTGTCTGTCTGTCACGCTTTCACGCTAAAACTACTGAACCGATTTAAATGAAATTTGATACACAGATAGTCTAGAGCCTGAGAAAGGACATAGGCTACTTTTTATCCTGGGAGTATGTTCCCTAGGGACCACGCGGGCGAAGCCGCTGGTAGTAGCTAGTAGGGTATATAGTAGCCAGCACGAGTTGTGAGCACAGAATTAAAGAGAATTAAAGAATTTCTTAAGAACAAGTTTACAGACACAGTAAGCACAATATAAGTCTAAAAGCACCAAGATATAATTGAAAAACTTTGAGTGCAATTGAGTAACCCTAGACCCCACACTAGGATATCCTGTGTCGTGGGATCTAGTATCCTCGTGGTTGATGACACATATAAGTGCACATAGTAGATTACAGTTGGGTTCAAATGAGTTAACATACAAGCAAAGGTAACGAAATGAAATATAAATTCAAATTATTGTGATAGTGTAGTGTGTGTGTGTGTGTGAGTGTGTGTGTGTGTGTGTGTGTGTGTGTGTGTGTGTAAATGTTCGAAAAGGGTATGAGTTAGTATGTGATGTGAGTGATGTGTATTTGTGTCTGTAAGGGTATGCTTGTGTAGGACATGTGTGTGGATGAGTTAGCGCAGATGATTTACATCAGGGGAATCAGGAGAGCTTCAGTTTTTCAAAAGCGGAGCTGATAGCCACTTCGTAATTTTAGTTTTACAATACAACACAGATGAATGCAGCGGGGTGATCTCGCCAATGTACGGTGGGCGAACGAACCTAGCAAGTGCAATAGTCGATGAGCATTGACTGGCGAACCAATAACGTGAAGTGTCAGAACTGTCGTCGTCAAACCGACCAATTGGGAATTTGCTCACGACTCGTGCCGGTTATTTTAATATTCTAAAAAAATCGAATAATCCGTCAGATAGATTTCCAAAAAATATTGGACACGTATTATTTATTTTTTCACGTAAACATAAAAATAAAACGATACAGTTCGTTACGGTTATATTTACGTTTATTACGTCTCAAAAATGAAAAAAAAAAACTTGCCAAGTGCGAGTCGTACTCGCGCATGAAGGGTTCCGTACCATCGCCATTATTATAATCCACTATCATGCCGATAAAATCGAGCAAAAAAAAATCCATAAAAACGACTCTCGTATGGAGATCCTCCGTTTTTTAGGGTTCCGAACAAAAAACGGAACCCTTATAGGATCACTCGGGTGTCTGTCTGTCTGTCTATCCGTCTGTCATAGCCAGTTTTCTCCGAATCCACGGGACCGATTCTGTTGGAATTTGGTACACATATGAACTTCTGTGACCCAAACACGGACGCGTTACGTAAATTATTAAATTTTTAGTATGGGGGTCACTTTTGAGGGTTAAACGAGAAAATTAAAAAAAAAGTTTTTTGAACAATATCGTATGTGACATATCAAATGAAAGGGCCTACTGTGAGGGGTTTAATTCAATTCTTTTCATAATTTTAAAATAAATGGTTTAGAAGTTATTCAAGAAATAAGACGAAAAATGACCATTCCCCCCCTTATCTCCGAAACTACCGAGCCTAAAATTTTGAAAAAGTTGTAGATAATAGATCTTTACCTACAGATTACAGGAAAACCTATAAGAAGTCTATAGTGTTAAAATAACATGTTAAAAAATTAAATTCGTTCGAAACCCTTTGCACGCGAGTCCGACTCGCACTTGGCCAGTTTTTTTTTGTGAATATATCATTACGAACTCTGAGCATTTCAAGTGTCTATCTGTTGCCATTATTAAGATCGAGTCCTATAGCGCTTCTTCCTCTTCGCACCTATGGAACATTTATATTTTGTTGGTCCGCCACTTTCACGGCATTGTCAATGGTTGCGCATACCTAGTTCGTTTTTGGTGCAGGTTTTGCAGTAGGTACAAAGAAACATAGTTTGCGATGCAGTTCCACATACACACCCTACATTGTAGGAACTGAAGTGTGTGTGTGTGTGTGTGTGTGCCTGTGTGTGCTGAGCTGAAGACTGTAAGCCCTACATCCTTTCGCCGAGGTATCCCTAACCCTACACTAGTGCTACACTAGGGTTAATTAGTGCATACTCTTTTCTAAAAGTTGTTTTCTTATTTTCTAGGAGTGGAAGATTCGCTGCCGAACCCCTCGGAGGGCTGACATCCTTGAGTGAAGAACCAACTGGCCCCGGCTTCGGACTACAAGACAGCCTGAAGTAAAGTCCTAGAACAAACGCTTTCAAGTTTTGTAAATCTTATTTATAGGCAATATTTAAATAAATCATTGTTAGATCAGTTGCTTTTATTTATTTTCTTTTTATTTATAAGTATCTATATTTTAACTAGATGTTTCTAATTGAGATAGTTGGAGCTGGAAAAAAAATGTTCTTGGACGGGGCCAATATTGAACCAAAAATAATGAATTTGCGAGCAACTCACGTGCTCTGGTTAAAATCCGAGGATGGAGATATTCAGAGGCATATAAAACTAGGGTTTCCACGTACTGTAGTGGAACACCGGTCACAGTCATAGGAGATTCTGGTACCAACCAACTAAAATCCACATAAACATCCATGTAAGGATGTTTATGTGGATTTTAGTTGGCTTTACTATCCTTACTTATCTTAACATATATAAATCACGTGTCACGTTGTTTGTCCGCGATGGACTCCTAAGCTACTGAACCGATTTAAATGAAGTTTGGTACACAGATAGTCTAGAGCCTGAGGAGGACATTGGCTACTTTTTGTCCTGGGAGTATGTTCCATAACTACGCGGGCGAAACCGCTGGCAGAAAGCTAGTTTGCTAATAAATTGTTCAGGTAGTGTTAAAATCGATTGACTCACTAACTGAACAGCCAATCGGATATTTAAGAAATGGCAGTTTATTTTTGACACGTCAGTTATTTTTGTTCTTGAAACCGCTTAAATACTGTGGACAACGGAAGTAAAGAAGGCAAGGGAGAGAAAATACTATCTACCGAAGGTCCGAAGCTATTCATCGTTAATGCTCTATAGCCTGCAATGTGTGTGCAACTGTAAGTCCATGTCATAAGGTTGGTTTTACATTGACATCCAAAGACCTTGCTGTTACATTCAGCTTTACTATAAAGGAAGGAAATAATTAAGCGGATTATACTATCAGTACATCAACTACCATAAAACGACGGTCACAAGTGGATAGGTACCTGTAGATAAAATCTTAAACACGAAAATATTCATTTTCACGAAAATCGATTATGATATAATTTAACGAGAGCCCTTTCGAAATTCTGATAAGCTAATTAATAATATGTGAGCTATCTCGTTCAAACTACGGAACTCCGATTTACGTGCGCTCACTGATAAGGGACATGTACGATAGGTACTTACTATAGGTAAGTAATTTTATTCAGTTGTGTCTATGTTATTGTCCAGTGATGTTATAAAAGTTATTTGTTCTAATAATTTAGGTGAGTGGGCAGAATACGTTTGCAAGTTTTTTAAATGTAGGTAGGTTAATGTGTTGTGATAAGTGTTACCTCCTTTCTATTTATAGGTTCTATTGTTATGTCAGATCTTTTTTGTGAAGACGATGTAAAATGAAAATAAAATCGCAGTGTCAAAATGGTGTTAATTTACAGATGTTCCGTAGAAATAACAAAAATGAAGCAAATCCTAAAGAATATACGAAAATACAACTATGGGATCCCAATGATCCTAATGATTCCTGGGAGCAAATCAATGTAAGTACAGTGGTTTTATTATCTATTTAAATCTATGCATGGCTTACATGTTTTTTGGAAAGTTATGTTTGTTAGGCATATTGTTAGGTTATAATTTACATTGACATTTTTTTAGGTAAGTACACCAATAATTCTTGCAAAGTTTAGCATATGATGTAAAACCTTTCTATTTCTATCTATTATGACTAAGTTTTTTATTAAAAGCTTGTTGATATTTTCGTTTAGAAATAGCGGAAATTCAGGTATTTTCATATTGTGACGTCTATCACGCGACATAGTGGTGAGCTCCATTTACTAATTTTATTTGTATTGTATTCGACTAAATTGGTTGCCACTTGGTTTCGACCAACAAATTATTTAGTATAATATTAACAGCGTTGAAGACAAAATTGTTTATGCTATATTTTAGTTTGTTTTAAGTTTATTTTACTTGTAAATATTTGCAAAACAAAATTGATGAAAGTTGTCACAGTAAAATAAAAAAAAAATCTAAAAACTTTTGGGCTACAGGTCTAAATATTAAATAGATGAATTATTTTAAACAAAACGATATTACTATTCCGTTGAAGAACAAATATGTAAACTCTACTAAAACAACTTTTAGTATCGTTGATCACCTCTAGTGTCAAAAGCAATTGACATGTCAGTTCTGAAACGTCAGTTGTTTGCGTTTTGCTTTGCTTCTATCTTTCTGTCAGTGATTTTTCATTCGTTGATTGTTCGTGTCGTCTTCTTGGGTGTGAAAATGCCTATCGGGGCCTAAGCTGAAAGGCAATTGTGTGAACGATGAAAAGTAGCCCCACGCGCAAATATGACAATTTCTCCAACGAAAACCAAGGGAAGGAAACGGACAAGTATTCTCTAGACAGCCAAGACACCGCCAGTGTGGTTAGTCCGTTGTTGAAATTATTGATTTTGTTTGTGTACTGTATAAGATGTTATTGATTTGTCGCGTTTTAATGTTTAGATAAGTCATACTTTGAATTGTTATGTCTTAGCTTCTTTGCTAACTGCTGGGAACGTTAAAATGATTCAGAAACCGCTGTGAATCAGCGTATAATTTACCGACTGCTGTTTTGACCTACGTATGCGCGGCATACGACCTAGATCGTTCTAGTTCTAGATATATTTCGATCGACCTTTTCATAACTTAAATTTTGGGTGATCTTTCGTATTTTGATGACAGCGAGGCGTATTTTTTGGTCCTTTTGTTCTTGTAACGTTGCCAACTCGATGTTTTTGCCGCTTCTCATGCATATTTCGCACTCTCACTTTCACCTCGACACGTTATTGCGGTTTCCTTTGAATTATAAGTAATTGCTATTTATTTTTTTTGTTTAAATATTTTCATGAGGCAGTACCTCCATGTAAGGCACTGGTGTTCAGCTTCATCCTGTTAGAGTGGAAATTCTAAAATAGTTGGGAAAAGGATAGGCACAGTATTTGATGAGACTATAATACCTAGGAACAATTTATTTAATTTATTTATTAAGACTTAACATTCTGTTGATATTAAATACATAATAAATGAACTCAATAATGAATAAACTCAATATGATCAAACAAAAATGAATCTTTGTGTACAATGCAAAAATTTACTGCAGTAAAAACTAAAATTTATTAATGTATCCTTTATTCCTAATTTATTGTATAGATAAAATAAGTTAAGGTTTGTTTTCTTGCCACAAAAACATTTGCTTCTTGAAAGTAAAACCACATTGAAACTTTTGTTATGAGAACAATGATTCAGTCCCTACATTAACAAAACCACAACTTGTTAGTACTAAGCATAAGCATAGGTACCTTTGTACTAAAACACCTGAGTTTAACCATATTTATTAAAACTTAGTATTATTCAGTTTCATTTTTTTTTTTAATTATTGTCAGCTGACCCACATAATTTTGTCTGTGTCACATTTTTCATTAATAATAATAATCCACCACTCCACTCCACTCCACTCCACTCTGATTAGTTGTAGGGTGATGTGATAAATAGCCTTCCTCGATAAATGACTATCCAACACTAAAATATTTTTTTCAATTTGAATGAGATTAGTGCATGCTACCAACCAAACAAACGAAAAACCTCTTCAGCTTTATTTATATTAATAATATAGATGAGACAAGCTTCTGCTCACGTCTTTGTCTTTACAACAGTTGATAATTATTATGCAATGGGAACAAGCTACTGGAATAAGTGTCCTATGTCGTAATTCAAGCTACGTTCTACCAATATTCCTGATTTCTTCCAAAACTCAAGGCACAAATAGATAAGAAACATAAACACCATAAGTATGATCCTTATCTATCTATAGGGATTTGATTCCTGCTCTTCTTTTTTTTACTTGAGATGGATTTGCTCTTGACTCTGGTTTAGGTCAGAGGTGACAGAGACAAAGTCGACGATGGAGTGAGCTTACCCAGAAGAAACTTGTTGCAATTTGTCCAGTAGCGTAGAGTAGCAAAGTAAAATTTTAATATTTAAATTTAGTTTTTATAAATACCCAATCACAAGTTAAAATTAATCAGATTGAATAATAACAAACATTTTATCATATAGAAAACAACAACCTAAGTATTTACATTAACCCATGACTTACAGGCAAATAAAAGGTTGTTTAGATTATCCACACAATGTTATAGCAACATTAAACAATAGCAAGGAAAAACTAACATAAATAATACAGCATAACTAGTAAAAAAAATCTTTATCTGCATACATAAATAACAATACTTAAACATAAAAAATTATAATATACATGAAACCTTAAAAATATTTTTCTACACCATGCTGGTTTTATAAATACACTTATTCATGCTTCCTACCTAAGAGAGATGATAGACAAGATCAATCTCATCATCTACCCAGCCTATTCCCAAGTATATTGGGGTTGGCTTCCAGTCAAACCGGATTCAGCTGAATACTAGTAAAATACCAGACCTCCACAACCCATTAACTGGGTAACACACGATAGTTCTTGGCAAGACTGGAGTCAGATTTACTGGCTTCTGACAACCAGTAAGGACTGCCAAAGATCTACAAATGGCAGCCGAGGCCAACGGCTTAACGTGCTTTCCAAGGCACGGAGGAAACTCGGTATATTAAGATGGTCACCCATCCACAGACCCAATCTATTAAAATAAAATTGATTTTGGAATTTGACTCACAATCCATCTGTCATACAGACCTAACATATTGCCAACATTCAAATTCCTGTGTTGCTATCTTGATTACCTTTGTAATGGGTGGACATAAAGTGACCCTATAAAAAAAATATGTTTTGCTTTTAAGTTTACTTACCCTGAAAATGGGCAAAGCTTTGTTTTATTTGTAATATTTGTGCAAATGAGCTTCCTTTAAATGAATGAAATGGGCCACTAATCTTATCATTTTTCAATCTTTTATTACTGTGGATTAAATTCATGGTTTAATACTGGCTTTATCAGTCAATCAATTCAGTGATTTTATTTTTCATTGATACTGGTAATGCTTAATTAAACTTATAATCTAGATTCATTTTACACAAAAAGCTTTAAAAGTTACTTAGGTACTTGCAATCACTCCATGCCAATATGAAAATATATAATAGTCATTTATTTTATTTTTTTTTATTTTAAAATAAACATTAAATTCACACTGACTAATAAATTGATTCTATATTTTCTGCACTATGTTGTTAAAACTTATTAATCAGATAATTAAAAACTAAGAGTAGGATTAAGTTGTCCGTGCATGTTTTGTTAATACATGTAACACTTTACACTTGATTTTACAGAAATTTTCGTCCAAGAAGTCAGAAGCTATTATATAAAATATACTGCTCCTCTACATTAAACAGTAGTCTATATATATCTATATCTATACTAATTGTTTGTTTGTTTGCTTGAACGCGCTAATCTCGGGAACTTCTGGTCCGATTTGATAAATTCTTTCAGTATTCGATAGCCCATTTATCGAGGAAGGCTGTAGGCTATACATATATCATCACGCTAAGACTAATAGGAGCGGAGCAGACGAAGTTGCGCGGGTCCACTAGTCATAAATATAATCCAGTAAAGTACAGTAATGAGGTAGAGCTTATGTAGCAGACTATGTTGAGTTTACTCAATTGATAAGAAAATGTAGAACACTGTTACGTTTAGCTGCAGTAAAGGATACTGTTGAGCAACATTTACCTTCAATTAAAGATTTAAAGTACTTGTATCTAATAGTAATATTTATTCACAGAAATTTGTACATTTTTTACAAATAGAGTTCTTAATCTAAAGCTAGTGTACACAACAGTATTAGCATTTGGGGCCGAACTGGGCATAACCTGTCTAAAGTTGTGATATTTTATCTTAAAATAAAAAATCACAATTTTGTTGGCTACAGCTTACATGGGAGGAATCGATTTATTCTCTTCACATATTAAATATATTTTATGATATTATACTTCTTATAAAAAATATAAATTTTTGAAAATATAAAAATAGTAGCCCACTACCAACCAATACGAGCCATGTTCAGAAGAGGTACATATTTTCTTATTACCTATTTTGCGAAAACATTAATTGGCTTTCATATTTCATTCCAATCAATTACATATATTCTAAATCTAGGTAATGTAAAAACTTACCAATTCGTTCCACGTTAGCATTTTGTACAATCATGATTAAATTAAAAATAAGTTTCACACAATCAAGTGTACCTACCTACTTTCGAAATAAATTTACATTGGCGCTCTTAAAGTACTTAAATGCGTTAAGATTTACTGAAATAATTATTAAAAGGGGACTCTAGTCGGTAACTCTTGGGCCTTTCTCCATACAAACGCATTCCGCTGTTTTCTTCGTGGATAATACTGCTAGATCAATGATTTTTTTCCAAAAAATCTAGATCGAATTAATACGTGCCTCTATCATTTTCTTTTTCCAAACATAATTACTTACTTAAAGAATTATGACAGTCCAAAAACCCGAAAAAACAGCCCGTTTTTACCGCCATGTTCAGACGACTCTCAGACACATTTGATAAGTTAAAAAAAATAAGAATAGAAGCATATAGCAGATATAGTCTTCCTCTAAATTTTGATATATAATTTTTATAGATCAGTCCAGTTTTGAAGAAGAAAACAGTGGAATACAAAACGTCTTTTGGTCAAGGTTTTTATAGGTAAAATCAGCCTTTGCTGAAGTTGTCGCTTTCGCACTTAACTTGATAGGGCGCAGCGCGACGGACTGACAATAGTTTCTTCAAATACCTATTTTTCAAATTCCTCGGGGCTAGAGTCCCTTCTTAAAGTCATATTTTGCCACTAGAGCAGTAAAAGTGAGAAAGAGTCGGTCTAATGTAATGTTTTGGTCAGTGTTTTCCACCCTTATGGTCCATGGACCACTGGTGGTAATTTTTTTCATCTCAATAACATTGTGTAAACTGTGTTTATGTTTTTATCAATGCTCGATGACATTTGATTTCAAAGAATAGCTATGTTACAAATATTCAAATCATATACAACGTGTAACAGAATGCACGAAAAAAATATTTACTATCTATACAGTTTATCTAAAAATATACACAAATATAATACTAACAGTGAAAATAGAATCAAAATTGCTCGAAAAACAAACGAGATATAATTGTTTTAAACAAATATATCTGTCCCTCTCGCGAAAACGCTGTTTTCTATGGCAGCTGTATAGGCGCCAAGAACTTTAACGTCACAATTCATATCGGACTTCTCTTTCTAATTGTAAACTTTGAAGCTTTATAACTTCATCGCTGATGAAGGTATTTAAAAAGTAATTTCATAATTGTTTATTAGAGTTAATAAGTATTTCATTTTGCAAATAAAAAAATCGCATGCATATTCCCTATTCCTGAAAGTAGTTGGTTCAGAATCGGCTTCTGAATCGATTTCCGTCATAAAAAATAGGTGTTAAATTTTGACGGATAAATCTTTTTTTTTTAATTTTTTTTTGTTTAGCCTGTGCTGTCCCACTGCTGGGCAAAGGCCTCCCCCAAACCCTTCCAAGTATTCTTTTCCCGAAAAATCTTTTAAATAACTTAAATTAGAAACAACAGTATCATGACAAAGTTTATACTAGCTGATGGCAAATTTTGTTTTTCTATATAAATAAAACCGGTCAAGAGCGAGTTGGACTCGCGCATGAAGGGTTCCGTACCACCGTGTTTTGATTATTTGTTGTTGAAACTGCAACAGATATACACACTCTGTGAAAATTTCAACAGTCTACCTATTACGTTTATCTAATAATTTGCAATGTATTACATTATTGATGACATGCATGTACGAGTAAACTCACTAGATAGGTACTTACCTACATTCTATTGTATGCCCTAAGGGTAAGACATAGCTGGTCCTAAATATTTTAATAACACCATCTGTATTATGTACCTATGATCCACAATAAAAATGATTTGATTTGATTACGTTTCATGAGATATAGCCCGCTGGCAGACAGACAGACGGAAGGACGGACAGTCGAGGTAATAGGGTTCCGTTGGTTACCCTTTGGCCGTTGGTTAACCTACGACCTATTCTCAGACCTACCAAATATACACAAACTATTTCATAAAAATCGGTCAAGCCGTTTCGTAAGATTAGATATTTTAAGATTAACGCAGTTTAATTATCTTCTTGATTTTTTATATCTGTTAGCAGCAAAAATCAAAGTGGTCCCGTGTCAAATAAGGGTTGTGAACAACTGGGTTAAATAATTCCAGGCACTTTCAGTCTGTGAAGTTCTTCCACTAATTCCGTTAACGTTGCGAGCTTTAGACTTTAATTTTAATTATTAAAAGGTTCGTTCGCGCCGCCGTCAAAACTTTGTAATTACATTAATTGCTTGTAGCCCTTTCTGAGAAGCTTGTAACATTTATTGTTTAATTTTAACCAGGTTTTACTTGTACAAAATTGTTTATTTAGTTTTCATTGTTAAGTTTTACGCAATACTAGCTTTTGCCCGCAACTTCGTGCATATTCCATTTTGTTCCGTTTCCGTCGGAATCCCAGGAAATCTTCTCTTAGTGCTCCCCTATATTCCTCAAGGAACGTAAAGAAAGAAAAAAGAAAACGTTTATTTCGCCGGAAATGACGCTCAAATTTCAGCTTTCTACAACCAGTAATTTCGGCTGTGCGTTGTCTGTCAGTCACTCAGTAACGGGAGAATTTTACTGAAGAAAGGATTGCGAGGAGCTCGTGGCTAGTCATAACAGTCGCACGGGTCGGTTGAAGCTACGCTTACCGAGGTCAGTTTGTGGATGGGTGAAAATCCATTACCTACATACCGAGACTCCTTCCTGCCTCGGAAACCACGTTGAGCCGGTGTTCCGGTTGTCATTCGTAGATATTTGATAGTCAGAAGCCTGAAAGTCCAACAGTCCGTCTTACCACCAAGGGTTTTAAAATAGAATAGAATAGAATGTTTTTCTTTCAGACCGGAGTCCATAGGGTTAGTAACAATCCTTACTAATATTATAAATGCGAAAGTGACTCTGTCGCGCTTTCACGCCAAAATTACTCAACAGATTTAAATGAAATTTGGTACAGAGATAGTCTAGAGTCTGAGAAAGGACATAGGCTACGTTTTATCCCGGGAATATGTTCCCTAGGGACCACGCGAGCGAAGCCGCTGGCAGAAGCTAGTTTTACTTAAATTGTAGTGTTAGTAGGGTACAGACACAGATAATAATATACAATTAACATTCAGCGTGGAGCCGTATCCACCTCCGCAGCATCGGGGAATCCCAACGATCTGCGAATACACTGTGAATACTGTTGGTGCTGCCGCGAACACCAGTTATCAGGGATGCACATGTTCTTCTAATAATGGCGGCAAAACCATCAATATTATTATCCGCAAACATCCCTGACGCACTACCCCGCCACGGCAGCCGCCGCAGCACTCTCAGTGCATTTTTATATGAACACGTAGGTCGCTGTATGTCCGCTGAGTGAATTTGACCCACACCCAGTTACTGGTTTATGGAGGTCGCTCCATGTAAAGTCCTGGTCGGGATTTCCAGAATAGACTGATGTTTAGATTAATCTGGAAATCAACCTTTTTTTTTGACAGGGGGAAATTCCTCATGGATGTCCTCCGCCCTGGGGCGGGCGGAGGGGTCTGTCAGACTCTTACTAACTAAAATCACCCCGGTGTTCCATCTCTCACCTACGCCGGGGATCGTGGGGACTTATGCGACTTCCGTAATCCCCGGCTGGTGCCGGCCCGCCGCTACGGGCCACCTCGGGTCAGCGGGGGGAGTGAGGTGTTTGCCTGAGTTGACTCCCCCCCGTGGAAATCGACCCTATATTATTTAGTTGAAAAAAGACTCGTTAGAAGAGTTTTCAGTAGTATTGAACAAGTCATTTTTGGTATGAGTTTTCATAAAGCTCTTTTCATTTTGGAATAGGTCACGGTATAAAATACATGAGATACAGCGCGCTATCAGGCAAGCGGACAACGAAGGCTTAGAAATACGGTTGAGTAGGACCTTTCCGGTACGGAACCTTAAAAAGTAAAATAGATGGTTTGAGAGAATGCTCCCTTTGAATTCAATGTTGTAAATCCAATTTCAGTTTTCACAGCACATGACAATAAGGAACTCTTGTTGGTAGGGTTGCCAACTTTTTTTAGAACAAATATGGGAGGATTTCATTAGGTTTAATTAGAAGCCAGAGTCAAAATAAATAGAGTATTTTAGCGTACTCTATTATTATTCTAGACTAGCTTCTGCCAGCGCTGGCAACATATTCCACACATATTCATAGGGAACATATTCCCGGGATAAAAAGTAGCCTATGTCCTTTCTCAGGCTCTAGACTATCTGTGTACCAAATTTCATTTAAATCGGTGCAGTAGTTTTGGCGTGAAAGCGCGACAGACAGACAGAGTTATTTTCGCATTTATAATATTAGTAAGGATTATAAAGCAGGTACGTCTATGCAAAATAGAGTACAATACTTACTCTATTTTAGAGTACGGTTGGCAACCCTGCTCGTTGGGTATAGATGGTACCCAAGTATTCACATCGTAAGATTATGGTTTAGGGAATATGGAGATTTTGAATGGCACGACTTAAATGTCCCAGGATTAAACCGTCATCGGAAGGTCCCTTGTGGGTTCAACAGGGACAGTTATCCCATTCATTTAATATAATATTTTATTATGTACCAAGTTTAGCGGTGGGTTCGTCCGCTTTAGATAATTTTTAGGGTTCCGTTACTCAAATGGAAAAACACAACCCGTAAACGATGACTTCATTAGCCGTCTGCCAGCTTTTTTTTTTTAAAAACGTTGCCCCGCTCTAGGAATTTCTCCTGTATCGTAGGTGCGTTCACAAACATACAAACTCACATACACAAACAGCTCGCCCGTAACAGTTTTACTCAAGAACGCGTAAATGGAGGTATCAATTTGAAATTATTTGGCATGGAAAAGAATAACATAGTAGGTATACTAGCTTCGCCCGCGACTTCGTACGCGCATATCCCGTTTTTTCCCGTATCCCGTTTTTTCCCGTTCCAAAAAACTATCCTATCTTTTAAGTTGGGTCAAATAACAGATAGTTACAAAGTTTCATCAAAATCGGTTCAGTAGTTTAGGAGTCCATCGCGGACAAACAACGTGACACGTGATTTATATATACATATTAAGATTTTGACGTTCTTTTGTCAAAATTTCCTACGAACTTCCAACGCTCTGTTTGCCCGCCTGCCCCAGAACAAGACTCGCTTTAGCATGTCTCCTTATGGAACCGTTTTTCAGAGAAATGCGCTGTTTTCTAAGCTTCATACACGGCAGGACTAGAAATTCAATCGAAACATTTTTTAAACCAATTACAAAAAAGTATTATTAATTTAACAACAGTAAATAGCCTTGAAGGTTTTCACTTAGCACAAACCTTCGTTGGAATAAATTGATTTCATCATACGCATGCGCGAAAAACAGCTGCTATTCCTATGATATGCTGAGGTTACATTATCAGCACGTTTTTATATCATTACGGGGCTTGGCAGGGCTCCAAGTCGGGTCAATGTAAGAGTATTGCAGCACATACCTTCTTTACTAGCGGTTTTACGCAGTTAGGTCTCGGTGGAATGAAGTCGGGTTCACACGGGTAGAGTTAACGTAGAGTCAAATGGCATACATGTGCAATAAAGGTCATTGACCCACATACATTGCGTGCTCCATCTTCGACCACATCATCGCTTACCAACAGGTGAGATAGTGGTCAAACGCGTGCCTATCAATAGTAAAAAAAAACATGGACTTTCTTAATATCAAAAACAAAAATAAAGACAAAACTGCACTGAATCGACTTCTATCATGATCCTTTACGTTTTCTAGCAATGAAAAATGGTTCATAATTTTTTCGAGGGATATTAGGGAAAGGTCAATGTACTTTATTACAAGTTTATTTGGCGCCTATCATACTCTTACCTTTACCAGTAATCTATCAGTTTTGTGAAAGTGTTTAGTACTTGTCAACAACTGATGTATGTTAGCTTAGTTCTAGGCTGACTGAATTTATAGCACTACATAATATCTATACCTAGACGCGTTAAGAAGAATGACCTACGTAATGAGGAACGCCGAGGATTTATAGGAATTACTAGTTGACCCGCGCAATTTCATCTGCTCCGCTCCTTTTGGTCTTATCGTGATGATATATAGCCTATAGCCTTCCTCGATAAATGGGCTATCTAACACTGAAATAATTTCCAAATCGGACCAGTAGTCCCTGAGATTAGCGCGTTTAAGCAAACAAACAAACTCTTCAGCTTTATATATTAGTAGGAAAGTAGGAATTATAAAAAGCAGGAATTTTTCACAAAAGTGCGTTTCGTACTCGCGCAAAAAGGGTTCAGTGACATAAACCGGAAAAAATCTAGATTATTTATTTATATACTACCTATATATACTTTATTGTACACCAAATTAAAAATACATAAAGGAAACCATAAACTAAAACATACAATTGGCGGCCTTATCGCATTCCGCGATTTCGTCCAGGCAACAAGATTCTAGGTCAAACGACTCAAAATACCTAAAACCTTCGTATACCAACCAATTTGTTCGAAAGAATTACCATGGCCCTGCTAGTCTATTCTGTAAATAACTATTTCGATATCGAGCTTCACCTGAGTGACAAAGCTCACACAAGTGAGCTTCATTACACACAACATAAAGGTTTTAATTATACGTATTTATACGTATTTGATACTCACCTCGGATTCCGCTGTCGAGACACGAAAATGTTGTTACAGAATAGCACTACTGCAATGAAAAGGGCATATGGAGGAACACGAATGGATTCAGTGGATTTAGTCAGTAAGAGTCTGACATTCCCTTCCGCTCCGCCCAGAGTGGAATTTGATGATTTCTTACCCTAAAAATAACTTTTTAGGGTGGGAAATCATCAAAGCGGTTATATTTTTTTGTAAAAAGTTTTCTTTTTCACTTTTAAGTGGTGATACTCGGACGGCGTCTTCGTCAACGCAGAAATTGAAATAAGCAAAAATGCTCATAAAATAAAAACTTCTGAACCAAACTGAATAAATTTTTTATGGGACCAAATGGCAAGTATACTGCATCGACATAAAAAAGAATCACAGAAATCGGATCAAAAACCTCGGAGTAATCGGTGTACATACACATAATAAAAAATACCCACCGAATTGATACCTCCTCCTTTTTTGGAAGTCGGTCAAAAAAAGGTACATAATGTGCTCTATTTTGACCCACATGATATACCAATAATGAGATAGTAGTAAAACGTAAACATAGTAGGTAACTGTAAAATAATTGAATGTGGTATTAAACAAAATAAATTGGATAACAAAACCCTGCTTGTGTGAACCCGGCTTTTAGTTAAGATTTGTATTGAATGTAACGCAGGTAGCTGAGTAATGTCGAGTGCGTAAGCGCATCGAATCGATAGTCACGCATTTCTCCGTACAAATAGGAAATGCTTATATGAATAGACGGCTAGTCTTAGAGTTACGAAATAACTGTTTTTACTTGAAATTCAAATAACAAACGATAGCGCTGATTGGTCATTGGTCGCTGATTAAATTGACAGTATACGGGTAGCTATCTTATAGATAGGCGAAATACGGAGAAATCTTAGCTAAAAATAAAATGTTGTGATATAATTATTTGTGTTGAAGTTTATTCGCTATAGTTGGATAGTTCTTCATTTTCTTAAGATAGATGTTATGGTAAAATAGGTACCATTTTTAGGCTTCTGAAGGGTAACCAACAGAACCCTATTACTAAGCCTCCGCTGTCCGTCTGTCTGTCAGCGGACTGTATCTCAAGAACCGTAGAACCACAAACAATAAAAATAAAATAAAATTAAAAATATTAAAGGAGGCATACAAGAAAACGGAACCCTTCATGTAAGAGTCCAACTCGCAGCTGGCCGGCTTTTTTTTTAAATTTATACCTTCCGTCTAGAGAACATGCCATTTCTGAAACTGGACGAAACTCAATTAATTTGTTATCGAATTACGTAAACATGTCAAGTAGTACGGTTGACCTTGTTATTTTTAAAAATCGTGACTAGCTGTCACGATTATTTACCTGCTTTTTGCTACCCAAGTAACAGAAAAAGTAATAAAAGAAAAATAATTTTCCCTTAATAATAAAAAATAAAAATAAAAATAAAAATAAAATAGCCTTTTATTTCCTCCAGAAAAATTTACGCTTACAAAAATTAATTGTTTTTTTTTTTTTTTTTTCTTTTTTTTTTTTAGTATCAAAGGTTTTAATTATACAAATGAAAGTTTTAATTTAAAAGTTAGATAAGTTAATAAGTTTTAAAATTTTTAAGTTAATAGTTCCCGTTTTTTTATGCAAGTTTTTAATACTAAATATTAAGTATATTATTCTGTAGGAACCCCTCTGCAGGTAAAGGCCTCCTCCAAATGTAGCCAATTTTCTCTGGATTGCGCTATTTGCGTCCAGTTTGGACCCGCTATTCGTTTTATCTCGTCCTCCCATCTGTTGCAAGGTCTCCCTTTCTTTCTTTTGCCCACTGGCCCCCTCCATTCTGACACTTTTCTTGTCCATCTGTGATCTTGCAGGCGTGCTATGTGTCCGGCCCACTTCCATTTTAACGCCAGAGCTTGTGCTAAACCGTCTGTTGCTTTTGTGATGTTGCGTATTTTTGTATGTCTTATTTTGTTTATTCTCTTTATGTTTAGCATACTCCGCTCCATTCCTCGTTGGCATGTTTTAATTTTTTCTTTGACATTTTTGTTAAACTTCCATGTCTGACAAGCATAGGTTAGGCATGGTATAAGGCAGGAATTCATAACCTTAGTCTGATTGATTGGCATGTTGCTCTTAAATATTTCTTTAAAGCTCCAGTACTTATTCCATGTCAACTGGGCTCTGCGCTCAATCTCCTGGTAGTTGTTTAGTCTGTCGAAGCTAATTTGTTTGCCTAGGTAAATGTATTTTTCCGTATATGGGAGAGGCACGTTGTCGACGTAAATTGGTACCTTGATGTTGTTGGTCATTACCATAGTTTTGGTGAGGTTCATTTCTAGCCCGGCGACCTTGCTCGCTTGGTTTAGTAACTCTACCATGTGTTGTAGTTCTTGTACTGTCTCTGATATCAGTACCAAGTCATCGGCAAAACGTAGGTGGCTTAAATGCTTTGATTTAACTTTTATACCACATTTATTCCAGTTAAGCTTGCTTATTATCGACTCTAATGTGGCTATAAATAGTGTAGGTGACAGTGGGTCACCCTGTCTCACGCCTCTCTTTATAGGAAACCAAGAACCCGCTGTCTCTAGTTTAACTCTACTTTTGCTCTTCCTGTATATGCTTTTGATAACTCTTATATACTCATTTTCCACTTAGCTAAGAAAAAAAAAAATCTTATACTTTAGACAGAGTCCATTTTTTGGTTAGTATTCAAAAACTTTGAAACTAGTGTTAGTACTTTCATTCTTTCTAATTTTAACATAACTATCATAACATAATTACCTACCTACACTACAGACAAATGTAGGCCTATCCAATGCCCCAGTATGGGGCTGTCCCACCTGTCCGCTATAGCTCTCAGGGTGCTGTTGAGGCTGGCGCGTACCCGGTGTATGGTGGCAGCGCATCGCTTGCGCATGATTGCGTGAAAACCATCAATCTCCGCCTCCGCGAACATGCACTACAGTAGCGCGGCAACCCCATCAACACCCTAAACGCATTATTATATTGGACTCGCAGAGCACTGTATGCCCTCTGCGTATAGTTGACCCACAGACTGCATGTATAAAACGACTGACAATACGCTCTAAACAACATAGCCAGCATAGCAGATTTTTACCCACTCCAATAAATGGTTCTTCTTCATGGGCGATTTGGAAGAGGCCAGCAGCATTCATTTATCCTATTGGTGTTGACTCTGTAGAATAGCTCTTTTCGGTCCAATCTCTAGTACCTCGATTATTTTGTAACATTATCTGTATTGTTCATAACAGTGACACGCGTTTATATTAATCAGCGATGCTGTTTGTTTCAATCCAGAACTGCGGTACTTTCCAGAAAAAATTATGAATGTTTACTTTATTGTCTCGGGATTTCCCAACTACTATCAACATTGAGCGGAAAAAAAAATCGAGCCTAAAATATTGCTGAAACCCGTAAACAATGTACACAATTATTTTGTACTAACGAGAAGAAGGAAAAAGTTGTTAACGTTTATACAAATCGTAGTGGAAGCTTTTAATGATGCATGTGGTACGAAATGACCTATTTTTCTTCGTTGGCCACTAGGACAGAAGGCCGTGGATTATTGATTAGTCAGGGTAATGCAATGGATGTCACCTTGCTTCGTAATAGACGGCAGGTGACAGGTTCTGGCAGGGTTGCAGAATTTCTTCGAAAGAGTCACCGCGGCCACGCAAAGGGCATTAGGAGGAACACGGATGGGTTTTAGTCAGTAAGAGTCTGACACTCCCTTCTGCTCCGCCCAGAGCGGGAGGAGTCATTTGATGAAAGCCCATCCTTAAAAAAATCGGGCAGTCTTTGGGGACTGCCAAGTAACTTGTGAATTGTGCAATATAGCTCACGGGAAGCATGCGGTGACGATGACGGGAGTTCCATGATTTTTGTTCACCCAAAAAGTGCTCAACGCGCCTAAAGCAGTTTTACTTCAAAAAAAAGGTGACGGGTTACTTCAAGGCAAGCGTGCTATAACGCTGATCATATCATCGTTTTCCATCAGGTCAGAGTGTCAAGCGATCGGTACACACTCGAAATAAAGAACTGTGCAAAAAACCTCTCCTGCCTTTATCCTAATTTATGTTTAGGGTTGACGCAGCATCTCTTCTTCCTCATCACCACTACTCTATTTGTCGTCATCGAAATACCCCCAAACCCCAAAGACTTGTTCTAGAACTTGACTGGTAGAGAATGCCTGTGGCAATAAGTCCGCCTCTGTACATTTGTGTGCTTCTGCTTACCGCCTAGCCTTTTCCCGACTATATTGGGGTCGGCTTCCAGTCAAACCGGATTCAGCTGAATGGCAGTATTTTACGTGGAGCGGCTGCGGGCTGCCTACCAGACCTCCACAAGCCATTAACTGGGTAACACGGTAATTCTTGGCAAGACTAAAATCAGATTTACTGGCTTCTAAAAATACGGAACGACTGCCAGATCTACAAACGACATTTGAGTGCTAAAAGTGTTAAATAAATAAAGCATAAAGAGATCAAAAAAAATAAAAAGAGAAGAATTATGTAGTAGTGAATGAGTTCGTCCAAGAAAGAACAGTCACAACTTCAGCGATTACACTAATTTGTGCCAATTGGTTTACAGCAGGCGTGAAATCCAAGTTTTGTTTCTTCTAATGAAAATCCTTGTGCTGTACAGTTATGATTACCATTAAATCTTTATCAGCGTGAAGAGTTACGCCTGTTTTTATTACTAATACGTTTTTATGGAAACTCACTTAAAGTTTCTGGGCTAAATTGACAAGCTTTTGGCACGCATTTTTAGAAACCTTTTAAGTACCTAGGCCTCCGCTGTCCGTCCGTCCGTTTGTCTGTGTTAGCGGGTTGTATCTCAAGACCCGTAACAGGTAGGCAGTTGAAATTTTTACAAAATGTGTATTATTATTGTCGCTATAACAACTAGTAATAAAAATTAAAGAACTCATTTTTCTTCTCAGTGTCTAGCAATATTTGCCATAATCAAATGATTTTTGACTGCTTTGTAAATCCCGCGGTCGCTGACGCGGATGCTTAACCAAGGATCCTGGCTTAGCTCCTTGATGGCCGGTTTCTGAGGAATTTTATCTGTCGTTAAGCCGGGCATTAGTCGTGCTCAATCCTTGGATTTCTGGTAAAAATCATGTAGTACAAAAAAACTGGCCAAGTGCGAGTCGGACTCGCGTGCAAAAGGTTCCGAACGAATTTCATTTTTTTAAGGTGTTATTTCAACACTATAGACTTCTTATAGGTTTTCCTGTAAACTATAGGTAAAGATCTATTATCTCCATTTTTTTCAAAATTTTAGGCTCGGTAGTTTCTGAGATAAGGGGGAGCATGGTCATTTTTCGTCTTAATTTCTTGAATAACTTCAAAACCATTTATTTTAAAATTATTAAAAAATATATTTAAAACCCTTACAGTAAGACCTTTTATTTGATATGACACACGATATTTTTTTTAAACTTGTTTTAAAATTTTCTAGTTTGACCCCCAAAAGTTACCCCCATACTAAAAATTTAATGATTTACGTAACGCGTTTTTGGGTCACAGAAGTCCATATGTGTACCAAATTTCAACAGAATCGGTCCAGTGGATCCGGAGAAAACTGGCTGTGACAGACGGACAGACAGACAGACACCCGAGTGATCCTATAAGAGTTCCGTTTTTTGTTCGGAACCCTATAAAGTGTTGATAGACTCACTTTGCACCAATATCTCACCGGGTAAGCGATGATGTGATCGATAATGGAGCACGCTTGCCTTGAAGTAACTTATTCACTCTTGACTCATAGACCCCAATGTACAGCTATCAGGATACTGACTTCGCCAGGGAATTCCACTCTACTAAACAGGGGGGCTACTCTCTAACGAAATCCGTAGTTTCGGGCTTAGTTGCGGGCGGGCGTATTCTACTCCGTATCACCTACAGACTTACGATTAGTCCCGAACCCGAACTGAGAATGAATGACTACACGATTTCACAGTAACTGTCAAATCGTGTTATCATTAGTTCTCAGTGGTTAGGTGATACGGAGTAGAAAATGCCCGCCCGCAACTAAGCCCGAAACTACGGATTTCGTTAGAGAGTAGCCCCCCAGCTGCAGCAGTGATGTTACGAATTATCAGTTTCAAACAGGTATTGAAGTTTGCGCGCTATCGAGAGTTCTCGCATCGCTGAGCACACGTCACGCTTGTAATCAGAATCACTGAGCTAAACGAGAGTTTATGATGATGATATGTACCTTGAACCTTTGGATGTGACTCTATATAGACACGTTTCTTATTTTTATAAAATTACAAGTACCTATCGTCGCTCGTTCGAGCAATACTTGGTTCTGTAATCAAGTAAGGGTTTTTTGAAGAGGTGTCTCAAAGTTTTCGGATTTGGAATTAGGATAGTTTTCTAGAGGTCTTTATAAAATAAAGACTCCCAGGTTGTAGCTATCAGGAAACACAGACCCTGGCAGGGAATCCCACTCTTAGCTGTACGCATAATGAATGTGGTTCCAAAACATTTTGTGTGTGGGTGGGATGTTCACCATGTACCGGTGGCGCATCGCCGTACGTCTTGTGGTCCTTAATTAATTTATGCATTTCCGTCGCACACTCCCTAAAATGAAACCGTAAGAAAACCGACAGGCCAGCAACTCGACTTTGGAGCTTCGACTCGACGAGCCTTTCATTCCCCATGATCCTCTTGGCTCGTTTCTCAATTATCTCAAGGGCATCAAGCTGATATCTGGCAGATCCGTCCCAAAAATGAGAGCAATATTCCATACACGATCGAACTTGCGCTTGATAGAGTTTAAACAGCTGTACCGCCGCGAAGTACCGTCTCACCTTTGCTAGGATACCCAACTTTCTGGCAGCTTGAGCCTTTGCCTCTATGAAAGGGCCAAAATTGAGGGTAGATGGTATCATAACACCAAGAAGCTCAAGCTGTCATCTTAGGCATATCGTATCAGACATCAAATACCTCAAAGCCATAGGTATCTTTTATTATTGATAGTCTCGCGTTTGAGCTCAATTTCATCTGATGGAAAGCGATGATGAGGTCGGTGATGGAGCAGACTTGCTTGTTATTATTATTATTATAATTTATTTCAGACCATGTTGTCCATCATACAGTGTTAGTAATAAACACAAAAAAAAAATCAAAAACACTATAAATCAAACTATAAAATATCCTATGTGTAGGCGAATCCAGTGCCTCAAGATAATACTCAATGTGTTTGACAATGACCCCCAGGTAGCCCGGTAGGGCTGTCTCTCACTCTGCGCATCAACGATGCTGCTCTTTTTCTAATTATGGCATACTAGTCATCTCATTGTAGTTCTGCAAACATCGCTGACGCACTGCAACAGCGAGGCAACCCCATCAGCACCCTGAAGGCATTTTATATTGAACTCTCAGAGCGTTCACGACCCGCTGCAGCTGGGTATAAAATTATTGGCAGAAGGCCTTAAATAAACAATGTTGGTTTGACTGGCTTTGAACACCTGGCAAACCTGCGAGCCAGCATATTACAGCGAATCGCGAGCCGCCTGCGTTCCCTTTCTACGTCTAGGTCATCAGCCAGGTTCTCGTTCTTATAAACCTATTAATATTTGTCCTACAGGCACCCCCAGGTTGTAGTTTGGAAACACAGACTCCGTCAGGGAATTTCACCCCTTAGCTGTGCACACAAATATTCCTAAAACGTGGGCGTATGGGTGGTAAACATTACATCCCGAGAAATCATCACAATTTGGCCAATTTTAGGAAAGGTTCATTCCGTTGTTCAAAAACGAGTCTGTTACTCAAACTCGATGATTTTCCTACTACTATTAGGTACCTATCAACCGTACCAAATAACACTACAAGCCAGTTGATTATTCCTCGTTTACGAACATGAGTAAACGGCGCCATCGTTCATTTACTTGTAATTATTTACGATCAGTCTCCCGACGACCGACGGTGCGTGCAAACGTGTTTTTAAAAACATTTATCTCCGTATATAAAAACAAACGTTTTTGTCGTGTTTTCGCGTCCACATACTTGGGATAGCAACAAGTATTGTTTTCGAAGGTGGTTCAGTGAAATTGGTGCGTAATTTTTAAAGTTTTCTTTGGTGGTTTTGAGCTAAGTCCAAAACTTAGTGCTTTTTGTTCGGGAGTTTCTAAGTATTCCTTGCGAGAGTCAGTGTTTTTCTGAGTTTGAAGTTTAATGCTGTGTTAACGTAAGAGTTACTTGTTTTATGGTGTTGGTGATTCTTTAATAAAAGGTATTGTGAGCAGGTCGTGTGCACGATGGTATTTCCCATCGGCAAAATTGTCGAACTTCCATACAAACTTTCGTCACCTACAAATCCAATGCGGTGAAGAATTTTCAAAAGTCGTTCATTAGTGCTCCCTTTCATTATGTTAGGATTTATTGTGCAAAATCTATACTAATATATAAAGCTGAAGAGTTTGTTTCAGTATATGATAGTATAAATATCATCACGTTAAGACCAATAGGAGCGGAGCAGACGAAGTTGCGCGGGTCAACTAGTTTTATATATGTGCCTAGTAGACCCAGAGGTATAGGCTGTGGCTTGTCTGACGGCTGTAGCGAATTTAAGAATTTTACTAAGCATAATGTGCTCGGAACGTAACAATTTTTGTGCTAAATCTAATTGACTATTCATTGAACCTGAAGATTGCTTGCCCATCTTCTATTTGATTGATAAACTGTTTTTATAGAGACAGTCGAGCAGCTGTTCAATCGTGATTATCAATTTATCATACATTAAATTATTATTATTATCTGCTGATAACTAATAACTGGTTGGTTTGAATTATACCGCCTTCCGGCCTGTTCTCACGGTCAACAATGTTTCTCAAGATGTTCTCAGGATCGTAGTTATTTCGTTATCACTTATTGTAGTGTTGGGAATGTTATGTATTTGTAGTCCTAAGGTAATTTAAAATTATAAGATAATTTGTAATTGTTATAGCATTATGTGCTAATATTACTATTAATAAATGGGGAAGTCTGTGATCCTACATCACAGATTTCCCCATTTATTAAAGCGTAGTGAAGTGATGATATCCTTAAATATAAAATTCTGATTTACTGACTGACAGACTACACAGCCGAAACTACTGGCTGTAGAAAACTGAAAATTGGCGTGTAGGTTCCTTGGGGAGTGTAGGGGAGCACTAAAAGAGAGGATTTCTACGCAAACGGGAAAAACGGGATATGCGCGTACGAAGTCGCGGGCAAAAGCTAGCTTTTTTGCCCGCGACTTCGTACGCGCGAATATGTTGTACTGTAGTGCTATTCCCTAACAACATTTTCGTATCTCGACAGTAGAATTCGAGGTGAGTTTCAAATGAAGATCTTTATGTTGTGTGCAATAAAGCTCACTTTGTGAGTTTTATCACTCAGGTGAAGCTCGATATCGAAATAGTTTCTTACAGAATAGACTAGCAGTACTAGTACAGTACAACATATTCGCGCGTACGAAGTCCATATTTAAGTAGACTTAAAATACATTTTTACATAAAAGTTTAAGGTCTCGTAGATATCGCTGTCGCTGCGATAAGAACGCCATTGTTCCTACCCGTATAATTAAGTTTGTGTTACATAGAACTGTGTAACTATGGAGTACAATAAATTCTATCTGACTATCTATCTATGTAGATTCAATAGGTACACGTTTTTCGAAGTTTAAGCTTTAAATAACTTTAGTACGCGTTTAACAAACTGAAATAAGAAGACCTTGAATGATTTCGAACGAACTTCCCATTCGGTGTATCGGTATTGTAAACAAATCTCACCTAACGGAACGCAATCTGACGTTAGTTTGACAGCTAAGACGTCGACGCTAAAAGTAACTATGTTAATAAATTAGTTGCTACTCTCTAACTCACACTCACTATAAATTAATTGCTACATCTGGCAAACTATGTGCCCGATGGCGACTTTACCTTCAAATATCTCGGCAACGTGACACTTTAGGGCACCACGTTGCTTACATTTTTTTTAAGTATCCTCTACCCATATAGTGTCCACCCAACGAAGGAAAAATAGGGGAAATAATTAGTGTATTTGTGTAGTGTAATTTTGGTATAGTTGTAGGTAGGGCTGCCATCCGTCAGTTTCCCCAGATTTGTCCTAGTTTGGAGGGCGTCCGGGGAAGCTCGATTGATTGAAAGGTTAAATGTAGAAATATATTAAAACAAATCTTAGTTCAAAATTAATTTGTAAATGTAAGCCGTATGTTAGCTAACTTGGTAAATAAAAAAATCGAGCGCACTCCGCTCGCTCTTACATAATTTTATTATTTCTTTTTTAGGCATATTTTTTTTGTTTTTTAGGCATAAGTTTTCTGAGGAACTTATCGAACTAGATATGAGTGATTAATACAAATATCCAATCTGATCCGAGGCTGGATACTAAAAACAAAAATATCCTTTCCATACGTGCCATTCTCATCTTTACTAATATTATAAATGTGAAAGTAACTCTGTCTGTCTGTCGCGCTTTCACGCCAAAACTAATGAACCGTGTTAAATGAAATTTGGTACACAGATAGTCTAGACCCTGAGAAAGGACATAGGCTACTTTTTGTCCCGGGAGTATGTTCCCTAGGGACCACGCGGGCGAATCCGCTGGCAGAATCTATTCCTAAAAATAAAATTGCTCCCACTCGTAAACTTAATTATTTTGATTGAAGTAAATACACGACCCTCAGTCATGTTCTTGCCTCATGCCGCATGACATGTGTCACGCAATGAAATTTCTTTAGATTACTTATTGTGTTTGTTTTTGTCGAATACGTGCGATAACTGAATAGACACATGTTTACTTACTTTTAGTCAGTGAAGTTTGGGAAATACTACACAGATAACTGGGTTATTTTAATGACCAGTACAAGCACAACATGTCAATCTTTACTTGTCCTATTTGGTAATTGTAGATTGTTGTATCGAGCAGAAAGTGACTTATAATTGCATTGAGTGTTAGTTTGTAGCCCAAGCTTTAGCGAGGGCTCTAAAACACTAGTGCAATTATAAACATCACTTTCGCGAGGTTCATAATCTGCTTTTCTTTCAACTACCGAATAAGGAACTGAAGTCAAATAAAGTAGAAACTATTTAGAAAAATAAAATTTTCACTGAAATTCAATTCGCGCCAAAAAAATCGAAAAAGTTTGCTATTCGATTCGCGCCAATTCATATCTTTTTTTTTGCGATGGTCGTACAGTTATTCTGCCATTGTTCCCGGGAATAAAAATAGCGCTGATTGGCTGGTATAAATCTAGGTGGCCATGATTGTAAAGATAAAGCCTGCGATTGGACAGTCACCTGGGATTTGTGGCTTTAGGGCGAAAACAATGCAGTAATGGATTTTCATACAACTTTACGGCACTGTTTTAAAGCAAAAGCAGTGCAGTAATGAATTGTCATAAATACGTTACTGCACTGATTTATTCTGAAGCAGTAAAGTGCTGCTTTGTTCTCACTATTTAGGCTAGTTATGATGAAGTTATGGCGTAGTTAAAAGAAAACAAATAAACTGATATTCTTGTGTGTTAAAATGTATATTTAAGAAGGTTTTTTCTTCGTTTATCCTGCATGTGGTTTTTACAAAGATGAAAACTTATTGATGCGAATGAAATTAGCAAGTTTGTTTACAAAATAGGACACGTAAGAAAAGGTACACAATCTCTCTAGACCGGTTTTTTACCAAAGAAGGCACGTAAGAAGAAACATACTATTTATACAGCATCTCTAGATGTCTGGGTCTCTGTTTGTTAACCAATTAGGACACGAAAAACTCACTATAGTAATCCTTCTTGCCTCTGGACCTCCATTAGCGACATAACTCTACTTGTCTCTGGTGCTTTAGTAAGACGTAAAACTTTTTGTTCCAGCATTCCACGGAGGAGGGGGGCGGGGGGCGGCGTGGGTTGATCGACGTGAGCGCAGGTGCAGGCGACATGTGGATCAGCGCCGTCGAGAGCTCCATACTGGCCTGGGAGGAGGTAAGATTACTAGAGATACCATAACTAGGACCAGCACCATACAATGTGTTATTGTTTCGATGATCGCGGTCGCAAGCGCTTCTTATTAGCATCAGTTAGGAAAGCTTGTTTCATCGTCGACTAAATTATCGCTTTCCATCAGGTCAGATTGCGGTCAAACGGGATTCTTTCAATAATAATAAAAAAATAGGTTCTAGTATTTCTTAAAAGAAAACCCCGTAGTCTGGAATTGTGCCTGGTTGATGGCTCACCATTTATTCGCTGTAGGACTTGTGGCTAAAAGTGGGCTAACTCATTCAAACTCAAAATACTTACTTCAAATAAACCATTTACAAGGTACTTTTGAATTGTCAAGGTCGGTCGGTCCAAAAAGATGAAGCTATTTGCACGTTCCAAAGCGTAGATCTCTATGGAGAAGAACGTGCAAGAAACTCCACGGACTCTCTTTTAAAAATAATACATTGTAACAAAGTTTTGTTTACATCAAGTTGAAATTATGCATACATGTGAGAACGATGTAAAAGACGAGCAGGATAAAAGCGTCCGAAAAAAAGGAACAATTCAAAGAAATAATTAAAATAAACCATGGCAGCTGAGAAATCACCAGTCCCAACTGACGGCGCCCGTTCACGAATATGAAGCATGCGCTATAATCATTTGGTTCAACCATTTTGAAGGGAGCCAAATGATCAAACGCATACGGCACCATCAGCTAGACTTTTGAGTGAGCATGACACTCCCAACCGCCAGGGTACAGGGTACATTCAAGTCAAAAACAAACCTAAAACTGATAGCTATAGCTTAAGTTTAAGGTACACAGTACTCACACATGTGCCGTTAAAATGGATGAAATCATACAATGCTAAATAAATTGAGTCTATACACTGCAAATATTGGTTTCTTACAATCTTCAGCTGGCCCAACAATGTTATGTCACGATGTTATGATTCCATAATGTCTGTCCCCACTGGCTGGATATAGGCCTCCTCTCCGTGAGACGAAATTGACCATAATAACCGGCACGAGTCGTGAGCACACTCCATTGGTCGGTTTGACGACGACAGCTCTGACGCTTCACGTTATTGGTTCGTCAGTCAATGCTCATCGACTATTGGGCTTGCAAGTTTCGTTCGCCCACATTGGCGAGATCATCCTGATGCAGGCAGCAGCAGGCGACGAATAAAAAAAAAAAAAAAATGTAGTCTAGTTTTTTTTTATGGATGGGAAATCATCAAATGACTCCTCCCGCTCTGGGTGAAGCAGAAGGGAGTGTCAGACTCGTACTGATTAAAACCCATCCGTGTTCCTCCTAATGCCCTTTGCGTTCCAGGGCCGCGGTGACTCTTTCGAACAGATTCCGAGACCCCGGCAGGCACTGGCCCTAGCGGGCCTCGTCTTCTATGCTGACAGCTCTTTAAGGCGATCTAGATTAACTCTAGATAAAAAGAAATCAAAGCCAATGATGACACAGTTTGTCATTGATAAAATAATAAGACTAAAAGACGACCTCGCATCTCGAGACTGTAATAAAATCTCTATTTAGATAAGAGCCAGATAACATAGGTCTGAATGCTGAGTTAATCTCATAAGTCTTGTGTATTTCGTATTTTTTTCGCCTTGTTTTAAAAATGGAACAGGCAATGAAAAACATACTTTATTTTAACTTCTTCTACCCTAAAAATCCAGAAACATTATTTATTTATAAATAATGTTTCTGGATTTTTAGGGTTCCGAAAACAACCTGAGTTTGAAATAATAAACGTTCAGTCTCTGCAAAACCACCACACGAGTTTTATTAACCGTAAGTAGTTAACGCTTTTAATGAAAAATATAAGACAATGGAGCGTAGCATTCTGTAAGTCAAACGGACCGACCGAATCCGCAACACAGTCATACGCTCCAACAGCGGCATCGCGGATGCTGGACACAAACCTGCGAGACTAAAATGGGATTGGGTGGGTCACATTTATAGGATACTATAGTCCCCGTCACGAGAAGCTATAAATTTTGTAAACAAAGAACTTCTACTAAGCTACGTAGCGACTCGAAGTAACATACATGTAATACGGAACTAACGAGCATTTTCACTTAGTAGGGTTATATTTTATCGATATAAAGAGCTGTCGGCTAATGTTTTGTGGTACTGGAACGCGTCTGACACATGGATAGATAGATATATTTATTTTGTAAAACATGAGTACAGCATCAACATTTGAAACAATTGAATGTGTGTTTACAAAATTTATAGATTCTCGTGGCGTGGACTATAGCTGACTCGACAAACGTTGTTTTGCCATACAAAAAAAAAACCCTACCACCTATTGTCATACCTACCGAATATTTACACAAAATTTCATGAAACTCGGTCGAGCTGTTTCCGAGGAGTTCGATGACAAAGACCGTGACACGAGATTTTTATATATTAGAAGAGTAACTGACCTGTGCCCACTTTGCTGGGCGGTACATATAAGCCTATGACACTCACAAATAACGTGGCTTTCTATTGGTAAAAGTTTTTTTAAAATCGGTTCCGTAGATCCAGAGATTACCCCCTTTTTTATCGATGGGAAATCATTAAATGTCTCCTCCATCTCTGGGCGAAGCAGAAGGGAGTGTCAGACTCTTACTGACTAACCCGTGTTCCTACTAATACCCTTTGCGTTCCAGGGCCGCGGTGACTCTTTCGAACAAATTACGCAACTGGCAGGAGAGATTACCCTCCTACAACCTCACAAACTCATAAACTTTACCTCTATAATATTAGTATATAAGTATAGATAGCCTGACTGAAGAAAGCACAAACCAGAAATGACTTAAATTAAAAACCCTGTACCGTCATCGTTCCTTGACTTCTGTTAAGGACTGATAATAATGATTTCCTCTATTATCATGACTCAATTGTCTTTATCTCGCCTTACGAGCAGACACTCAAGTGGGCTTAGATAACACAATCTAGAGACTAGAGTAGAGCATCCCTCTTATCTACTGCTAACTTGAAAAACATAATTAATAGTCTAGTTTCCACCATCACACACCACACCACAGGTGAGATAGTGGTCAAACGCGTGCCTATCAATAGTAAAAGAAAAAAACAAAAAATTGCAAATCTATTTGGTCCGTCAGTTAGAGAATTGAAAAAGAATGGACACGTATTTTTTGTTTTTGTAAATCAATGAATATTGACAGAGATAGAACGAATCAAAACTCGGGAGAGGGGGCTGGTGACGTCACGTCGCTATTAAAAAATGTACTATAGTAGTGACGTCACGCGAGTTTTCAACGTACTGTATGTTCGTAATTTTTTGTTTACGTGAAAAAGAAAAAATACGTGTTCAATATTTATTGGAAATCTATCTGACTTACTAATTAGATTAAAAATACCCTATTATCTAAATTATTTTTAATCTACTGGCTTTTGCTCGTGGCGTAACAAGCGTTGGAGACCGGAAATTGTGCCACGGGAACACGAGTACTACCGGGATAAAATTTTTAATGAGGATCCCTTGAGCTTTTGAAAGGTAACCGACGGACGGGGTTACTTGCATACCTTTTTTTTACGGGGGGAAATCCTCATGGATGTCCTCCGCCTTGGGGCGGGCGGAGGGGTCTGTCAGACTCTTACTGACTAAAACCACCCCGGTGTTCCATCTCTCACCTACGTCGGGGATCGCGGGAACTAATGCGACTTCCGTAATCCCCGGCTGGTGCCGGCCGCCTCCGCGAGCCACCTCGGGTCAGTGGGGGGAGTGAGGTGTTTGACTACCCCCGCTATGTCAAAGAGGGGCGCACGGGAACACCACGCGCCTCCACCTCGGGTCCAGATGAATGGGGGGCGACGGGCATCCCAAGTCTGCCGCCCTTGGACCCAGTTAGTTGGGCCGGGAGAGGGCAGCGTATCCGATGCCCGGTGCGCCTGCTACGGGCCGGGAGAGAGGTCGATATCTCCCTCTCCCTTTCCGCAGCCTCCTTCTGCGCGATAACTATTTCGCAGAAGGAGACCACCGCATCCCAGGACTCCTCGCCGTCGACCATAGCGTACCTATCCTAACTAATATTATAAACTAGCAAACCCGCTCAACTTCACCTGCGTCACAATTTTCATTACTGTTCCGCTC
Source organism: Lacanobia wlatinum (assembly GCA_947578705.1). Taxonomy (NCBI): domain Eukaryota; kingdom Metazoa; phylum Arthropoda; class Insecta; order Lepidoptera; family Noctuidae; genus Lacanobia; species Lacanobia wlatinum. The sequence goes on along the minus strand of OX388039.1, from coordinate 6,422,426 downwards.
CTATTGGTCTTAGCGTGATGATATATAGCCTATAACCTTCCTCGATAAATGGGCTATCTAACACTGAAAGAATTTTTAAAATCGGACCAGTAGTTCCTGAGATTAGCGCGTTCTAGCAAACAAACTAACAAACAAACAAACAAACTCTTCAGCTTTATATATTAGTATAGATACGACAGTGAGTTTGTTTTTTATAATGTTTTCAAGGCTACATCGCTGAAACGGTTTTGGTTAAGAGATAGATGGTCCTGGATGAGGTTGTAGGCCACTTCTTCTTGCCAAAACCTATATAAACGCAAGCGAAACCGCGGGCTAAAGCTAGTTGATAATATTAGTCCTGATGAATGTGGTTACTAGTTAATATATAAAGCTGAAGAATTTGTTTGCTTGAACGCGCTAATCTCAGGAACCACTGGTCCGATTTGAAAAAATCTTTCAGTGTTAGATAGCCCATTTATCGAGGAAGGCTATAGAGTATATATCATCACGCTAAGACCAATAGGAGCGGAGCAGTAATGAAAATTGCGACGCAGACGATGTTGCGCGGGTCAGCTAGATAATTTATATAATTGAAATAGTAGTACATAGTGAGGTAGTCGGAGACAAATTCAATTCGAAAAAATCTTTCAGTATTAGATAGCCCATTTATCGAGGAAGGCTGTGGGCTATATATTATCACGCTAAGACCAATAGGAGCGGAGCAGACGAAGTTGCGCGGGTCAACTAGTAAAGTATAAAGTTTTTCCATCACGAAGTTCTCTGTAGCAGTATGACGTCTAGGTCAGTTCCCGGAAAATGCCCAGCCTCCCAAACAAAGCGTAAAATGCCAGAAAAATTGTGGGAGCGGGAAGGAGCTGGCGACTAAACAATCTCCGCATATAGTTTTGGGGACTGACTACAATAGTATTGTTATCAATCGATATCTCAAAAGCTCCCAGCACTCACATTATTAAACGTAAACACATAACATTAATCATCCGACAGACGTCAATATCCCTAAACACAACGACATTTACATAAACAGATAACACTCGTCTTGGCCCAAAACGATAACATTCACATCACTATAAAAGATCGATGAAATGAATCGTCGTTGTCACAACACTATGTTCCCAATTCAATTTTTAACGTCTGATTGATTGAACGCGATGATGTATGGAAAGCAATTTGTTTAAAGAGTAGATGGAAATAGGTCGTGTCGCCTTTGAAATATTGGCTTTTTATTATTCTAAGCCTGGTTTTAGGCTTCTGTAACCGTTTCCGTTGGTTACCCACCAACGGAACTCTATTACTAAGCCTCCGCTGGCCGTTTGTCCGTCCGTCCGTCTGTCAGCGGGCAGTATCTCGAGAAGCGTAATGGGTTGACAGTTGAAATTTTCAGTGTGTATTTCTATTGCTGCTATAACAACAAATAATAAAAAAAAAACACTGGCCGAGTGCGAGTCGGACTCGCGTGCAAAGGGTTCCGAACGAATTTTTTTAACATGTCATTTTAACACTATAGACTTGTTATAGGTTTTGCTGTAATCTATAGGTAAAGACCTATTATCTCCAATTTTTTCAAAATTTTAGTCTCAGTAGTTTCGGAGATAAGGGGGAAAGGTAATTTTTCGTCTAATTTCTTGAATAACTTAAAACCATTTATGTTAAAATTATGAAAAAAAATATAATTAAAACCCTGAAATGAAATTTTCTAGTTTGACCCCCAAAAGTAACCCCCATACTAAAAAATAATAATTTACGTAACGTCCGTGTTTGGGTCTCAGAAGTCCATATTATGTGCACCAAATTTCAACAGAATCGGTCCAGTGGATCCGGAGAACACTGGCTGTGACAGACGGACACCCGAGTGATCCTATAAGGGTTCCATTTTTTTTCGGAACCCTAAAAACACGATTCTTATAGGGGTCCACTATAAGAATGTTTTTTTTTCTGTTTATGGTACGACCCATCGAACCCATCGTGTGAGAGGCCGACTCGCACTTGGTCCGTTTTATTGTTCCAAGGCTGTTTTTTTGCCATTATTAATAGAATTTTTAGATGTTTGCAAGGATGTTATGTATGCGACCTCAAGCTCACTGGTTCAGAAACATACTCAGTTTTTGTGGCAACATTCGCTATTAACAAGGAAGAATTTTAATGATCATGATTTTCCTTATTAACTTCGTGGTCCTTGAACTTGTTTTCCAAAGATTTAGGCACTTGTTTCACCGCCAGCGAGGAAGCGAGTAGCTAGCTGTCGACTATTTACTCGCTGAGGAAAGGGACATAAGATATAGATCTTGTGTGAGTAAAAGAAACACATACATTCATAGTCGATAGCTGGCTGTTCACACTGCCGGGCGGCTCTTACTTCTAGTTGATTGCAGCGACAAGAGCTATCAAAGATTGTACTCGCTCAGCGACACTCGCTCGCCGATGCTGGCTTGGCGGTCAGAAATCACCAGACAGCGGTATTTTCTACCTGTAGTGTGGGCCGGAGCGAGTAAAAGCCCGTCGCACAAAAGCACTCGCTGAAAGCCGAGCGTCAAAACTATCGAAACTTTTCACTCGCTGCTCGCCAACTCGTAGTTTGAAGCTTGACTCGCTACTCGCTGATCGCCGGCGGTGAGACAAGTGCCTTAGCAAATAACGTGACATTTGAAGAATGCAAGTACCATTTGAAGTATTTATTAGGTATTCATTAAAAATGCTACGTATTGTTAATAAAAGCTGTTCTCTGGAAGTACTGTTCCGATTACGAAAATTCGTTCAGTGATAGAAAACAACACTATCTCCGAGTGTCATCTTCTCTGTCGTTTCGCTCTTGGCAGAGCGGCCGTGGTAACATCGAGGCGTCCACGTCGGTGGTAGCGGCGGACACAACTTTCCCCACGATCTCCCATGATCTTCCTTTTGGCAGACTGCCTGCCGCAGTCAGAAACGCGGCTTCCTATTGCAGATTTAACTTGATCAGTCCGACGCATAGGTGACCCCTGCCGCGCGATCCGGGTCCTTCTACTTTTCCCTGCACGACTAGCAGCTCTATGTAGTCGTTACCTCGCCTAGGGAAATGTCCAAAGTACTGCAGTATGCGCGACTGTACTACGGCCGACAGACACTGCGTGATGCCTAGCTCCTAGACATTGGTGCGGAAGTCCGTCCATGACATCCAAAGTATCATAGGCGCGTTTTAATTCGGACAAAGCACGGCTTTTGTGGGTTAGGCCACTGAAATGAAGTTGAGGGAAGAAGTACTTAAGGGCGCACCGAGCTTCTGGCTTTAGGTGCTCTATGCGGTCCGTGTATAGCGAAAACCGTACGTAAGGGCAAGCGACACAGAGTTGGGAGTCCGACGGCCGAAGCAGGACTAAAGTGAAAATAGGGTAAGCAAAGCGGCTGTAGCTGGAATGGACGGAACGCGCTTGCGCTAATTAAGGAATTTTGTTCGTATTATCAAAACATTTTTTTTTTTTTCGTTTTGAAAATGTGTAGTTTTGTTATTGTTCCAAAACTGACCTTCTGTAAAGTATTTACGCCGTAATAAAAGTTTATTTTGTTTTTTAGAGATAACATTGGATTTTTTTTTCTATGGAGAAAACTACAAGTAATCGAGTTTCTAAAGTGTACTATTTATAGAGTGAATCCTTTTGTATCTTAAGTATCAAAGAACGCAAATTATGTGTCATTTCCTCGGTGCGCCCTTACCCTTAAATAAAAGGGACGAATAAAACTTTTTCCATCTTCTCTCTTGTCTATGAAGTGAAGATTCAGTTCTTTACTTACGAAACTTTATTCATTTAGGTAACAAAATAGTGAACTATATACGTTATGACTACATATGTTTGTTTTCCGGGCGTTAACGAGAGTTGAGGGGGACTTGATAACGGTACTGCGTAGTACAATCAATTCGGGAAGCGGTACACTACCGAGTTTACCTACAGGAATGTAGGTAGACGTTTATACTGTACTAGCTGACCCGCGCAACTTCGTCTGCGTCAAAATTTTCATTATTGCTCCGCTCCTATTGGTCTCAGCGTGATGATATATAGCCTATAGCCTTCCTCGATAAATGGGCTATCTAACACTGAAAGAATTTTTCAAATCGGACCAGTAGTTCTTGAGATTAGTGCGTTCAAGCAAGCAAACAAACTCTTCAGCTTTATACTATATAAAGTCATGCCATACTGAATTTGCGCCATCCAGTACAAACGAAGTTTTGCGTGACAAGGATGCTCTCTATTTTTCCACCCATTTTTTTTTTTTTCACAAATTTCGCAACTAAGCCCGAAACTACGGACTTCGGGCTTAGAGAGTAGCCTCCTACTCATTAACGTAGATTTTTGATAGTAGTCAAATACTCGGTATTATTATGTTCATAGATTTTTGCTGTTCTTTATTAGTGCTTCTCTTCCTAGGTTTTTCATCACATAAAGCACGCTACTTTTTCAAAATCCTCAATTGTTTATCTGGTATTTGCCCACTAAAACCATTTTAATCGTTGTCTTTCGCCTATGATAATTCTTAAGGGATTTCTAAGGAAAAAGTATTATTGCTAGAAAAAATCTTCTCCGAAGCATCTCAAACAGCACTTGCTGGATCTTCATTGAAATTTCTTTCTTTCTTTATATACATACATCTCTATTTCCCATAATTTCAATAGTTGCCTTCATTTCAACTATACTTAATATAACTTAATTGTGTTTCCTGATAGCTACAACCGGGGAGTCTTTTAGTAAAGAGTGAATAGGTTACTTCTAGGCAAGCGTGCTCCATCTTCGACCACATCATCGCTTACTAACAGGTGAGATAGTGGTCAAACGCGTGCCTATCAATAGTAAAAAAAAATCTCAAGCCCATATTCATTAAATAAATACTCCCGACCACCATCATGCTTTGCCCCTTATCTGCAATAAACAATTTACGTACTTTCATCAAACCCGATCCCATTCGCTCAACATCATAACTCCCCTAGATTGCAGAGACTAGAGTACCTAGTATCAGTGTCAAGAGGCTTGACTTCCCAAGCCTATTTGCATACTGACCCCTATTCCATTATTATCAACTAGCTTCTGCCAGCGGCTTCGCCCGCGTGGTCCCTAGGGAACATACTTCCGGGATAAAAAGTAGCCTATGTCCTTTCTCAGGCTCTAGACTATCTGTGTACCAAATTGCATTTATATCGGTTCAGTAGTTTTGGCGTGAAAGCGCGACAGATAGACAGAGTTACTTTCGCATTTATAATGTTACTAAGGATTAGGTTTCTGAGCCGAGATGTTGCCATTAAATCCAACTTCTAATGGTCTGTCATTGTTTCTAGACGGATGTTCTCCATGGCAAGGGTTTCTTACCAGAGTCTCGTTATAGGCATTCTTTTTGTCACTAAATTCAGTCCCACGTATAATTTTATTGGTAGTTTAAGAGCGCCTTGGGCTTTGAACCTTGTTTGCAGTTGAATGTTATTTGCATTATCATGATTATCAAGGACCCAAAGGCCTAGGGTTGCCAACCGTACCATATAATATTGTTCTATAAAGTATATAGTAGTAGTAGGTACTATATTTTGGGTCTGCGTACTCTATACTATTGAAGAAATACTTATATAGGACGCAAAAATACTATTTTCTACCTATGTCCTCCACCACCATCACTCGATAGAAAACGACTCTTTCTTCAGTTCGACTAGTGTATCCGAAAGTATCTGTCTTACTGCTAATTGCGTTCCAAACTTGTCAATGTCAAAAAAATGTTTGGTCGTTGGTCTGCTTTTATTTATGTTTTGGGATTTTGGTAATTATTTTCAATTAAATATTGTTATTTGTGCAAAGAACAATATTTAATGAAAAGAAGTGCAAACATATTATAGTTTTTATATAAATAAGTAACATATCGTCAGTGAAGTTCTAACAGCGCGTAAGTCAAAAAAGTCTACTTTACAGGAGAGTAACAAAACTATAAAATATTCGTTAGCAACCCTTGATGTAACATATTTGGAAAAAGGATTTAAAATCAGTCGGGTCAGCTGTCTCCATTCTGATTGGTAGAATGAAAGCACGGGAACTATCTTCATAGAATGGCATTAAAATTAAAAAAAAACTCGCCAAAAATGACTTACGCACTGTTAGAACTTCACTGACGATATGCTTGTCGATTTTTTGCTTTATCCACAAAATACTATATTATTTTTAAGTGTACTATATTTTTTATAGCTTATTTTGAGAAATACTATATTTCGTCGAAGAAATGTTGGCAACCCTACATAGGCCTCCTTAGATCTTTATAGCACTAGCTCATTCCTCTATCGCAATCTCTTAGCCCATATCACAATTTATTTTGAGGCTCCCATGTATGTCTTGTGTGCGTATCGCAATAGTCACACTTCCTTTGACAATCTAGTTAGGGTTCCGAAAAGAAAAAACGGAACCCTTATAGGATCACTCGGGTGTCTGTCTGTCTGCCTGTCTGTCCGTCTGTCACAGCCAGTTTTCTCCGGATCCACTGGACTGATTCTGTTGAAATTTGGTACACATATCGACTTCTGTGACCCAAAGACGTACGCGTTACGTAAATCATTAAATTTTTAGTATGGTGGTCACTTTTGGGGGTCAAATTTTGAACAGTATCGTGTGACATATCAAATGAAACTGATTCTGTTGAAATTTGGTACACATATCGACTTCTGTGACCCAAAGACGTACGCGTTACGTAAATCATTAAATTTTTAGTATGGTGGTCACTTTTGGGGGTCAAATTTTGAACAGTATCGTGTGACATATCAAATGAAAGGGCTCTCACACTGCAGGTTTCAATTATATTTTTTCATAATTTTATAATAAATGGTTTTGAAGTTATTCAAGAAATTAGACGAAAAATGACCATTCCCCCCCTTTATCTCCGAAACTACAGAGCTTAAAATTTTGAAAAAAATAGAGATAATAGATCTTTACCTAAAGATTACAGGAAAACCTATTAGAAGTCTGTAGTGTCAAAATAACATGTTAAAAAAAAAAATTCTTTCGGAAACCTTTGCACGCGAGTCCGACTCGCACTTGGCCAGTTTCTTTTTGCTAAATTTAAAACTACTTGCTTTCCAGCTATATCTTTTCTACAATCCATCCATCGGTACTCTCTGCTACGAGTACCACTCAAATTGTATAGCCTTTCACATTTATCCCTCGCCCCTTATCTTCATTAAACAATGTAGCTTTTTTTTTAAGGATGGGAAATCATCAAATGACTCCTCCCGCTCTGGGTGAAGCAGAAGGGAGTGTCAGACTCTTACTGACTAAAACCCATCCGTGTTCCTCCTAATGCCCTTTGCGTTCCAGGGCCGCGGCGACTCTCTCGAACAAATCCCGCAACCCCGGCAGGCACTGGCCCTTGCGGGCCCCGTCCAAACAATGTAGCTACTATCATCAAACCCGATGCCATTCACTCAACATCAAAGCTTCAATATATTGCAGAGACCATAATTGCTATCAGCATCAAGAGGCTTTACCCCCTCAAGCCTATTTGCATACTGACCCCGATCCCATATCAATTAGGTTTATGAACCGAGATGTGTTGCCATTAAATCCTACTTCTAATGGCCTGTTTGCATCTGAATTGTGACGGTAGTCATTAATTTTCATGCGATTGTCTTTTGCTTGGAGACTAATGATGCTTCGGTTTTCAAGGGCGTCGGTTGCTGTTCATAAATAGTGGGGTATATATTTTTTTTAATGCGGTATTCTTCGCTTGTAACTAGAGTTGCCAGGTCTTCAAACCGAAAAGCCGGAAAGACCAGCAAGTTTAGCCGGACATTTGGGTAAAAGTCAAAACACCCTTAATTTTTAGTACGAGATTTTTTTTTTTTTGTATAACAGGGCATTTTTGTCATTTACACCATAAAATTCACGTTAAATTCTAATGAAACAAGAATAAAATTTAATGTATCGGTCTTCTTATTGTTAATCATAAAAAAATCATAACTATATTAATTTCTATAATTGAAATAGTAGTAGTACATAGTGAGGTAGTCGGAGACAAATTCAACACATGACAAATGTAAAAAAAAATGCTCAAATTCTAAAAGCCTAACAAAAGCCGGACAGGCTGGACACCGTCAATTTAGCGGGACACAGAACCAAAAAGCCTGATTGTGCGGCCTCATCCGGACTCCTGGCAACGCTGTAAGGGATATTAATACAATGTATTCAACTACTACCAAGCAGTTAATACTTGCCAAGGGCAACTTACCAAGGGTATGGTCAGTTGTGGAGATTAGGCAGGCAATCGCTGAATGTAAAATCAGGTATTCAGATGAATCCGGTTTTTTTTTTTCTTTTTTGTTTGTGATGGGTTTGCTCTTGACTCTAGTCTAGGTCAGAGTTTACAGAGACAAAGTCTACGATGGAGCGAGCTTACCCAGAAGGAGCCTGTGCACTCTAACTTTGAAGAGATTGGGTTGTAAGCGTTTGGAAACACAGACGCAGGCAGAGTTCCACTCCTTTGCTGTGCGCATTATAAAAGACGTTTGGAAGCGCTTAGTGCGAATTGGTGGAATAGCAACAAGGTAGGGATGGTAAGATGCAGTGCGTCTGGATGTCCGATGGTAAAAGGGGGCCGGTGGGATGAGGTCGTGGAGTTCTTGGGCACACTCATCGAAGTATAATCTGTAGAAGATCGACAAGCAGGCAACCTTACGGCGATGAGCCAAGTTTTACGTAGTATTGGAAGCCGACTGCTAAGCAGATGGTGATGACGATGACATACATGGCGCCATTTTACTCGTCCTACAACTACAGCCCACTTCATCTATCCAATGACTGTTACACAATAATAAAAAAGGAACATTAGAATGATTAAAAACATGGATATATAAAAACCCAAGATACACACTCAGCATCTCAAAAACGTCCTTATAAAACAAGCAGACAATTTAAAATTGTGCGCTAGTTTCAGTCGCGCATCGCTCGCCATACTGCACTGCTTTGTAAAAACAACTTTAAGCGATCCGTGTAAGGTTGAATTTGCAAAAAAAATGTTTATAGTAAAACTACACACAACTCACACATACACTTGATACATGTCAGTTTTTGACGACAGTTTCGAGTGTTGCATTTGTTCGAGACTGTGCATCTTTGGTTTTTTATACATATATCAATGATTAAAAACTTAAAATTGTTTCATGTCATGACGTATTTTGAAACATCCAGGAGCGAGCGCAATCCAAGCCGTGTGTTCCAAGGACACGGAATGGAACGGCGACATTGTTTTGATACGTAAACATTATTAACAGGGTATTTCATTGTTCTAATGCATTATTTATTATTATATTGTACCTATTATTTTAATGAATTATTAAAAAAGAAAAACGCGCCTAGACGTAGTGTATGTCAGGTACATTAAGTGGGCCGACTTTGTAAGACGACTGAAATAGCACCATGTCTAAGTAAATACCTAAAGAGTTTAACCTTCATTCGGATAATAGTTAAGGGCGCTATTACAAAATCGAGCGCTTGGCCCGGACTAAAGCTACAGACCGCGTTTCCCGAGATTTATAGCGATTTTAGCGCTGTATACAACAATTGTTTAAAAATATTGTCTTACATTTAAATAACCTATTTTTTTAGCAAGGTAACTTGGTAACCTTAGTTATTAGTTTCTTTTTATTTGAATTTGGATTATATTTTAATAGAACAAAATATATATAATTTCGGACGAAAAATTATCAGTAACTCTCTGTTTTACGTAATTATTTTTGGTGTATTACTTGTATTTTGGTGTATTAATTGTATGAAACATAATAAATTGAATAATGCACTCCAAAGTAGAAGATACAGTTGTATCATATACATTTTTATTAATTAATAAATTATTATATCTTCGATGTAGCAAGCATCAAAAGATGCCTAAAGTAAAACTTTATGAAACATCCTTTGTAGAGACAAGGTTTTTACTAATTTACGTAAACAAATTGAAATATTTATTTAAAGCATTCCCAAGAAAAAGAATCAAACTTTCTTGGCCATATTTTTTTTTTTATTTATGGCTATATATAAATCATAATCACACATAAAACTCGAGTCAAAACGCTCAAATCCAAGAAAAAATGTAATTGCCCTCTTAAGTTGATGGACAAAGTGTTGAATCGATTTAATGAAAAAGCTTTCAAATTAATAACATCGGAATAATAAATATCTTTTCATATTTAAAGTTACACCAAATAGTCAGCCATCTATTTGATGGAACTTTATGATTTAAAATATATTCAAAGATTCATCCTGTAGGCCTTCGCAAAAAACGTGTTTAAAGAAAACATTTGCGTGTTTATTTGTTATTTACATTTTATTTCCGGAAATCGCACGTTATTTCATTGAATAGAACCGGTCGCTAATAGTGTTAATAGGTTGAATCTATTTTGACACATTTTTTCACACGCACGTGTCAAACTTTGGATTTTCTAAATCGGTGTTTTTGTACTGAGGCCGGAGCCAAGATTGTACGATTTCGAAGAAAATTCTGAATATGACTAGGGAAAATACATACAAGTATGTAACTTCCTCTTTTCTTAGGTTACGTTAACTATTGGGTCTGCAGGCCACTTTTTCACAATTATTGTACAACTAGTGGACGTCACGCGGTTTCACCCGCGTAGTTCCCGTTCCCATGGGAGTACGGGGATAATATATGGGGATAGCCTATGTTACTCCCTGATAATGTAGCTATCCAATGCTAAAAGAATTTTTCAAATCGGTCCAGTAGTTTCGAAGCCTATTCAATTCAAACAAACAAATCTTTCTTCTTTATAATATTAGTGTAGACACACTCTTAAGTTTGGGGGGGTTTGCCATAATCGCCACGCTTGGCAGGCGGGTTGGCGATCGCAGTGTATGGTGTTGATTTTTACAGAGAACGCTGCTGCCCATTCTCCGGCGAGTCCCTTAGTCGCCTCTTACGACACCCACGGGAAGTGATGGGATGGTATTATTCTTTTACGGCACCATACAGCACCGGCCGGCACAATACGGCTGTCACACACATTAGAAATAAATAAACATTGGCAGTGCTGTGGAAAAAATTATATTTTTGCCTGTATACCGAATGGCTTTGTGACTGTACCTATTCTCTATTTTGGTCAATAAGTTTTGAACACGTTCAAGTCAAAGCGTAAACTTTGTCTTTATCCTGTTTTTTAGGGTTCCGAAAAAAAAGGAACCCTTATAGGATCACTCGGGTGTCTGTCTGTCTATCTGTCTGTCCGTCTGTCTGTCACAGCCAGTTTTCTCTGGATCCTCTGGACCGATTCTGTTGAAATTTGGTACACATATGGACTTCTATAACCCACACACGGACGCGTTACGTAAATCATAAAAAGTTTAGTATGGGGGTCACTTTTGGGGGTCAAACGAGAAAATTAAAAACATGTTTTTGAACAATATTGTGTGATATATTAAATGAAAGGGCTTACTGTGAGGGTTTTGATTATATTCTTTTTCATTATTTTAAAATTAATGGTTTTGAAGTTATTCAAGAAATTAGACGAAAAATGACCATTCCCCCCCCCCCCCCCCTTAACTCGCTATTATTTACCATTAATACTTTTACTTTGTTTTCATCGCTGTTTTGTTGTGTCTGTGTCCAATAAATTTATTCTATTCTTTCCTTTTTTCTTGAGGAGTGCTTGTTTGTCGTGACATTCAACCGAATGTTTTCATTAATAAAAACTTGTATTAGTTCTGCATCAAAAACAAATATTGTCACGTTATTGTACTTCTGTATTACAGAACCACCTGTACAAATAATATTATTAATTTAGCTGCTAGTATCAGTGACGTAAAACCACACCTGATGCTATATCTACCTATAACATAAGAAATTGAGAAAGTAAATTTACCCATGTCTCATTAATATACTTAATTTAAGTATTTATAGAAAAATACGTTTAAAAAAAATTAAAAAAACACTATTGAAATACATGTAGGTACCTAACCTACTATCAAAGTTATTTGAAGTTGGCTGTGTTTTGACTGATGGGGCTCTGGACAAGGAGCAATGAAGAAATAAATCTTAAAAAAAAAGCAAATAATTTTAGGCGATCTTGACACAGCACATAGGATATCGCGAGTAGGAACAAAGAAAGATATCTATACTAATATATAAAGCTGAAGAGTTTGTTTGTTTGTTGCTTGAACGCGCTAATCTCAGGAACTACTGATCCGATTTGAAAAATTCTTTCAGTGTTAGCCCATTTATCGAGGAAGGCTATAGGCTATATATCATAACGCTAAGACCAATAGGAGCGGAGCAGTAATGAAAATTGTGACGTAGACGAAGTTGCGCGAGTCAGCTAGTTAATATATAAAGCTGAAGAGTTTGTTTGTTTGCTTGAACACGCTAATCTCAGGAACTACGGTCCGATTAGAAAAAATCTTTCAGTGTTAGATAGCCTATTTATCGAGGAAGGCTATAGGCCAATAGGAGCGGAGCAGAAGAAGTTGCGCGTGTCAACTAGTTATAAAAATATAATTTTGACCAACTATTTGTGTCCAACAAAAATTAAGATAATTATGTTAAAGAAACATTTGGTTATAATATTAATAACAGATGTAATTTGATTAGGTGTGTACGTTACTCAACGGCTCTGACTAAGTAACATAAAATATTAGAACGTAAGGTAATATAAACTTTGTTCAAAGCACAACTTTTGCCAAAAAAATATTGAACAGTTTTCATGAAAGCGTAGGTACATAAAAAGTTATGATTTCAGCTCTGGCGGCGGCATTTTGTAAAGACTCCCTCAACGGAAAGCACAAAGCTTTTTTAGGCTTTTCATAAGCCTGGGCTTGGCGGTAAAACGCACTATAAAAAAAGCTCAACTATCGAGGATAGGCTGAAATATAAAAGGTGGGATTAAAACTGTAAATCCCAAAATGGGCCCCACTTCATTCTCTGACGTATAACGAGAGCAAAAATCAAACGTATTTTGTCAAAAATGGCCTCAAAATTGATTTGAAAAACAGTATGTTTCATCTCTACAAAACATATTGATTTTCGCAAATATACCTTTTTTTTAAGGATGGGAAATCATCAAATGACTCCTCCCGCTCTGGGCGGAGCAGAAGGGAGTGTCAGACTCTTACTGATTAAAACCCATCCGTGTTCCTCCTAATGCCCGCCGCGTTCCAGGGCCGCAGTGACTCTTTCGAAAAAATTCCGCAATCCTGGCAGGTTCGTAAATATACCTACTGCTTTTGTTCAAGCTTAATTTACAATTAAAACGTAAGCATGTCTTAACACCGTTTAAGCATCGTTGAGGTGTAATTACGTGAGAATGATCAAAGACTTGAATGAAGATGTATTATTTCTGCTTTCGCTTTCACTAAAACCCCGTGTAATGATGTAGTGTTGAGTTGGCACCGTTCGACTGTGAAATAGAGCAATTGCTTCTGCAAACTATTTATAGTTTTATCAAAGTAATTCATTGTAAACGAAAACTGAATGTGGGTAACACTTTATGGAGTGGCTAGAGCGGAACCACGGCGTCCTTACCTTCCGTTTAACGCAGGTACTTACCGGACACGGTTGTTTCGAGAGGAACCTGTTTCGAATTCGGCGGGAGGATACGCCCGGGTGTCAACACTGCGAAGATCGCCCGGAGGACACGGTGGAGGTCTGCCCTGCTTGGGCAGAGCACCGCCGTGTCCTCGTCGAGGCGATCGGCGGCGGCGACCTCTCGTGTTCGGCCCTGGTTCAAACCATGGTCCGGAGTGAGGAGACATGGGAAGCGGTTACCTCCTTCTGCGAAGCAGTAATGCTAGCAAAGGAGGAAGCCGAACGCGTGAGAGAGAGGGAAACCTCACGCCCCAGCCGCCGCAAAAGAAGAAGACGCCCCGGGCGTCGGGAGTCGCAGGGCGATTCTCGGCTACCGTAGGCGCGGGCCTGCGGACGGCGAGCTTTGGGTGGCTCGCTGTCCGATCAGAACCAGGCACGAGTCGACGGCGCGCTGTTTCACGCGCGCCTCAAAGAGCTGTCAGCATTAATAGCGGGGCCCGCTAGGGCCAGCGCCTGCTAGGGCTACGGACTTTGTTCGAAAGAGTCACCGCGGCCCTGGAACGCAAAGGGCACTAGGAGGAACACGGATGGGTTTTAGTCAGTAAGAGTCTGACACTCCCTCCTGCTTCACCCAGAGCGGGAGGAGTCATTTGATGATTTCCCATTCTTAAAAAAAAGGGTAACACTTTCTGGTTCCTCGAGCCGGATACTTAAACAATTACTTCCATTTTTAGGGTTCCGTACCCAAAGGGTAACTAATGGAACCCTACTACTTAGCATCCGCTGTCCGTCCGTCCGTCCGTCTATCTCTCTGTCAGCGGGCTGTATCTCAAGAACCGTAATAAGTAGACAGTCGAAATTTTTACAGATCGTGTGTGCTGCCCCTATATCAACAAATAATAATAAAATAAGGTTTATGGTACGGAACCCTTCGTGAGCGAGTCCGACTCTCACTTAGCGGGTTTTTGTAGAAACCAACTACCTAGTTTATCTTGATATTCTCGATTTGTACCTAAGTAGTTATCAAAATAAGCACCATATTTTCCTCCTATGTAATTTAAATTAGTCGTTTATCATGTGGCTTACTTTTTTATTTTTGACGTCAGTAAGGAAAACCAGGTACCGGGAAATAAGGTAATAAAACTTCGTATTTTTTTTTGTTTTTGTACCTACAACCAATTAGTTGAGACTTTTGAGTTTTTAATATTTTTAGGGTTACGTAACCAAATGGCAAAAAACGGAACCCTTATGGATTCGTCATGTCTGTCTGTCTGTCTGTCCGTCCGTATGTCACAGCCACTTTTTCCCGAAAATTTAAAAACTACTGTTGAAACTTGGTAAGTAGATGTATACTGTGAACCGCATTAAGATTTTCACACAAAAATAGAAAAATAATTTTTTGGGGATTCCCCATAAATAGAACTGAAACTCAAAAATTAAAAGGCGCTTTTTTCATCTACATGTAATCATCATCATTATCAACAGCTCGCTTTCGCCCATAGCTTCTCTTTTCTCGTGTCAATCCCCACGCTCTCGTGCGACCCTCACCGAGGTCACAGTATAAACAGTAGGTTATCTAAGGCCGCCCGCCGAGTTATTAGCCTACTCTTGCGTTGATACCCAGGGTTGTCACTTTTACTTTTAGTTAATATTTTCGAACAAGCAGCACTTGATCTAAATTTATAAAATAAAAAGCATATTATGATTGAATATTTTACCAATTTATAAATTTAGTAAAAATAAAAAGCTTTTATTCACATAACATTTATTATACTAAGTTACAAATTTGATACCGAGAAAATTTTTCTCCTGTTTCTGCACGTCCGGAACGCTTTATTATTATTTGTTTATGTAAAGTAAATTCTCATTCTTATGTAAAGTTTTTGTAAAAAGCTTTTGGGAAAGCATGGACAGGGCATCTTAAATTCTACATCATTCAGTTGATCGTAAATTGTAAAACATGTCGCGCTGTGTGAACTGTTCTCTTTTATTAGCACACCCGCTCCCTAGATGCCAAATCAGAGAAGCAACGGATTCCTTGGTAACATAACCTAACGTACATAACCTCAACAGGTACACAAGTTTTTTTTTTTTCAAAAGCCCCACAATATTTAAGTTTGAATTTAACCTTGTTTTAAAGTATGACGCTAACCCTTTTTTGTGTCTAATTTTCACTACTATACTGAGTCAAAAGTTGCGCAACGAAGTGCCATAGTAAGTTGCTCATTCTCCTTTGAACTTGAAGGTAGCGTGATGGACTATTTCCCAGGTTTCCCAGTTTTGTATACAAAAGTCGTTATATTTACAAAATGAAACCATATCAAAAATAACTGTTGCATTTAGTATAATACACATCACCTTACAATAATAAACAAAAAGAACAGACCTCTTAACACATTTTTTTCATACGATAAGCGAAACAAAAACAAGTGTCAAGTGGCCGACCCGAACGCCGGCCAAAAAAATGCGATGTACACACAAGTATATAAGTCGATCGTCAGACTACCGGAACCATATTTGGATTGAACAACACATCAGACAATAGAAAAAATAATAATTTCAAAAGTAATTAATTTGCAATATTAATTATTGTGAAATTGTCCTTATTACAACTATACCTACGCGAAAAATATGTTTACCAAAACGATGTTTCGTACTCAATCCTCTATTTTATAGTAAAACTAGACTTCTTAAAATAAACTTTAGCTCTAAACATAGTATTCAGAAAAATGCGACTCGGCTACGCTCTTAATAAAGCAAATAAACTGTGAAATAAACAATACAATACCATATTTTCTAATAATATTTAAGTATAAGTAGGTACTTATATTTCTGGTTGAGTAGGAAGTATGAAGAATGATAAGTCCGGGTTTGCGAAATCATTATTGAGGCACCCGAAAACACTACAATATTTTTTTCCCCTTTTTGAAGTCATGATACTCGTAATTTACGACAAGTGTCCGCCGCCCGCGCCGGCGAGAGTTGACGAACGCAAGCGGTCATGTAGCGTACGCGCGTGCTCACAGTCGCGCTGCACAGCCCGCACTGCCGCCACCTTATTCTCCCATATATTATGCTAGCGTGTGCGTGAAATCGCGTGCCGACATGGCGCGCGGCGCGCACGCACACATTCAAACCGAGAGCGGCACGTTTGTATGAAGATGTTTTACTGTTTATACTGTGCCGAGGTGCTACTCGCGATAGCAAAAAAATCGTCTGACCATCACGCTGACTGATGACCAACATACATACACTACACATATTTAGATGTAGATCAATTTATTAGAACAAGTAAAGGCATTTTGGGCATCCAAAATTGACTACGGTATTGATTTAGTAAACCAGCGTACGTGCTCGTAAAACGAATCTTATAAAGTTACCAATCAATCTCAAAACCAGAACTAAATCTGGTTCAGCTAGTCTATTCTGTAAGTAACCATTTCGATATCGAGCTTCACCTGAGTGACAAAGCTCACAAAGTGAGCTTTATTACACACAACATAAAGGTCTTAATTTTAAACTCGCCTCGGATACCACTGTCGAGATACGAAAATGTTGTTACAGAATAGCACTACAGTTCAGATTCAGTAACAAGAGCTGTTCGCCTGTTGCTCATTTTTCTTAACTCCCAGCAGCAACACTAAACAAACCAACATCGAAAGCCTTATCAAGACTACACTTTCAAGGCTTAATTACTCAATTGTTACTTGATCTATCTTCCAAGCAGGGCTGGGCAAAATACATGCTTTGCTTTAATTGAAATACAATTTACAAAATACTATCTCGCAAGTATTTAATATACTAAATACAAAATATCTATATGTACTTAATATATTTGAAATATAAAATACAAAATACAATACTTTAGCAATTTTTATTTGAAATACAAAATAAAAATTATAAAATACTATTAAGAATAAAAAGTTATCCAGCCCAGCATGGGCTAAAAAGCAGAGTAAAAGAAGATTAATCAGTAAAACCAGAGTTTCCTTTCATGAACCCTAGATTTTTACCTGATACTTGAAATTTATTGACATTTTGGCGTACAGTAACAGGTGCAGTATTGCCAACTCTAAAGATCGACATATTTTGTTTACGCCATTTTGCTTACGAAAGCTATCGAGCGCTATTTTTTTCAGAACGCACCCATTAATAAGTAGTAAGTATTTTGAAGCCATAATAAGTGTTTGAAATACTAATTACAAAATACATTTTAAGCAAGTAAATACCAAATACGTATTTGTATTTCAATTACGTATTTTAATTATAAGTAATTCAAATACTGCCCAACCCTGCTTCCCAGCAATCTATGTAACGGTAATTGCAGTCTGAACACGCACGTCTCCGGCTAAATCAGTTGTGATTGGATCCAATGGGTCGTCAAGATTGAATCTGTCCCCAGACATCTCGTTGGGATTGGTCAATTTGTTCGGACCGATTTTTTTGGTCCTGTTAGTGTGTTGATGAGAAAGTGTTTGAGCAAATGATTGGAAAAAGTGGAGATGATGTGGAGAAGTGTGTGTTGGTTTTGTAGTTGCCATTGGATAGTAAAATATTGTTTGGATGCTAGTTTAAAGGATTCGGCCCTCGTCTGCTATTTGAATGATTATGATATGTCATGTTTTTTTTTTCCCGCGGTCTCGCGTCCATTTTCTTTTCAGTGGCTTATCCCACATTAACCGTGCATTTTTTATTTATTTAATACTTTACGCACACAGACGATTTTTACGGTATAAAACAGATAAATGATTATAAGTTAATGATTACCTTCTCTAGACAAACAAACCATGTAATACTTTTTTGTTACCCGACTGCCAAAAGGACAAACCGTGCATTTTTATTCATTTAATACTTTACGCACACAGACGATTTTAACGGTATAAGATAGATAAATGATTATAAATGAATAGTAATTAGAATAATGGTATTTTTTTAATATATTTTTTTAACTTGTATTGAATAATAATACGTAATGATTACTCATTGATTGTTCTGGACATCAAATGTATGTTTAAGAGAAATAATGTAAGTAGGTACCTAAAATGTCTGCATGCCGAAATGTAAAATATGGCTGACCTTTAATTTAATTATTTGTAACAACTATGTATACTACCCATATTTGCAGAATAAAATTCTATTCTATTCTAAGTAAATGAAAACCTTCTCTAGACAAACAAACCATGTAATACTTTTTTGTTACCCGACTGCCAAAAGGACAAACCGTGCATTTTTATTTATTTAATACTTTACGCACGCAGACGATTTTTACGGTATAAGACAGATAAATAATTATAAGTAAATGATTACCTTCTAAAGACAAACAAACCATGTAATACTTTTTTGTTACCCGACTGCCAAAAGGACAAATCGTGCATTTTTATTTATTTAATACTTTACGCACACAGACGATTTAAATAATAGATAAATGATTATTAGTAAAGATTACCTTCTATAGACAAACAAACCATGTAATACTTATTTGTTACCCGAGTGCCAAAAGAAGGGTAATGTTTTTTTTTCATTTCTTTAGTCTAGCAAAAACCCGTTACAGCAGTAGAAAGTAACATAGGTTTTAACTGGAACAATGAAAGCTTTATAATTAACGAGCAATACAGACTTTCATTACCGTTTTTGGATGATTTCGGTCAATTTTAAAACTAATGGACTCACATTATTAATGGCTTTACGTACCGATGTTTTAACCTCTGACATTTCCTCGAAAATGTAGCCATATAAAAATACTAGCTAACCCGCGCAACTTCGTTTGCGTCACATTTTTCATTAAGACTCTGCTCCTTTTGGTCGTATCGTGATGTTATAATAAAGCCTATATATACCCTTCCTCGGTAAATGAGCTATCTAACAGTAAGTTTTTTTTCTGTGACCGGCCAGCTATTCCGATATTATTTTACATTTTCATCATTGCAAAAATGATAAATATTTTGCCCAAACCTTTGTTATTTTAAAATAGGTAAAAGTAAATTATAATAAACTCATTTAAAAATATAATCTTTATTTAATAATTATCTTTTTGTTATTTCAATTTTACATCGCGCTGTAATTGACTGGCGGTATAGAAAGTTGGGACATGGTTCAATAGAAATGTTCAACAAGTTTTTTTTTTATTTTTATTTGACAGCTGTCAGTTGAAAACGATTCTCCCTAGGACTGAAAAGTATTACTTTTCAACCTGCTCCTCAGGCAACTTCAGGCCTACTTTCCGAGTATGAGTAATGAAAAGTATATAGATGGGGTACAGTCAGCGACAATATTCGATGAGCATATAAAATTTCTAAACATCGTCCACATCTTAAAACATCAATAGTCACTGAATTGCGTTGGTGATAAAATGCGCTGAACAGATTAGGGCTGACTACTTTTGGCATTTTATACTTGCTCATCGAATATTGTCGCTGACTGTACTGACTGCGCCAGATGTTTCTGGTCCTCTGCAATCGGTACGTGGTTGGCTTAAGGCTAATTGGCTCTGACGCGGGTGTCTCAAACTTTGTTATTTATGGAATTATTTAATAAAAGGGAATCTGGAGCATGTATTTTCGAGGAAAGAGGCCTTGAAAATGGAAACTCGTTTATTTAAATTAGGTTGAGGATCAGGACTTTTTGGACGTTAAATATAGCTGAATACTGTCCAGCTTTTAACCGTGTGATAAATGTTTGTATTAGTATATCAAAATACTACCTTTAATCACGTGCTTAGGCCAAGCTGAAATTGTAGTACCCCAACATTTTGCCAGTTATTTTATGTCCCACGTGACGTGGGTCAGGGGCTTCCTATCTATCCATCAAATTAGGCAAAAATCTAACCACCAGGGCTGCTTCTGAGAGAGTTTTCTTATATATAAACTTTATTAGGTACACGATACCGATATCGTTCTGATATTTTAAAATATAGTCATGTGACTAATACTTCTGACTTTGTACATCGAGATTTGACCAAAATTTTAAGAAAATCCGCCTGTCTGCGGCGCGGGTGGTAGAAAAGAGCATTCTGCCGGGACTTAAAACTAAGCTACTACACGCTAAAGGCACCCCTTGTGGGGTTCGGACGGCTCAGTAGGCGAATCGGCCGCTGAGTTTCGTTCTGACACACTGCCAAGTTTTCGATATAAGGATTATCTTACTATGACAATAGCTACAAGTACCGTACGATTTGGTCGAAAAAGGAATTTCATTTTTTATTTTTTTGAGTGGTGTTTCGGACGATACTTTTTTTTAAGCAAATTTTGTACAGTCAATGAAAAACGTAAGGCAGGGTTATATTTTATTTAAGTAAATATCAGGGAATTGTTGGAAAATGATCATGTTTACAACAAAAGTTCTTTACCCTTTTTATCAATCACGTGTAAGAAATAGACAGCAAAACTATGTTATGACAGTTTTGGTTTTGTTGTGTTTGTGTATCAATGTGCGTGCAACATGCCAAAAATCGAAAACAAACCGACCCGTGAGAGGTCACTTATAAATGTATATTTTACTAGTGGACGTCACGCGGTTTCACCCGCGTTGTTCCCGTTCCCGTGGGAATACGGGGATAATATATAGCCTATGTTACTCCCTGATAATGTAGCTATCCAATGCTGAAAGAATTTTTCAAATCGGTCCAGTAGTTTCGGAGCCTATTCAATTCAAACAAACAAACATACAAACAAACAAAAAAATCTTTCCTCTTTATAATATTATTAGTGTAGACTAGCTTCTGCCAGCGGCTTCGCCCGCGCTACTTTTTATCCCGGGAATATATTCCCTAGGGACCATTCCCTAGGGAATATATTCCCGGGATAAAAAGTAGCCTATGTCCTTTCTCAGGCTCTAGACTATCTCTGTACCAAATTTCATTTAAATCCGTTCAGTAGTTTTGGCGTGAAAGCGCGACAGACAGACAGACAGAGTTACTTTCACATTTATAATATTAGTAAGGATTCATAATTAATTTTCTTCGTGGCCTCAAATTAAAATAGGTATTATTCAATTATGTTTCTGACGTTACTTT
Organism: Lacanobia wlatinum; assembly: GCA_947578705.1. Classification (NCBI taxonomy): domain Eukaryota; kingdom Metazoa; phylum Arthropoda; class Insecta; order Lepidoptera; family Noctuidae; genus Lacanobia; species Lacanobia wlatinum. The sequence goes on along the minus strand of OX388039.1, from coordinate 6,400,900 downwards.
GCCTCTTAAAAAGATTCGGCCGAAATATTAAACTCAAAAATATTAATAATACTGAAATTCCTGTTTCGACCGGATCGGACAAAACTCTGCGGCCGAATCGAACCTCAGCTCAGGGAGTCGCTGGGGGGAGAGGTCAACTAGGGACGGCCCGAATCGAAAGTTTCGGCAAGAGACTTCATGGTTGCTCTTTAAAACCTTTACAGCTTTATTAACGCTCTCTCTTTGTCCCCAGGTGGCTGAACGTCTGAACGTTGACGTTCGCCGCGGCCTGTCATGGCGGGAAGCCAACGACCGCATGAACTTCGTCGGCCCCAACGAGTTCCAGGTGAAGGAACAGGAGCCGCTATGGAAGAAGTACATAGAGCAGTTCCAGAACCCGCTCATACTGCTGCTGCTTGGTAAGTGGACTTTGTAACATGTTTCGGCAGGGTCTTATGTCGACTATTTTTTTGCAGCATAGACTACATCATCCACAGCCAGACTCACTGCTAGGCATTTCTTTTCTTGTGCCGAAACCCATGCTCTTGTACTATCCTCAGCCATGTTCTACCTGTGGTGGTAAGAAATTTCAGCTTCAAATCCGCGTAGTTGTCAAGTGCTAAGGGTGCTCAGTACCAGAACGCAGACGAACGAATTCGACTATCTCGACGGTTGATATCGATCGACCCGGTAGAGTAGCCTTAATATGCCACTGAAAACCAGCGCTGTGGCTCTGTCTCGCAAACGAGCCTCAGCATTATGCTGAGCGATGGTCAGTTTGCGCGGATGTGACATATATTTTCAGAACTCGTTTTTAAGGATGCGCCATTTTTGGCGCAAATAAGCTTTTTAACTATATTTTCTTTCTAAACTTCTCTTATGTTTTTGACACCTAATGTATCGGTTTTAACATTTTGTAAGATTTTTATTAGGAGTTTGTGCTGTCGGGTAACATTCTTCGATCAGGCTACGATAGTTTATACTTGTCTCTCTGCTTTGCCCTGTCCGTTATTAAGGCTAGTATTCATGCCAATGATCTAGTGCATATAAACGGAGCTAACTACTCCTCTACATACCACTCCGCTACCCGCATTTTTAATTTATTATAATGAAAATAAATAATACATGTTTTAAAAAGTAACAAAACCAAATACTTTTCGTTTGTATTGTTATATTTTTACTGCTTTGCAATAGCATATACTTCAGTCGATAGACAAATTCAGCTAAACCAAATTACGCATCGTATCATGTAGATTACTTACAATTTTTTCTGATGTAATTTCTCTGTTGGTGTCGACGAAAAGCTGGTTCATATGCACGCTATTTTAAGTTTTTTTCGAGAGAGCGGCCTTAACATAAATTTCGTTCTGCTATCAATCATCTGTAAAAGATATCAGACCAAAATAACTGACGCACATTTGCAGCAAAGCTGCTCTTTTCCGTAAAGTTATTTTCCCAAACGAATAAAAAAAATACCTGTAATAAAACTGAAATAGCTATCTTTTTGAAACATAAGCTCCTTGCTATATCGAAGCGTTCGTTTTCCATGAAACGTTATATTGAACTCTTGAATAAACAAGGTTTTTTTTATGGTTTCTATTGGTAAGTTTAGAAGTTATTTTTAACGGATATCGGATAGAGCAGATCGTCTGCTCGGTTTTTCAAGTCTCTGGAATTTTAATCGTGAATATGGGGTTTCAACTCGTGTTTATAAGAGTTTCTCTGAAGCTACTAGTTGGAAAAAATTAAAATAGATCCACGAAGGATATTATAATCTGTAGAATATCCTACGCCCATAAGCTGCTATGTGCACAGACAGACTTCTAGTGCAAATAAATAAAAATAATTAAACTAAGAGCAAAGGAAATGCTCAACATTTACATGAAGTCTGCAAAAAGGTAATTTCTAAGTCCCAATAAGGATGCATTTACTGTGATATTTCCTGTATTGCACCATTCCCACGCATTCCTGCGCCAGTAGTTGTGGGAAATTAACAGAACTCCCTTAGTTTCCATGTTAACATGTCTTGGACATTAAGTTAGTTAGGCAATGTACCTTATGTTGTAAAGTTGTTTATAATCATGTGTATTTTCACTGCCTAGAGGTTGTTGGTGTTTTAAAAATAACCCTGTATAGCCTTCCTCGATAAATGGGCCATCCAAAACTAAGAATGTTTCAATTCGAACCGGTAGCAGTCCTTGATGGCGCGCTGTAGGATTTGAGTGACGTCAGATCTGTTTTTGTAATACTTATGAGGTGGTATAGAAGCCGCTACAAGACCCCTGTTCACTTCTTCCAAAGGATCATTAAAATCCTATGCATGTTGCACTAACCCAAACTTTCTACTTTCGAAGTCACCTCATATATTTTGAACGTTCGCACTTTCAAACACACCACAGTTCGTTGACTTGTGTTCTACAAAATGCTTGATTTATATGCAGCCTTCTTACTTATATTATGTGTAGATAACTAGACTGGTTTTTAGCACGCAAAAATGGTTCTTAGATGAGTGGTTGAATGCATCGAACTTGAAGCATCCGTTCTTGTGACCTAGATACACATTACAAGTCAAATTGATCACGTTTTTATATGATGCTAAAATGAACGCCGAGAATTTAAATAAATAATAAATCATACGAAAGCAAAAACTTTTTTTACTGCCTATTGATAGGCACGCGTTTGACCACTATCTCACCTGATGGTAAGCGATGATGTGGTCGAAGATGGAACACGCTTGCCTAGAAGTAACCTATTCACTCTTGACTTAAAGACACCCTACCCTTTGTTAGCGTTCTGTTAAAAAAAAGACACATGTTTGTTGTACATACACATAACATTGGCCCTCAAAATTTGGTCCGAAGACCAATATTGTAGTCACCATTGATCCCCGCAAGAGATAAAGTTCAAAAAAATTTAACAGAACTATGTAAAATTGATTTTATTTTAAGTTGCCTAATAAATAATGTTGTATTCTCATTGTCAATACTTTTGATTTTAAAGAATAGGAAGGTATCAGGGATGTTAAGGAGCTCCGTAACCTTAACCGAAACTATCGGATATCCGAAATAAAAATATATCCGTAACCGTAACCGAATCCGATATAAAATTTTCGGATAATTTCCGATGAGGGCGTAGAATAGAATAGAATACTCTTTATTATGTACATCATTTAAGTTACAGAAAAGATAGATGAGAAACATTACATAGGGTGACACAATGGGCAGCCTTCCTTATCGCTAAAAGTGATCTTTAAATGAGAAACGGTATTACAGGTATTTCAGCCCGGCCGAGCCGCCACTAGCCGATTTAGTGTATTACCAAAATTATACGAAACTATCGGATAATCCGAAATGATTTCGTATCCAAATCCGAAATTTGATATCCATAACCATCCAAGAGGATCATCGGTAATGACAGGCTCGTCGAGTCGAAGCTCCAAAGCCTTGAGCATCGACGCCGAGTTGCTGGCCTGTCGGTTTTCTATCGCTTGCATTTTGGGGAGTGTGCGACGGAATTGCATGATTTAATTCCGCAAAGCCCGTTCCATCATCGGACCACAAGACGAACGGCGATGCGCCACCGGTACATGGTGGACATCCCACCCACACGCACTAAACGTTTTGGGAACACGTTCATAGTGCGTACAGCTAAGGAGTGGAATTCCCTGCCAGAGTCTGTGTTTCCAGATAGCTACAACCTGGGAGTCTTTAAGACAAGAGTGAATAGGTTGCTTCTAGGCAAACGTGCTCCATCTTCGACCGCATCATCGCTTACCATCAGGTGAGATAGTGGTCAAACGCGTGCCTATATATAGTAAAAAAAAAACATCCCAGGTATGATACAACTTTTGTATTATGAATTTATTAGATTAACGTACTTGAACTTGTACTTCTGATCAAAGAAATCGAAGTGGTCCCGGATGAAAAAAGTTTAGGACGTACTGAAATCTATAATGATAAGTAATTTTGTCGTGTACGCCTTCTTAATTTACTAACGTCAAAGAAAATATAATGACACAAGACTAGGCATTCATTTAGTTTTGCCAAGGCCCCCGTTTAAAATCTTTTGTGCGCATTTATGGCTCAAGTTAAGAGTTATCTGAAAACAAACTCGTTCATTCTACAAATCGGAGCTAATCGTAATTTTCCGCATCACGAGATTCATTCAAAAACTTGTGACTGAAATTAATAGGCAAAGATAAATAATGACTTCGTTGTTTTTTCAAATTATATAATTCTAAATTCCCAACTAACTATTCGTATAATACTTAAATAAAAAACTCTTAAGTAAGTAAAACTAAAAATAATCTAAAGTATGGCGTCGAAAAAATTCCTCCGCATCGCTGGTTACTGGTAATGTGCCTAAAAGGCTGGTTAATAAGCTTCAAGTTATGAAGTAGATACCTATCTACATATACGTATCTATTGCATTATTAAAATTATTATTTTGTTAGAGTACTGTTTTCAAATCCTTTCAGATGTCAGGATGAGTAGCATCATGGCGATATTGTATGAAAATAATATTAAAATGTAGGGAAAAGAAGTTCATTGTCATCATCTTCCTAGGCTTTTACCATTATTGGGGTCGGCTTCCAGTCAAACCGGATTCAGCTGAATACCAGTATTTTACGTGGTGCGGCTGCCTACCAGACCTCCACAACCCATTAACTGGTTTACACGGTACTTCTTGGCAAGACTGGAGTCAGATTTACTGGCTTCTGACAATCCGTAACGACTGCCAAAGATTACAAAGTCGGGACCAACGGCTTAACGTGCTTTTCGAGTCACGGAGGAAACTTGGTATGTTAAGATGGTTACCCATCCACAGACCAATCTTAGCAAGCGTTGCTTAACCTTGAAGATCGACCCGTGCGGCTGTTATTATTAAGCCACGAGCTTCTCCAAAAGGATTTCATTGTAATATCACATGTCGATAATTTATTATTTTAGTAGGTTCTACCTCTATACCGCTCCAAATACGTCATTAACATAAAGGCATTAGGTATATTTTTCTAATGAGGGTGAAGGTACCTAAGTAAATCGTATTGCTAGCCAACTGTAATATTGGTAACATTTATCTATACTCTATGCTAATATATAAAGCTGATGAGCTTGTTTGTTTGCTTGCTTGAACGCGATGATCTCAGGAATTACTGGTCCGATTTTAAAAGTTCTTTCAATGTTAGATAGCCTATTTATCGAGGAAGCCTATAGGCTATATATCATCACGCTAAGACCAATAGGAGCGGAGCAGACGAAGTTGCGCGGGTCAACTAGTATTCTTTATAAAATTATGAGTCTCTTGTGAGAAATCATGGAATAGAAACTCGTAAATTAGTAATATGTCATTTTATTATTCTTATAATCCTTTTTTAATGTTCAGTGTCAATAAAATTGCGTCTTCAAGGGCGTTTAAAATAAATACGTCATTCATTTTAATAGCAAAGATATAGGAGGCTTATCGGTCATTCACCAGAGATTAAAAACAGTATACTTAATATCAAAATCGAATGATCTAACTTATCAGATCTAGTAGCTGTCTATCAAACTCTGAAATGACAAAAGTGATCCTGGTTTTGCTAGCCTAGAAGTTATTTCACAGACAATTTAATTGCCACACAAAGTTAACTCGAAGCGAGTTAAGTTGCTGGAGGATCAAATAAACACCTCACTGTGATAATAATTATCAACAGGATAGAGTGGACAAACATTTTTGGCGCCGATGACAGGCCAAATGGTAAGGCTGTTAATTGCAGCACTTCGTTGTTGTAAATCACACGGAGGAACCTCCTGTGTGTTTCTGCAATTGGTAAATGAAAATAGGCCTGGTGAATGTCTATTTCCTAACCAATCGTTGGTCTCACCCGCCCAGTTTCGTCTGGATTCATTATGAAAACATTATACGGAAAAAATCACTACTACTTTTATCATTTCTTTGACCTCTCATCCCCTCTCCAAATATTTCACCACCATCCTTCTCTTACATCGTTCATTTTGCCGAATTGGGGTAGGACTAATAAAGAAATATGGAAGAAGACATGTTGCGTCTTCTTGTTCCATATTTTTCTATTAGTCTCCACCTCAGTAGTCACCCCGTTTCATACCACCAAACTACACTGGACCGCAAAGAAAAAGGGTCGGTTAGAAAATCTTTAAATGACCTGACCTAGCTTTATGAAATAAAGACTAAATTAAAGAATATTTTAATGTACTTAAATGAAAATAAAGTGGCCAGCACGCAGTCCCGACTTAAACCCCCATTGAACATGCATGGGACGAATGTGATAAGTATGATATTGTCTGAGAAACCGGCAGCAGGTTCCTCATGCTCCCTTATAAGTCGCTGCTTGCGGTAGCGTCGGGGATCGGGTTACCTCTAATATGGCGAGGGAGGTAATGGCTGATCTTTGCGTTATGCTCGTGAACGGGTGCTGCTTGTGGTGACTGGTCGTCTTGCTGTCCGTGGTTTATTATTGTTAAAATTTTTAAGTGTTATAATTTAACTGCGATGGTCCTAGTTTATCACTTGTGACTTCGGGTCACAGATTCTGGTTAAAATGCATTGTTGCACATGTAAGCAGGCACGCCATTTATTCCTGGAGGCTCATTTTGATTAGTATTGTATGCTTGAGTTTACTTAATGAATTACTTATATATGTAACTAGCTTCTGCCAGCGGCTTCGCCCGCGTAGTCCCTAGGGAACATATTCCCGGGATAAAAAGCCTATGTCTTTTCTCAGGCTCTAGACTATCTGTGTGCCAAATTTCATTTAAATCGGTTCAGTAGTTTCGGCGTGAAAGCGCCACAGAAAGACAGAGTTACTTTCGCATTTATAATATTAGTAAGGATTAGTTTTATCATTGTTTCATATTTTATTTTCGGGATAATATAGTGTGCTGGCTGACATGTGCCATCCATTTATTTAATTTAATGATCGATATCTATCATAAATGTTGAATAATAATGTTATATAAATTCAAGTTCTTTAAACTTAACAGACAGTTGTGTTACTGGGGAATTTGTTGGCCACTTCTGCTTCCCAGCTAAAACACTAGGAAGTGGTGATGGGCTGGGCGATTTGGGGGACTGTCTTCATGTAAATTTTGACGTTCAAAAAGTGCTGATTTTCAGCCTAGTTTGAATAAATGCCTTTTGATTTATTTTTTTTTTGAAATTGGGACGATGTTTACGTTAGCGGAATCTGCCGGCAATCACGGAAATGAAAATAGCTCTAATAGAGGAATGGCAGCATATTCCGCAGCATCGCCTCAAAAACCTAGTAGATAGTATGCCAAATCGCTTATCAGCGGTATTGCGAGCTCGCGGAGGCAACACAAAGTACTAAAATGCGTGAAAACGGCACATCTGTAACCAATCTACATTTACGAAAATACTAGAAAAACTACGCATTTTATTTCTTTTATATTTATTAAAAATAAAATGCTTGATTTTTTTTAAGTACATTAAAATATTCTTTAATTTAGTCTTTATTTCATAAAGCTAGGTCAGGTACTTTTGAAGATATAGAAGAATTTCTAACCGACTCATCTTTGCGGGTCCCGTGTATGTGAACGATAATGTTTCTAGAAACGCCTTCCCCATTCATCATCATCATCATATCAGCCGAAAGATGTCCACTGCTGGACATAGGCCTTCCCCAAGCGTCGCCACAACGACCGGTCCTGTGCGTCTCGCATCCATCGGCTACCCGCGACCTTCACCAGGTCATCGGTCCACCTTGTAGGAGGCCTTCCAACGTTGCGTCTTCCAGTACGCGGTCGCCACTCCAGAACTTTTCGGCTCCATCTACCATCTGTTCTGCGAGCAATGTGCCCTGCCCCATTGATCGTAGTCAAATATAGCACTAAATTAACGTGCTATTCTCATCCTACAAACATTAACTTTTCACAGTATCGATCATAATGTTCAAACATTAACGTGCTTCAGGCCACAATTTAGCCAGGCTTTTAGCTAGACGTAAATTTATTCAGAACACCTGCGACTTGACTTAGTTTAATATCGTACCTGGAAATTGCACGGTACACCTGCCGTCTTAGGGGTGACAAGTTCACGTTTGCAAGTTCTGTCATATTGCTTGAGAGGATTTCAATCTCAACTAATGTTATAGAGATGTAAAATGTTGGTTTATGTATTTTTAAAATGTATTCTCTGGAAGTACTGATCCATATTCCGAAAATTGTTTTGCATATAGAAAGCCGTACTATAGGTATCGTTGTCTTTTTATCACGAAAAAATACACTTTTACTGCAGGTTGGCCACGGAAGCGAAAACACAAAAACCAAAAAGGAGACGCACTTTTTATCAGCAAGTTCTGCAACCACAACTTTGAATTCTCTTTTAAATTATGAAACATATTACAATGTATTAAATGGCTCTGCTTTAATCTTCAGAGACAAAATATCGAAAATTGGTACACTATTGAGAGATACACCCCTGACAACATTATCACCGCCAGCACCAAAAGCTATTAACACCATTTCCAAGGGTCAGACGCCATTGTTCACATCGCTTTTGAGAAACAAGTGTTAGATACGACCCCTGTCCCTGATAGATTAGAGTTGAATAGTGTTAACCCAAAGACGATACAGCCCAATGGCGACAACCCTATCAATTTTAGCGAGGCAGCATCAGAGGTTGATGTTATAAACACGCTTGTCTATGGGTGCGACCTTGCTCTGACAGCTTAGGATAAAGAGCCTAATGACACCCTTCCGGTCGTAATGAGGGTTGCCTAGCCATATTGGAAAGATCGAGGGGCACTTTAGTCTGACAGATTTCTATTCTATCAGGCTATTGGTTGGATAAGCGAATTTTGATTGGATTTTGAAGGGTGTACGGTGTTAGTCGGTAAGTTATGGGTTTTGGTTGATACTCAGATTTTCCGGCAGATTTCACGCTCTATCGTGATGATTATTGGCGTCATAAATGTTGTATTGCTGGAGTTCCATTGCAAGTTTAATTTATTAAAACTTTGATTCTTTCATTTTTCGCATTAGTTGGTTTCTTAGTATTCTTAGTTTTGATTATGTCATTGAACCGATGGTGACGTAAAAACGTTGAATGAAATAACTAAGATATGTTGTTATCAAAGGAACAATCGCTTTCTTCGACTTCTTTTGAGGTTCCATGAATACTTTTTAATATTCATAAAGATTTAAATGGCTTGTTTATTATAGCGGTCTTTATTTATTTATTTATTTACCTACTATTATTATTTACTTATTGTACAGCTCATAATAAGATCAGGACTGGGTATAACTGTTGTAATGCAAATTGCCTTTTCCATCTTTTGTTCCCTGTTACAAAAGCAGTAACGTTATTTGTAATCAGAAAACATAACTATCATGATAAATAATTTATTGTGTAGATACACGTCACTTAATAGCTATAGACCATAGGGTATAAACAAACAAGCTATGTATACAGATACATAGCTTGTTTGTTTATTCACCTTGAAGATGTTAAGTCCGCCCATGTACCACTACTGTACATAAAGCTTAAATAAATAAATAAGATGTTACCTTTTTCACCAAACAAAACAAAATGGTCCAAAATCAATAGCATTTCTTTGGGACTAATCACATAATGCAATTAAATATGTTGTGAGGATTTTTTAAGAATGTGAAGAAGGACTAAATGATGTAGTCATAGGAAATTGTAAAAAGATGCACTATAAAGGAAAACAAGCAGTGGTTTATTTGTGTACAGAAGCAAAACCATCACAAAGTAGCTGTAACGAAAATAAAGGATATTATTAAAACATGCTGCTTGAATGACGTCAACAGATGCAACACCGCGTTTCAACCGTCAGGTATAAATAACTCGACCAAAACGACTATTTTCGGGACTATCTTGAGATATATCTCATTTGTCATTGATTTTCCTCTTCGAGGTTTTGTTTTCAAATCAAATAAAAGGAACTAAACTCGTTATAGATTGTTTCAACCTTCGAACTGCGAAGCTTGTTAGTTTCAAAGATTGTGTGTTGATAGTTCTTTTTGACCATTTTTTTTTAATTTTCGTACCTGGTGGACCTTTCTAAAGTTGGCAGCTAAGGCTCATTTTTCAGGTGTTCTTGATTATTATTATGTCGAAAAACTTTTAACTTATTTTCTTTTGTATTTGGTATATAGTTTTAGAGTTTTAGCTGTTTAGTACCTACCATTATGTTTGTACATGCTTCAGTGCTGGAAGGATCTCTAATTCCTACATCTTTTCTTCTTCCTTAACTGTTATTGTGCAGCCAAGTCGCGATTTTCGCATTAACGTTATGTGCTGGACTATTTCTTTTCTAGGAATCCTCATCCGCTATGTCTACCTCTTTGCGAAATATTTGAAGCCACACGAAAGTACAGTACAGCTAACTGCACATCAACTTGACATATGTAGGTACCCATCAGTCAAGTTGTACGATCAACCGCTGTAACATGCTGCCAATTTGGCATCGACAGCGCCTTTCTCTCTTGGCAGTAAGTGCGGCTTTATTCGTTCAATCACTTCAAATGTTTGTTCTACGTGTGGTTGACCGTACTTACGTGTTGTTTTGCGGTATCCGAGGTCATTGTCATGGCCCGCATGCACTTGATACCTGAACCTGTTCTTGCGAAGTTTTTTGTGCGCCTAGTCACGCTTCGAGGCAGTAACGAATGTATGTGAAGCTCATTATGAGGAGGTAGGTAGATTTGAAGGGTTTTAATAAGCATTTTGCATTTTCTGACTTGCTTGTTTGGGTAGTTATTTTTATTTCTATTTGTTTGATATGCAGGTGTTATTTGTCTTTGAAATGAGAAATATACGTTTAAGGAGGTGCCCTTTGTATCGTGTTCGTAGAAGTTTCTAGTACGGTGTTATAATCCCGGCTTTTGCCAGGGTTCGCAATAATCCGCGTGCCAAAGCAAACCGGGAGTCGTCCTCGTTGTATTTCCCACCATTCGCCGAGAATTTCTTCTGCGAACGGAATTGTCTGTAAAGGGTCGACGTAATACCGTAGTAGTACCTTTTCTTTTCATCCATCTCTGTCAGGCGTCATCTCGGTATTTACTTCTCAGAATATGTCATCTTTCAGACAGTTCATTTGTTTCTATTTTCATTGGTCTTTTTTTATGCTACCCCTGAGATCACTCCGTACCTCGGAAAACACGTTAACCCGTTGGTCCCGACTATCATCTGTGGCTAATTATTTTTTTCTTTATTCTTGTCAACCCTGTTACAGGGTTTTGGAGGTTATTTAGCAGACAGTCGCTCCATCTAAAATACTGGTGTTTTTTATGCCAACGCAGTTGAAAAACGACAAGGCAGATGTTGTTTTAGGGTTTTGGTAACTTTAGAGGAAAAACTTTAATAAAACTACTATCTGAAACAGGTTTATAAATTTAAGTGATGGCGAAGGAATAAAAAAAAGACTATAACTGGTCTTATTATAGTTTCCAAGAAAAGAAAAAGGATAAGGTATACATAATAAATGTGTGACATTATATCGTAACAGCGGTAAGGTTGCGTGTTTCACGCTTGTTGGGGAAGAAAGAAAACGTTTCCATTTATTACTTTCATTGGCCTTTGATTAATAATGTGGCTTTTTCATGATGTAAATGTTCTTTCATTAATAAATGTGAATTTACAACAAGTCGAACATTGTTTACTATTTCCTTTTCTTCTACTCACGGTATTTCTAAAAAGCTCTTAAAATCTGATGCGTGGAAATGAATTAACCGATTTTAATTAAACTTGAAACGTATATGCAAAATACTCTAAAAATTTTGTTAAAATCTTTTCGACAAGAGCCTAGAGCAGCCGTATTTAATCTTTTTCTGTCTGGGCCACATTACGCGTCTACTACTGTCATGAGTGGCCGCAATAACCTACAGTAAACTAAATTCCTACACATTTTAATAGTATCTAAATACATGAATGGGACTTTTGAATTTGTGACAAAAATACCGTTTTCATATGACAGACTAACTTTTTCATGTTGATAGTGGGCGAGGAACAGTCTCAGCACGTCGTCAAGGAGTGAATCAGTACAGTTTACATACATACACATTGAGCATAAAGGACGGGGCCCGCTAGGGCCAGTGCCTGCCGGGGTTGCGGGATTTGTTCGAGAGAGTCGCCGCGGCCCTGGAACGCAAAGGGCATTAGGAGGAACACGGATGGGTTTTAGTCAGTAAGAGTCTGACACTCCCTTCTGCTTCACCCAGAGCGGGAGGAGTCATTTGATGATTTCCCATCCTAAAAAAAAAAAAAAAAAAAAAAGGCTACGGTGCCACGCGGAAAATCATGACGGGCCACATGCGGCTCGCAGGCCGCTGGTGTATAGCTGGTCTAGATAGACAGGGGGAGCAATGTTGCGTAGCGAGATTTGTGTTTGTTCTATCGGTTGCATTTTGGGGAGTGTGCGACGGAATTGCATGATTTAATTCCGCCAAGCCCGTTCCATCGTCGGACCACAAGACGAACGGCGATGCGCCACCGGTACATGGCGGACACCCCACCCACACGCACAAAACGTTTTGGGAACACATTCATAGAGCGTACAGCTAAGGAGTGGAATTCCTTGCCAGAGTCTGTGCTTCCAGATAGCTTTTTTTTTATTTGTGATGGGTTTGCTCTTGACTCTAGTCTAGGTCAGAGATGACAGAGACAAAGTCTACGATGGAGCGAGCTTACCCAGAAGGAGCCTGTTCACTCTAACTTTGAAGAGATTAGGGTTGTAAGCGTTTGGAAACACAGATAAAGGCAGAGAGTTCCACTCCTTTGCTGTGCGCATTATAAAAGACGTTTGGAAACGCTTAGTGCGAATTGGTGGAATACTAACAAGGTAGGGATGGTAAGATGCAGTGCGTCTGGATGTCCGATGGTAGAAGGGGGCCGGTGGGATGAGGTCGTGGAGTTCTTGGGCACACTCACCGAAGTACAATCTGTAGAAGACCGACAAGCAGGCAACCTTACGGCGATGAGCCAAGCTATGTAGCTTGGCATCCACCAGTTTTTCGCTACAACCTGGGAGTCTTTAAGACAAGAGTGGATAGTTTGCTTCTAGGCAAATGTGCTCCATCTTCGACCGCATCATCGCTTACGATCAGGTGAGATAGTGGTCAAACGTATGCCTGTCTAGAGTATAAAAAACTAATAGAATCGCTTGCGCTGAGCGAGGCGCTAGGTACATGTAGCGATTCTATTGGTTATTAACAAACACATGTCTCGCTACGCATCCTCGCACATCTTTGCTGGAAACGCAGCCTTAGATTATAAAACTAGGATAGCGCTAATTAGAATTTTCATTAATAGATTCTCATAAAGGTTGTCTTGTTTCGAATGACATTGACATTTACGTCAGGATTGGTTTAGGTTTATTTTTTGGTTCTGGGTTCTATCTACTTATTGTTATAGCGATGGTCTGAGTTTTTTTCCCATTTGAGAAGTATTTAGACTATCAATTTGGTCTATTACTGCTAGATATATTTAAACATGTCCGAAGTTACACCAGACAACATGCAACTAGAAAAGATCGCTTTTATCATCATCATCATCATCAACATATCAGCCGAAAGACGTCTACTGCTGGACATAGGCTTCTTCCAAGTGTCATCTCAACAAATGTTCCTTGTGCGTTTCGCATCCATCGGCTACCCGCGACCCTCACCGGCTCATCGGTCCACCTCCAACGCTGCGTCTTCCGGTACGCGGTCGCCACTCCAGAACTTTTCGAGATCGCCCTCAACATCATCATCATCATCATATCAACCGAAAGACGTCCACTGCTGGACATAGGCCAACCGTTGGGTCTTCCGGTACGTGGTCGCCACTCCAGAACTTTTCGGCCCCATCGACCATCTGTTCTGCGGGCAATGTGCCCTGCCACTTTAGTTTGGCGATCCTTCGGGCTATGTCGGTAACCTTGGTTCTCTTGCGGATATCATCATTCCTGATTCGATCACGCAAGGAAACTCCAAACATTGCGCTCTCCATTGCCCTTTGAGTGACTTTGAGCCTTCTGATGAGGCCTGTTATGAGCGACCTACTAAATTATTATCTTCTTTATCTTCTCTTATTACAGAGATAATTTTTCGACATCATCATCATCATAATCTTCCTGCCTTTGGATCATGTTACTTTGGGGTCGCTTTCTTCTTAATTCGTCCTCCATCACTCCCTGAGATAATCTTCATACTGTTTATCAAAAAGTGTTGATACCAGTCGATCATTGTTTGATCAAATGAAACCAACACAATATAGCTTGGAAGTCATAATATATTATTATTGAATCAGCCGCCTGGTGCATGTCGCGAACTGAAATCAATAGCTTACGATAACAAAAGAATGTATTTAATTAATTTCTCCTTGTTCATGGGAAAATTATAAACTTGGTGCAATTTGTTTGTATAATACTTGATCTTTTACGTGGTAAATATTCCACTCGTGCGTATGCACAGGAAAATTCTGTTTTGGGAATACGAGTACTTTCATTGAGGGTACAGCTAAGGAATGGAATGCGCTCCCCCGCAGCCATTCTTGATAGCTACAACCTGGAGGTCCTGGAGGTCTTGAGGTCAAGTATAGGCTCATCATCATCCATAGCCCGATCTTGCCCACTGCTGAGTATGAACTCCGGCCTCCTCCAGGTTCTACCCGCAAGGGCAACAATGTCGTATGCCCATCTCACTGCTGGACGACCCACACTTTTTCTTTCAATCCTCGGGCGCGACTCAGTCACCGCCTTACTCCATCTATCATCACCGCGCCTTGCCAGGTATCCTGCCCAGCTCTATTTCAGTTCTGTAATACGTTTTCCCACGTTGAAAACGTTCTTACGTTTTCGGATCTTGACATTTGGAACCGTTATTGCCGTTTGCCGTTGCTGTCCATTGGTCGTTCTGCAGCGTGCGTTAGGCGTATACTGTTAGGTAAATGAGCTCGATCGGTGACCACATTATCGCTTACTTTCAGATGAAATAGAGGCAACTCGAACCTATCAATAAACTTACCGAAAAAAGATTTGCCAAAGAATGGTGACATTTTCATTGACTTAACAAAAGCTGGCGCACGCTTGGAAAGATCTTTGAATTTCAAATGTGAAATAAGTAAGTTAAGTAGGACTTGTACTAGAAAAACGTTTTCTTTTTAATTAAGTATGAATAATTGCTTAAATGGAACCTCTGACATTTTATTGTTTTCGCTTTTTTTTTCTTTGGCAGATGGCTAGTGGGGCATAGAATTAACGTCATTCTCCTACCAAGTAGATACTTTTACTTGTAGATTTCATGTGTGAACGTTTTTAAACGTAGTTGATCTACTGGTCGCAAGCGTAGAGCTGCACCAAGGGTGAGGTGTTGGGATCGATTCCAGGTCAGGCAGTGTTATTGTGTTTTTCGACCAGGATTTGCGCCCGGTTGATGACAATAGGTTTCGCTATTATATGAAACTTAAACATAAGTGGTGAATTGTGGGTCACTATAGGTATACCCTTGCTCTATGCTTTCGGGCAAAACAGGCGTGATGTTATGTTATTTTTAAAAGTATTAAAAACTGCGTAACACGTTGCGTACCCTACCGGTAAACCGGTATTTATAAGTGAAGCACTTAAAAGTAACGTCGCGACCCACCCCGCCCTTAACTACAGGATACATTCAGTTTTATTGGAATGTTTACTTGTGAATTGTATAGCGGTATTTTTTAGGTCCTGTTCTAAAAAGGAACCTTGAAATATACCGGTATCACAAAAAATCATCAGCCTCTCCCGAAATTACGTTTTATAGTGCAATTCTAAAAGGTAAATAACAACTGGTCAAGTGCGAGTCGGACTCGCGTGCAAGGGGTTCCGAACCAATTTCATTATTGTAACATGTTGGTTTAACACTATAGACTTCTTATAGGTTTTCCTGTAATCTGTCGTACTGTGTATCTGCATATTTTTCGAAATTTTAGGTTCAGTAGTTTCGGAAATAAGAGGTGGGAATGGTCATTTTTCATGTAAATTCTTGAATAGCTTCAAAACCATTAATTTTAAAATTATGAAAAAAATATATTTAAAACCATCACAGTGAGCCCTCTCATTTGATATATCACACGATACAGTTTGTTTTTTTTTTTATAATTTTCTAGTTTGTCCCCCAAAAGTGACTACCATACTAAAAAAATATTTATTTACGTAAGGCGTCCGTGTTTGGGTCACAGAAGTCCATATGTATACCAAATTTGAACAGAACGGTCCAGTAGATCCGGAGAAAATTGGCTGTGACGGACGGACAGATAGACACCGGAGTGATCCTAAAAGAGTTTTGTTTCTTATAGATGTTCGGAACCCTAAAAAACGAATCAATTTGGGATCCTGAGTTATCATCATAAGTATCTGAATCTGTTTGCTACACAATAATAATGCTTAATGTAGCCATAGTTAGTGCAATAGCAAAGAGCCTTGTCACTTTTTATAAACTAGCTAGGTACTTAATAAGCTTTAAAATGGCAGGAACGATATCACACAATTTACATACCATCCCATACACATACATACCCAAACCCCATACACACCCCCACCTCCACCCCACCCCACCCCATATACATACCCAAACTAACGTTGTTCCCAAGGAGGTAGCAGAAGTCTTGTAATACAATTTACTTAATTGATAAAGCTAAAACAGAAAAAACTAAATGTAGTTTTCTAGAATTTCAAGTTTATACAAATGTAATGTCTGTTTTTATCAGCAAGGTGTTGACATCGGTACCTACTTGTGTGTTAAAATAATGCTATTGCTAAGTCACGACGAGTTACTATTTAATGTTTCACTTAGTTTTAGTATATATTAGGCCTAGTAAGTTCTACTATAAAATATGTACATGTTATACGGCTAAAACAGCTGTCTCACGGTCGATCTTCAAGATTAAGAGCTTCTTCAGGCTTGTCGAGGTCTGTTTTCGGATGGGTGAACATCCGTTACTTACCGACACTCCTCCGTGCCTCGGAAAGCACGTTAAGAGGAAATGCTGGCGGCGAGACATTGTATGTTAAAAGTCATAATTCGAGGTTTGGCTCTCGACTGTTTTCTCCTCCAATATTGGACCGATTTAAGAGATATTTCACAAACTGAATAAGAAGGATATATACTGTGTCTCTATGTTTTCTTTTTTTGTTTAATAGTTGCCATATTTGTACACTAGGCCTCTGGGGGGCTACTCTCTAACGAAATCCGTAGTTTTGGGCTTAGTTGCGGGCGGGCGTATTCTACTCCGTATCACCTACAGACTTACGATTAGTCCCGAACCCGAACTGAGAATGAATGACAACACGATTTCACAGTAACTGTCAAATCGTGTTATCATTAGTTCTCAGTGGTTAGGTGATACGAAGTAGAAAATCCCGCAACTAAGCCCGAAACTACGGATTTCGTTAGAGAGTAGCCCCCCTGTTGACAGCGATTTATCGCACAATTTTGAGCATTTTGTGAGAGTTCTAGCTTATACGGTTAATAAATTATCAAAAAGAAAAACATAGGGACACAGTATACATCCTTCTTATTTAGTTTTCTTATATAGTCGTTACGGATTGTCAGAAGCCAGAAAACTCACACCAGTTTCGACAAGGAGTGCCGTGTACCCAAAGCTTCAGTTTTCAAAACCAGAAAAAACCCCTGACAAACATGTTGTAACTAATGTTTTCAACATTGTTTATTGAAACTGAATTAAGGTTCAACTGTTCTTTCAATTTCATTTAACTTAATTTCAAAAACCGGTATAGAATTGGAGCATTGATAAGATTAACTTTCGTGCAACGTCTTGACGTAAATAAATAAATTAACATATTAATGGCAACACTTAGCTTGCCTAATCGACTGCAAAAACACGTTAATAATTGTGTCATGACGATATTTTTATGTATGTACGTGTTTTATCTGTTTTACAGGTTTGTGACACAATAAATTGTATTGGTTTTGCGTAAGTGTTGTGTAAACTGTTACCATCAGGTGAGATAGTGGTCAAACGCGTGCCTATCAATAGTAAAAAAAACCTCAACAAAACTTTTTTTACTATGGATAGGCATACGTTTGACCACTATCTCACCCTCATGATAAACGATGATGCGGTCGAAGATGGAGCACGTTTGCCTAGAAGCAACCTAGGTGAAGTGCACTGTCATTTCACCAGAAGCCATGGAATGATACTTTTTTTTTAAGGATGGGAAATCATCAAATGACTCCCCCCGCTCTGGGTGGAGCGAAAGGGAGTGTCAGACTCTTACTGACTAAAACCCATCCGTGTTCCTCCTAGTGCCCTTTGTGTTCCAGAGCTGCGGTGTCTCTTTCGAAAAAAATCCGTTACATGGAATGATAGTATGATACTTAACTTCAAGCTCACTTCATTTTTGAGAAGTTTGCTGAATAGCACTGCTAGTGGATGTTCAAATCTCAAGTGATTACCTACATTGCGTCGTTAGACATAGTATGCACCGACATAAACTCCATAATCGTTTATTAGGGAATATGCATGAGAAACATATTTATTATCTATACATAGTTTATCTAAAAATATACAAAAATTTAATACTAACAGTGAAAATACAATCAAAATTATTTGAAAAACAAACGAGATATAATTAATTTAAACAAATATATCTGTCCCTCTCGCAAAAACGCTGTTTTCTATGGCAGCTGTATAGAAGTCATGGAGTTTGACGTCAAAGTCCATATCGGACTTCTCTTTCTAATTTTAATCTTTGAAGCTTTATAACTTCATGGCTGATGAAAGTATTTAAAAAATAATTTCATGATTGTTTATTAGAGCTAATAAGTATTTCCTTTTGCAAATAAAAAAAATCGCATGCATATTCCCTAATTATGGCAGTAATCAAACGCTATAAATAACCAGCTGACCCGCGCAACTTCGTTTGCGTCACAATTTTCATTACTGCTCCTCTCCTATTGGTCTTAGCGTGATGATATATAGCCTTCCTCGATAAATGGGCTATCTAACACTGAAAGAATTTTTCAAATCGGAGCAGTAGTTCCTGAGATTAGCGCGTTCAAGCAAACAAACAAACTCTTCAGCTTTTTATATTAAGTATAGATATACGGAAACTCAAACAATAACATTGAAAATGAAATCCTCTGACAGAACTATAATCTGTAGTTCCACGATGAGTTGCGATTGTTACCGGGGTCCAGTAATGAGCTCAATTACGAGTTTACAATCAAATGGTGTAATAAGCCATGTCATTGACGCGGTATATGTACGTCAACGTAAATTGCTGGTGGGGAAATAATAGTTTTGTTACTGTCTGAAGGTGAAATGAGTGCCCAGCTGTCGCTGAATGAACGAGGAGCTGAGCAGATCATATTATGGCTGTATTCACGACAGTTTTTACTGGTTGATCATCATCATCATATCAGCCGAAAGACGTCAACTGCTGGACATAGCCCCCCCCAAGCGTCGCCATAACGACCGGTTGCATCCATCGGCTGCCCGCGACCTTCACCAGATCATCGGTCCACCTTCTGGAAGGCCTTCCAACGTTGCGTCTTCCGGTACGCGGTCGCCATTCCAGAACTTTTCGGCCCCATCGGCCATCTGTTCTGCGAGTAATGTGCCCTGCCCACTGCCACTTTAGTATGGCACCGGTTTGGACCAGTTGGTGGTTTTGAGAAATAACGCTGAGTTTAGCTTGAAATGCCATCGGATTAAAGCACGATAAGGTTTAACTATCGGCAATAATTTCGAGACGGACTAGTCGCCAGGGGAGGCCTATGCTCAACTGTGGACGTTTTTCGGCTGAAATATTGATGATGATAACAGTAGTGACATATGGAAGTATATGTTTTGGGATTTCAGCACGTCTTCTGGCTGTCCTCATGATATCAATGTACATAAAATTCTTCCGTTACTGATGGTGACTGAATGAGTGACTGACAGACAACGCACAGCCGAAACTACTTGGGGAGTGCGTACGAAGTCGCGGGCTAAAGCTAGTCATGTCATGTTATATTATGCTTTTCTCTAGTATTCTGAACAGCTAACCGTCAATGTACTCTGCGAAATTCATTGTTATAGTAGATTATATGGATAGTGTATACCCATTTGACGACATACGAAAATATGCCGCTGTAAACATGGTACATGTCTAACTAGTACCCCCCTTTACGAGCACAGCTGATCGAGACATTGTGAGTGCAGTGATCCTGTTACGAGACTGGCAGATAGTGAGGTGTCACATCATGACTCACTGATGTCTCAATTGTGCCCCTGCATTTTTGAAGAATATTGGTTCTTACCAGCAGTTTTCAGCCCGCATATAATGTAAAAAACCGAATAATGGGTATAATTGGGCTATGGCCATACCGCTACTATTATATAGTTGAGCAACCACAATATGGGTCCCAGAAAATACCCGACGACATCGCGGATGACGCAGACAAAGATGGCACCTTTCGGCAGGATTGGTCCACACTTGTCCTAAGTCGGGAGGAATGGAAGGAAGAAGGGGAGACCTTTGCCCTAAAGTGGGACACAACAAAAATAAAAATAATAATCAACGCTACGGAGCCTCTTTACAGGACATGGAACACCTTCTTACTTGCCCGTCGTGCGCCATTCGATTTGAACGAGGCCAATGATCGAGCTGTACAGGTTGCTAATTACTCATCATCATCATATCAGCCAAAAGACGTCCACTGCTGGATATAGGCCTCCCCCAAAAGGGAGCGGGGTTTGCCATAATCGCCACGCTTGACAGGCGGGTTAGCGATTGCAGTGTATGGTGTTGAATACCCGTCCGAAAATTTAACTTGAGTCAATCGACACGAAAAGAGGTAGAAGAACGCTACTGAGGCAGGTAGAAGCCCTAAAAATTTTTTTTTTAAGACGTAAAACACTGCTAAACAGTTTACCATTGTCTTGAAACAGAGGTCAAATTACTAAATTATGAATAGGTATAACGAGTTTCTAGTCGGTAAATCGATCGTTGACATGAAATATTGATAGCCATGCGACCTTTAAACGGTTGCACCTGCTAACATTCAGCATGATATCGTTTCGAGGCTATTTCGAGGGGTTCTTAGTCAATAAATCTGTTGGGGTTTAGATTCTACGGAATTTGTTCGAAAGAATCACCGTGGCCCTGGTACGCAGACACAGATGGGTTTTAGTCAGTAAGAGTCTGTCCACGCTCTTCTGCTCCGTCCAGAGCGGAAGGAGTCCATCCAAAAGAGGGGGGTGTAGGTTGCTAAGAGAATATTTCCTAACGGTTTGAAATTTTTATTTGTGTTGACTCGTACAGGAAGAACTGACCCACTCTGGCGGAAAAAACAGAATTGTGTGTAGAAGGGAGATGAAAGCGTTTGCCCTGCATTGTGGCTATATGTATAGAATAAAGGATACGAGTAGTTAGCTAGTTGAACGATGAACTATACAGCATCAGGTCAGACAAGCGGTGTATTCTGAACTGTTTCTGGATCAGCGCCTGTCGAATATACCAACTAGGCTCTCAACTATGATACACTGACTTTAGTGCCTTTTTGGCTGCCTACTGTAGCCAACAAGTAAAAAAAATTGCACTGTTTGACCTCTCTAGCACAATTATGTATATTACTAGCACTTCGCCCGCGACTTCGTCCGCGCTGCAATTTTCTTAAGGATCCAAATTATATACTAAAACCTTCCTCGAGAACCACTCTACCCATTGGTGAAAACAGCATGAAAATCGGTGCAGTCGTTTTTGAGTTTATCGCGAACAGACAGGCAGAGGTACGAAGGACTTTGTTTTTTTATAATATGTAGTGACTAGCGGACCCGCGCAACTTCGTTTGCGTCGCAAGTTTCATTACTGCTCCGCTCCTATCGGTCTTAGCGTGATGATATATAGCCTATAGCCTTCCTCGATAAATGGGCTATCTAACACTGAAAGAATTTTTCAAATCGGACCAGTAGTTCCTGAGATTAGCGCGTTCAAGCAAACAAACAAACAAACAAACTCTTCAGCTTTATATATTAGTATAGATTAGTAAGTATCTATGTATATAATAGTCTGCGTTAAAACGAGTTTCACTGCACATAAGTGAGGACATTATGACGCGTTGTTTGCAAATAGCCCTCTTAAAATAGATTACACATAAGTCATACGTAACGATCAATAGAATGTACTCTATTTCTGATGTTTTATGTCCGTGATTCATAGGTGAAGTAAAACGGGCCATACTTCCGTATTAATATTATAAATGAACTCGCTGTGTTGTTTTTAGGGTTCCTTGAGGCGGTTTAGAAACACAGACACTAGGGTGTGTGGGGTCGTTAGACCTTACTGACCACACGATAAGAAGAAGAAGGGTTCCGTACCCCAAGGGTAACCAACGGAACCCTATTACTAAGCCTCCGCTGTCCGTCCGTCCGTCTGTCTGTCAGCGGGCTATATCTCAAGAACCGTAATAGGTAGACAGTTGATATTTTCACAGAGTGTGTATTTCTATTGCCGCTATAACAATAAAAAATAAGGTTTATGGTACGGAATAACGGAACCTTTCATGTGCGAGTCCAATTCGCACTTGACCGGTTTTTTTTACCTCTTCACGTCTTAAAGGCTCAACGGATTTGCATGGAACTTGGAAGGCGGGTAGACCTTTTATGATTTTTTCCATCCCGGGAGTGTGTTCCCTTATTTATTTATTTATTTATATATACTTTATTGTACGCCAAAATTAAAATACAGTAAGGAAACCTTAAACTGAAAAATATACAAATGGCGGCCTTATCGCATTCCGCGATCTCTTCCAGGCAACCTGGAAGAACCGGGCGAAGCCACCGGCAGAAGCTAGTACGATAATAGTAATAATGCACCTACTATCGGCTCAACCGTTTGGGAAATGAAGGCGTAAAATTATTTGATGTTATGAATAGGTTCGTGACTCATAAAGATTTGTAGAAAGCCCAAAACTTATAGTTGACGTCGCAGCTTAGGTATAAAGCACTAGTTGACCCGCGCAACTTCGTCTGCTCCGCTCCTATTGGTCTTAGCGTGATGATAATGATATGAGTCTATAGCCTTCCTCGATAAATGGGCTATCTAACATGGAAAGAATTTTTCAAATCTGACCAGAAGTTCCAGAGATTAGCGCGTTCAAGCAAACAAACTCTTCGCTTTATATATATTAGTATAGATATAGATAACTGAATTGTGATTATGAGTCATCCCGAAGACAATCATTTTATTTACCATTTTTCTCGAATAACGAACTTAAAGATTTTTTCAAACATTGGCACTGATTCACATACATTCTATTCGCTGACTCATTTTAACCCTAAGTTAATTGCCAAAGAAATAGGATGTTTGTTGGAATTATTTCAAATAAAAAAATACCCACAGAGTTGAGAACCTCCTCCTTTTTGGAAGTCGGTTAAAAATGTAAAGCATGTCTTAATCGCCAATGTTGTCTCTTTTGCTTCGCTTATCTACTGTAAAATCAAATCGAACATTTCTCTACCAATCACTTTCTTTCTTTTAAATATTTTCGGTTTTCTATCGGTTGCATTTTGGGGAATGTGCGACGGAATTGAATAATTTAACTCCGCCAAGCCCGTTCCATCATCGGACCACAAGACGAACGGCAATGCGCTACTGGTAAGTACATGGTGGACATCCCACCCACACGCACAAAACGTTTTGGGAACACATTCATAGTGCGTACGGCTAAGGAATAGAATTCCCTGCCGGAGTCTGTGTTTCCTGATAGCTATAACCTGGGGCTGTCTTTAAGTCAAGAGTGAATAGGTTACTTCTAAGCAAGCGTGCTCCATCTTCGACCACATCATCGCTTACCATCAGGAGAGATAGTGGTCAAACGCGTGCCGATCAATAGAAAAAAATTTATCAAGAAATCAAGTATAGGGCGAATATATCAAACTTATTTTCAAGCACTCTTACTTTCATGTCAATAGTTCCGTTATGATAGTGTCCACCTGAAAAGCACTTGGTGTGACCACTTTAAGATCATTCATTATGCAGGTCTTCGGACAGACAGCTAAACTAATGAGTACCTACCTATACATATTAATCTTTTGACTGCTCTGTTGGTCTCGCGGTCGCAAGCGTGACCTGTCGAGCGTGGAGTCCTGGGTTCGATTGCCAGGTCGGGCAAAAAGTGTTAATGGGTTTTTCCATTAGGAATTTCTCTGTGTCACAGAGAAATCGTCGCGCTGCGCCCTATCAAGAAAAGTGCGAAAGCGACAACTGCAGCAGACGCTGATTTTACTGATAAAAAGACGTTTTGTATTCCGATATTTTCTTCTTCAAAACTGGACTGATCTATAAAAATTATTGTATTTCAAAATTTAGAGGAAGACTATATCTATGCTTCTATTATGTAAAAAACTTATCAAATTTGTCTGATAGTTGTCTGATCATGGCGGTAAAAACGGGCTGTTTTTTCGGGTTTTTGGTTTATCATAATTCTTTAAGTAATAATATTTTGGAAAAAAGAACAAAAAAGTTAGAGGCACGTATCATTACGATCTAGATTTTTTGGCAGAATTATCCACAAAGAAAACAGCGGAATGCGTTTGTATGGAGAAAGGCCCAAGAGTTACCGACTATTGTCCCTTCTTAAGCCGTTGGTCCTGTGCTTGATATCTCTCCGGTCGTGTCGGGTTGCCGTCCCATCGGAATATGAGACTGATGGAAGAGGGAGTTCACCTGTGTTTGCGCACACACTTGGGCACTATAATATGTTCCGCGCTGATGGCTAGTTTCACTCTCCATTGGGATTGGCTGCCATGGCCAAAATCGGTCAGGAGGACTATATGTACACATACTAGTTGACCCTCGCAACTTCGTCTGCTCCGCTCCTTTTGGTCTTAGCGTGATGATATATAGCCTATAGCCTTCCTCGATAAATAGGCTATTTAACACTGAAAGAATTTTTCAAATCAGTAGTTCCTCAGATTAGCGTGTTTAAGCAAAACAAACAAACTAACAAACTCTTCAGCTTTATATATTAAGTATAGAAATAGATTAATCCTTTGCTCTCCTTGTCTCCAGGCTCAGCAGTGGTGAGCGTGTGTATGCGACAGTTCGACGACGCCATCTCGATCACGGTGGCCATCATGATCGTCGTCACCGTGGCCTTCGTTCAGGAGTATCGATCTGAAAAGTCACTCGAAGAACTTAACAAGCTCGTGCCGCCTTCTTGTAACTGGTAAGTTGAATAATTAATTCACTATCATCAATATACACCGTTAAATTTTGATCGTTTTAATCCCGTGGAGGGTCGATTCGCTACATGAAACACTATCAATTTGTAAAGATAAAATTTAAAAAAAAGTACTTTTCTTTAACTCGAATTAATTTATTCATGTACGAAATTAATTTCTTTACGTAAGACAGTGTTTCATGTACCGTATTGACCCTCCACGGGATTAAAACGATCAAAATTTTACGGTGTATACATAAAATTCTTCTGTTACCGACTGATTGAGTCATTGAGTGACTGACAGACAACGCACAGCCGGAACTACTGGCCGTAGGAAGCTGAAATTAGGCATGTTGGTTCCTTGGGGAGTTAGGGGAGCACTAAGAGAGGATTTCCCGAAATTCATACGGGAACGGGAAAAATCGAGATATGCGCATACGAAGTTGCGGGCAAAAGCTAGTACCTTCTAATAAGCGACACCGTCTGCCATGGCGATGTCGTAGAACTGGGCATTTCATGATGTGGCCGAGGTTGAGTTACTTTATACCCTACAAACAGAAATAGCAGCCGTGCGTAGTGGAGGTCCGTCTGTTTCATGAAATGGTGGACAACTTCATAAAAAACTTTTTACAAACAAAAAAATATAACCGACTTCCAAACAAAACACTACAAAGAATAAAATAACCTTGATTTCGGAAGTCGGTGTTTTTGGTTTTGTTTCTTTGTTTTTTAACACCGACTTCCGAAATTTATTTCATTCTTTGTAGTGTTTTGTTTGGAAGTCGGTTCTATTTTTTTGTAAAAAGTTTTTTATTTTTCACTTTTAAGTGGTAAGACTTGGACGACGTCTTCGTCAACGCAGAGATTGAAATAAGCATAAATGCTCATAAAATAAAAACTACTGAACCGAACTGAATCAAATTTTTATGGGACCAAATGGCAAGTATGCTGCATCGAACTAAAAATCACAGAAATCGGATCAGAAACCTCGGAGTAATCGGTGTACATAAATAAATAAAAAATACCCATCGTATTGAGAACCTCCTCCTTTTTTGGAAGTCTGTTAAAAATGGCCAATTTTACGATATGGCTACAAGTCTTTTTGAGTCCACTGATGGGCTTTAGATGATGTTCCTGATATCCACTGGTAGACATCAATGTATAGGCGTCCCCAAATCATTCATACACCATTTAGCTCAGTCACTCTTCCACTCTCCGCCAACTTCGCACTGAAACACCCTAAAATATATTATGTCGATCGAAGAAATTGTGAGAAAACCTCATGATTTGCTAACCAGCTATATTAACTGCATATTATGAACAGCTTACTGTGTCCACATTTTTAACCGACTTCTAAAAAAGAAGGTGGTTCTCAATTCGACAGCGTATATATATTTTTTTATTTTTTTTATGTGTGTTCGCGGATAACTTCGTCGTTTATGATCCGATTTTGATGAATCTTTTTTTATATGAAAGGGTATGCTTCCGAGATGGTCCCATTGTCACGTCAGGATCTGATGATGGAAACCCTGAGAAATCGAGGGCAACTCTCGAAAATTGTAGGCACGCATCTGGTAAAAACTTGATATTCGTGTGTATATCGGGTGATACTACAAAAGAAAGAAGGTTTGGATCAGATCTGATGATGGAGACGACAGAGAGTCAAGGGAACTCCACATCGGTATGTAGGAACTACCAAGTGTTTGGGCTTATTACATTCGTATTGACGAGAGCTTTACAACGAAAGCACTTAGTAAGTTTTATTTTCATAACATAACATCACGCCGGTACGCTGTGAGTGGGTACGCAGGTACCACTAAAAAGTGAAAAATTAAAAACTTTTTTACAAAAAATGTACTTAACCGATTTCCAAAACAAAACACTACAAAGTATAAAATAACTTTAATTTCGGAAGTCGGTGTCAAAAAACGAAATAACCAAAAACACCGACTTCCGACACCGAGTGTTTTGTTTTGGAAGTCGGTTACATTTTTTGTAAATAAGTTTTTTTACAAGACTAGATAGTAAAAATTCTTGACGTAAATACTGTCAACGATTCACACTTAACATTGTGGTGTTATGCAAGAAGAATCTAGATTAGTTTCTGTGACAAAGAGAAAGTAGGCGGTTTTCCATGCAGCCTACTTAAATACAATCATAATAATTATGTTGTAGAATGAAAACATTCTTATTGCTTTGATAAAGCAACATCTTCCAAATTATAGGGAGAATCACACAGAAACATGAATACTTCGTCATTTCAGTCTTTCAGCATGTAATTTTCATCATCTTTGACATTATTTTTTGCTTGACTTAGTGTGTATTATATAGTTTTCGTTAGGCGTTGTGTTAGACGGACCTTGTAACAAAATTAAATACAACCTGTAACAGAATAAACACAATTTTTATGGGACCAATCCCGAAATTGCGAAAAAATATCAGCTATTCTGTACATTTTGTCGAGTTATGCGCACATAAATGTATGGAGGAGTCCATTTTTTTCGTGATTTCGGTGTTGGTCCCATAGTGAAAGTCGCTATAAGTAGCTATAGATGACTTGTGTTTATGCGCGGGTTGTGGGCACACGAACGAATTATTGTTCGAGCCATGTGTTGAGTGCTTGGCACTAAAAGTGTTAGAGGTATTGCGTTTATTCTGTTACACGTTGTGTAAGATACGAAAAACATAACCCTTTCTTGGCAGTCGGGTAAAAACTAAAACAGATTTCGTGCCCCTTGGTGCCTATTAGCCTACCTTTCTTCTATCTCCTGCTTGATAAGGAGACAAGTGCCTCCGCTGTTCCTGTCTGATCAATTGCGTTGCTGGATCCAAGACAGTTGAATCGTTTTTCTGGGAGTCGTTGTTCCTCGCTGACTCGGCGCTTTTCTGGTGGTTGCCACTTTTGTGATTCTGGCTCGCAGGAGTTGCAGTGGCTAAGAATAGGATGTTGGAAATAAAAATAGCATACATTTTCGTACTGCACGGCGAAAGCATATTCTCTCCTTTTACTAGTGTCTAGCCAATTATGATTATTGAAAATGAAATACAATGTTGGAAGTTCTCCACCACTCATCAATATTAAACATAACATGCACGCCTCTATTCCTCATTAATACTTTTAATCTACTTGATTTACTTTAATATTCCCACCCCCCACATCATCCTTATCCACGAAAGTAGGGTGTATATCGATTAAGCAATGACTCACACAATTTGTGTCGATTAATCCCATCGCATTGGCAATAGAGTTGATTATTGCTCAATTAATGACGTTCGTTGACATTGGCCGGAGATAGGGTCGTCTAGTCCTTTGATTAAGCTCAATTAGTATTATCTCTTTTATTGACGGTTCTGGGCGGTTATTAACTTTGTATTATAGGTAATTATGATTTTGTTTTCTGTCATGTAATATTTACTCAGCCATCTACTGTACTGTGTAGTACTGAGCCCTTGAATAATGGCCGTCTTTTGCAATTACTGGCTATGGTAGTAAAAGCCAGTAATTAAAAGGGAAAAGAAAACTGTTTGGGCACTTGTCTCACCGCCGGCGGTCAGCGAGTAAAGCTTCAGACTCAAAACGAGTTGGCGAGCAGCGAGTAGCGAGTGATTCGATAGTTTTGACGTTCGGCTTTCAGCGAGTGCTTTTGTGCGACGGGCTTTTACTCGCAATATTCGCTCCGGCCCGCACTATAAGGTAGAAATTACCGCTGTTTGGTGAGTTCTGACCGCCAACCGAGCATCGCCGAGCGAATGTCGCTGAGCGAGTACAATCTTTGATAGCTCTTGTCGCTGCGATCAACTAGAGGCAAGGGCCGCTCGCGGGCAGTGTGAACAGCCAGCTATCGACTATGAATGTATGTGTTACTCTTTTACTCACACGAGATCTATATCTTTTGTCCCTTTCCTCAGCGAGCAAATAGTCGATAGCTAATCGCTTCCTCGCCGGCGGTGAGACAAGTGCTTTAGTCTGCAAACATTAAGACATTTAAAAAACAGACTAGCATTGAATTAACGAATAATTTAAAAATATTAAAAATCAACCAAATTTATAAGATTCACTATCACAATAAATTGATATCGTACATGTACTTATGTAGTTATTTCTCAAGAGTAGAAGCTGAATTATGGCCTACCTACTACTTATATTGAAGATGCCTGTATAGGCGACTAGTTGACTCGCGCAACTTCGTCTGCTCCGCTCCTATTGGTATTAGCGTGATGATATACAGCTTATCGATAAATGGGCTTTATAGGCGATAAGGCTTCTATTTTTAAGATCTTTGTTATTTTTGTAGGGTAGAATAGAATAGAATAGACACTATTTTGTACACCATATAAGTTACAGAAAAGATAGATGAGAAACATAACATAGGGTGACACAATGGGCGCCCTTATCGCTAAAAGCGATCTTTTCAAGACAACCTTTGGCCATAAAGAGTATTTCTATTATTTCCTATTCTATCTCAGGGTATGCATGTTTTAACGAGAAATCATCAAAAGAATTCCGCAACCCTTGAAAATAGGCTACTGATGAGTACTTACCTAGGTATTTTGTAACTCGTTTAGAACTGTTAAACCAACCGAAGTTTCGTCTTCTGAAAATCGTACCTATTTAGAACCTTCAGAGTTGAAGAACGATATCATCGCCTGATTGGTCGCAAATAAGGCTCATAGCTGGTCATTAGTTCCGGTACATTACTGAATAATGCTCCTCTGATACAAAATTTTCCGTTGAGCTCGCTAATTGGCAATTATTTCGCTACCTATTTTTGACGTTAATGACAGAATGAATAACTAACTGACTGAAAACTCTTTGAATAATTTAAAAGTTTCTGTAAACGGCCTAATTGAAGCAGTCAACAAAATGGACAGTACGTCTACCATGAGTTTTATCAGTCTACTAGCTGACCTGCGCAACTTCGTCTGCGTCACATTATTCATTACTGCTCCGCTCCTATTGGTCTTAGCGTGACGATATATACCCTATAGCCTTGCTCGATAAATGGGCTATCTAACACTGAAAGAATTTTTCAAATCGGACCAGTAGTTCCTGAGATTAGCGCGTTCAAACAAACAAACTCTTCAGCTTTATATATTAGTATAGATAAACGCTAGCGACTGTAGCTAAAAAAAACTGTATGAAAACTTTTAAAAAACAAGTCTAACTTATTTGTTTAAGTTGTTAACCAACAGCAAGCAAGTTGCAAGTAAAACTTTAGTTAATAAGTTTTCACACATTTTTTTAACTACAGTCGCTAGCGAGTAAGGAAAGATAAAACTCATGGTAGACGTACTGGTATGCATGCAATAACTTAGAACTACAAAATGTTTTGAGTATTTTTATTTTTGTTGGGTGTGTCTCAACGCTGACTGGCCTGGGGGGCTACTCTCTAACGAAATCCGTAGTTTCGGGCTTAGTTGCGGGCGGGCATTTTCTACTCCGTATCACCTAACCACTGAGAACTAATGATAACACGATTTGACAGTTACCGTGAAATCGTGTTGTCATTCATTCTCAGTTCGGGTTCGGGACTAATCGTAAGTCTGTAGGTGATACGGAGTAGAATACGCCCGCCCGCAACTAAGCCCGAAACTACGGATTTCGTTAGAGAGTAGCCCCCCTGATCTTTACAGATATACGAGTACCTTTAAATACACTCAGATGACCTTTAATCCAAAACATGGGCACTCAATACACAAACAATAGTTGCTACAAGACTTGGAAATTTATCAAAGAACCGGGTAATTTCATAAGACGTTCCCACAGCCCATATCGCTAAAGACAGAAACTTGAATTTTTGACAGTAGTTCTTGGGAAGAAATGATTTTGGGAAAGTCAAAAGAATTTTTCATGGTCAGCTGTAGAACATTGACATAAAGGCAAGGCCACAAGCCTAAAGGAAAATAATTTACTCTTAAAGTTGCGATTACCTGTGAGGAATTGGGCAACACAGTGATTCACCTTCAGCCATGTCCTATCCAGCCGCTCACGACCGGATGGAAAAAGCTGGTGGAGATGACGATGGCCTTTGATGGAATTTTCCCACCTACATTGCCATTCGGATAAAAGTTACTCCCAGACGTCCAGTCTGGGGTTTTAGTCATCTAGAGATGTTAGCACGGTCGTGTTGCGGTAAAAACTAAAGTCAAAAGAACATCAAAATAAACCTTAAATACCTCATTTTCTTTCCACAGTCTTCGCGAAGGCAGTATCGAACACTTCCTAGCACGCAACTTAGTTCCCGGCGACATAGTGCACCTGAATGTCGGCGACCGCGTGCCAGCCGATCTTCGACTCTATGACAGCACGGACCTGGCCATTGACGAGTCTTCCTTCACTGGAGAGACGGAACCGGCAGTCAAGAGTGTGCTACCGAACAAGGCAGCCGCTGGACGAGTCAATAAGGACAATATTGCGTTCATGGGGACGCTTGTTAGGTGTGGCAATGCTAAGGTAAGTCTCTCTTATTTAGTTGGTTGTTGCCAGCCGATCTTCGACTCTATGAGAGCACAGACCTGGCCATCGACGAGTCTTCCTTCACTGGAGAGACGGAACCGGCTGTCAAGAGCGTGCTCCTGAAGCCGCTGGACGAATCAATAAGGGCAATATTTCCTTCATGGGGACGCTTGTTTGGCTCTTATATTTAGTTTGTTAGTGCCAATTGATCTTCGACTTTATGACAGACCTGGACATCGACGAGTCTTCCTTCACTGGGGAGTCGGTACCGGCTGTTGATTTGAGGAACTCTTGTTTATGGTTAGACACCCTGATGTCTGAAATAACCAATGTAATAATTCAATTAATCAACTTTTAATTGAAAAGACAGTTGGTTTAGACTGCCAAGTTAGAAGGATGGTTGCTAAAGAAGGTGGACAACCCTGTGTTGTGGCACAAGTGGATTAAGGTCTGTGCCAGCATGCTTATCGTAACCAACCAAAAACATTCCTAACTGTCGCAGTCTGATAAAAAGTCCTTAAGTGGGAGCCTTCTATCAACAAAGTTTTCGTAGAAATTAAGAATTACCGAAGCATAATCGTAGAAATTAAGAATCTTCGCAGAGCAGAAAGGCGATTTTGCAGGAACGTCAATTTTGTGTCTGATTTTTAAGATATCATTTTAACACAGTTCTCATTTTTCCAGGGCATAGTAGTAAGCACAGGCGAACGCTCGGAGTTCGGAGACATCTTCCGGATGATGCAAGCTGAAGAAGCCCCTAAGACCCCTCTGCAGAAGTCCATGGACACCCTGGGCGCTCAACTGTCTCTGTATTCCTTCTGCATTATCGGTTTCATCATGGTGACTGGCTGGCTTCAGGGCAAGGCTCTACAGGATATGTTCACTATCAGCGTCAGTCTGGCAGTGGCCGCTATTCCTGAGGGTAAGTTAAAGAAAGAACTAAAGAAAACATTTTGACACTATTCTGAATAGGTTTTTCACAAGCAAGTAGGGGAGAAAGATTTCAAAATAGTGGTTGGAATATATCTTGAAGAATCCAGCATGCTAACAAACTAAAATTCAAAGTCAAATGACATTCTCCAATGTACTTGTTCATGCGTACTGGACAGTTTATGGATAGTTATACTACTGGCAGCTAAACATGTTTTATATTTAAACTTTTATTCCAGGTCTTCCTATCGTAGTGACTGTGACCTTGGCCCTGGGTGTGATGCGCATGGCTAAGAGGAACGCGATCGTCAAGAAGCTACCTACCGTCGAGACCCTGGGTTGTGTCAACGTCATCTGCAGCGATAAGACTGGTTAGTAGTCTACAACACACATAAATAATTTCAAGCCTATAATACGGCGCTAGTTGTAAAACATATCTAACATACAATAGGTTAAAGTGACCCGTGCCTACTTGATTGAGCGGTATTTTCCGGGTTAATATATAGCCTATGACACTCACAAATAACGTGGCTTTCTATTGGTAAAAGAATTTTCAAAATCGGTTCAGTAGATCCAGAGATTACCCCCTACAACATCACAAACTCACAAACTTAACCTCTTTATAATATTAGTGTAGATTAGTACACTTCTGGACACATCTATTGGCCCACCTTGTATTTTCAGTTTCGTTTGGTCCTAACTAAAATTTTATATTAGGTCGAGCAAAAAGTTTTTATGCAGTTTTGAACCTGGCACATTCACAATTTCTTTCAATAGTCTTTTTTTTAATTTCGAACACAGAATTTAAAGAAACAAAAGACAATTTGGAGCCTGTTTGTTGATATCAAACAATCGAATACTAAGAAAACTTGGTTTTATTGGTTTACTTGGATTTAATTCTTGAAAAAGTGATTGATATCTTTGGTTTTGCAACAAACATTACTTATTCTTAACATTAAGGTGAGGTTCTATCAATAATCTATGGATACTTCACCTGAAGTCGCCGCCCAAGCTGTGGCACTTATTCAGGCCGGACACAGCCAAAGAAACGTGAGTGCTCAACTTAATTTAAGTCGATCTGCGGTCCGAAATGTTTATCGGAGGTACCTAGAGACTGGCGGCTTTGTTCGTCGCCAAGGAAGGCCACGATCTCGGGTCACAACTGAAAGGCAGGATCGATTCATCGTGACGACCAGCTTGAGAAATCGTCACCTTACCTCCATTGAGATACAAAACCAACTTCGCGACTTCCACGGAGTATCTGTGAGCGCTCGAACTGTTCGGAGAAGGTTAAAAGAACGCGATATGGTACCACACAAGCCAGCTAATGGGCCCAAACTAACGTGAGCCCACCGAACAGCGCGCCTTCATTTCGCACGCAGTCATTTAAATTGGACACAGCAAGATTGGAGCCGTGTACTCTTTTCTGATGAGTCCAAAATTGTGTTACATGGCAATGATGGAAGGAAGAAGGTCTACCGACGTAAGGGAGAGCGTTTCGCACAATGCTGCTTTGAAGAGAGGGTTGCTTATGGCGGTGGCTCATAGACTGACTGGGGCGGTATATCCGCGAGCGGCAAAACTCAACTTGAGGTTGTTACAGGACCACGGCTGCCAACATTAAATGCTGAAAGGTACATTCGTGAGTGCTTAGAACCTCACGTGATACCATACGCGGACTATGTGGGCCCAAATTTCCTTTTTATGCATAATAATGCAAGAGCCCATGCGGCCGGCATCGTCAGGGAATATCTTCGGGATGTGAACATCACAGTTATGGACTGGCTAGCCAGAAGCCCAGACATGAACCCCATTGAGCACATGTGGGACGAACTAAAAAGACGTGTTAGGGCTCGTCAGCCAGTTGCCCAGACGATGCAGGAGTTGAAAACTGCCGTAGAAGAGGAATGGGAGATGATCCCTCAAAATTTCATAGACCGGTTGATAAACTCTATGCCTAATCGTATGAGAGCTGTGGTAGATGCCCATGGAGGCAACACGAGAAATAAATTAAACCTTTATTTGATAAAACATGTTTTTTATTCAAAAATCAATTGCCTTTAACAAGGCGCATATCCGACTTGTTAGGCGTAGCTCCATGTCGTATGGTATTCTGAATTCAAATTTAAAACAATACGATCGAAAAAGATGGTAAAATGTATCAGGTTTAAAACTGCATCAACAGTTTTTGTTCAATCTCGCAATCATATTTCGGTAGGGGCCATCGAAACCTTAACTCTAAGGTGGGCCAATAGATGTGTCCAGAAGTGTATAAATAATATTAGTATAGATTATTTGACTAAGTATTTATGACTTGCGTGGAAGGGGATGTAATGAAATGAAATAGTTCTTCTTGTAAACACTTAGGAGGCAAACAATATAAAAATTTTATATTGTTTCAAATAAAATTTGTATTATGTTTCCTAAGACGTCCGAAGTCCATTATGAGAGAGAGTGCACGCTTCGTTCCGTGAGCAGCTGCTTGGTGTCCTTAGTTTCGCCTCGGAAACGCTCCACTAGCGACCCCCAACGTCAAACCTGTGAACTACTTTCAAAGCCGCATACAAACCGTCATGATGAAGTCTTTGGTCATTGTTCGGCTCATAATGATGCAAAGGTAGTTATGTATGCACCCGGAAGACCTTACCTGGACTTCGGGCGTCTTAGGAAACATAATACAAATTTTACGTCCGTTTGACGTCCGAAGCCCATTATGAGAGAAGTGTTAGTTATCTCCTGGTGGATTGTATGAATGAAAAGCAGCAATGTGAATTATAAACGATTTTTATAGGTACCTACATATACACAGGTTTTAATTATGAAACAAAATCTAAACATTTAAGCATTGGCAATATACATTAAGCAAAACATAATTAGGTCAGATTGTACTTCGGTGAGTGTGCCCAAGAACTCCACCACCTCATCCCACCGGCCCCCTTCTACCATCGGACATCCAGACGCACTGCATCTTACCATTCCTACTTTGTTGCTAATCCACCAATTCGCACTAAGCGTTTCCAAACGTCTTTTATAGTGCGCACAGCAAAGGAGTGGAACTCTGCCTGCGTCTGTATTTCCAAAGGCGTACAACCCTAATCTCTTCAAAGTTAGAGTGAACAGGCTCCTTCTGGGTACGCTCGCTCCATCGTAGACTTTGTCTCTGTCATCTCTGACCTAGACTAGAGTCAAGAGCAAACTCATCACAAATAAAATAAAAGGTATATCACTTGCTAGTCCTTACTTCCTAACTTATATATAATTATATAATGTAATATATATAATATAATCCTTATTTTTCCTTATTAATTATAATATTTAATTATCCTTACTAATATTATAAATGCGAAAGTAACTCTGTCTGTCTGTCGTGCTTTCACGCCAAAACTACTGAACCGATTTAAATGAAATTTGGTACAGATATAGTCTAGAGTCTGAGAAAGGACATAGGCTACTTTTTATCCCGGGAGTATGTTCCGTAGGGACCACGCGAGCGAAGCCGCTGGCAGAAGCTAGTAATTCATAATTCATTTGAATTTTTTAAGTTAGAATCAATTGGGGACTCGAAATAACCTTGATAACGAATGCACCGAGGACATTTCGTTACTAGATCTGGGGGGCTACTCTCTAACGAAATCCGTAGTTTCGGGCTTAGTTGCGGGCGGGCGTATTCTGCTCCGTATCACCTACAGACTTACGATTAGTCCCGAACCCGAACTGAGAATGAATGACAATACGATTTCACAGTAACTATCAAATCGTGTTATCATTAGTTCTGTGGTTAGGTGATACGGAGTAGAAAATGCCCACCCGCCTAAGCCCGAAACTACGGATTTCGTTAAGAGAGTAGAAAATGTTACTGTAAAGAAATCAGGGGGGCTCCCCTGATTTCTTTACAGTAATATTTTCTGAAAGTTGATTCATGCCTCCAGTTTGCCTTAGTTAATATGTAATTTTTAGGATAATTTTCTAGCCAATTTAATGATGAAACAGCTGATCTAAAACTACCTGGAGCGGCTTGTATTCCAGCATAAGATAGAAGCCGTTTTACCCATCCACCGATTATAATTGGTGTAGCTGCTCTAACGGGATCTCTTATCCCGGGAGTTATGAATAGTAGCGTAGCTAGCATGGGTGACACCCGGGGCGGATAATGTGGTGTCACCCCACAAATGAACCCCCACCCCCAAATAATTATGAGTGCAACTCATAATTATTTGGGGGTGGGGGTTTTCGTTCTGGTGACGGGTGTGCCATTTGCGCTGCAGGTTTTTATTTTCAGGAATGTTCTAACATCATACTTACTTACAAACAAAATCTCGAAAATTAGATTATTTTGATTTTGTTTTCATCATTATCTAAACCCAACTTTTTCAGTAACGCAAGTAAACTTAAGAACTAAAAGAGGCTCGAAAATTCATGCCCCTCAACTCTGAAAGGTTTTATTTTCTTTTGATCATTTCATACATAGTGATTTTATTGAGACATACAGAAACGCTCGAGAAAAAAGAGAGTGCAGAAAGTAAGAGCGAGCGAAGCGAGCTCGAAATTTTTTACACCCCACCACGGACGGGTTTCATTACGTCGCCCGTTAAGGGGTGACGCCCGACCATGACAAAAAGTCATCGAACGAGTGTCGCCCCTAAATGCAGAAAACCTGAAGGACTAAAGAAATTTTTGCACCTCATCTCGGAAGGGTTTAATTGTATTTTGAACATTCATACTGAAATTTAAGTTTTTTGTTGATTAATGTAGAAAAACTCAGGAAGTCAGAGAATGCAAAATGCAAGAGCGAGCGAAGCGAGCTCAAAAATTCTTGCACCCTACTCCTGACAGGTTTCATTGCGTCAAACCCCCCTATCTCCAAAATGATCTGAATCAATGTGCAAGAGGGAGAGGTCTTGTACACGACGTCCCGAACATATTAATAAAATAGACGCCGTTCGCTTAGACACCTCATACAAACTACTAATGCAAGGAGTATTGTCTTTTAAATAAGTAATTAATACCCTGGCGTTCCATGTGGGTGGGTACCTTAGGTGGCAACGGCTTTGCAACTGAAATTGCTTTCAAAATGTGCTACACTTTTAGTGCCAAGTGCAAAAGTGTTTTTACATTTTTAGTGCCAAGCACTCAACACATGGGCCGAACAATAATTCGTTCGTGTGCCCACAACCCGCCCATGAATACAAGTCACATATAGCTACTTAAAACGACGACTCAGGTGCGGGTTGTGGGCACACGAACGAATCACTACTGACGACCCATACGCTGAGTTCTTGGCACCAAAAGTGTTATTTATTTTATTATTTATTTATTTATTTATTTAGGATCGCCAACAGAGGCTACACATTCACATGCACTATAATACAGACAGGTACAAATACAAGAATGCGCCCCCAATTACAGGCGACCACAGCATTCACTTACTATCTAGGTAGGTACATTAAGTATGACAAGGACGAATACATTTAAATAAACAAAAATACGTTACAAGAAACTAGGAATAAAAAGGAAAACAAAATGGGATGAATGAAAGATGCATAAAAAAACACAAAATAATAATCAAAAACAAAACAAAAAGCAATAAAAACACCAATTAAAATACTATGCATTCGATATGAGGACTTTTATGTCTTTTTTAAACTTTGTTAGTTTACATGTAATATCCAGGTCGTTATGCTTCGATATTTCGTTATACTGCCTACAGAGCCTTGGCAAAACGGCGAAGTGTCCGAGGTTTGTTTTGGATCCCGGCACATAAAAAAGTTTATAGGTACTTTTCCGCGGCAAGCGAGACGGTGCACTTATATGCAGCTTTCCAAGAAGCTCGCTACAGTCAATAACCCCATTGAACAGTTTGTGAAGAAATGTGAGATCTAGAATTTTTCTTCTATCTACCAACGAGGACATTTTATAATGTTGTAGACGTAGGTCATAGCTCCTAATTTTTTTTGCCAGACGATCTTTATAGCAAAGATGGTATAGAAAACGTCTTTGTACATTTTCCAAGCGTTTAGTGTAAACATCGTAGTGAGGATTCCATACGGTGCTATTGTATTCAAGCAGTGGGCGAACCAATGTGTTATATAATTGAATACGAGTTGAAGCTTTAGAAAACTCTTTGCTATTACGCAAGACAAATCCGAGGACCTTGAACGCCTTTGAGGTAATATTTAATATATGCCTATCAAATTTCAGTTTCTTGTCAAATAAAATTCCTAGGTCACGAACTTCTTTTACTTCATTTAGTGCTTGTTGATGCAATGTGTATTTGTTGGTTTGCACTGTTTTATTACGGGAGAATTGCATATAGTGACATTTAGAGACATTGATTGACATTTTATTTAATCTACACCAATCCGCCATCCTATCGAGATCAGCCTGTAAAAGTCCAGAATCTAAATTGGTCACTATTGGTTTCAAAACTTTAACGTCATCTGCAAACATGTAAAAACTTGAGTGCTTAAAACATGACGCAATGTCGTTAATGAAGATGTTGAAGAGGATAGGGCCTAAGTGCGAGCCTTGCGGGACTCCTGATGTTGCTGGAAAGCTGTCAGAGTGGTGACCATTAATGATTACTTTTGAATGCCTGCCCACGAGGTAAGAATGGATCCACTTAAGTAATGACCCTCCTACTCCCAATTGGTTTAGTTTTTTCAGTAGAATGTTATGGTCAACCCTATCAAATGCCTTACTGAAGTCTGTGTATATCGCGTCTACCGGGATTCTTTTATCAAGAGACTCCGATATGGCTGTGACATAACACATAAGATTTGTAGAGGTTGACCTTGAGTTGATAAAACCATGTTGATGGGTAGTAATACATTGTTTGACATGTGCATTTAAGCGTTTAGTTACTAACTTTTCAAGTATTTTGCCGAATATGTTCAAAATGGAGATAGGCCGATAGTTAGATACTTGTTTTTTTTCGCCTGATTTGAAAATAGGCACCATCAAAGCTTCCTTCCACCTCTCAGGAAACACCCCGGCCGCCATTGAATTGTTGAAAATAATTTTAAGAGGTGTGGTTAGTGCCTTTGCACATCTTTTTATAAATACGGGTGGAATACCGTCACTTCCAGCACCTTTGCGCTCATCCAAGGCTTTTAGGGATTGAAATATTTCCACAGCGCCAAATTCCAGTTTACAGAATCCGGACGGAGCAAGACAACTATCAAGGCGGATTGACGCATTAACGGTCGACGAGGTATTGTAGACTTGAGCAAAGTTCTCGGCAAACAAGTTACAGATTTCACCCCCACTAGTTGCTGTCCTGTTCATGTGACACATTTCAGCTGGGTAAGTACTCTTATTTTTCTTTTTATTTTTAAGAAATGTCCAGAACATTTTTGGATCCTTTGTAAGTGCTTCTTCCATTCTAGCTATATAGTTTTTGTAACTCACTTCCATAAGCCTACCACAACTTGCACGCAGCGTCTCAAATGACACGACGTCTAGAGGATTTCTGTACTTTTTAACCTTTATGCGATATTTATTTTTTTCCTTTAGGAGACGTATAAGTTCCCTGGAATACCACTGGGGATATTTATTGCCTAATATTTTTTTCATCGGGACATATTGTTTGATGACTTCGTGCAGTACTTTGTAAAATATATCGATCATTTTGTCAGTTGTAGGGTGAGCTTCCAGTTCTTTTTCCCAGTCTATAGAATTTAGTTCTGTCGTGATGGTATCGTAATCAGCTTTAAAGAAATCTGGTTTTATTGTTGGTTTAGCTTGAAGATTGTTTGATTTAATGTTTAAGGACATGGAGAATTCTAATGATGGGTGCAAGGGATCTTCTGAAACCAATTGACAGTCGCAACGACTAAGGTTATGTAACGTGGTATTACAGAGGGCGAGATCCAATGTTTTAGATTTAGAATTTGGCAAGCAATTAAACTGTTCTAAAGCATTTAACGAAATAAAATCTAGGAAACATTTTATCACCTCGCTATTATTACTAGGATGTGGTTGTGCATGACCTGTGTTTTGCTTATCCATTTTCCAAATTATATTGCTGAGGTTAAAGTCCCCTAAGATAAGAGTTTGATCACCGTGGTCAAGAGCACCCTGAGCAGAATTTAAAAATACCTGCATGATATCAGAGGTCACAGGCGGGGGTAAGTAAACGCCACAAATACGGAATATACGTGTTTTTGTGCCTCGCGGGGCAGTTTCAATATTGATCCACAAATCTTCACATGAACTCTCCAGACGTGGCAGTCGACACGACTTTAACCTTCTGGAAACCGCTATTAAGACACCGCCACCATCCCTGCGCGCACTGTAACGACTAGATTCGCGATCTCGTCTGTAAATCTCATACCTATCGTCAAATAATTCGGCGTCGTAAACACCACCGTTCAGCCAAGTCTCCGTAAGCACAATTATGTCATAATCTTGTAAAGACATATTACGATAAAAAATATCAAGTTTCGTTTTAAGGCCGCGTACATTCTGATAATAAATCCGAAGTGAACTATCGAATAAGGCTAATTAAACTACAAAAACGTTCAATAGTTTTCTTAATATGTCTCCCAATATCCCTACGCTATAGACTTAAGTTGCTCCTGGTTCGTGATAACAATGCGTTCAGATTGTTCATTTTTCTTCATGAATATTCTTCCGTTTCGCACCCAAACAAACTTATACCCGAGTGCTTTGCCACGAATTCGGCTCGCTGCATGTAATGCCTTGTTATCTGCCGACAAGTGTTCCACCACGTAAATCGGAACTGGGTTCTCAGTGGCGATACCGAGGTGACTCGTATTCAGCTTATTGTTTCGGTTGCTCTTGTTGTAATTCATAGTAGCAGCAAGGAATGTATCTCGCAGGCGTGGGTTGTTGAATTTAACAAGAATAGATCTAGGTCGAGTAGTTTGGGTATCTTTTTTTACGATCCTGGTACAATGAGCTATGTCAGCTTCCACGACTTCACTTTTAGTGATGTTGCCGAGTTGTAACACCGTTGAAAGTAAGTTTTCTGAGCGGTTTTCGGGCACATTCTGAATTTCGAGGTTGGTCGCTCTAAAGTTCTGTTCCACAAGGTTTAGGCGTCGATTTATATCGTGGATTGATGTTTTTAACTGTATGTTATCTTTCTCAAGTGCCTGAATTCTGGAAGACTTTTCTTCTAATGATAATTTCGTTTCTTCATACTTTTCGTTGAAAAAGTCAAGGGAAACCCGAAATCCTGCTATTAGCTCGCTTATTTGTTTAAACTGGTCAGCTACAACATCTTTAAGCGCGCTGGCGATCTCTTGCCTTATAACTTCTCTAAAGGTACCTTTTGTGATTTCTAAAATGGTTTCGTCATTGATTGGACTCTCAGGTAACTTGCTCTGCTTTATTTGTTTATTGCGAACAGTTACGTTAGATTCGGTAGGTGAGTTGTGAAGTTGCTGGGCTAAATCATTGTTGGGGCAATCGCCTCGTGCCGCTGATCGGACCGGTGTATCCGTGTTGTTCGTTTTCGGTAGTTTACTCTGACAATTTGGACATTTCCAAGTCGCTTTTTTGGCCACACCCATTGCTTTGAATTGCTTTTCGGGTATGTTAGAACATAGCAAGTCGTACCTTAGTTTAC
The DNA here is from genome assembly GCA_947578705.1 of Lacanobia wlatinum. Taxonomy (NCBI): domain Eukaryota; kingdom Metazoa; phylum Arthropoda; class Insecta; order Lepidoptera; family Noctuidae; genus Lacanobia; species Lacanobia wlatinum. Next base: position 6,358,758 of record OX388039.1, on the reverse strand, counting down.
AAATACTACATTGCAGGTAATCTTTGCTTTGAATTGTATTCATACAACCCGCACAATTGTTGGCCATTGTCGTGAGTAATTTGTTCTTCAAACTTCGAGGGAATACAAAAACAATATCACGGCGCCAGGCTCGAACTCGCGACACAGTCGACAACTTCTAGTCTAATCCGAGACGTTTGCCGCTGCGCCACTTGAACGTTAATACAAGAGTTGAAATTTGCGACAGTATTGCTCGGATTTTAGATTTTAAATTTTAAAGAACGTTACAAGATTGACTCATTTGTCACACATTCCACAAATTTTTTCACTGTTTACGATGATTTGAACTAGCTTTTTTTGACACTTTTTTACGATTTTCTTGCAGCTAATCGTTTTAATTATTTGGTTTAGAAAATTCTTTGGCACTTTAGCACTTTTAAACTTTGTTTTCGTAGTTTTATAACTGCACTTGATCTTGTGATTTTAATTAAGATAGTTTCTCAGGTGCCCGTCACAGTGGGCCCGAATAACACTTTCACTTGAAATTTGTCCTAGCACCTTTTCGTTAGTTACAAATTTAGTTAAAATTTCACAGTATTTATATTTTTAGAAAATATTTAACACGGAGCTTATCAAACCTAGATGTTCACCTGGTGGCGCCATCTATCTATCAATGTAACTAGAAGAAATTTTAATATTTGAAGTAGTTTCACAAACAGATGCAATAACGGACTCGTTCACAAGAATAGTTCTGTAAGCTAGCTTTTGATTAAGATGTAGATACACACATTAAAAAAAAATTTGATCACTAGCATAAGCTGACATATTTTTTTAAATTTAACTGTATCAAGAAAAAATCTTTGTTGTGTGTTTTCTTTAAATAGATAAAACCTGTTTAAAATTGAAAAAAAAAAATACCTATTTTTATTAACAAATATTGAGTAATTAATCAAAATGTAATTGTAACAGGAATTTGATAAAAAAAACAATACTGTTTAACCAAACTTAAACAACATTTTATTAATAAAAGGTTTATATTCAATATAATATAACTCCTCCCCTGGCTCGAACACATGCGGGAGATCCTCCTGGGCATGCTGAGGATCAAGTTATCCAGCATTTCTTGGGGTAACCTGTCCCATTCTTGAATAGCGGCTTCCCTGAGCTCTGGCACTGTCTGGGGACGTCGCTGACGGTTCCAAATAGCTCGCTTAAGAGCATCCCACGCGTGCTCTATTGGGTTCAAGTCAGGCGAGCCGGCAGACCAGTCTAACCTTGTGATGTCGTATTCTTGAAGAGCTGCATTGATTCGTTGAGCTCGATGTGCGGGCGCATTATCATCGACCAGTACAAATTGGTGCCCATGGTTTACTCGGAATGGTCTGACAATTCTATCAATACGAGGCATGCCTTTTAAGTTTTGTCGTTTGAAGAAAAAAAACACAACTAGAACCTTATAGTACTTTTTATTGTTTTTCAAAGTATTCACCACGTAGCTTAATACACTTTTCCATTCGCTCAAACCACATTTATTCCAGTCTAAAGTGGGGGTGTTCAAAATGGCTGACGCAGTCGACGCTTTGAAAGCGTCGACTGCTTCTTCACCGGACTGGAATCTTTGAGCACGAAGGCTTTTCTTAATTTTAGGAAATGTAAAGAAATCGTTAGGGCTTAGGTCAGGACTGTATGGAGGATGGTCAAGAATTGCTACTTTTTCCTGCTTCAAATACTCAATCGTTTGACGAGCGCTGTGTGAGCTTGCGTTGTCGTGGTGCAGGATGATGCGTCGCTTTGAGTTAGATTTTCGAAGTTCGGCGATGACTTGTGGTAAACAAACTGTGGTATACCACTCTGTGTTAACCGGTCTACGATCTTCAAGTGCAATAGTCGCAACACGGCCGGTTTTTCCAACGAACGTGGTCACGATCTTCTTTGAGGTGCTTCGAGAACAAACAACTTTAGTCGGCTTTGGCTCGTCTTGAAAGACCCAGATTGTAGAACAATCTACAATCTGGGTCTTTCAAGACGAGCTTGGAATCAGGATCGTAGGCATAGATCCAAGATTCGTCACCACTGATGATGTCGTAGAAGTGATTTGACTCTCCTCGGTTGAACCTTTGCACAGTTTTCTTACACCATCTGACGCGGGCCGCCTTGTGATCGTCGGAAAGCAGATGCAGTATCCAACGGCAAACTAGCTTTCTCACACCAAACGCTTCATGCAAGATCTTCTGAATGGTTGTCCCTGAGATGCCTAATAGAGCCTCTATCTCTCGATACGTCACATGACGATCTTCGAGAATTAGTTGTCTCACATCAATGATGTTATCTTCAGTGAAGACGGATTTTTGGCGTCCTTCGCGAGATTTGTCACTAACACTAGTATGTCCACGCTGGAATTCTAAATACGAGCGTCCGACAGTCCGCAGACATGGGGCTTCATGATTGAACACAGATGTTAGCTCTTCAAAACACTGAAGCCGTGTCAGGCTTCTTCTAAAGTTGTAGAAAATTGTTGCACGAACATTTTCCTTAGAAAGATTCATTTTCGTACGTAACCTGACAGATTCCAATCGACGCTGTGACTAAACAATAGCATTAAACCTAATACTTTCAACTGTTTTGAGATTCAAAATTTAAACAAATTCGAATATAGAACAGTTCCAAATTCAAAATTGCCGGGAAATATGGAAACGACAGAACTTAAAAGGCATGCCTAGTAGCAACTGCTTTATAAATGTCTGCTTTCATGAAGCCTCGATACGGGATTAAAGGCGTTCTAGCTCCAATCATAATACTAACCCTAAAGGACACCGATTTCCCGTCTTGCTGAACTGTTCCAGTGGCAGTTCTTTGCCTTTCACGGTCTCCTGGTCTTCTCCAGACACAGACACGTCGGTTATCTGGATGAGTACTGATTCGCGATTCTTCAACGAAGAGACAGTTTTGCCAAATGTTTTCTTCTTCATTTTGCCGAAGCCTAGCCCACTGCAATCTCCGTCAGACGTTGCCGGGAATTCAGAGGCGCTCGCCAAGACCTCCGTGCTCGTAATCCAGCCTGGTGCAAGCAATTCCGAATGGTCTGAGTGCTAACTTCAAGCCCAGCGTTGCGTTGATTGTTGGGTCACGGGCTGCCAGCAATCTAATATAGCGCTTTTGGACAGCAGTCCAAACAGTTGGGCAACCACTCCGGGGTCGGTCAGCTAAATTACCCATCCTCTGCAACGTGGTCACGACACAGGATTGGGATATACCATCTCTGCGTGCTATTTCTCTCGTATTGTGTCCTTCTTCCCTCAAAGTTACTATTGTTGCTCGTAAAACTTCTGATAATCCTCTTGGCATTTTTTCAATTACAACTTTCCGCGAAAAAGTATTTTAAATCCGTTAAAATTGACTAAATCAAAATTCTGAATGAGCGTAAGCTAGGACTGAAAAAAAATAACAGACTTTTTATATGGAAAAACAATTGAACGGTTTTATTGTTTTATATTCTAATTCTATATTTTTAAATAAAGAATCGAAAAAAAAAAGAAGAAATCATAATATAATCTACCGTAAAAAAAATCGAATTTTCAAATTGATTGCAAACTTTTTTTGATGTGTGTATGCTAGATATTTCGCAACATCTGCCGGAGTTGGTATACGAAAATTTACGTTATTTTGACTACACCAACTAGACCACTTGCCCCAAATAGGTGTGTAAGTTTTGAAGAGTTGAAGTTCGCCAGCAAGATAAAAGAAGATCTTTCTCTTGTGGAGACCAATTTCTTGTCATGGTGTCCCTGCCGAAATGAGCCAAGCTTCCAACTGCAGATCGATGACATGAGCTGGTGGTAGGCCGGCCACCGTGTCCACCAAAGTCTTATTCAGGTCTCCGATCTTCAGGGGCTGTGTCAAGGTTTGTTCTTCAGGTCTGGTCGCCAAAAGGGTTTCTTCTACTTGGGTGCTACTATGATGTACCGACCTGATGTTGAGTTGAGGTAGTGAAGACCTCGTGAAGCAGCGCTGGTGGTGCGAACACCCATGCGAGGTCGTATCGCCAATACCTGCTGAACGCGTCGTAATAATAGGCGTTGGAGTCTGAGGAATTTAGAGAAACGTAATTTATCACGACGTGTGCGGTTTGAGACGCGAACAAGTCTATTTCCGGTTTTCCCCAAATCTGAAATATCGTTGAAGTTGCTGCCACCTGAAGGTGCCACTCGCTGCCGACGCGATTTCGTCAGGTGGTCGGCTTCGGTGCTGTTCACCCCTGGTAGGTGGTGAGGGATCAGTACAACATTGAGGTCGTCCGTCAGAGTTAGCAATTCCCGTGTCAACTCCATCAACCTGTGTGATTTTGTGCCGCCTTCCTTCTGAATGTACGAGATCACTTGTCTTGTTGTCGGTCTGTAGAATGTTGCTGGAGCCCCGGAGGGCTCTGGATTCCTTCGACAGTACAGCAATTACAGCATACATTTCTTTGAGATTGCAATGCCATTTTTTTTCTGGCGGGGTTGCCATGCGCCTTGTACCTTGTTGTTGTTGTTGACCAGGGCACCCCACATAATGTCGGAAGCGTCCGTGATGACAAAGTTTGTGGGTATCACATCTATGTGAATTGCCGTCTTTTGACCTACATTTTTCATCCACCACTCGAGTTCTTGCCGAATGTCTTGTGTCAGTTGTACTGCTTCGATAGGATTTTGACGCATTACTTTTATGTGACATTGCAGCGCACGGCAATGCATCCTTCCCCGGTGCGTGATGAAGGACGCAAAGTTGAGAAGCCCTAAGAGGCGTTGCGCCTGCTTGAGGGTGCAACTGCCCGCTGCGAGTCTGGTCGAGAGGTTCTGTCGAATTTTTCTTACCTTCTCTGGTGGCAGGGACTTTGCAGTTTGTTTGGGTGTCCCAATCGATGCCGAGATATTCAATCGACCTCGTTGACCTGGTGGTCGATTTCTCGTGATTTACACACCAGTCCAGACTGGACAAGAAGCTTAAAGCTATGTTTAGATGCGTACTGAGTACTTCCTTGTTCTGATGGACTAATAAATAGTCGTCTAGATACACGACAAGGCGCAGACCTTTTTTGCGAAGGTATTCTGCAGTCCAGTTTTTGTGCGGCTCCCAGACAGTTATAGTCGCAAACATTCTGGGAGCCGCAGCCAGACCGAATGCTAGACATGTCATCTGCAGAAGTTGACCATCGTAGCTGATGCGCAAAAAGCACCTGTGTTCTGCGCGTATTGGAAGGTGATAATAGGCCTGGCTGAGGTCCAGCTTGGCCATCCAGTCGCCTTGTTGCAGAAACGATGGCATTTGTTGATGGTTAAAAAGATAGAAATGTTTTAGCTCCATGTATAAATTTAGTGCATTCAAGTTGAAAATCACTCGATTTTTGTCATTGCTCTTTGTGATCATGAAAAGAGGACAAATGGGACAAATGAACGACGCGACGGGGTCAGAGGAGCAGTCTTTAACACTCGTGGGTAGAAACAGTCGATGTTGAAGGAAAGGCGGTGCCAATATATTTTTTCGTGACGGGTAGGCTTTGGAGCACTATTTGCCATGATACAATTTGTTAAAATTTTATTGACATGACTCACCAACTGTTGGGATAGTAGATCAAGCCTGCGTTCCAGTTCCGAATCTTGCTAAAGGGAGCGACCGCGTGCCTGACGGGGCCGTTTGCATGGCGCTAGATAACCTACATCGCTCTCCGATGACACCGTATTACTTCCTGTCGATGATGATGAAGAACTCGAACTCCGCGTCCTTTTCCTCGAAGTATCCTCTGGCCCGATAGTTTACTCGTCCATTTTGTTTAAAATAAACGCAATCACGAGACAGAAAATTAATTTAAATACTAATATAACGAACTTTCTACTATAATCTCAAAAATTCTAATAAATAACGAATATAGCTAATTCGATATAACCGACAATCTAAAACCGAACGAAACTTTCTGAACCGAAACACAAGTCATTTTTGCGTCATTTTCCGAAAACGACGCAAAAATGACCAAAGACTTCATCATGGCGGCTTGTATGCGGTTTTGAAAGTAGTTCACAGGTTTGACGTTGGGGGTCGGTAGTGGCGCGTTTTCGAGCCTAAAATAAGGACATCTAGCAGCTGTTCACGGAACGAAGCGTGCACTCTCTCTCATAAAGGACTTCGGACGTCAAACGGAATATAATATAACAGACAGCTCATTTTTTGCTTTGTGGCTATGGGCCTTCAAGGATGCCGTACTCTCCTAGTAAAAAAAAAGCTAAAATGTGTCAGGTGTCTATGACTACTACAACTTTCGCACCCATAAACTTCTAAACAAAATTTAGCAATGTTAATTAGCTTGAAACGGCTATCATGGTAGTATCTCCTTCGCTAAGAGCTGTAATGAAACGAAAAATGTGATTAATACCTAAAAATTTTCAATTTTTGTGTAAAGGAACCCTCACCAAGAACGAGATGACAGTAACAACGATATCGACGTCTGGCGGGCATATCGCGGAGGTGTCAGGCACCGGCTACAACGCGTGTGGCGACATACAGCTGCGCGCCTACAAGGGACGCGACCTGGACGTGGCGAGGATGGCGGTCAATACTATGCTGGAGGTAATTACTTACTTTCCTGATCTTTGCAGGCACTTTGGAGCAGCATATTTGGTTGGTAAGGTATAGGGAACGTGCACGTCGTTGACTATGCCATCTAGTGTTGCGTATTCGAAACTTAAGAATACTTGACATTGACGCTTCTGTGTTGCGTACCTACGATTTCTGCGCGCTTCGTTTAGGGGAACGTACACGATGTAGACTATGCCATTTACGTTGCAATTTCGAAACTTATAGGTAATATATACTTGACAATGTCATTTCTGTGCCGCCATCTATAGTTCCTGCACGTTCCCTATCGAATAATAATAATTAAATTTAATTCACTAAAACCACAAGCGTACGGAACGAGTGTTAGTTTCTAAACGTGTTTACTGCAGCTAGAACGCCACCAACAAATTGAACTCGGCCTCTGTCGAGCACCATGTTCTAGGCTCTATCGAACGCAACCAGCCGGTCGATTCTCTAAGTATGTCGAAATGAAGGTTTGGGTGAAGTGATCACGAAATGAGCTGTCATCCATTTTACATTTATTGATAGCTATTAATACATGTTAAATGGATGACAGCTCACTTCTATTGCCGAATTTCCAAAATACTACTAAAATCAATACTTTCGTTCTCAGGTGGGAGTCCTATGCAACAACGCGACAGTCCGAGACGAAGTCCTGTACGGGCAGCCCACAGAGGGCGCGCTGCTAGCGGTGGCGCTGAAGCACGGCATGCACGACGTGCGCGAGCAGTACACGCGCCTGCACGAGATACCCTTCAGGTACACATCACCATCATCATCACCACTTCAGCCTGCACATATACATTGATAGCTGGCTAGCTGCCGGTTGTCATCTCTTGCTTCTGTGGGTCTCGCGTGCTGTGGGTCTCGCGTGCTGTGGATTCTTGTATCCTCCAGCAGGTCTTCGGTCCACCTTGTGAGAGGCCTTCGACGCTGTTCCTTCCGTTACAGGGTCGACACTTCAGAATAAAAAAATTAATATACCAAAGAATTGTTACATTGCAACCAAAAAATTATTACATTGCAACCAAAAAATGTAATTTGAACTTTGTTACCGGAAGACATTAAGTTTTTTGTTGCGAAACTTGATAATTATAGCACATCCCCAATTCAAAACGGTCTTTATCTTACGACATTCGATTAACTTAACAAACACACCTCATTTCGCCTTGCCAAAGAAAAACATAATTATCTTTCCATTCCAAGTTGGCTGGAAGAGATAATGGAATGCATTAAGGCCGCCAGTTGATTTTATGAAATCATTGAACTTGCTGCACAATAAAGTATTTACAAATTAATAAGTAATCGTATTGTTACAGTTCCGAAACAAAAATGATGGTAGTGAAATGCGCGCCCAAGTTTGCGGACGGCAAGCTGAAGGAAGAGGTGTTTGTGAAGGGCGCCATCGAGAAGGTGCTGCCGCTGTGCACGCAATATGTTGACAGTAGCGGCAACTACGCGCCCATGACCAAGGACAAGCAGAACGACTTCATGGGGGAGGCTTACAATATTGCTAGGATGGGTGAGTTGTTTGTTTGTGAAGGGCACAAATTCTTGCCAATAGACATCATGTTATTGCATTCTGTGACACTATACTAACCACCCCGAAATACCATAAAAAGCTCACGACCTACATCATATCGATCTATCCTTCTTGCTGAGACAGGGACCTTTTTGGCCTCGCACAGATTAATTTTAAGATGCCGCTTACGGTTAGTTTCACTTATCTCACTTTAAATGTCTTGTGCGAGTCCCAAATTTTCAATATAACATTTTTCTTTTCTCCCCAGGCCTTCGAATAATCGCGCTGTGCCGCGGGCCTCGCTTAGAAGCGCTGACGTACACGGGCGTGTGCGGCGTGTGCGACCCGCCGCGGGAAGGCGTGAGGGATGCCGTGGCCACGCTGGCGCGCGCGAGCGTGGACGTCAAGATGGTGACCGGGGACGCCAGGCCTACTGCGCTAGCTGTCGGTAAGTTAACTTAGAAGCGCTGACGTACACGGGCGTGTGCGGCGTGTGCGACCCGCCGCGGGAAGGCGTGAGGGATGCCGTGGCCACGCTGGCGCGCGCGAGCGTGGACGTCAAGATGGTGACCGGGGACGCCAGGCCTACTGCGCTAGCTGTCGGTAAGTTAACTTAGAAGCGCTGACGTACACGGGCGTGTGCGGCGTGTGCGACCCGCCGCGGGAAGGCGTGAGGGATGCCGTGGCCACGCTGGCGCGCGCGAGCGTGGACGTCAAGATGGTGACCGGGGACGCCAGGCCTACTGCGCTAGCTGTCGGTAAGTTAACTTAGAAGCGCTGACGTACACGGGCGTGTGCGGCGTGTGCGACCCGCCGCGGGAAGGCGTGAGGGATGCCGTGGCCACGCTGGCGCGCGCGAGCGTGGACGTCAAGATGGTGACCGGGGACGCCAGGCCTACTGCGCTAGCTGTCGGTAAGTTAACTTAGAAGCGCTGACGTACACGGGCGTGTGCGGCGTGTGCGACCCGCCGCGGGAAGGCGTGAGGGATGCCGTGGCCACGCTGGCGCGCGCGAGCGTGGACGTCAAGATGGTGACCGGGGACGCCAGGCCTACTGCGCTAGCTGTCGGTAAGTTAACTTGAAACGCAGTTTTGATAACTAATGCCTGGAATAAAATTGGAACCCGACAAACAAAAAAAAAGAACACGTTGACAGATCCATAATAAAAGTGTATGGAAAATCCCCTATACCCCAGAAAATTATTACATTAGGCATCACAACCATCATTTATATTTCAGCTCAAATGGTTGGCCTAGATGTGCTACACTCGCAATCGCTTGCCGGAGACCAACTGGACGCCATGACCGACGAAGAATTGGATCGGATGATTGACACCGTAAGTTTATTTACCGATTGAAATTTGTAACTGTTTGTAGGATTCGTAATTGTTTGTTAGTAGAGTTTTGTTCGAGGAGATACTCGGTAGATGCGAATTTTGAGACATCTGATAGAAAAGAAGAAAGAAAAATAGTTTATTCCTCCCTAATAGACGCACGATCACATCTCAGATTTGTCTCTGGAATGGAGTGGGTGAAGTTACAGTAGTACCCAACTGATATGGCTTACCGATGTACCTGCGCAGAAGATGAATTTTCAAAGTGCGGGAAATGCTATTGACCAATCGGCCCGCTTCATGCAACGCGCTTTTTTTTCCTGTACCGCTATTGGTCGGCAGCTGCCGCCATGTTAGCGCGCACCGCGTGGCATGCACGTGACGCGAGTGAGACGGAACTGACAGCTGCAGTGTATTATGAACCTTATAGTAGTGACCTAAGGTTTATTGTAAGGTTGTTTTCTTTCGTTAATCTTCGGGGCCATACTTTCTTTTCTGGGCGAACGAAGATTCACGACGCGCCTTATCTGTTGGGTACCACTGTACAGCGATCAAACTCAATTTAATTTGATTCAACTGGGTGACTGTGTGAACTTCGTTACTAAACCTTTCAAGTATAAGAAAGGTTTAGATAGTTAAATATAGGTAAACAATCTTGTGTCTGCCTTCCTCGATAAATGGGCTATCCAACACTAAAAGATTTTTTCATTTCGAACCAGTAATCTCTTAATCCAAACATGCAAACAAAAGTGTAGACTGTTTTACTTGCAGGTGAGCGTATTCTACAGAGTGACTCCTAAACACAAGCTGGCTATTGTGAAGTCACTGCAAAGGGTTGGCAACATCGTCGGCATGACAGGTACGTCTTGCTATATTTGTTCTTACTTATTTAAGATTTTTTTAAATTTTATTTTGAGTATTATTATGTTCTGGAATGATGTTTCGTGGCTAAGGGTGGGTACATATGACGGAGCGCAGCACAGAGCATTTGTCACTGTCAAACTATTACCAACATTGTCCAACAATGAATTCCTGAAGAGCAGTATTAATTGTTGTGTCAATTGATTTTAGATATTATTTCAATGACGACAATGTCGATAATAGTTTGACAGTGAAAAATGCTATGCGCTGCGCTCCGCCATTTGTGCGCCGGACCTAAGGCGATGTGTATGTTGAAGGAGACTTATTTAACACTAGCTGACCCGTGCATCTTCGCCTACGTCGCATTTTTCATTAATACTCCGCTGCTGTTGGTCGTAGCGTGATTTTATATAGCCTAAAGCCTTCCTCGACAAATGGGCTATGCAAAACTAAAAAAAAATAAATGGGAACCATGAGTTTCTTAGATGAGCGCGTTCAAACAAAGAATCAAATAAACTCTTCATCTTTATAATATTAGTAAAGATAACTATAATATATAAATAAATCCTAATATTATAAATGCGAAAGTTTGTGAGGATGGATGGATGTTTGTTACTCTTTCACGTCAGAACGCCTGAAAGGATCTTCATGAAATTTGGCACAGAGGTAGACTATAGTATGGAGTAACATAGAGGTTTTTAGTAAATAATCAATGTTTTCGTTGTAAAAGGTGACGGTGTAAACGACGGCGTGGCTCTGAAACGCGCGGACATTGGCATCGCGATGGGACGCAACGGTACCGACGTGTGCAAGGAAGCCGCCGACATGATCCTTGTTGACGACGACTTTGCTACTATCATGTGAGTTACAACACACTACACTAATGGTACGCGACTCCCGGGAGTTTCGCGTGGATTTGTGAATCAACTTTCTAGCTAGTGGCTGTAGTTTGACCCGTGAGAGCTGGCATTGTTCCGGTTCGGGCTATAAAGGAGTTTTACTAATTTTGTACTATACTTTTTCTTTCTAGTCAATGGTCACTTTAAACAAATTGAGCTCAGTACGTTTAAGCGGCATCGGTGGTATTCATTAGGTCCAAAATAGTTTAGGTATAAGTTTACTTGGAGCACCCGAACAAGTGGGCCAATGTGCAATTTAAAATAGAGATATAAAACCGTTAATTACTTGCTTCTTGCGATTCACAGGCTTTGCAGACGGATTGGTGAAAGTTGATGATTCAGATGAAAACGAGCGACATGTTATTTTTACGAATTGTTTAATATTTTTCCCACAGCGCCGCCATAGAGGAAGGCAAGTGCATCTTCTACAACATCCGCAACTTCGTGCGCTTCCAGCTGTCCACGTCCATCGCGGCGCTGTCGCTCATCGCGCTCGCCACGCTCATGGGCATCCCCAACCCGCTCAACGCCATGCAGATACTGTGGATCAATATCATTATGGATGGTGAGATTCTACGATCATTTTTAACCGACTTCAAAAAGGAGGAAGCTCTCAATTCTTCGGAAACTTTTTCTTATGTTTGTTCCCTGATTACTCGAAGACAACTGGACGAGTTGGAAAATTATTTTTTTGTTTGAAAGGATAGACTTACCAGGTAGTCCCATGGTCAACTCTACAAGTTTTATAGGTACACTTGAAGCGATTTGGGTATATTTGGAAGAGTATTTTCTCGGAGTGGTCCCATTTCAATTTGGTGAAGACCTCATGAAGAACTTCGGAGAAAAGCGACGGAACTCTTCTATAAATGATAGCAAATGGGCTGGGATTTCTGAAATCGCGTGTCTCTTTATTGTTTACACTAGTACATAACATAACATCATGCTGATACGTTGTGAAGGGGTACGCACGTGTGAATACAAAGTATAAAATAACTTAAATTTCGGAAGTCGGTGTCAAAAAAAGAAGAAACAAAACTAAAAACACCACATTTTTGTATTTGGTGAAACTTCACAGACAGTGTCTGATATAAAACAGAATCCATGAAGTTTCTTGCACGTTTTTCTTCTTAGGATCTACGATATGGAACGTGCAATATGCAGGGCTAGCGACGGGGACTGTGAGTGTGTCTTGTTGTGAACATACTTGTTGCTGTAGCCACTAGCGTGGCCAGAGGCGGCTTTACCTATAGTGCAGGGTGTGCGGTGTACGTGGGCGCAGGCGTGGCGTCGAACACCCTGCACCCGTGTTAGGTCAGGCACATTTGTCCGAAATTTCCTTTTCCGAATTGGGCAAGCTCTGTGTGAGAGTAATAAAATTGCAAACCGCGTCCTCGAGCCCCTGGTGGGGTAGGGCCCGGATCTGGTGGATGAACCAGCACGGTTTCCGCAAGAAGCGCTCGACGGTGGATACTATCATGCGCGTGAGATACGGTGTCTCGGGGCGGGGTCGCCTTTGCGGTGTCTCTTGACATCGCCATTGCATTTAATACCCTGCCCTGCAGTTGTATCATGGAGGCACTCCGCGCTGATCTTCCTAGCGGCGTCAGCGTCGTCTGCTTCGCTGCTTACCTTATGTGGGTCGCACGAAGAAGCGGCGGCCGACGTAATGACAGGCGGTGTTGCTATAGTCATTGAGAGGGTCTGACAATTAGGTCTCGAGGTGGCCGGTAGTCCGAAGCCATGTGCTTTCATGGCTCTCGGAACGCACCACCATTGGTATCCTAAATCACGTCGTCATCCTAGTTCAGACTCCAGCTCTCACAAAGGTTCTAGCGTAAGGCAAAAATGTATGTTATGAGTAAATTACCTACTGAAACAATGTACCTTTGTGAGAGAAATAAACTATATATATGTTATGTATGTATGTATGTATGTGTATGTCGGGTCGACGACGAAGGACCTAACTAGGACTCGTCCTCGACAGCCGATGGAACTTCGTCGAACATTTTCGACGTTTGGCTTGGGAGCCAAACGTCGGAAGGGCGGGCCGGGACTGCCTTCAAGCGGCTTGTGCCCAATCCAGTCCAAACGCCTCCTGCCGGAGGCTCTACGTGAGGGTCGTGCGGTCCGTGGACCTTTAGGGGGCCCCGGTGTGGGCGCTTCTGTTGAGATGTCGACCAGCCCGCCACGTGACGCGTCCCAGAGGGTCATGGACATCCGGCTGGTCTGGGGATACTGCATGGTAGCCGGCGAGGCGGCGAGATTCCTTGCCGGATTGCTGCCATGCGATCTGGAGGCGAGAGACCTCACGCAAATTTGAGAGGGGGCATGGGAAGTAGTCGACTTCTTCTGCGAAGCAGTAATGGTAGCAAAGGAGGAGCTGGGCCCCGTGAGAGAGAGGTAAAACTCACGCCCCAGCCGCCGCTACAGAACAAGACGCCCCGTAGGCGTGGACTGCGGATGGCAGGCTTTGGGTGGCTTGCCGCCCGATAAGAACCAGGCCCGGGTCGACAGCGTGTTGTATTCCACGCAGGCCTCAAAGAAATTTCAGCATAATAGACGGGCATTTGGAGGAACACGGATGGGTTTTAGTCAGTAAGAGTCTGACACTGCATTCCGCTCTGCGCGAAGCGGATGATTTCCCATCTAAAAAAAAGAAAATATTGTGACCGCGCGCTTACTAGAGGACGCCAGGGTATTGATTGCACACGGGAGCTCAATAGGCTAGAGCTACCTCTGAGCGTGGCAGATCTAGATACATAGTTTTGCCTGACTAATCTTGATAATTCAAAACCCTATGGGTCAGTTTCCAGTCAAACCGGATTCAGCTGAATACCAGTATTTTACGTGGAGTGGCTGCCTACCATACCTCCATGACTTGCCAAGAAGTAACATTTACTGGGTAATATGGTACTTCTTGGCACAACTGGAGTTATATATTATACTGGTTTCTGACAATCCGTAACGACTGCCGGGACCAACGGCTTAACGTGCTTTCCGAGGCACGGAGGAAACTCGGTATGATAAGATGGTCATCCCACCACAGACCAAGGCAAGCGTTGCTTAACCTTGAAGATGTTGTGGCTGTTATTCTTTAGTCACGAGTTTTCAAAAGTGCCTATAAATCGTCCACTTGTTTGTTTTTTTTTTTCGATAAGAAAATTTCGTATGCATTTAAAACATCTCTTTCTATCAACAGGACCGCCAGCTCAATCTCTGGGTGTAGAGCCAGTGGACCACTCAGTGTTGCGGCGGCGACCACGCGACACGACGCGGCGCATCATCTCGCGCGCCTTGCTGCTCAACGTGCTGCTGTCCGCCACCATCATCATCGCCGGCACGCTCTGGGTCTTCAACAGAGAGGTGAGGCCTTTAATATCAACTACACTTTCCTCATTTTACCTCATATTTGTGGCCTTAATGAACCATAATATTCTTGTTAGTTGGTTCTTGTGGATATAAAGTGCCTAGTAGTGTAATAGTGTACATTTCCAACGTTAAAACGTGCACCTCAGGGCAACATTATGCTCCTTAGGTGCAAAACAGCTTGCACCTAAATAGCAAAAGTTTGCACCCAAATAGCAATAGCGTGCACCTAAGTTGTAATAGAATGCACTTAAATTGGAATATTGTGTACTGAAATAGAAATAGTTTGTGCCGCGAACATGCGTTATTTATTTGCAATTGCGACAACACAAGCTGTAGTGATGTGCTCGATTTATTAGTTCCTAACTCGAGCCGCCGACATACCGTCGACGAAGTTTTCCGACTTGCAATGAGTGAAGACAACTAGCCCGCCTACAAAAAGTTGCAAGTTTGGTGTGTTATGCGCTGAAATAACAGTTTTGGTTCCATGTAATAATATTCCTCTTTTCCTTGTCCCCAGATGTCAGACAACAAGATAACCCCTCGCGACACCACAATGACGTTCACGTGCTTCGTGCTGTTCGACATGTTCAACGCGCTGTCGTGTCGCTCGCAGACCAAGTCGCTGTTCGAGGTGGGGCTGTTCTCCAACAAGATGTTCCTGGTGGCCGTCACGCTGAGCCTGGTGGGGCAGATGCTGGTGATCTACTTCCCGCCGCTGCAGAAGGTGTTCCAGACTGAGGCGCTGACTGGACATGGTAAGTTTGATAAAGAAATTAAATTTGAATCGTTTTGGGAACACATTCATAGTGCGTGCAGCTCGTTTTGGGAACACATTCAGCAGCGTGCACCTAAGGAGTGGAATTCCCTGCCGGAGTCTGTGTTTCCTGATAGCTATAACCTGGGAGTATTTAAGTCAAGAGTGAATAGGTTACTTCTAGACGAGCGTGCTCCATCTTCGACCACATCATCGCTTGCCATCAGGTGAGGTAGTGGTCAAACGCGAGCCTATCAATAGTAAAAAAATATGACTTACTTTTTCCAACGCATTGGCTCTGTTAAGGTTCGATTTCAAGTCACACCGCTATAGATTAAAAAAAAACTGGCCAAGTGCGAGTCGGACTCACGTGCAGAGGGTTCCGAACGATTTCTTTTTAACTATATATTAAAATTAAGAATAAACATGTAATTAAAACCCTCACAGTAAGCCCTTTCATTTGATATGTCACACAATATTGTTCAAAAAACTTTATTTTGACATTCACCCTCAAAAGTGACCTCCATACTAAAAAAAATATAATTTACGTTACGCGTCCGTGTTTGGGTCACAGAAGTGTGTACCAAATTTGAACAGAGTCGGTCTAGTAGATCCGGATAATACTGGCTGTGACAGACGGACAGACAGACACCCGAGTGATCCTATAAGGGTTCTGTTTTTTGTTCGGAACCTTAAAAATAGCCATCACGTGACGCCCGGCAGTTGTGAAACATGTTAATTTATTTTTTTTAGTTCCAAAGTGTGCCGTCCGTAACAGGCAGCGTAGTGGGGTTTTCAATATCAACCTGTTCGATTCCTGAGTAGGAACCACGATTTTTCAATAATCCAGTGATGAAATTTTACTTTTCGTCAAAATCGAGCTCGAGATTCCTTTGTGTTTTTCGATATTCCTCATAGTATCCTCAAAAGTAAGTTAAGTATAAAAAATATTGAATGCCATGAAGTATTAGATATTAGAACCTGGATGAGGCTTTCACAGGAATGTGGGGATTAGCACAAGAAAAGAGACCTATGCTTAGCATTGGGCGAAGTCGGGCTGTGGATGATGATGATGATGATGATGATGATTAGATACTAAATCAGCGTGTTAATCTTACAGCTTTTAAGTATATCGTAAAGTAAATATCCCAATTTCTAGGGTTGCAAACAAAAAACGGAACCCTTATAGGATCACTCGGGTGTCTGTCTTTTTATCTGTCTGTCACAGCTAGTTTTCTCCGTATCAACTGGATCACATCTGTGACCCACACACGGACGTGTTACGAATATATTAAATTTTTGTAGGGGGTCACTTTTGGGAGTCAAACTAGAAAATTAAAAAAAAAAAGTTTTTTGAACAATATCGTGTGACATATCAAATGAAAGGACTTACTGTGAGAGTTCTAATTACATTTTTTTTCATAATTTTAAAATTAATGGTTTCGAAGTTATTTAAGAAATAAGACGAAAAATGACCATTCCCCTTATCTCCGAAACTACTGAGCTTAAAATTTTGGAACGTGTCGTTTCCGTCACGGCATATGAGTTGTTTTATTGCCATGGCACGCCAATAGACGTTTCACATAAAAAAAAAACTTAGGTTACAATCAAAATGGGTAGTGAGACAACTTGTTAGCTAAAGTTGTCAAAAAATAAAGGCCCGTTTTAACAGCAGGATACAACATTGCTTTACTAGTAAGTATGAAAGAGACATAAAAATAAATCTCTTTCGCACTTAGTGGTAAAGCAATCTTCTATCCCTCTCGACTTAGATGTCAAATCGGACTTCATAGATTTTGGTGACTTTAGTGTAATACTGATGAGTTGAATGAATTTTCAACAACCAATCGCAACGCTTAACTTTCGTTTAACTTGGAGAATGTCGATAATTTCTGTTCGAAAACCAGAAGACAGTTTATTCATAATACGATCATTTTCAATACAGGATTACCTTTTTTACAAGAGTTTTGCTTATCTGGCAGATCTTACAACTGTATAATTTTTTTTACCATCCTTCTTTAACCTTTTGACCGCCACGGTCGGCTATAGCCGACAAATGAAAAAGTACCCAACACCTTCGGCTATAGCCGGTAAGCAAATCGACATTTTTAAGTACAAATTACATCAAGTTTTCTGTGATTAGGTTGCGAGTAATATTTTATTAAAAAATGTAGAACAAAAAGCATTGATTAATTGGTTATAGATAATATGTTGGAATCCGTTTTTTTTTTTTTTTTTGTATTTGTGACTTGGCGTGGGAGGGACGCCGATGCGTTTACGCTCTGGCGGTAAAAGTTTAAGAGTTATTAGATTTGTTGTTTGCAACACAAGTTTCTTACCACACTTCTCTTTTCAGATATAATATTCCTCGTCTGCCTAACATCAAGCGTGTTTATAGTGAGCGAAATCAAGAAACTGATCGAGCGCACACTGAAAAAGAGGTCGGCCGGTAAGTTCTCCGGCAAGTCCCGGGACGCGATGGACTTCGTATGACACAAGCCGGACGGCAAGGCGCAGTAAGTGGCGCGCGGGGGCACTCCGCCACGCTCCTGTCAGGACTAAAAGACGTTCGAAATTTGAAAGGCCCACGTAGTGTAGGTGAGGCTAGTGTGAGTGCGGTGGGAGTGCGGGTGAGTGAGGTGGGAGTGCGAGCGAGTGAGGCGAGCAGTTCGTGCGCCTTCAGCGGCGACTGCGACTGCTCCCGAGCGCCGTTCGCCATATACGACGGTAAAATCGATATTCCTATGAGTTTCTAGTTTATGGACAGAAATTATCGCAGTATTTTTGTGTGACACACCTTATTTATTAAGTTTTTGTCTTTTTATTTACATTAAGTACCTAAGCGGAATTAGTGAATTTATATTTTCGACTTTTTTTTGTATGACGAAATTGGACGTATATTTTTTTTAGTTATTTTTAGAATTAAATGTGTGTGTCGTATATGGGTGTGCTACTTATATGTTAGATGTTGTAAGATGATGAAGTAGCTTGTACGTAGACAAATGAAAATATTCTGATATTGCAGAGTTTTTTCACTAACCTTATGTTAATAGAAAGTTGTTATTGTCAAATCTCATTAGATCGTTTAAATAGTATTAAAAACTCTGTAATCTTAGAATAAAGAGAAGAAATTGTTTTCTCTCAATCTTGCATTTATATTATGACATTTTCGTTGCTATTGCGCCATTCAAAAATGAACAATAGAAATTAGTGAACCATTGACAGTGACAATATACCAAAATCATTATATTTGCGTCACACAATTTGAAACCTGAGTAATATCAGAAAATATATGTCTTAGGAAAGTAAACTTATTTTGGGATTTCGCTGACTTCTTTAAAGAAAGTTGTTCCTCTACGTGAGTAGACCCAGTTTTTAAAATATGACCACAACTTTCTTTGTCACCCTTTATGGGGATCCCATTGCGACATCATTCCTCTAACTAAAATACTAAGTATTTATAACAATAGAACAGCTAGGCACTAACGCCAGTAATTATATAAATCATTATATAATAATATATTATTTATTTCTTACTACAAAGTTTAGGCAATCTTGCAAGCTTGCTTAGAATATTTTCTACGTAGGGGTTTATTAAGCTTCGATATGAATAGCAAAGTTTTAAAATGAATTTTAGATAAATGTGCTCGCTTCTATTATAACTAGTGAATATTAGAAGTACTTATGTACAGTCGGCGGATCGTGATAAGTAGGTGTCTAGCGGTATTTATTCGTCCACAAAAACTAGCGTAGCGCCATCTATACCGCCAGCTACGATTTAAAGACCTGACGTTATACAAATCCTGCATCGCGGTATCAGTTTTCCGTGCGACATGAACATATACAACATCAACTATCAGGCAGTTGCCTACCAAACACAACACCCGTCTCCTCAGAGGATCCTCCCTTTTCAATCGAGATTTGCGGGACGTTACACCCTGCTCTTCATCCCTCTAAAGCTGGCTATATTGAACCCCTCAGCTACGGGTGCCCCACATGTGGGGCGTTATTTTTCTACTGTCGTCACGTACCGCTGGACGGTCGCGCTTGCGCGGTTTTAATCTCTATTATTACAATAACGCAATCTCGGTCTTTTATCCTAAGTAACTATCTAACTACCTACTATCGCTGACAAGGGGAAGGTGGGGGGCTTTAAAAATGACAAATCCTACTAACGCATCCGGTCAGACTGCAAGCCGATCCAACATAGTAGGGAAAAGGCTAGGAAGATAGTAAATAGATACTTATCATTGTCCGCCGATTATACTTATAAATAAATAACATACATAATGTAAGATAACGGGTACATTCGTGTCGTGTCGTCTACCGTTGTCAGAGAGAGATGGCGCTATACAGCTTGTGTACATCTATCTCACTCCGACAATGTCGTATTTTAATGTTCTTAGAACCAAAAAGGTTTAGCTTATTAGCTATGTGTATAGCTTGAAAAGCTTTTTATATATTAAATTATCAATATTTATTACATCTGCGATTTATTAGACTTACTTATTGGATGTAGACATAATGTATAAAATTTTGACTACAGTAAAATTAGAGTAGCGCGATAAATCGACTAGATTTTAGTAATATTTAGTCGTGTTTCGCCTATCAAAAATGTACTGGTATACTGCCCGTAGTTTCTTAAAAGCCTATTCAGCGTTAACTACTGTCAAAATTCATATAAACTTGAATAATTGTCTGTTGGTATTTAAGTCAAAGAATGGCAACTTACCGAGTGTCCAAAGATGAAAGTCTATGACCAGTGCCTGTTGCCAGTGATGACTTATGGAACCGAAATGTGGTCGCTCACAATGGGCCTTATCATAACTCTTAAAGTCACTCAAAGGGCAATGGAGAGGGCAATGCTCGGAGTTTGCTTGCGTGATCGAATCAGAAATCATGATATCCGCAAGAGAACCAAGGTTACCGACATAGCCCGAAGGATCGCCAAACTGAAGTGGCTGTGGGCAGAGCACCTTGATCGCAGAACTGTTGATCGATGAGGCTGAAAAGTTCTGGAGTGGCGACTACGGCTGATATGATGATGATCAATGGCAACAGCTTGTATGAGATTTGTCAGAAGATTTACTGGCTTTTAGAGTTAAGTGGTAAATATGTACTAGACGAATCAATTTAATCGACATATTATAATTATGTATTGTCTTTTATTGCAATTCAAACTTGCATAGGCAATTTAGAGAAGACTATGAGGACCATAGATATTAAATCATAATTATTATAATCAGCTGACTTTAAAAATCATATTATAATATCTATAATTCAACTTATATCATCATAACGATATCTTGACAGCGTTAGACGCGAAAACATTTAAAAATAATATTAATAAATAATATCTAAGTAGTTTGTGTTACGTACTACCCAAAGGGGAATTTAATGTTCTAAATTATATGGAAATGTATTCTTCGTTTGAGTAGCAAATAAATTGATATTAAATATTTCATGTTTGTAGTGGTATTATCATCTCTCGCTAATCTAAGGAAAGAAAGATTTTTGTACACCCGGTTTCTGTCAGCTGACAGACTGTAAAACTCAAGGTACCGTGGTTTAGTGGCTAAGAAAACTAGCGGCATCTATGCCACCATATATGCATTACGAAAAGTCCTGACGTCCTACAAATCCTGCATCCTGCAACCATCGGGCAGTTGTCCACCAGACACAACGCCCGTCTGGTCGGTGGATCCTCCTTTTACAAAGAAGGTTTGCGGAACTTTACACCCTGTTCCGCTTAAATCAGTATAACTATAGCCAATCAGATCACTTGATATGAGTTCTTCAGCTTGTCAACTAATTTTTGCTGTCATTTGCCTTTAAGAAACCAGGTGTTTGTGATTTGTATATGAAACGGTCTAACATTGTCTAAATCTTTGAAAAAAAAAAGCAAAGAATGTTTGGTAAAATATAAGGGTGTTACTACACCAATTGATCGATCATCAATCGATGACATCGATCGACGTTGATAGATTGGTTTAGATATAGTAGCTTTGGCTGAAAGAAGAAATAAGTAGAAACTATCGATCGACGTCGTCTAATTCATTCTACCATCGATCGATGGCATTGGTGTAGTAACACCCTAAGAGTTTCCTTTTTGCCATTTATTTGGCTATGTAACCATAGAAAAAAATATGGTTAGTCTATGTAATAATTTCGCTGTGTAAAATTGCTTATGGTGCAGCTTAATATTGTGTAGTTAAAATTAAATTGAAAGTATTCTTGTTATATCCTTATGGCGTAATTATAAATGTTCGTAAACTATCCATTTATGATGTCGACTTGTCAAAATCTTTTGAATGTAATAAGTGAATCGGAATTATAATATTATTGTCACGAAAAAAACTGCTCTTAACGAATAAATACTGTCGGTATATTGGAAATTGGCAATATTCTTGCGATAGAAAGTAATAGCACCAAATGTTCCGTTAAGCTAAGTCGGCCATTTTGAAAAAGGATCCAAGGGCAGGCAAATGTCATAAAATTACAATTCCGATAGTACAAAAGTATGTTCCCTTAAAATAATTTCGTTTGGGAGTGAGTGTTGGCTGTGATAATCAAATAATATGGCCCCGGATGATATTACAAGGTTTTATTGTATACCTATATCCGTTCTTTTGTGTATACTGTACTAGACGCCAACGTTCTTGATAGTAGCGGTCATGAAAAGAGGAAGCGAGACGGCATGAGTACTAAACATTCACCGCCCCACTCGCACTTTTTACGACCGTGGCTGTAAGAACTCTTGGTGATTGCTATACGAATTTTATTGGCGTAAAACGATGATAATTATATCTGTGTATCGTCCTTTTTATTTTAATATGACATTGTTTTTTGTTTAACAATTAGCAATATTTCTTTGTCTCAGTTGATTTTGGTCTAACATGGTGCTTGGTAGACTGATACGAGTTCACATTATTTATTGTATTTTTATCCCAATGAATCTTTTGTTTTATATCTTTTTGACTGCTAAAAACAGATTGGAATCGCAATGACAGTGGGTTGAATGGAGAAAAGAAACCTTATGTTCAGAAATCAATCAATGTATATAAAATTCTTCCGTTGCTGACAGACTACGCACAGCCGAAACTACTGGTCGTAGAAAGCTGCAATTTGGCATAGGTTCCTTGGAGAGTGTAGAGAACTAAGAGAGGATTTCCCGAAATTCCTATTGGAACGGAAAAAAACGAGATATGCGCGTTTGAAGTCACGGGTCATGCCTTGTTACTTGGACAAAAGTATGCAAGTCGGCATGCCATTTTGCCATACAAAGTTCTGATTAGCGTATGTCACTATAGCATGCAAGCTACTCGCGCACTTTTGTGAAATTTACAGTCTTTTGTCTGGGCCTATCCTATATATTTTTAATATCGCCTGCTTAGAGACTGTGTCATGAAGTGTTAGAGCCATATTTTTTGCAGCGTGGGTGTAGATGGGGCTATACAAGGCAATTAGCGACATCGATTTTTATTGACTCTGACATTTCATAGTGCGGTCCAAGTTAACTAATTGACCAGGGAGTTACTGGATGCTCTTTTATAACAGTCTAATATTTAAAAATAGATTTCTAAAATTGAGGTGTCTTGTGAAGTATGTCAAGCGGATTTGAACCTTGTGCGGTGCAGCTATTGATGTCACATTGCCTGGCTTCAAATCGAATGGGCGATGTTTGTCCCGAGGTACAATATCATAACTTAGGACAGAACATGTTCTGATAAAGACAAAATTAATAAGCCTATCTACTGTCATTGACTCTTATCCCTTTTTAGCTAAAATAAATAAAAAATCTTGTGAGCCTAATATCTATTTGTGGAATAACATCACATGATGTCATAATGTTTTTTAGCGAATATTATTCCTTTTTACTTTTAGTTAAATTATAAAATCGTATCAAACTTCTGCTTTTAAGTATTTATGATCTTCAGCACGGCTTTTGAAAGACTTTAAAAAATTAAGTACATTAATTACCATTTGGGTTATTGTTGTATGAGTAAGTTACAAATAAATTGTCAGATATTTTCATAGTTTGATGGTACAAGTAATTCAAAAGTCGTGTTTTTTGTATGGAATAGAAGTGATAGTATGTAAGGTTTTTATGTGATCCCGAGTCATATCTGTAAGTTTGTGTCTGCGAATAACTTTTAGCTGTCGTTCTACTAAAGCGGGTGCGTCTAGCGAATAAGAAGAGAGAAAAAAGCGCTTTAATCGATTAATTTTGCTTTTGTTGCTGTTTTTGCTGGAATTCACTGTCACTTTGGTATAAGTAACGCCAGTTATTTGCTTCGATATCGATTATTTTATTCGCTAGTCGCTTCCCAACACTATTCATAAGATATTCGATGTTTTCAACTACCTACAAGTAAATGTAAAACTAGGGATTGACTCTCTGTAGTATTAAGGCACTTAGGGCATTTCGATGAGAAGTAGGAGGTTACAAATTTTAATGTATTTGAAATTATAAACAAAAAAATATTATAATATGTAATATCAATTAATTGATCAAAGTATTTGTAGTCTTTTATAAGCTTGGGTGGGGCTGCAATTTTTGTGATGCCAGTGAATAAAATAATAATTTATTATTATTTTAAAATAATAATTTATTATCCTATGAAACTTCAGCTTTGTGATTGCGAGAGTAGGTAAAATACTTTACAAAGCGACTAATATGTCCTGTAATTGCTAGGATGAGACGATAGATATCTCTTTATCAATAATGTCAAGCAAAATCCAGTGAAGTTTCTTGTGAAACGAATTACATTTTTGTTTCTTTACGAATACGAGGCTATACTTTGAAACGATAAGGAAGAATCATTGTGTACGAATTTGCACGCGAGACACTCGCACAAACGCAAAGCTTTCATCTATGGACTATTCAAAGTTATCACCAAAATATTTAAACAACAAAAACGCAATTATTTCAGCTCCAGCCAATAATTTTGTATTCTAAATACATCTCTCATACTGTTTTCACCTCTTTGTAAAATAGTGAAATTGTGGAATAAACCAGTTAATAAATGTATAGTTTACAGATGTCGTGGCGTTTGCACTGTTTAGAGTTAATTCACGAACGAACGGTGCATGTTCTGAAGGTTTCGATTATTTTCTTGAATTTAAAACTCCTTTGAATAAAATGAAGTTTCCATAATTATAAAATCATTACCCAACTTCGACGAATCCCCTCCCCCTACTATGACGAGTCAGGAATCCGTTGTGAGAGAGAGCCAGCTGTACAAACGAATAGCTCTATCCCTTTTTTTCCACTACGGATTGACATGTCATATAGGGGGTTGATGGATCATTATTTTAACTTTGCATCGCGGGTGCACTCAATAAATAAATCTCATATGCACAAACCTGTGTTTAGTAAGCCATAAAATTGTATTAAATATTGGATTAAACTCGAAGCATAGCGCCCATCGAGCAGAATACTTCGCTTTTCTCTTTAAACAGTGTGACCAGCCCTCTGAAATAGTCGAATAATGTTAATGTTTCGTATAGCGGAAGAATCAAATGTCTCACCTATACGGGCCAACATGTACACCGTGCAAATAAAAATAGTCCCAAATGTGTATAAGTCTTTTATTTATCTTCCTTTTCCTTGTTTCATTATTTAATTATTTGTATGATGGCAACTATAAAAGTATAAAAAGGGAGACTAGGTTATGGTTATGGCCCACTTACACTATAAATCACTTATTCTCCCGGTTTCTGAGGTTTATATTGGTCGCTTATCTGTCGGTTAACGCTACTTCTGATAACGCCATTGGTTGGTTAGTGGTTTACGGACAGATAAACGACTGATAAAGTACCGCAGAAACCGGACAAATAGTTTGCATTTAGTGCTAAACGGATTTAAATAATCTTTTTTTTATGCATTTTTTAAAGACACTGTCATCTTTTACAGTTCCCGTCACGCAACTTTACCTCCCCGAAGTACGTCGCAATCGAGTGCGCAGAATGTCAATTTGACAAAAAACATAATACAGCGCATGCGCGGGCAGCTCGCGCATGCGCGTGTTTTCCGCAAGATGGCGGGTGTAATGGCATCTCACTCGCTCGTAAACGTTCCATGCATACGTGTGACCCGCTTACTCAATGCAATACGACTGTTGATGCGAAAAGTGTTACACGTTGTTATTGTTTATAATTAATTATTTTGGTTATTTATTACTATTTCATTTGTTTTTGTTTGTTTTTGTAGTGTATGTATTTGTGGTGTTAATTTTTGATATTGTTATTGTTACTGGAAGTCTTTGTAACTTATTTATGATATAATACGTATAAACAAAAAAATATTCTAGGAACGTAACACTTGTTTACGTGATTGCACCTGCGCGGTCGTCACTAAAACCTAACTTCGGAGGGGTAAACAACGGTGATGCGAACTGTAGATTTGGTTATAAATGCAAGTAGGAGGATAGGAGCAGAAAAACCTAAAAAGTATTGTTTTCGCATAATCAATGAGGGTTTTCAGGATTTTAAATGCCACCAGCTGGCGCGAAATCTTTGTAAACAACGTTGACATAAACATGACGTTGATGTCAATTTAATTAATGTCAGAAAAAAATGCATTTTGATAGGAGGATAGGAGGACACCTCAGTGCTGCCACCTGAACTAAGTCATTTCAGAAAACCCTAAGTAGAATTTTCATTCCTATGTATCTGGCTCGATGGCTTTAATTCAAATTACCGAAATCACAGCGCTGCCTTGACCGGGTCAGACAGCTCAACTCCTTGCTTGAAACTAAATGTTGACAAATAATTTATTGACTATAAAACTAGATAAATAACGTTTCCAATGATAGATTTAATCTGACTTTGTCAAAAAGAGAGAAAGTTAACTTAGTTTGAGTATTTTTTGGTCTCTTGATGGTCATCGGCTTAACCTAACACATTTCAGTCACATCTTATGTAAAAACATAAGTATCTACGAGATCTTAAACCTATCACAGCGCAACAACTTTGACGTAATCCACGAGCAATTGCGGCTCGCTCCAGGTTTCCAACCATGAGTTCATGTCTTGCCAGAAGTTCAGGAGTGCCTTCCTGCTGGGATTGCTCCAGGGCTTGGGGCGGTTATTGGAGGTCGTCACGCCGTCGGGAAACTCGGTGATGCTGCCTGCTCCCACGCCTAGGGTGATGTAGAACTGAGGACATAGGGTTAAGAGTGTTGTAGTTTACGATGTAGAAAACCTACAGGGGTCACAGGGGTCCGAATTTTTTTCTATGGGAGTTGGCCACTATTTTGATTTTTTTTTTCAAAGTTGCGGCGCATGACTATATCTCGGCAACGTAACACTTTAGGGCACCATGTTCCAAACATTTTTTGTTAGTGACCTCTATCCATATATGCATGATAGATCACGCGCCGCAACTTTGAAAAATATCAAAATGGCAGCGGGGTGCTATGCCACAATGGTTCCATGCCCTTTGTCAAAATTTCATTTATGCGGCAAATTCCACTTTTTCAAGACAATGTTACGTTTGTTAAGAATCAACAGAATCGCTTGCGCTGAGCGGTGACCGTCAGGATGACTGGACCAAACGAGATATGCACATGAGACTATGTGCACTATTTAATACCTATTTGCTACCTATATGGAAATATTTGCTACCTTTGCGTTTAGCAAAATATCAAAGAAATAAAGTGGTCAGCCATTCTGACGTCAGGTTGGCTGACCACTTTATTTCTTTGATATTTCCAGTCATCCTGACGGTCACGCGAGCTGAGCTAGGGAAACGATTCTGTTGATTCTTAATAAACACATTCCTCGCTATGCATCCTCGCACATCTCTGGTGGAACCGCAGTGTTATCCTTCGATGCGGATCTAATACTCACGTGATCATCAAACGGCGCCATCTTAGATCCCATCTGTAGCAAGGTGCGCGGGAGTTGTGGACACTCGGCTGGGAATCGACCGCGCAGTCCACTCGCTGTCGGTTCCACTCGGGCCCACTCCACTCCGTCCACTGACAGCGTTATGCGATCTGTGTGAAAGAAACGGTCTTTTTAGACTCGAGCTATATCCATTCTAAACTGGATACCCCTAGCGGGTCTACTATGCTGACATCTCTTTAGGGCGCGCATGGAACACAATGCGCCGTCGACCCGGGAATGATGAGTCCTGCTTCGCTCCCAAGTACATAGCCTCTAGAACCTATCGAATTGCTGCCTGTTTCACCATTAAAGAAGTGTTACCTCCCAGGTTATTTTTCGGGTTCGTACCTGGTGCCCATCGGACTGAATACTCGTGGTAGTCGTCTCCCCAGAGTCCATCGCTCAAGATTCTATTGCTTAGTAAGGTATCGTGGCACTGGAAGTCCATGATGGGTCCCCCGAAGAGAACCTGGAACCGAATAAACAAGAACATTAAGATCAGCTACCTACCCAAAATCCTAATCCAAATCTAGGACTTCTCCCGACTAGGTTCTTCGTAAAGAACTGACCACAACGCAATATGAAGGGTAAAAAATACCTTATTCGAGTAATCCGTAGTCCCACTACTGAGCACCCTGTTACCACGAGCTGATGCTATTTGGAGCACCCCAGAGCTGTAGTGCGTGCTTCCGTATTTCTGCAGGAAAGGCTCCAGGAATATTTCTAGAAGTAAACACGGGTATTCGTATAGAAATACTTTTTATACTAGCTTCTGCCACCGGATTTGCTCGCGTGAATATCGGAAATTATCCCAAGCGAACATAGGTACTCCCGGGATAAAAAGTAGCCCATGTGAGATACCACTGATATCACTTCCCAACCGTCCTATTCTAGGTAGGTACCTACAGCGCAGTCTGTGCAGTGCAGTTCACTGCTGGTCCCTCAAATAACTCTTAACCAGCCATCCACCCAGTATAGACAACAAAAGAGGTGTTTTGGTTATATAACTTGACTACCGCGCACACACACATTACACACACACACACACATTATTATTATTTAACCGCTTATAAGATCTCCAAGATGTATCAGGATGTATTAAACTTAATTTTGGGACTTTATTGGGGTAGGTTATGCCCAAATGTGAACAGATCTTGATGAAATTTGGCACAGAGGTAGATTATGGTCCGGTATAACAGGTAGGACTTTTAAACCTGGGAGTATGATTACCTTGGCATAATTTTCGATAGCAACGCGGGCGGAGTCGCGAGCGTCAGTTAGTAGATATTTGTTAGTGTAACTAACCTGGATATATCCAATCTCCTTGCGGCAGCTTAGCTCTGACTGTGACTGTTCCGTAGGTGAACGCGAAGCCCTTGGATGTGATCTTGCCGCTGACGATGGGCGGCAGGATGTCTGCTCCCCACGCCTGCTTCATGCACGCATCGGCTGTAGATGTGCACCTGAAGAAGATAGTTATAAATAGATCAGTTTTAGGTTTGTTTTTGACTTGAATGTAGCCTGGCAGTTGGGAGTGTCATGCTAACTCAAAAGTCTAGCTGATGGTGGCGTATGCGTTGGATCATTTGGCTCCCTTCAAAATGGTTGAGCCGAATGGTGCTAGCGCATGCGTCATGTTCGTGAACGGGCGCTGTCAGTTGGGACTGGTCATTTCTCAGCTGCCATGGTTTATCTACACTAATATCATAAAGAGGAATTGTTTGTTTGTTTGTTTGTTTTAAATATTTCTTTGAATTGTTCCTTTTTTTTTTCGGACGCTATTATGCTGCTCGTCTTTTAAATCGTTCTCACATAATTATATGTATAATTTCAACATGATGTAAACAAAATTTTGTAACAATTTATTACATATTTTTAAAAGAGTGTCCGTGGAGCTTCTTGCACGTTCTTCTCCATAGAGATCTACGCTTTAGAACGTGCAAATAGCTTCATCTTTTTGGACCGACCGACCTTGACGATTCAAAAGTGCCTGTAAATGGTTTATTTTAAATAAATATTTTGAGTTTTGACATAGGCAGAGATGATAAATGATCAGGAATAGTACCAGCCAGCCCGTTGAACGACACCCTTTTTCTATGAGATGTAGGTGCCTCATTCTTTAGAGAGCATTCCATTTATCGTGACTTCATTTTGGACAGCTCATGAAGATACTAAAATACTTATTCATAACTAGATTTATCTAACATCTAGTAAAATTGAGAAGAGTTTTATTGACTAGAGTTTAGTTAGTATAATTTATCAAAAAGTTTACTCACCCACTAAACAGATTGATAGCCCCAGTATAAATGGACTCGTCCGTGAACCCTGGTAGCCTTTGCTGCAACTTGGGCGAGATGCGCAGCTTGCCATCCGATACGGAGACTGTCGGGTCTGACGCCAGGCGCTGGTATGATACGAACGGGAAGTTCTGTGAATAAAATAGTAGCAGTTGGTCAAACTCATTGTAATCTGTGCAAAAGACGGCTGCTGGATATAGCAGGATGGACTGTAGAGGTATGCGATCAGAGTAAAGTCCTGCAAACCTCCATTGAAAAGGGAGGATCCAAACGGACGGTTGTTGTTTCCGGTGGTCATCGGAGGATTTTCTGTACAAACTTGACAACGAGCTAGCGTGCGGGTTATTTTCAACGTATCTTTTTTATAATTGACTAGCTGACCCGTGCCCACTTCGTTGGGCGGAATTTTTAGGGTTTTTTTTTTAGGGACAAGCCCGCCACACATTCCCAACCACTGCAACTCCTGAAAGCCAGAATCAACAGTGGCGACCAACAGAAAAACGCCGAGCCAATGAAGCCCGACGAGTCCCGGAGAAACGATTTAACTGTCTTGGATCCTGCAACGAATTTAATCAGAAAAGTACAGCGGAGAAAAAAAAAAAATCCACTTCCCTCCTTATCAAGCAGGAGACAGAATAGAGCTAGGCCAATAGGCACCAAGGGACATATACAACTGGGTTAAGCCCAGTTGTCAAGCACCACGGCTTATATATTAATACTAAAAACGAATGGGTCCTAAATTGTGAGCTACTTTTGATTCCAGTATGGCAAAATCGCCTGAAAGCACGGAAATTTGTTCTGGTTTCTACAAGGTCCGTGTAGTAAACTACTCCAGATGTAACCTGAATACTATCTAACATAATATTGCGTTCAGTTTGCCAAAGAATACACTCCCATAAGATGTGGTGTGCGGATTGTTCGTTTTCATGGTCGGCTGTAGAACATTGACATAAAGGCGAGGCCACAAGCCTAAAGGAAAATAATTTACTCCTTAAGTTGCCATGACCTGTGAAAAATTGGGCAACACAACGATCCACCTCCAGCCATGTCCTATCCAGCCGCTCACGAACGGATGGAAAAAACTGGTGGAGGTGACGGCCTTTAATGGAATTTTCCCACCTACATTGCCATTCGGATAAAAGTTCCTCCCAGACGTCAGTCTGGGGTTTTAGTTTAGTAATCTACAGATCTTAGCACGGTCGCGTTGTGGTAAAAACTCTGGGTCCGTGATCTTTCTAGCGTAGTAGTACATTGCAGCACGCCGCTGCACCTCTAGGTCGACTGGGAGAACACCCGCCAGCACCTGTAAGGCTTCAGTACTAACCGTCCTATACGCCTTGCATAAGAATATCAAAGCCAAACGCTGGCTTTGCAGCCCAGACAGGTGCCCCGTAGCTCATACAACCCAAGTAAGTAGCCCCATAAATAGTTTTTAAGGTTTGAAATGAGAGACCCCAAGTAGCTTTGGATATTCTCGTCAAGGCGTAGAAGTTCTTTTTTGCTTTTTCACCTACTGTTTTTATATGATCAATAAATGAAAAGTTCCTTTCTAGTAGCATACCGCGGTAGCACACGGATTCTTTTCTTTTAACGGGTACGTTATTAAATTTAATACTACTATAGCCGCATGGGAGCGGAAGCACGAGGAAATCATCGTAGCCAAAATTCCATACATATGGACCGATAACTGAGCCCTGAGGACATCCCATGGTTAGAGATTTAGAAATGGAATGATGTCCAAGTTTGAGTTTCGCGGAGCCGTTTAGAAAATACGAAAGAATCAGATTATAGATATTTTTGTAGCAACCACTGGTTTTCATTTTAAGTAGTAGCATCGGCCACCATGCGTTATCAAAAGCGCCAGATATGTCGAGAAAGGTTCCAACCACGTATTTATGTTCCGATAAGTTAACAATTTTACGGACAGAGAGAGCCGCGTCGACTGTGGATTTACCAATAGTGAAACCAAATTGATTAATATGAAATTTAGGTCCATTCGGTAGCAAGCGCGGAACGATCAGTCGCTCTAAGAGTATTCCCAAAGATGGAAGTAGTGTTATGGGCCGGTAGTATTTAGGGTCATCCGGGGGCTTATATTATATTCGAGGAAAAATACCTTCTGCAATGCATCGGTTATATTCGGATAAGCTCGCGTCGCCCGCTGTTTTTAGGGTTAATGTACAGCCTATGACACTCACAAATAACGTGGCTTTCTATTGGTAAATGAATTTTCAAAATCGGTTCAGTAGATCCAGAGATTACCCCCTAAAACCTCATTAACTTACAAACTTTAAATTTTTATAATATAAGTATAGATAGGCTCGCGTTTGACTGAAATCACACCGGATGAAAAGCGATGATGTGATCGACGATCTCTCTATAATAGGATTGAAATAAGTTTGTTCGTAATGTGGCCATCGCAGACAGATGTGTGTGTCAAGGTCTGCTAGACATGGCTTGAAGACAAGTCCTTCTTACATTCAGATGATTCTAAATCTACATACTTAGATTTAATTATGCCATTTTATGTCATCATCACGTCATCATTTCAGCCAATCGCCGTCCACTGCTGAACGTAAGCCTCCCCCAAAGAGCGCCAATCATCCCGGTCTTGAGCAGGCCGCAATCCATCCATGTGACTAAATTCTATAGTCCGAAGTACGAAACCTAAACATTTAAATCCCCATTTTCCAACAGAAAAACCTGCCTACATGTAGAAACCTAACATCATCAAGCAAATTATTATTATAGGTTTATAATTAGAGGTAAGACCATAATCCTAGCTAATATTATAAGTGTGAGATTGAGTTTATTTGTTGTGCTTTCACGCCTAAATCGTTGAACCGAATTTGATTAATTTTGGCACAGAGTTAGATGGAACCCTTTTTTTTGTTAGGTTGGTAAAATCAATTCATCACTCCTCCCGCTCTGGGCGGAGCGAAAGGGAGTGTCAGACTCTTATTGTAGTCAATAAAAGTCTGACACTCGCTTCCGCAAACCCATCCGTGTTCCTCCTAATGCCCTTTGCGTTCCAGGGCCGCGGTGACTCTTTCGAACAAATTCCGCAACACTGGTAGGACAGTGCCTGAAAATAGATTAAGCCCGCTAGTGCCAGTGGTCCAGTGGGCCTCGTCTATTTTGCTGACATCTCTTTGAGGCACGCGTGGAACACAACGCGCCGTCGACCCAAGCCTGGTTTTTATCGATTGGGGAGCCACCCAATGCCCGCTATCCGCACGTGGTCTGCCTCCTCCATCGCTAGCATTACTGCTTCGCAAAAGGAGGTGACTGCTTCTCATGTCTACTCGCTCCGAACTATGGATTGAACCAGGACGGACACGAGAGGTCGCCGCTGACAATCGCCTCGAATCCGAAACTAGTAGTTTCCGAAACAACCGTATCCAGCGAGGACCTGCGTCAGTCGGAAGTTGAGGACGCTGTGGCGCCTCTCTAACCACTTCTCAAAGAGGAGACTTATTGTCACAATAGTGGCGTGCCCATAGATGGAAATCGGAACCCTGGAGACAGTTAATAGGCTACTTTTTTGCAAAAATCTATATTAAAGCGAGCGAAGAATAGAATAGAATACTCTTAATTATGTACACCATATAAGTTACAGAAAAGATAGATGAGAAACATAACATAGGGTGACACAATGGGCGGCCTTATCGCAAAAAAAATAGCTAGTCAGTTATAATTAGCAGATCTTACTAAACCCACAAGACAAGACAGTGAATCAGTAAATAAAAAGTCCCCCGATGGAGTCATTAACAGGTTTTGAGAAGCGAGAGTGACGTATTTGCGGTCAGTGAACCTGCACGGAATGCAAGACAGCGACTTTGCAATATGCAGGTCAAATAATCGTTTGGGGTTATCAATAACAGTTAGGATGAGCCTTATTTACAATTCGAGTTACTCAGGCCACGGTTT
The DNA here is from genome assembly GCA_947578705.1 of Lacanobia wlatinum. Classification (NCBI taxonomy): domain Eukaryota; kingdom Metazoa; phylum Arthropoda; class Insecta; order Lepidoptera; family Noctuidae; genus Lacanobia; species Lacanobia wlatinum. Next base: position 6,325,314 of record OX388039.1, on the reverse strand, counting down.
ACATCAAACTATGAGCGTCAACTACGATTAAGGTTGAAGAAAAACATCATCATCAGTGAGATGACCAGAAAAATATCTTGAGTTTGAAATCAGCAATGAGTAAGGAAGCTTCTTCTTCTTATCGTGTGGACAGTAAAGGTCTAACGACCCCACACACCCTAGTGTCTGAGTTTCTAAACCGCCTCAAGGGCGTCTGATATGGTTTATTTGACGACCGCTATTTGGCGGCCCGGACCACCGGCTTATACGTGCCTTCCGAAGCACGGAATCATCTTTTTATCAGATAATCAGGTGATTCAAGCCTGCAATGTCCTAGCCAAACTGGAAACAACTTTACAAAGTGTGCTTCCCCTGGACACGAACCCATGACCACCGGGTCACAATGCAAACGCCTAAACCACTCGACCACAGAGGCAGTTAGGTAAGCTACCTAACCAGTACTCGAAAAAACTAATAACACTGTCTGACCTATACATCGAACTCACTTCCTCAATGATCAGCAGAACAATAGTTAGCGAGCGATTAGTTAGTTATTGTTGTGATGGTAAATAAATACTGTACCGGACTATAAACAGGCAAGTACTGCTCAATCTGCCACACACTATCGCGGAAATTGTCGAAGTTTTCCTCGAAGATCGTCTGGCCTGCGCACGCGCTGCCTCCGCGCACCTTCGTCTCCGTAGGCTTGCATTCCGTCGTGACAGGAGTGTCCGTGGCCGACCGGTCTTCTAGAGCTGGAAACATTTGAACATCATGTATTAATTTCAAGCCCATTTTCCCAGAATAAGTCACGTCTCAGAGACTATAGAAAAGGAGTTTAATAGACTCTCAACATGATACAGACTTCCATACAGACTTCTTTAAACTTCTAGAATGTTGTCTCTAAAATATGTGAAGACAAAAGTCTGTTTCGTATGGACCTACTATAAAGATGACATAGGTTTTAGCAATCATATTCTTATCTCAGCGACAATAAATGTCAAAAAAACTTATCAAAATGTTGGGAAAGAGTTGTTTTTGACAGTTTGCGACTACTCTGTTAATCTCGCTCTGTCTGCGATCTCGTTAAGAATACGAGAATCCCCTCCGGGCCTGGGGGTTACTCTCTAAGCCCGAAGTCCGTAGTTCCCGGTTTAGTTGGGGCGTATTCTACTCCGTATCCCGTAACCCGAACTAAGATTGAATGACAACACGATTTGACAGCAACTATTAAATCGTGTTGTCATTATTTGTTAGTGGTGAGGTGATACGGAGTAGAATACGCCCGCAACTAAGCCCGAAACTATGGGCTTCGGGCTTAGAGAGTAGCCCCTCTGGTCGAACCCAGGGAGGCACTTATCTACTGCTCTTAAAGCGGTGAAAAAAAACGCTGTGAGGAAACCGACATATTCTAGAACCAAAAATTCGAGTCATAGTCGTTCCGCTGTCTTGCATTCGACTTCCGTTCTGGATTTAAGGCCACACCTCTAACAAAAGAGGACGCACTGTGTATTTGTGTCCCAGCAATGAAAACATAATAATATGAATTGAAACGATACTAACCGGTAACAGTATAGCTCAGCTTATCCTTGACATATCCAGCCCTGTCCACAGACACGAAGACATGGTAATTGATGACGTCACCAACTTTCAGTTCCAGGTTAGGATCCTCCACGGTCCACCTTCCATTCTTGGCCTGGATCACTTCTCCTGAGATGGAGCCAACGTCCCGGCTCCCTATTGGGCGGTTCACGTTGCCTTGGAACACGAAGAGGCTGACTTTTTCTGCATCTACAAATTAGGATTTGGAGAAAAGGTTAGATAACATCATTATAATGTCCCCTGCTGGACATAGGCCCCCCTAAGTCTCGCCACATGGACCAGTCCTGTGCGTCTCGCTTCCATCGACTTCTCGCAGCTTTCACCAGGTCATCGGTCCACCTTGGGGAGTCCTTCCAACGCTGCGTCTTCCGGTAGGTAAGCGGTCCCCACTCCAGAACTTCTCGATCCCAACGACTTTCTGTTCTGCGACCAATGTGTCCTCCCATTTAATTAAAGAGGAAACGATGGCGTTTTCGTCGGCGGGGAAAAGCTCTAGCCTTATCAATCGACGTTAATCGGGGGACTCTCTGTCGATTGGTGTGATAGCTTTAGCTTTGTGTTGCTGTAGCAGGTTGTCGATCGACGTCGATTGATCTATTCTACAATTAACCAATGATCGATCGATTGGTCGCGTGAAATAGAATGATTTTCTTGCTGTTGTTTGTCTACCCCTGTAAGTGTGCGGTGTGCCTTAAGTGTGAACTAAACCTGTTCACTCTAACTTTGAAGAGATTTGGGTCGAATGTGTTCGTTTATTCGTATGATTTTTGGTTCAATTTTTTTTTTTTGGCGGAAACACGCCTTTAGGCAGCTTAGGTACAAGAATTACTTTTTATTGATAACGCGTACTAGTGTGATGTATGTTTAAACATTATAATATAAACAAGATAAAAAAGCGGGGAATCACAATTTTATAAGAATGTTTTCAGAACGTTGTGACGGACGTATTTTTTTGGTGTGCAAACTACCATGACAAATATGAACTATTACCTAAGTAAAGCAATTGTTGCACCTCATTGTAGGTATAATATTATGATTATTCATAATTCAATAAGTACTCTTTCTTCTAATTCACTAGCTTTAGTTTGCCCGCGACTTCGAAAGCGAACATCCCATTTGTTCCCGTTCCCGTAGGTATTTCGGGAAATCCTGTCTTAATGTTACCCTACAGAGTGTAGGAGAGTTACATCCCAAATTTCAGCTTTCTACGACCGGTAGTTTCGGCTGTGGGTTGTCTGACAGTTACTCAGTAACGGAAGAATTTTTATAAGTATTCCAAAATTTTTCTGCGAAATCTTAATTAAAAGTCGCAATATAATCCACAGCATAGAAAGTGATAACCCGTAATAAATAAATAGTGCGTAATTAATGTAAAAATAATGATTATGATAGATCATTCTGTAACAAAAGTTTTATTTAAATTCTCTTCAATACGCTTACTTATCTCAATTCGCAACGAATCGATACTCAGTGCTGTGCAGCATATGTTATTTTTGGGTCAGAGGGTCATCTTTTGTCCAAACGTCTGTATCAGCCGTTATCTCAACGCGAACGTTTGCTTTCTTCTTGACTACTTATGTGTTATTAATTTATTTTAGACACAAATAATTTAACATATTTTGGTATATCTATTCTGAGGAGAAACATCGAAAGCTCAGAGATCGTGGTCTCTTTTTAACCGACTTCAAAAAAGGAGGAGGTTCTCAATTTGACTGACTGTTTTTTTTCCATCAGATCATGATGAATACTCAACTGTTTGCAGATGAGTGTACCTACACTGAGTACTGTGTACAGTGCAAGTGGTGGATTTGAGTAATCGAAAAGTTTGTCAACAGTTTGTTACGTCTTTTAACCAAAGGACACTGATAAACACAACACTTTTAAAACTTCTTTTAAACCACATTTTAACTAAAATACTAACTTTAACGTACCTGGTATAGAAGCCTGAAATCCTCTCGGTTTTAGAGCCTTAATAGTCACATCTGGTATTCGATACTGAGCACATATCGTTTGTAATAAACCAAAGAGAATTACGAAGGTCACGATACGTCTGCTCTCATGGGCAGGCATTTTGTTACTGGATAAGTGTTAGCGGTTTTTGCAAAAACATCGCTGCATATTTTATTATTGTGTGAGTCAGATAATATCGTGGTTTAATGGTTTTTCTTTATTGAGAAGTCGTTGTTAGTTTTTGTAAGAACTACGAGTAGATACTTGTGTATCAACATGTTAACTGTCTTAAGCTGGTGACTAAATTTGTTTTTTTTTCAGAATTTTGTTTAGGGCTATATATAGGCACTACAGACAGCCCCATCAGCTTTGGTGCCGAGGAATAAGCATTCCAGGATGACGTGTCATCCTGGAATGCTCATCATCATCTGCGTGCTACCAACATTTTACGTGGCGCGGCTGCCTACCTGAACTCCACAATCCATTAACTGGGTACCTAACACGGGACTTGGCAAGACTGATGTCAGATTTTCTGGCTTCTGACAATCCGTAACAACTGCGAAAGATCTCCAAATGACACCCGGGACCAACGGCTTAACGTGCTTTCCGAGGCACGGAGGAATTTCGGTAAATTTAGATAGTCCTCAAAGCTGTTTTTTTAACATTAGGTGAGTTGTCAATCCGTCCAATCAAGTTGGACAGTCCACTTCAAGCTCATTCTTCCTAAGTTTACACGGTGTTATGTTTACAAAAAATACCGGTTGTTATCATCTCTTAGCTTGCTCACAATAATGAAGCCGGTTTTTTTAGTTCTGGATACGCATTTCCGTACATTCCGGTATATAAATTAGTGCGGGTCAACATGGTCACAGCGATAACCTGTTCTGTTGTTTGCGATCAATTATATAAATAAATGAACAAAAACTTAAATTTCAGTATGAATATTCAAAATACAATAAAACCCTTCCGATATGTGGTGCAAAAATTTCTTTAGTCCTTCAGGTTTTCTGCATTTAGGGGTGACACTCGTTCTTTGATTTTTTGTCACGGTCGGGTGTCACCCCTTAACGGGCGACGTAATTAAATCCGTCTGTAAAAAATTTCTGCGCGCTCTTTTGTCTCGAGCGTTTTTGTATGACTCAATAAAATCACTATGTTTTTGTATCAATAGAAAATAAAACTTATCCGAGGTGGGATACGAAAAACGGCTTGCGATTGCCGTCACCAGAACGAAAAGCCAAAGGCGCAACTCATAATTTGGGTGGGTGGGGGTTCATTTGTGGGGTGACACCACATGATCCGCCGGGTGTCACCCACGCTAGCTACGCTACTGCTAGAAGGAACACGGATGGGTAGTCAGTAAGAGTCTCACACTCCCTCTTGCTTCACCCAGAGCGGAAAAAGTCATTTGATGATTTCCCATCCTTAAAAAAAAAGGGTAGGTTGATAGGTGTTTGGGACTGACGCCTCAGTGCTGCCACCTGCTGCTCAACATATCAGAAAACCCTCATTAGTAGAATTTGCACTGTGGTAATGAGATGATAATGATGAAACTGGCAACATATTCTCATCATACTGTCAATAGTTTTCCTCAAGTTTAGGGACATCTCAAAATTAAATAATCTTAGGAGGAAACATTTAATATTTATGTGGTGAGTTAACTACCTTTGCCTACTGATATTTATAACTTTAATTAAGAAAACGAGTTTCCAGTATTGTTGTATTCATTGCTGGTTTTACGATAGTGTTTATTAAGTATTATTATTTTAACATAAAGAGATAAGACGGACGAATAAACTATGGTAACGGTTTGTTATGAATAAGATAAATTGATTCGAAGAATACGGGTATCTCCGCGTCACATTTGATGGGCAATTATAAATTTAGTATTAAACATAATTACGTTCACAGATTTTAAATGTATTTTAGGTATTTTGCCAGTTATTTGGTTACAGGGGACTTACCATCACAATCAGTTGTACATTCCTACGAAAACATGATTTTTGAGGACATTTTCATCATCATTGTCTTGCTGTTTTCTGAATTTATGTATGTGTTTATGTGTTCTTCTCCCATACTTTGTTTTTTGTATGGAGTTAGATGCAACACTTCTTCTCCCCAGCTAAAATACTAGGAAGTGGTGACGGGCGGGCGTTTTGGGGGACTGTCTTGACGTTTGCAGAAATGACTTTTGATTTTGATTTTTAGTTGTCATTGCAGTAGTCACCCCCTGTCTAGACATTAATCCTTTATACAATTCATCCATCTTTTAATTTATCTTCCCAACTCCTATCCCCGATTTTTTAGATCTTTGTTTCATATTAATAACAAGCGTCTACCAGCGGCTTCACCTGCATGATAGTTGGAAATTATCCCAAGGTAATATCGGTACTCCTGGAATGAATGAAAAATTCAAATTTATTCACACTAGGCTGAAAACCCGCTCTTTATGAACGTCAAAATTTACATGAAGACAGTCCCTTAAATCGCCCAGCCTGTCACCACTTCCTAATGTTAAAACACTAGGACACAAAAGATAGAATAACTTTCACATTTATAATATCAGCAAGTATGAATGTATTTGGAAGGATTTGGTACAGAGAGTAAAGTCCCGCAAACGTCCGTTGAAAAGGGAGGATCCTCCGACTAAACGGTTGTTGTGTCTGCGGGCAACTGCCCGATAGTTGAGATTTGGGCTGATGTATATGTTCAAATCACACGGTAAACTCTGCTTGCGCCATGCAGGATTTCGACGTAGTAGTGTAGCAGCATCAATGCCGCCAAAAGAAAAAAACCAACGAAGCAAATCTACATCGCAACAAAAAGAACCGCGAAGCCATCTTTCCAACTAGCAGTGAACTACTAGGTTGAAATCCTGCATCGTTCAAGCAGAGTTTACCGTGCGATTTGAACATATACATCAGCCCGAATATCAACTATCGGGCAGTTGCCCGCCAGACACAACATCCGTCTGGACGGAGGATCCTCCCTTTACAATGGTGTGCGGGACTTTACTCTCTGTACAGCATACCTTCCAAAGTAGTTCACTGCTAGCTGGATAGATGGCGTCGCGGTTCTTTTTTTTTGCGATGTAGATTTGCTCCGTTGGTTTTTCTTATGGCAGTATTGATGCCGCTACATGTACATAAAGTGGTCAACTCCACAAACATAACAATAATTAATGTATCCGGGTTTTGTAGCCTTGTTATATCAGCAGGAGATCCACTTCCCTCCCCACTCGCGCGCACTGCGGTGTTTATTATACCGCTCCGTATTGTAAATTCGGAATTCGCGTTGTGTGTTTATTTTAAGGCTTGTGAATTGTTCCTAGCGGTGCTATAGTGTAGTAAGTGCGTGTTTTGTAAGTTTTTCAAGGTGTCTGTTTATTTATTTACTGGTAATTAGTCAATTTCTCCAGCTTTCGGTAAGTGCATTTATTTTTCTTGTGTGTGGGTAGCGCGAAATAACTTAATCGATCGATATCTATTTGTTTAGTTCTTTTGATTTTTTTAATTCATCCGTGTTGTTATAACGTAATTCATGATGTCAACAAATGATGACCCTCCAGATCGTGGCGGAGATATATTTCGTCGAAATACAAAAACCCAAAGGTCCCGCCCGTGGCGACCTCCGCTAATTCGAAACGCTTGTTCAGCGAAATGTCTCCATCATACATTTCGCCCGATGATAGGTCAAAACGGGTTCATCAAACTTTCGAAACCGTGGAAAAATCCTCGCCGATTTTAAATATCAGTAATGTGAGCAATACCGATTACTGCGACTTAGTTTCCGAGGCGTCAGCCTACCTGTAAAAAATTAACGACTTAGTCAATGATCAGGGCTCTCGCATTAACGTAGCAAATAAATCTGCCATCATGGATATGACACAGCGTGTCACGGCCATCGTTTCTATGCTGGCCATAAAATCATCATGTAACGAAACGAAGTTAGCCAATACGGAACGCGAATTAGAAAAAATCAATTCGAATAACTGTGTCAATCCGAATCCTGTCAATAATAATAATAACAATTGTAAAATTTCGTATGCGGACTCGTTGAAACTACGTTTGCCAAAAGTAGCTCCAGCAATTATGGAATCCCGTCCACCATTGCCGTGTGTGGTGGCTTATCCGACCGCAGCTCGATCAGCTGATTATAGCACTTCGTCCGCGACAAAACAAGCGCAAAAAAAAGCAAAAAAAAGCAATAAAACAAAAAAAAAAAGCAAAGCAATAAAGCAATTAAGCCCTGTGATGACGGTTTTCAAATTGTAGGCGTGAAAAAAACCGCGAAATCCGGTGTTGTTCTACGTGTCGCTAGTGAACATCAGCTTAAAAAATTGGAATCCGTGGACGCAATTAAGGCCGCTGGTTTACGACTAGAAAAACCAAAAGGTAGACGCCCTCGAGTATTAGTTAAGGATGTACCATCTTCAATGGATGAGGGCGCTTTTCTGATCGCGCTATACCGCCAAAATATTAAAGATGAGCTTCAAATGAAAGAGGATGACTTTATTAAGTCTACTAAAATTATCCGTAGGCGCTCGTTAGACAACGGTCGTAAGTGGATAGGCATCGAATTAGATTCCGCAGTACGTAAACACTTAGTTTCTACCAAGGATAAATTATTTATTGATTGGGCTACCTGCCGCTTTATTGACGATGTTGAAGTCGTTCGGTGCTTACATTGTCAACAGTTCGGTCACGTTAAGAAACTTGTGCTAATTGTTCGGAGGCACACGAAACAAATGATTGCCCGCATAAGGACGACGTAAATTTCAAGCCGACTTGCGTGGCGTGTAAATGCTTTAAAAAACCGTGTGATCATCGCTGTTGATCTCAAGTGTGTACTACTTACAAACTGAAACTCCAACAATTAATCCTAAACACTAATTACTAAAATGGATAGTTTAACCATAGGACAATTAAATCTCCATAACGATAGGGTGGCGACATCTGAGCTGGATAAATTGATTGTGGATTATAACCTTGACATAGTACTTGTTCAGGAACAATATCAAAACGCGCGCTTACGTCACAAGGTAGTTCAGCTGGATTGCAAAGCGCGAGCCGGAATTTATGTTGCGCGTTCTTCGAGCTTTACTGTAACATCTATATGTAATCTCATGACGCCCCATTGCACCGTGGCGGAAGTATCATCACCTACCTTTAAGGTTTACGTTGTGAGCTGCTACTTTCAATATTCAGACCCAGTTACTCCACATATACATAATCTCCGTCACGTCTTGCGGTCGCTCGCGGGCTGCAAAGTTATAGTGGGTGCTGACGTGAATGCATCTTCTTCCCTGTGGTATGGCAAAGTTCGGGCCACTGATTACGAACGACGTTGTGCCGTTGAAGATTTTATTGCTGAGATGAACTTATCAATTCATAACACCCCAGACGCACCGCCTACTTTTTGTAGCCAAATGGGCGAATCTTGTATTGACGTCACACTTTCTAGTGCAGACGTACGCTTGGATAGGTGGCGTGTCCTTCCTGACGCGTCTTGTAGTGATCATCGCCTGATCGTGTACGATTTTGTTCCTACGTTTACTCAAGGTTCGTTACACTTAATTGGGAATTTTAGATATAAAAGTAGGGGCGCGAATTGGGATTTCTTTAGCTCACTTTTTGCTTGTCATGCCAAAGACTTCACTCGCGATGGACTGTCAGCTGAGGAAAGTGCTGAGATAATGTCAGACACCTTCGCTTACTGTGCTGACATTGCTATTGGTCGCGCATCTATGACCAATATTCGTAGATGTGATTGGTGGAATGACTACCTTGTTGAACAACGTAAAAGCTATCGCAGAGCGCGCAGACAACTTAATAAGCTTAAAAAACGTAAGGTTATCGGGGACCCCCTTAATCTTGCTTTAAGTACTTTTAGAGTTGCCAAGTCGCGCTACAGAGTATCGGTTGAAAAATCTAAGGGTAATTTACTCCGGAAAATTATTGATAAACTTGATAAGGAGGGTCCGTGGTCTCCTTTATACTACGAGTTCAAGGCTAATAGATCTGTCGACCTTGCGTACGTTCAGAACATTAAAGTAAATAATAAACATACCACCGGCATTGAAGAAACAACTGATGTTTTGCTTAATTCTCCAATATCAGACGATTCATCAGTAAATGATAATGAATACCACCAACAGATTAGAGCGTGGGCCGCGGTGCCACCTGAATCACCGGAGTCAGACCTTCCATCCACTGACGAATTCATAAACGTTGTCAAGAGACTACCTCTCAAAAAATCATCCGGTGAAGATAAAATATCTAATAGAATGATTATAGAAGCGTGTAAAACAGCGGTCGACGCGATCTTATCCGTATATAACCGATGCATTGCAGAAGGTATTTTTCCTCGGATATGGCGACAAGGCTTTATACGCATTATTCCGAAGAGTGGCGATAAGCCCCCGGATGACCCTAAGTCCTACCGGCCCATAACACTACTTCCATCTTTGGGGAAACTCTTAGAGCGACTAATCGTTCCGCGCTTGCTACCGAATGGACCTAAATTTCATATTAATCAATTTGGTTTCACTATTGGTCCACAGTCGACGCGGCTCTCTCTGTCCGTAAAATTGTTAACTTATCGAAACATAAATACGTGGTTGGAATCTTTCTCGACATATCTGGCGCTTTTGATAACTCATGGTGGCCGATGCTACTACTTAAAATGAAAACCCGTGGTTGCTACAAAAATATGTTGTGTGTTATAGTGTGTATGTGGTTGCTATAATCTGATTCTTTCGTATTTTCTAAACAGCTCCGCGAAACTCAAACTTGGACATCATTCCATTTCTAAGTCTCTAACCATGGGATGTCCTCAGGGCTCAGTTATCGGTCCATATGTATGGAATTTTGGCTACGATGATTTCGTCCTCGTGCTTCCGCTCCCATGCGGCTGTTCATTAATCGGTTACACGGACGATGGCTTACTGCTCATTGAGGCAAGCACTCGGGCTGGACTCGAGAACTTGGCTGACACATGTCTACGTTTAATATCACAGTGGGGCGATCGAAGCCGTCTGACCTTTGCACCGCATAAAACCTATCAACTTATTTTAAAAAGAAATCTAAAATCCTGGTCTAGTATTAAATTTAATAACGTACTCGTTAAAAGAAAAGAATCCGTGTGCTACCTCGGTATGCTACTAGAAAGGAACTTTTCATTTATTGATCATTTAAAAACAGTAGGTGAAAAAGCAAAAAAGAACTTCTACGCCTTGACGAGAATATCCAAAGCTACTTGGGGTCTCTCATTTCAAACCTTAAAAACTATCTATGGGGCTACTTACTTGGGTTGTATGTGCTACGGGGCACCTGTCTGGGCTGACAGGGCCACCATAGGGGCGGTACGCCGTAAATTGCTGCAATGCCAGCGTTTGGCTTTGATATTCTTATGCAAGGCGTATAGGACGGTTAGTACTGAAGCCTTACCGGTGTTGACGGGTGTTCTCCCAGTCGATCTAGAGGTGCAGCGGCGTGCTGCAATGTTCTACTACGCTAGAAAGATCACGGACCCAGAGTTTTTACCGCAACGCGACCGTGCTAAGATCTGTAGATTACTAAAACCCCAGACTGACGTCTGGGAGGAACTTTTGTCCGAATGGCAATGTAGGTGGGAAAATTCCATTAAAAGCCGACACCTCCACCAGTTTTTTCCATCCGTTCGTGAGCGGCTGGATAGGATATAGCTGGAGGTGGATCATTGTGTTGCCGAATTTCTCACAGGTCATGGCAACTTTAAGAGTAAATTATTTTCCTTTAGGCTTGTGGCCTCGCCTTTATGTCAATGTTCTACAGCCGACTATGAATACGAACAATCCGCACACCACATCGTATGGGAGTGTATTCTTTGGCAAACTGAACGCAATATTATGTTAGATAGTATTCAGGTTACATCTGGAGTAGTTTACTACACGGACCTTGTAAATTTCCGTGCTTTCAGGCGATTTTGCCATACTTATTACTGGAATCAAAAGTAGCTCACAATTTATGACCCATTAGTTTTTAATTAATATATAATCCGTGGTGCTTGACAACTGGGCTTAACCCAGTTGTATATGTCCCTTGGTGCCTATTGGCCTAGCTCTATTATGTCTCCTGCTTGAAAAGGAGGGAAGTGGAAATTATATATATATTTATTTTTCTACTCCTCCGCTGTACTTTTCTGATAAAATTCGTTGCAGGATGCAAGACAGTTAAATCGTTTCTCCGGGTCTCGTCGGGCTTCATTGGCTCGGCGTTTTTCTGGTTGTCGCCACTGTTGATTCTGGCTTTCAGGAGTTGCAGTGGTTGGGTTAGATCAGTAAAAGTCAGTTAAAAAGTAAAAAAATATTTATTTATTATTAAAATTGAGCAGTTGAGGACTCGATGCATAGGTATTTTTGTATCTGTAACAAAATAAACAAAGTTAAGAAGTGTGCTTCATTATTATGTAGTCGAAAGACGTCCACTGACGATAGGCTTGCCCAAATCCCTATCTTGTTCGGCTCTCAAAAGTTATAAATTATTTTTTCAGCAAAACTTTTGCCCTGTATTTCCTACCATCTTTGTGGATCTGCCAGGGTTGCGGAATTTGTTCGAAAGACTCACCGCGGCCCTGGAACGCAAAGGGCGTTAGGAGGAACACGGCTGGGTTTTAGTCAGTAAGAGTCTGATACTCCCTTTCGCTCCGCCCAGACTGGGACGGTTATTTGATGATTTACCATTCTTAAAAAAGGCAAGTTTTTAAAACTTAATGCAACATTAAAGTACACAGGCGGCATGGTATTCCAGTTTTTTGGTAAAATAACCCCCTTAACTTATGCAGTTATTTCATTAAATCGTCAGAAACAACAAGTGAGAAACGCTAATGGTCACTAATAAGATACGTGTGGTGTACATAATAAAGAGTATTCTATTCTATTCTATTCTATTGGTACCTAATACCAGACGCTGTATCTACAAATGAGTCACCACCATGCTAGCTGGTATGTGGTTGACTGGCGATCAATGGGGCTGCCTGACTCGTAGCTTGATTATTTAACGCCCACCAAAAAGAGGGGTGTTATAAGTTTGACTGCTATGTGTGTCTGTTTAAATAAAATGTTTTTTTTTTTTATCATTTAATGACTCTGCTCTAGGCAGAGCGGAAAGGAGTGCCAGACTCTTACTGACTAAAACCCATCCGTGTTCCTCCTAATGCCCTTTGCGTTCCAGGGCCGCGGAGACTCTTTCCAACAAATTCCGCAACTATGTTGAGGGCAGCTGCTGGCGCATTTTTCACACTAGTGAAAAAAAAAAGCTAAAAAGCTTCATTGTGTGTTTAAAAACAGGAATGGCAAGGTTACATTTCCTTGAAGCTTACCTTCTACAGAGCATAAACCCTGACATAATCGACCTCAAGCGCGCTGGTATCATCATACCAGGTGGAATACCACTGGTCGCGCGCGTTCCAGAAGTTCAGCATGGCCTTGGTGGCGCGGTTGTTCCAGGGCTTGCCGGCGCCGTCCGGGAACTCCAGCACGCCGCCCACGTTTATGCCCAGGGAGATGTAGAACTGGGGGGAAGAGAAGATGTTTCGTTATTCATATTTTTGTACCTAGATCTTAAACATTTACTTTTTATTATTGTTGATCGAATCGTGTTTGACCACAATATCGCACGACGGAAAGCAATGATTTGGGTCTCAATGGTGTACGCTTGCTTAGCTTGTATTTACTCTTGGGAAACAGAAGCTACAAGCGGCACTTAGGGAACTCTTTGCTTATTGTCCGAAAAAGACGGGTTGAAATGCGTCATCTCGCATGGGGTATCGATCGACTCAGGTATGTGTCTGGCATCGTTCGTCCACAGAAATATTTGAGGTTCATGAAGAGAATTTAATAGATAAATGCATGTTTCTAATCTGTAGACTCAAAACCGTTGCAATTTTCCAAAATGTGTATAAATGGTTTGCCAGAATCGTTCTTAAGATACAAAAATTTTGACCAACTGACCAGTTCATCGAAGGGCGCCATGACAGTTCCCTTGAGCCACTGCGAGGCGGCGATCACGTTGTTCTCAGTGGCGGTCTTGTAGAAGCCTTCTGCCGGAGGGTTCACTTCGCCGTACTTCTCCCCATCAACGAATAGTGAGATACCGTCTGGAACAAATGAAGACTTTATCAATCTAGCAATTACTTTGTCACTCTGTTGGCAGCGCCAAGACATGGGAGAATGGAACATGAAGACTAGTGCAACACGTTTTCTTCTTCCATTCTCCTTGGAGTCCGAAGTAACATACCCCGCGATCAACGGTCTTGTAACAGTGTCCAAATATTTTAAGAGATAATAATCAAACTGCCTGTATAGCCTTTTCCCAACTTTATTAGAATCGGCTTCCAGTTGAAACAGTTGCAGCTGAGTGCCAGTATTTTACATGAAGCTACTGCCTATCTGACCACAACCTAGTTACTGGGTAACCCCCCCCCCCCCCCCCTTGGCAAGACTTGATTCAGATTCTTTGACTTTTGTAACGACTGCCAAAGATCTTATAATGACAGCCAGGACCGCCAGCTTGCAAGCTTTCTAAGGCACAGAGGTATCTCGGTATATTACCAGGACCGACCTCGGCAAACATTGCTCAACAATAAAGATCAACCCGTGCGATGCTTATATTTAACCACAATTCAAGCTTCTCTCTTATCCTAAAGAGTTGGCAATTAAGAAAGTTTCATGGAAAAACTAAGAAGGAATGTAAGTTAGTATTTCAGAACGTAAATGCATCACCTGGTCTCCATTCAAGCGAGTAATTGTGAAACTCTCTGCTCCAGAGATCGGAACCAGCCTTCTCCTTCAGATAGTTAGATCTGCAACACACAACAGAGAAACAATATGACTTAGTAACTTAAATTTTATAACCAAAGTCTGCCACAGCATTTCATTATTAAAAACCCATTATTAATCTGACTTATCTGCCCCCTTTGATATGTCAATACCATAATGATCGTTATGTGAGAGAGAAATGGAGTTCTCCGGTTAACATGCTGAGTTGAACTGTCCTGCCCTTAGCAAATATTTTAAAAGTTATGGTAGGCACAAAAAGCACTATTTATTCGTAACCGACTGCGCAATGGTGGCAATGACATGTCAAAGTAGGGGCCATCAGACCCAGATCCTAATTATGGAATTTAGTTGGCAAAAGCTAAGGATGTGACACAAGATACCTTAGAAATATTCGATCTAATTAGCTTCCATTCTTTAACCCAAAAATATACCTAACAGCTACCAACCTATAAGGTTCAGAGTCGCACATGATGGGCCCCGCGTACAGCTTCTTGGCGAACGCCACATTGCCCTTGGCGGTGGCGATGCGCAGGAGTCCCGACGCGTAGTTGCGGATACCGTACACGTGGTCACGAGGTTCCAGTTGGATTTCTGAAATTTTATTAGAATTTTTAGCATAGTAAAAGAGCCCCGATGAGTGATGTGATGACATCGAGCATGTCCTGAAAAACCAGCATAGCAAGAAACCGTTTCTTTTTAAAAGGCTATCTTTTTCGCCTCAATATGAGCGTGTTCATATTAGTTCCAATGTGGATTCAATATCAAGGATAGTTTTAACGTGCATCTGACTAAATATTATTCAGTAGTAACAAAGTTCTGTAGACCGTTTGGGCATGTCCTTTAAAAACCCCGTACTTAAAAAAACGATGTTGCCTTTCTCCATGAAATACTTCCATTGTATTAGAGTCTAGAATATTCACTAGTAGTCAAACTTATGATCATCGTTTTAGCTGAGAGACGTCCGCTTTTCGACATAGGCGATATTTCCCCCAAATGGCGCCACATCAACCGGTCCGGGTAGCCGGGGCTTCACCAGGACATTGGTCCACCTTGTGGGAGGCCTAACAATGCTGCGTTTTCCGATACTTGGTCGCCACTTCAGAACTTTATTGACCAAAAATAAAGCTAGTGCTCCTAAGTAGTCCACACATTCCTACCTGGGTATATCCAGTCTCCCAAAGGCATCTTAGCACTTATCTCGACCCTGCCGTATTTGAAGGCGAATTTGTTCTTGGTGGTGACCTTCGAGGTGATGATGGGGGGCAGGATCTGAGGACCCGACGCCTCCCGGGAACACTCCATCGTGCCGATGATGCCGGTGCATCTGATGAGGCGAAAACATTGATAGGTATATCAGGTTGAAGATTACATGTAAGGGGGGATCATGCTTTTTTGTAGAGTATCAGTACGAACTACAGTTCGTTTGCTCATGCTGTGGTACAATTATCATCCGATTCAGAATGGTGGTCTTTTCACCAGCTAAGTCAAAGTATTGCCGTACGTGCAGTTTACGGTACGTTTTTAAAGTATTGCCAACTTGCCAGTTGAGGAGACTTTTATGATAAATCCATAATTGATAGTTTTGACTTAACAAGTTTTTTTTCCTAGAGCTAGGCTCTTGAACAAGGTCTTTTTCTGCTCTCTTAATGGACCGTCTACACGATACAGACTTCCTTGCAGACTTCCATTAACTTCTAAGTATAAAATTTTGTCTGTTTAACAAAGTCTGTGCTGAAAAAAGTCTGTTTTGTGTGGACCCACTAATAGAGAGCACACGAACATACAATCCAGAAATCGACTCAATATAAAACGTGCAGATGTGTAAGTACATTGAGAAAAATCTTTTCCTGTGACGATAAAACCATTATTATGTGAACAGGAAAATCGGTGTCCTCCGTACTTTTATTCTCTCGTATTATAACTAAGGTAAACGATTACATACACTGCCGTAGAACACACGTGTCTTTGCAATCTTCGTTCAATTAAAGACAATAATTTTCTTTCGTGTACCAATTTCGTAAAAACAGGCGAACAGTCTATGGTAGTAAAACACTTGGTCACGATCCATACTAATATTATTACAAACTAGATTTTGCCCGCCACTTCGTACGCGCATATCCCGTTTTATCTCGTTCCAGTGGGAATTTCGGGAAATCCTCTCTTAGTGCTCCCCTACGGAGTATAGGGAAGCTACATTCCAAATTTCAGCTTTCTACGACCAGTAGTTTCGGCTGTGCGTTGCCTGTCAGTCACTCAATCAGTCAGTAACGGAAGAATTTTATATATTTTGATGATAAACTGAACAGAGATGGATGAATGTTGGCACACGGTTTGACCATGTCCTGATAGATAAAGACATGGGATACTTTTAATCTTGATAGTAAGTTCCCTTGGGATATTTTTTGACTTTCAGGCGAGTGTAGCCGATGGCATAAGCTAGTGAAAGTCGAAAACGGAACGTACTCCCGGATCCAATATATCAATATAGTAAAAACTAAATCAATATATCGATATAATATATTTTTAAAATGTGGAATTTAATTTATTATTATTAATTTCTTATTTAATTGATTGATATTATGATTTTTGTGTAATGGGATATAATTACCTGAATTAATAAATTTTATTTTTTTGAATTTATATATCTCCCTATCGATACTAGCTGCCACCTGTAGATCGCAAGCGGCTCCACTCCGTATATTGAAAATTGTCCCAAGGGAACATAGGTATGGTCCCTTGGGATAATTAAGTTGCAAGTTGCCGGTTGCATTTTGGGGAATGTGCGACGGAATTGCATAATTTGATTCCGCCAAGCCCGTTCCATCATCGGACCACAAGACGAACGGCGATGCGCCACCGGTACATGGTGGACATCCCACCCACGCGCACAAAACGTTTTGGGAACACATTCATAGTGCGTGCAGCTAAGTAGTGGAATTCCCTGCCGGAGTCTGTGTTTCCTGATAGCTATAACCTGGGAGTATTTAAGTCAAGAGTCAATAGGTTACTTCTAGGCAAGCGTGCTCCATCATCGACCACATCATCGCTTACCATCAGGTGAGATAGTGGTAAAACGCGAATAATAAAAAAGGTCCCGTAATAAAAAATAATCTTTGTGTTATTCCAGACTATATATACTACCTCTGTGCTATTTCATCAAGATCCGTTCTGACGTGACTGAGTAACAAACATCAATCCAAAGATTCAAACTTTTGCATTTATTATAATAATAGCATTAGTTATTAGCGTTTAAAACGTGAAACTGTAACATACAGACGGACAGACGGCGTGATTTACTCTCGTATTTATAATATTAGTTTGACGGACTACATATTGGGTTTGACGTAGTTGGGTAAATAGAATTGAAGAAAATAGTACCTACCTATAAATTGTCCTTACCTAGGCGTAATATCAAGTGTCTGCCTCACAAAGTCTTCTCCATACTTGGATTCCAGAGTGATCGGCTTGATGGATAGCCTCCCATCCCTCACGTGAAGATTGCGGTCGTTGAGGTACACGTTGAAGGGAAAATCCTGGATAAAACAAATGAAAATCATCTCCTTCACAGACACTTCTTAATTCAAACGGAGGATAAATCTGCGATGATTTGTCTTTAATAAAAATGTATTGGATTTCGATTCGATACGTTTACATGACTTAGGTTCGATGTGAATGTCAGTTGATACTCATTCTATGAAAATACCTAATAACATTGGACTGCTTAAGCTGATAATTAAGTCTAAAGTATTAGTAATCAAAGACTGATTACTGATAGGTATTTTCTACTTACTACCACCGGTTTATCTTACGTTAATGCTAGTGAAAGCAGATAGCTACACTAGCATTAACGTAAAATAAAATAGCGATCTATCGACAAAAACCTTCCAAATTTATATTAGTCGTAAAAAATCGTATCAAAATCCGTTGCGTGGTTTACAAGAAGTATAATTATCAGCTTATAAGTTGAAGAAACAGACGGAGGCAGGTAGCGACTTTGTTGCTTTCTAGTTTGAGAAGATAATCAACGAACTCGCCTTATATCATACAAAGAAGAACCGAAGTTTTATTTTATTTGGCCATAACTTTTTTCCCACAGCGATTCGATTCTGGCCGCCTTAGTAAAAGTTGTAGAATATCAAAAAACGTTTCCCACGACATAAAATTACGTTATTGGTGTTAAAGGCTGGGCTCCATACATTTTTGCCGATCGTCCTTTCCCATATTTTTGAAGTTACATAGCCGACGAACCATTCATGAAATCTATGCGTTCACTACAAATGTCTAATAAAAGTAAATGAAATATCAACGTCTCCGGAAAATAGCCGACACTGTTAGATTGTAAAATATCGCTATTGTAATAGTATCGCTATTGTAATAGTACATTGTTATCTAAGGGGTGAAAGTAACTGATTTAGTCCCGAGACGGCGTTTGGCGCCCGAACGTAGCGAGGGTGCTAATGGTTCGAGGGACTAAATAAGTAAAATAATCTGTTAGCATTTGGAAAAATTGTTGGACCGGCTGAAGATTGTAAAAAAAACAATATTTGCATTGTATAGACTCAATTTTATTTAGCAATGTATTATTTCATCCATTTTAACGGCACATGTGTGAGTACTGTGTACCTTAAACTTAAGCTGTAGCTATCAGTTTTAGGTTTGTTTTTGACTTGAATGTACCCTGGCGGTTGGGAGTGTCATGCCCACACAAAAGTCTGGCTGATGGTGGCGTATGCGTTGGATCATTTGGCTCCCTTAAAAATGGTTGAGCCGAATGGGCTAGCGCATGCGTCATGTTCGTGAACGGGCGCTGTCAGTTGGGACTGGTAATTTCTCAGTTGCCATGGTTTATTTTAAATATTTCTTTGAATTGTTCGTTTTTTCCCGGACGCTTTTATCCTGCTCATCTTTTACATCGTTCTCACATGTTTGTATAATTTCAACTTGATGTAAACAAAACTTTGTAACAATTTATTATTTTTAAAATGGTGGTGGCAGTGGTGGTAATGGCGATTTGATTTGATTTGATTTGAGGTAAACACTGTGCTTTTCATTACGAATTCAAGGAAAGTAAAAATAAAAACAAGATTCAGCTAAATAAAAAATCCATGTCTGAATCTGATGAACTCATCGTGTTACTCACCTCTGCTATACGAAAGCATGAGAACAAAACACTACAACTCGAAAAAACAAATGAAGATCGGATTGCCGCTTTCCCGGTTATTTTTTTAGTTATTATTGAAAAAATGGTCAATATTTTGATTCTATCTATGTTGTTTTAAAGAAATAATTGAAAGTAAATTATAATAATGTCATTTAAAAAAATATAATCTTTAATGAATACTAATTTTTATTTTACATCGCGCTGTAATTGAGAGGCTCTATAGAAAGTCGTATAGAAGTTTTTTTCTATAATTTAACGGCTGTCAGTTGAAAGCGATTCTCCCTAGGGCTGAAAAGTAATACTTTCAATCCGCTCCTTAGGCAACTTCAGGCCTACTTTCCGAGTATGAGTAATGAAAAACTAATTTTTCTCAATAAGGCACGTATATATTGGAAACTATTGAATTTGAATGGGATTTATTGTATTCACACAATATATCGAGAAAATGTAATCTAAAAATGTTTTTTTTACAATCTTACGGAGTTTGCAATTATTCGGTGACATTAACATCACTCCACTCACCGGTTCCCCAGGAAACTTGATCTCCGGAGTCCAAACCTTCCCCTTTTCAATGCCAGAGTTGAAGTTATCTTCGAACAGCAGCTGTCCCTTGCAGACAAACCCTGGCACGTTCACCTTTGACACAGATAGCTCGCAGGGGTACTGCACATTTGGTTGAGCTGGGGCGGCATATGACTGAGCTGATGGGGCTGATGCTTGAGGTGGTTGATTGGAGCTGGAGGCTTGTGAGTTTACAAGGGGTGATCCGTCTGTGGGGTTGACAGGGTTGCCGGCTTCGTCGACGTATCCTGGAAAATGTTATGGAATTAAGTTATTTAGTGAAGATTTGTGATTTTATGTTTTTAGACCAAAAGGTCTAAAAACATAAAATCACAAATCTTTATTGCAACTCATAAAGTATCTACACACAGGTGGAAAATATTGATAAGAATAAACAATTATGGACTCTGCTAAGCACAAATTCCCAAGAAATAGACGTGATGATAGTAAACTATGTGGACATACATCGAAAACTGCACTTATGCGCAAGAGTGTTTTTTGCATGGCATCAATTGTCTACAACAAATTGCCCAAAAGTTGGAGAGAGCTAACAATACTTAAACAAACAATGAAATTGTTTTTGGCACAAAAAGCATAATATAGTACCTATTGCAGAGTATTTAAACGACTCATGGTGATTATTATAAACTAGCTGACCCGCGCGGCTTCGCTCCCGTCAACTGGCTATTCTATCTACCGACCCTAACCTACCTACCCTACCTACCTACTCTACCTACTTACCTATCCTACCTACCATAGCTACCCTACCTTACCTACCCTACCTACCTACCCTACCTACCTACCTACCCTACCTACCCTACCTACCCTACTTACCCTACCTGCCTACCTATCCTATCTACCTACCCTACCTACCTACTCTTTTTATGCTTACCTTATTGTGCTATTCCGGACGAAGACTAATCCAAAAACACAAAAACTATGAAAATCGGTCGAGCCGTTCTCGAGTTAGAAAAGTGTTCGAACAAACCCGACTTTGTTTTAAATATATTTAGAAGATTAAGAATTTTGCTATATTGTGAAAGATTCGACCTTTTGCTAGAAGACATTTTTTATATTAGCAAGACAGAAATAAAACGCATAAACTGAAGGAAGACGGACAGCGGTGGCTTATTAATAAAAAGGGTTCCGTTAGCAAATTTGGTACCGAACCCTAAAAATCGACTGGGTTCGCACGAATCAAAATCGTACGCGAAGGCTTAAATAATAGGGTCCCATTAGCAACTTTGGCACGGAACCCTATAATTTGCCTTGGCTCGCAAATCGAACCGTTTGATACTTAGCACGAATTAAAAACTTAGTTGCGGGCAACCTGGGAGTCTTTAAGACAAAAGTGAATAGGTTGCTTCTAGGCAAACGTGCTCCATCTTCGACCGCATCATCGCTTACCATCAGGTGAGATAGTGGTCAAACGTATGCCTATCTATTGTAAAAAAAAAACCACTCCGTATCACCTAACCAATGAGAACTAATGATAACACGATTTGACAGTTAGGTACTGGAAATCGTGTTGCCATTCATTCTTAGTTCGGGTTCGGGACTAATTGTAAGTCTGTAGGTGATACGGAGTAGAATACGTCCACAACTAAGCCCGAAACTACGGACTTCGGACTTAGAGAGTAGCCTCCCAAAATCGATCGCTCCCGTCACCGTGACCACCTTAGGTACGGTACCTTATTATAAAAAACCAAACTACTAACCTAAACTAAACCTAAACCTAACTACTAACAAAAAAACTGGCCAAGTGCGAGTCGGACTCGCGTGCAAAGGGTTCCGAACGAATTAAAATTTTTTAACATGTTATTTTAACACTATAGACTTCTTATAGGTTTTCCTGTGATCTTTAGGTAAAGATCTATTATCTCCATTTTTTTCAAAATTTTAGGCTCCGTAGTTTCGGAGATAAGGGGGGGGGAATGGCCATCTTTCGTCTAATTTCTTGAATAACTTCTAAATCATTTGTTTGAAAATTATGAAAAAAATATAATTAAACCCTTCACAGTAAGCCTTTTCATTTGATATGTCACACGATATTGTTCAAAAAACTTCTTTTTTAATTTTCTAGTTTGACCCCCAAAAGTGACCCCCATACTAAAAATTTAATAATTTATGTAACGCGTCCGTGTTTGGGTCATAGAAGTCCATATGTGTACCAAATTTCAACAGAATCGGTTCAGTGGATCCGGAGAAAACTGGCTGTGACAGACGGACAGACAGACAGACACCCAAGTGATCCTATAAGGGTTCCTTTTTTTTCGGAACCCTAAAAATGGACTCTGTCTGAAATATAAGACTTTTATTTATTAATATTAGCCTTGTTTCGAAAATCGAACCGTTCGTTGCTTCGCTCTAAACGGAATCAATCGCGGAGGCTTAGCAGTAGTGTCCCGTCAGCACAGCACCTTTGGTACGGAACCCTACAGGCCAGGGGGGCTACTCTCTAATGAAATCCGTATTTTCGGGCTTAGTTGCGGGCGGGCATTTTCTACTTCGTATCACCTAACCACTGAGAACTAATGATAACACGATTTGACAGTTACTGTGAAATCGTGTTGTCATTCATTCTCAGTTCGGGTTCGGGACTAATCGTAAGTCTGTAGGTGATACGGAGTAGAATACGCCCGCCCGCAACTAAGCCCGAAACTACGGATTACGTTAGAGAGTAGCCCCCCTGATCCGCAAGTCGAATCGTCCAGAACTTCGCAAAACTAAATCAGTTTAAGACTCTACGATAAATGCACTTTAATCGAAACCAGCACAACTCAGAAATTTAACCAATTATGGTCCCTAACAGTTTAAGACCTTTCAGAGACCAAACCGAAATTCCTTCGAATCACGACTGTGTTTAGAAATTGTGTGAGGTCATTCTCCAGCGAAAAATCTTAACACCGCAACGCCATCTATCGACCTTGTAAACTGACAAAATATTTGGCAGCGGAAGACGTTAAATAAGAAGCCCGTATGTAACGGTAAATAACGATAAGGTATTAAAATGGTTACTTTTATTTTGCTACGTCTACGTATTAAAAGTTTCACAAATAACTCAATCAATGTGTTTTGGTGTAACATTCATGCTTTCATGCATTTTTTGGTTCCTCAATAGATGGCGCTCTGACTAATCAGAATACATAAGGAAGTTTCTTACTAAATTAAAAATTCAATATATTTTGATTTTGTGGATCGATTGTATCGATCAATAACGAAAAGGTATAAAATGATCACTCTTATTTTGCCACGTATTAAAAGTTTCACAAATAACTCAACAATTTTTTCGTGCATTTTATTTTTCTCAATAGATGGCGCTCTGACTCATCAGAATACATTAGGAAGTTTCTTCCTAAACTTAAAAATTCTATATCTTTTGATTTTGTGGGTCGATTTTGATGAAATAAACGCTAAATGTTACTCGGGTTATCCCTTTATATTTTTAAGTACTTAGATTTGCAATCTAATCTGTGGTTTATGCGTGATGCTCCCACAAACGCACAGACAAACAGACAAACAGACAAACAGACAAACAGACAAAAATTTCAAAAATTGCATTTTTGTGTTTTATACCTTTTTCCTGAGTTTTCTGTGTAATTTTCATGCAAAAATATTCAATGTACAGACACGGTTAGTCTACGATTTTATTATATGTATAGATAATTAATGTGGTAGTTAAGGTCATGTAGTAGTGAAGAACTTAATTATGCCATTATAAATGTTATTTAATTGAATGCCTGTTAAAGTGATGTAAATCTTCACAGTATAATTTTATTGTAATCTGTATTATTGGACTAGGAAAACATATAATGAATAATTGGATAATGTAAATGATTGAATATAAGAAATGTGTTTAACTGATATTAATTAATGTATAAGTGTAATATTTAAAAATGAATGAATTAATAATATTTTTTTGCCCAAGATATTTGCACGCCATGAGAAATATGGCAAACATGTCGTGAGCCACACTTATTTAAGATCTTGCATGCATGTATTATTTTAATTTTGTATGTAAACGCAAGTTTGAGCAAATAAAAAAAAATTCTTAATATCACATTATTATTTTTAAAAAAGTTGGAGAGAGGAGGAGCGCTCTATCCATTAAAGTCACGTTTTAAAAACATCCCATTTAAAATTAGTAAGTTTGTACGTTACTTTTGCATTATATTAGTAAGTTTGTACGTTACTTTTGCATTATATTAGTAAGTTTGTACTTTACTTTTGCATTATATTAGTAAGTTTGTACGTTACTTTTGCATTATATTAGTAAGTTTGTACTTTACTTTTGCATTATATTAGTAAGTGTGTACGTTACTTTTGCATTATATTTAAAATCGGCCAAGTGCAAGTCGGACTCTCGCAAAAAGAGTTCCGTACCATCGTATTTTTATAACCTACTAGCTCACTTGCGCAACTTCGTCTGCGTCACAATTTTCATTACTGCACCGCTCCTATTGGTCTTAGCGTGATGATATATAGCCTATAGCCTTCGTCGATAAATGGGCTATCTAAAACTGAAATAATTGTTCAAATCGCACCAGTAGTTCCTGAGATTAGCGTTCAAGCGAACAAACAAACAAACAAACTCTTCAGCTTTATATATTAGTATATAGATTTGTTAATATAGCGATATACAACAGAAATACACTCTGAAAAAAACCGGCCAAGTGCGAGTTGGACTCGCACATTAAGGGTTCCGTACCATCGTATTTTTATTACTTATTTGTTAATATAGCGACAACAGAAATACACTCTGTCAAAATTTCAACGGGCTACCTGTCACGGTTCTTGAGATACAGCCCGCTGATAGACAGACGGACGGACGGACGGATGGACAGCGAAGGCTTATTTATCGGGTTCCATTATCCTTTGGGTATGGAACCCTAAAAAAACACGTTTTTTGTATGGGAGCCTCCTTTAATTTTGATTATTTATTGTTATGGTGGAAATAGAAATACACACTTTGTGAAAATTTCAACGATCTACCTATTACGGTTCTTGAGATGCAGCCCGCTGAGATATAGACGGATGGACGGACAGCGAAGTTTAGTAATAGGGTTCCCTTTGGGTACGAAACCCTAAAATATAACTGCTGTTTTAAATAATAAGTATACTCCATGATATTAATTTATACTGCTCCTGGATAGAATCTTACAAAAACATTTAGTTTCAGGTAATCATCTAAAACACCATTTGCGTCCATTTCGCATAAACAACCAAAATCTAGAAAAAAACTGGCCATACTACAAAACCCCCATACTAAAAAATTAATGATTTGCGTAACGCGTCTGTGTTTGGGTCATAGAAGTCCATATGTTTACCAAATTTGAACAGAATCGGTCCAGTAGATCGACATCGAAACGAGTGATCCTATAAGAGTTCCGTTTTGTTTTCGGAACCCTAAAAATGTTCTACAATATTTCCGGCTGACCATAAACACTTGAAAAACAAGACGTTCTAAAGAAAAAGAAAAGACGCAAATGCTCTGTAGAAAGCTCGTCTTTAGGGTTCCGTACATCAAAAGGAAATAACGGAACCCTTATAAGATCACTTTGATGTCCGTCCGTCTGTCTGTCAAGACCCTTTAACTCGGGAACGCGTGAAGGTATCGAGTTGAAATTAAAAACCATATACTCAGACCTACGGTCCCTTGAAACTGTGATAAAATCAAATTTCTAAGTTAACGTAAAAAAAGATGCGGCCGTTTATGCCGCAAAACACGTAGGTACCCTATATTTCGACAATCAAGGGAATCAAAATATATAGGGTATTCCCGCTGACCGAGAACTATGAAATTTGGCAATTAATACCGTCGTATATAACAAGTTTAGGAAAAAGTATGTAAACTACACATTTGTAGTTAAATCATAAAAAAAAACTGGCCAAGTGCGAGTCGGACTCGCGTGCAAAGGGTTCCGAATGAATTTCATTTATTTCAACATGTTAATTTAACACTACAGACTTCTAATAGGTTTTCCTATAATCTTTAGGTAAAGATCTATTATCTCCATTTTTTTCAAAATTTTAGGCTCAGTAGTTTCGGAGATTAGGGCCCCGAATAGTCATTTTTCGTCTAATTTCTTGAATAACTTCTAAATCATTTATTTTAAAATTATGAAAAAAATATAATTAAAACCCTCCCAGTAAGCCCTTTCATTTGATATGTCACACGATATTGTTAAAAAAACTTTTTTTTTAATTTTCTAGTTTGACCCCCAAAAGTGACCCCCATACTAAAAATTTAATCATTTACGTAACGCGTCCGTGTTTGGGTCACAGAAGTTCATATGTGTACCAAATTTCAACCGAATCGGTCCAGTGGATCCGGAGAAAACTGGCTCTGACAGACGGACAGACAGACAGACAGACAGACAGACACTCGAGTGATCCTATAAGGGTTCCTTTTTTTTTCGGAACCCTAATAAAGTCTTTATAGTACAATAGTACCTACAAATTTGTACGGAACCCACGGTGGGCGAGGTTTTTTAAAAGAATGATAGCCGATCGAGTTGCCCAGGTGTTAAGATGTTCGAAGTGAGCTCTCGTGTTCGTAGCGTCCACTTTGCTTTGAAGCTAACACCTATTGTGCTCGAGAGACTGGGGAATATCCGAGGTAGGGGAAAAGATATGTTGTTTAGACATGTATTTTATCTTAGTATGGGTAGGGAAATGATGAGTGGAAATAATAATTTTAATTTATTTATTTATTTAAACTTCATGTTCAACAGTGGTACATAGGTGGACTTAATGCAACGAGGCATTCTCTACTAGTCAACTTTTGGGTTAAAAAGAAATATACTGTGGTAGGTGTACAGCAAATAAATAAAATTTAGTTACGGAAAAAATATACAAAAATTATATATATAATACTAATAAAATACATATAAAAAATCAATTAAAAAAATTCTTTTTATAATATTAGACTGGATTATACATTTTATTGAACACTAGCTGACCCACGCAACTTGTCACATGCTCCGCTCCTATTAGTCGTAGCGTGATGTTTGAAGCTTCCTCAATAAATGGACTATCCAACATTAAGAAAGAAAGAAAGAAAACTAGTTTATTTGGCACACACAAACACACACAATGTAAAAAGACAAAGGAACACAAATAAAAAGGAACTTAATTCTAAAGCAATTACATTAAGTGCCCCGCGGCTGCGCCAAATAGGTCCAGTTCAGAAAAATGCCGGACAACGGAGAAAAGATTGTTTTTATTCCGAACCAGTAGTTCCTGAGATTAGAGCATTTAACCAAACAAACTCTTCAGCTTTATAATCTTCTAATATATAAAAATCTCGTGTCACAGTGTTTGTTATCAAACTCCTCCGAAACGACTCGACCTCGCTCGAACGATTTTTTTGAAATTTTTGTGTATATTTTATAGGTCTGAGAATAGGTCGTGGGCGAATTTTATATGGCAAAACAACGTTTGCCGGATAAGCTAGTTATTACTATAGATTTTTACAATGACGTAGTATTTTGTATACAACAGGAAAATATCTTTGCTCATTACTGATTTGCTGCATAATCATGCGTTCTTGACCTTAAGATTATAATGTAACCTATGTTAGTTAATTATCTACTGTATCTTAATTCATTTTCAAGCTATCTGTTTGTCTCGATTTCTATAGAAAAAACCCCGGCTTGCAGAAATGACCCCTGGCTGACTATATGTACTCACACATATAGCCAGCTACGTTCAAGTCCCATATACATGTAATAGAAAGGCGTATGGTATGGACGGTATGAGAAACAGGGTATAAAGTCCCGCAAACCTCCATTGAAAATAGAGGCGAAAGCTCAAGTGGCTGCAAAGAAGTTGGGGATCCTAGCAAAGGTGAGACGGTACTTCACGCCGGAACAGCTGCTCAAACTCTATCAAGCGCAAGTTCGATCGTGTATGGAATACTGCTCTCATCTTTGGGACAGATCTGCCAGATACCAGCTTGTTGCCCTTGAGTCAATTGAGAAACGAGCCCGGAGGATCATCGGCTATGAAAGGCTCGTAGCGACGAAGCTCCAAAGTCTTGAGCATCGATGACGAGTTACTAGCCTGTCGGTTTTCTTTCGGTTGCATTTTGGGGAATGTGCGACGGAATTGCATAATTTAACTCCGTCAAGCCCGTGTCATCATCGGACCACAAGACGAACAGCGATGCGCCACCGGTACATGGTGGACTTCCCACCCACACGCACAAAACGTTTTGGCAACACATTCATAGTGCGTACAGCTAAGGAGTGGAATTCCCTGCCGGAGTCTGTGTTTCCTGATAGCTACAACCTGGGAGTATTTAAGACAAGAGTGAATAAGTTACTTCTAGGCAAGCATGCTCCATCTTCGACCACATCATCGCTTACCATCAGGTGAGATAGTGGTCAAACGCGAGCCTATCAATAAAACTAAAAAAAAAGGGAAGATCCTCCGACCTGACGGTTATTATGTCTGGTGGGCAACTGCCCGATTGTTGATATTCGGACTGTTGTTTATGTTAAAATCACACGGAAAACTCTTATATCGCGATGCAGGATTTGGTTCAGTAGTTCGCTGCTGGCGTGATAGATGGCGCTGCAGTACTTTTTGTTGCCGTAAAAACGCTTCGTTAGTTTTTCTGATGCAACTACAGGCAAGCCAATGGCCATCAACCGGGTAAAACTCCAGTCTCTGGACTCCTACTGCTGACAAATTCTAAATGGGAAAACTCAATCAAACTTTGTCCGAATCGGGAAGCGTACTAGACCCAGAGGGTTACCTAAAGTTAGTTTTCTCTGCAAAAACATACAAAAAAATACAAAATAGTTTATTGTGACAAATAGAAAATTTCATCACATTTGAACGTGTTTGGAGCCTCCAGGTAAGCAAACAATGCCTGTATTAGAAGGCTCCGCTCTTCCACATCATTCATCATCATCATCATCATCATATCAGCCGAAAGACGTCCACTGGACATAGGCCTCCCCCAAGCGTCGCCACAACGACCGGTCCTGTGCGTCACATCATATACATCATTGTCGTACACTTATACTGACTAAAGTTAATGGACTGTGACCTTAAGGCTAATTATGAAATGTAAGTACATTTCCCTGTATTCAGTTTATATATGTCACCGGAAAATTGCAAACGTCGTAGAATTGTAAATTATCGCATGAAATTGCAAAATATTTTTTCTTAATAAGTTACAGACATATTGAAAACTATCGGATTTGGGAGGAATTTATTCCTTTATTCCTTTTTTATAAAAAGTTTGCTCCACACTAGGAATTTCTCCTATATCATGGGTACGTTCACAAATATATAAATACACATACACAAACAGCCAGACCCGGAACAACTATCTGTAGGCCATACAAATATTAGTTCCGTGCGGGAATCGAACCCGCGACACTCAGCGCAGCAGTCAATCACTCAACCACTGCGCCAGCCGTGCCGTCGTTATTGTATACGAAATGATTTTTTCATAATATATAAAGAAATCATAATCTAATTAAGATTTATTAGAATGTTATGGAGTTTGCAATAGGGAATATGCATGCGATTTTTTTATTTGCAAAATGAAATACTTCTTAGCTCTAATAAACAATTATGAAATTATTTTTTAAATACCTTCATCAGCGATGAAGTTATAAAGCTTCAAAGTTTACAATTAGAAAGAGAAGTCCGACATGAATTGTGACGTCAAAGTTCTTGGCGCCTATACAGCTGCCATTGAAAACAGCGTTTTCGCGAGAGGGACAGATATATTTGTTTAAAATAACTATATCTCGTTTGTTTTTCGAGCAATTTTGATTCTATTTTCACTATTAGTATTATATTTGTGTATATTTTTGGATAAACTGTATAGATAATAGATATTTTTTTCGTGCATATTCCCTATTGGCGACATAGACTAATCTTAAGATAATAAACAAACAAAATATAAATATTTAAGTTAAGTTGCAATTTAAATTATTCACACCCAGTTATAAATTTAGTTAAAAACATGGAAACTAAACTCACCAGTGACTTTCCATTCCCCATTATCCTGTCTATAGCCCAGCCCATTCTTGATCACATAAGTCCAGAAGTACACGGTGTCCCCGATCTTCAGCTCCGCGTTCCGGTCTCTGAAGGTCCACCTTCCGTTCTTCGCTTTGGTGATGTCTCTGGACCAGTAGCCAGCTTCGAGGCCTTCCATTTCCTCGTTCAACTTGCCGTGGAAGGCGAATAGGGAGAAGCCATCGTCTGGAAAGATGAAGGATTGAATTAGGGTCTTGATATTCCTTAAATTTTTGGCCTTTGTAGACAAGGCAGGCGAAACATAAAATACGGCTAACTGCGAGTTGGAAACTCATATGAAAAAAACTGGCCAAGTGCGAGTCGGACTCGCGTGCAAAGGGTTCCGAACGAATTTCAATTTTTTTCAACATGTTTTTTAACACTATATATTTCTTATAGGTTTTCCTGTAGATAAGCTATAGGTAAAGATTTATTATTCCCATTTTTTTTTTAAATTTTAGGCTCAGTTGTTTCGGAGATAAGGGGGGGGGGGGAATGGTCATTTTTCATCTAATTTCTTGAATAACTTCAAAACCGTTTATTTTAATTGATATGTCACACAATATTTAAAAAAAAATGTTTTTTTGAATTTTTCTAGTTTGACCCCCAAAAGTGAACACATACTAAAAATTTAATGATTAACGTAACGCGTCCGTGTTTGGGTCACAGAAGTCCATATGTGTACCGAATTTCACCAGAATTGGTCCAGTGAATCCGGAGATAATTGGCTGTAACAGACGGACAGACAGACAGACAGACAGATAGGTAGACACCCGAGTGATCCTATAAGAGTTCCTTTTTTTCGGAACCCTAAAAAAGACACGTTTCTTGTATGGAGGACCCTTTAATTTAATAAAATGTTTACTATTTGTTGTCATAGTGGCGATAGAAATACACACTCTGAAAATTTCAACTGTTAACCTATAACGGTTCTTGAGATACAGCCCTCTGACAGACAGAAGACAGGCAGACGGACGGATGCCGGAGAATTGGTAATAGGGTTCCGTTGGAAACTCCTTGGGTACGGAACCCCAATGAGACTAGTTGCGCCTGTTTAGCCAAGTACCTATGTTGCTAGTACAACAATATGGGCGAGCCTGTTAATGCCATCCATACGTACACTGATACATGGACATGTCTGTCCGTGGTCTCTTTCACGTCTTAAGAGGGGACTCTAATCGGTAACTCTTGGGCTTTTCTCCATACAAACGCATTCCGCTGTTTTCTTTGTGGATAATGCTGCTAAAGCAATGATTTTTTTTTTCCAAAAAATCTCGATCGATTTAATACGTACCTCTATCATTTTCTTTTTTCCAAAAAATAATTACTTAAAGAACGTAAAACCCGAAAAAACAGCCCGTTTTTACCGCCATGTTCAGACGACTATCAGCCAAATTTGATAAGTTTTAACAAAATAGAAAATAATAGAAGCATAGATGTAGTCTTCCTCTAAATTTTGATATACTCGACTGATCTTTAACTCTTATAACGTAAAATTTTATTACAACTAAAATACCCGCTTCGCCCATAATATTTATTTGAATTGGATGCCTTATTTACATTTTTGAATGATAAAAATTGTGTATGTCGCATAAAATTAAACCAAAATACTATGGGGTTACAGTTTTTACACTCAAAACTCACTTACGTTAACGTTACTATACGCCAAAATATTCGTGCTAGGCCCTCTGTCTGTCCAGTTTTGAAGAAGAAAACAGCGGAATACAAAACGTCTTTTGTTTATGGTTTTTATAGGTAAAATCAGCCACTGCTGCAGTTGTCGCTTTCGCACTTTACTTGATAGGGCGCAGCGCGACGGCATCGGCAATAGTTTCTACAAATACCTATTTTTCAAATTCCTTGGGACTAGAGTCCCCTCTTAATGACTGAACGAATTTCAATTAAACTTGGCACATAGGTAGACCATATCCTGGATAAGGACAAAATATTCTGTTTTATCCCGAGAGATGTTCCCTTCGGATAATTTGATACATTTACGAAGGCAAAGCCGCTAACTGAAGCTAGTTTATTAATAAGTTACTTAGAAATCTTTTTACTTCGTAAAATGATCCTTCTCATAATAACATTGAATTTTAATTGGGGCGATCCTTCGGGCTATGCCGGTAACCTTGGTTCTCTTGCAGATATCATCATTCCTGATTCGATCACGCAAGGAAACTCTAAGCATTGCCCTCTCCATTGCTCTTTGAGTGACTTTAAGCCTTCTGATGAGAAGCAACTGAAGTGGCAATGGGCTGGGCACATTGCTCGCAGAACAGATGGTCGATGGGCCGAAAAGATCTGGAGTGACGACCGCGTACCGAAAGATGCTGCTTTGGAAGACCTCCCACAAGGTGGACCGATCGATGCGAGACGTATAGGACCGTTTGTTGGGCGACACTTGCCCTATGTCCCTCAGTGGACGTTTTTCGGCTGATATGATGATGATGAAAATTGGAGTCGAATTTTACTAAATTTTATTATAGATCCTATTCAAGATTCGTAAGATATTAAAGATTAAAAGTTTCATCAAGATATCACGTTCTGTTTTGTTTGGTCTCTTTATTTACCGAAATAACGCCAGACCACAAGGTCATTACCGATTTAAAACTCCCGCTGACCGGTTCAGAAGTGACGTCATAAGTATTGAACAATTAAATAATAGCAGTTGTGGTTTCAACCGTTGTTTATGATTATTTGTGGTTGCGGTATCGAATCGACTTCAAAATTATTAAATGCTGATAGATAAATTAAGTATTTAGCGAAAGACATGTGTTTATACTCGAAAGAAATGTTGAAAATTGAAAAAAAAAATGGCCAAGTGCGAGTCGGACTCGCGTGCAAAGGGTTCCGAGCGACTTTTTTTTCAACATGTTATTTTAACACTATAGACTTCTTATAGGTTTTCCTGTAATCTATAGGTAAAGATCTATTACTTTCATTTTTTTTTTAATTTTAGGCTCAGAAGTTTTGGAGATAAGGGGGGGAATGGTCATTTTTTGTCTAATTTCTTGAATAACTTCAAAACCATTTATTTTAAGTAAGTAATATTGTTCAAAAAAGTTTTTTTTTAAATTTCTAGTTCGACCCCAAAAGTGACCCCGCCACCCTAAAAAAATAATGATTTACGTAACGCGTCCGTGTTTGGTTCACAGAAGTTCATTAGTGTACCAAATTTCAACAGAATCGGTCCAGTGGACCCGGAGGTAACTGGCTGTGACAGTCGGACAGACAGCCAGACAGACACTCGGATCCTATAAGGGTTCCATTTTTTGTTCGGAACCCTAAAAGTAGCGAAAGCGTCTGATTAATCTGCTTCGGAGGGGTTCCGATTAAGCTGATGGCCTGAAACCAGTTTGTCCGCGCCTATTTTGGTTTTTAAATCTTTGGTGATGACGTTAATTCTACTTCTTCTTTTGGATTAGATGGTTAACTCCTAAAATATTTGGGCCCTTTGTTACGCATTATGTCAATTTCAGCATCGGTGGCAGTAATGAAATCCCCCAAAGTAGGTACTCCAAACACCTGTAGTGGATGGGCACTTGAGGCACTCAAGCTGGTGGCTCATATTCTACCGGTCAATTCTGTCAACATCTCACCGTTGTAGGTGGAGTGAGCATGAGGTGAAATGTCGTTCCATCTTGTTTATAAGGATTGACAGTTCACTACATGCATACTTCACCCAAGTTACACGGTAAGATGTTAACAGGATCGCAGTGCTGAACAGGGACACCGCACTCACGTTGGGTCTCCGAAACTCCAACTTGGCGATATGTGGTTCTATAGACTTGTTTCTATAAAAATCCATTACGCCAAGTTGTGTTTGCAGCTACTGTTACACGATTTGACCGCAAAGTCTTAATTTAGACTATGCGATTTACTATGCGGTCATCAATATTAATTCTGACAAGTGTTTGTTCTAGCGGTTAGGGAAAGTCCACGTTCGAACTATCTAGCGTAAGATGACGAATTCTAGAAATATTGTCAGCTGAAATTCGCTGGAACTAAATATTACACTTCATAAATTAAGTAGGTATCCATAATGTAGTTCTCAATCAATCAATCAGTATCCTAATATATATAATTCTTCCGTTACTGATTGAGTGACTGACAGACAACGCACAGCCGAAACTACTAGTCGTAGAAAGCTGAAATTTGGCATTTGTGTTCCTTGGAGAGTGTAGGGGAGCACTAAGAGATTTTACGGACAAGGGAGAAACCGGGGTATGCGCGTACGAAGTCGAGGGCAAAAGTTAGTGCGATATATTTAAATGCCCTGTACTGCCTCAGATTTTGAAAGTTAGGAGTCGAATGTCTGATCACTGCAATTGAATAATTCCATCTGCTGGCCTATCCTTTTACAAACTATGCTTACCTGATGCAACTGAGTAAGTACTAGTGTCTTACATGGAGTAGCTGCCTGTCTGCCATTCAAAATCCAGTAACTGGCTAACATGACACTCTTTGCAAGACACATCACTGGATCATCATCATATCAGCCGAAAGACGTCCACTGCTGGACATAGGCCTCCCCCAAGCGTCGCCATAAAGGCTTATCCTGCGCGTCTTGCATCCATCGGCTACCCGCGACCTTCACTAGGTCATCGGTCCACCGTGTCGGATTCCTTCAAACGCTGCGTCTTCCGATACGCGATCGCCACTCAAAGGAGGCTACTCTCTAAGCCCGAAGTCCGTAATTTCGGGCTTAGTTGCGGGCGTATTCTACTCCGTATCACCTAACCACTAAGAATTAATGACAACACGATTTCACAGTTTCTGTAAAATTGTGTTGTCTTTCATTCTTAGTTTGGGTTCGGGACTAATCGTTAGTCGGTAGATGATGCGGAGTAGAATACGCCCGCAACTAAGCCCGAAACTACGGACTTCGGTCTTAGAGAGTAGCCCTCCTGGAGTGGCGACCACGTATCGGAAGACGCAGCGTTGGAAGGCCTCCCACAAGGTAGACCAATGACCTGATGAAAGTCGCGGGTAGCCGATGGATGTGAGACGCACAGGATCGGAACTAAGCCCGAAACTACACAGACTTCGGGCTTAGAGACTAGCCCCCAAAACTTTTCGGCCCCATCGACCATCTGTTCTGCCAGCAATGTGCCCTGTCCACTGCGACTTTACTTTGACGATCCTTCGGGCTATGTCGGGAACCTTGGTTCCTTTACGGATATCATCATTGTGATATTATCATCAATGTGGTTACTCCTACTTAAAATCACCATGAAAATTCCGAAACCAAAGAACTAATAATGAAGGTAGAATTTAATCCAATATTTATTTAAATCTCGCTCCCAAAGTATTATTAGATATTGGGAAAATGCTCGGGAATTTAATAATTACTTGGCACTCACAACCTTCCATAAAAGATCATCAAAGTTAATAGCATATTTTAATCCAGCGAATTATAATAATGAACTTAAATAAATGAAAATGGAGATTGACAAAAATAATCTTCGTTCATTGAATTTTTGGTTAATTAGGTTTAGAAACTAAATTGATTTAATTTTCACATTCTTGATTAGTGACATATCCAGGAAAATGTACTGTTCAGACAGTTTTGATGTAATTAATGAAAAATTTTACTTAAGTTATCAATAAAGAAGTCGTTACGGATTGTTAGATGCCAGTAAATTTGACTCCAGTCTTGCAAAGAACTACCGTGTTACCCAGTTAATGAGTTGTGGAGGCAGCCGGTCGACGTTAAATACTGGTATTCAGCTGAATCCGGTTTGACTGGAAGCTACTCCAATACAGTAGGAATGGAGATTTGGTAGGCAGCCGCTCCAAGTTAAATATTGGTATTCAGCTGAATCTGGTTTGACTGGAAGCCGACTCCAATTTAGTTGGAAAAAAAAAGCTAGGCAGATAATGATGAAGTTATTAATAAACTACCAAGTGATCTTAACTGTAAAGCATCTTAGGAAGAAAGACTGAAAGTAATGAAAATACATAGGTATTTATATCTACCTAGATTACATTCGTTAGTTGTCAGGTTATTGCAAATCATTAGGTACAGATTTATTTGACACCAAAGGAACAAACATACATGATACATGGGCTGATAAACACAGCAACACCCTCCTTTGCGCCGCGCAGTCGGGTAAAAATGGCTGAACTAGGACCGTGTTATTAATTGCATCCGTGCGTAACCAGGGAAGGTTGTTAGGTGATGAATTAATAAAAATTTCAATCATTTTCAACTACGTAGTTAACTATAATAATAATTACTTTATTATCACTTTCACAATGCATGCAGGGATAATCGTCGGTTGGTGCCCCATTCCATTTGAAATGTCTAACGGGGCCTCTGCGAGTTGGCTTCGGTCCCTCGTACGTCTATCAAAGGACCGGGTCTCCAGGGACCCGAGAATGTGAAAAACAAATAGTAAATAATAAATCTCTTTATTTTCAAGCTACTTTGGCCCATAATATAACTAATAAAATAAAAAATGAATTAACAAAAAAAAATCAAATTAAAAACAAATAAAGCAAACAAATTCAAACAAAAATTACAAATCATCAATCAAATTCAAATCAAAATAAAAAATAAAAATTCAAATTCAATAATTCGATTTTGTTTTTACTTTTTTTTATTGATCCATCTCCGTGCGTCAAGGGGTCCTTGACCTACAGAAGGACAATTCCTGACCGGCTTAGCATCTGTATAAAGTGTAAGTCAGATCTCGTATCAGCGAAAATAATATGGAAAATTCCTTATATGTTAAGCTGTGTACCTAAGTACAACTATGCCACGTGTGTCATAATAAACGCAATACTTACCTCTTAAGCGGTCATTGTACTCATTATTCTGAAATCAGCTGTACAGTTAAGTACACGTTACACGTGGTATAAATAAAAAAAAACAATTTCCTCATCTATGAATGATTAGCTGCTGCCCGCGACACTCGTGAATGTCGAAAATTATTCCAAGGGAATATGTTCCCTTGGGATAATTTTCCTTCCTTCTCCCGGGATGAAAAATATCCTATGTGTTATTCCAGACTATAATCTACCACCGTGCCAAATTTTATCAAGATCCGTTCTGCCGTTCTGAAGTAATTGAGTAACAAAAATCCATCCACATTTAGTATTCTATACCAGCTGATAATATATTGTTTTGCTATAGTCACTAGTATTGATTAAAAGTGAATGAGAATCATGATATCATGTCGCTCAGATGATATATTTATATGTGATATCAGTTTATAAAAGTATAGGACTATCATGGGATTCCCAGTTACTGTTTCTTGAGTGAAATATCGGCAAAGTGGGAGTCGGACTCTCAAACGAAGGGTTCCGTACCATTAATCGAAAAAAGCAACACGTTTCCTGTATGGGAGCCCCTTTAAATTTTTAATTTAGGTAATTTTGTAATAATGTGTTGTTACAGCGGCAATGGAAATGCACACTCTGTGAAAATTTCAGCTGTCTACTTATTACGGTTCTTGAGATACAGCCCGATGACAGACGACATCGGACGGACGGAAGGACGGACGGACGGACAGCGGAGGCTTAGGAATAGGGTCCCGTTTTGGGTACGGAACCTTAAAAATGACCAAAACTGGCAAACGGATTCGCGGGCTCAGACTATTTTTCTTTATTCATTGAATCTTTGACTGGTAGTGTTGTTTTGTAAATATCACTTCAAAATTCAACTATGGTAGGCGCCAGATAAATGTGCAATAAGAGTCATTGACCCACATACATTTATTGACTTTCTTAATATCAAAAACAGAAATAAAGACATAAAACTGTCATGAATCGAATTCTACCATGATCCTTTACGTTCTCTAGTATTGAAAAACGGTTCATAATTAATTGTAAACAAAATAAAGAGAGAGAGATAAAGAGTATTCTATTCTATTCTATTCTGTTCGGATAACTATGCAGGGATATTAGGGAAAGGTCAATGTACTTTATTGCATGTTTATCTGGCGCCTGCCATAGTAATGTGAATCCGTGATGATTTGATTTTAAATAAGTTTTGTTTTGTTTACAAATTGTAGGTACCTACGCGGCCACTTGAGTGAACTTTACTGAATAACTTAGACTTTAAACACGAATACACAAGAAAATGTTAAACAAACCTGGTACAGAAACTCTTAATCCTTTAGGATAAATCGCTTCTAATTTAGCCGGAGGCACTTCATAACACAACACATAATTAAAACTAAATAAATAAAACAAAAACAAAACACAGCCGTTCGCCATTGCTCTCAAGAACACCTCACACACAGATTTTATACGAAAATATGTCACTTCATTTATATAAAACGGGTTTTATATTAAATATTTATATTATTGACTAGATGTGTCAGTGTGTGCCGGTTCCTAGTATCGGACTGAGAAGCACGGAGTTAATACTTAGTAAATACTGGTCTGATGTGTTTTTTTTGTAAACTTGTGGCCACACTATACGGTCATTGGCGTCACGTTTACAATTTACTTATATCTTTTGCGGTCAATTCCGCGAATTCACACTGTGATGTAATATTCGAAGATGTTTTTCATTGAATCTAAGTGCCTAGCTGTAAAGGGATTTTTTGTATTGGATTTCATTATTAAATGTGCATTGTCTATTAGTAAAGAGTAGCGTAGCGAGGGGGGGCGGTTTAGGGGTGACACCCGACCGCTCGTTGACTGATTTTTGTCACTATCGGGTGGCACCCCTCAAAGTTTGACGCATTGAAACTTGTCGGAAGTAGGGTGCAAAAATTTTTGAGCTCGCTTCGCTCGCTCTTGCATTTTGTACTCTCTAGCTTCCTGAGTTTTTCTGGATAACAAACAAAAAAAAAAAGCATTATTATGAATGATCTAAATACAATAAAACCCTTCCGAGATGAGGTGCAAAAATTTCTTTAGTTCTTCAGGTTTTCTGCATTTAGGGGTGACACTCGTTCGTTGGCTTTTCGTTACGGTCGGTGGCCTTAACGGACAACGTAATGAAACCCATCCGTGGTGGGGTGTAAGAAATTTCGAGCTCGCTTCGCTTGCTCTTACATTCTGCATTCTCTTTGCTCTCGAGCGTTTCTGTATAACTCAACGAAATGACTACGTTTATGTATGAAATGATCAAAATAAAATAAAACCTTTCCGGGATCCATGAATTTTCGAGCTTGCTTCGCTCGCTTACATGTTCTACCCTCTCTTAATTAATGAGCTTTCCTGTATCAGTCCATAAAGCAACTTATTTTAAGCATGAATGATTGAAAGACAACAAAACCTATGCGAGGAGGGATGTAAAAATTTTCGAGCTCGCTACGCTCGCTCTTGTGTTCTTCCCTTTCTCAGAATGACATTAATGAGATTTCCTGCACCGCTCCATAAAGTTAATTCTATTTAAGTGTGAATGATCAGAAGAAAAAAAAAATACAATCGAATTGAGAACCTCCTCCTTTTTTTGAATTCGGTTAAAAATAAAACTCATTCGAGGAGGGATACAAAAAAATACGAACTCGCTAAGCTCGCTCTTGTGTTCCACCTATTTTAGTTTTTAATCTTACTTGCGTTACTCAACAATATTCAGTTTAGATAACGATGAAAACAAAATCAAAATAATCACACATATTTTCGAGATTTTGTATGTAAGTATGATGTTAGAACATTCCTGAAAATAAAAACCTGCAGCGCAAATGCACACCTTCCCCCCTTCCGAAAAATGGCTTACGCTTACCGTCACAAGAACGAAAGGCCAAAGGTGCCACTCATAATTATTGGGGGGGGGGCTCATTTGTGGGGTGACACCACATTATCCGCCCCGGGTGTCACCCATGCTAGCTACGCTACTGAAAGTATCAGTATTGAAGGTTATTATGGATGATAACAATGTAATGACCATATGAACCATTATGACCCGCAACTACGAGAAACCAACCAAAAAAAAATATATATAAATTTATAAACCCATTGTATTGTATTTTTATAAATAACCTTTTAATATTAAACATTGCTTGCAGTCAGTCTGTTTGGCTCAGCTGATTATGGCATAATGGGTTACGTAACGTGCACTGCGCCGACTGATACGCATTGTCGAGGAACGTTTTTTATTTATTTACTTTGCGTGGATTTACATCTATATACTTTTATTAAATTGGATGTCATTGAGTTACCTTGTTGGGTACCTGCTGTAATTGTTTTCTACTTCTTTTTTTTTCGTTGTTATCAACACATACAACATATACTACCTATCACTTGACACCAAATTATTATTCATGTTGTATTGTTTACTACACACTATAATATATTTATTTAACTGTATATTTAAAAACTGAGTCACATCCGTATACTCAACGGTTCAGTTGAAAACCAGCGTCAGGCAGCTCCTAGTTGTCTGGCATTTTGCTGAACTGTAGTGCTATTCTCTAACAACAATTTCGTATCTCGACAGTAGAATTCGAGGTGAGTTTCAAATGAAGACCTTTATGTTGTGTGCAATAAAGCTCACTTTGTGAGTTTTGTCACTCAGGTGAAGCTCGATATCGAAATAGTTTCTTACAGAATAGACTAGCTGGACCTATTTGGCGCAGCCGCGGGGCACACAATTTAATAGATTTAGAATTAAGTTTCCTTTTTGTTTCTTTTGTATCTGTGGGTGCCAAATAAACTTGTTTTCTTTCTTTATTTCTTTTCTTCTAATGATTAAATTATACTCATAGATGAGATGAGAATGTTCCCAATCAATGCAACTCATACAATACAGAATGTGACGATTTGTGATGTGTTCGCGAAATATTTTTTTTTTAAATATTTGTGTGGTCCAGTCTGTCCATCAGTAGAATGAAAGTCAGATTGTAAGTCTGAAGTATTCTGAGATCATTGAACGATATTGGCCTCTGGACGTGAAATTTCAAAGTTAAATAAATAACGATTACAGTGTTACAGTTAAAATATCCCCATGTTTACCTAAGATTGGTAAGGTGCCAATAATTCTAATCAATGTTAAAAGACGTTGGAAGAACAGAAGGCTGAAAAAATGTGTTCTGCCGGTCTAAAAAGGCCACTTTAGCAAAATCATAATATTAATCACACAACAATCTGTCAAATTTCATTTTCATCTTTATCGCTAACGAATTAGGTTCAAGCTTGATTGGGAAAATTTGACAGTGACGGGTAGCGTGGTGTGCTTTCTGATTCTGCTGAAGTGGCTTTTTTAGACCCGCTGTAGGGTATCAATAGTGTAGACAAGCCCTAATAGTTCGCACATAACCTAAAAATGTTTTAGCAGTTTACTTTAACGTGTTT
Source organism: Lacanobia wlatinum (assembly GCA_947578705.1). Lineage (NCBI taxonomy): Eukaryota > Metazoa > Arthropoda > Insecta > Lepidoptera > Noctuidae > Lacanobia > Lacanobia wlatinum. The sequence goes on along the minus strand of OX388039.1, from coordinate 6,283,945 downwards.
GGTGATTAAATGAGGTAAAATAAGTATACCAACTTTGACCTTTATCTTTGTAAATAAACTAAAATAATTAATGTAGGTATTTGTATTATGCGGTCACTTAAGGCAAAAACAACATGAGATGACGAATTAATATAGCTTATTATTTTATTCGTAGAAGCCGTTTTGACTTTATTAATTGAATTGAAAAGTATTTTCCCGCAGCTTTGCTTCCTTCCTTAATTGCATAAAATGTCCGCTCCGCGTCAGTCACAGCGATTTTATGCAATTCCATTGGTTACTATTTCTCCGCTGCTCTCTCCACTTCAGTAGACAGTCAGCCTTAGAAACGTTGTCTGCAGTCAGCGGTAGTGTCGATTTTTATATTATTTATAATCGATATGTTTAGGGTTCCGTACCCAAAGGGTAACCAACGGCCTCCGCTGTCCGTCCGTCCGTCCGTCCGTCTGTCTGTCAGCAGGCTGTGACTCAAGAACCGTAATAGGTAGACAATGGAAATTTCAACTGTCTATCTAGATTCTTCCAGAGCCTTTACAAACGTAAAGGCACATAATTATATAATAGAAACATACCTCTCTATCTAGAAAAAAAATCAAAAGCCAACTGCATTATTGTCAGAATAACCAAGAGTTAATAAAAATGAATATTTTAGCTACCAAACATGAGAATATGGATTTTAAAGGATTTTGGCAACAAACCTAAAATTAAACCCAAAACCTAGCATCCCGGTGAGTGTCAACAGCGTTAGCGAACCAAAAGACATTGTTAGTTTGTTTAGATGTCACTTTCAAGTGGAGTCTCCGCTAAAAGGTGATCAGACCAGGGATGCAGGGGTCGTCGTGTCAGCGGTACTTGAGCGTGTCACAGCAAAACAAGTTGCTCTAATAATAAAGGGCATGACTCGAGGGATGTCGCCCGGACACGACGGCCTTAGCATCGAGCATTTTCAGCATGCGGGGCCACACCTCCCGAGGCTCCTGGGATTGTTATTTACGCTCTGTATATCGTTTTGTATCGGTATTCCTACCTGCTCAATGAACTTTTTTTTTTTTTTTTTTTCTTTTTTTTTTGCGTGGATTTACATTTACTTTTCATATAATTAGATAACAGTTTTTGTGCTTGTTGTGTCAATTGTTTTCTTTTTTTTTTTTTTATATATATTTTTACACATTATCTATTACTAGACACTACATTATTATGTATCGTTTACTAAATACAATTATATTTACCCGTATATTTGATACTTTACAAAACTGGTTTACATCCGTACACTTCGACGTCAGGTTCAGTTGAAAACCAGCGTCAGGCGGCTCCTAGTAGTCTGGCATTTTGCTGAACTGGACCTATTTGGCGCAGCCGCGGGGCACACGATGTAATTGTTTTGTTTTTAAAATTAAGTTTTTTATTGTACCTACCTACATTGTGTGTATTCGTGTGTGCCAAATAAATTAGTTTCTTTCTTCTTTCTTTCAACTGATGAAGACGGTGGTAGTGCCTATAATTAAAAACAAGACTGGAGATAATTCCGACAAGTCTAACTACCGCCCGATATCATTAGCTAAAACTACAGCTAAGGTGCTTGATGGCCTGCTTGAGAGACAGTTTAAAGAACACTTAAATTTAAATGATGCACAGTTCGGTTTTAGACCAGGACTTTCGACAGAATGTGCGGTTATGTCTCTCAAGCAGACTGGCAGGTATTACACAGACAGGGAGCACGCCTGTGTATGCAGCCTTTCTTGATGTCTCCAGGGCATTTGACCTGGTTAGTTATGACATTCTCTGGCAAAAATTGAAGGATACTGGTGTGTCGCACGAGTTAATTAATATTTTTTAAATATTGGTATGACCACCAAACTAACCAGATCAAATGGCTTGGCGAACTTTTTGACGAATACAGGTTGGAGTGTGGAGTGAGACAGGGGGGTTAGCATCTCCTTCACTTTTCAACCTGTACGTGAACGGGCTGATTGTTGAGCTGAGCGACACCGGAATCGTATGCTCGATCGATGGTCACAGTATTAATAGTATTAGTTATGCAGATGATATGGCGTTGCTCAGCCCATACATAGCCGCGCTCAGAAAGCTGATAGGCATGTGTGAGGAGTACACGAGGGTACACGGTCTCCTGTACAATGTACAGAAAAGCGAGCTCTTGGTGTTTCAAGCCAGGGGTCGTAAACTGGGGGATGTGGCACCTGTACTGCTTAACGCTGTCGCTCTTCGAAGAGTGAGAGAGTTTAAATACCTCGGCCATGTGGTCACCGAGGATTTAAAAGACGATGGTGATATAGAAAGGGAGAGGAGAGCGATGGCGGTCCGCTGTAACATGTTGGCGCGCAGATTTGCGAGGTGTAGTTTAGAGGTAAAAATCACTCTTTTTAAAGCATTTTGCCAAACTCTCTACACCTGCAATCTGTGGGCCAACTAAACACAGCGGGCCGTTAACGCTCTCCGAATACAATATAATAACGCGTTCAAGGTGCTGGTGGGGCTCCCACGCTATTGAAGTGCGTCTGCGATGTTTGCTCACGCGCACACAGATGGGTTTCACACTGTGCTGCGGCGCCGAATCGTTTTGCTGATATTCCGCACGCGTGTGAACGCCAACACCATCCTGAACGTTCTCAGCCACAAGCTGGACAGCCCCCTTCTGGGGCACTGCGTTCAAGTACAAGTGCGTGTGCCCGGGGCCCCAGAGGGCGGAAAATACTTTAATTAATTTTTAAATGTAACTAAATAGTTTTTAAGTCTTACTACTAACAATATTACGGACCAAGTATGTCTGAAAAAATAAAAATACCTCGGCCATGTGGTCACCGAGGATTTAAAAGACGATGGTGATATAGAAAGGGAGAGGAGAGCGATGGCGGTCCGCTGTAACATGTTGGCGCGCAGATTTGCGAGGTGTAGTTTAGAGGTAAAAATCACTCTTTTTAAAGCATTTTGCCAAACTCTCTACACCTGCAATCTGTGGGCCAACTAAACACAGCGGGCCGTTAACGCTCTCCGAATACAATATAATAACGCGTTCAAGGTGCTGGTGGGGCTCCCACGCTATTGAAGTGCGTCTGCGATGTTTGCTCACGCGCACACAGATGGGTTTCACACTGTGCTGCGGCGCCGAATCGTTTTGCTGATATTCCGCACGCGTGTGAACGCCAACACCATCCTGAACGTTCTCAGCCACAAGCTGGACAGCCCCCTTCTGGGGCACTGCGTTCAAGTACAAGTGCGTGTGCCCGGGGCCCCAGAGGGCGGAAAATACTTTAATTAATTTTTAAATGTAACTAAATAGTTTTTAAGTCTTACTACTAACAATATTACGGACCAAGTATGTCTGAAAAAAAAAATGTTTTTTTTTGTTTTTATTAAATTAGTGAAGAAGCTAAGATTAAAGTAAGACAAGATGAAAATAGCCGTGAGACAGAGAAACTATGTTTTGTTCGAATGCTGTTGTGGTGATTTTAGAAACCGGTGTCAATTCCTTTACTTTATACCTGTACATACTTTTTATCTGTACCTACTTTGCTGTTTTGAGTTATGGTTTTATTCTATTCATCTTAGTTATCACTGAAACCGGGAAAACCGGTATCAATATTTATGAATAACAATTTAAATACAAGCCAATTGGTAACACTTTACAAAAAAACTTGTGCAAAAAGTTATCGGCTTTTGTAATTTGAATATGAATTAAATTGATAATAACAGTTTATTGCTCTTTTCCTTATAGTGGGTAATCTTCTTTCTGAACAGAATTAAAGACGCGGATACAATATGATGAAGGTTAATTTAGATGAGTGCTGGGAATCCCGCTCTCCGCGTTGAAAAAGCTTTGTGTTATACCCATCCCCAGATTACGTCTGGATTGTGAATGTGTTTCCAAACGCGTTCAACCCTAATCTATCGCGATTAAAGCCTTTTACACAAATAAAGATTAAAACTACCTTAACCTATTTATTCTTCTGGGTAAGCTCGCTCCATCGTCGACTTTGTCGCTGTCATCTCTGACCTAGACTAGAGTCAAGAGCAAACCCATCTCAGATAATAAATAAAAAAAACATAAACCTGAAATGTAGCATTATAAACTAAAATGGATATTAATCGAAAATTGTATGTGGCAAATCTACCAAAAGAACAAGTTACTCAGTCCTTGGCGGGCAGGCAGAAACCTTAAAACCCTGATCTGACCCACTGTCAGTTGTCCAGTTGGGTTGAAAAGTTAATTTCATTGCAACTGATGACTTTGACTTTGAATTAGTGAGACACGAAGCCTTGGACTTAATAATAACAAGCAACCACCCGCGACTTTGCTTGCGTATAATTAGAAAACTATAGTGATGTTTTACTATAGCTATTCAGTTTTATCGATAAACCAGTTTTTCCCGTGACTTCGTACGCGCATTACCCGTTTGTTTCCGTTCCCGTAGGAATTTCGGGAGTCCTTAAAATCTCTTACACTCCCCAAGAAACTTGCATGCCAAATTTCAGCTTTCTACGACCAGTAGTTTCGGCTGTGCGTTGTCTGTCAGTCACTCATTCAGTCACCACTTCACCAATAACGGAAGAATTTTATACATTAGGATTGGTAGGATAGGATTATAATATTAGTAGGTTAAAAAAAAAGAGTCAGGATAAGTATTTAAAAACATCAAACTACCAGTCTCAAAGATGTGAAGATCAATGGCAACCACAATGTCAATGTAGCAAAAAACTTGTTGATGACCTTGATTTAAAGCAATATCAGCCTTGTAAACATATGACTATTATAAAATGACGTATCTTTACATCAGTAGTTAATGTAGGTATGAGTTAAGCGAGAGACACACTGGTCCTACGTACGCAACGTATGCAACGCATTATGAGATCTGCGGGACTAAAATGGCCATTTTAGTCCCGCAGACTTTAACAGAATCAGAAAGCACATCACGCTACCCGTCACTGCCAAATTTTCTCAATCAACCTTAAAAAAGAATGCATGCTTGTATGTACTCGTATGTTGCGTTGCATACGTTAAGTATGTTTCTATTGAATAGTTTTTTCATAATAAAGTCAAGAGTCCAAATCTCATAATGCGTTTGCATACGTTGCGTACGTAGGACCAGTGTGTCTCTCGCTTTAATTGTATCTAAAGATTATTTTTGTATAAATTAATTGTTGGTTTACATTCAGTTTTAGGAGTGATTAGGGGCATTGACTTTAAATGATGGGACTCCATCAAATGGCTCCTTCCGCTTTGGACGGAGCAGATGGGTTAGTCAGACTCTTACTGACTAAAACCCATCCGTGCTTCTCCAAATGCCCGTTGATTTCTGGAACGCAGAGGCCATTTGGAGGTCGCGGTGACTCTTTCGAACAAATTCCGCAACCCTGGGACTTGAAGTTCTTGTAATAATGTTAATTTAATGTTTTTGTAGTTTTCTCGTGGATAAATAGTAACAGTCACACGAATCCGTGGATGGGTGACCATACCATTACTAAGTACCGAGTTTCCTTCGTGCTTCGGAAAGCATGTTAAATCATTGGTCGCGCTGTCATTTGAATATCTTTGACAGTCGTTACGGATAGAAGCCTGAAAATCTGACACCAGTCTTGCCAAGGGGGATCGCCTTACTATGGTTTCTGGGTTTTGGAGGTCAGATAAGTTAGCCGCTACTTGTAATGTGTAAAATACTAGAACAGAGTAGCAACCGGTTAGACTGGAAGCCGACTCCTACTTAGTATATTGAAAGAAAGAAAACAAGTTTATTTGGCACACACAGATACACACAATGTAGGTACAAATAAAAAGGAAATTTAATTCTAAATCAATTACATAGTGTGCCCCGCGGCTGTGCCAAATAGGTCCAGTTCAGCAAAATGCCAGACAACTAGGAGCTGCCTGACGCTGGTTTTCAACTGAACCTTACGTTGAGTATACGGATGTAAATCAGTTTTTAAATATTAAATATACAGTTAAATAAATATATTATAGTGTGTAGTAAACAATAAAACATGAATAATAATTTGGTGTCAAGTGATAGATAAACTAGTATGTGTTGATAACAATGAAAAAAAACTGGCCAAGTGCGAGTCGGACTCTCGTGCAAAGGGTTCCGAACGAATTAATTTTTTTTATGTTATTTTAACACTACAGATTTAATGATTTACGTAACGCGTCCGTGTTTGGATCATAGAAGTATATATGTGTACCAAATCGGTCCAGTGGATCCGGAGAAAACTGGCTGTGACTGACGGACAGACAGACAGACAGACAGACAAACACCCGAGTGTTTATAAAAAAAAAAAACAGTAGAAAACAATTGACACAGCAGGTACAATTCAATGACATCCAATTTAATAAAAGTATATAGATGTAAATCCACGCAAAGTAAATAAATAAAAAAAGAAAAAAACATTCCTCAAACCGAACAGAAACCGGTTTCGTTAAGTATTGATTATGATTGACTGCCATCTTGGAAATCGTACCTAGAAGGACTTTATTTAAAGAAGGGGTAGATACCCATGGGCACCGGGAAGGGGGTGCACTTGCATCTCTCTGGCTGGCGAAAACATAAAGCAATTAAAAAAACCGTTCAAGAGCGAGTCGGACTCTCGAACCGAGGGTTCCGTACCATGATATAAGACGTGAAATGTTTTTAAATTTTCATCGACGAGGCCCATATTCGTTCTTTTTCATTATTATTTATTCATATCATTCATATATAATGTTAACACTGCGGTGTTCAGTTTCTCTCTAGTTTCCATTCTAACTAGTTTCAGATCAGCGCCATCTCTTGACCGATAGTAGAACTAATGTAATTTTTGTTGACGATTTCTGAAAAAGTGTACTATTTGGATAAATCGTTTTATTTTTTCTGTAATCTTTACATAAACTTCTATCATCCTTACTAATATTATAAATGCGAATGTAACTCTGTCTGTCTGTCGCGCTTTCACGCCGAAACTACTGAACCGATTTAAATGAAATTTGGTACACAGATAGTCTAGAGCCTGAGAAAGGACATAGGCTACTTTTTATCCCGGGAGTATGTTCCCTAGGGACCACGCGGGCGAAGCCGCTGGCAGAAGCTAGTCTATACATATAATAAAACAGTAGAGACCGTGATTTCTGTAAATTAAATAAAAATACCAAAAAATCGAGTAGGGGTGGTCAAAAAAAGCTGTAAAACACAAAGAGATTTTTTTTTGTCTGTTTGTACACGCTAATCTCCGAAAATACTGAACAGATTTTGTTGGGGTTTTCAAAGTTAGATTAAGTTTGTTCCTGAGCAACATTTAGGCTTTGTTTCATTCAAATAAATTTGTATATCTTATCACAGCGATCTTACATAGTGACATAATTTTATTTTTCAACATACACGCGAACGAAGTCGCGGGCAACAGCTAGTATAGAATATTTTCAGTTTTTCTCTATGCAAACTTCGGAGATAAGGGGCGTAATGGTATTTTTTTTACACATTTGCAAAAGACGAAAACCACGCGGCCTAAATAAAAGAAAAAAATTGGTTGCCTGTAAAGTCGGTATACGGGCGAAAGTTTTACGTGACAACGACTTTGAGTGGTATAGGTATACGGTGTATGCCTATCTCTCTCACTCTCTCTCTCTCGCTCTGTCTCTCTCGCTCTTAGGCGGGCTAACTGTGCTCGAGTGGAAGGGACGCGTGCCTTTCACTTTTTATGTCTGTCTCTCTCGCTCTTAGGCGGGCTAGTGGAAGGGACGCGTGCCTCTCACTCGCTCTCATTGTGAGCGCATAACGTGAGCGGAGCGTAACGCAGTTTCTTGAAGTGTCACCCGGCAAACCAATTTATAAGACGTTGTCACGTCAAAAAGTTTTAGAATATGCAAATAGCGCTCTTTCATATGATACCCCATAATATGCTCTAGTAGCCCCACTACGAATTTTTGAGAATCCCTTTCAGTCGCTGTTGCAAAAAAAAAAATATAAACATTTTTACTTCTTTCTTATTTGCAAAATATTTGAGGAATCGTCATCTAAAACTATTCAAAATTTCAAATTGATAGTATTAGTAGTTCTTGAGATATCCTGTTGCCGTATGGTGTCGGCCAGTGCCGTAAGGTACCGTAAAAGAATAATACCATCCCCTCACTTCCCGTGGGTGTCGTAAGAGGCGACTAAGGGACTCGCCAGAGAATGGGCAGCAGCGTTCTCTGTAAAACTCAACACCATACACTACGATCGCCAACCCGCCTGCCAAGCGTGGCGATTATGGCAAACCCCCCCATCTTGGGGGAGGCCTATGTTCAGCAGTGGACGTCTTTCTGCTGATATGATGATGATGATGAGATATCCTGCTGTGACAGACGGATAGATTTAGTCACACCAAAAGAGTTCCTTTTTACTATTTTGGTACGGAACCCTAAAAATATTAGACAAGCAGTAGTAAAAAAAAAGCTAGCAAATCATGGGCGCAGTAGGTATTTTGAGCTCCCTTGCTCGGCCTTGCACCCATCTTCTTTAGTTGTATCTGTGTGTGAATGGGCAACAGAAAACCTATCCTATTCGAGACGGGATTTTGAAGATGCACCCCCCCTCTGTAAATAGTCCTGCCGGCGCCCATGTGGATAGGTACCTATCAAAATAAATCACAAATGTTTTTCTAAACATTTTAATACCTAATAAACTCATTCAAAGCGCGTATACCTTGACGAAATCGACTCTTAGGGCACTGTTATACCACGAGGGAAGCCAAGAGTCCTTGTTCTTCCAGAACTCCAGCATGGCCTTGCTGGCGCTGTTCCTCCAGGGTTTGTCTTCCAGGTTGTCGCTGAAGTCGTTGACACCACCCACGCGAAGACCGAGGGTTAAGTGGAACTGGGAGAAAAAAACAGTACTTAACATTATAAATGCGAAAGAAACTGTCTGTCTGTTTCTAACCTCTTCACGTCTTAACGGCTGAATGGATTTGAGTGAAACTTAGCATACGTAGTAAACCGTATCCTGGATTAGGATATGGAATACTTTTCATTCCAGGAGTACGTTTCCTTGAAATAATTTTACTATAAACAATCACGCGGTCAAAGGCGGTGGCAGAAGGTATTAACTCTTAAGACCCGTATCCCCCGATGGCTTGAACACCGACGTATCTCACATTACGTAAATTATGTCTCATGTAAGGAGATAAACCTGTTGCCATCAACCGGGTATCTTTTGTGATGAGGATGATTTACCATCAGCTCTTTCTCACCTATTTAGCTCACAAAGAGGGCGTGGATGGCTAAATCCTTAACTAAAATTGCGGGAAATACTCTAAGGAGTCTTGGGCCTGATTTTGATAAAAAAATAACTAAAACTGCTTGGATACTCCTTGCCAGGAATCGATCCCGTTGATTGTGAGAAAATAAAATGAGAAAATCTGAAAGTGTCACTGACCACAAAAAAATAAGTTCTTGTATGTGTCATACCATTTGATCCAGCGGTGCCATCACGGTCCCCTTCTGCCAGTGAGAAGCATGTCGCACGTTGTTCTTCCGAGCGGTCTCAAAGAAGCCTCCACCAGGGTTGATGGTGCCGTACTGTTCACCGTCTACCAGCATATCGATGCCATCTGTAACAATAAATTAATAATAAAACAAATAAAAAATCATTTATTCATGTAAGACTAAAAACCGGCACTTGTTGAACGTTAAAGTTTGCATGAACAGAATGCCCCAAAGCTCTTCACCACTTCCTAGTGTTTTAGTTGGGAAGAAGAAGTGGCGCAACAAACTCTTCAGTTTCACATCTTTCTGCTAAGTTAGAACTAATGTTAAAACAATCCCAAAAAAAAGAATGACCTAAGTTGCAAGATTAATGTAACACGTAAGTTCTTTTTAGTTTTTCTATTTCTGGTTTTAAAATGTGGACAACCCCTCTGGCATTAACAATGCCATACGTATCTACATAACTTCTAATTGGTTTGAAACCGCGGATTTGTGAATTCAAAATAAGGGTGCCACTGATCGATGTCGACCACTGGATGCTGATCGCGTGAATAAATAAAATTAATTATGACTTAAAATTAAACTTAAGTAGTGTTAAATACTACCTGGTCTCCAAATCATGGTATAGTTATGAAAATCCTTGTGCCAGTTATCAATGCCAATCTTCTCCTGTAGCAGCATAGATCTGAACGGTTCGGCGTTTGTGATCACAGGTCCTCCGTACAGCTTCTTTGCAAGTCCAGAGTTCCCTCGGACGAAGGCCACTCGCATCAGACCAGATTCGTAGTTATTTGGACCGTATGCGTTGTCTGATGGTTCCAGGTTGATTTCTGGAGCAGAAAAATTTTGGTGAATAAATATAGCAACTTTGTTGAGAGCAATGAAATAATAGAAGCGAAACAAACTTGGGTTTATAGAGATACTCGTATCCAGGGTGTAAAGACCCGCAATCTCCTTTATAAGTTAGTAGCGGCATCAGCTGCCGCAAGAAAAACCAACGGAGCAAATCTACATCGCAAGAAAAAGAACCGCGACGCCATCTATCTAACTAGCAGCGAACTAAAATCCTGCATCGCGGAATCAGAGTTTACCGTGCGTTTTGAACATATACATCAGCCTGAATATGAACTATCAGGCAGTAGCTTGCCAGGCACAACAACCACCTCGTCGGAGGATCTTCCCTTTTCAACGCAGGTTTGCGGAACTTTACTCATTGTACCGCATCCCTCCAAATACTTACTGATATTAATGTGAAAGTTACTCTATCTTTTGTGTCTGTTTGTTTAGTTATCTACATCTTCACCCCCGATGGCTTATTTTGGGCTGTTGTATATATTCAAATCGCGTGGATATTTGAACGGATACAGGTAAATTTGCTAGTGCGATGTTTGATTTATTTGACGTCATGCCTATTTTTGTATAAGGACATAATAATAGTGCCTATAATAAACTTGAAACCTTTATTTGGTAAGTAAGAACCTTAAGGGGCTCATAATCGTGAGGGATCTCACCAGAGCAGGATTCAGCAAGTCTAAAACAACCAACCAACAAAACAAATCAACCTGGTATAAGCCAGCTCCCATAGGGTAACTTGGCGCGTACTTCGACCCTCCCAAACATGAAGTTGAAGGTGCGTCTGGTGGTGATCTTCGCCGTCGTAACCGGGGGCAGTATCTGCGGGCCTGAGGCATCTTGTCTGCACTCTGACGTGTCTGCCTTCCCTGTGCATCTGGAAATGTAAAGGGAAATTGATAGTATTGGGGAAAAATATGACATTAAAATATGACTATACGAAAAAATATGAAATCAAGTACCTGACATTCAGATCCAGGGACTGATGAAGGAATCCTTCGGGACGTTGTGACTCGGTCAACACCGGAGTGATGACGAGTGATCCTTCGTCAAAGCTCACCGTGTTGTCCGGAATGTAAATGTTGAACGGATAATCCTATAATGAAATACATACTATGAACATGAAGCATAAATCAACAGCTTCGCCAAGTTTTAGCTTGCACACTGTACAGTTCATAGAATTAGGCTGACTAGTTAGGGACACATCAGTATCATCCTCCAATCCCTTATAATTGGGTTTGAAGGCAAGATTTTCTCGTCAACTGCAGTTAGACTCGTCAACTGGAGTTGACCATTGTACCCTTAAAATTAAGATTTCTTGTTCCAAAACCATTTTTTTTTATAAGGGCACCAATAAAACAACAATTAACAACAATAAAAATTGTATTGGAACCGCGTGTTTTATTATTCCTTACATAGAATAGAACATTCTCTTTTAGATACCAAAATAGTTTCACAACTGTCGTACACGAAAACTTAATGTTATCGGTACAAAGGTCAATTAAAGTTGACGAGTCTAACTACAGTTGACGAGAAAATTTTGCCTTCAAACCCATACAAGTAAACTTAAAAACATGTGCAACTACTCGTATATGCCTTGAACTCCATGAACGGCATTAATCTCCCACAAACTAGTTGCACATCCAAGTGTACTGAACTAACCGGTTCTCCTGGAAACTGGATCAGCGCATCCCATTCCTTCAACTGCCTCAGACTTTTTATATTGAACTCCTCAAGGAATATCAACTCGCCCTTGCAAATAGATGCCCGACCTTGGACCATTGTCTTGGAAATTGTACATTTTGGGGCACCGGCTTTTAAGGAGTCGTATCTTGTGTCAATTAGGTCGTCTGGATTAGGAGTTAAGGGTTCTTGAGGAGTTGGTAGATCATTTGGTACCGGGACTGGTTGGTTAACTGATGGTGTGCCATCTTCATTGACGAATCCTGAGTAATAATAACAAATCAATGAGTTGTTTTATAAATTTGGTGTAAAATGAAATATATTTTACTTCGGCTGTCATTTGTAGACCTTTGACAGTTGTTACGGATAATCAGGGCCAAGAATTTTGACACGAGGCTTGCCAAGGGGTGTTACCCAGTCACTGGGTTGTGAAGGTCAGGTGGGCAATCGCTTCATTTCAAATGCTGGTACTCAGGACCACGACTCTGTTCGGAAAAGGTTAGGCAGAGTGTTGACTGATCTTAGTGAACAGTGCGCATAAAAAATCATTTTCAGAAAAGCGTGTTAAAATAGTAGCTGCGAAAGTTATGCGCTACAATGTTATTGGATTCCTAATTTCTTGCCATAGAATGAACTTTCTTGTAGAATATGTGCTGATATCAGGCAGACGGTCTGTGTAAGAAACTGATATTCAACTGTATCGGGTTAGAATAGAACTTAACTTCAACACTGTCAGGAAAAAGGCTAGGTAGATGACACTTGATGATGACGAAGTCTAAAAATACCGTTTCTCACTAACAAAAACTTACCAGTAACAGTGTACTCCAGATCAGTGTTCATATATCCCTTCCCATTTTTCAGGACATAAATCCAGTAGTATATCGTGTCTCCGACCTTCAGTTCAGCGTCACGATTCTTGTACACCCACTTCCCGCCTTTGGGTCTCATTACGTCTCGCTTGATATCACCTTCGCTTAGTCCATTGAACTGTTTGTTGATGTTCCCACGGAAACCGAAGAAGGAATAGCTGTCATCTAGAAAAGCATGATTTAGTTGGTTTCTTAAGGTAACTAAAATCTATAAAGGTGGTGCGCCCTTATCTAGAAAAGCGTGATTTAGTTGGTTTCTGGAGGTAACTGAGATCTATAAAGGTGGTGCGCCCTTATCTAGAAAAGCGTGATTTAGTTGGTTTCTTGAGGTAACTGAGATCTATAAAGGTGGTGCGCCCTTATCTAGAAAAGCGTGATTTAGTTGGTTTCTGGAGGTAACTGAGATCTATAAAGGTGGTGCGCCCTTATCTAGAAAAGCGTGATTTAGTTGGTTTCTTGAGGTAACTGAGATCTATAAAGGTGGTGCGTCCTTATAAAGAAAAGCGTAATTTAGTTGGTTTCTTAAGGTAACTGAGATCTATAAAGGTGGTGCGCCCTTATCTAGAAAAGCGTGATTTAGTTGGTTTCTGGAGGTAACTGAGATCTATAAAGGTGGTGCGCCCTTATCTAGAAAAGCGTGATTTAGTTGGTTTCTTGAGGTAACTGAGATCTATAAAGGTGGTGCGCCCTTATCTAGAAAAGCGTGATTTAGTTGGTTTCTGGAGGTAACTGAGATCTATAAAGGTGGTGCGCCCTTATCTAGAAAAGCGTGATTTAGTTGGTTTCTTGAGGTAACTGAGATCTATAAAGGTGGTGCGCCCTTATCTAGAAAAGCGTGATTTAGTTGGTTTCTGGAGGTAACTGAGATCTATAAAGGTGGTGCGCCCTTATCTAGAAAAGCGTGATTTAGTTGGTTTCTGGAGGTAACTGAGATCTATAAAGGTGGTGCGCCCTTATCTAGAAAAGCGTGATTTAGTTGGTTTCTTGAGGTAACTGAGATCTATAAAGGTGGTGCGCCCTTATCTAGAAAAGCGTGATTTAGTTGGTTTCTTGAGGTAACTGAGATCTATAAAGGTGGTGCGTCCTTATAAAGAAAAGCGTAATTTAGTTGGTTTCTTAAGGTAACTGAGATCTATAAAGGTGGTGCGCCCTTATCTAGAAAAGCGTAATTTAGTTGGTTTCTTAAGGTAACTGAGATCTATAAAGGTGGTGCGCCCTTATCTAGAAAAGCGTGATTTAGTTGGTTTCTTGAGGTAACTGAGATCTATAAAGGTGGTGCGCCCTTATCTAGAAAAGCGTGATTTAGTTGGTTTCTGGAGGTAACTGAGATCTATAAAGGTGGTGCGCCCTTATCTAGAAAAGCGTGATTTAGTTGGTTTCTTGAGGTAACTGAGATCTATAAAGGTGGTGCGCCCTTATCTAGAAAAGCGTGATTTAGTTGGTTTCTGGAGGTAACTGAGATCTATAAAGGTGGTGCGCCCTTATCTAGAAAAGCGTGATTTAGTTGATTTCTTGAGGTAACTGAGATCTATAAAGGTGGTGCGCCCTTATCTAGAAAAGCGTGATTTAGTTGGTTTCTTGAGGTAACTGAGATCTATAAAGGTGGTGCGTCCTTATCTAGAAAAGCGTGATTTAGTTGGTTTCTTGATGTAACTGAGATCTATCACGGTGGTGCGCCCTTATAAAGAAAAGCGTGATTTAGTTGGTTTCTTGAGGTAACTGAGTTCTATAAAGGTGGTGCGCCCTTATCTAGAAAAGCGTGATTTAGTTGGTTTCTTAAGGTAACTAAGATCTATAAAGTTGGTGCGCCCTTATAAAGAAAAGCGTGATTTCAAAGTCAAAGTCAAAGTCAAATGATTTATTTGAACTGGACCAATAAAGGCACTTTTGAACGTCAAAAGAAAATAAAATATAGTGACTCTAGTCGTCTATTTAGTTGGTTTCTTAAGGTAACTGAGATCTATAAAGGTGGTGCGCCCTTATAAAGAAAAGCGTGATTTAGTATGATTCTTGTCCTAATGTGATCTATGCAGTGCCAGAAGGCCTTGGTCACAATTATAGGTGATATTCCGAAGCAGCCGGTCGATTCAGCCGGTCGATTAAACATGTCGAAGTGAAGGCTTGGGTGAAGTGATCACGAAGTGAGATGCTAATTCATTTAATCAAGATGGAATGACAACTCACTTTAGCATTTATTTTACTTAAATAATTGTTTCCTTACTGTGTTTCAGATACAGAACATCGACACCCTTAGATATGATCACATGCATTTCTACAACACTCTGCTTATTCAAATTCGTTTGATTTCTTACTTAATAGAAAACCATCAAGATGTGATTTAGATTTCACTTATCCCTTTCATACTTTTTTCGGAATCTTTTTAAGTTTAATCAAGAAATAGTTGTGATTTTCGTAACTTTAACTGCTCTACAATTTGGTAATCTATATCCCACCTTTAGTATTATTACTGAAGTAGAATGCAATAATAATAATAATATATTTAATTCACATTGATATAACGTGATGAGAAGTCAAAGCTACTAAAAATAAGATCATTAAGCTTCTTATGTAAACAAACAACAATAATATTCGACAAGCCAATAATGTTATATCTGTTTCTTTGTGATTGAATTAATTAATCGAAAAAAGTGTAGGTTGCAACACTTACAACCGTCTCCCATCTATTTTTGTATTAATTTTCATTAAAATCGGTTCAGCGGTTTTGGCGTAAAACATATGCACTTTCTCATTTATAATATTAGATACTTAGGATGTACGGAAAACAACCCACCCTTAACATTTTATTTTTAAAAATTTTCAGAACATTATTTCATAATTAGCTTACCTTTCAAGGTCACCCTAAACCCTTTCGGATACAAAGCTTCTACCTTTGGATCAGGAACCTGGTAATCTTGTCTCCCTTGAGCATCACATATTGCAATAAACACATAAAAAACTACTAGTTTATTAATACACGTCATTTTTCGACCAGTTGTGGAACCGACTGATTCAATTTCGAGAGATTGAAGACTTTTAAGTTCCAGGCCGGTTTTATAAGGTCGGATTTTTTAAAGCAGGAAAGTTCAAGACGAAAATTGGTGTGTGTAGATTTATTGTAATCATTTTTGGTGTGTTTTTGGGTAACAGTATTATTTTCCTTGTAATTCTCGATTGACACGATGCGCAGAGTACTCAATAAAAATACCTGATTTACCCACCTCTCCGATCTACGAACAAAATCCGGGAAGCTGGATGGCTTCCCGGATTTTGTTTTAAGTTAAGTTCGCATTTGTAGCGCCGTCGCAAACCGTCAAAAAACCTCTATTTTCCCAACTTTTCTGGCGATTTCTTGACATTTTTTGTCACCGAGTTGATATTATGACTTGAATCTGAGTGCCAATCCCAATTAAATAATTCGAAATTGAGGTAGGTCGCTAGTCAAACATGAAAATCAATAAATTAGCGTTGATACATCCAAACGCCTAGATTAAAGTTCATAGCAATATCATTTGTTTGAAGTTTTCTATACCTATTGTAGTAGGAGTTATACGACTTTATTTTCAGGATTTTAAAGATATGATAAGATGCTGAAACTGTTCTTATACGAAGTACTAATATTCAGATATTCAGCATTACATTTTGTTAGGTATCATGTTTATACATTGCTGGGGCAGTCGTCCATACTTCAGTTTAACCATCTCCTTTTCAAGCAACGTACGTATTCGCATCTCAGTCGCAATCTGTCAATTAATGAACGACTAGCTTCTGCCAGCGGCTTCGCCCGCGTGGTCCCTAGGGAACATATTCCCGGGACAAAAATTAGCCTATGTCCTTTCTCAGGCTCTAGACTATCTGTGTACCAAATTTCATATAAATCGGTTCAGTAGTTTTTACGTGAAAGCGAGACAGACAGACAGAGTTACTTTCGCATTTATAATATTAGTAAGGATTAGGTTTTTTGATAGATTGCGAATTAGTAGAATTGGTCCGACTCACTAATATTTTTTTAAGAACGAGAATTGGCCTTCACATACATGACGAGATGAAATTTAATTTATGTCATGGTTAGCCGCCACTAATTGCATCTTATGCTTGAAAAGTGCTTTGTTTGAAACTTTTAAGTTATATTTGACATTTAGGTTTTGTTTATCTTGTTTCAAAAGCTTATTCTGTATTTTTGATATATTGACCATATTGTGAATCAAAATATTGCGGAGTATTTTCAAGGGGCTGGGCTGGACTGGACAAGGGAAGGTTACCAAGCCATTTGTGAGTCAGGTTGACTGTAGCTTCCATTTTTGTGCGGACTTTTGTTAAAGAATGCTCGTTTTTTCCCGCAACTTCGTACGCGGATACCTATTTTTTTTCCTGCTTCTATAGGAATTTTAAGACATCCTCTCTTATTGCTCCCCTACACTCCCCAAGGAACCTACATGCCAAAGGAGATCGGCGAGCCATGGCCTCGATAGACAAAGTATTAGACCATTCGAAAAAAATTTTAAATAATTATAAGCCCTACTTTATTCTATCATTTCTCGAAAAACCCAAGGAATAAGGAATTAATAAAAAAGAAAAGTCAGTTGATGTATTCCTCGTGCTGCAGTTGTTAATAACAACCGATGTTACCATATTAAGCCATTTTTAAATAAAAATATTTTTTGCAGTAAAAGATTTGTACTATAATGTTCGATTAATATTTCTTTTCACTCCAAAAAGTATTTTTATAAGTTTATTGCGAAACAATTATTAGAGATAAAGTATTTTTTTGTTGTTGTTAACTTATTTTACTGATTTTTTAGAAAAATCGATTTGCATTTTTGCGAACTACAACACTCGATACGGCTGTCAATTGTCAAACAATCGGTTGTCAACAACAGATTGCCGGATAGCGTCATAACGTTTCTCGCTCGTGTTGTGGACTTACGTTATATCTTAACTTTGTGTGCTACTTTTAATAACCGACCCTTGCTGTGTTGTTGGACGATTGTGACTGCCTTTGTGACCGACCCTATTTCGTTCTTTGACTCCGTTCTTCCAGAAATACCGATTGAACTTTGCACGCATTTTGGACTCCGTATTTGTCTTTTGACATTGTTACCTGTTGTTTACGATGGATAATCTCCGCTGCATCAATTGTGGCATATCCACTGCTCGCATGAGAAGGAACTCGCTAAACTCAATCGACATACTATCGGTGATTAGAGAATGGATATCTCCACGTCAAGTAAGTGTTATTTTATTGTTATTTTAATTACTTATTAGACTTAAACACTCATTGCAAGGTTGGATAAAATGATATACTGGTTTGTTTAATTTTATATAAAGCTTGCATTATTAACGAACGCAAGTAAAAAACACCACCTATACTTACATTTTGTGTGTTGCTTGTTAAACGGGAAACAACAAATAATGCACCACCATCTATGCACCTGCATACGCAGGTGCTTATCACTTTGGTACCAAAGATATGTAGCAATGAAGCGTTTGTATATTTATAGTTAATCTATATTTCAGGTCACTGCATCGGACCATGTGTGCGACTCATGCTGGATGGTAGCTACACAGTCATTGCCAGGAACCAGTGCTGATTCGAATATTGGATCTAACTTGAATGTTGGCCATCGTCATGTTTGCATTAGTTGTGGAA
This sequence comes from Lacanobia wlatinum, assembly GCA_947578705.1. NCBI lineage: Eukaryota > Metazoa > Arthropoda > Insecta > Lepidoptera > Noctuidae > Lacanobia > Lacanobia wlatinum. Next base: position 6,265,452 of record OX388039.1, on the reverse strand, counting down.
GATCTTTATTGCGCATGAGATCCCATACACTGACACAAGATTCAACACAGCGTGAACGCCATATTTTTGATGTTATAACAGAATGGATTCACCCTCGACAAGTAAGTACTTAATAATCTGACAGCACATGTAGCTATTTAAAGAGTAACAAACAAGTTTCTAGTCCTGGCTTGTTTATACAGTGTTGTTAATCCCCACATAAATGAATTACATTCAATGTTTTTTTTCCATAGTAATATGTATTGATTTTCAAAATAGTCATTTTGTTTGCATAGTGTTATTTTTCCCACATAAACAAGTTCATTTTTTTTTCTACTGCAGTCGTTGATTCTACTATTTTTCTGAGTTGGTGTTAGGATTTTTGATACAATATAAATAAAACATGTTTTTTTTTTATAGGTAACTTCTACAAGCTCTATTTGTCATCCATGCTGGCAGCGTGCTGACAGAGCTCCACATGTAGTCAGAACATCAAGAGAATCCAGTGACAATCCTATTCCTGAGCCTACTATTGAGGTACCACCAAATGTTCGAGATCACATAATGATGCCTTTATATGCAAGAGCTGCAGAGTCACAAAATCGTTGCTTTGTCTCGGGCTGCCATCGCACTGAACGTCTTAACATACCATTCTCTCTAAGACAATTACTTCTAAAAAACTACAATTTTTATGTTCCTATGAATAACATAATGAATAAATATGTATGATTTTTTGAATAATCCCCCTCACAATAGCAACCACATGTTTACTGCTTTACAAATACAGGACTTGATGACATTAAATGCAAGTCCTCTAAGTATAGATTTTAATAATATTGAGAATATGCCAGACCATTTAGTCCACTATTGGTTTGGTCGAACTAAACAGCAATTTGCTGAAATACTTAATGAAGTACCTCGGCTCTCACAAATGCGTAATGGATCGCTTGCCCTAGCAGCATATTTAATCAAATTAAGAACAGGAGACTCATTTGAAAGAATCTCTTCTTTAATTCAAGTACCAACAAGGACAACATCCTCTTTAATATCACGTGCTAGAGATTTCCTAGTACAAGACTATGTCCCTCTGCACTTAGGTGTAAATCACATAACCAGAGAACAAATTGCCCAGAGAAATCTTATGATTCCCAATGGGATTTATGGAGACAACAATAGAACCAGTGCAATTGTGATAGCTGATGGTACTTATGTTTATGTACAAAAGAGTTCCAATTATTTATATCAAAAAAATACTTATTCTTTACACAAGTATCGAAACCTTGCAAAAATGTTTATAATTGTCAGCACAGACGGATATATTATCGAAGTGCTTGGCCCCTATCCAGCAACAACATCAGATGCTGAAATAACGTTAAAAGAATTCCGTGATGAAAATCAACCATTAAGAAGATTTTTTGCTCCAAATGATGTTTTTATACTGGATAGGGGCTTTAGAGACTCTCTGTCATTACTAAACAATTGTGGGTACCGTGTTTATACACCAGCCACAGTTCAAGAGGGTGAAACACAATTATCTACACTAGAGGCTAATCGTTCCAGGGCAGTGACAATATGTCGTTGGGTCATAGAGGTGATTAATGGTAGGTTTAAACGTGACTTTAAGCTTTTTCGCCAAGAGTATTTTAATGCCGCATCTCGCAATTTGATGAAAGATTTTACTGTAGCTGCTGCCCTGATTAATGCCTTTCACCCTCTTATCGAAGACAGGAATGATGCTGGGGAAATTCTTAATATAGTAAATCAGAAAATGAACTCAGAAAATAGTTTAAGTACTGTAGTTATTAATAATAACTTAAATAGAAGACGAACGAATTTTCAAAGAATAAATGTGGATGACAATAATGTCAGTGATTTTCCCCGGCTCACCTACAATGAACTGATATTGGTGTGTTTAGGAACGTACCAAATAAAACAGGCACGTTCCTATTACGGCGAGCACATAAGAGCCAATGGATCTTTCACAATTGAGGTATGCAGAGAGGTTGACAGCAGTCTACTGAGAGAGCTGTCGACTGAAAATAGTGTTTGGCTGCTAAGAGGCAAAATACAATCGCGCCATGTAGGCCGTAAAATATACTTTGTTTATATTTTGGTCGACGGCTCTCTTAACGGTAGGGACGCAATACTACAACACTATTGCAATTGTAATGTAGGCAAGAGAACAGTAGGCTGCTGTGCACATATTTTATGTATAATATGGTACTTAGGGTGGGCTAGGTACCAAGACAATGTGGTACCTCCCACCCAGCATCTCGATAGTATATTAATAACCGATGATGTGGAAAACAATTAATAAAATATTTTCAATTAACTTGAATTGGTTTTTTTTTTCTTTAAAATCCCTGACCATGTGCAGCTAAGGAATTTAAATTCAACATTCTGTAAGTTTCACCTCATATTAAAATCACTAAAACTCATTACCTAATAAAAGAGCGGAAACAAATATGTTAATGGGATTTATTGACTACTGTCTGAAATAAAGTTTTTATTTTTTAATTTTTGTATCCCATGTCATATAAAAAAACTAATTACACAGGATTAAAGACTAATATTACTCCTTGAAAACCCAAATTATTTCATTTTTGTTTATTGAGGCCTAATTTATTAGGACTGTTTGCGGATCTCCTTTCAGATTTAAATTATCAGTAGTTTCGGCTGTGCGTTATCTATCAGTCTCTCACTCAATAACGGAAGAATTGTTTTTTTTTTTCTTATCGGATACTTATGTTCTAAAATATACCTATATTCGAACTTTCAGGTTTCTAGTCTTAGTAGTTTTGGCTGTGCGTCGATCTTCCGTCAGCAGTTCAGGACAAACGATTTTATAAGTTTGATATAATATGCAGATGTGAGTGAGAATTCTACTGGGCTTCTTTTCAGATTCTTAAGTGACCAGTCACATCAGTCATCATCATGTGGTAAAAATGAAATTGGAAAAACTACGACAGTCAAAATAAAACCAAAACCTAAAATCACAATTTTATTAAAAATCTTATCAAAATATAATCTCAGAACATCACAGATCACTTTATAAGTCTACAAGGCGTACACCTTGAGAGAGTCCACTCTTAAGTTGGTATTGTACCAGGAGGGATACCAGGAGTTCCTATGCTTCCAGAAGTCGAGCATGGCTTTGCTGCCGCGGTTCCTCCAGGGCTTGTCGGGAAGGTCATCTGCGAAGTCATTGACGCCTCCCACGCGAAGACCCAGCGATATATAGAACTGGATAAATATTGCAGTATTACAAAAAATAAAACATGCAGAAACAGAAAATGTCTAATTTCGAAAGAAGAATATCACGACTTAAATAAAAAAATCATCATCATATCAGCCGAAAGACGTCCACTGCCGGACATAGATCTCCTCCAAGTGTCGCCACAACAAGGGAATCAAAACATGGTCTCTCACAATGGGCCTCATCAGAATGTTAAAGTCACTCAAAGGGTAATGGAGAGGGCAATAACTGAAGTTTCTTTGCGTGATCGAATCAAGAATGATGATGTCCTTAAGAGAACCAAGGTTACGGACATAACCCGAAGGATCGCCAGTTCGAAGTTGTATCCAGTTAGGCTCGAAGACGAACCCAACATGGTTGACATGGCTTGGCAGGTTAATTGTTCTAAGAACCAGGAACGTATAATTGTAGATTATGCACCGAGGGGATAAAGCAATGGCTCGTATACTTCTATGGGCTCATGTCACGGAAGTCATCTTGAATCCGGAACCTAATGAAGGATTCGAAAGGTAACTCCCGAGCAAAGCGAGGGAGTTTAACTCACGAGCGAGGCGAGGAAGTTAATACAAGAATCCTGAATAGCGAGGCAGTCAAGCTGGCTCAAAGCCTTTATCGCTGAGAAGCATAGTCTACTTTTCATACTAACTGCGAGAAATTTGTTCGCAAGTCATGAAGAGAAGTGGCGCCGCGAGCGGTTCCCATCGGTCTTCAAGTTGAGTTTGGAACTTGGGATTCAAATCACACAATTGGCCTCCGGGCAATAATACCTATTGTACTGAATTTCATTATAAGCCCGGCAATAATTACTTACTTTAGGTTGATTTTCATCATCATCATCATATCAGCCGAAAGAAGTCCACTGCTGGACACAGGCCTCTCCCAAAGGGGGGATTTGCCATAATCGCCACGCTTGGCAGGCGGGTTGGCGATCGCAGTGTATGGTGTTGCGTTCTACAGAGAACGCTGCTGCTCATTCTCTGGTGAGTCCCTTAGTCACATCTTACGACACCCACGGGAAGTGATGGGATGGTATTATTCTTTTACGGCACCCCACGGCACCGGCCGACACAATACGGTGGTTGAGGTTGAGTTTGCATGACATATAATCTGACGTTTTCGTTCAGGTGGTATGAAAAAAAACTTACCGTTTCGTCTAAGGGCGCCATGACAGTCCCTCGCAGCCAGTTAGATGCGTGTGGGACTGCGTTCTCCCGCGCGACGGAGAAGAATCCCTCTCCCGGGTTGATGTTACCGTACTCTTCGCCATCTACTAAGAGCTGGAGGCCGTCTGGAAGAAAAAGTATGATTAGTTTGGAGTGAGGCGTGAAAGTATTGGTTCCTTGTTCATCATCCTCCTGAACCTATCCTATTTTTTTTTCTTTCTTCCATTCATCTCAATTTGCTGCGGGAATTTTCTTTTTACCTTTTTAAAAATACTGTAGCGATACTGTGCTTGCTTTTGATTGTTCATAGACACCGGATGGAAAGTGATGCTCATCATGTTTTTCCATCAGGTGAGATTCGACTGTCATTTCGGCAGCCGACAATGGAGCACGCTTACCTAGAAGTAACCTATTCACCCTTGACCTTAAGACCCCCCAGAAATCTCACCCCTTAGCTACCTCATTTAGAATGGCCTTATGCATACAGGCAAAAACAAAAGTGGTGTGACACAAATAGCATTTACCTACAACGGATATCTACTTTTTTTAGAATGCTAAGCTCAAAAAATATTTTCAACTATCTTCAAATCAAAAACCAAAACGACTCACCAGGTTTCCAAATCATAGTATAGTTATGATAGTCCTTATTCCAGTTGTCGATGCCAATCTTCTCCTTCATCAGCATGGTCCTGAATGGCTCGGAGTCGGACAGCACGGGGCCTCCGTACAACTTCTTGGCAAGACTGGGGTTTCCTCGAGCGAAAGCCACTCGCATCAGACCCGATTCGTACCGAAGGGATCCGTATACATTTTCTGTTGGTTCTAGGTTGATTTCTGGAACGGAAGTCGGGGTTTAGTGGGTGTGGTTAGTGCAGGTAAAGAAGAGGGTACTTCAACATGCCCATGTGTATGTGCGAGGATGAGTAACAGAAAGTTTTGTCGTTTACATATAGCCATAACGCATCCATTTACTAGCGATTTTAGACTTTCCATAGCTCTGCATAGAGGGTCTAAAAATGCCACTTGAGCAGAATCAGAAAGCACATCACGCTACCCGTCACTGTCAAATTTTCCCAATCAACCTTGAACCTAATGCGTTAGCGATAAAGATGAAAATGAAATTTAATAATAATAATAAATTTATTTTCAGAAACTGGTTTTCAGTTAACCATTACAATTTTTAAATATAAGTTGAGATGGTATTGCAAGAAACATATGCAAGATTGTTGGAGAAATCTGTATACAATAATAGGTAAACCCTGCCTCCTAAACTAGGATAACCTGTATTTTAAGAAGCAGTGTTCGGCTAAGAGATTATATTAATTAGATTTTTACAACTTGTGGACTGTGTCGATCTACCAAACAATAAATAAGCAAAAAACAATAGTTTACAAAATTAATTAAGGAGCACTGGAAGGTATGTAGCTGTAAGCAATGATTAATTGAGTGTGTGTGTGTGCGGGTATGAATGGCTGTGTGTGTGTATGTGTGTGAGAATGGGGGTGTGTGAGTATGAATGAGGTGTATGTACGTGTGTTTGAATATGTGAGGATTGAAAGTGTTTAGGCGATGTATGTGAGCAAGGATTCTGTTTGTGAGTAATTCTGTTGGAGAAGCCATTCTGTTAATTGAGATTTAAGTTGATTTTTATTAAGGTCAATTATGTTTTTTCAATTTAACAGATTGTTGCGTGATTAATATTATGATTCTGATATGATCCTCCTAAAGTGGCTTTTTAGCCCCCCTGATTTGGTCATCACAATCTATACTAGTCTATACTAATATTATAAAGAGGTAAAGTTTGTGAGGTTGTAGGGGGTTATCTCTGGATCTACTGAACCGATTTTGAAAATTCTTTTACCAATAGAAAGCCACGTAATTTGTGACTGTCATAGGCTATATATTAACCCGAAAATACTGCCCAACGAAGTGGCCACGGGTCAGCTAGTCAATTATATTATTTTTAGCCTTCTTTGGGCTTCAATAAATTTTCAAATATGTCTATCAATATCTGTACAAAAATTTATCAAAGTCGGTTTGTAAAGAGCATAAAACCGTTCCCCGCCACCATTTTGATTTTTTTTTAAAGTGGCGGCGCACGATCTCGCATGCATGTTAAGAACATGGTGCCCTAAAGTGTCATGTTGCCGAGAAATTTCGAGGTATAATCTCTGTATACTGATTTATAACACTAGTCAGGATGAGCATGTATTTTCCAACTACAGGTCCAAAGCTTTCAAATCTTCTTTTAACTGCCTTGTGACCCGGAGGTCGTGGGTTCGATTCCCAGGGGAAGCATACTTTGTAAAGTTGTTTCCAGTTTGGCTAGGACATTGCAGGCTTGAATCACCTGATTGTCTGATATAAGATTCCGTGCTTTGGAAGGCACGTATAAGCCGGTGGCCCCGGCCGCCAAATGACGGTCGTCAAAACCATGTCAGAGACCCTTGAGGCGGTTTAGAAACTCTGACACTAGGGTGTGTGGGGTCGTCAGACTTTACTGCCCACACGATAAAAAGAAGAAGAACTGCTTGATTAACCTATAACACTAGAGAAAGAACTCCCCACTTACCAGGTATAAGCCAGCTGCCCGCAGGTAACTTCGCTCTGACTTCGATTCTGCCGAACTTGAAGCCAAATCTATGTCTCGTGGTGATCTTCCCTGTTATGACTGGAGGTAATATTTGAGCACCTGACGCTGTGCGTACGCACTCAGTTGTGCCTAACATTCCTGTACACCTGGAAATGGAGAAGATTAGACTAAGGCCCAGATTCTGATTCAATACTATCGCAAAATGAATGTGATAAATACTTGTATGAATAAATACTTTGTCAACCGACTTCAAAAAAAAGGAGGTTCTCAATTCGACCGCGTATATATTAGTTTTTTTTATGTGTTCCCGGATAACTTCGTCGTTTATGAACCGATTTCGATGAATCTTTTTTAATATGAAAGGGTATGCTGCCGAGGTCCCATTGCCACCACGTCAGGATCTGATGATGGAAACCCTGAGAGATTGAGGGCAACTCGAAAATTGTAGGCACGCATCTAGTAGAAACTTAAAATTCGTGTGTATATCGGGTGATACTACAAAACGATGAAGATTTGGATCAGACCTGATGATGGAGACGACAAAGAGTCAAGGGAACTCCACATTGATATGTAGGAACTACCAAGTGTTTGGGCTTATTTCATTCGTATTGACGAGACCTTTACACCGAAAGCACTAAGTAAGTTTTATTAAATAGGCTCCAGTTCATAATATAACATCACGCTGGTACGCTGTGAATGGGTACACAGGTACCACTAAAAAGTGAAAAATAAAAAACTTTTTTACTAAAAATATAACCGACTTCCAAAAACATAACACTACAAAGTATAAAATAACTTTAATTTTGGAAGTCGGAGTCAAAAAATGAAATAACCAAAAACACTGACTTCCGAAAATAAAATTATTTTATAATTTGTAGTGTTTTTTTTTTTTGATGGATGTTATTGAAACAGTAAAATTGATGTAATAAAAAAACAAATATCTTCTATCCTTGTCACATAAAATGTCGTTTGTAGTCATTGATATATAAAAACCCAAGATACACATTCAGCATCTCAAAAACGTCCGCATAAAACAAGCGCACAATGTATAGTTATGCGCTAGTTTCAAACAGTCTCGCATCGCTCGCCATACTGCACTGCTTTGTAAAAACAACTTTAAGCGATCCGTGTAAGGTTGAATTTGCAAAAAAAAATGTTTATAGTATAACTACACACAACTTACACATGACACTTGATACATATCAGTTTTTGACGACAGTTTCGAGTGTTGCATTTTTTCGAGACTGCATCTTGGGTTTTTTATATATCAATGTTTGTAGTGGATAGTTTATTCAATATAGCCAGACTTGTGAGTGACGTCACACGCCATTAGTGTTGTCTCTGTTTATCACAGATTTTGAAACGCTGATAACACCGCCATTTTGTGAGATTTTTAAGCAATATTTTTTATCTTCGTCTTGTCTGCTCTGTAGGTTTTGAGGAATTTAATAAAAATTCCAGTCAAATATCCTATTTTCAATAGCCGTCTTTTTCTTAAACCTGCGGTATCTTTTTAAGTATTGGAAATTACTCAGCATGTATTTTGAAATAATATCAAGATCCAGGATGAAAAGAAAGGTGTGCCTTTCTGCATGTCCTAGTGCGATTGTACCTACCTATACTTGTAACCTAATACTTTGTTTAACCTGGGAATCGCAACAAGGACCTCAAGCTCAACAATTAAAACACTTATAAAAAAATTACCAAGAAATTCCGGGACTACCTTGTCCTTGTTTTTTGGACACCAAGATTTTAATTTTAAAAAATAGACTAGCTTTTACCCCCGACTTCGTACGCGCATATCCAGTTATTTCCTGTTTTTTTTTTTACTATGTATAGGCATACGTTTGACCACAATCTCACCTGATGGTAAGCGATGATGTGGTCGAAGATGGAGCACGTTTGCCTAGAAGCAACCTATTCACTCTTGTCTTAAAGACTCCCAGGTGGGATTTTCGATAAATCCTCCCCTACACTCCCCAGTTTCGGCTGTGCGTTGTCTGTCAGTCACTCACTCAGTAACGGAATAATGTCATGTATTAGGATTGATAGAAAGAAAATGTTTCAAAGAAAATAAAACTCAGCAAAAAAAGATCCAAAAGACATAAAAAAAGATTCAAATTCAATGTTATGTTGGAATTATTTAATTTCGGTGTTTCCAAATCATTTGAGCAAAAGGAAACGGCTGTCGAAAACTGTTATTGATTCAAAAGTTCTCTGATGTTCATGACATCCGGTAAATACTTAACGAGGAACAGGAAATTGTGATCAAACCAGCGCTTTGTGAAGCGTTGTGTTTATTAAGATTAATTAATTCAAATTTTAGGGGACGACCAAAGAAATGTTACACGAAAGAGTGTCTTTTGAATTACGACTTTCTGGGAGTCAGGTAATGAGGTAGAAATTAGTTCTATTCTTCGGCATAAGCTAACAAAGTTTTGAACTCAAACCCTACAAGTAAATACGTACATGATTTTAGACGAAGTGCACAAAACGTCGCGCGTTAGACACTTGTCTTACCGCCGGCGAGGAAGCGAGTAGTTATCGACTATTTGCTCGCTTAGGAAAGGGACAAAAGATATAGATCTCGTGTGAGTTAAAGAGACACATACATTCATAGTCGATAGCTTGCTGTTCACACTGCCGGCGAGCGACTTTTACCTCTAGCTGATCATAGCGACAAGAACTATCAAAGATTGTACTCGCTCAGCGACACTCGCTCGGCAATGTTCGCTTGGCGGTCGGAACTCACCAAACAGCGGTAATTTCTACCTATAGTGCGGGCCGGAGCGAGTATTGCGAGTAAAAGCCCGTCGCACAAAAGCACTCGCTCAAAGCCGAGCGTCAAAACTATCGAAACTTTTCACTCGCTACTCGCTGCTCGCCAACTCGTTTCGAGTTTGAAGCTTTACTCTCGCTACTCGCTGATCGCCGGCGGTGAGGCAAGTGCCTTATACTTGAAGAAAAGTTTCAGTTGTTTTAGAATTTTAAGGAAACTCGAGTCGACAATTTTTTGAACAAATGGTGACGCTCACTGATACGCTTTGATTGTATTTTACGTGAAGTGGTAGCCTGTCTAACCTCTACAGTAACTGATGAAAAATACGACCCTCCTTGTCGAAACTGGTGTCAGATTTTCTAGCTATCAACTACCCTTAACAATTGTCAAGGATCTCCAAAAATTCTGGCTAAGTGCGAGTCGGACTCGCGTGCAAAGCGTTCCGAACGAATTTATTTTTTTTTTCAAAATTCTAGTCTGTTTTCGGAGATAAGGGGTAATGGTAATTTTTCGTCTAATTTCTTGAATACCTTGACTAAACCAAAAAGACCAAAACCATTTCTTTTAAAATTATCAAAAAAAAAAAAAAATTGAAACCATCACAGTAAGCCCTTTCATTTGATATGTCACACGATATTGCTCAATAAACTTTTTTTTATATTTCTAGTTTGACCCCCAAAAGTGACCCCCATACTAAAAAAATAATAATTTACGTAACGCATCCGTGTTTGGGTCACATAATTCCATATGTGTACCAAATTTGAACAGCGTCGGTCCAATGGATCCGGAGAAAACTGGCTGTGACAGACGGACAGACAGACACCCGAGTGAACCTATAAGGGTTCCGTTTTTTGTTCGGAACCCTAAAAATGAAAGCCGAGACCAACAATTTATTGTGCTTTACGAGGCACGGAGGAGTCTCGATACATATGTAATGAATAGTCACCCATCCGGTCCATGGATGCACCTCGGCACGTTGCTTAACCTTGAAGATTGACTCGTACGGCTATTCTTATTTAGCCACGAGATTCTCACCAAAAAAAAAACAACAAAATAAGAAGGATACCTGTTATTAGTAAGATCCAGAGTCTCGGTGAGGAATCCCTCGTGGTGCTGAGACTCTGTCAGTAGCGGAGTGATGACCAGCGAGCCGTCTTCAAACGTGATCGTCTTGTCGGGATCGTACACGTTGAATGGATAGTCCTGGAGCAAGAAGATACCTTCTAGTAATGGATGTGTTACAAAAAAAAAATCACATTATTATAATAATTATGACATTACAATTTACAATTACAATCTATATATATAAAAATGAATTGCTGTTTGTTAGTCTCGCTAAAACTCGAGAACGGCTGAACCGATTTTAATAATTCTTTTTTTGTTGGATTTGCCAAAATACAGGGAAGGTTTAAAAGCAAAAAAAAAAATGGGTAGGTAGGGTAGGAGTAGGGTAGGAGTAGGGTAGGAGTAGGGTAGGAGTAGGGTAGGAGTAGGGTAGGAGTAGGGTAGGAGTAGGGTAGGAGTAGGGTAGGAGTAGGGTAGGAGTAGGGTAGGAGTAGGGTAGGAGTAGGGTAGGAGTAGGGTAGGAGTAGGGTAGGAGTAGGGTAGGAGTAGGGTAGGAGTAGGGTAGGAGTAGGGTAGGAGTAGGGTAGGAGTAGGGTAGGAGTAGGGTAGGAGTAGGGTAGGAGTAGGGTAGGAGTAGGGTAGGAGTAGGGTAGGAGTAGGGTAGGAGTAGGGTAGGAGTAGGGTAGGAGTAGGGTAGGAGTAGGGTAGGAGTAGGGTAGGAGTAGGGTAGGAGTAGGGTAGGAGTAGGGTAGGAGTAGGGTAGGAGTAGGGTAGGAGTAGGGTTGGAGTAGGGTTATATTATAGATGAAAATTGTGACGCAGACGAAGTTGCGCGGGTCAGCTAGTTACTTATATTTTCTTAATCTGACATTTTATCTTGTGAACCGACATCTAAGTTTTAATTTTGACATTAATATATACAGGGTGTCCCAGAACTCAACGTCAAGCCGAAACGGGGTGACAGGATTGATCATAACCATCACGAGAAAAATCTGAAAGAAAAAAAATCTATCGCATGCAGTTTGAAAATTATGGGCATTCTAAGAAAAACCTAGAAATTTGATCAAACTGTACCATTTTTCGGTTATTCTTTTTTATTTTTGTTCATTTGAACTTTGGAAACGTAATCCTAAATAACATTTCTAGAATCCCAATAAAAAATAATGACACAATTGCCTCAAGTTTCCGAGAATTGAGACTATTTGTTAAACTATGAATTCAAAATTTTCAAGATTCGTCGACTTTGACAGGCCCTCCTTTAAAAAAAATGTACTAGAGTGCCTTGGCAAGTAGCATTAAAAGTTGGCGCATTTAATCAGAATTCTAAAATGGTACAATACTTGTTAGTTCCATACAATAAAAAAGAGTAAAAAAATTAAAACCTCAAGTAACCCGATTTTTGCTATCTCAGTTAAAATGTTTTTGATTCGCACACGCTCTAGGTAGGTTCTTAATTAATGAGAGAGATGGATGGTGGGTATGTTTGCCATGAGTGAGCGAGACAGATAGTGACGCCACTTTTACCAAAGTGAAAAAAGTTAGTAAAATTAGTAAACGAAAGGTTTTTTTAACCGACTTCAAAACAGGAGGTTACATTCAACTCATTATGTATGTAATATTGTCGGAATTGCAGTTTTTGTATAAATGTTAGTCTTAACTAGATTGAAATATTTTAAAGGTGGTGCCTCAATTCCTTAGATTTTTCGAAATACCAGACGAAAATCAACTTAGCAGGTTTTTGAACGGTTAGTTAACTTATTCTAATGCGCCAACTTTCAAAATAACAGTTTTTATGTGTGTATTTATTTGATGCTTTTTCCTGTTAAACTTATAAACGGTGCCATTTTAGCATATTTTAGTCGTCTTTTAAAGGCGGCCCACTTAAACGTACCCGACATAAACTACCTCATGGCGCGCTTATTTTTTTTTAATAATTCAGTAAGCTAATAGGTACAATAAAAATAAATAATGCATTACAATAACGAAACACATGGTGTTTCGTAATTCTAATGCATTATTTATTTAATTTCTGCACCTTCCTTGGAACACAAAGCTCGGACTGCGCTCACTACAGAATGTTTCAAACTAGGTACATCATGCGTCATGATAATGAATAATATTTTAATTTTTGTAATAATTCAAACGTTATAAATTATATTATATATTTTTTTTAATAATTGTGTAGTAGTCATTGGATAGATGAAGTGTTTTGATAAAGGAGGCAATCTCCGAAATTATACATCTGATTTCAATATATCTTTCATTGACCTGTTCAAAAGCTACTCTATTACTGCGGTTCATAGGGAAATTTTTGCCGCGGAAAGAAGCTGCTTACCGGTTCTTCTGGAAACCTGATCTCCGCTGTCCAAGTAGGCAGGTCCTTAAGGCCTGACCCGTTGAATTCCTCGCTAAAGATCAGGTCTCCCTTGCAGACGGGGCTGCGTCCTGCCACCACGGTGCGTGACGTCTGGCACTGCACGGGGCGGGACGTGGGGGCTTGAGGAGCGGAGGGGGGGCGCGTTACAGAAGAGGACGTGGTTGGTGCTGGGGTTTGGGATGGAATTTTATTAGGATCTGCTGGTGTGCCGTCTTCGTTTACGTATTCTGGAAGTTGAAAAGTTTGTTGTGAGTTTTTTGAGGTGTGATTTTCAATTTCTTGCAACTGTTCTTAACTTCGTATTTTATCTAATCTAAACCATAGTAATATTTTCAAGTTCCTAACACATCTAGATACAACTAGAACCTGGTTGTTTCTATCATTTACTCTGTAGATGCTGTAGGTAGATTGTTGTGCATTGTCAGAAGTAATAGTATCCAGAAGTCGTACATGTTCAAAAGTTAATGTGCAGTGAGCAAGACGGATGTGCAATTCTGGCGTGGTTCCTATAGGGGGTTACATGTAGCCCATTTTACAAATATGCTCTTTAGTGAGTGCTTTAGAGCATACAGGATTGCACGTGGGAAAACCTTGCTGTACTTTAGTCATTTTCCTTCCCCTTTAAAATCGTTGTTTCGCTATTGTAAGGCCGGCAATTTGGTAAAACACTGTTCTTAAGCATTGCAACTCCTGAAAACTAGAATCAACAGTGGCAATCACCAGACAAGCGCAGAGAAACGATTTATATGTCTTGGATCCCGCAACGAAGTTAATCAGCAAAGAACAGCGAAGAACCAAATCTTTATGTCAAGAGTAAAACTTGCGTAACTTCAAGGCAAGCATATTCCATCGCCTACCAAATCATTGCTTTCCAACAGGTTAGATTGTGGTCAAACGCGAGTCCATCAATAATATTAAAAACATTAAGTACTTTGAAACAAGAATTATTCGAAACTTACCGGTAACAGTCCATTCCCCGTCATCCTGTCTATACCCCAGCCCGTTCTTGATAACATAAGTCCAGAAGTAGATCTTGTCTCCAAGTTTCAACTCCACATTCCTGTCCCTGAAGGTCCACACGCCATTCTTGGCTTTGGTGATGTCTCGAGCCCATTGACCTGCCTCTAGGCCTTCCATTTCCACGTTTAGGTTACCGTGGAAGGCGAAAAGGGAGAAGCCATCGTCTGAAAAAGATTTGAATGGGATCTTTAGAATGGTGATGAAGTCATCTGCGTAAGGGATTGGTAATTTTCCTCTCTTTGTGCTTCGAAAGGCTTGCAAAGCCTCTAAGCTCAAGTCTATGATGAGGTCTAAAGTCTGTTTTACGAGGTTGATGTTGAGCAAAAAAACTCGCGTGATTTTTTTATATGAAAGCCTGTTTTGGCAGTATTTCTTTAGTTATAAGTACAGTACAGTGATTTTCCTTCTCAGAGTCGTTTAATTTATATTCATAACAAATAAATACAAATAAGCTAAAAACACAACAATGTCTAAATTAAAATACAGAATTCTGGTTTTAGTTCACATTTTTTGCTACTAATATTGAATAGAATAATATTGATCAAAACTATATATCAAGTATCTTAAACATTGAACAGTGACAAGAAAAAAATTAACAAAAAAATCTCATTAATATCGTTGGTACTTCGATACTATTCAATTTGAGCACGTTTTTATACCCAAAGCAAACCAGTTGTAATACATACGTGAGTATAGTATAGTAAGTTGCCACTAGCCTGGAGATTGTGGTTCATTGCCTTAAGTCAGGGACCTCTGAAGCCTCGCGTCAATGACCACTGACCAGAGGAGTGATGATGAGAGGCGAAAACAAAAACGTTTTTTGCAAACTAGTTTTGGAATTTTAAGCTCATTGTATCAAATATCGTTTATTTAAATAAGGAAATGATTTAAAGAGGCAGTTGTAAATAGCGGTTTTGGTAAGTTAAAAATTATAAATGGCACGTTTAATAACTAGTTCAGCAGTTAGAACTAAGCAGTAAAGTAAACAAAAATGAGTAAAAAAAAAAATAATGAAATGGATCAGTGAATATATAATTGAGCAGGAAAATAATTAAATGGGCGGTAAAAATTATTGAACGAGCGGTTACGTGTGGGCAGTAACAAATCGGAATTTGTCGGTAAGAAATCTCATTCTAAGTAATTCTATAAACAATGAGGTGGTAATGTAGATCCTTAGTCAAATTGCTGATTACCACCTACCAAGGTAGCTCGACGGGGCTCCTATTTCTGTTTGCAAGGTTTAAAGTAACCGAGTCGGGTGCCCCAAGTCCCGAGCTCGCTTCGCTCGCTCTTGCATCCTTAGTCATATTGCTGATTACCACCTGCCAAGGTATGATCTGCCGAACTATTTATCGAACCGCTCATTCCATCATTTTTGCCGCTCATTCAGTTATTGGACTGCTCAATTATTTTTGACATTGTATGATAAAATAACCGACAAATTGATTTTTTATTACTGTCCATGTTTTACTGTCGCAATAATTAATCAACCGCCATTAAATTAAATAACTGCTGAATATGTTTTTCAACTGATCATAATAACATCTCGGATATTTAAATAACAGCTCAAAAAATTAGTTCCCTTTAAATAAAAAGGGGCATATTTACAATAAAATATATCTTAAACTTTGAATACTTAACACAGTGGCTAGAAAGTGCTTATACATACATTTTATCTTAAAATAATAAATTGACAATGAATCAAATCAATTGACTATAATAAAAAACAAAAAGTTCTCTTCTGTAGAGACAGAAGATCTTCTCTTACGTAGAAACGTAAGAGATACTTTTTTTACATCTATAATAATTTAACTTATAGATACTTAGTTTTCTATTTTGTACAGAAATGGACCTAAAAATGTAAAAAATCTTCTCACAAACACATATTTTGGCGAACAGTTAGTGCGTTGCAAGATTTGTGTAGGAGATCTGCGGGATAGAGTAAGGGATGGAAATTGGCTTCTTTTAAAATGGCTCTCTGAGCTCTTTCAAGAGGGAGTAAGTAAGTTTTGGGTGCTCCACCCCATGAAGTGATACAATAATTTGTATAAATTAAAAGAAGTTAGGGCAGGGAAATGTGATCATGGCAGAAAATGTATCATAATAAAGTATGCAAATCTTTGCTGTTTGGTTTTGCCAGTAGTACCTAGCGATTCCACAAGAGAGTATTATGATTTAGAGTAAATTGTTTATGAATTATCCCAGCTACAAGGTTTTGCCTATGCATACCTGTGTTTGGTACAACCAGTGATAATGTGGCAGATGAATTCAAAAGTAGTATTATAGTTTTTGTCACTTTGTGTATTGTATTGAAGTCCGCGTTTCGGATGCCAGTTTGCGGGGCACGATCCAGCGGTTGGTCACATTTTACTTCGGTAGCCCGCAATGTAACGCAACTTGCTTGCGAGTTGGTTGCAGGTGGAGACGTGACCTAAGGGTCTAACTAGCCTATGTGATCCGCACTGAGACTTTTTGAAAACCAATCGTTTTTAAAAAGCCATTTTGTGTAATGGGCACTGGTAGGTGCCCATAACATGGTGAGTGATGCACTTCAGTCAACATTAGACGCTCATTTTCTTAAATACGTGACGATATAGCATTGATTGATATACGGGATTCGAAAAAGGACAAGAACTCAATTATTACCCGTTCTATAAACATATAAAAACAGATCAAGTCGTGACTTATGAAATATCCAGATTTTTGTCAGTCAATTTCATGTAAACATCAGTCAAGGCATTGCACGATAGGTAGGTAATCCATCAGTCACAGCGTTGACTGTGGTTAAAATGACAGCAAACATACCATGTAATGGGCGCCTTAGAACGCAAAAAAAGTAAAGTCAATCAAAGCCTAAACTTAAAGAACATTGAGACTTAAGAACACCCGAGTGATACTATAAGGGTTCCGTTTTTTGTTCGGAACCCTAAAAATGTAAGCTTATTTCTATTGCGACAATCCTTCATAATAAAATTACGTTTTTCTTATTCATTTATGGAATTCGGGTCCTTTGTCCTCTGCCGAGGTATCCAAATAAATAGTGCGTGAATAAAATATCAAATAACACGATATGGTAATTTTATTATTCTATCAGAATGTACGGCATTGGGATTCTGTTTTTGTGGCATTAAATCAACATTGAATTTTGTTGGCCCTGTGGTAGATGTCAGAAGTTGAAAGAAATGGCATTAGTATCTACAATGACGGTAAAAAAAATAGTTTTAGAAGGTACTTATTTGTAAATTACTACTACTATTCAACAAATCAACAATCTCAAAAATTTTAGCATCGTGTGCATAAACCGCAGTGTAGTTCCCTAATGTAGACATTCTAATGAGTAACAACTGATTTAAAACTATCTATATATCTATACTAATATATAAAGCTGAGGAATTTGTTTGTTTGCTTGAACGCGCTGATCTCAGAAAATACTGGTCCGATTTGAAAAATTCTTTCAGGGTTAGATAACCTATTTATCGAAGAAGGCTATAGGCTATATATCATCACGCTAAGACCAATAGGAGCAGAGCAGACGAAGTTGCGCGGGTCAACTAGTACTAATATATAAAGCCGAAGAGTTTGTTTGTTTGCTTGAACGCACTAATCTCGGGAACTACAAATCCGATTTGAAAAATTATTTCAGTGTTAGATAGCCCATTTATCGAGAAAGGCTATAGGCTATATATCATCACGCTAAGACCAATAGGAGCGTAGCAGACGAAGTTGCGCGGGTCAACTAGTGATTTATAAATCTGCTACAACTATTAAATCAAGGTATCGACCTCCCGATTACGTTGTCACGCAGCATGATGGATCACCAGTTATTTACTCCAGGCATATGACCTGTCCTATCTATTGAGCCAAACGACGCCTTTGTTTGAGCCATCCATTTTACGTGATGGCTTTTAGTATTTGCATACTTTTTGCTTTCACCCTTTTAATGGTAAATCTGAAGGACTAATTTCCTTTGTTTTATCTGAATCCTACTAATGGAGGATGGATAAATGTTTGTTACTCTTCATGCAAAAACTGCTGAACGGATTTAAGTGAAATTTGACACCCATCTGAACCACGGAGACAAAGTCGAAGGTACAAGGTAGTCTAGCACAATTTGAAAAAAAAAAACTGGCCAAGTGCGAGTCGGACTCGCGTGCAAAGGGTTCCGAATAATTTTTTTTTTTTTAACGTGGTGTTTTAACATTAATGACTTCTTATAAGTTTTCCTGTAATTAATAGATAAAGATCTATTATCTCCATTTTTTTCTAAATTTTAGGCTCAGTAGTTTCGGAGATAAGGGCAGGTAATGGTCATTTTTTGTCTAATTTCTTGAATAACTTCAAAATCATTTAATTTAAAATTATGAAATAAATATAATTAAAACTCTCACAGTAAGCCCTTTCATTTTGATATGCCACACGATATAGTTCAAAAAACTTGTTTTGAAATTTTCTAGTTTGACCCCCAAAAGTTACCCCATACTAAAAATTGTATAATTTACGTAACACGTCCGTGTTTGGGTCACAGATTCAACAGTATCGGTCCAGTGGATCCGGAGAAAACTGGCTGTGACAGACGGGCAGACGGACAGACAGACAGACACCCGAGTGATCCTATAAGGGTTCCGTTTTTTGTTCGGAACCCTAAAAATCATTCAAACATTTATCCATCCTCTATTAGTAGGATTCAGATAAAACAAAGGAAATTAGTCCTTCAGATTTACCATTAAAAGGGTGAAAGTAAAAAGAATGCAAATACTAAAAGCCATCAGGTAAAATGGATGGCTAAAACAAAGGCATCGTTTGGCCCAGTACAAAGGACAGGTCATATGCCCAGAGTAAATAACTGGTGATCCATCATGTTGCGTGACAACGTAATCGAGAGGTCGATGCCTTGATTTAATAGTTGTAGCGGATTTATTTATTAAGGCAGCTTTTTTGTAGTCTATCAAACAAGCCCCTCGTGGCTAAATAATATCAGTCACATGGTTCGATCTTCAAGGTTAAGCAACGCTTGCTAAGGTCGGTCTGTAGATGGGTGACCATCTTAACATACCGAGATTCTTCCGTGCCTCGGAAAGCACGTTAGTTGGTCCAAGGGGGGGCTACTCTCTAAACCCGGAGTCCGTAGTTTCGGGCTTAGTTGCGAACGTATTCTACTCCGTATCACCTAACCACCAAGAATTAATGACAACACAGTTTGACAGATACTGCTAAATTGTGTTGTCTTTCATTCTTAGTTCAGGTTCACGAAATAGAATACGCCCGCAACTAAGCGCGAAACTACGGAGTTCGGGGTTAGAGAGTAGTCTCCCTGATTGTCATTTGTAGATCTTTGGCAGTCGTTACGTATTGTCAGAACCAAGAAAATTTGACACCAGTTGCCAAGAAGTACCGTGTTACCCAGTTAATGTGTTGTGGAGGTCTGGTAGGCAGCCGCTCTATATAAAATACTGGTATGCAACTATTGTATTGGGACTGTCACTAGCGGCTTTATGATACTATTTTTTAGAGTTGTGCGCGCCACTGTTAGTCGGCCACATTCCACCGTCTGCACAACAGTCTGTTGCCATCTCATCACCGTCTTATTTATTATATTTTACCCTTATGTATTTATTTTTCTATTTATTTGTCCCGTTTAATTACTTCTTATGCTGGTCCGATCGACGTCATACTCAACGCCGGCTGTCGCTGAAAACCAGCGCTGTGGCTCTGTCTCGCACACGAGTCCTAGCATTATGCTGAGCGATGGCCGTTTTACGCGAAAGTGACGCATATCTTCCCAATTGTTATAAAATTGTAATTTTGTTTTATTTAATTTTATTTTTATTTGGTATGCGTCATGCTTGGCGCAAATATACGCATTTTCTTTCTTCTTCTTTCTTTCTATACCTTGTAATGTCGACAGTGTACTTAAGATGGTATCTTAATGCCTGAATATCTTGGGATGACCGTTGTCTATGGCAGTAGATTCGTGGAAAATGTATATAGGAAGGGTATATCGCATCACTGTCGCGTGCCGCCTATGGACATACCAGTGTTAGAGATAATATAGTAGATGCGATGCTACTGATGACATATTTATCTATTAATACTTTATGTGCAGTGGTGGTATATAGGCGGACTTAATGCAACCAAGCATTCTCTATCATACCAGTGACCTTTAGGGCCAGCCAAACGAACGTAATTTTGTGAGTTGCGTAAAATGAGTCGGCGGAAATCGGTTTCACACTAAAGTCCAACTCATTTTGAGTCGCTGTGTAGCACAAACAGGACTTTAGTATGAAACCGAATGCAGCGTAAATTCCGCCGACTCATTTTACGCGACTCGCAACTCAAAAAATTACGTTCGATTGGCGATTGGATTGCTGATTGATTGGACTTATATCCTTTGATCCTTTCAAGCAGGAAAATTGTAAAGCTGCTTAGATGCATTTATAAATTAAATGCAATTATGTATGTTATGGATGCAGCTGGTCTATCCTGTCAACATCTCATCGTGCTAACTTAAGTGGAGTAAGCACGAAGTGAACTGTCATTCCATTTTGTATGTATAGACTAGCTTTTTCCCGCGACTTCGTACGCGCATATCCCGTTTTTTTCCGTTCCCGTGGGAATTTCGGGAATTTCTCTCTCAGTGCTCTCCTGCAATCCCCAAGGATTGTACATGCCAAATTTCAGTGAACTGTGTGTGTGTGTTTGTTTCTGTGTGTGTGTGTGTGTGTGTTTGGGCTGTGCGTTGCTTATCAGTCAGTCACTCACTCAGTAACGGAAGAATTTTATATACTAGGATTATCATAGCTTAGTTTTTTTTCTTCTTTATAATATTATTATTATCTATACATATAATAAATCTGTTGAAGAGTCGTTTTTGTACATTCAAAATAAAAATTAAAAAAATAGCTAGGGAGATAAAGGGTAACTTACAGAACCCATTTCCATCATTTTTGGAATTTTTGTCTGTTTGTCTGTTTATCTGTTTGGATGTGCAGGCATCACGTCAAAAGTACAGAAATAACGTAGATAACTTTCACGCATTGAAATTGTACGTGACTGGAGGTATAACTTAGTTTTTGTTTCATCGCAATCGGTTCACTCTATCAAAAGATATTTGTATTTAAAGGTTTCGTTAAAAGTTTCATTACGTGAAGCATACATGCACCGCCATCTATTGAGATTAAATAGTAACAGTTTAGAACTGTTTCATGAATGAATGCGTATATTATTATTTTGTGAAACTCTTAATACCAAAGGAAAAAAAAACATTTAGTCATATCGTTTCATTTATCGTAACATGTGAGCTTCTAAGTTTGAACTTATATTTTGACAGTTCAACTACATTGTCGATTGATGGCGATGTACTGATGACGCGTTCTTCTGAATTGCGGTGTTATCAGCAGATTGGTCATTGTCTGACAAATAAAGTTTGGATACCTATGCTATGTAGCTAATTAGAAGGTGATAACGATATGTTTGACCGAAAAAGAAAAAAGAGAAGAGTAGTGATTCATGAATTTTATTGTGATTCGAATCGACATAATTAATCAGGGTTAAGCAACGCTTGCCAAGGTTGGTCTGTAGATGGGAGACCATCATAACATACCGAGTTTCCTCCGTGCCTCGGAAAACACGTTAAGCCGTTGGTCCCGGCTGTCATTTGAAGATCTTTGGCAGTCGTTACGGATTGTCAGAAGGCAGTAAATCTGGCTCCAGTCTTGCCAAGAACTACCGTGTTACCCAAATAATGGGTTGTGAAGGTCTGGTAGGCAGCCGCTTCATGTAAAATACTGGTATTCAGCTAAATCCGATTTGACTGGAAGCCGACCCCAATATATTTGGGAAAAGGTTAGGCAGATGATGAGTTGCACGAGTCTTCAAGATTAAGCTACGCTTTCCGAGATCGGTCTGTGGATGGGTGACCATTTTAACATACCGAGATTCCTACGTACCTCGGCATATAATAGCAGCCCGGGTCGATCTTCAAGGCTTGCCAAGGTCATTCTGTGGATGGGTGACCATTTTAACATACCGAGATTCCTACGTACCACAGAATATAATAGCCGCCCGGGTCGATCTTCAAGGTTAAGCAACGCTTGCCAAGGTCAGTCTGTGGATGGGCGACCATTTTAACATACCGAGATTCCTACGTACCACAGAATATACTAGCCGCCTGGGTCGATCTTCAAGGTTAAGCAACGCTTGCCAAGGTCAGTCTGTGGATGGGTGACCATTTTAACATACCGAGATTCCTACGTACCACAGAATATAATAGCCACCCGGGTCGATCTTCAAGGTTAAGCAACGCTTGCCAAGGTCAGTCTGTGGATGGGTGACCATTTTAACATACCGAGATTCCTACGTACCACAGAATATACTAGCCGCCCGGGTCGATCTTCAAGGTTAAGCAACGCTTGCCAAGGTCAGTCTGTGGATGGGTGACCATTTTAACATACCGAGATTCCTACGTACCACAGAATATACTAGCCGCCCGGGTCGATCTTCAAGGTTAAGCAACGCTTGCCAAGGTCAGTCTGTGGATGGGTGACCATTTTAACATACCGAGATTCCTACGTACCACGGAATATAATAGCCGCCCGGGTCGATCTTCAAGGTTAAGCAACGCTTGCCAAGGTCAGTCTGTGGATGGGTGACCATTTTAACATACCGAGATTCCTACGTACCTCGGCATATAATAGCAGCCCGGGTCGATCTTCAAGGCTTGCCAAGGTCATTCTGTGGATGGGTGACCATTTTAACATACCGAGATTCCTACGTACCACAGAATATAATAGCCGCCCGGGTCGATCTTCAAGGTTAAGCAACGCTTGCCAAGGTCAGTCTGTGGATGGGTGACCATTTTAACATACCGAGATTCCTACGTACCACAGAATATACTAGCCGCCTGGGTCGATCTTCAAGGTTAAGCAACGCTTGCCAAGGTCAGTCTGTGGATGGGTGACCATTTTAACATACCGAGATTCCTACGTACCACAGAATATAATAGCCACCCGGGTCGATCTTCAAGGTTAAGCAACGCTTGCCAAGGTCAGTCTGTGGATGGGTGACCATTTTAACATACCGAGATTCCTACGTACCACAGAATATACTAGCCGCCCGGGTCGATCTTCAAGGTTAAGCAACGCTTGCCAAGGTCAGTCTGTGGATGGGTGACCATTTTAACATACCGAGATTCCTACGTACCACAGAATATACTAGCCGCCCGGGTCGATCTTCAAGGTTAAGCAACGCTTGCCAAGGTCAGTCTGTGGATGGGTGACCATTTTAACATACCGAGATTCCTACGTACCACGGAATATAATAGCCGCCCGGGTCGATCTTCAAGGTTAAGCAACGCTTGCCAAGGTCAGTCTGTGGATGGGTGACCATTTTAACATACCGAGATTCCTACGTACCTCGGAATATAATAGCCGCCCGGGTCGATCTTCAAGGCTTGCCAAGGTCAGTCTGTGGATGGGTGACCATTTTAACATACCGAGATTCCTACGTACCACAGAATATACTAGCCGCCCGGGTCGATCTTCAAGGCTTGCCAAGGTCAGTCTGTGGATGGGTGACCATTTTAACATACCGAGATTCCTACGTACCTCTGAATATAATAGCTGCCCGGGTCGATCTTCAACGCTTGCCAAGGTCAGTCTGTGGATGGGTGACCATTTTAACATACCTATCGAGAAGAGATCTCCGGCAGTCTTTACGGATTGTCAGAAGCCGACAAATCTGACACCTACAGTCTTGCCAAGAAGTATCGTGTTACACAGTATTGTAGGGTTGTAGAGGTCTGGTAGGCAGCCGCTCCAATCCCGTTTGACTGGAAGCTGACTCCAATATAGCTGGGAAAAGGCTAGGCAGATGATGCTTCATAGTAAAAAACTGAAATGATTTGCGAAAAACACTTAATTTACAGTTGGCAAAACTGGGTTCAGATTACAAACGTAATTTTGTTTCAATTTCCTTTATCCACTAGGGAGACGGTCTAAGTGACATCCCGGAATTTAATAGAATTTAGGATTCCCAAAAAATAAATAAATTCATAATTATATTTTCGTCACACCTACCCTATTCATAGACGGCCTAAGCATCGGCCAGCCTGTTCATTTAATGTTGTCACATGACAGACCCATTCGCCACTTTGACACATTTGCGCATTGGGGATCATTTAGGCCGCTGATTAACCGCCATTCAATGAAAAGGACAATAAAACGGCAGAGTTACTCTCTCAAGGACCGTCAGCCCCAATTGGGGCTTTTTTAATATATGCTTAACCTTTTCCCAACTATATTCGGATCAGCTTCCGATCAACACGGCGAAGTCGCGGTATGTTAAATAATATGGCCAACTATTCACAGAGCCACCCAGGCAAGAGTTGGTAAACCATGAAGATCGACCCGTGCGACTGTTATTATTTAGCTACGAGCTCCTCATTTAATAAGTCTCCTCTTTCAGTACCTATTAAATATCGATTAAAAAATTCTATTATTCTTACACAGTAAATCGATTCTATAAACCCGGTAGAACTGTTTAACATAAAATGTGAAAATTAATCGGTGTTCTGTAATCTGCAATTGTCAGGAAAAATCAAAGAAATTGTTTCTTTTTGCTGGCTGGACAAAATTAAGAATCAACTTTATTCATCAGTTTCTTTGTTTCGTAGTTTGAAGACTACCTACCACCGTTCGTTCGATAGTCGGTTTTGTTGATTTTGATACCTACCTTGAAGTACCAGGAGATTACCCGGGCTAATCGGCATTTCAACCGGAAGATATGATAGAGTGCCTGCATTAGGTACCCTCTTCCTATTTTCTTAATTTTGAGACAGATCAGGATACGCAAGGTATTAACTTAAAGTAAATTTGATCTATGCAACATATATTTTTCGACATCCACGCGAACGAAGTCGCGGGCACAGCTAGTATTTAATAAAAAGTAATATTAAATAATAATAATAGCTTAGTTCATGTTCATTTCACCTAAGGTTACACGATGAAACGATTACATAATCGCACTGCAGGCTTATTTTGGTACATCCCCGGGTGATTTCTTTTAGAACTATTTTACATAGAGACTACTGTTAGAATTGTACCTTTATGTAAATTGAGTAACTGTTAGTGTAATTAGTAGTTAAAAGTAAATATCTGCTCAGCTTGAGTCATGAGTGAGTTTCCTTGTATTTCTGCACATGAGCATTGTCTTTTGTTTAATGAAAAACATTTCCTTAAAATTATTGTGAGATGAGGTAACCTGAAGTAAACAATTAGTGCCGTGACAAACAATTAGTGCACAAATATTATGAATAATCTAATAGGTACCTAAAATGCATGTCCTACAATAACAATTGCATTTTCCTGTGGTTTTGCAAAATGGCGTTAATTAATTAATGAATTACCTAAATGTAATACCCGAGATGGATCATTTTAATTAATTACCTTAATATAATACCTAAGCCATTGCATATTTCATTGGAAAATATAATAATGAAAAGCAAACACTTTTTGTTGAATTAAAAGGGAAAGGTGCAAATAGAAGCTGGTCACTTTGTTCTTAATAGCTACAGTTTTCACAGTTAAGATTTTTTTGTTAAAACCTAGATAATACTTTGAATGTTGTAGTATTTTTTTAGAAAGATATGAAGAGCAATTTAATACTCTCTTTTCAAAATTATTTTTCGAAAAAGTTCTCAACTTTGTTTTTAGACTTAGGTATCTCGCTTATTCCTGGTTTCTGAGATAGGTAGGTACTTTATCGGTCGTTTATCTCTCCGTTAAGTTCTAACTAACCAATGGTATTATGCCAAATAGCGTTAACGGACAGATAAACCACCGATAAAGAATCTCGAAACCGGACAATATACGCATTAAGTTTCATTAGAATTAGAATTATTTATTTGTAAGAATGTAGTTTTACATATATGTTACGTATGGTGTTAATCTTTGTTTAAGTCCTAAACATTCAACCACAACTTATGGTGTACAAATATCCACACTCTTAAATAAGTACAATGATTTTATGAATTGTGATTTACAGTCCAATATGAAATTAATATTATTATATATTCAAATGTTAACAAATATTCAAATGTCACTCTTAAATAAGTTAAATAAGTACCAATATTTTAAGATTTGTGATTTACGGTCCAACAAGAAATTAAAATTATTATAATTAGGTAATAGTCACAATGTCAAAATTAAGTACTTATAAATAAGTAAAGTAATAGTTAAGTAGTTCTTGGATTTTTACAATATTCTTTCTCATTAAAATCAGTATACTTATTTCTAAGAATAAGGAATTGCCAGTTCGTATGAAATATCTTGAGGACTAAATGCTCTAAAGGCATATAAATGGAGTTGATTTGATACCCGGGTTGGTCATTATTTTGTTTTAAGAAATTATCCACAGCGGTTTGGCAGAGAAACGCCCTATTAATGGTACGAAGGTCATTCGTTGATAAATGTTTAAGTAGTTAGGTAATAGCTTTTCAGTAGATTTATAACCGAATGTTTTATTAACGATACAATTTATTTTCTATACTCAAGGGAGAATGAAACAATTCTAAGACCCAAAACAACAATGTTCGTGTATTTTTAGGGTTCCGAACAAAAAACGGAACCCTTTTGGGATCACTCGGGTGTCTGTCTGTCACAGCCAGTTTTCTCCGGATCCACTCGACAAATTCTGTTGAAATTTGGTGCACATATGGACTTCTGTGACCCAAATACGGACATATTACGAATATTATTAAATTTTTAGTATGGGGGTCACTTTGGTCACAAAAAAAAGTTTTTTGTACAATATCGTGTGATCAAATAAAAGGGCTTGCTATGAGGGTTTTAATTATATTATTTTTATAATTTTAAAATAAATGGTTTTGAAGTTATTCAAGTAATAAGACGAAAAATGATCTCCGAAACTACTGAGCCTAATTTTTTTAAAAAGATGGAGTTAATAGATCGTTACCTATAGATTACAGGAAAACCTATAAGAAGTCAATAGTGTTAAAATAAGACGTTAACAATTAAATTCGTTTGGAACCCATTGCACGCGAGTCCGACTCGCACTTGGCCAGTTTTTTTGAGGATAGTTCAATTCGCATAGAAGGAAAATCTTCCCTGTTTGACGCTTGAGAACTTTGCGGAGGAAGCTTAATATTTTTTATACAAAACTGGTTTCAAAACATTTTTGAAAAAGATTTGTAGTTATTCCAGTTTACAAATTTTAAGCACTTCAAAGGATTTTTTTAAAACGCTTTATCTGTTGTGTTTCGAGACAAATGGGATCAAATATTTTATATACTAAAAACTTAAACAACAGCAATAATTCTACTGTCGAAAATGAACTTTGTACAACCTTTAAAATTATTGGACTCGTTCAAAATTACCAAACTTAGGTATTTAGTTGTTTCGCTCAAGGAAAATGTTTTATTTTTATATATGACAACTAGCGTTCTGTTTTTTTAGGGTTCCGATTACTCTAAGTCTCCACTGTCCGTCCGTCTGTCTGTCAGCGGGCTTGTATCTCATGAACCGTAATAGGTAGACAGTTGAAATTTACACAGTGTGTATGTCTATTGCCGCTATAACAACAAATAATTTAAATTAAATAAAAATTTATATTTTTATTTATACAAGAAAGGTGTTTTTTTTTCGGTTTATGGTACGGAACCCTTCGTGTGAGAGTCTGTTTCGCACTTGGCCGGTTTTTTACTCCTGCCTGAAATAATTGTTATTCTATTTATTAATTTCAGATACATCTATCTTCTAATATATAAAAATCTCGTGTCACGGTGTTTGAATTTTCATGAAATTTTGTGTGTATATTCGGTAGGTATGAGAATAGGTGGTAGGCTATTTTTTTATTTTGCAAAATAATGTTTGTTTGTACACTAGGGTAAGCAGGTAGTACGTTCCTCTGAACATTCTGATTGAAGAATTGGGGATTCCCCGTCCTACGACTTTGTTTTTGTTCTATCCTCGTTCGTTTCGTTTGTTCCGTCGTATTTAGCTCGGCTGGCAGTCGTGTTTTAACATTTATTGGTGATACATACATAATTTAAGTGTTCTTAGAATTAAAGTGATTGATTAATATGATTTTTTTTGTATTAAATTTTGACTATTCAGTTAACGCGATTTTTACCGGAACGTATCCCTCGCGTAAAGCGGGGTATTACTGTATAGGCTACTTTTATTGAGAAAATCTATATTAACACGAGGGTAGCCTTGAGCGATACCTAATATTTAAAACATCTTATAATATTAGCATGTAGAAATTTAATTTTACACCCTATACGGGTATTAACTTGAGCATTCAACAAAAACACATTAACAACAAAAATCTTAAAAAAGATAATGAATCAAATGGATCGCCATCTCAAGTCTTCCAATTTAAAAATGAGATGTCAGCAAGGACTAGATAAATCTTATCAACAAAGCAGTGTACTTAATATGTAACAGTTCAAAACATAAATAAATGATGTAACGTCAACGAACTTATCATTAATAGGTCATAGTGTATGTGTAAAGATTTTCCTTATATGTAGGTAAGTAGTTTGTTTCGAGGAAAACACGGAGATCATTTCTATAGGTACTAAAAACTAAAAAGCTAAAGAGTTTGTTTGTTTGGTTGATCGCGCTAATCTCAGTAACTGCTGGTCTGAATTGAAATACTCATTTAGTGTTCGATAACCCATTTTTAGAGAAAGGCTATTGGCTATACAGGGAAATTGAAAAAATACCCAAAACTAACAACAACAACACAAACAAACAACAACGAACAATTTGTTTTCATATATTTGAAGTCTGTAAAATTTGCGTATACTACGCGCGCGCGTGCTCCCAGGCAAACGCCGGCTTTTCGTTTTTATCGGGCGGTGGCCTATCGTTGGCCGCCTCATATAGAATATGCAAAATTAAGACTATGTTTATATTTTTGTGTGAAAAAATGTTTCGAATTTTGAAAAGTCGTAGAACAAATGTTGTTTAGGGTCATGATACGAAGTCAAGATTAAGAGGTTTTGGGTATTTTTTCAATTTGCCTGTATAACATCATGCTACGACCAATACGAGCGGAGCATTCATGAAAAATGTGATGCAGACGAAGTTAATCGGATCAGCTAGTATCTAGATATAGCGTCAACGAACTTATCATTGACGCTATAGGTCATAGTATATTTGTATAGATTTTCCTTATAGTTTGTTCCGAGGAAAATACGTAGATTATATTGATAGTAAATTAATGCAGAGTAAAGTTCAAAGGTAACGCGATATTGGATGTGTAGATAAGATTGTCTGTACTGATTAGTTTAATATTTTAAGACATTAAGTGGATTGGCTACGAATGCCTTCAGAAGATTTTTTCTCATTTTTAGGTTCTTTGCTAATATTTGCTAAATATTGTGAAAATGTTTGCAATTATATTTCAGGTAAACTGCTGGGGGTCTAAAAACGCCACTTTAGCAGAATCATATTCGAATAATAATATTAACCACACAACAATCTGTCAAATACACAACAACAAACATATTGAACAACATACACACCAACGTATGTTAACAACATATTTTTTTTTTGTAACATATTTTTATATCGGTTAGTTTTACTTATCTTACTTTTATATGTCTTGTGAGAGTCCCAAATAAATATTTTTCTTTCTTTATTTATTTTTTCCAATTTCATTTTCATCTGTATCACTAACGCATTAAGTTCAAGGTTGATTGGGAAAATTTGACACTGACGGGTAGCGTGATGTGCTTTCTGATTGTGCTAAAGTGGCCTTTTTAGGCCTTCTGAACGGATTTGACTTCAAATTTGAAAAACACTACAAAGTATAAAATAATTTTAATTTAGGAAGTCGGTGTTTTTGGTTATTTCGTTTTTTGACACTGACTTCCGAAATTAAAGTTATTTTATACTTTGTAGTGTTTTGTTTTGGAAGTCGGTTACATTTTTTGTAAAAACGTTTTTTATTTTTCACTTTTTAGTGGTACCTGCGTACCCATTCACAGCGTACCGGCGTGATGTTATGTTATGAAAATAAAACTAAGTGCTTTCGGTGTAAAGATCTCGTCAATACGAATGAAATAAGCCCAAACACTTGGTAGTTCCTGCATACCGATGTGGAGTTCCCTTGACTCTCTGTCGTCTCCATCATCAGGTCTGATCCAAACTTTCATTTTTTTGTAGTATCACCCGATATACACACGAATATCAAGTTTTTACCAAATGCGTGCCTACAATTTTCGAGAGTTGTCCTCGATTTCTCAGGGTTTCCATCATCAGATACTGACGTGGTGGCAATGGGACCACACGGAAAGCACCAGCTTTCAAATAAAAAAAGAATCATGAAAATCGGTTCACCCAGTCGGTTAATTATGAGGTAACAAACATAAAAAAATACCTCCTCCTTTTTTTGAAGTCGGTTAAAAAGGGTTTAGATTAGAACGTTCACATTCGTATGTCAGTCACAATTTGTCAAAAATATGTGGAAATTGAGGCTTTTTTCACAGATTGCGACTGAGGTGCGAATGCGAAGGTTGCTTTAGAATTAATAAAACACAGGCGTGTCTTTTTACCGCAAAAAGGAGTCGTTTTGACCAAACTCCTACTTTTCGGGGTGCATCTGTTCCTGTGACTGATCGGCTCGAGCTCCTAGGCATGGAGTTGACATCCAGTCTCAACTTCGGCGCCACCATCGAGTACAAAGCCCAAACCGCGGCCAAAAAGCTGGGCATCCTAAATAGGGTGAAGCGATACTTCAGGCCTGGACAGCTTTTAACCCTATATAAAGCGCAAGTCCGATCCTGCATGGAGCATTGTAGCCACCTTTGGGATGGCTCAGATAAGTATCAGCTTGCCGCGCTTGACTCGGTGGAACGGAGAGCTAAGAGGCTCATCGGTGACGTAAAACTGGTGGATGCCAAGCTGCATAGCTTGGCTCATCGCCGTAAAGTTGCCTGCTTGTCGGTCTTCTACAGATTGTACTTCGGTGAGTGTGCTCAAGAACTCCACGACCTCATCCCACCGGCCCCCTTCTACCATCGGACATCCAGACGCACTGCATCTTACCATCCCTACCTTGTTGCTATTCCACCAACTCGCACTAAGCGTTACCAAACGTCTTTTATAATGCGCACAGCAAAGGAGTGGAACTCTCTGCCTGCGTCCGTGTTTCCAAACGCTTACAACCCCAATCTCTTCAAAGTTAGAGTGAAGAGGCTCCTTCTGGGTAAGCTCGCTCCATCGTAGACTTTGTCTCTGTCATCTCTGACCTAGACTAGAGTCAAGAGCAAACCCAACACATATAAAAAAAAAAAAATAGAATTGGTCCACAGTACTGTACGACACGTCAGAAGCTATATAGGTGTGGTTTTGTTATCACTTAAAAAACTATTAAACCTTTCTAATTGATGGTTTTACCCGCGTTCATTTTATTAGATACTAGCACTTCGCCTGCGACTTCGTTCGCGCGGGTTTAGTTGGTACTCCACGAACTACATCTTCTACTTAATAGACTAGCAGTAAAATTATTTAATTGCTTGCCTAAAGAAATAAAACAAGTCTTGTATAAATTCACCTTATTTAAAAATAAACTTAAAAAGTTCTTACTGGAAAAAGGTTTCTATTCTGTGGATGAGTTCATGACTCAACATAATAAATATCATTGATTCTTTGTTTCTGTTTTCATTATTTATGTGTTTGATTTTTGATTATGATTTTTTAAATTGTTACGGAACATTTTTGATTATTTTATTGTTTTGTGTGACATGTTTTTTTTTTCTCATTATACATATTTTTGACGTTTTAATGAATTGTGTTTGACATGAATTAATGTTTTAATTGATTTTATGTATAAATTTTAGGCTCCAAACTAATCTAAATTGTAAATGGTTCTATTTCTGTTGACATTTTAAATTATTTTCTTTATTGTTTTTGTTTACATTAATTTAATTGAGAGGATGATTTTCTTTTTTCAATGTTTAAGTTGATCGATTTCATTTTTTTTAAATTGATTGCTTAACTGTTTTTCTGCTCTTTTTTTTTTGTAACACATTCAGACACAATGTAAATTGTTATTGGATTAAATAAATGAAATGAAATGAATGAAATGACTCAACGTAAGGCAGTTCGCTCAAACCGCAACATTTTTCTTACTTAGAATATTTTTATGCCCGTCGTAACTTTTAAACGAAAGGTCCGATTTGAATAATTTAAGTGTATTTAATTTACATGACATAATCAACCTTAATTATCAAACAATTTAAATGGAAAAAGCGGTAATTGTGACTTAACCATAATAGTTAGATATATACCCTCGCGGACTTTTTTATAGATATTGATGTTTTCTTTAAAATTGTAGTACATCACTTTGCTCTATTGTCAATAGTTTCCGCAGCGTACGCGATATAAGGTTTTTTTGTTTTTTTTTTCACACCTTGGGTTACATTATCGAAATTTTCATATGGATCTCTAACTTTTTGAAAATTTTCTATAACCTCTGTTACTCAGTTATAATGTAGCTTTCTAACGGCAAAATTGTTTTTCAAATCGGTCCAGAAGTTTTTAAGTTTATTCGTTACATACAAACATACAAAAATGCAAATCTTTCCTCTTTAGAATATTAGTGTAGA
Source organism: Lacanobia wlatinum (assembly GCA_947578705.1). Classification (NCBI taxonomy): domain Eukaryota; kingdom Metazoa; phylum Arthropoda; class Insecta; order Lepidoptera; family Noctuidae; genus Lacanobia; species Lacanobia wlatinum. The sequence goes on along the minus strand of OX388039.1, from coordinate 6,232,586 downwards.
TCAATACCTATATTTAAAACTCTTACGTTACTGGTAACTGAGTGACTGACACAACGCACAGTCGAAACTACTGGTCGTTGTAAGCTCCCCCACACTCCATGTTCGGGAGCACTAAGAGCGGATTTCCCGAAATCCTTACGGGAACGAGAAAAAACGGAATATGCGTTGGTTATATAGCTATATAAGCTAGTCTATTTATATTTTTTTGATAGCAAGTTAAAGCTTTATCAATAATAGTGTTTCTAACCTCAATTGACTTTGTTTTTATACGAAAGTTATGCTGATAGTGTGGCGAGCACTCTGTTGTCAGGTGCAATGTGATAGTTTACTTCTTCTTTTCAATTCGTTGCTTAACTTATAAAGATTGTTTGGGCCCAGTAGGTGGCTGCGTTAATTGCAGGATCGCTGACATTAATAAAGTTCCCCAAAGTGCAGATGAATTTTCTTGGAGCTCCAAAACGTGTGGCTCATTTTTTGAACAGGAGCACCGCACTCACATTCATTGGATATCTGCCGGGTATATAGAGAACTTGGAGGAACTATAGGTGGCAGCACAGAAACATCATTGTCAAGTATATTTTACTTATAAGTTTCGAAATTGCAACGCTATGTGGCACAGTCTCAACGTGCACGTTCCCCTAAACGGAGCATGCAGGAACTATAGGTGGCAGCACAGAAGCGTCAATGTCAAGTATTGTTTACGTTAAAGTTTTGAATATGCGACACTAGATGGCGAAGTCAACGCCGTGCACATTCCCTATAAAACCCAATTTCGATATTTTGTGGTGTGCATGTGCAGCGGGACAGTGATCAAATGACCTCCAAGGATGGCAGAACAACTACTTGTGGTCCGGCGGCAAGGTAGGCTGATGGCATTGTTGCAATCGGGTTGAACCTCTATGAGAGTAGTACAGGAGCGTGGGGACTAGCACAAGAATAGGGAGGCCTGAACACAGCAGTGAGCGAAGTGGGGCTGTGGCTGATGAGGTGATTTTATTTGATTAAGTACGTAAATCATTAAATTTTCAGTGTGGGCGTCACTTTTGGGTGTCAAACTAGAAAATTAAAACAAAAAAGTTTTTTGAACAATATCGTCTGACATATCGAATGAAAGGGCTTACTGTGAAGATTTTAATTATATAGTTTTTTCATAATTATAAAATAAATGTTTTTGATGTTATTCAAGAAATTAGACGAAAAATGACCATACCCTTACCTCCCCTTACCCTTATCTCCGAAACTATTGAGCCTAAAATTTTGAAAAAAAAATATAGGAGATAATAGATCTTTACCTATAGATTACATACGAAGTCTATATGGTTAAAATAATATGTTAAAAAAAAATTCGTTCGGAACCTTTCGCACGCGAGTCCGACTCGCACTTGGCCAGTTTTTTTATTTTTTATTATTATTTTCCTAGTTAGTAAACAAAAAAAAGGTCCTTCAGAAGTTAATAAGTATCGTCATTTTGTAAGCATTTAGATAGCAATTAACAATAACAGAATTCTGATGAGTCAAGGGTGTCAATGAATGGAATTTGTTTTATCTGTTTTGTAAAAGTAAAACAATTTGATAGATGACGAAATATTTTTTTTCTTGTATTTTGTTTCATTTAGGGAATTCCCTCATCATTATGATAGTGTGTTATTATGATGATCACGGTAATCAAGATAACAAATGGTTTCACACTAAACTAAAACTTCTTAATGAATAAGAGGAAAACTAGAAAAAATACCAACTTATGAAACACTAAAATGACAGTGTTGATGATTCATTTAAATGTTTATTTTATTTTAAACCAGAACAAAGTAATTTCTCATAAGATGTTAATTGGTGGTCGGTATTCCTCATTAATTGTGGATCGGTTTATTTTTTTGTATTATTTTAACATTAACTTGCACTTTTTATTATTTTTCCGTTGTTAGCAGTGGCGGCGCAAGACTAAAACTTGCTGTGGGCAAGATTGGCATTTTGCGAGGCCTTCTAGGTCTTGCCTAGAAATAATGATTTTTTGAGGAGGTTTTCAGAGGTTGTATTCTACGATTGATGGTGAGATATGGCTCATGCGGCAAACTCAATCGCACTACGCCACGAATAGTTTAGATTTTCTTATGACTTTTATGCAAAAATAGTAAATAAGTATTGGGAAAATGTGGAAAAGTTCAAGAAAGAACGAAACTAAAAGAACCTATGTTGTAAGAGCGAGCGTAGTGAGCTTTTACGAGTAAATCATAGTGCCTATCCTGCCGCGGCTAATATTTTGACAATACTTACTGAAGTAAACCTTAACAATAAATAAAACTCAAATAGCAAGAGCAAGCAAAGCAAGCTCAAAAAAATTGGTAATAGACTCTTATAAGTTGGATATTTTTATGGCCTTAGCTACGATTTTTCTGAGTTGAAAAAAGCCATAGCTGCGAGGCCCTTCGAACCGCGAGGCCGTAGGCGGTGGTCCACGTCGCCCACGCCTTGCGCCGCCTCTGGTTGTTAGTACCTAAACTATGCTTCATTGACAGTACCTACATAGCACCAGCTTACTTCGGTGAAATAATAAGCAGCAAAAAGAAGATATAATAAAAAACAATTTCAAATTGACAGTTCTAGAATCAGCATTTTCATGAAAATCAATGAGGGTCGAGGGTAGCCAATGGATGCGAGACGCACAGGACCGGTTGTTGTAGCGACACTTGGCGGAGGCCTATGTCCAGCAGTGGACGTCTTTCGGCTGATATGGTGATGATGACACTATTGCTCATTTAAGATTCTCACTTGCTCAGACTTCTAAGTTGTAAAATCCTACTAAATTAGCTGTGTAGAGAGGACATTAAATAGAGGTTTTACGGGCATTCTTAAGAGAACTAGGTAGGTATATTAAGAACACGATATTCTGCAAGTCTTTGCAATTTACATCTAGCCTTTTCCTGTTACGCTCATTGGTTATAAATAATAATAAACAGTGTTTTTCTTCAATAAAGATTAGCTAAATATAAAGTCTATACAATCGCTAACTATAAAAAAAACAATCATTGTTCGTTAAACTACAAAAAGATTTCAAATCTAATTATAATAAATTATTTATCTTATTTTTGAACAGGAATAAAACAATTACTTAGCTTGTTTGCAGCTATTCTGAACATACCAAATAATAAGACATTCAATCGACAAAATACAATAAAAAACATTTACCTTACAAAAAGTTAATAACATACAACAATGAACAGGAAAAACCCACAAACAAATAAAAAAAAATAGCAAAATCAAAATACCTGGTACAGTAACCCTCAGACCCTTAGGCCAGATGGCTTCCAGCTTAGCATCAGGCACTTTGTACTGAGCAGCTTGCACGACGCACGTTGCGAATACCGCGAATAAACAAATAGTTGAGCGAGCCATGACGTCCGTAGTCGCTGACGGATGGCAGCAGACTGGCGATTAGCGTTCCGGGGTATGCGCATGAGCATCTGCGTAGAGCGAGAAAATGATTAGAAGTGGCAGGTTTTGTGAGCAAGTCCAAGTGTATAATACCTAAGAAGATAAATGATGTATGTTTTAATAAATGGAATGGGAAAACGTTTGATAATTTAATCTTGATAAATACATATATGAATGTTCTGGAGATAATGCCGTGGGTCATAACTTTGTACTTTAAATCGACTGCAGCAAGGAGGAGGGTTTATATGATGTGACTTAGTTCATGCCTAAATCATCATGCTTGGGGCATTTAAAACTCTCAAGTTCTGCAAATTTTAATTCCCTATCGTCAACAGCGTATTACAGACTTATATGTAACTTTTTATGTGATGCTACGTTATTCTCATCTTCGAAAACATTGACAAAACATGACTATCATATACCTATGTAAGTATTTTAAAAACCCGACTGCAAAAAAACGACTTAAAAGTTCCAAGAAAGTCCGTTTTCAAGCAATTTGATGCAGATGCATGCATTTCTTTTATTTCAATTACTTTCATATTTGTTGCCGCCAGTGGTTAAATCTTGTTTTATTTTTGTAAATAAATATAGCTCTGTCGCTTCGGCACTTAAGACGAATATAATAATACAAGCTTTTGCCCACGACTTCGTACGCGCATATCTGGTTTTGTCCCGTTCCCGTAGGAATTTTGGGAAATCCTCTCTTACAAGCCAAATTTCAGCTTTCTACGACCAGAAGTTTCGGTTGTGCGTTGTCTGTCAGCCACTCACTCACTCAGTAACGGAAGAATTTTATATATTAGGATTGATTGATAAGTTAAAATTTAGTTACAGTCATCTTAAATGACATTTATTAAAATCTATCCACCAGTTTAGGTAGCAACGCGTGCCAAAAAAGCAGACACGAATATACATACTAACATTACCCTCATTCTTGGGCAATCGGGTAACTAAAATATGAAATACACGGATGCTCTTAATGTACAGTAAGCCACGAAGGGAAGCGGCGTCATGGCGATATAGCAATATCATCAATAACGCCTGCCGCTACCACGGAGCAATACTTGAACGAAATTAAACCACACGCACTCGGTTGCTGCGTTTGCATGAATACTAACGCGGCTTTGTCTGCGTGTAGGTCGCAAATTATTTCTCGGGAATGGACACTACACTACTAATTTAATCGAAATCCATCCAACTGTTGAGGCGTGATTGATAACCAATAATCTAAAGAAGAGATATCCATAAATAACATTTATAATATTAGTTAGAAGTAGGATAGAATAGCAATGGAGCAACGGCAATGGAGAGAGCAATGCTTGTAGTTTCCTTGCGTGGTCGAATCAGGATCATTCCTGATTCGACCACGCAAGCTGATATCCGCAAGAGAACTAAGGTTACCGACATAGCCCGAAAGATCGACAAACTGAAGTGGCAGTGGGCAGGGCTGCTGGCACATTGCTCACAGAATAAATAGTCGATTGGAGTGGCGACCGCATACCGGAAGATGCAGCGTTGGAAGGGCTCCCACAAGGTGAATCGATGACCTGGTGAGAGTCGCGGGTAGCCGATGGATGCGAGACGCAGCAGTGGACGTCATTCTTTTCTGTAGGTTTTAGCTACGTACCTACGGTATGTTTGTGTTCACATAAGCTCTGTTTCGAAGATATAGGAGACATAACCGATATGAATATGAATAATTCGCCTATTTTACCTGGTCACAGGTGGCAGATGAGCCATGAGCCATCTAATTCTAACAAAAAGGACCCATTTACATATTTTGACTTAACCGTACTACATGTAAGCCAGGTATCTCTACCTGCTTTTATCAGTTTTGTTTTTCACCACTAGATAATTCGACAGAACCTCACATAATTATTATTTAATCTAATCTAACTGTAAGGAAGAGGAAGTCACTTTATGCTAATTTTGTGTGACTATCGGCCTTTTTACTACCTTCGTGACACGTGGACATTACAATAATAGATACCTCGTGAAAATGTTAGGTGTGAATTGTAACAAAAAAGGAAAACCCTTCAATATGCAGACAGGCAAAGTCAATCGTTACCGTTTTAAGGATGGGAAATCATCAAATGACTTAGGAAGGGAGTGTCAGGCTCTTACTGACTAAAACCCATCCGTGTTCCTTCTAATGCCCGCCGCGTTCCAGGGTCTCGGTAACAATTACGAACAAATTCCGCAAGGAACTCTGTATCTGCATTTGTGTTTCCGAACGCATTCAACCCAGCCCTCTTCAAATTTATAGTCAAAAGGATTTTTGAAGTGAAAACTTCTTTAGCGGTGTTGAGCACTTTTTCTGTAATGGGTATAAAATCTTAAACTCGCGTCAGGACACGTGACCTGATCGAAAAAGCGTAAGACGGACTCGCGTCAGGGTCACGTGATGCTGATCGAAAAAGCGTAAGACGGACTCGCGTCAGGGTCACGTGATGCTGATCGAAAAAGCGTAAGATCGAGGGGAAGGGAGAGGAACTAGTATCTCCCACTCTTTCTACCGTGCCTGAGTGTGCTGCTCCGCTTAGGCGGCACAGGGCGCTTGCGCGAATGTCCGTCTGTGTTTATGTACAGCGTGCCACGCGTATCCAAGGATACGGAATTACGGAATTACGAAATTATGGATGAAAGTTGATTTTTCTAAGAGATAAAAATTAATGTAATATATAAATAAATAACGATATAATATTATGAATAATAACATGTAAATTGTCATATTTGTGTACGATAGCGCAATAAATAAACATTGTATTCTACCTCATAAATGATAGTATTTTTGTACTTATAATTAAACACAACGTTAATACTAAAGTTTTCACTTCTGCCGGCACTCCCGGAGTGCTACCGGTGTTTTTTTTTTCTATAAGCTTTTGGAGGTATGCGGTACAGAGAGTAAAGTCCCGCAGACCATTGTAAAGGGAGGATCCTCCTACCCAGACGGGTGTTGTGTCTGGTGTGGGCAACTGCCCGATAGTATTCGGGCTGATGTATGTGTTCAAATCGCACGGTAAACTTCGCTTGCGCGATGCAGGATTTTAGTTCGCTGCTAGTTGGATAGATGGCGTCGCGGTTCTTTTTGCTCCGATGTAGATTTGCTTCGTTGATTTTTCTTGTGGCGGTATTGATGCCGCTACGAGCTCACTCAGTCGACATTGTCTCTGTAACCGCTGAACTAGACTAGAATCAAGAGTAAACGCATCTCCAGTAAAAAAAAAAACCCTATGTTCGGTGGGGATGTTTTGCAGTTTAAATAATGCTGGTGACACCGATCGAAATCCTGTTAATCCCTAGTCTTACTGATATAATAAATGTGATAGGGTCTGTATGTTTGGATGTTTGTTAATCAACGACGACGTTTACGGTTTTCGAACGAAGCCACGTTCAAAGATATAACATGGCCTGAATTAGGATATTGGATATTAATTATTTAAGGGTGGTTGGTGTTTTGTGCTTGCTATTTAATTAGGAAAAAAATTGTTTTTTTAAAGCGTCTTAAAGAAAGGTCCGTTTAAAAAAAACAACATTTTATTTTTATTTTGATATTGTTTCTAAACACTAATAGTAGCTTACGTACTTCTGGAATACTCTGTACACGCGGGTGCAGCCTCTAAAAAAAGCTAGTTTATTTGATAACGAATCAAATCGATTTCGATTCTGTATCAAGGGTTGGGCTCTCCTGGTACAGCACAAGTTTTTAAGTGAAGTAGAACCCTTGTTTCAGGAAGTATTTGCTTTCACTTTTCAATTAATTGAAAAGTTTGCGTCTCTGGGATTCCGCTCAAGTTTTCAGATATTAAACGAGTATTTTAATGAGGTGTTGGGTTTCAACGGTTGTGAAATGATTTTTGTGTCGTTAAAAAAAATGTTTATTGTTTGTGTTTGCACACACACAAGGTAAGGATAGTAGTGCATTATCTTTTTACCTTAAGTTATAATAGCTATAGGTACGTGCCCAGTTAAGTAACATAGGGACACATAACACATCCTTTTTATTCAGTTTATGAAATATCTTTTGAATTGGTCCAATAATGGAGCACGAAACAGTCGAGAGCCAAACCTCGAATTATGACTTTTTACATACAAAGTCTCGCCGCCCGCATTTCCTCTTAAGAGGGGACTCGGGTCAGTAACTCTTGGGCCTTTCTCCATACAAACGCATTCCGCTGTTTTCTTCGTGAATAATGCTGCTAGAGCAATGATTTTTTTCCAAAAAATCTGGATCATACGTGCCTCTATCATTTTTTTTTAAAAACAAACAAACAATTATTACAATCCAAAAACCCGAAAAAATATCCCGTTTTTACCGCCATGTTCAGACGACTGCCAGACAAATGTGATAAGTTTTTAACAAAATAAAAAATAATAGAAGCATAGACATAGTCTTCTTCTAAATTTTAATATCTGATTTTTTTAGATCAGTCCAAAGAACAATGGCGAAATCTTAGCTGATATAAATTTGAGCGTCTAAAAGTGACTTATATACTAAAGAAATTCCATAATTTATCTACGATTTTTTAAATTATCACATTAGCTAGTTAGGGCCGGATAAAAAAAATATCTAAAATGGAAGTAAATTGATTTTTTCGACGTTTAGTGTTGCCATTTTAAATTGATTCTGCCAAGTGACGGTAAGTGCAGCACTATTGTAGGTATTGTAATCAGTTTTAGTTTGTTATTATATGGTTATTATAATAAAGTGATTACATGAATTGACAATACGGTTTACTTCTAAGTGTAGCTGTTCCTTGCAGGTAGATACTATAGTGTAAAAATAAATGAATTGCTTTCAATTAATGACCGACAAAAAGACTAACATCCCAAATCTAAAGAAATATAGCTTGGTTATTGACGAGTGTTGATTGGTTGATAGTGATTCTCATGTTGTAGATATCTGTTATATACCAAAGGTAAGGCTTACGAAAGAGTATTTTTATAACCACCGTGATAACCTACCTTTTATTAAAACGCACACTTTCATTTGACTGAACCAGAGACTCATAAACAAAACAGTTGTCAATCACAATAATAGATGGTGTTAGTTGTATACATTTTGTTATTAAACTAACACGTTTTACAATATTTTTACGAGACATTTCATTCTGAAATAACTAGGCAAGGAAAATACAAATGCGATATTGTCCTTTAACTTCCTCGAATTTGAATATAAAAGTTACCATAGACATAACCTACAAAAGTTCATGGCTGAATATCTATTATGCTCGGCTTTCTCGAACAAAAATCCTTACACAAACTAATTCAGAAGGTGACGCTGAGTTGAACAAGATATTTTTCATTTAAAGACGTAGGAATTTAATCTCAGCTAAAACAATGTATGGGTGGCTGCCATTGTTCTTTGAAGAAGAAAACAGCGGAACACAAAACGTCATTTAGTCAAGGTTTTTATAGGTAAAATTCAGCCTGAGCTGCAGTTGTCGCTTTCGCACTTGATAGGGTACAGTGCGACGCATCGGCAATAGTTTCTTCAAATACTTATTTTTCAAATTTCTCGGGACTAGAGTTCCCTCTTAAGTGAGCGCGAAAGGGTGTGTACCGGGCTAGCGGCATCAATGCCGCAAAAAAAAAAAAAATCAACGGAGCAAATCAACATTGCAACAAAAAAGATCCGCAACGCCATCTATCTAACTAGCAGCGAACTACTACGTCAAAATTCTGCATCGCGCAAGCAGAGTTTACCGTGCGATTGGAACATATGCATCAGCCCGAATATTAACTATCGGGCGAGACGGACGGGAACCACATAATTAACTGCAGGTGCATCTCCAAAGTCGGCACCCTCGTCGCTCGTCGTTCTCGCTGGGCCTCCCCCAGGTCACTGAATGTCTCACCCGGTGGGGACTGACCGCCGTAGGTGTCGTGAAGAGGCGGCACTGTGTGCCTGCAGCAAAACACATCAGTTACACAACAGGCGTGCGTCATGTTGCTATAATTTTCATGGCAGGTGCACGTCAACATTTGTCGTCTTATTATTGGGCTACACAACGACCGGCCCGCTGTCACGGGTCGAGGTGCGCCACCGCGAGCAGGGGGCTTCGCGCTGACACCGCTTGCCGCGCCCCCTTGCGGGGCCGTAGTGACATCTACGAACTATCGGGCAGTTGCCCACACCAGACACAACAACCGTCTGGACGGAGTATCGTCCCTTTTCAATGGAGGTGTGCGGTACTTTACTCTCTGTTCCGCTTACCTCCAAAGGTGACCGACTGACCGTTTATTACATACCAAGACTACTCCGTGCATAGGAAAATACGTTAATCCGTTGGCCCGTCATTTAAAGATCTTTGACATATGTTACAGATAGTCTGAAGCAAGAAAATCTGACACCAGTCATACCAAGGCATTGTGGAAGTCAGATAAGCTTGCTCCGTGTAAAATATTATTAATGTAGTTGGGAAAAGGCTAAACAGATTGATTTAATCGTCTAAGAACTGACCAACTAGTGAGTACAAAGTTTAATTCGGATTTTCATCAAATAAAAAAAAACAGCCCTATAAATACTATCTAGGTATAGTTTGCACATACTAATTAGTAAAATGAAGGTACATTATCGTATTGTCCATTTAAAAAAGTGTAATTGTCTATGCCATTCATAGGTCTGTGGTCATAAGTGTGCAATAATGACCACCGGTTGAACCGGCGCGTCTCCACATGGGTAGCTGGGATGTAAAATACATAATTATTTATGTTATTGTTTACCTACAAGTACTTTATGTATAAACGTGCCATAAGTATATAATGTGACCACTTACATACTCGAAAGAAGTTTATCAGCTTGAAATAAACAAAGGGGATAGAATATTTGTGGAGTAGCTACCCCACTGCTATTTTAATTTTTCTAAAGTCCTGTCTGATACCTACATGATGTAAGGGGCACTTAGCGCTCCTACGCACTAGCGGTTGGCCGCGGGGGCGGCTGACCGCGCGGCTGTCCGCTTTTTCAGTTTTTATATGCAACGGCTAGTAATTGTACGCACTTAACCGCCATTAAATGACAAGCGGTTCCATATTACCTAATCTGGAAAGGCGCGGTTGGCCGCCCCCGCGGCTGACCGCTAGTGCGTAGGAGCGCATAAGTAAACAAAAAAATATTTGCAATATCTATAGTGATATAAAGATCTAAAGTGTCACGTTGCCGAGATTTTTGGTAGAAAAATAGCCGATTTAGAACAAAGGCAATCCATTAACCTAGTATAGCATAGCATAGTCGGCCTAATAATGTTCCCACAGTTGGGACTCAAGCCTCCTCTCTAGGAGAGGGAATGGGCCGTATTCCACCACGCCGGCCCAATGCGGGTTGGTGAATGTCACATGTCTTCGAATTTTTGGTTCTAGGACATGCCGGTTTCCTCACGATGTTTTCCTTCACCGTTTTGAGAGCAGTGGTGATGAAATAAATTACACAAAGTAATGTGCCTGGCTGGGTTTGAACTCGCGACCTACAACTCGTAAGTCGAAGCCATTACCACTCGGCCACCACTACTGCTATACATTTTATTAACCTAGTATAATCTAAATAATAGTTTCCAGCTTGGTTACCAACCATTGAGCCATTACGAACCCTTAAAATTGTGTACTCAAACTGTATGTAACACGAAAATGTTATCGTGAAAAAGTGCGAAACTGTGGATTTTAACTATTAATTTTTAATAATTTCACCTTTCTTAATTCGGTAATTGCTGGAAAACAAACAAAAGCTATTTTCAACTGGAAATATAAGACTACTTATAGTTTTCTGCTTACTCACTTTTCTACTATTCCCATAGTTGTCATTCTCGCCTTGCCAGATCTGAAAATATATAGGTAGGTATATTTAAGGGTATCTACAGCTTAAATAAACCAAATCTCATCATCATTCAGTTAATACAAATAAACGTTATCACAATGACAGTGATTTTATAACTTAATTGATATCGTCTTTATTACTGATGGCATTAGTGATGAACTGGCTAACAGATAGAAGCTATTGATGTCATGGATAGAAATAAGAATATGTTATTCAATTCTATAATTATCAAAAGTTATTTTAAACATATTGTAAGTCTACTGCAGCGACATTCAAGCCAAATGTATTCGTGTATGTAGTTTAGATTTAGTTCGATAGATGGCGGTATTAGTTGCATATTGCAATAAAGATTGAGTATTAAAGCCACGTGATCGTTAACAAACCAGTATAATTTGGCATCTTATTCTGTTGACACTTCATACTACTGTAGGGCGCTCAAAGTCTAGTAGACGGGGGCCGCTAGGGCCAGTGCCTGACAGGGTTGCGGAATTTGTTTGAAAGAGTCACCGCGGCCCTGGATTGCAAAGGGCATTACGAGGAACACGAATGGGTTTCAGTCAGTAAGAGTCTGACACTCCCTTCTGCTCCGCCCAGAGCGGGAGGACTCATTGATCATTTCCCATGCAAAAAAAAAAACAATAAATGGGCGCTCAAAGTCAATGTTGAGGTTCAGCAGAAGAAGCCCGACACGCGTGTAGATCATATCTGTTATATTACCAAGATACAATCATCATAAGCCAAGTATTTTCTTTGTTGTGCTGCTGTGACTTCCATTGTTACCGAATACAGCCGAACACCGGTATTTTACTTGTAACGACTGCTTATCCTCCAAAACCCAGTAACTGGGTAAAACGAAAGTTGGGCCCCTAGGTAACATAAAACCCAAAATGCTGACGATTTCAGCTTTTCCATAAACTGGTTTTTTTGTTTTTTGTTGCCGGGGTGGAAAATCCTCATGGATGTCCTTCGCCTGGGGCGGGCGAAGGGGTCTGTCAGGCTCTTACTGACTAAAAACCACACCGGTGTTCCTTCCCACACTTGGACCGAGGATCGTGAGAACTAGTGCGCTTTCCACGATCCGGATATTCGAGACCATTTTCAGAAACCTAGCCGATACTTTAGCTAGGGAAACCCAAAAAGCTAAAACTGACTGAAAAAAACACTTTCTTACATGAGAGCCCTCTTTCATTTTTAATTAATTTAACTTGTATTGTTTGTTGTTAAAGCGGCGATAGAAATACACAATCTGTGAAATTTTCAACTGTCTACCTATTACGGTTCTTGAGATACAGCGCGCCGACAGAGACGGATGGACGGACGGACAGCGGAGGCCTAGTTCTCTGTGTGTTCTGAGGGTTCTGTTGGTTACCCCTTGGATACGGAACTCTAAAAATGAAACAGCATTTTCGTCTCCAGAAGGATGCTGTCATGTCAAATTAATGTTCATATTAAACTTTATGTTTTCATTAATACATATTTCGGATCTATTTTGCGACTGCCAATGACAAGCGGACGTCCGCTCCTGTTTCTTTCTATTTTGATTTGATTAATGATATGGCTAATTTAGTTTTTTACGTATTTTCGAATATTTTCCTGAAAATGTTGTGGCATTGATGGATAGAAATCAACTTACCGCGTGAATAGATGACCATTTTATATTACAAAACAATTAAAACGTTTTTTTTTAACTAATTACATAGTTATAAATAAAAACTTATGTTGTGGAAACATCAAAAAGCCACCGTAATTGCAACTTTTTTGTTTTTTTAATATTTACGCGGGCTAGGCAAAAGTTGTTAACCATACAGCCTTTCAAAAATGTCATTTTGAGAATTCTCATTTAAATACGTAATTCTTATTAGGTAGATTGCACCTCAAATTAAAGATCCGTGAAAATATTAAAATAATGTACCTTACATTATTTCAATATTTTCACGGAATTTTTAATGAATTTGTAATAAAAATAGGAACGAATACTGGCCACAATAGCTCAAAAAATGAACTTGCTGCCATTTCTGAAAACGACGAAAACATTAAATTTTCTTTTAATTTTTAAATGGCTTTGACTTTTTTTTCGGAATTTATGCCAGCTTTTTGGGATTTTTGTAATTGCATTTAAAGTAAAACCTTTTTGATAAGATTTAACATGACGACATAATTTTATGTGCCTCAATTGAAAATAGGTAAATCACTGAAATCGTGAAAAAATAAAGCGTCTGCCCCATGTTCGGATAACTCGACAAAATGTTCTGAACAGCTGATATTATTTTTCGCGATTTCGTGGTTGATCCCATAGTAAAAGTGATTCATAATCCCTTTTCAGGTATTGCGTTTACATGTTGTATAAAATAGTGTTTGCAATTATTTTTTCATAAGGCGCTTGGTAGGTTAATTATCATTTTCCTATTCCTGTTTTTTATTAACTGTTGCGGTTGCGACGAAATGAAATGTTGTGGGCCAGAATAGACACTATGCTACGGTTTTCTAAGAAAGTAGGTTTTACTTTATAATATTGTTCGAAAATTGTTCAAAAGTACCTAACCTCGATTTAGGAGCTATTTCAGATTTGTGTTTCTCTTTAAAAAACATCTGAAATATAAATTAATATTCAAAAGACAAAGTTATTTTATTTTAAAGCTATTTTGGAAAATACGCACAGTACTTTTTCCTTATAATTTTTAAGGCGACTTTTAATAACTCTCAATAAATTTTTGCGCGGCTCAGGCCCATTTCCTCTAGCTCGTACTTCCTATTTGCTTAACGTAACACCTACCGTACATAAAATACGTGATTGGACGTAAACTTTCGGTCATTAGCTCAATACAATAGGCTAGTTTCCACCAAATCTTTTTAGTCCGTCAGTTAGAGTATTGAAAAATAATGGACACGTATGTTTTGTTTTTGTAAATAAATGAATATTGACAAAGATAAAACGTATCATAACTCGGGAGTGGGGGCTCGTGACGTCAGAACGCACTAAAAATTATACCACGGCGTGACGTATTGAGAATTTTAAAAGCGTCGTATCTTCGTCTATTTTGGTTTACGTAAAAAAAGAAAAAAAAAATCGGTCAAATATACTTTGTTAATCTAACTGAACGAGTAATTCGATTTTTTCAGTGGACAAGCCTATCAAATACAGAGGTAAGTACTTATGGTTTACAACTCAGGTACTAATAAAATCGTTTTTGAGTTGTCAAATTAAAAAATCATTATGCTAAGCCACAAAAAGCTTTATCATAATTGGCAACACCCGGCGGTGCTTGTAACTATAGTGCAGGAGCCAGCATTAGTAACTATATTGATTATTTTATCCTTATCGCTGTGATAACCTGAATTTGTTTATCGTGAGCACTTAGGGCACCTATACCGCCATAAGGCTTATGTGTATGACTAAATGTGGCTTTTAAGCTCTCAATTGTTTGAGCCTAATTTCGTACTTTTTAATTTTTCACGATAAAAATTGAGTTGAAAAACTAACAGATTTTTTGGTAACGATCCAATAAGCTAACGAGATTCAAGGAATCCTGAAATTTTCTGAAGAGACGTGTCGTGGTCAATCTTGAATACTGAAACCAGAATATTTGAATTTAATTAGTTCGATACCTAAAAAAGTGTGCGAAAATTTTGTGAAAATTACGGCAAAAAGCTAGCGCACTTTTGGCGGCAAAAATATGGAGATTCGGCAGATGTTACATGCCACACATAATTGCAAAACCTAAATAACGTTAAAAACTATCTGGACAATTTTGTACATATTAGACATCCCACCCACACGCACAAAACGTTTTGGGAACACATTCATAGTGTACAGCAAAGGAGTGGAATTCCCTGCCGGAGTCTGTGTTTCCTGATAGCTACAACCTCTTTAAGTCAAGGGTGAATAGGTTACTTCTAGGCAAACGTGCTCCATCTTCGACCTCATCATCGCTTACCATCAGGTGAGATAGTGGTCAAACGTATGCCTATCTATAGTAAAAAAAAATCGTTATTCCAAGTTGAATACTAATCTGTGGGTATAATCTATCTATCTATAATTCTATAGAAATAAAAATGAATTGCAGAAATGTATGTCTGTATGTACGCGCATAACTTCGTGACCACTGACCCAAATTGGAATATTCTTTTTTTGTTGTGTTCGTAATTTTATTATCAGGACAAGGTATGTATGATCCGGGCGAAGCCGGGGCAGGCTACTAGTACATAATAAGGGTTTGGCTACCCTGTATAACCTTCTACAAACAATGAAACAGGCAACTTTACCTCTTCAGTTACGATTTCGACAATCACCTCATGCTCATTTCGCGCAGATTGTTGAAGGCGATAAGAAAGGCAACAGCAATCGTTTGGGGCACTTGTAGCTGTCTAGACTACAAAGTTAAGCACTAGATGGATATCGTTCTAGATTAGTCTGCCAGCTGGCCAGCATTGGCAGATCCAGGAGGGGGAGGGGGGGAGCTAAGGGGCTCAAGGACCCCAAAAGACCGAGATGTCTATAGCAGTCTGCAAACTAACGAAGTCAGTGAGGATTTTACGAAATGTAATCCTAAGAAGCTTGTTATGCGTTAAGTTAATTATTCAATACCTACTCAATTCTTTATTGCATTCCACAATATTGGCTTAGGTGGTAAATATTTTGCCAAAATAAACAATCGTGGACCCTTTCGGGCACAGCAAAAGAAAGATATGTGGAGACGAGGACTTATCATTTGAGTGTCTTAAAATATAAATTACTCTAAAAAAATGTTGTTTATTTTATTCATGTTTAAAGATTAAACAACAAAAATTAATGAATGTTATTTGCTTATATAGTGTTGTTATTTTGCTAAAATCTACCCTCAGCGAGGTTAAGCCCCCTCAAATGACAATCATGGATCCGCCGCTGCTGGGCAGTGTCAATGGCCAATCAATGTACGATTCAAGATGAGCTGGAGCCTGTTTTTGTGATTCTCAGTTGTAATTTGGTGAATGAAATGTGACGGGAAATTAGCTATTGTCTTGATTATTTATTTTCAAACTGAGGTTGCGTGAAACTTACGGTATGGTGTGGTTGATCAAATATGGGTACCGACAGTCTACCCATAGATTATACATTATAGACATTGATATACAAAAAAACCCAAGATGCTCAGTCTCGAACAAATGCAACACTCGAAATTGTCGTCAAAAACTGACATGTATCAAGTGTCATGCATGTGTGAGTTGTGTGTAGTTATACTATAAACAATTTTTTTTGCAAATTCAACCTTACGCAGATCGCTTAAAGTTTGATTTTACAAAGCAGTTCAATATGGCAAGTGATGCGCATTTTTTTTGCAAATTCAACCTAACACGGATCGCTTTAAGTTTTTTTTACAAAGCAGTGCACTATGGCGAGCGATGCGAGATTGTTTGAAACTTGCGCACAATTATACATATTGCGCTTATTTTTGCGGACGATTTTGAGATGCTGAGTGTGTATCTTGGTTTTTTTATATATCAATAATTATAGAGTCTAACTTTACTTGAGGTTTACACATAATTATGTAATTCGAGATATCTCATTTGAATTCATAGCCACCAACTCAAATTTCGACCATAATGTTATGTATTTTATGAAGATTTTTGAGGCACTAGTTGTATTAAAAAGGCATTTTAATATACTTATTTTGCAATGAGCTTAAACATTGATTCGTATGACATAGAGTTTGTAGTTACGAAATTTGATGATAAAATTATCTTGAATTCGGAATTCAAATAAAGAGTTCATTGTTTTTTTTTTAGGTAAGTTTTATAAAAAAAATATCATCATCGCATGGTATGCACCATGAGATATTTCAGCTCTGTCTGGCACGAACCTCCCATACTTCTGGTAATGCAGAAGTCCAAAGTTGAAGTCGACAGCTTCAAATTTATTATTTTTTATACGTCTGTTTTTGATAAATCAGGGAGATTTATCAAAAACAGACGTATAAAAAATAATAAAGTCAAAATCAAAACGATTATTTCAGTTAGGCCATTAAACGTCACTTTTGAACGTCATTCACATTTCAAATAGAATATAAAAATAAAGTGACTCTACTGTCCATTCGGAAAGGTAGATTATTATGGAGAAGAATGGACAAGAAACTCCATAATTACGAAAGTAACCACAATGTGGGTACCAGAAAATATCCGGCGACATTGCTGCAGACCCAGGCGAAGATAGCGGGACGAGCTTGACACTTATCGACAAGATTGATTCACACTAAAGCGGGCTAGACACGTTCAATTAATTTGATCGAACAGGCTGGTTCGAACTGTTTGATTAAATAGAAATACGAAATTTCTTATTTCTTCATGCCATTTGACGACTCATATTTGATAAGATTTTCAAAGTCAAAGTCAAAACGTTTATTCCAATTAGGCCATTAAACGGCACTTTTGAACGTCATTCACATTACAAAAAATATAAAATAATAAAGTGATTCTACTGTCCATTCGGAAAGGTAGATTCTTATGGAGAAGAACGGACAAGAAACTCCATAGTTACTCTTTTCAAATAAATCTTCCCACAGACATTCATGCCAATTTGATAAAACTGTTTGAACCACCTGTTAAATCGAATTTTATGAACATTTATGCCCGCATTACCCAGACTCTGGAAGAATGGAAGAAAGAAAGCAAGGCCTTCGCTTTTTACAGACAGAATTGACTAAAAATAAATAAATTAATAAATACAAATCTCTCTACAACCTCCAAAAGCCCAGAAGCATAACAGTAAACACAACTGAAGGTTAATCGTTAACTAACAAACGGTTATTGATCGGTTACAGCCATTATCTCAGCGGTTGACCGATACCGAGGTGATAATCCGCCAATAGATAGTTTCGGTTATAAATGTCATTGGCCGAACATAAGTGGATTAAGATTTATGGGCGTTATCCAATAAGCTGTATTCAAAGAAAGATTAATCGAAATGGCAGTGGGCAGGGCACATTGCTCGCAGAACAGATAGTTGACGGGGTCGAAAGGCTCTGCGTGCGGATGACGAAGCGTAAGAATGCCTCCCACAAAGTGGTCCGATGACCCCCGGGGACTGAAGTGCTATTCTGTTACAACATTTTCGTGTCTCGACAGTGGATTCCAAGGTGAGTATTAATTTCGTATAAGAACGTTATGTTATGTGCAATAAAGCTCACTTTGTGAGCTTTGTCACTCCGGTAAAGCTCGATATCGAAATAGTTATTTACAGAATAGACTAGCTGATCTGTGTGGTTACTCTAATTATGATGAAAAGACGAAAATAAAGCTAAACAAAAAAAGTAAATCTTCGAGCTTCATTCAAGTAGCAACAATCGAGACAACACTGAACCTTGGATCTCGGTGTTATGGCACAATTCGGTCACATTGGGTAGTCAAGGCAGGATATGCAGTAAGTTTCATGACCATCTTTAGGCCCTTGTCCCATGTTGGGGGTCCACTCATTTCTCTCCAGTCAACCGTCACGCTATCAGAAACACTATTGTCTTTCTGTAAAATCGAATATCACATCTAAGTACGAGTTCAATAAGTCAAGATAATTTTAAATATTCACGTTTACGGAACATAAAAGCTGTTACCTCCAGGTAGTGAATTGCAGTACCCTGTTTTTCCAAGCTCTAAACCGCGCAAACCCAGGTAACAGAACTTGGCGAAATGGGGTTTCATATGGCTCATGTGTTCTGAACAGGAGCTCCGCAGTCACATCTCAATGTGAGTGCGGTTCACCTGTTCAGAACATAAGCCACATGTTAGAGTGCCCCAAATTCCCATACACCTGTACATTGGGGAATTTAATGAGTGTCACCAACGCTGCATTTAACGTAGCCACCAACTGGGCCCAAACGATCACAGGAGTTGACCATCGACCCGAAAAGAAGTATAAGAAGAGAACTACAGCTTTTCCATTGCATATTTCACTAAATAATTGTAATTATTGTTAAATCATCCTAATAGACAAAATTCTTCTGTTACTGACTGACAGATAACGCACAGCCGAAACTACTGGTCGTAGAAAGCTGAAATTTGGCATATAGGTTCCTTGGGGAGTGTAGTGGAGCACTAAGAGAGGATTTCCCGAAATTCCTACGGGAACGGGGAATTTCGGGATATGTGCGTGTGAAGTTGCAGGCAAAAGCTATAGTATAATGATAAAAGTTAAAGACTCCTTTCACTAACCGAAAATTCAGTACCTAAAAATAGATATTTACCAAAGGTTTCATACATACTCCTATCTGCTAATTAAATTCATAACCAGTCTATATAAATATTTATTAGCACAGACCGTAGTATTTGCTTTGCCTGATACATTTGGTTCGCCCTTCGTAATGAAAGGCTGCGCAAACAATATATGATGAGGGTTCTGCTGAATGTCTGATGTTTGTCTGTTTATTGTACCGCCATATTTTCATTTAGGGTATTTATATTATTATGTTTCGTTTTGTAGTATATAGGAGTCGCCTTGTGAAATAAATTGCGTGGGGGAAGAGGCAGTAGCTCTGAAATATGTTCTGTAAATTCTGTAAACATCAGTTCCAGTATTCTCTACTCCGCTCGGCTTAACCCAGTTGTATATTATGTCCCTTGGTGCCTATTGGCCTAGCTCTATTCTATCTCCTGCTTGATAAGGATGGAAGTGGATTTTTTTTCCTACTCCTCCGCTGTACTTTTCTGTATAATTTAGTTGCGGGATCCAAGACAGTTGAATCGTTTCTCCGGGACTCGCCCAGGCTTCATTGGCTCGGCGTTTTTCTGGAAATGTGTGGCGGGCTTGTCCCACAAAAAAATCTTTACTCCGCTGTATGTGTGCCTATCTGTCCGCGGGCTGTATCTCACGAATAGGTGAGACATTGCCGCTGTAACAAAAAATACATATGAAAAGTGGCTCCCATACAAGAAACGCTAGTTTTTAGGGTTCCGTACCCCAAGGGTAATCAACGGAACCCTATTAGGTACTAAGCCTCCGCTGTCCGTCCGTCCGTCTGTCAGCGGGCTGTATCTCAAGAACCGTATTAGGTAGACAGTTTGAAATTTTCACAGAGTGTGTATTTGCAGTGCCACAGATAACAAAGAGAGAGACCATGTCAGAGGCCCTTAAGGCGGTTTAGAAACTCTGACACTAGGGTGTGTGGGTTCGTTAGATCTTACTGCCCACACGATAAGAGGAAGAAGAAGATAACAAACAAAAAACAATAAAAATTAAATTTAAAATAAAAGGGGCTCCCATACAAGGGGGGCTACTCTCTAACGAAATCCGTAGTTTCGGGCTTAGTTGCGGGCGGGCGTATTCTACTCCGAATCACCTACAGACTTACGTATAGTCCCGAACCCGAACTGAGAATGAATGACAACACGAGTTCACAGTAACTGTCAAATCGTGTTATCATTTCACTTCGTATGCAACTGCGAGTCGCACGTGGCTGCTTTTTATTTTATTTCTCATTACTGAAGAACCCGCTCTTGATCATATACAAGTAAATTGAAACTGTAAAAGTGTAAATAATAAAATTACTTACTAGTTCCAACAACCACTGATTTCCTGAAAATTCAAGACTTGTTGGAAAACCCAAGCTTCACGTTTCGTGCTACAAATCAGATGGGAGTAATGACCATAAGTCACGCCATTACAAACAAAATGACATACTCAACATTTTACCGGGAATCTGTGGGCATAGAATACGAGCACGGGTTGCTTTTTGGATTCCAGCTAATCACTTTATTGTTTGCTTTGTCTATGAAAAAACTGGCCAAGTGCGAGTCGGACTCGCGCGCAAAGGGTTTCGAACGATTTTTTTTTTTAACATGTTAATGTAGTGTTTTTAATGTTATTTTAACACTACATACTTCTAATAGGTTTTCCTGTAATCTTTAGGTAAAGATCTATTATCTCCATTTTTTTTCAAAATTTTAGACTCAGTAGTTTCGGAGATAAGGGGGGGGAATGATAATTTTTCGTCTAATTTCTTGAATAACTTCTTAAATTGTTTTAAAATTATGAAACAAATATAATTAAAACCTTCGCAGTAAGCCCTTTCATTTGATATATCACAAAATATTGTTCAAAAACTTTTTTTTAATTTTCTAGTTTGAGTTTTTTAATACTAAAATTTTAATAATTTACGTAACGCGTCCGTGTTTGAGTCATAGAAGTCCATATGTGTACTAAATTTCAACAGAATCGGTCCAGTGGATCCGGAGAAAACTTGCTTTATTTAAACAGCATTTATTATATCTATGACATAAAAAGATTGTAGATTTACAACTTTTTTACTTAAATAATAACGGGTAGGTAACACAGAATATTGTAGTCTACAATAAGGTGGATGAAGCTCTGTCCTCCTAGCTAGGCTATAAAATAGCTGTGTTTAGGAGACACAGTTTCGATCCCTCGGTACTAATTGGTTTTGGCACGTGTTACATGTGCAAATTGGCAAAAATGACAATTAACAGACGGTTAGGTATGCAAGGAAAATCTACCCCTTATCACCGAAACTACTGAACCTAATATTTTGAAAGAAAAAATGGAGATAATAGATCTTTACCTATAGATTACAAGAAAACCTATTAGAAGTTCATAGTGTTAAAATAACATGTTAAAAAAATGAAATTCGTTCGGAACCCTTTGCACGCGAGTCCGATTCGCACTTGGCCAGTTTTTTATGTCAGTTACCTCATTACTCCGTCATTTATGAACCGATTTGAAAAAGTCTGGTTTTATGTGAAAACCTCTCGATTGTTCCCATTTTTATCGTCAATCGGTTTAGTTATTTGGCTTTTAAATCAAAATATCTGTAATTCGTTTCCTTAGATGTCGTATTTGGTTTGTCATCCAAGTAAATGAAATTGCGTATTTGCTGTCCTGCGACTTTCCAGTGGTATTGTTAGGTGTGGGTAGCGTTGCCAGGCGTCCGGATAAAGCCGGACACAGTCAGGTTATTTGGTTGTGTGTCCGGCCAAATTAGACGGTGTCCGGCCTGTACGACTTTTTTAGGCTTTTTGAATTTGAGCCTTCCTCACCTTGCATCACTAGCTACCTACTATTGCAATTATAAAAATTTAAATAAATATAGAAATGAATATTGAATGATAAATAAATAAAGGAGACTGGATCATTAAATTTTATTGTTGTTTAATTAGAATTTAAGGTAAATTTTATAGAAAATGATAAAAAGCCTTGTTTAAATTAAAAAAATGTGTTAAAGTGAGACTAAAAAATTAAGGGTGTCCGGCCTTTGTACCCAAATGTCCGCGTAAACTCGCTGTTCTGTCCGGCTTTTCGGTTTGAAGACCTGTGAAACCTAGGTTACAATAAAAGTGAAAAATAAAAAACAATTTTACAAAAGAATACAACCGACTTCCAAATAAAAAAAAAACAGGCCAAGTGCGAGTCGGACTCGCGTGCGAAAGGTTCCGAACGAATTTTTTTTTTAACATGTTATTTTAACACTATAGACTTCATATAGGTTTTCCTGAAATCTATAGGTAAAGATCTATTATCTCCATTTTTTTTTCAAAATTTTAGGCTTTCTAGTTTCGGAGATAAGGCGAATTAGACCGAGGTGAAAAAAAGGCGGAGATTACACGAAATGACCATTTCCTCCCTGGAATGGTCATTTTCGTCTAATTTCTTGAATAACTTCAAAACCATTAATTTTAAAATTATGAAAAAATATAATTAAAACCCTCATAGTAACCGCTCGGGTCGATCTTCAAGGTTAAGCAACGCTTGCCAAGTTTGGTCTGTGGATGGGTGACCATCTTAACATAACGAGTTTCCTCCGTGCCTCGGAAAGCACTTTAAGCCGTTTGTCCCGGCTGTCATTTGTAGATCTTTGGCAGTCGTTACGGATAGTCAGAAGCCAGTAAATCCGACTCCAGTCTTGCCATGAAGTACCGTGTTACCCAGTTAATGGGTTGTGGAGGTCTGGTAGGCAGCCGCTCCACGTAAAATACTGGTATTCAGCTAAATCCGGCTTGACTGGAAGCCGACCCCAATGTAGTTGGGAAAAGGCTAGGCAAATGATGAGTAAGCCCTTTCATTTGATATGTCACATGAAATTGTTCCAAAAACTTCTTTTTTTTTAATTTTCTACTTTGACCCCCAAAACTGACCCCCTACTAAAAATTTAATGACTCTCGTAACGAGTCCGCGTTTGGGTCACAGAAGTCCATATGTGTACCAAATTTCAACAGAATTGGTCTACTGGATCCGGAGATAACTGGATGTGACAGACGGACAGACAGATAGAGAGCCAGACAGACAGACAGACAGATAGACAGACAGATAGACAGACAGATAGACAGACAGATAGACAGACAGATAGACAGACAGATAGACAGACAGATAGACAGACAGACACCCGAGTGATCCTATAAGGGTTCCGTTTTTTGTTAGGAACCCTAAAAACAATACGAAATATAAAATAACTATAATTCCGAAAAAGTATTTTGTTATTGATAGACTTCTAATCCCCTTTGAATCCCCATTTCGCCATGTTGTGTTTGCAGCGGCCTACCTGGGTACGCATTCGGTTCAGTGTCTTCCAAATAGGCCACTGCAGATCATGTTCTGGTGGCAGATATTCCTGGGCTGCAAGTAGTCAGGTGGTGGGGGATGATGTTCTTCCCACAGCTTGGTTCTAGCATTAGGTGGACGGTCTTCGGTGGATAGCGGTTGACTTTACTACATATGGGAATATTTGTATAATAAAAGCAATGTTACACCTACATTGGTTGGTAATGTGTTGACAATATACTTTGTTTGCTTTTCCGTGTTTTTCTTAGAGGTTTTTCCTTTAATGTGATATTTTTGAGAAAGCTTGTGTTATACGTTCATGCAAAGTGTATTGAGTTTCAGGAATGTTTGTTTTTTTTTTCTCCTTAGGGAAAAGGTATCTACAGCTTGAAGATGCGATTTAGCTTTACGACTGTTGAGTTTTGTATTTAACGTTTAAGATTTTTACTTTTATTGATTACACTAGTTTACAAGGTTTTTGTCCTGGAACGGAAAAGTGTTTATTCTTAATTAATGAGGTGCTGCAAGTTTAGAAAAAAATATTAAAAAAATCCAACACGTCACATTTCGAAAATACTCCCCATATATTTTTGCAAAGATAACGAGACTAAAAATGAATTAGTGTCGACGTTTTTGATATTTTTTAATAATCCAAATGCTTTTTTTAGCACCTTTGAAATATTAAAAAAGCTGCTTGGACATCCGCACGTGTAATTTAACCCTTGGTTTTATGATTAAAGCCAAATGCTTTTAGCGATAGGAGTAACAATCAGTTTCGTGGTTGCATGGTGGGTCTTTATCATTTGCTTGCAATTTCAACAATCTATTTAAACTTGCATTCCAGCAGCTTAGCGTTCTTCTACATTTTTCAATAAACACTTGAGAAACCCACTTTTATCCCGATGAGAGACCGGAATTTTCAAGTAATAAAAGATAGGCATATTTGAGTGTTTTCTTTATAGAATATTCTTTCTTAGATACAATAAGTTCACCAAAAATAGCCAGAATGTACTCTAACCAACCTTTTTGACCTTTTGAAAACAAACATTTATCAAAATGAAGACTAGCTATTTCGGAACAAACTTGTGGGTAGTCGAAACTAAAAGGGGTCGATATCTTCCATCTGTGACGTGATAAAAATTAAAAATGTACATGTTTGCATTGAGTTATTGCAGCTAATTAAAAAAATATGTAATTTACTGCAAGGACTTATTTTTTTTTTTGTAAACTAGTGTTATTAGTTTCTGCCAGCGGCTTCGCCGGCGTGATCGCCAGGGATAATATTCCCGGGATGAAAAGTAGCCTATGTTCTTTCTCAGGCTCTATACTATCTGTGTACCAAATTTTATTTAAATCGGTTCAGTAGTTTTGGCGTGAAAGCGCGACAGACAGACAGAGTTACTTTCGTATTTATAATATTAGTAAGGATTAGCGTTTGCCACCAGTTTCATTCGCACGACTGTCGAAATCTATCCCAAGTGAACAAAGTTGTTTGTCCTTTTTAACCGATTCCAAAAAAGGAGGAGGGGTATTTTTTTCTTTTTATTTTATGTATGTACACCGATTACTCCGAGGTTTCCCGATTGCTGTGATTCTTTTTTATACTTGCCATTTGGTCCCGTAAAAATTTAATTCAGGTTGGCTCAGTAGTTTTTGGAACGAAGTTCCTTATCCCGCGTTACGAAAGGGGGGGCTAGACGGAAAAAATTCTCACGAAAAGTTGTACCGGCACTTTTTGCTATAGTTGTAAGCTGTGCGACGTGCGCGTGTTTCTCTGTCTGTCTCTCTCTCTCTCTCTCTCTCATAGAAAGCAAGCCAGTAATTTTCGTTTCGTCTTTCTATTTCTGTTTACATTATATTTGTAAGGTAGGCAGGGTAGGCAGGGTAGGCAGGGTAGGCAGGGTAGGCAGGGTAGGCAGGGTAGGCAGAATAGGCAGGGAAGGCAGGGTAGGTGGGTAGGCAGGAGGGCAGGTATTAGGGTCTAAAATTGAGCCTACTGATTAAGTTTATATTACATTACTAGCTTTTGCCCGCGACTTCGTACGCGCATATCCCGTTTTTTTCCCGTATAGCCTATAGCCTTCCTCGATAAATGGGCTATCCAACACTGAAATAATTTTTCAAATCGGACCAGTAGTTCCTTAGATTAGCGCGTTCAAGCAAACAAACTAACAAACTCTTCAGCTTTATATATTAGTATAGATATTTGTTAATAATAAAAAAAAAATTATTAACTTAAAAAAAATATTACAATTCCTTCACTAATTACTTCTCCTGACTTCGTTCCATCCGGGTGTCCCTTGACACCTCTCAAGTTTTTATTTTATGAGCATTTTGGCTTATTTCAATTTCTGCATAGACGTCGTCCAAGTATCACCAATTCACCACTTAAAAGTAAAAAATAAAAACTTTTTTTTCAGAAAAATATAACCGACTTCTAAACAAAACACTACAAGGTATAAAATAATTAATTTGATTTCGGAAGTCGGTGTTAAAAAAGAAAGAAACAAAACCAAAAACACCGACTTCCGCAATTAAGGTTATTTTGTCCTTTTACAGGACATGGTCTTATCATGTGTTCATCTAAATCCCTTCAGCCCTGGAATCCTTCGTGTGCGAGTCCGACTCGCACTTGGCCGGTTTTTTGACGTATAGCAACGTTACGTAAAATTTTACAATAACTATAATTCTCGTTTCGCACACAATATTTATTTGAATCGGGTACTATATTCATATTTTTGTATGATACAAATTGTGTATTTTTAGCCGACTTCCAAAAAAGGAGTAGGTTCTAAATTGGGGGGGTATTTTTTATGTATGTTCACCGATTACTCCGAGGTTTCTGATCCGATTTCTGTGATTCTTTTTTAGTTCAATGCCGTATACTTGCCATTTGATCCCATAAATTTGATACAGTTTGGTTCAGTAGTTTTTATTTTATGAGCATTTTTGCTTATTTCACTTTCTGCGTTGACGAAGACGTCTCGTCCAAGTATCACCACTCAAAAGTGAAAAATAAAAAACTTTTTACAAAAAAATATAACCGACTTCCAAACAAAACACTACAAAGAATAAAATAACCTTAATTTCGGAAGTCGGTGTTAAAAACAAAGAAACAAAATCAAAAACACCGACTTCCAAAATTAAGATTATTTTATTCTTTGTAGTGTTTTGTTTGGAAGTCGGTTATATTATTTTGTGAAAAGTTTTTTTCCAAATAAAATAAAAATGTCGCATAAAATTTAATGAACCAAAATGCTATGGGGTTGCAGTTTTTTTATATTCAAAATTCACTTAAATTAACTATACTGTAACATAACTATACATCAAAACATCCGTGCTAGGCCCTCAAATTTACCTAGCTACTCACGACATCTATAATATCACTTTTCACAATAAATTTGCAATTCAAAAGCACCTCAAATCATTCCTAAGTCTCAGTATACAAGCTAGTTTCCATGTTTCACTTGAACCAACTGAGTTACAGGTCAGCTTGTAGAGAAGTTCGTTACGACTGGTAGCCAGGATTTTTGTTTAGTGAGGATAGTCCCGAGATTTTTAAAAAACATTATTTAAGTGGATGATAAAATTGAGTAGGTATTCATGTGTTGTATGTTCGTGACAATTTAAGAAGTCGGATTTGAATCTCTTATTACGGTTCTTGAGATACAGCCCGCTAACAGACAGACGGACGAACGGACGGACGGACAGCGGAGGCTTAGTATTAGGGTTCTGTTGGTTACCATTCGGGTAGGGAACCTTAAAATCCTGGAAAGAATAATGAAAAACTAATCTTAAATAGTTAAAGTGCGTTAATATTATAAGTAAACCGATTTTTCAAAACTTTCTGAAAGAACTTACCGCGGATAAAGTCCTGAAAATCTCCCACGAAGAAAGCTTATCGCTTCAATCAGAACTTTGTACTCACTTTTTTTTTTTTTTTATTTGTGATGGGTTTGCTCTTGACTCCAGTCTAGGTCAGAGATGACCGAGACAAAGTCTACGATGGAGCGAGCTTACCCAGAAGGAGCCTGTTCACTCTAACTTTGAAGAGATTAGGGTTATAAGCGTTTGGAAACACGGACGCAGGCAGAGAGTTCCACTCCTTTGCTGTGCGCATTATAAAAGACGTTTGGAAACGCTTAGTGCGAGTTGGTGGAATAGCAACAAGGTAGGGATGGTAAGATGCAGTGCGTCTGGATGTCCGATGGTAGAAGGGGGCCGGTGGGATGAGGTCGTGGAGTTCTTGGGCACACTCACCGAAGTACAATCTGTAGAAGACCGACAAGCAGGCAACCTTACGGCGATGAGCCAAGCTATGCAGCTTGGCATCCACCAGTTTTACGTCACCGATGAGCCTCTTAGCTCTGCGTTCCACCGAGTCAAGCGCGGCAAGCTGATACTTAGCTGAGCCATCCCAAAGGTGGCTACAATACTCCATGCAGGATCGGACTTGCGCTTTATATAGGGTTAAAAGCTGTCCAGGCCTGAAGTATCGCTTCACCCTATTTAGGATGCCCAGCTTTTTGGCCGCGGTTTGGGCTTTGTACTCGATGGTGGCGCCGAAGTTGAGACTGGATGTCAACTCCATGCCTAGGAGCTCGAGCCGATCACTCACAGGAACAGATGTACCCCGAAAAGTAGGAGTTTGGTCAAAACGACTCCTTTTTGCGGTAAAAAGACACGCCTGTGTTTTGGTGGCGTTAAAAGTGACCACATTGTCATCGCCCCACTGGGAGACAAGGCTTAAGGTCAAATTTGTCCGCTCCACCAACGCCTCTCTCAAGGAACGAACTTCATCCCCGCTGGTTGTTGCGCTGGACAAGTATCTCTCTGAAACCGTACTGTCATCTGCGTACCCAACAAGACCAAGCTGAAGTAGGTCATTGATGTGCAGCAGGAAAAGAGTTGCAGAGAGAACAGACCCCTGAGGAACTCCAGCATCAATAGCCATGAGGTCAGAGGAGCAGCCGTCAACGACTACTCGGATCGACCGTTCACTCAGGAAGTCTGATATCCAGCTACAAAAACCAGCTGGGATGCCATAAGCAGGAAGCTTGCTCAGTAGACCTGCGTGCCAAACCCTGTCAAAGGCCTTCGAGATGTCGAGCGACACGGCAAGTGCTTCGCCGTGTCTCTCGATGGCCTCGCCCCAGCAGTGCGTGACATACACAAGAAGATCGCCAGTTGACCGTCCCCGGCGAAAGCCATATTGACGGTCACTGAGGAGATCATTGTCTTCGAGGTAGGTCAGCAGCTTACTGTTAAGAACCCTTTCCATAACCTTGCAAAGGATGGAGGTAATGGCGATCGGACGGTAATGGGCAGGGTCAGCACGGTCTCCCTTTTTGGGCACCGGTTGCACATTCGCAAGCTTCCATGATTTCGGCACCGTTCTTTTTTCAAGAGAGAGGCGGTACAGGCGTGCCAACACAGGAGACAGTTCAGGTGCACATTGACTCAGCACTCTCGCTGGAATGCCGTCAGGCCCGCTGGCCTTATTCACGTCTAGACTGCACAATACTCTTCGGACCTCTTTAATGTGAACTGTGATCTCCGGCATCGAAGAGTCACAACGAGGTAAAGTCGGTGGTTGCTTGGAGCCAGCGTCCAGACGCGAATTGCTTGCAAAGAGAGTTGCAAATAAATTTGCTTTCTCACTTGCAGAGTGAGCCAGCGAGCCATCAGGTTTCAATATTGGAGGCAAAGTGGGTCGACAGAAATTCGTTTCAACCGCTTTCGACAGGGACCAAAACTGTTTACTACCCGGAGGGTGCAATGCTAGTTTGGCCCCGATACGTCCGACATGGTCAAAACGTGCCCTACGTAAAACCCGCTTGCAGAACTTAGCGGCAGAATTAAAGGCTCTTTTCCTCGCGCGAACCCTACGTGCTTTAACCTTTCGGTCGCGGGCCTTGATCCACGCTTGGTATGCAGACTCTTTGCGGGCCTCAGCGTGGGCGCATTCTGCATTATACCAAGGCCGGGATTTGAGACCGAGCGGGATGTCGGAGAATGGAATAAAATACTCCATCCCCTGCCGAATCACGTCCGCAATCAAGTCAGCACAGCACGAGGGGTCACCCGAGGAGAAGCACACTTGCCGCCATGGATAAGATGCAACTCACTTTACATTAAAAAGATTACTTTTCCTTTACCTCAAAGTCTTTCACATTTTTTGTTGTACGTTTTTATCTGAAAAATTGTGATGACAGGTGTTAGCTAATTTAAATTAGTACAAGAAGAAGCAAAATCTGTTTTTTTTTTTGTATTGTATTCATGATAAATAAGTGGCCAATATTAAAAGAGATCGAATTATATTTAACTTTGTTTGGACTATGTTAGTTAAAATTTAGAATAAGATATCTTTTGTTTACTTTTTTATACCTACATGAAACCTTTACAATTTTGATCATAGGTGTTAACAGTATTAGAGCTTAAGAAACCGAGGTAATAACGTAAAACCGATTGTGACCTTTGACCTTTAATAACTTTTAACTGGCACGATATCTATTAATGTCGATTTTTCAAATTGTCATAAAACACATGTTTCATGGTACAATTTCGGTCTTAATTACTATGAAACTATGAATTCCTGTAATACCTAAAGAAACCTAAAGAATATTCTTCTCTACTATCATCATCATCTGCCTAGCCTTTTCCCAACTATATTGGGGTCGGCTTCCAGTCAAGCCGGATTTAGCTGAATACCAGTATTTTATGTGGAGCGGCTGCCTACCAGACCTCCACAACCCATTAACTGGGTAACACGGTAATATTCTTCTATACTATAAGATGTAAAAAATTATTTGTATTTATATTTGTCATACAAGTAGCAAAGGCTATTCACATTTTTTCTGTGGGATAACACCAGGGAGAGAAACTGAAGGAAAAAGTCAGTAATTTATTAGTCCTGGAAATGCAACTCAGAAGCTTGGTCACCCTACTCCAGTATCATGTTAAGTCTGCGCCAGCCACTGCTGGACAAAGGCTCAATTATCTTCGAGGATGTCTGTTGCCTGCCGTAATTTGGGAGTGCACTGATGTGTTCCTAATACCAGCCACTACCGATAATAGGCCTTGGCTGCTGGAATATTGTAGGGTCGATATTCGTGCTGGTTAGTGCCATTGTTCGTCGGTAAACTGGGCTTAACAAGAGGCTTGCATAGATTAGCGGTTTCTCTTATGGTAGGCGCCAAATAAATTTGCAATAGCGGTCATTGACCCACTTACATTTATTGATATTCTTTATTAAAAAAAACGGACTTGTAGAGTTAGATCCTGATATCAATCGTGATCCATAAACATTTTCTAGTAATGAAAACAATTCATAATTTATTTTTCAGGTCTCTACGAAAAGTTATTAGGGAAAGCCTTTATTGTAAACTGATCTGGCACCTACCAAAGACAAATATTTAATTTTTGGTACCGTTGAGTAAATACAAAGGCGGCTGCAACACAGACACCCATAGTCTGTGCTACATTATGTTGCGGATAGCTTAAAGCAGTTATAGCCTGTCCAAACCCAGCTGTTTCTATTATTCAATAAAAGGCAGCTGCAACACACATCCATAGTCTGTGCTGCGTTATCTTGCGAATGGCTTAACGCAGTTTTATATTTCGTCCGCACCCAGCTGCAACACAGCGGAGCCCCGCTTCGTGTGGCTCCTACTTCTGGGTGGTTTAAAAAAAATAAGCACGCAGCGGGTCTTGCAGACTCCGCCATACCCTTCTAACCTAACCTATCCGAGTCGCGGTGCCCCAAATCCCAATACTGGCATAATAACTTCCAGTCTTATTGAATGGAGGATCTACTTATCACGAAAACCAGGTATCATAAACCTGATTTATAGGAGAGATGATATCCCCCTAGATAAATCAAACAAAATAAAAAACACCTCGAAGGGAAACAAAATGTGAATGAAATAGTCAAATTCCCTTCTTAGGGCTATGCTCAACGTGGTCCTTGTCGCTAGATCAAGAACAAACTAAGATTCGATCTGTCTGCAAAGCCGCCGCATTGATCATATTTATTTATATATGCTTTATTGTACACCAAAATATAAAAACATAAAGAAAACCTTAAACTAAAAATGTACAATTGGCGGCCTTATCGCATTCCGCGATCTCTTCCAGGCAACCTGGAATGGAAAGAGATAGCCTGGAAATAAAATGGGGCTACACTTGGTGCAAATATCAACAATTATAATAGAGAAACGACGACTGAAACGTAATATAAATAATATCGTATGTATTTATATATACGAAATATATACATAAATACATACGTACTTAATATACAAGCAAAAGTATATACTAATAATAAGAACATCATAGTGACAAGTAGTGATCCTTAACTAGTCTTTTAAAAACAGGCAGTGATTGCGCGCGCTTTATTGACACAGGCAACGCTTTCCATAAACGAGTGGCCTGAACTGTGAAAGACTTATCTAAAAAAGTTGTGGAGTGCATTGGCATTTTAAGTTTCAAGTTATCTGATGACCTAAGAAATCTTGTGTGAGAGTCACAAAGAAACTGGAAACGTTTCTTTAGGTAAAGAGGAGTATTTGGGGAAAAAAGCACATTGTACAAGAGGGAAAGAATATGGGCATTCCGGCGAAGGCGAACTGGTAACCACTTGAGTTTAACACGGAATTCTGAAACATAGTCATATTTGCGCATATGAACCTTATGCAGAAATTTTGAAGTCGCTCAAGTTTATCAAGTTGTACTTCAGTGAGGTCAAGATAGCTGACATCAGCATAATCAAGGATGGGTCGAAGAAGAGATTGTGCAAGCGCAATCTTGGTGGCAGACGGCAGAAAATTACGCAGTCTCCTCAAAGATGCAGCAGATGCAAATAGCTTGCGACTAACTTCCTGTAGCTGGGCAGTCCAAGAAAAGTTCATGTCGATAAAAACCCCCAAGTTCTTAACTTTCTCACTAAACGGAATAACTGAGTTTTCAAAAGAAACTTGGGGAAGAGTCGTCCAGTCAATCCTTGAGATCGTCCTAGAACTGCCCACCACCAAAACCTGTGTCTTTATGGGGTTCACCATAAGTCCATAGTTCCTGCTCCAATCGCATATACGGGCCAGATCACGGTTTAGGGACAAGATAGCCTCGGACAGATTACTAAGTGGAGTTCGTGTATAAATTTGAAGATCATCTGCATAAAGGTGGTAAGAAAAAATTAATTCGTTGGAGATTGAGTTAATGAAAACTACGAAAAGTAAAGGAGATAAAACGCCACCCTGTGGTACCCCGGCGGACGTACTACACCAGGAAGACATAGTTTCTCTGATGCAGATACGTTGCCGGCGACCGAACAGGTAACTACGAAACCAGTCAATAACCGATGGAGATATGTTAAGAGAGCAAAGAATACCAAGCAGAACATCGAAATCCATAGTGTTAAATGCATTACTGAAATCCAGCAGAGCCAAAACCGTTACATTTCCCATTTCCATGGCTGACCTTATGTCTTCCGTAATGTTCAGAAGCGCTGTAGTAGTGCTATGACCAGGACGGAAGCCAGACTGGAAGGGGTTGAGGAGATTATTTTTGGAAAGGAAAGCGCTTATTTGGTTGTGGATTAACCGTTCAAGGACTTTGGAAAGGAATGGTAAAATGGATATTGGATACTGATACAGTCGCTTCCTACTGCATTTGAAGTAATCGATAGTATGCTCTTCTTAACATCACATGCGGAAAATTGATCAAAAACAAATGGAAAATAACTGGGAGTCGGAAGAGATGAAAGATGATTCAAAGTATTCAACTTTGTTGTCCTATCGAAATTAGACGAAGCAGAAAAATGTGTATTCATTGCATCAATGTCAATATCTTTAGGGATAGTTTCTTGTTGGGCTTTACCGACCCCCAATGACCTAAAAAAATTCCAAACTTTGGATGTGTCCCCATTTTGGACAGAATCATGGATGTGATGGCGATTAGCATTCCTACACACCTTATTGCAGTGATTACGAATTGAGACATATCTTTCCCTGTTAGTGGCATTAGGGCGACGCTTAAATTTGGACTTGGCCGTAGCTTTTTTATTCAAGACAGCTTTAATCTCATCCGTCAACCACGGCGCCGGCATGTGTTTTACCTTGACAGCTCGAACAGGAGCGTGTCGATCGCAAAGCTCAACACGTTTAACCGTGAAAAAATTAACTTGATCATCGACTGAAGTAGACGTATATAACGGAGACCAGTCTATATTGCTGGCATCTTGGCAAAGACTGTCAACGTTCATACCACCAAAATTGCGTTGCATGAGAATTTTGGCTTTAGCCTTAGGAGGACGAATTTTATTTGAGAGAAACTCAATCATAGTACAGACACTAACGAGTAGGCAATGAGCTGTTCTGTATTGCAGTCGCTTTTGTTAAATCAATGTCTTACGAAACCGATTACAGTGCAGACAGATTCCAAATGTCTGTGGTACAGTCGTGTTTGTAATGGTTTATACATACGGACCCAGCTGTGCTACAGAACAGCTACTGTCTGTGTTGCAGCCGCCTTTGTATTTACGCTACCGGGTTATGTACTTAACAAGCTTCCACAGCAAGCAACGAGTAAATTTTAGGAAGAAATTGTTATCAGCGATACCAATTATGTTTTTAGACTAAATTCTAAAACGGAAAGTCATGAGCCAGTCACTGTTTTCAGAAACCTACATTTTGATTTTTCCTTTACTAAAAACTTCAAGGCTATTTTGAATTTAAGGTTTTTGTTGATATGTCCAAGAATTTATTTATTTATTTAAACTTTAGGTATGTACAGTAGTGGCGGACTTAATGCAACAAGGCATTCTCTACCAGTCAACCTTTGGGTTAAAAAGACTACGCTGTGGTAGGTGTACATAAAAAAAATAAATGGAATATTTTGGGGAATATTATACAAATAATATATTTAATACTAAAGAAGAAGAAGAATTCAGTCAAATAGATTTATTTTCAATATCAATATTAAAATACCTGAATTCGTACCACAACGTAATGTTCTAAGGTCATTCGGTTAGAATACTATACATAATTTAGGCGAGTATATCCCGAAGTGCACACCCATTTATTTTCGTTGACTGTCGTATGATAAAGTGATCAACTCGCAAGGGGTTTCTGTATGCCTTACCAACGTACTTGTGTTACCTACGTGCTTTTTATGTTTCATGGTTTCATTCAATAAGGAGGTGTATGGTATCGGCCGTATGGTGTCGGCCGGTGCCGTATGGTGCCGTAAAAGAATAATACCATCCCATCACTTCCCGTGGGTGTCATACGAAGCGACTAAGGGACTTGCCGGAGAATGGGCAGCAGCGTTCTCTGTAAAACTCAACACCATACACTGCGATCGCCAACCCGCCTGCCAAGCGTGGCGATTATGGTAACCCCCCCCCCCCCTTTAGGGGAGGCCTATGTCCAGCAGTCTTTCGGCTGTCATGATGATGATGAATAAGTAGGGAAGCAACTGTTGAATGTTTATGTCATCAGATTGTCACTGGATAGACGCCGTAAGATTTTAAAATTTCGCGTGAAATAGCAAACTCATTTTTCTCTTTATGAGACGAATGTATTGGAAACTGTTGAATTTTGATAGGATTTATTGTATTCAAAATAATTTGTTCATATTATATCGAGAATTTATTACAATCTTACGGAGTTTGCTTTTTTCCGGTGAAAGAAAGAAAGGAAGAATGAAAAATGTTTATTTGGGACTCGCACAAGACATATAAAAATAAGATAAGTAAAACTAACCGTAAACGGCGTCATAAAATTAATCCGTGCGCGGCCAAAAAGGTCCCTGTCTCAGCATATGCTGAAATATTTAAAAAATAAATACCACAGCGCTGGTGTTATGACAGGGCCTGATTTGATATCACGGATCCAAGTAGTGAACAACTTAAACAAATAAATTAGAAACTTGTTTTTTAATTGTTTTCACACATTTTTTTAACTACAGTCGCTAGCGAGTATAGATTGATAAAACTCATGGTAGACGTACTGGTCGACAGTCTGTTGATAAAACGCTTTGATGGCCGAAGAACGTATACGTACCTATGTCATCTTCGAGAACGTTAATCATACTTGTAAATAATAATGAATATAACAGTTTGTGTAAAAATAAAACAAAATAAAATGTGGAATACATAAATATATACAATAAATAATTTCAAAACTAACCAAATCCCAACAACACAACAACAAGTTGATTGAGGATTTTAGTATATAAATAATTACTAAAGTGCTTACAAATTATGTTAGCGGTCTTAGTTTCGTATTGGTTTCTGGATACTAAATAGAACCCAACAAAAACGGGACTACGGGCGGATTTTTTTATAGTCAGATACTGAACTGAAGCATAAATCATATTTTTTCTACTAATAGAAGCTGCGAAAAATCGGCCCGGATTCCGTTCGAGTTCAAAACTATTAAATTAAACAGAACTGAAACATATTCATAACTGTTTCGTGTAACTTATTAGTTTTTAGGTTGGGTCTGCAGCCTTAAAAATATTAATATTATGTGTGTGTGTGTTAGTTCGATGTAATTAGGGAACCCAAAATGTGAAAAATGTCTGACTTAAAAAGTTCAAATTGACGTGGGAGTAATTTCCTTACAATTTTAATCCTAATCCCACGCACACACCCACGGACAAGTACATAATTGTGAAACATAATTTAATAACAATTTACCTGTAGCGATCTTGTATTTCTCGGCAATTAATGAACTACCTCTTCGTCGGTGGGTTTCATGAAAAGCGTCTAAGGATTTACCTACATCAAGAGAACCATCTGGGAATTGGTTGATACTTACAGGGCAATTACCGCCAACCGAGCACACACTTAGGTTCTGTAGCTTGGAATTTTGCGATTTTATATGAATTCTGTAGCAGCAAAGGCTTTTTTTAAGAATGGGAAATCATCAAATGACTCCTCCCGCTCTGGGTGAAGCAGAAGGGAGTGTCAGACTCTTACTGATAAAAACCCATCCGTGTTCCTCCTAATGCTAATAAATTCCGCAACCCCGGCAGGCACTGGCCCTAGCGGACCCCGTCTTTTATGCTGACAGCTCTTTGAGGCGCGCGTGGAACACAGCGTACCGTCGACCCGGGCCTGTTTCTTATCGGACGGCGAGCCACCCAACGCTCGTCGTACGCAGGCCCGCGCCTACGGTGGCCGGGAATCGCCCTGCGACTGCCGACGCCCGGGGCGTCTTCTTTTGTTGCGGCGGCTGGGGCGTGAGGTTTCCCTCCTCTCTCACGCGTTCGGCCTCCTCCTTTGCTAGCATTACTGCTTCGCAGAAGGAGGTGACCGCTTCCCATGCCTCCTCGTTTCGGACCATGGATTGAACCAGGGCCGGACGCGAGAGGTCGCCGCCGCCGATTGCCTCGAAGCAGCAAAGGCTACTAAGAAATTCATTTAGGTATAATATACAAACCCAAGTACTGGAGAACCAAGACTTTACCGGCTACGTCGGTAAATCTTGGTTGGCCACCTGGTAATGGGCACTTGAGCACGGCACATTGCTCGTAGAACAGATGGTCGATTGGATCGAACGGAACTGGAAGAAGTAGCGTGGGAAGGAGTCCACATAGTGGACCTGAAGGTCTAAGGAATCCGTTGGATGCGAGATGCACAGAAGTGGTCGACGTGACCTAGTTTCAGCAGTGGACGTCTTCGGGCTGAAATTATGATGTTAGACATTTCAAATGGAATGGGGCTCCAACCGGGATAAGTAATATGATATAATTACAAAATCTCTAATATTTACAAGATATAACTGAATCTATAATTTTGTTTCATATAATAATCAGGTAGTATAATAAACGAAAGTGAGTTCGATTGTATGTTCCACTCTCAGGCCTTGTTTTTGGATGGGAAATCATCAAATGACTTCTCCCGCTCTGGGTGAAGCAGAAGGGAGTGTCAGACTCTTACTGACTAAAACCCATCCGTGTTCCTCCTAATGCCCTTTGCGTCCCAGGGCTGCGAACAAATCCACAACCGTGGCAGACATTTTCACGCCTAAATCCCTGAAATGATTTTGATCATTGACAGAGATAGATAGAACCCTGACTTACTTTTTTGTGAACCTTATATAAACGCGAGCGAAGCTGCGACAAAAGCTAGTCTACAATGTTTAGGGTTCAGTACCCAAAAGGTAACCAACGGAACCCTATTAGCCACCGCTGTCCGTCCGTCCGTCCGTCCTTCCTTCCGTCCGTCAGTCTGACCGTCTGTCTGTCAGCGGGTTGTATCTCAAGAACCGTAGTAGGTAGACAGTTGTAATTTTCACAGATTGTGTATTTCTATTGCCGCTATAACAACAAATAATAAAAATTAAAGTTTATGGTTCGGAGCCCTTTGTGTGCGAGTCCGACTCGTACTTGGTCAGCTTTTTTTGTGTGTTTCATAAACGTATTTTTTTTTCAGGCTGAATACTGTTGAATCTAGCATAGATACAGCAATCCATCGACTCATTGGCATGCAACACTGAATCCTCCGATTGCAAACAATTAAAAATTGCTCAAATAAAAGTTTTTGTGAAGCGAACTATCGCAGTTGAAAACTAGATTCATATTTTGTATATTTTTTGTTTTTTCCAGTAACTAACTGACATCGTTAGTAACTTTCATGTAACTAAACTTTTAACAACCTAGTCTGTTACAGTTTTAAATTGGTGGGTTATTATTTGTTTTACGTAATCAAAATGTCGGTCATTAATTTGTTGTTTATTAACTATCATTCTTTCTAAGGAGAGGTCTTAGTGGTCAAAATGTTTGTTTATACTTGGTAGTCTCTTGAAGAACTAATTCGATTACGTTTTTTAGGGTTCCGTACCAAAATGGTAAAGAAGAACCCTTATGGTGCAACTAAGTCAGTCCGTCTGTCACAGCTGGATATCTCAAGACCTACTAATGCTATCAACTTAAATTTTAGAATGGTTTTAGATGACGTTTGCTCAACTATTTTGCAAATAAGAAAGAAATAAAAATATTTATATTCTTGTTGCAACAACGGCTGAAAAGGGTTCTCAAAAATTCAAAGTGGGGCTACTAGGGCATGGGGTATCATATGAAAGAACGCTTTTTGGACATTCTAAAACATTTTTTTTTAGGCCGCATGGTTTAGACTTTTGACGAAAATTGTAAAAAAAATAACATCCCCCCCCCCCTTTCTCCGATCGTAGTTTGCATTAAGAAGAGCTTTTCGTCGAGAGAGAAGCAACTTTTCGTCGGCATTTACTGAGAAGTTACATCTGAAAAAGATAGTAATCTACATGACTTGATACGTAATTTGATTTAGCCAGAATTTATGTATCGGTATCACATATTAAGAAAAAAAATCACCAAATCCAAACCGTTGAGATGAAACCATTTTACTCCTTCATTTTTTAACAAAAGTCTAAAAAAAAAATTTCTACTGCTTTGCAATACAAACGAAAATAATTTGGCTTTGTTACTTTTTTAAAATATGTGCTATTTTTTTATAATAAATTAAAAATGCGGGTAGCGGAGTGGCGCGTAGAGGAGTAGTTAGCTCCGTTTATATACACAAGGTTATTGGCATGTATACAAGCCTTAAGTCTGTTCTAGTCTTTCAGAATCAATCGATGTCATTTAAAACCTATTCATGTAACAAGTTATGAATTTATGTCGCTCAAAACCTCTCAAACACGCACCCTTTGCAAAATATCATTAATCTCGCTCTCGTCGCTTTTGTGATCTAATTCACATGTTACACAAGGAAGCAAGATTAATTCCCTCTCTGAAATGTAGGCAAATCATCTAAATATACACAGCGAAGGAGAATTTGTCAAAGAAAATATTATAAAGGAGGGTAAATTACATTTTTAAATGCGAATACGATGTATACAGTCTTTTCGGTAAAGAGTGTCGTTAGAATAGAATAGAATAGAATAGAATAGAATAGAATAACATTTATTTGCATGATAACATGGTATAGGGGATGGTACAAGATTAAATACAGTACATACATGTTTTTGCTGAACATTATAAGCGTGCAAATTTTTCGTGCATACAATTAGTCACTTAATTTTTTTATCAAAAAAATTCTGTTCTTGTCGAAGTAGTCAATATATATCTAAAAGGCCCAGCTGATGATAAGTGATTACTGTTGGTCGCTTTTTAGGGATCCATACCTCAAAAGGACAAACGGAAGCCTTGTAAGATCACTTTGTTGTCCGTCCGTCTGTCTGTCAAGACCCTTTATCTCGGGAACGCGTGAAGGTGTCGAGATGAAATTTGTCCCTTGAAGCTGTGAAAAAATCAAAGTTCTAAGTTAACTTAAAAAAAAGATACGACCGTTTATGTCACAAAAACGTGCCTATATTTGGACACTCTCAAGGGAATCAAAATGTGTAGGGTATTTCCCATTGACCTAGAACTATGAAATTTGGCAATGAATACCGTCTTATACTACAAGTATAGGAAAAAGTTTGAAAACTATACATTTGTAATTAAATCATAAAAAAAAGTATTTATTTAAAGTGATATGTACCTAAAAATTTGTACGGAACCCTCGGTGGGCAAGTCCGACTCGCATTTTTTTTGGGACAAGCGCCCCACACTTTCCCGACCACTGCAACTGCAACCTGGAAGCTAGAATCAACAGTGGCGACCACCAGAAAAACGCCGAGCTTACTAAGCATCAAGAAGCTAATTATGAAGCTCAACGAGTCCCAGAGAAGTTGAAATTAATCAGAAAAGTACAGCTGAGAAGTACAAAATTAATTAAGTTCCACTAAAGCCTCCGCTGTCTGTCCATCTGTCAGCGTGCTGTATCTCATGAACAGTAATAGGTAGACATATGAAATTTTCACAGACTACGTGGTTCTATAGCAACAAATAATAATAATAATAATCACATCTCAAGAGGCTCTCGTTGGGCAGCTGGATCAAGGGCAGCTGGATCAACTGCTTTCTTGATCAAGATCAAGAAAGCAGTACTGGACACGGCGTGTATAGTGAGGAGGTTCCTCTCTCGGGAGCCCTGACCACCGGTAGCTTGGACCCTGTTCCCGATACCGGTGGGCTACTATTTTTTATATTTTTAAATGTTATTTTTGTATTTTTAAAAGCTTTTTTTTAATTTTTTAATAGTATGTATATAAATGAATAAATGGAATAATAATAATAAAAAAAAAATCCATATTATGCAATAGTTCTGCACATACCGGGGATTGTTCTTGGGTACACTTTGTTAGTGCATACAGGGATAATCGTCGGTTGGTGCCCCATTCCATTAGAAAGTCTAACGGGGCCTCTGCGAGTTGGCTTCGGCTCCTCGTATCCCTACCAAAGGACCGGGACCTAAGGGTCCCGAGTTAAAAAAAAAAGCTCGAGAGGTGTCAAGGGACACCGGATGGAACGAAGTTCCTTTCGATTAATTAGTGAAGGAATTGTAATATTTTTTTTTTAAGTTATAGTAGTATTTTTTTTATTATTAACAAATATAATGTAATATAAACTTAATCAGTAGGCTCAATTTTAGTAATAATTGGCTTGTCAAAATAACTGGCTTGCTTTCTATGAGAGAGAGAGAGAGACAGACATAGAAACACGCGCACGCCGCACGGCTTACAACTATAGCAAAAAGTGTTGTTCCAACTTTTGGTCTTAATTTTTTCTGTCTAGCCCCCTTTCGCAACGCGCGATAAGGGACTTCGTTTAAAAAAAACCTTTTGTATGGATTTCGCCTTAGCGAAAAACTGAAAATACATTGACCGACGTATTAGACGATAGGCGGACGGATAGACCAGGTTTAGTAATGAGTTCCATTGCTGACCCGTCGCGTATGGAAGCCTAAAAAGGAGAGAAAAGGTTCGTAGAACGCCAGTTAAGAGGGACTCTAGTCGGTAACCCTTAGGCCTTTCTCCATACAAACGCATTCCGATGTTTTCTTAGTGGATAATGCTGCTAGAGCAATGATTTTTTTCCAAAAAATCTAGATCAAATTAATACGTGCCTCTATCATTTTCTTTTTCCAAAACATAGTTACTTAAAGAATTATGGCAATCCAAAAACCTGAAAAAACAGCCTGTTTTTACCGCCATGTTCAGACGATTATCAGACAAATTTGATGAGTTTTTAACAAAATAGAAAATAATAGAAGCATAGATATAGTCTGCCTCTAAATTATTTCTTTTTTATATAATATTTTTATAGATCAGTCCAGTTTTGAATAAGAAAACAGCAGAATACAAAACGTCTTTTGGTCAAGGTTTTTCGAACTAATATGGTTGTAAATTATATTGGATAATACAGTTTGATTTGATAATAATAAAATGGTTAATCTAAGCTAAATTAGCACTGAGATGTTTGATCTGAGTAGCGCGATTGGTAGTCGAACACGTACTACCTGGTATAAGTTGCGATACATGCATTTAAGGAAATGCGCGCAGCAAAAAGTGCTGAGCTGTTCGGTTGCAAATATTGTACCGAACAATAGGTATAATCAGCCTCTGCTGCAGTTGTCGCTTTCGCACTACGGTATCGGCAATAGTTTCTTCAAATACCTACTTTTCAAATTCCTCGGAACTAGAGTCCCCTCTTCAGTCACACATACCTCGATATACCACACCAAAATCTGAAAGAAAATTATTACAGTCAAAAAGAATATCTAAGCTCCCGTAATAGGTACAAAGCTTTCAGGACAATACGAAAATGATATAAGCACGAATATATATGTACCTTTTACACAAAAGATAAATGAACAAAGATATTATTTCGAAACAAGTGAGTAACATCTTTTTCGTGTGGATATTATTTTGTTTCAATTTCGTCTGGTAGGAGTTTCGTTTAATAACAAATTCGAAACGTGTCATTGTCCTTTTCGTTTATAATGTCTTTCTTTATTGAATTTTCGATTAATTGTCGGGTTTGTTGGGTCTTTAGTAACGCAAATCTTTGTGCAAAGTTACGTTTCGTGTAAGGCAGTGGCCTTACACGAAACGTAACTTTGCACAAAGATTTGCGTTTGATTTGCGTCATCTATTCAGTGGAATAGATGACAGTTTCCAATAACTTTGAAGTGGACTGTATTTGTTGATGATAATGGTGCAGGGTGTCGGGTGTCGGGTGTCGTCAGGAATCTCCAAAAGAAAATACTACTTGCGATCTCGATGCTTGTATGTCTTGGTGTTGCTCGTAGGAGATCTGGAGGCCGAATGTCGGGACATTTGTCCCGCTCGAAAAATAGCACGTGATGATAAATGATATTTATTTTGCAAATAGGTTACAAGTAACTCTTTTACACGCCAATTTTTTTTTTTGATAATTTCGTCTACGTGATTTTATCCTACTATGAGATACTTTATTTACATATTCTAAAGACACCCCGTGATAGCTTATCTATACTAATATAATAAAGAAGAAAAATTTGTTTGTTTGTTTGTTTGTATGAATTGAACAGGCTCCGAAACTACTGGACCGATTTGAAAAATTCTTTTAGCATTGGATAGCTACATTATCAGGGAGTAACATAGGCTATATATTATCCCCGTATTCCCACGGGAACGGGAACTAAGCGGTTGAAACCGCGTGACGTCCACTAGTTATATATACATGATTTAAGTCTTATTCTAAGTTATGCTCGGCGTCCGCTACAAACATTGACTTTTAAACTCTTAATGGCACACCTTAAATGTACACCGGCACGGAATCGCAGAATATCTTGCCACTGGTCAGCGCACACTAGCCGCTTAGATCCCGTGATGTGCTGTGGTGTGGCATCCCGCTGCGGGATCTATAAGCGCGCTCTCAAATGCCGTGTCAAGAAATCCCTTTTGATTCCACGGAATCAATTTATAACATTGGCTTTTATGTCGTATTCCTACTAGATAAGTTTGAATGTCCTTTGGTAAAAATTTAAATATAAGAGGGCCTACGCAAAGGTGTACGTAGGCCCTTACTCTCTGGTGTTAATTCGATACTATTTATCTATTTTTTCAGATGGCAGTTTTTATTTTGGCATCTGTTATATTGAGGTCGCGGTTGGCAAATTGAGTCCCAGGTTCGATATCTTGACAAAGATCTGCTTGTTGGTTCAATATCTCTGTGTTTAAAATATACTTTACTGATTACCAAAAATGGTTAAGTATAGAACTGTTTTGTACAATCTTAATTTTATGTGTTACAGTCTCGGTCTTATCGCCAAACAGTGATATAAAAATAGCGTTACACTAGTAACTGCAGCTGCAGCCTCATATTCTATTGAAACTCTTAATCAATCAACTGAAGTGGCGTGGGCAGGGCACATTGCTCGCAGAACAGATGGTCAATGTGGCCGAATAGTTCTGTAGTAGCGACCACGTACCGGAAGACGCAGCGTTTGAAGAACTCCCATAAGGTGATCCGATGACCTGGTGAGGGTCACGGGTAGTTGATGGATGCGAGAGGTACAGGACCGGTTGTGGTGGCGACACATTGGGGAAGCCTGTAGCAGTAGACGTTGTACGGCTGATATAATGATGATGATGATGATGAGGACAATCAACTTAGCCAGGTCAGTTAAAGATGTTACCAAGTTTAAATTTTTGTTAAAAGCTAGCTAAAAGATGATATAATAATTCCTGAAGACAGAATTCGCAAAACCTGGAACTTTAGTCATTTAATCCTTATCCCCGACCACCCAATACCATCATT
Source organism: Lacanobia wlatinum (assembly GCA_947578705.1). Lineage (NCBI taxonomy): Eukaryota > Metazoa > Arthropoda > Insecta > Lepidoptera > Noctuidae > Lacanobia > Lacanobia wlatinum. Next base: position 6,188,151 of record OX388039.1, on the reverse strand, counting down.
TATCTGCCTCAGCACAAAACAGTCCCCTGCCAGCACAACAGTCCCCTGGCTGTCCCCTACCTGTCTACGTGAGACACATACATACGATCCCCGTACCCAATTACGTCAATGTTACACGGCACACTATGAATTCACCCGCTATGTTTGATTTAATCTATTCCTGTCTCCGCTGAACGGAATTACCAAGTAAAGGGCAGTGGAATTACCATAAACTTGGGATTCTATTTTGGTTTAGCTATTGAAACTAAACCTACATTTTTTTAGGGTTCCGAACAAAAAACGGAACTCTTATAGGATCACTCGGGTGTCTGTCGGTACGTCTGTCACAGCCAGTTTTCTCCGAATCCACTGGACCGATTCTGTTGAAATTTGGTACACATATGGTGACTGTGACTCAAACACGGACGTGTTACGTAAATTATTAAATTTTTAGTATGGGGGTCACTTTTGGGAGCCAAATTGGAAAATTAAAAAATAAAGTTTTTTGAACAATATCCTGTGACATATCAAATGAAAGCTTACTGAGAGGGTTTTAATTATATTTTTTTATAATTTTAACATAAAAGGTTTTGAAGTTATTCAAGAAATTAGAGGAATAATGACCATTCCCCCTCTTATCTCCGAAACTAAGTACTGAGCCTACAATTTAAAAAAAATGGAGATAATAGATCTTTACCTAAAAACTACAGGAAAATCTATAAGAAGTCTATAGTGTTAATTAAATATAAAAAAATAACAGGTTAAAAAAAAGAAATTCGTTCGGAACCCTTTGAACGCGAGTCCGACTCGCTCTTGTCCGGTTTTTTTATTATTATTTTTTTTTATCTAGTTCTCTAAATCTTCCGTTACTGAGTGACTGACAGACAACGCACAGCCGAAACTACTGGTCGTTGTAAGATATTGGTTCCTTGGAGAGTGATATTATGCGCGTACGAAGTCGCGGAAAAAAAGTACTAGTCCTACTTAAGGCTTGTATAAATGCCAATGACCTTGTGCATATAAACGGAGCTAAATACTCCTCTACGCGCCACTCCGCTACCCGCATTTTTAATTTATTATAAAAAATAACACATATTTCAAAAAGTAACAGTACCAAATTATTTTCGTTTGTAGTGCAAAGCAGTATATATTGTTTTTTAGACTTTCGTTAAAAAATGAAGGAGTAAAATGGTTTCATCTCAACGATTTGGAGGCGATTTGGTAATTTTTTTCTTATTACGTGATACCGATACATAAATTCTGGCTAAACCAAATTACGTATCACATCATGTAGATTACTACTTATTTTTTTCCGATGTAATTTCTCAGTAAATGCCGACGTAAAGTTGCTTCATCTGCACGCTGTTTTTAAGCATTTTTCGAGAGAGCAGCCTTAATATTATAATTACGGACAGATGTTGGTTACTCTTTCACGTCAGAATGGTACCGGTCCGAACCTGAGAGGAGAGGTAGGTTATGGTCTGGAAAAATATATAGGCTTTTTATCCCGGGAGTATGTTCCCTAGGGTTCTTCTTCTTATCACGTGGGCAGTAAGGTCTAGCGACCCCACACACCCTAGTGTCAGAGTCTTAAACCGCCTCAAGGGCCTCTGACATGGTTTATCTGACGACCACCATTTGGCGGCCGGGACTACCGGCTTATACGTGCCTTGATCAGACAATCAGGTGATTCAAGCCTGCAATGTCCTAACCAAACTGGAAACAACTTTACAAAGTGTGTTTCTTCCTGTGGGAATCGAACCCACGACCACCGGGTCACAAGGCAGACGCCTACACCACTCGACCACGGTGGCAGTTAGTAGTTCCCTAGGGATAACGCGGGCGAAGGCGCTGGCGAAAGCTAGTGGTTTATGAATACTTCTAGGTTCCGAGCTATTTCTGTATCAAAATGTATCAAAATCGGTCTAGAAATTTAGGTGTGGGAGCGTAACGAACTCATTTTCGAATTTTTCATATTAGTTAGGAATGTTTGAAAGTCGGGAGTTAGGTGCTTACGAGTGTGGGACACTATGTGAATCAGTCGATTTGGAGGACCGATGGAATCTTTGAACATTGACAATTTTACGGAAGTCGGTTAAAAAAAGGAAAACTTTTATAGTTAACATGTGCGTAGATAGAAATATTTGGTAGTCCATCAACCTTGCAACGAGAGTGATTTTCTCGCTACTATAAAAATAAGAGCAAGTTAAATAAAAATACCATTAATTTTACTTTCCAATACAGAATATAAATTGCAACTGCCAGGTGTATGAAACTGAAACGAGTTGAAACGAAGCAGAAAGTTCTTCACGAATACACATCACTTGGGCGTTAAATCTCCTAAGTTTAAACAAAGATGTTGTAAATTTTACAACCAAAAGGAATTTTCTTTGTACTTTAAAGAAAACCGTAACTAAACAAAGGTAAATCAATAAACGTTGGTATCTAATGGGCTAACGAGCGCAGCTCAGTGATCCAGAAAGTTGCCTATTCACTGAATAAACTCTGTGTGTGAAAGCATGCCGAGTATATTTAGCGTAAACCACAAACAAGCGCGCAAGTTCTATTTACATTTGAAAAAATAACTGTGGAAACCATTCATGAAAAAACTCACAATTAGTGACATTTAAAAGAGCACTAATCTCATAATACGCGATGCAACAAGTCCGCCCGCCCAGCGTCGGGGGGGGGGGGGACGTCGCGCGACGCCGCTCGCCGCCTCAGTATCGTCGCGACCATGGCTACGGACGGACGCACGAAGCGCTCGCAGTCGATATGTGCTCCCGCCTCCGCGAGTATGGAAGCCCTCGCGGCTCCCATGGAGACCACGCCAGCGCCTCGGCGCAGGCCGGCGGCGCGCTCGCAGTCCGCGCGCATCACCGGCGGCCGCTCGGTGCGCCAGCGTCGCCAGCAGCAGCAGCAGCAGCTGGACCGGGAGACCAGGACGCGGTACAGCTCGGAGCCGCGCCTGGCCGAGGCGGAAACGCCGCCACAGGTCCGGCGCCAGGCGTCCGCGCGGCGCCGGCCGCCTCCGGGTCAGCACAACCAGCCGCGGCGCTCCAACGCCTTCCTGGACGTGCCGCGCACGCCGCAGCACCAGCCCGAAGAGGAGCCCGACGAGGATTCGTACCGGCTGCGCACCTTCAACATCACGCAGAAAGGAGGTCAGTGCTAGCCACACGTTCGTTCACCCTCGACTATATTTACACGCGCGAAAGTTAGTGTAACGTCTTTTTTTAATTCGACTTCGAAACGGAAAACTTGGCAGACCGCCTGCTCGGCTTCTAAGATGACTTTTAAGTGCTGCGTTGGAGAAAATTGTGCGTAAGACCGACGCGGAAGAACATGGAGTCCCGGAGACGAGCCGTGTTCGGAATAAAACTGGGTTAAAAAAGCCATCGTTAAAATATTTTTGTGTCATCGTGAATCATGTTGAGCAGCGTTTACGAGGTCACTATAAATCAAGATACAAGAACGTTTGAGTTTACTTTTGAGGTAAAAATAAATCGGGACGCACGAAGTGATCACACGAAAGTACACTTTATCGACGTTTAAACTTTTGAAGACAGTGCACGGCGGAGCGGATTCACAATCTTTGAGGGAGTACAAAGAGTTTCCGCCGAGTCTTTGAGCGAAGTAAGCACGAGACAGTCACGTCACGGTGAGATCGGTTGGGAGCGTTCTCGGTTTTCCGATAGTAGGAGCTTATTTATCAAAATAGCGCGTTTCCGTAAACAAAGGAACCTCGCATCTGTTTAGCATAATGCATATTGAATAGGCTCCGACGGGACAATGTCTGTTCAGCGTCCCTGTCGAGATAAAACAACAGTTGGCCGATATTATGTCGTATTAGACAGACGGACAGACGTACCCACGTCTGTTGTGTTCAGATCAATCGCGAACTTTGCAGAAAGCTTTTATTAATAATTCATTGATATTTTTTCAATAGTCCTGACTTCTAAATGGACGTAGAGCTTATGAATATCGCCGATGAAATTGGTTTAAAAACTGCTTTAAGTGGTAGCTACTTGGTTCAAAGGAAATATTTCTTTTGAATAGCAATTGATCGTATCAAAGAAAGTTGGTAATAAAGATAACTATTCAGAGTTCGTTCTTGAAGGTAGTTAGTTTGCCGAAACTTTTAGTTGGAAAGTTGTGGCGGATTTAGTTTCACTTAGCGGTTGAAGTTATAAAGAAGTGGTTTTATGTGGTTATAGTCAGGGTGAAAGAGAAGTTTAAGTGTGGCACTGGGGGCAATAGAAGCCTAGTATTTTAAAGGCACAGCGGCTCATTTCTTAGAATATATAATTACTACCTATTGCCCGCGACTTCGTACGCGCCTATTCCGTTTTTTCCCGTTCCTGTAAGAATTTCGACAAATCCTCTCTTAGTACCATTCCAGTGTCCAGTAGTTTCGACTGTGCATTTTCTGTCAGTCTGTCAGTAACAGAAAAATTTTATATATTAGGATGGAGGAGTCGCTAGGAAGGGACTGTGTGTCAAATAAAATTTAACCAAAATACTATGGGGTTGAATTAGTATTCAAAATTCACTTACGTTCTATACGTCAAAACATTCACTTACATTAACGATATTGTAACGGTACTACCTCTATACGTCGAAACATTCGTTCTAGGCCCTCAGAGCTTTAGATATTGAAATATTAATACACAGATTCATCATGAACTCTCTCTTTACTATGAACTTGAATACTGACTAATTTCTTATTCAAATATATGAAAGTTTTCCAGACAGTTGAGCACTTTCTTTCAATTACCAAAGTTTGATTTTGTACGACAGCTTTGATTATCAATTTATCCAGTCACAGACATTATCCATTGCCATTTGAGTGACTTTAAGCCTTCTGATGAGGCCCGTTCAAGACCACCAGGTGGACCGATGACCTGATGAGGGTTGCGGGTAGACGTTGGATGCGAGAGGACCGGTTGTAGTGGCGACACTTGGGGGAGGCGTATGTCCAGCAGTTGACGTCTTTCGGCTGATAATGACAATGATGATGATGATGATGAAATACATGATTTCAATGTACGTATTTTTATTTGTGACGAATTGTATGAAGCTTTCTGTCAACCCCACAGGGGACCCAACTAAAAGTCCTCAGTCGCCTTAATTTTCCTAATAACAAAATTAATGAGCTAAAAAATTCTCAAGCCGAATTCTAAGAAGCCTTAGAAAATGTAAACGAGAAATACTTTCATCTTAATTGGACATTTTCGGCCTACATTCGTGGTTCATTTTCTGAGGCGAAGGAATATTATATACGTACCTATTTACAGATTATATATATCTTATTTAATATATGAATAATATATTTCTGTGATTCTAGCACCTGTTGAATAATATTTTTGTGTTTTTTTTTTGTAGATACGATATTGTTTTTTTTTGGTGGATATGTAATCCTATATGAACTGACTGTGGTGTTTGAAGATTGAGGTAGAAATTATTATTATTATAATTGTGTTTTTGGAAACTGGCCGTTAAGTGAGTCAGGTGGTGAGTTTTCCGAATTAAGAGGGTTATTACATTTTTTCTTAAATTTGAGTGTTTGACTCGAGTTTTGATGTGTGATTATGGTTTATATATAGCCACAAATTAAAAAAAAATATATATGACTAAGAAAGTTTGATTCTTTTTCGGAGTGATTTAAATAAATATTTCAATTTGTTTACGTAAATTAGTAAAAACCTTGTCTCTGCAAAAGATGTTTCATAAAATTTTACTTAAGGCATCTTTTAATGCTTTGTTACATCGAAGATATAAGAATTTAGTCATTCATAAAAATGTTTATGGTACAACTGTATTTTCTACTTTGGAGTGCTTTATTCAATTTATTATGTTGGTACAGTAATACACCAAAAACAATTCCGAAAAACAGAGAGTTACTGATAATTTTTCGTCCGTAATTATATTTTTTTCTATGAAAATATAATCCAAATTTAAACAAAAAGTAACTAATAACTAAGGTTACTATGTTATCTTGCTTGAAAAAAAAATTGTCTATATAAATGTAAAATAATATTGTTAAACAATTGTTGTGTACAGCGCTACAATCACTGTAAATCTCGAGAAACGCGGTTTGTAGTATCAAAATATATAAAACTCTTCCGCTACTGGTGAGGTGACTGACTGACTGAGTGACTGACAGGCATCGTACAACCGAAATTACGGGTCGTAGAAAGCTGGCATGTAGGTTCCTTAGGGAGTGTAGGGGAGCACTAAGAGAAGATTTCGTGAAATTCCTACGGGAACGGGAAAAAGCGGGGCATGTGCATACGAATTCGTGGGCAAAAGTTAGTAAAAAATACTCATGTATTCTACACAGACGCAACAAACACAAAGTAAAGTAAATGATAGTAAAGAAATGCGCTGAGTTGGGCACCCATATCGAAAGAGTTACCACCGTAACATTTGCTGGGCATCAGACTCCTAGCGCTGGCAAAATAGATCACTCTTACAATGAGTAAAAAAAAACAGCATAAAGATAATCCGCATAAAGTTCACAACCAAATTGTAAACAAACAAACTTCTTAAAAGCTTGTAATTGACTAAAATGGCGAGCTCGTCAAACCGAATTCCATCACAAATAACTTTCAATCAAATTCAAAAACTCTTCTGAATATTTAAATTTAATTCACGATGGACCAAAATTGGTAAAGTTCACGATCCAATTAAGTGGATAAAGGGGATATTATGGGATCACGGCGATGGGGGAACTATGTTAAGTAGTAAGGGGCGTAAACGCTTTAGCGAGGACTGCTGATGACTACAAATTACCGGAGTGGAATCTGTCGTACGGATGGTGTAATTGAATGTCTGAATGTTCAGAAACTTTACTTCAAAAGTTACTTTGAACAAGAACGTTGAATGGCGTGGGTGAAGCCAATAAGGAGTCAAACGAACAACTTTTACGGAGGCTATAAATTGATAGATAGATCTACAGATAAAATGTTTAAATGATGGCTAAAGAATAACAGTCGCACAGGTCGATTTTCAAGGTTAAGCAACGTTTGCCAAGGTTGGTCTGTGGATGGGTGATCATGTTAACATGTGACCGAGTTTCCTCCGTGCCTCGAAAAGCACGCTAAGCCGTTGGTCCTGGCTGTCATTTGTAGATTTTTGGCAGTCGTTACGGATTGTTAGAAGCCAGTAAACTGACCCCAGTTTGGCCAAGAAGTACCGTGTCACCCAGATAATAGATTGTGGAGATCTGGTAGGCAGCCGCTCTACGCAAAGTACAGGTATTCAGCTGAATCCGGTTTTACTGGAAGCCGACCCCAATATAGCTGGGAAAAGGCTAGGCAGATGATAAATGCAAAAAAACAAAAAAGGGATGTAGGGGATTTTAGTTCAGAATTAAAAAAAGGGATGTAGGAGATTTTAAATGAATGCTACTTCTTATTCTTCTTCAAAAACCGAGTATATCTAGTCGTTTTTAAGAATTACTTACATCGAAGTTCTAGCTCCAGTTACAAACCAGAAAACTTTGCAAGTTTTTGAACTATTTGACCTATTCCTGACCCGAAGTTATAGTAGACAATAACGATATTAGATATACGGAAGTTCTTTCAATTTTTAATGCTTCTAGTGATGGTGATGATGGTCGCTTCAGTGATAAAGGAATCATCAATAATCTCATATTCTAAGCTGTTAATAAAAATAAGAGGATATTTGTATATATATTCACGCGACGATGGGAAAAGGCCAGATGGGATGACCATAATGCCTTGGAAGGTGGGTAGGCCTTTGGTGTGGGATGCAACATGTGTCGATACCCTTGCACCATCCCATCTTCTCAGCACGGCGGGCTGTGCTGGAGCGGCTGCTGCAGGTGCAGAAAACCTCAAACGGCGCAAATATAACAACTTAATTGGGAGTTACATATTTGAGCCGTTTGGCGTTGAAACACTAGGCCCATGGGGTCCGAGTGCGCATCGAGTCTTTCGGGACATTAGCAAACAACTTGTCGACTGTTCACGTGACCAGAGGGCTGGGCTTTTTTTCGGCCAAAGAATCAGCATTGCCATTCAACGCGGCAATGCTGCCAGTGCTCTGGGCACTTTTGCCATTGACAGCGATGTGGATTATTTTTTTGACGCCCAATGGTTTATTTTGTTTTTAAATATTATTTCGTGTTAATGTTATTTGTTGAAATCAAATCTATACTATTATAGATTTGTTTGGTTGAACGCGCTAATCTCAGGAACTACTGGTCCGATTTGAAAAATTCTTTCAGTGCTAGATAGCCCATTTATCGAGGAAGGCTATAGGCTATATATTATCACGCTAAGACCAATAGGAGTGGAGCAGATTCTTAGAAATTTTTGATGGTTACCTTTCGGGTACGGAATCTAAAAACCAGGCAAGTGCGAGTCAGACTCACACACGAAGGGTTCCGTACCATTACCGTTGGCTATCGTTGGCTCATCACCGTAAGGTTGCCTGCTTGTCGGTCTTCTACAGATTGTACTTCGATGAGTGTGCCCAAGAACTCCACGACCTCATCCCACCTGCCTCCTTCTACCATCGGACATCCAGAGCACTGCATCTTACCATCCCTACCTTGTTGCTATTCGACCAATTCGCACTAAGCGTTTCCAAACGTCTTTTATAATGCGCATAGCAAAGGAGTGGAACTCTGCCTGCGTCTGTGTTTCCAAACGCTTACAACCCTAATCTCTTCAAAATTAGAGTGAACAGGCTCCTTCTGGGTTAGCTCGTTCCATCGTAGACTTCGTCTCTGTCATCTCTGACCTAGACTAGAGTCAAGAGCAAACCCATCACAAATAAAAAAAGTGCTCAACGCCGCTAAAGAAGTTTTCACTTCAAAAACCTTAATTTTTATTATTTGTGGTTTTAGCGGCAATGAAATACACAATCTGTGAATATTTCAACTGGCTACCTATTACGGTTCTTGAGATACAGCCCGCTAACAGGGCGGACGGACAGTGGACGCTTACAAATTTCCGTTGGTTGCCCTTCACGTCATTATATCAGCCGAAAGACGTCCACTGCTGGACATATACCTCCCCCAAAGGGGGGGTGTACCCTAAAATGATAGCTCACCATTTCAGTATAGCATCATTTACGATCGCTACAACGAAACGTATCCTTTTACTTTACCGTCACTTACAATTTCCTCCTGAAACCCTTTCGCCTTGCTATATACTTATACATATAGCCAATTACGTGACCCTTCGGTAAAATATTTCGTTCATATGAAAATGTTTCAGGTTCGCAACGTGGATGTCAGTGTTATTAAAAAAGAGGGTGTTTTACAAACAGCAAAGCATACCTACGACAGCATAATTTATTTAAATTGGAAAATATTTAAAAAAAACCGGCTAAATGCGAGTCTGACTCCCACACGAAGGTTTCCGTACCATAAACCTTAATTTTTATTATTTTTAGGATTCCGAACAAAAAACCGAACCCTTATAGGATCACTCGGGTGCCTGTCTGTCTGTCTGTCCGTCTGTCACAGCCAGTTATCTCTGGATCCAATGGACCGATTCTGTTGAAATTTGGTACACATATGGACTTCTGTGACCCAAACACGGACACATTACGTAAATTATTGATTTTTTAGCACGGGTGTCACTTTTGGGGGTAAAACTAGAAAATAAAAAAAAAGTTTTTTTGTACAATATTGTGTGATATATCAAATGAGAGGGCTTACTGTGAGGGTTTTAATTATGTTTTTTCATAATTTTTAAATAAATGGTTTTGAAGTTATTCAAGAAATTAGACGAAAAATGACCATCCCCCCCTTATTTCCTAAACAAATTTTAGGCTCGGTAGGAGCCTAAAATTTGTAAAAAAAATGGAGATAATAGATCTTTACCTATAGATTACAGGAAAACTATATATATATATATATATATATCTATAAGAAGTCAATGGTATTAAAACAACATGTTAAAAATATAAAATTCTTTCGGAACCCTTTGCACGCGAGTCCAACTCGCACTTAGCCAGTTTTTTTTCGTTATAGCGGCAAAAGAAGTACACAATCTGTGAAAATTTCTACTGTCTAACTATTACGGTTCTTGAGATACAGCCCGCTGACAGACAGATGGATGGACGGACGGACAGATGGACGGACGGACTGTGTTCCGTTGGTTACCCTTTTGGTACGGAGCGCTAAAAACTATTTAATTTTTCAGTTAAAAACATATTTGGGACATTCATAAAACATTTATCTTTTGCAGGATAATACATATTGCAGTAGGATGGTTGTTATTTCATCACAGTTTAAATTATAAACCTGTTTTTATTGAATAAAGCTTTTGAAAATTTAATCACGAAAGCTGCCAATGAATGTTGAATCTACCGTAATATCAAAGGGTCTATTATTTCTGTATTAATATTCTATTAGCACGATAAAACTAATTATAAATGGTAACCCTCTCTTTGTTGTCACAATGGTAGGAAAATGGAAAATAATCTTATTAAACTAGTTTTAACTTCAAGGTATTTTGCAATCAAAACTTTGCAGAAAATTAATGATATAAGAGTTTGAGGTAGTTTACAGATGAAGGCAGACAGCGAATATTGTTTTATGCAGTTTTGAGACTTTTTATCGACAAAATAAACCGGCCAAGTGCGAGTCGGACTATCGTACTTTTGAGATCCTTACAATGAGCCCTTTCATTTTTTATGTCACACAGTTTACAAGTTGTAATTGGAAAAATAAATAGATAAATCTTTATTTCAGACCATGTCCATAAACAAATTCATGTCCATACTTACACAGTTTTTGTTTTTCTTTTTGTTTTTATTATTATTACTGTAATTTTTTATTTATTTGGTATTTGTTTTGGAAATTTTCATGAATATTTTAGTTTACTTTTAGCATTTTTTTTTGTTTTATATACAATTTGACATTTTTATTTTTTTATATACAATTTGGCATTTTTATACACAATTTGACATCTTTATATACAATTTGACATTTTTGTATAAAATTTGACATTTTAATATACAATTTGACATTTTTATTTTATTTATTTTTTCTTATATACAATTTGACATAATTAATGACTGTTAAGTATTATAATTATTTTTATTATGAATGGGGCCTGTGTGGATAATTTTTTATTTTTTCGAGCAATTTTGATGTTTGTCTTTCAGTTTGAGTGCTTTGTACGGCCTACACAAATGTTCTTTCTTTGGTATTGTTCGTCGAGTTGTTGAGCTCCTAAGTGGATCTGAGTTGAGCTTCACGACTACTGACAAATGCTTGCACTAACTGTACAGGTTCACTTAAATCCGTGTGGTTCTTTCTTCCAAAGACCATCTCAGACACTAATCTGCATGGTTCTTAAAAAATGATATATTGTAAGTGTGAGGACTACGTAGGTCGTTATTTTAAGGATTGATTTCATGACTGTCTGGCGGTTTGAGTATATTATGCGGCTTACCCAAATGTCCTTACTTTGGCATTGTTCGTCGGTTCGTTTAGCTCCTCAAAGTTCTGAGTTCAACTGCACGATAACTGACAAATACTTGCACTGTCTGAACAAGCCCACTCAAACCTGCGTGGTGCTTTGCTTAAAAGGCCATCTCGGACGTTAACCTACATGGTCTTTCATATGTTATTGGCGATTGTATGGATTTCAAAAGAAACTATGACCTCTGAGTTTGTTTCGGTGTTTCTTCTCAGAGTAGTCAGCTAGGAAATACCGGCCTAATCTAGATTTATACAACAAAAAAAAAGAAAAAAATGACATGTAAAAGAGTTACTTGTAACCTATTTGCAAAATAAATATCATTTATCATAATATTTGAGCACGAATAAAGATTATTAGGATAAAATTCACTGACTGTCTTAGTCTGTAAAAACGTTTTGTTTTCATTTTCTAGTTTACCTCACAAAAAGTGCACCATTTTCATTTTTCCGCTTTTCATGTGTACCAAAATTTCAACTGAATCGGTCTACTAGATTCAGCAAAAATCGGCTGTGACAGACGAACAGACAGACAACCGAAGGAACCGAAGGATTCCGTTTTACCATAAAATAAATTGTGAAAGAAAGAAAGAAAAAGCGTTTATATGCGCCAAGCATGACGCATACCAAAAAAAAAAATATTAAAGATAATTACAATTTTATAAAAATTGGGAAGATATGCGTCACATTCGCGCAAATTATGCAAATTCTTTTGCCGAAGTAAAAGGCTCGCGTTCAAGTGACGCCTGCAGTACAACGTTTGTGAACATTTCTATATGCCTAACCTTTTCCCAACTATATTGGGGTCGGCTGCACGTTTTATCGCATGCAGCTGAATACCAGTATTTTACGTGAAGCGACGGCTTGTCTGACCACCACAAACCTTGTAATACGATACCCCTTTTTAGGGTTCCGAACAAAAAACGGAACCCTTATATGATCACTCGGGTGTCTGTCTGTCTATCTGTCCGTCTGTCTATCTCCGGATCCACAGAACCGATTCAGTTGAAATTTGGTACACGTATAGACTTCTGTGACCCAAACATGGACGCATTACGTAAATTATTAAATTTTTAGTATGGGGGTCACTTTTGGGGGTCCAACTAGAAAATTTCAAAAAAAATGTTATTTGAACAATATTGTGTGACGTAAAGTGAAAGGACTATGAGGGTTTTAACTTTGTACTTTTTTCATAATTTTAAAATAAATGATTTTGAAGCTATTGAAGAAATTAGACGAAAAATGACCATTCCCTCCCCTTATCTCCGAAACTACTGTGCCTAAAATTTTGAAAAAAATGGAGATAATAGATCTTTACCTATAGATTACAGGAAAACTATAAGAATTATATAGTGTTAAAATAAATTGTTAAAAAAAATCGTTCGGAAACCTTCGCACGCGAGTCCGACTCGCACTTGGCCAGTTTTTTTCCTACTCCTCCGCTGTACTTTTCTGATAAATTTCGTTGCGGGATCCAAGACAGTTGAATGCTACATGCGGCTTTATTGGCTCGGCGTTTTTCTGGTGGTCGCCACTGTTGATTCTGGCTTTCAGGAGTTGCAGTGGTTAATGGTTGGGAATGTGTGGCAGGCTTGTCCTAAAAATAAATAAATACGTATAATACCCCTTGCCAAGACTTTTATCAGATATGCTTCTGACAACCAGTGACGACTATCAAAGATCTAGAAGATAGCCGGACCCAACAGCTTAACGTCCTTTCCAAGGCACGAAGGAATTTCGATATGTTAAAATGGTCACCCATTCACGGACCTACCTTGGAAATCGTTGCTTAACTTAGGCGATCGACTCGTGTGGCTGTTTTGCATCTCTAACGTCCAGCTGCTGGAGAAATGCCATGAGAGTCCGGACCGCCAGATCAAGCGTCATAAGTGGAGATGGATTGGTCACACGCTTTGGAGGGATTCCGATCACATTCCCAAACAGGCCTTGGACCTGAATATTCAAGGAAAAAGTAAGCGTGGGTGTCCTCGTCCGTTGACTCTCTAATTAGTAAGTAGTAGTCATTGAAATTTAATAAATAAATAATAACCTAGTGACGTATCCTAGCATCGGATTGACGTGAAGCGAGGTGAAGCGTGAAGCTCAAGACCGCTCGCGATGGCGGCCTACTGTGGACGCTCTCTGCCCCAGCTAGTGGGACATAGGATATTAAGTCAAGTCTCCCAAAAACTGGTCTTGTTACCCAAAAAGCTCGACAAAGGAACTGTAGATAGTTGTACAAGTTTTTACTCTAACAGTTGGAAACTTTCGTGTGGATCCATTTAGGAGGAGCTCGCTACAAACTTCGAGGGCACTTTATTATTATTAGTTAAGAAACATACGAACTTATTTTGATGTCAAGAAGTTCTGTTGGGATTTATTGTGACAAATTATTTTGACGTTTTGAAGAGCTGGAATTTAGCTGTTTTGTTTTGAGATGTTCTCGCTATTAATTAAGTACCTCTAAACCTTTGTTTTGCCTTAGTTTTCTCGGGAATGAAACTAGCAGAAATGTGTGGATTAATGATGCCATCTCTTTACGAGCGCAGGAAAACATTACCACATATAGGTATTTTATGTGCTGAAATTTTTACATTTCTCCACTAGATTTTTTATTGTCTTTGCTCGCATAAAAGTCGAAAATTTTTAGTGACTGACAGACGCACACGCACAGGTGAAACTCCTGGTCATAGAAAGCTGAAATTTGGCGTGTAGGTTCCTTGGGGAGTGTAAGGAAGCACTGAAAGTGGTGGTGTGGGTGTGGTGGTGTTGGGAGTGTGAGGATTTGCCAAAATTCCTACGGGAACGGGAAAAGCGGTATATGCGCGTATAAAGAATCGGAAACAACTAGTTGTTTCATATAACTAAAGAATCGTCTCACAGCACACAAACCATGCGTTATTTATATCTTACTCCCCAAATAATCCTACCACTAATATTGTTACGCATACAAATATAGAAAGAAGCTTTCACGAATCCCTTTATTTTTGGTACAGAAAGTCAAGTCAAATAATAAAGTGTTATTTATGTACAGATGTTTTAACTGCTTAATGCTGAGCTTCGGGGTGCTGGGCTCGATACCCGGGTCATACGCAAAATTTATTTATTTACGTAACGCGTCCCTGTTTGGGTCACAGAAGTCTATATGTGTACTAAACTTCAACAGAATCGGTCCAGTAGATCCAAAGAAAGCTAGCTGCGACAGACGGACAGACAGACACCCGAGTGCCTATAAGGATTTCGTTTCTTCTGGATGTTCGGAACCCTAAAAAGTATACTCGCGAAATACAGATGTACTAAAGATACAGCTCTGCCTGACCTTTCAGGGTATTCAACCGTGATATTGTGTACAGTTTCATCAAGTTCAAGAGTCATACATAATTCCATTTCGTATTTCGTCCAGATGCGTCGTGAGAATTGATACAAAAATATAAAATATCAAATCATTCTGATCACGTTCCTGGCGAAAACCGAAATATTTTTTTCAATTTTAACGGATTGTTTCTGAAAATGGAATGACATGGACAATCATAAACTTTGATTGCAACAGAAAATTCGATTTTGGAAAAATATAGACCTGCCCCTAGAGGCTGATTTTTATTCAAACTGCTCAAATTTTAACTGAAAATGTATTAAGTATAAAATTATTTATAAGCCTAATTTAAATGGTTTTCATTTAAAAACCTAGATAACATAGTTGTCTATGCTTTTATGAAATACTAGCTTTTGCCCGTGACTTCTTAAGTTCGTACAGGCATATACTCGCTTATTGCTCCCCTACACTCCCCAAGGAACCTACATGCCAAATTTCAGCTTTCTACGACCCGTCAGTCACTCAGTCAGTCACCATTAACGGAAGCAATTTAAATATTGATAAAAAAATGTCAATTTTTTTTTGTTTTTTTTTTTTTTGTTTATGTCTTTTTATTGTTTTTTTTAATGTTTTGTGTTGCTTTTAAATGTTGCATTTTTTTTTTAGGAAGTAAAGCCAAGGTTTCATATGACACTTTTCTTATGCCATATGTTTGCTCTAAATTATTACATACTAACTTCTGCCAGCGGCTTCGCCCGCGTGATCCCTAGGGAACATACTCCCGCGATAAAAAGTAGCCTATGTGCTTTCTCAAGGTCTAGACTATCTCTGTACCAAATTTCATTTAAATCGGTTCAGTAGTATTGGCGTGAAAGCGAGACAGACAGACAGACAGAGTTACTTTCGCATTTATATATTAGTAAGGAAGTAAGGATTGTGACTATAGAATATAAATATTTGCTCTGAAATATTATAGAGTTATATCGAATAATATTTGGTTTCGTAAAAGGTTAGAATAAGGGTCAAGCGGCCATATTTAGGCGTCAATACGGAAATTCGATGTTGATCGCGGACTCTGTCCAAACATACGGTCTGAGTATGTTTGTTTATAAATCAAATAAAAATATTCTTCTTTGCCATTTATTAATATCGATAATAATCGACCCGCGCAACTTCGTCTGCTCCGCTCCTATTGGTCTTAGCGTAATGATTATAGCCTATATCCTTCCTCGATAAATGGGCTATCTAACACTGAAAGATTTTTTCAAATTGGCCCAGCATTTCCTGAGATTAGAGCGTTCAAGCAAACTAACAAACACTTTAGCTTTATATATTAGTATAGCTTTTTGCCGCGGATTCGCTTCAGTGACTTTTCCCACAGCTTTGTCACTTAGCAAAACTGTAGCTTTCTGTTAGTGGAAGAATTTAGCAGTACTTCCAGAGATTATCTCCTACAAACAAGTACACAAACCGTTCTGCCTCTTTCTGCTCTTTCTCTTTTCTGCCGAATTGAGAACCTCCTGTTCTTTGTTAAGTGTTTCGTAGTAGTAAACTTACGGGGACGTGTTATTCGAGGTTACACTTTTCGAAGTCAGGTAACGCACTCTCTCAATTCGGTGGGTATTTTTTTATGTATGTACACCGATTACTCCGAGGTTTCTGATCCGATTTCTGTGATTCTTTTTTAGTTCGATGCAGTATACTTACCATTAGGTTCCGTAAAAGTTTGATTCAGTAGTTTTTTATTTTATGAGCATTTTTGCTTATTTCAATTTCTGCGCTGATGAAAACGTCGTCCGTATCACTACTTAAAAGTGAAAAATTAGAAATCTTTTTACAAAACAATATAACCGACTTCCAAACAAAACACTACAAAGAATTAAATAACCTTTATATCGGAAGTCGGTGTTAAAAACAAAGAAACAAAACCAAAAACACCGACTTCCGAAATAAAGGTTATTTAATTCTTTGTAGTGTTTTGTTTGGAAATCGGTTATATTTTTTTTGTAAAAAGATTTTTACACAAACATTTTTCACAGTGTCATTAAATATTAAATTTGCTCTTAGTTCAGTCTATAGGTAAATAATGCAAAGAATACATAAGTCCCTCAAACATTACTTAATTATTTACGAACTCAAAACCGTGTAACTCTCAAAGACATTCCAAATGAGATGGTGGTGCCACCTGGTGGCGTTAGCGTGAGTTGTGGCGTTCCAACACCTTGCATAAAGGAATTTTTACAGCGACTGTAATTTTCGTAATTTATTGCCTTTTGTTAAAGTTCCCAGTAATACTCGTAGAATGCAGCTGAAGTTTACTCAGCGTAATTCAAGTTTCTATTTTATTAACCTACTTCTAAAAAAGAAGGAAGTTCTCAATTCGACCGCGTATATTTATATGTATATATATTTTTAGGGTTCCGAAAAAAAAACTGAACCCTTATAGGATCACTCGGGTGTCTGTCGGGTGTGTGGAGTAAATTGGCTGTGACAGACGGACAGACAGACATGTCTGTCCGTCTGTCACAGCCAATTTTCTCCGGATTCAGTGGACCGATTCCGTTGAAATTTGGTAGATATATGGACTTCTATGACCCAACCACGGAAGCGTTACGTAAGTTGTTAATTTTTTAGTACAGGGGTCACTTTTGGGGGTCAAACAAGAAAAATAAAAAAGTTTTTTGAACAATATTGCGTAACATATCAAATAAAAGGGCTTACTGTGAGGGTTTTAATTATATTTTTTTCATAATTTTAAAATAAATGGTTTTGAAATTATTCAAGAAATTAGACGAAAAATTACCATTCCCCCCCCTTATCTCCGAAACTACTGAGCCTAAAATTTCGGAAAAAATGGAGATAATAGATCTTTACCTAAAAGGAAAACCTATTAGAAGTCTATAGTGTTAAAATAACATGTTAAAAAAATTTAATTCGTCCGGAACCCTTTGCACGCGAGTCCGACTCGCACTTGGCCAGTTTTTTTTTGTGTGTTCGCGGATAACTTCGTCGTTTATGAACCGATTTCAATGAATCTTTCTTTATATGAAAGGGTATGCTGCCGAGGTGATCCCATTGTCCCACCACGTCAGGATCTGATGATGGAAACTCTGAGAAATTGAGGGCAACTCTCGAAAATTAATTGTAGGCACGGATCTGGTAAAAACTTAATATGCGTGTGTATATCGGATGATACTACAAAAAAGTGAAGGTTTGGATCAGACCTGATGATGGAGACGACAGAGAGTCAAGGGAACTCGACATCGGTATGT
Organism: Lacanobia wlatinum; assembly: GCA_947578705.1. Classification (NCBI taxonomy): domain Eukaryota; kingdom Metazoa; phylum Arthropoda; class Insecta; order Lepidoptera; family Noctuidae; genus Lacanobia; species Lacanobia wlatinum. Next base: position 6,170,120 of record OX388039.1, on the reverse strand, counting down.
AGGAACTACCAAGTGTTTGGGCTTATTTCATTCGTATTGACGAGACCTTAACACCGAAAGCACTTAGTAAGTTTTATTTTCATAACATAACATCACGCCGGCACGCTGTGAATGGGTACGCAGGTACCAGGTTTCGGAAGTCGGTGTTAAAAACGAAATAACCAAAAACGCCGACTTCCGAAATTAAAGTTATTTTAAAAAGTTTTTTTTTTATTAAAGTAGCACAAAGTGAAAAACGTCGTCGATATTATTATAATAAATGCCTATTAGATAAATGTTCTAGATTGCTGTTTAATTTTAATTTGAGGTATCTTTCAATTTAGAAGTCGTCATCATCATCATCATCATCATCATATCAGCCGAAAGACGTCCACTGCTGGACATTGGCCTCCCCAAGAGTCGCTACAATAACCGGTCCTGTGCGTCTCGCATACATCGGCTTAATTTAGAAATATCTAAACAATTATCACTATACTGAAACGAATTCTGTAACAAATAAGTGTTTTGATCAAGCTTATTTCAAGTTTTAGTGCGTGGTAAACATTGATTTATAAAAAACCCAAGATACACACTCAGCATCTTCATAATGTATAATTGTGCGCAAGTTTCAAACAGTCTCGCATCGCTCGCCATACTGCACTGCTTTGTAAAAACAACTTTAAGCGATCCGGGTAAGGTTGAATTTGCAAAAAAAAAAACATGTTTACAGTGAAACTCAACACACAACTCACACATGACACTTGATACAATCTCAGTTTTTGACGACAGTTTCGAGTGTTGCATTTGTTCGTGGTAAATGTAATAATCAGAGAATCAGAGTATCCAGAGAATGGGCAGCAGCGTTCTCTGTAAAACTCAATATCATACACTGCGATCGCCAAACCGTCTGCCAAGCGTGACGATTATGGCAAACCGCCCCTTTGGGGAGGCCTATGTCCAGCAGTGGACGTCTTTCGGCTGATATGATGATGATGATGAAATGTAATATATCCCATAGAGTTAATCTTTTCCTAAGCGTTGTAATTATGGCGATAAATAGAGCGTTCGTCGGGTTTATGGGTACTATGTCTAGTGGGCACTTACTTTTACGGCCTAACAAGATAATATGACATTTCCTTGTACTCGTATTATCTCAAGTTGCCGGACTTAGAATGATTACGTGTGTTGCGACATTTATATTTTAGTATGTTAGTTTATTCATTACTAGCTGACCTGCGCACCTTCGTCTGTGTCACAATTTCCATTACTGCTCCGCTTCTGTTATTCTTAGCGTGTGGATATATAAAATATAGCCTTACTCGATAAATGGGCTATCTAACACTGATATAATTTTTCAAATCGGACCAGCAGTTCCTGAGATTAGCGCGTTCAAGCAAAAAACAAACTCTTCAGCTTTGTACATTAGTATAGATTTTCAGCGACTTATCACACATAGGAGGGATTGTGGAACATAATAATTCAGATACCTATTCTTTATATTAGGTATATTAACATACTTACCTCTATATAAAATTCTTTCGTTAGTGATGACTGACAGATAACGCACAGCCAAAACTACTGGTCGTAGATATACAACTGGCTAATTTCGAGTCAGACTCGTGTGCAAAGGGTTCCGAACCAATTTAATTTTTTAACATGCTATTTTAACAGTACAGACTAGGTTTTCCTGTAATATTTATGTATAGAAAACTATCTGATTTCTTTTTCAAAATTTTAAACTCAGCAGTTTCGGAGATAAGGGAATGGTAATTTTTGGTCTAATTTCTTGAATAACATCAAAACTATTTGTTTTAAAATTATGAAAAAATTTAATTAAAATCCTCACAGTAAGTCCTTTCATTTGAAACTTTATTTTTTCTAGTTTGACCCCCAAAAATGACCCAAAAAATATTATTGTCATACTAAAACTTTATTTATTTACGTAAAGCATCCGTGTTTGGGTCACACAATTCCAAATGCATACCAAATTACAACAGAATCGGTTTAGTAGATCCGGAGAAAACTGGCTGTGACAGACGGACAGACAGACGGCGGACAGACAGACACCCGAGTGATCCTATAAGTGTTCCGTTTTTTACGGATGTTCGGAACCCTAAAAATACATAGATTTTGACGGTCATAACAAAACCTGAAGCACAAATAAAAATATCAAAACACCGTATTTTCCCGAAACCTATCTTTTGTCCCCCAAAGAATGTTTCTCCCCCGTTGGACATAAAAACAAGTAGTATCTATCTTTATCCTTCGTAAAAGACAAGGTTTCGATAACGTGAGGAAAGTTGGAGTTTGGCCGCGGACACGAACTCAGCGGGCAAGAAGTTGAGGTGGCGCGGCGGCGGCGGTGCGGGCAGCAGCGCGGCGACGCAGACCCGTTCACGAAGCCAGCGGGCAGATCGCGTGACGCTAGAACGGCGTGCGTAGTGTTGTGTTACGAGAAGTTGCCTTTCTATGACTGCGTCACTGCAGACGCGCGGGCACCGCTCCCGCGCCGCTGCCTTCGTGAACAGTTCCATATAAATCTATGCATTTGAACGCGCCCGCGCCCGCGCCGCCCCGCACCCGCTGAGTTCGTGCTCGCGGCCTTATTGTCACAGCTGGTAACCTCGACGTGAGTGAAAGTTAAGTGGGGGCGATTAGGGGGTTTAACGTGTTAAAGATATGAGTCATGAAGGGTATTAATAACGTCATTATATGTGGATAGAGGCTTTATTCACGTTATAGTGCTCAGGGGGTCTAAAAAGGCCACTTTAGCAGAATCAGAAAGCACATTACGCTACCTGTCACTGTTGAACCTAATTTACCCCCTTAGCAATAAAGATGAAAATGAAATTTGACAGATTGTTGAATCTATACTTAATATATAAAGCTGGAGAGTTTGTTTGTTTGTTTGTTTGAACGCGCTAATCTCAGGAACTACTGGTCCGATTGGAAAAAATTCTTTCAGTGTTAGATAGCCCATTTATCGAGGAAGGCTATAGGCTATATATCATCAAGCTAAGACCAATAGGAGCGGGTCAGTAATGAAAATTGTGACGCAGTCGAATATTTTTTTTTAAACGTTGCCCTAACCAAGGCATTTCACCTGTATTTTGGGTGCGGTCACAAACATACAAACTTACATACACACCAACAGCCAGACATTTCATAAATTAATCTGTTACTTAAACTTCTTTTATTTCAGCGATAATCCCTCCAGTACCTATCTACCGATTCGTCTACCTTTACAAAAATAAAACAACAGATTTAAAAGCCTTTACAATAAGCATCGTGTCATCGTTTTTTGTTAAGGAGGAATCCATTTGATAATTACTAACTGGAGCTTCTGCCCCAGGGTAAGAGGTGAAAGGAAAATCGATGTGCTTGAGATTAAGATAAATTAATGTGCTTGTTCGACACAGGAAGAGTTTCTTTTGTAACCTGACTCGCATATTGTTAGCTTGAGGCGGTTTTTTGCTAACTTTTTTATAGCTAGGTAAGGGATGTGTATGAGAAAAACTTGGTACACTTGTGAAGTTTTGTAGTTATAACGTTGTGTACTTATTTAGAAAATTAATAAGTTTACCTCTTTATACCTTAGGTGCATGCTCCTCACATATAACGAAATTTTTGTATACCAAATACTGTAAAAGATTTATTTGAAAAGAGTAATTATGGAGATTTTTGTCCGTTCTTCTCCATAAGAATCTACCTTTCCGAATGGACAGTAGAGTCACTTTAGTATTTTATATTATTTGAAATGTGAATGACGTTCAAAAGTGCCGTTTAATGGCCTAATTGGAATAAACGTTTTGACTTTGAGTTTGTTGTGAGAGACAAAAGGAGCTATACTAGACGAATATCACGATCCTTTTTTCAAAACGGATTCGTGATGGAATGATACTCCATAGTATTGCTGGTTGAAATCTTTCATCACATAACCCTCGTTCTGGCGCAGTCGGGTAATGAGGAGTGAAAAGAAAATCGATGTGCTCGAGATTAAGATGAATGAATGTGCTTATTCGACACAGGAAGAGTTTCTTTTGTAACCTGTCTCGCATATTGTTAGCTTGAGGCGGTTTTTTGCTAACTTTTTTATAGCTAGGTAAGGGATGTGATTGGGAAATACATCGAACACTTGTGAAGTTTTGTGGTTGTAAAAGTTAGGTTCTGGTCATAGTGGTAATGTATTTTTTTTTTCAAAACATCTGCCATGTTGCGAAAGTTCAAAAGAGTCACCGCGGCCCTGGATCGCAAAAGGGGAACACGGATGGGTTTTACTCAGTAAGAGTCTGACACTCCCTTGTGCTCCGCCCAGAGCGGGGGGAGTAATTTGATGATTTCCCATCCTGAAAAAAAGTTTGCATGACGTGCTAATATCATCATGATTACGTTGACATTAGCTAGTATCTTTTTTTTATAATGTGAGGATTCATGATCGCAATGCCACTTCATAGCGGGGCTGGAGTCCTTCATCCATAAAGATTTTGTTGCACGTGGTCAAATTAGTGTAACGCGCCAGAATTAATGCTGGTTACATAACGACATATACGTGCTGCTAACGCCATCTAGTATCCAGTAGCAGGCATTTACGTGCTAGAACATTCTCGATGTTTAGACACCTGGTCGGTCGGGACCCGTGTGTGCCCGAACTTTCCAGAGGTTTCCATACAGGAGGGTTCTGGAAATGACTGTCGGTATATAAAGGGCGGACATCCGGCGACGGCAGTCAGTATTGAATTGGCGATACAAACGATAACTTCGAGAGCGATCTTCAACTGCGAATTATAGTGAAGTGAAGTGTTCAGTAGTGTGATTGTGTTTTATAATTAGTGTGTTTTAAAGTGCTAATTAGTGTTATAAATTAAAGTGTCAGTTTTGGTTGTTTAATCGGCTATTTTTATTGTAACGAACCCTAAGCTCGTAACATTAGCATACCTAAATAATAAGTATTATTTAGGTGTATTCAGGACAACTTTCTTGTTATTTGACTGATAAAATGCTTCTTACGCACTTTGGTGAGTCGCGGTTTTTTAAATAGCATTAGCTTTTGCCCGCAACTTCGTAAGCGCATATCCCGTTGTTTCTCGTTCTTGTAGGAATATGCGAAAATCCTCATATTGCTCCCGTTTACTCCCCAAGGGACCTATATGCCAAATTTCAGCTTTCTACGACCAGTAATTTCTGCTGTGTGTTGTCCGTCACCCATTCAGTCAATCAATCATAAATCATCAATCAATACTATAAAATTCTTCCTTTACTGACTGATTGAGTGACTGACAGACTCCGTGGGGAGTGTAGGATATCCCGAAATTCCCGCGGGAACGGGGAAAAAACGGTATATGCGCGTACTATATATTCGGCTTAGTTTATGGACCTCCAAATTATCGGTCTTAGAACGGTAACAAAAACGGTCATTAATTGCCAGAATCGATACGTTTAGAAGACAGATTACTCCCAATATTTGGTAATTAGTACCTAGCCGTCGACCAGGGCGAGAAGTTTCGACGTAGATACCGATGGCCTACCGACGGAATACGGTCGTTAAGTTCTTAGGCCGCCCGTACACAGTCAATCTCGAATGCGATTCACGGATCATTAAACTATACTAAACATATACACTTAAAATAAAAATTCTAACTAAAATAAGGCGTCAAAAAATTCGTCCTCATCGCTGTCCACTGGAAGTGAGCCCAAAAGACTGGCGGCATTACCACGTTGTATGGCAATGCTTATCCTCTGTCCGAGGTAAAAGCCAGCCCTTGGGTCACGCGAAGTGTCAACTAAGCGTTTAGAAAGATCTTTAAATAAGGCATGAGCACTCGGACCCCACGGTCCAAGAGTTTCTACCCCAAACGGTTCAAAAATATATTTGCCTACAAGGTTGTTATCTTTCCGACGCATGAGGGTCTCAGCAGCCGCAGCGGCAGTACCAGCACAGCACGACGAGCTAGGAAGACGAGATGGCGCAAGAGTATTATATTTATTGAAGAATGGCTTGCTCTTGACCACAATCTCGCCTGATGGAAAGCGGTAGCTGTGAGGTCTATGATGGAGCGAGCGTGCCCAGAAGATGCCTGTTCACTCTTGCTTTGTTTTCTTGCTGTTGATTCTGGCTTTCAGGAGTTGCAGTGGTTGGGAATGTGTGGCGGGCTTGTCTTACTTTGAAGGCAGACAGACGGGTTATATGTGGGCGGGAACACGGATGCAGTTGATTACCAGTATTATACATGCAGTGACTGCCTGGCTGACCTTTATAGCCCAGGAACTGGGTAACGCGATTCCCCTTTTTTAGTTTTTTAGGATTCCGAACAGCCGTAAAAAACGAAACCCTTATAGGATCACTAGGGTGTCTGTGTGTCTATCCGTCTGTCACAGCCAGTTTTCTCCGGATCTACTGGACCGATTCTGTTGAAATTTGGTAAACATATGAACTTCTGTGATCCAAACACGGACCCATTACGTAAACCATTAATTTTTTTGCATGGGGGTCAAACTTTTTGGGCTCAAACTAGAACATTAAAATCATAAAGTTATCCACCTTATCTCCGAAACTACTGAGCCTAAAATTTTAACCTAAAGTTACAGAAAAAACTAAATTTACAGAAAATAAGAAGTCTGTAGCGTTAAAATAACATGTTGAAAATGAAATTGGTTCGGAACCCTTTGCACGCGAGTCCGACTCACACTTGGCCAGTTTTTTTAAGGATGGGAAATCATCAAATGACACCGCCCTGAACAGAGCAAAAGGGAATCAGTCAGACTAAAACCAATCCGTGTTCCTCCTAATACTATTTGCGATCCAGGGGGGCTACTCTCTAACGAAATCCGTAGTTTCGGGCTTAGTTGCGGGCGGGCGTATTCTACTCCGTATCACCTACAGAGTTACGATTAGTCCCGAACCCGAACTAAGAATGAATGACAACACGATTTCACAGTAACTGTCAAATCGTGTTATCATTAGTTCTCAGTGGTTAGGTGATACGGAGTAGAAAATGCCCGCCCGCAACTAAGCCCGAAACTACGGATTTCGTTAGAGAGTAGCCCCCCAGGGCCGCGGTGACTCTTCCGAACAAATTCCGTAACCCTGCAAAACGCGTGTCAGATTTTTTAGCTTCTGACTACCCTTACCGACTGTCAAAGATCTATAAAAGCTAGAGAGATACGGACGAGTCTTGTTATGTTATGGTCACCCATCCACGGATCGACCTCGGCTAGCGTTGCTTAACCTTGACGATCGACTGATGCGACTGTTGTTGTTTCGAGCGCGATTTTTTATTTTAAAGAAAATTAGTCACGAATCAAGGAAGTAATATAATCTGCCGATTTGCACAAGCCGAAGTAGCTAAAATCATAAATAAAGTGTGGTGCATGCAGTCGCTGAGAACTATGTATTTCCCACTTTGCGCCAATCTGTCCTTCTCACTCTTTCTCTATTGTAACGTTGCACGTTATTTCTACGGTAAACTTTATAAAAATAATCTGGCAATATTTAATTGGAATTATGCTGGCAATATTTTAAGTAATGACAGCTGCGCGCTGGTTGGCCATGTCTCCTTACAATGCCATATTGCACGAGACGAGGCTTTATAAGGGCCTGCACAACATTTCTCGGGAACACATCAGCTGAAGTGAATAATCTGTCATTTAGTACTCCTTAAAAGTCTAGATCCTTGCTAGTTACTACTTGAAATCGTAACTCTAAAAGTTGTGGTGAGTGCAGAACCCTAGAAAGGGTTCCTTCCTGCCTACATCTTCATCCTTACCTCTTGAGGACCGACAAGATCGGAATCAGGAATTTTACGTGGTTTTATTTTTCGTGTTTTATTTGTCATATTATATAAAAAAATTCTTTCAAAGTGTCAGAATTACAATACCCCTCAAAAGAATTGTTAGATTTTTGTCAAACATGACTAGAAAATCAAGCTGAACCTCCTGTATAAAAATCTGATATGCTCGAGTATTCTAAAGTAGATCTTGCGTCACTTCCGAAACTTTAGAATGGGAGCATTTTTAGGGTTCACTTAACATCCCCTTTGAATATCTGACGCGCTCGAATGAATTCCTATTTTCTACCCTTCTGGATAGCCAACCCCACCACGCAAGTAGGCAGATGAACATACCTTTGTTATCAGAGACACGTTGGAGCGTCTAAACGATCAATATCTGACACGCTTGAGTATGTCCATGTAACTGATTTCTTTTTACATTCTTGAAAATCTGTGGACGCTTCTCCAACCACTGAACGGAGAAACATTACAGAACCTTTTATTCTTCTTATCATCTACTTCTTACATTAACTACAAAATATAATAGGTCCGCACGAACAAACTCTTTAGCTTTATAATAGTGTATGTAAATGAAACTCGCTGAAACTCACTGAAACTCGCTGAAACGTGCTGAAACTCATTAAAACATGCTGAAACTCGCTGAAACTCGCCGAAACTCGCTTATATCAACGTATTTTCGTCTCTTTGTTACAAAAACAAGAATTTCCCTATTTTCTTTGATACACATCCAAACTATGTCTCCTGTCCTTCAATCCTCATTACCTCACACATTTGTTAGTAAGCAAGTTTTAATTAAACAGACATCAACTACCAGACTAAACAAATATGCGTGTTTCTTTGAATTATATAACGTAGGCGTAAAAAGCTATTTGGGAGTCATAGACAGGGTTTTTAATGTATCTAATGTTTAGTTAAATCAAACGGTTGGCAAGGTCGGTGTTTGAAACAAGATGCACTTTGGAGATTATAAGCTGGTAAATAATATGTACAAGCGGGATAAAAAGGGGAAGGGAAGAACTCATAGGGCATCGAAAAATTGCGTTCACTTTGCTGTCAACGGGAATAGTGGTCAAAACAATGGTCGCATGCCACGTGGCAATGCTGAATCGTTGGCCGAAGGAAAGGCCACCCTGATCTTGTTAAGAATCGACTAAAAGCTAGCTGATTTCACGCAAGATCGCTCTCACGTTTGAGATAAATATTTTGAACCGACTTCCAAAAAAGGAGGAGGTTCTCAATTCGGTGGGTATTTATTTTTTGTTTTATGTAGGTACACCGATTACTCCGAGGTTTCTGATCCGATTTGTGTTATTCTTTTTTAATTCGATGTTTGCCATTTGGTCCCGTAAAAATTTGATTCAATTTGGTTCACAAGTTTTTATTTTATGAGCATTTTTGCTTATCACAATATCTGCGTAGATGAAGACGTCGTCCAAGTATCACCACTTAAAAGTGAAAAAAAAAAAACTATTTTACAAAAAATATAACCGACTTCCAAAAACAACACTACAAAGTATAAAATAACCTTAATTTCGGAAGTCAGTGTTTTTGGTTTCGTATCTTCGTTTTTTAATTGATTTTCTAATACTCCTTTGACGTCGACATAGGCTCCAGCTGCAAAATTTACTGACATGGCCCGGAGAATCGGTTTACTAAAGTGACAGTATGCACATTGCTCGCAGAACAGATGGTCGATGGGGTCAAAAGGTTCTGGAGATCCGACCGCGTACCGAAAGACGCAGCGTTTTCCGACTGAAATGATAAGCAGCCGAAACGTGACGATTTTACCAAACATAATTCTTTAAACCCTATTATCTATAGGACAAACTCTATGCAAATTCAGTGTTGCGTTGCGTCTGGCAACTCTCGGAACCGCTTAAATATCATTTCGAAGATCTGAAGGGATAACAAGATATTTATTTACCATCTGCCTTAAACTTAGGTACTGATTGATTTTTTTCTAGCGATAATCTCAAACTGAATCGTGCATTTTAGATTTGCAACAACTTTTCCCCGCGGCTTCTCTCCGTTTACCTATTAGACAGGAATTGTATTTTGTCTTTAATTTCTCATTATCATCATTTATCATTGAAAAAATTTCGAAATTAGAACAGAACTTTTTTTATTTTTTTAGTTTTATGGCCTGGTTGCCAGGACCTTTTAGCCAAATAGAAATTTAAGCCTTGCCTGCTTCAGATAATCAATTATACCACTTTATTTATTATCTGTAGCGTAAATTGGAATTCTTGACGATAAAATAGGTAAAAAAATACCTAAACAATGTAACTGTTACCTGTATGCCTTCTTTTACGCTTAGCAACATTTCCTGAAACAGTTGTTTTTCTCCTATCGAAATAATATGACATATAACACCCAAGTAGCTGACGCAAGCAGACATCCAAATGTTATTTTTTTCAGAGCCGACCCTTGTCATGAGGGTGCTTCAAAATGTCAACCCCAAGCCGAAGTTACGAACATATTCAGTGTTCAACATGACTCCGCTTAACTTAGTTTATTGGTACTTAATATTCAGGATTTGAATTTCATTTTATTTTAATATATAGGATTTAATTTTGCTTTAGACGTTATTCAGAGTTCGTTTATAGCAATTTCGGATATCACGTTGAGTTTAAATGAACAATTTGGAAAGATTATTTTGTTATGCGTATTTAATATTAAATTAAATTAATGATGTTCAAAACTTTGATATTTTATTTGTTACTAGCTTTTGCCCGCGACTTCGTACGCGCATATCCCGTTTTTTCCCGTTCCCGTAGCAATTTCCCATTCCCGTATAGCCTATAGCCTTCCTCGACAAATGGGCTATCTAACACTGAAAGAATTTTTCAAATCGGACCAGTAGATCCTGAGATTAGCGCGTTCAAGCAAACAAACAAACAAACAAACTCTTCATCTTTATTAGTATCTATAGAAAGTATAGATTGTGTTTTACACCTACCACAGTGTAGGTATTTTTTTATTCTAAAGACAGACTGGTAGAAAATTCTTTGCCGCAAGTCCGCCATTGTACATCCTTTGTGCTAACAGTTTTAATAAATATTATCGTTTACCTTCATTTCATCATAAGACTTTGAGTTGAGATAATTTTTTTACGGTTTGAGACGGGTGTAGATTTCTTTGCGTAAATCTATATTTAAACCGCGGGCATAACCTAGTCGGAATTAAGATAAAGCAGCTTCTAATCGACAGCTATCTTGATCCTTCACATTTTTAACCGACTTCAAAAAAAGAAGGAGGTTGTTAATTCTTAGGTATGGGATACCACTAAAAATGAAAATAAAAAAACACCGGTAGCACTCCGGGAGTGCCGGCAGAAGTGAAAACTTTAGTATTAACGTTGTGTTTAATTATAAGTACAAAAATACTATCATTTATGAGGTAGAATACAATGTTTATTTATTGCGCTATCGTACACAAATATGACAATTTACATGTTATTATTCATAATATTATGTCGTTATTTATTTATATATTACATTAATTTTTATCTCTTAGAAAAATCAACTTTCATCCATAATTTCGTAATTCCGTAATTTCGTATCCTTGGATACGCGTGGCACGCTGTACATAAACACAGACGGACATTCGCGCAAGCGCCCTGTGCCGCCTAAGCGGAGCAGCACACTCAGGCATGGTAGAAAGAGTGGGAGATACTAGTTCCTCTCCCTTCCCCTCGATCTTACGCTTTTTCGATCAGCATCACGTGACCCTGACGCGAGTCCGTCTTACGCTTTTTCGATCAGGTCACGTGTCCTGACGCGAGTTTAAGATTTTATACCCATTATAGAAAAAGTGCTCAACGCCGCTAAAGAAGTTTTCACTTCAAAACCTTTTTTACAAAAAAATACAACCGATTGTTTTTTTTTATTTGAAAGTCGGTTGTCTTTTTAAGTTTTATTATACTAATGTTATGCATTGTACATAGGTTGCTTATTTTTTTCGAGTTCCTATGAGGAGAATGTATTCTGTCCATAGAGAGCTACTCTTGACAATGTGCCACTAGGTTCATTTTTCTGACTGGCCAACTCCTTTATAATTCAAAAATGCCTGTAAACAGATTGACTTGAACTTAATGCCATGAGTATCAGCTATTAGAGAAAGGGCAGTGACCATTATTGCCTTGATAAAACGAAGCATATATAATTATAATTAATTATCTAATACTAGTATTACACAACTTCGTCTGCGCCACATTTTACAATAATGCTCCTCTCCTATTGGTCGTAGCGTGATGTTATATAGCCTATAGACTTCCTCGAGAAATGGGCTATCCAACACTGAAAAAAAAAAACGATTTGAGCATTCCTTCCTGAGATTTTCGCGTTCAACCAAACAGACTCTTCACATTTGTAATATCCTTACTTACTATAATATTATTAATGCGAAAGTAACTCTGTCTGTCTGTCGGTCTGTCTGTCTGTCTGTCTGTCTGTCTGTCTGTCTGTCGTGCTTTCACGCCAAAGCTACTGAACCGATTTAAATAAAATTTGGTACACAGATAGTTTAGAGCCTGAGAAAGGACATAGGCTACTTTTTATCCCGGGGATATGTTCCCTAGGGACCACGCGGGTGAAGCCGCTGGCAGAAGCTAGTTTGTATATAAAGGATAGACGTATGTTGCATAACGACCACGTACTACGATAATTGGTCTAGTTTATGTAACTATCATTGCTGGTACGTGTTTTCGAAGAGAATTGATATTTCTGTATCACTAGTTACTCACATTCGCTTGGAGTGAAGAAATTCATTTGAGAATTCGAAAAAAATACGTAATTACAGAGTTGCTTATGGGGTCTATGTTTTAATAGAGTATTGGAATAACACCTGTATTTCCGGAAAGGTTAGGTTAGGTTATTCCTATAGTATTTTTTGCAGCCTCATCATCATCATATCAGCCGAAAGACGTCCACTGCTGGCTGGACACAGGCCTCCTCCAAGATTTGGGCGGGTTTGCCATAATCGCCACACTTGGCAGGCGGGTTGGCGATCGCAGTGTATGGTGTTGAGTTTTACAGAGAACGCTGCTGCCCATTCTCTGGCATTCATTTTGTAGCCTATTGTGTCCCAATTCTGGGTAAAGGCCTCCCCCATATTCTTACAGACACGTTTTGGGCTACCTCAAACAAGCCTTCGTGGTGTCCAGATCATGTCACCACTGCTTTCTAATCAAATTCTTAAATGTTTTTTCAGACCAAGAGATTCGTATGAACTTAGCCTAAGTTGGTAAAAACAAAATAATAAAAATACACAAAAATAAACATTAATTGGCTTAATGCACATGTACACGTACATGCCTGCCAGCCTAGAGCCTGATAAACGCTCCATCAATCTTTTCCGCCAGTGTAGCTAAATCAATCAAATCAAATCGTATATTTCAAATAAACCATTTACAGGCACTTTTGAATTGTCAAAGTCGGTCAGTCAAAAACATGAAGCTATTGCACGTTCCAAAGCGTAAATCTCTATGGAGAAGAACGTGCAAGAAACTCCACGGACACTCTTTTAATATGAGGACAATATGTGAGGACAATGCAAAGAACAAGAAAATATATAAACAATTCAAAATGTAGGTACAGATTAAAATAAGCCAGTGGCAGGTAGGAGATGACCAGTCTCAACTGACGGCGCCCGTTCACGAACATAACGCGTGCATCAGCACCATCTAACTCGACCATTTTGTAGGGAACTAAATGATCCAAAACACGCGCCACCATCAGCAAAACATTTGTGTGAGCATGACAAGCTTTCAACTGCCACGCTCGTTCATGTCAAACTAATTTAATAACGAAATCTATAACTAATTACATATGTAAATGGCTCCATGGTGCTCACATTTACAGAAAATTGAAAATATGCTTCTACGTTATACAAAACTATGGTTTTCAAGTAACTAAGAAAAAAAAGAAAAAGAAGGCTGCTTTGCTGTGTATATTTTGCTAATACAATATAGCAAAGAAATCATAAATCAATGATTGTATAGGAGAATAGAAAAGGGTAAACATTTCTTCCAATTATCAAAAACCTAACTAGTGGACCCATGCCGCTGTGGCTGTGGAGCAGGACCATATACATACATAAAATACTGTGTTTTTATATACACCCTTATTTTTCAAGCTAAGTATGTACAAGTGCTATGTGATAGAAGGTGCGCCTATTGCAAGCAACCAATACAAGTCCAGACTTCCGAAGGTCATGTTTCGTACTTTCAAAACGTTCAAAATCAAGTCGCAATATTATTTCAGCGACGATTAATGTCAAAAACTTATCAAAATGTAGTAAATTAAAGATATTTTTGACAGTTTATCATTATTGCCAATCTGCACATGTAACACGTACCAAAACCAATTAGTACCGAGGGATCGAAACTGTGTCTCCTAAACACAGGCTATTTTGTAGCTTAGCTAGGAGGACAGAGCTTCATCCACCTTATTGTAGACCACAATTCTGTGTTACCTACCTGTTATTATTTAAGGGAAAAAAAGTTGTAAATCTACAATCTGTTTATTTAAATAAATATCATGAGTTAATGATGCAAACGCTCCTTAAAAATATGAGCTTTACCTCAGGCTGTTACTTATTCCAACCCCATAATACTATATTCGACCCGAAAAAATGAATCCACCAAGCCTTCACTTTATTGGTAGCACTTGTGCCCTAGAACAACGACAACTTAAGATAGAACGTTTTGTGGGTGCATTTACAAACATACAAATTCACATACACAAACAGCGAGACCCGGAACAACTATCTGTAGGCCATACAAATATTTGTTCCGTGCGGGAACCGAACCCGCGATACACAACGCAGCAGCCAATCGCTCAACCACTGCACCAACCGTGTCGTCAAAATTTTCTTTCAGAGCTTACATTAAAACTGTTTGATTTTGTGCTTATTTACGAAGCTTGGCATAAGGAATATCCCAAAGTTTATTCGATGATTCGTTCTTTAAAAAATACCCATCTACAAACACGTGGTAACACTTAGGTAAGTCAGTGAAAACAAAAATATAAATAATCGTGGCGCTTCGCTCTGCCAAATAATAATATTATAATAATATCCAGTTGACTGACTCATGAAAATTATCTGTTTCTGAAGTACTCTGACGTAGAAACTGACCTTGGAACGTCAGGAGAGAATGAACGAACCTGTTAAATAAGTAGTTTTAATTTTGAAGATGGCAGCATTGGATTAAGAGTTTCTTATGTTGGTACTGAAGGTTCTCTGATATTCCTCTACATTAAAATATATGTTATCGGATAGAATTGAGGTGTTAGTTTAAGATCGCGATAGACGCGTTCTGGGGGACTTTTTCATGTAAAAGTTGACGTTCAAAATTTGCTGGCAGCCAGCTTAATTTGAATAAATGTCTTTTATATAGATAGGTTGAACTGATCGATTGATCGCCGTATGGTGTCGGCCGGTCCCGTATGGTGCCGTAAAAGAATAATACCATCCCATCACTTCCCGAAGGATCGCCAAACTAAAGTGGCAGTGGGCAGGGCACATTGCTCGCAGAACAGATGGTCGATGGGGCCGAAAAGTTCTGGAGTAGCGACCGCGTACCGGAAGACATAACGTTGGAAGGCCTCCCACAAGGTGGACCGATGACCTGGTGAAGGTCGCGGGTAGCCGATGGATGCGAGACGCACAGGACCGGTCGTTGTGGCGACGCTTGGGGCCTATGTCCGGCAGTGGACGTCTTTCGGCTGATATGATGATGATGATGATCACTTCCCGTGGGTGTCGTAAGAGGCGTCTAAGACACTCACCAGAAAATGGGCAGCAGCGTTCTCTATAAAATGCAACACCATACACTGCGATCGCCAACCCGCCTGCCAAGCGTGGAGATTATGGCAAACCCTCCCTTTTGGGGGAGGTCTAACTCCAGCAGTGAACGTCTTTCGGCTGATATGGTGTTATGATGATCGATTGATGTAGCTAGCACCACATAATATCACGCCAAGTTAAGCCGTTGGCCTCGGCTGTCATTTGAACATCTTTGACAGTCGTAACAATTCAATTTATTTTAATTCAGACTTCACTGTCGATAGTATAAGTAATACATAAAAACTTAAAAACTATGTTAGTAAAACATGATGAGCAAACTTAAAACTATTTAATTTGGATGCGTGTCCATTGTCTCCATAGAGGACTATGTATATGCTCAGCAACAACTTTGAGGTAGCTGTTGGAACTGTCCCTCACCCTGCGCATCAGCGATGCCGCCCTTTTACGGATAATGGCATGGAAACCACCCACCTGCGCATCTGCAAGCATCGCTGAAGCGCTACAATAGCGAGGCAGTCCCATCAGCAACCTGAAAGCGCTGTTGTATTGGACCCGCAGAGCGCCGACAACTCGCTGCGTGTAGTTGACCCACAGACTACAGATATAGTAGGACTGGCAGTAGGCCCTAAATAGTGTCTTCTTTACCTAACGGGCAGTCAGAAATTTAAAACAAATTGAAGAAATCGAAACTGCCTCCGTGGTCGAGTGGTTTAGGCGTATGCCTTGTGACCCGGTGGACGTGGGTTCGATTCCCACGGGAAGAGCAGACCTTGTAAAGTTGTTTTCCATTTTGGTTTGGACATTGCAGGCTTGAATCACCTGATTGTCCGATAAAAAGATGATTCCGTGCTTCGGAAGGCACGTATAAGCCGGTGGTCCCGGCCGCCAAATGGCGGTCGTCAAATAAACCATGTCAGAAGCCCTTGAGGCGGTTTGGAAAGTCTGAAACTAGGGTGTGTGGGGTCGTTAGGCTTTACTGCCCACACGACAAGAAGAAGAGTCACAAATCAGATAAATCTGACACCGGTCTTGCCAAGTTGAATTGTGTTTCCCCATTACTGGGTGGTAGAGACCAGATAAGCAGTCGCTTCACGTAAAATACTGGTAATCAGCCCCATCCGGCTGGACTGGAAGCCGACTCCAATATAGTTGGAAAAAATACAGGCAGATAGACTGATTTTTATCTATATGAACAAAACGTCTTCTCATTTTTGGTCGTCACTTACGTCACGGCAAAGGATTAGAACTTTTTTGTACAGGAGCTGGCATAGTCCCCTGCGAATAATAGTGTTTAATTTAAATAAATGGTTAAATCAAGCTGAGAATTATGATTAGTATACAATCTGCTGCATATAACCGCGTAATAAGTTCATTTTTAACGATTTTCATTGTTCTCACTTGGTGACTTTACCTTTAAATATCACGGCAACGTGAAACTTTAGGGCACTATGTTCCTAACATCTATTAAAGTGTTTCCCACGCATATATGCATGTAAGATAGGGCGCCGCAATTTGAAAAAAAAAAACAAAATGTTTCTATGCCCTTTCCAACAGTAATCTTCTAAATTAAACGTAGTATTGTGGCATCGTAGTGTGCCACAATACTACGTTCTAAGAGTCATCCTCGATTTCAAAGGTAATCGGGCATTTTTGCCCAATACAATTTTGATATCGCTTAACATCAACTGTGAGAAACTCATTATAACTTCTTTCTTTAGAGGGTAATCTTAGAAAAACTCGTGGAACAATATACGAACATTTTGGGTTTATTTTCTCGCATGTCTTTCCTTTCGTATGGATATTGTGATCATAAAGGGAGGGCTGGCGAATGAGATTACGCAGTTTTGAATTTTTATATTTTTCTGTTCGGATTTTTGGGACTTTCAATCGGAGGGTTACAGGCAATTTGTACCTTGTGTAGAAGTCCTATAACCTACCTTTAACTTAAATGAGTGGTATGATTTTAGGGAAAATATATACATACTTATTATTTAGTTTACCAGTGGTAACAACTTTTACTATGGGACAAAACCCACATCGCAAAAAAAAAATCGGTTCGGTACATTTTGTATAGTAATGCGCCCATAAATGTATTAGGCAGTCGATTGCAGTATAAAGTACATTTTTAAAACATTATAAATAAAAAACACAGGTTCTATATTCAAAACCAAACAGATACAACAAACAAAATCAGTAAAATCGATGGTGCATGGTTAAATTGCGGGAATATCAAAGTCGAATTGAATGGTTACAGGCGTGAATATTTAACAGTTTTCATGTGAATTACACAATAGCTAACATGTGAAACCAACAAAATGTAGATTTTATTCAGCAATATTGTACACACAAATAAAACCCCGTGTCGTATATTGATTTCATCATCATCATCATCATATCAGCCGAAATAAGTCTACTGCTGGACATAGGCCTCCCCCAAGCGTCGCCACAACGACCGGTCCTGCGCGTCTCGCATCCATCGGCTACCCGCGACCTTCACCAGGTCATCGGTCCACCTTGTGGGAGGCCTTCCAACGTTGGGTCTTCCGGTAGGCGGTCGCCACTCCAGAACTTTTTGGCCCCATCGACCATCCGTTCTGCGAGCAATGCCGCTTTAGTTTGGCGATCCTTCGGGCTATGTCGGTAACCTTGGTTCTGTTGCGGACATCATCATTCCTGATTCGATCACGCAAGGAAACTCCAAGCATTGCCCTCTCCATTGCCCTTTGAGTGACTTTGAGCCTCATCAGAAGGCTCAAAGTCACTCAAAGGCCCATTGTGAGCGACCACGTTTCAGTTCCAAATGTCATCAGTGGCAACACGCACTGGTCATAGACTTTCGTCACGAGACACTAGTATGTGGGACGAGAAAGATTTCATTAAATGTGTGATTTATTTTTTATTTACGTTCTGTATCTACTGTAATTGTTTATTCATAGGCTCTCATTTGACCACTATCTCACCTGATGGTAAGTGATGATATGGTCGACGATGGTGCACGCTTGCCTAGAAGTAACCTATTCACTCACCTATTTCAATTCGAACTAGTAGTTCCTGAGATGAGTAACAGTGACGCTGTCCTACAGTCTATAAAACGTACTTGCTTAATAAAAACTTAGGTAGTTACTAAAAAAAACCGGCCAAGTGCTAGTCGAACCCGCCCACCGAGGGTTCCGTACGTTTGTAGGTACATATTACTTGCCAAATTTAATAATTCTAGGTGAACGGGAAATACCCTATACATTTTGATTCCCTTGAGAGTGTCGAAATTTACGTTTTTTGCGGCATAAACGGCCGTATCGTTTTTTACGTTAACATAGAATCTTGATTTTTTTCACAGCTTCAAGGGACCGTAGACTTGCGTATATGGTTTTAATTTCAACTCGATACCTCTACGCGTTTCTGAAATAAAGGGTCTTGACAAACAGACGGACGGACAACAAAGTAATCCAATAAGAGTTCCATTTTTCCTTTTGAGGTACGGAACCCCAAAATACAAAACCAATTCTAATTGACAATCATAGTCACGTTACGGAATTAGACAACGCTATCAAGATAAACTCTTAACAAAACGATTTGACAAAAGCTGGGAAAATCTCAGCAGAACCGATTCGCGAATGAAGCTATTCAATCGTTCACGGTCCATTACATCACGAGCTTAAATAAGTGCGCCAACTTAGACACTGACAGCTCATTCACATGGCTATCCAGCTTAAGTCACAGATAAAAGAGGACTAATCGAATAAAATAATATAAGTCGCCATTTACGGTTCTGATAACTAGGGAATTGACGGCAACCTATCAGAAAAAGGGGTAAAGTAAACTACTTAAAACGAATCTACATACAGAAAAAAAAAGAAATATTCGTCCGCATCGCTGTCAACTGGAAGTAAGCCCAAAAAACTGGCGGCATTGCCTCGTTTTATGGCAATGCTTATCCTCTGTCCAAAGTTTTTAAAAGCCAGCCCTTGGGTCACGCGAACTGTCAACTAAGCGTTTAGCTAGTTCTTTAAATAACGCATGGGCACGCGGAACCCACGGTCCAATAGTTTCAATATCGCAAACGGTTCGAAAACATATTCGGTCAAGCCGTTTTGGAGGAGTTCGATAACAAACACTGTGACACGAGATTTTTATATATTAGACTAGCTGACTTGACAAACGTTGTTTTGCCATATAAAAAAAGTACCCTACCACCTATTCTCATACCTACCGAATATACACAAAAAAATCACAAAAATCGGTCGAGCCGTTTCGGAGGAGTTCGATAACAAACACTGTGACACGAGATTTTAATATATTAGGTTAGAAGAAAGGTATTACACCCGCTTGCAAATATTAAACCTGCTAAAAAAGAGGTTCATAACAGAATTTTATTTGACGGTTCAAATAAGACAGTAATTTGCTAATACCCTTTTAAAGGAAGAAAGAATCAGAAATATCTTGCTTCTCTTTCTTCCCCTTATCTGAAAGCGCATTACATTAGGCATGACTGTGGCAATATTTCTTCGAATCCCTTGTGTTTCCCTTCAAGTGAATGAGGCCGTTACGGTCCCCTAATTTATTATACTCAGAATAAGTTAAAATGGTTAATTGGATATTAGAATGTACGCCTATATGTTACAGTAAGGGTGTTTAATGTATTATTTACTTTATTTCACCAAAGTATATATAAAAATCAGCCAAATCCGAGTCGGACTGGCGTGCAAAGGGTAACGACCAAAATATTTTTATACCTTGTTAGGTATATATACTAATATATAAAGCTGAAGAGTATGTTTGTTTGCTTGAACGCGTTAATCTCAGGAACTACTGGTCCGATTTGGAAAATTCTTTCAGTGTTACATAGCCCATTAATCAAGGAAGGCTACTGGCTATAAATCATCACGCTAAGACCAAAAGAAGCGGAGCAGACGAAGATGCGCGGGTCAACTAGTGTACTTATAAATCACAGATTACTTTTAGGTTTTCCTGTGATTTATAGGTCAAGACCTTATTACCTGTTTTTTATTTTATTTCAAGCTCAGTAGTTTTAGAGAATAGGGTAAGGTAGGGGTCAATTTTCTAAAAAGGTCTAAAAAATTACCAAAATCAGGCGTACATTCCTTCCAACCACGTTGCTAATACTACGGGGCAAGGTTAATAAGAATGCCAGGGGTATGCCGGGCATGTTCCAACTCGTAATGTGCTTAGGGCCAGGCCGGCCCTTTCGTCCTCGCGGTGATAAACTATTCGTAGCTATTTATTGAAAACTTCTGTTGAGGCAGCTTTGGTTGCTAAAGTACGGTTTAGTTCAAAAAATAATCACGTCGGTTTTACCCCACACTTTTAGCTTGAGCTGTTAAGTGTGGAGTTTCAATAGAATGCGGAACCAGTTCATACTGGTTTTATACCGATGATATGCAGTTTACTGTAATTTAACAACAGATTACTTGGTCTAAATTTTAGATAAGTCAAAGAAAAGGGTAGATTTCTCTAATAATTTATTTAGTTCGTCAGTTAGATTACCAGAAAATAATGGACATACATATTTTTATATATATTTATCACGTTAACAAAAAATTAGACGATACAGTGCGCTGATGCGTGATGTCACTGTCCATGTATCTATGTACTCTTTACGTATCAGGTGTAAATACTGAAAACTAAAGTCAGCCAGGATTTAGGAGGACGCAAAACTATCGCCTTGACTATTGACGATATATACGTCACTAAAAGAAAAAAAAATGGCGAAGTGCGAGTCGGACTCGCCCACCGAGGGTTCCGAACTTTGTAGGTACATATTACTTTAAATAAAGACTTTATTTTTTTGTGATTTAATTACAAATGTATAGTTTTCAGACTTTTTCGACGGTATTAATTGCCAAATTTCATAGTTCTAGGCCAATGGGGAATACCCTTTACATTTTGATTCCCTTGAGAGTGTCGAAATATACGTTTTTTACGGCATAAACGGCCATATCTTTTTTTTTACGTTAACTTGACGACAGTTAGGACCGTAGACCTGAGTATTTGGTTTTAATTTCAATTCAATACCACTCGTTCCGGGCAACAAAGTGATCTTATAAGGGTTCCGTTTTTTCCTTTTTAGGTACGGAACCCTAAAAATGTCGTTAACCCAAGCTAGCAGCTCTATCCCACATATTTTATTGACGAGAAAATAAGCAAGTTCTGAGGGCTCTGGGGTCTTAGTCCGTTTAATTAAAAGCGGTTTATTCCCAGAAATAAGGACTTGCGAGTTTGTATGAAATACTTTAAAAAGTAAACGCTCAACTATCAAAAGTAGCTTCATTTAGCAAAGAACCAGCCTTCATTTCTACAACATTACTACCTAAAAACCACCAATAGTCCCATTTTAAATAATAATTGGCAGTCATAATTGAATCCGCAAGCAAAATAGCTTTCATTATAGTGGTAGGGCCCACATCGCTCTCCGTCGCGAGCGATCAGCCCGGGGCTACCGAACCGTGGCTTAGACTGATCCCTTTTAGATTGCCCCCGGATTGCGTTTAAATTATATCATGATTCTGTTAAAAAGCCCGTTTTGTGTTGTGTAGCTAGAGAATTGGAGTTTATTAAGTGCTTCTAGAGTTCCGTACCAAAATGGTACAAAAGGAACCCTTATGGTGTGACTAAGTCTGTCCGTCGGTCACAGCTGGATATCTCAAGAAATACTGATGCTATCAACTTGAAATTTGGAACAGCGTTCGATGAAATGTATTCAACTATTTTGCAAACAAGAAAGAAATGAAAATGTTTATATTTTTTTACAACAGCGACTGAAAGGGATTCTTGAAAATTGGAAGTGGGGCTACTATACCAGTATCTAAAAAATTTGACCATTCCCCCCAATTTCGGAAATCGGCGTTTTTGGTTATCTTTTCGTTTTTTTGACACCGACTTCCGAAATTAAAGTTATTTTATACTTTGTAGTGTTTAGTTTTTGGAAGTCGGCTGTATTTTTTTGTTAAAAAGTTTTTTATTTTTAACCGACTTCTAAAAAAGAAGGTGGTTCTCAATTAGACAGCGTATATATATATATATAAATTTTTTATGTGTGTACGCGGATAACTTCGTCGTTTATGATCCGATTTCGATGAATCTTTTTTTATATGAAAGGGTATGCTTCCGAGATGGTCCCATTGCAACCACATCAGGATCTGATGATGGAAACCCTGAGAAATCGAGGGCAACTCTCGAAAATTGTAGGCACGCATCTGGTAAAAACTTGATATTAGTGTGTATATCGGGTGATACTACAAAAGAATGAAGGTTTGGATCAGACCTGATGATGGAGACGACAGAGAGTCAAGGGAAGTCCACATCGGCATGTAGGAACTACCAAGTGTTTGGGCTTATTTCATTCGTATTGTCGAGACCTTTACACCGAAAGCACTTAGTAAGTTTTATTTTCATAACATAACATCACGCCGGTACGCTGGGAATGGGTAGGCGTGGTGAAAAATAAAAAAAATACAAAAAATTTAACCGACTTCCAAAACAAAACGCTACAAAGTATAAAATAACCTTAATTTCGGAAGTCGGTGTCAAAAAACGAAGTAACCAAAAACACCGACTACCGAAACTAAAGTTATTTTATACTTTGTAGTGTTTAGTTTTGGAAGTCGGTTATATTTTTGTAAAAAAAGTTTTTTTCACTCTTTAGCGGTACCTGCGTACCCATTCACAGCGTACGGCGTGATGTTATGTTACGAACTGGTGTAAACAATAAACAGACCTGCGATTTCAGCAATCCCGATCCATTTGCTATAATTTATTGAAGAGTTTCGTTGCCTACCTCTAAAGTTCTTCATCAGATATTCACCAAATTCAAATAGGACCAGTCCAGGAAAATACTCTACCAAAGAAAAAAGAATCATCCAAATCGGTTGTCAATTGGCGAAAATATCGCTGAACAAACATTTTTCATGGGATCCCATCATCAGACCCTAACTTATACCTTCCATCATCAGCTCAGCAACATGGGATGATGATTATCAGGTACAAATATCTGAGTTGTGTCAGAAAGTATATGAAAAACATTGTATGTGCCTATAAAATTTGAGGGATTCCCTTGATTTTCATGGGATCCAATAATCAGATTCTGACTTGGTGACAATGGGACCACCTCAGGAGTATAGGCTTTGACTAAAAAAGATTTTTTTAAATAGGTCCCCAATAGGCGGAGAAATTGGTGAACATACATAAAAAAATACATACAGCCGAACATAGAACCTCCTCCATTTTGAAGAAGTCGGTTAAAAAGAAAAGATAAGGGAGTTAGTGGTATCATGACGGTGGACAAGGAGGAATGATGACTCTTTTGCAGGCTTTACTAATCAACACAGAGCTCGCGAAAGAAAAAAAATGGCTGAAAACCAGCACTGTTGCTTTGTCTGCACATGTGTCCCAGCATTATACTAGTATAGAAGATAGCATTACACATAACCCGAAAATATTTTGGTCTTTTATTAAAAGTAAGAGAAAAGGAAGCAGCACATATCCGGCACAAATGTCGCACAACGACGAAACCGCATCATGTGGAAGGGATATATGCAACATGTTCGGAAAGAATTTTGCAAGTACCTTTAGTGTTCCGACACACAGTCCAAGTCTCACCAACACCAACACCAATTCCAGTTGTTCTCTCACGTCTACTGCATTGTATAACTTAGAACTTGATAGCAAAGAAATATATCGTGAATTAAATGGACTAGACGAAGCTAAGGGCGCGGGTGGCGACGGTATTCCTCCAATATTTGTAAAACGCTGCGCCAAGGCTTTAGTATCACCTCTACAAAAAATATTTAACAGATCTTTACGCGATGGTATCTTTCCAGAGGTCTGGAAGGAAGCCATCGTCGTACCCATATTTAAGTCGGGTGAGAGGCATTTAGTGACTAATTACAGACCAATCTCCATACTTGTTACATTTGGAAAAATATTTGAAAAACTGATTAGCAAACATCTGATGTGGTACCTTAAACAACAAATTACTGAATTTCAGCATGGCTTCGTTAAATCAAGATCTACTAACACTAACCTCATTTGTTTTACATCGGCTGTGTCTAAATACCTTGATAATCGCATTCCGGTTGACGCGATCTACACTGACTTTAGTAAGGCATTCGACAAAGTGGACGATTGCCTTCTCATTAACAAACTAACTCAACTGGGGGTGGGCGGACCGATGATATGGTGGTTTAAATCATATTTGGAAAAGAGAAAATCAAAAGTGGTAGTGAATGGTCATTCCTCCGATGCTTACCTAGCGACTTCTGGAATTCCGCAAGGTTCGCATTTGGGTCCAATACTTTTTAACGTCTTCATCAATGACATCACCGAATGCTTCAAACACTCCCGGTATTATTTATTTGCGGATGATCTAAAGATAATGAAACCAATTCAAACTAGCGTTGACTCTAATATGCTACAGAAAGACTTGGACAGACTTGTAGACTGGTGTAAACAAAACAAGATGCTTTTAAATACCAGTAAGTGTCATTACATCCAGTTCACTCGTAATAAAAAAGTGATAGATAATAAATATTACATAGAGGGAGTCGAGGTAAAGAAACTTAACACAGTGCGTGACTTGGGAGTTCAGCTCGACCATGCACTGAAGTTCGATGTACATATTTTAAATTCAGTCTCAAAAGCTTTCAAAGTACTGGGATTTGTTTTGCGCAGTAGTAAGGAATTTAAAAGACCAGCTACCAAAAAAAAGCTCTTCAACACCTTGGTCCGCCCAATATTGGAATATAGCTCAGTGGTTTGGAATCCGCACTACGAAGTTTATTCTAAGCGTTTAGAGAGTGTCCAGAAGCGGTTTCTTTACCATCTCTGCTACGGAGATCACCTAGCTAAGCAACTGTCTAGTTACACCGACAGGTTGAAACACTATCGTATGGAAACCTTAGCCAGTCGTAGAAAGAAACTTGACTGCATCATCCTACACAAGATATTGAGTGGAACAATTGATAGCAACGAGCTTTTGAGCTTATTTGCCATCAAAATTCCAATTCGAATTCCCAGGCATAATACGTATGACTTATTTTGTATCCCTAGTTCCAAAACTAACCTCGGTCATTACGCCGCTGTGCCAAGACTTTGTAGGCAATATAATGCTCTGGCTAAAACGACAGATTTAGACATCTGTAGGTCTTTGCCAATATTTAAAACCTATTTGAAGGAATTAATTTAATACCCTTTGTTATTTGATTCATTTGTTTATTGTGTTTATCCTTTTTACACTGTCTGTGCATTTTGTTGTTTTACTTTTTTATTTTTATTATGTATTAATTTTACCTTTTCTATGTAGTTAAGTAACTTTGTTAGCCTAGTTGTTAACTGTGCATGCTGTGGTCTCCTATAAGTGAAGGAGTACACCTACGAGATACTGTTTATTACTTGTAAGTTAAGAGCCATGAGTTGTGTATATTCTTTGTTGGAGATCCTTAATAAATAAATAAATAAATAAATTATGCTGAGCGATGGCAGTTTTGCGCAGATGTGACGCATATTTTCTCAATCTGTATAAGTCATATCACTAATTTGTTTTCAGTTTTCTTATGATGCGTCATACTTAGAAAACATTTTCCTTCAATCTTTCTTATTACCGGAAACAATGAAGCAGACTCTATAGTCTGCTTCATTGTTTTAGTATTCATTGTAGAAGATTATAAATAACAAACCCTATATCTATATATAGGGTTTGTTTTTTTTAATCTTCTATATTAATTATCTTTGCTAGAGGCTTGTCTATGCCTTGAGGACCAACTTGATGTTGACGTCTGATACAACTTGGTTATTAATTCAAACAATAGTTGCAAACGGCATAACATTCTACATAATTAATTACCATGTATCAGTGCTACATTGAACAATGCATTGAATGTTAGTTTGTTTAGTTACTTATTTAAGATTATAAAGCAAGTGACAAAGAAATAAACGCAGACAACTATCTGCTATTTTACTTTCTTTAGAACTCCTAACATTAGCTCACAAAATCAATTGAAGTCACTTTGAAAATAATGTTTCATAACCATTTGTTTTACCTACTTGCTCGAGTGAATGAGTGATGCTTTAAGTCAAGAGTGCATAAGTTACTTTTTGGCAAGCGTGCCTCATTATCGATCACATCATCACTTTGTATCAGGTTCAGAGGCCCTTGAGGCGGTTTAGAAACTCTGACACTAGGGTGTGTGGGGTCGTTAGACCTTACTGTCCACGGGATAAGAAGAAGATCAGGTGAGGTGGTGGCCATATGTGATTAGAATAATAAAAACCGGTCAAGAGCGAGTCGGACTCGCGTGCAAAGCGTTCCGAAAGAACTTTTTTTTTTAACATGTTATTTTAAGACTTCTTATAGTCCTGTAATCTTTAGGTAAAGATCTACTATATCCATTTTTTTTCAAAATATTAGGCTTAGTAGTTTCGATATTGTGCAAAAAACTTTTTTTAAAATTTTCTGGTTTGACTCCCAAAAGTGACACCCATACTAAAAATTTAGTAATTTACGTAACGCGTCCGTGTTTGGGTCACAGAAGTCCCAAATTTACCAAATTTCAACAGAATCAGTCCAGTGGATCCGGAGAAAACTGGCTGTGACAGACGGAAAGACCGACAGACACCCGAGTGATCCTATAAGTGTTCCGTTTTTTATTCGGAACCCAAATTAAAGGGATAAACAGAAAAAAACACGTTTCTTGTGTGGAACCCTTCGTGTGCGAGTCCGACTCGCACTTGGCCTATTTTCAGTGAACTCAGGTCACCCCCGTCAACAGTCAGACTGCTAAAAGACACCATCCATCACACAATCCTTCATACATATTCCTCGGAGCAAAGTTCAAACATTTGAAGTAAATTGAAGCTGCCAAATAAGAGGTTCTAGCCATGAGCGGTGCACGTGATGTGAATACTGAATCTAACAGAGAACATTTGTGAGGGGAGAACAAAATCCACGTCAAAACTACCATTTTGACGTGGATTTTGTAACGTCAAGATGGGTGTTTTACATTCATTTTTATCAATAGCATGAAAATTATATTTATTATACTAGCTTTTGTCATAGCTTAGTACGCGCATATCCCGTTTTTGCCCTTTAGAAGTTCGTGAAATCATCTGTTACCCTACACTCCCCAAGGAACCTAGATGCCAAATTTCAGCTTTCTACGACCAGTAATTTCGGCTGTGCGTTGTCTTCAGTCACTCAGCCACTAATAACGGAAGAATTTTATATATTAGGATAACCAGTTTATTAAAATAAATAAAAATACAAATAATATAACACGAGCAGTGAAACCAAAATCAAATTGATTAAAAACTAACGAGATATATAACAATTTTAAACGAATGTCCCTTTCGCGAAAATACCGCTTTCTATGGAAAAAAAGAAAACTTGTGTATCTTGCACGTACAGTCAACAAATTCGGTATACAGGCAAAAATATATTTTATCCACAGCACTGCCTATACTATAATTTTTTAAGCTTTTGACATATTTACGAGTGTGTTGTACAATAAGTGTCTACTCAGCACACTCACAACATTGTTTAAAAGTAGTTGCAAGGTAGCTGCCTGCTTACCGATAGCTTTGTTGACTATACATAGATACACACAATGTAGGTACAAATGTAAAGATTATTTTTATTTTAGACTAGTGGACGTCACGCGGTTTCACCCGCGTAGTTCTCGTTTCCGTGGGAATACGGGGATAATTATAGCCTATGTTACTCCCTGATAATGTAGCTATCCAATGCTAAAAGAATTTTTCAAATCGGTCCAATAGTTTCGGAGCCTATTCAATTCAAACAAACAAACAAACATACAAACAAACAAACAAATCTTTCCTCTTTATAATATTAGTGTAGATTATAAGATTATATTAATTTTAAAACAATAACAGTGTGTGCGGCTGCGCCAAATAGGTCCAGTAGAGCAAAATTCCAGACAACTAGGAGTTGCCTGACGTTTTCAATTTGATCCTCATGTTGAGTGAACGACAGTATAAGTTATTTTGGTAAACAATAAAGAATTAAGATAGCCGACCCAACCACCAATGGTGACGAACTAAAAACTTTAATCAGTATCTTTTACCAAAAGCCTATAAATACGCCATTAACGTTACTTAAGGTACGAAATCAATTTACAATCCTACCTCCCTCAGTGTCGAAACTCGAGCAATAATCAAAGTTACCACAAAAAGCTCCACTTGTCGTACAACTGTGACAAATGAAACTAAGACCGTGACTTCTATTAATTTGTTAATTAAGTTTCGTATCTCCATCCCACCTGATTTCTCTTTGAACATATCGAATCTTTACTCGATTACGAACAACTTGAAAGGGAGAAAATGAGTTTGGCGTGTGTGAATGTTTAAGTGAATTTGTGTCTAAATTGTGTTATGTCATAATAATAATAATAATAATAATAATAACCCCACCGCCGTATCTCTACGTTGACGTCGTGGTGGGGCTTGCGTGCCCCAATGAACCTCAGGTACTCATACTTAGGGTGAGGGGCCAGACAAAGAGAGATACAATCCACAAGGCAGTTTTGTGGCGAACTGTTGGGCAGTAGCGACCCCACGGACCTGATCTCCCGGGAGAAGTCTTGTTCTTCATCTCCGGCTTGCCTTTATTGGCTGGCTGGAGTGAACACTGACGAGGAAAAGAGCTCCCACCTCTTTCTTGCCTTAATCGGCCGGTCTGAGTGTAGATTCGCAAGAGCAAACGTGCTCGGGAGAAGGATGTATAATCCAGTAAGATGCTGGTAGGGATCTTGACCGTACTTCCGGGATTGTCCTGATAGCCGTGGTATACCTCTCCACTCCTCTAGCACCTCAGGATATGTTGCCTCCTTGGAGCTACGTCACTTTGTGCTAGCGACCGTATTCGGGGGCCCATTTATCGAGTGTGCAAGTCACCCCCTGCCATTTTAAAGCCGTGTATATTTTCAGTGGTCAGGCAGGGGCCAATATTATGCAATAGTTTTGCACCTACCGGGGATTGTCCTTAGGTATACTTTGATAGTGCATATAGGGATAATCGTCGGTTGGTGCCCCATTCCATTAGAAATGTCTAACGGGGCCTCTGCGAGTTGACTTCGGCCCCTCGTACGCCTACCAAAGGACCGGGACCTCAGGGTCCCGAGATTGTACAAGACATGCCTTAAATAATAATAAATGTTTTATTGTTTCTTATTACATTGTCATGCAACACAAAAATTGAGGCATCCCCGTTAAGTTAAAGAATACTTGTGATGGGATTGCCTCGCCCTTCCCTTAGTTTCTAAATTTACAATGATGTGACAAACAATTAAACATCGGTAAGGTAAGTTAAAATAAAAATTAGGAACAAATTGGAGCATGTGAATGTGTATGAGTGTGTGTGTGTGTGTGTGGGGGTGTGTGTATGTGTTTGTGAGTGTGGATGGTGATTGTGAGACTTTCGCTAACAGATTCGAGCTAGAATAAGTTCTGTTTCATCGTATGATAAGGTTTTTAACCAATCAGTCAATACTTTTTTGCATTCATATAGCAACATGGGGTAAATATTTAATGTATGGTTCAATTTATTATATATGTAAGTTGACTGAATATTATATTGCCGTCTGGCAAACATAGTTCTGACCATCGGTGAGTGGGCCACGATATCTTTACGTCTTCTGTCTAACTTTGTAGCATCATATGTCAGTGATTTATGTAGGGTTAAGATTGTATTTAATATATATAATTTTCTGACCGAGAGCAGGTTACAGATCTTATAAAGATTGTCTGTGGAATATCTAAAGGGCTTAAAATACATAACTTTTAAAAGAGATCTCTGAGCTCTTTCAAGATCTAAGAATTTGGTTTTCGTGGCTCCACCCCAAACTGGTATACAATAGGTTGTAACCGATTGTGCGAGTGCGACATATATTTGGTTAAGCAACTGGGGTGGAACTACATGACGCAAAGTTTTGAAGATCCATATTAATTTTCTAATCCTGGTCATTGTATTTTCAATGTGGGCATGCCAAGACAGCCGTTGGTCAATTATTATTCCTAAATATTTAATTGATTTAACTTGACTGATGCGATTACAGTTACATTGATAGGGTGGATTAACACACTCATGGATCACGATACCAAAGTTTGGACCTGGCTGTGTCCTCTGATTGGGAGTAAAGCATATAAAATTTGTTTTACTGACGTTAAGGGATAAAAGACTTGCGTTTAGCCAACCGGCTATTTCCTTCAGACCACATTCAGCAGTCCTCTGCACGGCAGTCCAAGACTCACCGGCAAACACTACTGCAGTGTCATCAGCATATGAGAAGATTCGTCCGCCGCTGCACCCAATATTACACAACTCATTTATATAAATCAGGAACAGCGTCGGACCAAGCACACTTCCCTGTGGCACCCCGAATTCAACCCTTTCTTCATCACTAAAATGTGATTTACCAAGTTTTACCTGTTGTGTTCGATCAGATAAATAACTTTTGAAGAGAGAAAGCTCCATGCCCCTTACACCAATCGATTCAAGCCTGTGCAGAAGGATTGGGACAGAGACGGTGTCAAAAGCTTTTTTTAGGTCCAGGAAAACTACTAGGCATTTTAACCCCTTATCAACATTGGCTACGATATCACTAGTTAACGCTTTAACAGCGTCTTGAGTAGAAAAACCCCTTCTAAAACCAAATTGTGATTTGGATAATAGCTTATATTTGTTCAAGTAACTGATAAGCCTATTGTTTAATATTTTCTCACAGATTTTTGCCATGCATGATATGACAGATATCGGACGGTTGTTGACATCGTTCGTGTCCCCCCCCTTATGCACAGGTGTGACTATGGAACGCTTAAAAGCAGCAGGGAACTTCCCCGTTTCAAAACACAGGTTAACCAATTGAGATATAAGTGGGACAGTGACGTCTCTAGAGATTTTTAGAAATCTTGTCGGTATGCCATCCCAGCCAGGCGAGCTCTCAGAATCAAGACCCATGAGTATGCCGTCCACCTCCAAAGGATCAGTAGCAAGTAGAACAAAGGACGAAGCAGAACGTCATGTTTCGCTTGTATTTCATAGAGTTTATCAAAACGTTTTCGGGGAATTATCTTTGCTACTTTTTAATACTTAACATTAAACATGTTATGTTTTTCACACGCATGTATTCCCCGAAGGTTTAGGCAAAGGTTTAGAAAAATGTGGGACTACTAATGGAGGTACCATAGTCCCACATTTCTCGGGTATTGTTTGAGTTTTCCAATTCACTTTAGTATTCCCATTATGGAATTACTAAAGTGACGTGAAGTAAAGTGAAGTGTGGGATGGCTACAAATTAGGACTCCGAACTGCTACTGTTAAAGAAAAGTTCCAGATGGAAAACCCCAATAATACATTGCAGGACCTAGGAATCGATCTCATGATAACATTTCCAGCTGCGCTTGCAACCACTACACTGAGATAGACAAGTAGCATTGCTATCATCAATCCTAATATAAAAAATTCTTCCAATACTGACTGATTGAGTGACTGACAGACAACGCACAGCCGAAACTATTGGTCGTAGAAAGCTGAAATTTTGCATGTAGGTTCCTTGGGGAGTGTAGGGGAGGACTGAGAGGGAATTTCCCGAAATTCCTACGGGAACGGGAAAAAACGGGATATGCGCATACGAAGTTGCGGGCAAAAGCTAGTCATCAATACAATCATTAGGATGATATAAAATTCTTCCGTTACTGAGTGACTGACAGACAAGGTACAGCCGAAAGTACTGGTCGTAGATACCTGAAATTTGGCATGTAGGTTCTTTGGGGAGTGTAAGGGGCCACTAAGAGTGGATTTCCCGAAATTCCTATGGGAATGGGAATGGGAAAAAAGGGATATGCGCGCACGAAGTTGCGGGCAAAAGCTAGTGTTCTATAAAAGGTGGGAGGTGAGATTTATAAGCGCAATCAATTAACCGCAAACAATAACTATTCTTCATTACGCTTCGTTACAATAAAAGGATAAACAGTTATTATGCGATGTCACAAACAGCCTTTTGTTCGGCAGATTGTTATTAAAATCCATTCTGCTTATAAAATTTATTTTTCGTGAAAATTCCGGTGGTAGAGTTCGCAAAAACGGTTTTAATTAATTATTTTTAGCTGTGATTGGATTTATGAAAGTATAAATAAACTCATACCCACTCGACATTAATTATAGGTACCTTCATAAAGTGATTATAATGACTGTCGAAATTACTGCCATTCTGGCTTTTTAGGATTCCGTAGTCAACAAGGAACCTTTATAGTTTCGCCATGTCCGTCTGTCTGTCCGCGGTTTCAGGACCTCAGAGACCTCAGGACCTCAGAGACGCTTAGCACTAGAAAGCTGGAATTTGGTACAGGTACCAAATTCCAGCAGGTACAATATCAATTACGCCGACAAAGTGCTAAAATAAACTCTTGAACAGGTTTTAGGGTAACCTACAGCCCTACATTTAAAGAGGCGATGATTTTGTCTATCCCATGGGAAATATTAAGCTTTTTAAATGCTAATTTGTATTTAGCGTCATGTGCCCCCTCTGCCAGCTAAACGGTTGTTTTGGAGACGTAAAAAAATCACGGTAGTTTTTTTTTTCATTATATTATAATAAATTTAAAAGGAAAACTAAATGAGGAAGGAAGTTTGTTTATTACTCTTGCACGCCTAAATCTCCGAACTGATTTTAATGAATTTTAGTATAGAGAGAGGATGGAACCCTGGCGAGATAATTGATAGTACTTTTTTCTAACAAAACATTTTTATTGTTACAGGTATGTTGCAAATCAACTCTCAACATTCTTCAACACGTTATTATGTAAGTCTTAAGAAAATACGTTATTTTTAAAGAAACATCTGGAAGAAAAAACATTCTTCGTTTTTGCTGACCGTAATATAATAATTCCGGTAAAAAGTAATTCCGGTGCAGAAACCTCCGTCTCCGTAATTAATATCCGTCTATTGTTTTGCTGATATCAGAAAGAAGTTTTAATACTTTTCTCGTTAGCACTTTTAATCAGCGTTTGTGCTCGGTTTCCGTCTTAGAGGTAAGAAGTTACTTACCTACTTACTTTGTTTTTACGAATGTTGCTCGGAACGATAGGTAGTATCTACCAAGGAGTATTTCATCAACTAGTCCTACATGCCCACGGCCCATTTAGGACGATTCATATATTAATCTTTAGTATATAGGCGAATTAAATGTAGTAAGGAATTCTTTACCAGTCAGCCTTTGGGTAAATAAAACTACGCTGTGTACGTGTAAAATTGATTAGAATTCCCTGCCAGCGTCTGTGTTTCCTGAAAGCTACAACCTGATAGTCTTTAAGTCAACAGTATATATAGGTAACTTCTGGGCAAGCGTGCTCCATCTTCGACTACATCTTCGCTTACCATCAGGTGAGATAGTGGTCAAACGCGTGCCTATCAATAGTAAAAAAAGGAGTAGTAAAGATTTTTTTTGTTCTATTTTTTTTTTTGTATTTGCCTCTCTTAACTAATCAGTTACAGTTAATAAAAAATTAAATATCAAGCTTTTAAATCGAGAACTGTCATTTTTTATCGAGACACCAACAAATGGCGGGTCATTAGTTACTGGAGAAGAATTTCTAATAAATAATAAAAGCTTCTGAAAAATGACTCTAGAAATAAAAATAAATTTAGTGACTTTTAGAATTTCAGGCGTCACTGAATACCTGTCGCTGTGTGACTTTAAAACCTAGTAAGCTCGAGTGTACTGACCAAAGTTCGTCAGAAGTCAAAAAAAGGTGCATCTGTTCCTGTGACTGATCGGCTCGAGCTCCTAGGCATGGAGTTGACATCCAGTCTCAACTTCGGCGCCACCATCGAGTACAAAGCCCAAACCGCTGCCAAAAAGCTGGGTATCCTAAATAGGGTGAAGCGATACTTCAGGCCTGGACAGCTTTTAACCCTATATAAAGCGCAAGTCCGATCCTGCATGGAGTATTGTAGCCACCTTTGGGATGGCTCAGCTAAGTACCAGCTTGCCGCGCTTGACTCAGTGGAACGCAGAGCTAAGAGGCTCATCGGTGACGAAAAACTGGTGGATGCCAAGCTACATAGCTTGGCTCATCGCCGTAAGGTTGCCTGCTTGTCGGTCTTCTACAGATTGTACTTCGGTGAGAGTGCCCAAGAACTCCACGACCTCATCCCACCGGCCCCCTTCTACCATCGGACATCCAGACGCACTGCATCTTACCATCCCTACCTTGTTAGTATTCCACCAATTCGCACTAAGCGTTTCCAAACGTCTTTTATAATGCGCACAGCAAAGGAGTGGAACTCTCTGCCTGCGTCTGTGTTTCCAAACGCTTACAACCCTAATCTCTTTAAAGTTAGAGTGCACAGGCTCCTTCTGGGTAAGCTCGCTCCATCGTAGACTTTGTCTCTGTCATGTCTGACCTAGACTAGAGTCAAGAGCAAACCCATAACAAATAAAAAAAAGAATCTAAGAAGTCTTATTAAATATAGGTACAGCATATTATTATATCACAGTGCTGGTAAAATGAGACAGATTTTTCACTTATGAAAAATATTTTAAGTTTATTACGTTTACCAAAAACACTCACGTAGGCTAGTTGGGAAAAAACATTTTCGTCCTTTTGGGGTTGTCGGGTATAAAATTATGAATCAGTTTAGTGTTGCAGTTGTTTTTATCGTCTAATGGTTGCTTAACGTTAGCGAATGTCTCGTTTATTAACAACTAGGTATAGCTGATCCGCGCAACTTCGTCTGCGTCACATTTTTAATTAATGCGCGGCTCCTATTGGTCGTAGCGTGATGTTATATGGCCTCTATAGCCTTCCTCGACAGATGCCCGGCTATCCAACGTCAAAATAATTTTTCAATTAATATCAAGTAGTTCCTGAGATTAGCGCGTTCAACTAAACAAATAAACTTTTCAGCTTTATAAAATTAGTATAGATTTTTAAACAAAAATATTAATTTAATTTTAATAATATTTTTATAAATCTTAAATTAATATTTTTGTTTAAAATTATTAACATTAACAAAAACATTTTTTTTAATGTTAAATTAATATTTACAAAAGATACAATGTTAAATAACCAAGATATTAACTTAGAACAAGCTATTTAGACAATAGCCTTACATGACTGACTTGAACATAATTTGTCGAATTGTCGTCGAAATCCTTACACCACTAACTGTCCCTTGTTACAATACCAATGTTATGTTAAGTCAGATCATTATGCGGTCTGTGAGTTCTGTGACTATACCTTTATGTCCTGTTAGTCTTACCTGACTAATTGGCACGTAATTCAAGACCAAATGGCCTGAAACTGTGTCTAGTTTGGGGCCCATTAATCATCGTCTCAGAAGACTGTTACATGAACCTTAAACTTGGAACTTGGACCGTGGGGTCCGAGTGCTCACGTGTTATTTAAAGAACTAGTTAAACGCTTAGTTGACACTTCGCGTGACCCAAGGGCAGGCTTTTACCTCGGACAGAGGATTGCCATACAACGTGGCAATGCCGCCAGCCTTTTAGGTTCACTTCCAGTCGACAGCGATGTGGACGAATTTAGTAGGCCATATTATAGTTAGGTGTTTTATTTTCTATTTTAAGTGTTTATAGTTTGTTATTTAAGTAAATATTTTTTCAAAACTTTGAATTAATGTCATAGTAGGAGCTTAGGACTGCGAATTTTGCGAGGTATAACTAGTCCAAGAAATGAAGGCAAAATTTGTATGTGAAATTCTTCATGCGCAGGGTGTGTCGGTACCAATATTAGTGGACTACAAACCAAATGTTTCTGCGTTTCGGAAGAGGCAACGTTGGAAGGCCTCCCACAAGGTGGACCGATGACCTGGTGAAGGTCGCGGGTAGCCGATGGATGCGAGACGCACAGGACCGGTCGTTGTGGCGATGCTTTGGGGAGGTCTATGTCCAGCAGTGGACGTCTTTAGGCTGATATGATGATGAGGCCTCTTAAATATAGTTTGACAGGGTTTTAATGCTATAAAATTGCAAAAATGAGTTTGTTTCATAATAAACAAACTCAGCTCAGCTCTGTTCAGCAATTTAAGACTGAAAGCATAATCTTTCAGTCTTAAATAGCTGAACAGACTTTGATGAATTTTGGTACGGTTATAGATAGATAATCAAATTTTGCGAAAGTAAAACATGAACGTGAACGAAGCCACGTGCAAAAGCTATTTAACAATACTTTTCCACAAAACAAGAAATCTGATTAAACTGTTATGCGTAGTTACGAGAGAATATTATTATCGTGAAAGTATGAAAAACACGTAATCCAAAGAATGATGCTCATTTTCTTTGTTTTGCAACAAAACTTTTTTTATTCACAAACGTTTGCCAAATGGCTGAAGCAATAAAATAATTTGTTTTGTGTAATATTCAACAAGTCGGTTTATATTAGTTGGTGGTAGGAGTAAACATATTACATCCAGTTCCTATCAGAAGGTATTGATACTTTTATTCTCATGAAAAAAAAAACTTTTTAAGGAAACTAGCTTTTGCCCGCGACTTCGTACTTATATCCCGTTTTTTCCAGTTTCCGTATATAGCCATTCTCATGAATGTGGCTATCAGATACAAAAATAATTTGCCAAATCCGACTGGTACTTCCAGAGATTAGCGCGTTCACGTTGCCCGCAACTTCCATAGCGCAGATTTAGTACAAACGATTTTCTTGCTTTTCACTTAAGGTTGAATTTCCAAATATGCCTTCAAAGTGCTCACCTGGATCATAAAAGAGAGGCTCCCAGCTAAGGTCCGTATGTCATTCAGTTCGTATGTCATTCAGTTTTCCTTATAGAAAGATGTGATCGGACATCTATGGATTTTAGATTTTATACTGAAAATATCTTCTTCTAAATTTAAAATATCTACAGTACTAACAGAAAATCACCAACTAGCTGACGGCACATGTTTATTTAATACAGCATCAGCTCCTATTGGTCATAGCGTCATGTTATATAGCCAATAGCCTTCCTCGATAAATGGGCTATCCAATAAAAGTTTTTTCAATTCGAACCAGTAGTTCCTGAGATTAGCGCGTTCAACCAAACAAACTCTTCAGCTTTATCTATAAATCTAATCGAATACTGTATATATAATCTGAATCTAGGAAACGGCTCCAATGATTTTCATAAAATTTCGTATGCAGGGGGTTTCGGGGGCAATAAATCGATCTAGCTAGGTTTCATTTAGAAGAAGAATTTTATAAAACGTCGTAAAAATCCAGGTACTAATATTATTAAGTATAGATTTTCTTCTTCAGAGTGCGAGACAGGGACTTTTTTCAAATTTTCTTCCTTCACATTCATGCAATTTTTTCACGCATGCGCTATACTTTTACGAGTACTACGCGAATACGCCATTGACCTCTTTGAAGGACATCTCTAATTTATTACGTTTTCTATTTACATTCTATTAGCGTAGTTTTTATGATCACGGAAGTTTGTTTAAACGTAGGCAAAGTAAAAGAGGTCACATACGTTCTTTTTTTTTGGACGGGAAATCATCAAAATATGACTCCTTCTGTTTCCGCTTCCGCAGGGAGTGTCAGACTCTTACGGACTAAAACCCATCCGTGTTCCTCCTAATGCTCTTTGCGTTCCAGGGGGGCTACTCTCTAAGCTCGAAGTCCGTAGTTTCGGGCTTAGTTGCGGGCGTATCCTGCTCCGTATTACCTTACTACAAAGAATGAATGACAACACGATTTGTGTTGTCTTTCATTCTTAGTTCAGCTAGTCTATTTTGTAAATAAACATTTCGATATCGAGATTCACCTGAGTGATAAAACTCACAAAGTGAGCTGTATTGCAAACAACATAAAGGTCTTAATTTAAAACTCACTTCGGATTCCGCTGTCGAGATACGAAAATGTTGTTACAGAATAGCACTACAGGTTCACGACTAATTGTAAGTCCGTAGGTAATACGGAGTAGAATACGCCCGCAACTAAGCTCGACAACTACGGACTTCAGGCTTAGAGACTAACCCCCCAGGGTCGCGGTAACTCAAACAGTTTTCACATGGAAATTTATGTAGACTTGTATTATGAAGACTGGTATTCAGCTGAAACCGGTTTGACTGGCAGCCGACCCCAATATAGCTGGAAAAAGGCTAGGCAGACGTATTATGAAGACTTTTGCTTGGAAAACTCAAAAGTATTCGTAATTTTCTTTTTCGTTTCACAATAGGCGAGTTTTCTAAGATTACGTGAAAAACATGTAGTGTTTACAAATAGGCTATTTTGTAGTGTTATTAATTGGCACAGGTACATCGTGGGGAAACGTATACAATGCGCGCGCGGCTGCCAAGTTTCAATGTGGCGTATTTTTCCACACATATTCAGTTGATGCATTGATGAGGCAATATGGTGAAAATATAGCCACCATTTTATTTTAAGGATTCCAGAAATCATCAAATGAATACTCCTGGGCGGAGCAGAAGGGAGTGTCAGATTCTTACTGACTAAAAACCCATCCGTGTTACTCCTATATCCTTTTGCGTTCCAGGGCCGGGGTGACTCTTTCAAATAAATTCCGCAACTTAAAACGTTGGCAAAAGCCAACATACAATAATGATAACATACTGTTAAGAATTCAAATATTCGTCAAATCAAGTGAGTGTGCCCAAGAACTTCACGACCTCATCCCACCGGCCCACTTCTACCATCGGACATCCAGACGCACTGTATCTTACCATCCCTACCTTGTTGCTATTCCACCAATTCGCACTAAGCGTTTCCAAACGTCTTTTATAATGCGTACAGCAAAGGAGTGGAACTCTCTGCCTGCGTCTGTGTTTCCAAACGCTTACAACCCTAATCTCTTTTAGGCTCCTTCCGGTTAAGCTCGCTCCATCGTAGACTTTGTCTCTAACATCTCTGACTTAGACTAGAGTCAAGAGCAAACCCATTACAAATAAAATAATAATAAATCAAAAAAAGTTTTTTTCAAAGTAATCTCTTTGACAGGCGATGCATTTATCTCAATCTTGATGTCATAAGTAGAGGCTTTTATAGAAACCTTTTCGTAGTCAAGTGGTTTAGGGTGACCCGGTGGTCGTAGGTTCGATTCCCACGCGGAGAGCATTCTTTTTTGTAAAGTTGTTTTCCATTTTGGCTAGGACATTGCAGGCTTGAATCACCTGATTGTCTGATAAAAAGATGATTTCGTGCTTCAGAAGGCACGTATAAGCCGGTGGTCCCGGCCGCCAAATAGCTGTCGTCAAATATATCATGTCAGAGGCCCTTGAGGCGGTTTAGAAACGCTGATACTAGGGTGTGTGGGGTCGTTAGACCTTGCTGCCCACACGATAAGAAGAAGGAAGAGATCACATTCTGTTATAATTGTTACGCTAATTAATTATTTTTCTTCCAATACTTTTGCTACTGTAGTTTTCATCTCAAGTGTAATCGTATCTCCAAAAAAAGAAAACGATTTTCTACCGACAGAACAAAACTACTTACTTTTTTATGTATGGAAAATTATCAAATGACTTCTCCCGCTCTAGGCGGAACGGCAGGGAGTGTCGGTCTACCATTACACTCATACAGAAGGCCTTTCGAATGTGGTAACCAAAGCGCTGTGTGTTGGCCTGACATTTACGCAACCTCTCACCATCGACGCTCGGCCTCCTGTACCTTCGGAATGCGTCATCATCATCATCATATCAGCCGAAAGACGTCCACTGCTGGACATAGGCCTCCCCGAAGCGTCGCCACAACGACCGGTCCTGTGCGTCTCGCATCCATCGGCTACCCGCGACCTTCACCAGGTCATCGGTCCACCTTGTGGGAGGCCTTCCAACGTTACATCTTCCGGTATGCGGTCGCCAATCCAGAACTTTTCGGCCCCATCGCCCATCTGTTCTGCGAGAAATGTGCCCTGCCCACTGCCACTTTAGTTTGGCGATCCTTCGGGCTATGTCGGTAACATTGGTTCTCTTGCGGATATCATCATTTCTGATTTGATCACGCAAGGAAACTCCAAGCATTGCCCTCTCCATTGCCCTTTAAGTGACTTTAAGCCTTCTGATGAGGCCCATTGTAAGCGACCACGTTTCAGTTCCGTATGTCATCACTGGCAACACGCACTGATCATAGACTTTCGAAATGCGTACATCACATTATTTCAGACAGCCGATTATTACATGCGACGTATTTTCCGAACGCTCGTGAATGCGTAGATGTCATTGCTCCTCTGAAATTTATTTTCGCTGCGGGCTTTTTTCTGCGTGCTCACGTGACTAACATACATTTTTGCGCATATATCATGGCTTGTCGTCTGTGGGTAATTGCCCCGGTACAGGGGTAAAGGCCTGTGCTCATATAGAGATGGTTCGAGCATTGATCAGAATTAATGCTTGCTCTACTTTTTAACCGACGTCCAAAAAGGAGGAGGTTTTCAATTCGCTGGGTATTTTTTTATTTATGAACACCGATTCATCATCATCATATCAGCCGAAAGACGTGCACTGCTGGACACAGGCCTCCCCCAAAAGGGTATTGCCATAATCGCCACGCTTGGCAGGCGGGTTGGCGATCGCAGTGTATGGTGTTGAGTTTTACAGAGAACGTTGTTGCCCATTCTCTGGTGAGTCCCTTAGTCGCCTCTTACGACACTCACAGGAAGAGATGGGATGGTATTATTCTCTTACGGCACCACACGGCACCGGCCGACACCATACGGCACCGATTACTCCGAGCACGGCACCGATTACACCGATTACTCCGAGGTTTTTGATCCGATTTCTGTGATTATTTTTTAAATAACCTTAATTTCGGAAGTCTAACACCGACAAGGAAACATAACAAAAAAAAACCGAGTTCAGAAATTAAGGTTGTTTTATACTTTGTAGTGTTTTTATAGTTTTAAGTCCGTTATATTTTTTTTTGCAAAATGTTTCTTTTTTTTTACGAATTCAGCCAACTGTAGACTACCGTTAGAAGTCATGGACAAGGTTTACCTAGCAGAAAACTATAAGGATTTTTATTGAGCTAGCTCTTGGTGATCGTAGAGAAAAGAGAAGTTGGCAGAGAGTTCCTCACTTTGGTTGTTTGTGGTTGCCGACTGCTAGTGACGATTTTAAATCGAGTCAGTGATCGAAGGATTCATGTACAAATGTAATAATAAAATTGAAATATAATAATAAAAATTGCTAGTAGCAGACTGTTTCATCAATGCCACATCTAGTAAAAATCAATTTCATACATCCATGTTTTGCTTGGTTAACTGATCGAGTTTATTATCTGTTTACCCACATTTTTGTTGCTGTTTTGTTTTGTTATTTTATATACGTACATCTGTGCGTTTTAATTATTAATCTTATTTTTAGATATTGTTAATTCTCAGTAAGTGAATTATGTATGCAATTATTATGAGAAATAAAGTTGTTCTTAAACCGTAAATATTTTTTTAGTTCTAGTTAATTGTGCAATAGCATCTGTTAGGCTGCAACCGCAT
Source organism: Lacanobia wlatinum (assembly GCA_947578705.1). Taxonomy (NCBI): domain Eukaryota; kingdom Metazoa; phylum Arthropoda; class Insecta; order Lepidoptera; family Noctuidae; genus Lacanobia; species Lacanobia wlatinum. Next base: position 6,128,054 of record OX388039.1, on the reverse strand, counting down.
CACAATTTGTACATATTTAAAAAATAAGTGCACAGTGGATGTGTGTAGTCAACATACAAAAATATCAAAATGAAGATTTGAAGCATAAAAAAACACTTATACGTCTGTCATTGAAAGATCTGTGACTGCCAAATGATTTTCAAGATCACGTGTCCAAAATGTTTGGAAAAGTAAAAATAAACAGTGTACAGGCGATGCGGCACGTGCCAGGAAAAAGAGTAAAGACCCCTAATTCATTGGAAGAGATTGTTGCGAAACATTGTTTCAGAAAACTTTTCATGTTTTGCGAAACAAGTCAAGTTTTTTCCCCATTAGTTGTTTTTTTTTTCAATTTTTGGGGTTCCTTTGGGTAAATGGTAATCAACGGAACCCTATTACTAAGCCTCCGCTGTCCGTCCGTCCGTCAGTACGTCAGCGGGCTGTATCTCAAGAATGAAGAATCTTAATAGGTAACAGTTGCAATTTTCAGTGTATTTCTATTGCCGCTATAACAACAAATTAAAAATTTAATTGAAATAAAAATTTTTGGGGGCTACCATACAAGAAACGTGCTTTTTGTTCGGTTTATGGTACGACTAGCTGACCCGCGCAACTTCGTCTGCGTCACAATTTTCATTACTGCTCCGCTCCTATTGGCCTTAGCGTGATGATATATAGCCTATAGCCTTCCTCGATAAGTGGGCTATCTAACACTGAAATAACTTTTCAAATCGGACCAGTAGTTCCCGAGATTAGCGCGTTCAAGCAAACAAACAAACAAACTCTTCAGCTTTATATATTAGTATAGATAACCTTCGTGTGAGAGTCCGACTCCGAAAGATAAGTTTTGAATATGTCACCGGAAAATGGAAAACTCCGTAAGATTATAAAATAACTTGAGAGATTGGAAATTTACGATAAATTGTAAATTTTTTGAAAAAAAACCCAAATTTTTTGTCACGGGTCTTTTTATTTCGCGAATTTGAAACGATTCCATTCAATTCGTAACTCTATGGCGTACATGTGACGCCACATCTGAACAAACTAATGAGAGCCTAGTTTCTTGTAAACTTGTGCTCTGATTGGTCGCCATTTTATTTTAGTTCACAATTTCTCGGAATGATTTCGAGAATTTATAAACTATCAAACTTTGATGCGTGAAAAAGCATTACAAATGTTCAGTTGACAATTTAACGAAAGTTTATAATGTTATTTTATAATCTTACGACGACGTTTGCCATTTTTCGGTTACAGATATAAATATCCAATCTGCCTGCCTTTTTATCAACTATTTTGGGGTTGACTTCCAGTCTTTCTGAAAACTTAGTGGGGGAAGACGAAAAACGAGGGAACACAAAAAGTCGTCCATAACGCCAGATTCAGTGCAGTTTTTGCAGTGATGGCAACATTGTTAAGACCGTCATTGTTTTGCGTTGCACATTTTAATCAGCGTTTGCCGGTCTAAGTGAGTGGTTGTGTGAAAAATAAAATTGTCTGTGCAGTGGTTTTTTCGCAAGTAAATCGCGTGTTTTAATCTTACCCCGTGTCCTATCTTATATAAATTTGAACGATTTTAGAAACTATTTCGATCTATCCCCATCACCCTTTCGTCTTCCCCCTGTAAGCCCCAGTTTCATTCAAGTGATATAAACATTTTTTTTTTCTGCTTTGGTACAGATTTGGCACGATACCATCAATTTGTTAGAAAAATATACTCTTTGCTCTTTACTCACAACAAAATAATTTAACATAAGCTATTTGGTACTGTTCTACAAGTCTTCAAATACAACACTGCTCATCTCATCAAAAAACCGTTCAATATTCCCCCACTCACCCTACCAGTATTTTAAATGGAGTGACAGCCTACTTTACGTCCTCTACGCAGTAACTGAAGATTAACAACACGATACCTCTTGGCAAGACCGGTACCAGATTTTCAGGCTTCTGACTAGCCCCGTAACGACTGTCAAGGTATAAATGCATAAAATTAAACCATATAGTAGCCACCAGATAAACTTGCAATAAAGTACATTGACCTTTCCCTAACATCCCATGGCAATTACCGGAACAATAAATTATGAACCGTTTTTCAATACTGGAGAATGTAAAGGATCACGATAGAAGTTGATTCAGGACAGCTTTCTTAGTCTTTATTTCTGTTTTTGATATTAAGAAAGTCAGTAAATTTCATTATAATTCCATCATTTCAGCCAAAAGACGTCCACTGCTGGACATAGGCCTCCCCCAAGCGACGCCACAACGACCGGTCCTGCGCGTCTTGCATTCATCGGCTACCCGCGACCTTCACCAGGTCATCGGTCCACCTTGTGGGAGGCCGCGCCAACGTTACGTCTTCCGGTACGCAGTCGCCACTCCAGAACTTTTCGGCCCCATCGACCATCTGTTCTGCGAACAATGTGCCCTGCCCACTGCCACTTCACTTTTGGCGATCTTTCGGGCTATGTCGGTAACCTTAGTTCTCTTGCGGATATCATCGTTCTTGATTTGAACATATTCCCCAGATAAAAAGTAGCCTATGTCCTTTCTTAGGCTCTAGACTATCTGTATACCAAATTTCATTTAAATCGGTTCAGTAGTTTTGGTGTGAAAGCGAGACAGACAGACAGACAGTTACTTTCGCATTTATAATATTAGTAAGGAAGTAAGGATTGGTATCTAAAGTAAAATTTTATTAAAAACACCGACTTCCGAAATTATTATTTTAATTACAATTTTCTGAAAAAATAAACGCCTTCCAATGAATACGGGTCTTTATTCCAGTTATTTTCAGTAGTGATGTGTCGATCGCATGTGATCGTGTAATATACTCGTAGTGTTGTGCTAAAACTCCGTTGTAATGATTGCGTGTTTAAGTACTTTTATTTAGGTCGTTTGTTTAGTGCCCAAATTGTTTAGTTCGACCTTCAGTTTGAAATAAGTTTGTGTTATAGCTATACAGGGTGAATTTTTAAAGTATGCGTGGATGACTAAATCCGAAACTATGAGGAATATAGAAAAACACTGAAAAGAGTCTCGATCTTTTTTTGAAAAAAAAAGTGTTTTGTTAAAAAACCGGCCAAGTGCGAGTCGGACTCGCACACGAAGGGATCTTTACCATAAACCTTAATTTTAATTATTTGTTGTTATAGCGGCAATAGCAATACACAATCTATGAAAATTTCAAATGTGTACCCATCACGGTTTTTAAGATACAGCCCTCTGACAGACAGACCGTACGGACGGACGGACAGCGGAGGCTTAGTAATAATAATAATAATAATAATAAAAACTACAGGAAATTCATAATCAAAGACCCTACAATAACGAATGATAAATGCCGCAAGTGTCACAGCCAACCAGAGACCATACAACACATTACAGGAGCATGCACAACGCTCACACAAACTGACTATACTCACAGACACAATCAGGTGGCAAACATCATTCACCAAAAACTAGCAATCAAACATAAACTCATACAAGACACAAACACTCCTTACTACAAATACGTTCCGCAAACTGTTCTAGAAAACACCACACATAAACTTTACTATGACCGCGCCATTCTCACTGACAGGACCGTTCACTACAATAGACCAGATATCACTCTCCAAGACAAAATTAATAAAGTTACTTTCTTGATAGATATTGCAGTCCCCAACACACACAATTTACAAAAGACAATAGGAGAAAAAATAAGTAAATATGCAGAGCTAAAAGAGGAAGTGACAAGAATTTGGAGGCAAAATAAAGTATATGTCGTGCCCATTGTTGTCTCCACTACAGGGGTAATACCCAACCATCTGCACCATAGTCTCAAATTAATAGACCTTAAAGACTCAGTTTACATAACACTTCAAAAAGCTGCAATTTTGAATACCTGCAGAATAGTGCGGAAGTTCATGCAGATAGAGGAAAATGAAATTTCTCCTCAAGACACCTAAGCACTCACCACACGCTACATTGACTTGGCTTGGCCCGTTAATGTAGCTTAAAACTAGCCAAAGAGCTAAGAAACAGTCCATGTTTTTCCTAAATAATAATAATAATCTTTTATTTCAAAACTTTGAGTAGGTACAGGTTAACTTAAATACTACACCATGAGTGACGGATACGAATATTACGGCGGATAACGGAGCAAACCCCAGTTCCGTGCTAGGAATAAACCTGTGTTACGGACACTAGAGCTAGCTTCGCCACTTCACCGAAAACATTACTTCAAACGTCTGTAGTATAAAAATTATTGACTAACTGGATTCCCAAATTAGGCATGCCTGTACATAGGGAATCCATATAAAATTTGGTAAGTACTTAAATAAAAAATAATAAAAAAGAAAAATATGAATGTGCCACATTCACGACGTGCGTGTGTGTGTTTGTGTGTACTATATGGGAGAGAGTGAGTGCTGGTGAGGATGTATTTCTGAGTGTGTGTACAGTGTATGCGTTACGTTTGGACGGGTGACGTTTAATTAAATTAGGCTATTATTTAAGGAAATGGGCGCGTTTTTATGTTTTAATAATTATGCTTATTAATATTTTATTAGGAATTCATTAACGATTGGTAACAATTTTTTTTTTTTTTTTTATTAATCTTGATTAAGGAGGTTTTCAGTGTCTGTGTAATTTAGTTTTAGAAGCCAAAGTTTTAGTTTTCTTTTTGATTCAATTTTCGTTAAGGCGTACAGGTTTAAAATTTTGTTAATTTTATTGTACAGGAAACAACTTATAACTCTGAAATGCCTTTTAGCCATTGTCGTTCTGTGTCTGATTGTGGGGCAGACTATATCCGACCGACGTTTGCGATTATATATTGTAGGGTCAAAAGTTAGCGTTGCGTGTTTCCTAACTATCGTTTGCTGTATAAAAAGCTGTCTCACGGTCAGAGCAGCTGTGTCAGTATAAAGCTTAGAGGTTGGGTATCTAAAGGTCTTTTTAGTCATAACCTTGAGAACAGCTCTTTGTGCCCTTTCTAGAGGCAAGAGTATAGTCTTTGCTGCCCCACCCCATGTCGTTATGCAGTACGATAGTATTGACTGGCATAGAGCAAGGTAGGTCAACATAAGGGTTTCCAAGTCAGCAGCATTTCGGAGCAATTTGAACACGTATATTAGCTTCCTTACACGTGAGGTTAGGGCTTCAATATGACATTGCCATTTTAACATTTGGTCAATATTGATTCCAAGGTATTTGATAGTGGTGACGCGAGATATTGTTTCACAATCACAGTTAGAAGACGGTTCTTGGCAAGAATGAGATTTTATAAAGAAAGCGTTTAGAGGTGGGAGAGCAGAGGTTTTTAATGCGAAAGTTATGTAGTCGGTTTTACTAATGTTCAGCGTTAGCAGGTTACGTGATAACCAACTCATGACTTTACTCAAAGCAGCTTCCGCATCAGCTTTCACATCAGTCCATGTGGGACCGTGGATAAAAAGTGCAGTGTCATCTGCGTACGCAACTACTTGGCAATTGGGAGATTTTAGCTCACAGAGGTCGTTTATATATATTGTGAACAACGGAGGCCCCAATATGCTTCCCTGAGGAACTCCAAAAACCAACCTCTCGTCCCCACTGATGCAATCTCCAATCTTCACCGCTTGTGTCCTGTTAGTCAGATAGTCCTTAAATAATTTGAGGACTATAATAATAATAGGGTTTCGTTGGTTACCCGTTGGTTACGGAACCCTAAAAACGAGCGCTGCTATTTAGTTTGCCATGTGTTATTTATTACTTTCCAGAATATAATCCTTAGTAGCGACACTTTTGGATGGTGTAATAATACAGAGGCTGTTTTTTTCATAATCAACCGTTTGATTCCTAGGTAGGTTAATTAGGAATAACGATATTTCAAAAATTCAATTGTACCAGACGGGCGTGATCGGCTGGAACGGGAGTGTGTTCGGGGTAGGTCTATCCTTCTTCTATTTCCTTCGACGTGAACTGCGACCACCCAACTGCGTCCAGCCGCGCTGACGTCCTGTACAGATGTACGAAGGTCTCTGTACCACACGTGTACCGTTCTTCTTTCTTGATATTCGAACTTGCTGTCTTCGGGATAGATTGGGGTTAGGGATGTTTGCTTACCAGGGAATTAATGAAGATGCAAAATTGATTGTTTTGACACTGCAGCTAGCGGTTTAAGGGATGAATTCGCGACTATGTACTTTCTATTTAAAAGTTCTAATTTTCTTCTTGCCAATGACTACGAGTTTAAGTTTTTGGTCTATTTACTAACGTACTATGTTACTTTACCTTAACGAGGCCCAAAAACCACTAACTGTTTTAGTTTATTTTAAACCTTAAGTTTAACATTAACTACGGTACATTCCTGGTTATATCTAGGCTTATTCTAGGTCTGGATAGGGGTTGATGCACCTGTCTGTAAAGCCCCTGAAATTCCCCGTCGAACGGGGTGAAAATCAACCCTTCAACCCTACCAATTTAGGGGTTTGTTGCATTTATCTATCAGAACTATCTACAAGTTTGAACTTATTAACTATAAAGGGTTGACTTCCCGAAAAGCTGTGCTCTTAGGGCTGTTGGGCTATATATCTTACGGTAGGTGCATCATCTCTCTATCCAGATACACATCTGACATAGCCACCCTTCTAAGGGTGGAAGGACTATGAGGTCAGAAGCCCGGTAGGGGAAAAAATCGGTGTTACATTTTCCTAATTTGTGGCTTTATGCCTTAACTGACCATATAGAGGTATACATATTTGGATAGGGCTTAGTGCCAGCTCTTTAATGCCTATAATTTAAAGCCTAAATATCTAGATATTCTGTGTATTTAGTAAAGGGAGGTGTCTGTGAATGGTGGTTTGTCAGTCCACCCTACTACCTTTTGAGTAGCTGTCCTGTGTCGGTGTATGTAAAATGTTCGATAAGTGTGTACCTCCTTTACCTTTAACTTTAACCAGATACCTTTTTTAAGGGTTTACCAGGAATGTGTATTGGAGTGTGTAACCCTACCTAACTATATTCAGCTAAATAAGTTCCCCAAGACGTCTCACGCGCCTGGGGAAAACGACAATAAATTATGAATTTAATTTTTTTTCTCATACAATAAGTATCTAAACTATAACTTATCCTATGTTTTACATAAGCTCGTATGTATGCGAGTTATATAATACTATTGACGCTACCGTCGCGAATACAATGATGCAGTTTTAGTTTTCTTCAAAATCGGGCTCACACTCCTTTCAAAGTTTTTCGATATTTCTCATCGTTTCGGATTTGGCCATGAAGGCACACTATAAAAATTCAGCCTGTATATTGAACTAGCTATTGAACTGGAGGAGGTTTTTACCCAAATAGGAGTTCCTATCCAAAGAAGTACCATAAGCGAATGACACAAACAACGGCGAAGAAAAACACGAACACTGTGTAATTGTAAATACTAATGTGAAGGAAAATAAAGTCTTTATTATTATTATTATTGAACTAGCAGCGCCCCGCGGTTTCATCCGCGTAGTTCCTGTTCCGTGAGCATACGGGGATAAAATATAGTCTATGTTACTCGGTTAAAATGTAGCTTTTTAGTGGCGAAAGAATTTTTAAAATCGATCGAGTAGTTTTTGAGTTAAATCGTAACAAACAAACAACAAAAAATTAAAATATTTCCTCTTTATAATATTAGTATAGATAGATTGGTGAAAACCGTTTTCATGAAAATACAGTGTCGCATTGCGTCTGCCTGTGGCAGTCCTTAGGGTCTGCAAATTCTTAAAATGTCTTTCTGATTTTGGGTAAAGAATACTTAAGTCTCTAACTACAAAAGTTATGATAGTAGAAGTGTTTTCCAAACTTTGAAGACTTTAAGTACCAAACAATATAAAACGTGCCTTTAGAAAATAAATCTTCTTTGTAATTATTTTTAAACCCCGACGCAAAAACGACAGGGTGTTATAAGTTTGACGTGTTATGATTGTGAATTATGATTTTATGATTATAAATTTGTGATGTTATGATTATAAAGTTGTGATGTTATGATTATAAATTTTTTCACAACTCCCTCAATATGGGTATCAAATGAAAGGGCTTGACTAATAGAATACTGTACACTATGACAAATTTCAAATCCAAGACAGCCACCACCACAAAATGGCTAATAACATTTTTTTTTCACAACTCCCTCAATATGGCATATTAAATGTAAGGGCTTGACTAGTAGAATAATGTACACTACATTGAAAGGGCATGAGGAATATTAACTAAAGAATTGAAAATTAAATTTAAAAAGCATGAAATAAAAATTAAATTAAAAATTAAAAAAACCCCAACAAAAAGAACTTTGGAAAGTAGTATTTTTTACTTTTTAAAGTTCTTTTTGTCGGGGTTTTTTTTAATTTTTAATTTAATTTTTAAGTACGAGTACCATGAGTGGTTCGATATAGTGTCGATAAAATAATACAAAATCAAGTTATTTTGAGTAGCGCAACTCCACATTTGACTTATCAGCTGAGTTCATCATCATCACATCAGCCGAAAGACGTCCACTGCTGGACATAGGCCTGCCCCAAGGGTCGACACAGAACCGGTCCTGTACGTCTCGCATCCATCGGCTACCTGCGACCCTCACCAGTTCATCGGTCCACCTGAGCCAATAACCTAGATCGGTCAGCTGAGTTGCTTGAAATTAAACGTTTGGTCCCATGTCTATGGCTCAACCGGCCCCAAACCCAAACTTAGGGTAGCTACTGGGAAGTTCTAATAGTAATAGTAATATTTCTAAATGAAAAAACCCAATAATATTATGCGCAACCCGGTAATCAAACCTGGGACCTCATGCTAAGTAGAGGCGCTTATAACCACTGGACCAACGAGGCAGTCAAGCCAGAAACAGATAATCTGTTAAGAAAATCGTTATCTACATTTATTCATTTCATACTGTTGAATATCTACTAGGTAAATAATTATGATTAAATTTCATAGCTAATGTAATACACTCTGTCCAATGCATTAATTTATAGGGCACTAATACTAAAATTTTAGTGCTGAAATAACCTTCAGTAGGTGAAACATATTTTATTTACCTAGAGGAGAAATATAAGATACTGATAGTAATATACATAATGAAATGAGAAAATTATTATGGAAATCTCTGGATAAGTGTTTCATTATGTCTCGTCTAGATTTTAGTTAGAAACCTAGCTCTCGTTGTACCTACCTATTATTGTTTTCATTTATATTTTGCAGCCATATCGCAAAATTGAAAATTTCATGAGACGAATGGTCAACTTCATAAAATGAACACTCCTATTTCTGTCAGCAGGGTTTAAAGGAATTTAATATGAATGGGATGACGGGAGCTAAGTTCGCTCAGTTACTCTAGCTCCCGTCATCCCATTGGAACCTTACCTATCCATGTCGGGGTGCCCTAAACTCCATCAAACCTAACCTTTTTTTACGGGGGGAAATCCTCATGAATGTGTGAGGGGTCTGCCAGACTCTTACTGACTAAAACCATCCCGGTGTTCCATCTTTCACCTACGCCGGGGATCGCGGGAACTCATGCAACCTCGGGTCAGCGACGGGAGTGAGGTGTTTGACTCTCCCCGCGACGTCAAAGAGGGGACGGGAACACCACGCGCCGCCACCTCGGGTTCGGATGAATGGGGGGCGACGGACATCCCCAAGTCCCAGGACCCAGTTAGGGAGGCTGGAAGAGGGCAGCGTATCTTCTTCTTCTCTATGTCTTCCAACGCCCTGTGCGCCTGCTGCGGGCCGGGAGAGAGGTCGAGATTTTCCTCTTCCTTTCCGCAGCCTCCTGTGCGATAACTGTTCCACGAGGAGACCACCGTATTCACTCCTCGCCGTTGACTATAGAACGGACTGCGGCAGGCAGCGAGAGGTCACTGCCTACCACAGAGATAAGCACACTCTGCCAGCGTATGCCACGCTGGATTAAACCTAACCTAATCTAACCTCGGCCACATCATGAAATGGCCAATTCTGCGATATGGCCACGACATATACATAAACTCTAGCGTATCACCTTTGGGGTAAGCAAAAATAGAAACAACAGTACCGTACGTTTTACAAGTTAATCAAATAATGTAATTTTGTTTAGAAGATAATAGGGTACATTGGGGGTCTACATAAAATGACCTTAATGAAAAATCTACAAGGAAATATTATAACACACAAGCCGTCAATACAAAGAGGTCACCGACCTAAAGGGAAGCTCGTAAACTAACTTTACGACACGTCTCGGTTCAGACAACATTTGTTTTGTCACTTATTACTCCGCCCATTCAGTTTTACTATAAGTGCTTGAAGGAAATCAATAGAATACTCATATATGACGAGATAATATCAAGCTATATTTTCAAATATATACTTAGGACTCGTATTGTATAGGCTTTCGCTACGGTGTAAGGTCAGCATAAACTGGAAATTCGTACATGTCAAGAAAAGGTATGATTGGGAAATAAAGAGGCTGTCAGGGACAATACGAAGAAATTCCTTATGTAAGACAGGTATTATTTTGACTAGTGATATAATACAAAAAGTGATGTTGTTCAAAATGATGACATAAATATGATACATCCAGTTAAAGATTAAAACGTGGACTTGCACAGGTCTGAACAAAAAAAAAATATATAATTATTTTTTGTTACATCTTCCAAAAGAATTACCTATTTAAAGATATTCTTTTTAGGGTTCCGTACCCGAAGGGTAACCAACGGAACCCTATTACTAAGCCTCCGCTGTCCGTCCGTCCGTCCGTTCGTGCGTCTGTTTGTCAGCGGGCTGTATCTCAAGAACCGTAATAGGTCTTTTTTTTTTTTTTTTTTTTTTAATAATAATAAATAACCGTAATAGGTCTACAGTTAAAATTTTCACAGATTGTGTATTTCTATTGCCGCTATAACAACAAATACAAAAAATTAAGGTTTATGGTACGGAACCCTTCATATGCCAGTCCGACTCGCACTTGGCCGGTTTTTTTATTGTTTACAACAAAAATAATAATCTGCTTAAAGGGACAGAATTTTTTCAGAATGTTTTCAATAACAAAATTTTTTAGCTTTACTTTAGTTTTTAAGGTCAGTATTCAGCAGGCATTCAAATAATAAACAAACAATGTAGAAATTTTCTTTTGTATTTTCTGTATCGTTTTATAGAATTTATTTTTCGAATAAACTTCGTTAAGATCAAGTTACGATGTTACATTCAAGTTAATGCATTATCAAGAAAAGTTAAGATTATATAACAATAAGCATTTGACTATTCCAAATAAAGTCAACGAAAATAAATATATTATGTAGATATACTTATGTAGATGTTGAATGTTAATCGAACTTGAATCGAACATCTTTAATTCTGATATCTTAGAGTAGTTATTTCAGATTTCAGCTAGAGACAAACTGATCCCACGTACGCAACGTATGCAACGTATGATATCGCATTATATCTGTACTATTGATTTTGTATGAAAAACTATGCATGGAGACACACTCTCACGAATTTGGCATGTTCCTTGGAGAGTATAAAGGTGCACTAAGAAAGGGTTTCCCGAAATTCCTACGGGAACAGTAAAATCGGGATATGCACGTACAAAATCGCGGGCAAAAGGTAGTTTTAACAGTGGGTGAGCAAGCTATTCGAAAAATATACCCACTGAATTGAGAACCTCCTCCTTTTTGGTAGCCGGTTAAAAATGTGAGAGGTCTACGCTTTGAAACCTGCAACTATCTTCAGTTTTCTGCCTGACCGGACTATCAGGGCATCAATTTGATATTTCTTCAAAAAATCCTCTTATGATAAAATCATCACAAAAAAAGATTTCACGGCACTTTTCTTAAAGTGGCGGATATATGGGGATGAAAGTAAACGTTCAGTGTGGGGAGCAAATTGGGTCAGTGACCCGAGCCCTTCACTCAAAGTTTTAGAAGACTTGTGGGGCTGTAGCACAGTCAAGAGCTTTATGCCTTCGTCGGTTTCCAAATTTATATCTTAGCAATTCAGGAGGTAATATAGGTATATGTTTATAAAGTAAAATTATTAAAGCGAGAGATAAGTGTATCTCTCGCTTTAATAATTTTACTCCTACGTACGCAACGTATGCTATTATGATATCTGGACCAACGACCTATAGTCCACGCCACGAGAATCTATAAAATTTGTAAACACACATTCAATTTTTTCAAATGTTTGTTTCATGTGTCAGACGCGTTCCAGTACCACAAAACATTAGACGACAGCTCTTTATATCGATAAAATATAACCCTACTAATTGAAAATGGTCGTTACTTCCGTATTACATGTGTGTTACTTCGAGTTGATTGATTTTGGGATTATTTGTTGTCGCTACGTAGCTTAGTAGAAGTTCTTTGTTTACAAAATGTTTAGCTTCTCGTGACGGGGACTATAGAGTCATGTTTTTATATGAAAAACAATGCAATAGAAACACACTTATCGTATATTGCGTTGCATACGTTGCATACGTGGAGCCAGTGTGTCTTTCGCTTAAACAATGCACCTATCTACCGTGCTATATCTTCATCACCCTTAGTTGACTGTCAAACCTTTGAAAGTTACAACATACATACATTGAAAGCTAGCACTGAGAAGACTACTGCATAGAAAACTATATTTTAACGACTTGAAAACAGAAGACAAAATAGGAAAAACTTCGACTAGCAAGGACTAGCCATTTTAAGCAAAAATAAACCAAAGCCATGGGTAATTTTTAGTGTCAGTGTCATATTTTTATTGATTTGCAACTAAGTGTCTTTGTTCCTGCAGGGGTTGCGAAATTACTCAAAAGAGATACTGCAACCCTGGAACTTAAAGGACATTTGGAGGAACCCTGGTGGGTTTTAGTCAGTAAAAGTCTGACTCTCCTTCCGCTCTGCCCAGAGTGGGAAGATTAATTTGATGATTACACAAACAAAAAAAAAGTGTCTACCTTAGACATTGACATTACAACAATTCTGAGACGATAGGTTCTATATTTAAACGTGCTAACCAAAACATACTTTGGTGCAGGTGACGAACCTATTTTGACTGTGACTGTTACAGTACCTACCTTTTACTACGATATTTCTATGCAATCTTTGGAGGGTTGCAAGACAATACAAAGACAGATAAGGGTGAGAGCGGGCTTGTAATACAATGTAAAATGTCAGAACGCATTGTAAATGTACAACCTTGGGGGCTAAAAAGGCCATTTTAGGAAAATAATTTTAGAATCATTATATTAATCACGCAACAATCTGTTAAATTTCATTTTCATCTTTATCACTAACGAATTAGGTTCAAGAATGATTGGGAAAATTTGACAGTGACAGGTAGCGTGATGTGCTTTCTGATTCTGCTAAAGTAGCTTTTTAGACCCGCTTATCTATGGAAAAGGTTACCTACTCTCTATCGAAACTGAATAATATTCAATAAACCTGTACTATAAAGATGTACTGTACTGTACTTTAAAATTGAGTTTAAGAATAACGAAATAACGAAAAACTGGTGGATACCAAGCTACATAGCTTGGCTCATCGCCGTAAGGTTGCCAGCTTGTCGGTCTTCTGCAGATTGTACTTCGGTGAGTGTGCCCAAGAACTCCACGACCTCATTCCACCGGCCCCCTTCTACCATCGGACATCCAGACGCACTGCATCTTACCATCCCTACCTTGTTAGTATTCCACCAATTCGCACTAAGCGTTTCCAAACGTCTTTTATAATGCGCACAGCAAAGGAGTGGAACTCTCTGCCTGCGTCTGTGTTTCCAAACGCTTACAACCCTAATCTCTTCAAAGTTAGAGTGCACAGGCTCCTTCTGGGTAAGCTCGCTCCATCGTAGACTTTGTCTCTGTCATCTCTGACCTAGACTAGAGTCAAGAGCAAACCCATCACAAATAAAAAAAAAATGCAACTAAAAACCAATATAAATACAACAGTAACGATAACTAAATCAATTGAACCATTAGTTTAAGCAGTACTTAATTTGTTTAATATGTGTTTGAGTAAAAAGTCACATCAAGATTGTTTACCTTTATCTACTACCTACCTAAGCCTTTCTAGTATAGAGATAGTGACATTCCATTAAGAGGAAAATAATGCTGGCGGCGAGACTTTGCATGCAAAAAGTCATAATTCGAGGTTTGGCTCTCGACTGTTTTCTCCTCCAATATTGAACCGATTTAAGAGATATTTCACAAACTGAATAAGAAGGATCTGTGCTGTGGCCCTATGTTTTCCTTTTTGATGATTTATTAACCGTATAAGCACTACAACTCTCACAAAATGCTTAAAATTGTCAAATAAATAGCTGTCAACGGAGCCCTAGTTTACAAATTTGGCAACTATTCATCAAAAAAGGAAAACATGGAGATACAGTATACATTCTTCTTATTCAGTTTGTGAAATATCTCTTATATCGGTCCAATATTGGAGGGGAAAACAGTCGAGAGCCAAACCTGGAATTATGACTTTTTACATACAAAGTCTCGCCGCCCGCATTTCTTACGATAGTGATTGTAAAATATGAAGAGATTGAAATGCACTACTGAAATGTTATGTGGTAAATCTATACTTTTATACTAATATTCAACTGTAAAAACCAATCAAAGAGAACTTAAAATAGAACAAAATATATACACTCAAAATAAAATAAATCCTAGCTAAAATAAGGCGTCAAAAAATTCGTCCGCATCGCTGTCCACTGGAAGTGAGCCCAAAAGACTGGCGGCATTGCCACGTTGTATGGCAATGCTTTTCCTCTGTCCGAGGTAAAAGCCAGCCCTTGGGTCACGCGAAGTGTCAACTAAGCGTTTAGAAAGATCTTTAAATAAGGCATGAGCACTCGGACCCCACGGTCCAAGAGTTTCAACCCCAAACGGCTCAAAAATATAATTGCCAACAAGATTATTATATTTGCGCCGCTTGAGGTTCTCAGCAGCAGCAGCGGCAGTACCAGCACAGCACGACGAGCTAGGAAGATGGGATGGCGCAAGAGGATCGACACAAGTAGCGTCCCACACTAAAGGCCTACCCATCTTCCATGGAAACAAAGACATACCGTCCGGTCGCTTGCCGTCGTCGCGTGCCAGGCCATTGGGTTCTAGTACTAATATCATAAAGTTTGTGAGATTGTGAGTTTGTGAGGTGGTGTAATCTCTGGATCTACTGAAACGATTTTGAATTTTTTTTTACCAATAGGTTGCCACGTTATTTGTAAGTCATTGACTATACATTAACCCGAAAAATACCGCCCAACAAAGTGCACACGGGTCAGCTAGTGTCTAATATTTTGGACATTGTTAAAGTCGTTAAATCGCTGATATAAATTGCACTATTACTGGAGACCAAGGTTTTCCAGTGCAAATTAATTAAAGTCTGCATTTAAATAATTTAAACTTCAGGGAGATAGCTCCTTCATCATTCATTTAAGGAACAAACCTCTATCGAGTGTTTCTTAAAATAAATATTTATTCATCAAATTCGTGTTCTCTGCAAAAGGCAAGTTAAAACATGAATGGTGATGAAATTAAAATTAACAAAGTTTTCTCAGGCTTCTTTTGTTATTTTCCGGGTGAAATTAAAACAAAACAACCCTAGACGTTCAAAGTGACAATGTGGTTATAATAGATAGATAGATATATTTATTTTTCTAAAACATGAGTACAGTATGTAATCTTATAATTAATTATGAGGTTGCTACATGTTTTTGCCATTTACTGCGTACAAAATCAGATGAACAAATAAAAAAAGTATTCCATGTCAAAATTTAAATGAAATTGTAATTAGATGTCAAAACTAATATGTCGGTCACATTGCTATGTAAAAAACCCGTCGGTCATAATAACAATATGTTGGTACTTTAAAATTTCTGTTCTTTGTTTAAGTGGGCATCAATAGATTATATACAGGTATGCTTATTCGTGTTAGTTGCACTTACAACCAAAATGTTTAAATATAAAAAATCTTACTACTATTATAAATGCTAAAGTTTGCAAGAATATTTCTCGGCATAAAGGCTTTTCCCGGGAGTATGTACCTTTGGGATAATATCCGGCATTCAAACGGGCGATGCCTCTGGTATCAACTAGTCTTTGAGAACTCTAAATGCAAAATAACCAACCAAGGAATGTTTTATGTAAATTCATTCCTTAGGCAGCGGAATTTTAAGTGTAAGTGAGTGATGCGAGATCATTATTTTTATTTATTAATTTTATAAAAACTTTATGCTCTAAAAACACTGTACAAAGGTGCTTTCTATCAGGTGAGATTGTGCTCTAACGCGACACTATCAATAAATAAAACAAAAAAACTTATTGACATTAGCACACAAAAAGTCTTCACAGGAATTTAAAAGTAAATTGCATTAAGACTGGCCAAATATGAATCGTAGAAGAATAATTCTATTCGAAATTCAATTTAATATGGTAAAAGCTGACTGAGTAAAATCAGGAGCATTTTAAGCGACATTTTGGGAAGGAATAAAATTATATTATTGATGTTGAAAATAGAGTTCCGTAAAAGCTTTGTGAAAGCCATCCAATTAGAGGTGTGGTTTCCACTGTTATAAATAGGTAGATAGACCTCTCGGTTCGTTTCCCTTGGGTTATAAAATAATGTAACTGAGTAGGTCTACTAAGCTTGAAATAATGTTTTTGGTTCAGGCACACATTTTGGCACGTCATACATGTTTTGTTTCTAAATTGAGCTTTCTTTTAGATGTGGGTTTTGTAATGTTTTTGCTTACAAACTGTTTTTTCAGTATCGATATTTTTTATATATTAAAAAAAACCAACGCTGCTCCATACTAGGAATATCCTCTGCATCGTGGGTGTTTACAAACATAAAGATTCATATACACAAACAGCCATAAATAATTTAACAATTCAAGAGCAAATCAATAATATAACCAACTATCTTTTGCCCGGGACTTCGTACGCGCGTATCCTGTTTGTTCCCGTTCCCGTAGGAATTTCTCTTTTAGTGCTTCCCTACACTCCCCAAAGAATCTACATGCCAAATTTCAGCTTCCTACGACCAGTAATTTCGGCTGTGAGTTATCTGTCAGTCACTCAATCAGTCAGTAACGGAAGAATTGTATAAATATTGATATAATACCTTTACATAAAGTATCCCTAAAAACGCACAAAGTAAAAATTTCTCCAGTCAAAGCTGTAACTAAATTTCGGACCTAAACTACTAAATAACTAAAGCACTATGAATACCAATTAGTACAAAGAGCGGACGTCCATTTTAAATTCCAGGATTACCGCAGACTTAGGTCCACATAGTTTTACATACTGTATGTAAAGGACCCAAGGATAATATTTGTACGGAACCCTTTATTACTAAATTATTTTATGAAAGATTTTCGGTAGTGTAGAGACTAGTTTAATCCTTGTTATGCTAATTTTAAGTTTTATTATGAATGGACGTAAGTTTGAATGAGAATAAGCTAGCTTTGCAACCCATTTTGCCTATTGGCCTAGCTCTGTTCTGTCTCCTGCTTGATAAGGAGAGATGTGGAATTTTTTTTTTTCTATTCCTCCGATAAAGATCAGAAAAGTATGATTAATTTCGTTGCGGGAGCAAAGACAGTAGAATCGTTTCTCCGGGACTCATCGAACTTCATTGTTTCGGCGTTTTTCTGGTGGTCGCCACTATTGATTAATACACAATGTGTACTAAATTTACACAATCGACAGACACCCGAGTGATCTTATAAGGATTCTGTTTCTTACGTATGTTTGAAAACCTAAAAAAAGACTCATATGGTTTTGAGTTTTGAGTATGGGGGTAACTTTTGGGGGTCAAACTAGAAAATTTCGAGAAAAAGTTTTTCAAACTGTATCGTGTGTTTACGTGGGTTTTATTTGTATTTTTTTTTTCATAATGATAAAAAGAAGATAGTTTTGAAGTTATAGACCAAAAATAACCATTTCCCTTATCTCCAAAACTACTGAGCCTAAAATGTCGTAAAAAATGGACATAATAGTTCTTAACCTACAGATTACAGGAAAACCTATAAGAAGTAATAACATGTTACAAAAATTAAATTGGTTCGGAACCCTTTGCACGCGAGTTCGACTCGCACTTGGCCAGTTTTTTTTTAAGAATGGGAAATCATCAAATGACCCCTCTCGCTCTGGGCGGAGCAGAAGGGAGTGTCAGACTCTTACTGACTAAAACCCATCCGTGTGCCCTTTGCGTTCCAGGGCCGCGGTGACTCTTTCGAACAAATTCCGCAACAATGTCTAAGTCTGGCGGTACCGATCCAATTTAAAACGATGATTTTTGTCTAGTAGAAATTGTACCAACTTCTTAAAATGAAATAAAAATATTAACATGACCTTTGCTATGTAATTAGTTATTCTGCACAAGTTGTTGACGTTAATTTAGGGAACAAGTTCGTGAAGACAGTCCATTAATTTGTTGCCCTTTTCTGTTTATTATTTCTTTGACGAAGGAGTTTTTAGGGTAAAGTTAGGAAACCCTTTCTGTTCTGTGGGGTAGAGGGTAGAACGGGCAGTGTCACCATGGTAATTATATAAGGAGGTAGGAAGCTCTACCTCAATCTTGTGCCAAGTGAGGTGTTTTAGCAAAATTTTATAACTTGCCGGCCAAGAGCGAGTCGGACTCTTACACGAAGGGTTCCGTACCATAAACCGAAAAACACGTTTCTTGTTTGGGAGCCTTTTAATTTAATTTTATTATTTGTCGTTATAGCGGCAATAGAACTACACACTCTGAAAATTTCAACTGTACACCTATTACGTTTCTTGAGATACAGCCCGCTGACAGAGAGATGGACGGACGGACAGCGGAGGCTTAATAATAGGGTTCCGTTAGTTACCTTTTGCGTACGGAACGTTAAACAACGTTCAAAGTGAAGTTGCAATATCATTTTAGCGACCCAATGTCCAAATCCTGTCAAAATGAAGAGTAATCAGAGAAGTTTTTGCAAGTTTGCGACTGCAATGCCAATCCAAACGTTCCTTAAAATTGCGACGATCAATATTAAAAGTTTGAAATATTTAAAAGTATACTTTTTCGATATTAGAATGTGATAGATTCATTTAAAAAGGCTTTATTTTAGTCTGTCAACATTTCTTGAACACTTTCTGAAAACTAAGGTTAAAATAGGTACTTATTGTATCGTATCGTACCCTGCCTATCCTGCCTATCCTGCCTACCCTGCCTACCCACCTACCCTGCCTTCCCTGCCTACCCTACCTACCTGCCTACCCTGCCTATCCTGCCGACCCTGCCTACCTTAAAGTCAAAGCTTCATCACAAACTCAAAATCTAAACAATAATTTAAGCTCAAATTGTTTTGACTTCTTCTTATCGTGTGGGCAGTAAGGTCTAACGACCCCACACACCCTAGTGTCAGAGTTTCTAAACCGACTCAAGGGCCTCCGACATGGTTTATTTGACGACCACCATTTGGTGGTCGGGACCACCGGCTTATACGTGCCTTCCGAAGCACAGAATCATCTTTAATCAGACAATCAGGTGATGCAAGCCTGCAATGTCCTAGCCAAACTGGAAACAACTTTACAAAGTATGCTTCCCGTGGGAATCGAACCCACGACCACCGGTCAATTGTTTTGACAAAACGCAAAGAGAAAATAAACGCCTATAAATTAAAATACTAATCAAACGATAAGTTCAAAGGTACTTTATTTTTGGTATAAATAAAAATGTCACAAACAGTGTGGGCGAGTCCTAAAATTTGAGTTATGACGATATTTTTCTGTCGTGGTCCCTTTTTTATTGTTTTGTGCCTGCAGTTCATTGGTCTTTAAGGCTTTTGTGGAAAAATAGAATACAAGTAAACTCAAATTTTCCTGTTAAACGTCACGTGCTTGAAATGTAGGTATGTGTTTCGAAAAGGTTTCTTTAGCTTGTAGAAACCCCGGAAAGTGGTATGGTTGTAAAATTATGACATTTTTCAATAATCATTTATTTGTCAAAACATGTTAGGTATGTCCATTATATGGTCTTAAGTTTATAAAGATTGTCTCATCATACTCTACCACATGGGCGTGCAAATGTTAAATAATATGTTACATTAGTTCTAAATTATTATAAACTAGTAGACGTCACGCGGTTTCACCCGCGTAGTTCCCGTTCCCGTGGGAGTACGGGGATAAAATATAGCCGATTTGAAAAAATCTTTTAGCATTGGATAGCTACATTATCAGGGAGTAACATAGGCTATATATTATCCCCGTACTTCTACGGGAACGGGAACTACGCGGGTGAAACCGCGTGACGTCCACTAGTATTATATTTACATACAACGTGTAACAGAATAAACGCAATACCTCTTAAGGGGTCATTGTACTCATCATTATGAACAACTTTTACTATGGGACCAATCCCGAAATCACGAAAAAAAAAACAGCGTTTCGGTACATTCTGTCAAGTTATGCGCACATAAATGTATGAGGGAGTCGATATTTTTTTCACGATTTCAGTGATGGTTCTATAGTGAAAGTTGTTTATAATGATGAGTTCAATGACCTCTTAAGAGGTATTGCGTTTATTTTGTTACAGGTTGTATACAACAATCTATAGTTCACGCCACGAGAATCTATAAATTTTGTAAACACACATTCAATTGTTTCAAATGTTTGTTCCATGTGTCAGACGCGTACCAGTACCACAAAACATTAGACGACAGCTCTTTATATCGATAAAATATAACCCTACTAAGTGAAAATGCTCGTTAGTTCCGTATTATATGTATGTTACTTCGAGTTGATTGATTTTGGGATTATTTGTTGTCGCTACGTAGCTTAGTAGAAGTTCTTTGTTTACAAAATTTATAGCTTCTCGTGGCGGGGACTATATCAAATTTCATTATCATCTTCATCGCTTAAAGCATTAGGCAAAGCATCGTTCAAGGTTGAATTTTTTTTTAACATGTTATTTTAACACTACAGACTTCTAATAGGTTTTCCTGTAATCTTTAGGTAAAGATCTATTATCTCCATTTTTTTCAAAATTTTTGGCTCTGTAGTTTCGGAGATAAGGGGGGGAATGGTCATTTTTCGTCTAATTTCTTGAATAACTTCAAAACCATTTATTTTAAAATTATGAAAAAAATATAATTAAAACTCTCACAGTGAGCCCTTCCATTTGATATTTCACACGATATTGTTTAATTTTTTTTTTTTAAATTTTCTAGTTTGACCACCAAAAGTGGGTCACTTTTGGTGGTCAAACTAGAAAATTAAAATTAGATGCGCCTCGCATCTGGCTAATGCCTGTAACCCTCACCAGATCGGTTCATTGGATTCTCCTCGTAAGGCTTTTCAATGCTTCGTCTTAAAGTCCTATAAATAGTCCCATTTAGCAAATCGGTTCAGTGGGTCTAAAGGGCTACTTTAGCAGAATCAGAAAGCACATCAAGGTACCCGAAACTGTAAATTTTTAGGGTTCCGAAAAAAAAGGAACCCTTATAGGATCACTCGGGTGTCTGTCTGTTTGTCTGTCTGTCTTTCTGTCTGTCTGTCTGTCTGTCTGTCCGTCTGTCACAGCCAGTTTTCTCCGGATCCACTGGATCGATTCTATTGATATTTGGTACACATATGGACTTCTATGACCCAAACACGGACGCGTTACGTAAACCATTAAATTTTTAGTATGGTCTAATTTCTTGAATAACTTCAAAATCATTTATTTAAAAATTATGATCAAAATGCAGTTAAAATCTTCGCCGCTTGATTTGTTGATATGTCACACGATAAAGTTCAAAAAACGTTTTTTTTTTTAATTTTCTAGTTTTACCCCCAAAAGTGATACTCACACTAAAAATTTAATAATTTACATAACACGTCCGTGTTTGGGTCACAGAAGTCCATATGTGTACCAAATTTCAACAGAATCGGTCCAGTGGATCCGGAGAAAACTGGCTATGACAAACGGACAGACAGAAGACACCCGGGTTCCGTTTTTTGTTCGGAACCCTAAAATGGACATGATCAAAATGGGTTGTGGAGGTCTGGTAGGCAGCCGCTCCACGTAAAATACTGCTGAATCTGATTTGACTGGAAGCCGACCCCAATATAGTTGGGAAAAGCTAGGCAGATGATGATGAAGTTAGAAAATATATGTCAAATTCATGGACACACACAAATCCCGGGTAACCTCAGCGTAACAAGATTAAGGGATACATTCCGACGTGTATATTAGCTCAGTGGCTCTGTGCTTTCATCGATAAGAGGCCTCGATCCGGTCCGGACTGAGCCAATATTTGTATGGCTCACACAGATATATATTGTGTTGTATGTTGTTATGATTTTGGGCTAAAATTGTGTACGAAATGTTTCTTAAAGATACTAAAATTCTGGAGAAAAGATTGTTTTAAGAAAAATTTTCTATTTGCGTGAAGGAAGAAACCTATAATGAGACCTATGTGCTACCACCAACGATGCCGTGGCAGTGGTAAATCTAAAAAAACGTTTTTTTACAAAAAATATAGGTATTTTTGGTTATTTCGTTTTTTGACACCGACTTCCGAAATTAAAGTTATTTTATACTTTGTAGTGTTTTGTTTTTGGAAGTCGGTTATATTTTTTGTAAAAAAGTTTTTTATTTTTCACTTTTTACTGGTACCTGCGTACCCACTCACAGGGTACCGGCGTGATGTTATGTTATGAAAATAAAGCTTTCGGTGTAAAGGTCTCGTCAATACGAATGAAATCACCACCCTAAGGTCGACTGGTAGAAAATGCCTAAGGCATTAAGTCCGCCTTTGTACAGTGTTTTTTTTACTTGTGCATAAAGTTTAAATAAATAAATAAATAAGCCCAAACACTTGGTAGTTCCTACATACCGACGTGGAGTTCCCTTGACTCTCTGTCGTCTCCATCATCAGGTCTAATCCAAACCTTATTTTTTTTGTTGTATCATCCAATTTATACACGAATATCACAATTTTCGAGAGTTGCCCTCGATTTCTCATTGTTTCCATCATCAGATCCTGCCGTGGTGGCAATGGAATCACCTCGGCAGCATACCCTTTCATATAAAAAAAGATTAATCGAAATCGGTTCATAAACGACGAAGTTATCCGCGAACACACATAGAAAAAAAAAAAACAAATATATATGTACGCGGTCGAATTGAGAACCACCTTCTTTTTAGAAGTCGGTTAAAAAAAACTGTCGTGCCAGCGACACAAAGAAGAAGAAGAAGAAACTGGCAATCATTCTACCTATTCTTTTCTCAACTGTCTGGGTCGGCGTCCAGTCTAACCAGATTCAGCTGAATACCAGTATTTCACACGGAGTCCGGACCTGCACAAGTCTCATAGCCCTAACATGATAACCCTTGGCAAGATTGAATTGAACTGAACTGGCTTTATGACTGAATAGTAGATATGATATCTAACTTTTTTATGGATGGGAAACCATCCCGCTGACTCCTCCCGCTCTGGTCGAAGCAGAAGAGAGTGTCAGACTCTTACTGACTAAACCCCATCCGTGTTCCTCTTAATGCCCTTTATGTACCAGGGCCGCGGGGACTCTTTTGAACAAATTCCGCAACCCTGGCAGGCACTGGCCATAGCGAGCTCCGTGTATGAAATCTACCTAGGATCTGCATTTACGTCACGTCAGGAAAATACTTTCTTTCCAAACTCCTGAAATTCTGGCAAAATACAGCGACAGAAATTCGTACGACGGTGGTACTTTCATGAAGAAATTGTACCACTTACAGATTTTCAATTACAAAACCTATTTTGATTGTGTGTGTGTAATGGACCTGACTTGAAACGCTCTTAACATTTGTGACAGAAAAACACAAAATATCAGTCATTTTCAATGTAAGCAACTCATTATGAAATCTAAACTTTGTTAATTATTATTCTGCTTACGTTCAAAAATACCCCTTAAGTTGTGTAAAACGTTCGGTCAAGGATAATAAAATTATATAGAAGCGAAACTCCTGTCTTTGAAATCGTGCCATCGAAATAAATGAATATTAATTTTAATTCATTTTTTTAGCGTATATTTTTTCCTTGAGATGGGTTTGCTCTTGACTCTAGTCTAGGTCAGAGGTGACAGAGACAAAGTCTACGATGAAGTAAGCTTACCCAGAAGAAGTCTGGGTCTTCACTCTAACTTTGACGAGATTAGGTTTGAGTGCATTTATATTATTCATTGCTATACTGAAAAATCACAATGCATTGTCGTGCCAGTTACAAAGTTTTATCTTATTTATTATTGGTAGGCTTGCATTAGAATGGCTCATGTGCTTTTCTTTTTAGGGTTCCATACCACAAATGGAAAAAACGGAACCCTTATAAGATCACTTTGTTGTCCGTCCGTCTGTCTGTGAAGGCCCTTTATCTCGGGAACGCGTGGAGTTATCGAGTTAAAATTAAAAGCATACACTCAGGTCTACGGCCCCTTGAAGCTGTGAAAAAATCAAACTTTTAAGTCAACGTTAAAAAAGATACGGCCGTTTATGCCGCAAAACAACGTATATTTCGACACTCTCAAAAGAATCAAAATTTAAAGGGTATTTCCCGTTGATCTATAACTATGAAATTTGGCAAGTAATACCGTCTTATACTACAAGTATAGGAAAAAGTCTGAAAACTATACATTTGTTATTAAATCATAAAAAATATAGTCTTTCTTTGAAGTAATAACAAATTTGTATGGAACCCTAGTCGCATTTGTGGTGTGATGGTTTTTTTTAATGATAGGAATTCATCAGACTCTTCCTGACTAAAACCCATTCATGTTCCTCCATTTGCGTTCCATGACCGCAGTGACTCTTTCCAACAAATTCCGCAACTCTGAATGTCTCATATGCTAGTATTTACTCCAGCACACAGCGGCATTGCTTGTCAATAAAGCTAGGACCACAATCTCGCTCCTCTACATTTTTAATCTATGGTTCAGTCTTTGAAATTGAATCGTTCGCATAATTTAAATGAAAGCTAAACACTCGCGCGTAATGAAACTGGATGTTGTTCGCTCGCTCTTGATGGAATAACTTTTAAAGATACGGCCACAGTAAGGGGTGGAGTCGCTTTTAATTGTTATACTGGTTTTATGTTTTAAATAAAATAGTGGTACAAAGTAAGTTGATTTCATTCACTTTATTTTGTGTGTATACCTGATGGACTGTCATCTAAAAAATGTTTTTCTTACTTTCAATATTTTTTAAAGGACTATGGGCTCTTTGGTCCGTGGGCCACAACTAAGTCTTAAAAGTTGTATTGTATCGTTGTATTTTATTGATCTTTCTACGTTTCAATGTGCTTTAACTTTACAAACCTTTGTACGAAAATTTACTCATTCTTATTTTGTTTTTAAAACTATGTAAAGTGAGTTTGTCAAAATAAAAGTAGGCATAATTTTGAAGCTTCCAAACATCTATTATTTTGATTGCAAAAAGTGAATTGTATAAAACATGTTTTATATTACAGCTCTTATTCAAATCAATCAAATCCAGCTGAGTCTCTTTCAAGTTATAATTGAATCATCTACAATATCGTAGCATTATTCAAACACACACTTGACAAGAAAATTGAGTTACACTAACGAATGAAGGAATACAAAATAACAATTTATTCCAAGATTAATAGAACCCTGTACATTAATTCATGTCAAACTCCATACTACAATTAGTTAAAGTCTGTTAGTTTGTTCACAGATTTAGTCGACAATTTATCACAATTACGTGGTTTGTAAGACTCAACTTTGTATGAAAATAACTAACAAATATTGTAGTGATTAGTGAAAGTTGTTTAATTCAGATTTAAGGTCTAATAATTTAGAAACTAAATAAATAATTAAAAGTTTTTATTGTTTCTCATACAATTTTTCTACAGCACAAAATTGAGGCAACCCCAAACTAAACTATGAGAACGCCGTATGTTGTCGGCCGGTGCCGTATGGTGCCGTAAAAGAATAATACCATCCCATAACTTCCCGAGGATGTCGTAAGAGGCGACTAAGGGAGTGGCCAGAGAATGGGCAGCAGCGTTCTCTGTTAAACTCAACACCATAGACTGAGATCGCCAACCCGCCTGCCAAGCATGGCGATTATAGAAAACACCCACAAATGATGAAAAACAACAAAAAATGGCCCCTAGTGCCCGGCAGCCCGTCTACCCCTGACTCCGGACCGATGACCCGGTGAAAGTCGCGGGTAGCCGATGGATGCGAAACGCGCAGTACTAGTCGTTGTAGCGACGCTTGGAGGAGGCCTATGTCCAGCAGTGGACTTCTTTCGGTTGATATGATGATGGTGATGATGATGATGAAACTGGTCAAACTATAAGTTGAAATCTCAGTACCAATTCCACTCATTTTTAAATTTCGTTCACATTCGCATGTCAGTCGCAATCTGTCAAAAATGTATGGAAATTGATACTTTTTGACAGATTGCGAAAGAAATGCGAATGTAAACGTTGCTTAAAAGTTAGTAGAATGGATGCCAAGAAACACAGCTCGACTCATCGCCGCAAGTTGGCCTGCTTGTCGGTCTTCTACAGATTGTACCTACTTCGGAGAGTGTGTCCAAGAACTCGACGACCTCATCCCACCGGCCCCCTTCTACCATCGGACATCCAGACGCACTGCAACTTGCCATCTCTACCTTGTTGCTATTCCACCAATTCGCACTAAGCGTTTCCAAACGTCTTTTATAATGCGCACAGCAAAGAAATGGAACTCTCTGCCTGCGTCTGTGTTTCCGAACGCTTACAACCCTTATCTCTTAAAAGTCAGAGTGAACAGGCTCCTTCTGGGTAGAACGCTCCATCGTAGACTTTGTCTCTGTCATCTCTGAGCAAACCCATCATAAATAAAAAAGAAGAATTGGCCCTCTTATTGCAGACTGCACCATTTCCAAACTTTCATGAAGCACAAGACACTAAAAAATTGATAATACCTTCTTAATCTGTCTTCAACGTAAAGCTATTTGTAGCAATTTGACAAATATTTAACTTCAAATGCTTAATTCAGAAAAGGGGTTTCTGAATTAAGCATTTGAAGTTAAATATTTGTCAAATTGTACTTGAGCCTGAAAACCTGTAACAATCTGGAGCAAAAGTAGAGTTTGATCCTCAAAGTTCTAATTTCAGGAACCTGCTTTTGGTAAGTCTCAGTTTTTCTGCCACGGTTATGATTTTCAAAAATCATTGACGTCTAATTTTACTTTAGAAAGCTGTTTTTTTTATAATGTTTATAGTTTACCTAGATATGTTTTGAAGAAACTGTTCAACTGTTGAGCACAAACGTCTACTGTTGCAGAAAAGAATTACTATTTAATATGATTCCATTAAAATTTACAAATAAACTATCAATTAATTTCTATGCAGGATTTTTTTTTAAGTGTGCCTGGATGACCAATCCGAAACTATGAGAAATATCGAAAAACACTGAAAGGAGTCTCGAGCTCGACTTTGATGAAAAGTAAAACTGCATCATTGGATTTTTGAAAAATTGGTTTTCCCAGGCAGGAATCAAACCGGTTGGTTTAAAAAAAAAACACATCTTGGACTATTACACCATCCGATAGTGTTGCTAGTAATGATCAAATTTTGGGAAGTAACAACACAGTAAACTAAAGGAAAGTGCTCATTTTTAAATGAACTCTCTCAAACCTCATAGTTTCTGATTTGCTCATCCAGGCACACTTAAAAACAAACCAGCCAAATGCGAGTTGAACTCTCACACGAAGGGTACCGTACCTTAACGCAAATTTTTATTATTTTTTGTTATATGGCAATAGAAATACACAATCTGTGAAAATTTCAACTGTCTGTCTATAACGGTTCTTGAGATACATCCCGCTGACGGACAGACGGACACCGGAGGCTTAGTAATAGGGTTCCGTTGGTAACCCTTAGGGTACGGAACCCTTAAAATCACCCTGTTTATTTTGTACATTAAAGAATAATGGGCAACTTTGTATGGACCGTGGGCCCAGCGTTGTAGCACTTTCTTATCTACCTTAAAATGAAGATCCGAATAATCTCAACATTTTATTCTATGGCAGCAACACTCTAATGAATAAAAAAAAAGTTACAGCGGTTCTAAAAGTTCAATAATGATTATTCAGATCTTCATTTTAAGATAGGTAAGAAAGTGCTACGAACGCTGGGCCCATTCTGCCCATTGTTCTTTAACACTTAGGTTTATGTCAAGTCAGTATAAAACAACACTTCCTCCGCTAAATAAGAAAGAAATAAAGAAAGAAAGAAAAATGTTTATTTGGGACTCGCACAAGACATATATATCAATCAATACATATAAAAGTAAGTTAATTAAAACTAACCGTAAGCGGCATCTTAAAATTAATCTGTGCGCGGCCAAAAAGGTCCCTGTCTCAGCTTCACATAATAAACAAGAAATAGTAAGTCACTAGGATAGTGTAATAATTGCCGAAGTTCAAAAGGTTATTGACTTGTCAAACTACCGCCCATTAAACGCACATGTGGAGTTTGCGTGACTCTGCGACATTCGACTGAAACGCACCATGCGTGGCTATAACCCGGAAATACTTTTATTATGAGGCAATTTATATTTCAGTCTATCCCAAAATAATAACAAAAAATGTCGGTCGTGACGACTAAATTGTCCTTTAGATTCAGTAATAGAATTTCACATTGTTCGTATTGCTTTTTAACTACCAGTTTTCTTTTTCATAAGCGGGCATTTCGGGATAAAAGTGATCCTATGACTCTTGAAAATACGAGTAGTGTAGCTTTCTAGCTTTCGATTAGAGTCTGAAATTATCAGAATTATCGTAACCAAATCCATATTTCCAGATTATCACTACTTATTATAAAACAAAGTCCTCCGCCGCGTCTCTCTGTCTGTCTGTTCACGATAAACTTAAAAACTTCTGCACCGATTTTCATGCTGTTCTCACCAATGGATAGAGTGGTTCTCGTGGAAGGTTTTAGTATATAATTTGTCTAGAAAAAAAAAAAATTGAGATGTTTAAGGAAATTGCAGCGCGGACTAAGTCGCGGGCGAAGTGCTGAAATTGTAGGTGTTTACTTGTTTTTAAAATGAGTTGAGATTAATCATAAAGCTATTTGGTAACGCCTACCAGGGTTGCGGAATTTCTTCAAAAGAGTCACCGCGGCCCTGGAACGCAAAGGGCATTAGGGAGGAACACGGATGGGTTTTAGTCAGTAAGAGTCTGACACTCCCTTCCTGCTCCACCCAGAGCGGGAAGAGTCGTGTGAAGATTTCCCATCCTTAAAAAAAACTGGCCAAGTACGAATCGAACTCGCGTGCAAAGGTGCGAACCAATTTTATTTTTTTAACATGTTATTTTAACATCACAGACTACTTATAGGTTTTCCTGTAATCTTTAGGTATAGAACTATTATCTAAAATTTTTAAATTTTAGACTCAGTAGTTTCGGAGATAAGTATGGGGGAATGGTGATTGTTGGTCTAATTTCTTGAGAAACTTCAAAACTATTTATTTTAAAATTATGAAAAAAATATCAATAAAGCCCTCACAGTAAGGTCCTTTTATTTGATATGTCACACGATACAGTTTGAAAAACTTTTCTTTAATTTTCTAGTTTGACCCCCCAAAAGTGACCCCCATACTAAAAAAATATTTCTTTACGTAAAACGTCCGTGTTTGGGGCACAGAAGTCCATATGTATACAAAATTTCAATAGAATCGGTCCAGTAGATTCAGAGAAAACTGGCTGTGACAGAAGGACAGACAGGCAGACAGATAGACAGACAGACGGACAGACAGACACCCGAGTGAAGTTTTACTCGTCTTTGACCCAATTTTGATCGAAATAGCCTGTAGTGAAATATTCATAATAGTGAAACTTCTAATATTCGCAATACAAGACCGTTTTCTCCGCTATCACAATGTGGCCAGACCTTAACATTTTTAATTGCTTTTTGTTTATAGTTGAGGGCTGCATTATGGGCGGTGTTGCCAGCACTTAACACCGCTTACGACCGGGGTTGCCATATAACAGCCACTTAATATTTCGCTGGCATTTTACGTCTCTGTTTAGAGCCAGCAATTGTTTAAGTGAATAACAAAGTACGAATCCAGATGATGTAAAATGGGTAAATTGGCATTTGGTAGCTACCTATAAGCATTTAAAAATGTTAAAATTGTTTAAAAAAAATATTTTTTGGGACATGACCTTTGTTATTTTTTACAATTGATAGGCACGCGTTTGACCACTATCTCACCTGATGGTAAGCGATGATGTGGTCGAAGATGGAGCACGCTTGCCTAGAAGTAACCTATTCACTCTTGCCTTAAAGACTCCCAGGTTGTAGCCATCGGGAAACAGACTCCGGCAGGGAATTCCACTCCTTAGCTGTACCCACTATGAATGTGTTCCCAAAACGTTTTGTGTATGTGGATGGGATATCCACCATGTACCGGTGGCGTATAGCCGTTCGTTATGTGGTCCGATGATGGAACGGGCGTGGCGGAATTAAATTATGCAATTCCGTCGCACGTTCCCCAAAATGCAACCGGTAGGAAACCGACAGGCTAGCAACTCGTCGTCGATGCTCAAGACTTTGGAGCCTCGTCGCGACGAGTCTGTCATTGCCGATGATCCGTAAGAAAATCCAAAACGTATTATGTTTCAGGGATGTTTGTCGCCGAGTCAAGTACTTAATATTTTGTTTTTATTCGAATTTTAATGAATGAATAAGAATTTGCCTTGTTAGTCTAGTATTTTCAGGTTGGGCAAAGTTTTATTGGGTTTTCCATCTGGGAATTCTCTGTAGCCTGGCTTTGAGCCTATCCAACAGATGGATAGGCTCATCCCTTGTTTTTCTTTTTTTTTCTTTAATTTTATTAAATCATTGCCCCACATTAGGAATGTAAATCTCCTGTATCGTGGGTGCGTTAACAGACATATAAATTCATAACACAAACAGCCAGACCCGGGACAACTATCTGTAGGCCATACAAATATTTGTTCCGTGCGGGAATCGAACACGCGACACGCAGCGCAGCAGCCAATCGCTCAACCTCTGCGCCAACCGTGTCGTCAAGAGACAAGTACTTAACATTTTGTTTTTTATTCAAATTTTAATTAATGAATAAAAACTTGTCTTAACTAGACTTAGGGGATAAGTCAAGTTAATTGCACTTACTTAAGAACAACTAGCGAAATTTAGATTTACATTTACAATTTACATTTCAATTTACATTTATTTATTTGCTTAAAACATAGTATACAAAGGTGTTACATGAGTTAAAGGAAAGATCATACATGTTTTGCTTGAGACTAAAGAATGCAAAATTGTTAACATAACTTATGTTCAAAGTATTCCTTACTATAAAAGTTATTATCATTTAGCCATTTAAACAAGTGAATTTTGAACAGTCTGCCATTTAGTAATTTAAGTTCACATGGTAATTTGATAGATTTACACCATTGCCTGATAATAAAGGGGAACACAAGATTTAGTTATATTACGATGTATGTTTTAAAAACAAAAACCCACTTAGAAAGAATCTCCACAGTCCCACCATTAAATTCCATAATTATTTAACACAACAATGCACCTAAATCGTAGATTCATGCACAAAACGAGTACTCCACTTTAAAGCTAGCTACACGAGTTACAAATAAATCCTACATATGTAACTGTAGCCAATCTGTACCGCATTCACTGTAGGGATGTTACGGAGCTGCGACTCTTTTATTCCTCCGACTTCGAAACCGACACTTTAAATCGGAGGTCAAAGTAATCGTATTTATAGCGGATAGCGGCAGCGGTCGTGTTTTTTTTTTTAAATAAATGACCTCTTGCAGGTCAACCTAGGAGGTTGTCGGCTGCTTAACCGTACTTGCCTGTGGCCTCCAGCCAGGGCTAATAAAAATACTATCTACTAAGCGACCCTGTGGAGTACCTGCGAACCTCGGCTTAGGGCGTCACTGGGGGAAGGACAGCTTTTTTTTAAGGATGGGAAATCATCAAATGACTCCTCCCGCTCTGGGTGAAGCAGGAGGGAGTGTCAGACACTTACTGACTAAAACCCATCCGTGTTCCTCCTAGCACCCTTTACATTCCAGGGCCACGGTGACTCTTTCGAACAAAGTCCGCAGCCTTAGGGGAGGAGAACAGCTAGGGACGAGCTGGATCAAACAAGGATTATTATTTAGGGGCGAATTTAAGACTACAGGTTCAGCGGCGTGGGCTGGCTCGAGCAAGGGTCGGGGCGGCGGCGGCTGTGGTTAACGAGTTCGGTTTATGCATGTCACGCGAGAACCCGGGGTCCTAAGTGCTTTTTGTCGATGATGACTCTCTCACAGCCCTTAAGAGTGCCTGTCCATTTGCGCGGAGCGAGGCAGCGGAGCGGCGAAACGTAGAAATATTAACCAATCATGTCAGTCAAAATGTTAGCGACACACGGGGTGCGTCGATTTTTTGTAAATCTATTGGTTCAAATTTCTCCGTTTCTCCGCTCCGCTGGAATGGACAGGCACCCTAACACTCCACCTCCGATTCCGACAAACTAAATTTAAAAACCGACTTCGGTTCCGATAAAACATCTTCATATCATCCCTGGTTCACTCTACCGTAACTGAGCGCTGTCAATTTCTATTTCGTCTGTGGTGTGCCTAATACGATGTGCAGGGCAGGAATCGGGCATGTGGACTGATTGGCAGTCTGGTGCTAGTACAAAAGGGGTATCTGTACCGTGAGCTAACTGAAGCGTTTCAAGATAGTCTGTTGCATGTTTGAAGCTGTGCATAGAAGATGTTATCACTTTGACTGATGACACGATTGCGGCGTTCTCAAAGGACTGAAGGTACTTTTGGCTGTTACAATTCTGATTGTGGCATTGTTAATTTCAAAGCAAATAATTCAAAATAGCCACAAGCTTCGAATCCTATTAATAATTTTATTGAAATTGCCACAAGATCCGTAGTTTGTGAGGTTATGGCTATTTTAGTATGTATTATGATTTCGTCATTATTAGGAAGGAATAAGTGGCTGAAGTTGCTAATAGGGAATATGCACGAAAAAAATATTTATTATCTATACAGTTTATCTAAACATATACACAAATATAATACTAACAGTGAAAATAGAATCAAAATTGCTCGAAAAACAAACGAGATATAATTATTTTAAATAAATATATCTGTCCCTCTCGCGAAAACGCTGTTTTCTATGGCAGCTGTATAGGCGCCAAGAACTTTGACGTCACCATTCATATCGGACTTCTCTTTCTAATAGTAGTAGTTCTAGTAGTAGTTTCTAGTAGTTATTTATAAAATAATTTCATAATTGTTTATTAAAGCTAATAAGTATTTCATTTTTCAAATAAAAAAATCGCATGCATATTCCCTATTGTGGGGTACTACTACTTTCAAACATTTTTATGAATGAATATTTAAATAAAAATCCGGCCAAGTGCGAGTCGGACTTGCACACGAAGGGTTCCGTACAATAAACCTTAATTTTACGGTTCTTGAGATACAGCCGACAGACGGACGGACGGACAGCGCAGGCTTAGTAATAGGGTTCCATTGGTTACCTGTCAGGTACGGAACCCTAAAAATGTTATTAAAATCGTAAAATCGCTCACGTGAATTGCGTCAGAAGCTTTAGGATGTGCAGGGTAGAATCGAGCTTGTGAACTATTGTCAGTGTGGTGACAGCACAAAAGCGGAATCTGTGTTGCTAACTGAAGCGTTCAAAGATAGTCTGTTGCATGTTTAAAGCTAGGCATAGAAGATGTTATCACTTTGACTGATAAAGGATGACACAATGGATTGTTGTGAGGTGCCGCGTTCTCAAAGGATTAGCGATGCTTTTGGCTGTTACAGTTATGGTTTCGTCGTTGACCATTTTATATCAAATAATGCTGAAATGTCCTCAAGACCCGTAGTTTGTGAGCTTATGGGAATTTTAATACTCAAATTGCCATGTGTCGGGATCATACTAAATACATTTTGATTCCGTCATTGTTAAGGAATGAGAAATTGCCCATTTTACCTAGTGTGCTAGTTTATTTATTTATTTTAATACTTCAGCACACAAATGTACATAGGCGGACTTAAATAATGCCATAGGCATTCTCTACCAGTCAACCTTTGGGTGATGCAGAGAATAGTGGTAGGTGCAATATGATGAATTAAAAGCGATTGAAATTATTCAAATACAATTAAAACGAACAATAATATACATATACAAACTATACATGCACTAATAATATATAATAAATACTCAAATTAACAAGATAAATATAATAATATACATATACAAACTATACATGCTTACTGCATGCTGCTTGCTGCTGCATGTTTACTTGTT
Source organism: Lacanobia wlatinum (assembly GCA_947578705.1). Classification (NCBI taxonomy): domain Eukaryota; kingdom Metazoa; phylum Arthropoda; class Insecta; order Lepidoptera; family Noctuidae; genus Lacanobia; species Lacanobia wlatinum. The sequence goes on along the minus strand of OX388039.1, from coordinate 6,093,788 downwards.
TTTTGCTTTCGGTTTTTTCATTTATTGTTTTAGATACGAAACATAACTCTTAAATATGATACTTCTGAAACACTCTGTAGAAGTGACATAAATCATTCATAATTTGAAAACTAAAAAAATATGTGCTTAGATACATTCATAATTCTTTCTTCATCATCATTGATATATAAAATACCCAAGATGCACAGTCTCGAACAAATGCAACACTCGAAATTGTCGTCAAAAACTGATATGTATTGTCATGTGTGAGTTGTGTGTAGTTATACTAGAAACAATTTTTTTTGCAAATTCAACATTACACGGTTCGCTTAAAGTTGTTTGTACAAAGCAGTGCAGTATGGCGAGTGATGCGCATTTTTTTGCAAATTCAACCTTACACGGATCGCTTAAAGTGGTTTTTACAAAGCAGTGCAGTATGGCGAGCGATGCGTGACTGTTTCAAACTAGCGCACAATTATACATATTGCGCTTGTTTTTTCGGACGTTTTTGAGATGCTGAGTTGGGTTTTTAGGGTTCCGAAAAAAAAGGAACCCTTATAGGATCACTCGGGTGTCTGTCTGTCTGTCTGTCTGTCTGTCTGTCTGTCTGTCTGTCCGTCTGTCACAGCCAGTTTTCTCCGGATCCACTGGACCGATTCTGTTGAAATTTTGTACACATATGGACTTCTATGACCCAAACACGGATGCGTTACGAAAATTATTAAATTTTTAGTATGGGGGTTACTTTTGGGGGTCAAACAAGAAAATTAAAAAAAATAGTTTTTTGAACAATATCGTGTGACATATCAAATGAAGGGAATGAAGGGCTTACTGTGAGGATTTTAATTATATTTTTTTCATAATTTTAAAATAAATTATTTAGAAGTTATTCAAGAAATTAGATGAAAAATGACCATTCCCCCCCCCCTTATCTCCGAAACTACTGAGCCTAAAATTTTGAAAAAAAATGGAGATAATAGATCTTTACCTAAAAATTACAGGAAAACCTATTAGAAGTCTGTAGTGTTAATATAACATGTTAAAAAAATTAAATTCGTTCGGAACCCTTTGCACGCGAGTCCGACTCGCACTTGGCCAGTTTTTTATTTTAAATATCAATGTTCATCATATTCATAATTTACTGACTTACGAGTAAAACATCTTCAATATCAGTAAGGAAGCGATTTTTCACGTGATCTAAATTGCGTCAGAAACCAGTGCCGACTAAATTATTCCATCCAATTTAATTTGCGTCATCATTTTTACACGAAAATGGTGACTATCAAAAGTTTTAGTAGGAACGTCTGTAGTCACACTCGCTAAATGGCCTGACTTCAGAGGTCGAAGTTCTTTGTAGGAAATCCTACTAATATTATAAATGCGAAAGTTTGTGCATGGATGGATGGATGTATGTTTGTTACCCTTTCACATCAGAACGCCTGAAAGGATCTTCATGAAATTTTGCACAGATGTAGATTATAGTCTGGAATAACACCCCATTATTTTTTATAGATGGGAAATCATCAAATGACTTCTCCCGCTCTGGGCGAAGCAGAAGGGAGTGTCAGACTCTTACTGACTAAAACCCATCCGTGTTCCTCCTAATGCCCTTTGCGTTCCAGGGCCGCGGTGACTCTTTCGAACAAATTCCGCAACCCTGGATAACACCCCATCCCAGAAGTATGTCCACGCGGGTGAAGCTGCAGGCAGAGGCTAGTAAAATATAAACCCATGATATATTTGTCTATCAGGTCATCGTCATATAAGTGGAACATCAACTCGCGGAAAATAACATCAATTTCCAACACAATTTAATATTTTCCATAGAAAAATAAGCGTGTAAAATATCTATCGATTGCCAGAATTTCGTTATAAACTTGTCATTTCCTTCATATTTCATTGAATAAAAATAAAAATACGTTGGGAAAACTTATATTTATTGGATAAAATAGGCCGTGACGTTTTGTTGTTGCATTTGTTTTCTTTTCTCTCTTCAGACTTCTTAACCGACTTTCAAAAAAGGAGGAGGTTCTCAATTCGGTGGGTATTTCTGTGTTTCTTTTTTAGTTCGATGCGGTATACTTGCCATTTGGTCCCGTAAAAATTTGATTTAGTAGTTTTTGTTTATTTCAATTTCTGCGTAGGCGAACACTTTGTCCAAGTACCACTTAAAAGTGAAAAATAAAAAACTTTTTACAAAGTAATTAACTGACTTCCAAACAAAACACTACAAAGTATAAAATAACCTTAATTTCGGAAGTCGATGTTAATTAATTTTCATAACAATCGATGAATAGCTTCAAAAACCAGCAAAGCCAGGGTAAACATATCGTTAGTGTTTAATAAATAGAATTTATATAAGGTTTATATTACAAAGTCATGTTCTTATTTAAAATCACTCCCACGTTAACTCATTACGTTCAGAACAAGATTGTGGGAGATTTTCCTTTGCTTCTTGTTTCTTTCAGAAAATGTAAACAAATCTGCCTTTTGTGTTTTAAGCAGGTACATGTCAGGAAAATATATAGTACCTTTTAGGAAATATTATAAGATATCTAGACATTGTCTGTGAAAAAATATTTTTGTTTTTTGTCTACTTTATCAATGGATTTTTGGACCTATTTGTGTAACGTATACCTACCCATAGATTGGATACCGTACCATAATCTAAAAAAAAATGTTTCTTGTACAGGAGTCCCCTTTAATTTTAATTTAATGTTTATTATTTGTTTTTATAGCGGCAATAGAAATACACACTGAAAATTTCAACTATCTACCTGTTACTATTCTTAAGATACGTCCCGCATAGACAGACGGATGGACGGACAGCGGAGGCTTAGTGGTTCCTTTGGTTTTGGGAATCGTAAAAACGAAAACTTTTATTCATAATTTTTTCTTTAACATTGAAGTAGTTTCAAGCCCATCACAGGTTAAAAACATTAATCAACACTTTTGTTATTTATTCTTGGATAAATAAAAAAAGTTTTGATTAATGATTTAACCTGTGATGGCCTTAGGAGAAAACTTTGGAATAACAATATTTTTTTCAAATTAATCAATCCTCATTCACAATACTACCTTAAATTATCTCCACAAATTAAGCATCCTTCTTAACGGTAACAGCGATAACAGTTACTGTTAACGTAACGAACTTAAGTCTATTAATTACGACTGAGCAGTTAACGGTACAGTTTACCGAAACTGCGCTTTGTTTCACAATATGGCCGACCGTTATTAATAGTTTGTTTTCTTACTCTATGGCTTGCGTGTGCGCTTCAACAACGAACGAATCGAAATTGTGGTGAATAATATATTCATTGGGAATGTATTTTTGTGGTGTTTTCGCCAATTTTCTGTTTTGGTCCTGTTTTGTCAATTTACCCTCCATTATTTAGAAGATAGAAATGGAAAAGAAAGGTTGTTTATTCTGCTCAAGTGCTGCGCACATTCCTTAAGGCTTGTATTTATTCCAATGACCTTGTGCATTGTGGCGGAGCTAACTACTCCTCTACGCGCCACTCCTCTACCCGCATTTTTAATTTGTTATAATAAAAATAATACATGCTTTTAAAAAGCAACAAAACCAAATCATTTTCGTTTGTATTGCAAAGCGGTAAATATTTTTTATACTCTTTTGATAAAAAATGAAGGAGTAAAATAGTTTCATCCCATCGATTTGTAGGTGATTTGGTAGTATTTTTTTCTTACTATGTGATACCGATAGATAAATTCTGGCTAAACCAAATGACGTATCATATTATCTAGATTACTAACTATTTTTTTAATGTAATTTCTCTATTAGTGCTGACGAAAAGTTGCTTCATCTGCACGCTGTTTTTAAGCCAGTTTTGAGAGAGCAGCCTTAATCTAGTACACGCTGCATATAAATGTAGGTGGGTCTGCCTTAGTTTATTTGAGTGGTAAAAGGAGATCGGCATTACATACCAAGACACCCTTATGCCTCAAAAAACACGTAAAGCCGTTGATGCCGAACTTCCGAATAACATTTAAAGATCTTTACGAGCTGTCAGAAGCCTGAAATTTGACAACTGCCTTGTCAAAGAGTACCGTGCTACCTAGATACTGAGTTATGGAGGTCAAATAGGTAGTCAATTCATGAAAAATACTTCTTCTTCTTTTCGTATCAATTGACTCTTACTGACATACGGAACTGAAACGTGGTCGCTTACAATGGACCTCATCAGAAGGCTCAAAGTCACTTAAAGGGCAATTAAGGGGGCAATGCTTGGAGTTTCCTTGCGTGTTCGAATCAGGAATGATGATATCCGCAAGAGGACCAAGGTTACCGACATATCCCGAAGGATCGCCAAACTAAAGTGGCAGTAGGCAGGGCACATTGCTCGCAGAACAGATGGGAGATAGGGCCGAAAAGTTCTGGAGTGGCGACCGCGTGCCGGAAGATGTAACGTTGGCGCGGCCTCCCACAAGGTGGACCGATGACCTGGTGAAGCTCGCGGGTAGCCGATGGATGCGAGACGCACAGGACCGGTCGTTGTGGCGACGCTTGGGGGAGGCCTATGTCCAGCAGTGGACGTCTTTCGGCTGATATGATGATGATGACTCTTACTAAAGAATGAAAGCACGATTTCACAGTAATTGTCAAATCGTGCTGTCATTCTTAGTTCGGGTTCGGGCCTAATCGTAACTCCGTAAGTGGAACGGACTAGAATACATCCGCAACTAAGCCCGAAACTACGCACTTCGAGCTTAGAGGTATTGAGCAACCTGTACAGCTCTGTCATTGGCCTCGTTCAAATCTTAGATGGTACAGGAAGTTGTGCTCGATGGGCAATCAAGGAGGTGATTCATGTCTTGTGAAAGGGCTCCGCACTAACACTGCGTTTGGGAAAAAGAAAATGAAAAATACTGATACTCACCATTTGCTTAAACTGGAAGCCAACGCCAACATAGCTACGAAAAGGCTAGGTAGATTAGTTTTATTGCGTGGAAAAGTGATAATTACTGGTTATTTACTGGTAATCGTAATGTATCATTCACAAAACTGGGGGGTACTCTCTAAGCCCGAAGCCCGTAGTTTCGGGCTTAGTTGCGAGCGTATTTTACTCCGTATCACCTAACCACTAAGAATGAATGACAATACGATTTGACAGTTACTATCGAATCGTGTTGTCATTCATTCTTAGTTCGGGTTTGGGACTAATCGGGGAGTAGAATGCGCCCGCAACTAAGCCCGACACTACGGACTTCGGGCTTACAGAGTAGCCCCCCTGGTTCACATCCAGCGTCAGGAAGCTCCTAGTTGTTTGGTATTTTGCTGAACTCGACCTATTAGGCGCAGTTGCGGGGCACACAATGTTATTGTTTTAAAATTAAGTTTTCGTTTCTACCTACATTGTGTGTATCTGAGTGTGCCAAATAAACTAGTTTTCATTCTTTAGTTTTCTTAATAAAGGCTTACAATATGATTATAAATTCTTGATCAATAGTTACTACATTACCTCCCAACCCAGTTTTGTTGTACGATACAGAATTTGTGCCTAACTAAGTTCTCACATCAAGTTATAAACAAGTTAGTAAACAGTTAAGTTCACAAACTTTGGCGGTTGCCGACAAAGAGGAACAGTTTGTCTAAACGCTTGTTATGGTTACAAGGGTTAACAGAATTTATGGCTATAGAATTATAGATTTTTTATATGATGTCTTGATTGTTGTAGAATATGATTGCTTCACTAACGGTAATCGTATGCACTAGTCTATTCCGTAAAACTCTCATCTTGAGAACGAGGGTGAATGGAATTGCAATTATATTTGACAGAATAACACTTCAGCTGGCGAATTCTGTAAAACTCAAAATGTGAACACTTAGGTGCATAAGTGAGCTATCACTTCATCTAAGTTTTTACCTTAAGAGAAAATGCTGGCGCCGAGACTTTGTATGTAAAAAGTCATAATTCGAGGTTTGGCTCTCGACTCTTTTCTCCTCCAATATTGGATCGATTCAGGAGATATTTCACAAACTGAATAAGAAGGATACACAGTGTGTTCCTATGTTTTCCTTTTTGATAATTTATAACCGTATAAGCACTAGAACTCTCACAAAATGCTCAAAATTGTCCGATAAGTCGCTGTCAACAGAGCCTTAGTGTACAAATTTGGCAACTATTAATCAAAAAAGGAAAACATAGAGACACAGTATATATCCTTATTATTCAATTTGTGAAATATCTCTTATATCGGTCCAATATTGCAGAAGAAAAAGTCGAGAGTCAAACCTCGAATTATGACTTTTTACATACAGTCTCGCCACCAGCATATTTTCGTAAGAGTTTTCAAATTTAGAGCAGCTGTTGCTTTGGTCAAAGACCTTATTCAAATATTGTAAAGAAATCTTGATTTGCATTTGCAGCATTAGGTCCCTTATTAACACGAAAGTAAATAATAAATCTATATTCCTTCCCTTATCCACAAAACGGTAGCACAAATACACTTAAAAAAGCCTTTGTAGAATAAAATCGTCAACTCAACCTATAAGTCCTTGAGTGTCAACATTGACTGTTCTAATATTCGTGACGTCTATAGACTGAAATCAAAAGATGCATCAAATCCTGTCGTTGTGGACTTAACTTCCGTATTGCTAAAAGAAAAAATTCTCAAAGCTGTCAAGAGCTTTAATAAAACACGAGCAAAGGGAGAGAAGTTAAATACTTCTCATTTAAACCACTCATACCAATCAAAACCGCTTTACATAACTGAAACGTTAACTCACAAGACGCAGAGATTGTACTTTCTGGCCAGGCAGTTTAAAAAAAGCCACGGATACAACTTCTGCTGGACGACTAACGGGAATGTTTATCTTAAAAAAACCGAAGACTCATCTCACATACGCATAAATTATGACACAGATCTGGATAAGTTGAGAAATTCAATATGACTACTCCATGTTGTAACCTTCATTTTCAGTTTGTTATTGATTTATTTTATATTGCATGCTTTTTTCTCATTTCAAAATGAAAATTACTTTTGTTTACACTTTAACACACTATACAGATATTATACACTACTATCTAATGTTTTTTTCTCAGTTCAAAATGCAAGATATTTTTGTTTACATTTTAATACACTTTTCAGAAACTATACACTTCACATTAAAGACAACACTTTTCTTTCTAAATTTAAACACCACTATACTCACAGTATATACTACAAATCAAAACATGTAGATCTTCATTTCCCATCACACGATCCTTTAGCCACATTCGAACTTTTTACAATAACAATCATGTATGACACGCTTCCACCAACACGAGTACTTTATATGAATTCATACATCACAAACATTGTGCACGCAACCCATTTTAAATCTTTTAGTTACCAAATTCCTGTCCAATTATTATTCTGTAACCGTGATCACCGATTCTTAAAACACTTTTTAATAACGTCAAATTCAATGATATAATTAATTTAACAGAAAATATCGATAAACTGTCTGTATCGCAATCGCAGGAAACAAGCATTGAAAACTGTCATAAATTAATATCAATGCACCCTAATCACTTACTCATCTTCACGCTAAACATACGCAGCATAAGCTGTAACATGCCAGGGCTTGAAGTTTTACTTACAAGAATGAAGTTAGAATGCGATATAATTATATTGACCGAATGTTGGCTCTCAAAATCTTCGGTTTTACCAATTCTTGCAGGTTATTTTCACGTCGGGACTAAAATAAACCCTAAGCAAAATGATGGTGTAGTAATTTACTATAAGGAAAACCTTAGTTTAACAGTAGAGGAGCCACACATACAAGAATGTAACTGCCTGGTCGTAAAAATAGACAATTGCATCGCAATACTAGCTTTCTATCGGTCCCCATCTTACAAAAACATTGACCAATTTCTTACATTCCTAGACACACTACTACAAACAGTGTCATCCTATAAACAGATTTTTATAATAGGTGATATTAACATAGATATTAATCCTAGCAAAATAAACCTAAACGGGGAACGCTACCTGACTTTAGCAGCGTCTCATGGCCTCTTACCAGCTCATACTCTGGTAACTCGCTTTGCAAGCAATTCTTGCTTGGATCATGCGTTAGTAAAGACCGATTATCCAATTACTACTCTGGTTCCACAAACTACCCTAACAGATCACTACCCCGTTTTATTGTGTGTGACTACTAAGAAAACACGTCAATATGCGGTATCAACAATAACTAAAGTTGACTTCACAAACCTAGAGCAAGATCTTATAAAAATTAACTTTGACCCAATTAATCGCTTACCAAACCCAAACGTATCGTTAAATTACTTTACAAACTGTCTTCAACACGCAATTATTAACAATACTAAACACATCACTCTATCTAAACGTCACAAAATAATAAAACCATGGATGACACAGGGATTGATACGCTGCACACGAAATAGGGATAAGTTGCACTTGAAATCGAAGATTTCACCAGAAAATCTCATTCTAAAAGTGACATACACTCGATACCGAAACTTCTGCAATGCGTTGCTAAAAAAAGTTAAAATAGAGTATGAAAAAAATCAACTTCAAAATGCTCAGCAAGATAATAAAAAACTGTGGAAAGCAATAAAAGAGATCACACATACATCAAAGGTAACGACTCTTCCGAAAGAACTACTAACGCTTTCAAACTCTCCTGAAAATTCATTGAGTGAAGTAAATAGTTACTTTATAAACGTAGGAAGTTCACTAGCAAACAAAATACACCAGCAAAACACGCATACTATAAACAACAGACAAACCAATACAGCCAAGGCTCCCAGTAGTTCGCATTCATTTGCTCTCTTAGACACAACTGAAGAGGAGGTAGAACGCCTCATCCTTAACTCAAAATCAGACTGTGCCAGTGGTGGAGACAATATCAGTAACAAACTTCTGAAAACTTATAGAAACATCATTGTACCACCTCTTACAAAGATTATAAATGACTGTTTGCAGAGTGGAGTGTTCCCTGACGTCCTTAAAAAAGCAGAAATTTGTCCAATCTATAAGAGTGGGGACAGAAATCGTATCAGTAACTATCGACCTATATCTATTTTACCAGCGATATCAAAAATACTGGAAAAAATTATAAATTCACAATTAGTTAAATATTTAGAAAAAAACAAACTGCTTTCAGTTAACCAATATGGCTTTCGACAAGGAAAATCAACTGAACAAGCAGTAAATAAACTTATAAATTTTGTAACTTCCAATTTAGATAAAAAGAAAAAATGTCTCACTATCTTTCTAGATCTCGCAAAAGCATTTGATACGCTTTCTGTTTCCCTCTTACTGGACAAACTCGAAAGATTGGGAATTCGAGGTAAACAGCTGGAACTCTTTACTAGTTACCTGACTGGCCGGTCTCAGTGTGTTCGTGTCGGAAATTATAAAAGTTCTCACCTTCAGGTTACACACGGCGTGCCACAAGGTAGTATACTGGGTCCTACATTATTTCTTGTGTATATCGATGGTCTCACGAGTCTTGAACTCACCCATGGTGAAATTATCTCTTTTGCAGACGATACTGCTCTTTCTTTTGCTGCCAATACATGGGAAGAGGCTTTCGGTGTTGCACAGAGGGGCTTCAATATCGTGGGAAGGTGGCTTCAGAGTAATATCCTGACATTAAATGTGGACAAAACCAAGTATATCTGCTTTAGCATAAAAAATGGAACCGGAGATAGCACAGTGCGAAATATCATATCCCACGAGTGCCGCTCTGGAAAAACCTGCAAGTGTCCTTCACTGGAACGCGTGCATACAATAAAATATCTAGGAATTAACATAGATAGCAACCTCAATTTTAAGGAACACGTTAGGCTGCTATCCTGTAGAATAAGAAAGCTCATATACGTTTTTAAAAAACTGAGGCACATTGCTGACTTTAAGTTGCTAAAGTAGATATACTATGCTCTCTGTCAATCGCTTCTAACATATTGTCTATCATCTTGGGGAGGGACATCAAAAACAACTTTGAAGTCTATCGAGGTCGCCCAGCGTGCAATACTGAAAGTCGCGTCGTTTAAGCCTATCCGTTTCTCTACAACAACGCTGTACGAAAATTGGGAGGTCATGACCGTGAGACAGTTATATATACTGAGCGTTGTCCTCCTTCAACACAGTAAACTAAAATACAACCCACTACTCTTACAAAAGCGAAGAAAAGATATAGTATGCGAAAGAACTGAGTTGTTTAATACTAAGTTTAGTCAACGGTTTGCCCACTGCATTGGACCATTAATTTACAATAAGTTAAACAGAATGCTAAATATTTATCCGTTGCCAAAAATACAATGTAAAAAGATACTTACCGAATACCTGAAAACTCTTACATATGAACAGACTGAACTTCTTCTTTATATGGCTTCCTAATTATAAATCCCATTTAATACAATATAAAATACTTTTCTCATAACATAATATACAACCGCGCGCACGCTCTCTCACACTACAACACACAACAGAACTCTAGACTACACCACACACATCCTCTTACACATCAGACACGTACATTCTCATCTCACACAAATAAGAGGTCCAGCATGCAAACACTACACATATTTTCTTTTTATATACCTTTTTCTTTTTTAAGTAATTACATTATAAGTTGTAAAGTAGATTATGAATATGATACAAATCAAAATATGATTATGGCTATTATATGTGTATAATACTCGAGGGGTTTGGCGCTGATAGCCGAAATACAGGTTCTGCCTAGTTCGGCTACAGATGACTACACCATTTAATCTTTTCTAAATTAGCCTGCTAAAATAATATTTTGTAATTTATGTCTAAATTTTTTCTTTAAATAAACATTATTATTATTTTCGGATATATGTTGTTATTCTCAGCTCTTAGGCTGGTTTCGACCACATTTACGGGACAAGCCAAGTAAATGTAGCGTGTGATCTTTAATTTGCTGTGTGATTATTATTATTATTATTATTATATAAGCAACAGGGTTCCGTATTTAAAGAGCCGAAACCCTTCTGGCTTTTACTCAATTGTTAGCGCCTTATAAAGTACTCGCGCCTGATTGTTATATTATTTACTTTGATGTTATTGTTATAAGCTGGTTTTATGTTATCTTTTATACGCCTTCTCCTTTGGTGGCGAATATTCCGATTTAAAGGTTCCGTCTCCGTAGAGTACAAATGGAACCTAGCCTTCGGCGTCCGTCCATGGCCATTCTATCAGCGGGCTGTTGAACAGTTAACATTTCCGCAGAGTTTGCATTTTTATTGCCGTTGTAATAACAAATAATATTCAACATACAAAACAAGTATATTTTTTTTGGCACTTGGTGCGTAACCCGTCGTGGGCAAACCTGACACGTAGTGGTCCGGTTTTTGTTACCTGACGTCACAATAAGAAACGCTAAAGAGAAACGTCGTAGCCTGTCTAGACGGAGCGTTTTACGCGCGAGTGCCCCGCGCGTAGTCTATACTCGCGTACTACCCGAGGTACAGTGGTACCCAACTGATAAGGCGCGTCGTGAATCTTCGTTCGCGCAGAAAAGAAAGTATGGTCCCGAAGATTAACGAAAGAAAACAAACTTACAATCAACCTTATATCACTACTTTAAAGTTCATAATAGACTGCAACTGTTAGTTCCGTCTCACTCGGAAGTCATGTGCATGTGCATGCTACGCGGCGCGCGTTAACGTGGGGGCAGCCGCCGACCAATAGCAGTACAGGAAAAAGAAGCGCGTTACGTGGAGCGTGCCGATTGGTCAATAGCAATTCCCGCGCTTTGAAAATTCATCTTCTGCGCAGGTACATCGGTAAGCCATATCAGTTAGGTACTACTATACTAGAGCTACATATACCCCGTCTAGATGCTTTCGCGCGTTGAGCCTAATATAAATTAAACGCGCGAGTGGCCTCGCACGTAAACGCGCGAGTGGCATCGCATGTCAGCCTGTCAAAAATGTATGGAAATTCAGGCTTTTTGACAGATTGCGACAGATAAGATGTCAAAAGTCGCTTAAAAATTAGTAAAAATCGCCCTCTGTCCAAATTACGTTTGTAACTTAAAACATATTTTATACACATATTTCTTTAGGATTTTTTTTAAAACAACTATGTACCTAGTGAATGTATGTAGCTTTTTGATATCTAGTAGTATCCGATTGTATTTATCAACGCACCAGAGATACTACCCGAGAAACTGAACCCTAGAGACAAAGTAGGACATATTTTTCTTCTTTCAATAAAAAACTAAGTAGACTGTGTTTCAAAATAAAAAGAATAAATGAAACTTTATGTACCTTCAGGGCTACGAGCTGAGCATATAAAAGAAATTCTTGAAACGATTGCTCCGATATATCTTTGTACTGAATATTATTGAAATATTTTATTACAGGCATCTTCATGTCTTTGATATTATTTCGTTAGGTGTAGTTATTGCAATTGAGAAGTTTGTAAATTGGCCTAAATTGTATCTTACCTGTTCTAGATGTTCGGATATATTCAATTGGATTTGTACAAACTTTGGAATAATTTTATTACTGAAATATTTTGATTAGCCCGTAAAAATATTAAACAAGTAAAAATATTGAACACGTTTTTTTTCACGTAAACAAAAAATTCATACGATATAGTGTCTTGAAGATTCGTATGAACTGAGTACGATAATAAACTTTTACTACAAGGTGACGTCAAAAGTGGGGAATTTTTGAACTTAGATGCGCTTTATCAATATATATAAAATTCTTCCGTTACTGAGTGACTGACAGACAACGCACAGCCGAAGCTACTGGTCGTAGAAATTTGGCATGTAGCTTCCTTGGAGAGTGTTAGGGAAGCACTATGGGAGGATTTCCCGAAATTCCTACGGGAACGGGATATGTGCATACGAAGACGCCTGCAAAAGCTAGTCTTTAATAAATGGCAAAAAATATGAATACAATACTTTAGAAAATCATACGGACAGACTAAATAGAGTTATTATTTTTATATCTAATGAAATACCTTATTAGGAGTCGTATAGCATATTCTAAGACGTGTGACACAATGCTTTATAAGAGGCTGTTCCCAATGTGTAACCTCAGCATTATGGATTCATAGTTTAAAAAAAGGAGTTATTAATGGTACCTACAACCAAAGACACTTACTTTTTTCTTTGGTTGAATGGAAAATTGAAAGAAAGAAAGAAAAGAAAGAAAAATATTTATTTGGGACTCGCACAAGACATACATATCAATCAATACATACATATAAGCGGCGTCTTAAAATAAATAACAATAGCAACAATAGCTTGTCAGTCTGTGCTGCACAAGAATAAATAAAAAAATCTTAATCAATCGTTTAATTAATATTCTGGAATTAACACTAAACTTGCTTATCTTGACTAACTTTGAAATATTAGTATACCATAAATTGGTGGTTAGGTTAGGACACATTATTAGGGTCCTTCAACTAAACTTAACGTAATTGGTAGATGATATATTGGAATGTATAGTTTGAAGTTAATTTGAATGTAGCTGTGTAGTGGGTACCTAGAAAGGAGTTACTAAAAGGCCCTTATCTACCACTTCCCGTGATAGATAAGGCACGCTGCAATAGCGGCGGTAAAGGTTTTAGCAGACATGCTTCTTTTACACCAGCAGCTATAGATCTCTCTATCTATGAAGTGACAAGATCTATGAGTGTTTTCAAGTGTTATTCGCACTAAGTATTGCCAAACGTCTTTTATAATGCGCATAGCATAGGAGTGGAACTCTCTGCCTGCGTCTGTGTTTCCGAATGCGTTCAACCATAATCTCTTCAAAGTTACAGTGAACAGGCTCCTTCTGGGTAAGCTCGCTCCATCGTCGACTTTGTCTCTGTCATCTCTGACCTAGACTAGAGTCAATAGCAAAAAACACCGGTAGCACTCCGGGAGTGCCGGCAGAAGTGAAAACTTGATTATTAACGTTGAGCATGTTTGATATTTTGGAATGGTTATTGTCTGAGACGGGCATTATAAAAAAGTCCTTACTGTCGCGGTCACATCATAGACAAACCACCGACAACAAAATAAACAAAAAGACACTGACGTGTGGCCGCGACAGCGACTGTCAGTGACAGATGTCAATCTTGACACAGTTCCTGACATAAACAAAACGAACCATAAAAACAACAAAAAATAACGTTGTGTTTAATTATAAGTACAAAAATACTATCATTTATGAGGTAGAATACAATGTTTATTTATTGCGCTATCGTACACAAATATGACAATTTACATGTTATTATTCATAATATTATATCGTTATTTATTTATATATTACATTAATTTTTATCTCTTAGAAAAATCAACTTTCATCCATAATTTCATAATTCCGTAATTTCGTATCCTTGGATACGCGTGGCACGCTGTACATAAACACAGACGGACATTCGCGCAAGCGCCCTGTGCCGCCTAAGCGGAGCAGCACACTCAGGCACGGTAGAAAGAGTGGGAGATACTAGTTCCTCTCCCTTCCCCTCGATCTTACGCTTTTTCGATCAGCATCACGTGACCCTGACGCGAGTCCGTCTTACGCTTTTTCGATCAGCATCACGTGACCCTGACGCGAGTTTAAGATTTTATACCCATTACAGAAAAAGTGCTCAACGCCGCTAAAGAAGTTTTCACTTCAAAAACAGCTCAAAAAAATAGTTATGTGAATTTCAGCGATTGAACCAATTTGCTGAATCATGAAATAAAAATAATTGGCTTCGGCCCCTCGTACGCCTACCAGAAGTCCCGAGAGGGTTCCGAGATTGTTCAAGATATATCTTAAATAGTAATAATAATAATATACTTCTCGCATTGTCAGGAGGTTCCTCTCTCTGGAGCCCTGACCGCCGGTAGCTTGGACCCTGTTCCCGATACCGGTGGGCTACTATTTTTAAATATTTTAATAGAAATCATTTAAAATGGACAAATAAGTAAAGACTATGAATAAACGAAATATAATATTTTATTAGGAATAGAGAAGTATGACACATGTTAAATTTCACATAATTGTCACTCGGGAGCAGAAAAATTAATAACAAAATTAGTGTGCGAGAGATGGGTAAAGTACAGTCAATACAAAATTTGAGCCCTGCCTCATAATCTAGGAATATCCTGTATCTTAGGAGGCAGTAATTTTTCTATTTGGTACAGAATTTTTAAACCTGATAGATATCTTGCTCAACAGGCGAACCCTCCTTCCGTTCACACACAAACTACCGCATAAATCACTTCGCATGCTGCTGTTCTACAAAAATAACCGCGCGGAAAGGTCGGGCTCTTTAAATAATACACGCCGTAGGCCGCGTGTACACTGAGTGACCAATACTGGCTACAGACTAAACATTTCACCATTTTAAAGAAGGTTTACACACAAAGATTTTCCACCATTTTAGAGAAGGTTTGGCACAAGGGCTTGTAGCGACATCAATGCCGACACAAGAAAAACCAACGGAGCAAATCTACACCGCAACAAAAAGAACCGCGACGCCATCTATCCAACTAGCAGCGAATTAAAAATCCTGCATCGCACAAGCAGAGTTTACCGTGCGATTTGAACATATACATCAGCCCGAATATCAACTATCGGGCAGTTGCCCGCCAGGCACAACAACCACCTGGGCGGAGGATCCTCCCTTTTCAATTGAGGTTTCCGGGACTTTACTCTCTGTACCGCATATCTGCAAAAGCTTGGTTGTGAAATGACATTATCATAAGGTTGCGATACACCAGAGATGTACGAGGTTACGTAGCAATTATTTCCCTAGCCTCGTTCAGGCCGGGGTTGCGGAATCTGTTCGAGAAAGTCACCGCGGCCCTGGAACACAAACGGCATTAGGAGGAACACGGATGGGTTTTAGTCAGTAAGAGTCTGACACTCCCTTCTGCTCCGCCCAGGTCGTGAGGAGTCATTTGATGATTTCCCATCCATAAAAAAGCCTCGTTCAGCTCAAGCGATTCTATCGGTTTTTAGGGTTCCGTACCCAAAGGGTAACCAACGAAACCCCATTACTAATCCTCCGCTGTCCGTCCGTCCGCCTGTCTGTCAGCGGCCTGTATCTCAAGAACACAGATAATGTATTTCTGTTTCCGCTACAACAACAAATAATAAAAAGTACGGACCCTTCGTGTGTGAGTCCGACTCGCACTTGGTCTGGTTTTTAATAAATACATCCCTCGCTACATTTATTCACTAGACATAAACCATATTATCCAAATAACTAGCTGACTCGCGCAACTTCGTCTGCATCACAATTTTCATTACTGCTCCGCTACTATTGGTCTTAGCGTGATGATATATAGCCTATAGACTTCCTCTAACACTGAAAGACTTTTTTAATCGGACTAGTATTTCCTGAGATTAGCGTGTTCAAACAAACAAACAAACTCTTCAGCTTTATGTATTAGTAAGTATATAGAGTATAGATTACTTTTATGACCGAGTAAGCAGGCAGCCTTATATCACACAGTAATAAGGAACTAGACCCCTTAATCTTCACATTTGCATTATTTACCACAGTGTACATTATATATATATATAAGATTCACACTGAACCCTTTTTGGCTTAACCCCTGGGTTCCGTATAGAAAGTGAAGGCTGGCTTATAGAGAATAATGTGTCGAGTTTAGCTTATTTATTTACCTACGTCAACGGAAGGGTTAAATTGATACAAAGATAATGGAATATTAACTTAAGTAGATTTTAAATAAGGGTTCTATACTTACGAAATTGTATAAACAATTCAACAGATAATTAATACTAGCCGCCGCCCGCGTCTCCGCTCGCGTGAATGTCGAAAATTATCCCAAGGCTTACTTCCGGGATAAAAAGTATCCTGTGTGTTATTCCAGACTAAATGTGTTATTTATTTTATACGAGATTAATTTTAATTTTAATTCTATTTGGATTGTTTGATAATAATGTTATAATTCTGTTTTAATTTTAATTTTCATTCTGTTGACATTTAAGAATTCAATTTAAATTTTTGACATTTTCAAATTTGATATTTTTTATCAATTGAGATATATCT
Organism: Lacanobia wlatinum; assembly: GCA_947578705.1. Classification (NCBI taxonomy): domain Eukaryota; kingdom Metazoa; phylum Arthropoda; class Insecta; order Lepidoptera; family Noctuidae; genus Lacanobia; species Lacanobia wlatinum. Next base: position 6,076,793 of record OX388039.1, on the reverse strand, counting down.
TCATTTTTTTCAATTTGTTTTTTGATAAGTTGTATTTTATTTTAGTTCTATTAGAAAGTTTATGTTAAAGATGAGTTATAAAACTTATTATTTCAAGGCAGCAATCACTGTAGTTCTGGTGAGCGCCTTAATTGTCATGTGCATTAGAAATTTAGTTACGGAGCTTTTTTTAAAATTAGTGTACAATGTATGTGATATGTCTGTACTTAATTTAAATGAATAGACTATAATCTACCTTTGTGCCTAATTTAATTAAAATCCGTTTAGCCGTTCTGACATGATTGAGTAATGAACATCCTTACATCCAACTTTTCGCATTTATACTATTAGTATAAATTATTTAATTAGGGAACGTTCAGATTGAATACAATACCTTCGCAAAATTCCGTGTTTGTAATTACTGTGTATCTGTCTCCGTTGAGGATTTGCTTCGCCTGAAGCCTGTTGGAGAATTAGGTCATAGTTATGATAAAAATAATCGTGATATCTACTTTTATTAAAATAAACGCAATAGTTAGTTGTAGTTGGTTTGTTGTTGGGGGTCTCATCACAGTAAACAACTTTTACTATAGGACCAACCCCGAAATCACGAAAAAATCAGCTGTAAAGTACATTTTGTCGAGTTAGGCGCGGGCCCCACTGCGTGCGGTCTAGCGGTCAAAGTTCCGAGTTCAGCGATCCGCGTTCACTGTAATTTATGTGGTGTCTTAGAATCCTACACACACAAAAGCAACCGACCGCGACGGTCGAAGTGAACTCGAGTTCTGTCGGAGTTCTATTTTTTACAATAGCTGGAAGTTCCCGATGTCTAACGAGATCGAAAACTTATTGAATTTGTGAGAGAAAAACGTTTTCTTTATGATTTGCGAGACATTTGGTTTAGAGTTACATTTGGGTTCCAGTTAAAAGAACGTGTGACGTGTTACAGCTTAAGATTACTGAACTCTAGATTTTTAGACCGCTCGCAATGTGCGCAAGTGTGAACGCGAAACGTAGAACTCGGAACTCTGACCGCTAGTTCGCGCGCAGTGCGCGCAGAATTGTATTTTCTTTTCTCGCGATTTCAATTTTGATCCCGTAGTAAAAGTTGTTCATAATGATGAGTTAGTACAATGACTCCTTTACAAGTATTGCGTTTATTTTGGTACAAGTTATGTACGTAAGTGGTTCTAATTCAGCTACCAAGATTTGACCTAAACAAACTTAAATTGCAATTTAAATAAAAGCTCGTAATACAAGAACACTGTACTCATAAAACTGTTTTTACAAGAAATACTACCGACTTCAGGAGTATAGGCTTTCGAATAAAAAAAGAATTTTTAAATTCGGTCCACAATTGGCGGAGAAATCGGTCAACATATGTACCTACATAAAAAAATACGTACAGCCGAACATAGAACCTCCTCCTTTTTGAAAAAGTCGGATAAAAATGGAAACACTTTTGAAATGGCGCTGTTGCCTTGAAATAGGGAACACCGATGGTGTTAACTACGTAGGTTCGAAACACGATTTTCTGATGCATGTTGGTCCAAAAAACGTTGTAGCGTTGTTAATCTAACTAGCGTGCAATTGAAAAGTTTGTCGCACTAGTTTGTATCGCAAAAACGTGTTTCGAACTCTGAAAATACACCGAAAATCGTTGACATTTGAACAAGTTACTCAAACACTCACCTGTAATCGAAATGTAATAGGTTAGTCTAATGTTGCTAGCTAGGGTTGCTAGCTTTGTAAATGCGGAACTTTCGCAAAGACTCATTCTTAGTAGGGCTTGTATGATGAAGAAAATTGTCTCCTAGGATCGAATATTGTCTCATATTCGTATAATAAAGAATATTATTAATACTTCGTTTATTTACTTTTATGTACATGTCGGAAATAAGTCAGTCAATTGATTGGGACACAAACGACGGAGTCTAGGACGTCGTGCTCGACAGAGGCTGAGCTCAGTATACTGGTGGCGGTCGAGCAGTGCAGACGTACACACGTCTAGAAACCGCCGCGTGTTCCGAATACTTGTTCAGTGTACCTATTTTGTGAGAATATTGTAATTGAGACTTTGAGTGTGAATAATAAATTAGATTTAACAGCAAACGGTGTTTCTATTGCGCAATAACCAACACTTCCTATATTACGCCCACTGAAGTTCCAATATCCTGGCTGATGTAAACTGGAATTGTACCTTCACTAACATACATATATATCACATTTCTAAATATATCTTTAAAAAAACATTTAAAAATATAACTAGTAATCTGCCGGTGTCGGGAGCCAGGTCCAAGCTTCCGGTGGTTAGGGCTCCAGAGAAAGGAACCGCCTCACAATACGAGCCGTATCAAGGAGGATTGCAATATTATTATTATTGAATTTATCTCGTAGTTTATTTTATAAACCACCAAAACATCGCCCAAAGTGTTTTGAAGTATGTATAGATTGCTCATTTAATATTATCTACTAATAATAACCAAATAGGTGGCAGCACAGAAGCGTAAATATCAAGTACTAGCTGACCCGCGCAACTACGTCTGCGTCACATTTTTCATTTATGCTCTGCTCATATTGTTCGTAGAATAGTTATATTATATCCTATAGCAATATAAAACAAAAACGGGATATGCGCGTACAAAGTCGCGGGTAAAAGCTAGTATTAGCAACACTGATGATGGCACAGCTTATGCCGAGCATGTTCCCTACACATGAGCTCGTGTCTATCACTATGGCCGTTTTTCGGAATTGACTATTTAGAGCTACGAACACGGCAAACCCTATCTGAATTTATACCCAACTTTTAATGTTGAATCTGAAATCATCATATCAGCCGAAAGACGTCCACTGCTGGATATAGGCCTCCCCCAAGTGTCGCCACAATAACCAGTCCTGTGCGTCTCGCATCCATCGGCTACCCGCGAACATTAAAAATTAAGATCTCACCAGTATTTTCTTTTAGAATTTGATTACCATGTTGACGTTTCGCCTTTTTTCTCTTTTTTATTTAAGTATCACCTCCGCCTCTGCCTCTAAGATGGCCAGTACATCCCTACTGCCCACCCTGTAACGGTAAGTGGGTGTGCTCAATAGTGTGGAGCGCTTAGGGGTCAACCCTCCAGGAGTCAAGTGACCCTTGAATGTCAACGGAGTGTATGGAGAGATTTGTGTGACCTTTGTGGAGTCTAGGTAATTAGATCCGTAATTAGGTTTAATCATGTTTTTACTTGCAAAGAAGTAGGGGTGAGAATGATAAGGGTTGACATCTGTTCAGGCGGAAAGGGATTTCTGTGTTGGAGTTAATCGAAGAGATGGAAAAATCCAAGACTAATGAGGCAAACATATTATAATGTCTTTGTTTTGGTGTACCTATGGCTGGTGATAGATTTTCTTGAAGATTTAGTTCTTGAAGAAGTACCTTTTTCATGTAGGTATGTCGTTAAATGTGTAATATTTGTCACCTTTCAGTGATTAAAATTTAAATCGTAATAGTTGTAAGTTTCGGTTTATTTTTTTAATTCAACAGAGATTTCCTCAAGGGGGTGGAATTCAGAAAAGTCCTAGAATTTCGTAAATAGTTTTTTTTTTGCTGAAAATCTAATGAGTGGAACTGAACATAAGTAAATGGAATAGTTGCATTGTTCGATTTTTAATTCACCCCCTATAACTAAAAACAGAACTTCGAATACTTGATTGTACAAAATATATCTGAAACATACCTAATAATCTAAATCATGCATTTGACTTTTCCGGAAGAACAAGTCTTGTCTTCAAAAAATATTACTTATTACAAAAGCAATGTCTGGCAGACGCAGACTGTTTATATTAGAAGTTAACGTCAACATGTAACATGTTAGCGAGTATTGTGCGCTGTTTGACTTCCCGGACATGTTGGAACATGACAGGCGTGTTTGTACAACCACGCTGTTGTGTCTGTATGGGGGTACGGCAATCGATTTATTTTCGCGATTTCAGTGTTTGTTTCATAGTAAAAGTTGTTCATAATGATGCATTCTCTGCATTGATGTATAAAAACCCAAGATGCACAGTCTCGAACAAATGCAACACTCGAAACTGCCGTCAAAAACTGACATGTATCAAGTGTCATGTGTGAGTTGTGTGTAGTTATACTATAAACATTTTTTTTTGCAAATTCAACCTTACACGGATCGTTTAAAGTTGTTTTTACAAAGCAGTGCAGTATTGCGGGTGATGCGCAATTTTTTTGCAAATTCAACCTTACACGGATCGCTTAAAGTTGTTTTTACAAAGCAGTGCAGTATTGCGAGTGATGCGCAATTTTTTTTGCAAATTCAACCTTACACGGATCGCTTAAAGTTGTGTTTACAAAGCAGTGCAGTATGGCGAGCGATGCGAGACTGTTTGAAACTTGCGCACAATTATACATATTGCGCTTGTTTTTTGCAGACGTTTTTGAGATGCTGAGTGTGTATCTTGGGTTGTTTATATATCAATGATTCTCTGCTTTTGTTTCATAATACTTAATTTTTGTACCGACCCGCGCAACTTCGTCTGCGTCAATTTTCTCATTAATACTCCGCTCCTATTTGTCGTACCGTGATGTTATAGCATTCCACGATAAATGGGCTATCCAAAACTTAAATAATATTCCAATTCAAAACAGTAGTTCTTGAGATTAGCGCGTTCAACCAAACAAACAAAATCCTTCAGTTTTATAATATTAGTAGGTATAGGTTATATATTATTTTTGTATTATATTCTATTATTACGAATTATTTTTTATTTTATGATATAATTTTATATTATAGTTTAGATATATAAATAGTAGACCTATGACTACCAATAGTACTATATTGCCTTCTCTATTTAAAGTCCATCTAAAGTCAAAGTCAAAGTCAAAGTCAAATGATTTATTTCAACTGGACCAATAAAGGCACTTTTGAACGTCAAAAGAAAATAAAATATAGTGACTCTAGTCGTCCGTTCGCAAAAGGTAGATTCTTATGGAGAAGAACGGACAAGAAACTCCATAGTTACTCTTTTCAAAAATAAGCTTTACAATATTTGCATACATTAATCAATTGATTATATGTAAGGACGATGCTCCCAAAATAGCACTTATCTTCATCACTAAAGCAGCAATACTCAACCTGCGGCCCGCTGGCCGCATGTGGCACGTCAAGCTTTTCCGTGTGGGTCCTGTAGCGCTAATGGTAGATTGCTGCGATTGCTGCATCGAGCAGAAAGTGACTTATAATTGCATCGAGTGTTAGTTTGGAGCCCAGTCTTTAGCGAGGGCTTTAAAACACGAGTGCAATTATAAACGTTACTTTCGCGGGGTTCATAATCTGCTTTTCTTTCAACTACTTACCGAATAAATAACTGAAGTCAAATAAAGTAGAAACAATTTAGTTAGAAAAATTAATAGTAACATTTAAACAAGTATTAAATGTACGATTCACGTTTTCACCGGGCACATTAATATTTGTTTTTTTTTTTTTGACAATGGTCGTACATTTATTCTATTGTTCCCGGGAATAAAAATAGCGCTGTTTGGCTGGTAGAAAAGAAATTGGTCATGCTTGTAGCCTGCGATTGGCCTGTTGTGGGGTCAGAAAAGCGTTGATTGGCTGGTATAAATCTAGTTGGCCATGATTGTAAAGATGAAGCCTGCGATTGAACAGTCACCTGGGAGTTGTGGCTTTAGGGTGAAAACAATGCAGTAATGGATTTTCATACAGCTTTACTGCACTGTTATAAAGCAAAAGCAGTGCAGTAATGGATTTTCATACATACTTTACTGCACTGTTTTACTCTGAAGCAGTAAAGTGCTGCTTTGTTCTCACTATTTAGGCTAGTTATGATGAAATTATTGCGTAGTTGGAAGAAAACGTTGTTTTTATAAGGCCGTCCATTGTGTCACCCTATGTAATGTTTTCTTTATCTATCTTTTCTTATAATTATAGAGTACATAATAAAGAGTATTCTATTTTTTCTAAACAATAGCAAATCCTTAAAAAGAAAAATTGCATTTTTTTAAGAAACCGATTTTCAGCTTTTTGATTGATAAAATGAAATCATTTATTGTTTATTACCTTCTGTAAACAATGCAAAAATGGACTGCAAAATTCATTTCACAATCCAGTTGGTTGGTTAACGAATTAGGCCGACAAAATAGGAAAAATGTCGTTTCCGTAACTGGCGAGAACATGCTAGCATACTTTTTTTTTATTTGTGATGGGTTTGCTCTTGACTCTAGTCTAGGTCAGAGATGACAAAGTCTACGATGCGAGCTTACCCAGAAGGAGCCTGTGTACTCTAACTTTGAAGAGATTAGGATTGTAAGCGTTTGGAAACACAGACGCAGGCAGAGAGTTCCACTCCTTTGCTGTGCGCATTATAAAAGACGTTTGGAAACGCTTAGTGCGAATTGGTGGAATAACAACAAGGTAGGGATGGTAAGATGCAGTGCGTCTGGATGTCCGATGGTAGAAGGGGGCCGGTGGGATGAGGTCGTGGAGTTCTTGGGCACACTCACCGAAGTACAATCTGTAGAAGACCGACAAGCAGTAGGTACTAATACGAAAACTCACAAACACTTCCTATTATGTAACTTAAAATCTGTGCCACATTTTTCTCACACACCTTAAATCCATTGTTTAGTACAGAAATCTCCACACTGCCACCAATTTTTTTTTTGCTCCATTTCGTGAACCAACCCCCAGGTGAAACTTTAGCGAATATCTCCAATTTGCATCGGGCGGGTTAACAAGTCGGTCCGCAATCCTATTGGGTTCCCATTTGAATTGTTCGACGAGTTGAGGGTAGACTGTGGGTGGTGTCATTAATTGTAATCTTTTTTATGGAGGGTTACAGTAAAATTGTTGAAAAGCTGAGCTGGTGCTGATTGAGGCGGGAGATATTAGGCAAGCGTGCTTCATCTTCAACCACATCATCAGGTGAGATAGTGGTCAAACGCGTACCTATCAATAGTAAAAAAAACTGGCCAAGTGCGAGTCGGACTCGCGTGCAAAGGGTTCCGAACGAATTAAAATTTTTTAACATGTTATTTTAACACTACAGACTTCTAATAGGTTTACCTGTAATCTTTAGGTAAAGATCTAATATCTCCATTTTTTTCAAAATTATAGGCTCAGTAGTTTCGGAGATAAGGGGGGGAATGTTCATTTTTCGTCGAATTTCTTGAATAACTTCAAAACCATTTATTTTCAAATTATGAAAAAAAATATTATTAAAACCCTCACAGTAAGCCCTTTCATTTGATATGTCACACAATATTGTTCAAAAAACTTTTTTTTTATTTTCTAGTTTGTCCCCCAAAAGTGACCCCCATACTAAATATTTAATGATTTTCGTAACGCGTCCGTATTTGGGTCATAGAAGTCCATATGTGTACCAAGTTTCAACAGAATCGGTCCAGTGGATCCGGAGAAAACTGGCTGTGGCAGACGGACAGACAGACAGACAGACAGACACCCGAGTGATCCTATAAGGGTTCCGTTTTTTTTTCGGAACCCTACAAAATCCAGGAATTTCTATCAGTATAATTATGGTAGGTCTGAGAAAAATCGCAATAAAATATATTAACCTTTTCCCAAATATCTCTTTGTAGTGACCCGAGAAATAAATTATATATCGTTTTTCATTACTGGAAAATGTAAAGGGTCACGATAGATGTCGATTCAGGATAGCTTTATGTCTTAATTTCCGTTTTTACGGTTCCGAACGTTTTCAGCATGGAAAAACGGAACTTTACGAGCATTGAGTTGCACTAAACAACAGTAAGTTAAGCGAAATACTCAATTTGTTAAAAGGGCTTTTTGGCCCTTTCTTCAGCATAGCTAACAAGTGATAAATATTTATTTTTCGTGTCATGTATTAATTACTTTGCATACTATTATATGGATTCAAGTTCTTAAAACGTAATAGATAGATGTGTTGCTGGGGAGTTAGTTGGCCACTCCTTCTCCACAGCTAAAACACTAGGAAGTGGTGACGGGCGGGCATTTTGGGGGACTGTCTTTTGTAAATCATGACGTTCAAAAAGTGCTGGCTCTCAGCCTAATTTGAATAAATTTTGATTTTGCATTGCCATACAACGTGGCAATTCTACCAGTGTTCTGGACACTTTTCCTACTGACAGCAATGCCGACGAGTTTTTTATGCCCTATATATTTTTGTCCTAACCCCTTTTTCTTGAACATAATTTATTTTTGTCAATATGTTTACGTTAAGTTACTTGCTTAAATTCTCCCTATTTTATGCAAAAATTAAAACTAAGATTCAAACCAGAACCATTCTACATTATTCAATCAAAGGCAAACCATTTTCAACAGCAGGTATAATTGAATTTAATTTGAAATGCAATACAACCCGTTCCGTCGCATAGCAATACAATTCCATAAGAATGATTGGAACGCTCTCAATAATCGTTTGAGTTCAGTTTAATTTTATGAAACCATTTGATAGCCACGGGGTTTTATTTATACCTTGCTGCCCGTTTGAAATGCTAGAGGTAAAGTAAGGGATCGTTTAGGGTACTTGATATTGGAAAGGAAAAATTTGCAATAAATGTCTGAAAGAATGTAGGAATATTGTAGAGTTTAGTCGTTTAAACTTTCGTCTATTTTAAATTATTTAATTATAATAATGTGCCAAGGCACAGAGAAGACTAACGTCGGCTTAAAACACTAGAAAAAAAAAAACAGCATAAGCCATTTTTCAATGCATCACACAGAAATTGACATAAAAATTGTCATAATTGACATTGGTACGGTTAGGTTTTGCGTAAAAAATGCGTTGTAATAAATTGTCCGTATCATTAGCAACGAAGTGTCTCATACTCTTGCAGTATTATTTGTAAAAAAAGTCTTACTATATGATTACTTCAATGACTATGTTTAGTTAAGTGCAGTAAGAACATTCGTTTATTGCAGGAAGTAGATCACGCCAGGTCATCGGTCCACTTTGTGGGACCGTTCCAGCGATGATGAGTAGATCATGTGGACTTAGGCTTATATTCTAAATCCTTTTGAAGGAATTTTCTCCACTCCAATCGACAACTCAAATAACTGTCGATTAAGTATTTTTAATCCGTAAGAAACGAAACCCTTATAGGATCACTCGAGTGTCTGTCTGTCTGTCTGTCACAGCCAGTTTTCTCCAGATATACAAGACCGATTTTGCTGAAATTTGGTACACGTATCGATTTCTGTGTAAATTAATAAATTTTGAGTGTGGGGGTCACTTTTGGGGAACATACTAGAAAATTAAAAAAAAAAGTTTTTAAACTGTATTGTTTAAAATATCAAATGAAAGAACTTATTGTGAGAGTTTTTTTTTGTTTTTTTTCATAATTTTAAAATCAATAGTTTAGAAGTCATTCAAGAAATTAGACCATTATCTCCCCTTATCTCCAAAACTAATGAGCCAAAAATTTTCTTAACCTACAGATTACAGGAAAACCTATAAAAAGTCTCTAGTGTTTAAATAACATGTTACAAAAATGAAATTGGTTCGGAACCCTTTGCACGCGAGTCTGACTCGCACTTGGCCAGTTTTTTCAGCCTTAATTGACCCACTGCTGGGCAAATGCCTCCCCAAGAATTTCCAGATATTTTTGTCTCGAGCAATATGGAACCAACCCTGTCAATAAATAACAACTTATAACTATAACTTCCTATTTACTCGACTCGGGTGGAGGATATGATTCTGAATACATGGGTTAAGCTAGTATGCTACTTTATATGTACGTTGTACAGTTGTACACCCATGACGTGTATCATCAGTTGGTTCCCTTTGAGCAGTCTCTGTGAGCAAGCCTGGCTTTGTGGATTACGGCTGAGTGCCTCTCTACAAGTACCATTGGTACTGGAATGTTTGATCCTATAGCAATAACCGGTGTGTGAAAGATCTTGGTAGGTCTACGTAATATTTGACCATCAAACGCAAAGTTTTTATTTGAATTAAACCATTTACAGGCACTTTTAAATTGTCAAAGTCGGTCGGTCCAAAAAGATGAAGTTATTTGCACGTTCCAGAGCGTAGATCTCTATGGAGAAGAACGTACAAGAAAATCCACGGATACTCTCTTAAAAATAATAAATTTTTACAAAGTTTTGTTTAAATCATGTTAAAATTATACATACATGAGAGAACGATGTAAAAGACGAGCAGGATAAAAGTGACTCGGAAAAAAAAGGAACAATTCAAAGAAATAATTAAAATAAACCATGGCAGCTGAGAAATGACCAGTCTCAATTGACGGTACCCGTTCACGAACATGACGCATGCGCTAGCACCATTCGGCTCAACAATTTTTAAGGGAGCCAAATGATCCAACGCATACGCCACCATCAGCTAGACTTTTGAGCATGACACTCCCAACCGCCAGGGTACATTCAAGTCAAAAACAAACCTAAAACTGATAGCTTTAGTTTAAGTTTAAGGTACACAGTACTCATACATGTGCCGTTAATGGATGAAGTTATAAAATGCTAAATTACTTGAGTCTATGCAATGCAAATATTGCTTTATTACAATCTTCATCTTGATCTCATCTCCCAGTTAAGGTATAAATACGTATAAACCTGTATAAGTAAATAATTTTAATTAATTTTGTATGTTATTTGCTATACGTAGTGCAAATCAATCATTTTTTTCTACCTATCCTATTAGACTGGGAGCCGACTTCTAACATAACTACTGGGAATAATGTTGGTAGACTGATCCAATCATAGTGGCGTCGCATAGGTGTGCTAATGTCAAGCTTCGCCTGTCTAAGGTACTGGAGCTTTAAAATGCTTATTTTTCTCAAATTTATTATTACTTATACACCAACTTTTGCGAGCGACTTCGTACGCCCATATGCGTTCGGAACTTCGAGAAATCCCCTCTTAGTGCTCCCCTACACTCCCCAAGGAATCAACATGCCAAATTTCAGCTTCCTACGACCAATAGATTCGGCTGTGCGTTATCTGTCAGTCACTCAGTCACCTGTAACGGAAGAATCTATATCTATGCTAATGTGTAACGCTGAAGAGTTTGTTTGTTTGTTTGCTTGAACGCGCTAATCTCAGGAAATACTGATCCGATTTGAAAAATTATTTCAGTGTTAGATAGCCCATTTATTGAGGAAGGCTATTGGCTATATATATATATATATCATCACGCGGAGCAGTAATGACAATTGTGACGCAGACGAAGTTGCGCGGGAATTTTATATAATTGGATTAAAGCTTTAAGTACCGTCTATCAGCCACATTGACTGTTTTTACGACACAGGCTTTTCAATTAGTTTGTATTGTCTACTAATGGCATGTTCACTGACCCTGACCTCTGAACATCTGATGCCGCCTTTTTTGTTAAACATCTATCGTAATGTCAATTGATTAAAAGCTATGGCCATTACCCCTGTCAGCGGCATACCTGCGTGTTCAGAACGTCTACCGAATCCTTTGGGGATTATAGACTTATTAGGTAGAATAGGAGAAATAACGTAGGTACCTACAGTGTTGTTTTCACCAAAAACGAATACCCCTTTTTTCTCAATGTATGTCGTAAAAGCGTCTCGGGGTAGAAAGGGATCGCAGTGAAGTGTGAAGGAGTAGGTACAGCAACATGACTAACGGGCTACTTCTTTATAAAGAGTCGGCAATCGTAGCGATTATGATTCCTGTTTTTTTTGTTGTACTCCTACCACAGTGTAGTCTTTTTAACCCAAAGGTTGATTGGTAGAGAATGCCTTGTTGCATTAAGTCCGCCCATGTACCGCTACTGTACATAAAGTTTAAATAAATAAATAATAAATTAGTTTTGAGAACACATTCATAGTGCGTACAGCTAAGGAGTGGAAATCCCTGCCGGAGTCTGTGTTTCCTGATAGCTACAACCTGGGAGTCTGTAAGTCAAGAGTGAATAGGTTACTTTTAAGCAAGCGTGCTCCATCCTCGACCACATCGTCGCTTACCAACAGGTGAGATAGTGGTCAAACGCGTGCCTGTCAATAGTAAATAAAATAAAAACATCTTGGGCAACTTCAACTTACCCTGTAATGTTGCCCTCCCCAGAGGAATATTTAGGGATAAAATGTGTCTCAACAATAGTGTAGTTTTTCATCATAGAAAAAATGTTTTTAATCAGATCAGCACATCTAGAGAACACCTTTTACAGACAAACAAACAAACAACTTTACCTCTTCATCAAATATGTTCTCAACTCGCGTTAATATTTAAACTTAGGTATGTTAGAACATGAAATAAATTCACAACTAACCATTACTATACAGGGAAATTTAAAAAATACCCAAAACCTCTTAATTCTGACTTCGTATCATGACCCTGAACAACATTTGTTCTTCGACTTTGACATCGGCTAAACAATGTAGCCAAAAACAATTTGTTTTCATTTATTTGAAGTCTGTAAAATTCGCGTATACTACGCGCGCCCATGCACCCAGACCCGCGCCGCCAGCGGGGCGGCGGCCTTTCGTCGACCGCCTTATAAAGAATATGCAAAATTTAGACTATGTTTATATTTTTTGTATGGAAAAAATTGTTTCGAATTTTGAAAAGTCGCAGAACAAAATATGTTGTTCAGCGTCATGATACAAAGTCAGGTTTTAGAGGTTTCGGGTATTTTTTCAATTTCTCTGTATATATACACACACACAAAAACTCTTCATTAACTAAAACAAAAATAAACTAAAATATGGCGTTTTAAAATTCCTCGGCATAGCTGGCCACTGGTAATGTGCCCAAAAGGCAATGTATCAAATGAGTTGAAAAACGAACTGAACTCTTTCCCCAAAGAATATAATTATTACGTAGTAACGTTACAACATGATTGCATAGGCGTGTTGACGCATATGTAGCTGTCATAACACTCGCGACACGACGACTGTTGGTAGTCGTCCAACAGTAATGCGTCTACTGATATATTGGACAGGACTTTCACGTTGTAGCGTATTGTGATATTAACTAGAGCGGTATTAATAACTTTTGAAAGATTGACGAGATGATTCGATGGTCTTTCACTCTCTACGTGTTTTTTTTTTTATAATGGGACAAGCCCGCCACACATTCCCAACCATTGCAACTTCTGAAAACCAAAATCAACAGTAGCGACCACCAGAAAATCGCCGAGCCAATGAAGCCCGACGAGTCCCGGAGAAAAGATTCAACTGTCTTGGATCCTGTAAGGAATATAATCAGAAAAGTACAGCGGAGGAGTATGAAAAAAAATATGATTTCCACTTCCCTCCTTATCAAGCAGGAGACAGAATAGAGCTAGGCCAATAGGCACGAAGGGACATATACAACTGGGTTAAGCCCAGTTGTCAAGCACCACGGATTATATATTAACACTAAAACTATGTAACCTGAATACTCATCATCATCATCATATCAGCCGAAAGACGTCCACTGCTGGACATAGGCCTCCCCCAAGCGTCGCCACAAAGACTGTTTCTGTGCGTCTCGCATCCATCGGCTACCCGCGACCTTCACCAGGTCATCGGTCCACCTTGTGGGAGGCCTTCCAACGTTACGTCTTCCGGTACGCGGTCGCCACTCCAGAACTTTTCGGCCCCATCGACCATCTGTTCTGCGAGCAATGTGCCCTGCCCACTGCCACTTTAGTTTGGCGATCCTTCGGGCTATGTCGGTAAGCTTGGTTCTCTCGCGGATATCATCATTCCTGATTTGATCACGCAAGGAAACTCCAAGCATTGCCCTCTCCATTGCCCTTTGAGTGAATAAGCTATCTAATATAATCTCTACGTGTTACTTAAAGATGTTTTCTTTTTTGTTTCAGGTAAGTTTCTACATCTACATAGCCGATCTGCTCTATGTACCACATATTTTCGATCCTACCTAGGAGTGAGGTAGGTACCTAAATAATAAGCTACGTATGAAGCAAATCATTTTTTAGGGTTCCGAACATCCGTGAAAAACGGGACCCTTATATGACCACTTGGGTGTCTGTCTGTCCGTCTGTCACAGCCAGTTTACTCCGGATTTTCTAAATTTGCTATACATATGGACTTCTGTGACCCAAACACGGACGCGTTACGTAAATAAATATTTTTTTTAGTATGGGGTCAAAATAGAAAATAAAAAAAAGTTTTTCACAGTGTATGCACATATCAAAAGTTGAAAGTGCTTACTGTGAGGGTTTTAATTCTATTTTTTTCATAATTTTAAAATAAATAGTTTTGAAGTTATCCAAGAAATTAGACCAAAAATGACCATTGGGGCTCCTTATCTCCGAAACGACTGAGCATAAAATTTTCGAAAAAATGCAGATAGTAGTTGCTACACTGTACAATGATTTAACCATATACCTACATTTTGTTACATGTTTACTTTTTGTACTTTTTTGATAAATAAATTTATTATTTATTATTATTATTACCTAATGATTATGTCTGTAGTGTTCAAATAACATAAAATTGGTTCGGAAGCTTTGCACGCGAGTCCGACTCGCACTTGGGCAGTTTTTTAAAATCATAATTTACTGGTTCCGATCATTTGCTACAGTAATAATTGCTAAATTATCAAAAGCCATAATTCTCAAATGAATGCTTTACATTATTTTAACTTAATATTATATTAAAGTTCAGCTTGTATGACAACATTTATTAAACAACTACATTTTCTATGATCGCTTAGTAAATTATAATTTAAAATAATGCTCTTTTGATTCTTCGTAACGGTGAGGTTGCTCCGCGAAGCCTGTGAAGCTCCCAGGATACTTCTGTGCTTCTGGGCGGAGCAAGACTGCCTAACTTAGCCAGGATAACTACGCACAACGGAACGAATGAGAGTCTAAGTGCGGAGAATGGAGTCCCTACTACTACTACTACTGCTCTTTTGATTATAAATATGTTTTGATCTAGTCATTAAACGAAGAACGAGCGAAGCGAGCCCGGCAACTTAGTACACAATAGACTTTTACTATGAAAAGTGGTAACACTCTAGGAATTGCTTCACACCTTTACTGAAAACTTATCTGACGTAACGTTCCTCCAAAGGTGTTGAAATTACCTACAAAACAGAAAACTACGAACTTACTTGTTGGTACACTCGGGCAAAAAAGTGGTAGGTGGCAAGTGGTGATTTTTATGTGCTGGCTATCCTACCTACCCCCTACTCTACCTACCTATCTACCTACCCTACCTACTTAGCCCACATATCTACCCTACCTATATCTGTCTACCTACCTATCCTACCTACCTACCCTGCCTACCGGTAGGGTAGGTAATGTAGGTATACCCTACCTACTCTACCTACCTAGGGTAGGTAGGTAGAGTAGGTAGGGTATACCTGCCTTTTCATTTTTTTTTTAATATTTTAATACTTATTATACTATCCCGGACGAAGACTACTCCAAAAACATAAAAACCATGAAAATTGCTCCAGCCGTTGTCGAGGTATAAGTATTCGAACAAACCCGACTTTGTTTTATATATTAAGATTATAATTGATAGTTTGTTGGTCAAACTAGTTAGTAAGCGATGATTTGTGGTCAACGATGGAGCGCGCTTGTCAAAAAGTATGCTATACAATTTCGATTCAAGACCCCCAGGTTATAGCTAACTGCAGTGTGATTTTGTTAATATGTCGAAGTGAAAACTTAAGCGAAGTAAACGACAAGTGAGATGTCTACAGAATAGACCGGCAGGATACTGTTCTTTATAACATCATTATGGTTGACGGAACGTCAATTTTTGTAGAGCACAAAAGATTTTTAAAGTAAAGAACACTTCGGCGGCCACAAATAACCTGAAATAAGAACAAAGGTAATAATGTTGATGTCATCATTAATTTAGCAGAAAATGTTGTTAAAACATTTTTCTAACACATTAACTATATTACCGCCACTTATTTCCCCGCCCGTACCAAAGTAGTAGTGTTTGGTAACCAAACACGTGCCAAAGTTTTTCACATGATCAAATTAACTACATAGGTAGTTTAACAGCAGAAAATACGGTGTAGTTTATTTCTTATGTATTTTGTTTGCTGGCAGATTTTGAATGTATTGGCAATATGATAGTACTTACTGTCCGCGATTTCGTACGCGCATATACCGTGTTCTCCCCTTCTTGCCTCGCATTAGAATAGAAACAGGCTTTCATATTGTAATGCACCTCTTTGATTGCATTGACCAGTCGATAAAGCCTTGGAGGATTTCATAAAAAAAATGATATTAGATATTAGAAGAGTTTTTAAATGAAGTAAGAATTAATAAGCGATTAACTGCTGCGCTGCGTGTCGCGGGCTCGATTTCCGCACGGAACAAATATTTGTATGGCCTACAGATAGTTGTTCCGGGTCTGGCTGTTTGTGTATGTGAGTTTGTATGTTTGTAAACGCACCCACGATACAGGAGAAATTCCTAGTGTGGGGCAACGTTTTTTTTTTTAAAAAAAAATAACAAAAATTCTCATAAAGGCTAAAACAAGGCTTAAAACACTTGTAAGTAATTTTAAATACTCCGACTCCTAAACTAGGTGTATGTACCTGTGTCTTAGGAGTTAGTGATCCTCCGTGGTAACAAAGCCATAAAATATAAATGTTGCTGTCATTTTAAGGTTATCACAATAAATGGTGCAAAAAGGGGAAAAATCTAATAGTATATGATTAGGATTACAATAATAACGATTAATTTAAAAAATAATAATAATAATAACAAAAAAAAAACATTTCAGTTAAATTTAAAATTAGCGTATGATAAAGTTTGTTTGTATGTGAGATGTGTCTGTATTTTGTAATTTTGTACGTATCATTGTAAATTACCCAGCAGAAGATTCTCAGTTCAATTAAAATCAAGGGTTAGTAGATAATCTTTAAGTTCATTATTACATTGCGATTTTGTGTACGAATAAATTTTAATTTTTTTGTTTAGGCAGTTATACAGATTAACGCTAGTAACATAGTACTGAATTGATCTTGTTTTAGAATGACAGAACTGTAAAAGCTTTAATCTAAGCAAATGCTCAATATAATTATCCTTTAAATCCTATCTTTCTTTAATTTCTGGTAGTTTCCAGCGGTACTGCAGCGGCTAGGGATCTGCAGTACCACAATATATAAAGAGAATTTTTCAAATCCGACTGGTAGTTCCAGACATTAGCTCGTTCAAACAAACAAACTCTGCAGCTTTATACGAGTAATATTATATAGTAAAGATAGATAGGGGCGACAGTAAATATAAATTCGAAATGTTTAAAAAACTCAGGTTTTTATACATTTTTATTAAGTCAGTTTGCAAGTGCATTTTTACGTGCACTTAAATAAATAACTCTTAATTAACTTACTAAAAATAAACTAAAATATGGCGTCGAAAAATTCGTCCGCATCGCTAGCCACTGGTAATGTGCCCAAAAGGCTGGCAGCATTGCCACGTTGTATGGCAATGCTTATAATACAAGTAAAAAATAAAATAAAAAAGAAATAGTGCAGGGTTTTTTAAGTGTCCATTGGTAACTATAACATGTTTCTTTTTTCCTACGTGTAGTTTTTGATTTACCCTCGGTTTAATGTGTGAATTTTGGCAGTAATCAGTACTTGCACATGTGCGGTTACATATCATACATATCTATAAATACATTTAGGTATTTTAAAATCTGTCTAAAATACTAATTTGTTAAGTTCAATGAACAATTTGGAAGTACTTTCAGTCGCTGTTGCAAAAAAAAATATAGGTACGTACATTTTGATTTCTTTTTTACTTTTTTATTTATTTTTTATTGGGTTTGCTCTTGACTCTAGTCTAGGTCAGAGATGACAGAGATAAAGTCTACGATGGAGCGAGCTTACCCAGAAGGAGCCTGTTTGCAAATAGTTGAACAAACGTCATCTGAAACTATTCCAAATTTCAAGTTGGTAGCATAAGTAGTTCGTGACATATCCAACTGTGACAGACAGACAGACTTAGTCACACCATAAGGGATCCTTTTTACTATTTTCGTGCGGATCCCTAAGTAGTAGAGTTGGCACTCTTCTTGCGCAACTGTTCGAAAGAGATACTGGGGCTGCGGAACGCAAAGGGCATTTGAAGGAATAATAAATTAGATAAATCCGCCTTTTGTTGCATCGAGTTTAAAAAAAATAGAAAGAAAGAAAAATGTTTATTTGAGACTCGCACAAAACAGACAAATGTTAAATTCATTAAAACTAAGAGTCATCATCTTCATCTTCCTGCCCTCATCCCATGTTACTTGGGGTCGGCGCAACACGTTTTTTTCTACCATTCTGTTCTATCAGTCGTCACTCTATCACTAAGTCCCTTTTCTTTCATATCGCTCCTCACACAATCCATCCATCTTTTTTTTGGCCTTCCTCTCCCTCTCCATCCATCCACATTCATGTTCATAACTCTTCTAGTTACATGCGTTTCATTCCTCCTCTTCACATGACCATACCAAGACAAGCGATTTCCTTTTAACTTTTCCGTCACTGGCGCCACTTTTAAACTACCTCTAATGTACTCATTTCTCTCAACATTCTCATCTCCGTTACATGCAATCTATTTTCATCCGTCTTTTTGGCAGCCCAACATTCTAATCCATACATTACGACAGGTCTTATCACAGACTTATAGATTTTCCCTTTCAACTTGATGGGACTTCAAATTAAAACTAAGAGTAAGTACCTAATAAATAATTATTTAACATTAATTTATTAATATCAATTTTATTTAGCCCGTGCGAGGCCAAAAAGGTCCCTAAATAAATAAAACCAAAGACCACCGTCATACTACATGCATAGGTATATACGTCCAAACCTATTGTCACAGTCGACCCTATGAAACATAAAACTACCCCCCAGAGCAAAGGGTTCGGGGTCACTGACCCAATTCGCCGCGTGCACTGAACCCGACGGCAAATTTCCTTTCATCTTGATATTTCCGGTGCTTCGGAAAACTGGTGGTTTTTATTGGTATTAATGGCTGGTACGGGGTTAAATTTCCAGGTAGTGAAGTTATATTTGATAGAACCTTAAAAATGTTTCTTGCTTTTGCCTGATTCGAGTACTTATTTGCTTCCAAATACTCGAACAAAAACACATACAATATGAAAATCAGTTCTTGTCTAGCTGTTGGATAATATAGGCTACTATTTGGTTCAAAAAGATTTTTAATCCAACCCTGTTTTTTTTTTAATTTTTATTTAAAGAGCTTTTTCGCTAATGCGAATATGACACTCTATAGGTAAACAAAAGGTTATTCGTTAAATTACTTAATAGGTATTAACATTGTTCATCTAAGTTCTGGGTCTATTCTTCAAAGCGAACTTAACCATATTTATCACAGGAATTATATTGTCAACCCTGATTTTTACTTCTTCTTATCGTGTGGGCAGTAAGGTCTAACGACCCCACACACCCTAGTGTCAAAGTTTCTAAACCGCCTCAAGGGTCTCTGACATGGTTTATTTGGCGGCCGTCAAATTAACCGGCTTACACGTGCCTTCCGAAGCACGGAATCATCTTTTTATCAGACAATCAGGTGATTCAAGCCGGCAATGTCCTAGCCAAAGTGGAAACAACTTTACAAAGTACGCTTCCCGTGAGAACCCACGACCGGTCACAAGGCAAATGCCTAAACCACTCGACCACGGAGGCAGTTCAGTGATTTTAACATTACAGGTGGAATCAAATCTTGTAGTGTCTCAGAACAGTTCGCGAATCACTACACAGCTGCAAATTCATGTAACAGCGGTTTTAGATCGTGGTGGGTCCACGACCTACACGACTATATTCTGCGAAGGTCTATCCTACTGCTGCCGATCGCTGATGGAAGACCCAATAACGCTGACAATCTAACCAGAATTTAAAAAAGGCAGAAATAAAGAAAAACACATTTTACAGTTTAAAAATGCGCTTAGTCGAAACTGTGACGAATCGCGAATGTGACGAGTTGTGAAATGTGACCAACGCGTTGGCACAAATATGAGTAGGTAACTGGTGCATAATAGTACGCTTTACGAAGTAACCATAACACGTTGTCGATGAGCATTACTTTGTTGCGCTTATAATAACTATATGAAATAAAATTGATTTATTGCGCATATCCATTACCCCAGGGGTATTGTACCCTACAAAGGCGCACCTTTAATGAATTAATGCAGTAATCGCACTTAATGCGTGTAGGTAAACAGGACCACACTGGAATTTAAAGTCTGAAATTAGCTTCGGTACCTGAAAAGTCATGTCGTAATGCTAGCAAAGGAGGAGGACGAACGCGTGAGAGAGAGGGAAACCTCACGCCCCAGCCGCCGCAACAGAAGAAGACGCCCCGGGCGTCGGGAGTCGCAGGGTGATTCCCGGCCACCGTAGGCGCGGGCCTGCGGACGACGAGCATTGGGTGGCTCGCCGTCCGATCAGAACCAGGCCCGAGTCGATGGCGCGCAGTGTTCCACGCGCGCCTCAAAGAGCTGTCAGCATAGAAGACGGGGCCTGCTAGGGCCAGTGCCTGCCGGGGTTGCGAAATCTGTTTAAAAGGGTCACCGCGGCCCCGAAACGCAAAGGGCATTAGGAGGAACACGGATGGGTTTTAGTCAGTAAGAGTCTGACACTCCCTTCTGCTTCACCCAGAGCGGGAGGAGTCATTTGATGATTTCCAATCCTTAAAAAAAAAAGATTTTTTTTATTAAATATTTCCTTTTATTAGCCTACGGTTTTCAACATATTTGTGTTGAAGAATGCTGTTGGATACGCTTATAAGCGATGCGAGTGCATTTAGCTCGGCCTGCAATTATACATCAACTGAACAGAACTCGCTTATAGTCTGCACGATACAGACATTTGTTTTCACAGATTTTGTTGCATAGACAAAATTCTATAGAAGTTTATAGAAGTCTGTATGGAAGTCTATATCGTGTAAACGGTCCATTACTCACCAAAATAATTTTTTTTTAATTTTTCAACCAAATAGTGTTACTTTACTAAACTAATTAAATTCTTATTTAGGTATGATTTGATTAATTGATTCATGTATGCAAATCTAAAAACTTACACAGAAACTTAACGTTACCGTCAAAAATTACCTAAAAACTTACCTTTTACGGCCTTTGTACACAGTCGGTAATTTCCACTCGAGCCGAGTAATGAGCCTACACTCCAGTTATTTAAGCCGTGCTCAGAACTTGAGCAACTCGAGCCTGTAATGATATTGTGGCTCACTGAATTACTAATGAATTTTGAATATTACAAGCGTCTAGGGTTGGGGTATTAAACATGTGAGAGGATTCATTCTGTTGAGTTATTTTATTGGAGTAACAACTTCTAACAATCCGTAACGACTGCCAAAGATCTACAAATGAAAGCCGGGACCAACGGCTTAACGTGCTTTCCGAGGCACACAGGAAGCTCGGTCTGTTAAGATGGTCACCCATCCACAGACCAACCTTGGCAGCGTTGCTTAACCTTGAAGATCGACCCGTGCGGCTGTTATGATTCAGCCACGAGCTCCTGCTTAAAAATCATGTGTGGCTCACTAAATTACTAACGAATTCTGAATATTACAAGCGTCTAGGGTTGGGTTATCAAACATGTGAGATGCTTCATACTGTTGAGTTATTTTATTGGAATTCAGAGGGGTAAGCGTTTTAAGCAATGTTCGCATCTCAGTCGCAATTCTGACAAAAACGCTTCAATTCCCTTAATTATTTTTTTACAAATTATTAAAATTGTCATTCTGTTCTTTGAATGACGGATATATATATATGACTTTTCTACTCTAGAAAGAGGCGCTAGACAAACTGCATTCTATCTAATGCAATTTTCTAAATGCCAAATTGAATGGAAGGGAATAAAGGCAAATTACATTGGATAGAATAATTTAGTCGGCACTAGTTTCTGACGCACTTCAGATCACGTGAAAAATCGCTTCCTTACTGATATTGGAGACGTTTTACTCGTAAGTCAGTTAATTATGAATATGATGAACATTGATACATAAAAAACCCAAGGTACACACTCAGCATCTCAATAACGTCCGCAAAAAACAAGCGCATAATGTATAATTGTGCGCAAGTTTCAAACAGTCTCGCATCGCTCGCCATACTGCACTGCTTTGTAAAAACAACTGTAAGCGATCCGTGTAACGTTGAATTTGAAAAAAAAAAATGTTTATAGTATGACTACACACAACTCACACATGACACTTGATACATATTAGTTTTTGACGACAGTTTCGAGTGTTGCATTTGTTCGAGACTGTGCATCTTGGGTTTCTTATATATCAATGGATTTATCACATGTCATTTCAACAGCGTTTGTCAAACCTATGCATTTTTGACGTTATAAGAATCGCCTTCGCCACGCTACCACTGACAGATTATACTTTCTTTTTAGCCAGTATGCTTCTGACGTACTAAAGTATCTTAATTCGCGAAGGCTTTTTACGTGATGAACGCTTGTAGAGGCATCAATGCTGCCACAAAAAACTAAGTAGCAAAATTTGTACGGCAACAAAAAATAACGCAGCGCCATCTATACCGCCAATAACACTACTGAAGGAAATCCTGCATCACGGTATCAGAGTTCAACGTACCATTTGAACATATACAACAGTCCGAATATCAGCTATCGGGCAGTTGCCCACCGGACACAACAATCGTCTGGTCGGAGGATCCTCCCTTTTCTATGGAGGTTTGCGGGACTTTGCACCCTGTTCCGAATATCCTCTATGTATACACTAATCTTCTTATGAGGTAACCCTAGGGTGAAACATGTAACTTTAATTTATATTACGTTTTGCGGTTTCGCCAGCAATAAAGGGCTTAAACTTACAACAGAATATTACAACAAGCGAGATCCTTGTCTTTTACGTTTATTTTGAGCCTAATTAGCGTGTTTTTGGTTGTGATTTATAAATATTATGATAGTCCTGTTTAATAGGTATCTAATTAATTATGATCTAATTTTTATTCTTTTTTTAGACTTTAATTTTTAAACTGTTAATTTTGTACTGCTCCGACCGACACTAACCCAATAAAGCTAGTAATTATTTAAATTTTAAAAGGTATTGTCATTATAAACCCATTGTAATACATAAGTACATCCCTGTACGTCATTTTCTTACATATTTCTCTATATATCGTGATCTCAGGAGCCACCCCTCAGGAGCCATTTTATCAATTTTCTCACGCAAAATAAATCAATATCAAATGCTCACAACAGAGAACGATTTTCCAAAGCTCAATAATCTATACGGGGAGTAAAAAGTAAATATTTTAGATAAAAAACTAATTTGTAAAAAAATTTGGGATTTTGAACTAAACACGGAAGCCACTCGACCATGTACTGGCATCACTTGAATGGCAGATGTATTTAATTATTCGGTTTCATTGCAACTACAAGCTTTGTTTTGAAATTTTAATATCGGACAGAAATCACACACCTACAGTCATGTAAAATTTAAATCCTGAATTATTTCACACTAGACGTTGTATCACATCGATACTGCTATTGTGTGAAATAGGTAATTGAAACATTTTAATAGATGTTTTTCTAAAGCAGAACTATTGTCTCAATATTCTAGACTTCATATTCTAGAGCAGTCAACGTTTAAGTTTGAGAAAACTACGATAAAACTGGCCGCCGCGCCGTCCCACATGTGGGACCTACCTACATAAAATAGAAAATAAAACTCCTAACTGTAACATGGCGTCAAAAAAATCGTCCGAAATAAAATAAATAATTAAATAAAAAAAATATTTTTTTCCTTTCAGAAATTAGAATATAGAGTCCTACTGACCGATTTTGGCCATGGCGATCGCCATCCTTGTGCACTATAATGTGTACCAGCCATCGGCGCGATACATATTATAGTGCACAAGCGTGTGCACAAACACAGGTGCATTCCCGCTCTTCCATCACTCTCATATTCCGATAGGACGGCAACCGTCTTTTTCTAATTCAAGCTCTGACGCAGGCTTAACTTGCTTTTCGAAGCACGGGGGTGTCAACTCACCAACTTTCAAACTCCGAGCTCTCACAGAGAAATTCCTAATGGAAAAACCCAATAAAATAGTTATAGCTTTATGAATGAAAAACTAATTAAAAACAAAATACATAACACTTTAAACATACACATAACTAGACTGGACCCGCGCAACCGCGGTCTTAGCGTGATGATATATAACCTATAGCCTTCCTCGTTAAATGGGCTATCTAACACTGAAAGAACTTTTCAAATCAGACCAGTAGTTCCTGAGATTAGCACGTTCAAGCAAACAAACAAACATACATACAAAAACTCTTCAGCTTAAAAGGTGTTATGTAGACACCTAAGTCACGTCTGTGTTTTCACAAGTTCTATTTCTGCAGCAAAATTTCAGTTCAACAACGTTTAACTTGAAATAAACAAACATGCAACCACATCCACGATATTATTTTCAATTCAACACATTACACCCCTACGTTCCTTTTAACGACTCCAAGTGCCTGATAATAAAAGTTGATTGAAGAAAATGGCGTCGTCACGTCAAATGTATTTATAATACGTTAAAGTGCAGTAATGAACTCTTTATGGCAATTTAAGAGGCACCTGGAGATCTGTTCACTATGATAAAAGGTAGGAAAAGTACCTTGACGTGTGTAAGGGTAAAAACCTGCCAAGTGCGAGTCGACCTCTGACAGGATTCCGTACCATTAAACCGAAAAAAACACGTATTTTGAATGGGCCCCTTAAATTTTTATTTAATTTAAGTTTTTATTAATTGTTGTAATAGCGGCAATAGAAATACACACAGTGAAAATTTTAGTTGCCTACTCATTACGGTTCTTGAGATACAGCCCGCTGACAGACAGACAGACGGATGGAAATATGGACTGCGGAGGCTTAGTAATAGGTTTCCGTTGGTTATCTTCTGGGTACAGACCCCTAAAAACAAAACTTTTACGTTTGTATGCCTAAAACTTGCATATGGTGTAAACTGTAAATAAAAGTTCGTATTTTATAAACAAATATTGATCTGTTTGTGCAAGCTTGGTACTTAAAGAGATTTTAAAACCTAAGTGCATGTTTTGTACGTTGACCGCCCGCAGTGAGTAACCTCATACGGTTTTCAGTTTAAAAAAACAATAGATATTGGAGTCCTATATAAATTTTAATATATTAAACTGTTGAAACATAGACCGACTGCAGAATAACCTAAATAAATCTATCCCACAAGAAACCTCTTTCACCGGCAACTAAAAACCTTTCAACAAAAAAATCCCGAACAAAGATGTGAACGAGCAATTTTATGCGACCATTACTGTGATGGTTCACTCATTCCCTCATTCACTCACTAGCTCATTGTTCAACTGGCTGACAATGAGGCTGAATGGGCAACGGATGAAAAACATTTTTACATTGACGCTTGTAGTTTTGAGTTAGGCCCAGGGGTTTCAAACCTGGGAAAAAATTATTCGGGTACCTACGTCAATTTTTAAAGTAGTTGAATCGAAACTGTTTTTCAAGGGACTCCAGTTTCGCCTACATTCTTCTAAAGGTAACAAAGTGTGATGAGGTTAATATAAAATAAGATATTTAGCGTTTTGTTGCAAATAACATTGTGGGAACACATTCACTGTGTGTCCGTGCCAGTCTGTGTTTCCTGATAGCTACAACCTGATGTTAAGAGTACTACTAGATTTTATAAGAAAATAGTGATTCGGTCACTTCTAGACAAGAGTGTACCATCGTACATAGACCACATCTTAGATTTCTATCATGTGAGATTGTTGTCAAACGTCAGTTTATCATTAATAACAAAAAAAAAACCGCAGAAATCACATTACCCTTTTTATGTAAATCAAATACTTAATCATGAAATGGCGACTGCTACTTTCGAGTTGAAATAAAGAGTTTTGTGTTAATACCTTCTAGTATAATTTTTTATCCGTAAGATAACTAAAAAACAGACAAATGGTTCGCCATCCCTGAGCTAGGCATGTCGAAGGCTACTTCAGTCTTATTGTATTTTTCAAATGGTGGATGGTTCGGCCATATTGTTTTTGTTTTGTTGCATGTTTTTAATGCTCGGGAAATGTTTTAATTTGAGCAATATAATACTGTTTAGAGTTTCGAAGAACTGTTTTTGTTTCGCTGTTAGTTATAGAGCCAGTTTGAGAGCTACCTACCTAAATTATTATAAACTAGCAATTTTTTATAAATTATTATAACTAGTCGACTGGTTTTCCGGGAAATCGACCATTTTTGAACGGGAAAAAAGCTGCGCTTAGCGATAACGTAGGTTTTGAAATTAGTCATATAGTGCTACCTACCTCCGTCGCCACGAGACGATATAAATTTTGAAAACACACATTCAATTGTTTCAAAAATGTTAGTTCCATGAGCCAGACGCGTGCCAGTACCTACCTACCACATTGCTATATAAAAAACCCAAGATATACACTCAGCATCTCAAAAACGTCCGCAAAAAACAAAAGGTCATAATGTATAACTACACACAACTCACACATGACACTTGATACATGTCAGTTTTTGACGACAGTTTCAAGTGTTGCATTTGTTCGAGACTGTGCATCTTGAGTTTTTTATATATCAATGACCTACCATAAAACATTTGATGACAGCGCTTTGCATCGATAAAATATAACCTGACCAAGTGACGTTGCTCGTTAGTTTCGTATTACACAAGTTATGTTGAGATGATTGAATTTGGAATTAATTTTCTCGCTACGTAACTTAATAGAAGTTCTTTGTTTACAAAGCTTATAGCTTCTCGTGACAGGTAACAACTTTATCTTTTTAAAACATTCGTTCAGTAAGATATCATTATAACTCTGGCAAGATAAGATAAAAAGTTTGCCAGAAACACTGTTACTAAATCAAAAATAATATTTATTTTCTCCAGCGGAACCCTATAATACTTAATTAATATAATAACCTAATTACCGCATAAATACAGCTATGATCCTAATTAGCTCTGTAATTAATGAGTTCCATGACTATTATAATATTCAGTGGCCGATAATTAAGCCGAGGAATTACAAATTAATCACCTTTATTCATTCATTAACTATGCCGTTATTCCAATAATTAGCTTACATGGTAGATGATATTTGGTGATCATGCATAACTGAAATGGATTAACAACTCATTTAAGCAGTATGAATAATTGATCTGAAATACCTGAATAACTAGAGGATTTATTCAGTCATTTGTAGAAGTGTAGCTTCTGTCAAGGTTTCGGAATTGTTCAATAGAGTTACCGCGCCCCCTTTTTTATTAAGGATGGGAAATCATCAAATGACTCCTCCCGCTCTGGGTGAAGCAGAGTGTCAGACTCTTACTGACTAAAACCCATCCGTGTTCCTCCTAATGCCCTTTGCGTTCCAGGGCCGCGGTGACACTTTCGAATAAATTCCGCAACTCCGGCAGGCACTGGCCCTAGCGGGCCCCGTCTTTTATGCTGACAGATCTTTGAGGCGCGCGTGTAACACAGCGCGCCATCGACCCGGGCTTGGTTCTGATCGGACGGCGAGCCACCCAATGCTCGCCGTCCGCAGGCCCGCGCCTACGGTGGCCGGGAATCGCCCTGCGACTCCCGACGCCCGGGGCGTCTTCTTCTGTTGCGGTGGCTGAGGCGTGAGGTTTCCCTCTCTCTCACGCGTTCAGCCTCCTCCTTTGCTAGCATTACGGCGTATCCTCCCGAATCCGAAACAGGTACCTCCCGAAACAACTGTGTCCGGTGAGTACCTACCGTCAAGCGGAAGGTAAGGACGCCGTGGCGCCGCTCTAGCCACTTCTCAAAGAGGGGACTTAACGCCTAGATTGTGGCGTGCCCAGCACTGGGTTGCGACAGTCGCTGTCTCCATACCGCCATGAGATCCTGCCGGAGCTCCGTCGCTGCGCTGCGATTTGCCGCGGCAGAGGAGTCTCGCCCCGGAGTTGCGCCTCCACGCGCCATTCGTAAATGAGCGCGTGGAACGCAAAAGCCATTTGAAGGAACGCGGGTAGGTTTTAGTCAGTAAGAGTCTGACACTCCCTCCCTCTCGCCCAGAGCGGAAGGAGTCATTTGATGATTTCCTATCCACAATAAAGGTGTGTGGCTATTCAATAAATGTTGGGCGTCAGTTGACGTATTACTAACATAAACTATAGTCTCAGATTACCTGAAGAAGAAGTGATTACATAATTTTTGTCACGTTTAAAAAACTCACGCTGTCTTTTATTACCCAAAAAGTTAGGTACAGGAACTACCCATATTTCCGTTGTTATGTTTAATTTACCATGTAATGAGAACGAGCCTTTTGTCATGAACCCGGCATAAATCTGAACACCGGACTGCTACCAAAAATTTTCGATAAGAAAACCAAAGAAAAAAAACTGGCCAAGTGCGAGTCGGACTCGCGTGCGAAGGGTTCCGAACGATTTTTTTTTAAATGTTGTTTTAACACTATAGACCTCTTATAGGTTTTCCTGTAATCTATAGGTAAAGATTTATTATCTCCATTTTATTCAAAATTTTAGGCTCAGTAGTTTCGGAGATAAGGGGGGTAAGAGTCATTTTTCGTCTAATTTCTTGAATAACTTTTGTTGAAACTTTCTAGTTTGACCCCCAAAAATTACCCGTACACTAAAAATTTAATAATTTACGTAAGGCGTCCGTGTTTGAGTCATAGAAGTCCATATGTGTACCAAATTTCAACAAAATCGGTCCCATGGATCCGGAGATAACTGGCTGTGACAGACGGATAGACAGACAGACAGACACCCAAGTGATCTTATAAGGGTTCCGTTTTTTGTTCGGAACCCTAAAAACCAATCTACGCACATAACAAGCGAACTAATTCAACAAACACAGTAAACCCTCCCTTGACTGCTTCAAAGAATTAGAATAACCAGAAAAGAACCAATAAACAGATGTTCGTCCGTTGTACTAAAATGTGGGTTTTCAGGAAAATTTACTCCACCAGTTGGCGCCACATAAGCGAGAGGACCTCTTCATTGAAAAAGTGACTTTGACATTACATGACGTCAATGTCAACGTCAACTTATCAAATGTCAGAAA
The DNA here is from genome assembly GCA_947578705.1 of Lacanobia wlatinum. Lineage (NCBI taxonomy): Eukaryota > Metazoa > Arthropoda > Insecta > Lepidoptera > Noctuidae > Lacanobia > Lacanobia wlatinum. The sequence goes on along the minus strand of OX388039.1, from coordinate 6,047,776 downwards.
ACCACAGTGTAGTCTTTTGAACCCAAAGGTTGACTGGTAGAAAATGACTTGTTGTATTAAGTCTTAAATAAATAATAAAACAAGCGATTTGATAGGTGTTTGGGACTAACGCCTGAGTGGACCGATGACCTGGTGAAGGTTGCGGGTAGCCGATGGATGCGAGACGCGCAGGACCAGTCGTTGTGGTGACGCTTGGGGAAGGCCTATGTCCAGCAGTGGACGTCTTTCGACTGGTATGATGATGATGATGGGACTAACGCCACAGTGCTGCCACCTGGTGCTCGACGTTTCAGAAAACCCTCATTGGCCGACCTAGAAACAATCCACTCCCACATAATATCACGTACCAAAGTATAAGTTATAGTACCCCAAGATGATAAATCTGAGAACCCCACTGGACCACTTACGTCTCTGGCTACAAAAACACAATTATTAGCTCAAAGGCTCGATAATCTTGATAAAAGACACTACAGAGTAAGGCTGTCTATCCATTAGATTGTAGCGAGTAAATTATGACTTCGCCACTAGTTGAACTCTTTACAAGTCTACTAAGTTCTAAAAGGATTTGTTCCGCGTTCGCTCCAAGATTTCGTCCCTCTCTCAGAAAACAAATGTAAATCAAATTTAGAAAAAAAAACCTGTGACTAAATGCCGTTGGTAGCCTAGGATGAAGTGACTGGACGAGCAAGACACCTATCGAAAAGGCTGGCTTGAGGTAGCTTGGGAAAGAAAAACCTGGAAGGATTTGGGTGAGGGCTTGATCCAGCAGTGAGACAATAGAAAGAAAGAAAGAAAGAAAAAATGTTTATTTGGGACTCGCACATAAACAGGCAGATGTAAAATAAATTAAAACTAAAATTAGTAGTAGTGTGTAGTTAATACTGTCTCACTTAATAAAAACCGGTCAAGAGCGAGTCGGACTCGTGTACAAAGGGTTCCGCACGAATTTAATTTTTTTAACATGTAATTTTATCACTATAGACTTTGTATAAGTTTTCATGTAATCTTCATTTGATATGTCACACGATATTGTTCAAAAAAGGTTTTTTTTGAATTTTCTAGTTTGACCACCAAAAGCTCCCCATACTAATAAAATAATAATTTACGTAATACGTCCGTGTTTGGGTCACAGAAGTCCATATGTGTACCAAATTTCAACAGAATCGGTCCAGTGGATCCGGTTAAAACCAGCTGTGACAGACACAGACACCTGAGTGAGGAGTCCTATAAGGGTTCCGTTTTTTGTTCGGAACCCTAAAAAATATGTGACAAATATCTAAAACTCCTTTGCGTTGAATAATATTAAATCTTAAGTCTTTCCCTCTCCACTCCAATGGATGGCTAGCTTAAACTATGATCCTCTTAAATCCTTTCCAATGTCTAACAAGGGTAAATCTCTAGAGAATATTCTGTTATTAAGGTACGCGACACTTTATCGCGAGTAGACGTGTAATGGACATTTTTCAAGCCTTCTTATACCTTTGGGGTTTTTTGAATGGATGACCAAAAAGTTTTAAACGTTTTAACTTGACGGCCCCGACTGTCATTTGTAGAACTTTGACAGCCGTCAAAGTCAGAAAATCTGAGACCAGTATTGCCAGTTACTGGGCAGGGAGGTCAGATAAAAAGTATATTCTGCTGATAGTAAAATACTGCTGCACCCTGATAGACTGAAAGCCGACACCAATATAGTTGGACAATAGCTATGCAGAAAGATAGTAAAAACTAATATGTTAATGCAATTTTACCGTCCGATCCAATTTTATGTGCCAATAAACTGAACTAGATAAGCTTTCACTATAAATCAGCTCAAAACGGTTTACGGTTTTAGGGTATATTATCTCGTGTCGTGTGACGTTTACAACCGACACGAGTTTAATGATAGTTTAGGACGATACTACTTAAGCACTAAGAGTCTATAAACTTAATTGTACTTTTTATAGGTCACACAAGGGTTTTGCAATATTTTTTATGGATCTACAGACGAAAATATTTTGAAGAAATAATGTAAATCGTCCTACTGTCCTACTTTCTACTATTAAAAAAACAAAAAAGTAATAAATGCGAAATTTTGCGAGGATAGATATTTGTTACTCTTTCACGTCAGAACGCCTGAAAGGATCTTCATGAAATTTGACACAGAGGCAGACTATAGTCTGGAATAATACATTGGCTACTTTTTATTCCGGGATATAAAGTATCCTATGTGTTATTCCTAGGGATCACGCGGGCTAATAATCTACACTAATATTATAAAGAAGAAATATTTGTTTGTTTGTTTGAATTGAATAGGCTCCGAAACTACTGGACCGATTTGAAAAATTATTTAAGCAATGGATAGCTACATTATCAGGGAGTAATATGGGCTATATATTATCCCCGTACTCCCACGGAAACGGGAACTACGCGGGTGAAACCGCGTGACGTCCACTAGTATATTACTATAAATGCGAAAGTTTGTGAGGATGTTTGTTACACTTTCACGTCAGAACGCCTGAAAGGATCTTCAAGAAATTCGCCACAGAGTTAGATTACAGTCTGGAATAACACATAGGATATTTTTTTTACCAATATTATGAAAGCCATAATAACTCTGTCTGTCTGTTTGTTACGCCTTCAAGTCAAAAGGGCTGAAATAATTTGGATGAAACGTGGGTAAACCTTGTCCTTGAATAACTCATAGAAGAGTTTCCATCCAGGGAGTATTACCTTGGATAGTTTCCGACTGCTATGCGGGCAAAACCGCTTGTAGAAGCAAGTTGTATTATATAGCAAGTATAAAATAATTCTGCCCTAAGAACATTTAATTTCAATACCTGCACCACCGTATGTTAAAATCGATCATATTTCAAAGTTCGTGGCATTACAAAAATCCCTTTCTAAAAACGTCAACCTTCAAAGCGACTCAATCATGCGCATCACCCCTAACCTTAAAAAAAAACATTAAAAAAAGAAAAAGTCTCAATGACGTAACGCATGACGCCACACAATACCCGTCTCGGGTGACGTAGGCCGTCGTAGGCCTCGTAGCGCTACGGCGTAGACCTCGCTACGAAGGCTACGTCGCCTACGTCAGAGCCCATTCATCTGATAATGTCACCTGTATGCCAGTAACTTTAGCTATATTTATGTTGAGGCTTTTCTATATTGTCGGAGTAAAGGTATTGTGTGGGGGAGTGGCTGCTATTTAAATGACTGTGTTTGAGTTTATTTGGAGGTACAATTTGAGTGTTTTGCTGGGCATATTTTATTGTGTGTTCACAAGAACTGTTAACTGGTTTTTTTATGCTTATTTTTTATATTTTTTTGTCGTTTTGATAATTATTAAACAAGCCGCTTTATTAAACTTACCTTCCCTACCTTGTTGCTATTCCACCAATTCGCACTAAGCGTTTCCAAACGTCTTTTATAATGCGCACAGCAAAGGAGTGGAACTATCTGCCTGCGTCTGTGTTTCCAAACGCTTACAACCCTAATCTCTTCAAAGTTAGAGTGTGAGTAAGCTCGCTCCATCGTAGACTTTGTCTCTGTCATCTCAGACCTAGACTAGAGTCAAGAGCAAACCCATCACAAATTAAAAAAAAAGTAGGGGATGGAAGTTTGTAATATTTGACGTACAGTTATAAAGTAAACTTGCAATTTCTTATAATGAATTTACAAACCTAACTCTCGCAACAACTTCCTACAGCAGCAAGAGTTTCAAACTGAAAGGAGGGATGAAGGGGAGGTTTCAAATAAATTAGTGTCAAATTGACTTCGGCTCAGCGTCGCCATTTATTCTGATTACTACCCACTTGTCACACCCATGTCCTGGAGTTAGGAACTTGTCTAACAGCTTGTTGAAAGTGTGGAACATGTTCAATTATCTTAAAGTGGGGGTAAAGAAAATAGGGAATAGTTCGAGTGATTGATAAGTTCTGGTGGAACCGGTTTGTGCTGGATTTTTTTAGGGTTAAGAACATCCGTAAAATGGAGCTCTTATAGGATCACTCGGGTGTCTGTCTGTCTGTATGTCTGTCTGTATATATGTCTCTTTCTCCGTCTGTCTATATGTCTGTCCGTCTGTCTATCTGTCTGTCTGTCTGTCTGTCTGTCCGTCTCTCACAGCCAGTTTTTTTCGGATGTACAGGACCAATTCTGTTGAAATTTGGTACACATGTGGACTTCTGTAGCCCAAATACGGACGTTTTACGGAATTAAATAAATTTTTAGTATGGGGGCCACTTTCAGGGTCAGACAAGAAAATTAAAGGAAATAGTTTTTCGAACTGTATTGTGTGACATATCAAATGAAATGACTTACTGTGAGGATTCTAATTATATTTTTTTCATAATTTTAAAATAAATAGTTCTGAAGTTGTTCAAGAAATTAAACCAAAAATTACCATTCCCCCGTATCTCCGACGCTACTGAGCTTAAAATTAAAAAAAAAATACAGATAATAGTTCTATACCTAAAGATTACAGGAAAACCTAAAGGAAGTCTACAGTGTATAAAAAAAAATTGGTTCGGAACCCTTTGCACGCGAATCCGACAAGTGCAAGTCGGACTCGCGTGCAAAGGGTTCCGAACCAATTTAACTTGCCAGTGCCGGTTTTTTAAAGAATAGGAAATCATCAAATTACTTCTTTCGCTCTAGGCAAAAATCAAAATCAAAATCAAAAGGCATTTATTCAAACTAGGCTGAAAATCGGCACTTTTTGAACGTCAAAATTTACATGAAGACAGTCCCCCAAATCGCCCAGCCCGTCACCACTTCCTAGTGTTTTAGCTGGCAAAGTGGAATTAGACTCTTATGGACTAAAATGCACCCTGTTCCTTCAAGATTACCCTTTGCAGTTAAAAGGGAGTGAGCCTGATGTCATCAGTCACTCACAAATCCAGGGGGGCAACTCTCTAAGCCCGAAGTCCGTAGTTTCGGGCTTAGTTGCGGGCGTATTCTACTCCTTATCACCTAACTACTAAGAAATAATGATATCACGATTTGACAGTCACTGTCAAAGCATGTTTTCATTCAGTCTTAGTTCGAGTTCGGGACTAGTCGTAAGTCCGTAGGTGATACGGAGTAGAATACGCCCGCAGCTAAGTCCGAAACTACGGACTTCGGGCTTAGAGAGTAGCCCCCAGATATTGAGCTGCTATTGAGAAATTTTCGGTATTAAAACGCAATAATATATTTTGTTTTACTTAAGATGGGTTTGCTCTTGAATCTAGTCTAGGTCAGAGATGACAGAGACAAAGTAACCAATGGAGCGAGCTTACCCAAAAGAAGCCTGTCCACTATATCTTTGAAGAGATTAGGGTTGAAAGCGTTCAGAAACACAGACGCAGGCAGAGATTTCCATTCCTTTGCTGTGCGCATTATAAAAGACGTTTGGAAACGCTTAGTGCGAATTGGTGGAATAGCAACAAGGTACATTGCCCAACTCCAACCAACATTTTGGTCATCATATAAAGTTCTATTATATTAAGGTAAACAGATAGACTAGCTCACAAAAGCTATTAAACATCACAATATAGTATTACTTCACCATTATTTTCCACTCACATACTCCATAAACCGCTCAGATTAAAGCGAAATTTCATCGTTGCTACAAACCACGCGTAAATTATTATCATTTCGAGCTTCGCGCGTAAAACGGGATTTATTGGAATAGCGTAAATACTCCGTCTGTTCTGCATAATATACAGGTACAGACTAAGCGAATTAACGAACAAACACGAGTGAAAATCGCCGTACGCTGTACACTCATTTAGGCGTACGTGGCATTTAGGTTTCTGAATTGACAATTTTGCCATACATAGGCTAAAGTAGAATTTGAAGAATAATCAACTTCAAATGCTTAATGAAAAATCAGAGGTTACTTGCCGCGTTAGTTAGTTAGTATGCATGCAGAGTATCTTTGCAACGGAATTTAATTGTGTATACAAGTTTTGATTGGAAGACAGTGCACGGTTAGGTAGGTGACATAAATGTGGAAGTACATGACACAGTCTTCAAATGCTCGTCTGTTAAAAAGAAAATTAAAAAAAAAATGACATTCAATTTCGTTCGCTAGCATTTTATGGCTTTCGTTTTCATCTTAGCGAAAAACGAAAAACTCTAACGCGTAGAAGCTTTTAGTTTGTACCTGATAGAAGGCGATCGGTATCTATCGGCAATTCCTACTCTTTAGTTCGTTCATTCTTCGTTCGTTCGCACGGACCGTATTCGGCTACACGCAAATACTGCAGACCTCGGTACGTGATCGGTTTGAGCTAGGCTTTGGTGGAAACGTATGCCGCTGGGTATTGTGGGCCTTTCAAAGGCTGGCTACAGTAATAATGAGATGTTCATAATATGATACGGTATAGGTTCTACCATTTAGTGTAGTGTTCTGCCATTTCTGTTTGCTTGAATTTAGTTGTACCAAACGCTTACGGATAGGTATATTGTTACCACCATTGATTTAACTTCACGTATTATTTTACTCGCCATCATCCAGTCAGTAAATCAATCCTAATATATAAAATTCTTCCATTAATGATTGACTGAGTGACTGATAGACAACGCACAGCCGAAAGTATTGGTCGTAGAAAACTGAAATGTAGGTTCCTTGGGACCTCCCAAAATCAAATCCACAAATAAACCTAAATCCTCTCTTAGTGCTCCCTTACACCTGTAAGGGGATATACATGAACAAAGTCGTGGCCAAAAGCTAGTTTGTTTCTATTTGCCGTAAACTCAATATAGCATAGCATAGCATAATTAGCATAGTCGGCCTTATAATGTTCCCACTGTTGGGACTCAGGCCTCCACTCTAGGAGAGGGAATGGGCCGTATACCACCACGCGGGCCCAAGGCGGGTTGGTGAATGTCACATGTCTTCGAATTTTTGTTTCTAGGACATGCCGGTTTCCTCACGATGTTTTCCTTCACCGTTTTGAGAGCAGTGGTGATGAAATAAATTACACAAAGTAATGTGCCTGGCTGGTTTTGAACCCGCGACCTACAACTCGTAAGTCGGAGCCATTACCACTCGGCCACCACTGCTCACAATAAACTCAATATGCACTTCCATATCTAGTCACATTTGGCTATCCTCTTGTCTTTTATCTTTCAACATTCATACTCAAACTTTCTTCATGACATGTTTCTTTTATTCACGCATTAGTCAAGTGTAATTAGCTAACATCCTCTAGCAAATAATGTCAATTCGACAACTACATTGCAGTTTTAGTAGATTGGATGTTACTGCCCATCTGCCGCTGACCTCTTGATTCTATTTATTAGTCTAATTTTAGTAAGATCAGAAATTGTATCGACATTATAAAAGGTAGCCAATCTTCTTCTTACCGTGTGGGCAGTAAGGTCTAACGACCCCACACACCCTAGTGTCAGTATTTCTAAACCGCCTCAAGGGCCTCTGACATGGTTTATTCGACGACCGCCATTTGGCGGCCGGGACCACCGGCCTTCCTAAGCACAGAATCATCTTTCATCAGACAATCAGGTGTTTCAAGCCTGCAATGTCGTAGCCAGACTGAAAACAACTTTACAAAGTATGCTTCCCGTGGGAATCGAACCCACGACCACCGTGTCACAAGGCAGACGCCTACATCACTCGACCACGGAGGCAATTAAAAGGTTGCCAATCAAGACACCGGCTTCGTATCTCAAACCCGTTCACATTGCGAAAACTAGACATCACATAGCGATTCGCTATCAGATATAAAGGTCAGGTTTAATTACAGAGAGATAAATATACTATTACACACATCTCAGCAAAACACACCTTTAAGCAAAATCCAAATAAAAAAGCCTACCCCAAATACGCCACAAAATATCAAAGTCTTTGTTAACCTAACCGCATGTAGATGAATGAGGACAATATACCGACATGTCACTATCGCGTTGTGAAAAATGGCGGACAGGGGAAACGGGGGATAACATAACAGACGAGAGGCGTGTTGACTGGGTGATGGACGCGGACAGATTTATATACAGGAGCTTTGGAGAGCTGTAACTTTTTTCCCCTCTGTCAAGGTCAATGTGAGCATAGTTGAACAAAATGTGGCCAGGTTATTTTTTATTTTAACGGCTACCTATACGAAGAGGGGTTTTCTATCTTCTCTTTAAAATGAGTCAAGAAGGAAAGAGTGGGTACTCAATGTTAAGTTTTCTATAGAAAGTGAAATATCACTTATGTGTTTATTATATTTACTATATATACAGGTGTAATTACTGATTTTTATATTTAATTTAACTCACACACTGATCATATAAATCAATAGTTGCAAAATTTGTACGTATGTGAACACTATGTCCCCTTACTAGCAAACTTATTAATTTTACCTCTGCTGGCATATCTTTATTGTACCTATTAGTAGTATATAAGTGTTTTTTAGGAGCATCGTCCTCACAAATAATCAATTGATTAATGTGTGCAAATATTGTAAAGCTTATTTTTGAAAAGAGTAACTATGGTGTTTCTTGCCGTTCTTTTCCATAAGAATCTATCTTTTGTGAACGGACGACTAGAGTCACTATAATATTTTATTTTCATTTGACGTTCAAAAGTGCCGTTATTGGTCTAGTTGAAATAAATCATTTAACTTTGACTTTGACACTCTATCTTTCCTCCGAACACATTTTAAAAAAAGTAATTAGTGAAGGAATTGTATTTTTTTTTAAAGTTATTTTTTTTTTTTTTTTATTATTAACAAAATATAATGTAATATAAACTTAATCAGTAGGCTCAAGTTTAGACCCTACCCACCCTACCTACCCTACCTACCCTGCCTACCCTGCCTACCCTGCCTACCCTGCCTACCCTGCGTACCCTCCCTACCCTGCCTACCCTGCCTACCCTGCCTACCCTGCCTACCCTGCCTACCCTGCCTACCTTGCCTACCCTGCCTACCCTGCCTACCCTGCCTACCCTGCCTACCCTGCCTACCCTGCCAACCTTACAAATATAATGTAAACAGAAATAGAAAGACGAAACGAAAATAACTGGCTTGCTTTCTATGAGAGAGAGAGAGAGAGAGAGAGAGAGAGAGAGACAGACAGAGAAACACGCGCACGTCGCACGGCTTACAACTATAGCAAAAAGTGTCTTACAACTTTTCGTGAGAATTTGTTCCGTCTAGCCCCCTTTCACAACGCGCGATAAGGAACTTCGTTCCAAAAGTTTTAACTCTTTTCAGACAAACTATCAAGTCCTTTGTCTTAAAAATTTGTATTAAACACTGTGAGAAGAAAACGCTTTTAAGTAGAACAATAAGAAAATCATCGAGATACGCTATAAACAGGGTAGAATATTTAAAAAAAAATACTACACTGAGCCTATCACTTCTGACCGCTGGACTCCTATAGCAAACTTTTCAGATAGTTATATTCTCGGTGTTCTCTAGGCGAGCCGTACCTTCTCTCGTATCAGCTTTTCGCCTTAAATATGGTTTCTAAAAGACCCTGCCAGTCCCCCCTCTATAGATAATGCAATTTTCGTTTCCTAACTTTGAGGTCTCATTTTGATCAACCTTATCTACAGCTATTCGTACCGTATATTGCTCTTTTATTCGTGACCACTTCAATTCACTTCTCAAACACCGAACATCCTGGTATTTTTCTTGCTTTAATACCAGTAATATCATTGAAGCAAGAACAAATTTATTGGACCGGAAAGTGCAGGTAGCTGCACTTTCCGTGAGGATAGCCACGGACAGCCAATCTTGACGTAAGAGCTTTCTGACGGACGCAATCTATATCTACCGTCGATTCGCTAAGAAAATAGTTGCGAAGTTTCGAGTGAACATGTTTCGAGGTACTTGTTGTTTTAAGTAAGTTGGTTAACTTTATTTATTTTAGTTGGAGTGGTTGATGGGAAAACAAGAACTGGATATGCTAGCTACTATTTTTCAAACAAACCGTGGGTGAGATTGTGTTTTTTATCTTAACTGATTACAAATTGGCATTACTTTCAGACATAGACACATGACATAGATTCATGCAAAAATCAACTCTCAGGGGCCATCTCCACGAGTGAAAGAATAGCGGCGAGTTGACGATTTTTCACTCGTCGAATCGCCGCGATAATATCGCCATGTGGTGATACGTTCATAGAGTTGAAATAGAAATACGTGGCACGACGATAATTTGCTATGTTGGCTGGCACACATTTGGCTGATATTTTGCTATGTTTACAAAAGTGTTTTGAGAAAAGGCTTTTACTGGAAGTAATTTTCAAAGAAAGTCCACTCCAGTTTTTTTTAATAGCGACTAAATCGAAAACGGATCAAAAACCTTCTATTAAATTCAATAAATATAACAAACTATAACATATTTGACTAAGTTGAGTGGAAAAATAATGTAGAGGTTTCACCCTTGTTGCGGAATTTGTTCAATAGTCACCGCGGTCCGGCCGGCGTGGCAAAGGGCACAAGGAGGAACACGGATGGGTTTTAGTCAGTAAGAGTCTGACACTCCCTTCTACTTCACCCAGAGCGGGAGGAGTCATTTGATGATTTCCCATACCTACTTTTAAAAAAAGTATGTTCACCCTTGAGGAACTTACGGGATGAAACATGTAAGTGAACGAAACCGCAGGCAACATCTAGAGCTGTAGATATACTTCGACGTGTCCTCTCATTTCCGCTTTAATTTGATCGAGAGTGTCATTGAGAGCTCCCCAATCATACAATTTGCACGTAAACGATGTATTACACGTACAGACAGCGACAGAAGTGGCTTAAACGTTTTGGGAACACATTCATAGTGCGTGCAGCTAAGGAGTGGAATTCCCTGCCGGAGTCTGAGTTTCCTGATAGCTATAACCTGGGAGTATTTAAGTCAAGAGTGAATAGGTTACTTCTAGGCAAGCGTGCTCCATCTTCGACCACATCATCGCTTACCATCAGGTGAGATAGTGGTCAAACGCGAGCCTATAAATAGTAAAAAAAAAATATTTGGGGACTTTAAATTTAAAATACATGGAACTGTGACTCAACACACTGTAACGGATCGGAGAGAGTCCCGTACTTGGTTACCTAATATCTGCTACTATATATTCATAATTTATAATACAAACCAAAAAAAAAACGAAAGTTTTCTTTGTAAGTATAGTGTGTGCACATAAATAAATAAATAAATAAGGGCAAGTCAAACTCTAGCGCAAAAGGTTCCGAACAAATCACCAACCCTGAAATCGCGAAAACAAATGAGCTGTCCAGTACATTTTATTGAGTTATCCGACCATAAATGTATTGTGTTAGGTAGGGAGTCATTTTTTTCGCGAGATCAGTGTTAGTCCCATAGGAAAAGTTGTTCATAATAATGAGTACTGTTCAGGTAGTGCGTTTATTCTGTTATATGTTTTATAATTACAGAAGTATTTGGTAAATGTTCACCTATTTTGTTAAATAACTTTAAACCTAAAAATAAAATGCTAAAAAAAAACACCGTCACAATAAGCCATTCAATTGAAAAAAAGGAACCCTAATACGACGAACCGACTAGGTTCCATTTTTTTTCATTAGAATGAACGGAACCCTATAGACGCAGAAGCAGTTTGAAAGTTTTACCTCGTGAAACAGTTTTTGGCGTACGACTTTCGTTGCTGTCTGTACAGTGTACATGCAAATGAGATACCGACGTTATTTGTGACAGCGCTCGGCTTACATGTGAAGTTTTAAACTGTACGTTATTGTCATTTTCATAATAATTAATTGTGGAAATAAAATTATTCGAGCCTTTGTCAATTAAGTAAGCGAGGTGATCAATTCGTTTATTTTGAAAGGAATTTATAGGTATTTACATAACATAACATCTCATCGCGCGTGTATTCTTTAAAGTACATATCTCTACACATATTTATAGGTATTTTTTATTTTTTTATTTGTGATGGGTTTGCTCTTGACTCTAGTCTAGGTCAGAGATGACAGAGACAAAGTCTACGATGGAGCGAGCTTACCCAGAAGGAGCCTGTTCACTCTAACTTTGAAGAGATTAGGGTTGTAAGCGTTTGGAAACACAGACGCAGGCAGAGAGTTCCACTCCTTTGCTGTGCGCATTATAAAAGACGTTTGGAAACGCTTAGTGCGAATTGGTGGAATAGCAACAAGGTAGGGATGGTAAGATGCGGTGCGTCTGGATATCCGATGGTAGAAGGGGGCCGGGGGGATGAGGTCGTGGAGTTCTTGGGCACACTCACCGAAGTACAATCTGTAAAAGACCGACAAGCAGGCAACCTTACGGCGATGAGCCAAGCTGTGTAGCTTGGCATCCACCAGTTTTACGTCACCGATGAACCTCTTAGCTCTGCGTTCCACCGAGTCAAGCGCGGCAAGCTGATACTTAGCTGAGCCATCCCAAAGGTGGCTACAATACTCCATGCAGGATCGGACTTGAGCTTTGTACAGGGTTAAAAGCCAGGCCTAAAGTATCGCTTCACCCTATTTAGGATGCCCAGCTTTTTAGATGCGGTTTGGGCTTTGTACTCGATGGTGGCGCCGAAGTTGAGACTGGATGTCACCTCCATGCCTAGGAGCTCTAGTCGACTTTACACATAACACAACATCTCACCGCGCGTGTATTCTATAAAGTACATATCTCTACACATATTTAGGACTAGCTGACCCGCGCAACAACGTCTGGGTTACAATTTTTAGGGTTCCAAACATCCGTAAAAAACGAAACCTATAGGATCACTCGGGTGTCTGTCTGTCTGTCCGTCTGTCACAGACTGTTTTTTCCGGATCTACTGGACCGATTTTGCTGAAATTTGATATACATATGGACTTCTGTGACCCAAACACGGACGTTTTACGTAAATAAATACATTTTTAGTATGTGACGCACTTTTGGGAGTCTAACTGGAAAATATAATTAAAAGTTTTTCGGACTGTATCGTGTTACATATCAAATGAAAGGTTTTACTGTAAGGGTTTTAATTATGTTTTTTACGTAATTTTAAAATAAATAATTTTGAAGTTATTCAAGAAATTAAGCCTAAAATTTTGAAAAAAATGCGGATAGTAGTTCTATACTTAAAAATTACAGGAAAATCTATAAGAAGTCTTTAATGTTAAAATAACATGTTAAAAAATTAAATTGGTTCGGAACCCTTTGCACGCGAATCCGACTCGCACTTAGCCAGTTTTATCTAACACTAAAATACTTTTATTAAATTAGAACCAGTTCCTGAGATTAGCGCGTTCAACTAAACCAACAAACAAACAAACTTTTCAGCTTTATACAATTAAAGAAAGAAGATGAAAGAAAAAAAAGTGTTTATTGTGACAGAACTGACATGAAAGAAAGAAAGAAAAAAAATTGTACACACATACATACAAATTACCAATAACTTAAATTAGAAGTCCTTAACGGTTCGCTTGTTAACCATAATTATCTTCATCTTGTACCTATTATTATTCAAGTCATCAACCAGGCATAAATCTATTCTACGGACGGTTACTGCGAAATTCATGATTGAAAAATGTATAACTATTCTTTCATTATAATGACATCTCAAGTGTCAACTGCACTTGACCATTACACGCCTTGCACGTTAACGATGTACTCGTATTACCCGATGACACCCGAGATCCCCCGACCTCATCCGAAGCACACGTGAGGCGATTTGATATATAAGAAAATGGTTATTGGGAATGTATATGTTGTAGAAGAGTAATAAAAATCTTAAAAATATCATTTCGAAATCTCTTTGACGAACTGTTTCTAAAAGCTCTTCAAATATGGACTGTCCAACAAAAAGAAAACTAAAGTATAGCAGATATTCAAACTCCTTTTGTAAATCTTGTTCACTGCACGTTCTTCATTCTATTCCGTATATTGGTTTCGTTCTTAAACATAGAGGAATGGACTGAACAATACCGACACAAAATCCTGATCCCCTGTTGGTTACTATTATGTTTTAATTCCTGTCTGATCCACTATAAAGTTTGCCATTCTGGTTAAATACCCTTACTCTTTTTGCCAGGTACGTACATTCAAGAGAAAAAAAAAATAGATATTCATGTAAAAATATTTGGTTTTGTTTGTTTCTATTACGAAACTGCGTATTTTAATAAACCCTGAACGTATATTTTGTTTCTAGCTGTCCTAAAAATCTGTTAATAGACAACTAGGGTTTACGATCGGAATAAAACATATAAATTTATTTGTGATACCCTGCTCGATGGATCAGACCGCAATAGAGAAGATTATAAAGTAAAACTGATACCCCAGGCGAACGTGTACGGGGTATCCGGCCGGAATAACTAAAAAAAAAAACAGATCGACTGTACGTGCAATACCTATCTCTTTTCTAAAAGTCGTAGTGACGAAGGTGACACTGCAAGCCTGTGTGCCCATTCAGAATTTCTGAAAAATACTAATACTGGCTATACGATCATTTTGGTTCTCTCATGTTTTCCGACCGTATTCATTTCAAAACAGAAGAGGGAAGCTCAGTCCATTTCTCTATGTTTTACGTTTCATTCAAGGAACGTTCGAAGTTTAAAGTGCAGACAGTTTCCCCGTCTGGGTTCAAGAGAACAATTCGTTGCACTTTTTCATTGGCTGGCTACAAATGAATCCCTTTCTCATTGGCTAATTGAATCATTGGAACACTTTTTCATTGGCTAATTGAATTCATTCACTGCTTTCCGCTGAAGGATGAGAACGTTCTCTCTGGGGAATTAATTTTTACAGTCAATTATAAGGATTCGTTCGTTCTTTGGGTTATTATATTATGTTTTCTTTTTGTTTTGTTTGCACTTGTGGTATGTTTGCAGAGGTAATTTTTGTAGTGAATTAGACAAACAGTCAAGGTTTAAAAAAAATATATTATCACAAATGCATTAAACACGTATTCTGTGCATCAAACCAATTAACTACCTATGAATTACAATAACATTGAACTGGGAAACGACTATTATTTTTAGTTTGAAAAAACGTATACGCTAATGCACGCAAAATAAAATTCAAATGCTACAGAGATATCCATATCTCTGTAGCATTTGAATTTTATTTTAAATTAATATTTATTTTCAGTACATTTTTGCATTTTATGAAAACAAATTTGGCACTAGGTAATCCCACCCCAATCCTTAGCACTGAAAGTCAAGTAAGTGCAATCTAAAATAGTATATAGCTAAATTACACACTCGCACACCCTCAATATTTTTAACCACGACCAACCAACGACACGACAACCCACACCATAGGATAGACGATAATAAAAAAAAATATCACCGCTTTATGTGTAAACAAAAAAAAACATTATTTTATTTTACCACTTTATCAGCGTAATTAATAATAAGTAGGTATACTCATTCATACCAAAATCCATCATTCTAGTGTTAAGTGTCTCTGAGCTAAACCACGGAGAGGCAGAGAGACAGATGGATATGGCGAAACTATGAGGGTTCCTTTTTGACTACAGAACCCTAAAATGATGCCTTGTAAAAAAATTTTTAATAGTATCTAATTCTTTTTTCAGACACTGATAACAATCAATTGTTTTTTTTTTTTTTATAAATGGTGCCTTTACATACATTTAGAGAGACATTAATACACTTTTGGAACCAAAGATGAAGGAGTTTGCATGTGTAAATAAAGTTGTTTTTGGCAGAAACTTGTGTTGTTAACGGTACATACATACCTGCCTTCTATAAAATATAAATCTGAAAATTTTAGTCTTAGAACTTCGAAAAGTTTTCTTTACGCTCGCTTTGTAAAGAATTTTCGAGAAAACATTATTTTAACTTTGAGTAAGAAAGTGGTTGATTTACAAATTATTAAAAACATAAATAAGAAAGTTACACTCGTTAACCATTTAGGTAAAACTTGCTCTTGCCTGTGGCACAAAAGACGTTTTAAGATTTTAGGCCAAACGTACCTACCTGTATGGTTGGCGCCAGATAATTCTATACTAATATAATATGTAAAGCTAAAGAATGTGTTTGGTTTAACGCGCTAATTTTAGAAACTTCTGGTTCGAATTGAAAAAATTTTGGTGTTGGACATTCATCGGGAAATATAAATTCAAGTTCTTTAAACTTAACAGACAGTTGTTTTGCTGGGGAGTTTGTTGGCCACTTCTTCTTTCCAGCAAAAACACTAGGAAGTGTTGACGGGCTGGGCGATTTGGGGGACTGTCTTGATGTAAATTTTGACGTTCAAAAAGTGCTGATTTTCAACCTAGTTTGAATAAATGCCTTTTGATTTGATTTGAAAAAAAGGCTATAGCCTATATAACATCACGCTACGACCAATAGGAGAGGAGCATTAAATTAAAACGACGAACTTACGTGGGTCAACTAGTTTGCAATAAAGTTATCGTCATCATATCAGCTGAAAGACGTCCACTGCTGGACATAGGCCTCACCGCGCGCGTCGCCACAACGACCAGTCCTGCGCGTCTCGCATCCATCGGCTACCCGCGACCTTCATCAGGTCTTCGGTCCACCTTGTGGGAGGCCTACCAACTTTGCGTCTTCCGGTACGCGGTCGCCACTGCAGAACTTTTCGGCCCCATCGACCATCTGTTCTGCGAGCAATGTGCCCTGCGCACTGCCACTTTAGTTTGGCGATCCTTCGGGCTTTGTCGGTAACCTTGGTTCTCTTGCGGATATCATTATTCCTGATTCGATCACGCAAGGAAACTCCAAGCATTGCCCTCTTCATTGTCCTTTGAGTGAGTTTGAGCAATAAACATATGCCTAATAGGTATCTCTTCGTAGATACCTACCCGAAAAATAAATTATGAATCGTGTTTTATCACGGGAAAATGTAAAGGATCACGATACATGTCGAATCAAGACAGCTTTTATGTCTTTCCTTTTTCGAATTTAAGTACAAATAAATGTAGGGAGTTAAATATCGTTATTGCAAGTTTATTTGGCGCTTACATTAAGTGGGTGATAGACGTACGAGCAAGTATGCGTACTTATGGCTCGACTACCTTTTTCGCTCCTGTGTCACCCTAAGTACGGGTACTTAAAAACCAGACGCGTAGAGAAAAAGGTCGTCGAACCATGAGTACGCGTACTTGCGCGTACGTCTATCACCCAATTTATGGACTAAATTTTCTAAAAATTATCTGACGATAGCAAAATGGGCTCTAAAAACGTTACAATTTATTTAACTGAAATATTCATCGACCTTTTCACCCTGAACATTAAAATCTCCACTAAAAGTAATATTTCTTCGTGCAAACAAACCCAAGCCTGGTGAGAGCCCTCGTTAGTCGAATCAATATTACAAAAGCACCTACTCCTTAACTCGGCTGCTTCAAGGGGAATCTCTTCGAATTCCATTAAATTACTTATCCGGTTCGGAACCGGGAAATGTCGTTGACATTTACGGTTTGCCTCAGAACCGCGGTCCAATTCCCTGACTAGCGTGCCGGAAATCCGGATTAGTAATCCCGGATGAGATGAAGAAGGGCAATACTCGAATGGTAGAGGCGTCGGTAATAGCACTATTGGGTCGGAAATACTTGTTTTGTAAGAATATTTTACTTAGGGAAAAAATCGGTCAAGTACGTGTCGGACTCTCATACGATGGGTTCCGTAAAATAAACCGTTTCTTGTATGGGAGACTCCTTTCATTTTTTGTTTAATTAAATTTTTATTATTATAGCGACAGTAGAAAATTTTCACTCTCTGTGAAAATTTCAACTGTCCACCTAATATGGTTTTTGAGATACAGCCCGATGACAGACAGGCGGACGGACGGACTTAGTTATAGGGTTCCATTGGTACAGAACCCTAAAAACGCCAGTTACTTTATAAGATGACCCGTTAAACTTCGTCCCGCAAAAACAGATTGGACTGTTACTGTTTTTCCTAAACCTTTTTAAGGATGGGAAATCATCAAATGACTCCTCCCGCTCTGGGTGGAGCAGAAGGGAATATCTAACTCTTACTGACTAAAATCCCTTTGCGTTCCTGGGCCGCGGTGACTGTCTCGAACAAAGTCCGCAACTTTTGTAGTTCTTGTTTTTTTTTTGGTCTCAATACTAGGTGTATTGAGACCAAAAAAATAAACAAGAAAATAAACAAATCAAATCAATTGATTTTCCTGAATTTTTGGCAGATTAACGCACGGCATGTTTAAATATAAAGATTAAAATAATTATTAACCTAAAATAACAACCAATAACGAAGGGCGCGAACGGTTGTCATATAATGATAATAGGGAATATGCATGACAAAAATATTTATTATCTATACAGTTTATCTAAAAATATACAAAAATATAATACTAACAGTGAAAATAGAATCAAAATTGCTCGAAAAACAAACGAGATATAATTGGGTGCCCCAATTCGAAAAATCCCTAAGTCCTAGTTAGGGATTTTTTACACTACTAACACAGGTTGATCGGGCGTTTTTTCTCTATCGATACGTCCAACAATTTTTTTGTTATGATATCCCTAAGTGGGTTTTTAAAAACTATAAAAATTAAAATTAACGATACTTTCAGTTCCAAAAATCCCCAAGTCCTATAAATCCCTTAGTCCATAAGTTTTTACCGAAAAAGGACTAAATTAAAATCAAAATTAATATTTCAAAATCTTGCAACATTATGATGCAGGTTTAAACTTGTTGATCGTTTTTTATTTTTCTCTCTGAGGTATTAAATGAAAACTTTTGAATTATTACCCTCTTTCCGTGTTGTAAACTTATTGGTGCCAAAGTATTACGAATAATAGTGAAACATAATTATTATTATGGATCCTGAGGACAAATTATCAAGGTAAGTTCGTAATATGCGCGAAAAACATATGGGTTTGGCTTTCTATTGCAAATTTCTTTAAATTAGTAATAATATTTCAGACTTATACAAGAGTCTGGATTGTTTAACGAGGTTTCTTCTGATGAGGAATGGACTCCAGAAAATTTTAGAATTAATGATGCGGACAAGAAATTAAAATTGTCAGGAGCATGTTCAGCCACAAATATAGATATATATACAGATCCTTCGCCTTCGTGTTCTTATAGTACGCCACACATGAAAGAAGATCAAATTGGAGCATCGTATGTCGAACTTAATTCCCTATCTCAGTCTAGACCTTCTGAAAGCCTTGTTGAACCGTTGCAAATTATTGAAGAGGACCTAGTTACTGACTCTGATATCTCCGTTAAAAATATAACTGATAGAAAAAAAATAAGATTGAACTGCGAAACTGGAAATTTTGAAACAGATTCAGAAGCATCAGAGGTAGAAGAAAAAGAAATTATCAAGAAAGGAAAGAAAAGAGTTGCAAAGCCAGAAAAGTGGGAAAAAAATATAACAAGAAAAAGAAAATTACAGGACCACACATTACGTGAAATAAATGACTGTCGCTGTAAGTGTAAAGATAAGTTAACGAGAAAAATCATGGTGGCAATAAATAAAAAATTTGTTAACTTGGAAAATCACTCGCAACAAAATATATATTTACAGGGCTGTCTTGAAGAAATAGTACCAACTAGATTCCGACCTCGTACTGAAGTCAAAAGCAATGCTAGAAATCGGCGAGTATTTAAGTACTATGTTACTTTAAAGGGTAAGAAGATCGAATTATGTCAGCAGGCCTTTTTAGCTGTACATGGAATAAAGAGAGACCGATTAAAATGCAAAGTACAGCATTTTGAAAAAGACATTACTGATGGTCGAGGACGTGGCTCAAGCAAGATAATATACACTGAGGCAGTAATTAAAAGAATTCATTCATTTATAGAAAATATCCCCTCAAGAGCGTCGCACTACTCTCGATCTTCTAGCAAACATAGGGTCTATGTTGATTCTCATCTTAATATTGCTACACTTCACCGCGATTTTCTAAAACAGAATACAGATTTAGATGTATCAGTCACTTATGAAAAATTTCGAGAAATTTTTAATACAGATTTTAATATTTCGTTCGCAGTTCCTCGTAAAGATATATGTAGCACTTGTGAAAAATTTCAAGTAGATATTCAATCTGCAGAACTTATGAAAGACAAGGATAAAGTTGCAAGTTTAAAATCTGCACGTGAGTTGCACTTGCGCAAAGCCGAAGTATTTTTGAAAAAGTATAGTAGTTCAGAAAAGGAAGACAAAAATATGAACAAAAACAAATTATCTATTTGCTTTGATTTTCAAAAGAATCTGCCATTGCCGGTCACTAATGTAACTGATGAATATTATCTCAGGCAATTATGGCTTCATAATTTTGGTATACATAACTTAAAAGAAAACTCAGCTACTATGTACTTGTTTACGGAAAATTATGCCCATAAAGGGCCGAACGAAGTAATTACTGCTTTGGATGATTATTTTTTACACCATAAAAACCCAGATCAGACCCATTTAGAAATATTTTGTGATAATTGTTTCAGTCAAAATAAAAACAGATTTATTTTTACGTATTTCGATCAGTTGTGTGTGAAAGGCTTATTTGAAACAATTTCTGTACATTATCCAATTCCTGGGCATTCAATGATGCCCATTGATAGAGATTTTGCTCTCATAGAAAGACAAAAATTAAAACATGAAAAAATATATGAACCTGAAAGTTATGTCAATTTTGTAGTAAACAGTAGAAATGCCAAGAAATTTGAAGTTGTGTTTTTAGAAAAGAACCTGATAGAACGAGGGCAAATAGATAGGAGAGGAGGAGAGCGAGAAGAACAACGAGGTAACGAAAGAGTATTAAAAGTTAAAGATTATAAAACTTACTATAATGATAATATTAAACAAACAATACCGGGAATTTCAGGTTGTCGTCGAGTTTTATTTAAAAGACATGCAAAGCCAGCCTTTTCTGATTCAATGACTGGCGATAACTTTAAAGTTTTTTTTTTATATAGAGTAGGTATATCTAGGTATCTTCGAGATGTTCCTGCTGATTGTTATCAAGATGCTATTAAAATTAAAGAAGCTAAAATTAATGACATTAAAAAACTTATTCGATTTGTACCACAAGAAAAAAGAAAATTCTATGAAACTTTGATTATGGAACAGGCTAAATTAAATGAAAGTCAAATTGTTGAGGAATTGGTTGACGAAATAGAGTAACTGGCCTAGTTATTTTTAAAGGCTAATAGGTATTACTCATTTTTGATTAATAGAATATTGCTAAAGAAGCTAATTTTGTTTTGTTAAATTCCTTAGTCCTTAAAAAGAGGGAAAGATAACCCTAAGTCCTGTTGATTTATGATAAGTCCAAAACTATTTTTTTTAAATAAAGTTATTATAAAATGCTTTTTATGTTTTGTTTTATATACTAAAATAAAGAGTATATTGTGTACTATAACTGAATGGTATTTTAATTTCAACATGTCCTGTGGTTTGTTTTCAAAAAAATTAAATATGTTTATTTTTTTTATTACTAAAAACTGAAAAAGTGGACTTAGCCATTTCTCGATTTGGAGCACCCAATTATTTTAAACAAATATATCTGTCCCTCTCGTGAAAACGCTGTTTTATATGGCAACTGCATAAGCGTCATGGAATTTGACGTCAAAGTTCACTTCGGACTTCTCTTTCTAATTAGAATCTTTGATGTTTTATAACTTCATCGCTGATGAAGTTATTTAAATAATAATTTCATGATTGTTAACTGGAGCTTATAAGTTTTTAATTTAGCAAATAAAAAAATCACATGCATATTCCCTATTACACGGACCAAGGCAATTCGTACTCTCACGTGCTGGCATTCCGACGTGCCAGAGGCTCGTTCACCTATTACAATAGTGTCCTAAAATGGCGCTTTTTAAATGTGGATAGCTCACTTAAGGCGGAGATCGTCAGATTGAAAAGTAACCTTGAACTCGGGTCCTTTATCAGCAATAATGACAAAACAAACTCCAAAATATTCATGAAAATTCCCAGTTTTATTTCAGTAGCGCATGTGAAACTCATCTCACTTGTCCCTTTTTTGCCAACCAGTCATCAGGGAACTAAACCCACGTCGAATCCTCGAAACTAATTAATTACAAAACTCACTCTTTTTCTCAAACCCGAAAATGAAACTCAGTTTGCAAGTTTCCTAATTAAGTAGCGTACCGCGTCAATACGACGAACTTAACTTTTTCCAATTAGGGTTACCCTGGGTTACCGATAAGGGTGCACCCACAAGTCACGTAAAGTTCCTTTGTGTACTTTAAGTAGGGTTGTAGCCTTTTCCCACAGAGCATGGTAAGGTGGCACTAGGAAGTGACGAGCGGGCATTTAGGAGGATGTAGGTGACACTAGGAAGTGGTGAAGAACGGGTGTTTTGGGGGACTGTCATTAATTTATATAAATTTCGACGTTAAAAATTGCTGATGCTCAGCCTTTGAAAAGATGACTTCTGATTTTTGAGGCTGCTTGGGATGATATTGTCAATTACACTTTCTACATATATGAACAGAATAAGTGTGTCAGTGTTCAGCAACTATTACTCTGTAGAAATAGATGGTCTATTCTGTAAACATCGTGAAAACTTAGGTCAGGTAAGCTTTAAATAAGCTGTCATTCTAGCTAAATAAGATGAATTGACAGATTTTATAGAATAGTACTAGGATGGCTCATGAAAAAAATATCGCAGTCGGATTGTATAAATCGCCGTATTACATTACGGCCAGCCGTTTCCAAGAACAGGGCCGTTTTGTATTGCAGCGGGTCAACGATTAGTCTATTTTTTAGATTAGCATATTTTCTTGTCGCTACCGGCGCGGCGCTGCGATTCTTTGCTCTGTGGGGTGCACCCACGAGTCACATTCGTGTCAATAAATTAGATTTTGTGGTCGATCCCTTATCGGAAACGATTATTTAAAGTTCATGATTCCATGACATCTAATCGAAATAGATTTATATTTTACGTGTATCCGATGCGGTGTTGTATAAACTGAGAGGCAATTCTCTGTTCACATTCTCATCTTAGTTACAATCTGTGGTCGAGTGGTTTAGGCGTTTGCCTTGTGACCCGTTGGTCGTGGGTTCGATTCCCACGGGAAGCATACTTTGTAAAGGTGTTTCCAGTTTGGCTAGGACATTGCAGGCTTGAATCACCTGATTGTCTGATAAAATGATGATTCCGTGCTTCGGAAGGCACGTATAAGCCGTGCATCCCAGCCGCCAAATGGCGGTCTTCAAATAAACCATGTTAGAAGCCCTTGAGGTGGTTTAGAAACTTTGACACTAGGGTGTGTGGGGTCGTTAGACCTTACTGCCCACACGATAAGAAGAAGAAGAACTATGATTGTTTTCCAGATAAGATTTCGACTCGAATTTGAACGTTTTAAGAACCAGATTTGAGCTTAACGTAACATACTCGATGCTATTTTGTAGTGTATTTTATGCACTTGTTGTGTCAACATTTATGTGAAGTTGTTAAGTTCGAAGTTTAAACTCACTTTGCAAGTTTCGTTATTTAGGTTTAACTTGGTCCTTTAAGCTGTTAAGCGGTCGCATAGTTTGGCAAGTGCCATAGTGGCTCTCGAATAATGTTAATGGACATTGATTACTTTGAACGGACCGTAGTCAAAGTAGAGGGCGAACAACAGAGAACAGGGAAACAGTTGACCAGTTAGTAAAATTTTATTTTTTACTATTGATAGGCACACGTATGACCACTATCTCACCTGATGGTAAGCGATGATGTGGTCAAAGATGGAGCAAGCTTGCCTAGAAGCACCTATTCACTCTTGACTTAAAGACTCCCAGGTTGTAGCCATCAGGAAACACAGACTCTGGCAGAGAATTCCACTCCTTAGCTGCACGCACTATGAATGTGTTCCCAAAACGTTTTGTGCGCGTGGGTGGGATGTCCACCATGTACCGGTGGCGCATCGCCGTTCGTCTTGTGGTCCGATGATGGAACGGGCTTGGCGGAATAAAATTATGCAATTTCGTCGCACATTCCCCAAAATGCGACCGGTAGAAAACCGACAGGCTAGCCAATCGTCGTCGATGCTCAAGACTTTGGAGCTTCGTCGCGACGAACCTATCATCGCCGATGATCCTCTTGGCTCGTTTCTCAATTGCAGTATGGAAATTGAGGTTTCTTTGACAGACTGCGACAAAAATGCGAATACGACTTGCTTAAAAATATGTATAATTGGTCCTCAGTTACTAACTAGTTTTTATGCCATGGCTTCTCACGTGTACTATCCCACAGGATCCAGACATTTGGAGATAAAAATATTGTGATGCTCAGCGATGGCTTAACTTTTTACCTGTGAACGAATTTTCGAAATTAATTCAGAATTTCCAGAGGTTTGCTCCGACAAACAAACAATCAATAGTATGTCTCTATAATTATTAATTAACTTTAGATAAATATTGTCATATTGACCCCCTGAGTAATTCCTAATTTCTATTAAAAATATGTATATAACTGTTCCATTACTGAGTGACTTACAAACAATGACATAGAGCCGAAACTACTCGTAGTAGAAAGCTGACATTAACATGAAGCACTACGAGAAGACTCCCTGAAATTCCTACAAGAGCGGGAGCTGGATTCTATTCTATGCGCGTATGAAGTCGCGGGCAAAACCTAGTAATATACCAACAGGCAAATGTCTCTAAAATTGTGTATATCATTATATCATCAATATCATTATTATCATCATGTTTCCAGTTGCCAAAGATAAAAGCTTAAAGAAAATTCTCACAGGAGGCTCAAAAAAAATACAACCCTCTCACGATAACTCTGATTCACAAAAAGCCGCATATATTTGGATATCAAACAGAGCCGAGCAATCAATCTTACAAACATATCCATAAGATGAATTCTCTTGTATTGGAGGTAACTGTAGCAATGATATTACGTTACTCTTAATTTTGTAACAGTACCTATATTTCTATTTACTTGCTCTTCTAAACAACCTTGTCTTGCCTTACTGGCCTGTCGGTTTTCTATCGGTTGCATTTTGGGGAGTGTGCGACGGAATTGCATGATAAGACCACAAGACGAACGGCGATGCGCCACCGGTACATGGTCGACATCCCACCCACACGCACAAAACGTCTTGAGAACACATTCATAGTGCGTACAGCTAATGAGTGGAATTCCCTGCCAGAGTCTGTGTTTCCAGACAGCTACAACCTGGGAGTCTTTAAGACAAGAGTGAATAGGTTGCTTCTAGGCAAACGTGCTCCATCTTCGACCGCATCATCGCTTACCATCACGTGAGATAGTGGTCAAACGTATACCAATAAATAGTAAAAAAAATAATTGTATTGTGATGTAGGGATTATCAAGAAATCTGCCACAAGTCTTGTCAGATTGGGTGACACGACACCCCTCGTCGGAGATAAATGCATCAGACGAGAAATGTGCATTGTGGAGGTAGAAACAGCCGCCCCCTCCACAACTCATTCCCCCGGCAGAACATTTACCACCTGGACGGGAACTTCAGTGGCCAACCTGAAAATCTCTAAACCGACTGTGGACCAAGGTTGGCCGATGTAAAAATAATCTGGCCAATAATTCTCCACTCATCCCAAACGCATGGCCAGTGCGGAGCCCCTTCACAGGTCATGCAACACCTTCTTAATTGCCCATCGTACACAACCACATAATAATATTTTAGTGTTAATATATAATCCGTGGTGCTTAACCCAGTTGTATATATCTCCCTTGGTGCCTATTGGCCTAGCTCTATTCTGCCTCCTGCTTGATAAGGAGGGAAGTGAAAATTATAAAAAAAAAATAAGTTTTTTTTTCCTACTCCTCCGCTGTACTTTTTTGATTAATTTCGTTGCGGGATTCAAGAAAGTTGAATCGTTTCTCCGAGACTCGTCCTGCTTCATTGGCTCGGCGTTTTTCTGGCTGTCGCCACTGTTGATTCTGGCTTTCAGGAGTTGCAGTGGTTGGGAATGTGGGGCGAGCTTGTCCAAAAAAAAGCCACATGCACCATCCAGGATTTGAACGAGGCCAATGATCGAGCTGTACAGGGTGACACAAAAAGAAGGAGACTGGATTGTGGGAGTCAGGTAAACAGTCCCTCGCTTATTGTAAAATATTGGTATTCAGCTGCCTCCGGTTATTGTGAAAGCCGACCCCAAAATAGTTATGAAAAGAATATGCAGAGAGTCAGTTCAATTTACACAGAAAAATACTTAGTGAAGATACCAAACTTTCAACACATAATAGATATTTATTTTGCAAATAGATTACAAATAACTCTTTTACAAGTCAATTTTTTTGGGCATATTGATCAGGATGAGAACGTAAGCCTTGCGCTACAACTTCAAAGTTGGGGCCGTTACCATTGTGCCACCACCGATAGTTGAACGAAATACTAAGGGGCCGTCTCCACGAGCGAGAAAATCGCGGCGATATTATCGTCCGTGCCACGTATTTCTATAACAACTCTATGAACGTGTCTCCACACGGCGATATTATCGCGGTGATTCGATGAGTGAAAAAACGTCAACACGCCGCGATTCTCTCGCTTATGTAGATGTTTCCTTAGAGTACCAGTTTACTGGATCAAAAATAATAGCTTACCCATTTTCACCTCTTACTAAAAATCTTACATTCAATCCCTATTTCCCAAGGAGGTAGGCAGAAAACACAGCCACATTCCGAAACGTCAGTTCAACATATTTGTTTACCAAATAGAACGTGTAAGGAAGAACACCGTACGTAAGCTTTTACCCTCGGTACCTTTTACGGTATTAAAAGAAAGAAATCTGAGTGTTATTTTGGTGTGGTAAAATGTTTTGAAGAGTTCCACAAAATAGGCTTTCTAATATATTGGATTAAAAGTAAAAGTCCTAATGTTTATTGAGTTTGTTTCTTGTGAAGTAAAATTGGCGTTCATACAGATTGGGGTTGAAAATGTTACGAAATTACTTATCTACTCAGAAAGGTGAAGAAAGATTCTTTATTCGATTATTTTGTTACTTACAAGCTTTTGCTCGCAACTTCGTACGCACAAATCCCGTTTTTTCCCGTTCTCGTAGGAATTTTGGGAAATCCCCTCTTAGTGCTTCCCTACGGAGTGAAGAGAAGCTACATGCCAAATTTCAGCTTTCTACGACCAGTAGTTTCGGCTGTGCGTTGTCTGTCAGTCACTCAATCATTCAGTATCGGAAGAATTTTATCATTTTATATGTTTTTATTGATAAAGAGTATTCTATTTTATTCTTTTGTTTTTATGAGTTGGTAAACAATAATTTAGTAAAGGTACAACGTGGTAATGTGTGTCGTCAATAATAAAGTCTTTTATTGCTAAAAAAGGTATTTGTAGTAAACACAGATGGTATACAAGAAAATGTGCATAGAGATTTATTGGGTGAGCTGCGGTTCTCCTCGCTAGATTGCTGAGCAACCTGTATTAAGGAAAAACAGTTTGCCTCCCTACATAAGGTATACTATGTTATATGCTACGTGTTGAATCTTTATAATTTGGTTGTTTACTTAAAAAGTATTATAAAAATAACTACGGAGGTTCTATTCCGTTCTTCTCTAATCTACCATTGCGAATGGGCTGCAGTTCCTTTTTT
The DNA here is from genome assembly GCA_947578705.1 of Lacanobia wlatinum. Classification (NCBI taxonomy): domain Eukaryota; kingdom Metazoa; phylum Arthropoda; class Insecta; order Lepidoptera; family Noctuidae; genus Lacanobia; species Lacanobia wlatinum. Next base: position 6,020,320 of record OX388039.1, on the reverse strand, counting down.
TTAGATGTGAATGTTGACGTTCAAAAGTGCCTTTTAAAGTTTAAATTTAAAAAAATCATCTTATCGTGTGGGCAGTAAGGTCTAACGACCCCACACACCCTAGTGTCAGAGTTTCTAAACCGCCTCAACGGCGTCTGACATGGATTATTTGACGACCGCCATTTGGCGGCCGACCCACCGGCTTATATGTGCCTTCCGAAGCACGGAATCATCTTTTTATCAGACAATCAGGTGATTCAACTTAACAAAGTATGCTATTCCCGTGGGAATCGAACCCACGACCAGCGTGTCACAAGGCAAACGCCTAAACCACTCGACCACGGAGGCAGTTATTAAAAAAGAAAATTTGTTTTGAATTAATTGACTTAAAATGCGACAACACATTTTATACAAATTGTTCAAGAAAATTGTTGTAGATGATAATATAGTAAGCATAGAACAGTTTCCCTAAAACATTCAGACTGCGGTAGTCAATCCAATTTATAAGAAAACCTTCAAGTTTTGTGTTTAACTTGTAAAAAGTCTAGAATCAAGACGAAAATGTGTTAAAAATACACGTTTTATACCTCACGCAAAATACACGGGCGTAAATCCACACTGAAGATAAAAAATACAACTCATAACAACGCATAAACATTCTAATATAAGTTTTCCAATTCCCGTCTCACAAAATCCTTTAAGATGTTTTTCGAACTAAGTTTTATAACAGTCACTTTAATTTATGGATAAGTAGGTTTTACCTGCCGTATTGTTCGTATAAAAATCGAATAATATCCCAAGGGAACGTCATCATAATCATCATCATCATATCAGCTGAAAGACGTCCACTGCTGGACATAAGCCTCCCCCAAGCGTCGCCACAACAACCGGTCCTGTGCGTCTCGCATCCATCGGCTACCCGCGACCTTCACGAGGTCATCGGTCCACCTTGTGGGAGGCCTTCCAACGCTGCTCCTCCGGTACGCGGTCGCCCCTCCAGAACTTTTCGGCCCCATCGACCATCTGTTCTGCGAGTAAAATGCCTTGCCCACTGCCACTTCAGTTTAGCGATCCTTCGGAACGCACGTAGTAGCAATATCAAAACAAAATCAAAAGGCATTTATTCAAACTAGGCTGTATAACTCTCACATAATTTTAGACGAATAATATTCGAGCCTATTCAAGGCAAAAACCATTTTTTTGGGAAAACACACAATAACTCTTTAATTCGCGATTGTCTAGCTTCAATCTCTTCTGTCAGTAGAAGTCATTTCATACCCGGACGTATTTGCAGAGATAACTTTTTATAAACACACAAACACATTGACCTCTTTATAATATTACCTCATATTAGTAGAGCGACAGTTTTCTCAGGAAGCACGTTATCAGATTCGACGTAAGCAAGCCGCACTCCCACGGCAATGCGACCCAGTGAGCTGGAAGTATCAGGTGCGGCTTACCTGCGTCGAATTGTTGCAAAAGGGGCTTAAATGTCAAGGCACAGGGTGGCTTACGTAACCTTTTTTATTCCGTGAGAAGTGAGCGGTTTTTTATCGCATCGTTTTAAATGGAAATTTACGTGAATCCTTTTGAAAAGGATTTCCTTGGCTTGCTTGTATGATTTAGGTGTATGGGAATAAGTTTTTATTTATTTAGTGTTGCTGTTTCAATTTGTAGGTCGTTGTTCCTGCGATGTTTTATTTATGGAAGGTGAGTTGAGTAGTTTACAACGTTTATTGCATTTTTTTATTTGTGTTAGGTCAGAGATGACAAAGTCTACGATGAAGCGAGCTTACCCAGAAGGAGCCTTTTTTGATTCAATTTTTTTAGTATTAATAGGCACGCGTTTGACCACTATCACACCTGATGGTAAGCGATGTTGGTGGTTTTTACGAATTTTATGTTTTTTTAATTCATGTACTTCAGTTTTTACTTAAATATCCACCATATATGGAGGTAGACGTTCACGTCACGATGCTCGCCATGTAAAAAAATTACAGATGAGGATTTACATCACCTATGTTACATATCAGCGGGCCAATTCTACTAATTTATATGCAACGTTCGCGTTCGCGTCTAAGTCGCAATCTGTCTAAAATGTAGGGTTATTGAAGCTTTTTAGGGTTCCAATGGAACCCTATTACTAAGCCTCCGCTGTCCGTCCGTCAGTCTGTCAGCGGGCTGTATCTCAAGAACCGTAATAGTTAGACAGTTGAAATTTTCACAAAGTGTGTATTTCCTATGCCGCTATAATAACAAATAATAAAAAACTGGCCAAGTGCGAGTCGGACTCGCGGGCAAAGGGTTCCGGACGAATTTAATTTTTTTTAAATGTTATTTTAACACTACAGACTTCTAATAGGTTTTCCTGTAATCTTTAGGTAAAGATCTATTGTCTTCATTTTTTTTTTTTCAAAATTTTAGACTCAGTAGTTTCGGAGATAAGGGGGGAATGGTCATTTTTCGTCTAATTTCTTGAATAACTTTTAAATTATTTGTTTTAAAATTATGAAAAAAATATATTTAAAACCCTCACAGTAAACCCTTTAATTTGATATGTCACACAATGTTGTTTAAAAAACTGTTTTTTGAAATTTTCTGGTTTGACCCCCAAAAGTGACCCCCATATTAAATTTTTTATAATTTACGTGACGCGTCCGTGTTTGGGTTACAGAAGTACATACGTTTACCAAATTTCAACAGAATCGCTTTAGTGAATCCGTAGAAAACTGGCTGTGACAGACAGACAACCGAGTGATCCTATAAGGGTTTCGTTTTTTGTTAGGAACTCTAAAAATTAAATAAAACTAGGAGGGGCTCAAGAAACGTGTTTTTTTTTCGGTTTTTGGTACGAAACCCTTCGCGTGAGAGTTAAGAGTCCGACTCGCTCTTGACCGGTCCTACGTCAATTCCTGATTCAAATCTAAAATCTACAATAAACACCACACGAAAATATTTACTTCAAAATATTGCCCCAATATACCATACCATCCATAATCACATCAAAATCGGATATTCTCAATAATCCGTTACGAAGGCTCATAGGCCCATAGAATTGCCACAAATTATCTCGCTCTACTGAACTTTAGTTATCGCGGTGTGAACACGCCAGGTGGCGCTAGAAGCGACGGGGAAATGTCCCTACTTATGTCTGTGATTTGCTAAAATAGCTGCTATTAATAACTTGGGGTGAGATTTATTTATAGGACAATAAATAAAGATTTTGGTAATGTTTGTCGTTATTTTGTAAAGGGATTAATGTGTTTACATCATTCAAATTGAGCAAAATAATCCTTTTTATTAGACAGCAGAAGCATAACGCTGCCTGTCCATTGACGCGTCACTGAAATTTTATGCAATTCTGCTAATACTGACATTGGTTTATATTTCTCCGTTTCTTCGCTCCGCTGCCTCGCTCCGCGTCTATGGACAGGCAGCCTAAAATGTCTTATTGAACTGACACTCAAAGACACTGACAGACTTCCAAAAAAGGAGGAGGTTCTCAATTCGGTGGGTATTTTTTTTAATGTATGTACACCGATTACTCCGAGGTTTCTGATCCGATTTCTGTGATTCTTTTTTAGTTCGATGCGGTATACCTACTTGCCGTTTGGGCTCGTAAAAATTTGATTAAGTTTGGTTGAGTAGTTTTTATGTTGTGAGCATTTTTGCTTATTTCAATTTCTGCGTAGACGAAATGTCGTCCAAGTATCACTACTTGAAAAATAAAAAGCTTTTTACAAAAAAACATAACCGACTCAGAAGTCGGTGTTTTTGGTTTTGTTTCTTTGTTTTTTTAACACCCACTTCCGAAATTAAGGTTATTTTATACTTTGTAGTGTTTTGTTTGGAAGTCGGTTACATTTTTTTGTAAAAAGTTTTTTACTTCTGTAAGTATTTTAAAGGTTCAACAGTTCAGCAAAAGCCTCATTTTCATCAGCTAGTCTCTTTAACTTTTAGGGCAATTTTTGATTTAACCGAAAATCTTCTTCTTCCTATCGTGTGGGCAGTAAGGTCTAACGACCCCACACAACCTAGTGTCACAGTTTCTAAACCATCTCAAGGGTCTGTGACATGGTACGTATTTGTCAATCAATAACATAATTTGTAAATTTTGTGCGACAGGTACTGTAGTGCTATTCTGTAACAACATTTTCGTATCTCGACAGCGGAATCCGAGGTGAGTATCAAATTAAAACCTTTATGTTGTGTGGAATAAAGCTCACTTTGTGAGTTTTGTCACTCAGGTGAAGCTCGATATCGAAATAGTTATTTACAGAATACACTAGCTGTTTATTAAAAGCGGAAAATGTTTTAAAAAAAACGTCTGAAATTATCAGAATGTCGTCTGTCAGCTTCATTAAATAGGCCCCAAGACACCGTAACGTACATATCCCTTCATATTATTCTGCTAAATTCATAAACGCGGGTACCAGTATTAATATGAGTGAGGCCTGAAAAAGTTCGCGTTACGCTGGTATGTCGGTTTTAATATGGGAACCCATAAAACGTGACGGTGCATTATAATTTCACAATTGCAGTCTCATAGAATGATCGTTAAACTTTTCATTTTAAAATCTAAATGTTACTTACATTGATCTTTAAAAATGTTCACCATTTTTGTATTAGGACTATTTTCAGTTTTATTCAACCTCAAATACACCTTGATACACGAGCCAACTTTTAGGGTTAGCAGAGCAGAACTTGGTCTGGGAGAAGCCTCGAACACTAATGTACAATACTAGATAATGGCACAGTAATGTGCTGGTACGTTTGTGGTATTTACCACAAAACGCGCTAACGTTTAGGAAATACTTTGATTGTGCGTATAGCCGAGGAATGGAATTCCTGTCCTGTGTTACCTGTGGGAGCTCCCTGATAGTTACAACCTAGGAGTATATAAGTCATCAGTGAACAGATTACTTCTAGACAAGCGTGCTCCATCATCGAACACGTCATCGCTTCCCATCAGGTAAGATAGTGGCCAAAGTTGAGCTAATCAACAATAAAAAAAAAATTAGGACAATATTTTAAGGTAGGGTAACGTTCAAGTAATTTGATCAAACAAGCTGGTTCAAACTGTTTGATCAAATAGAATTACAAAATTTCGTATTACTTTATGCCATTTAACGACTCATTTTTAATCAAATTTTCGACAGACATTCATGGCAATTTGATAAAATAGTTAGAACCAGCTTATTTGATCAAATTACTTGAATGTATATGGCCCGCATAAGATTGTTGTCGCAATGATTTGGGGACCCTATTTAAAAGGTAAGACAGTTTTATTCTTTGCATGACCCATCTGTCCAGATGAATGGTAATCAATGACGATTTTCGAAAACATAGTGCATAATTTTCAGTGCAAAAGGAAAACCTGCAAATCCTTATTTTTTTCTTTACATTATTATTCAGCGTTCACAAAATAGAGTGTTATTTAAAAGCTAAATTCTTTGGGTACCAACAAGTAACCAACTACCACGAATCCGTTTTCAATTGACTTTTACTCGGCTCAATTGTTTCGGGAGTTTCCAATCCATTTCGTCCGGACATTTTGAGCTCACAAGTTGTCTCCTTCGTTTTTTTTACGTCATCGGATACATTCGCCGCGTTGCTTCGAAAACTACGCAAAATATGGCGCGGGTTGGCGAAAATTTCACACTATGTTTTCGAATGTTTTTTGGCGTTATTTGGCTGTTGTTTGTGGGGTTTCCGAAATCAAAGCTTGTCGTAATATGATTACAAAACGAAGGTTCCTGATAGGTTAGGGGGCGTCCATAAATTACGTGAGGCATTTTAGGGGGAGAGGGGGGGTCACGGCAAATATCACGTATTTCTTTTTCCGAAAGCAACTGATGCAAATAGTATGAAATTGCGAGAAAACTGGTCTTTCAACAAATCAATTTGTAAAACATGAGATGTTTCTGAGCTGCAGAGCACCAGTGAACATTCCACAGTGCACCAGCAAAACTAAAACAGCTGGTTTTACTGAAAATCACATGGACATGTTGGTTTGAGTAATTATTCTTAAGAAGAGAACACACATGAGTCCCTGTGGAATGAATTAAAATAATCTTTTACAAATTTCAGTAAGAAAGAAAGAAGTCTTAAAATACTCTGATTCACAGATTGACATGTGTACTCTAAAAACACGCATTTTTAAAAATCTCACGTGAGGTTAGGACATGGGGGAGGGGGTCGAATCAAATCTCACGACATCTCACCAAGGGGAGTGGGGGGGTCGGATGATCGCCAAAATCGCCTCACGTAATTAATGGACGCCCCCTTAGAGAATACTTTGTCTGTACCTAGACTATCACGTTGAGGTATTTCTTTTTTAGTTTCGTACTAGAAAATATTCCAGTACTGTAGTAAGTCTGTGATTTTAAAACATGATTCGTACTAAAGCATTTGCGCGCAAATCCGACTTGTACTTGGCTGACTTTTCTTTGTCATACGAGTTTTTTATTCGTGTTTCCTTCCCAGGGCCCAATGAACCGTGATATTTTGGGATTAAAAGTAGCCTGTGGCCTTGATACTGAGTTTTTCTGTAAGTATAAGAATTTTCCTAATCGAATTAATACTTCGAGGCATTAATAAAAACAAACAAATAATTAAGCCTTATCTAGTTTAATTTTATAAAAAGATTTTTTAACTATGTAAAAAACACTTTAACTTAATAGCTATAACGCCAATGGGATGTTACTACAGCAAATACCATTAACAAACAATAAAAAATACAATAAAATGTAGTTAAAATACAATTATAATACTACTAAAAATACAACAAAAAGATTAACTGCTTCAGATGAAATTGAGGTAATAAAGTATATTATTATCATATCACCACACTCACAGTGACGAAAAGTTTGAATTCACCTTTTCCTGTTCCACATGAACGCTTTCCGGTGAGATTGTGGTCAAACGTAAATCTTTAACCAACTGCACGTCAGGTAGTCAGTCACCTTAAAACTTTCATGAGGTTCATTTGGGATGAATTTACATACAAACAATATCCCCATGCTCGCTCCTAAACTATCTCCCGCACCTACCTACAACCAGGGTTAGACACATAGATACGAGTATAATAAAGTTGGACAGTATTTGAAATACAAATACGTATTTGGTATCTGTATTTATATTACTTGCTTAAAATCTAATTTTTAATTCATATTTCAAATACATGACGTTGAGGTAATTTGTAGTTAGTATTTCAAATGTTTATCCTTCATTTAGCGATCTTATTAATGGGTGCGTTCTGAAGAAAATAGCGCTCGAAAGCTATCGTAAGCAAAATGGCGACCGCTAAATATGTCGATCTTTAGAGTTGGCAACACTGCACCTGTTACTGTACGTCAAATTGTCAATGTCAAGTATTAGGTAAAAATTTAGTGTTAATGAAAGGAAAGTCTGGTTTCACTGATTAATGTTCTTTTACTCTGCTTTTTAGCCCATTCTGGGCTGGATTACTTTTTATTCTTAATAGTATTTTGTATTTCAAATAAAAATAGCGAAAATACTGTATTTTGTATTTTATATTTCAAATACGTTACTTAAAGATATTTTGTATTTCGTATTTTAAATACTTGCGAGATAATATTTTGTAATTAGTATTTCAATTAAAACATTTTGCCCAGCCCTGCCTACAACGCACCTACGTTCACGCCCCCTACGCTACAAAGTCAATCGGCGCTCCGAGGCGTCTAATCAAATTGCTTGGCGTGAGCCAACTGGGTGGGTAACTTAATTACCGGCTTGGCACGCTTTGTGTTAAGTTGTCTACTTAACTCTCAAGTGACAGCAATTAAGAGTTTGTTAAAAGGTGGTCAGTGTAATTATCTGATCAATTACATCTCTTTAAAAACTGGCCAAGTGCGAGTCGGACTCGCGTGCAAAGGGTTCCGAAAGAATTTAATTTTTTTAACATGTTATTTTAACACTACAAACTTCTAATAGGTTTTCCTATAATTTTTAGGTAAAGATCTATTATCTCCATTTTATTTCAAAATTTTAGGCTCAGTAGTTTAGGAGATAAGGGGAATGGTCATTTTTCGTCTAATTTCTTGAATATCTTCAAAACCATTTATTTTAAAATTATGAAAAAACTATAATTAAAACCCTCACAATAAGCCCTTTCATTTGATATGTCACACGATATTGTTCAAAAAACTTTTTTTTTTTAATTTTCTAGTTTGACCCCTAAAAGTGACCCCCATACTAAAAATTTAATGATCTACATAACGCGTCCGTGTTTGGGTCATAGAAGTCCATATGTATACCAAATTTCAACAGAATCGGTCCAGTGGATCCGGAGAAAACTGGCTGTGACAGACGGACAGACAGACAGACAGACACCCGAGTGATCCTATAAGGGTTCCGTTTTTTTTTTTCGGAACCCTAAAAATCGTAAACTGACCCAGCTAGCTTTACTGTATTAGTATAGATTTAGAAGCCTAAGCTTTAGCTCGTCTTACCCGGGCTATTCGGGTTATTAATAGAATCCATGTCGAAGTAGACATTTACGTATGCCCATTGAGTGAATTCGCAAAGAGACAATTGTTTGTTTTGGGTTTTACTGTAGATTAGTGTTATCATAATTTAATGTATAGTATAATTGTGTGTAAAGTGTATTATTAAGTTAAAATATATTTAAGTAAAATAGAAGTTACTGGTACATAGACTATCGCATTCGGTAAAAAAAAATCTGTAATGATAGCTCTAAATTATGATAAAAATAAATATATAAATATATTAGTACCTATAGATGTATGTTAATATGTCCGTTGGTCAAGAAAAACATCACTGGTATTGAATACCATTCCCATTGAATGGAAGCCCCTACATAATTGGTCAAAGAAGAGGATGTGATACAATCAGGTCTGGTAGATCGACGGTTGAAGCAGACCGGAGTAAGAATTTACAGTTCGAAAGATACAGATAGACAAACGGAAAGATGAATAAATAAGTATCGTAGGCGTGCCATCTAGGATCCTGTTCGCAGTTTTAGACACTAAACTATGAACATTATTTCGTGTTTATTGTTGTTGATACAAGTGAATTAAATTATTGATTTATTTCTCTTTTGAATAACTAATTTCGACACCAACACGTCATCATCATCATCATAGGCTTTTCTTTTCTTGTACCAATGCCGAGGTTTTTGTGCCAGGTTTTTCCTCTGATGACCAACACTCTCTTCATCACACTACTCTACTATTTAAAGCAGACTAGATCCGCGCAACTTCATCTGCGCCACATTTTACATTAGTGCTCCTTTCCTATTCGTCGTAGCGTGATTTTATATAGCCTTTAGCCCTCGATAAATGAACTATCCAACACTAAAATAATGTTTCAATTCGAACCAGTATTTCCAGAAATTAGTCCGTTCAACCAAATCTCAAAAGTATAGATTAACTATACGTAGCATTTATCAAGCTATTAACCAATTACATTTTTATGAGTTAATGTTAGCACATTTACGGCACAGAAGCACGATCAGGCTTTTAAACGGGTGTAAGCAGACAGACTTATTGATCAGGTCGCTCATTGCACTACAACCGCTTTAGAAATACCGCTTTGCCAGAGAGCCGGCGTGCAGCCGGCCCGGTTTGTGTGCGAGTCTCGTTTTAATGCTGATAGGGCTGCCTGCTAACAATTTTAGATAATAACTTTTTAGCAGGTAGGTTTTATCTGTAAAAAATGGGTCCGTAACTTAAATTATAGTCATTTGTTCGATTAACGGAAATTCGACTGAACGATTGTTCGAATGGAATTTGTTGCAAAACAACCTTTTATCGACAAACGCTACTTCGACTGAACGATTTATCGAATATTTAGTAAGTGATGGACTGCTCTTTCGAATGAGTTTTAGTTATTACTAGCTTCTGCCTGCGACTTCTTCTTCGTCTCATATTGTCATTCTCGGAAATACTCTGGTATTCTGGTAGTTTGTTAGTCTTTACTGTTTGTACTTTCAGCCTCTGAATTACCTCGATATGTTTCCTGGTCTCTATCGAAGTTAAGTTACGGCCCGTAAAAAACTGTGAGTACCATAAGCTACTCACAGTTTTTTTCTATAAAGAAAAGAAGAACATAAGCTTGTATTTTGGCACTTTCTGCCAGGGCATAACTGATTTAAATAATTGTCTATTTAAACACAATTATTCTCACTATGTATTACCATCATGATCTTCCTGCTCTTATCCCATGTTACTTAGGGTCGGCGCAACAAGTTTTCTTCAATCTCATGATCATCGGTGATGACAGGCTCGTCGAGTTGAAGCTCCAAAGTCTTGAGCATCGACGCCGAGTTGCTGGCCTGTCGGTTTTCTATCGGTTGCATTTTGGGGAGTGTGCGACGGAATTGCATGATTTAATTCCACCAAGCCCGTTCCATCATCGGACCACAAGACGAACGGCAATGCGCCACCGGTACATGGTGGACATCCCACACTCACGCACTAAACGATTTGGAAACACATTCATAGTGCGTACAGCTAAGGAGTGGAATTCCCTGCCAGAGGCTGTGTTTCCAGATAGCTACAACCTGGGAGTCTTTAAGACAAGAGTGAATAGGTTGTTTCTAGGCAAACGTGCTCCATCTTCGACCGCATCATCGCTTACCATCAGGTGAGATAGCGGTCAAACATATACAGAAAAAAAAAACTTGCTATCTATTACCATGCAAGATTAAATAAATTCCCCTTCAGCTCTAATCACCAATTCCCTCCGTCAGATTGAAGTATCTCTTTGATTTAGCCTTCCAACACTTTAAGGGCAGCCCTAATACCGGCTGGTATTAGGGTCCTGTTTGGCTAAACAGAAGGATGCTGAGCACCAAACATTCAGGTAAATTGCACTTACGTTGATTACGATCTTGTTCCCATACAGCTGAGGCAAAAGGAATTTGGTTAAAGGCTCCAAATTCTACTGAGTGAAACCTCTTTTTGTAATATTAGAAACTAGCTTCTGCCAGCGGTTTCGCCCGCGTAGTCCCTAGGGAACATACTCCCGGAATAAAAAGTAGCCTATGTCCTTTCTCAGGCTCTAGACTATCTCTATACCAAATTTAATTTAAATCGATTCAGTAGTTTTGACGTGAAAGCGCGACAGACAGATATACAGACAGACAGAGTTACTTTCGCATTTATAATATTAGTAAGTATGGATATAAGCTTCGGCCGCGACTTCGGCTGTGTGAGCTTCAGATACGGTTCAAAATATTCTATGTGTTAATCCAGGTTATAAGAAACTAGCTTTTGCCCGAGACTTTATACGCGCATTTTTTCCTGTTTCCGTAAGAATTTCGGGAAATCCTCTCTTAGTGCCCCCTACAGAGTGTAGGGAAGCTACACGATAAAAAGACAAATGAACGAAACAAAAATAGTGGCCAACGCAAGAAAATAAAAGTTTGAAACTGAAAATGTTAATAAGGTAGCTTAAAACTTTGACAAATGGAAAATCTTGAAGGTCCAAACCCGCTCTAGACTAAACTGCCAAGCTTTGTGGAAAACCTAAACATGTTTATAAATAGTAAACATATGAATGTACAAATAAAATAAAGTACGTACCATTTTTACGTTAGAAGAGGTTCAGAACTAAAAATAAAATATCCATTTGCCAAAATAAAATTAATTTATAACACAAATAAAAAACGTAAAAAGTAACAAAATCCATTTAATTAAAACAAAAGGTTTTCAACTGATTCGCTATAAAAAGGATCCAAATAATTTGATCGAAACATATCAGCCCAAATAAAGTATTGTCCGCTGTAGCGCGATAATTGACCAATAATTTAATTATTTGTCTGACTAACTCAAATAAGTGGTAGTCCTTTTGGGTCGAACCCGCCCAGTATTGCAACTCCTGAAACCTTCAACATCAGGATCAACAGTGTCGACCACAAGAAAAACGGCGAGTCAACGAAGCTCGACGAGTCCTTTTTTTTTTTAAGGATGGGAAATCATCAAATGACTCCTTCCGCTCTGGGTGAAGTAGAAGGGAGTGTCAGACTCTTACTGACTAAAACCCATCCGTGTTCCTCCTAATGCCCTTTGCGTTCCAGGGCCGCGGTGACTCTTTCGAATAAATCCCGCAACCCCGGCAGGCATTGGGCCCTAGGAGTCCTGGAGAAACGATTCAACTGTCTTGAATACCGCAACGAAATTAAACTAAAAAGAACGGCGAAGCAGTTAGAAATCATATTTTTATATTTTCCTTCATAATAAGAAGGAAACGGAATAAAACTTGAAGGGTCAGGATTAGAGGCAGATTTTGATTTGATGTGAAATATAACCACAATGTCTTATATTTTGTGGGATAGGTCCACAACCATTACGTAGGACTTGAGAGATTTTAAACATACATATAACTGGCGAAATGTGAAAATAGACGGTCGATATTGTGTTTTCACATTTTTTTCCGCTCAACTGTTGAAAAACCCGTTATCCCATAGCCCATCAGCTCCGTCAGTTTTGACGTAATATTCTTATTTTAAACTATTTCCATCTTGCTCAAACTTGCACAGAGTCAGTAGGAAAAACCCGTTATCCCATAGCCCATCAGTTCCGTCAGTTTTGACGTAATATTCTTATTTTAAACTATTTCTATCTTGCTCAAACTTGCACAGAGTCGGTAGGAAAAACCCGTTATCCCATAGCCCATCAGCTCCGTCAGTTTTGAACGTAATATTCTTATTTATAACTATTTCTAACTTGCTCAAACTTGCACAGAGTCGGTAGGAAAAACCCGTTATCCTATAGCCCATCAGCTCCGTCAGTTTTGACGTAATATTCTTATTTTTAACTATTTCTATCTTGCTCAAACTTGCACAGAGTCGGTAGATGGCATTTTTTCCCGTGTCTGTGGTTAAAGCCCCAGGGGCTTTCGTTGTCCCTGCCATCAGCTTTGACGTATTTTTTTTTTGCTATCTCGCTCTATCTTATACTGTGTCTAGGAGAGAAAAAGAGAAAGACATTATTTTACACACTTTACAATTACTAATTTTTATTAAACCATATTTATTAATCCATATATAATCTGTTAGGTAATTTAATAAAGATTCCAATGATATTAATTGGTAGAGGGCTAAGTAACCTCGCTTCGTAAACATTTCACTTAAAATTAAAAGAAAATAAGCAGATAGGGTTGCATCTAAGCAATATATCTTTTTCTTACTAAGATCAAATGCTCTCTCAAGTGGCAAGTTAGTTTAGTGCTTACAATTTATTAACCTCAATAGTTTGATAAGTTCAAAGTTATTAACCCCTGACCTTTTGTTCGTCAGACTTTGTCAAGCCGATACGATTAATTATACCTATTGTTTAACTATACTTTAATCAAAGATCTTCTAGAACGATCTGGAAGAGCTTCTAGAGCAGTGGTCGTCAAACTTTCGCCAACAGTTTTTAATCCTCAAAACCCGATTATTTTTAATTAACTTCAAATCAGATTTTCAATTGGATTAAATCAATAACTACAGAGTTATTAACTATAGTTAGTTTATTGATTTGGCAAATAATTGACTTCACAGGTCTGTTCACTCTGACTTTAATTACTGTAATAGCTTACATTAATTAAAGTCAGAGTGAACAGGCTCCTTCTGGGTAAGCTCGCTTCATCGTAGACTGTCTCTGTCATCTCTGGCCTGGACTAGAGTCAAGAGCAAACCCATCTAAAAAAAATGCCATTGCCGTTGTCACAGCTGGAATGTGCGGTCCGCAGTGATACATTAAATTGTTCCTATGTGAACTGCGATCAGAAAAGTGTGACGACCACTGATTTAGAGTATTCTCAGTTTTGACATCTAAGCTGCAGAATTGAGTGTTTTGTAGAATCTGAGCACACTTTAGTAGAATTATAATATTACCTGCGACGAGTCATATCACGCAATTTATTTGTTTCATAGGTTTGTCGTGATACAAAACTGTGGTCTTTTTATTAGTCCCACTGATAGGATTTTTTGCATTGTTAAAGAATGATCGCATTCGCATTTTTTAATCAAATCGTGTGCCTGATAAAAAACCGTCCAAGTGCGAGTCGGACTCGCACACCGAGGATCCGTACAAATTTGTAGCAACAAATTCCTTTAAATAAAGACTACTTTTTTATGATTAAATTACAAATGCATAGTTTTTAGACTTTTACTTGTAGTTTAAGACGGTATTAATTGCTAAATTTGCATGATTCTTGGTCAACGGGAACTACAATATAGGTTTTCGACCCTAAAACCTATAGGGTAGTTCCGGTTTACCTAGAATTGCCAATTTCAGTTAAAAGCACGGTCTCACAGCACAAGTAAAGGGAAAATTCTGAAAAATAAAAAAAGTTGAAAACTAAGGTAATTTTTGATACTTACAAGTTTTCGCGATAATATAAATTTGCCCATACCTTTTTATCGTGTTGACTCAGGGCCTTGATTTTTATACACCTAATGGGGACTATAGATCTCATTATACTTACTATCCTTATCCTTACTTCCTTACTAATATTATAAATGCGAAAGTAACTCTGTCTGTCTGTCTGTCGCGCTTTCACGCCAAAACTACTGAGCCGATTTAAATGAAATTTGGTGCAGAGATAGTATAGAGCTTCAGAAAGGACATACGCTACTTTTTATCCCGGGAGTATGTTCCCTAGGGACAACGCGGGCGAAGCCGCTGGCAGAAGCTAGTCTACACTAATATTATAAAGAGGAAAGATTTGTTTGTTTAAAATGAATAGGCTCCGAAACTACTAAACCGATTTGAAAAATTCCTTCAGCAATGGATAGCTATATTATCAGGGTATGTTTTATCCCCGTGCTCCCACGGGAACGGGGACTACGCGGGTGAAACCGCGTGACGTCCACTAGTGTGGTATAAATTTCATCTCGCTAGGTCCACCCATTCCTGTGAAAATCGGTGGTGACACCTGGACAGACAGACGGACAAGAGAGTGATCTTCTAAGGGTTCCTTTTTTACTTTTTGAGGTACGGAACCCCAAAATACAAATTCCTTTTCAAACATTCCTTACCTAATTATGCCCTCTAGGGACCAAATTTAAAAAAATCCTTAATTAGCCCACCTTCGTTATATGAAAGATTCTTTCGGGCATAAGTTCCTGATTTCAGACCCAGCGGTCTAGGCTGTACGTTGTCTTTGGGGAATTTAATGAATGCCACCGATGCTGCAATTAACTAGTATCCACCAACTGGGTCCAATCGAACCAGGGAGTTGTCCATCGATTCGAAAAGATGAAGAAAACCTAATAAATATATACATAATGAAACATACAATTTGACATTTATTTACCTATTATACAAACACAAACCTAATAAATATATTCATAACTAGCTTCTGCCAGCGGCTTCGCCCGCGTGGTCCTTAGGGAACATAATCCCGGGATAAAAAGTAGCCTATGACCTTTCTCAGGCTCTAGATTATATGTGTACCAAATTTCATTTAAATCGGTTCAGTAGTTTTGGCGTGAAAGCGCGACAGACAGACATACAGAGTTACTTTCGCATTTATAATATTAATAATAAAATAATAATAATAAATTATATAGTAAGGATTATACATAAAATACTGGTATTCAGCTAAATCTGGCTTGACTGGAAGCCGACCCCAATGTAGTTGGGAAAAGGCTAGGCAGATGATGATGATACATAAAATTCGGCATTTAAAATAATTTTTGAAAATATTGAATACCTTGAAATGCTACTTAGCCCTCTTCCTCTCTCCTTATTTTTGCTGTGCCCGACAGGGTCCATATGGATCTCTTACCTTGTATATACCATCTATGTCACACATATGGAACGCAATAAAGTATTGACACTAGTAAAATCACTACAAAGGTGGACTTTTAGGCATTTTCTACCAGTCGACCTTATGGTGCTGCAGAGACAGAACTTGACAGATGAAACTTAATAGAAGACAAACAAAAAAACTGGCCAAGTGCGAGTCGGACTCGCGTGCAAAGGGTTCCGAACGAATTTAATTTTTTTAACATTTTATTTTAACACTACAGACTTCTAATAGGTTTTCCTGTAATCTATAGGTAAAGATCTATTATCTCCACTTTTTTCAAAATTTTAGGCTCAGTAGCTTCGGAGATAAGGGGGAATGGTCATTTTTCGTCTAATTTCTTGAAGAACTTCAAAACCATTTATTTTAAAATTATAAAAAAATATAATTAAAACCCTCACAGTAAGCCCTTTCATTTGATATGTCACATAATATTGATCAAAAAACTTCTTTTTTAATTTTCTAGTTTGACCCCCAAAAGTGACCCCCATACTAAAAATTTAATTATTTACGTAACGCGTCCGTTTTTGGGTCATAGAAACCCATATGTGTACCAAATTTCAACAGAATCGGTCTAGTGAATCCGGAGAAAACTGGCTGTGACAGACGGACAGACAGGCAGGCAGATAGATAGACAGACAGACACCCGAGTGATCCTAAAAGGGTTCCGTTTTTTTTTTTCGGAACCCTATAAATATCCAAACGTAATACATACCCAGTGAATGATATATTGAATTTAAGAATGTACTATAGTTAATGATTTTTTCATAAATGCAAAGAACTCTCAAAAATATATCGTGTGTTACGTAAATAGCAAGTAGAATGAAACCAAAATAAAGTTCGTTGCCATGGCAGCACCCTAGTTAATTCTGTCGGCCTTAATAACAGAAGCCATCGTTGTATATAATAAGGTTATTAATTAGCCTCTTTGTTTGTTTCAGGTAATAAGCTTGTCACCATGGAGAGAAATAAGAAGGAAGCTTTATTAAGGAAGGATTCGTGTGGATACTAGCTTTAGCCAGCGGCTTCGCCCGAGCGAAAGCTGGTAATGATCCCAAGGGTATATGCTTCTTCTTCTTTTCGAGTCGATGGTTAACTCTTTAAAGTTTATTTGAATCAGTAGGTTTTACGAGTATTTGCGTGTGTTTACCTAAACTTCGAAATCTGAATCTTCCAAAGAAGGAACTTCCCCGTTTAAGATTGCTAAAATATTGTCTTCGTCTAATCTTTTAGACGTATATTGAAACAACGCCGAAAATAGACAAAAAATATACGAAAAACAAACAAAAGTTAAATCTCACAATCCTAGTTAAAAGTTACACAAAGCCTAAACATACGTCTCGCAGGCGTGCTTTACTTCGATGAATCAAAAATGGCGGGACGTACCTACCTTAAAAAACGGGCACCGTCCGCTAGCTGCCGTCGGCCACAGAGTTGGCAAAAGAACACGACGCGCTAGCTTCAACCGTTACAAAGAGACAAACGATATTCGATTGCGTGTACGCTTCGCAGACGTAGATTAGGTTTCTAGGGTTTAAAACCCATTTCGCCAAGTTGCGTTTGCAGCGGCCTACCTGGGTGCGCAAATGGTTTAGCGCTTTCCAAGTAGGCCATTGCAATTCATGACCTGAAGGCCTGATGGCTTTGGGTTTTATAAAGTCGAGAGGTGGTGGACTCTTTTCTTCCCACAGTCTGCTTCTCCCTTTAGGTGGCACATCCGGGATCATCTGTGTAGATCAAAGGAAGCTCATGCGAGTTTTTAGTCTTTCTGAGGTTGACATGTGACCATACAGGGGATGTCGGGAGTTGGTTTCCTGGGGGGCTACTCTCTAAGCCCGTAGTCCATAGTTTCGGGCTTAGTTGCACGCGTATTCTACTTCGTATCACCTAACCACTAAGAATTAATGACAACACGATTTGACAGTTACTGTTAAATTGTGTTGTCATTCATTCTTAGTTCAGGTTCGAGACTAATCGTAAGTCTGTAGGTGGTACGGAATAGAACACGACCGCAACTAAGCCCAAAACTACGGATTTCGGGCTTAGAGAGTAGCCCGCTGGTCCTTTTTTCGTTGCACGCATGCGACATCCCTTCGTATATACATCTTGATAGCGAACATCCTACGTCCAGGACATTGTAGGTATACCCGTATGCCAAGTTTAAGGTATTAACCCATGAGAAGGTGAATAGAACAAACCGACAAAAAGTTCTAGGTCCAAGAATGGACCTAGACCTTTTTGTCGGTCTGTTATTTGAGAACTATAAGTTTTTAGGCCGACAGTGCAAGCAATTTAGTGAAACAACACTTTTTATTTCTCCAAAAAAGGTAGTTTAAGAAAAGTTCTCACCTAACTTTACAGACTTAGGTATGCAACGTATGGGCTGTGTATGGGTACCTATTCATCATCATCATCATACCAGCCGCAAAACGTACACTGTTGGGCATAGGCCTCATCCAAATGTCGCCACAATGACCGGTCCTGTACGTCTCGCATCCATCGGCTACCCACGACCCTCACCAGGTTATCGGTCCACCTTGTGGGAGGCCTTCCAACGCTGCGTCTTCCGGTACGTGGTCGCCACTCCAGAACTTTTCGGCCCCATCGACCATCCGTTCTGCGAGTAATGTGAGTGTGGTGTGTGTGTACCTATTAAGTTGAATAAAATCGAAATCGGTTCAATCATTTCCGTGAGGAATAAAGGCTCTTGAAGACGAAGTAGTAAACATACATAGCTTCTCATTTATCTGTAAATAATAAACGCTCTTGTAATTTATCAACGTATTTTAGGTTTTGGATGCCTTTAAAATTACAGGCGACAAAATATACAGGCGTGTTTTAAATATTTCTCTCACGACGGCATCGCTTCGAAAATCTACCGGAGTACGCTTTACATTAGTTGAGCCGTTAAGGTTTTTGCTTTTTTTTCCCATATGAAAATAAAAAACACGAAAACCTTTTTATGTTTCTTCAGGTAATCGTGTTTTTTCGATTATGTCTTAGTATTTTTGTTAATCCATTTTTATTTATTAGTAAAATATATACCAAAAAGGTAATTTATAACATAAAAAGTTGGTAAAATTTTCGGTAATAATAAGTATTTTTTTTTATATTTTTCGGATGCCTTACTAACCTTCTTTTTGGGTTTTGTCGGACAAAACCTATTAGCCCGCGTTACTTCAACTTATTAATTCGGTAATAATACGTAGATAATCTCAAATGTTTTGATTGCCTTAATAATCCTCCCATTATGGATCGTCGTTTCGGTAAGTATTAGATCAACCTTGACCAAAACCCTCGCGTCTAAAAATACTTCTGACCCATAAATCCCAGGTCGCGATAAAATAAAATCCGAAAATGTATGACATTATTCGCAAATTTCATCTTCACGGAGGGGTGGGGGAATTTTCACACTCCATTTGCTCGCCAGTGTACACTCCGGGCCAGTGGGCTAGAAATATGGAAGTTTGTAGGCAACGAGACAGATAGTGAGCGCGGTATGCTCAAAGTGCACTGCAGTGTATATTAGGCTAGCGTTTTAGGTGTTTACTTTATTCAACTTGAGTTTTAAAGGAAATTAGAGAAGACGTGGATGCGCTCGTGTAGCTCGCCTTGTAGATTTTTTCGCGTCTTTTTGCTTTTTCAGTTCATTATAACCTACATTGTACATTTATATTATTTTATTACCTATTACAGCCTGCATTTTGCCTTTACAGAGCAAAAGTATCTCTACTCTCATTTCGCTTTTCTATGCGAAATCTTTTGCAAAAAATATTTATTTATTTATTATATACTTTATTGTACACCTCATAACAAGCACAGGAAAATCGCTTATAAAACTAGTGTACAATGGGCGGTCTTACCGCACAGGGCAATCCCTTACAGACAACGTTTGGATGTGCTGAACTAAAGAAGTTAGATTTAGGGCAGTCAATGTACAAACATTATAAATAATATTAATAGAGAGACATACATAATATAAAAACAAATACATACAATACTAAGTTATATACTAATAAATATCAAATATATAACAGGGAAAGGAGACAAAAAGTTATAGTGAGAGGTAATGTTCCTTCACCAATTTTTTAAACGTTGTTAGCATTCCACAAAGGAGCTGCTTGAATAGTGAATGATTTGTCAAAGAAGGATGTGGAATGCATACGAATACTTAATTTAAGATTTTCCGATGATCTCAAGGACCTAGAATATGTGTCACAGAGAAACTGAAAGCGTTCTTTAAGATAAACAGGAGCAGAAGGATTAAAGAGCACATTATAAAGTAGAGAAAGTATGTGGGCATTCTGGCGAAGGTGAATAGGAAGCCATTTGAGCTTAGTACGAAAATCAGAAACGTGGTCATACTTGCGCAAGCCAAATATGAACCTGATGCAGAGATTTTGAAGTCGCTCAAGCTTGTCCAATTGGTCTTGGGTGAGATCAAGATAGCTGGCGACAGCATAGTCCAAGATTGGGAGAAGAAGAGATTGGGCTACCTATGAAAATTTTAGTGGTGATTTGAAGAAAGTTACGAAGGCGTCTCAGGGAGCCGGCTAAAGCAAACAGTTTACGACTGACCTCTTGCAGTTGATTAGTCCAGGAAAGAGTGCTGTCAATATAAATCCCCAAGTTTTTCACAGTGTGAGTTATAGGAATAGTAGTGTTATTGAAAGAAACCTGGGGAAGTGTCGACCAATCAATCTTTGAAACGGTCCGGGAACTACCAACAATAATCACTTTTGTCTTTGTTGGATTGATCTTCAGCCCAAATTCGGTGCTCCATTCACCTATTCGAGCCAGGTATGTATTAATCGTCTCAATCGCAGTAGATAGCTTTCCGAGAGGGGCTTGGGTGTAAATTAGGAGATCATCAGCATACAGGTGGCAGAAAGAAGATAATCGTTGAGTGATAGCATTAATAAAAAGTGCGAAAAGTAGAGGAGATAACACGCCACCCTGTGGCACACCGGCAGAGGTATCACACCAAGAAAAGAAAAATTCTTCAATGCAAATACGCTGCCGGCGACAAAACAGGTAACTATGAAACCAGTCAATTACCGAAGGAGATATGTTAAAAGAACACAGAATTCCAAGCAAAATGTCGAAGTCAACCATATTAAAAGCATTGCTAAAGTCAAGCAGAGCGAGTGCCGTTAACTTCCCCATTTCCATGCCCGACCTGATTTCATCCGTAATACGCACAAGTGCTGAGGTAGTGCTGTGTCCATAACGGAAACCAGATTGGAAGGGATTAAGCAGATTGTGCTTGGAAAGGAATGAGCTAATCTGCTGATGGACGAGTTTTTCAAGGACTTTGGATAGGAATGGGAGAATGGAAATGGGATGATAGTCGATGAATGAATAAGGATTTGATTTTTTAGGTAAAGGGATAACCAGGGCATGTTTCCAGGCTTGTGGGAAGACCATACTGGAAACAGAGAAGTTGAGGATATAAAGGATCACCGGAAGAATGTTATCAAGGATGGGAATGACCATCTTACGGCTGACACAGTCACTACCCACAGCGTTGGATGTAATCGATACAATACTCTTTATAACATCACAAGTAG
Source organism: Lacanobia wlatinum (assembly GCA_947578705.1). Classification (NCBI taxonomy): domain Eukaryota; kingdom Metazoa; phylum Arthropoda; class Insecta; order Lepidoptera; family Noctuidae; genus Lacanobia; species Lacanobia wlatinum. Next base: position 5,998,985 of record OX388039.1, on the reverse strand, counting down.
TGAATTGACTTATGACTAAAGGAGAATAATCAGGTATCCGAAGGTTTGAAAGATGACTTAGTGTTGCAGTTTTGGTAGCCCTATCCAGTACGGGCGAAGTTGAAAAATGACTTTTAAGTAAGTTGAAGTTTAAGTCTTTAGGAATCCTTTCACGAGATTTTTTCCGATACCGGATTTCAAAAATTTCCAGACCTTAGCTGGATCACCATTTTGAACAGAACTGTGGATATGTTGGCGGTTTGCGTTCCTACACACCTTGTTGCAGTGGTTTCTAATTGAGACGTATTTTTCCTTATTGCCGAATTTTAAATTTAAACTTAGCGGCTGCCTTTTTACGTAGTAAAAGTTCTATTTCATCAGTCAGCCATGGCGCTGGAAGATGCTTCACTCTCACAGCTCGAATAGGTGCATGTGTGTCGTACAGCTGAATTAAGGTAGAAGTCAAGATTTCAACTATGCGGCAACAATATATGCGGCGACTGCATCAAATTCGGAAGTCATCCCAAGGGAATGTTCCCTTGGGCATATAGAAATAGGACATGGTGTAGCCGTTCAAATCAGTTAGTCAGTCGTGAAGATGTAAAAAATATGTAGAAATACAGTGAGACAAATGTTACATTCACATTTGTAAAATTAAGTAGGGATTAACCACCGTAACAAATATAAACCCACTCACAATTTTCTGATGGTGTTTCGGGACATTTGTTAAAAGGAAAAATTACAAAACTTTGTATATATCACTGTTTCTGTCACACAACTCGATGTTCTATAAAATTAAGACTTGTATACATGCCAATAACCTTGTGCATATAAACGGAGCTAACTACTCCTTTACGCGTCACTCCGCTACCCGTATTTTTAATTTATTATAAAAAAAATATACTTTAAAAAGTAACAAAACCAAATTATTTTCGTTTGTATTGCAAAGCAGTAGATTTTTTTTTACTTTTGTTAAAAAATAGAGGTGTAAAATGGTTTCATCTCAACGATTTCGAGGTAATTTGGTGATTTTGTTTTTCGTATTATGTGATACCGATACATAAATTCTGGCTAAACCAAATTACGTATCATATCATGTAGATTACTACCTATTTTTTCAGATGTAATTTCTCAGGAAATGGCGACGAAAAGTTGCTTCATCTGCACGCTGTTTTAAGCATTTCTCGAGAGAGCAGCCTTAACGCCTGAAGACAGAACATCTCTTAATTTAAACAAGTCACTTAATACAATGAATTAGTCTACAAATTGTATAACAAAATAAAACCCACAATAATTCTTATTGCCTCATCAAGATGACAGCAGATAGGCTCAAAACGTTTCTGGCAGACTCCCCATACTGAAGCTTTATCGCTTCATATTATTGACCGTAACAGCTCCCTGAAGGTAAACCACGACGTTTAGCTACTATTAGTGTCACCCCAACATGTTATATTAACTAAACATTCACTCAGAAATACTCGCAGAATGGAGATACGCTTTGAGACGGAAATAAATAACGTCTAGAGGGAAATTATCATTATCATTACATTACCTTGAAATAATCGTTATTTAAATGTTATTGTTGCCCAGACAAATTTTGGTAGGGCTATGTCTGAGTGTATAAGGGCTAGCTGACCATTCCTTGGGCCGTTTCTGAATGAAGTATTTAGAGTTAAGAATGTGTCAAACATTAATTTGATGCCAAAAGCTAGGTTAATAGATTGAAAAAATTTGACTCAATTCAGATCCTGAATAAAAAATCTTTGGTAGACATTTTCGTTCTTATTTTCAAAAAATTATACCAAATTTTAAACGTGAGAGTACACTGAGATTTAAATATTATTATAAACAAGTTGACCCGCGCAACTTCGTCTGCTCCGCTTCTATTGGTCTTAGCGTTTTTTTTTTTTATTTGTGAGGGGTTTGCTCTTGACTCTAGTCTAGGTCAGAGATGACAGAGACAAAGTCTTCGATGGAGCGAGCTTACCCAGAAGGAGCCTGTTCACTATAACTTTGAAGGGATTAGGGTTGTAAGCTTTTGGAAACACAGACGCAGGCAGAGAGTTCCACTCCTTTGCTGTGCGCATTATAAAAGACATTTGGAAACGCTTAGTGCAAATTGATGGAATAGCAACAAGGTAGAGATGGTAAGATGCAATGCGTCTGCATGATGATAAATGGGCTATCTAACACGGAAAGAATTTTTCAAATCAGACCAGTGAGATTAGTGCGTTTAAGCAAACAAACAAACTCTTCGGCTTTATATATTAGTATAGATATAGAAAATCAGTTGTTAGAGCTGTTTTCGTTCGTTACGGAAAAACTGTTAAAAGTGCCAAAATCAGTCCTAAACAGTTATTTGATTGTGACCTAAATTGTATTCAGTAACCGAGAAGCGAGGCTTACTAATTGATCAATTTGTGTAGCCCTTAATACAGTGACAATCGTCCCTTGGGCGACAAGCCTCAGATTGCTCAATATTACTCGCAAGTAGTCACGAGCTCAACGGAGACGACCGGTAGTGAGTTGCTTCCCGAGGGATGGGAATTGTTCCCGGCCATAGTTGTAGACTCATTTCCTGTTACATGGGACTTGTAACGGCTGTGGTACCATCACAGTGTACCCTACAGACTTATACCAACGTTCTAAAGTTCTTTTGAAGGAAAATTCCTGTACCTACACTATGTTTCAGTCGTCATTAAAACTGAACATACCTGTGATTAATGTCAATAATATTCTCAATGCTAGCGATCGTGACCTCGACTCCTCCCCTCCCGTGCTCCTTGGTGGCCGCGGTGCGAGACTGGGACAACAGCCCTCTGCATCAAAAGTGGCAGTCCTGCCATACGCCGATAACATAAGTCGCGGCTTCTAAATGTATTTATTTATTCATTGATTGATTGATTATTATCTATACATATTTATACCTATTTATTTATTTGGATGTTAATCTGGAAAATAAATCATTTTATTTCATTTTCATTTCAAATGAATTTCCTCGTGTACTACGCTTCTCGTCATGTTGGCGGAATCTTCGGGGAAGTATGGCGTCGTAGTCTACTAGTCCACTGATAAAATATAATTAGTCCGTAAGTTAGATTTTCAAAAAATATTTTACCCGTTTTTTTCTTTTGTTACGTAAACCAAAATTCACGAAGATACGACGCTTTTTAAATTCTCAATACGTCACGCCGTGGTATAATTTTTAGTGCGTTCTTACGTCACGAGCCCCCAGTCCCCAGTTTTGATGTGTTTTATCTTTGTCAATATTCATAGATTTACAAAAACAAAAAATACGTGTCCATTATTTTTCAATACTCTAACTGACGGATTAAATAGATTTGCAATTTATTGATGGTGAAAAGAAGCCTATTTTCAAGAAATAAATGTCAATTTTATTGAGAGAGTGACGAAATGACGTAGATTACAAGGGTTACAGTCCATACGTTTGACAGGTCTTGAGAAGTTGTCAGTCACATCTTTAGGAGCAGAGATCAAAGTGATATCGTATTCATTTTCTTAAACAATGACTGGATACTTCAAAGTGATAGTTTTATTCTCAGAACTGCTGATTTCGAGTAACGACTGTTTCCTTTCGATTCATCTTCAAAGCCATCCAATTTAAGAATAATTTCCTTTTATTTCAATGCACTTAAACAAATCACTTTTTACATAATTGAACGTTCGAATACGTTTTACACGCAAACAACATTTGTTTTACATCAAAGAGTACGCATTTCCAAATTTAAATCAACCAACTCGAACCGTATGTTCCGAAAATAGCCGAACGCGCCCGAGTCCGTACGAAAATAACCGAACGCACGGCATCGCACTGCCGACGTAATTCTTGACCCTATTTCAGAAATGTCTAAGTTCTAAAGTTAGATTTTTGATATGAACACACGATGCGTCAATGTAAGACAGTCCTGCTTAGAAAACATCATCATTTTTGTTAATTTATTTTGATTATTTAATAATATATAGTACAGAGGTGAACTTAATTCCTGTTGCATTTTCTACCAGTCAACCTTTGGGTGATGCAGAGGCTAATTGTAGTAGGTTCAATGTTGAAAAAAGGCTGATATTTATCAGTCTATTTTTAAACTTCTATTGATAATACATAATTGCACAAAAACAAGATTGCATTAAATAATTAATTTTGGGAATACGCTTGCCCGAAAATAGCTTCGTCAAGAGAATTAACTGTGAACGGATTTCAATTTATTATAATCTCCTGTAACTTTCAAAATAAGTCAAACAATAGAAGACTTTGCCTTAATTTTAAATTAAATTAATTTAGTGAAATAATAATTTTAATAGCCTAGGGATTAGTTATTTCATATTTTTAATTTCTATTCATAATAACCTATTTTATAATTAAAAATATCACTTCAACTAAATTTAATACTAAAATATTCAGATTTGTATCCCATCTTTACAGTGATACTAAAGTGTACGAATGTAATAAATTCAAAAACAAATGTATTTATTTGAAATGAGCCGTCTCTTATACATTCTCATATTGATAGTTTTTGAATCTATTCCAAGTGGGATTGCTTTTAATAAATTATTGCAATAAAACACATCATATCGCCAATATTAATGGGAACGCGAATATAAATGGAAAGTACTATCTAACTTATAAACTTCATACAGTTTGATATATAATCCAGATGTAACTTTACTCAATAAAAACCGGCCAAGTGAGAGTTGGCCGGTACGAAGGGTACCTAAACTAAAAAAAAAAAAAAACTTTTTAATTTTTATTTTATTTTAATTACTAGCTGACCCGCGCAACTTCGTCTGCGTCACAATTTTCATTACTGCTCCGCTCCTATTGGTCTTAGCGTGATGATATCTCCTCTATCCTCGATAAATGGGCTATCTAACACTGAAAGAATTTTTCAAATCGGACCAGTAGTTCCTGAGATTAGCGCGTTCAAGCAAACAAACAAAAAAACTCTTCAGCTTTATATATTAGTATAGATGCATTATTATTATTATCATTTATTTGTTAATTATGACTACAACGGTCCAATTGTTACTAAAATAAAAATACAAAGAAAAACTTAATCTACGGGTTAGTAACTTAATCTAGAAACACACACACAAGACGGATACATTATAAGCGACAAGGTTGCCCTTGTCGCACCAATACATTTATAAAATGCCTCAGCATTAGGGCATCTGGCTGTCCAGCTAGGGCTTTCATAATGCTGTTGGAACTGCCACGCACTTTTGTTATATCGGCAATAGGAATACTAAATGTATAAATTCTAGATAATTCTACTAAATACTACTTTTTGCCGCAGCTTTGCTTCCAGAACAGGAACTATGAAAATATATTTTTTATGGAATAAAGAGACAGCATCTACCAGTTAAAGAATTCTAACTCTTTATAAGTACTATTAATTTCTTTATTTAAACTTTATGTGCAGTACTTATACATAAGCGGACTTAATGCAACATAGCATTCTCTACCAGTCAATCTTTAGGCTAAAAAGCTGTCCACTGTAGGTAATATTCTATGAATATTAAAAAAATATAATCATCATCTGTCATATTTTCCGTGGAGCTGCTGCCTACCTCACCTCCAAAACTCATCAATTGGGTAACACGATACTTCTACCAAACTAACCAACCAAACCAACCAACCAACCAACCAACCAGCCAACCTTTGGATCCGTCCAAAGATTGTCTTTAAAAGTTCGCTTTTAGCGATAAGGCCGCCCATTGTGTCACCCTATGTAATGTTTTCTTCATTTTTTTTTCTGTAATTTATATGGTGTACATAATAAAGAGTATTCTATTCTATTCTATTCTTCTTGGCAAGACTGGTGGCAGATTTTCAGGCTTCTGACAATCCAATCAAAGATCAACAAATGATAGCCGAGACCAACGGCTTAACGCGCTTTCTGAGATACGGAGGAATCTTGATATGTTAAGATGGTCACCCATTCAAAGTACGATCTCGATAAAACAATATTAAAAAGTTTTATTCCTGCATCATGGTGCCCCTACATAATTGTGAAACGTCGAAGTGGGAAGCGTTCTGCGAGTTGCGCAAGCGCACACTTTGGTGTTCATGCGTGTTCTCAGTATTCTCATTCACTGGACGCATTTAGAGCTTGCCAATAACCACACCCTCATTTATAACTAGACTAGCCTCTGCCCGCGACTTCCTACGCGTATATCCCGTTTTTCCCGTTCCCGTATGAATTTCGGGAATTCTTCCCTTAGTGCTCCCTTACTCTCTCCAAGGAACCTACATGCCAAATTTCAGCTTTCTATGACCAGCAGTTTCGGCTGTGCGTTGTCTGTCAGTCACTCAATCAGTCAGTAACGGAAGAATTTTATATATTAGGAGGATTATTTTTACATTACATCCTTAAACTATATTTCCCATGGCTTCGCTCCTGCAGTCTATGTTTTAGTCAAAATCCATTTCAGTTCATCCAAAGGTTGTTTGTGAGATATAGCTGTCAGCGATAAGACCGCCATTGAACCTTTAAAATGTTGTTTGTTGAACTATTTTGACATGATAACGTCTTATAAATCGATGAACGCCGGCTGCACGCACGAAAAAGTGTCACGTTCCGCCTGAGCCGAGCGTGCAAGCGAGAGCGCGGAACAAGCGATAGAGAGGCACGATCGGCCTAAGCGTTCGGCCTGTTTGTTAAGAATTCAACTATTTTCTTATGACGTTATCACGTAAAATTATCGTCCGTAAACCGACTTTACAGACAACTAATAAAAATAACTTTTAACTTTAACTAATTTTGGTGTACAACAAAGTACATTTCATCTATCTATTGGAAGCGAGTTTTTGTGTACTAAGAATTAGTTTTCAACAATGAAATAATTTTTATAATCAGATCAGCTACCTGTACCCACTATTACATGCCATTCCGATTCAGTTATTTATTTATAGATAATACACAATCTGTAAAAAATTCAACTATCTACCTATTACGGTTCTTGAGATACAGCCCGCTGAAAGACAGATGGACGGACAGAAGGACGAAAGAACAGCCGAGGCTTAGTCACAGGGTTCCGTTGATTACCATTTGGGTACGGAATCCTAAAAAGTAAAACCAGATAAATTAAAAAAAAATCATAAATTTAAAAAATCTGTTGTGTGAAGAAGACGTAGCTATAAAGTACGAATAGAGAGAGGTAGCCATTTTTAAATGATTGTAAGTGCTCTGTACTTCCAAAGACTATACCTACCTCAATTGATGAAATGATAATACTTGCTTACCGTTTTGCCCTCGGTTAACTTAATTATTGGTTCAAGATATTGAAAAAAAATGCTATAATATTAGCACACGCGTCGATGTTACACACAACTGAACCTGTACAAAAATATTCCAGTCATATTTGAAGTTGCACCGAGTTTCTTACAATGACAGGAATATACATCCATACTTAATAGCATCGACGAACAGTGTAACATTTTGTTTCATATCAAATTTCGAACGCCATGTCGTGACGCTAAACTGACAGCTGTCTTATTGTTCCAAATATAATTTCCTCCAATCAGAGTAGCTTTATGTTGATTTTATCGTCTATTTTTTTCAGGCCACGGCCTCTACTTCAAAATTACTAATTTTTCCAGCCAGCGTTATCTTCATCAAAATAAATCATATAACTTCTGACAAGTATGGCCGCCTTACATAATGAAAGTCAAAATGAGTTTGAATGTTTGAACTAGCCAGGAAACTATAAACAAAGAAAAAACGTGAGAAATGAAGTGTTGTATGTTTATAGTAGTTGTCTCACTATGTTATGAAAATGTGATGCTGCAGTTTCTGAAAATTCGGTCATCATATTGTTTTATGCATAAATTTGATTAGTTTTCAGAACAGAAAACAAAACACTGCAAGACTTTCTTAGACTTTTCATGACGGATTTCGGTCGAAACGGATGCTGCTGAATACCAATATTTTCTATCGATCTCTTGCCTATATCTCCTTCACAACCCAGTCATTAGTTAATCACCCCACCCCCCTTAACGAATCTGGTTATCAGACTTCTGGCTACCCAAAACGACTGTCAAAACATACAAAAAATCGTCAGCAGTCGGACTGTCACACAAAGGGCCATAACCCAAAAAAAACTTGAGAGGTGTCAAGGGACACCCGGATGGAACGAAGATCCTTTCGATTAATTACAAAACAAAAAAAATAAGTTATAATAATATTTTTTTTATTATTAACAAAAAAAAAACGTAAACAGAAATAGAAAGACGAAACGAAAATAACAGGCTAGCTTTGTATGAGGGAGAGAGAGAGAGAGACGGACAGAGAAACACGCGCACGTCGCACGGCTTACAACTATAGCAAAAAGTGTCGTTACAACTTTTCGTATGATTTTTTTCCGTCACCTTCGTTCCAAAAAACACGTTTTTTGTATTAATTTATTTGTTATAATTTGTTCTTATTGCGGCAATAGAAATACGTGACACTCTGTGAAAATTTCAACTGTCTACCTATTACAGTTCATGAGATACAGCCCGCTGACAGACAGACGGACGAACGGAGGCTTTCGTTGGTTATGCTTCGGATACGGAACCCGAAAAAGTACGCGCATAAAATTATTTCATCATTTATTCCTGAAGCCGGCCAAATTAAAGTAACTTTAGGAACTAACTTACAACGATGTCGCTTCAGCTTCACTTATTCTATCTCCAAAATCAAATTGACGCAGTCCAGCCAAACTAAACTCCAACTTAGCCGGACTGGTTTGTCTACGTTTGCATTTGATTAATACTAGTTTAGTTTAGCTAGCACAAACATAATAGTTTCCAGAACTCAATAAAGTACAGACGCCTGCATTAATTGGGTGCCAGTTTGAATAGGTGTTACTTATTCATGCTGCTTTCTGTACATGCAGCAAATGGGTTCGGAATTCAAGCTAATTATTTACATTTGCTTGTTACATGGTTTCGGAGGTCGGATCTGTCCTAGCGTTATTGGGTTTTTCATCAAGGAGGAAATTTTTGTAGTAGTTGGTGCCCGGAGACTGGTTCTGTTCATGCCAATAAGCAATGGAATCGTCTCCAGAGAAGAACAGTCGATAAGTTTATCTAGCTCCCGATTAATTACGCTGCGCGATCCAAGACAGGTTTCTCTTAAATGAGGTCCAAAGGACTGGTCGTGCTTTACTGTCTGATTGATGATCGCCACTGTTAGCTTCCAGGAGCTGAAGTTTATAATAATGGTTAATTACAAACCAATCTAAAAGAGACCGTTTAAGTGCAACGTGATCTTGAGGCATACACTTAATTATTATTTCTTTTCTTCATTCTTTCTGTTAGGAAAAAGAGCGGTGAAGAGAGCCTGTCCCAAATAACAACATGCGGGGCAGTCATTGGGGACTGCCGATAGAAGTGAAAACTAAGTAAATTGTGAATTGTATCGAGCTCATAGAAAGCGTTCGGTGACGATAACGCGAGTTCCGTGATTTTTGTTCAACCAAAAAGTGCTCAACGCACCAAGCGTTCGGTGACGACGACGCGAGTTTCATGATTTTTGTTCACCCAAAAAGTGCTCAACGCTCCAAGCATTCGTCGACGATGACACGAGTTCCATGATTTGTGTTCACCCAAAAAGTGCTCAACGCGCCAAGCGTTCGGTGACGACGACGCGAGATTCATGATTTTTATTCACCCAAAAAGTGCTCAACGCGCCAAGCATTCGGTGACGATGACGTGATTTCCATGATTTTTGTTCACCCAAAAAGTGCTCAACACGCCTAAAGAAGTTTTCATTTAAAAAATGGTGTCTCCCTACAATAATATGTATGGGCCATGACTGTCTATCCTTTCGAAAAACACTATACAAACATGATGTGTTGTTATTCCTGGCTAATATGCTACCCACATCTTTAACTCTTTTAAGGCTTGTATACGTGCCAATGACCTTGTGCATATAAACGGAGCTAACTACTCCTCTACGCGTCACTCCGCTACCCGCATTTTTAATTTATTATAAAAAAAATAACACGTATTATAAACAAGTAACAAAACCAAATTACTTTCGTTTGTATTGCAAAGCAGTGGATATTTTTTTTAGACTTTTGTTAAAAAATGAAGGAGTAAAATGGTTTCATCTCAACGATTTGGAGGTGATTTGGTGATTTTTTTTTCTTATAATGTGATACCGATACATAAATTCTGATTAAACCAAATTACATAACATATCATGTAGATTACTACCTATTTTTTTCCGACGTAATTACTCAGTAAATGCCGACGAAAAGTTGCTTCATCTGCACGCTGTTTTCAAGCATTTTTCGAGAGAGCAGCCCTAATATAATCACAAATACAGACAGACTTTGATTTTCATTGTTAGCAAAGGACTATTTTGTTAGGACTGGAATCAAGAAAATGTTCTGTGTTGCAAAATTGTTAATACAAGACGAGACGAGTGTGACTTTATTATTTGATTTACTCATTCGTTATTCAGATTTACAAATATTTGGGACTGTATAAATATGTAGATCATGTTATATCTCTTGGTACCGGTATTTGAAGGGATCAAAATGCTCTTCTATCAAACTTTGATTTTATTTGATTTCTTTTAGCTGTATTAAAATTCAGAATTCGACATAAATACACCTGATCGGACACTTGTGTACTTGTGTCCTGATGGGAAACTTGAAGGGGACACTTATTCCTATCAGATGTGGCCAGAAGATTTTGCTAATTGATTAAGATACATAATTGTTATTTATTTATTTATTAAGAGTACTGCCACATCACATACATGTAACATTAAAAATATTATATAAGTGGTCTGATGCAAGTGACAACAACGGCGTACATAAAATTTACAATTTTTCGGCTCGGTGATAAAACACAATTATTTAAAAAAATATATAGTAGTATGAAAATTGATTTAAAGTTCTACGGCGAATACAATATACATGGCCAATATAATATCATAGAAATGTCCAATACAATTTAATAGAAATGTCAAATTTTAATAGAATTGTTCAATACAATACAGAAATGTCAAATATTTTGTAGTACATACTATGATAGTATAATAGTTAATATACTAAGATAGTTTATAAATCAATGCTAACACATGTATGGGTATTTTCCTGAATTAAAGATTTATTTTTAAATACCAAATGGAACAACAAACACTATATTACTCACGACAATGTTCAAATTTTGTATTTTTTATAACTTTTAAAACAAATGGTCACTTTCAAATCAACGCTAAAATGCACAAAGCTAAAGTCGATAGTTGAGTTGGTGCGATGGATTGAAATTAAGTCGAATGATAAAGAGCAGGAATGAACGTTAACAATAAACAATGTTTAAACGTTAGCAAGCACACTCACTCGAAACTTTACATGAAATAAAGAATAATTTTACATAAACGAACTAGTCCTCTTCACTCTATCAATTTATGAGAAAAAGTTTACTACCATTTTTACATAAAATCCTCGACAGAAAAGTGTAAATATGAAAGCAGTTCTACACCTCACAAATTACGGAAAACCGCTAAAATTCAACATTTGCATATTTGAAGAAACGCCTGGATAGTTTGTGCGGTATTAAAGCACATATAAGCATCACGTCATTGTCACGTCACCGTCACCGCCGCGTCAACGTCACGTAACCATCACTTCAACACCACGTCACCAACTCCACCGTCACGTCAACGCCACATCACAATCACGTCACCGTCACGTCAACGCCACGTCACAGTCACGTCGAATGTCCTATGAATTCTACTAAGCTATGTTTTTTAACGTAATTGATTGGCGGCGCAACGTGTAAATTTACTAACCTTAAAGAAACGCCAGGATTGTATTTCATGAAGAATATGCAGTACTCATTTATTATGCAGCTCCACACGATTACAGCTGCCAGGCGAACGTCCCAGGTGTAATGGAGCCTTGATATATTATGCTGAGGTGGATACTTGTTCTGCAATTAATCTAATATTCCCTTTGAGAAGCTAATTGATGTGGTTAACATGTAAAAAAGTAAATGTTGCAAATTGCGTCAATTTTGACTTTATCTGAGGTGCCACTCGGCGTCTAGATAAAGGGCATTTGAGTACACGGGTGAAGCTGGGGCGGGTCGCTAGTCTATGATAAAAAAATCTGAGGTCCTGAAAAAAAAAAGATTATAATTTTGATACTTTTTATAGCACCCGGAATTTAAATTTGAACCCGGCAAAAACATAAATAAAACTAAAACATGTTATTCAATACCCTTAGCTAACATTTCTCTCCATAATTCAAGATATTTTCAATCACAGAATTTTTACAAGCAAACGCTACAACTATTTCAATATCTGCCGTACTCAAGATTGAACGGAGCCTCTAGTTTCATTCCGAGGAAATATTAAAGGCGTTCTGTAACTGAGATATTCGTTTGAATAAAATGTAAAGTATTTCTAACAGATACCCTAAGATATTGGGTTCTAATTGTAGCGATCTTTGAATGTCAGCGTGAGTGATCGTGTCGTAACCTTCGATCCTTTTTGACTTGAACAATGATAGTGTTAGAAATATAATTAACTTTTAAGTCTGTGGGCCAATTTTACCAACATTCGCTTTTGCGTCTTAAAGCGAAGCCACACTGCTCCGTTGTGCTACGTTGCGTCGTCGCAGCGTTGACATTAACATGCATTATAAGAGCTCTGCCTCATTAGTGCGTTGCGTCTTCGCAGCGGCGACGCTGCGTCGTTTTCCTTATATTTAGATTTATTTCTAGACAGACAAACTGTCCGACTAAATCGTGTTCGTATCTCGTCGTGAAACATGGACATTAGAGCTGTGTCGTGCGTCCAAAACTTGCGCTGCGACATCGCGCAACGCAACGCAACGGAGCAGTGTGGCTTCACTCTTAGTTGCAATTTGGTAAAATGTAGAGTAATTACTGAGATGTGAATGCGAAAATTTCTTTAAAAATTGAAGAATTGGCCCTCTGGTTGCTGCTTGGCGATCTGGGTTTTTTAAAAAGAACCAGAGAGAACAGGCTTCTTTTGGTAAGCTCACTCCATCGTCGACTCTGTCTCTGTCACCTCTGACCTAGATTAGAGCAAATCCATCTCAAGCGAAAAGAACCCAGACTCAAATTTTAAAAAATAAAAAACTTAAGAGGTGTCAAGGGACACCCGGATGGAACGAAGTTCCTTTCGATTAATAAGTGAAGGAACTGTAATTTTTTTTTTAATAATAATAATATTTTTTGTATAATCTATACATATAATAAAATCGTAGACTAACCGTGTCTGTACATTGAATATTTTTGCATGAAAATTACACAGAAAACTCAGGAAAAAGGTATAAAACACAAAAATGCAATTTTTGAAATTTTTGTCTGTTTGTCTGTGCGTTTGTGGGAGCATCACGCATAAACCACAGATTGGATTGCAAATCTAAGTACTTAAAAATATTAAGTGATAACCCGAGTAACATTTAGCATTTATTTCATCAAAATCGACCCACAAAATCAAAAGATATTGAATTTTTAAGTTTAGGAAGAAACTTCCTAATGTATTCTGATGAGTCAGAGCGCCATCTATTGAGAAAAAAATAAAATGCACGAAAGCATTCAAAATTGTTGTGTTATTCGTGAAACTTTTAATACGTGGCAAAATAAAAGTGACCATTTTTATACCTTTTCGTTATTTATCGTTACAATCGATCCACAAAATCAAAATATATTGTATTTTTAGTTTAGTAAGAAACTTCCTACTGTGTTCTGATCAGTCAGAGCGCCATGTATTGAGGAACCAAAAATGCATGAAAGCATGAATGTTACACCAAAACACATTCATTGAGTTGTTTGTGAAACTTTTAATACGTAGACGTAGCAAAATAAAAGTAAACATTTTAATACCTTATCGTAACATACGGGCTTCTTATTTAACGTCTTCTGCTGCCAAATATTTTGTCAGTTTACATGGTCGATAGATGACGTTGCACTGATGACGCGTTTTTCTGAATTGCGGTGTTAAGATTTTCCGCTGGAGAACGACCTCACACGATTATTAAACACTGTCGTAGTTCGTAGGAATTTCGGTTTGGCCTCTGGAAGGTCTTAAACGAATAGGGGCCAAAATTGCTTAAATCTCTGAGTTGTGCTGGTTTCGTTTAAAGTGCTTTTATCGTAGAGTCTTAAACTGATTTAGAACTCAGTAGTTTTGTGAAGTACTGGACGGTTCGACTTGCGGATCAGGCCTGTAGGGTTCCGTACCAAAGGTTCTGACAGGACCCTTCTTCTAAGGCCTCCGCGATTGATTCCGTTTAGAGCGAAGCAACGAACGGTTCGATTTGCGAAACAAAGCTAATAATAATAAGATACCGTACCAAAGGTGGTCACGGTGACGGGAGCGATCGATTTTGGTGGGGCTACTCTCTAAGTCCGAAGTCCGTAGTTTCGGGCTTAGTTGCGGACGTATTCTACTCCGTATCACCTACAGACTTACGATTAATCCCGAACCCGAACTAAGAATGAATGACAACACGATTTCACAGTAACTGTCAAATCGAGTTATCATTAGTTCTCTGTGGTTAGGTGATACGGAGTAGATTTTTTTTTTTACTATAGATAGGCATACGTTTGACCACTATCTCTCCTGATGGTAAGCGATGATGAGGTTGAAGATGGAGCACGTTTGCCTAGAAGCAACCTATTCACTTTTGTCTTAAAGACTCCCAGGTTGCCCGCAACTAAGTTTTTAATTCGTGCTAAGTATCAGACGGTTCGATTTGCGAGCCAAGGCAAATTATAGGGTTCCGTGCCAAAGTCGCTAATGGGACCCTATTATTTAAGCCTTCGCGTACGATCTTGATTCGTGCGAACCAAGTCGATTTTTAGGGTTCCGTACCAAGGTTGCTAACGGAACCCTATTTATTAATAAGCCACCGCTGTCCGTCTTCCTTCAGTTTATTAACCGACTTCAAAAAAAGGAGGAGGTTATCAATTCGACTGTATTTTTTTATGTTTGTTACCTCATATTAACCGACTGGATGAACCGATTTTCATGATTCTTTTTTTTATTTGAAAGCTGGTGCTTCCCGTGTGGTCCCATTGCCACCACGTCAGGATCTGATGATGGAAACCCTGAGAAATCGAGGGCAACTCTCGAAAATTGTAGGCACGTATTTGGTAAAAACTTGATATTCGTGTGTATATCGGGTGATACTACAAAAGAATGAAAGTTTGGATCAGACCTGATGATGGAGACGACAGAGAGTCATCGACACTCCACATCGGTATGTAGGAACTACCAAGTGTTTGGGCTTATTTCATTCGTATTGACGAGACCTTTACACCGAAAGCACTTAGTAAGTTTTATTTTCATAACATAACATAACATCACGCCAGTACGCTGTGAATGGGTACGCAGGTACCACTAAAAACTGAAAAATAAAAAACTTTTTTACAAAAAATGTTACCGGCTTCCAAAACAAAACACTACAAAGTATAAAATAACTTTAATTTCGGAAGTCGGTGTTTTTAGTTTTTTCGCTTTTTGACACCGACTTCCGAAATTAAAGTTATTTTTCGTTTTATTTCTGTCTCGCTGATATAAATATGTCTTCTAGAAAAAGGTCGAATCTTTCACAATATAGCAAAATTCTCAAAGTCGGGTTTGTTCGAACACTATTCTAACTAACTCGAGAACGGCTCGACCGATTTTCATAGTTTTTGTGTTTTATTCGGGACGAAGACTAATTCCTTCGTCCGGAATAGCATAATAAGAATTAAAATACAAAAAAAAAAAACAGTATGTAGGTAGGGTAGGTAGACAGGTAGGTAGGGTAGGTAGACAGGTAGGTAGGGAAGGTAGGTAGGTAGGGTAGGTAGGCAGGTAGGTAGGGTAGGTAGGTAAGGTAGGTGAGGTAGGGTAGCTATGGTAGGTTGGTATGGTAGGTAAGTAGGTAGGTAGGTTAGGGTCGGTAGGTAGAGTAGCCAGTTGACGGGAGCGAAGCCGCGCGGGTCAGCTAGTTAACAAATATAATGTAACATAAACTTAAACAGTAGGCTCAATTTTAGTAATAATTGGCTTGTCAAAATTACTGGCTTGCTTTTTTATGAGAGAGAGAGAGAGAGAGAGAGAGAGAGACAGACAGACAGAGAAACACGCGCGCGCCGCACGGCTTACAACTATAGCAATCAAATCAAATCAAATCAAATCGTATATTTCAAATAAACCATTTACAGGCACTTTTGAATTGTCAAAGTCGGTCAGTCAAAAACATGAAGCTATTTGCACGTTCCAAAGCGTAGATCTCTATGGAGAAGAACGTGCAAGAAACTCCACGGACACTCTTTTAAACCATGTGATGTGTTACAAAAATCTTGTTAACATTAACATTGATTGCTTCTATATGTGAGGACAATGCAAAGAACAAGAAAACATATAAACAATTCAATAAGTGTCGTTACAACTTTTGGTCTTAATTTTTTCCGTCTAGCCCCCTTTCGCAACGCGCGATAAGAAACTTCGTTCCAAAAATCACATTATCAGCAAAACAATTGGCAAATCTGTTAAAAAGTATTTGTCTCTTCCACAATAACTTTTTAATTAACTCTTAACAGCCTCATCAGAAATGCACATTCATTGTACCTCATTCCAACTTTCATAAGTCACATAACCCTGATGAGTCGCAACGACTATCAAGTTTCTAGGTCTGGCATAACTTTATATGGGCCGTCACTATTCTAATCAGCCAGCATCACAAGTAAAGACACTCCGGCCGCAGACAAAAGCTTTACTTCAGTTTAACTAGAACCGTTCGTTGGCTAACTTGAACTAAGTTTAAATTGCGTTGCACTGTCTCGAGTGGCTGATGGCTTTGTAGGGTTGTCAACTGTGTGTAAATTCAATGGTTGAATATCGAATACATAAAAATCTCGTGTTAAAATATTTGTTATAGAACTCCTGCGAAATGGTTTGACCAATTTTAATGATTTTTTCTGTGTAAATTTGGTAGATCCGAGAATAGGTCTTAGGCTATTTTTTATTTATATGAAAATGATTGCCGGATCAGCTAGCTGTTGTTGCAATCTATACTGTACACATGCAGGTGGCAATTTTTTTTTTTACTTTTGATGGGCACGCGTTTGACCACTATCTCACCTGTTGGTAAGCGATGATGTGGTCGAAGATGGAGCACACTTGCCTAGAAGTAACCTATTCACTGTTGACTTAAAGATTGTTGTAGGTATCAGGAAACACAGACTCCGGCAGGGAATTCCACTCCTTAGCTGTACGCACTATGAATGTGTTCCCGAAACGTTTTGTGCGTCTGGGTGGGATGTCCACCATGTACCGGTGGCGCATCGCCGTTCGTCTTGTGGTCCGATGATGGAACGGGCTTGGCGGAATTAAATTATGCAATTCCGTCGCAAATATAACTGAAGAGAATCTATTATGAACATAACAAAATTTAAAATAAGTTGGCGAGAGAAACTGATAAGACCCGCCTGGTTCTTTGCCTCGTTTCAGCTTACTCCTCGGATCATATTGCTAAATTTTATTCATACTGCTACAATTTTATCAGACTGCTGTCAATATTGTAAGCTTAGATTTTCATAAAAATATGGCGTGGTGTGAATTTGTCAGAATTGTATGCCCAATTTTCTTGCTTTCTATCAAGCTTGTCAAAACATTCATAAAATTGATAGGCACCTTATCTTACCTACTAATAACGCAAAATTACATTTCCTAAAAAAAAAAATGGTTGTGTATACGGACGATAATTTTACGTGATAACGTCATAAGAAAACAATTGAATTCTCAACAAACAAGCCGATCGTGCCTCCTTATCGCTTGTTCCGCGCTCTCGCTTGCACGCTCTGCTCAGGCGGAACGTGACACTTTGTGCAGCCGACGTTTATCGATTTATAAGACGTTATTACGTCAAAAAATCATAATACTAACTACTACTTACTTACTTGGTAAGCAATCAATCTGGCAGTCTATTCTCTCATCTGTTCATTGTTACATGTGGAACATACTTATGACTAATAGTGCGATGAATATAAACGTTGACAGCTGAAGAGGGAGCGAGAAACAACACATGAAAGATGGATGGGTTGTGTGAGGGCTAATATAAATAGACAGGAACTTAATCACAATGTGACGACTGACACGTGAGAATGGAAAAGCGTATTTTGCGACGACAAGATGGCTAAAGAAAAACAGCCACAAGGGTCGAGCTTCAAGGTTAAACAACGCTTACCGTGGTCGGTTCCTGAGATGGGTGACCATTTTAATATACCGAGATTCCTGTGTGCCTCGAAAAGCACGTTAAGCTGTTGACTCTAGCTGTCAGACCTTTGAGAGTCTTTACAGGTAATCAGAAGCCAGAAACACCAGTCATGTAAAGTCGTGTTTTCCAGTTCCTGGGTTCTACTGCTTATACGGATAAATATATAATCAAAAATGAAAACATAGGGGCATAGAAGAAGTTGATATTTATTTTACTGTAAAAATCATTGCTTTAAGGTCACACACCTGTGAGAAAACAGTTGATAACGTTTGTATGGAGGAAAGACCCCCCCCCATTTCCTTTTCATCACCATCATCATATCAGCCGAAAGACGTCCACTGCTGGACATAGGCCTCCCCCAAGCGTCGCCACAACGACCGATCCTGTGCGTCTCGCATCCATCGGCTACCCGCGACCTTCACCAGGTCATCGGTCCACCTTGTGGGAGGCCTTCCAACGTTACGTCTTCCGGTACGCGGTCGCCACTCCAGAACTTTTCGGCCCCATCGACCATCTGTTCTGCGAGCAATGTGCCCTGCCCACTGCCACTTTAGTTTGGCGATCCTTCGGGCTATGTCGGTAACCTTGGTTCTCTTGCGGATATCGTCATACCTGATTCGATCACGCAAGGAAACTCCAAGCATTGCCCTCTAAATTGCCCTTTGAGTGACTTTGAGCCTTCAACATTTCCTCTTAAAGGCCTCTTATTTTTTTTTTTGCTTTTCTTGTGACAGCCCTGTTCTGAAACGCAGCCGGTTTGGTTGTTTAAGAACGATTGTTGTGTTCGATGGACTATCCGCTATCGTCGGCAATGGATTCATTCGTTTTCGTTCGATTCAGATTTTGGTCTGTTTGTCAACGAGTTCGTTTTACGTCTGGATTGTTCTTGATTGTTGAAAGATTGATTTATTGGACTGTAGTATTTCTGCACCCGAATAATAGTTTAAAGATAGAGATTTCTGCAATCATAGTTAATACGTGTACACAACACTGATCAACAAATTCATCACTCTGTGAAATTATAAAATTAAAATGTAGATCTATATCCTCAAGTTATTATTAAGGTTTTTGGCTGTCATATTAATCTAGGAGAAGATAGAACAATCAACCTTTAAAAAAAATTACAAATTTAGAAAAAAAAGTAGGTATCCATAAAAATCTTCGAAAGGCAAGCCACCATAGGCGTGTTTGCAAATCAATAAAATTTGATAAAAATCTGGTTATCACGTGGGTGAACATCGATCTTCCACGGTTTCTTAGATTATATCATGTGTTTTATAAACTGAATCTTCTGTTAAAATGAAGACTCATTTCTAGATGTTAGAATAGAATAGCATTTATTTGCAAATATGGGTAATACATAAGTAGGTAGTAGTTCACATCAGAGTTCTGCCATATTTCACCATTCGGCATGCAAACATTTTCATTATTTAAAAATTTTAAAAATTTAATTGTCACTAAAACATTAAATTAATTATTACATTCAATAAATAAGATGATTATAATTCAAATTGTCACTAATACATTAACTTAATTATTATATTCAATAACAAAAATTATTAAAATTCAAATTGTCATTAAAAAAAAAAAATAACAATATACGTTCATTAAATAAAATTGTAAAAAATTTAAATTGTCAATAACAGTAATCCTATAAATCGTAAGGCGTATGTTAAGGCGAGTTTGCCTAAACAAGCAACTAAGTTATAAGAACCTTCCTATTTTTGTTAACATCTGTCCTGTACCTACCCTACTCTTAGTTCGCAATAAATAATTTTGAGTTTGAGTTAAGAAACAAAAATAACTATAGGCCTAGTTGTCCTCCGATGTCAAAAAAATTACACAATATAGGAAAAGTCGCACTATTAATAAGTTGCCTGAGGTATTTCAATTGCAATCTTACTTACCAATATCTAATTACGTTGATATGAATCTGCAGTAGAGTTCAGTTTCACAGTAGGTTATGTAATATTACTATCACAACAAACTATTTCAGACAACAGCAGTTACCTGACCAACCAAACTGTCTAGTTATCGAGAGGTATTCAAATTAACAGTAGCAGTCGTATCGTACACCCATTGTATTCTGAACCTGTGAACCTGCTAACACAAGTGCAGTGCATTCTGCTTTGATGCAGGGGTTAACAAGCATATTATTCGGTGAAGGCAATACCTAGATATAAAAGCAAGCGTAGAATATCAGGTTGCCCCAATTATGTGCTTCTCAACATAGGTACAGTGTATCCCGTCCCCTAATTGACGGAGTAACTGAGTATGAAAATGAGGAACAGAAATTCGTATATTTTAGTTGAAACTTGTTTTGAATTTTGTCAGAGGATGGGAAGAAAATATTATGTAAATGTGCTTTATTCTTTTGCTGTGTATAATTTGTGTTATAAATTGTTTTTATGACGGAATAAATAAAAACATTTTTGTTATGACTCTCTGGGCCCATAACCTGTGGCCCTCTGTTGACTTGTCAACTCAAGTTTGTATGTCTGCTATACATTTTCAACCGTTTTTGTATTCTTGTTCCCAATCCCACAATTCGTTCTTCACTGCCTTTGTTTCCAGCTAACTCGTGTTAAAAAAAACAACTCATTCGGATTACAGAATATAGCTGGAAAATCAAAGCCTAAATTTCGGCTAACAGTTAGACAGGTGTAAAACGGAACAAAATTGTAATCAAACCAGACATTTATGTGTATAAAATGTGCATTACTTTACTTCAAAATTATTTAACCGAATGAACGAATTGAATATATCGTTCACAATGCAATAAAGTTTAATTTTAAACACTGCATGAAAGAAATACGAGTAGATTTTCACTCAACGTTTTATAAATTCTCTTTCAACTTCAGTGAAAGTAGTATTTATTCATTGCACAATTAGTTTTAAACTTTATTATACACACTAGAATTTTAAAAATAGAACTTTTTTCCGTTTTAAATACACGTAGACTTTACATGTTTTCTCATCTATTCATTCAAGTGCGGTTTATAAGATTTTAGGGTATGTTTACATTTTCTTTTTTTTAAGATTATAAGGATCAAAATGCGGGGAGCTTTTTTTTTTCTTTTTTTTTTTCTTTTTTTAAAAAAACGTTGCCCCACACTAGGAATTTCTCCTGTATCGTGGGTGCGTTCACAAACATACAAACTCACATACACAAACAGCCAGACCCGGAACAACCATCTGTAGGCCATACAAATATTTGTTCCGTGCGGGAATCGAACCCGTGACACGCAGCGCAGCAGCTGATCGCTCAACCACTGCGCCAACCGTGTCGTCATGCTCAGCTCGTGGCTAAATAATAAAAGCCGCACGAGTCGATCTTGAAGGTTAAGCAACGCTTGCCAGGATTGGTCTGTGGATGGGTGACCATCTTAACATACCAAGTTTCCCTCGCCTCGGAAAGCACGTTAAGCCGTTGGTCCCGGCTGTCATTTCTAGATCTTTGGCAGTCGTTACGGACTGTCGGAATCCAGTAAATCTGACTCCAGTGTTACCAAGAAGTACCGTGTTACCCAGTTACTGGTTATGGAGGTCTAGTAGGTAGCCGCTTCACGTAAAACACTGGTATTCAGCTGAATCCGGTTTGACTGGAATCCGTCCCCAATGTAGTAGGGAAAAGACTAGGCAAATGATGAAGGATCAAAATGCCAGTAGTCCATTACTGGCTTTCATGTCTCTTATATTACTCTACTAAGCTTTTTTGCTTATTTTGGGCTGGAAACTGTGTTCCTTCCACAAAATACTTTAAGGCCTCTGTAATAAGTTGCCTAGCGTAGGTAAGTACTGTGGTTTTTTCGTTTTAGAATTGCGGTCATCATTTTTACCCTAACTAAAAAAATATTACGAACTGAAAAAGTATGGATTTCATTTCCGTTTTTAGGGTTCCGTAACCGAAGGGTAACCAATTAAACCCTATTACTAATCCTCCGCTGTCCGTCCGTCCGTCCGTCTGTCTGTCAGCGGGCTGTATCTAAAGAACCGTAATAGGTAAACAGTTGAAATTTTGAAACAACAAATAAAAAAAACTGGCCAAGTGCGAGTCGGACTCGCGTGCAAAGGGTTCCGAACGAATTTAATTTTTTTAACATGTTATTTTAACACTACAGACTTCTGATAGGTTTTCCTGTAATCTTTAGGTAAAGATCTATTATCTCTATTTGTTTCAAAATTTTAGACTCAGTAGTTTCGGAGATAAGGGGGGGGGGAATGGTCATTTTTCGTCTAATTTCTTGAATAACTTCTTAATCATTTATTTTAAAATTATGAAAAAAATATAATTTAAACCCTCACAGTAAGCCCTTTCATTTGATATGTCACACGATATTGCCCAAAAAACCTTTTTTTAAATTTTCTAGTTTGACCCCTAAAGTGAACCACATACTAAAAATTTAATATCTTTGGTAACGCGTCCGTGTTTGGGTCATAGAAGTCCATATGTGTACCAAATTTCAACAGAATCGATCCAGTGGATCCGGAGAAAACTGGCTGTGACAGACGGACAGACAGACAGACACCCGAGTGATCCTATAAGGGTTCCTTTTTTTTTCGGAACCCTAATTAAAGGGGCAGCCATACAAGAAACGTGTTGAACTTACTTATGAGGGTCCAACTCTCACTTGACCGGTTTTTGAAATCAAATATGTCAATAAATTAACTGTTGACTGAAAACCTGTCCCAATATAGCTGGAAGAAGGCTAGACTGATGATGATTTACTTACTTCTTTGTACATATAAACTTGGCGTTCTGTGGTAATAAATATAATCGTCAACCGGTGCCGTATGGTGCCGTAAAAGAATAATATCATCCCATCACTTCCCGTGGGTGTCGTAAGAGGCGACTAAGGGACTCACCAGAGAATGGGCAGCAGCGTTCTCTGTAAAACTCAACACCTTACACTGCGATCGAAGCGTGGCGATTATGGCTAACCCACCCTTTGGTGGAGGCCTATGTCCAGCAGTGGACGTCTTCGGCTGTTATGACTGATACAATTTAATCAGTTCAAAAACTGTAATCACACACAAATAACTTGCAACTTTATCGCTGTCACAGGACGCTACTTCATTGGATTTTAATAAAAAGCCTAATAAATAACATACTGTTACAAGATTAGGGTTCATTACAATAAAAACAGCCGATTAAACAACCAAAACTGACACTTTAATTTATAACACTAATTAGCACTTTAAAACACACTAACGGATGTCCGCCCTTTATATACCGACAGTCATTTCCAGAACCCTCCTGTATGGAAACCTCTGGAAAGTTCGGGCACACACAGGTCCCGACCGACCAGGTGTCAAAACATCGAGAATGTTCTAGCACGTAAATGTCTGCTACTGGATACTAGATGGCGCCAGCAGCATGCCAGTGTCTGCTACTTGATACTAGATGGCAGCACGTAAATGTTTGGTTGGTTTCCGCTACCTGATACTAGATGGCGTTAGCAGCACGCAAATGCCGCCATGTACCCAACATTAATTCTGGCGCGTAACAATACGAAACCATGGTTTGTAGAATTTCAATCGCACTTGAGCAATTTTAATCGAGTTCTAAAGTGTGTGATCTAACCGTTTCCATCTGCTCGACAATTTGCTACATTCCTGAGTTAAGCATAAATATTTTAACAGTTTAATTGAAATGTTATGTTAACGGAGTCATAAACTCAGCTTACGTTAAATATATTTAACACTAACATTGAAATAACTATAATTTCGGTTTGGCCTTGAATATGTAACTAATTGAAGATTTCTTTATTAAAAACTAGTGGACGTCACGCGGTTTCACCCGCGTAGTTCCCGTTCCCGTGGGAGTACGGGGATAATATATAGCCTATGTTACTCGCTGATAATGTAGCTATCCAATGCTAAAAGAATTTTTCAAATCGGTCCAGTAGTTTCGGAGCCTATTCAATTCAAACAAACAAATCTTTCCTCTTTATAATATTAGTGTAGACTAGCGACCCGCCCCGACTTCGCACGGGTGCAAATGTTTATTTAGTTCAAATTAACAAAGTGAACATCTAATTACCAGAAACAATAATATTATGGTTCAGGCTGAAATAAAAAGTGCAATAGACAACCTTCAATGACGTCTGCTCTCAGTACGTCTACCATGAGTTTTATTAATCTATACTCGCTAGCGACTGTAGTTAAAAAAGCAAAAGAAAACCATAAAAAAAAACAAGTTTCTAATTTACTTGTTTAAGTTGATAACTAACAAGCAAGTAAGTTATAAGTAAAACTTTAGTTAACAACTGAAAAATAAATTAGAAACTTGTTTTTTTTTAAGTTTTCATACATTTTTTTAACTACAGTCGCTTGCGAGTTTAGATTGATAAAACTCATGATAGACGCACAGGTGTCTAGTAGTTCGGGACATCTCTACCTCCTTTATAATTATTTGGCTGCGCGACTTACTTTAATTTTAAGATATCTCCTAAGATATTCATCCAAATTAAGTGGTGTGTACGGCAATTTTGCTCTAAATTATACACTCGAGATGACTAATATATTTATTAAGATAAGGGCTTGTACTTTATTGATGAAAACACCTCTGTAAATGAAGCAGTATTGTATATAAAATTTAAATATCATAAAAATAGTTACTGTGAGTCAACCATTAAAGATAGACATATGCTATGTCGGACTTTTTTGTAGGTATTGATGTGTTATCTAAAACTGTAGTACAATGTTTTGTTCTATCATCAATAGTTTTCACAGCGCACGCAATATAAAGATTTTTTTAGATCTTTTGTTTCCGATCTCTTCAGTAATAATCTTCATATATCAGCCAATTTATACAAAACCTTGACAAATTATATACTAAAACCTTCCTCGAGAACCATTCTATATATTAAAAACAACCCGCATCGATATTCGTTGCGTAGTTTTAAAGATCTAAGCATACATAGGGACAGACAGACAGCGGGAAGTGACTTTGTAGTGCTACTATGTAGTGATTTGAAACGTTGTTTCTTAATAGAATACGTAACATATGCTGCTGTGGTAGACGCCAGATGAATGTGCAATAACGGTAATTTATTGACTTCCTTAATACGAAAAACAGAAATAAAGATCTATAGCTGTCCTGAATCGACTTCTCTAGTAATGAAAAACGGCTCCTAATTTATTGTTCTGGTATCTACGAACGGATATTAGGGAAAGGTCAATGTACTTCATTGCAAGGTTATCTGGCACCTGCCATAGAAAACATGCTACAGATAATTTCCTGACAGGGGATTTGAACCCAAAACCTATATTTCAGTAATCAAACTGTACTTTTAAGGTTCCGAAAAAAAAACGGAACCCTTATAGGATCACTCGGGTGTCTGTCTGTCTGTCTGTCCGTCTGTCACAGCCAGTTTCCTCCGAATCCACTGGACCGATTCTGTTCAAATTTGGTACACATATGGACTTCTATGACCTAAACACGGACGCGTTACGTAAATCATTAAATTTTTAGTATGGGGGTCACTTTTGGGGGTCACTTTTGGGGGTCAAAGTAGAAAAAAAGTTTTTTGAACATTATAGTGTGACATATCAAATGAAAGGGCTTACTGTGAGGGTTTTAATTATATTTTTTTCATAATTTTAAAATAAATGGTTTTGAAGTTATTCAAGAAATTAGACGAAAAATGATACACTGAGCCAAAAATTTTGAAAAAAAAATGGAGATAATAGATCTTTACCTAAAGATTACAGGGAAACCTATTAGAAGTCTGTAGTGTTAAAATAACATGTAAAAAAATTAAATTCGTACCGAACCCTTTGCACGCGAGTCCGACTCGCACTTGGCCAGTTTTATTTTGTTCAGAACGAAGTTTTTTATTGAAAACAAAAAAAATATATTTATTCTTTAAGAATCGCATACATTGCTCGGCACAAACAATCATAAAAAAACTTCAACGCCCATTAACTAAGCAATGTACCATAAACAGACCTCCAACATCCCCGTTACAACCTTTGGGAATAACCTGATGGTTAAAGACGGGTAATATAGCCCTTAAATCTACAGAAAATCTGGAGAAAAAGTAGTATAAAAGTTCATAAAAGTTTCGTTTGTAGGAACTGCTCAAGGGAATAATAATATTTGGATACTGAAAAGAGCGAGACTTATGTTTATTCGTACCCGTGATGTTGTTGGCATATTTTTAGGCATGTTTTTTTTTAGATACTAAAAGTTATGATTTTTTATATTCTTTTTGTGAAGCGACGCACTTCGTGAACTAAACGCGACGACAATTCTTTTGTAGTTTTTAAAACAGAAAGTTTGTTATTTTTAACCAATTTGTTTTGTAAAATATGCATTTTCTTAATTTTCGTTATTTTTTTCTTATTTACAGAATAAAACATTAAAAAAACTGGCAAGTGCGAGTCGGACTCGCGTGCAAAGGGTTTCGAACGAATTTTATTTTTAACATGTTATTTTAACACTATTGAATTCAGGTTTTCCTGTAATCTATAGGTAAAGATCTATTATCTCCATATTTTTTCAAAATTTTAGGCTCCGTAGTTTCGGAGATAAGGGTTGGTATGGTCATTTTTCGTCTATTTTCTTTAATAACTTTAAAACCATTTATTTCAAATTTATGAAAAAAATATAATTAAAACCCTCACATTTTATATGTCACACGATATTATTCATGAAACTTTTTTTGAGATTTTCTAGTTTGACTCCCTATAGTGACCCCCATACTAAAAATTTAATAATTTACGTAACGTCTCCGTGTTTGGGTTATAGAAGTCCATATGTGTACCAAATTTCAACAGAATTGGTCTAGTGGATCCGGAGAAAACTGGCTGTGACAGACAGACAGACAGACTGACTGACAGACAGACAAACAGACAGACAGACACCCGTGTGATCATATAAGGGTTCCGTTTTGTTCGGAACCCTGAAAACCGATATTGTCTTTTCGACATATTTTGCAATAGCAATATTTAAACAATTTTTAGTATGTACAATAATACATTAATTTAGAAGTATATGGTTTAAGAAAAACTGCAGATTCATTATTTATCTAGAATCATCATCACCATATCAGCCGAAATACGTTCACTGCTGGACATAGGCCTCCCCCAAGCGTCGGCACATCAATCGGTCCTGCTAGTCTATTCCGTAGACAACTATTTCGATATCGAGCTTCACCTGATTGACAAAACTCGCAATGTGAGCTTTATTGCACCCAACATAAAGGTCTTAATTTGAAACTCACCTCGGATTCCACTGTCGAGATACGAAAATGTTGTTACAGAATAGCACTACTATGCGTCTCGCATCTATCAGCTTCCCGCGACTCTCACCAAGTCATCGGTCCACCTTGTGGGCCGCGCCAAAGCTGCGTCTTCCGGTACGCGCTCGCCACTCTAGAACTTTTCGGCAAAACTTTAACTTTTTATATAAAATGGCTTCCTAAAAATATTCTAAGAAAAACTGAAGTTTAGATTTCCCTGAAGCACAACACTCAATCATTACCCAATAACGACTGCTTAGAAATCGTTTCTATGCAAGTATTCAATACCAGCTATTTCTTTTGACATGTTTACGATCTATCTGTATAGATGCACATTTTATTAAACAAACAAGCTTTTCCGGACTCTTCTTGCGTCGCTGCGATAAAAATAGCCTGTCTTCGTTTCCTTATTAAATAATTATTATTTATGTATTTATTTTCAGCCTCTTCTATCCAACTAAAGGGTTCCTTTCCACCTTCCATTCCTTTCGGCTTTCCATTTGCCTAAAGCCGGGAGGAATAAAACAATAAAACATCTAAAAACTATTTACACTTACAATACAAAATAAAACTCCTAACTATAATATGGCGTCAAAAAATTCTTCCGCATCGCTGTCGCCTGGAAGTGAGCCCAAAAGACTGGCAGCATTGCCACGTTGTATGGCAATGTTTATCCTCTGTCCGAGGTAAAAGCCAGCCCTTGGGTCACGCCAAGTGTCAACTAACAGTTTAGCTAGTTCTTTAAATAAAACGTGAGCACTCGGACCCCACGGTCCAAGAGTTTCAACCCCAAACGGCTCAAAAATATAATTGCCAACAAGGCTACTATATTTCCGCCTGTTGAGGTTCTCAGCAGCCACAGCAATTCAATAAAGGGAGGAATTAAATAATAATATACATTGTTGACCTGGTAGCCGGGTAGCCGATGGATGCGAAACGCACAGGACCGGTCGTTGTGGCGACGCTTGGGGGAGGCCTATGTCCAGCAGTGGACGTCTTTCTGCTGATACATTGTTATTTTTTTTTTGTTTCTTAGCTTTTTGGCTATTTCTAGCCAAAAAGTATTCTATTAATTTCATGCTAGACATACTAATAAGGTGTAGGTACAGTCTCTGCAACCGTGTTTGAACATTTAAGTTTTATGAAATTCTAAATAACAACTAGAAATAAAATTTAAGCAAAGCATTTCCTTCCACTACTGTCTAATTTCATTTCTGTGTATTTCTCGCTTGGATAAACATTATTTCAACAAACTTCTCTAATAAACTACCTAGGCACATTATACAAAACGACAACGTCTTTATATCCCAGACTGATTGCATACACCTTATGCACTTGTCAGACAGAAAGAACCAAATCCCCGACAAAAAAAAAACTTTAAAAAGTAAAAAAATATTTCTATTGATCCTTTTACTCTAATATAGGTACGATTCTTAGGGCCAAGCGTCTTCGCCTCGGGAGACCGCAAATCTTTTATGTTTCCTAATTATAAGTATTATTAGCGGTCTCCCGACGCGATGCCGCTTGGCCCAAAGAATCGTACCTATTTTTTTTGTCTCCCCTTCAATATAGTGTACATTATTCTTTCATTTGATACCCATATTGAAGGAGTTGTGAAAAAATATGTTAACCGCCATTTTGTGGCGGCGGCCATCTTGGACCGATTTTCATCAAACATAGCTAAAAACACTCGCGACTAATTCTCCTTTCAAACAATAAAAAAAAAATCGGTTCTTTGAATCTGTTCGGGAGCTACGTGCCACAGACAGACACACACATAGAAAGAGACACGTCAACCTTATAACAACACGTCGTCATTTTTGCGTCGGGGGTTAATAAATAAAGAACACTCGTTTCTCGAATAACACAATAACAATAACATATTTACTTAAAAGTATTATTCAGCACTAGCTAGAATCTACAATAAAAAACTGTTTAAAAAACAAATCTATCGAACGGGCGCACGAAAAGTTTTAACGAAAATGAATAAGAAAACAGCACATTAGTATTTTTTTCGCTTGAATGAAAGTGCGATCTGGCGTAAAGCCAGACTATTAATTTTAATTTTATGATAAATAGAGGAAATGTTCTCAATAGTCTTCCAAATTATTATCAACGGAATCGTTTCTTTATTGAAACGCGTTGTGTTTTCAGTAAAACAAAAAAATATGGTATTTCCTACTAAAAACCGCAGTTTTGTCTAACGGGTTTTCCAGAAAATTTAACAACTTTTTTTTTTCTTTTCCAGTCTACTTTGGACATTGATAGAATAATAGTCGAGTATAAAAAATAGAATATGTAATGCAATGCAATACTTCCCATAGTACGCCCACTGTAGTTCCAATATCCTGGCTGATGTAACCTGGAGAGTTGTACCTTCGCTGACAAATAGAACTTTGTTTTCATAAAGCTATACAGTCTTTACTCAGTCTGCGCACAGCCTTACATCTTATTCTATCATATAAACTTCTAACTAATAATAAAATTTAAATGTTACATTGTTTGTTTGTAGGGTAGGAAGTAAACTCTGGACGTTCTCAGAGCCTACTGAGAGGTTTTTAACGTACTTGTTCGCGTAAAAGTAAATATTAACTTATGTCAAATCTCGAATGGCTGCCATTAAATGCCCAAAGATGAAGACTAAGACGAAGATGGTGGCGACTCCTGGCGGCCCAACATTGCACTTTACAGAGTTATGTGGAAAAGGGAGAGGGAGTTTTTAGCCCAGCAGTGCGACAAAATAGGCTAGATAGACAGATAGATGTCAAATCTTATCGTTTGATATTCGATGGGGTATATTCAAAGTCAGTAAGGCTAATAGAGATCCAAAGAAAATCTAAACTAATATTATTAAGAGAAAAAAATGCATGTTTTGTTTGTAGACGAATCCCTGGAAGTACTAATCCGATTAATCGGATCATCGCACTACCTCTAGGTACTACCAGCAAAGAAACAATAAAAAAACAGGCTGACATAATTGCGATCAAAGCTTCTTTACAAAAAAAAAATGTAGTATGCATTTTTTTTCTTCAAAATACTTTTTTTTTGCCTATCCGAATAATTTTATACTTTATTTTTCTCAAAAAAAGTTGGCAACCCTACCTTTCGCTCAGCCCAGAGTAGAAGGAGTCAATCAATGATTTCCCATCTAAAAAAAAGGAGGTATGTACCTAATATTTTTACAAGGTCACATTCAATGCGTAGCTCCGAACACTGTTTACTAAGAGCACTCCGGATGTTATGCAGATAGCCAACCTAACGCGAAAACAAAAATTTATTAATATTATCCACGTGTATCTTATCTATCAAACTACGAGGTATTTTTGTGAGCTTCCCCAGAGGTTATATGTGGGTACATATATTCAAACTATTATGATTTACGATTCAGCCAGTGAAAAATATACCTACTAGCTTTTACCAGCGACTTCGCACGCGCATTTCCTGATTTTTTCTTGTTCCTGTAGGAATTTCGGGAAATCCTCTCTTAGTGCTCCCCTACACTCCCCAAGGAACCTACATGCCAAATTTTAGCTCTCTACGATCAACAGTTTCGGCTGTGTGGTGTCTGTCAGTCACTCACTTAGTAACGGAAGAATTTTATATTATATTAGGATTGATGATTACGAAACAATCACCTATTTTTTACCCGATACGGTGAAAGGAAAAGGAGTTTTCTGATTTTTCCTTTAAGAAATAAGAAACTACATTTGTAGACATGCAATCTGTGAATCAGTAGTCAGCAATGAGTTGTTATAACATACGAATGGGTAGTTAAAATTATCTTCATATAGTGTCCGCCCTGTATACATACGCGGAAAATACTATTTGTGACTCTGTATCGTCAATACTCGTCGCCTCCACCAATATGTCAACGCTGCAGGCTAGAGTCTCTGCAACGTTGGGGATCGTGAATAAAGAAAAACTGCTGGAGATTTAAGAGACGACTATATCGAGCTCATGCTCCAAAGAAAGCTTTTAGAGTTCTCTCTCATAAAAACTAAACAATAATAATATAATTTAATATATATATATATATATATATATATATGTCATTATCCGAACCTATTCTAAATTACAAACTATCTTTTTAATTATTCTAAAGCTTTTATCAAGAAGTTGATGCATCCAAGGAGGAAGTATTACAGTACCGACATCATTTTTCTTTTTACTTTTTTTAACATACCGAGACTCCTTCGTGCCTCGGAAAGTACGTTAAGCCGTTGGTCCCGGCTGTCATTAATAGATCTTTGGCAGTCAAAAGTGAAAAATTAAAACTTATATACAAAAAAACCACTACAATGTATAAAATAACTTTAATTTCGGAAGTCGGTGTTAAAAAACAAAGAAACAAAACCAAAAACACCGACGTAAAGTAAAGTTATTTAATACTTTGTAGTGTTTTGTTTGTTTTGAAGTCGGTTATATTTTTTGTAAGTTTTTTTTACGTTGCCATTTCTGAGTTCGAGTAACATATCATTAGTTACATAACGTGTAACATAATAAACGTAATAACTGATTAGGGGTCAGTGTACTCACCATTATGAACAACTCTTACTGTGGGGTCAACACTGAAATCGCGAAAAAAATAAACAAAAGGCCCATACTGTATCTACAGCTGATTATTTTTTAACCCCTGACGCAAAAAGAGGGGTGTTATAAATTTGACGTCGATGTCTGTCTGTGTGTGTGTGTGTGTCTGTCAGTGGCATCGTAGCTCTCAAACGGATGGACCGATTTCGATGCGGTTTTCATTTGAAAGCCAGTTTCCTTGCGGTGGTTCTTAGCTATGTTTGATTAATATCGGTCCACCAGTGTAAGAGGTCAGCAATGAGTTGTTCTGACATACGAATGGGTACTGAGCCCCAACATAATTTTTCTTTTCTACTTTTTGCAACATACCGTGCCTCTGAAAGCACGTAAAGCCGTTGGTCCCGGCTGTCATCAATAGATATTTGGCAGTCGTTACGGATAGTCAGAAGCCAGAAGATCTGACACCAGTCTTGCCAAGAAGTACCGTGTTACACATGCCCAATTAATGGGTTGTGGAGGTTTGGTGGGCAGCCGCTCCACGTAAAATACTGGTATTCAGCTGAATTTGGTTTGACTGGTAGCCGACCCCAATATAGTTGGGAAAAGGCTAGGCAGATGATGACTTTGCAATAAAATGATAAAACAATTTTTAAACAAAATAAACTTTGGCGACCTTTGAGACTTTTATGACATAACTAGTCACGTTAACCTGTTCTGCTAACAAGCGCTGATAACCAAGAACCCACCTATCTCCCTCCACCTACAACTAGGAAAGTTATGTGGATTTACTCTCACTGGTCGAGTTGTGAAAACCCCTGATCATCATTTTTCAGCCACTATCCGCCCACTGCTGAACGTAACGCCTCCCCCAAAGAGCGCCAACAATCCCAGTCCTGAGCAGTCCGCATCCATCCGCTGCCAGCCACCTTTTTTAAATCATCGATCCATCGTGCCGTAAGGCGTCCCACACTACGTTTGCCCATACGCGGTCTCCACTCTAACACATGTCTGCTTTTCGACCGTCTGTCCATCTGCAGACATGGCCGGCCCACTTCCACTTCAGCATGCTGATTCTACGCGCAATGTCGGTGACTAGTTCTCTGGCGAATGACTTCGTTGCGAATTCTATCTACCAGAGAAACCCCGAGCATTGCTCTCTCCATTACACGGTGAGCAACCTTGAATTTGTGGACAAAGCCTATGGTGAGTGTCTACGTTTCGGCTCCGTAAGTCATTATGGGTAGGACGCACTGGTTATAGACTCTGGCTGAAAAACCCCTGAGATATTTAATACAAAATTAAACCTCGGTTTTTCCGAAGACTCGCAAACTCACCTGCAAACATAAAACGAAAATACAAATAGATATGAAAGTATCGTATCATCATCATCATATCAGCTGAAAGACGACCACTGCTGGACATAGGCCTCCCCAAATATCGTCACAACATCCGGTCTTGTGTGTCTCGCATCCATCGGTTACCCGGGACCTTCACCAGGTCATCGGTCCACCTTGGGCCTTCCAACGTTGCGTCTCCCTGTACGCGGTCGCCACTCCAGAATTTTTAGCCCCATCGACTATCTTTTCTGCGAGCAATGTGCCCTGCCCACTGCCACTACAGTTTGGCGATCCTTCGGGCTATGTCGTTAACCTTGGTTTTCTGGTTATGTAATAGGATTCAATGCGAAATTGTAATAACAACAGATAATAATATATTAAATATTTAGTTTTTTCTAACGTTGGTATTTAAGCCTACGCAAATAGCGAGTAGTTGATTGAAATAAACATCACTACTGAGTGGAATGGAGTAATGGAAAGCCAATTTTAATTCTCTTTAGTGGTATTTTCAGCTGCAATTTATTTTTTATAATGTTGGCTGTGTGTGGTCCCTCATCTAGAATAGACTTGATGGTTTATGCCAATTATATACACTTCTGGACACATGTATTGGCCCACCTTAGAGTTTAGGTTTCGATGGCCCCTACCGAAATATGATTGCTAGATTGAACAAAAACTGTTGATGCAGTTTTAAACCTGATACATTTTACCATCTTTTTCGATCGTATTGTTTTAAATTTGAATTCAGAATACCATACGACATGGAGCTACGCTTACAAGTCGGATATGCGCCTTGTTTAAGGCAATTGATTTTTGAATAAAAAACATGTTTTATCAAATAAAGGTTTAATTTTATAACGCGTGTTGCCTCCATGGGCATTTACCACAGCTCTCATACGATTAGGCATAGAGTTTATCAACCGCTCTATGAAATTTTGAGGGATCATCTCCCATTCCTCTTCTATGGCAGTTTTCAACTCCTGCATCATCTGGGCAACTGTCTGACGAGCCCTAACACGTCTCTTTAGCTCGTCCCACATGTGCTCAATGGGGTTCATGTCTGGGCTTCTGGCTGGCCAGTCCATAACTGTGATGTTCACATCCCGAAGATATTCCCTGACGATGCCGGCCGCATGGGCTCTTGCATTATCATGCATAAAAAGGAAATTTGGGCCCACATAGTCCGCGTATGGTATCACGTGAGGTTCTAAGCACTCACGAATGTACCTTTCAGCATTTAATGTTGGCAGCCGTGGTCCTGTAACAACCTCAAGTTGAGTTTTGCCGCTCGCGGATATACCGCCCCAGACAGTCCATGACCCACCGCCATAAGCAACCCTCTCTTCAAAGCAGCATTGTGCGAAACGCTCTCCCTTACGTCGGTAGACCTTCTTCCTTCCATCATTGCCATGTAACACAATTTTAGACTCATTAGAAAAGAGTACACGGCTCCAATCTTGCTGTGTCCAATTTAAATGACTGCGTGCGAAATGAAGGCGCGCTGTTCGGTGGGCTCGCGTTAGTTTGGGCCCATTAGCTGGCTTGTGTGGTACCATATCGCGTTCTTTTAACCTTCTCCGAACAGTTCGAGCGCTCACAGATACTCCGTGGAAGTCGCGAAGTTGGTTTTGTATCTCAATGGAGGTAAGGTGACGATTTCTCAAGCTGGTCGTCACGATGAATCGATCCTGCCTTTCAGTTGTGACCCGAGATCGTGGCCTTCCTTGGCGACGAACAAAGCCGCCAGTCTCTAGGAACCTCCGATAAACATTTCGAACCGCAGTTCGACTTAAATTAAGTTGAGCACTCACGTTTCTTTGGCTGTGTCCGGCCTGAATAAGTGCCACAGCTTGGGCGGCGACTTCAGGTGAAGTATCCTTAGATTATTGATAGAACCTCACCTTAATGTTAAGAATAAGTTGTTGCAAAACCAAAGATATCAATCACTTTTTCAAGAATTAAATCCAAGTAAACCAATAAAACCAAGTTTTCTTAGTATTCGATTGTTTGATATCAACAAACAGGCTCCAAATTGTCTTTTGTTTCTTTAAATTCTGTGTTCGAAATTCTAAAAAAGACTATTGAATGAAATTGTGAATGTGCCAGGTTCAAAACTGCATAACTTTTTGCTCGACCTAATATAAAATTTTAGCTAGGACCAAACGAAACTGAAAATACAAGGTGGGCCAATAGATGTGTCCAGAAGTGTATATATATGACGGATTTTCGAGCGGCTGAGACACCACGTGTCGCTGTTTATTCGTCATCTGTTGGTCCTCCATTATGGGCGTATAGGTGCAGGTAGTTGAAAAATAATATTCACAAAATATCTGACTTAATTTAACTTTTAATATTTTAACAAAACTTCACCAAAATAACTAAGGATTACAATAATAATTACTGATTAAATAATGTAAAGAAAATAATTAAACTTTACTTTAGAGCCAATGGGTTTGTGCATGTGCCTCGGTTGACGGTCGAATCAAAAGTGACCGTCACCGCCGCCATGACACTCACAACTCCATTCGGTGTTACCCGCTCTAAATTAAAATTACCCATAAAGAAATAATTCTTACACCACAGAGTAAAAATAATCGATTACAACTTATAATAAGTGTTAAAATAAATCAACTAAATTATCGCGCGCCGTTATATAGAAGCGTTATATGTCAACATCACGGCTCTGAAAAATAGTGCAAGCATTTTCAGACCAATCGGTAGCATAAACACTACGAGTACAGGATTGCCTTCATTTACCGATTTCCAAAAAAGGAAGAGGTTCTCAATTTAGTGAGTATGTTTTTTGTGTATGTACACCGATTACTCCGTGGTTTCTGACCCGATTTCTGTGATTATTTTTTAGTTCGAAGCGGCATACTTGCCATTTGGTCCCGTAAAAATTTAATTCAGTTTGGCTCAGAGGTTTTTATTTTATGAGCATTTTTTCTTACTTTAATTTCTGGGTATACGATGACAGCGTCCACCACTTAAAAGTGAAAAATATAAACTTTTTTACAAAAACATGTAACCTACTTCCAAACAAAACACTACAATGAATAAAAAAAATATAAAATATTATGTATAAAATAACTTATTACGTTTGCCGTTTCTAAGTTCGAGTAACGCGTCTTTAGTTACATAACGTGTAACAGAATAACACTTGATAAAGGATCATTGTACTCACCATTATGAACAACTTTTACTGTGGGGTCAACACAGAAATCGCGAAAAAAATTATCGAAAGCCCCATACCCGCTCGGAGGTCCTAAGTTTCAAATCAAATCAAATCAAATCGTATATTTCAAATAAACCATTTACAGGCACTTTTGAATTGTCAAAGTCGGTCAGTCAAAAACATGAAGCTATTTGCACGTTCCAAAGCGTAGATCGCTATGGAGAAGAACGTGCAAGAAACTCCACGGACACTCTTTTAAACCATGTGACGTGTTACAAAAATCTTGTTAACATTAACATTGATTGCTTCTATATGTGAGGACAATGCAAAGAACAAGAAAACATATAAACAATTCAAAATGCAGGTACAGATTAAAATAAGCCAGTGGCAGGTAAGAGATGACCAGTTTCAACTGACGGCGCCCGTTCACGAACATGACGCGTGCATCAGCACCATCTAACTCAACCATTTTGAAGGGAATCAAGTTAACTTTGTGATACTGACATCCCCTTGCCTCGGAGAGCGCCTGATCTCCCCGCGGTCGTGTCGGATTGCCGTCCCACCGGACAACGCCAGTAAAGAAACAGAGATTGCACTTGTGTTTAAACATGTTCTTCGCTAATCTCTAGAAAATCGCTGGGAGGATTTATGAAGCATATTCAACGTGTAAAACAAAATAAACGGAATACCTGAAAAAGGGGTAATTTTAAAAGGTATTCATAATGATGATAATTATGAACAACTTTTACTATGAGACCAACTCCGAATTACTCATCAAAACATCCAATAACACTATAATCAAAAAATTCAGGCTTTTATGGCTTCAAATCAGCAAAAGCCAGCGAAAAATCTTGTTGATGGATTTGCCTTGCAGTGATGCAAAATGACGAAGAAAAACTTATTCATCTATACTTCTTCTTCTTCTCGAGTCAATGGTTAACTCCTTAGATTCTTTTGACCCAGTAGGTGGCTACGTTAATTGCAGCGTCTATACTAATATTGTAAATGCGAAATTTTGAATGTTTGTTACTCAACCACGTCTCAACGGCGGAACGGATCTTGATGAGATTTGGCGCAGAGGTAGATTATAGTCTAGAATAATACATAGGATACTTTTTATCCCGGGGTTATTATTATGTTTTTATGGGGTAATTTGCGATATTTACGCGGGTGGAGCCAAGGGCAGCAGCTAGTAAAACATATTAGACAAAAACTTTAAAATGAGACGTGAACTCTCAAAAACCTATAGGCTATATATTCCTTTGTTAATTTAAACTGACTGAACAGGATTCGGGATTTCCCGAGACCAGAACTTGGTAGCCACTACCGAAATGAGCGGTGTGATCACACAGGTGACCTACTAGACGTGAATGTACCGCGAATCGCGAAAATATCTCAATTCGGTTAACTAGCAGGAACGAAGCCAAAACAACATCATTTAGATGTTTGTCTATATGTGTGTCTATCATTCGAAATCGTTTCACTAGCCATTGAAATGGGAGTAATCATCATGATCTTTGGTTTCATGAATCTTATCTTAATCCAGAGAGATTTTTGTCTTCCCCACTGATTATTTTGAAGAAAATCTTGACTCCTGTTAAAAAACGATAGGCAACGCACCTGAGGTACATCTAGCAGATGTTCACAGGCGGCACTGACCACTTTAATTGGGTCGCCTGCTTGTTAACCACTCTTTGAACACAACAAAATGGAAGATATACAAGCCCACGGCCTTCGGATGGCACTGCCACCGCTGTCTACGAACATATGCTTTTAGAAACAGCTGAAATATCTCATGGCAGTAACTGTCTAGTGTGCCCGAGACGTAGATGCATTTATGTATCGTCACCCTCACTGACACACAGAGAAGGCCTGTTTACCAGCAGTGGGGAAATTATACACAGAAGCTACAATCCATTCATCGAATAACAAAACGATTAAACTCCATGATGATAAAATGGCATCCCAAGCAAACAAAATCATTCTTCCTAACACTACGTCACGTCGTAAAACCCCCATAAACTGTCGTCACTCATTTTATTGTATATTTTTATTCAGCGTCAAAGTAAAGCGCCATATTGCCCACCCGGGACGCTTGGCCATATTACCCACCCGGGACGCCTGGCCATATTACCAGCAGTTTGTGATGCGTGAACCATTGTATTGGCTCGTTAAAAGTTGACTCATTGTGTTTTAGTAATGTATTGTTTCGTGTTTTATTTGATGTTTGTTTTACACTGTATATTTAATTGAGTACCTGCATATTTTAGTCAATATACGCAGTAAGTAAATAAGTTATGTCGAAACATTTTCATGTTGATGATGACGGTGTATTCAGCTGGTCTATTGTTTTTTTAACATAAGATTAAAAAGTAGACAAAACAAAATTCGTGCCTAATTTAATTTCTTTTACACTGTCAAATTTGGAAACTGTAGTTTTATAGCTGGACTAGCTTTCGCGCGGGACTTCGTCGCGCATATCCTGTTTCTTTCCGTTCCCGTGGGAATTTCGGAAAATCCTTCTTCAGTGCTCCTCTATACTCCCTAAGGAACTTAATTGCCAAATTTGAGCTTTCTATGGCCAGTACTTTCGGCTGTGCGTTGTCTGTCAGTCACTCAATCAGTCAGTAACAGAAGAATTTTATATATTAGGATTTCTGTATAAACCTAACAAATAAATATTGGTATTTATTTACCACCAATGCAATCAAAGAACTCATAAAAGAAATCTGACCCAAGGTAAATCAACGACAATTGCAGATGTCTATAGTAGGCACCATATAAACTTGCACTAGTTACTTTGACCTTTCCCTAATATCCCTGCGTCGTAGATACCCTAATAAATTGCGAACGGTTTTTCATTACTAGAGAACGTAAAGGATCACGATTCAGGACAGCTTTATGTCTTTATTTCTGTTTTTGTTTTTTTTTTTACTATTGATAGGCACGCGTTTGACCACTATCTCACTTGATGGTAAGCGATTATGCGGTCGAAGATCAGTAAATGTATGTGGGTCAATGACCATTATTGCACATTTATCTGGCGCCCACATACCTACCTATATACATTTTATTACACTAGCCAACCCATTCAATCTTCTACAATTCTCCCACAATAACGTAAAGTGCAGTATCACATAGGTACCTACATAGGTACACAGGCTTTACAAGTTGACACATACCACATAACTATTACAAACTGTCACCGGCACTAGTGGTATTACCATGACGTCACACCACGTTGACATCACGCCACGTTGACGTCGACGTCGCCGTCTGGACGTCAAGTGGTCGCGCTGGAAATTCACACGACGTTGGAAACTAACTTGGACGTTTAATATATTGTGGAGCAAAAGGCGTATTGAGTGGTCGATTGAGTAAAGGGTGGCTTTTGCACTATTTAAGAGGTGGTTTCAATGGTAAAGTTTTTGTATGTAAGTGATTTATTTACATTAGGTTAGATTTATTATTTAATTGACATTGCTAGTTAACAATGTTACTTGAGTGACAGAAACTGGTTTGCAATTTTAATTATTCCTGAAACTGAATGAATGATAAAAAGGTTTAACACTAAGTTGAATAACTAAATAGATTGTGGAAGGAGCATTGAAGAAGAAAACGTCTAGCGCTGTCCCCAAATAACATGAGTGCATGCATCAAGACGTTGATGATAAAAGTTTTAACTGATTCGTTTTCATTGACTCAACGCTATCATTTATATGTATAAAGCTGAAGAGTTTGTTTGTTGCTTGATCGCGCTAATCTCAGGAACTCCTGGTCCGATTTGAAAAAATATTTCAGTGTTAGATAGCCAATTTATTGAGGAAGGCTATATCAATACCCTAAGACCAATAGGAGCGGAGCAGTAATGAAAATTGTGACGCAAACGAAGTTGCGCGGGTCAACTAGTCAATACATATAAAACTCTTCCGTTACTGACTGACAGACACCGCACAGCCGACACTACTGGTCGTAGAGAGCTGAAATTTGGCATGCAGGTTCTTTGGGGAGTGTAGTGTTCTTACGTACACGTTCTTCGTAAACGGATAAATAGGAATATACGCGTACGAAATCGCGGGTAAAAGCTGGTCCTAACTAATATTATAATTGCATTAATTTGTTTGTTACGCTTTCACACCGAAATTGCCGAAATGATTTAATGAATACAGTACTACAAATACAAAAATAGATGGAATTCTGGAGATGGTTAGGGTATCTGTCCATATGCGCGGAGCGAGGCAGCGGAACGGAGAAACGGAGAAATTTTAACCAATCATGTCAGTGAATCGCGTGGTGCGGAGATATTATGCAATTCCATTGGTTAAAATTTCTCCGTTTCTCCGCCCCTTATAGGCTAGTGTAATGCAAGCGAATCAGCGGGCAATAGCTAGTATTAATATTATGAAATCATACGTTATCGTTTTTTACGTAGACAATTTATTATTGCATCATTACTATCTTCTTGCTCTTAACTCATTTTACTTGAAGTCAGCACGTTTTTTTCTTCCATTCTCTTTGCTAACTGACGCTATCACTGACTCTCTTACCATTCATATCATTCTGCGCTCAATCCATCTAATGCTTAAAAATTCACCCACCATTTGATCACATATCGTCACTATTTTTTTAACCGACTTCAAAAAAAGGAGGAGGTTATCAATTCGACTGTATTTTTTTTTATGTTTTTTACCTCATATTAACCGACTGGATGAACCGATTTTCATGATTTTTTTTATTTGAAAGCTGGTGCTTCCCGTGTGGTTCCATTGCCACCACGTCAGGATCTGATGATGGAAACCCTGAGAAATCGAGGGCAACTCTCGAAAATTGTAGGCACGCATCTAGTAGAAACTTGATATTCGTGTGTATATCGGGTGATACTACAAAACAATGAAGGTTTGGATCACACCTGATGATGGAGACGACAGAGAGTCAAGGGAACTCCACATCGGTATGTAGGAACTACCAAGTGTTTGGGCTTATTTCATTTGTATTGACGAGACCTTTACACCGAAAGCACTAAGTAAGTTTTATTTTCATAACATAACATCACGCCGGTACACTCTGAATGGGTACGCAGGTACCACTAAAAAGTCAAAAATAAAAAACTATTTACAAAAAAATATAACCGACTTCCAAACAAAACACTAAAAAGTATAAAATAAGTAATCTTAATTTCGGAAGTCGGTGTTAAAAAACAAAGAAACAAAACCAAAAACACCGACTTCCGAAATTAAGGTTACTTATTTTATACTTTTTAGTGTTTTGTTTGGAAGTCGGTTATATTTTTTTGTAAAAAGTTTTTTTTAGGTAATTTTAAATGCATTTCTTTTATCCATCCACGTATTGTAACGTTTTAGAGGTAGTTTAAAATAGGCGCCAGAGATGGAAAAGTTAGTAGGGAACCGCTTGTCTTAGTATGGTCACGTGAAGAGGAGGAGGAAAACGCATGTAACTAAAAGAGTTATAAATATAAATGTGGATGGATGGAGAAAGAGAGTGGAAGGCCAAGAAAAGATGGATGGATTGTGTGAGGAGCCGATATAAAAGAAAGAGAGTTAGTGACGGCTGATAGGACAGAATGGAAGAAAAAAAACCGTTTTGCGCCGACCCCAAGTAACATGGGATAAGGGCAGGAAGATGACGAATACGTAACGTTTTAGGATAACACTTTCTACCTCCCCACAACTCAGTGTAACCGCGTCTATTTCCATAGCCGCCATTTTATTGATATTACCGTTACGCCGTGCACTTTACGCCTTGGCAAAGTACCAAAAGTAACAATTTTGCGCAAAACTGCAAGTGTTTACAAATTTAAATACGGACCTAAATATAGGCGGGTTTCGGTAACTGTAGTATTTGTAGGTAATTATAGTTTGTGGCCTTGGTGGAAATATATACCTACTAGTTTTTGCCCGCGACTTCGTACGCTTATATCCTGTTTTATCCCGTTCCCGTAGGAATTTCGGGAAATCCTCTCTTAGTGCTCCCCTACACTCCCCAAGGAACCTATATGCCTAATTTCAGATTTCTACGACCAGTAGTTTCGGCTGTGCGTTCTCTGTCAGTCAGTCAGTCACTCAGCAACGGAAAAGTTTTATATAATACTTGCTGACGCCCCGACTTCATACGCGCATATCCCGTTTTGTCCCGTTCCCGTAAGATTTTCGGGAAACTCTCTCTTAGTGCTCCCTTACGGAGTGTAAGGAACCAAGGAACCTATTTGCCAAATTTTAGATTTCGATGACCAGTAAGTACGTTTTGGCTGTTTGTTGTCTGTCAGTCACTCAGCAATAGAAAAGTTTTATGTAATACTAGTGGACGTCACGCGGTTTCACCCGCGTAGTTCCCGTTCCCGTGGGATTACGGGGATAATATATAGCCTATGTTACTCCCTGATAATGTAGCTATCTAATGCTGATATAATTTTTCAAATCGGTCCAGTAGTTTCGGAGCCTATTCAATTCAAACAAACATACAAACAAACAAATCTTTCCTCTTTATAATATTAGTGTAGATATATTGATGCATGTGAAAACCTTTAATTAAAAGTGTAGTCATATATTGGCTCGAACAGTGCCGTATATCGTAGAGCATATTATATCACATGTGGAGGATCTATCTGTACTAATATATAAAGTTTTTTGTTTGTTTGCTTGAACGCGCTAATCTCAGGAACTACTGGTCCGATTTGAAAAATTCTTTCAGTGTTCGATAGCCCATTTATCGAGGAAGGCTATATATCACGCTAAGACCAACAGGAGCGGAGTAGACGAAGTTGCGCGGGTCAACTAGTAACTAAATAAAACTTCAGGGCGATGAACTGAGTATCAGCATCAGTATTCTGTCTATCTGCTTATCAAAATAAATTACTATCATTAATCCATCTTTTCCACAATCCACCTATAAACTACTTGTTTTTCCTGTTTTTACCGTTGAATCTGAACCTTGATTTCAGTACTTGAAAGTTCTTTTTAATTGAAGCCAATAACTTTTTACGATTTCCTAAATTATCACCCTTTTAAACAACCAAATTAAACAACGACTATTTACACTAGCTCCTTATTGGAAAGCCTGTTAATTACCACTACTTCAATCAACTAATTACACCTCTTTTCTGCTCACGAAATGTCAGTATTTAAAGAAACAACGCCATAGACTACAAAGATAAATGAATAACGGCAGTCTATGAACGGAGCGACCCTTCGCCCTTAATCTAAGGCTGTTAACCACCATATATCACGCCCTCGAATGACCCATAAACTTGCCACAAGAACCCACTTTACGTTATAACATTCTTATCTTACGTTTGTGGTGACACTGACTATCTGTGGCGAATTTATTGGAGGTGGTATTTAGGCTGTGGTCGTTTCTGTATTCGCAGGTCTGTAAGGGTAAGGTAGTGCACAGGAATATAAACTTAATGTTAAAATTCAAAGTGCATTTTTTTTTTGTGGTTCCGAACAAAAAACGGAACCTTTATGGGATCACTCAGGTTTCTGTCTGTCCGTCTGTCACAACCAGTTTTCTCGGGATCATCAGGACCGATTCTGTTGAAATTTGATACACATATGGATAAAATTTTTAGTATGGGGGTCAAACTATGAAATAATAAAAAAAAGTTTTTTGAACAACATCGTGTGACATATCAAATGAAAGGACTTACTGTGAGAGTTTTAATTACATTTTTTTCATAATTTTAAAATAAAACGGTTTTGAAGTTATTCAAGAAATTAGACGAAAAATGACCTTATCTCCGAAACTACTGAGCCTAAAATTTTGAACCTATTACAGAAAAACCTATAAAAAGTCTAGTATTAAAAAACATGTTAAAAAATTTCGTTCGGAACTCTTTGCACGCGAGTCCGAATCGCAGTTGGCCAGTTTTTTTTTTTGAGTATGACAACTTTTAGCGTTCCTTTTAATATTCATCTATTCCAACGCGGCGTAAATGCGACTTTGTTGTATTTGGGCTTAACCATTGATATATAAAGAACCCAAGATGCACAGTCTCGAACAAATGCAACACTCGAAACTGTCGTCAAAAACTGCCATGTATCAAGTGTCATGTGTGAGTTGTGTGTAGTTATACTATAAACAAT
Organism: Lacanobia wlatinum; assembly: GCA_947578705.1. Lineage (NCBI taxonomy): Eukaryota > Metazoa > Arthropoda > Insecta > Lepidoptera > Noctuidae > Lacanobia > Lacanobia wlatinum. Next base: position 5,954,356 of record OX388039.1, on the reverse strand, counting down.
TTTTTTGCAAATTCAACCTTACACGGATCGCTTAAATTTGTTTTTACAAAGCAGTGCAGTGTGCAATTTTTTCTGCAAATTCAACCTTACACGGATCGCTGAAAGTTGTTTTTACAAAGCAGAGCAGTATGGCGAGCGATGCGAGACTGTTTGAAACTTGCGCACAATTATACATTATGCGCTTGTTTTTTGCGGACATTTTTGAGATGCTGAGTGTGCATCTTGGGTTTTTATATATCAATGGGCTTAACACAAAACAACTTGTATGCTGCTACAAGACTACTAAAGCGGGATATGCACGTAAAAAGTCGCGAGCAAAAGCTAGTTCCATATGAAACTCATAAAGAATACTAAAACTCATTATCCTAATAAACACGATACAAAACACACGACCCCATTAATTTACTTTTAATCTGTCCAAAAGCAAGCCAAACATGCTTTTCCAATTTTCTATTACAAAGCGTGACTAAAAACGTACATTTTGACGACTATAATGACTATTTTTCATTTTTCAAAAGTCATTCAATCCTCGTTTGAGTGATCCACGCAACCCGATAAAGTACAATTCATAGACCTTGGAACCGTCGGACTGGCCAAGCCAAGAGAAGCCATTATTTAATGTAGGTGCCAGAAAAACTTGCAATATAGCACATTGACCTTTTCCCAATATCCTTTCGTAGATACCCGAACAATAAATGGTGAACCGATTTTCATTCCTAGAAAACGTAAAGCGTCACGATAGAAGTCCCGATTCATGTCTTTACTAGCTGACCCGAGCAACTTCGTCTGCGTCACAATTTTCGTTACTGCTGCGCTCCTATTGGTCTTAGCGTAATGATATATAACCTATAGCCTTCCTCGATAAATGCGCTATCTAACACTGAAAGAATTTTTCAAATCGGACCATTAGTTTATTTTATTTTATTCGGAAAACTTACAGCTAATTACAAGGCATGCTTACTTATTCTAACAAATTGAAGGCCAATTACAAGTTTTCACTTATAGTAAAAACGAACAAATGAAGAAAAAAAATCAACTATAGGTACTATATCGGTCAATGATCGTTATTGCACATTTATCTGTTGTCTACCATACTAATCATATATTCTGTAGTAGGTCGTAGTTAATTTTTATCTTGGTAATACTGTTTTTTCCTAGGGATAGTTTTAGCGGGTAAAAATATTCGTGTTCCTTTTTGCGCTGATTCAACTCAAATTTCGCCTGACATTTTTCATAAACATAGTCAGAATTATCACGTGCCGACAATTTCTATAAGGTCGGTGACACTCACGGAAATCAAGTGACTAAACGCCAGTCGATCTTCAAGGTTAAGCAAAGCTTCAATTACATACCGAAACCCCTCATGCCCCGGAAAACACATTAAAGCGATTGTCTCAGCTGTGATTTTTAGATCTTTTAAAGTCGTTACGGGACAACCAGACATGAAAAACATTATAAACGAAAGATCTCTTTAATTGCTGGTATATAGGTTTTACACTATGGTAGTTGTCTTTTTTATCGTCATAATATTTTTGACGTTCATGTTTCCGTGATTCTAGATTGTAGAAGTCACAATACTGTACAATACTGGTAATCAGTATTCTACATGGATCTGCGTCCAGTTACACTGGAAGATGACTATATCTTTTCTCTGTTCCAACACATTTTGTAGCTGTTTATTGAATGAATAAAATTATCCCTGAATGAATAAAATAAATTAAAACATACTCGTCGTTGAGAACAGATGGTCTATTCTGTGCATGTCACTGTGAAAACTTAGTTGGATTGAGATGAAATGAACTGTCATTCCACCGTTTTTATATGGATTGACAGATCACTTCATGAATAGAATAGAATAGAATAATATGCCTAAGTAAATTGACACTAACTGACACTCTTTGTATATGAAAAGTTTTGACAATGCCCTCAAGACGTCTTTATACTCTATGGTAATGTTGGTTGAGAACGCAATATAGCGTTTTTCAATCCCAGTTCCATTTTTGGCACGGAAAAAACGAAAATTCGAATTTAGAAGTTTGACCGGTGTTGTAAATGGCTTTCCATTTCGTATGTGCCAGTGCCAAAATGGTGTTGGTAGTCTGTCTTTTGATTAATTGTGTGTGCCTAGTAACATATATAATAGGTACCTACTCATAGTGTTGGGACCGATTCATCAATGGTTAGACAACTTTTATACCGCGAATAGAACTGGAGCTTTGAATGCTTTGTAATGAAATGGTTTGAAACCTCAATTTTTTTTTTTCTAAATCATATAATATACGTTCTTCGAAAATATTTCAACTGTCTACCTTACGGTTAATGAGATTGGTATAGTCCACAGCTAGACAGACGGAAGGACGATCAGCGGAGGCTTAGTAAATGTGTTCTATCGGTTACCATTTGCGTAGATACCGCCTCATTCCCCTAAACTTTAACTATAATAAATATCACACCTAGCGCGCAAAATACTTAAAAAAAATATCTTTGTGTAAAAAAGGTATATTTGGACTGCTTGGACAAGTTACGATACGGTTACAATATTATAGTCATTGATATATAAAAAAAAAACCCAAGATGCACAGTCTTGAACAAATGCAACACTCGAAACTGTCGTCAAAAACTGACATGTATCAAGTGTCATGTGTGAGTTGTGTGTAGTTATACTATAAACATTTTTATTGCAAATTCAACCTTACACGGATAGCTTAAAGTTGTTTTTAGGGTTTCTTAAAAAAAAGGAACCCTTATAGGATCACTCGGGTGTCTGTCTGTCTGTCTGTCTGTCTGTCTGTCTGTCTGTCTGTCTGTCCGTCTGTCACAGCCAGTTTTCTCCGGATCCACTGGACCGATTCTGTTGAAATTTGGTACACATATGGACTTCTGTGACCCGAACACGGACGCGTTACGTAAATTATTAAATTTTTAGTATGGGGGTCACTTTTGGGGGTCAAACTAGAAAATTAAAAAAAAAAGTTTTTTGAACAATATCGTGTGACGTATCAAATGAAAGGGCTTACTGTGAGGGTTTTAATTATATATTTTTCATAATAAAAAAAAATGGTTTTGAAGTTATTCACGAAATTAAACGAAAAATGACCATTCCCCCCCCCTTATCTCCGAAACTACTGAGCCTAAAATTTTGAAAAAAATGGAGATAATAGATCTTTACCTAAAGATTACAGGAAAACCTATTAGAAGTCTGTAGTGTTAAAATAACGTGTTAAAAAAATAAATTCGTTCGGAACCCTTTGCACGCGAGTCCGACTCGCACTTGGCCAGTTTTTACAAAGCAGTTCAGTACGGCGAGTGATGCGCAATTTGTTTTTGCAAATTCAACTTTACACGGATCGCTTGAAGTTGTTTTTACAAAGCAGTTCACTATGGCGAGCGATGCGAGACTGTCTGAAACTTGCGCACAATTATACATATTGCGCTTATTTTTTGCGGACGTTTTTGAGATGCTGAGTGTGTATCTTGGGTTTTTTATATATCAATGATTATAGTATTTTTTAAACATTGCAAACATTGGTTATTTTATTTTCACATTGCACCTACCACTATTTGTCTGCATCACCCAAAGGTTTAAAATACCTAAGGTATTAAGTCCGCCTCTGTTCATCTGTGTACGTAAAGTCAAGGGCCGTAAGGCCCGATTGGGGCCAAATGGTATTGGTCTTTCAATTGTCTTGCGTGCTCGATGCGTGACGGGTTAAAATATATTTAAAAAATAAAACACAGAAATTCTCCACAACTACATTTTCGATAATTTCATCTTCCACCTAAGTAAACTACTCCGATTAACATAATAACCTCACAATTAAACATAAACCCATGAAAGCGAAGCAAGGGGTGCGCAATGAAGCGTGTTATCATCGGAGCGGACAGCTGTCGCGAGCGCTTATCAGCGGGCGGATCAAAGGTGTCGCTTGCTTTGCGAACGCCGCCCACATCCGGTGGAGATGAGACTACCTCTATAGATCTATGGTGTTCTATAGCCATGGCTGCCTTTTATGTTTTACTGACAGTTCGGTTTGCTTTGAGATTTTGGTTTGAATGTTTTTGAATAGTAGTAGGTATCTTTATACTTAGTGAGGATTGGTCAATATTTCTGGGAGATACAGCTGCTTGCCGCTTTGTCACATTCCCGATCCGACAATATGTCAGAAGAAAAAAAAAACAAATGAACACAAGTGGCGTTTCGTCAAGATTTTGATGGCCATTTCTACTAATTTTTAAGCAATGTCAGTCGCAATCTGTCAACGAAATTTGAGGCTTTTTTGATGAACGTTATTTAACCTCCCCCCCCAAAGGGGGAGGTTTGCCATAATCGCCACGCTTGGCAGGCGAGTTGGCGATCGCCAACAACAACCCCGCCAGCAGCGAATTACTGAACAAAATCCTGCATCGCGGTATCAAAGTTCTCCGCGCGATTTGAACATATACAACAGTCCGAATATCAACCACCAGGCAGTTGCCCTCGAGACACAAAACCGTCTGGTCGGAGGATCCTCCCTTGTCTTTTGAGGTTTGCGGGACTTTACATGTTCCGAATACTCTCTATACAGATACATAAATTCAGCTTTCCTTAAAATATTATCTTTCACCAAAGTCCCAATTATGATAGTGTAATTCAAATCAACCTGAGATGATTCAATCCGAATTACTCGTAAACTGCATGTATGACAAGACACAGTAAAATCAATTAAACATTTGGCAGGGCACCCAAAGCTCTCAGGATTGACTCATCATGCGTCATCCTGACTCAAATGCCGTCTCATATCATTATAATGTTATATACTTCGCTTTATGTACATTAGTTAAGGTATAAGAAGAGTATTCATGAGTAATTATACGTTTGATGGACTTCGGGCATTTCCGTAAATAACGATTGCTTCCGAAGCTTCGTCATAAGTATAATTCAAACATCTGTCTATACTTAATATATAAAGCTGAATAGTTTGTTTACTTGAACGCGCTAATCTCAGGAACTACTGGTCCGATTAAAAAAAATCTTTCAGTGTTAGACAGCCCATTTATCGAGGAAGGCTATAGGCTATATATTATCACGCTAAGACCAATAGGAGCGGAGCAGACAAAGTTGCGTGGGACCACTAGTTCCATATAAGACTCTGCGAAGAATGGGGAATATGGTAGTGTGGGTTAGTCCTATAGGACTACGGAATATAAAATGTCCATACAAAGGCTCCTTTGCGTGACTAGGAAAACCTTATGTTACGAATCTCTTAGCTTTCAATAAAAAATAAACCATAGGGTTTATGTTTCGTTACGATGCAGAAAACAGTAATCATATAACAATATATTCTGACTATCGTTTGCTAGAAGACAGTAATTAGCGTTTATTATTCTGCTCTTCTTACTGATGTGAGTTATGTAACACTGTCTTTTGCCCGCGACTTCGTACGCGCATACCCCGTTTTTTCCTGTTCCCGTAGGAATTTCAGGAAACCCTCTTTGTATGGGATCCAAAGGAGTGTAGGGAAGCTACATGCCAAATTTCAGCTTTATACGACCAGTAGTTTCGACTGTGCGTTGTCTGTCAGTCACTCAATCAGTAACGGAATAATTTTAAATATTAAGACATTGATATATAAAAAACCCAAGAAACACACCCAGCATCTCAAAAACGTCCGCAAAAAACAAGCACACAATGTATAATTGTGCGCTAGTTTCAAACAGTCTCGCATCGCTCGCCATACTGCACTGCTTTGTAAAAACAACTTTAAGCGATCCGTGTAAGGTTGAATTTGCAAAAAAAAATATTGTTTATAGTATAACTACACACAACTCACACATGACACTTGATACATGTCAGTTTTTGACGACAGTTTCGAGTGTTGCATTTGTTCGAGACTGTGCATCTTGGGTTTTTTATATATCAATGTATTAAAATTATCTCACATCACCCACACACAGAAAAAAGAGCCGCAAATGCTAATAAAAACGAGGACCATTCAACAACATAATAAATATAAATTAGGTACTTTCAGTTCTACATACAAAATTCCGCAAACTTTTCTCAACACAACAATTGAACAGGCAAAATTTCACAGATTCCGATTCGGCGAATCGAACGCGAAAACAAAACAAAAGCACATCAGAATCGACTGATCATTGAACGAGTCGTCACTCGCTTGTCGCTCGTAAACGTTGCTAAATAAATGTGTTACTAACATCAAAGGAAGGTTTATTGTCGTGACGTCACTCAAACAAGGAAATACAGACAAGGAATAATCGAATTTACGGCATAAAGTGTCAACGAAACATGAGCCATTTTGTGTTTCCACCTGTGTCGGTACGAGTTTGCACAATCGAGTTACGAAAACGTTGATCACTTTTGAACTTTGACGTACATGTCTTTTGAAATTAAAGGTTGTGTGCAGATTGAATCAAAATTGTCTAACTCCAGAGAAACAGTGTTGGCACGTATCTCGAAACAGCACAATTGCAAAACACCAAAAACCAGCTAAATGCGAGTCAGACTGACACACGAAGTGTTCACGTTCACGTTTTTTGTATGTGAGCCCCCTTAAATTTTAATTTCATTTTTTTTTAAATTTGAATTATTTGTTGTTATAGCAGTAATAAAAATACACACTGTGAAAATTTCAACTGTCTATCTATTACAGTGGGCTAGTTTCCACCATCAATAAATTGCAAATCTATTTAGTCCGTCAGTTAGAGTATTGAAAAATAATGGACACGTATTTTTGGTTTGTGTAAATCAATGAATATTGAACAATAATAAAATGCATCAAAACTCGGGAGAGGGGGCTGGTGACGTCACGTCGCTATTAAAAATACTATCGTAGTGACGTCACGCGAGTTTTCAACGTACTGTATCTTCGTCAATTTTTATTTACGTGAAAAAAGAAAAAAATGTGTCCAATATTTTTTGGAAATCTATCTGACGGACTAATTCGGTTTTTTCAGTAAAATACCCTGTTCTTGAGATACAGCCCGCTGACAGACTGACGGACAGCGGTAGTAGGTAAAAGGGTTCCGTTGTTTACCCTTACAAATTAAGCCTGTGCAGGCAAAACAGTCTACCTTTCTTATCTCCTTCTTTCCTATCGGCAGCAAATACACGACACTAGCTAATGCCGTCATCATCTATCGAACCTCATGTATCCAGTCCAACTGAATGGAGAATGCATCTGAAAAGGAGTATTTAATTTATTTATTTAAACTTTATGCACAATTGTGGTACATGGGCGGACTTAATGCAACAAGGCATTCTCTACCAGTCAACCTTTGGGTTAAAAAGACTACGCTGTGGTAGGTGTACAGATAATAAATAAAATTTAAAGTAGATTAGAGAGAGAGAGAGAGAGAGTTTTCCATGAAGTACTGCCTATATGACCTTTGCAATACAGATTGGATAACACGATATCCCTTGTCAAGACTGATTGTTAGATTTTAATTTATTTTCGTAACAACTACAAAGGAAATGATAGTTCATGCCGCGGGGGTACAGTTGCGAAATTTGTTCGAAAGAGTTATCGCGGCCCAGGGGGGCTACTCTCTAAGCCCGAAGCCCGTGGTTTCGGGCTTAGTTGCGGGCGTATTCTTCTCCGTATCACCTACGGACTTACGATTAGTCCTGAACCTGAGCTAAGAATGGAAGACAACACGATTTTACAGTTACTGTCAAATCGTGATGTCGATCATTTTTAATAGTTAGGTGATACGGAGCAGGATACGCCCGCAACTAAGCTCGAAACTACAGACTTCGGGCTTAGAGAGTAGCCCCCCTGGAACGCGAAGGCCATTAGGAGGAACACGGATGGGTTTTAGTCAGTAAGAGTCTGACACCCCCTTCCCTTTCCTTCTTTTCTTTTCTGGTGGTCGCCACTGCTAATTTTGGCTCTCAGGAGTACCAGTGGTTGGGAATAGAGTAACTAGCTTGTACTAAAAAAAAAGCTAAACACTTAACCCCGTACTCGCGTGGTTGAGTAGTGTTTACCTACATTTATTCTTCGTACACCAAAGTTTAGATTTATTTTTGATAAAGAACCTCGAGGCATATTATTCTAGATTGACCTAAAATTAGATCTAAATAAAGTAGATTTAATTTTAGGTCAATATAAAGGTTTTTATAAAATAGACGTAGCGTGATACCATGCTATGTCAAGTTTAGCCAGTTTTGATACAAAATTCGTTCAAAACACGCTCAAATATTTTAAAACTTCGATTAAGTAACTTCTGATTTCTGAATAGACTATCTTAAGCTTTCCAAATTAAGCATTTGAAATGGAGTATTTTCAGCCTGTAGATACTTTACTTGTCAAAAGGGGAATTTATTATTACAGTTGTCGGCTTGAATTAATTATTTTTTGGAAAGAAGTAAACATAAGAGCACGTAAAAACCACCAAAAACATCGCAAAATAATAGTGTTTAATTTATATAAATGGATAAATTAAGCCAAGAATTATTAGAATACAATCTACTGCGTTCATTGTGAATGATTTTCATTGTTCTCGTATGGCGACTTTAACTTCAAATATCTCGGCAACGTGACACTTTAGGGCATCATGTTGCAAACATGTTTGTTTCTTTATGTATATGCATGTTAGATCGTGCGCGGCAACTTTGAAAAAACTGGCCAAGTGCAAGTCGAATTCGCCCACCGAGGGTTCCGTACAAATTTGTGGCTACAAATTACTTTAAATAAAGACTATATTTTTATGATTTACATACAAATGTATAGTTTTCAGATTTTCCCTATACCTGTAGTATAAGACGGTAAGTATTACTTGCCAAATTTCATAGTTCTAGGTCAACGGGAAATACTCTATATATTTTGATTCTCTTGGAAGTGTCGAGATATACGAGATAAACGACCGTATCTTTTTGAAGTGAAAACTTCTTTAGCGACGTTGAGCACTTTTTCTGTAATGGGTATAAAATCTTAAGCTCGCGTCAGGACACGTGACCTGATCGAAAAAGCGTAAGACGGACTCGCGTCAGGGTCATGTGATGCTGATCGAAAAAGCGTAAGACGGACTCGCGTCAGGGTCATGTGATGCTGATCGAAAAAGCGTAAGACGGACTCGCGTCAGGGTCACGTGATGTTGATCGAAAAAGCGTAAGATCGAGGGGAAGGGAGAGGAACTAGTATCTCCCACTCTTTCTACCGTGCCTGAGTGTGCTGCTCCGCTTAGGCGGCACAGGGCGCTTGCGCGAATGTCCGTCTGTGTTTATGTACAGCGTGCCACGCGTATCCAAGGATACGAAATTACGGAATTACGAAATTATGGATGAAAGTTGATTTTTCTAAGAGATAAAAATTAATGTAATATATAAATAAATAACGATATAATATTATGAATAATAACATGTAAATTGTCATATTTGTGTACGATAGCGCAATAAATAAACATTGTATTCTACCTCATAAATGATAGTATTTTTGTACTTATAATTAAACACAACGTTAATACTAAAGTTTTCACTTCTGCCGGCACTCACGGAGTGCTACCGGTGTTTTTTTTTACGTTTACTTAGAAGTTTGATATTTTCACAGCTGCAAGGGGCCATAGACTTGAGCATATGGTTTTATTTCAACTCGATACCTCCACGCGTTACCGAGATAAACAGTCTTGACAAACAGACGGACGGACAACAAAGTGATCCTATAAAGGTTCCGTCTTTTCCTTTTGAGGTACGGAACCCTAGAAAGATCAAAATGAGGGCGGGAGCTATGCCAGCTCCCATAGATAAAAGTTCGAACCCCTTTGGCATTAAAGTAATGTTTTTAAATACGAGAATTGGCGAGCAGGTTCAACATTTTAGTTCTATAGGTGAATGATGTAGCTAGTGGACAAGCACTATCCTAAATAACACGTACCTAGGCCTTAGTAAATAAAATATTTCGTCCACTCTTCATCTGGAAAGGTTCTAGATTGAAGGCCGGAGTGACATTTCATTATGGTCCATTTCTTTTATAGCTTTTAGGAAGAGTAGGTACTTGTAACATAAAGTCAGGTTTACTGTCTGTCATAGCTTTTAGTAAATGTTAGATTTAAGGTGACAGCTAAAAGTAAAAGTTAAGAACTAGGCTGGTACTTCATTTCTAGGAGATATAACAGCTTTGCTAGGCGCCAGATAAACTTGCAATAAAGTACATTGGCCTTTCCCTAATATTCCTTCTTAGATACTCTAATAGATTTTTCATTACTAGAGAACGTTAAAAGGCCTATTACAATTTGACTGTGTTTTTGCATAAAATGACCAACTTTGGCTTTCTTTTAGTATTGAACATAGCGGCCTCACTTTACACATTTTTCTCTTATCTATTTGTATATAGCCAAAATTCCGAAGTAAGTTTCTCATGAAAAGCGCGTCGGCACTTTTTCGAGCTCGTGGATTGAACTTCTGTACTAAAAAAAAAAACTATTTTTTTAATTTTTAGTATGGTTTTTTTTTTAAATGTTGTTCGCTTCTGTGACCCCAGTGTAAACAAAATGGTGTAACTTTAAACTAAACGATCTATCGCGATGAAATCAACTTCATTATGATTGGAAGTAAATTGGGCGTCCTCATAAAATCAAAATAGTGGGGAAAAACTACCCTCAATTGAAAATAGACATGTTTTTTAACCAAAAATCTAAGTATTCTTTTTCATATTTTTTTTCAATAATTGTAAAATCCATAAAAAAAAATATTAGTTTTTTTTTAATACGTTTTCCGTCGATATAATTAAGAATACTTAAGCACATTATACACACACACATACATACATAATTAAGCACATTATAAACACTCACACTCTCACACTATATAGTGGTTTCGGTCATAGCGGCCCCAGAAATTTGAAGTATGAACGGAATGTCCGTAAAAAAAATCCCATTCGAATCTATATATCGTATATTTCTCCTTAATTCATTAATATAATTACGTAAAATTTATACCAAACTAAACCATAGTTCATAAGCAATGAAAATTTAATAAATAGATATTCATCAAATAAATTAATAATAAACCCTAAACTAAACGTAACTGCAACTGCCTAATTTCTACATAATGCGATGAGTCAGCAGTTTTGTGAGTGAAAACGCAATTCTGTGATGGGGGCTTAAGTACCACGATAGAGGTCGATTCAGGACAGCTTTATCCCTTTATTTACGTTTTTCATGTTAAGACAGTCATTAGATGTTTGTGGGTCAGTGACCGTTATTGCACATTTATCAAGCGCTTACCATAAGCGTTTGTCAGTTGCTTGGCCGTGTGACTGTCGAAAATTATCTTCTTTTCGAGTCGATGGTTAACTCATTAGTTTGTTTGCGCCCAGTAGATGGCTACGTTTATTGCAGCATCGATGTCATTAATTAAATCCTTCAAAGTACAAGTGTATGGGCACTTCGAAGCGCGCCGCAAAGAGATGTTAGCATAATAGACGGGGTCCGCTAGAGCTAATGCCTGCCAGGGTTGCGAAATTTGTTCGAAAGAGTCACCGCGGCCCTGGAACACAAAGAGCATTAGGAGGAACACGGATGGGTTTTAGTCAATAAGAGTCAAAATGGAGTGTGAGGGTGGAAGGAGTCATTTGAGGATTTCCTTAAAATTCCTTTTCCTAAGATTCCTTTTAAAAAATTGGTACTTGGGACACTCGAACATGTGGCTCATGTTTTGAACAGGGGCACCGCACTAACATTAAGTATCTGATGGATCTTTTTATTCGAAGGGATAAAAGTATCCTATGTCCTACTACAGTACAGTATATGGGCTACCCGCGTGGTAAGTTGAATAAAATCCATTCAGGCATTAGAGTGGTGGCTTCAAACAGACGGATAGACTTTATAAAAGGTTTTAAAATATCCTATCCATCATCATCATCATATCAGTCGAAAGACGTCTACTGCTGGACATACGCCTCCCCCAATATCTACGAGTATACCCAATAGGCTATGATAATAGGTGACAATAGGTTTTGACTTAAAGGACATATCAGTCCTTTAAGTCAACACTAAAATAAAATAAGTTTCTAATTTTGAATACTAAAGGCAAACATAAATGTGAAATTAAGTGTGAAATTTATAACAAAGACGGTTCTGGAAGCCAAAGAAAACAAATTCTAACAAAGAACCATTACCTACATGTACTAAGTTTTGAAGAGAAAGGGAGACGTTGGTAGCTGACACAGAATTCTAAGAAGCTCTCATTATTCAAAGAAGTAATTATTAACTTATTATAGCCAAAAGATTCTCAGAAACACATCCGAGTGTGTAAGTATTTAGGTCTAGTTCAACACAGCCAGACAACACGTGACTTTCCCTTCTTCCATGAGTCGTTTTTCCGACATACCGATCGAAACAGACAGGTTTAGGTAGTTAAATAAAGGGGTAAACAATCTTGATGTTTCAATCAACTCAGTTTAAACATAAAATTCAACTAAAAACCAATGTAAATACAACAATAACGATTAGTAAATCAATTGAACGATTACTTTAAGCTGTAGTTTATTTGTTTAACTTTATTTAAACCCTAGAAAACCCGACTCGACAATGAGGGTGTTCAGAAAAGTTTAGGCCACTAGGTGGCGCCACCTAGGTGAGAGGTCCTTTTCTTTGACAATGTAACTTTGATGTCCACATCGTCGGTGCGCTTGCCAAATCTGATATGTGCATTTCTATGATACATTCTTGTTACTTAATATCCTTTAAAATCAAGTATATTAACAACTAGTGGACGTCACGCGGTTTTACCCGCATAGTTCCCGTTCCCGTGGGAGTACGGAGATAAAATATAGCCTATGTTACTCCCTGATAATGTAGCTATCCATTGCTGAAAGAATTTTTCAAATTGGTCCAGTAGTTTCGGAGCCTATTCATTTCAAACAAACAAATCTTTCCTCTTTATAATATTAGTGTAGATATATTTTATCATTTTCACGTGTATCTCAGTTCATACGGCATTTTGAAATTATGAATTAGTCAATTAATCATTAAAAAATCATCAATTAATCATTAAATAAAACAGATTATTGTCTCCCTTGTCATCTTGATGAAAAACACATATCAGATTTGGCAAGCGCACCGATGACATGACGTTCTGTATCTAACGCCTCAGTGCTGCCACCTGGCACTTTGAATAAAAAACACAACCTGTATTATTACACTATTCGAAAGTCTCGCTAAGGATAAAATTCTAGGAATTAATAACACATAGCAAACTCAAAGGAAAACGCTAATTTTTAACAAATTCACGAGGCTAGTTTTTTAATGTACAGGTATACCAAAAAAACTAGTCTTGGGAAAATTTAATAAAAAAAAAACAAAATATTATAAACATAATTAATTATTTAGTTTTAAACTCACAGCTTACCTACGCAAGATATATTTTAAACATGAATAAACTTTAATACACTTTTATGTGAATTATGATTTTATTCGCACATGGCAACACTGTGGATGATGTGCGCTTGATGGATGTTACGGATGGATATTTTGGATGTAATGGCCACTTACCGACGGACAGACGAACTCCAGACATTTACTATAAGCTTGTTTTGACGTAAGCAAATCTTTTTAGAGCTTATTGACTCATATTCCGTTGGGCAGTATGCTATTGACTAAAATTGATGATCAAAAGAGCTGCTATTTACATAACAAGAATAGAATGTTTAGTTATAGAGAGAACGGCCTGATATCCGTGTAAAACATATTTGGTAAGGAATCCTTTTATTTTTAATTATTGATAGGGCTCGTGTGTGGCTCCAATGATAGCGGATAAGATCGACGATGAAGTTTTAAATGAAAAATTTATCTGATTTTTCATCATTTCAGCCAATATTCTACCACTGCTGAAGAAGTAAGCCCCCCAAAGAGCGCCAATCATCCCGGTCCTAAACAGTTCGCATCCATCCGCTGCCAGCCACCTTCTTTAAATCATCGATCCATCGTGCCGCAGGGCGTCCCACACTACGTTTGCCCATACGCGGTCTCCATTCTAACACATATCTGCTACATCTACCGTCTGTCCGTCTTCAGACATGGCCGGCCCACTTCCACTTCAGCATGCTGATTCTACGCGCAATGGCTTTAGTTCTCTGGCGAATGACTTCGTTACGAATTGTATCCACCAGAGAGACCCCGAGCATTGCTCTCTCCATTGCACGCTGAGCAACCTTGAATTTGTGGACCAGGCCTATAGCATATGGCCTATGTGAACATTATTTAAAAAAAAAATCGTGATTGGTGCGTTGGTATTTACTACACTAGATTCCAGTCCACTAAAATAATAAAAAAAAAACCAAAACAATTAGAATACAAACTTCTAACCTAAACATTCTGAAGATAGAAGCAATAAGTATTGCTTCGAACATGTTTTGTTTGTTCAACAGGATAAGGATAGTTAGCTGTATGTTATCGGTATTGTGTGATTTAAGATTCCTTACTTCGTTGGCACGTAGAGCCTTGATATAGTTGTTGGTATTTACTAATACCATATTCCAGTCCACCTAGATCAGTGGTTCTTAACCGGTGGTCCGCGCACCAGTCGCCAGAAGCCATTCTATAATGCAATATTTTCGCAGAGCTGAATAATTTTAATGCAAGGGTTCGAAATAAAGAAGTGATTAATATGCTATAGAATTTTAAAGGTAGCTGGATGTCAGTATTGGCATGCGTTTGGCCTTGAGCTGCACTTAACTGGGTTCAAATGTTAGTCAAGATTATGCACCAAAAAAAAATCTACCTACTATTTATTACCTCTGAAAAGTTGTTGGTCCATGGGAAGACAGAAATTTGGTCAAATGGTCCCTTATGACTCAAGGGTTAAACAAACACAATTGGAATACAAACTTCTCACCTCATAATTTTATTCCCACAACATCCAGCTGCAAACGTTTTCAATAAACAAACAAATTTCAAATTCTTCATAGCAGCTTCACTATGGGGCGCACGTAATGAGGTAGATAACACGGTATTAATAAATTCTGACCATTGCGAGCGTCTCGTCTGCACGAACGGTCACGTGACCTGCTGACCAGATTCGACCTGTTATTAAATGTATCATCTGCCTAGCTTTTTCCCAACTATATTGCGGTCGGCTTCCAGTCAAACCAGATTTATCTGAATATCAGTATTTGACATTAAGTGACTGCTCTGACCTCCACAATCCAGTAATTAGGTAAACACGGTATTTCTTCGCAATACTGGTGTCAGGTTTTCTAGGCTTCTGACAATCCGTAACTACCAACAACCAAATATCTCAAAGATGATTCCGTGCTTCGGAAGGGACATATAAGTGGGTGATCCCGGCCGCCATATGGCGATCGTCAAATAAACCATGTCAGAGGCCCTTGAGGCGGTTTAGAAACTCTGACACTAGGGTGTGTTGGGTCGTTAGATCTTACCGCCCACACGATAAGAAGAAGACCAAATATCTGCAAATGACAGTCGTAACCAAAGGCTTTACGTGCTTTTAAAAAAACTCGGTATGTTAAGATGGTCACCCATCCACAGACTGACTTCGGCAAGCGTTGCTTAACCTTGAAGATCGACCCGTATGACTATTATTATGTAGCCACGACCGCCTTCAACTTGTTATTAAACGTGTACCGGTCTTATATCACAGAAGATATTTGTAGTAAATATACTTCCGTGATTAAATGATTAATGTATTGAATGACAGACAAGGTACAGCATGATCTACTGAAGATACAAACATGAGATAATTTGATTTCGTATTAATGGCGTACTAAGAAGTAATCCTTACTAATATTATAAATGCGAAAGTAACTCTGTCTGTCTGTTTGTCTGTCGCGCTTTCACGCCAAAACTACTGAACCAATTTAAATGAAATTTGGTACACGGTACAATGGTGGATAGTCTAGAGCCTGAGAAAGGACATAGATTACTTTTTAATGCGAAAAAAGGGTTGTAAGGGGTTTAAAGGGGAGCATGAAAAGTTGTATGGAAGTATCGTCATTTTTAGAGCTAGAAACTTGAAACTTATTTTTTAGGCTGTTGGTTCGATATAAATAAATATGATTTTCAAAGTTTGTAAAAGTTTTACTCTCAAGGGTGTAAAATAATAATAGGGGAATAGGGGATGAAAGTAGTGAATGCAAATAGCTCATTAAAGTATTTATAGGTACGTATGTGTCTTATTTGTAAAATAATTAGCCTAAACAATTAAAAATGCAACCCAAAGACTCTATTCCACGCGGATGAAGTCGCGGGCACAGCTAGTGTTCAATAAAGCTATAATATTGTAGATGAGTTATTTATCTAACAAATCATATGAAAATTCTTCTCTCCCTTATCTTCGAAGCTAGAGAGCCTAAAATAAAATAAAAATACAGGTAAGTAAGTTCTTTACTTGTAGATAACAGGAAAACCTACAAAAATCGACCAAGTGCAAGTCAGACTCTCACACGAAGGGTTCCGTACCATTAACCGAAAAAAAAAAAACGTTACAAGGTCCTTGTATGGGAACCCCTTTAATTTTTATTATTTCTTGTTATAGTGGCAATAAAAATACACATTGTGAAATTTTCAACTGTCTGCCTATTACGGTTCTTGAGATATAGCCCGCTGACAGACAGACGGACGGACGGACAGGCCTAATAACATCGTTTTGTTGGTTACCGTTTGGGTACAGAACCCTAAAAAGTCTGCGGTTTTAAAGTAACATGTTAAAAATGTCATTCCTTATACCCGCGAGTCCGACTCGCACTTGTTTAGCCGTACCGTACACACCATAAAAACTGCCATAACGCGTTCCTTAATATAACGCCATCTGTTGATTGGCTCGTGAACTTATTGAACGGGTCGATTGTTCTGAGGTGTTTGAGACGTAAACAAGCTCTGATAACAATGGCTTAGTGTGGTGGCTGTGGCAAATTCTTGTCATCGACAGAGGCCGCAAATTGTAGCAAGTGCAAGTGTTGGTACCATCGTGCATGCGTGGGGATACCGAATGCCGGCCCAATAGCTACCGCCTGGCACTGCCCCGAGTGCAATAGGAATGTTGTTAGGGATAACCGGGCCGACACGCCGGTAAGGGGGCGACCAGCTGCACACGAAGATAGCCCTGTTACGCAAATGGATACTAGCCCCATAAATACCCCTGCCCTTAATGCTACACAGGAGCTCAACCTCAACATCCTAAGGGCAGAGCTAAAATTATTCAAGGAGGATTTTTTAAAGTCAGTTAGAAGTGAATTCCAACTTCTACGTGATGATATGTCAAACCTAAGGTCGTCTCTGAATGGTACAAATGACAGAATGAGTCATTTGGAGGAAAGGGTGGCTCTAATGGAGGCAAAACTGGCTCAGCCTCAATCAGCGCGATCGTCGGAGGTGGATGAGCAAATCACTCAATTGAAAAGTGATATAAATGACCGTGATCAGGAGCTGCTCGCCAATGACCTCCAAATCTCAAACATACCGGAGGTCAGTGGTGAAAATCCCACCCACACGGTCATGTTGATAGCTACAAAGATTGGCGTCGTTATTGAGGCGCGCGATATAGTGAGCGCCGAGCGATTCGGAGGCAGGCGTATCAACGCGACGCAAGCGGCGGCGCCGGTGGAGACCCGCCCGCGCTTCCTCGTCGTGCGCCTGGCGCGCCGCGACCTGCGCGACTAGCTGCTGGAGGGGGCCAGAGTGCGACGCGGCATGACTACTGCCGACCTCGGTTTGCCTGGACCAGCGAAGCGATTCTACGTCAACGAGCGCCTCACAAAAATAAACCGTGAGTTGTTTCGGAGCGCCCGTGAGGCCGGCAGTCGCCTTGGTTGGCAATTTGTGTGGTCGAAGCGCGGCCGTATTCTTGCTCGGTACAAACCCGGGGACGCAATTTGCCACATTCGTTGTGAGGCTGACTTACAGCGTACTTTCAAGACTATTCCGAGTAGTGGTGGTACTGTTACCAACTAGAATAATTTTTACTTTTCTTTTTCTGTTTATTTTTTTTGTTATTGCGATTATTTTTCGTAGGTTTACACATTTTAAAGTTGTCATGTCGATTTTTGATGAGAATTTGGTAGTAGCAAATGCCGCTACTTCTCAATATAATGTGTGGTTATTATGTTTGTATTGCAGATTACCTACCTATTATTTTTTTTGTTTTTTATTCATAAATGTGTGTCTCGCGGCGCATCTCATGAAAGTGCACATGAACCAGTTACCTAACACCACACATTATGTTTATCTATACCTACCTAACGTAACACTACTTTTTTATTGTATATACACGCTATTTACAATTAACATATTATCATTACACAGTTGTTTAGGTTTGTTTCGGTTTATTCCATATAATTTTTACGCGCCCATTGTGCCGGACAATCGACTGCGTCACACGCCGCGGCTAGCGAGTGTGCGCTCGGGTCGTGGTGGGGGTGTGAGCTTCTACCTGCGGCGAGGACTGAGCGCGCATACCTGTGCTTCTGCGGTTGATCCCAGGTTCAAATCAGTTGAGCTAATGAGGCTGCTCTCAGTGAATGGCAAAAAGATAGCCATTGGTACCGCGTACCGTCCGCCATGGTTAGACCTTGTCCTTTTTATGGATGCCATAACCGATTCCCTAAGCTCATTGGGGCATTGTGACCATTACATTCCTGAGGTCCTAAGTGGGAGTAAACTGGGATTGTGGTGTTTTCAACAAGTAACGAATCACCTGATATTTACAACATATACAAATATTATTAAAAATAACGTGATTATCAAATTATTATTTACAAAAACTTATACACTATTTTTATTTATATTTACACTTTATAAAATGATTAGTGTGCATTTATTATTTACAATTTCCTTTATCGAACTGTTATTTGCAATTATTGATTTAATATCATTTCTGCAAATAAGAATCTTTACATTGTTGTTTGCAATGCTTATTATTTACAATGGTGTTTTTTTAATTCACCAATTGCCCTCAGTATTTGCTTTTCTAACCTTTAAGTTCAATTACTGTTATCAGACTCACTTCTTTGTGTTTTTACATAGGCTTAAACTTTGCGATTTCAAATGTGACCAACTTTGTATTAATTTGTTAATTAAAAATGCTTGAAAAATACCTTAAAGTTGGTTTTTTAAACGCGGGGTCCCTTGGCACCAATCACGATGATTTTGTAGCAGCGGTGGAAGGGCATTCTTTTGATGTAATAGCAGTCAACGAGACTTGGTTACGAGCCGGCGAGGAGGGGCGCGCGCCTACTGTGCCAGGTTATCGCCTGCGCCACACGCCGCGGCCGCTGACTGTACACGGGGGTCGCGGGGGAGGCGTGGGGTTTTATCTCAAGCGCGGCCTTACTGCTCGTAACTGGCCAACTCCAGCTGTTACGGGACCATAGAACAAATGTGGATTACTCTAACACTAAATGGTATTAGAATTGCTATTGGTACAGCGTATCGCCCTCCTCGCTTCGACTTGGACCTTTTCCTCGATGCTATAACTGACTCCATTAGCTCCTTAGTAAAATGCGACCATTACATATTGCTCGGTGACTTTAATGTCGACTTACTGAATATTAACTGGCAAACTAAGAAAGTAAGTGAGTTTCTGAATAGCCTAAGCTTAAAACAGCTAGTTAGTTCGCCTACCCATTTCACAGACCATAGCGAAACATTGATCGACCTTGTCTGTACTAATCTCAACCACAAAGCGGTATACGTTGAGCCCTTTGGCTCATTCAATGGTCACTCGCTTATCGTCTGTGAATTTAACATTAAGCGTAGTAAATATAAACCCCAAACAATTACGTACAGACCCTTCAAACAAATAAACAACGAAATGCTTGATGGTGATTTTTCGCATATTTACTGGGACAACATTTGCGACTTGTCTAATGTAAATGACATGGTTGAAGTTTTGAACAAAAACATTTTAACAATTTACGACGTCCACGCTCCCATTAAGACATGCTTAATCAAGGAACCGTCATACCCCTGGATTACTGATACCATAAAACTAATGATGAATCTACGGAATTGTGCTCTGTCCAAGTACCGTAAAACGAAGTCAGATTCTAACAGGGCGTATTACAAGCAACTCAAATCTCTGGTGTTAACTTCCATATTTAGAGAAAAAGTAGCATACTTTAAATTTAATATTAATAATAAAATAAAAGACCCTAAAGCATTATGGAATAATTTAAAAAGCACCGTGCTGCCAAGTAAACGAATTAATGACCTTCCTACTCATTTCAGAGACCCAGACCGAATAAATAATCACTTTTTAAGTGTTCCTGGCAACCCCATCTGCAATATTGCGCAGCGCAATTTCTACGAGTCTCATCGATTCAGGGATGACAGTGTCGCATTCGCATTAGAACCAGTAACCGAAAGTCAAATTTTGAAATACTTTCGCGAACTTAAATCTAATGCGGAAGGCAGTGATAAGGTGACTCTGAATATGCTTTTGTCAACCCTCCCACATACACTTAAAGCCATCACCGAAATTGTGAACAGATCAATCAGCTCTGCAACATTCCCTGACATCTGGAAAACTGCAATCGTCAGACCGCTACCTAAAAATACGAATCCAACAGACCTAAAAGATCTCAGGCCCATTAGCATTCTGCCTTGCCTTTCTAAAATTGCCGAGAAGACCGTGTGCCAGCAGGTGTCTCAATATTTGGAAAAAAATGACATACTTCCTGAGCTACAATCAGGCTTTCGTAAACGGCGTGGTACTGCTACAGCCCTTTTGGATGTCACCGATAATATTTTGGCGGCTCAAGATAAGGGCTTATGTACACTTCTTGTACTACTTGATTTTTCGCGGGCTTTTGACTGTATCAATGTTGAACTATTTCTTTCAAAGTTGAAGTATTATGGTTTTGAACAAAATACAATAAACTGGTTTTTTATTTATCTCAATAATCGTCAGCAGCGTGTGGAAATCCGTTTGAGCAATGGCTCATCGTTTGTTTCTTCGGTCACTCCCGTTAATAGGGGAGTTCCGCAAGGCTCTATACTGGGTCCCATTATTTTTATCTTGTATTGTGCAGACATTATAAAGTCTTTGAAGCACTGTAGGTACCACATTTATGCTGACGATGTGCAAGTTTACATCTCTTTTAAGCCGAGTGACTATGACAGTGCGTTAAAGGATCTTAACGATGATCTCAACAGAATAGCATGTTGGGCTGAGAACAACGGTTTAGTACTTAACCCTGCTAAAACGAAATATTTGCTTTTTGGGACCAAGTGCCAAATCAGTGCAGTGCCTGCAACACTCAACGTTACCCTTCTGGGTGAGTCGGTCAGTCGAGTTAGTGAAGCACGTAATCTAGGACTGAACATGGACGCTGAGTTAAGATACGAAGCACATGTGGCAGCGTCAGTGCGCACCTGTTTTTATCGGCTCAAGGTCCTTTATAAAATAAGACCCTATCTATCAGAGGAGCTGCGAATCCTGCTAGTTGAGTCGCTCGTACTCTCAAACTTAAATTATGCGGATATTGTTATTGGCCCTCGGCTGCTGGCAAGAACTGATCGACTGATACAGAGAGTGCAAAGCGCCTGCGCTCGATTTTGCTTTACAATCCCTCCTAGAACTCACGTAACACCATTTTTAAATAAGCACTCAATTCTCAAGATGAAGTCGCGTCGTAAGTTGCACTTGGCTTGCCTACTGTTTGGCGTTATAAAGTACAGGCAGCCGACCTACCTTTACAACAAACTGAGCTGGATTGCTAGTAAAAGGGAATGCGCAAGCAGACAGTGCTCTCAACAACTTGCTACTCAGCCGCACAAGACAGCCGCCTTCAGAGGTAGTTTCAGGTACGCTGCATCCAAGTGCTGGAACAATATTCCCCCGCCGATACGAAGCATTAGAAGTCTTAATATCTTTAGAAGTCGACTCCGGCAGTTCCTTATCAACTCTCAGAAAGATCTGGGCGTGACGATTTCGAACACGTCGATAATTTAAAATTAGCAGAGGGTTGCCGCTGCAGGCCCTTAATAGAGGGGAAAAAATATTTATTTTTTAATTTTATTATTTATTCGTGACCAACTTGGTCTTACAATTTCGTACGTTAAATTTACAAGTCTGAGTAGCTATTAAACACAGTAATTCACAGCAAACATTGTACAATCTATTTTTATACCTATACTTTTAACATCGTCTCCAATTTTTTTTTAATGTATTTCTACCTTCACACATTTATATCTATTAATATTATACACACTAAACAAAATATGCACACAAAATATTTGAAATAACAAATCTGGACTCACCTTACACAAAACCACTATTTACTTTTATTATCACTGTTTGGTATCTGCTTGACATCCGTATGTCGCTACTGGGATCCAGCAGAATACCAGCGCCAGGTATATTTACCTGGCACATGCTGAGTTGGACTCCCATTTGGTGCAGCTTGGAGACACACACACCGCACATTTGAGTGTAGAAGTCATATGTATATATATATTTTTTTTTAAGTAGGTAGGTAATCTGGCAAATTCTTTAGTTTATGAATACCTAGTAATTGCCACCATACATTCTGCCTTTTCTTTCTTTTTATTTGTTTTCATTTAATTATTTATATTTTCTAGTGTTATGTAACTGTGCTTGTGTGTTGTGTTTCTTTCTTTGTTCCAAATAAATGTTTTATCTATCTATCTATCTATCTATCACTTGATCGGTTTTTATGTTTCTTTTCAGAGACTAGTGGACGTCACGCGGTTTAACCCGCGTAGTTCCCGTTCCCGTGGGAGTACGGAGATAATATATAGCCTGTGTTACTCCCTGATAATGTAGCTAACCAATGCTAAAAGAATTTTTCAAATCGGTCCAGTAGTTTCGGAGCCTATTCAATTTAAACAAACAAATCTTTCTTTTTTATAATATTAGTGTAGACGAAGCTGGCAAAAAGATATTTATCACCAAAACAGAAAACTGTACAATCTGATATCCTCAAATATCATGAAAAATGCTGTGAACTGGACAGATGCTCCATATTTCCTCTTCTCTGACGTTATTCGTTTTGTTCCCAGTCGACAGAGGAATAAATTACATGATTTTGAAAGCTGGGCTTTTCCATTGAAATGTAAATTCATCGCGCACTCGTACTATTTTTCTTACGAGCTGAAAAAATGTCCGGCAAAAAGCGTTGGTGCTAGTCAAAAGGGGTTTTTCGTGAATTTAAGTGTGGTCTATTTTGCTAATACGAATATGTTTGGATCGGGATTTTAGTTCAACCAGCTCCAATCCGAAGTTATTAGTACACGATAATTGGACTAAAATTAAACTTTTTTTACGTCAATTATAACTTACGAACTTTTGCCCGCAACTTCGTACGCACACATCCCGTTTTTTCACGTCCCCGTAGGTATTTCGGGAAATCCTCTCGCAGTCATTGATATTTAAAAACCCAAGATACACACTCAGCATCTCAAAAATACCGCATAAAACAAGCGCACAATTTAAAATTGTGCGCTAGTTTCAAACAGTCTCGCATCGCTCGCCATACTGCACTGCTTTGTAAAAACAACTTTAATCGGTCCGTGTAAGGTTGAATTTGCAAAAATGTTTATAATATAACTACACACAACTCACACATGACACTTGATACATGTCAGTTTTTGACGACAGTTTCGAGTGTTGCATTTGTTCGAGACTGTGCGTCTTAGGTTTTTCTATATCAATGCTCGCAGTGCTTCCCTATACTCCTCAAGGAACCTACATGCCAAATTTCAGCTTTCTACGACTAGCATTTTCGGCTGTGCATTGTCTGTCAGTCAGTCACCAATAACGAAAGTATTATAAACCGACTTCAAAACAACAAGGAGGTTCTCAATACGGTTGTATTTTTTGTTTTTATGTTTGTTACCTCATAACTCCGTCATTTATGAACTGATTTGAAAAATTCTTCTTTCATATGAAAGGGTATAATTTCCGATTGGTCCCATTTAAATTTCATCAAAATCGGTTTAGTATTTTGGCTTTTAAATCATAATAGCTGGAATTCGTTTACTTAGATGACGTAATTGGTTTGTCGTCCAAGTAAACCAAAGTGCGTATTTTGCTTTCCTGCGACTTTCCAGTGGTGTTGTTAGATGTGGGATACCATTAAAAAGTTAAAAATAAAAAACTTTTATACAAATAAGTACAACACCTAGGAGTAGTAAGACCTATTGTATCACCAAAAAACACACTAATAAATACTTTGACTTTGAAATTAAAGTTATTTTCATTTGGAGGTCGGTTGTTTTTTTTTTGTAAAAACGTTTTTATGTATTTGGATTGATATTGATGATTCATAACATGAATTATATACCCCTCTACAATATGTAAAAGTGTCGACACAAAACGCGTATTGTACAGTCCATGAAGGAAAATGGTACACTTACTGCACTTTTATTTATTTTTTCCCGCCCCATGAGAAATACTAGTATTGGTACTCAGCTGTATTCAGTAACACTGGAAGGCAACCAAAACGTGTACTGAAAAAGACCGGGCAGATAAATTGATTTTATGTGGAAAAACTATGTATTTGAAAATTCCTAATTCATTCTCGTAGAACTGTATAACCGAAACCAAAAGTAACTACCCAGATAACAGAGCCATACCTATGTTTCAACTTGTTTCAAAGATGCCCAAGTTTCCGAAGGCCGACCATTTCTGAAGTTAGCAAGTTAAGCATTGCTTCGAACACGTTTTGTTTGCCCAACTACTGTGTAAGGATAGTTAGCTGTACGTTATCGTTCTGGTGTGATTTAGGATTCCTTACTTCGTCGGCACGTAGAGCCTTGAGAATAGTTGCTGGTTACGAACTTATTAGGGTTCCGAAAAAAAAACGGAACCCTTATAGGATCACTCCGGTGTCTGTCTGTCTGTCCGTCTGTCACAGCCAGTTTTCTCCGGATCCACTAGACCGATTCTGTTAAAATTTGGTACACATATGGACTTCTATGACCCAAACACGGACGCGTTACGTAAATCATAAAATTTTTAGGTCACTTTTGAGGGTCAAACTAGAAAATTTAAAAAAAAAGTTTTTTGAACAATATCATGTGACATATTAAATGAAAGGGCTTACTGTGAGGGTTTTAATTATATTTTTTTCATAATTTTAATTTTTCAAATAAGTTAATTTTAGACCAATAAAACTTTTTAACAAAAAATTTAATCTCCGTGGTTTTCAGTTTTTTAATAGGTTTAATTTTTTTGTTAAAAAGTTTTCATTTATAATTTTTTGTGGCTATAGTCTACTAATTAATATATGCTTATTTTTTTATTACTTTTAAAATAGCTACCTATCTTACTTTAGCTATTAACTGTTTTATAATCCTACTTTAACTATAACTTGTTGTATAATATAAAGACTTAAAAAAACAGGCTTTATGTACCCACATGGGTAGGCCTACAAAAAATGCTACACAACTCTGCGCTAAAACCTGTGAGTAAACAATAAATCAACCCGATTTTCCCCCCTTAGGGTAGGATTTTTTTACAAATGTATATTGGATACTTTTGAGGTATACCCTATCCAAATAAAAAAGAAAATTGTAAAAAGTTATGCGTATTCATACATAAAAAAGAAAAAAAAGTATACTCGTCGACTTGAGAACCTCCTCCGTTTTTTCGTCGGTTAAATAAAAGTCATTTTCCTGCCTTGGTTACGACGCCCGTCCTGAGGCACTTGATGATCCAGACACCATTGGGCTTGTTGCACACATTTGGATGGATCAGCCATCCAAATGTGGCCTGAAGACTTATTGCCAGCAGTGATCGTTTTATGGTGTTGTCATTTCGATCGATGAGTTTAATTTTGGAACTACTACGCTCCATCTCCGTTTGACAAACCTTGAGTTTGGACTTCTAAAGTCAGAAACTAACATTGCCAGCACTAATGCGGCAAAATGAACGTAGGGCTTATGAGAGTGCAAATCTGCCCCACTAAAAACAATTGGCTGAGCACGCCAAAACAGTGACTAGTCCATTCTACCCCACTACTTGGTCGTCTAGTGGGGCAAAGTAGAATAATGCCCATAATCACCTAAATTCATTATGTAGGGATATATTATACCGTGTTTATTAGCTTGCGCTTGACGAAAGAATCCTTAAATTGTTTGCAAAGCCAGTGAATGTTAGGAAGTGGCGTACTATACGCGCACCGCTCAAGTTTGATTAAGAGCTTACCTATGTACCTGTGTGTACGTTAAATGGCTAATAATGTGCTCTAGCTGTTTGCATGTGTTTAGCATACCTAGTTTAGTTATTCTGTTATTGCTTGAATTTCATTAACGTATATAATTAGTTAACTAGCTTACTTCAGCAGCTTCACCCGCGTGATTTCAAGGGAACATACTCTCGGAAAGAATAGTACCATAATGTCCTATTCTAAGACAGGGTCTATCCATATACCCAAGTTTCATGCAAATCCGCTCAGCTGTTAAGACGTAACAGACAGCAAACAGGCTTACAGATAAATATAATTTATTTCCCATTAATTTTCAAATTTCTTTAACTGTACTTTATCCATGTATATATTAACATGGATAAAGTACAGTTAAAGAAATTAATAGCTTTATAACTCGACATTCTATCATCGATAACCATCGTCAAAAAGTTCTAAATGTGAGGGATTGGGACGCTACCAAAATTCAAGTGGACAATCCCATTTGGGCTTTTTCATATTTTTATCTATTTTACCACATATGAAAGTTTTCAACTTAGTGAAAGTTCAAATTACTGGGAACTGATGTCAAAGATGATAAATAATAGTAGTGTCCCTGTTTTATTCAATAGACTTTCGTCGTAAGTAGGAAAAGCACTTAATTTATTTATTTATTTAACACTTTCGGCTCACAAATGTACAGGGACGGACTTAATGCCATAGGCATTCTCTACCAGTTAAACTTTGGGTGATGCA
This sequence comes from Lacanobia wlatinum, assembly GCA_947578705.1. Lineage (NCBI taxonomy): Eukaryota > Metazoa > Arthropoda > Insecta > Lepidoptera > Noctuidae > Lacanobia > Lacanobia wlatinum. Next base: position 5,927,498 of record OX388039.1, on the reverse strand, counting down.
GAGAATAGTCGTAGTTCCAATATTAAGAATTAAAAGCGATTGATAATTATTCAAATACAATTAAATTGAATAATACACATATTCAAACTATACATACAATATAAATACATAATAAATACTCAAATTAACAAGATACATACATGTGTAAACAAAATACTTAAACAATTAATATTATATTCATATTATATGTTTTCATATAATATTGTTTTTTTATTTAATTTTTTTATTTATCTGACTATGTAGGTCAATCCATTGTTTTTTTTTATTTATATACATCTCTATCATTACCAGTATCATAGTGTGCTAGCTAACAAGTTATAAATTTCGTGTCATGTATTAATTACTTAGCTTACTTTTATATAGATTCAAGTCCTTTAAACGTAACAGACACATGTGTTGCTGGGGAGTATGTTGGCCACTTCTTCTCCCCAGCTAAAACAGTAGGAAGTGGTGACGGGCGGACGTTTTGGGGGACTGTCTTTTGTAAAACTTGACGTTCAAAAAGTGCTGGCTCTCAGCTTAATTTGAATAAACGACTTTTGATTTTTGATTTTGAATACGAACAGAGCCCCAAGTCTGCTATTACAATAGTGTCAGAATGGTCTATCATTGATTTCATATTGGTTGATTTTGACAAGATTCTATGCCATTTCTTTCTATGGATTGTCAGTGGTTGACCACTGGAAAGTCATGATGACGCTTTTATATCCAACATTAGCGCTGTGATGATACTACTGCCAACTTCTTACGAATGTGTTCACGAACTTTAACTTAGAAAGTTAAGGCTTCGATTTTCAATCTGTTTATAATTTACAAGGATTTCTCATACATATACAAAACTTCACGAATCCACAGCTGAACTCATGAAAAGCAAGGCGAAACAACTTGATCCAAAATTAAATGAAGAAAGCTGCACAGGCCGGATTTAGCGGTATAAACAAGAAAAGGGCTCAGCGGCAAAGTTTATAAACACGAGCGTCTGACGTCAGCAGACTCGCTACACGAGGCTGGGGGCTTACAATGAATTACATTACATTGTAAGGGATTATTTACACGTACCATACCTACCACACCACATCGCAGCGTCAGAAAGTGGTCAAGCTGTGGTCTTGTTCTTCTCGAGTCAATGGACTCTTTTGGTTAGGTGGCTATGTTAATAACAGCAATCGGTGACATTAATTAAGTCCCCCAAAGTACAGGTGTATGGGCATTCGGGACACTTACATGTGACTCACGTTCTGAAGAGGGGCACCGCACTCACGTTGGGTATCGGACAGGACTATAAAACCCCATTTCGCCAAGTTGTGTTTGCAGAGGCCTACTTTGGCCAAGCAGTGGTTACGTGTGTAAAGTGTCGCTACCACTTTTTGCAGTTGCGTGGTGATAACCACAAAATGTCGATGTGGTTGCGATGTCGCTAGTACTTGCGATGTAGGTACTTTGTGGCTGGTGTTAGCAGACAGATAGATCGACTCCGGCGCGCAGTGTTGATATGGCCGGCTGCAAGTGCGCGGTGTCGCTGTAATTCGACCCGACCGGTTGAATTTGAGGAAAAAATGTGTTCCGTGTTAATTGAACGCGCCCTCGTGGTGTGTTGTGATACGTGTGAATTCTCCCTAAGGCGTCGAAAAGACGTAACAAACGTTGTTAGTTATTCGTCTCCTCTCATTTTGGAACAAAATTTACATAACAATAGCTCCTGACTTAGCAACATTATAATCAGTCAACTGGGTTGGAAATGGTACTGCCCACTACCGCGTAGGCAAGGGAGGTACAATCGGGGACATTACTGGTGCGGCAGATTCAAACACTATGCCCCAGTTAATAGAAAAAAGATAATTAATATGATAAGCTTTTAAACTTAACTTAATAAATCTCAGCAGCTGACGCACGTTTGATTTTTGGATGGATGACCATCTTAACATACCGAGATTCCTCCAAGCCTCGGAAAGCACGTTAAGAGCCCTATCACAAAATTGCGTTTTCACTCACAAAACTGCGGACTCATCGCATTATGTAGAAATTAGGTAGTTGCAATTATGTTTATTTTAGGGTTTATTATTAACTACCCTTAATTAAACTTATTGCCATTAAGAGCCCTATCACAGAATAGGGAATATGCATGAAAAAAATATTTATATTCAATACAGTTTATCTAAAAATATACAAAAATATAACACTAACAGTGAAAATAGAACCACAAATACTCGAAAAACAAACGAGATATAATTATTTTAAACAAATATATCTGTCCCTCTCGCGAAAACGCTATTTTCTATGGCAGCTGTATAGACGTCCTGAACTTTGACGTGAAAGTCGATATCGGACTTCTCTTTCTAATTGATATCTTTGATGCTTTATAACCTCATCGCTGATGAAGGTATTTAAAATATAATTTCATAATTGTTTACTGGAGCTAATAAGTATTTCATTTTGAAAATAAAAAATCGCATGCATATTCCCTATTGCGTTTTCACTCACAAAACTGCTGACTCATTGCATTATGTAGAAATTAGGTAGTTACAATTACGTTTATTTTAGGGTTTATTAATAATTTATTTTATGAATATTTATTAAATTTTCATTTCTTATGAACTATGGTTTGTTTTGTTATAAATTTTACGTAATATTATTAATGTATGAAGGAGAAATGTGCATTTTGAGCGTTTTTAGTAGTTTTTATGGATTTGAATGGGATTTTTTTACGGATATTCCATTCTTATTTCAATTTTCTGAGGCCGTTATGCACGAAACGACTACAAAATCGATATTATGATAAATTTTTTTCATTTCATTTGGTTAGTACAGTAGTTCAATTCACGAGCTCAAAAAAGTGCCGTCGCGCTTTTCATGAGAAACTTACTTCGGAATTTTGGCTTGTTACAAAGTTAGCAACTGTCGAAGTTATATGTAAAGCTGAAAATGTAATAATTATTTATTTCAACTAATATTTAACTTAAATCACAATCACGTATTTTTTCTATGCACCATAATCCAACAAAAAATAAACTTAAAATAAAACAAAATGTTAAAATAAAAAATCCTAACTAAACTTGTTACAAATAGATAAGAGAAAAATGCGAAAAGTGAAGCCGCTATACACTATACAAATAACTATTCCCAACTACTTCTGAGAATAAGAAAGCCAAAGTTGGCCATTTTACGCAAAAAATACAGTCAAATGGTAGTAGGCCTCTTAAGCTGTTGGTCCCGGCTGTCGTTTGTAGATCTTTGACAGTCGTTATGGGTAGTCAGAAGCCAGGAAATCTGACAACAGTTTTGCCAAGGAGTATCGCGTCACCCAGTTACTGGGAAGTCAGAGTGGTAGCCGCTCTAAGTAAAATACTGGTATTCAACTGCATCCAACTAGATTGGTAGCCGAACTCAAAATAGTTGGGAAAAAAAAATTGATTATAGCAATTTCGAGTGCTTTAGGCGTTTGCCTTGTGACCCGGTGGTCGTGGGTTCGATTCCCACGGGAAGCATACTTTGTAAAGTTGTTTTCCAGTTTGGCTAGGAAATTTCAAGCTTGAATCACCTGATTGTGCTTCGCAAAGCACATATAAGCCGGTGGTCCCGGCCGTCAAATGGCGGTCGTCAAATAAACCATTTCAGAGGCCCTTGAGGCGATTTAGAAAATCTGACACTAGTGGGTCGTTAGACCTTACTGCCCACACGATAAGAAGAAGATAAAAGTTGTGATGTGAAATAACGGATAAATTAAAGTTGATAAATAAAATCAGTTTGCCAAGAAAAAATCCATGAATCTAGCTACATTGATATACCGCCTCTCGTAGAGACCATGTTGCTAAAAACGGTTCCTCAACAGCTTTGGCCATGAACTTCCAGAACATTCTGGACGCACCATCTACCTATACCAGAGACCATTAATCAGGTTTACAACCTCAATTAAAACAGGTATAACGCAGCCGCATTTGTGTTAAAAAAGTAATTTATATTCTTTCCCATTAATCTTAATGAATCTAAATCTCTTTTGAGAAAGAAATAATTAAACAAAACGTATCAGCTTGGTAACATCGCGTACAAATCATAAAAGTCGGGATAGAGAGGTAATGTATTAATTACTTTTTTTACTGCTTTATTTGTTGGTTAATGTTTGTAAAAAAGTACTTCGTTAACTTAAGCCCTCCGCCGAGAGGCCACAGAAAGATTCTATAGCCTCTGTTTTAAACTATTCGAATGGTTTTTAATAAACCAAATGTTTGAAAGATTTAAATTTTCTGTAATTAATTTATTTATTTACTTGTCTCCTTACAACTATCATTACAGGTTTTAACCTAATGCGTCAGTGTAGTGATTTACTCTTACTTTTTAATCTATACATATAATAAAATCGTAGACTAACCGTGTCTGTACATTGAATATTTTTGCATGAAAATTACACAGAAAACTCAGGAAAAAGGTATAAAACACAAAAATGCAATTTTTGAAATTTTTATCTGTTTGTCTGTTTGTCTGTGCGTTTGTGGGAGCATCACGCTTAAACCACAGATTAGATTGCAAATCTAAGTACTTAAAAATATTAAGTGATAACCCGAGTAACATTTAGCGTTTATTTCATCAAAATCGACCCACAAAATCAAAAGATATTGAATTTTTAAGTTTAGGAAGAAACTTCCTAATGTATTCAGATGAGTCAGAGCGCCATCTATTGAGAAAAAATAAAATGCATGAAAGCATGAATGTTACACCAAAACACATTGATTGAGTTATTTGTGAAACTTTTAATACATAGACGTAGCAAAATAAAAGTAAACATTTTAATACCTTATCGTTATTTACCGTTACATACGGGCTTCTTATTTAACGTCTTCCGCTGCCAAATATTTTGTCAGTTTACATGGTCAATAGATGGCGTTGCACTGATGACGCGTTTTTCTGAATTGCGGTGTTAAGATTTTCCGCTGGAGAATGACCTCACACGATTTCTAAACACAGTCGTGTTTCGAAGATATTTCGGTTTGGTCTCTGAAAGGTCTTAAACTGTTAGGGACCATAGTTAGTTAAATCTCTAGTGCTGGTTTCGTTTAAAGTGCATTTATCGTAGAGTCTTAAACTGATTTAGTTTTGCGAAGTTCTGGACGGTTCGACTTGCGGATCAGGCCTGTAGGGTCCCGTACCAAAGGTGCTGTGCTGACGGGACCCTACTGCTAGGCCTCCGCGATTGATTCCGTTTAGAGCGAAGCAACGAACGGTTCGATTTGCGAAACAAGGCTAATAATATAAATAAAAATCTTATATTTCAGACAGAGTCCATTTTTTGGTTAGTAGTTAGGTTTAGGTTTAGTTTAGGTTAGTAGTTTGGTTTTTTATAATAAGGTATCGTACCAAAGGTGGTCACGGTGACGGGAGCGATCGATTTTGGGAGGCTTCTCTCTAAGTCCGAAGTCCGTAGTTTCAGGCTTAGTTGCGGACGTATTCTACTCCGTATCACCTACAGACTTACGATTAGTCCCGAACCCGAACTAAGAATGAATGAAAACACGATTTCACAGTAACTGTCAAATCGTGTTATCATTAGTTCTCATTGGTTAGATGAAACGGAGTGGAATATTTTTTTTTTACAATAGATAGGCATACGTTTGACCACTATCTCACCTGATGGTAAGCGATGATGCGGTCGAAGATGGAGCACGTAAGACTCCCAGGTTGCCCGCAACTAAGTTTTTAATTCGTGCTAAGTATCAAACGGTTCGATTTGCGAGCCAAGGCAAATTATAGGGTTACGTGCCAAAGTGGCTAATGGGACCCTATTATTTAAGCCTTCTCGTACGATTTTGATTCGTGCGAACCCAGTCGATTTTTAGGGTTCCGTATCAAGTTTGCTAACGAAACCCTTTTTTTTAATAAGCCACCACTGTCCGTCTTCCTTCAGTTAATGCGTTTTATTTCTGTCTCGCTAATATAAAAAATGTCTTTTAGAGAAAGGTCGAATCTTTCACAATATAGCAAAATTCTTAATCTTCTTAATATATTTAAAACAAAGTCGGTTTTGTTCGAACACTTTTCTAACTCGAGAACGGCTCGACAGATTTTCATAGTTTTTGTGTTTTTGGATTAGTCTTCGTCCGGAATAGCATAATAAGAATTAAAATACAAAAAAAAAGAGTAGGTAGGTAGGGTAGGTAGGGTAAGTAGGGTAGGTAGGGTAGGTAGGTAGGTAGGTAGGTAGGGTAGGTAGGTAGGGTAGTTAAGGTAGGGTAGCTATGGTAGGTAGGATAGGTAAGTAGGATAGGTAAGTAGGTAGAGTAGGTAGGTAGGTTAGGGTCGGTAGGTAGAATAGCCAGTTGACGGGAGCGAAGCCGCGCGGGTCAGCTAGATCTATACATATAATAAAATCGTAGACTAACCGTGTCTGTACATTGAATATTTTTGCATGAAAATTACACAGAAAACTCAGGAAAAAGGTATAAAACACAAAAATGCAATTTTTGAAATTTTTGTCTGTTTGTCTGTGCGTTTGTGGGAGCATCACGCTTAAACCACAGATTAGGTTGCAAATCTAAGTACTTAAAAATATTAAGTGATAACCCGAGTAACATTTAGCGTTTATTTCATCAAAATCGACCCACAACATCAAAAGATATTGAATTTTTAAGTTTAGGAAGAAACTTCCTAATGTATTCTGATGAGTCAGAGCGCCATCTATTGAGAAAAATAAAATGCACGAAAGCATTCAAAGTTGTTGAGTTATTTGTGAAACTTTTAATACGTGGCAAAATAAGAGTGATCATTTTATACCTTTTCGGTATTGATCGATACAATCGATCCACAAAATCAAAATATATTGAATTTTTAGTTTAGTAAGAAACTTCCTTATATATTCTGATTAGTCAGAGCGCCATCTATTGAGGAACCAAAAAATGCATGAAAGCATGAATGTTACACCAAAACACATTGATTGAGTTATTTGTGAAACTTTTAATACGTAGACGAAGCAAAATAAAAGTAAACATTTTAATACCTTATCGTTATTTACCGTTACATACGGGCTTCTTATTTAACGTCTTCCGCTGCCAAATATTTTGTCAGTTTTCATGGTCGATAGATGGTGTTGCACTGATGACGCGTTTTTCTGAATTGCTGTGTTAAGATTTTCCGCTGGAGAATGACCTCACACAATTTCTAAACACAGTCGTGTTTCGACGGAATTTCGGTTTGGTCTCTGAAAGGTCTTAAACTGTTAGGGAGCATAATTGGTTAAATCTCTGAGTTGTAAATGCACTTTATCGTAGTCTTAAACTGATTTAGTTTTGCGAAGTTCTGGACGGTTCGACTTGCGGATCAGGCCTGTAGGGTTCCGTACCAAAGGTGCTGTGCTGACGGGACCCTACTGCTAAGCCTCCGCGATTGATTCCGTTTAGAGCGAAGCAACGAACGGTTCGATTTGCGAAACAAGGCAAATAATAATAAATAAAAATTTCAGACAGAGTCCATTTTTTGGTTAGTAGTTAGGTTTAGGTTTAGAGGAGCTCATGGCTAGATAATAACAGCCGCACGGGTCGATCTTCAAGGTTAAGCAACGCTTGCCAAGGTTGGTGTGTGGATGGGTGACCATCTTAACATACCGAGTTTCCTCCGTGCCTCGGAAAACACGTTAAGCCGTTGGTCCCGGCTGTCATTTGTAGATCTTTGGCAGTCGTTACGGATAGTCAGAAGCCAGTAAATCTGACTCCAGTCTTGCCATGAAGTACCGTGTTACCCAGTTAATGGGTTGTGGAGGTCTGGTAGGCAGCCGCTCCATGTAAAATACTGGTATTCAGCTAAATCTGGCTTGACTGGAAGCCGACCCCAATATAGTTGGGAAAAGGCAAGGCAGATGATGAGTTAGGTTTAGGTTTAGTTTAGGTTAGTAGTTTGGTTTTTATAATAAGGTACCGTACCATAGGTGGTCACGGTGACGGGAGCGATCGATTTTGGGAGGCTACTCTCTAAGTCCGAAGTCCGTAGTTTCGGGCTTAGTTGCGGACGTATTCTACTCCGTATCACCTGCAGACTTATGATTAGTCCCGAACCCGAACTAAGAATGAATGACAACATGATTTCACAGTAACTGTCAAATCGTGTTATCATTAGTTCTCATTGGTTAGGTGATACGGAGTGGAATATTTTTTTTTTTTTACAATAGATAGGCATACGTTTGACCACTATCTCACCTGATGGTAAGTGATGATGCGGTCGAAGATGGAGCACGTTTGCCTAGAAGCAACCTATTCACTTTTGTCTTAAAAACTCCCAGGTTGCCCGCAACTAAGTTTTTAATTCGTGCTAAATATCAAACGGTTCGATTTGCGAGCCAAGGCAAATTATAGGGTTCCGTGCCAAAGTTGCTAATGGCCTATTATTTAAGCCTTCGCGTACGATTTTGATTCGTGCGAACCCAGTCGATTTTTAGGGTTCCGTACCAAGTTTGCTAACGGTACCCGGTACCCGGTTTTTTTAATAAGCCACCGCTGTCCGTCTTCCTTCAGTTTATGCGTTTTATTTCTGTCTCGCTGATATAAAAAATGTCTTCTAGAAAAAGGTCGAATCTTTCACAATATAGCAAAATTCTTTATCTTATTAATATATGGTGCTTCCCGTGTGGTCCCATTGCCACCACGTCAGGATCTGATGATGGAAACCCTGAGAAATCGAGGGCAACTCTCGAAAATTGTAGGCACGTATTTGGTAAAAACTTGATATTCGTGTGTATATCGGGTGATACTACAAAAGAATGAAAGTTTGGATCAGACCTGATGATGGAGACGACAGAGAGTCAAGGGAACTCCACATCGGTATGTAGGAACTACCAAGTGTTTGGGCTTATTTCATTCGTATTGACGAGACCTTTACACCGAAAGCACTTAGTAAGTTTTATTTTCATAACATAACATCACGCCAGTACGCTGTGAATGGGCACGTAGGTACCACTAATAACTGAAAAATAAAAAACTTTTTTACAAAAAGTCGGTGTAAAAAAGCGAAAAAACTAAAAACACCGACTTCCGAAATTAAAGTTATTTTATACTTTGTAGTGTTTTGTTTTGGAAGTCGGTTACATTTTTTGTAAAAGAGTTTTTTTCGTTTTATTTCTGTCTCGCTGATATAAAAATGTCTTCTAGAAAAAGGTCGAATCTTTCACAATATAGCAAAATTCTCAAAGTCGGGTTTGTTCGAACACTATTCTAACTAACTCGAGAACGGCTCGACCGATTTTCATAGTTTTTGTGTTTTATTCGGGACGAAGACTAATTCCTTCGTCCGGAATAGCATAATAAGAATTAAAATACAAAAATAAAATGAGTATGTAGGTAGGGTAGGTAGGCAGGTAGGTAGGGTAGGTAGGTAAGGTAGGTGAGGTAGGGTAGCTATGGTAGGTTGGTATGGTAGGTAAGTAGGTAGGTAGGGTAGGTAGGTTAGGGTCGGTAGGAAGAGTAGCCAGTTGACGGGAGCGAAGCCGCGCGGGTCAGCTAGTATAATAATAAAATAATCTAAACACTAATTAATACTACTAACAATAATAGGTACTCTACTTAAAAATAACTTACATAACCTTACATACCTAACAGAAAATAACCACAAACATAACGTTTTACACTACTTACCTTACATAACTAACTTAACTAACATTTAACAGAACTCTTGCGAGTTCACTCAAAGTGCACGAAAAAATATCCAATCTGTCATGGACTTCATTCATCACCCGGATTGTTTAGGTGAGGGGTGCTTTCGCCAGCAGATTGGCTCTAGTCAAAGGTACGCTTAGCAGTTGCGGGCGTCACTGCTTCCACACGTGCCGAACGCTAAGTTTCAGGTGACGCAACACTCCCGGGTCATGTGCTACGCCACGCAGTAGCTTCACTACATACGTTGCAAGACTGAAATCCCGACGTACCCTGAGCTCATTATACCCCACCATCCCCAGTACAAATAGTGTAGGGTACATCAACGGGTCGAACGAATACATCCCATACTGTTTAAAATACAAATGCCTTGTAAACTTGTTCTGTACCCGCTCTAACATGACACTGTATACCGCTTGACGTGATGCCCAAATGACTGAACTATGTTCAAGATGGCTCCTAACTAGTGCGTCATACAATACCTTGAGCGTAGTAATGTTCGTGAACCCCCGTGACTGCCTTAGTACAAAACCTAGGTTTCTGGACGCCTTCTTGCAAATCTTTACGATGTGTTCGAGAAAATTAAGCTTTGGAGTGAGATGCACGCCTACATCCCGTACCTGCGACACTCGCTGCAATAAATTAATATGACGCTCTAATTGTCTTTTGTGAATTTGTGTATGTTGTGTGTGTAAGAATTTGAAGTCAGAATTCGTTAAAACTTTTCTTCTTTCCTTTAGCCTGAAAATCTGTCAAGATTGAAAATTCTTAACTCCAAATACTCAATTTACTAACCAGACCTTAGTATTTTAAAACGAAACTCAAAAGTGCATCTTGATTTAATCCAAGATTTGAGTGCAGTTTAACAATGATAACAGTCAGTTTTGGAACGACATGCATAGGATTAGCCTACAAGCCTAATTATAGCTATAGGTACAAGGCACTACACCTTATGAAAACCGACCCTAATTATAGCTATAGGTGTATATTATCATTATTTCTAGCCTGAACTGACCCAAAACTGAGCAAAGATCTCCCTGGATTCCTTCCATTGCTCCCACTTCTTGCCACTTCATAAGGAAGACATCCAATTTCTCCCACCATCTATTGAGGCTCCGTATGGTGTCGGCCGATGCCGTAGCGTGCCGTAAAAGGATAATACCATCCCATCTCTTCCCGTGGGTGTCGTAAGAGGCGACTAAGGGACTCGCCAGAGAATGGGCAGTAGCGTTCTCTGCAAAACTCAACACTATACCCGATCGCCAACCCGCCTGCCAAGCGTGGCGATTATGGCAACCCCTCCCTCCCCCCCCGTCTTGGAGGAGGCCTATGTCCAGTAGTGGACGTCTATTTCGGCTGAAATGATGATCATGATCTATTGAGGTACATTTACAGGCGTATAAAACATTAAAAACTGAAATAAACTCCTAATCTTCATCTCCACAGTTAAATAAGCAAAGTGAACGGCCCTTTGCGCTGGAATGAGTGCACGAATCCCAAATATAGCCCGCATGACGTGATGCCAGGTTTATTGTGGTCATGCCCGACTCGCATTGACGTCAGACTCGTAAACCGGGTACTCGGGTATTGCAAGCGCCAAATTCTCGTAAGCACTTATAAAACGCACTGTATTTCCGTACGAATGGAGAAAAATTCTGTGGTGGATATTGGGGCGGTGTGTGGTGACTGTAAATGCAGTTTATGGTGTAAATGTTTTGTAAATTATGGTCGTTTCGTAAGTTCCAAGATAAATAAAGACTATTTTGGTTTTTGGAGGCAATGTGTCAGTAAATGATCAGTGCGCTGTAGATTTGTACGATCTGTACGTCTACCATGAGTTTTATCAATCTATACTCGCTAGCGAATGTAGGTAAAAAAATGTATGAAAACCTTCAAAAAACAAGTTTCAAATTTCCTTTTAGTTTTCAACTAAAATTATACTTGCATCTTGCTTCTTGTTAGTTAACGACTTAAACGAATAAGTAAATTAGAAACTTGTTTTTTTTTAAGTTTTCACACACTTTTTTAACTACAGTCGCTAGCGAGTATAGATTGATAAAACTCATGGTAGACGTACTGAAATCGCCATGTCACTTATGAACTTATTGGAGTACTATATGTTTAGCAAGCATGGTGGCAATGTTTAATACTCGTTCTTCTATCTAATCTGTAGAAAAATTTGCCCTGCAGCTAGTAGATTTCTATTCTTAAAATATATATTTGATAGATAGACTTTAATATATTCCTGAGCACTTTAAATAGTTTTACACTTATAAAAGATTTTCTAAAAAGAAATAACTGATAGAAAGTAATACTAAGTATCGCCGAATGTACGCTATAGGTTAATTATCCCACAAAATGCCCATTATCTGCCCCATATCATATCAAGTAAACCGCGTGAAAATCAATTTATTTATAAATACTCCGGTAAGAATTTGAGAAAAGAGATTTCCGCATTTTAACTTCTTAATTAAAAATCCGTCGCTTTACCAAACAAACCAGAAGGGTGGGACCAAAAGGTCGTTTGCGCGCATCACTAACTTCCCTTCTCGGAACATTACTTTTAATTGCCAAAGACTGTCATTTATTGCGGCCCTAATATGGGACTTCTGGCAAAATTTAACGCTTCATCTATAATAAGGGTGTTTGACGCAATACATTCATGAGGTAGGCAGAACTAGGCGACATTTAAGCTAGAGACAAACTGGTCCCACGTACGCAACGTATGCAACGCATTATGATATCTGGACTATTGATTTTGTATGAAAAACTATGCAACAGAGACACACTATATATTATAAAGAGAGCTTTAGTCCATCCTATCCATAAAAGTGGTGACAGAGACATTGTCGGAAACTATAGACCAATATCGGTGCTAACCGTTATTTCCAAAATCCTAGAAAAACTTTTAAACTGTAGACTAACGAAATTCTTACAACACAACAATATTATTGCAGAAAATCAATTTGGCTTTATAAAAGGGAAATCAACGGAAGATGCAACTTTATTACTAACTGAGATTATAACCCGTAATCTTGATACTAAAGAGAAAGTGATAGGTGTTTTTCTTGATATGTCTAAGGCTTTCGACACTGTTTCTGTTCCAATATTACTCTCAAAAATGGAATCCATTGGCGTTCGTGGAATTGCATTGGAAATTTTTCGATCCTATCTGTCAAACAGAACTCAGTGTGTTAGGATAGGTAACTATACAAGTTCACAAGCGACTCTCTGTTTTGGTGTACCACAGGGCAGCGTTCTTGGACCCACACTCTTCCTTTTGTACATCAATACATTGTGTTTGAAGTCAATACCAAACTGTAATATAATTACGTACGCTGATGACACTGCGTTGATTGTGCATGGAAAGGATTGGAAAGAGGCTCAGTGCTACGCAGAGCGAGCGCTGAGAGATATAATGACTTGGCTTGATGATAATCTACTAACGCTGAATGTCGATAAGACGAAGTATATGACCTTCTCTCACCGCACTAACACACAGCCCCCACCAGATTTTTCAGTTATTGCACATACTTGTGACCTTTCAGAAAATTGTAGTTGCCCTAAATTAACTCGCACTACTAATATAAAATATCTGGGTCTCATTATAGACAACACACTAAAATGGTCAGCACATATAAATCAGTTAACGGCACGTATTAGAAAATTAATACCAACGTTCAGAAAACTCAGGAATTCTGCTGATAGGGAAACTTTGCTGTGTGTTTATTTCGCTCTTGCTCAGAGCTTACTTCACTACTGTGTTATTGTTTGGGGCGGGATCGGCAAGTCCATCTTACTTCCCCTAGAGCGAGCACAAAGGGCTGTTTTGAAGGTCATGCTTGGTTTACCCCGAAGGTACAGCACTAATCTTTTATATAGAGAGTGTGGTGTGGTTACTGTCAGACAGCTTTTTATATTGTCTACCATACTGCGTAAGCATAAAACGATTGTATATAAACCGATCCTAAAGCGTGATAAGTATAGAGTTTGCTCATCGACGCCTCATAGAACAGCGCTTGCTAGACGCCAGTATTATGTTATAAGTAACCACATTTATAACATAGCGAATCGAGCTAATAACATCTTTCCTCTTCCCATCAACAAGTGCAAGGACATAATACGTGGCTGGCTTTTACGATTGGACTATTCCGAAACAGAGGAAATTGTAAGCGGTTGATCTTCATAGTCTATATAATTTATATAATTCATAATCTATATCTATACTCTATACTATAGTGTTATAATATAATAATAATAATATATATATATAATATCATAAAGAAGAAAGATTTGTTTGTTTGAATTGAATAGGCTCCAGAACTGCTGGACCGATTTGGAATTTTTTTTTTGGCATTGGATGGCTGCATTGTGAGGGAGTGGCATAGGCTATACTATATATTGTCCCCGTACTCCTACGGGAACGGGAACTACGCGGGTGAAACCGCGTGACGTCCACTAGTCTATTATAATTATTCACAATTTCACCAACTTATCAGACTACACACCACACTACACACACAGGTACTTGTATTAACGTGCAAATTTTCAAATTTTTGAGGTTATGTTTTATATTTTCGTTTGTTTATTTTCACAATTTTGAAAAGCCTAAAAATAGTTCAACAAATTATTACTTTTACTTTTATTTTTTCTATTAAAACAATGAATCATGCTATCTATGTACACAGGGAGGAAGACGCTGTCGACTGTGACACAGTTTATACTAGTACAGTCGTCAACGTAGTCTCTTAAGCATTAGTTGTTAGAAATTGCCATTGTTTACCTGATATAGATTAAGAGAAATTTGTTAAATTTTATGTGATAAATAAATAAACTTTAAACTTTAAAACACTTATCGTATGTAACGCAACATATGGTACTGTAACGGTGCGGGCTTGAGTCTCTGCAGCGTCAGGGGTCGTAAGTAAAGAAAATACTGATGGAGATTTAAAGGATATTATATAGAGCTCATGCTCCAAAGAAAGCTTTTACAGTTCTCCTAAAAAAGACAAATTCATGAGCATACGTCATATTTTGAACTTATTCTAAATCATATTAGGTACTTTTTTAGTTAATTCTTTTAAAGCTTTTATCAAGACAATGCACCCAAGGAGGAAGTATGACAGTACGATACAAAAGCGTTGCATACGTTGCGTACGTGGTACCAGTTTGTCTGCAGCTTTAGTGGAGAGATTTGATTTTCGACCAAGCCTTTAGCAAAAAGGTCGAACCTATCGAGAATACTTGCCTGATAATCTTAAACGACAATGGAGGCTTTTGTATGGGAAATACTATAATGATTGACTTTGTTTTATTTTGTCTAGATAGGTTAAAGGTCACGCACACCTTGTATTTTAGATTGACAATCAATCAGTGACAAACGTGGCCAGCCTAATCCCACTTCAAGATAGCTCTAACACTACTTTTATTTACGTTCAATTAATTAACCACCAGACCATTTAGTAGGAGCGAACATCTGGCAAAACTTAACAACTGGAAATATTATTATAAAAAACAAGGTTCATTTTTATCCACTACTCTCAACATTACATTCTCATCTAGCTAGCAAAATTCAATTCCCAAAACGAAACTTACAAAAAAAACTAAAACATAATATACATTTTCTCTTTAAACTTTTTCTCTAAAAACCACTTCAACGAAGTACTGTAACAGTTTAAATACAGTAAAACATACATTTTGAGCTCATTACATATGCCAACAGTGTTTTCACACGTTCATAAAATCTTTTGAGGTAACGCCACCACTTTCTGTTACGGAACCATTTTGTACAATGTATTTATAGGATGTTTAAAATGGATTTACGTTAGTACTCCTTAAGTATATATTGACTACGAAAATGTATACAATGTGTACGTGTATAATGTTATTTTTAGGTGAATATTTCTGGTGTCTGCGGTTTTCTCGATAAAATTTATACTGTGAAAGTTATCATACAAGATGAGATTCTGTTAGCACACGTTGGCAAGTTTCGTGCCTATCTATGAAATAGACTGAGGTAGTTGATAAATTTCACGACACGTATTAACATCTGTACCTACTTGACATGCAAGAGATGAATGGCCAAGAAAAGCCGGATCTTTGACCCTTTCGCTCATTCAGGAATATTCTTAATTTAAACTTAGCAACAACAAAAATACATTTATGAAAGTTTTTGGCTATGAATGATAGATCTTACAATAGTATTGCCATCGCACGGAATGAAAGACGCAAGAGAACAGGACCCAGCGTCTTACCTCGACCAATTATATCTATACTTGTAATAATAATATGCCTAGTTTAGTTAGACTAAACCGTCTTCTTGGTCATACCAACCTGTGGGCAACTAGTAGCAACCGGGCCTTTGTGGTTGTTTTGGTTAATTGTATCACGTTTGTGTCATAATATCATAGACCTAGACTAGAGTCAAGAGCAAACACATCACAAATAAAAAAGACTGATTTATTGGTGGTTGCAGAATTTGTTCGAAAGAGTCACCGCGGCCCTGGAACGCAAAGGGCATTAGGAAGAACACGGATGGATTTTAGTTGGTAAGAGTCACTTCACCCAGGGCAAGAGGAGTCATTTGAGGATTTCCCATCCTTTAAAACAAGAGACTGATTTATTGGTAGTCCTTCGTAATCATCATTGTCTTGCCACTATCCCAATTTATTTGTGGTTTGCGCAAGGTGCCTTCTATATTTCGGTATATCTATGAAGTCTCCAGTCATCTCAACATGGCCTTACGGCCCGATAGCAGCAGGAACCTCGGTACAGGTTAACCGGTACACTTAAAGAAATACTGACCAAGTCGTCATCTCAATATGGCTTTGCAAACCAATCGCGACGGGCACGTCTTCAAAAGTCTGTACACTTTTTAACCAGCTCCATTTCTTTCCAGGCATCGTAAACCGGGGGGACTCGTTCCGGCGCCGGAGATCCCGGTCCGGCAGCCTGGCGCCATCGTCTCCCGCACAATCAGCACCAGAGTCACAGGAACGGAAGCCGGTTGCCTGCCACCGGGTGGCCATGGTTGGGGCGCCCGGCGTTGGCAAGACAGCGCTCATCAGTCAGTTCCAGACCAGCGAGTGTATTAACGCTTATGATAGACAAAGAGGTGAGTTCTAGGCTTAAGAAGATTCTGGAAGGTCTGAGAATGAAAGAAGAAGAATTTATTTGCGCCAAACGTGACGAGTAGTTTTCGACCAGACCAACGGTGACTCACGAGCGATTACTTCTGGGAGCAACAAGACGCCCCAAGTGTTTGTCTGTACTACGGCTTACTTTCATAAGATGCTCTTAAAAACAAACTTCGTTGGACCTTTTCCTACTAAAACAAAATCAAGCTACGCTTTGAAAAACAAACGATCCCCTTGGTTGATATCATACTCCTATGATGTGCTGCACCTCTGGTGGATAGGCTGTCTGGCAGCCTGCTAAATATTTCGGACAGCACGCGCCAGCTACGTCCACTGTGCACGTGTAAAATTCAGTAAGTAGTCCTGTAAAGGCCAGTACAGAGTAAATACTTTTTCTTCCATTCATACAGGAGGTTTGAAAACAAACCACCACTCTTGCAAACTGCGTGTTCGTAATTTGCAGACCATTAAGTCCAGGTTTTCTTCGTGACATTTTCGTTAAAAACCCGTAACTAATTGAGGAAGGATTACAATCTTCATAATTTCAGTTCCGTTACCTGTTTGCAAGTCACCACATAATGTGTTGGTACACGGTTGCCAATAGTTACTGTAAGCATGAAAGTGATGGCTCGATGAAGTCTCTTTATTTATCGTTAGCTTAATCTATTGTCAAACTGACAGCTGTCAAAGTGACAGGCACGAGTTTCTGGCTTGTAGATGAGACAGGCGTGAACACAAACAGGACCTTCATATTGTTTTATTTAAAGAAAGTTTACATAGTGACTACTAAAGGTAAAATTCAATACATATATTATGAGTTCCTGTGCGTCTCGCGTCCGATATCCGTTGCTGTGGCGACACTTGGGGAGGCCTATGTCCAGCTGTGGACGTCTTTCGGCTGATATGATAATGATGATTATGTGGTAGGTTAATTTTATGTGGAAGGCAAGGATATGCCCAGAAATGCCCAGCACAAGCTCATTAAAAAGATTCCGTAGTCTTAAAAATGTAATTCCAAAAAAAAATATATTTTAAATATTTCATTTCAAATTACATTTTTGTCATCTTACAAGATTAAGGAACTTGTTACTAGTCACACCACCATTAAATCAGATGCAAAGTTTTAGTCAACGTCTCAACGATAACCTAAAAGCCATAAATCATCTCGGCAACAACCAATGTCAAAAATGTGTCAAAATACAGTGACATATGAGGTATTTTTGATAATTTTCGGTTGTGATCCGAATTTGTACACTCTATAAAATAAGAGAATTACCCCTTGTCTTACAATGCAGCATTGCGATTCTCTAAATAATAGTAATAATAATTTAGGGAATCGAACATTCAATGAATTCTTTTTTTCACACTTATTTTTTTATGAATAATGTCCCCTATGCTAGGAAAATCCTGTATTATAGGGGACATATACATAAATATGTCGAAGAAAGTGATCACAAAGTGAGCGGTCATGCCATAATGTGTAATCACGATGGAATGACAACTGACTTCGTGATCACTTCACCAAAGTCTTCACTTCAATATGTTTACAGAATTGACCGGTAATACCAGTCCTGCTATGTATAGCACAAACGCTCCGACTATTTCACAGCAATCACCTAATTTTATTAGCAAACTAATTTGGAAACCGTTTCACAATTAAGCACAGGCTAAACACCGAACTCCCAAGCGAGTGCAGTAACACATGCAGCTAGTACCAATAATATTTATGAACCGGTACGGTCCCCGCCAGTCTGACTTTTCTAATTAACAAATATAAATTAATTTCAACTTGTAAATTAGTTGTGCCAACTCGTCGTCGCTAATTGAATATGCATCGTTACGGTTCAAAAAACTAACTAGCTTTGCTTTATTTTTTGTTTGTATATTGGTCGACGGTCGTATGCTAGACGAATCGGTGTTGTATAAAGTTCTGCGATGGAGAAACTGGGGACATGTTTTCAATTGGGATACGAGTATGTTTGCGCACGGCGATGCGCCACCATTGATAAGTTCATGGCACATTATACCGCCACTGCAACCGCACAGCTACAGCACAGCGTCGCCTCGAATGTAGGCTACGGTTAGCCGTCAGCGCGCTAACTACGCGTACATTTAAGTAGATGTCACATGTATTCTGACGTTTAGCTTTCGGGAACGTGATAAGTATCGCGTTCCCGTGGTGGATGCCTCTGAAACTCTCTGAAAGAAAGGACAGGCTGATTATGCTTATATTATCTATATTTAAAACTAGCTATCGCACGCGACTTCGTTCGCGAGTAAGTCGGAAAGTAAAATGTTCTCGCTAGATAAGATTTCTAAGATAATATATACCTATACGAACAATCAATATCTAGCATTTCTTGACTCTTCTTAGATTTAGGAATTTGGAAGAATATTATGCAAGGCACTGGCTGTTTCATCTCTTCTGTTCCAGCCCTAGTAATTTTTTGTAATGAGATGTGTTTTAATGATAACGCTTCTCTATGCATGATGTTAAAGAAAGTTGCTAGGGTAGTTAACACATTGCGGAACTTGTTCCAAAGACTCATCGCAGCCCTGCAACGCAAAGGGCATTAGGAGGAACACGGATGGGTTTTAGTCAGCAAGAGGCTTGACACTCCCTTCTGCTCCGCCTAGAGCGGGAGGAATCATTTGATGATTTCCCATCCTTAAAACATTTTTACAATAACCGACTTCCAAAAACAAAACACTACAAAGTATAAAATAAGTTTAATTTCGAAAGTCGTTGTTTTTGGTTATTTCGTTCTTTGACACCGACTTCCGAAATTAAATAAATAAATAATAAGCATTTATTTCGGACTACTGTCCATATAACAACACATACTTTAAAACATCTAGCTCACAACCATATAAAAACAAAACAACACACACAAAAATAAGAAGACGAAAAGCAGCTAGGGACACAGAACACAAACAATTAGGACGAGGAGGAACTGTCCACTGCTCACAGTTCAGTATGCAAACGTATCCAGTGGCGCAGCAGTGGAGAGTCCCACCTGTCCGCGAACTGTTGCTACTGGACCTTACACGACTCAGCAGCGACGCACACTGCTTCCTAATAAGAGCTTGAAACCCATCAGTATGCGCTTCTGCGAACATAGTAGAAGCGCTGCAGAATCTTGGCAGCGTTTAACGTGATTTTAAACTTTGTAGTGTTTTGGTTTTGGAAGTCGGTTATATTTTTTCTAATAAAGTTTTATATTTTTCACTTTTTAGTGGTATCTGCGTACCCATTCACAGCGTACCAGCGTGATTTTAGGTTATAAACTGAATTGCCGAGATATTTGAATGCCTATTTAATTAAACTTACTTAGTGCTTTCTTTCGACTGACTCCCTGTCGTCTCCATCATCAGGTCTGATCCAAAGCGTCATTGTTTTGTATTATCACCCGATATTCACACGAATATCAAGTTTTTACCAGATGCGTGCCTACAATTTTCGAGAGTTGCCCTCAATTTCTCAGAGTTTCCATCATCAGATCCTGACGTGGTGGCAATAGAACTACCTCCTCAGCATACTCTTTCATATAAAATGATTCATCGAAATCGGTTCATAAACGACGAAGTTATCCGCGAAAAAAAGAATATATAAAAAGGGTTGTTAACGCAGTGGCGTGCCTAGGGTTTCAAAATAAGGCAAGCCCAATAAAATTTTAACCGATTTCAAAAAAAGAAAGTTCAGTTTTCGACTGAGTATGTAGGTAACTTCGTATGTATCATCGCAATTTTCTCATAAACTGATATAGATGTCTCAATTCGTTGTTTACCAAAATTACCGAAAGAAACCATTGCACACAGGTGTTTATGGTAATTTGTGTGCCTTTTAATGGCGCCAGATATGGTATTTAAATCATTATAACCAGATGTATTCCAAACGGAATCTTCATTCGAAAAAAATAGGCAGCACCACGAACACAACTTATTAGTGTGCGAACGGCCAACATGATGTTCCAACTGATCTATTAAATTTTCGTTTATGCGATTTACTAGTCTGAGAAAAACACAGATTAGGCGTCGGTTTTAATGAAGAAATTAACTGTTTTTTCTGAGCAAAGTTTAAAGATTTTACCTTATCTTCGCCAATCAAAACTTGATCGCATTTTAAATCCTCACAAGGTACAATTACCTCCATTGTTGTAGGTAAGTCACCAAAACAATTGCATCACTGAGAAAATCTAAGAAAACACACAAAAAACTTTAACAACATAACTTTTCAACTCTCAAGCAAATAAAACTGAAGTGAGTTGCACTCCGGTGTCAAGAACTACTTACGCAGAGTCGCAGTGTTGTCATTGAGGCAAAAAAAGTCGCCAGGTATATGAAAAATCTACCTAGATGTCGCAAATTTACTATTTTTAAGATATTGCTTGAATATTTAATTTCGTTATTTTAAAAAGTCGCTAGTTTTTATTGTTCCTAAATCTTAAAAAAAGTCCCCAAACTCGTTAAAAATCTCCAAGATCTCACAACGTCGCTAAAACGGCAACACTGCAGAGTTGGCAAGGCGACAAGGTCACGCATACGCGTGCAACTTCATACGCATGCACGGCTTAATCTTCCAGACTGATCGATTTGTAGACGCACAAGGTTTAGAACTCGTTATACGGCACATCGCTATAAGTGCGAAAGTGACGGAGATAGTATTTGAAAGCCCGGTAAAAGCCGGTACGTGTAAGCGAGATAGCTATATGTAGATGCTGCAAATGCGAAACTCTGCGCGCGAACAATCGCGATGTGTAGTTATGTAGTAATGTGGCATAGGTAGATACTTTGTGTTATTTTGATAAGAATTAAGCGCGCGAACTTTTAAATAGTTCAAGTTTGATATTGATTCTCTATCGAGCATTTTAGTAAGGCTTTTGGGCTTATATGAAGGTACCGCCACTGTGTTAACGTACGATAGAGCTACATAAAGTTAGCCATGGGAAAACCAACCAGAAGAGAAGTCTACCCCTGCAACGGAAAGAGTAGAGACTCCACTATCCGCACCATTTTAGACTCCCATTCTCAGTCAGTCCTGGCTAAGTTAGCCAACCTAGCTCCGCCCAAATGCACAAATGCCTCCTGGGTGCTTTACAGGTTTGGCGGAGCGACCTCACCTTTCCGAGAATTTGTTTACGTCGGGCAGCCTCGACATTACTTTTTGAATTACGTGGGCAACTGATTCTTCGGTTCGAAGCAACCTCTGCAAATTGGGTTGTCTACAGCGCCTATGTTGAAAAGAAGTTTTTTAGGGGCCAATGACCCGTAATTATACCTATTATTATTCGGAGGGTATTTCTACTTGAGCTTAACGTTGCCAGTTTTGACTGCCTACAATAATGTAGCTTGTGAACATTTGGTGTCACGAAGTTCAGTTGATCTCTGGCAAATTCATATACGAAACTATGAAAAAGGTAGGAGGGGGAGCGTCATTGCCTAGGAATTTACCTGCAGTTCCTCTTGATCAACTGGAGAAATAACTGGAAAATAAAAATCATAAAACTTAATCGGATGATGTGTATTATCTGCCATGGCCGTTTTCATAAAATATATTCCGTTTATTCTCCAGAAACATTTGTCAATACAAACGTTCGGGGCTCAAAGGTTAAACGTATTGATGGTTAATAATTGATTGGTGGGTTCCCCGTACACATGGCAGAAGAAATAAATTTATGCTATGAAGGATCGGAATAGCACAGGCCAGCTTCTAAAATAACATAGCAATAAAAAAAAACTTGAAGATACTTGATGGATCAAGTTGCTTTTATTTTTTTAACGCAAATCGAAACAATTTTATGTTTTAAACACAGAAACCCAATTTCAGCGGAGCTAATGCAATTCTTTCAATTTCTCTATCATGGGACTTCGACACCTGCTCGTGGGTGATATTACGTGCCCCTTGGCTCCAAGGCCGTGTAGGCTCAGTATTGGGCAACTTTAGCAAAGCTTAGCAAGTGTAAGCGCGCGCCTGTTGACCAATATTCTAATCTTAATACTGCGATTCAAAAAATGAGATCATATGCATAACGCCATCTATGGAATATGTAGTTGAACTGTTAAAATACAAGTTTGGATTTTGTTTTAATTTTTATTAATACCTAGGAATATTACGTGCATTTAGACCGATATTTTTTAAAGTATTAAAATAATTGCTTTTTTAAGACGTAAAAGTGATAAATAAAAAAATATTTTCTAGTGTGATTCTCAAGCTGTCGATAGTAATATGTCGGTCAATAGATGGCACTGAGTGTATCTGCATTACGTAGAATAATATGTTGATTTCTTCTAGAAAATTGCTACAATTCCTATCAGCTTTATGTGTAAAACTTCTGTACATTCGTTTTGTACTTTTTTTTAAACGTGATGTAAACAAAACAGAATACACATAAAAATAAATTAGGTTCTGTTAATTATACTTTAACAGTCTGGCTATTATATTTGACATACTTGGATAAATGCTAAAAAATATCCGAAATACAACAATAACATGGTATGAATATTTGAAAATAATAGGTAAAATAGGAATCATAAAAGTAAAGAAATGCATAAGTGAAATAAAATCTAAAAAAATTACGATTGTTGAGATTCGAACTCACATCAACTCTCTCAGCAAGCAGTCTTTAAACCGATCGCGATGGTCTATTACTACTGTTGAAAATTACTTGAAATAGCCGATCTTATTTATGTCATGAGTTTTCACTGCTCAGCTCCTTGAAAGTATAGCGTGATGATAAACATTGCTGAGGTTAGACCCATAAGTATCTGCAATACTGTAATCTGTTGTGGCTTTTTATAACAATTCCTCACTTAACAGTTCGGAAAAATAATGTGGAATAAACATTTAAAAGTTATTTTAAGTACGAAAAAACGCATTTTATTTTTATTTTGACAATATTATGATGTAAAAATAGAGTTCAAAAGAGAAAAGAAATACAAAAATAATATGTGTTGCTCGGGATCGAACCATGGGCTACTTCTCGTTCAAAATAGACATTTTTGAATATTGCTCATCCTGCATAGCACATAGCGTGATAATATATAGCCTATAGCCTGACCGTACCTATAAGGATTATTTATGCAAAATTTGAACAAAATCTGTTCAGTAGTTTTCGCGCCAATCGGGAACATTCACCTCAAGATTTACTATTTTATTTTATGTATATAGATATAGATAGATATAGATGAGGAGCTCGTGGCTAAAGAATTCTAGCCACAAGGATCCATCTCCATCCATCCATCTTTAAGGTTAAGTAACGTTTGCCAAGGTTGGTCTGTGGATGGGTAACCATCTTAACATACCGAGTTTCCTCCGTGCGTCGGAAAGCACGTTAAGCCGTTGGTCCTGGCTGTCAATTGTAGATCATGGGCAGTCGTTACTGATTGTCAGAAGACAGTAAATCTGACTCCAGTCATGCCAAGAACTGCTGTATTACCCAGTTAATGGGTTGTGGAGGTCTGGTAGGCAGCCGCTCCATGTAAAATACTGGTATTCAGCTGAATCCGGTTTGACTGGAAGCCGACTCCAATGTAGTTGGGAAAAGGCTAGGCAGATAATGATGATATAAACTAATGTCACTTTGTTTGGAGTATCAGAATCACAGAACATTACTCAGAATCTTTCAGAAAACAAAAATAATTAATGAAACGCTTCGATCATACTAAACTAAACACACTATTTCTATACTCTCCCAAAGCCACACACTTATGTAAGACTTAAAAATAGAGATTTTTAAACAAAATTTTCCTGGAAATTATGGATGATTAGATTCCATCATCATCTCTTTGTATTGTTTACAGTAGTTTACTCCAAAATAGATCGATGCTCAGATTACGTGGTTTGATCGAAATAAAAAATTTCTAATGATTCGGCCATACTATTGAAGGAGTTTTCTGCTAGAGAATCACTTAGAAAGAAAAGAAGGGAAGAAAATTGTGTTCATTGGCATTATTAAAAACCGGCCAAGTGCGAGTTGGACTGTCACACGTAGGGTTCCGTAAAATAAACCGAAAAAACACGTTTCGTGTATGGGACCCCCTTTCATTTTTAATGTAATTAAATTTTTGTTTTATTTTTTTTTTAATTGGGACAAGCCCGCCACACATTCCCAACCACTGCAACTCCTGAAAGCCAGAATCAACAGTGGCGACCACCAGAAAAACGCCGGGCCAATGAAGCCCGACGAGTCCCGGAGAAACGATTTAACTGTCTTGGATCCTGCAACGAATTTAATCAGAAAAGTACAGCGGAGGAGTAGGAAAAAAAATATAAATATAAATTGTTTTATATATACATATATAAATTAAATATATATACATTTTTTTTGTTATTTGCTTATAGCAGCAATAGAAATACATACTCTGTGAAATTTTCAACTGTCTATCTATTACGATTCTTGAGATACAGCCTGCTGACAGACAGACGGACGGACGGACAAACGGACGGACAGTGGAGGCTTAGTAATAGGGTTCCGTTGGTTACCCTTTGGGCACGGAACCCCAAAAACAGAAATAAACAAAAAATTAAACAAAATAAATAATAGCCAAAAGGGCCAGCATGACGCCAGATGATCACATTAGAGGCTCTAGACAAGTGACATTCTTTCAGCGGTAGAGTGACGAAGGCGATTGTCAAAACGTCAAAAATGTATGGGATTGACAAAAGCTGTCGAAAAGTCACGTGATCAATCCCTTACATTTTGGAATTTCGACAATCGCAGTCGCTAATAGAATTGCTTTTTGTCTAGGGCCCCTGGTGTGGGCTAAGAGATTCCGCTGGTTCCTACAAGCACCTTACCAGTCGTTGTGACGATGCTAGGGGTGACCAATGTCCTGTAGAGCAGGTATTTCGGCTTAAACGATAATTATGTGAATATTCTCGTTTAGAAACCAATGTTGAGGCAATAAGCTACTCTGATTTCAGTCCATTTCATTTTGTCTCTTACTTGTAAATTATTAAATTTCGGCTGCAGCCCATGAGTGCCATACGCTCGATAACACAAACACACATTTTATAAAAGTCTCACTTTTTGACCAAACAACCTGCCTTGCCTTTTCCCAGCCCTATTAGGGTTCCTAATGGCCTTAGCGTGATGATATATAGCCTATAGCCTTCCTCGATAAATAGGCTATCTAACACTGAAAGAAGTTTTCAAATCGGACCAGAAGTTCCTGAGATTAGCGCGTTCAAGCAAACAAACAAACTCTTCAGTTTTATATATTAGTATATAGATAGATAGCAGGACTATCTGATCTTCAAAACAAAAACTGGGTAACACAGTAACCTTTCGAAAAACTGGTGTCAAACTTTCTGGCTTTTGACTACCCGTAACGAATCAGAATCAGAATCAGAATGCTTTTATTTCTCTAGTTGTAATATAATATGTCACTTAGATACTGAATATCATTTTACAAAAAGGTTCGTGTTTCATTTTTTTTGCAAAGTGGAAGCTTTTGAAACCTTTTCTAGTCGTTTCCTCGTATTACTGTTTTTTATATAAATCTAGGTGAGGATAACGATAAAGCAACAGGGATTAACCCCAGCGGTTAACCGCTTATTACTTAGGAGTGACGCTACGGTCATGGTCTACGCTGTCGGAAGGGAGCCAATCGTTTGAAGAGCGGCTTGTCCCTATCTTTTTTATTGATGTACTGGATTTCACCTACTCTTGTGGCCGTAACGACTGTCAGAGATGTACAAACAACTGACAGGATCAACAGTTTAACGTGTTTTCCGAGGTACAGAGGAATCTAGATTTCAAATGATCACCCATTATGTCGATCCGGTCTTGGGGTCGATCTGGTCGCCGACCTTGGCAAACGTTCAGAAATCCTAAAACCACAACCTACAATCTTTTTTAGGGTTCCGAACAAAAAACGGAACCCTTATAGGATCACTCGGGTGTCTGTCTGTCCGTCTGTCACAGCCAGTTTTCTCCGGATCTACTGGACCGATTCTGTTGAAATTTGGTACAATATGGATTTCTATGACACAAACACGGACGTGTTGAATATTGGGGTCAAACGGTGGATAACGGTGTGAGTTTCACATTTATATATATTATCTTTGTTTATATTATTTGCGCAGATATAATGTGTTACTGTTTGTTTGTCCCAAATAAATAAATAAACTAGAAAATCAAAATTAAAAGTTTTTTAAACTGTATCGTGTGACATATCAAATAAAAGGAATTACTGTGAGGGTTTTAATTATATATTTTCTCATAATTTTAAAGCAAACAGTTTTGAAGTTATTCAAGAAATAAGACCAAAAATTACCATTCCCATCCCCTTATCTCCGAAACTACTGAGCCTAAAATTTAAAAAAAAATCCATAATGTATCATCATAGGTATATCCATAAATAGACAATAGCTCTATACCTAAAAATTACAGGACAACCTATTAGAAGCCTAGTGTTAAAATAACATGTTAAAAAAATGAAATTGGTTCGAAACCCTTTGCACGCGAGTCCGACTCGCACTTGACCAGTTTTATTTTTTCGAGGAATCACTTTTGTTCCTTGCGTTGCAGGAAAAAAGTACAACTAAAATTAATATGACATCTTTATCTCCCCACAAAAGTGTTGTAAAACTTTACACTAATGAAATATGACGACATCTCCACTGTCTTATTGTCCCACAATTCTGTTAAACAAGTTACACTCCCAGGTACAGCAAAGTTACACAATAATGCCAACTTGGTACCAACTGTAAAGTACTGTAATGTCACATTCACTGGGACAAAACTCTTGATGAAATGAAGCCGGCGTGAAACGGAGCGTCATGTTGTTTCGACCAATCAGTGCAAGTTTAATTGACGTTGGGCGACGTCAAATGGATTTTAACCAATGATATTTCATTTCATGTGCCGGAGTGATTCCATTAGTTCCTATTTGATTTGAGACGAGCTTTTAGAGATATTTATGGATAGATACCGGTATTAGTAATTACATTACTTTGGGTTTTTCAGTCTATAACTTGTTAACAATTTTCATCACGAATCCGAGATCTCCTTAGTAATTTAATTGTCATTTTAACAGCAGAGCATTGTATAAAGTAGTCTTTATGCAAGCACACCGCGTTTTCTACTGGTGTCAATCAACTGATATGAAAAATTTGATTTATCAATATTTTGTGACCAAATGTAAAAAAAGCATAAAAGAAGGGCCAGTGCAACGTTTTTATTCCAGTTAATATTGATTTTTAACAGTAATTACAAATTAAAAGTAACGTAAAACGGAACGTGTTTTAATACACCAATCAGCGTCTGGTTACGTGACTCCTATTAATTATTAATCCAAGATCCCAGGGCTCCCAGACGTTACTTATTTTCGCAGTAACATAATATTCGGATAGAATAGTGCTAGTGTAATTTCAACTTACGCATACATGTCTGCTAGCTCGATCCAACGGGAATTTTTTGTAGAGATGGAGGTCTAAAACATATTTCAAAAGTCTGGGAGGTAGTTTTGCAGTTTTTATAATTTATACTTTGTAAATAAACTATGCCCAAGTTACAGCTTTGTGAATAGGATCTCAGTTCTCAGTGGAGACAGCGACCACATCTTACAATGACTCGAAGAAACCCGCAGAGCGGTTATTAGTGCTAGTAAAAACAAAATGCTATCATGGATCCTTTTTTCAAGAGCAGGTTAAAGATTCAATCAAGCTCCCTTATTCAACAACAGTTTTAGTAAAGACAGTTTCAGAATCAAAGTTTCGAATTCAGCAAAAGGTATTTAAAATCAGAAAATAATGATTTTTGGTGTCCAAAGAATCATAGTTAATAACTAACTAAACAATAATCAATTACAGACAAACATAAGTTCCTTCACCTCAAAAGGAGCTCAAGGCATAAAATACTCGTTTCGTAACAAAACTGAATGAATAGAACAAGAAAGCAATCTAAAAACACTGGACCGTTTATGAAACGACAATGCTGTAAAGTTCACGCCAAATAAAGAAATAAAGGACAGCAGAGCTCCATGTTTTTGTTGTTCTTTTAATGGAACAAACTTGTACTACGAAATAATGGGGACAGTAGTACCAGTGCATTACTGTAAGTTTGTGGAACCTATCTGTAACTTGCACAAACATTGCATGAAGCTTGCATGTTATTTAGGCGCCAACCTACGGACGGCGAGCGTTGGCTGGCTCGCCGTCCGATAAGAATAAGAACCAGGCGGGCTACTCTCTAAGCCCGAAGTCCGTAGTTTCGGGCTTAGTTGCGGGCGTATTCTACTCCGTATCACCAATCGACTTACGATTAGTCTCAAACCCGAACTAAGAATGAATGACAACACGATTTCATAGTAACTGTCAAATCGTGTTGTCATTAATTCTTAGTGGTTAGGTGATCCGGAGTCTAACTAAGCCCAAAACTACGGACTTCGGGCTTAGAGAGTAGCCCCCCAGGCCCGGTTCGAGTGCATACCAGGGTTGCGGAATTTGTTGGAAACAGTCACCGCGACTCTGGAACGCAAAGTGTATTTATTAGGAGGAACACGGATGGGTTTTAGTCACTAAGAGTGTGACATTCCCTTCTGCTCCGCCTAGAGCGGGAGGATTCATTTGATGATTTCCCATACTCCATACTTAAAAAAAGCTTGCTATTGGGAGCTTATAATATAGGAAAGGACTTTTGAGAGCTCAAACCAACATGAAGTAACTAGCTTCTGCTCACGACTTCGTTTGGGTGTAGTAGTTTTATAAAGTGTTCTAAAAAAGTTTAAAAAAATCTTGTCTTTTAAATAGACGGTTTCTTTGGACTATCTAAGAGTTGGATGTATTTGTCATAACAATGGTTTTATTAAACCTAAAAAACCCGAAGAATTTATTTTTGACAGTACATATTAATGCGTGCATACTGCGTAGCAATGTCTGTTTTTACTTTATATTTAACTAGTTTTATCTCGCAACTTCGTACGCATATATTTCGTTTTTTCCTGTTCCCGTAGGAATTTTTGGGAAAGCCCAAGGAACCTACATGCCAAATTTCAGCTTTCTACGACCAGTAGTTTCGGCTGTGCGTTGTCTGTCAGTCACTCACTCACTCAGTAACGGACGAATTTCATATTTTAGGATGTTAGTTCAAGTGGGTTTTCTGAACATTTTCTTCTTATTGATAAAACTTCGCTGCATCGCACGTCGGCAGAAATTCACTTAACTTCGCAATTATCTCGACTGGTTCGTTTTCGAAACTATTCTGTTATTACATTTACTTGTTTGTTCGTTTGCTTGTATTGTTGACAATTACCGAACTCTTATCTTGTTATGAATACCTATTGAGATTGTTCATGCTTCGGAAAATAGAAAAAAAAAACGTGTTTCTTTCTGTTCTGTGCAAAGATTTAAATGTGATTTGTATATATTAATCAAGCACGATTTCACAATTACCCACACTTACTTAAAATCTATTTTCTTTTTAATCAAAAGTATAATGTTACCCTATCTTTTCTTGAAATAATATTTTATTCTGAAATATTCAGTTGAATCTAGTCGGCGCAAAGCTTTGTGATTGGCGTGTTGAATACTTTTGCCTTCGATTTCTCCATCTTTCCTGTTGACAAAAGCTAAGAGAGAATACTTCATGCCAAGATGAAAGAGTTCAGTATAACGCTTTACCAAAGCGTTATACTGACGTAACAGGGCAACCGATCATGATTAGGAATCGCGAGTTGTGCATTTTTTTAAAAATACTTAGGTTAAAAAATCCACGCCCACTATGACGTCTTGATACCATCGTGACATCGATGTGAGAGAACGAATAGGACTATAGATAGATAGATAAAGCATTTGTTTGGTACAAATGAAAGAAAACCGCACACAAAAAAAGTTACATAAATCATAACTATGCTTTTCTCACAAGGGAAGCATGATGACAGTGGGAATTCATAGCGACGCTAGAGATGAATTTAAAATAAAAATACATAGATAGGTACGCAGTAATGCGACAACACATTTCAATAGACTTTTTTCTACAAAAAATTGTGACGAATTGAGGATCTCCTCCTTTTTCAAAGTCGGTTAAAAATAGGAAAGAGAGGAGGAGAGGAAAGGGGAGGTCTATGAAAGGCCTTGTCGCTCACATCTACATCGTTGCGCATTTTGTCGATTAGCCTTAAAATCTTAAAAAGAAAACAAATCGTAAAGCGAAGATATGGCAGATAGATATAAAAAGATCTCTTTATAAAAGCCCCATCATATAAATAAAGGAAAAACATCATTTTGATTACAACCCCTTTGGGGGTAAAATGCGAGATAAGAGCCCCGAGGTACCAGGCGTTCATGAATTATGAGGAGCTCGTAGAATCGGGCCCGCGACCACTCGTGATCGTTTGAGGGCTGCCATTTATTATGCTACTGCTCATTGTCCTTGCTTTTCTGGTAGCCTGGTATTATTTTTAGGGTTCCGAAAAAAAAAAAGGAACCCTTATAGGATCACTCGGGTGTCTGTCTGTCTGTCTGTCCGTCTGTCACAGCCAGTTTTCTCCGGATCCACTGGACCGATCCTTTTGAAATTTGGTACACATATGGACTTCTATGACCCAAACACGGGCACGTTACGTAAATTATAAATTTTTTAGTATGGGGGTCACTTTTGGGGGTCAAACTAGAAAATTTTAAAAAAAGTTTTTGAACAATATCGTGTGACATATCAAATGAAAGGGCTTACTGTGAGGGTTTTAATTATATTTTTTTCATAATTTTAAAATAAATGGTTTTGAAGTTATTCAAGAAATTAGACGAAAAATGACCATTCCCCCCCCCTTATCTCCGAAAATACTGAGTCTAAAATTTTGAAAAAAATGGAGATAATAGATCTTTACCTAAAGATTACAGGAAAACCTATTAGAAGTCTGTAGTGTTAAAATAACAAGTTAAAAAAATTAAATTCGTTCGGAACCCTTTGCACGCGAGTCCGACTCGCACTTGGCCAGTTTTTTTTTAAAGCGGAAAACCGCTCTTTGCTATGTTAATTTAGGTTTTATAACATTAGGAACGGTGAGGGGGCCATGAAGTTAACTAAGTTAAGGTTCTGACAAAATCATGTGCATTAAACATTTATTGTTGTAGTTATCATCAATCACAGGATGCTTACAAGGTACAAGAAAACGCAGCGTTAGAAGACCTTCTTCAAGATGGACTGATGTCCTGAATAGTCCTGATGCGGGCCCCAGGAGCCAGCTGGATGTGAAAGCATAGTTCTGTGGCGCTTGAGTTTCGAATGGCCTATATCCAGCAGTGGGCGTCGTTACCTGCGTGTCCCTCAGGAACCCTGTGCCTACCAGGATAAAATGAAGCCTTTGGAGCTTTCTATCAGTAAAATAATTACAATAGTCCTATCAAGATATTTCGTACTACCAAACATTACCTCCAGAAAAATAAATACAAATAATAAATAGTAGAAAATTTTATCTTACAAAACTTTTTTACAAAATAATATATTCGGTGTTTTTGGTCATTTCTTTTTTTGACACCAACTTCCGAAATAAAGTTATTTTATACTTTCTGGTGTTTTGTTTTTGGAAGCCGGTTATATTTTTTGTAAAACGGTTTTTTATTTTTCACTTTTTAGTGGTAGGTACCTGCGCACCCATTCAAAGCGTACCGGCGTGATGTTATGTTTTTAAGTGCTTTCAGTGTAAAGGTCAATACGAATGAAATAAGCCCAAACACTTGGTAGTTCCTACATACCGATGTGGAGTTCCCTTGACTTTCTGTCTTCTCTATCATCAGGTCTCATCCAAACCCTCATTGTTTTGTATCACCCGATATACACACGAATATCAAGTTTTTACCAGATGCGTGTCTACAATTTTCTAGAGTTACCCTCGATTTCTCAGAGTTTCCATCATCAGATCCTGATGTGGTGGCAATGGGACCACCTCGGCAACATACCCTTTCATATAAAAAACAATTCATCGACATCGGTTCATAAACGACGAAGTTATCCGGTCGGATTGAGAACCTCCTTTTTTTAAATCAGTTAAAAATGTAACCTTTGTTTAGTTAAATAAGCAAGCACATCAAACAATTATAAATTGACCCTTACCTGCTAATAATGGTATTTAACATAACTTGTGAGGGACGAGCTATAAAACTAAACGAGACTTTTATCCCTTACATGCAAGCAATTAACTAACTTTGAAGAGTATCTTTATTAAAATTTAACATCAGAAGAGGGCCAAATTTTATGTATTTTCTCCGCTCTTCACCGTTATGGAAGCAGTCACATCTTTTGGACAAAGTCGATCAAATCATTCAAGACACACTAACTTCTATCTTAAATGTGGCTCTGGATGACCGAGCGTGGCTGCAAGCCACACTACCCATTCGCTTTGGTGGGCTCGGCATCCGCAAAATTTCTAGTGTAAGCTTACCGGCGTTCCTGTCTTCGGTCAACAGCACTGAAAAGTTAACCAAAAGGATATTAACTCCATCATTGGTTAACTGTGAAGTGCCTTGCTTGACCGATGCAGTGAACGCCTGGAAAGTGGCTTGCCCGAATACGGCGTTGCCCGATAACCCATTCTCCCAAAGACAATGGGACGAGCCGCTCTGCAGATTGGTACGGAATAACCTCTTAAATACGACCACCAATACTGCGGAGCGTGCCCGCCTGCTGGCTGTGGGTGAATGGGAGTCGGGTCTTTGGCTGCAGGCACTACCGTCACCCAACGTAGGTACTATGCTGAGTGACAGTACTTTCCGGATCGCTACGTGTCTGCGTTTGGGTGCTCCTAGCGGAGCTGCACATCGCTGTCAGTGTGGTGAAGCAGTCGACCGCCTCGGACACCATGGCCTGTCCTGTAGTAGGAGCGCTGGACGGTTAGCACGGCACGCTAGCATTAATGACATTATCCGTCGGGCTTTTGTCACCGCCGGGGTGCCAGCTGTTTTAGAACCCAACGGCTTGACACGCGACGATGGGAAAAGGCCAGATGGGATGACCATAATGCCTTGGAAGGTGGGTAGGCCTTTGGTGTGGGATGCAACATGTGTCGATACCCTTGCACCATCCCATCTTCTCAGCACGGCGGGCTGTGCTGGAGCGGCTGCTGCAGGTGCAGAAAACCTCAAACGGCGCAAATATAACAACTTAATTGGGAGTTACATATTTGAGCCGTTTGGCGTTGAAACACTAGGCCCATGGGGTCCGAGTGCGCATCGAGTCTTTCGGGACATTAGCAAACAACTTGTCGACTGTTCACGTGACCAGAGGGCTGGGCTTTTTTTCGGCCAAAGAATCAGCATTGCCATTCAACGCGGCAATGCTGCCAGTGTTCTGGGCACTTTTGCCACTGACAGCGATGTGGATTATTTTTTTGATGCCCAATGATTTATTTTGTTTTTTTTTTATATTATTTCGTGTTAATGAGTGTATATAGTTACTAGATTAGTTATTAATTTTAATAAAAAGCTTTACTAAACTGATCCAAGTAAACATCAGAAGATAGTTTAAACTAACGACCAAGTGCGGGTACTACATCACCACCTGACCGCATCTTGCAAGTTGAAGTTTTAAAACTATGTAAGTAATGTCGTTTTCATTACGAGTTTCTGGAAAATCGGTCGAGAAACAAGTGAAATACAGAAGGTAAAGTATGCACTAGTATCTGAAGGCACCACGACTTGTGCAATTATAGTTGTTCGTTTGTGTATGGTAATAGCGCTGATTGACTCACCCACGTTAAATGAGATTCCCAATTTCAAATTTCATAGTTAGTACACTTATGGTAAACTAGCTTCTGCCAGCGGCTTCGCCCGCGTGGTCCCTAGGGAACATATTCCAGGGATAAAAAGCCTATGTCCTTTCTCAG
The DNA here is from genome assembly GCA_947578705.1 of Lacanobia wlatinum. NCBI lineage: Eukaryota > Metazoa > Arthropoda > Insecta > Lepidoptera > Noctuidae > Lacanobia > Lacanobia wlatinum. Next base: position 5,892,913 of record OX388039.1, on the reverse strand, counting down.
GCTTTAGACTATCTCTGTATCAAATTTCATTTAAATCGGTTCAGTATTTTTGGCGTAAAAGCGCGACAGACACACAGATAGACTTACTTTCGTATTTATAATATTAAGTAAGGATAATTGAAAGCCCTGATGATGAATAAAATAGCCCGTGTTGAGTGCGAAAATATCAAATAATTTATTTAATTAGCAAGTAAACTAATATGACTGCGCGTATGCAAAATGCTAATGTTGCACCTACATTATTGTATGAATATTGTATGTGTAAGTAGGGCTCAGCGTACTCGATGATTTTCACTAATGAACACCTATAAACAGTAACTGTTAGAGTTTTTACGAAAAATTACTTGAAATGTCAGACTACATGTAAAAATTAAATTTTGAAAACCCTCAATGCCAAAAAAGAACGAACATTTTAAAAGTCAAAAATAATAACTACCGCTGAAAACGAAAAGAAATAATTAAAATTTTAAAATCCCCCAACTTAAAAGAAGGTAAGTAAGCAAAAAAAAATCCGTTGGGGCTGCCACTGCTGTCCTGGAATTACAGGATCCAATGATTGCTCACAGAATCTGTAGAATTGGAATCATTTATTCCATTTCAGGGCAAGGAATGGCAGTAGTTACTCCGAAATCGGTTCATCCGTTTGAGAGCTACGATGCCACAGACAGATACACACACAGAGACAGACAGACATGAACGTCAAACTTACAACACCCCTCTTTTTGCGTTGGGGGTTAAAAATACTGGTTTTCAGCTCCAGGCTGGAAGCCGAGCGCAACACATTAATTACTCATTATAACAAAAATTCGATCAAATTTCTAGGTCATCATAATTAAATGATACTGTCACGTTATGCATGTACATTATGCATGTGGACCTTTTATATCTTCCTGAGTTGTGTAGCGGTTTGATGAAACTTCATGTTCTTCAAGATTCAAATAATATAAAGTTATAATGAACTACTTTTTGAAGCACCTATCTCTGAACATTTTCTTTGAGGATATAATGAGGAAATTTTTAGGTATAGCATTACATTTAAGCATTATATTACGTAATATAACGCCCGTAATTGCGTAGGGTGAGGTAGAGATGCACATTCAACAAGGATCATAAGTGCCGTAGCATTTTCTTAATGTAATTTAAATTAGTAACAGTGCTACTGCACCTTCGACCCCTTTTTGGGGTTCCAAAAAAAAACGGAACCCTTATAGGATCACTCGGGTGTCTGTCTGTATGTCTGTCCGTCTGTCACAGCCAGTTTTCTCCGGATCCACTGTACCGATTCTGTTGAAATTTAGTACACACATGGACTTCTAAGACCCAAATACGGACGCGTTACGTAAATCATAAAATTTTTAGTATGGGGGTCACTTTTGGGGGTCAAACTAGAAAATTAAAAAAAAAAAAAATTTGAACAATTTCGTGTGACAAATCAAATGAAAGGGCTTACTATGAGTGTGTTAATTATATTTATTTCATAATTTTAAAATAAATGATTTAGAAGTTATTCAAGAAATTAGACGAAAAATGACCATTCCCCCCCTTATCTCCGTAACTACTGAGCCTAAAATTCTGAAAAAAATGGAGATAATAGATCTTTACCTAAAGATTACAGGAAAACCTATTAGAAGTCTGTAGTGTTAAAATAACATGTTAAAAAAAAATTCGTTCGGGACCCTTTGCACGCGAGTCCGACTCGCACTTGGCCAGTTTTTTTATATGGGAAATTATGAAATGACTCTTCCCTCTCTGTTCGGAGCGGAAGGGAGTGTCAGACTCTTACTAACTAAAACTCACCCGTCTTCCTCTAAATGCCTTTGCATTTCAAGCTTTTAGGGCCGTGGTAACTCTTTCGCACAAACTCCGCAACCCTGGTAGGCACTGGACCTAGCGGGCCCCGTCCGTTATGCTGACATTTCTTTAACTTTAGTAAGACCACATTTTTCCAGTTACGTTTTAGTCCCTTTTATGGCCCTTTTAATAGACCAACATATCCCCTCTCCCCCCGTTTTCCCCGAATGGACATACCAACCCATTACCCATGAAACAAAAAACCGTGTTTGCATAATCTGATCACCGCCTATCTGGCGAGCGTTGTCCCTCTCCGTAAACATAGGTCGGTTTATTTACTAAAACGGTTCGTTCTGGTTTTACCATTATACTCAGAATAATAAACCTAATCAATATAGCTGAATTCTCTGGTCAATCATAATTGGAATAAAAACTTCAACGCGAAAGTTCAATTTACCTACACGATTTTTCATTTATTTAAATAAATATTAATTTCAAGACTGCCTTGCAGGTTGCGAGCGAACTTCTATTTTATTGTTGGATAGCCCATTTATCGAGGAAGGCTATTTGTCGTAGCGTAACATCACGCTACGACCAATTGGAGCGGTGCAGTCATGAAAAATGTGACGCAGACAAAGTTGCGCGAGTCAACTAGTCCTATAATATAAATAAACAATCCAATGAAGAACAAAATAGAAGTACAGTCAGCAACAAAATTACATTTGTTCCAAATCCTTAGTACAACTTCGAGAGCCCTTTAATTACTTACAAAGAGTGAAAGCTGTGAACTGTAATAATTGTACAATTCTAACTTTCGTCTCAATTCTGTCATTTTAATTAGAAAAGGAACGGTGGAAGGAAAAATCGTTTTCGCGTCAACAATTTTGTTTATTGAATTATTCGCTTTAGAATTTTCTTTTCAGAATGTTTTATTAAATTTTTGGGACACTTTGTCTCTTCTTATAAAAAGATGGAAGCCTGGAATAAAATGGGCTTTGTTTTATAAAAATATGAGTAAATCCGACATGTTCTTTAGTTAGGTAATAACTAAAATGGAAAAGCTGTTTTTTTAACTTAAGCTGTTTTGTGATTTAGAATTTAATAAAAAAAAATCGACATATACACGACACAACAGCAACTAACACATAGTAAAAGAGAAGAATAATATTACAGACTATACAGTAAAATTGTGCTGAGCTTGCCCATACCGAAAGGGTTACCATATCAGCGTTCGTTAGGCGTCAGACATCCAGCGCCGATTTTCAGTTGGCACCCTGCTGTGCTTCGATTAATCCACATTGCTCGCAAAATGGATTATTTATATGTGTGAATCGAAAGGTTCTGGATTGTCAAGTACGTACCGTGAGTCACTGCGTAAGAAAGCCCTCTGCTGGATTAGCTGATGACCTGGTGTGGACTAAGAGACTCCGCTGGTTCCTAGAAGCACCATACCGGTCGTTGTGGCGATGCTAGGGGTGACCAATGTCCTGTAGACCAGGTATTTCGGCTTAACGATGATTATGTGAATATTCTCCTTTAGAAACCAATGTTGAGGCAATAAGCTACTCTGATTCCAGTCCATTTCATAGTGTCTCTTACTTGTTAATTATTATACGCTGCAAATTATTCCACAAAAAAGTGCAGAGTACAAATAACTAATACCTTTTAAAGTCTGCCATATTGAAATACCACGGAAATCTTTGATACATCTGCTTTTACATTGTAATAAGCCTGCATGTGAACATCAAAACCACTTATTTAAAATTTTAAAGTATCGCATTAAATAAGCTATTCATATAATGTTTAATATCAAAGCTTTTAAGCTGGTAAGTGATGTAAATGCTCTCTGCTTTCATTTAAATATTAAAATCAAAAAGTGGAGTAATGCATTGTCGTGGGTAATTCAATGTTTCGGTAGGAATATTAGCAATGGAGAGGATTATGCTCGGGGTTTCCTTGCGTGATCGAAACAGAAATGAAGATATCCGGAAGAGAAACAAGGTGACCAAAGAATCGCCAAACTTAAGTGAAATTGCTCGTAGAACTGATAGTCGACGCGGGGATGAAATGTTCTGGAGTAACACTGTGTACCGGAAGACGCAGCGTTGAACGAACACCCACTGTCCTACTAGGTCAGTGGTTCTCAACCCTCGGTACGCATGGTGGCAAAATGTTACGTGGTATGCCTGGTGAGTCTGTCAGACCCTAATTTAAAGTGACTATTTTTCGTACTAGTTTTGGTAACTGGTGTATCTAATACTTATATCTGTACTAGGGGTATATAGTAGGGATAAAAATGAAAAAAACAAATCCACCATACTGACTTAATAAATTAATAAATAATTAAAGGTTATACTTTTAGCAAAAACAGGCCTTTTTAACAATTATGTGAAAAAAAAAAACAAAATCAACAAAACTTTAGATAAAGGCACAAGACAAAGACCATAGATAATGCTATAACAATCAGTCCTTGTCACTCCCATCAACGGGTGTAGGCAGAGGTGCAAGGAATAACCTCTGGATTTGACACCGGCGCTCGAGGTTTTTTGTGTTTTTCCACCATCCCAGCTGAGTCAGGACTAAATTAGTGGGCATAAGGCTTCAGTTGGTTGAAAATGTTCAGCTACTGAGAGTGGTGGCGCAGAAACATCATATTTTAATGAAATACAACGGTTTAAGGAACCAGGCATACCGAGGGTTAACCGGTGGTCCGTGGACCACTGGTGGTCCCTGGTAGCTCCCAAAGTGGTCCGCGATGATCCTGAAATACGCTATTAACGCACAGCTGAATAATATTGAACTTTAAGACACGATCCATGCACTTCAAGATTAATCTGCCCTCAAAGGCCGAAATGAAAATACGAGAAAACCGAACACAGCGCTTGAAAATCTGTTATGTGCGTAAAATAAGTTCTGGTGTCTATACCCCACTATGCTAGGAACAAAAAATGGACTATCAAGACCAAAGTCGGAATGATAGGCTCGGATATCGTGGCCATAAAACACGCGAGGGCTCGGACATAACGGCATGTAGGTAATTGAAACAAAGTGGTTTTAATATGATAGCTAATGTTGCTATTTATTGGTTTATTCAGTTCACGGGGCCAAGGATGTATATCTCTAACGAATATAATAAAATTACACGGTGATTCATTCTTTATGCGGTAGAGATCTTTCAAAACATCACTTTTTTTTAAAGTTTGCCAAAAAAAATACATTACTCATTTTATTTGTCTCCTGGGCAAAACTTTCCTCATCTCTTTCTCGAGCCTTCAATTCAACGAACACCCAGTGGCCCCCTTTTTTTTTTTTTTTTTTAACGGGGGGAAATCCTCATGGATGTCCTCCGCCCTGGGGCGGGCGGAGGGGTCTGTCAGACTCTTACTGACTAAAACCACCCCGGTGTTCCATCTCTCACTACGTCGGGGATCGCGAGAACTTATAAGGCTTCCGTAATCCCCGGCTGGTGCCGGCCCGCATCCGCGGGCCACCTCGGGTCAGCGGGAGGAGTGAGGTGTTTGACTCCCCCCGCGACATCAAAGAGGGGCGCGCGGGAACACCACGCGCCGCCACCTCGGGTCCGGATGAATGGGGGGCGACGGACATCCCCAAGTCCGCCGCCCCTGAACCCATTTAGGGGGGCCGGAAGAGAGCAGCGTATGCCCTCCTCCGACGCCCGGTGCGCCTGCTGCGGGCCGGGAGAGAGGTCGAGATCTCCCTCTCCCTTTCCGCAGCCTCCTTCTGCGCGATAACTATTTCGCAGAAGGAGACCACCGCGTCCCAAGACTCCTCGCCGTCGACCATAGCACGAACTACGGCCGGCAGCGAGAGATCACTGCCTACCACAGAGATGAGGGCACGGCGCGGCTCCTCCCAAGCGGCACACTCTGCCAGCGTATGCCGCGCCGTGTCCTCCCGACAGTCGACGCAGTGGTGACACCGAGCGTCCGGCTCCCTGCCTATGCGACACAGGAACCTCCCGAAGCAGCCATGCCCTGAGAGGACCTGTGTCACACGAAACGACAAGGAGCCGTGCCTTCTCCCGAGCCACAGGTCGAGCACTGGCCGGATGGCCTCAATAGTGCCGAGGCCGGCGGAAGGGCTTGAGAGCCTCTCCCGCCATTCCGCCACCAGGACCTCGCGCAGCTGCGACCGACGCAGCTCAATGTGCCGCTGCATCAGTCGCTCGCCGCGCGCCCGCGCGTCCTCACGCCACCGATGCAGTGACGCGAGGACTTTTGCCTCCAGATCCCAGGGCGGAGATCCGGCCAGTGCGCAAGCCGCCTCGTAGGAGATCGTGCGATAACCCCTGATGACTCTGACGGCCATCACCCTCTGCGGTTTCCGCAAAACAGTGATGGTGCTGGCCGTCAGGTCAGCCGCCCAGATTGGGGCCCCATACAGGGCCATTGATCGCACGATCCCTACGTACAACCGCCTGCAGGCGGTGCTCGGGTCCCCTAGATTGGGAAGCAGCGTTGACAGCGCCCCAGCCGCACCCAGCAACTTGGGCGCCAGCCACCGGAAGTGGGGGCCGAAATCCCACCGGCTGTCGAGCACCAATCCCAGGTATTTCATGGTGGACTCGACAGCGATACGGGCCCCCCCAACAACAATGTGCGATTCCGGCGGCGGCGCCCGCCGGGGGCCATGAAAAGCTATGGCCTCCGACTTGTTGAGGGCCACCTCCAGGCCAAGGCGCCGTATGCGGCTCACCACCTGTGAGACCGCGGCCGTCGCCAGCAACGCTGCCTCCCTGTACGAGCTCCCCCGGGCAGTGACCAACGTGTCGTCAGCGTAACACGTCAGGTCCACTCCCGGCGGGAGCTCGCCCCTCAACACCCAGTCGTACCCGATGTTCCACAGGAGCGGGCCCACGACCGAACCCTGTGGAACACCGCACGACATGGGGTGCTGGTGTCTGCCATCACGTCCCAGATAGGTGACACACCTGTCCGCCAAATATGCCCCAATGACGCGGCGGAGGTAGGGAGGCACTCGATGATAGCGCAGTGCCTCCCGAATACAACTCCAGGGCAGTGTGTTGAAGGCGTTGGAGATGTCCAAAGACACCGCCAACATCACCCCACCCTGGGACACCGCTTCCTCCGCCAGGACTCTCACCCGCGATATCGCCGTGATGGTGGAGCGCCCATGCCGAAACCCGAACTGGCATTCGGCCAGGTCCGGACCCTCTCCGCACAAGTGGCTGACGAGGCGGGCTGCGACTATCCGCTCGAATAGCTTTCCCACCTCGTCCAGCAGTACTATGGGCCGGTACGCGGACGGCGAGTCCGCAGGGCGCCCCGCCTTCCTGAGCAGGACCAAACGACCAGATTTCCACTGAACGGGAAACTGGCCCTGCTCCAGGCACGCTGAGTAGAGTCCTCTCAGTTGGGGCTCCAGCTCCTTCAGAGCGAGGGCCAAGACGCAGCCGTGAATCCCATCGGGCCCCGGGGCAGTGTTCTTCGCCCGGAGCCGCATCACGGCCGCCCTCAACTCTGCTTGTGTCACCTCTGGGACGCTGGCGTTCTCTTCAGGCTCTGCGACTGTGGGCAGAGCCATCGGCGGCGGAGTATGCTCCGCTCGTACCGGGAAGAGGGCTGCAACCACGTCCTCCAGCAGCTCGGGTTGGAGACTCTCCGTAAGCGGAGGCGCCCATGGTCCTAGTTTCCCTCGGACCGAGCGATAAGGACGCCCCCACGGATCCCCGTTTAGGGTCTCCAACATCTCCTCCCTGGCTCGCCTCTTTGCCTCGCCGATGGCCAGCCGCAGAGCCTCCTTAGCCGCGCGGTACCCCTCATACAGCGCGGCTTCTTCGTCAGGGACCCGGCGACGTCTTCTCCGGTATCGGGTGTACTGGCGCCTGACTCGCACGCACGAGTCGCGCAACAGCGCAATCTCGGCGGACCACCAGTACACCTGGCGCCTTCTGGGTTGAGTGTGAACCCGGGGCATGGACGCGTCGCTGATTTGCGTCATCGCCCCGTGGAACCACTGCGCCTCCTCTTCGACGTCGACGGGTCCGGTCGTGGCCGACTCCCAGATCCAGGCCTGCACAATAGCGGCCTCCTTGAGTAGCTCCCTGTCGAGGCGCTTGCGCGCCCAGCGCGGACCGTCCGTTCGCGGGGCTGATGGGCTGCGGCCGCCCGCGGTCTGGGGGGAAACGTCGAAACGGATGTATCGGTGATCCGACAACGTCTCCACCTCCACGGCGACACGCCAGTCGCGGACACGGCTAGCGACAGTAGGGCTAGCAAACGAGACATCCACTATGGATCCGCCCCGCTGCCGCACGCACGTGTAGACCGAGCCCCGATTCAGGACGGTCAAGCCGGTCGTGACCGCCCACTCCTCTAACGCCTCGCCCTTAGCATCGGTGACTGGGGATCCCCACACCGCAGATTTGGCATTGAGATCCCCGAGCAACAGCACCGGGCGAGGGTGGTACCGGTTCACGACGACACTCAACTCGACAAGGAAGCTCTCGAAGTCAGCGAGGCTCTTGTTGGGCGAGAAATAAGCTCCAATAATGCTAATGCCGTCCGCGAGGGCAGCCACCCAGCCGTGACCTCGGGACGGGTCGGCAAGAGCCCCGCCAATGATGGCCACCGAGCCGTCCAGGTCACCCACCCAGTTATCACGGGGGGGGACGTAGTATGGCTCGGCAACCACAGCCACATGAATCGACCACTCTGCCATGCTCTGGAGTAAAAGATCCTGAGCTCTGGCACAGTGGTTGATATTGCCCTGGAGGTAATGGTAGTGTGCCATTATTGGTACTCCATTACCTCGGGTCTCTCTTCCTGGCGCCGGGAATCGGCCGAAGGGCAGCTAGACTGCAGGGGGTGTGCAGATCCCCTAGCAGCCTTGGTTCCCTCCACATTACTTTTTTTTTCCGCCCTTTCAGCGGGGGGCGCGGTGCATGCCTTGCCACCTAATTTGTGCCCCGCGGGTTTTCCCGCAGCCACACAAATACTGCAGTTTGGTGCCGCGGAGCACTGGGAAGCCTTATGGCCGGGCTGGCTGCAGCGGTAACAAAGATCGCTGCAATCAATTTCGGAGGTGCACTGTACTCGGACATGCCCAGTACCCAGGCATCGATAGCACCGCATGGCCCTGGGTTGCAGCAGCCTCACCTTCGCCGCAACCCACCCTACCAGCAGACGTCCCACGTCAGCGACCTTCTTTGCCACCGCCACCGGGCACCGCACCCAAATCGTGCCGAGCCCGCCAGCATCGTGGCGGATTTCACCCGCCCGTAGATTTTCAGGCGGGCACTCACCGACTCGGGCAATGGCCGCCACTACCTCCTCTGGGATTACAGAGTCATCCAGCCCATCAACGCGCACATCAGCCGTTTTCATGGGCCTGGAGACCCTGATGTCCTCTAAATTAAGGACTTCCCTCAGTTTAGCGGCCAGGGCATCCGCCTTTTCGCCATTTGAGGCTCCCGTTACTTCGATTAGCCGCGCGCCTGTGGCGGCTATTTTGCAGCGGATGGACGGTATGCCTAGTTCAGACAACTTGAACTTGGCTCTCGCTTCCGCTAGCACCGCAGCATAGGTGACGCCCCTTTCTGCGGCTCCAGGCTGCAGCGTAACTGTTACAGCCGCTGAGCGAGGAGTGCGGATCTTGGGCGGCCCTGCACTTCTTGTTGCAGCCTGTCCCCTCTGCTCCTGCACCTTGGTCCCCTTGCGGCGTTTTTTCTTTTTTACGACCGTTGACCAGGCCTCGGCGGTTGGTCTAGCTATGGTTGCAAGTTCCGCAGCTGGCGCTAGGCGGGTAGTCCCCTCATCGGCCGTTTTGCCCCCCTCTGCTGGCTTTTTGGGCTCCTCGGCGGGCTTTTTGGCCCCGGCCACAGGCTTTTTGGCCACCTCTGCTGCCTTTTTAACCCCAGCTAAGGTCTTTCTGCTCCCCTTGGCTGGCTGTTTAGCCCCAGCTGCTGGCTTTTCAACCACTTGCGAGAGGCCCTCCGCTGAGCTTTCCTCTCTTCTTCGTTTGTCCACTGCGAGTGGTGGCCGAAGATTCTGGGCTGGGAGAAGCCTCGACTCCAATCCCTCGAGGCGGGCATTCATCATGCTCCCTACTTGGAGCATGACAGTCCGGGCGATCTCTTCAACCAGCTCGGCTTGTAGAGAGCCAGGTGCTTGAGTGGACGCAGGCGGTGCGGGAGTCACGCGCTCTTGCTGCCGACTGACGTCAGCCCTTAAAGAGGTGACTTCCCGCCGGATGATCTCAATTTCGGAATGGAGACGGCTGTTCTCCTCCTGCAGCTTTTTTGTCTCCTCCGAGGTCGTTCGATCAAGCAGGACTTCCACTGCCTCCTTGATGCCGTCTGCTGCCTCCTTTAGAGCCCGGGTGAATGTGCCCTTCAAGTTGCCCGACTTCGTGGCCACCTTCAGGATCACATCCACACCGTCCATAACCTGGCGGTTCAGAGCTGCCGCCGTAAGACCTTCAGAGGCAGTGGCAGTCTTCGACCGTCTTTCTCTCGCCAGCCGAGACATTTCCTCCACCTCTTCGGTCGCAATTGCCTTACGGCCCTCTCGCCTCGCGGCATTGATGTCCGCCTTGGTACTAACCAGTGTAGCGGAGAACTCGGTATCGTTCCGCTCCACCAGAATAGCACTCTCGGATTCACTCGGTCCACTGGCTGTCGGCGTATCAGGGCGTTTTAAAAAGCGACCCTGGGCGTCGCGTGACGTTGCCGAAGCTAGCGACGTGCGTCCTCTTCCTCTCCTTCCCGTCGACACTTTAGCGGCCGGAAGATTCTCCTCGCTCGAAGAAAAACTCACCGACCTCGTTAGGTCCGTTTTGTCGCCGCGGGAACGCTTCCTCCAAAATTTGGAGGGAGCGTCCACACCCCGCCACTTTGAGCTAGTGCTCGCCACACTCATCCTGTCGGATGTGTTGTCAGATTCTGACACCACACCCACTCCCATCTGTTCGACCAACTCAGTCGCTGTTTTATTTTTGTTTTTATTTTTGGATTCCATATTTGATCCCACGAGTAGATATAGGTCAATAAATGTCCGCCGGGCAGAGCCTAGGTACCCGGTAAGCCTACATACTGCAGAGTGCGGCAGGTGCTCTGCAGGGGAAGCGCTCGCGACTGGACTCCCTCCAGCCATTCATCCCCTCACCGCGCTTCAAAGCTTGGGATTAGGTGGTTTTTTATCTAAGAGGTGTCCTTCCTCTGGGCCAGGCGATTAAGCCGAGCCCCCGGCGGCGGCATTAAACATGCCTCCGTTCGCTGTACGGCCAACCCGACTCAGCGAACCCGCCGAAACTTCTCTCCTAAAGGAGAGAAACATGCGCCGCGTTAGTGCGCCTGCACCGCAGCGGCATGGTCACGTCCTCTGTCGATCGACTGTCATCGACCGATCAGGAGCGACCCCGTCCCGGTATCTCTCTTAGTCTGGTCTCTCACTTGGACCTTTCCGGCATGAGTAACTCTACCGGCAAAGCTCCAAGATCATTGAGACACACAAGCCCCACCACGACGACAACGTGGAGACACCCTCGGTGGGGACCCAGTGGCCCCCTAGGTCAGTGGTTCTTAACCGGTGGTCCGTGGAACACTGGTTGTCCCTGGCAGCTCCCAAAGTGGTCCGCGATGATCCTAAAATAACCTATTAACGCACAGCTGAATAATATTGAACCTTCAAATGCAAAGTTCAGAAAAGAAGAGAATAAAATGCAATACATTACAGACATATTTTTCAAATATTTGTGAAATTACTACAAGAAGTTAGCTTTGGGTTGGGTGGCTATTTTTTTATACTAGGGGTTTTCAGCGTTTCTAATAATTTAAAAAACAAGCACGAAAATCGGTTTGATATCAGCGCCGACATGCGTTGACTTTGAGCAGCGCTGAACCGGATTCAAAAGTTAGTAAAGAGTGTAAGGTTAAAAAAAAGTCTGTGCATTAGGCATTAGGAGCCTCCAAAAACTTGGTGATCGATGCTACGAGAGAAATTTTATCAAATCCTCATGAAAAAAGGTTAAAAACCACTGCACTAGGTGGACCGATGATTAGGTGAAGACCGCTGGGATCCGCTGGCTGTATAAGGACACTTGCGAGACGTCTAAGTAATCTCAAATTATGATGGGAAGTAATTTTTTAAGTAAAAACAGACAACTGTGTCTTACACTTGTAAATAAGACCCTTAGTTTCATTATCATGTGCGGGTCTTGCACTTTGAAATACGATCCATGCACTTCAAGATTAATCTGCCCTCAAGGGCTGAAAAGAAAATACGAGAAAAACAAACACAGCGCTTGAAAATCTAGGAATAAGTCCTGGACCGCATTGCTAGAAACAAAAAATGGACCATCAAGACCAAAGTCGGAGTGATAGGCTCAGATACCGTGGCCATAAAACACGCGAGGGCTTGGGCATAATGACATGTAGGTAATTGAAATAAAGTGGCTTTTACGTGAGGGCTAATATTAATATTTATTGGTTCATTTGGTTCGAGTTTATCTCTAAGGTACAGAATTAAAGTTTCACCATGATTCATTCTACATATGCGGTAAAAATCATTCAAAACATAACTGTTTTTTTTAAAGAATTACAAAATTGACGTTCCGTACCTCAAAAGGTAAAAATACCGGAATAAGATCGGAACCCTTTTAAGATCACTCTCTTGTCCGTCTGTCTGTCCGTGTGTCACCACCGATTTTCTCAGGAACGAGTGTACCTAGCAAGTTGAAATTTATATCAGGTACTGAGGTCTATAGTCCCTATTAGGTGTATAAAAATCAACACGATAAAAAGATATAGGCTAAGTTAGATTTTCGCGAAATCTTGTATTTACCAATTTTGTATTGTAATTGAAAATTAAGGTAAATTTTGGTACTTACAAGTGGTACGGAACCCTCGGTGCACGAGTTCAACTCGCTCTTGACCGGTTTTTTGTTCTAACCTGTTGTGTCTCCTTGGCAAAGACTTTCCTCATCTCCTTTCACCTTTCTCGCGCCTTAAATAACTCAAATTTTAAAAAATATATATTATATAGGTTTAAAGATATGTAAGTAGATCCCAATTGTTAAAAAAGACAACATTAATAAAATTCAAATATCGTAGAGGCTCGTAGCACATCATTTGCTACGGCGTAGTACGACGTAGCATGACGCGTAGCACAGCACGCTCCGCTGATTGTACCGCTTGATCAAAATAAAAATATCATTGAAATAATAATATAATCGAATAATAAGGATAACATAATCATACAATAGTTTTGAAGATGCATTTGGTATCTATTCTACACAGTCAATTTATCAAACACACCAGCAAACACAAAAATCGTCATTTTTAATTTTCATGGGCTATGTAACCCGCTCATGTCGGAACCACAAATCACCCGTGTCGTTGACAGCGAAAATTCAATCAGCTACCCGCAGACACGAGACGAGAGCATATTGACGGGCCACGAGCCACGGAGCTTTATCACTCATCAGGGTTCATTGCTGAATTTATCTGCATAATAATTAAGCCCGTATACATCAATGTATTAAAGGTACAAATACTCCAGTGTAGACTAGGGCTTTATGATTTTTTTTCGTTGTTAAATATGCTTTATCTGTAAACGTTTACGCAGCTTTTTTGTCGTCTAACTTTTTTGTCTACACTAATCTACACTAATATTATAAAGAGGAAAGATTTGTTTGTTTTTTTGTTTGTTTGAATTGAATAGGCTCCGAAACTACTGGACCGATTTGAAAAATTCTTTTAGCATTGGATAGCTACATTATCAGGGAGTAACATAAGCTATATATTATCCCCGTACTCCCACGGGAACGGGAACTACGCGGGTAAAACCGCGTGACGTCCACTAGTGAAAATATAAAAAGGAAATCAATAAAGAGGAAAGATTTGTTTGTTTGTTTGAAATGAATAGGCTCCGAAACTACTGGACCGATTTAAAAAGTCTTTCACCATAATTGTTTTACATTATCCCTGATGAACATAGGTTATATTATATTTTCAAAAAAATTAGAGATCCTTAAGAAAATTGCAATAATGTAACCCAAAGTAGCAAAATTTTGCCTATAAAATTCATTATTTGGTGAGCTGAGAAAACTATTGATGATACATAAAAATAATATACTACATAATTGAAGTATTTATTATTACCTATGAAAAAATCCGCAAAGGTATATGTCTAACTATTATGGTTAAGTCGCAATGACCGCTTTTTGTTCAAATTATGAAATCAAAACCCGGGCGGAACGGAATAATGGTGATTTTGGTATCATGATATTAACCCTTATCCATTTAAATAGTTTGATAATTAAGGTTGATTATGTACATGTAAATCATACTTTAAAATATTCAAATCTGACCTTTCGTTTAAAAGTTCGACGGGTATAAAATACTCTAAGTAAGGAAAATGTTGCGTTTAGAGCGAACTGCCCTACGTTGAGTCTATTAATAAGTATTTTACACATTTCCCTTTAAGAGGGAGGTATAGGAGATGAAGTTCGTGGAGTACCTACCTACTAAATCTGCGCGAACGAAGTCGCGGGCGAAGTGGTAGTAAGTAATAAGTAGTAAATACAGCTTTAAATGGTCCATTATTTTAAATGGACATCTGTAAGAGAGGTTGAACTATAACTTTTATCAAATAGAGAATAAAACAAAAAAAGTTCACAAATTAAGTACCTATTAAAACACGTATTTCTTTGAACTTCGAGAAAGTGTCTTACTTAACTTATCAAATAAAAAGTCTTAGTACCTTCGTATGGTAGGCGCCAGATAAACTTGCAATAAAGTTAACCTATCCCTAATATTGCTTTGAGATACCCGAACAATAAATAATGAACCGTTTTTTTCATTATGTACTAGAGAATGTAAAGGATCACGATAGAAGTCGATTCAAGACAGCTGTATGTCTTTATTTGTGTTTTTAATATTATGAAAGTCAATGAATGTATGTGGGTCAATGACCGCTATTGCGCATTTATCCGGCGCCTACCATGTATGTATGTAAATCGAACTGGTTTCCGCAACTCCACGACTAAGCGCGTATTTTGCGTGCAGAACGGCGCCTACCATAGTTTCTTTCTACCAACTTCTCAGCACGCACAACACAAAGAAAGTTTCTATTTCACCCTTTTCATTAAAAGTTGCCGCCAGAGGGAATAAGGAAAGTAAGAAGCGACTTCGACATTTGATTCTTAGAATAGAAACTGACTTTCGAATGAAAACTATTCGTTTTATCAAAACAAAGTGTTTTTCAAGAAGTACTCAGGAATTAGAGCTTAGTTGGCAGGCTCCGCACATATAAAAAGGAATTTTAAATTAAGTGCTTTAAACAAACCTGTGGAATACTATAGATACACTAGCTTTAGCTCGCGACTTCGTACGCGCATATTCCGTTTTTTCCCGTTCCCGTAGGAATTTCCGGAAATACACTCCAAATCGACTCCCCCATACATTTCTGTGCGCATAACTCGACAAAATGTACTGAATAGCTAATCATCACTACATATTATTATAAACCTCTGCCGCGTCTGTCTGTCTGTTCGCGATAAACTCAAAAACTACTGCACTGATTTTCATGCTGCAGAATTCGGTTTCACACTAAAGTCCAACTCATTTTGCTTCGCCGTGTACCACAAACAGGACTTTAGTATGAAACCGAATGCAGCGTAAATTCCGCCGACTCATTTTACGCTACTCACAACTCACAAAATTACGTTCATTTGGCCTCAACCTTAACCATAATTTAATGAAGGAGGTCCCTGCCAGAGAAAATTAATTAAATCAGAAAAAATAACCCCCGTAGTTTTGAAAGTTGGTACAGCTGTTCGTCGAAGTGTCCAGTTAAATAGTGACAGTCCTCGAGGGTGGAGGGTGATCCGGTGGGGGAGGGGTGAAAAGCTCTCTTATTCATCCGGCTTTCCAGATTCACAGTCTTCTACCAGGCCATCAAGCGGAAGATTTAGATTCTCTTGTAAAGTACTGATTCCAAAACCAGGCTACTCTCCAAGCCCGAAGTCAGTAGTTTCGGCCTTAGTTGCGGGCGTTTTCTACCCCATACCACCTAAGTACTAAGAATGAATGACAACACGATTTGCCAGTTACTGTCAAATCGTGTTGTCATTCATTTTTAGTTCGGGTTCAGGATTAATCGTAAGTCCGTAGGAGATTCAAGGTAGAAAACGCCCGCAACTAAAGCCGAAACTACGGACTTCGGGCTTAGAGAGTAGACCCCCTAGACTGGATAACGAAGTAAATCTTTGGCGCAATTTTTTAAAGGTTATTTTCTCTATATAATAAGCTCAATAAAAAACTCTATAAACTACAAAATTAGTGAATTTAAACAAAACAATCAGTATACGGTTGCCCTCACATGATAAATAGCTGACAGTCTATTGTCCTTCGATATAGCCGAAACCCGAAAGCCGAGAGCGATAAATCAAAATGGCGCATCGCGACAATGTGGTGTGCTGCCGATGATCGAATGTCATGTCAAATGGGTAGGCGTTACTAGGCTTTGTCACTTTCAACTCATTTTTTTTTTTAAGTTTTATGGGTCATTGAATATTCTAGTTTCTTAAACGTACTAACCGGTGCCGTTAGTTTTCTTATTCATCCGATGATGAACCTTTATATCTATTTTATCTATACTAATATATAAAGCTGAAGAGTTTGTTTGTTTGAACGCGCTAATCTCAAGTTCTACTGGTCCGATTTGAAAAATTCTTTCAGTGTTAGATAGCCCATTTATTGAGGCAGGCTACATATCATCACGCTAAGACCAATAAGAGCGGAGTAGTAATGACAATTGTGACGCAGACGAAGTTGCACGGGTCAGCTAGTTTACTAATATAATGAAGCTGAAGTGTTTGCGCTTTTGTTTGTTTTAACTTGCTTATCTCTGGAAATACCAGTCGGATTTGGTAAATATTAATTTATAAGATAGCCACATTCATGAGAAAGGCTTTATGGGAACGGGACGCTTACGAAGTCGCGAGCAAAAGCTAGTTTACCTAAACTAAAAGCTAAAGTAATTTTAGTCGGTAGGCGACCAAAAACCCTTTAATTTTCCGACGTATACAAGTCCATAAAGACTTTCACACGAAAAAAGGACGTCCCTAGACACCGTTAATCACTTTCTGCCCTTGGGCTGTCACTCCGTCAGTCTATTTACCACTAGAAAAAAGCCGAAATATTTCCGAACGATGTATTTCCAACAATCCGAAAAGTGAAAAAAATCGTCTAGAAGCGACTTAAGACTTTTAACACTAACACTTTTTTAGGGTTCCGTAGCCGAAGGGTAACCAACGGAACCCTATTACTACGCCTCCGCTGTCCGTCCGTCCGTCTGTATGTCTGTCAGCAGGCTGTATCTCAAGAACCGTTATAGGTAGACAGTTGAAATTTTCACAGATTGTGTATTTCTATTGCTCCTACAACAACAAATAATAAAAATTAAGATTTATGGTCCGGAACCCATCGTGTGCGATTACTACTTTTAATATTTTTCATGATACCTTGCCTTTTTCGGTTTAGTGAGTGTTCCTTGGACACTCTTAGTGTAAAATACGTACTGACAACTATCGAGTTCTATTTCACCAATAGTAACCCCCACAATATAGGCCAATCAGAGGAAGTAGCGCGCCCGATAATAGCGTATTGCGCGTCACCCACAGTTGACGGCCGATTGACAGCCGAATGAGAGCTATGTGGCACAACACTATGCAGGCAATTGTGGTGCAACACTATGCATGTAGCAGGGAACTGAGAGACAATGTTCATGTGTAATTGGCTTCAGGTACCAACGGTGTTATGTACTAAAATGAATTTTAGTTTAGGTTTATAATTTTATATGCGTGTTAAGGTTACTTACATAGCCCGAAGGCTCGCCAAACTGAAGTGGCAGTGGGCAGGGCATTTCAGAATAGATGGTCGATGGGGCCAAAAAGTTCTGGGGAGGCGACCGCGTACCGGAAGATGCAGCGTTGGAATGTCTCCCACAAGGTGGACCTATGACCTGGTGAAGGTCGCGGGTAGCCGATGGATGCGAGACGCACAGGACCGGTCGTTGTGGGGACACTTGGGAGAGACCTATTTCCATCAGTAGACGTCTTTTGGCTGATATGATGATGATGAAATTTCTTTTTGGGTATTTTAATCCAGTAATAAAGTAACAATTATAATAACTAAAATTAACAAATGCACTAAACTAACAACAAACAAAAATATAGCTTAAAAAATTCGTCCTCAACGCTGTCAGCAGGTAATATGCCCAAGAGACTAGCGGCATTGTCACGAATAGAATAGAATAGAATAGCATTTATTTGCAAATATGGGTAACACATAATAGGTAGTAGTAGGTATACATTAGAGTTCTGCCATATTTCACTATTCGGCATGCAAACATTTTCATTATACAAAATTGTTAAAATTAAAATTCTCATTTAAACATTTAATTAATTATTACATTAATCAATAAGATTATTAAAATACAAATTGTCATTAAAAAGAAAAAAAAACAACTTAATTATAATATAACAATATATTAAGTACATTAAATAAAATTGTTAAAAATTTAAATTGTCATTAACAGTATAATCCAATAAGAATAAAAATCGTGGTCGTACATAAATAAACAAACAAACATTAAAATTCCAGGTCATAAATAGTATGTAACATTCCTTAAGCAAATCAATAATTAATTATTAAAAATGACAGGTATTAAGAAAAAGGTTTTAAAGGTTTTAAGGTTTTAATACTTAATATCTGCCCAAAGTAAAAGCCGGCTCTTGGGTCACGGGAAGTGTCAACCAGTCTTTTCTTTTTTGTATATGGATTGAAGAAAAGATAGACGACCCAAGATAGACGGATTGTGCGGAAGATGATATTGCTTGGATCTGAAAATTTGTTTCACATAATCAACCTATAATGTTCCCAATTATCTGTCAGAGAGGGACTGGGACGCTAACGGTCCTCGTGGACCCAGTGCCGGTTGCTGGATGTCCAAAGCCTTCAAAACTCGGAGATGATGAGTAATTAGGGTTCCGAAAAAAAAGGAACCCTTATAGGATCACTCGGGTGTCTGTCTGTCTGTCCGTCTGTCACAGCCAGTTTTCTCCGGATACACTGAACCGATTCTGTTGAAATTTGTTACACATCCATCGTCCATGTTTGGGTCACTGAAGTCCATACTTCAGTGACCCAAACATGGACGCGTTACGTAAATCATTAAATTTTTAGTATGGGGTCACTTTTGGGGGTCAAACTTAAAAAAAAATAAAAAATAAAGTTTTTTGAACAATATCGTGTGACATATCAAATGAAAGGGCTTACTGTGAAGGTTTTTTTTTTTTTTATAGTTTTAAAATAAACAGTTTTGAAGTTATTCAAGAAATTAGACGAAAAATGACCATTCCCCCCCCTTATCTCCGAAACTACTGAGCCTAAAATTTTGGAAAAAAATTGAGATAATAGATCTTTACTTAAAGATTACAGGAAAACCTATTAGAAGTCTGTAGTGTTAAAATAATATGTTAAAAAAAATTAATTCGTTCGGAACCCTTTGCACGCGAGTCCGACTCGCATTTGGCCAGTTTTTTATTATTTGGATTCGACCGATAAAGTAGCACAGAAACCGGGAATTATTGGCCTAACAAACCACTTATTCAACGCCCGTCCTGCATAATAATCCCGTCCTACCATTCAATAAATTTTCAGAAAATTGTATACCAGAACCCTTATTTAAATAGACGGCTCATACCTCACCACTTAATTGCATATTTATAGCAACAAATTAATTCAATAAACCGCCCCCATCAATAAATAATTAGTCATGTAAAAATTTATTGGCTTTTTCAGAACACTCCAATAACTCAACAACTCCATTTGACCCAAGGGATCGTTACACCTATCAATTTTCATGTCATTTGTCGTTTGGCACCGACCCCGGGCCCGGCTGAATTTGGGCCCGGCTGAAATTGGGCCCGGCTGTAATTGGGCCCGGCTGAAATTGGGCCCGGCTGAAGTTGGTACCGACTGAATTCGTAACACCGATGTTTGGCATCGATATCCGATGCGCTCTGTGTCGTTCAATTATGAAAATATTTGCTGCAGAGCTAAATTATTATCAGGAACATGGTTGCAAATGGAATTTCCCAATTTGATTTTCAGTGAAAATGTAAACTATATTGTTGAAAATAATGTTTATTGGAATAACAATAACACGCGTGGATTTGTTATTAGGTTGATAGTGTCGTTTTTAGGGTTCCGTAACCAAACGGTAACCAACGGAACCCTATTACTAAGCCTCCGCTTTCCGTCCGTCCGTCCGTCTGTCTGTCTGTCGGCGGGCTGTATCTCAAGAATCGTTATAGGTAGATAGTTAAAATTTTCAAATAGATTGTGTATTTCCATTGCCGCTATAACAAAAAATTAAAATTAAAAAAAATAAAAATTAAGGTTAATGATACGGAACCCTTCATGTACGAGTCCTACTCGCACTTGGCCGGTTTTTGACGACTTTCTCCACTGATGATGAGCTATGAATGTGATCGACGAAGAAGCACGCTTGTTTAGAAGTGAGAACTCATTCACTTCTTGAATTAGAGCCTATGCACACGGCGTATTTTAAGGCACCGACGACGCATGTTTTACGAACCGCGCGCGCTGTTGATGACCAAACAGCAGTAGGTACTATCTGTGTCTGTATTTCGACTAAAGCATCATCTGCACGTCGTCAGCGTGTTAAATAAACGCTGTGTGCAATGGCCCACATTGGAGAGTAAAAAGTGTGAGTTTTGCTTTTTTAGGGTTCCGTACCTCAAAAGCGACAAACGGAACCCTTATAGGAACACTTTGTTGTCCGTCCGTCTGTCTGTCAAGACCCTTTATCTCGGAAACGCGTGGACGTATCGAGGTGAAATTAAAACCATATACTCAAAATTACAGTCCCTTGAAGTTGTGAAAAAATCAAACTACTAAGTTAAGAGTAATACCGTCTTATACTACAAATATAGGGAAATATCTGAAAACTATACATTTGTAATTTAAAAAAAAAACACCGGTAGCACTCCGGGAGTGCCGGCAGAAGTGAAAACTTTAGTATTAACGTTGTGTTTAATTATAAGTACAAAAATACTATCATTTATGAGGTAGAATACAATGTTTATTTATTGCGCTATCGTACACAAATATGACAATTTACAAGTTATTATTCATAATATTATATCGTTATTTATTTATATATTACATTAATTTTTATCTCTTAGAAAAATCAACTTTCATCCATAATTTCGTAATTCCGTAATTTCGTATCCTTGGATACGCGTGGCACGCTGTACATAAACACAGACGGACATTCGCGCAAGCGCCCTGTGCCGCCTAAGCGGAGCAGCACACTCAGGCACGGTAGAAAGAGTGGGAGATACTAGTTCCTCTCCCTTCCCCTCGATCTTACGCTTTTTCGATCAGCATCACGTGACCCTGACGCGAGTCCGTCTTACGCTTTTTCGATCAGGTCACGTGTCCTGACGCGAGTTTAAGATTTTATACCCATTACAGAAAAAGTGCTCAACGCCGCTAAAGAAGTTTTCACTTCAAAAATATAGTCTTTATTTAAAGTACCTACCGAACCGGTGGGCGACTGGCGTCCGACTCGCACTTGTCCGGCTTTTTTGAGTGCAAATCAATATTATGTTGATCTAGAGATGGTATAAACATAGGGGTCAAATTGAATAAGTCTTCTTCTTATCGTGTGGGCAGTAAGGTCTAATGACCCTACACACCCTAGTGTCAGAGTTTCTAAACCGCCTCAAAGGGCCTCTGACATGGTGTAAATTGAATAAGTACGTTTCAGCAATATCATTAGAGTAATGTATTTTTTTAATTGTGATGGGTTTGCTCTTGACTCTAGTCTAGGTCAGAGATGTCAAAGACAGACGCAGGCAGAGAGTTCCACTCCTTTGCTGTGCGCATTATAAAAGACGTTTGGAAACGCTTAGTGCGAATTGTATGTATGTTTTCTACGCAATTTAAATCATATTTAACATGGATTACGAACTAGCATATTGGAGTCATAAATCCCATTTATTCGAAAATTGAACAACATGTAATTTCGATTTGAATACAACCAACAATACAATAATGAGTTTGTAATAACATAGGCAGGTAATATTCTCTGTACAAAGCAATATAAACTAATAACAATTATATACTAATTTAGCTCATGAACTTCCGTACAACACACGAATATACAAACACATATTATACTATCCAATGCAGAAACCAATTACGGAGTATGTGAAATCCCGGTTTTAACCTACAGGGGGATGTAAGCTTCATATGATATTACCTCAATTTTAGGATGCAAGATTGTGTTTTTTTACTGTATCGATACTAATCTATACTAATATATAAAGCTGAAGAGTTTGTTTGTTTGTTTGCTTGAACGCGCTAATCTCAGGAACTACTGGTCCGATTTGAAAAATTCTTTCAGTGTTAGATATATATATATCATCACGCTAAGACCAATAGGAGCGGAGCAGTAATGCAAACTGTGACGCAGACGAAGTTGCGCGGGTCAGCTAATAATAATATATTTCTGGCATTGCATATTGCTTTTATAGGAAATCCGTAATAACATGATGTATATAGGAAAACGTTACAGAAATAACATACTGAAAACAGTTACTGTGTTTCACCAGCAATAAAAATGTTTAGTGATTTATTTTATGGTAAGTTCCGTCTAATATTTTACAAGTTTAACACTTAAGTCTGTTTTTTTTTTTAAAACTAAGCAACGTTCTGCTAAACAGTTTCATTACAGGTAGCCTAAAACGGCCACTTTAGCAGAATCATATTAGGATCATAATATTAACCATACAACAATCTGGCAAATTTCATTATCATCTTTATCGCTAACGCATTAAGTTCAAGGTTGATTGGGAAAATTTGACAATGACGGGTAGCGGATGTGCTTTCTGATTCTGCTAAAGTGGCCTTTTTAGACCCGCTGTTCTGAGTGCCAATTCCACCAAACAAAAAAAGGGCCCAAGGGCCTTTACACATCTCATTTTTTTATCGCGCCGACGACGCGCAGATGACGCGCGCTACTTAACGCCTGCTTTTTTTTAGTCATCGACAGCGCCGTGAGCGCGCGTTTGCAAAACGTGCGTCGTCGGTGCGTTAAAAATAAGCCGCCTGCATTGGCTCTTAATTTTCATACAATTTTTACAGATTGCAACTTAGATGCGAATGCGAACGTTATTTCAAAATTAATTAAATTGGCACTTTGGTAAGTTCCCAACTATAAAACGTTGGCATAAAGAAACAAAATATTGAAGAGAAAGTTTGAATCGCACCACCCTAGCATCTTTCAAGTATAACAATGTTAGCTAACTAATTACAGGGAATTAATTTGGATTCATCTGGGATTAATCCGTGCAGGAGAAGGATTAGATCTGTACTGATTGTTAACGTTCGGGGATTAGACAGCGAGGTTGGAGTATGCAATCGAACATACCAATATAAAGACGGTAATACACATATATGCCAGTTAATGAGGGTACCGTTTTTGTACTCACCAGTTGGCGCCACTGTCGAGTATGGTCCTTAATTATGTACCTAATTAAAGTTGTTATTACGCGCATGTGAACAAAATTAGAAGAAAAATATGTATGATGCCGTAAACGTGCGAATTAATACAACATAAATATTGTCGCAGTGTTACGTGGACTCATCACAATGAAAAAAAGAAGGAGATAAATACATATTTCCAACAAAAAAAAAGAAAGTTCAATGCTGTGTTCGGTAGAAACGTAACTTAATCTGCTCAAGTCAGGCTGCTTCAGTAAAATATACACAAAAATCGAAACAAATAAGTGAATAAACTCGAGTCAAAAGTCAACCAACAGTGAAATTTGACATTACGACGACCTTACGCTACACTAGCGCCCCTAGCGGTGAATTCAAACGCGATAGCCCTCATTGCACAGAAGTATGCAAAGAAGAGATCGTGGCTAAATAATAACAGCAGCATGATCTTTAAGGTTAAGCAACGCTTGCCGTGGTCAGTCTATGGATGGATGGTCATCTTAACATTCCGAGACTCCTTCATGCCTCGGAAAGCACGTAGCCGTTGTCACCTTTGTCAGTAATAATAATAATAATAAGAAATCTCTCCTCATAACATTCATTCCTCATGATTTGGCTTGGCCCGTTAATGTAGTTTAAAACTAGCCGAGAGCTAAGAAAACTGTACGTTTACCCATCATAATAACAATACGTTTATTCATCAAAAAATACAGATACTTACAGCAACAAATAGTAAGCTGAGAGCATACAGTCATTAAGGTATGTTGTAAAATCTGTACAAAATTATTTAACCCTGCCTCTCAAACTAGGTTATAACCTATATTTTGAGAAACCGTGAACAGCCTCAAAACTCTTATACACTATTATTGTTACAACAATTGGTGAACGGTGTCGTCCTACCGCTTTTTTTTTATAGGGACCACTCGCGGTTCACCTCTCTACGGGTGGTTACTGCTCAACTGGTAACCCAGTGAGGCCTGTGGTGGCCTCAGATATGACTCTAAAGCCCCCAGCCAAGGCAAGCGTCCTACCGCTGCAATCTACACTATTATTATAAAGAGTAAAGATTTGTTTGTTTGTTTGTTTGAATTGAATAGGCTCCGAAACTACTGGACCGATTTGAAAAATTCTTTTAGCATTGCATAGCTACATTATCAGGAAGTAACATAGGCTATATATTATCCCCGTATTCCCACGGGAACTACGCGGGTGAAACCGTGTGACGTCCACTAGTTATTTATATGTTCGTTAAGTCGTTACGGATTGTCAGATGCCAGAAATTCTGGCTGTAGTCTTGCCATGAAGAACAGTGTTACCCAGTTAATGGGTTGTTGAGGTCTGGTAGGCAGCTGCTCCACGTAAAATACTGGTATTAAGCTGTATCTGATTTGACTGGAAGCCGACCCCAATATAGTTGGGAAAAGGTTAGGCAGATGAATACACATGCCAGTTCATAGCACTAAAGTATGCAAGTAGGTTGCATGGCATAGTGACATACAACAATCAGAACTTGTTATGGCACAATGTCATGCAAGATACTCGCATACTCTTTTATACAAGTTACACGCATGTGTATTAGGTACGTGTTTGACTGATAGGTATTGACTTTCGTAAATGTCAGAAGATTGTAACATATCTGAGTGGTGTCATCCTCATGACAGTTTGTCAAGTACACGCGCCGTCAATATGATTGCCAGAGAGAAAACTTGTGACATAATGTCAAAAATATTTTTCAGAGTAACCACGTGTTGGATGCCACATATCCGTATAATCGTTCTGAGAATTCAATTGGTGTTATTGATAACAAAAAAGCATTAAGCAGAAATGCTGGCAGCGAGACTTTGTATGTAAAAAGTCATAATTCGAGTTTGGCTCTCGACTATTTTCTCCTCCAATATTGTACCGATTTAAGAGATATTTCACAAACTAAATAAGAAAGATATATACTGAATCCCTATGTTTTCCTTTTTGATGATTTATTAACCGTACAAGCACTAGAACTCTCACAAAATGCCCAAAATTGTCCGATAAATCGCTGTCAACAGAGCCCTAGTGTAAAAATTTGGCTACTATTAATAAAAAAGGAAAACATAGAGACACAGTATACATTCTTCTTATTTAGTTTGTGAAATATCTTTTATATCGGTCTAATATTGGAGGAGAAAACAGTCGAGAGACAAACCTAGAATTATGACTTTTTACATACAAAGTCTCGCCGCCAGCATTCCCTGGGTTGAAGTGTCACTGTTTGTTATTCATTTTAATTGTTAAATTCAGTTCTTAAGAAATAACCACCCCTTTTAATGACTAAATAAAATGTATTTTGCAGAATTGTGTAAGTAAGTAAGTAAGTCATTTATTTTGCAATGGCAAAATACATTTTGCGCATATGGCAATTTTTAATGCCTAAAATGTATTTCTACAACAGCAAATGATTGCGTGTCCTCTTACAAATAACATGTTTGTACTCTTCAATTCTACGAACACTACAAAGTGACTTTTCTTCTTGGCAGTTAAAAGAAATTCTTATTTGATTGATACAATTTCATTCGCCAATGTTCGTTAGTACAATATTCCTAGAAAATCGATTGTCACATTGTCACAGGAATGTGCAACCCCATTGTAGAGAGCTCATTAAAATACTTGTATGATGCCAACTATTCGCGAACATGACTCGATACGACACCGAACTTTGTTATCGAATAACCAGCATATTTTGGCACCTGGCAGGATTGAAACATAAAAGAAATATGTCATGTTTAAAAAAATATGGGATTACATTGCAAGGTTGAACAAAAAAAAATTGCAAAATTATGTTAGTTATTTTTTGTTGTTGTTTGTTTTGGCTCTGATGATGAAAGAGATGTGTCTAAATATGGATGGAGGGAAAAAGGTCAATGTACGGATAGATGGTTGTTGTGTGGAGTGTTGTGAAAGTACATGATGTGAATGATAGCGTAACAGTATACAGTGAAGAATGGAAAAAGGAAACAAGCTGCACCGACCCTAGGACTCATGGAACAAGGGATTGCAAGGAATGACAATTAATATTTTACTTTATAAGCCGACCAATGTAACCCAATCAAATGCTTCTTTCCCGTTTGCTTTCATGTTTATAGATAGTGGCTCTATAGCCACTATCTATAAACATGAAAGCAAACTGTTAGCTCTATAGCTAACAGTCTTATTAGCCACATTGGCCTATTTAATGTTTGCGCAGTTTCTTAGTATTTGCATTAAAAATGGACGCAACAATAGGGTTTCAAGTTGTACTGGTTAATTTTTTGCCACAGTAGTCAATAAAGTACAATGACGATTGATTGCCATTCTAGGCGAGAACTAATGTCAAAGGAATGTACTGACGTTATTGGCATTGTGTGAATCGGAATCGACATTTCACAATATTATGCAATTTTATGTTTTTACGACTTGAATCATGAGTATATTTCGTTTACACAGTTTCGAACTGACGAAAAGGATGGCGTGATTTCAATAATCGTGTTAGTATTTTCTACGATAATTTTTAATTTTTATAACATTTGCTTTTTTGTAAAAAGTCAAAACGTTTTATTGCGAACTAAGTGTACAATGTTGGTGTTATGTTATTTATTTTATTTTTATTTATTTATTGGCCTATCTACAATTGTTACACTGTTTATACTAATAACACAAGCAATATAATACAAGCATAGTGTACAATATGATGCGATAGACACAGCATGCAAAAAAAAAATTAACTCTTATAAAATTATAATAATAGTGCAGAAATAACACTCACAACAACTAGTGGACAGCTTCAGAAACAGAGCAGATACAAAAATAACAAACAAAAAAAAAGAGGTAATATATCGATTAGTTTTTATGGACTTGGCGCTTGAATATTTGAAGTGATGTGGAATAAATATCTATTGATTGATGGCAATTATTAAGAAGCCTGCACATTCTGGGGATGGGGGAGTTGGATCCGGATAAAGTTTTGCGGAATGGGGGACGTAACAGATTGATAGGATGACGCGGATAATTATAGGGTACGTTAAAATTAAACTCACTTAACAACTTGGGGCAGTCTATTTGACTCTGAAGTATTTTAAAAAGAAAAATCAAGTCTATGTTATCTCTTCGTTTTTCCAGTGAAGTCATGCCAAATTTTTCAAGACGTTTTGCGTAGCTCGGAACTTTTTTGTCTAGTCTGGTAGAATAAGCAAGATGGCATAAAAATCTTTTCTGTATCCTCTCTAACCTAAGACTATGTGTTGCATAGTGGGGACGCCACACAACCGCGCAGTATTCTAATACAGTACGAACGAAACAGTTAAAAAGATGAATCTTAGTTTTAGGCTTGCGAAAGCATTTAGCATTCCGTAAAACAAAACCGAGTGTCTTTGAAGCTTTTTTAATTATGTTGTCCATGTGGGGAATGAATGTTAATTTCCGATCAAGAAGGACTCCCAAATCTCGGATTACATCAACCTTACTGAGGTACGTACCGTTCATACTGTAATTAAAATCAATGAAGTTAGCCTTGCGAGTAAACGTAATTTGCAAACAAACATTGCAATTACCATTCGCCTGCCCTTATCATCCTTTAAAATTAGCATGCATTAAACATTTTTTATCCCCGAACCCGAACCCGAACCCGAACCCGAACCCGAACCCGAACCCGAACCCGAACCCGAACCCGAACCCGAACCCGAACCCGAACCCGAACCCGAACCCGAACCCGAACCCGAACCCGAACCCGAACCCGAACCCGAACCCGAACCCGAACCCGAACCCGAACCCGAACCCGAACCCGAACCCGAACCCGAACCCGAACCCGAACCCGAACCCGAACCCGAACCCGAACCCGAACCCGAACCCGAACCCGAACCCGAACCCGAACCCGAACCCGAACCCGAACCCGAACCCGAACCCGAACCCGAACCCGAACCCGAGCCCGAACCCGAACCCGAACCCGAACCCGAACCTTAACCCGAACCCGAACCCGAACCCGAACCCGAACCCGAACCCGAACCCGAACCCGAACCCAAACCCGAACCCGAACCCGAACCCGAACCCGAACTTTATGACCAGTCTTACGAGTAGTAAATATTTTTTTAGTCTTTATCTAAAGAGTATTTTCTCTACTACCTACCTTCGGGGCCAGTCTCTGTTTTTTTACACTAGGGGATAGATAACATAGTGTCTGTTTATTATTTTTTACAATAACATATACATCACGCCAATGTTCCCCGAAGGCATAAAAAGTTGATTTCGTCAGTCATCTCTGTCCCTCGTGATAGAGAGTAAGCCATTTCCAATACCCTGATCCAAGAATTCCCTAACGAAAAACCTATTTCTACCAATATCATCACGTATCATGTGAATTTCCATCCATATTATAAATAGGTACCCACCTATATCAAACACGCCGTACACTGTATACCCTCGAGACTCTTCAACTTCGTCGTAAAATCTCTTCAAAATATTCTAAACGTAGGGGATTCAATCACGGCCGCTCCGTCAAACAGTCTCCTGAGATAAGTCCGTGACGTCACCAGCTGGCTCCAATTACGACTAGCCCTCGAATTATCTACTATTCATGTTGAGTTGGGGCTTTTAAGCAAGCGGGGAAATCAGCTTAACACTCACCGTGTGACAACCAATGTGAGTGCTGTGTCTAGAATATGACCCACATGCTGGAATGCTTCAAGTGACGGCCAAATGACACTGACATTGGTATTGCCGTGGCGACCGCTTCGCAGGAAGTTATCTAAAGAATTAGACATCGACTTGAAAGAAGAGGAACAAATATGTTTATTTATGGCGAGTCAAAGCCATCATTGTTTGATTGTGATAGAGAGAGATGGCATTATACAAGGCAAATATCCCTTTTCCTTTTTACGGCATCGAATAAATGATGGCATTATCATCTCTGGGTACGGGTAGTGCAACAAATCACAAACTGTCGTCCCAGTTGGGCGCCAAAATGAATGTGTGAATTATTGTCGCCCGACGTGGGACAACTAAACAGCCTACTAAAGTTGTATTAAGCATAGAACAGATGTCTCACACTTCACACAACCATAAGAATAGTGATCTTTTGTTATAATCAGATGTTCCTTTAGCTTTTCACTACTATTGATATTTAATCCATGTAAGTACTGCGGGGCAAAAGTCCCTTCCCACATAATTCAGTCTACAAGTGCGCGCCAGTCCGAAAGGACTGATATTGATAAACTGCAAAAAAAAATACCAATCAAAAAAGTTTAACGAAGAGTGAAAAATTAGGCTTGCCTAATAACTATTACTATTACACCACAGAATCAGAATCAGAATGTTTAATAATTACTACTTTTAATGTACAAAAAGTCGCCACCACTGGCACCCCACCCCCAAAACACACTTAACACTTACACATTAGAATTATTTACTCACACCCTACCCTCTAATTTGGTTGTAAGTGCCATCAGCCTTCTGACGTCATTCGGTATGTCAGTGTCCCTAATTTAGCACGTTGGGCGGCCATGATTGATGGCGAATCGAAAACAGTTGACAATGCTAATGGCTACCATGAATCAAAGGCACTGTAATGGACTGTTTATTTTATATTTGGTTAATGTCTGTGGTCGGAAATGTATGTGTTTTGATACTGATCAGCATGTTGACGCTTGGTACCTTAAGGCCCTGTCCGCACTACGATATTTCACCACGCGATTTTTAATCTCGCGTATTAAATTCCGCAATCGCGCGGAATTACACCTTCTACGCACTGCGAATAAAATTTCGTACGATTTTTGTCAATTCAATGCCAGTTCCCGGCTGAGACGAACGTCTGAAATCATCATCTGACTGAGCGAAACTCGCGAATTTTATACATACGCGGACATACCCATAACTACTTAATACTTTACAAAACATTCGCGCGGAAATAAATCGCGCCGCATCGCGTTCAATTTGCATCAAATGCGGGCAGGGTCAACGGGACAGATGTACGGGCTCATTTGATTCTAAACTGAACATCGATTCTAAACGGCTGATCGTTTGAATAAAATGTATGTTATACTAGACAATTTGCTTAACAATTTGATATGTGTGAATAACTGGGTTATTCAAACATATAAAATTGATATTAATTTGTAAAGTTACGCCCGACATAAAAAGGCAATCATGCGAAAACCGCATATTGGGCATATGTTTATGAAATTTTCACCATCTCAAACAAAATTTTACTGTACAATATGTATAGGTATTAATCTACACTTAATACATAAAGCTGAAGAGTTTGTTTGCTTGATCGCGCTAATCTCAGAAACTACTAGTCCGATTTAAAAAATTCTTTTAGTGTCAGATAGCCTTTATCGAGGAAGGTTATAGACTAAGACCAATAGGAGCAGACGAAGTTGCGCGGGTCAACCAATTTTAGTATAATATTCGACTGTGGGTCAGCCGGTTGTGAACTGTTGTCGCCTTAAACGCGAAAGGTTGAGACTTTTGATATAAACTTAATACCTACATTAATATAGAGTGAAAAACACAACAAGGAACTTATCAGTACATCCTAAAACTTATCAGTGATCTGTTTGGGGTCCGACCACGAAAGTTGTCTACTTACTAGGCTACATTAATTGACCACCAACCCACCCCATGATAAGAAAACAACCCAAAAGTTACTAATTTAATTCCGCCAAGCCCGTTCCATCATCGGACCACAAGACGAACGGCGATGCGCCACCGGTACATGGTGGACATCCCACCCACCGCACTCAACCTTTTGGGAACACATTTACAGTGCGTACAGCTAAGGAGTGGAATTCCCTGCCGGAGTCTGTGTTTCCTGATAGCTACAACCTGGGAGTCTTTAAGTCAAGAGTGAATAGGTTACTTCTAGGCAAGCGTGCTCCATCTTCGACCACATCATCGCTTGGGGTCCGACCACAAAAGTTGTCTACTTACTAGGCTACATTAATTGACCACCAACCCACTCCATGATAAGAAAACAACCCAAAAGTTACAACTTATAATGCTTTTAGAACCCAAGACAAAAGAATCATAACATGTCTCAATTTCAAAAGAAGGGACGACATTAAACGCCCTCCCATTCTCAAGGGTGCAATGACAGCCCACACTTCTTTTTACAGCTTTTTTAATACTTAAAACCCTTATTTTTATAACCTTGTTTCATGATTTAGGGCCAAACCAGTGTTGCCAAGTTTAGGAATATTTAAAACGGACTTCGCTTGAGTTCCGGTCCCTTTGGTCTAAGTTCGTCGTACGCAGTTTAAGTGGTTCGGGCCTTTGGGGATAGCCCGTGGATATGTAATAAATTATTATGGTTTGGAATATTCTACTTTCTTGGTGTTAAACTTTATCGTATATGATGACAGGATAGTTAAGAAATTTATTTTATTTTATTGGAATTAAGACGGAATTTGGATTGCTTGTTCTAAAAACCGGTCAAGAGCGAGTCGGACTCGCGTGCAAAGGGTTCCGAACGAATTTAATTTTTTTAACATGTTATTTTAACCCTACCTACAAACTTCTTATAGGTTTTCCTGTAATCTATAAGTAAAGATGTATTATCTCCATTTCTTTTCAAAATTTTAGGCTCAATAGTTTCGGAGACAAAGGGGAATGGTCATTTTTTGTCTAATTTCTTGAATAACTTCAAAACCATTTATTTTAAAATTATGAAAAAAAAAAACATAATTAAAACCCTCACTGTAAGCCCTTTCATTTCATATGTCACACAATAACTTTCAAAAAACTTTTTTTTAATTTTCTAGTTTGACCCCCAAAAGTGCCCACATACTAAAAATTTAATAATTTACGTAACACATCCGTGTATGAGTCATAGAAATCCATGTGTACCAAATTTTAACAGAATCGGTCCAGTGGATCCGGAGAAAACTGGCTGTGACAAAGGGACAGACAGACAGACAGACACCCGAGTGATCCTTTTTTTTTTTTTTTTTTTTTTTTTTTTTTACTATTAAAGGCTCGCGTTTGACCACTATCTCACCTGATGGTAAGCGATGATTCCGTTTTTGGTTCGGAACCCTAAAAATACTAAAAGTCAGACATCCTCGGAATGGATCTATCATTGACACACATACATTTATTGACTTTCTTAATTTCAAAAATAGAAATAAATTCTTCCGTTACGTTCTCTAGTAATGAAAAACGATTCATCATGGTCTTGACGGTCTTCTACAGATTTTACTTCGGTGAGTGTGCCCAAGAACTCCACGACCTCATCCCACAGGCTCCCTTCTACCATCGGACATCCAGACGCACTGCAACTTACCATCCCTACCTTGTTGCTATTCCACCAATTCGCACTAAGTGTTTTCAAGTCTTTTATAATGCGCACAGCAATGGAGTGAAACTCTGCCTGCGTCTGTGTTTCCGAACGCTTACAACCCTAATCTCTTGAAAGTTAGAATGAACAAGCTCCTTCTGGGCAAGCTCGCTCCATCGTAGACTTTGTCTCTGTCATCTCTGACCTAGGCTAGAGTCAAGATCAAACCCATCACAAATAAAATAAAAAAATAAAAAAATGGCGACCAAACGCCAACAAATCTATACATATAATAAAATCGTAGACTAACCGTGTCTGTACATTGAATATTTTTGCATGAAAATTACACAGAAAACTCAGGAAAATGGTATAAAACACAAAAATGCAATTTTTGAAATTTTTGTCTGTTTGTCTGTTTGTCTGTTTGTCTGTGCGTTTGTGGGAGCATCACGCTTAAACCACAGATTAGATTGCAAATCGAAGTACTTAAAAATATTAAGTGATAACCCGAGTAACATTTAGCGTTTATTTCATCAAAATCGACCCACAAAATCAAAAGATATTGAATTTTTAAGTTTAGGAAGAAACTTCCTAATGTATTCTGATGAGTCAGAGCGCCATCTATTGAGAAAAATAAAATGCACGAAAGCATTCAAAATTGTTGAGTTATTTGTGAAACTTTTGATACGTGGCAAAATAAAAGTGATCATTTTATACCTTTTCGTTATTGATCGATACAATCGATCCACTAAATCAAAATATATTGAATTTTTAGTTTAGTAAGAAACTTCCTTATATATTCTGATTAGTCAGAGCGCCATCTATTGAGGAACCAAAAAATGCATGAAAGCATAAATGTTACACCAAAACACATTGATTGAGTTATTTGTGAAACTTTTAATACGTAGACGTAGCAAAATAAAAGTTACATACGGGCTTCTTATTTAACATCTTCCGCTGCCAAATATTTTGTCATACACGGTCGTAGTTCGTAGGAATTTCGGTTTGGTCTCTGTAAGGTCTTTAACTGATAGGGACCAAAATTGCTGAAATCTCTGAGTCGTGCTGGTATCGTTAAAAGTGTTTTTATCGTAGAGTCTTAATCTGATTTAGTTTTGTGAAGTACTGGACGGTTCGATTTGCGGATCTGGGGGCTATACTCTCTAACGAAATCCGTAGTTTCGGGCTTAGTTGCGGGCGGGCATTTTCTACTCCGTGTCACCTAACCACTGCGAACTAATAATAACACGATTTGACAGTTACTGTGAAATCGTGTTGTCATTCATTCTCAGTTCGGGTTCGGGACTAATTATAAGTCTGTAGGTGATACGGAGTAGAATACGCCCGCCCGCAACTTAGCCCGAAACTACGGATTTCGTTAGAGAGTAGCCCCCCAGGCCTGTAGGGTTCCGTACCAAAGGTGCTGACGGGACCCTACTGCTAAGCCTCCGCGATTGATTCCGTTTAGAGCGAAGCAACGAACGGTTCGATTTGCGAAACAAGGCCAATAATAATTTAAGGTACCGTACCAAAGGTGGTCACGGCGACGGGAGCGATTGATTTTGGGGGGGCTACTCTCTAAGTCCGAATTCCGTAGTTTCGGGTTTAGTTGCGGACGTATTCTACTCCGTATCACCTACAGACTTACGATTAATCCCGAACCCGAACTAAGAATGAATGACAACACGATTTCACAGTAACTGTCAAATCATATTATCATTAGTTCTCAGTGGTTAGGTGATACGGAGTAGATTTTTTTTTAAATTACAGATGCCTATCTGTAATTTTTAATACGTTTGACCACTATCTCACCTCATGGTAAGCGATGATGCGGTCGAAGATGGAGCACGTTTGCCTAGAAGCAACCTGTTCACTTCTGTCTTAAAGACTTCCAGGTTGCCCGCAACTATTTTTTTAATTCGTGCTAAGTATCAGACAGTTCGATTTGCGAGCCAAGGCAAATTATAGGGTTCCGTGCCAAAGTTGCTAATGGGACCCTATTATTTAAGCCTTCGCGTACGATTTTGATTCGTGCGAACCAAGTCGATTTTTAGGGTTCCGTACCAAGGTTGCTAACGGAACCCTATTTATTAATAAGCCACCGCTGTCCGTCTTCCTTCAGTTTATTCGTTTTATTTCTATCTCGCTAATATAAAAATGACTTCTAAAAAAAGGTCGAATCTTTCACAATATAACAAAATTCTCAAAGTCGGGTTTGTTCGAACACTATTCTAACTAACTCGAGAACGGCTCGACCGATTTTCATAGTTTTTGTGTTTTATTCCGGACGAAGACTAATTTCTTCGTCCGGAATAGCATAATAAGAATTAAAATACAAAAAAAAGAATGAGTATGTAGGTAGGCAGGTAGGTAAGGTAGGGTAGCTATGGTAGGTAGGTAGGGTAGGTAAGTAGGTAGGTAGGGTAGGTAGGTTAGGGTCGGTAGGTAGAGTAGCCAGATGACGGGAGCGAAGCCGCGCGGGTCAGCTAGTTGTCAAAATATTATTGAATGTAACCGACGCAAAAGCAGTATGCATAGATTCTGAAGTTTCAGCCTACTTCCTAATGAGGTCATGGGTTAATGTTTGTATGGTTAGATTAATTATAGTAAATCAATATCCTAATATGTATATATAATTCTACTGTTACTGGTGACTGACTGACTGAGTGACTGACAGACAAAGCACAGCCGAAACTACTGGTCGGAGGATTGTCTGAAATTTCTACGGGAACGGAACAAAACACGGGATATACGCGTACGAAATCGCGGGCAAAATAATAATAATAATAAAACTAAGTATCTTGACTTGGCTCGCGAGGTTGTCGACATGTGGGATGTGAACACAGCAGTCATTGTGCCGATAGTCGTGACGGCCAATGGCGTAATTGCCAAGAGCCTCGACCAACATCCACGGAGGCTCTCGTTGGGCAGCTGGATCAAGGGCTTGATCCAGAAAGCAGTACTCCTGGACACGGCGCGCATCGTTAGAAGGTTCCTCTCTCAGGAGCCCTGACCACTGGTAGCTTAGACCCTGTTCCCGATACCGGTGGGCTACTATTTTTTATATTTTTAAATGTTTTTTTTTTATTTTTTATAGAAATATTTAAAAATGTAAAATTTATAGGAATATTAATTGAATAAAGGATAATAATAATAATAAAATATAATTTATTTTTACTTCAGATACCAATAATCCATATTTAAAATTCACACATTGTAATTTAATGTAATTTAATTGAATGCCTATTAAAGTGATGTAAATCTTCATTATATAATTTTATTGTAATCTATATTATTGGACTAGGAAAATATATAATGAATAACTGGATAATGTAAATTATTGAATATAAAAAATTTGTTTAACTGATATTAATTAATGTATAAGCGTAATATTTAAAAATCAATGAATTAATAATATTTTTGTAATGTATAAGCGTAATATTTAAAAATCAATGAATTAATAAATTTTTTTTTCCCCAAGATATTTGCACGCCATGAGAAATGGCAAACATGTCGTGAGCCACACTTATTTAAGATCTTGCATGCATGTATTATTTTAATTTTGTATGTAAACACATGTTTGAGCAAATAAAATTTATTTCTTTCTTTCTTTCTTTCTTTCACATGTCAACTTAATAATATAATAATACACAAAAATAAAATTGAAATTAAAATAAAACAGAATTCAAATTAAATTAACTTGATAAAATCATATAAAAAAAACTAGTTCCTTTTAAAATACAAGTTCAATGCTACATCGTATCAAAACCTCAAGAAATTAATAGTTCTTGTTCTCTAAGGCATCAATTTACATTTTCTTCTATCCAGTATTGATATTAATACTCTAGAAACATTCATCCCTACCATCTACCATTGAAATGCATTAGTATCGAATCTTAGAAACGGGATACTTGGTTTCCTATACAATTTCCTTTTACTTGAGATAGGAAAAATAAGAGAAAACTTAGAATTTCACTTCATGGATACAAGCTGAATAGAATTATCTAAAAATAATTTGAAAATAAATTGAGGATTTTTTTGAAAAATTGTTGTAAACTTGAAGCAAGTATGTCCAAGTAAGCTCATTCATCTTCTGCTAGAGTTTGGCCCAAGTGCAAGTTCTGTTGTTATAGTATTTTCTTGAACATTGTGCTGTTAAAATAATATGGCTTAAATAAGATTCTTATTTGCTCGGTTTTTGTAATTGTGTTTGGAGAACTGTCCTACGATACAGAAGATAATAAATTATGTTTTTTTGTTAAGGATGAGATCTCATCAAATGACTTACTCCTCCCGCTCCGGTCGGAGCAGAAGGGAGTGTCAGACTATTACTGACTAAAACCCATCCGTGTTCCTCCTAATGCCCTTTGCGTTCCAGGGCCGCGGTGACTCTTTCGAACAAATTCCGTAACCCTGAAAATTGCTGTAACCCTACGCTGATAATGTTTAAAACAGTCTTTCGAAATATTCGCAGTTTTTGCAGATCGCCACTGTAAATTCCGGCTTCCAGGATTTACAGTAGTTGGGAAATATAGGACAGGCTTGTTCCAACAACCTCTTCTTAAAACTTCTCATAATATGTTCTAAAAGCATGAATATCTTTCCAGACGCAGACGGTTCAGAACAAAAGGTGTCAATAATGCTGAACGGGGAGGAATCTGAACTGTACTTCGTGAACTGTACTACTACAAAGGTAAGCTAAATTTAATCATTAAGAAGTTCGACTGAACTCTTGAA